>BSBN01001053.1:577500-3282340 GCA_027924645.1 Cunninghamia lanceolata | reverse complement strand
GCCCCTGTGATTTATGTAACCCTGCGTATAATAAAATATTTGTTATTTAATTTTTATCTTTGTTGTATGTATATATACCTTTTAGCCTCTATTTATGCAGTATTTTATTATATATATATATATATATATATATATATATATATATATATATATATATATATATATATATATTATATATATTTTTTTTTTTTTTTTTTGGTTCCAGAGAGCTATTTTTATAAACATAGCAAATAAACCCTTTTGGAGAACAAATAATAAAAGCCTTTTAAACTCAAACAATAAACTTTTTAAACCTAGAAAATGGAAGAACAAAGACCTGTAACTTAGCATATAAACTTTCAACATTAAACTATTTTTTGAAAACATGGAAAACAAATTATTAGAAAATAATTTTGGGAAAATGGTGCAGGAGCACCTTGACAATCTTATGCTTCCATGAAGAAATTTTCAAATTGATTCAATTTTGTGTCTCAACCTTGTAACAAGGTCTTAGAGGTCATTTTCATATGATTAGAAGGTCAATGTTTAATGTTTTGTGTCAAAATTGTAAAGAATGTAAAAGTTGTCATACAAATTGTAAAATGGCTAAAATTGGAAAAGTGCAATGTGTGGAAGGTGAAGGGTCATTTTGGCTCTAGGGTGTTAGAAGGCAGTTAGAAGTTGATGAGTCAATTTTGAAACGCCTATAAAAGGCCTTGTAAACATTTTGTAAGCGTGGGTGATTGAGACTTGAAGATTGAATAAAGGAAATCACTGTTTTTATGCTTGTTTTTACAGAAATTTGATGTTTCCAAATGTTATACAGCCCTGTACAGGCAAGAATTCATGCCAAATTGATTGTAAGTGATAGTTGGATCAATCACCTTCCAGTTGAAGTTTGTCTCATGCATTTTGTTTTATTTTGAGTTAGTTGTTGTAATTTTTCAAGAAATTGTCAATACCCTGTCCTAGGGTAAACAGTGACATAAAATTATTGTGTTGCTCTTATTCTAGCCGGTGGGAATCTCTAATACTTGGTGAAAAGGATCTTGCTAACATCCACTTTCATATTTCTAAGGGTTTAAATCAAACGTTTAAGATTTGTGCATGGGAAGTTAAAGTTTTATGACTGCAAGTTTGTAAACAATCTGGTAAAATACAGTTGCAAAGCAAGAACACTAAGGTTTGTGAAAATGTGTTTGGAAATGGACTTATAAGTTTGTGCAGGTCTAATAAAAGGTATTTGAATGTTTAGTTATGAGAGTTTGGGGCTGGAGGTTGCATAACTAATAAACCCATGTTGTCACCAAGGCCTAAGAAGGCCTAGTACAGACTGAGACAGCAAATTTTGGAGCTAATGTCCCAAAAGACCTAATACTTATTTTGAGACATGTTTTAAACAACCAAAAAGGGTATCTTAATCCATGTTTAGTTTTTTGTTCCAATACTTATTTTGAAAATAAAACTATGACAGATTGGTTTGCAGACCTACAAGTTTTGCACCTAGTTTAGGAAGGAAAGTGGTCAAGAACTAATGGTTAAGGGAACCTAGTTGGTTTTTATCAATCATTGTCATGTTAAAAATGTCTTGAAGAACCTAGAGAAATTTGGAACTCTGATTGCAAGTTTGAATGTTTGAGTTGAGTATTTGTGTAGGGAAATGTGGACTTGTGAAGAAAAGTGCCTTGAAAGGTGACTGATCTTGTAAAGTGGGTTGATTGAAACCCATTGTTGTGAAATATTTCTCCCAAAGAGAGTGAGTTTGTTCCTTTGCACTGCATCAATTGGTATCAAAGCCTGGGAAAGGTTTGGGTAGAGAGTTAGTTTTGTGTTTTGTGGTTGTGTTTGTGGTTTTGTGCAGGTTAAGAAGAACCTGGTTGCTAGTTGC
The DNA here is from genome assembly GCA_027924645.1 of Cunninghamia lanceolata. Lineage (NCBI taxonomy): Eukaryota > Viridiplantae > Streptophyta > Pinopsida > Cupressales > Cupressaceae > Cunninghamia > Cunninghamia lanceolata. The sequence continues at coordinate 3,280,473 of BSBN01001053.1, read as the reverse complement.
CAAGAGACTAGGTTGAGGACAAGTGGAAAGGACCTAGGTGAGGTGGAGAAAGTTGAGAGAAAGTGGAAGCAAGGAGAAGCTTGCTTGAAGAACAAGATGGATGTGTTGAGAAGACATTTGTATGCAGAGGAAAGAACAAAAGAGAGAAAGAGGCAAGAGAAGTTTGACAAAGAGATAGATGAGTTGAAGCAGCCTATGAAAAGGTTAGATACAGAGTTCCAGGAGCTCCTAATGAAGATGGAGAAAAGGATTAAGCAAATGACAAGTTGGCACTTGAAGATTAAGAAAAGAGTTACATGGCCCATAAATAAAATTGTCAAAAGAAGGAGGAGACAACAAGCAAAGTTAGCAGTTGACAAGCAAGAAGAAGAAGAGATGCAGATAAGAATGATGATGAGGCAGATTGAGGAAGAACTCCTTCAGGGAGCAGAGGACTTGAAGGACATTAAGGATGAAGAAGCTAGTGCTATATGGAAAAAGCAAAGAACTAAGGAGGTTATCTACCATTTCATTGTCTTGATAGCAGTTTTGATGGGATATAGGCCAAGATTCAAAGTGAAAAGGGAGAAACAAGATATTGAGATGAAGACTGAGATGCATCAAAGCATAGTGAATCTGATTTCGATTGGCAAAATAAAGGGAAGACTAATTTGCATGGACAAAATGAAACCTAAGGTGAAGATGAAGATTAATAAAAGCAGTTTCAAGGTCAATTAGAGGCAGAGCATGCAAAGGATGAATATTTGTGGACAACTTCAAATTCAAGAGGTTTGAAATTCATTTGGCTGGGAGTATGGTGCAGGAGCACCTTGATAATCTTATGCTTCCATGACGAAATTTTCAAATTTGATTCAATTTTGTGTCTCAACCTTGTAACAAGGTCTTAGAGGTCATTTTCATATGATTAGAAGGTCAATGTTTAATGTTTTGTGTCAAAATTGTAAAGAATGTAAAAGTTGTCATACAAATTGTAAAATGGCTAAAATTGCAAAAGTGCAATGTATGGAAGGTGAAGGGTCATTTTGGCTCTAAGGTGTTAGAAGGCAGTTAGAAGTTGATGAGTCAGTTTTGAAACACCTATAAAAGGCCTTGTAAACATTTTGTAAGTGTGGGTGATTGAGACTTGAAGATTGAATAAAGGGAAATCACTGTTTTTATGCTTGTTTTTATAGAAATTTGATGTTTCCAGATGTTGTACGGCCCTGTAACGGGCAATAATTCATCCAAATTGATTGTAAGTGATAGTTGGATCAATCACCTTCCATTTGAAGTTTGTCTCATCCATTTTGGTTTTATTTTGAGTTAATTGTTGTAATTTTTCAAGAAATTGTCAATACCATGTCCTAGGGTAAACAATGACATAAAATTATTGTGCTGCTCTTATTCTAGCTCGTGGGAATATCTAATACTTGGTGAAAAGGATCTTGCTAACATTCACTTTCATATTTCTAAGGGTTTAAATCAAACGGTTAAGATTTGTGTATGGGAAGTTAAAGTTTTATGACTGCAATTCTATAAACGATCTGGTAAAGCAGAGTTGTGAAGCAAGAACACTAGGGTTTTTGAAAATATGTTTGGAAATGGACTTCTAAAGGACTTATAAGTTTGAGAAGGTCTAATAAAAGGTATTTGAAGGTTTGATTATGAGATTTTTGGGTTGGAGGTTGCATAACTGAGAAACCCCCGTTGTCACCAAGGCCTAAGAAGGCCTAGTATAGACTGAGACAACAGATTTTGGAGCTAATGTCCCAAAAGACCTAATACTTATTTTGAGACATGTTTTAAAAAACCAAAAAGGGTATCTTAATCCATGTTTAGTTTTTGGTTCCATTACTTATTTTGAAAATAAAACTCTGACAGATTGGTTTGCAGACCTACAAGTTTTGCACTCAGTTTAGGAAGGAAAGTGTTCAAGAATTGATGGTTAAGGGAACCTAGTTGGTTTTTATCAATCATTATCAAGATGTTAAAAGTATCTTGAAGAACCTAGAGAAATTTGGAACTCTGATTGCAAGTTTGAATGTTTGAGTTGAGTATTTGTGTAGGGAAATGTGGACTTGTGAAGAAAAGTGCCTTGAAAGGTGATTGGTCTTATAAAGTGGGTTGATTGAAACCCATTGTTGTGAAATATTTCTCCCAAAGAGAGTGAGTTTGTTCCTTTGCACTGCATCAGAAAATAACCTTCCCACTTGGGGAAGGGATTTTCCTCCCTCCACTTTCCTTCAACCTGCAGCCAAATAAAACAAAGTTTAACAAGTGAGTGACAAATAAGACTTTTGCTTGCTTTTATAAACACTATTTTAGGGCTTGATGTGATGCCCTAGTTTTTAGTATGGTTATTAAACTTAGAAACCACTTTACCTTACTTAAGTTCACTTATGGGAATTGCTTAAATATATTGCTTTAGGGCTATAGTGGGAATTAAAATCATTTATTTAATTTATTTTTGTTATAGTAGTATAGTTGGTGGTGGTTTATTTAAATTCATTTAATTTATTTTTGCTATAGTACTATAGTTGATGGTGGTTTATTTAAATTGATTTAATTTATTTCCTAGTGCTATAGTGAAGTTAATTTATCAATTTTAATTTATTTATTTTCTCATAGTTCATATAGTGGCGTTATGCTGCTAAAATTTTAGTGAAATTACACTCCTAGTAATGTTATGCTAGCATAATTTTTGGGAATCCGGTATTTGAATATTGATGTATTTTTTGGCAAAATGTTGAGATAGCTAATTTAATTAATTAATTTAATTAATTAGCTTTCCCGTTTTAATTTATGTGGTTATATGTTTTAGATAGAGGCTTTAGATTTTATTTATTTCTTAGTTAAATTTAAATGGTTAATATAGTTTTATCTATCCTTGTCATGTTATTTATCACATTTAATTTTATTTAAGATTGATAGTTATTCTAGGGTTAGGTTCGAAACCATTTTTCACCTTCACTAGGAAACCCTAGGGATGGTTCCTAGATGGAGACCACCCCTCTTAGCGATGCTTATTGCGACACACACCCCCTTAGATGCTATCAACATCATAGGGATTGCGAGAGGAGTTTCGCATCATCCCACACTTTATTTGACGTCCCTGCCTTTGTGCGATGCACCTAACGTGTGTTACAAATACAACCATGTTACATGCATGTGTCACCAAGTGCGCATGTTGCATGCGATGGGGTTTAAGAGTCGGGTGGGAAAAAAATTTATATTTCATATCATGACCGCATGATAAATGTGGACATGACATCTGGTATTCGTGTCATGACCACATGGCAAATGTGGGCATGACAAACACATTAATACATGTATGTTAAATTTTAGGTATTATTTTATTGTACCAACATTGATGCATGTTAGATTCTACATATATTGTTCCATAAAAACTTTCATTTTCACTTTAGTTGAATGTATAGGAATAAACAAATAAGTTTATGTATTTTTGTTTGTCCATTATCAAGACTAATACTTGATTTGTTGTGCTCATGATCTATTACCTTTAATACAATTTACATATGGGGTCCTTACAGATCAAGTAACAATTATTTCTTTATTTTCCTCTCAGCATTGTATTTTTCAAAAGAGTAAATAATTTTACAATTTAAAAATAGTTGCTTCGACGTAGACTCAAGACAATGGCTGGTGTTATCAATGTTGACAATTATAGGCTATGCAAACAACATTCTACTCTTGGCATTGATGATTCCTTGAAAAAAATGTTGGAGTACAGGACCACTAAGAGGAGGGGTGAATCAGTGGTCTATAAACTTTAAAACTTTTTGCACCTTTGAATCTACTGGATAGACAATGAGAGAGACTTTAAAGATTTATCAAACACATATGCATAAGTATGATGATAAACAATATGATCAAGACCTCAAAGACAAAACACTAGGGCACACACATAAAGACAAATAACATGAACCATAAAACATGTTTTTGATGAGTGGAAAACCCTCATAGGGATAAAAAAACCTCTCAGGAAAATTGCCTCACTGGCTTAATAAAATCCCACTAATTACAAAGTCTCATTGGCTAAATGATGTCTCACTGACATGTGCCTCACTAGCATAATGGTGTCTCACTGACATGTGCCTCACTGACATAATGGTGTACATAAGAAAGAAGAAAATTAATTCAAGGGGTTACCCTGATTCTTTTCAAAGCATCAAATCACTTAAATTTCTTCAACACATATACAACATCACTTTCATCAACACAAAAGATTTCTTCTTCTCAGCATAGTCTAACTTTGTCATGAATAAGTACTACCCCTGTATTCATAGGAACCCCTAAACTCTCAACATCTGGTGATAGTCTCAATCTACAACATCAGTCAAGTCTTCTTCTATACACTGATTTACATCATTTGACTGTTATATCTTCAAGTTATAAACATTCCAACTCCTTTACAAAAGATCATTATAGACTCTCTATACAAACAAACCACTTTACACAAAGCTTGTATCATTTATGCATGACATATAAGATCAAATCAAGAAAATGTTAAAATAAGGACACATTGAATCTTTACCATACATATATATATATTCTCTGCAACTATCTTACACTCTGCCTCAAGCATAACATCTCCAAATTTGCATTCATCATACTTTGCCCTTGTGTTGTTTGTTCTCCCCTATCTGCACATGTCTCATAAGCAAGCATTCTCTTTTCATTTTGACCTAATTTCAAGACTGTACTCTAAACCCATCTCTGTCAAACCAGTCTTATATATTCTTTATAATACATGGACCCTTCATCATATATTGTCTATACTCACTTCTCAACACATCCTTCCTTAAAATACCCAACTATATAGTTCCACAAAAAATAAATTTACTGGCCCTCCTAATTCAATGAGAAGTCTTTTGCCAGGCAGTTAGGGCTTTATCATCAGACAGAACGTCAAACTAAAAGGCATAAATGAACCGTTCGAATTTGAATCATTTTTAAACCTTTACCATCGATTTTGTCTTCGCGCTCTAGATAGCTTTTAATTACAACCATGATCATTGTTGGGCGCCCGATATGAGAAGACCTCACCGGATGATTTGGTAAGCACTAGGTAAAGAGGTTGGTTTTTATATGTTTGAAAACCCTTCAAAAGGTCAATTTAAGTGACCTTAACCGATAATAAGGAGTCACTATTAAATTATAACAAAAAGGTAACTTTATATGTGACAGTTTAGGGTTTTAGTTTTTAAACTAAATTCTAGGGTTTTAGGGCTTATAAGAATGACTTTAGGAAACCCTCAATTCACCATAGCCATCTTGAGATTTGAGATCTGTTGCAGAGAGATCATGCCCTCAAACAAACATGAAGCAAGATCACACTATGAATGTAGGTGAAACATCAAGAGATAGAGATCCTGATGATGACATATTGAACATTAGCAGACATAATGAAGACCACTCCCTATAAGGCTTAAGTCACATCTCCTTACTGCAACATCAGCTCAACATCAACTTTTGACATCCTTGAGAGAGATTAGCATCTTGAAACCTAACCATCTTTAAACAAAGTAGAGACATTATTGACACGAAATATACACATGACTTTACAAACAACAAGATCAACTCCAATAAATGAGCCAACTCCACCAAAACATGAACTCCTCTGAGGATATCTGACAAGTGTGAATCTGTTCAACCCTCTCAACTCATCACAACTCAATACATGAACACTATGATGTCCTAACACCTACAGAGGTGATGAACACTCCAAACACTCATGCATGAACATAGTATGATGGCATACTGAAGAAAACCTGAAGAAGACCGATGTTCCAATGAAACACACCAAACCACATGAATAGTTGCATCTTGATTCATCAACATTACCATTTTCCATTCATTGCCATTCAACAACCTGAGCATGAACAATGCATCTTAACATCACAATCACAATCTACAACTCAAACCTTTGACATCAATGACAACTATCACAACAATCTCCCCCTTTATCATTGATGGCAAAAACAAACAACCCCTCCACATTTGCTCTCTCTCCCCCTCTAACATCAACTGATAAAGGGAAAACATCATATCTCTTGTTGGCATGAAGCTTCCCCTGAAAAATATATTGTCATCCTAGAAGTATGAAAGTAGACCACTCCTGCAAACCAAGAACACTTCATGACCATATCAGAGATGAGTGAGCATCATTGCACTGTCAAGATAGACAACACTTCTATGATAAGACCAATTGTTGTTCATAATCTTGCAATAAATGAACTATGTATTACTCCCCCTGAAACTAAAACCATGGTGATTGTCCTTAACTGACTCACAGTTCCTTGCTATTGTAGGCATTTGATCAAACTATGAAGCCAAATATTGATGATGGTCCTTTACACCTCATGTAACTTTGATGAGAACCTATATCTCTATCAAAGTAATCAGCATATGATTGATATGAAACCTAGACTACTGCAAGCATTGTCTCCTCCTTGAATGTAGCTCCATCTCTTAATCCTGCTACCAATTGCCATACAAATACCAAACACATTATCCTCTGCCCTGGTCACTGAATGAACAAATATCAGGCACTCTCATAATTATGGATCAATGCCAACTATTGACTATCAAGACTGTCATAACACAATTCAATGCAACCCCTCTTAACTAATATGGGCAATACTACTTGGCACATAGACTTAGCACATCATGTCAAGGTATATATTGAATGACATAACATCGTATCTACACCATTTCAATCACAACACAATATTATTTGTTACCTATCACTAACACCACCATACTATCAAACACTGTCTCCATACCACTGTCAAGTACTGCAATTACTTCCCCTATCTGATAGACACAACTATCATGAATCACTGGTCATTTCCACTTCTATCACAATTATAACTAAACTTTAGAGATCAAAGCACTAAAGGGCAGATTAGCAATAGTACTGAAGCAGTATTTTGAAAGAATGAGACTGAAACACTGTCAAAGACAATTTCTCTTGTAAGAGAAACCACACTATCACATGCCACTAATATCATTACAAAAACTACTACAATTACCAAGAGATACCATTGCCATTATCTCCTCATGACAAGGACATCTCTGTGTTACCAAAGAGATCATCAAATAGGCATCTACAAATAGTCACATTGAGTTCCCACAACAAACTTATACCATAACAAATTTATACCAAGTGCTCCACTCTATAATATCCCACTGGTCTGAGATGGCAATATGAAAAAAATAGTCAAGATTATTGTCTCTTGCAAGATTATACTCAAGATCATTCTCAACAAGCAAGGTCACAAATTTGAGCAAATGATTGAATTTCCAAGTAATCACTGAATTCAAACTGGTTGCATCATAGAAACCCTACAACACTGAATACTGTCAAAGATGAGAATGCATTAGCAAGTAGTATAGAGTTACATTCATTATTACTAGAAATAGAATATGAAGCAGAATACTGCCAAGATGGGCAAGACAATCAGAACCAATGAAATCAATGAGTCTTTTCAAACCCTCAAATGCTCACCACTCCACTTATTAACTCCATCACACTTTTAATGATAAGAATAGTCAATATACAGGGGATACCACCAAACTACTTCTTAGACAAAACATTACTATCAAGAACAAGCTACATCATATTATCCAAGGCCAAACAAGAGTCAAAAATGAAGGCATATTCTCAGGCATAACTACTGTGTAACAGTCACAAAGATACAAAATTGTTATTTTGAATTACATGACTATCCTCCTCATGGTACTTCACCCAAAGTCTCAAATCACAACTGTCAATGGTGGAACTAAGTAGCAATGGTGATACTCTTCAGTATTTTATCACAGTCACCTTCACAAGGAATAGGAAAGAGTATGTGAACCACTGTTGGAGTAACGAGGCATACTTGAGTTCTTATCATGAATATCACTATGCCAATCATACTATGTCAATAGAAAACATTAAAATCATTGTACCAAGAACTACTTGTGCTAAATGTTCAATGTTACATCAAACACATATCAATTATGAGCACCTGTCAACTGATTTCTAATCAATTGTCCTCCTTGCATATCAACATGTTTCAATCTCTCAATTAATATGTGCAGATGTCTATGAAGATTACTACCAAACAAACAATTTATTTTGATCATCCTTCTGAAATCTTGTTCCATCACATCCTGAAACTCCTTGGGGGTAAGAGATAAAAGATTGGATCACTCCTAAATCCATGCTGCATCTTTTAAGTTGTTATAAATGTTTCTTGTGCAGCATGCACAAGATTAGGTTCAAACTTCTCTTTCACTTGTTTCCTTCTCCAAACCTTCTTAACACCTATCTTCTTATGGTGATTAACTGATTTCATTAGATCACTCTTACAAAATTGAGCAATATGTCCAAACCTATGACATCTATAGCATATGATCTTATGACCAATAGGAGGAACAAAATCATATTCTCTTGACAACCAAGAAGAGATTCTATGACCATATCTTCCGTGCATCCAACAATCCCTTTCTATGTGACCATCTTGGTTACACTTGTTACATACCACATTATAATTCTTATTTGTCATTCTATAAGGACTTTTATTCTTATGACATTCAAAATCATTTCTAGTATAAGTCCTGCAATCTCTCTATCTGAATGTCAGATATTCTATTCATCCACATATCATTTGTCATTTGCAGCTATTGTTCAAAGTTGGTATCAGAGCTGATGATGTGTTCGTCTGTTGTTATCGTTGTTGTCTAACCATAACGACTCAGTAGTGTGAATCTATTTATCTGTATTGCTCCTAATATAGCTCCTTGTATTGCTCATACAAATCAGATTCCTATTGTAAGTCCTCTCCGTGTAAGTCCCGTCTAAGCTTGTTGCGTCTAGGGCAGATCTGAGGCAGTAATCTTGTATTTCGAGGGTAGGTTTGAGCGTTGGTTTGAGCGCAGCAATGGATAGAGCAAGCACGTTTGGATCGAGTATGGCCGACATCGATCATACGGAAGATCGCAACACAAAAGTTAAGTTCACAAACTTCTTTGCTGATAATGAAAGTTCATTTTCTACTGGTGAAAGTAGTAGTAATATATTAGATGAAGTTTCTTCTAGTCAGTTTGATAATAAGGAATTTCGTGTGCCCAAGATTAAGCCTTCTGAAATCTATAGGGATGTTCCCAATAGTTTGGTAGATATGTTTAATAAAAATAAAGGTTTGAAAAATTGGTTTGGTTACAAAACATCTCAAAGATGTCATGTTGCTACATTACAACATGTTGTTACTAGAGGTAACAAAGGAAAACTGAGAATCTTCTCAGATGCCCAAGTCCAGAAATTCTAGAAAGAAGCCTTAGCCAGTCTAGATAATCCCCAATTCATGCATCTATCCTATGTTAGGGTAGGTATCTGTGGACACTATCGAAAAGGCTTACCTATCATCATCATGATGATGTTGAAAGATGCATGATTCTACAAGTTGTCTCATTCCTTGTTAGGTGCTACATGTGACTCCATGGCTAAAGGAGCACTTTACCTAGATTGCCTATTAGATTTTCCTATCAGTTTAAAAGATGGCAATCTACAAGATATTCTTGAATATAACTTTAAGACCATGAATCTTTTCATGAAAAAGAATTATGTAGATCATTCCCTTGTGTTCTTAGTTCACTATAGATTATACAACAAGGTTTTACCGCTGATGATTAATCCAAGAGAGCACAAGGCCTAGAAGGTCTCTCTACAATCTGGACATCTACTAGTGACAGCACGCAATTAACTGCACCCAAAATTGTCCATCACAAGGATATCAAGTTACCTAAAGAATGGGCATTAGATCTTTGGGATCAAGGTGAACAACCTAAAGAAGAAAAACAACCACAATTGAGAGGAATCTCAATTGAAGAAATAGATGATCAAGCTGTGATTTGATTCTCATCAAGTCAACCAACTGCCTTGTGCAGTAGCCCTTCAATGAGAACAGAAAGGGTTTTCAACTATAACCAGCCTGCTCCATCTGTGACTCTGTTACCGCGCACTCAGAGCGCAAGATTCCAACCCGCTAAGGGTTTTGAAGATTTGTTTAAAATCCCTTCTGTTGCTAACAAATCCATATCTAGCAGTTCCCTACCAAAAGCCAAATCTGCTAACTCTTCTTGCTCCCACAAATTGTATTCTGAACTAGATGATGGAATGTACAAGTGTGAAGACTGCTCTTTCATTTTCAATCCTCCCAGAACTGGCCACTTTCGTATGTTTTCAACCCGTGATGTTGTTCTACCTGAACAAGATAAGAAGTCCATGAGAAGGTCATAGCCACTCCTGCAGGTCCTTGCCTTGCACCCGATGCTATTCCTCCTTTTAAGGACTTCATGCTGATTGACACCACTGGAAAATACAAAGCTGGTTTCTACCGCTACACCTATTTCCTATAGCTGAAAGTCTTGCAGGCTCCAGCCAAAGCAAATTGCTCAACTGGACTAATATGTGCCTTAGGAAATCTATGCTTCTTGTTGAGGATAGAAAGATTTGGCATCAGATCGAAGCAGTCAAGGCGAAAAAGGCCCGCCTTAGTACTCAATAGAATCTTCATTCTCTTATTTCTACTCTCGAATGCTTAGAAAAGTGTCTCACTGACCAATGGATGGCCTCTGTAAACAAGGATTTACAAGAACTCAAAGCCCAATATAATGAGTTCAAAAGCCAAGCAGAAACATGGTGGATCTCCCAACAACGGTCTTTAGATCAGCAGAGAGAACTTCTGCAGAGAGTCAAAAATGAAGTCAAATTAGATTGTGATGTGCTTGCTTCACAAGTTAATACTATGAACATTCATGCCAAGCATAATGGACAACGACTTGATGAAGTCAATTATGAGGTCCATTCTATCACACAATCACTGCTATTAATAGGAGATTCCATCAAGCAGGAATTTGCAGATATACAGTCTAAGTTGTGTCAAGAATCTGTATCTATTCAGTCAACAATACAAACTGTCAGATAGCAACAGACTGTAAAGACATTGAATTTCCCTTCAAGTGCAAAGGGATATTTGTAGGCTCAGTATGAAGGACCAAAACTAGTCACTGAAGTTAAGAAGCTTGTAATTGAAAAGATTTTTTATCCCTCCACAGAGAATCTAAGAGATACCACTCTAGAGGAACGGGCAAAGGGAAAGTTCCAAATGGCTCGTGGTAATAGTTCTAATCCCAATGGATCTGACCCTGTTGATCCATTTAAGAATATTCAAACTCTAAAAGCAGATACACCTACCCTTGTTAACTTTGATAATTTTGAAGATATAGCTAACACAAGAGGAATAGATGCCATGAGAGCCTGGATAACCAATTACATATCCACCAATGCAAATGTTGATGAAGCTGAAGTAATCAAGCAAGCTCTCAATGCTATTATAGGTGTTGCAAGAAGTGTCTGGGATAGATTGGATGATACTTTCAGAGAAACCCTAATAGGTAGAGGCACAGATCAAGTATGTGCTCAGTTGACACGTCTGTTCGTAGGAAGAACAGACACCAAAGAAAAGTTGGCCTACAACAAGTTCATCAAAGGTAAATGCAAATATCTCAAATATTTCCATAAATATTGTGAGGTTCAATATCAGAACTTTTATCAATCTGGTCGTGAACAAAATCATGATTTTATGTTCACAACTTTTCTGAAAAGTTTTTGAACTATGACAGGAGAGTTCTATCACAAGAAAGTTTTAGAAAATCTGGTAACAGAAAATATAGAAATGAAAGAACTGACCTACCCTCAGTTAGTTCAATTTCTTATACAGATCAATGAAGAGATCTGTGAAGAAGGAAAAGCAAAGAAGGAGATAAAAAGGGTACAACCTTTGCTCTCCTCTTCTGTGTGCTACCAGATAATGCCTTCTAATCAGTTTCCAGAGAAAGGTAATTCTTCTTGTTATGACTGTGACAAACCAAAAAAATCCTACAAGAAGAAAAAGAAGAAATTCAATAAGTATCCCAAGAAAAATGGCTACTTCAGGAAAAGAGATAAGAAAGGAAAAGGTTCCAAAAAATGGAAACCTACCTGCTACATTTGCAAGGGTGATCACTTTGCAAACAAATGCCAGGACAGACACAAGAAAAAGGGAAAAGGTAAAGTTCGTGATGCCCGAGAAGTAGGTGTCGAAGATGATGAATTTGAATTGATCAATAGTTACCCATCAGACTCAGACGATATCATACTATCCAGTACTGATCCAGAGACAGAGTCAGAGTCTGAAGAATATGCATCAGCTCCAGAACAAGCTCAGGTCAATTTAATGACCAAAGATAATCAATCTTTTGATGAAGATTCAGAAGTCTCCTTCTTCTGTAGAATGTTGCGAAGGGACACCTGTGCAAAGTTGGACAAGGTAATTGAAGACATTGTCCAAACAAAATCCTGTCTCCAAACAATAGATATGGGACAAGAAACATGGAAAAAGTTGACCAATAAGTTGGAACAACTTAAAGCAAGAAAATATTTCTTGCTCCAAGAAAAGCCTTCAAAGCTCCCAGTGCGAAGATCTCCTATGTTGCACCATGGTTCATCAGCATTTCAAGGTGAGATTCCTGAGCAACACGGATATAAACCAATGCAACTGAGATGGCCTCTAGGGTCTCCGGCTCACAGATCTTCAGGACCTCTTGAACAACAGTCTATTAATGACACTCCTGCTCCTGGAAGCATGGCCAGGTGAATATGGAGAAGAAATAGGAAAGCCTTTCTTGAAAAGGTAATCACACAAGCTCAGGCAGAAATCTCAGAAATAGATGATGAAGAGAATTTCTACCTCACGGAAGAAATGGAAAAGGCTCCCAAGCTTGATAAATTTGTTAACCAGTTCAACTCTACTAGATCTATACAGTTGCCTGCTCAAGCATCCTTTCAAGAAGAACAACTGTATTGTGAAGAAAAGCCTTACAGTCCTCTCATCCATCAAGCTATAACGGAACGAGAAGAACCAAGGGTCTCTTTCGAAGAAGGCTCGAGCAATAGACAGATGAAAGCTCATACGCACACAATAGCCCAAAAGGAACCCTATAAGCGAAATACGTGCACTACTGTCTGTCCAGGAATGATACTTACAATTCATTTCCCTGGTATAATGGCTTACCCTCTGGCATTTTTAATTGATACAGGAGTAGACCTTAATATTGCCAGGTACAATACATTCCCTCAAGATGCCTAGATGGAGGGAACTACAAAGATCACCTTCGGTAATTCTGAAAAGGGTGACAGTACAGCCATTTGTGAAGCTCCGGTTTAGATCAGATTTGATGGATTCATGGATACTTTGCAATTCGTCCACTATGAGGTAGATGGATATGATGGTGTAATTGGAAGCAAAGCTATTCAGAAATGGGAACCATTTACTATTGATTTTGATTTCATTATGATTCAGAATAAGTATCAATTCCCAAGGCTTTATCAAGATTTAGCTTATACAGCAAAGCTAAAGGAAGAAAAGAAGAAGAAGCCACTTAATGTAGTTTGGTTAGCCAAACAAATGGATGCAGGCCAAGAATCTCTCACTGAGATTAAAGTTGCCTTTGCCTCCATAGTCCTCACAAAAGACTTCAAGAAGCAGCAGCAGAATCTAACATGTGATCTCACACTCAAACGAGATCCTCAAGGTAATGAACTCATACCCAAAGCAAAAGCAAATTACTTTTTAATGAGTTCATCTGAAGCATTAACTTGCAGAACAGAAGTTACAGATCTGGAAAAACAGGGTATCATCCAAACTTCTGAGTCACCATTCTCATGCCATGCAATGTATGTTCCCAAAGTGGATGAAAATGGTAAGGAATTACTTGAAAAACGGCTAGTTGTAAACTATAAGCTGTTAAATGACTGTCTTGTTGATAACTGCCATCCTCTGCCAAGTAAGGATCATATCTGGCAGACTATTCAAGGTAGTCGTGTTTATTCTAAATTTGATTTAACAAAAGGGTTTTGGCAGATTGGCCTTAAAAATGCTGACTTTTATAAAACCGCATTGTCAGTGCCCCAAGGCCTCTATGAATGGACTGTTCTCCCATTCGGCATCAAAACAGCTCCCTCCATTTTCCAGCAGAAAATGGATGTTATTTTTCGACCTTATGCCAAGTTTATCCAACCCTATATAGATGACATTCTTGTCTTTAGCCAAGATATGCCCCAGCATCTTGCTCATCTCCGCCAATTCCTTTCTATTTGCCAACACCATGGTCTTGTTGTCAATCCCTCCAATTCTTTCTTTGCACAAAACCATATTGTGTTCATTAGCATCAAGCTTCTTCCGGGGGGGAGAATGGAGGCACAACCACACATCTTGAACAAGATTTCTAATCTTGCAGTTACTAATGTCAAGGAATTACAATGCTTCTTAGGCCTTGTAAATTATATTGCAGGATTTTATTATAAGCTTGCTGAAGATCGCATTGAGTTAAACAAGCTTCTAGGCAAGAAGCCACCACCATGGACAACCAAGCACAATAGTTTGATTTCTAGAATCAAACAAAAATGTTCTCAACTTCCACCTCTCAAGTTACCAGGTAATGGTTTCAAAATTGTGGAAATAGATGCTAGTGAAGGTGCATGGGCCAGTGTTCTCCGAGAATAGAAAACATCTCACAATCCCAAAGACAAAGGTGAGATTGTTATGTATATTTCTGGTAGCTTCAAAAATAGTGAAGTTGACTACCATAGCACACATAAGGAAATCCTTGTTGTTGTCAATACTTTTCAAGCATTTCAAATGTTTATTGCTGACAAGAGATTTCTCCTTAAAAGTGACCTTCAAAATCTGTGCAGATTCTTCCGTAAAGAATCAAAAAATAAAGTTGTCAAAGGACGACTCCTCAGGTGGGCTTAGTTATTAAGTACTTATGAATTTGATTTTATTCACCTGCCAGGAATTGAAAATATTTTTGTAGATTTTATGTCAAGAGAAGGACACACTTCAGAACCTGTTGTATCTGACGAGAATCAGAATCCATCCGGCACTGTTCGGATACTCAGAATAAGGGAACATCGATGGTATGAAGATAGCTGCCGAGAATGGAGTACAAATCCTTTCCAAAGAAGGGACCTTCATAATTTTCAAATGGCTAATGAATTCCTCTCAGATCATTTTAAGATGTTAGTAGCAAAACAACAACTAACATATCCAGGTCTATGGACTGAAAGGCCATTTTTCCAATTCTCTGCAGAAGCAGAACCGATTGACCCTGATGTTGGGCATGTTCTCCAGAATTGGTGTGGAGACTTCATTCTTCCTATTAAGTTTCTCAACCCACCAGTCGAAAGACCAACTCAATGGTTGAATGCTGAACATGGAAAGAACCTAATCAGAGATCTATTCCAAGGACCATATCCACCTGCAAAGGATCTTTAGTTCAATGGGACCTCAGCTTATACTAGTTGCATTTTCAAACTCACCATTGATTCACCTGAAGAAAATCCCATTAGTAGACATCTTTGTCAAGTCTATGGACCAGCTGGATCCTCCTCTGTCTTTGAACATTGGACAGTTACCAACAGACTGAGATTCTTCCATTCACAACAAATCATTATCTGGATCCATACGAACACCTACAGAATGGAACGAACAGATGCAAGAGGTATGTCCTATGGACTATATGGTCCATATAAGATGAAAACCATGAGTATCATCTGGAAAGAAAATGCATCAACTCAACAAGCACCCACAGGATGTATACCACATTCATCCAACCAAACTTATGCCAACTGTGAGTATGATCCAAGAGATGATCCTCGAATTCCCAACTTCAATACCATCTACAACCGTGCTCCTAACTGTACTCATCCTCCAAGTGAATCATGCAAAGGATGTATTATGTATGCTAGACACATTTCAAGCGATTCTGATCCTAGCACTAGCTAGTGGACTAGGCATGTTGGCCACTGAAGATATGTATCTCTTCATGTCAAAAGATAGACGTGGGCCCTTCCACGATAAAGGGGGAAAGCTTACATTCCTCATTGTCAGCACGAGTTAACCTTCTTGTGATCAAAAGGAAAGCTTGTAAAAGGTTTTATGCTTTTCTTGTCTGTCCCCTCCTTTCTCTGATCACGAGTTATTGGGACCCACCAGAAGATGCTTATCTTCATTTGGGTAACTCTTCGATAAAGGAGTTGTTACGTGTCCACTTTCTATGGACAGATTTCAAATTGTAATTCATAAGATAAGGTTAAAAGATCAGCCTCAACATCCTATATAAGGAAGGCTAGGCCGCCTTATTCTTCAACGAATTCTCGGCGAGTGAAGTCTTAGGAAGTAAGAGTCAAAGTATCAAGTTTGTAAGAAAAAGAGTACCATTATCTCTGGTTCGCTCTCTGCATACGAGTCTGTAAGTTTTATAGAGTCTAGGATATATGTTTTAAGCTCCTCTTTATGAGGATACATTATGCTAGCACGCATTGAATATGATGAATGTATTGTTCCTGAGTATAAGAAATAATAATATACATAAGATCTATCTGAATGTCAGATATTCTATTCATCCAATCTATCCCAGACACTTCTTGCAACACCTATCATAGCATTGAGAGCTTGCTTGATTACTTGAGCTTCATCAGCATTTGCATTGGTGGATATGTAATTGGTTATCCAGGTTCTCATGGCATCTATTCCTCTTGTGTTAGCTATATCTTCAAAATTATCAAAGTTAACAAGGGGAGGTGTATCTGCTTTTAGAGTTTGAATATTCTTAAATGGATCAACAGGGTCAGATCTATTGGGATTAGAACTATTACCACGAGCCATTTGGAACTTTCCCTTTGCCCATTCCTTTAGAGTGGTATCTCTTAGATTCCCTGTGGAGGGATCAAAAATCTTTTCAATTATAGGCTTCTTAACTTCAGTGACTAGTTTTGGTCCTTCATACTGAGCCTGCAAATATAGCAATAACCATGAAATTGAGAGTTGTTGAATGGTATTGCCTTACAAGTAGAGGTCTTGAGGGCTTGTTTGTTCTTCCTCTTCCAACATCAGCAACTTTGTCTTTTGCTTTCTTCTTGTCTTCATCAGGAGTAGCAGAATGAAAATTCAAGTCTATCTTTTTCTTAGAAGCATTTCTAACTTTGGAACACTATCCTTCTTCATAACCTAGACCAGTAGTGTCCTTATGATGCTTTTACTTCTTCAACAAGTCATTTAAGCATTCAGTACTCTTTTCAAACTGCAGATTCTTGTGCAACTTAGAAGATGCCTTTTCAAATTCCTTTCTCAAAGAAACTATTTCTGACTCTAGTTTTAGACATTCATTAGTTTTGACTTCTAGATCAAATTTTGTAAAAACAACTACCCTTTTGGCTTCTTCTATCTCAGTCTTTAGGCTGATAATTAATTTGTTAGATTCATCAACTTGACTATTTAAGTCCACAATCAGATTTATTGCCTCTTCAAGTTCTAAAGAAACTTTTGCAAATCTGAACATACCTTGTCATTGGAATCTTTTTCTTATTGAAGTTGGTCTTCTAGTCTCTTATTCTCTTTTTTGAGTTGCTTGATTGTATCTAGAGCACACAAGAGTTCTCCTTCTAAATCAACCTCACACTCATGTTCATCATACTCATGTTCATAGTCATCTTCACCCACAAAGAGGTCTCCTTCTTCGTCATCAATCTCAACAACAAAATCATCTTCTCTTTCATCAAGTTTTTGTCCACTTACACTCACAATGAAGTCTTACTTTTTATCAAAACTCTCAACTGCAAGACCATTCTCTTTATCACACTTTGTATCAACATTCAGGGGTGACTCATGCAATAACTCATTGCTTGACTTGACTAGGGCTTGTTTTACAACCTTTTGCTTGGCATCTTTCTTTTCTCTATTTCTTTTACATTTTCCCATGGTACTCCACTATCAGGGCCTACCCAAGCCTGTTAGACTTCTACAAGGAACCTATGCTCTGATACCACTTGTTGGAGTACAGGACCACTAAGAGGGGGGGTGAATCAGTGGTCTATAAACATTAAAATTTTTTGCACCTTTGAATCTACTGAATAGACAATGAGAGAGACTTTAAAGATTTATCAAACACATAAGCATAAGTATGATGATAAATGGTATGATCAATACCTCAAAGACAAAACACTAGGGCACACACATAAAGACAAATAACATGAACCATGACACATATTTTTGATGAGTGGAAAACCCTCATAGGGATAAAAAACCATTCGGGAAAATTGCCTCACTGGCTTAATAAATCCCACTTATTACAAAGCCTCACTGGCTAATTGATGTCTCACTAACATGTGCCTCACTGGCATAATGGTGTCCCACTAACATGTGCCTCACTGACATAATGGTGTACATAAGAAAGAAGAAAATTAATTTAGTGGGTTACCCTGATTCTTTTCAAAGCATCAAATAACTTAACTTTGTTCAACACATATACATCACTTTCATCAACACAAAAGACTTCTTCTCAGCATAGTCTAACTTTGTCATGAATAAGTACTACCCATGTATTCATAGGAACCACTGCACTCTAAACATCTACTGATAGTCTCAATATGCAACATCAATCAAGTCTTCTTCTATACACTGATTTACATCATTTGACTGCTATATCTTCAAACTATAAACATTCCAACTCCTATACAAAAGATCATTACAGACTCTCTATACAAACAACCACTTTACACAAAGCTTGTATCATTTTTGCATGATAGCTATATAAGATCAACTCAAGCAAATATTAAAATAAGGACATATTGAATTTTTACCATACATATATATATTCTCTACAACTATCTTACACTCTGCCTCAAGCATAACATCTCCAAATTTGCATTCATCATACTTTGCCCTTGTGTTGTTTGTTCTCCCCTATCTGCACATGGCTCATAAGCAAGCATTCTCTTTCCATTTTGACCTGATTTCAAGACTGCACTCTAAGCCCATCTCTGTCAAACTAGTCTTATATATTCTTTGTAATGCATGGACCCTTCATCATATATTGTCTATACTCACTTCTCAACACATCCTTCCTTAAAATACCCCACAACTGTACAGTTCCACAAAAAATAAATTTACTGGCCCTCCTGATTCAGTGAGAAGTCTGTTGCCAAGTAGTTGGAGCTTTATCATCAGACAGAACGTCAAACTAAAAGACATAAATGAACCATTGGAATTTGAATCACTTTTAAACCTTTGCCATCGATTTTGTCTTCGTGCTCTAGATAGCTTTTAATTACAACCTTTGATCATTTTTGGGTGCCTGATATGAGAAGATCTCACCAAATGATTTGGTAAGCACTAGGTAAAGAGGCCAGCTTTTATATGTTTGAAAACCCTTCAAAAGGTCAATTTAAGTGACCTTAACTAGTAATAAGGAGTCACTATTAAATTATAACAAAAAAGTAACTTTATATGTGACGGTTTAGGTTTTAGTTTTTAAACTAAAATTCTAGGGTTTTAGGGCTTATAACAATGACTTTAGGAAACCCTCAATTCACCATAGCCATCTTGAGATTTGAGATCTGTTGCAGAGAGATCATGCCCTCAAACAAACATGAAGCAAGATCACTCTATGAATGTAGGTGAAACATCAAGAGATAGAGATCTTGATGATGACATACTGAACATTAGCAGACATAATGAAGACCACTCCATATAAGGCTTAAGTCACATCTCCTTACTACAACATCAGCTTAACATCAACTTTTGACATCCTTGATACATGTAGTTGAGATTAGCATCCTGAAACCTAACCATCTTGAAACAAAGCAGAGACATGCTTGACATGAAATATACACATGACCTTACAAACAACAAGATCAACTCCAATAAATGAGCCAACTCCACCAAAACATGAACTCCTTTAATGATATCTAACAAGTGTGAATCTGTTCAACCCTCTCAACTCATCACAACTCAATACATGAACATTATGATGTCCTGACACTTGTAGAGGTGATGAACACTCCAAACACTCTATGCATGAACATAGTATGATGGCATACTGAAGACAACCTGAAGAAGACTGATGTTCCAATGAGACACACTAAACCACATGAATAGTTGCATCTTGATTCATCAACATTACCATTTGTCATTCATTACCATTCAACAACCTGAGCATGAACAACTCATCCTAACATCATAATCACAACCTACAACTCAAAACTTCACAACCTACAACTCAAACCTTTGACATCAATGACAACTATCACAACAAAAACAACACTTATTTAGGCTAGATTCATTTGTTCACACTCCAAGAGATTGTTTATTTGACACACTTGAAGTTCTACATTTTTTTACACTTCAATTGAATTGTGTAATGGATTAATTGATTACTTCTTGTCATGTCAAACAAGGCATGATTATGATGCATTGCAAGCATTTGCAAATGAATTGCATACAAATATTTTGTGTGAGATGCATGGTGTGTATGATGTCAATACTTATTTGTCTAGAATGTGATTGTTTGTTGTAGGCACTCTTTTTGAAATAGAAATAGGTCTTTGGGATGATACATTTTGCATATGATGGATCTCAAAATGGTTGAATATATCAATTGCATTGTGGTCCACAACTAGCAAGACAAAATATTTATATTTCAACAAAAATTTGCATGCAAATCCTTATTCTATTTTGTTTCATGATGAAAACCCTCTTTGTGATCATTATGAGCCATTACTTTAAAAGAAAGCTTTGGCAAGAAACATGCCCGTGTTATCAAATTGCCTCTCAATTGTTTGTGCAACACTAGAAAGATGTTGGGAATCTCTTGCACCTGAAATGCAAGTTTACGGTATGATAAAACAATTGTTGCCACCACAGACTATGGGGAGAGCCTTTTAAATGTAGTATGCTATTTGATGACATGAGAGTTTGATGTTCATCCTCTAAGACTTTACATTACACAGTCTTTTTGAAATGCAAAAAAGGTGGCCATTATAGTGCAAGTAATTGCTTAAATCACTACTTAGAAGACAATATCTTGCAAACAACTCAGTGCATTGCAAACTAGGAAGGCTATATTGTAAATGTAGCAATGCCATATTCAAAAGGCAAAATCGAAGGGGGCCCATTTTGTTTACAATATATAGCAACCTTATTCAACATTAGGATTCACTTATGGTCTCCAAATACTAAACAAATTGAAAATGTTTATTGCACTGAAAAATCCAAGCAACACATATAACATGATATCATTTAAACAAACACTTTAAACATACACTATGAGCCACTAGTGGTCACACATGTTAATGGATGATTTGAAACAAACTGCCCCAACCCTATATGAATAATTATAAAAAAACACAAGATAATGAAAAAGAAAAAGAAAGTGGAAAACAAGTTGTCAAGTAACTACATTGCACATAGATTCTATTCATTTTGAACAACTGCTTGTGCAAATGCAACCACAGGTGCATGACAACAACATTGTTAACAATAAGAGAATATCACTTATTCAATTCAAGAAGATGTTGCATAATAGTAAGGAAAATAAACAAGAACATTCTTTGAACCAAGCATATCACAAAGATACCAATCCAACACAAAGATATTTAAAAGCAATTGAGGATACTCCTTAATATGAATGCTTCATTTGCGAGCAATCACATTTTGGCCATAGCAAGAAAAATCTTACTAAACACGAACAATGAACTTACCAAAATTTTACAAACAAGAATATAGTAATTTCATTTACCAAAGTATGCACCTCTTGCAAAAGATCACTGCACAATGGTAAACTACCATGCTTTGCCACACCACAACTAATAAGACAAAAAAAACCACTAAAAATTTAGTCATCTATCTCAGAACTTGAAGAAAGACTTATATCACCATGAATTGCTTTTCTACAAATTAGACAATGGGGGCACAAATGGTCTCAAATGGGATTAAGCGGATCAATAATTAATGTGCCTATGAATATGAACATTATAAAAAAAGTGTTTCCATGATCAATTGATAAAACATTAACAATTTACATTGCATTGAAGAGGAAATTGTAATACAAGAATCCATATCAAGCTGACATTGTTCATACCAATCTCATCATGAAAGCATTAAAGCTCTTATGCCAAAGACATTTATATAAGATAGAAAACATTTCAATAAACCATACCTGGAAAAAAGTTTATAGAACAAGAGATGGTAATGATTTTGAAGCAGAACAAATGTGTTGTGATAGTGATACATATGGTAATGAAATAGATGGTATTGATGAATGTGATACATATGTTGATACACCGATCCATGGATTTACAGAATCCTAATTTGTTTATGACCTACACAATAAGATAATTAAAATAGCACCAGGTGAAGCAAAGCAACCAATTGGAATAATTAAGGATAAGTATACATAAGAAATTAACTTTCCAACCCTTTTCTTTGGGCATCCACGAGATGAAGACATAACCAAAAGGTTCGAGTATCAAAAAATTGCATAATGGGAGCTACTACATTCAAGAGATGACTTTGCAAATCATACCACTAATTTATTTTTCAAAACAATGTGTGTCATCATAGATAAAATCATTTCAAGTATATCAATAAGAATTAAGAAAGGTCAATTGAAAGAATAAATTCTACTCACAAAAGATGTTAAACATAAGCCAAATTTAGATAAACTACTAAAATCAGTTATTGGATACATTAATTTCAAACATATCCATATCTCCCTAGATTACTTGCATCAATTGAAGAAAACATATTTGTAATGATATGATAATTGGGCCCTCCAACGTTCTTCTTAACTTTCTCAAGTGTAGATCACAAATGGGCATCGTCAATATTTGCATTAACCAAATTGTATGAAAATTGAAACAAAAGAAACAAAAATGAATAAGAACAAGAATATGAAATTGATTCGCTCGTTAGAAAAGATCTTGTTACTTGTAGTCACTACTATAGACATCGAATGAATTGCCTAAAAAACTTATTATGTGAAGATCATATAATCCTTGGACATATCAATGACTTCTTCTTTGTGACAAAGTTTTAGAATAGGGGAAATGAGCTTGACCATGCTTTAGTGTGGGTTAGAAATGTTCCTATATTCTAACTGTGAGATATATACTTTATTGGCAAAATTTGGACTTGCAATTTTTTGGGTTGCATCAATCATTCCATATGCTACATCCCAAATTATTTTTTTGCATATTGCAGAGATGAAGGCATTTAGAACAACAACAAAAATTTGATCATACTCCTTTGTTTTGAATATTGTAATCTTGAAGGATGTTTGTCTAATAGTATAAACAAGAAAGGAAGGATTTGAGTCCAACAAATCACCAGTACCCTAGAACCTCCTATTAATCATCTCAATATTATATTACCTTTGAAGACTTAAATAAGTATTTATCCATATAAACTTCAATATTGTATTCCGGTTTAGTTAGGCCATAGGCTATGTTTCATAGCAATATTGAAGACTTTAGACATAGAAATGGATTCCAAACCTCTTGTTGATCTTAGAATTGTGTCATATAAGAATATAATGTTCTTCTTAATCTAACAAATAAAGAGACTTGACCCATATAAATAACCTTTATAATTCACTTGGCATTTGATTTATAATTAAGAGAGGATTGGGAATGTATAACATTTTCTATGATGTAAATCGGTGGGTTGCCATATAGAACTTTTACAAAGTTTAGTAATCCTCTGATCTTGCATGGATACACATAAATCCAATTTGATTCCACTTTAAATCCACTCTTAATAATGAAATTTTGCTAAATAGTTTAAAACAACTCAAGATTAAGTAGTTCTGATTACAAAAGTCCTTTTAAAATGTTCTTACTAGTTGCAAAATTGAAAGTGGTAGCCCAATATCATCAGAATTCAATATCTCTTTTTGCCTAAGAAAGAAGTCTTATTTCCAATCATATTTAGATCATGTCCCTCCAAGTTGTCAACTACATCTCCAATCCATTGGCCTCACAAGTTCATCAGAATTCAATTCAACTAGGAAAGAAGAGCAAGGTGCTCTATCCTCATGAGGATATGTTCAAAGTCTTTTGTCACAAACAACCTTGGACCCAATAATTTCACTTGTTTTTGGCTCTACATTCACTGGTTCATCTTGACCCTTTTCATCAATTCCATTTCTACTCCAGTCTATGTGTCCATCTAGTTCCTATAAATCTTGTGGCTTCAACATTTTTCATATTTTTACCATCTTATCTTCTTCCCAACATGGAAACTTCACATTGCACATGTGTGTTAATACATTTATCTAAAACATTAACTGGAAAAATAAATAAATTTAAAAAATCTCTAATATTCATGCTTTGATGAACATATATAACTTGCTCCAATGCTTCCAACTCCACACAGGTAGGAGGGCAAAATCATTTCGGCATTCCAATGGCTGTTCATTACTTATTGGCACTTTAGTGGTACTTCACAAATCATCAACAATTGAAGAGGTTGTCAAAACACCATCATGCTCGGATGGGATTGTCACAACCACCATTTTAGTCAACATACACTTCAAACACCCTCTAATTTTTCAATGCAATACTTGTTAGGATTTTATAAAGTTGTCAAAACTTCATCGCGAACAAAAAGTGGTTTTGAAACCACGTTTCACACTCAACAAGTGCTAATCCTTTTTAAATATGAAACTGAAGTCACTAAAAGTATCCTTATCATGTATCTTTTAGATCATAAAATATTCAGTGCTTAGTCCCAATCCCTAAATAGTTAACCATATTACCAATTGCGGACCTAGATATAGTATTAACTTTCTATTTTGAAAAAGTTCAAAGTCGACTTCAGAATCATTATTAGCTTGGCTAGTCTAATATTAACAAAAATGAGAAAGCATGATCATGTACAAACACCAATACATAAATATTAAGGAATTGTAATAGCCTCGAAGCAACTTGCTTGAATATCAAGGACTTGTTAAATTAGAAAAAATATTTCACATAGTTCAACAATTTCAAGCATTTTAAAGTCATGTACCCTACTGTATCAGACATATCACAATGCAACTTAGTTAATGAATCATGATTAGGAAGTTTGGTAGCAATAAAAGCTTGTCATGTTTATTTTATTAAAGATCAATTTGGGATAATATTTCTATCATTGATTCAGCTTTTGTTAATTGCACACAAGTCCATTCCTTCACATTGATCGCTAACTCCTTCACGTTGAACTGCTAGGTGCATAGGAAATTAAATGTTGCAAATTCTCTCCATTCCATTCCAACCCACTTGCCCAATATGCAATTACACATTCTTTAACTTTGGGGCACTTAAAATGATATTGTTCATTGCAAAAAATACAACAAAGATATTGTCTACGCATATACCCATAATTTGAAATGCATAATAATAAATGATAAGAAGAATAATTTTCATTGCTCTCTTCAAAAGGATATGTTTAATAACTTGCTTCCATAGCTCCAACAAATTACTTATCAAGACTACCTCCAAGATAAATCAAAAGTGATCTTCATTCTACGTGAGCTCCAAGTGGCAGGAAAATTCACACTACATCAAAATAATGACATACTTGAGTTACAAGAAAATCAACACTGAAAAGGTACCCTCTTCTTAGGTATATAAATTTTTATATAATTTTCATTTTTACATTCAAATTTTTTTGAAACCACATTATTTAAATTTAATCTAGTTCTACAACTTCCTTACAGATTAGTCAGGAGTCATTTTCTATGATGCAGGAGGTACTCCCTCTTCCCAAACACAACACCAAATTCACAATTACACAAGCAAAGACTCTCTACTCACAAATTTAAATTCAAACATAATACCAAGATTGCAACAAATTTCTTCTATTTTATTCAATTCAATAAACAAAACAAATCTGCAATAAAAATTACAATTATGGCCTTCAATGACCTCTCTCAAATCTGCACACACAACTTTCATGGCTTCTTCTACAAACAACCACTCACTCTCACCTCTACGCCCTTCCCATGGCGGAGATTTCCCTCTCTGAAATTTGCCCCAAACCTGTAGCAACATTTTTTTATTCACTTCTTGGATCTGCAATGTTTGACTTTTCATCTACCATTTCTTTTCCAATTCCTGTAGCTTCTTTCAGCGCTTCCTATTCCCCACTCTATTTTCCTTCATGTTGGAATCTTCTCCTTATTGTTTGATTTAATTCCACTTCCCATTGCTGGGTGCTGCAATTTTCTATCTTAGAGTTGTTCATTGATTTTATTTTTTTATGCAAGGTGCAGCCTCCATAAATGAGGCGTTTCATTTTTTTCTCCATGTAAGGTAACACTCTAGCCATATTAATAATGTCATTTCATTTCTATTAAAATTCTTTCCCATAGAATGTTTCTTCCAATCCTTTTTTATTTTCCAATATCTTATAATTATTATTATCTATGCACAAAAAGAATGAGAAAATGAATTTGTGGATTTTCCACTAGGTGCAGGGAAAATGACTTTTTGTTTATCTTTCAAACAGAGACTTATTTTTTCATGAAACTTGCCAAGATGCGTAAGTCAACATTCCTGAGCTTCCCACCAAGCCATTTTGCCTCAACCCTCATGGAATTTGAAATTTGAAATTTTTGCCAAATCACCAGCACTGAATGGAAAATTTTAATTTCTCCAAAACCAGGAAGAATTTGACCATGAAATTTTCACCATAATTACCAAAATACATCCAACAATATACCTGTAAGAGGATTTGTCTCCAAACCCCAAGGATCTTTTCAAACAATTATTTTTGCGAACTACTTGTGGAGTGTTGAAAATGCCATCTGTCGAAAACTCAATTCTTGCAAATCTGATCACACAAAGTGTTTCCCAAAGCTGAGAGATGTCAAACATGACCAAAACAAACCAAAGTTGGAAGAAAATAAACTAATTTTTTTTTTGGTTGATGTCGATTACCAGTTCGCCCTGATGCTCCTGCATCAGACACATCAGGTAAGAAATGTTTGTGAAATTAGGCTCACAAAATGGAGTTGAATGGTAGAACCATTCTTTCACGTTGAATACAACTTGCAACAAACTCGATTGATGATTCATGTGCACAAATTTATTTCTTCTTCCTCTTTTTCTAGCACCTCACCAAAACAAACATCATCCTCCTCTTGCAACTCTGCTCACCGCTCTTCTCTCCTCTTGTGGATTTGCATCCACCATGTACCATCCTCCTCCGCCAAATTCTTTATGCTCTGCTCTTCTCTTTCTTGGGATAAAACCCACCATTGCCCAACCTCCTCCATCAAAATTCCTCACCATCCACATCACCACATGCATCATCCTCACCAAAATCTACATCTACTACTCCATGGAAATTAAAGATTTCCATGTGCTCTTCTCCATACTATTCAATTCTCATCATAGCAAACTAAGAAAAATCAATATCATCACAAAATACAATAATATTTACCTCATCCTTCTTCATGGTTGTAATATCATCTTCAGCTGCAACATCTCCCGCATCATGATCAGCTACAACTTTTCTTTCTTCATCCTTCACTGCAATGGCAAGCTTTTCCATCCACTCCTCCTCTATCGCCAACATCTTCAACAACAAATCATCTTCCTCTTTGTCATTTGCAATCTCTTCACATTCCATCACTACAATCATATCCTCTATAGCTACATCTTCAACCTCTTCTACCATCATCTCTTCTTCTTCTTCAACCGCTGCTATAATTGCATCCTTTTGTTGCTTATTTTCTTCTTTCTCCATGCCTTCCTTGAGGCATGTATTCGCTGCAACCTCTTCACTCTTGACATCCTCTCCACGCTGCCATGTTTCCAATCTACTCAATCTTGCATTTATATCAACCATCATTGCTAAAATCTTCCTCTTTTCATATTGTCTCTGATCATCCCATATGACTGGTTTTCTCAAGACAATCCCTATCCTTCTCCTCTTTGTCATTGTGTCAAACACTTTCCATAAAGCTCTCTCTACAACCTACAAATATAATTTCCCTCACAACTTCCTAACTGATGCAGAGGCAAACGCAACGGAAGCTAACTAACAGGAAGGAGGAGCCAATAATACAAACAGCATGATAAAAATCCCTATCGGCTCAGCATCATCATCATATTTCCTGTAAACACCAACAGCATCATCATATTTCAGACGATCACAATTATCCTCCTGCCGACTACTGTTCACCTCCTCCGCCTGTCGCCTATCATCATCATCATGATAGTCAACGGGCGCAAATATCCTCCTGTTGCACTGTTCATCGGGCGCCAAACACTAGCGGCATCATCATGATATGCGACACCACCTTCGTCAGCAGGATATCAAATATCCGGTTGCTCCAAATATCCTGATGACGACAACTTCAGCACCTTCCCTTCGATGCCCCGCTAGCTGACGATACAAGCAACAGCATCATGATATGATTTATCCGGTTCTCTCGAAACCTCCTGATGATGTTAACACAACTTTCTGCCGAGGACTTACGCCGATACCTAAGCACTTAGCGACAACAGGATCAACATGCATAGAGTGATATCTCAATATCCTGATGACGATGACGTCATATCCTGATGACGATGATGTCACACAATATCCTGATGACCTCTTCAACACTTAGTCAAAAAAACTGAACTTTCACTCCCGCGTCTGCTAGCAATATGCGGATGATGGGCACCCCCGAGAGATGATCCTGACAGCGATATATACACTGAGTATATATCTGACTTAAAACATCCTGATGCACTTGCAACATGCAAACTTCAACAGTTTCATGACCCGATCCTAGTGGCGATGCATTCGCAGATGACGATGCGGCTCGTTCCGACTGGAAACGCACATGCAGACTCCTGTGTATCCGTCCGCTGCATGTAAACACTCAGAACCGCACAATTACACAAAGACAATATGACGATCGGGCCGGATCACCTTCAAACCAAAATTTACCAGCTTATCTTCTAGACCTAGCACATGAGGATGCTAGGCTGATTCACAGCATGCTCCTAACTGATCTCTTGAACAATGCAATGCATAAACAGAAAACACAAATGCAAACTAAGCTATAATACAGGACCATTCCACCGATTCGCAGGATCAACCGGTGGAAGGGTTGAAAGTACCCATCAACTTGCAAACAGAAAAGAAATCAAAACAGATACAGCTGATAAACTCAGATACTGCAAATGATGAGATCTTATTCAAATGAAATTCAAAAGTTCTGAATACAGCTTCACAATGTCTGAACTGCTCTCCTGAATCTCAACTCAACACAACACCAATACATAACACAACTAACTTAACATCTGTAATCTCAATATATCTTCTAAACCCTAACAGATCGAAGGTATATATAGCAAAGTCCTTCGAGTACTACCAACTCACTTCCCAGCGGCTGGGAGCTTCCAAGCGGCTGGGAGAAGGACAGCTCAGACTACCTTATCACGATCTCTAACTGCCTACACATACTCCTAGGCTGAACTAATACATAGCATCGGTCCAACGGACCTTATTACATGATGAAGTCAAACATACTAAAAATAGACTAATGTCCTGTCATCATGTGGACAATTTTCCTATATCCTGATCATGTACGGGTGCTCCTGCACCACTAACTCTTACTACTCATGACTTCTCTCTTATACCTGCAACAATCCACACGAGCTCCTTTCTACCACCTTCTATTCTCTACTCGCAAGTCCTGGTGCAAACTCTGCACACTCAAGATCTCTTGCTCTGATACCATTTGATGTAGGAGGTACTCCCTCTTGCCAAACACAACACCAAATTCACAATTACACACCTGCATAGACTCTCTACTCACAAATTTAAATTCAAACACAATACCAAGATTGCAACAAACTTCTTCTATTTTATTCAATTCAATAAACAAAAATAAATCTGCAATAAAATTTACAATTATGACCTTCAATGACCTCTCTCTCAAATTTGCACACACAACTTTCATGGCTTCTTCTGCAAACAACCACTCACTCTCATCTCTACGCCCTTCCCATGGCCGAAATTTCCCTCTCTGAAATCTGCCCCATATTTGTAGCAACATTTCTTTTTATTCACTTCTTGGATCTACAATGTTTGGCTTTTCATCTACCATTTCTTTTCCAATTCCTATAGCTTCTTTTGGTGCTCCCTATTCCCCACTCTATTTTCCTTCATGCTGGAATCTTCTCCTTATTGTGTGATCTAATTCCACTTCCCATTGTTGGGTGTTGTAATTTTCTATCTTAGAGTTGTTCATTGATTTTTTTATTTTTTTTATGCACGATGCAACCTCCATAAATGAGGCGTTTCATTTTTTTCTCCATGCAAGGTAACACTTCGCCCATATTAATAATGTCATTTCATTTCTATTAAAATTCTTTCTCATAGAATGTTTCTCCCAATCCTTTTTTATTTTCCAATGTCTTATAATTATTATTATCTATGCACAAAAAGAATGAGAAATTGAATTTGTGGATTTTCCACTGGGTGCAAGGAAAATACAAGGAAAAATGACTTTTTTGCATATCTTTCAAACAAAGGCTTATTTTTGTGTTTAAACTTGTCAAGATGCATAAGTCAACATTCTTAATCTTCCCACCAAGCCATTTTGCCTCAACCCTCACAGAATTTGTGTTCCAGAGTAAATGGTTTTTACCATTTACGTTTGCTTAAGTTTTACTTAGGCATCATAGTGCATTATTAGGTGGATATTGGATATTAGTTGGTAGTTGCATTTTGGTGCTTTCATTTAACAATTAGTTGTTTCTGGTTATATTTTTACCGGTTTTCTCCTTGCATTTATAAGCAAGGCAATGTACATTATTTTTTGCATCTCATTAATATTTGTCATCTTCTGGTGAAATATTGTCTCTCGTATTGTGAGGGTTTATCTGCAGGTTGTGCTCCGAGGAGGTGCTTGACATCAACATGGTATCGGAGCCGACTATCTATGTTTCCTTCCATTTGGAGAGTTTCATCAGTTTTGGTGAGATCAAGATTCTAAATTCTGCAATTTTTTGGTGGGAGATTTTTGGGGTTTTAAATATTTTTTTCCGCCTATTATTTGCCGAAATTTGCAACTCATATTTTTTTGAGATCGATTTGATTGTTGAAGTGACATTGTTGGAGGTGGATGGGATTGTTTTCATAGTAGATTTGAAGTCTAGGATTGACCTTTATAGAATCAATATTTGCCATTAGGTCAGAGACCATCATTGAAGATTTGAAGTTTGAGCACCATTGTTTCATCTTACACAACAACATAGATATCCGGCGCTTTGTATATCGGTGGTCTTCATTCTCTGTCAAAGGTTTATATTTGGCAACATCTTCTACAGTTCATGCCACAACTTTATGGTAGAA
Organism: Cunninghamia lanceolata; assembly: GCA_027924645.1. Lineage (NCBI taxonomy): Eukaryota > Viridiplantae > Streptophyta > Pinopsida > Cupressales > Cupressaceae > Cunninghamia > Cunninghamia lanceolata. The sequence continues at coordinate 3,249,205 of BSBN01001053.1, read as the reverse complement.
ACTACATTTATATCAGGCGATCCATTTCGTAAGATCTATTTTGGCAGCCTCTTACATTGTTCTATTCAGAAATTTTTGTTGCAAACTTCAGGCAGATACACAATACCTCCCACAACCGAAACATTGCAGTCATTAAAGGATCTGCAGTTCTGGGCCTCCTGCACGGTTCTGCATGTGACCGCATAGACGCCCCGAAACTTGTTGGTGAACATAGAGACACCCACACTCGTCCTGCACGTGCTTGGTTATTTCTCTGATCGAAATACATTTGTAAGAAGGCTTTAATATTTCTAAAGTTTTTTTGCAAAATATTTCAGTTAGGGTTTTGTACTTCCCACAGAGAAAACTTAGTTAGTGGGCCCGTTCATTTTACTATTGAGCAGGTTGTAGGGACTTTTATCCCACATTGAATGTGTGCATATTTTAGCTATTAATATAGCTCATTCGCCCAATCATCTAATGTGAGCAAGGCTCACAAGCTCAGTTTAGACTATCTATCATGTGCATGGTGCTCAGTTGTGGCTTGTGACTTAAGCCTGGTGACTTGGAGTTTACGTGGCGCAGGAACCCACCACACTTCGAATATCAAGATCTAATCATCCATACAGGCCCATTTTTTTGCCTCCCTGAAGGATGTGGTCACATGAGCAACCAGAATTAAGCCCTTGGTGCCTTGAAAGTGCCTTTATAGGCCTTTTTTCATTTTTGCATAACTTTTGCAAACGGAGGCTGATTTTTGCAAACTAAATATCGACGGAAAGGTATTTTCATCACTGTTGAAGTGGTTGAGGTATTTCTCACTTATTTTTCTATTTTATGGTGCTTTTACTCTGTTGAAATTTGATATTGGTTTTGTTCAATTCTTGTGAATATAAGGAGTTGGTTATATTGTGAGGGATATTTGCTGCATTTTCTTGTTTCATCATGGATTTGCCTAAAGTAGAACTTCTAACTACAACAAATTATCTTAAATGGAAATCTGATATGGAGATTTTGTTGTTGAAACTAAAATTGCAAAGGATTACTTTTGGCCAAGATCTTGAACCCACTAGTGTTGTAGAAAAAAGGAAATGGTTTGATCAAAGAGATGAAGCTCTTGGTACTCTCATTATGTCCTTTTCCCCTGATTTCAGATATCATGTGTTATCATGTAAACATCCTAATTATATTTGGACTACCTTAGAAAATCTTTTCGGTAAGCCAGATAAGATGAGGAAATTTCATTTGGAGAATGAATTAATGAATCTAGATCTTAGACATTTTGATAATATTTAGGACTTTTTTACCAAGCTCAATTCTCTCATATTGCAGTTATCTGAATGTAGGGTTAAGAAAGAAGATGAGCAGTTGATTCTATCTATTCTCTCAAAGTTAGGTCCTGATTATTCTGTATTTGTTTTTGCATTTTATGCCACCATGGATGCTCTAGGTAGTGCACACAAAATGCCTTCTCTTGATGGTTTTGCAGCACAACTCACAAGGGAACAAGCAAAGTTGGCACAAATGGGCACATTGACACTTACAAAGGTTCAAGCACTTCTTTCAAAAGATACTAAGGTTGCAAGTGGCAAGGACAAGAAGCAGAATATGGATTCAAAACCTAAAGAGAAAGTTAAGGATCCTCCTTCACAACCTACTCCTGAGACCAAGACCTCTTCTAAAGAGGAACCATCACAAAAGAAGAAGATCAAATGTGCTTATTGCAAGAGATCTAGACATGATGAGCATAGGTGTTATACTAAGAAGATTGATGAGCTTACTCACCTTCTTCAGAAGAACAACATCTCACTACCCTCATTAGAGTCTCCTTCTTCTTCTACTTCTCAACTGGCAACATCTTCATCTACACAATCAGGGAATGCAGGATTTGCTAATGGGATGAAAGGTAAAGCACTCTTAGCTTCCACTATTCCTGAAAAATTAGAGATGGCTTCTTGATTCGGGTGCATCTCATCATATGCATCTATTACGTAAAAAAATATCCTCCTGTATGGAATGGTACAATTTCTCATGGTTTAGCTCCTCTCCTTTGGTGTCCTTTTAACCTATGCATTTCCAACCTTCCAAAACCCTAATTGACCTATGTCTAACTGAATAAATGTTGTATTTCAAGATAACTGTTGACTGAACCTGAAAAGGAAGTTTGGTTCTTGGACATCTTGGACCTCCTTGAAGTAGACCTGGTTGAAAAATCAAGGCTTGGGCTTGGGTGCCCGCACCCTAGCCCTGCCCTTTTTTTGGGGGTTTTGAATCTTGGCAGGGTGTCAGCTCCCGTTGTGCATCTCAAGATTTCATTTTTGAAATTTCATTTTTCGCATGATGTCGACATCTTAAATATTTCAAATTTTGAAATTCCTAAGGTTATATATTTAAAGACATTTGAAAATCATTTTATTACACACAATCTATATGCAAGCTTTATGCCAAAACTCTACCAAAATTTCCATTGAAGAACAACACTTTGTTGAATCTCTTGGATTTATTTGAAGTTTTTATCATGGAGACATTCTATGGAGATTAGGAATCAAGATCTTGAGACTATCTTTCTCTTCCTAGGGTTTGTACAACCTTTTGTATGATCGGGAGAAGGGTTGAAGCCTCCAACATCAAGCTTGGAAATCCTCTGTGGATACGGCTGCCTCGCCTTCTTGTTCTAAAAGTCTTCATTGCTCTCATCTCCTTGAGGTGATGTTATTGTTGTTTCATTGAGTGAAGCAAGGTGTTGCCCTTTCCTTGATGCTTGAGTCATCCAGGGTTTTACATTTTTTGCATACACATTTGTTAGATAAACACACCCATCTTTCTCCTCCTTTTGTATGTGCAGGTTAGATTCGGCGAGATTCGACAAAAAGGAGCAATAGGAAGATGGATATTATAGGTACAGTCGTCACAGAGTTTTGAATTTCTAGGCTGCGATATTTGTGGGGCTTCAAGGTGGGTGCCCAAGCCCACCTGGGCATGTTCTTTAGGATTTGGGAACCTCCGAGGACTGCCTGATATTTGGTACAGAGGACTTTTACAGATGGAAAGTTGCAAGGCTTTAGGGCAGGTGCCCAAGCCCATTTGATCCTTATTTTCTGGGTGCATACTCTCTGTACCTTATTCTCTACATTTCTGTGATATTCTTGTCTGTATCTATCTCTGAGTTCAGTCTGTTATAGTCACATTGTGTGATTAGGGTTTCATAGTTAATGAGTAGAACGAACTTGTGAAAGCCTAATAAAACACTTACTCAAACCTAGCTAGCATAAAGGAAAGCATAAGAAACCTGTAGCTTGGCCCCAAGCTCGGCTCTTATCTTCCTAATGTTTAGTATTTGAAAGAGTAGGGCTTGATTTGGTTTTGATTAACTATAAAAATCCTACTTTTTCCACTAAACATTTTGGTGAACCTGTGCTCTAAAAGAATTTTCATCCTTTTTAACATCAGATCTGAATTAGTTTGCTGTCCTAAATCACATTTAGTTTGCAAACTCTCTTTTATGAAAGTACATACACTGAATCTTGAATGATTTCTTTATCATTTCATTAAAAGAGATTGGAATTACAATTTTTTGTGTTGCATAGTGCTATTATATTTCATTTTCACAAAGTTTATGCTATATCATTTTACATTTAAGTCTTGGATTAATTAGAACATGCTATAATGTTGGATTACTTTTTACAAGACTTTCATGTGTATGATGATCCATTTAGTTGTGATGACTTCAACATGTTAGATGAAGCCCTTGAGGACTTTATATCGATTGAATATTCCACTACGACTCCTAAACCGTCGTTGTTTCAAAGATTAGTAAATGCAATTTATGTTTCTAAACCTCAAGAAAAAACTATGAAGCTGAAGATAGTGGTCAACCTCTATACGGATGTGGCTCAACCACACTCTAAGTTGGTGCTCAGTGTTAGAGGTCTTCTGCCTTCTTCTTGACCTCCTGATTACATTTATAACTATTCTAAACAAATAACACAACGAAATTCACAACAACCTAGTCATATTATGGTTGCTCATACATATAACACAGAGAATAACAAATAAAACAAACAATAATCGAGCATTCTGATATCTTTACCAGCTTCTCAACTGATGCTTCCTCAAGCACCTCGTTTAACACATAAAGTTGGTCAAGATTATGATCTTGTTGAGCAGCTTTGTGCTACTCCCGCTAAGATTTCTCTTTGGGAACTTATACAAACTTCACCTACATACCATGGAATGCTCCAAGAAGCTTTATAAAAGGTAATTGTACCACCTATTGTCAAGCCGAATGATGTAGCAACTCTATTAGATTGTATGCATGCGACAAAAATAGATATTCTGTTTCAACAACATGAGTTGTCATCTCTTGAAGTTCAAAATCAGTATGATCCTTTGATTATATTCATCACAATAAACAATAAATTGATTAAGCGAGTTAGGGTTGATAATGGATCATCTCTTAATGTTTGTGGCATTAACTTATCACATAAGATTAAAGTTGATACATCTTTGATTAAGCCGGATAGAATAAGTATCTGTGGTTTTGATAATATTGAAAGACAATATGTAGGCACTATAACTTTACTTGTACAAGTTGGGCCTGTGACTTTATCTACCTTGATTCTTGTCATGCCTGGTTCCTTATCATACAACATAATTCTTGGTAGATCTTGGATTCATGCATTGGGGGCAGTTCCTTCTACCCTTCATCGTTCGATCAAGTTTATTTACAAAGATAAACTTCATACTATTGATGTTGATCCTGAACGAGATAATTGTTTACAAATTGTATAAAAAAAACAAGTTGTTCATCTTAAGATCTTAAATAACTTGAAAGTTGACCCATTAACTCCTCTTGCCACAGATAATGTTGTGCAAGAGTCCAAACAATTGAATGCATTTCTTGGTGACGATTGGGGTTCGTTAGATTTTACATCTCCCTCTACAAGTGAATATAAAATTAACGACCCTGCTCCTAAAACATCAAATGTTGCATCGATATCATCTAAAAGTTCAAATATGAAACCCAAAGTCTCTTTGGTAACAAATACAGATAATACTCTTACTTACACTACAGATTATGAGACTTATGAGGCCCCACCTTCTTCTAAGGAAATGGCTTCTCTCTGTGGTTGAGGATTTCAGATCCTTTATGAGAATTGTGATTATGTAGGTAATGGTTGTGGTATTAATCAACAAGGAATTTGAGTACCTATAGAATCTGCTTCATGACATTACTCAAGTGGCATTGGGTATAATACTTTCAAGGAAACCAAAGCCCATAGACGTCCTAATCTTAATGTGAAAACGATATGAACACTTAATTTGATGTATCCTGAGATGATAGACATGAGTTGTTCTCCAAGAGATATTCCTTTGGATATGTTCTCGACAGATGAAGCAATAATGGAATTCTTGGGATCTTATGAATATCTCCCTCGTTATCGTCATAAATGTGGATTACCTTATCAATTAAATCAAGATGCATATTTTGGAAATTCCACTTGTTTGATAAACACTACTCTAAAATCTGAGGAAGAAGATAAAGAACTGATGAAATCACCTAGTTCCTTAGACCATAGTACTTTGCTTAATGGAAAGATTGTTGATGTTTTCATGGAGAAAGATAACACTGAAAAGATTATCCCTATAGGTGGTTTCTTAAAAACAGAAGAAAAAGAAGATATGACCAAGATTTTACATGAATTCTCAAAGTTATTTGCTTGGAATTATTTAGATATGCCCAGTATTGATCCTCAAATTTTAACACATAACATTGTATTAAAACCGGATGCTAAGCCGTTTAAAAAAAAGATCCATAAGATGAATCCTAAGGTGGCATTACTTGTAAAGGCTGAGATAGAAAATCTCTTAGAAGATGGTTTTATCCGCCCAATTGATTATTCACATTGGATTTTGAATATTGTTGTCATCACTAAACTTGATGGTAGTATTTGGATGTGTACCAATTTTAGGGATTTGAATCTCACTTCTTTGAAAGATGATTTCCCCCTTCCAAACATTGACATGATTGTTGATTCAATAGCTGCCCATGAATTACTTTCCTTCATCGATGGTTTTTCGGGATATAATCATTTTTTTATAAACCCTCAGGATCAATATAAAACAACTTTTATAACACCTTGGGGAACATTTTGTTGGGTGGTCATGCCGTTTGGGTTAAAGAATGCAGGAGTAACTTACCAACGGGATATGACCCCTATCTTTCATGATTATTGTCGACCTATTTTCCTCTGTCCAGAGTTAAATAGTTCACCTTGTATATTCCTTGAATATCCTTTAGAAAATGACCCTACAAAGCTTAAATCCTTCAATTACCCATGCTCTGCCTTGCCAAAAATTCCAAACACTTTCTTGGAGAATCCTTGAAGAAAACTCAGAAAAACCCATAAATCTTTTGTCTCCAATTGTTTTCTATCACAAAGATTTCTCAATTTTACTTAGCCATTTTTCATGTAAATGATGATGACGTCATCCTTGTTTTGGGGTTTTATGTCATTTGGTCAAATTGTATCTCATATTCACAAGCATATGCAAAGACAGGTACAAAAAAAGGATGTACAAAGATACATCGGCGGGATGCAAAAAGGTGATACAAAAGGTATGTCCGTTTTTTGTATCTATATACGATTGTATCATCCCACATACAATCCTATATACAATGGCATATACAATCCTAAGATACAATCCCGGACCCGAAAGAATATGTAATTTGGTTTAAGAAAGGTACAGGCGATTGTATGCATCTTTGCATGTACAATTGCATTGTACATTTGTAGATACAAAAGGTGATGCAAAAGGGAATACATACAATCCAGACGTGATGGGGGAATTGAATGTGGCAGATAATCAATTGGGGTCCGCAGTTGTATATCGCATGTATAAGGTCAAAAGTGCAACATACAAGAAGGTAAGATACAAAGTCAGCCCGATGTTAATTTCAATTTGCTTCATAAAAATGTTGGGGTCTGCCTTTGTATGTACATGCAATTGTATCGCATATACAAAGTCATATGCAAAAGCAAGGATACAAGGCCGGACCTGTTCTAAAGTTCCATTCTAGTTGATAATCCATCGAGTTCCACAGTTGTATGTACATGCGATTGTATCTCATATACAATCACATATACAAAGGATTTCGGCAAGACAGGCCTTATCGGCGGCTCAGTTTGAGGTCTCTTCGATGGTTGATAAAGATGCAAATGTTCAACAATGGGTCCCAGGTTCAACTCAGCGGCCAATCAGATGATGACACATGTCAAGGCCGATCCAAAGGCCGATTCAAAGGCAGGGGAAAAAAGGTGATACAAAAGTAAAGGTCCACTTTCGTATGTTGGCCATTGTATTGTATATACAATTGCACATACAAAAGCATATACAAAGGGAGCTTCAAAGACATGCAAAGCAATTTGATATGCAAAATGCAAAAAGTGAAGAAATCGCATAAGTGCAAAATCGAAGGATTTGAAGGACCCAATAGCATGATGACGTCATCAGGGCCCATTCTTTGCCCAAGTTCTATATGATGCTGACGTCATCATGGTTTTTTACAGTGTATCCATTTTTGTATGTCTGTATGCATACATACAACAGTTCTCTTGGCAGCAAGGATAAAATTGACGGTCGCCGACTCAGAAGCCAAAAATACAAGTTCAGTCAAACAAGGAAAATTCAAAGGCTGATTATACGGATACAGAGCCCGATTGTGCAAATGATCTCAGTGAGTAAGGATGCAAAAATTCAAATGGTCAGAGATTTAAAGTGTTGTAAAAGCTTTGTCAAGGGGTGATATGTCCCATCTGCCATCAATACAAATCTGATCTCTCAACTACCATGCTTCAGATATTTTAGTATTCATTGTTGAAGATAGATCATTGAGATGCTCACATTCAAGGCCCAAAATATCTTCCACCTACCCTGTTCCAGATATTTTATTCCATAAATTCTTGCAGGTGGACATCCCTTCTGGCGATGATATTTTCTGACAGAGCCCATGGGGAGAATTGATTGTAACCGACTTAAGTCAAATGCAAAATGCTATATATGCATAAACATGACATGTGCCAAGAGGGTTGGAAGATTTAGTAATCTAGGCTTCTGATTCCAAACAGAGCATTCCTCTATTGTAACCTTGCCTTTTGATTAAATACATGCTGGTTATTTTACCTCTTCATGCTATTTTGACTGTGTGTGATCTAAGAATGATGTGTTTGTAAATGTTTAATTCCTTCTAATCATCTCTTGCTCCTTGCCTCTATTAAAATCAGCTTGATCTATGTATGTTTATTGGTTGTATCTAGTCATTTTGTGCATTTTCTCAGTTTTGTGAGGGTTCTTTTATTCAACCTGGTGTATCACCTAATTTCTATTTATGTTTCCTTCTACCCCTTTTCCCCTACAGCATTAGCACTAGGTTTAGATATATTCCTCTAAGCATTAGGCTTAGAATGAGGAACCAGCCTTCTCTAGAGGTCTGATCCCAGTTCGCAAGGTCCCACACTTCGAGATCATTTCCATTGTGTCATTAGAATGCTTGGACTCTCCCCAAGCAGGGTGCAATTCTATGTGACAATAGTTTCTAGCACACCCGGTGGGACAGAGTGGACTATCATAGTCCACAAGTCCTTTATTCATTGTTGATATTTGGTGTGTATGTCAACAACATTAGCATGTAGAGGCAATATGGCAATATTCACACAACTAGCGACTCTACAAGCAAAGAATCAGCTGGTTTTAGCAGTCAAGGTACAAACAACTAATGAGGTTGGTGCTACTTATTAGTTTTTCTACCATTTGAAAGTATTTTCTCAGCACCTGGCGACTCTATTTGGTGTTATAACTCATTTCTCAGTGTTTCAAGATCCTGTTGTCTATATACTTTCCAAATCAGTTATCTAGACTTGCCTATGTTTCATGCTTTACTCTTGCAATGTCTAATTATTAGTACTATGATGGTTTTTCACCTCCATTCCATGAAGATCATGCATGTATACCCTCTTACCAATCATATCACACATAACAGCTTGCTGGTTTTAATCCAAATGACCCTGTAACAGCAGATTACCAGCAGTCCTATTATGTTTTCCACCCTCCCATCCCTGCTCAACCTCAATATCAACTGATATATGATCAAGTTCAACCCCAAGAAGAGGTTTTTGATGCCAAACAACATGACTATTCACACAGTCGGCCTCAAGAGCACCCTTACCAGAATGTATTGGATCTGATTCAAAAGTTTGACTTTTTTTGTGGGATTTGAGCCAAAAAGCTTGAACATATGAAGATTAGTGATATTAGTAAAGAGTTATCACACCTGTACTGGATGTTGGTTAAAATTGAGAAGCAACAAGAGATTATCTTGCAGCAGCAAGAGTTGGCTGAGCAATCCGCTGTTTATAATCAAGAGTGGGTGACAAAAAGAATACAATTTGAAAGAAATCTTGAAGGAGAGATAGCTGCTACAAAGGAGCAAATGAAGCTTTTGTCTACTCAGGTGCAAAGTAGTTGAGCTTACTTAGATTATCAATGCCAAAAAGGGTGTGAAACCCAGGAAGCCTTTCCTATTCCTAGTTTCAGCTCAACTCTTCCTGTAAATGAAGAAGGTGTGAGTTTTTCTACTTCAACAGCAGTTTTAGAACAACAAGAGGACATTGAACAATCTGAGCAGTTGCTGATTGACAATAATCAATATGAAAATTGAGCCTGGGACCATGAAGAAGACCATAAATCTGAACCTGACACCATTTTTCAAGTTAGGAGCTTTGATATATTCGAACAGGTTACGCATGAGAAAGCTAATATTGAGTTTTTTGGAGAAATGTGCACAGGCATAATTGAGCAGTTTTGTTTAATGTTGGAGGATAGGGAATCAGACCTTTTAGGAGGAGTTGATAACCACGATGAGCTAGAACAGCAAGTTCATAAGTTTGAACAAGTGTTGAAGCAACAGGAGGAGTATGGTCCTGAAAAAGAGGAATTCATTCTCTCAAGTAAAGAAACTTCTCATGAATCTGATTTGCAAGGTCTTAGCTGGTTGGAGGAACTTCCCTTTTGTTGTACAGAAGAGTTTGAGGCTGATATAACAAATGAAAGTTTGTTGGAAAAGGCTACCTCATTGTTTGAACATTTGCCTTCCTTTATTGAAGAAGAAAAACTTGATTTGGAAGGCACTTCTTTGAGTAATAATAAGAATTTTGAGCTTGGGCCAGTTGTTTGTAAAAGTCTTCTAAGAGCTGATAGTTTTGATGAGCTACTGGCTATCTTAGTGAAAGAGGATGGTCCATTGACCATAGAGGAGAAGTCAACATGGCAAACTATCATGCAAGGTGAAGGTAATGATGTTATTTCTAAGCATTCAAATTGTCTTCTCTCTTGTCCAAACTTAGCCATGAAATAGGACAGCCATGAACAAAAGGTAGAAAGGTTTGAAGAATGTAGCAATGATGACATTATATCAACCTTCTTGGGTTATTTGAAGGAAGAAGGAGAAAACCATGAAGTCCCAAGTCAGTTGTTTCACACACAAGAGCAACATGAGAGTCAAATGGAAGACACCACCATACCAAATGAAGAACAAGAAGCAACCAATCCAAAACCTTCAAGGGGATGTCCTATTAGGCATCTAACTAGGATAGAAACCAGCAATGCATCACAAGTCATTCTTGCACCCGAGCATGAGGATTCTTTTGAAGGCAAACATACTCGGCTGTCCTGTCCACTCCAAAACAGTAGTGTGACTAATCAACACAAGTGGGTAAGTGGATTTGTATTCTCTATTCAAGAGGCATTGCAACAGCTGGTTGAGCATCTGTTATTTCTTCACCTCTTCTTGGCTGCCCACAAACATATGGAGCGTTGCAAGTTGCAAAGAAAGGGCAACTACTTTCATGAACCAATTAATGGCTTTGTTCAGTATAGTCGTTTCATTTGATTAGTTTAGGTTAGTATAGGTTATGTATGTCTTTCTATTTCCTCCAAGTGTTGATGCACAAGTAATTAGTTGTCTTTAGGTAGTTTTATGTTTATCTTGTGTCTTGTCTTGTTGTTTAGAGGGTATTGGCAGCTATGTCTCAAGTTTGATATCAGTTTGTTCTAGGTTCTTTTGACTCTATGCCCAATGGATAAGGTCTAGGCAACTGGTATGATGTTTAGTAGGCAAACATCCCTGAGAAGTCGCCAAAATGTTGACCTATTTTCCTCTGTCCAGAGTTAAATAGTTCACCTTGTATATCCCTTGAATATCCTTTAGAAAATGACCCTACAAAGCTTAAATCCTTCAATTACCCATGCTCTGCCTTGCCAAAAATTCCAAACACTTTCCTGGAGAATCCTTGAAGAAAACCCAGAAAAACCCATAAATCTTTTGTCTCCAATTGTTTTCTATCGCAGAGATTTCTCAATTTTACTTAGCCATTTTTTATATATATGATGATGACATCATCCTTGTTTTGGAGTTTTATGTCATTTGGTCGAATTGTATCTCATATACAATTGCATATTCAAAAGCATATGCAAAGACAGGTACAAAAAAAGGATGTACAAAGATACATCGGCGGGATGCAAAAAGGTGATACAAAAGGTATGTCCGTTTTTTGTATGTATATACGATTGTATCATCCCACATACAATCCTATATACAATGGCATATACAATTCTAAGATACAATTTCAGACCCAAAAGAATATGTAATTTGGTTTAAGAAAGGTACAGGTGATTGTATACATCTTTGAAAGTACAATTACGTTGTACATTTGCAGATACAAAAGGTGATGCAAAAGGTAATACATACAATCCAGACGTGATGGGGGAATTGAATGTGGTGGATAATCAATTGGCGTCCGTAGTTGTATATCGCATGTATAAGGTCAAAAAAGTGCAACATACAAGAAGGTAAGATACAAAGTCAGACCCGATGTTAATTTCAATTTGCTTCATAAAAATGTTGGGGTCCACCTTTGTATGTACATGCGATTGTATCGCATTTACAAAGTCATATGCAAAAGCAAGGATACAAGGCCGGACCTGTTCTAAAGTTCCATTCTGGTTGATAATCCATTGAGTTCCACAGTTGTATGTACATGCGATTGTATCTCATATACAATCACATATACAAAGGATTTTCGGCGAGACAGACCTTATCGGCGGCTCAGTTTGAAGTCTCTCCGATGGTCGATAAAGATGCAAATGTTCAACCATGGGTCGCAGGTTCATCTCAGTGGCCAATCAGATGATGACACGTGTCAAGGCCGATTCAAAGGCAGGTGCAAAAAGGTGATACAAAAGTAAAGGTCCGCTTTTGTATGTTGGCCATTGTATTGTATATACAATTGCACATACAAAAGCATATACAAAGGGAGATTCAAAGACATGCAAAGCAATTTGATATGCAAAATGCAAAAAGTGAAGAAATCACATAAGTGCAAAATCGAAGGATTTGAAGGACCCAATAGCATGATGACGTCATCCAGGCCTATTCTTTGCCCAAGTTCTATATGATGCTGATGTCATCATGGTTTTTTATAGTGTATCCATTTTTGTATGTCTGTATGCATACAAACAACAATTCTCTTAGCAGCAAGGATAAAATTGACGGTCGCCGACTCAGAAGCCAAAAATACAAGTTCGCTCAAACAAGGAAAATTCAAAGGCCGATTATACGGATACAGAACCTGATTGTGCAAATGATCTCAGTGAGTGAGGATGCAAAAATTCAAAGGGTCAGAGATTTAAAGTGTCGTAAAAGCTTTGTCAAGGGGCGATATGTCCCATCCGCCATCAATACAAATTCGATCTCTCAACTGCCATGCTTCAGATATTTTATGTATTCATTGTTGAAGATAGATCATTGAGATGCTCACATTCAAGGCCCAAAATATCTTCCACCTGCCCTATTCTAGATATTTTATTCCATAACTTCTTGCAGGTGTACGTCCCTTCTGGCGATGATATTTTCTAACAGAGCCCATGGGGAGAATTGATTGTAACTGACTTAGGTCAAATGCAAAATGCTATATATGCATAAACATGACATGTGCCAAGAGGGTTGGAAGATTTAGTAATCTAGGCTTCTGATTCCAAACAGAGCATTCCTCTACTGTAACCTTGCCTTCTGATTAAATACATGCTGGTTATTTTACCTCTTCATGCTATTTTGACTGTGTGATCTAAGAATAATGTGTTTGTAAATGTTTAATTCCTTCTAATCATCTGTTGCTCCTTGCCTCTATTAAAATCAGCTTGATCTGTGTATGTTTATTGGTTGTATCTAGTCATTTTGTGCATTTTCTCAGTTCTGTGAGGGTTCTTTTATTCAACCTGGTGTATCACCTAATTTCTATTTATGTTTCCTTCTACTCCTTTTTCCCTGCAGCATCAGCACTAGGTTTAGATATATTCCTCTAAGCATTAGGCTTAGAATGAGGAACGAGGCTTCTCTAGAGGTCTGATCTTAGTTCGCAAGGTCCCACACTTCGAGATCATTTCCATTGTGTCATTAGAATGCTTGGACTCTCCCCAAGCAGGGTGCAATTCTATGTGACAATAGTTTCTGGCATGCCCGGTGGGACAGAGTGGACTATCATAGTCCACAAGTCCTTTATTCATTGTTGATATTTGGTGTGTATGTCAACAACATTAGCATGTAGAGGCAATATGGCAATATTCACACAACTAGCGACTCTACAAGCAAAGAATCAGCTGGTTTTAGCAGTCCAGGTACAAACAACTAATAAGGTTGCTGCTACTTGTTAGTTTTTCTACCATTTGAAAGTATTTTCTCAGCACCTGGTGACTCTATTTGGTGTTATAACTCATTTCTTAGTGTTTCAAGATCCTGTTGTCTATATACATTCCAAATTAGTTATCTAGACTTGCCTATGTTTCATGCTTTACTCTTGCAATGTCTAATTATTAGTACTATGATGGTTTTTCACCTCCATTCCATGAAGATCATGCATGTATACCCTCTTACCAATCATATCACACAGAACAGCTTGCTGGTTTTATTCCAAATGACCTTGTAATAGCAAATTACCAGCAGTCCTATTATGTTTTCCACCCTCCCATCCCTGCTCAACCTCAATATCAACTGATATATGATCAAGTTCAACCCCAAGAAGAGGTTTTTGATGCCAAACAACATGACTATTCACACAGTCGGCATCAAGAGCACCCTTACCAGAATGTATTGGATCTGATCCAAAAGTCTGACTATTTTTTCTGGGATTTGAGCCAAAAGCATGAACATATGAAGATCAGTGATATTAGTAAGGAGTTCTCACACATGTACTGGATGTTGGTTGAAATTGAGAAGCAACAAGAGATTATCTTGCAGCAGCAAGAGTTGGCTGAGCAATCTGCTATTTATAATCAAGAGTGGGTGACAAAAAGAATACAGTTTCAAAGAAATCTTGAAGGAGAGATAGCTGCTACAAAGGAGCAAATGAAACTTTTGTCTACTCAAGTGCAAAGTAATTGAGCTTACTTAGATTATCAATGCCAAAAAGGGTGTGAAACCCAGGCAGCCCTTCCTATTCCTATTTTCAGCTCAACTCTTCCTGTAAATGAAGAAGGTGTGAGTTTTTCTACTTCAACAACAGTTTTAGAACAACAAGAGGACATTGAACAATCTGAGGAGTTGCTGATTGACAATAATCAGTATGAAAATTGAGCCTGGGACCATGAAGAAGACCATAAATCTGAACTTGACACCATTTTTCAAGTTAGGAGCTTTGATATATTCGAACAGGTTACGCATGAGAAAGCTAATGTTGAGCTTTTTGGAGAAATGTGCACAGGCATAATTCAGCAGTTTTGTTTAATGTTGGAGGACAGGGAATCAGACCTTTTAGGAGGAGTTGATAACCACGATGAGCTAGAACAGTAAGTTCATAAGTTTGAACAAGTGTTGAAGCAACAGGAGGAGTATGGTCCTGAAAGAGAGGAATTCATTCTCTCAAGTCAATAAACTTCTCATTAATTTGATTTGCAAGGTCTTAGCTGGTTGGAGGAACTTCCTTTCTATTGTACAGAAGAGTTTGAGGCTGATATAACAAATGAAAGTTTGTTGGAAGAGGCTACCTCATTGTTTGAACATTTGCCTTCCTTTATTGAAGAAGAAAAACTTGATTTGGAGGGAACTTCTTTGAGTAATAATGAGAATTTTGAGCTTGGGCCAGTTGTTTGTAAAAGTCTTCTAAGAGCTGATAGCTTTTATGAGCTACTGGCTGTCCTAGTGAAAGAGGATGGTCCATTGACCATAGAGGAGAAGTCAACATGGCAAACTATCATGCAAGGTGAAGGTAATGATGTTATTTCTAAGCATTCAAATTGTCTTCTCTCTTGTCCAAACTTAGCCATGAAACAAGACAGCCATGAACAAAAGGTAGAAAGGTTTGAAGAATGCAGCAATGATGACATTATATCAACCTTCTTGGGTTCTTTGAAGGAAGAAGGAGAAAACCATGAAGTCCCAAGTCAGTTGTTTCACACACAAGAGCAACATGAGAGTCGAATGGAAGACACCATCATACCAAATGAAGAACAAGAAGCAACCAATCCAAAACCTTCAAGGGTATGTCCTATTAGGCATCTAACTAGGATGGAAACCAGCAATGCATCACAAGTCATTCTTGCACCCGAGCATGAGGATTCTTTTGAAGGCAAACATACTCGGCTATCCTGTCCTCTCCAAAACAGTAGTGTGAATGATCAACACAAGTGGGTAAGTGGATTTGTTTTCTCTATTTAAGAGGCATTGTAACAGCTGGTTGAACATCTATTATTTCTTCACCTCTTCTTGGTTGCCCACAAACATATGGAGCGTTGCAAGTTGCAAAGAAAGGGCAACTACTTTCATGAACCAGTTAATGGCTTTGTTTAGTATAGCTATTTCATTTGATTAGTTTAGGTTAGTATAGGTTATGTATGTCTTTCTATTTCCTCCAAGTGCTGATGCACAAGTAGTTAGTTGTCTTTAGGTAGTTTTATGTTTATCTTGTGTCTTGTCTTGTTGTTTAGAGGGTATTAGCAGCTATGTCTCAGGTTTGATATCAGTTTGTTCTAAGTTCTTTTGACTCTGTGCCCAATGGATAAGGTCTAGGCAACTGGTATGATGTTTAGCAAGCAAACATCCCTGAGAAGTCACCAAAATGTTGACCTATTTTCCTCTATCCAGAGTTAAATAGTTCACCTTTTATATTCCTTGAATATCCTTTAGAAAATGACCCTACAAAGCTTAAATCCTTCAATTACCCATGCTCTACCTTGCCAAAAATCCCAAACACTTTTCTAGAGAATCCTTGAAGAAAACCCAGAAAAACCCATAAATCTTTTGTCTCCAATTGTTTTCTATCGCAAAGATTTCTCAATTTTACTTAGCCATTTTTCATGTATATGATGATGACGTCATCCTTGTTTTGGGGGGGTTTTCTGTCATTTGGTCGAATTGTATCTCATATACAATTGCATATTCAAAAGCATATGCAAAGACAAGTACAAAAAAAGGATGTACAAAGATACATTTGCGGGATGCAAAAAGGTGATACAAAAGGTATGTCCATTTTTTGTATGTATATATGATTGTATCATACCACATACAATCCTATATACAATGGCATATACAATCCTGAGATATAATCTCGGACCCAAAAGAATATGTAATTTGGTTGAAGAAAGGTATAGGCAATTGTATGCATCTTTGCATGTACAATTGCATTGTACATTTGCAGATACAAAAGGTGATGCAAAAGGGAATACATACAATCCAGATGTGATGGGGGAATTGAATGTGGCGGATAATCAATTGGGGTCCACAGTTGTATATCGCATGTATAAGGTCAAAAAAGTGCAACATACAAGAAGGTAAGATACAAAGTTAGACCCGATGTTAATTTCAATTTCCTTCATAAAAATGTTGGGGTCCGCCTTTGTATGTACATACGATTGTATCGCATATACAAAGTCATATGCAAAAGCAAGGATACAAGGCCGGACCTGTTCTAAAGTTCCATTCTGGTTGATAATCTATTGAGTTCCACAGTTGTATGTACATGCGATTGTATCTCATATACAATCACATATACAAAGTCACATACAAAGGATTTTCGGCGAGACAGGCCTTATCGGCGGCTCAATTTGAGGTCTCTTCGATGGTCGATAAAGATGCAAATGTTCAACGATGGTTCCCAGGTTCATCTCAATGGCCAATCAGATGATGACACGTGTCAAGGCTGATCCAAAGGCTGATTCAAAGGTAGGGGCAAAAAGGTGATACAAAAGTAAAGGTCCACTTTTGTATGTTGGCCATTGTATTGTATATACAATTGCACATACAAAAGCATATACAAAGGGAGATTCAAAGACATGCAAAGCAATTTGATATGCAAAATGCAAAAAGTGAAGAAATCGCATAAGTGCAAAATCGAAGGATTTGAAGGACCTAATAGCATGATGACGTCATCCAGGCCTATTCTTTGCCCAAGTTCTATATGATGCTGACCTCATCATGGTTTTTTACAGTGTATCCATTTTTGTCTGTCCGTATGCATACAAACAACGATTCTCTTGGCAGCAAGGATAAAATTGACGGTCACCGACTCAGAAGCCAAAAATACAAGTTCGGTCAAACAAGGAAAATTCAAAGGCCGATTACACGGATACAGAGCCCGATTGTGCTAACGATCTCAGTGAGTGAGGATGCAAAAATTCAAAGGGTCAGAGATTTAAAGTGTTGTAAAAGCTTTGTCAAGGGGTGATATGTCCCATCTGCCATCAATACAAATCCGATCTCTCAACTACCATACTTCAGATATTTTATGCATTCATTGTTGAAGATAGATCATTTAGATGCTCACATTCAAGGCCCAAAATATCTTCCACTTGCCCTGTTCCAGATATTTTATTCCATAACTTCTTGCAGGTGGATGTCCCTTCTGGCGATGATATTTTCTAACAGAGCCCATGGGGAGAATTGATTGTAACCGACTTAGGTCAAATGCAAAATGCTATATATGCATAAACATGAGATGTGCCAAGAGGGTTGGAAGATTTAGTAATCTAGGCTTCTGATTCCAAACAGAGCATTCCTCTACTGTAACCTTGCCTTCTGATTAAATACATGCTGGTTATTTTACCTCTTCGTGCTATTTTGACTGTTTGTGATCTAAGAATGATGTGTTTGTAAATGTTTAATTCCTTCTAATCATCTCTTTCTCCTTGCCTCTGTTAAAATCAGCTTGATCTGTGTATGTTTATTGGTTGTATCTAGTCATTTTGTGCATTTTCTCAATTTTGTGAGGGTTCTTTTATTCAACCTGGTGTATCACCTAATTTCTATTTATGTTTCCTTCTACCCCTTTTCCCCTGCAGCATTAGCACTAGGTTTAGATATATTCCTCTAAGCATTAGGCTTAGAATGAGGAACCAACCTTCTCTAGAGGTTTGATCTCAGTTCGCAAGGTCCCACACTTCGAGATCATTTCCATTGTGTCATTAGAATGCTTGGACTCTCCCCAAGCAGGGTGCAATTCTATGTGACAACAGTTGCTGGCATGCTCGATGGGACCGAGTGGACTATCATAGTCCACAAGTCCTTTATTCATTGTTGATATTTGGTGTGTATGTCAACAACATTAGCATGTAGAGGCAATATGGTAATATTCACACAACTAGCGACTCTACAAGCAAAGAATCAGCTGGTTTTAGCAGTCCAGGTACAAACAACTAATGAGGTTGGTGCTACTTGTTAGTTTTTCTACCATTTAAAAGTATTTTCTCAGCACCTGGCGACTCTATTTGGTGTTATAACTCATTTCTTAGTGTTTCAAGATCCTGTTGTCTATATACATTCCAAATCAGTTATCTAGACTTGCCTATGTTTCATGCTTTACTCTTGCAATGTCTAATTATTAGTACTATGATGGTTTTTCACCTCCATTCCATGAAGATCATGCATGTATACCCTCTTACCAATCATATCACACAGAACAGCTTGCTGGTTTTATTCCAAATGACCCTGTAATAGCAGATTACCAGCAGTCCTATTATGTTTTCCACCCTCCCATCCCTGCTCAACCTCAATATCAACTGATATATGATCAAGTTCAACCCCAAGAAGAGGTTTTTGATGCCAAACAACATGACTATTCACACAGTCGGCCTCAAGAGCACCATTACCAGAATGTATTGGATCTGATCCAAAAGTATGACTATTTTTTTGGGATTTGAGCCAAAAGCTTGAACATATGAAGATCAGTGATATTAGTAAGGAGTTCTCACACATGTACTGGATGTTGGTTGAAATTGAGAAGCAACAAGAGATTATCTTGCAACAGCTAGAGTTGGTTGAACAATCTGCTGTTTATAGTCAAGAGTGGGTGACAAAAAGAATACAGTTTCAAAGAAATCTTGAAGGAGAGATAGCTGCCACAAAGGAGAAAATGAAGCTTTGGTCTACTCAGGTGCAAAGTAGTTGAGCTTACTTAGATTATCAATGCCAAAAAGGGTGTGAAACCCAGGCAGCCCTTCCTATTCCTATTTTCAGCTCAACTCTTCTTGTAAATGAAGAAGGTGTGAGTTTTTCTACTTCAACAGCAGTTTTAGAACAGCAAGAGGACATTGAACAATCTGAGGAGTTGCTGATTGACAATAATCAATATGAAAATTGAGCCTGGGACCATGAAGAAGACCATAAATCTGAACCTGACACCATTTTTCAAGTTAGGAGCTTTGATATATTCGAACAGGTTATGCATGAGAAAGCTAATGTTGAGCTTTTTGGAGAAATGTGCACAGGCATAATTGAGCAGTTTTGTTTAACGTTGGAGGAAAGGGAATCAGACCTTTTAGAAGGAGTTGATAACCACGATGAGCTAGAACAGCAAGTTCATAAGTTTGAACAAGTGTTGAAGCAACATGAGGAGTATGGTCCTAAAAGAGAGGAATTCATTCTCTCAAGTCAATAAACTTCTCAGAATCTAATTTGCAAGGTCTTAGCTGGTTGGAGGAACTTCCTTTCTGTTGTACAAAAGAGTTTGAGGCTGATATAACAAATGAAAGTTTGTTGGAAGAGGCTACCTCATTGTTTGAACATTTGCCTTCCTTTATTGAAGAAGAAAGACTTGATTTGGAGGGCACTTCTTTGAGTAATAATGATAATTTTGAGCTTGGGCCAGCTGTTTGTAAAAGTCTTCTAAGAGCTGATAGCTTTGATGAACTACTGGCTGTCCTAGTGAAAGAGGATGGTCCATTGACCATAGAGGAGAAGTCAACATGGCAAACTATCATGCAAGGTGAAGGTAATGATGTTATTTCTAAGCATTCAAATTGTCTTCTCTCTTGTCCAAACTTAGCCATGAAACAGGACAGCCATGAACAAAAGGTAGAAAGGTTTGAAGAATGCAACCATGATGACATTATATCAACCTTCTTGGGTTCTTTGAAGGAAGAAGGAGAAAACCATGAAGTCCCAAGTCATTTGTTTCACACACAAGAGCAACATGAGAGTCAAATGGAAGACACCATCATACCAAATGAAGAACAAGAAGCAACCAATCCAAAACCTTCAAGGGGATGTCCTATTAGGCATCTAACTAGGATGGAAACCAGCAATGCATCACAAGTCATTCTTGCACCCGAGCATGAGGATTCTTTTGAAGGCAAACATACTCGGGTGTCCTATCCACTCCAAAATAGTAGTGTGAATGATCAACACAAGTGGGTAAGTGGATTTGTTTTCTCTATTCAAGAGGTACTGCAACAGCTGGTTGAACATCTGTTATTTCTTCACCTCTTCTTGGCTGCCCACAAACATATAGAGCGCTGCAAGTTGCAAAGAAAGGGCAACTACTTTCATGAACTAGTTAATGGCTTTGTTTAGTATAGCCTTTTCATTTGATTAGTTTAGGTTATTATAGGTTGTGTATGTCTTTCTATTTCCTCCAAGTGCTGATGCACAAGTAGTTAGTTGTCTTTAGGTAGTTTTATGTTTATCTTGTGTCTTGTCTTGTTGTTTAGAGGGTATTAGCAGCTATGTCTCAGGTCTGATATCAGTTTGTTCTAGGTTCTTTTGACTCTGTGCCCAATGGATAAGGTCTAGGCAACTGGTATGATGTTTAGCAGGCAAACATCCCTAAGAAGTCACCAAAATGTTGACCTATTTTCCTCTGTCCAGAGTTAAATAATTCACCTTGTATATTCCTTAAATATTCTTTAGAAAATGACCCTACAAAGCTTAAATCCTTCAATTACCCATGCTCTGCCTTGCCAAAAGTCCTAAACACTTGCCTGGAGAATCCTTGAAGAAAACTCAGAAAAACCCATAAATCTTTTATTTCCAATTGTTTTCTATCGCAGAGATTTCTCAGTTTTACTTAGCCATTTTTCAAGTATATGATGATGACATCATCCTTGTTTTGGGGTTTTCTGTCATTTGGTCGAATTGTATCTCATATACAATTGCATATACAAAAGCATATGCAAAGACAGGTACAAAAAAGGGATGTACAAAGATACATCGGCAGGATGCAAAAAGGTGATACAAAAGGTATGTCCATTTTTTGTATGTATATACGATTGTATCATCCCACATACAATCCTATATACAATGGCATATACAATCCTGAGATACAATCCCGGACCCGAAAGAATATGTAATTTGGTTTAAGAAAGGTACAGGTGATTGTATGCATCTTTGCATGTACAATTGCGTTGTACATTTGCGAATACAAAAGGTGATGCAAAAGGGAATACATACAATCTAGACGTGATGGGGGAATTGAATGTGGTGGATAATCTATTGGGGTCCGTAGTTGTATATCGCATGTACAAGGTCAAAAAAGTGCAACATACAAGAAGGTAAGATACAAAGTCAGACCTGATGTTAATTTTAATTTGCTTCATAAAAATGTTGGGGCCCGCCTTTGTATGTACATGCAATTGTATCGCATATACAAAGTCATATGCAAAAGCAAGGCTACAAGGCCGGACCTGTTCTAAAGTTCTATTCTGGTTGATAATCCATTGAGTTCCACAGTTGTATGTACATGCGATTGTATCTCATATACAATCACCTATACAAAGGATTTTCAGCGAGACGAGCCTTATCGGCGGCTCAGTTTGAGGTCTCTTCGATGGTCGATAAAGATGCAAATGTTCAACAATGGGTCCCAGGTTCATCTCAGTGGCCAATCAGATGATGACACGTGTTAAGGCCGATCCAAAGGTCGATTCAAAGGTAGGTGCAAAAAGGTGATACAAAAGTAAAGGTCCACTTTTGTATGTTGGCCATTGTATTGTATATACAATTGCACATACAAAAGCATATACAAAGGGAGATTCAAAGACATGCAAAGCAATTTGATATGCAAAATGCAAAAAGTGAAGAAATCGCATAAGTGCAAAATCGAAGGATTTGAAGGACCCAATAGCATGATGACGTCATCGAGGCCTATTCTTTGCCCAAGTTCTAAATGATGCTGACGTCATCATGGTTTTTTACAGTGTATCCATTTTTGTATGTCTGTATGCATACAAACAACGGTTCTCTTGGCAGCAAGGATAACATTGACGATCGCCGACTCAGAAGCCAAAAATGCAAGTTCGGTCAAATAGGAAAAATTCAAAGGCCAATTATATGGATACAGAGCCCGATTGTGCAAATGATCTCAGCAAGTGAGGATGGAAAAATTCAAAGGGTCAGATATTTAAAGTGTTGTAAAAGCTTTATCAAGGGGCGATATGTCCCGTCCACCATCAATACAAATCTGATCTCTCAATGAGGAACTAGCCTTCTCTAGAGGTCTGATCTCAATTTGCAAGCTCCCACACTTCGAGATCATTCCCACTATGTCATTAGAATGCTTGGACTCTCCCCAAGCAGGGTGCAATTCTATGTGACAATAATTAATGCATAACATTCTCGAGGATTATGTCAATGATATCCTTGCGAAGTCTATATGTCATCAGGATCACGTTACAGTTCTTTGTCAGATCTTTGAGCGAATTAAGAAATACAACATGAGTTTAAATCCCCAAAAATGCATTTTTGGTGTAGCCAGTGGAAAACTGTTGGGATTTATAGTCTCTGTTAGGAACCTGTGTTTAACCCTTCTCTTTACTTTGTTAGTATATTACATTTGGATGCATATGCTTTGTAATTCGTCCCATGACTATATTGTATTATCCCACATTCATTGGAAGTAATAGTTGTTTAGATTAGACTTAGTATATAAGTACGTGTTAAGGCCAATGAAGACATCCACGAGTTTATTGTATTGAGCTTGCTCAAAGGAGGTTGTTCCCTCGAAGTGGCCTGCGATCAATAAATTCCTTCTGTGTTCTGCTATTTCTATTATTTCATGTATTTTTCATTATATTGTTGCAGGAGGTTCCTCTCAGCCTCGCATCGTGGTATTGAAGTAGACACAAAGAAAATTGACGCTATTGTTAACATGCCAGCACCTAAGAACATATCTCAACTTCGTAGTTTGCAAGGGAAGATACAGGCCATTTGTCAATTTGTTTCACAACTCATGGATAAGACTCACCCTTTTACACAACTATTGAAGAAGGATTCAAAATTTCAATGGAATCTTGATTGTCAAAAGGATTTCAAAGATTTAAAGGGTTATTTAGCTAATCCCCCTGTTTTACAGCCTGCTACTGCTGATAAACATTTTCTTCTTTATACTTCGGCATCTAATAATGCTCTCGCAGCTTTGTTAGCACAACATGATGCTGAAGGCAAGGAACGTGTTGTATATTACATCAGTCGAACCTTGCTCGATTATGAAGTGCGATATATTGTTATCAAGAAGCATTCCTTAGCTCTAATGTTTATGACACAGAAGCTTAGACATTATCTATTAAATGTTGAAATACACGTGATGGTGAAATTCGACCCCTTGAAATATCTTTTCGCTAAAATTGACATGTCAAGTCATCTTGCTAATTGGGTTGTGTTGTTAACTAAATTTGATCTTAAATTTATTTCTCTGAAAGTAATTAAAGGACAAGTGTTAACCAACCATTTAGTCGAAGCACCTTCACCCTTTGCTATACAAAACCAAGAAACATTTCCTTATGACCAAATTTTAAGTATAGATAATGATGACAAATGGGAATTGTATTTCGATGGATCAAGATGTCAGACTGGCTCTGGTGATGGTGTTATACTAGTACCTCCCTCTGGTAAGTCGATCCCTATGTCTTACCATATGAACTTCTCATGCACAAATAACATTGTTGAGTACGAAGCTCTTATCACAGGACTTCGTGTCGCTTTGGCTCTTAACATTAAAAACATCACTATATATGGTGACTCATAATTGATTGTACGATAAATAACTGGATCATATCAAGTTAAACAAGATAAGTTATTCCAGTATCGTGACTTAGCTTTGTCTCTATTAAAACAATTCACATCATTCTCAATTGACACTATTCCAAGAAAAGACAATCGACACACGGATGCGATGGCAAGCATAGCGTCTCTTATATCCCCAACCGATTCACCTAACGAATATACTTTCATCATACATAATCTTAAGACACCAGAATTAGAAGAGGTAGTACCTTCAAGCACTGACCTCTGTTGTAATGTGAGCTCTGATGAATGGTTCTCCCATATATTCAATTATTTGCGTGATGGAACCATCCCTAATTCAACATCTAAAAATACCTAAGTTCGTCTACGCAAACTTGCAGCATGTTACATCATCCTATCCAATGTCTTGTATAGACGTAGCTATAGTGACATTCTTCTCTGATGTCTGAGTAATTCAGAGATCCCAGTAGATTTAGAAGAGGCTCACTCTGATGCCTGTGGAGGGAATTTTGGAGGAAAAACATTGGTACAAAAGTTAATATGAATAGGATATTATTGGCAGCATATGGAACAAGATTCCTTAGCGTATGTCAAGAAATGTTTGCAATGTCAACAACATAATCATTTAATCCGAGCACCTGCCTAGGAACTTCATGCCCAAGTTTCACCTTGGCCATTTTCTATTTGGGGCTTGGACCTAATTGGTAAAATCTCTCCACCTTCTTCTCAAGGGCATACCTTTATCATCACCGCTACCGATTACTTCACAGAGTGGGTTGAAGTTGTTCCTCTACGATCCATGACTGTTGAGGTAATTTGTCACTTTATGCAAGATAACATCATTTCTCAATTTGGTATACCTTCCTCCTTAGTTTTGGACAATGGCACACCATTCAAGAACAAGGACATGAAGAAATTTCTCAAAAAATATCATATTCAACACCGCTTCTCTACGCCTTATTATCCTCAATTGAATGGCCAAGTAGAAGCTTCAAATAAAGTTATTGGACATATATTACAAAAAATTGTTAATAAACATCAGAAATATTGGCATATTCAGTTAACTTACGCGTTATTGGCTTATAGAACAAGTATTCAAATGTATACTGGAACTACACCGTATAACCTAGTTTATGGTGTTGATGCGATAATGCCTTTAGAGTTAGAAATTCCTTCACTGTGATTTTCCCTAAGAGACATTATTAATGATGATATAGAATGAGAAAAGTGACTACAAGAACTTGAGATGCTCGATGAACATCATATTAAGGCTCTGGAGCATCTTAGAGCCCATTAGAAGAGTATCCAATGATCATACAATGAGCATGTCATACATTGTTCATTCGATGTTGGAGACCTGGTATTATATGAGAATCAACGTAATGTAAATGCACCTCCTGGAGAAAAAGGAAAGTTCAGCCCTAACTGGCTTGGACTGTATGTCGTTATTGAAGCCTTTGGTTCAGGAGCGTATAAACTAGCTGATGGACAAGGTATGCTACTTAAAGAACCTATTAATGTTGTGCACCTCAAGAAATTATATGCTTAAGATTATATGTTAGATGTTACTTTAAAAAGCAAACTTATTAGTTAGTTTAGCTTCAATTTCGACAAGATATGATTATTTTATCTTAATTCATTTAACATAGCATCTTTTTCGGTTAATCATTGGTGTATCTTGCTTAAACATCTATTATTAAAAATCACCTTTGTATTAACTGAGTATAGCATAGAATGTTGTTTATGTGTGAAATTCATTAATCATTGTGCTTTTTAATATATGTTCTGTAAAGAATTATTTAGTATATACCACATTAGCATTAATCACATTTCCACATAAGCATTAACATTTATCACTTGTTGAATTTTATATAAAATCACATGTGATAGATTAGACAACATTAGAAGAAGTAATAGGAAAACATCATATATATAAACATTAGTTTGAATATACATCAAAGTCGACTATCCTGTGCATCAAAATGGGATGTCGTAGTACATAAGATACATCACATAGCTGAACCTTTGTCACTGATACCCTAAAGACCTCATGGTGTGCATGTGACAGAGGCCTACCCATGTGTGGCTACGGACCGTGAATGACTCCTAGAGACACTTTGCGACCGTAACCCCTTGATCTTTCCTCTCAATCCTAGCACCTCGTCGTGTGACTCCTGGTACATCCGTGGATACCGGTCTCTCTCAGATATGGCTCTATCTCACTTTGCCTGGATAATGTCTTTATCAACTCTTGTATGGCATAACTCAGGAAGTAAGATCTCACTCACAACAAGATCTCTCTCAGGTGAGTACTGCAGTAGCCTGATCTCGTAGTGTCTGGAGCTCTACCTCCACATGCTCAACTCTCTGGATAGCCCAATCTAGAACAAACTCTATAGCTAATCTGTATCTCACAAATGGCATGAATATCTCCACATGTCGCCCCACAGATGGTCATGGCGAATATCTCGCCCGCACCCGCTACTCGGCTACATCAATAGGTATTATCTCTACTATGACGCGACCCACAAAATCATGCCATGCATCTGTCCCAACTGCAAAAAGAAAACAAAATAGATATCAATATCTCATATAGGCATCATAAATAATCATCAAAATAACTACAACAATATAATAACATCTCACATGGATCTCCATCTTGCCAAGATGGATCTCGGATTGTTGATGGTGTGACAAGCTCTACAGACGACTCTGCAGCTGGGGGCACCGAATCATTGGTCTCCCTTGCTCATGCAGACTCAATCTCCTAGCACCTGTAGGGGCTGGACCACGAGCTCTCGACCGTGGTCTTGACTCGGTCTCCTCGTGGTCGTCTACCTCCTGTTGATCTTGTTGTGGTCTCGCTTTGAAGATGTACTGCGACGGGACCTCATCATCATCATCGTTGTTGTTGTTGTCATCCTCATCCTCATCTAGATCGTAGTAACCAGCAAACTCAATAACATCATCCTCTACCCCTGTGTCACTCACGTGATTGGCCCAAGGTCGAGGATCACCTATAGGGTGACTAAGAGGATAGATAGGAGCAGGTCGCGTTGTCTACCACTAGGTTTGATACACTCAGGTAGTACTGACATTGTCTACATCAGATACTGGCTCTACATCCTCTATACCATCATCATCACTCACTGCTATATCTACTATTGTCGGTTCTCGGGTGCTATTTGCCCTAACTACGTTGTGTAATGAGCATGCATAGCTCAAACATATCATAGGTACATCATGTATGCAGTCGAACTGTCGTGCCACCCTATTGAAATAGAACCAAGCGACTATGTGATCAAGGCGACCGACCATCAACCGATCCCTCTGCATCCTAGATAACTATCTGCGCTAACCTGACCATGCTATGTAGCCACGATATGGTCTCCACACGATGTCATTGGGCTATAGTCTGTCAAATACAACTCTCCAGTACAAGAGATCACCATGTCTTCAACATCCGACTAATGGATAAGCATGGACGCGTGGATGGGTGAATGTTGGCTCCATAGGGAATCCTATCGGTTGTGTACACCTGATATGCTCAAAGGCCCAGACCTGTAGTAGAGTGCATATTATCAGGCTCTGCACCTCGTAATGGACATACTGTCCCAAGCCGCGGTAGAGGTGGGCAAGCATACTGCGCCCCCATGCATATACGGTCCTCTGATCCTCCATCACTCTAATGGTGTGAATGAGGCCCCTTGTGCAGGTGAGTGCCTCGTCCATCTGGTGCGACTGCTAATGTGATAGTGACAATCATGATCCTCTGAATCAGAGGGATTTTAGTGCACCCCTGCTCTGGTAATTAGAGCTAAATGTGTCCTTGCTCTGCCCGAGTGATGGTGCAACCCAAGTAATACATCTAACTCTCCTGAGTGTACTCCGCTGAATGCCACTCTATGACCCTCACTGTCTCTCCACAGATAGGCAGTCGCAAGATCTGGTAAACATCCTCTAGCATGTCAGTCATCTCGCTGGTGGGCAGATGGAATGTAGATGTGTTTGCATTCCACCTCTCCATCAGAGCCATAAGCATACTACAATGGAATCTGATCGTGGGCACGAAGAACACCCACCATAATCCCACTGCCTACAAGTGACCCCTCTCCTCATCATTCATAGTACTGATGTGATCTCAAATGTAATGTCCCCTTCTCATCAGTGATATCCAGGATGGACTATTAGCCTATTCTGGAGGCCTATAGGCTAGTCGGAGCAATAATTAGGGTTTCCAGTTGTGTGGTGATCTCTTCTGAGCTTTTGGGGATCTATTTGTCAGTGTATGACAGTTTGATTACTGGATTCCTTTTGGGTTTTCAGAGAGCTTCAGGGTGATATACATGCATTAGCATCCAAAGACTTTCTTGAGCTTACTACTTTTAGTAAATACTATTTGTCAGTGTATGGCAGTTTGATTACTGGATTCCTTCTGGGTTTTCAGAGAGCTTCAGGGTGATATGACATGCATTGGCATTCGAGGACTTTCTTGAGCTTACTATTTTTAGTAAGTACTATTTTTGGCAGCATGATCTATGGCAGAGTATGGCATCGAGTTCTTCTTTGACAGTCCTTGATTGGGATGGACAAAATAATATAATATGGGCACTTTATTATTTTATTTATAAAAAGGCAACCTTGGCATAATTAAATATTATAAAGTTAAGTTGTACCCCTATGCCTAGGAGACACAACTCAAAGTTGTTTTAACAAAGGGACCATGTGAGCATTTAAAAAATAAATTAATTATTTATGCCAAAAGGGAACACCTAGAGAAAGTGGGAAAAAGAAAGGAAATAAAGTGTTTTTTCTTAATCCTAGGGAAAGTTAGAAAAAGAAAGGAAATAAAGTGTTTTTTTTCTAATCCTAGGGAAAAGTGAAAAAAGAAATATTAGAAAAGGATGGAAAGAAATATTTTTTATTTATTTTTTCTAATTTTTTAAAAGAATATTTCCTTTCATGTGTGGTGCCCATATTGGGGAAGTTTCCCAAAGCTTTCAAGGAAGAAAATATAAAAGGATGTGAGGGCTTCGCTTTTCATTATGCTATGGATATTGTTGATATTGAAATGTAATTGGAGTTCTTATTGATCTCAGGGCTTTGAGGACGAAAACTTTCATGGTTAACATTGGTTTCAGGTTTGAAACATAACCCCTAGATGATTGATTGTGGAGGAATCCATCCAGGGTTTCTACAGGTGCTTCATTGCAAGAATTCGAATTGGTGCAATAGCTGATGTATTATTGCACTTTTGAAAGGAGTTTTGAATTGATGCAATAGTTGGTTTAATATTGCATTTTATTGGAGAAATTGCATAGTTGCAACAGCTGGTCTATTGTTGCAACTGTAAATTATTGCACTTCTAAATTAGAAGTCTGGTTGACAGCAATAGCTGGTTTATTATTGCAATTACAAAAGGGTTTGCAAGTTGCAGCAGCTGGTTTATTGTTGCACTTGAAGGATTTGTGTTGAATTGTTTTGAGTTAGGAGCTGAAATCAACTTCTTTGGAAGCGTCTAAACTGTTGTTAACAGTTTGCTGATGTTACATGTTGGAGAACTTGTCTTTGAAGTCAGATGTCCACTAAAGGAAGATTCCAAATTGCTGATATAAAGTTTTCAGACCTGCATTTATTGGCTTGGGTCCGGGTATGATCATTTGTAATTCAAAGAGGTGTCTATTCTGCTGTATGACTACTGCAAACTTTACACTTCTTCCTGGCAACCATTTTCAGAGGGGTTCAAGGCATGTTTACCTATGAGTTCATGAATTGTAACTCCTAGATTTTTTGGGTATTGTTGTTTTAGATAACAGGGGTTGTTTTATGAACTGGGTTGTCAATATATTGTGAAAATAATGAGTATTTAAGCTGGTATAAAAATCTAGAATTTTTAGTTGTGTATTCCTAATGCAATTTTAGTTTTGAGTTGAAAATTATTATTGCAACATCTCCTGTTTTGCTGCATTATATTGTTGTATCAAACATTGCCAATATATCACAAACATTTATCAAAACAAACCAAACAAGGCAGAAAATTTGTGTTAGTAAGTGTCCACATGGGGTGGGACATTACATCAAATCAGCATCATCAAGCGACCGCTTATGTGCTCTCGCATCTTTGGGACATCTTGTAGGTCAAACAGTAAGAAATTGTATCAGTTATCATCATCAAATCATTACTAAGTACCTAAAGTATCAAATTAGTGCATGATCCTTAGGGCCTTTGTCCTTTCTGGACTTGGGTGCCCCAGAGAGACACTAGCTCCCCAGGGAGACTAGGGCGCCCAGACATGACACTAGCGCCCTGGAAGGACTTGGGTGCCCCTGTCAAGAACCCTTATCTGATAAGGCCTTGATGGCATGCAAAATGACAAAATCAAATGAAACAGAAAAGAATGATAACAGAAGTACAAGATCAAGCCCCTACCCCAGCCTCAAAACATCTCTCTGCCACTCAGGCTCAGAGCATTTCCAGTCGCAAAAGCTAGTACGGACGTTGGCTCGACATGGTCATTCTCCTCTTCTCCTTCTCCTTCTCTCCTCTATACAATAAAATAAGAATGAATGGTGAAAAATGAAAAGTCACTTTACTTAGAGTAAATGGATGAGAATTCCTATCACTATCTAGGTGCAAAAGTAAACAATCTTCATCAAAAGCCTCTATCTTGGGCTACCGAACTCGGATTTTCAAGTCGTTTGTTGCATTGGAATCCTGGTTCCCCCCTCCATCTTACCTAATGTGTTGGTCTTAGGTGTTGTTTGTAAAAACAACCCTCATAATGCATTTCTCATCAAGTTTCCTTGAAATTGATGCGCATAGATATTCTCCTTGTTTCTCCTTTTCAGACAAAGCAAGCAGAAACAAGGGGGCACATATCTCCCTCGATTTCCTCCTTATCATCACTCAACCCCTTAGTGATTTTAATTGACATATTGGTGTGTTGGTTGCAGGTTGATTTGATTTTGATTCTCTAACAAGTGTTCCTTACAAGTTGCAGTTCCTAACTTTATGGTCTTGCAGGATTATAAACTTGGGGGCTTCTTCCTCGTGTGATAACACCTCAGCTTCCTTTTGGGTATCCTTTTCATGATTGATGTATTTACTTTCCTTTATTTGCATATGCATGTAGTGTCATATGGCCACTAAAGTGGGGGCTAAATGTTACGTCAGAAATTGTCCTCCTGTATGGAATGGTACAATTTCTCACGGTTTAACTCCTCTCCTTTTGTGTCCTTTTAACCTATGCATTTCTAACCTTCCTAAACCTTGATTGACCTATGTATAACTGAAGAAATGTCATATTTCAAGATAACTGTTGACTAAACCTAAAAATGAAGTTTGGTTCTTGGACATCCTGGACCTCCTTAAAGCAGACATGATTGAAATATCAAGGCTTAGGCTTGGGCGCTCGTGCCCTAGCCCTGCCCTATTTTTTGAGTTTTTGAATCTTGGCAAGGTGTCACCTCTCGTCATGCATCTCAGGATTCCATTTTTGAATTTTCATTTTTCGCGTGATGTCGACATCTTAATTCAAAATTTGAAATTATGAAGGTTAGATATTTAAAGACATTTGAAAATAATTTTATTACACACAATCTATATGCAAGCTTTATGCCAAAACTCTACCGAAATTGCCATTGTAGAACATCACTTTGTTGAAGCTCTTGGATTTCTTTGAAGTTGCTATCATGGAGACATTCTATGGAGATTAGGAATCAAGATCTTGAGACTATCTTACTCTTCCTAGTGTTTGTACAACCTTTTGTATGATTGGAAGAAGGGTTGAAGTCTCCAACATCAAGCTTGAAAATCCTTCGCCTTCTTGTTCTACAAGTCTTCATTGCTCTCATCTCCTTGAGGTGATGTTATTGTTGTTTCATTAAGTGAAGCAAGGTGTTGCTCTTTCCTTGATGCTCGAGTCATCTAGGGTTTTGCATTTTTTGCATCCACATTTGTTAGATAAGCACACACATCTACAAATCTTTATCCTTGGCTACTGTTGAGGTAGGAATACTGAAAAATGGGACTTGACTGAGGTAAGCTCCTATATAGCCACAACTATCTTTCTCCCCCTTTTGTATGTACATGTTAGATTCGGCGAGATCCGATGGAAAGGAGCAATAGGAAGACATATATTGCAGGTACAGTCATCACAGAGTTTCAAATTTCTAGACTACAATATTTGTGGGGCTTTGGGGTGGGTGCCCAAGCCCACCTGGGCATGTTCTTTAGGATTTGGGAACCTCTGGGGGTTGCCTGATATCTGGTGCAGAGGACTTTTACAGACGAAAAGTTGTAGGGCTTCAGGGCGGGTACCCAAGCCCAATTGATCCTTATTTTCTGGGTGCATACTCTTTGTACCTTGTTCTCTGCATTTCTATGATATGCTTGTTTGTATTTGTCTCTAAGTTCAGTCTATTACAGTCACATTGTGTGATTAGGGTTTCATAGTTAGTGAGTAGAACGAACTTGTGAAAGCCTAATAAAACACTTACTCAGACCTAGCTAGCATAAAGGAAAGCATAGGAAACCTATAGCTTGATCCCAAGCTCAGCTTTTATCTTCCTAATGTTTAGTATGTGAAAGAGTAGGGCTTGATGTAGTTTTGATTAACTGTCATAATCCTACTTTTTCCACTAAACAACATCTTCTATGGATATGTTCTCTTATTTTGAGCCTTGTAGTTCATCTAATATTTTGATAGGTAACAATATATATATATGAAGGCTTGTGGGAAAGGTTCTATTGATATGGGTGAAGGATGTTTTAATGATGTTCTTTGTGTACCCTCCTTGACCACTAATCTCCTTTCAGTTTATCAAATTACTCATGGTGCACAAGGTAAAATAGTTGAGTTCACTCCTGATCATGTATACATTAGAGACATAGAGACTAGAGAGATCATTGCTACAGGAGTTGTGGATCATGCATCTCACTTCTTTTTCTTATTTTGCTCATTATAATGATATTCCTTTAGCTGATGTTCATACCCTTCCATCAAGGGTGAATCATGTTTGTGAGGAGAAGTTTGGTCATTTAAATCTTGGTGTTCTTGAGACTAGTGTTGAACTTCCTCCTCCTTCACCACCTACTTCTTCATATTTGTGTCCTACTCTTGAGCAAGTTTATCATAGTTTTTCAGATCTTGCTTTAATGGATGAGTATTTAGAAGGCATCTCATATTTGTTTATGGAGTCTCATATTGTAGATTTGGGAGACATATTTGAGGGGATTTCTCTCCTCTTTGATGATAATTTCAGCATGGTTGTTGATACATCTATATCTTCTTTGGAGATTGGCATTGATGAGTTTTCTCCTTCACTTGATTTGTCACATTTCTTGGTTGAGTTTGATCATCATTATGTGGTGGATTATTCATGCTTGGAGACTCCTACTCACTCTTCAGATATTTCTATTTGGAGACTTCCATCCTCCTTCTTTCAGTTGGACATGGAGTGGCTTCTTCATCATTCGGTGGACTTGTTTCTTCCTAAGGGGAGAGTTGTAGCTTGTAGCCATTGGATCATCTTTTGTTTCTAGGCATACTTCATCGGCATTGGAGCTCTTCATTGTGGGGGGAATATCATGTCTCTCTTTTTCCTTCCTATAAGGGGATTCTTGATTGTATATACAAGATGTATGTAGTCCTTGGGGGGTACTAGCAAGTCCTCCATGCATCATTTTATTGTCTTTTCTCTCTTTTGGAGAGGAGTTTTGTCCCACTGGGTTTTCTCCTTTTCTCCGCTTGTGAGAGATTGCATTTCATTGTATTGCATTTTGCATTGTAAATGGGTACCTAACATGGTTGTGTAGCAGGGACCCATATTGCATCTTGCTCATATTGCATAATAATCTCCCTAAATTGCACTTAAGGGGGGTGTTGGAGTAAATGGTTTTTACCATTTACGTTTGCTTAAGTTTTACTTAGGATTCATAATGCATTATTACGTGCATATTGGATATTAGTTGGTAGTTGCATTTCGGTTCATTCATTTAACAATTAGTTGTTGCCGGTTATATTTTTACTAGTTTTCTCCTTGCATTTATAAGCAAGGCAATGTACATTATTTTTTGCATCTCATTAATATTTTTCATCTTCTAGTGAAATATTCTCTCTCGTATTGTGAGGGTTTATCTGCAGGTTGTGCTCCTGGGAGGTGCTTGACACCAACAATTCAAAATTTTAAACTTTCGCCAAATCACCAGCATTGAATGGAAAATTTTAATTCTCCAAAACTAGGAATATATTGACCATGAAATTCTCACCATAATTACCAAAATACATCCAACAATATACCTATAAGAGGATTTGTCTCCAAACCTCAAGGATCTTTGGAAACAATTATTTTTGTGAACTACCTGCGAAGTGTTGAAAATGCCATCTGTCGAAAACTCAATTCTTGCAAATCTGATCACACAAAGCATTTCCCAAAGCTAAGAGATGCCAAACATGACCAAAACCAACCAAAGTTGGAAGAAAACAAACTAAAGTTTTTTTTGGTTGATGTCGATTGTCAATTCACTTGATGCTCCTGTAAGCACCAAAATCATGCACTCCCTCCATGAGGACCCCTATGATGATTCAAATCCTTGTCACGTAGATGTAAGCGTGAAAATAAATCCTTTGGGCAGTAGGACTCTTGATGACGTGTCCTTTCTTCTTGTCTTGTGTCATTTCTGCTTTGTCAATTTCTTTTCTTCCCCGTTTGTGACACTTTTCGACACTTGTTGAGACACCTGTCGACTTGCGTTTTCTGGCTTTCAGCCTTGATCCTAAGCCTTGTGAGTGTCTTGTAGGTGAGTTTTCACCTCTCCCCTTTGTATTTCATCTAGTGCACCTCATAGAAGCCTTCTAGAGGTCCCCCGATCCATCTCCTGCTTTCTAATTTCAATTTCGACCATCCAATCCAAATCTCCCCCTATTATTTCCAGATCCCCGCTGGGGATCCTAAGGATGCAAGTGGAGATTTGGATTCTTCCACATGATTGACCTATTTTCTAGTGTAGAATCCATCCTTTTCTTCCCCCTTGCCTTCTGCCATCCTGATTTCTGCATTCTGCACTCCTGATCCAGGGTCACCCCCCGAGCAACCCAGGATCTCCCTGGGTGACCCTATCTAACGAAGGTGGAGACCCTGCCATCTTTTGACCCGTGGAAAAACTGAAGTTTCTCTCGCGTTTTAGCTTTGTTTTCGCCTGTTTTTCCTTCTATTTACATGATTTTTGATCCTTGATATAGAGTTAACTATTTCATGCACCTACACATGCATAATTAGCTCTATTTGATCTTAAATTAATTTTCTAATCAATCTCATGCATTCCCTCACCTCCATTTCTTCTTCAGTGATAAGCTATCATTGCTTCATCACTCCCTAATTAGCTGAGTTCACTGGGTAATCAACCTTGTTAACTCCCTAATCTATTCTTGTTAACTCATCAATCAAATGAGTTAACTCCTCAATCCAATCCCTTCTTCAAACCTATAAATATCCCCTCCCTTAAGCACAGAGGGAGGCAAATTCATTATGCACCAATTCTTGCCAAGTTTGCTTTCCAATCTAGCATTCATATGCTCATACAAGATGTAAGTGCCTTCTACTTTGATTGTTCAGACAAGCAACGCTACGTTGCTTCTTTTTTTTATGCCATTGTGCTCAATCCAAGTTTGCATCGAGCTCATACAAGCTTCACAAAAGATTCTTTTCGCTTCTTTGGGTCTTTTTGTCATCAAGGGAATCACCTACTATCACAAAAGGATTTGAGGTTGCCTACACAAGGATACTGAGGGTAGCGGAGTCTTCAAATCTTCATCTCTTTCAGGTTATTTTTATTGCTTTCATAGTAATTAGATCATCACACTTTGCTCTTGGGAATAGTAACATTGTGCTTTTTCATTGATAGGTTAGATCTTGCATGCTAGATTAATCATTTTTACATTCATAGATCTACTTTGTTAGAAAAAGCATCTTTCCTTTCCATTTAATTAGATTGCATTGAAAATACCAAAAACCTACAAAAACATAGATTCAACTTTTCATATAGGATTGCATGCACATTTATTGCATAGATTAGAAGCATTTTGCTTTCCAAAAATACTCTAAAAATACCAAAGAGATGCTTTGCATATTATCATTTAGCTTGCATTCATATAGATCTAATAAAATAGATAACATTGCAAAACCCTCGATTCCATCACGAGGTATTCACAAACAAACCCTAGGTCAACAAAACCCTAGGTCAAAACCCTAGATCTGGTTAGAGTTAGCAATTACACAACTTTTTGTATCCTAATTCACGAATGTGTTTAGGAGTAAGAGGAGAGTGGGTAAGGGCTATCCCAGATGAGATCGAGGAGATTCATCCGCAAATTCGACAATAGACACACATTACACCACAAGAAGACCCATTTGTTATATTGTTGATTGAAGACATTAGGCAATTACAACTACACAGAGCATTTCTCAGAGACATAGAAACAACAAAATCCATTAACGAAAACAATTGTTTGCCCACACAAAGGTGGAATTCAAGGAATCTAAATAGAAGGAGATAAACTAGTGACCCTTTGGGTCATAGGGTTATCTCAACTACCACAACAATTGAGCGAAACATTCAACAAAATGCACAACAACAATGGCCACAGATCTTGTCAACCCCCCTTTGCGAAGTCCATCCCTCAAACAAGCCAGACCCCCGCCCTGTCTCGCCTCCTCTCGACTGGCTACTCCCATGTGAGTGAGAGTGATGTGGCGGATCGCACCGTGGCAAGGAAGGAAAGGGTCCATGTGCATGCTGAAATCTGATCCGACAGCCCCTAGGCGACCAGAGTCACGATTCCGAGCGTACATATTTTGGTGAACCCTATGTGAAGAGCAAAGCCTTTGGGTCAAGCTTTTTGTGCTCCCATCACAAAAACATTTCAAAAACATTCAAGCATTCTTTTGTTGCTTTTTATAGCCGCTTCGACTTCCATCATATGTGCCATTATCTATTCCATTTATTCTACAGTGTCTATGGCACACCTGAATATGACGAACCAAACTTAAACCAGGGAAATTTTTCCTCAAATGAACCTGAAA
Source organism: Cunninghamia lanceolata (assembly GCA_027924645.1). Taxonomy (NCBI): domain Eukaryota; kingdom Viridiplantae; phylum Streptophyta; class Pinopsida; order Cupressales; family Cupressaceae; genus Cunninghamia; species Cunninghamia lanceolata. The sequence goes on along the minus strand of BSBN01001053.1, from coordinate 3,211,803 downwards.
CACCTTCTTTTGATAGGTATGTGTCACCTCATCCAGATGCACCAATTACAAATTGCTATGATTACAAAGACTCTGATTATGAGCCTAATCCAAAAGAGTCTAGGCGTTCTCTATCCTTCAATAACCCAGCTTGGGAAAATGACTCAACCATACCAAATGCACCGCATAAGGCTAGAAGGATAAGATTAGAAGTACATCGACCAGAACAACCTTCCACAAGTACATCGAATAATCACCTTGATGAAGAGGTCAGAAGGTTGGAAAGGCATCTACAAGAAACCAAAGATGCTCAAGAAGCATTAAGGATTGCCTTAGAAGAGGAACAAAAAGAGAAGGTTGCGTGAGAGGAGGTCCATCAAAGAGAACATCCTAGAAATGAAGAAAACATTAGAACTGCAACTCTTGCATATGTAATCGCAACTCTGGTACAAAGAATCAGGATCCTAGAAGTAAAACAAGATGCTCCGGAGAAAAGAACAAAATCTCATGAACAAGATCAGGAGGCATCTCAAAAAAACCCTTACCTCAATTACTATTCAAGACATGCTAGTAATGACACTTGTCTGAACGGGAATCCTCCCATTCAAAGCAATCCAACGAATCTGACAATGGGTTACCAAAACCCACCTACAAGGTTATTGTTAACAACCGCGCAAACTCAGAGTGCTTTCTTAGGAACATATCTCAAATATCTAAAAGAGCCTCTATACCAAAGCATAAGAAATGTGCAACTGCCCCAGCCTCTACCAGATCTCCCAAAGTTCAAAGGAGAGGGAGATCTGAACTCCCACATCAAAGCTTATACCACAGCCATAAGAGAACTCCTTCCTTGGGATGGAGTTGTCACAGAGATTTTTCTGAAAACACTTGAAGGCATCGCCTTGGATTGGTATTATCGCCTTCCAGAGGCTTCAATTCATTCGTTTAGTCAATTAATCAGAGAGTTTTCCATGGCATTTGACATGAACAAACTCGTGAAAACAAGGATTAGAGAGTTCCTCATGATGAAACAAGAACCGAATGAATCCATAGCGCACTTTGTCACTCGATGGAGACAAGTACTCTATTCATCAACCAACGCTCCAAACATGGACTACCAGGAACTGTGTGACCTCTTCTTGCATGCCCTCAACAAAGACATGAGAGAAGATGTTCAGAAACTACCATACAAGTCCTATGAAGAGGCGTTGGAAAGTGCTTTAAGAATTGATCAAGCCACCATCCACAGTGGACGAAAAGTTTATGGCTCAAACGGAAAAATAACAAAAGAAGACATGGGAAGCAATGCCCCTATTGTTAGGATTCTCAAAAACAACAAGAATGCGACCACAAATGGGGTAACAGATCAACCCCCAATCAAAAGGATAAAAGATGATTACAATGGGAGAGATTACTATCCGCCCAACGTAAACGCCATAGATCGACCAAGAAATAATGGGTACTATCCTTGCGATAATTATCAAAGTTGGAACCGCGACAGAAATGGGAATGGAAATGATGGGAGATATGAGAGACCCACTTATGAATACAAGTAGTATTGTTCTTTCCATAGAACAAAGGGGCATAGCATAAAATCTTGTAGAGAATACAATAGATTCATAGAAAAGCTTCTAGAGGATCAACAACGCTTGTTCATAGAAATGTTCCCGAACCCGCAAAAGATAACTCTAGACATCAAAGATACAAGGCAAAGTCAAGCTCCCATAGCACCTCAAAATGCTAATATGAGGATTTATCAAGACCCATTCCCTACACACAAAAACACGGAAATAAATCAAGATAAAGCAACCCAAGATAGTAACCTTGAAGTCCCACCCCAGCTAGGACAAAAAGGAGAAACTAAGTTGATGGGATTAGTTGATATCATGCACAACGAAGAAAAGGGGAGAATCACGAGGAAGACAATGAGCAAATTGAAGCATGTGAAGGCACCGTTTTCGTAGTTGAACCCACACCAATTCCAATCGGGCTTTACGAACTCATAGAAGACCTAAAGAAAACATATGCTCACATCTCATTCATTGATTTGCTCAGAAACTCCCCTGCACATCGTTCAGCTTTGTTAAAAGCCATAGGCCTGAGATATCTGGACCAAATCATGTCACCACCTAGTGAACAAATCAATCATGTGGATTATGATCTCAGCCCACCAAACTCAGAACTTAAAGATCCAAGGTTCTTCTTTGATTTACAAGGGATGCCCTCTGAGGCAAAACTAACCAAAAAGGGAGACCCCACATTATATCTTCAAGTATGGGTCTACGACATATGTATCAAACAAATGTTGATCGATGACGGAGCTGCAGTGAATATAGTGCCTTTCTCCTTTTGGAGAGAATGGGATATGGACATACTAACATCACCGCTTCAAGGGATACTTTGAGCAGATATGACAATTTGACGGTAGCCACCATAGGGAAAATCACCCTCTCAGTGACCTTGGGTCCCAAAACCATTCTGACTACCTTTTATGTCATAGACAAAGACACAAGATATAACTTAATTCTTGGAAGGCCATGGATACACAGGATGAAAGCTGTGCCATCCATGCTATTTCAAGAAGTTTGGTTCCTACACCTAGGGAAGGTATATGTTGCGCAAGGAGATCCAAAACCTTTCAGCATGTTAAAGTCTAATACCCCGAACAAACGCATAGGGATTCCAATGGACTACGAGATCCCTAGCAACAAGTTAACCATACCAAGTCCAAAACTGCAATCAATATGTATCAAAAGGATGGGAACCCTAGAAAAGACCGTGAATACAGCAGACATCAAAACTCTGGAAAATGGGCCACCACCAAAGCAGAAAGAAGTGGTCCCCAAGGAAAAGACAATCGAAATCATGGAGTTGATCGAAAGGGATGGACCACTCAAATTCCCCCTAGAGATACTCACCATTGGCTTCCATGAAGTCTATAAACTTTTCCCATGCATAGGGGAAAAGCCTCATAGAACTGAAGACCAGATATTTCAAACTGTAATGCTAGATATAAGTAATGCACCCCCACATGCTTTCTTGGATGCTAAGGAAGACATGACAGAAGGGTACACCCCACTATCACCACTAAGTGAGTCACATCTCCCCGACACACCTGAAGAAACAAAATCATATGAGCCCCTCACACCAACCGAGTACTTGCATCAACTAGTATTACCCATGGAAGAAGAATATTCTTGGAACAACAAATCAATCAATGTTATAGGGGTGTTACCTAAGATGTTTGTAGTATCCAAACCACAAGAGAAACCAACCACTTCTGCCTCGGTTCAATCAAATGAACTCGGTGAATGGGAAGCACCTCGGGTACAAATAGAAATGGTGGAGAGATTGCTTGACGAAAATAAAGAAAGTGAGGGAATCTTTCACAAAGTGGAAGATGAGAGTGACAGTTGGCATCGACGACCTAGTCATTTTTTAACTACCAAAAAGTTATATTGGGTATGCCATGGACTTAAGACCGGAGCCCAATGGGAGGACAAGTATAAGCTTTGTCCCCCCTGACGAACAAAGGGAACCGCAAACCCCTCTTGAACTATTCTAATTCTTGCAAAGAATCCAAGAGAAACCAGAAATAAAAATCTACATGCAAGAACAGTTCAATCTATTGGTGGAATTACTCAATTGCAAAGGAGTCCTATATTGGACCCCCTCCCACCAACATGCCTTTCAAGATCTATTGCATCTCACAATGCCCTGAGAAACCACTGAATTGGAAGCAATAGATTCGAATGATAAACCATACCAAATAGGAGAACTAGTCCTAAGAAGAGGAAGCACGAAAAACAAGAAAAAGAGACAAAAAAGAGCCTTCTCGGAAGACTGGAAAGGCCCCTACATGGTTAAAGAAGATATCAGAAATAGTGCTTATCTCTTGTGCACAATGGTGGGAGAGGAATTTCGCGAAATAGTCAATGCCTTTCACCTCAAGAAATATTATGTCTAAAAAAACAAAAAAAATCATAAAACATAAAAAATACAAAAAAATTACAAAACTCAAAAATGTCAAAAATAATTTGTTTCTCGCATTTCAATTTCATTTTGTTCATTTTGCATTACAGTTTGTGACTTGCTCTTGTACTATTTTCCTTTTAGTAAGGAGTCCAATGTTGTCTAGATATACGTTATCTTTTCAGGACCTAGAGATTCCTCATTTTTCACAAATGCCATTATCCCCCTTAATTCCCAGTAATTCTAAATCAAAGCCTAGCTCTTAGCTTTACACTGATCTCAGTCTTAATGAGTTAAGATGTTTGGTCTAAGTAAGGTCAGTATTCAAACCTACAGTGTTCAAAGGAAGCTTGCAAGTAGATCTTCCCAATTCTTCCCTAGTAGAAGAGAAGTCCAACCAGATTACAAAAACTTTAGGTGGCGCTCATCCCGTTATCTTTCTTGGCCAAAAACGTCAGGAAGATCAAAACTTTGAAGGAAGCAATCTAAGATACGAGTGAATAAAAAAATGAGTGATCAAAATAAGAGTGTCAAAAGTGAGAATTGAGAGATCAAAACATTGCATAGCAAAGAATCCAAAAAGCATTCATTTCTTGAAAAAGTCAAAATCCAAAAAAATGAGAAAAATCAAGTGAGGAAAATACAAAAAAAGAGAAAAAAGCAAGAAAAAAGAGATACAAAAAAGAGTGAAAGAGAGAAGATTGTTGAATGTCCGTACTCTTGGATGGAGATCAGTCTAAGCTCAAAGCCTCAAGAGTACATTCTATCAGAGAAATAAAGGTACTAAGCGCACACACACTGTCTAAGCAACACTGAAAAGTCTAGTAATCTCTAGGATCATCTTCTATCTAGGGACCCTTGTTCTTTCGCGGATATCTTTTACCCTGGGTCTATCTTGCTGGCCATCTATGATCTAAGTCTAGCGAACACCTATAAAACTTGTTGCTCGTCTAAGTTGAAAGCTTACCAAATTATCTTATCTAGATAAGGATCAATGTTTAGCCTTTAGCAAAGCCTAGAAATCAGAAACACTCCATATTCATTTCATTCCCTGCTTGAGTTTTCCCTAAATCCTATTTCATAGCCTTGAATAGATTTCTTATATCAGGACAACCCGCAATCCCCTAAGCCAAAAATCGTATTTAAGAGCAAGCCATTTTGTTTGTTCCACATTGCATACATACAAAAACCAGAAAAAGGAGTTTCAAAGCAATAAAGTCAAGTCTCATATCTCATGACATTTAGTAAAGTGTTATAGTTTCATTTACTGCATTTCTTGTGTTCTTGCATTATCATATCGTAAACTGCATAACATACATATGTTCTACAAAATTACAAAAAAAAATGTCATCGTTGTCATATTTGCATTTGTTAAAAGAGTTGAAAAGATCAAACATAATAAAAAAATTCCTAAAAACTTCCAAACATGCACAAGAGATGGGTATGGTATTCGACAAAGAGAAAAACCATAGAAAAGGATAAACTTTCATCAATACATCTGAAGTTCATACAATAAGTATCAGAGAGCTAAAAGCAAAATGCTCTCGAGAGAAGTAGAGGCTCCCCATGCAAGGGGGCACGAGTTTGAAAAAGAAAAGCAAAGTCAGGGTTGGTTCCCTCCAACAGAACCCTCGGGGCTACAGCTCCTTCGTCTACGACTACAGCTCATCGCTCTGTGGGACCTATGAGAATGATGTTCTCTACTATGGGCATGCGACTGTGAAGGTCCTACCATGCTAGTGCCAGAATGCCCAACATTAAGGTGAGCCATCTCTCGTAATACTTTGTTCTCACCCTGAAGCGTGTTTACCTGAGCCCTCAACTTGGTGATCATCGTACACCCATGGTAAACAAGAGCAAAAATGTCTGTGTGTCAGCCTACAGCAGGGGGCACACTAGGGTCATCCAAAAGACATTCACGGGGCATCATAGTGAAAGGAAAGGTTAATCCAACATTAACCTCACAAACCAAGTCCCTCCATTCTTTGGCATTACCTGAAAGTGCCAAGTCAAAAGACAAGACCAAGTCAGTGCCGCATGAAAAGTGAAAAGAGAGAAGAGAAAAGTCCAAACCAAAGTCAAAATAAGAGCTAGTAAACTAAACTCACGTGGATCTCTAGACTGCCAGTCAGGGTAAAGCTGATGCATCACGTCATCTAAATGAGGAGGTCGAGGAATAGTAGGAGGACCCTCAGAAATGTCAGTAACCTCATGCGGGACATCAATGTCATCAAAATCCTCATCCTCGAGTGGGACCTCATATGATGAATCGTCGCTATAAGGAACATAATCCTCATCAATAGACTCTAAATCAATTGCCACAGTCATAGATAGGGAAGGAGTCCCTCTCCCTCCCCTTCGTCTGCCTCTAGAAGCTCTAGTGATAAAACACCTGGAGTCAAAGGTGTCCAAATGATGCTCCTCTGTCCAATCTCCCGCATCTCCCGAATGGTCCTATAGCAAGTGGACACTGGGGGTAGGTCCTCCAAAATCTCCTCGCCAAACTGCTACAAGGCTCGGTCCACTCGATGAGCCTCGACCTGACCATTGCGATCCATGATCTTTGAGACCTCACAACAGTATGATCTCACCTCAACATCTCAGGTCCAAACCCCCTCCATATCATGATAAGGGTAGGTAATCATGTCATCATCCGTAAGGGTGGCAACGGTTGGAAGAGTAGCATCATAATGTCCAACATGTGCCCACTGCGCTGCTCTCAGAAGTTGCTTGTCTGGAAGAGGAATAAGCTTCTAATAGGGTCTCACATGCTCAAAGATCCATGTCATAATCAAGGAAGAGTGGCTGAAAGCAAGAGCCCCTCGTTGAGAGATCTGATAAAAATCTTTGTAGACCATGGCCAGGATGTCAGGTCCCCACGCATAAACTGTACCCTCCTCCAAACCATGAATGATGGGTGCCCAGCACCATCTCAGTCTAGCTGAGGCCTTGTCTCTTGACAGCCTCGAATCAATCAAACCAATTAGGAACCTCCTCAGGAGTGGAATGTGAAGTCGCGATACAGAAGAAAGTAGAATGCATGTCTAATCTCGGGGGTGATTAACCCCCATAAAAGTAGCCCAAGCAGCCTTGTTCTCATAAGACTCACTGGCAGGAAGAAATAGAGTTTGAACGCTCACAGGGACCCCAAGAATACGATACATGTCATAAAGAGTTATAGTCCACTCTCCAAAAATCTTTGGGAACCTGAATGTGTTCCTATCTGTGTCCCAGTAAGTCATGATGTCACAGCATATGCGAGATATGGGATGGACCACGGGAACATGACAAACTCTCCCAAGGCATGTCCTCTTGAGTATGGTGTGATCCTCCACACTAAGAGAAGCAAACATCCCTAAGAGCCACCCTTGCTCTCGGCCAACATTCCATCGAATGTGCATCTCCTACAAAATCGAAAGAGAGGTTTAGGTTAGATCTCATACACTCGTAAAAACCCCAAAAAAGCGTATAAAACATCAAAAATTGTAATAAACAGGCAGATTAAGTAACCAAATCATGTCAGTTCAGAGTGAAAGAAGCGATAAACAACATCAAGTGCAGCCAAGATTCAACCCTATAGGGTCGCCCCCCGGGTGACCCAGTTTCCAGTCAGATCACCCCCTGGGCAACCCTGTTACAAAGCAGGATCCCCAGGGCAACCCTATTGTCAGACAAGATCCCCCAAGGCGACCCTGCCTACCAAAAGGGGTGACCCTAAAGAGCGGCCCCTCAAGCAAAAATTAGTCTAAAAACCCCGTTTCTTGACTGATTTCGGAAAATGAAAGTTCAACATTGCTTTAAACGGCACAACGAACACAATGCGACAAGAAAAATCACTAAAAACAAACAATTTCAAGAGATTTTTCATAAAATCTAACATAGGGTTTGAAGGAGAGTCTTTTACTAATTACTCGCCTGACTCTTCGTGGCTAAGGAAGAAGCGGCCATCTCTGCGATCCCCTGGATGATAACTTTCCAACGACTGCTCACGCGAACAATTTCATCGTTGTTTAACTTCAATCTCACAATTTAACTCTCTTAATTTGCCCTTAGCTTAGTTTTATTTCATGCAATTATCTTAGTTTCTTTCTTTTATGCTTTTGTTTCATGCATTATTTTGCGTGCTCTCATACCTACGGTTCAAACCAACAAAAGCAAGCAACTAGTCGAACTCAAACGATCCATGGTAAGTTTGTCATTTCAGTTTTCATTATTCATTTTGATGTATCAAGATGTCGGACTGATAATAGTTATTGCAAGTACAAATTGTGGGAAAATCAGCAACAGGTAAGGCCTAGTTCAGGAACGGTACCTACCTTTCATGTAGACTACTGTCCCCGAGGGGGCAAATATGTAAGCACCAAAATCACACACTCCCTCCACGAGGACCCCTATGATGATTCAAATCCTTGTCACGTACATGTAAGCATGAAAATAAATCCTTTGGGTAGCAGGCCTCTTGATGACGTGTCCTCTCTTCTTGTCTTGTGTCGTTTCTGCTTTGTCAATTTCTTTTCTTCCCTGTTAGTGACGCTTTTTGACACTTGTTGCGACACCTGTCAACTTGCATTTTCTGGCTTTCGGCCTTGATCCTAAGCCTTGTGAGTGTCTTGTAGGTGAGTTTTCACCTCTCCCCTTTGTATTTCATCTAGTGCACCTCATAGAAGCCTTCTAGAGGTCCCCCGATCCATCTCCCGCTTTTTGTTTTCAATTTCGACCATCCAATCCAAATCTCCCCCTATTATTTCCAGATCCCCACTGGGGATCTTGAGGACGCAAGTGGAGATTTGGATTCTTCCACATGATTGACCTATTTTCTAGTGCAGAATCCATCCTTTTCTTCCCCCTTGCCTTTTGCCATCCTGATTTCTGCATTCTACACTCCTAATCCAGGGTTGCCCCCCCGAGTGACCCAGGATCTCCCTGGGCGACCCTGTCTGACGAAGGTGGCGACCTTGCCATTCTTTGACTCGTAGAAAAACTAAAGTTTCTCTTGTGTTTTAGCTCTGTTTTCTCCCGTTTTTCCTTCTGTTTGCATGACTTTTGATCCTTGATATAGTTTTAACTATATCATGCACCTACACATGCATAAATAGCTCTATTTGATCTCAAATTAACTCTCTAATCAATCTCATGCATTCCCTCACCTCCATTTCTTTTTTAGTGATAAGCTATCATTGCTTCATCACTCCCTAATCAGCTGAGTTCACTGGGTAATCAACCTTGTTAACTCCTCAATCTATTCTTGTTAACTCATCAATCAAATGAGTTAACTCCTCAATCCAATCCCTTCTTCAAACCTATAAATACCCCCTCCCTTAAGCACAAAGGGAGGCAAATTCATTGTGCACCAATTCTTGCCAAGTTTGTTCTCCAATCTAGCATTCATATGCTCATACAGGATGTAAGTGCCTTTTACTTTGATTGTTCAGACAAGCAACGCTACATTGCTTCTTTTTTTTATGCCATTGTGCTCAATCCAAGCTCACATCGAGCTCATACAAGCTTCACAAAAGCTTTTTTTTGCTTCTTTGAGTCTTTTTATCGTCGAGAGAATCACCTGTTGTCACAAAAGGATTCAAGGTTGCCTACACAAGGATACTAAGGGTAGTGGAGTCTTCAAATCTTCATCTCTTTCAGGTTATTTTCATTGCTTTCATAGTAATTAGATCATCACACTTTGCTCTTGGGAATAGTAACATTGTGCTTTTTCCTTGATAGGTTAGATCTTGCATGCTAGATTAATCATTTTTACATTCACAGATCTACTTTGTTAGAAAAAGCATCTTTCCTTTCCATTTAATTAGATTGCATTGAAAATACCAAAAACCTACAAAACATAGATTCAACTTTTCATATAAGATTGCATGCACATTTATTACATAGATTAGAAGCATTTTCCTTTCCAAAAATACTCTAAAAATACCAAAAAGATGCTTTGCATATTATCATTTAGCTTGCATTCATATAGATTTGATAAAATAGATAATATTGCAAAACCCTCGATTCCATCACGAGGTATTCACAAACAAACCCTAGGTCGAAACCCTAGATTTGGTTAGAGTTAGCAATTACACAACTTTCTCTATCATAATTCACGAATGTGTTTAGGAGTAAGAGGAGAGTGGGTAAGGGCTATCCGAGACGAGATTGAGGAGATTCATCTGCAAATTCAACAACAGACACACATTACACCACAAGAAGACCCATTTGTTATATTATTGATTGAAGAAATTAGGCAATTACAACTACACAGAGCATTTCTCAGAGACATAGAAACAATAGAAGCCATTAACAAAAACAACTGTTTGCCCGCACAAAGGTGGAATTCAAGGAATCCAAATAGAAGGAGAGAAACTAGTGACCCTTCAGGTCATAGGGTTATCTCAACTACCACAACAATTGAGCGAAACATTCAACAAAATGCATAATAAGAAAGGCCATAGATCTTGCTGACCCCCCTTCGCGAAGTCCAGCCCTTAAACGAGCCAGACCCCCACTGTGTCTCGCCTCCTCTCGACTGGCTACTGCCACGTGAGCTAGAGTGACATGGCAGATTGCCCTGTGGCAAGGAGGGAAAGGGTCCGTGTGTGTGCCAAAATCCTACCCGACAGCCCCCAGGCGACCGGAGTCACGATTCCGAGCGTACAACTCCTGCATCATTCTAGTGATCCAACCATGCCTTTTTGTAATGCCCAGCTCATGTGTCTTCAATCTGCAACATGTATCAACACTATTCTGTTCTTGTTAGATCATAGAAATCTACATATGCTTAATTTAAACATTTTGATCTATCATTTGTAAATATTTTTGTCTACAAAGCAATTCTAGCATAGTGATTAGGTGTGTTTTCCCTAGGATTAATTTTAGCTCAAACTTGTAAATTTTTTTGGTTATGACTAATTTTAACTCATAACCATGTATACTTTTGTCTTTTACTAATATTATTTTACAATAATAAATATTTTTGGCTTGAGAGAAAATCTAGCCCAAACTCATAAACATTTGTCTTTGCTAAAAAATTACTTTGGGCATGTTAACATCATTTAGTTCCATTCAATTTATTAATTTTTTTAGTTTCACATTTTACCATTCTATTTAATAATTAGCAATAGTTAGTTCTATAATTCTACACCAAACACTACATGTATTTTAGCTTCATATTTGTTTGTTCTTTTATGTGCCCCATCTCTTATCCTTTAATCTTAGCACATTTTGTTTCACATATGTTTGCATGATTTAGTGCTTAATCTATTTATTGTGTTTGAGATTTGTATTCCCACTATCATGTGGCAATTCCTACATCTCATAGTTCCATTTTTTACTTGTCATCTTCTTCTCAAATGTTAAACATGTGAATGCTACGAACTTTAATGTTTATAGAAGAATTAGATGTATTCACGTGTTTTTGATCTACACGTGTATTAGCATTGTTTGGGGTGGAGTTCACATTTTGTTCCAACTATTTAGTTTTATAAAGAGCATTTTGTTGTGCATCATGATAAGAGGTGTTTAATTATGTTTTCCATAGGAAAGACTTATAAGGATGAAATATGGTGTGATATTATTCCAACAGATGCATGCCATGTGTTGTTGGGAAGGCCATGGCAATATGATAGGAAGGTAATGCATGATGGAGAAAGGAACACATACAATTTTTGGAAAGAAGGTTCTAAAGTGATTTTATTACCCCTTAAGGATGAAAGGATAGCTGAGAGTATGTTGTCCATAAGAAAACTTGTCAAGGAAATGAAGGTGACAGGGTTCTGTTATGCACTAGTGGTGCAGAAAGAAGATGGTAAGGAAATACTAGTACCAGCAGAAGCAACCAAGGTACTAGAAGAACATGTTGATATTATGTCAGATGAGTTATCTGAGGGTCTATCAACAAAGAGAGATATTTAGTAGCACATTGATTTGATCCCAGGAGCATCCCTACCTAATCAGATAGCTTACAGAATGAGTCCTACCTACCATACAGAACTCAATAGACAAGTGAAAGATCTCATAAGGAAAGGTGTGGTAAGGGAGAACATGAGCCCATGTGTTGTACCTACATTATTAGCTCCAAAGAAGGATTTTGAGCCCACGAGAAGTTACAACAAGTTAAAATACAAGAAAATTGGTTCTTGTAGGATTACAAAAAAAGTCAATGACAATGCTTATGAGGTATTTACCAGAACAGTTAGACATTTATCCTATGTTTAATGCTTCTGATTTATATGTTTTTCATGGTGAGGATCATGATGAAGAAGGTGAGGCTAAAGTAGATTGGCAACAGCAAAAAAAGGAAAAGATTGCACATATTCTGGACAATCAGACTATATGCACATGACAGGGTCAATACAACAAGTTTATGGTACAGTGGGAAGGGCTAACACAAGCATATAATACATGGATTGTATAGTGGAAATTGAAGAAGATGGATTTGGACAAGTGGCACAAGTTTAATAAAACAACTTGCAGGAGTTGCAATCTTTTCAACCAAAGGAGAACGATGTAAAAACTTCCGAAGGTCATAACTTTTGACTCAGGGGTCCGTTGGAGCTGAAATTTGGTGGGTAGATGCATCTTTAAGAGTTTATTAAAAATCTCAGTGAAATGGTAAATTCGGTAGGTTGCCGTTTTGACATTTTTTGGGGACCTTTTCCGATCATCTAGGGCCTCAAAATGAGGTTTTAATGTTTTTTTGGGTTTTTTTGAGTTGTTTTTTCTAATTAGTTTTCGAGTTTTACATGCAATTAGATTAGAAAGTTGATGATTAGTCATCTTTTAGTTAGTTTCAAATAATTAGAAATTTTCATGGTCATACGAATATGGATGCAAAGTTACCAAAATTGACAATTTTATAAAGTTGCTAAAATCTGCCAAAAAGGGTAATTTTTCATTTTTGTATAAATTTGGTATTTATTTTCAATTGTAGGAGGATGGAATGCGATGAGAAGGAGGATTCAAAAATATTTTTGAATTTCTGAGTATTTTTTGCAATATTAATGGTGTTGAATATTATGTTGTAAAGTTTAGTTGCATCAATTTTGTTGTGCATCATGATCTAAGTCGTTAATATAGATATAGATGTGATATCCTTGCTTTTGAGTACTTGTTTTTGAGAGCCTTTTAACTTATTTACCCTCATTTTCTTTTGTATCTATTCACTCTATGGTCTATGATTTAATATTTTATATTTCATTTCTTATGATCCTATAAGTATATAATCTTTTAATCAATATCTAGTGTGCACTTTGTGCCAATATGGAGGTATGGTTGTATTGTTTTTTCAAGTTAATCCTCTTAACCAACTTTGTATGAGAAACAATGCTTTGTTTTGTCATGAGTATTGAGTTTTACCTTTTAGTTTCTTAGTATGTCGACTTCTCTCTCTCTAAATCTATACTCACAACTTCACATGTACCAACTCTATATAAGCAACAATGAAGGTAAGAATGCACAATGAGTAATACACATATAATCTATTGGTCTCTCATAGTCTTTCTTCAATACTTTTCATAGAAATTTGATGTTCTAAGATTTAGTCTTTGTTTGGAGTTACTTGTTTTCATGTAATTACAATTGTTCTAAACTTACATTATTTTCTAGTTACAAAAAAAGTTTTATTATTGCAATATTATAAAGGTATGTACTTGCCACTACAATGCACTTGTTAACATATAACACTAAACTGACCCACTTTGCTCAAGCACTTAACGACTTATGGCTTAGATAAAGATCAAGTAATTTTTTGGCTAGATTTTGGTAGGGTGTCGTTGAACCTTACACTTTGAACTAGATTTATCAATTTGTCAACCAAGGCAATGTCCAAGGCTATTTGCAAAAGGAAGCTAGGTATCTCAATACAACAGTGTTTGGCCTTAAAAACTGGAAAAATAAATGATTCCTAAACTTTTGTTCTTCTTGCTATATCACAGAAATCTGCACATGCTTAGTTTAAACATTCTGATCTATCATTTGTAAATATTTTTGTCTTCAAAGCAGTTCTAACACAGTGATTAGTTGAGTTTTCCCTAGGATTAATTTTAGCTTGAACTTGTAATTCTTTTTGGTTATGACTAATTTTAACTTACAACCATAAATACTTTTTGGCTTTTGCTAATATTATTTCACAATCATAAATATTTTTTGGCTTGAGGGAAAATCTGTCCCAAACTCATAAACATTTGTCCTTGCTAAAAAAAATTTATTTGGGCGTGTTAACATCATTTAGTTCCATTCAATTTTATTGATTTTTTTAGTTTCACATTTTACCATTCTATAATAATTAGCAATAGTTTGTTCTATAATTCTACACCAAACACTACATGTATTTTAGCTTCATATTTGTTTGTTCTTTTTTGTGTCCCATCTCTTATCCTTTAGTCTTTACACATTTTGTTTCACATATGTTTGCATTATTTAGCACTTAAGCTATTTATTATTTTTGAGCTTTGTATTGCCACTATCATGTGGCAATGTCTACATCTCATAGTTCCATTTTTTACTTGTCATCTTCTTCTCAAATGTTAAACACGTGAATGCTAAGAAATTTAATGTTTATAGAAGAATTAGATGTATTCGTGTGTTTTTGATCTATGCATGTGTATTAGCATTGTTTGGGGTGGAGTTCACATTTTGTTCCAACTATTTAGTTTTATAAAGAGCATTTTGTTGTGCATCATTCAATCTAAGTTATTAATATAGATATACGTATGATATCCTTGGCTTTGAGTACTTGTTTATGAGATCCTTTTAACTTAGTCACCTTCATTTTCTTCTGTAGCTATTCACTCAATGGTGTGTGATTTAATATTTTATCTTTCATTTCTTAAGAACTTATAAGTATATAATCCTTTAATCAAAATCTAGTGTGCACTTTGTGACGATATGGAGATATGGTTGTATTGTTTTTTTTTCAAGTTGATCCTCTTCACCAACTTTGTATGAGGAACAATGCTTTGTTCTATCATGAGCATTGAGCTTTACCTTTCAGTTTCTTAGTATGTTGACTTCCCTCTCTCTAAATCTATACCTACAACTTCATATGTACCAACTCTATATAAGCAATAATGAAGGTAAGATCGCACAATGAGTAATACACATACAATCTATTGCTCTGTCATAGTCTTTCTTCAATATCTTTCATAGAAATTCAATATTCTAAGATTTAGTCTTTATTTAGAGTTACTTTTTTTCATGTAATTACAATTGTTCTGAACTTACATTATTTTCCAGTTACAAAAAAGTTTTATTGTTGCAATACTGTAAAGGTAGGTACTTGCCACTACATGGCACTTGTTAACACATAACACTAAACTGACCCAAACTCCTCAAGCACTTAACGACTTATGGCTTAGATAAGGTCCAAGTAATATTTTGGCTAGATTTTAATAGGGTGTCATCAAACCTTACACTTTAACTAGATTCATCAATTTGTCAACCAGGGCAGTGTTCAAGGCTATTTACAAAAGGAATCTAGGTATCTCAGTACATTAGTGTTTAACCTTAAAAATTGGAAAAATAAATGATTCTTAAACTAGAAAGCATCTGAAACAATTCTAGGAAAGCCTTTTAATGAAACTATCTATTAAACAAAATAAATCTAACTATGAAAACATAAAATGATTTTAAGCTAGAAAGCAAATGAAACTTATCTATGAAAGCATATAAACTTTGGCTATGATAATGAACAATGAACTCTCAAAACTTTGGAACTTTAAAATCTCGTTCGAAAATCATAGAATTGATTTTAGAATCACAGTACTACAAAGGACTAATACAGGACACTACAGAACATTACAAAACAACACATCATGCACAATACATGAGAGAATTTAATACTTGATATAGTTTTACTATTTAACACAAACATAACATAAAGAACACATACTTATCTATATTAATCCTTTAAGTGGCCAACTCTCTGGAATGTGTAGTAAAAATACTTCATAAAACTTCAAAACATCTTTCAAAACTCCACTAATATCATTGCACAATATTTCAAGAATTTTGCAGAGTAACTATTGAAAAGAGTAGTCTATATTCTTGTTGGATTGTCTTTAAAAACATGAAAACAATGCTATATATTTCCTGTGCTTGAATTATGTCTATGATCTAGAGGTCGGTAGTTTCAAACATTTTACCGCCTGTACAGTTTCAACTGAAAACATTAATTCTTAAGAAGTCTTTCTTGATCAAATAACTCAAAATAAATAAAATTTCATGTGGAAGCTCTTAAAATGTTGATGTCTTTTATGAAACAAAAACACTAAACATACTTTGTGCAAGGAATAATAAAGAGAACTGGGACTTCTATCGGTGCTACTTTAGGACTCCTTCTAGAGTTTCCAACTTCTAGAGCTATATTCCTGGAGCACTCTTTCTTCCATAAAGTCTTCTTCTCCTCGTTATGAACCCTGTTTAGAAAAAATAGTTCCTTACATTTCATTAGTTCAAAGTCCAATTTAGTCAAAATGGAAAATAGAGTATTTATACATCATTTTTAATTAATAAGCAACAATTTATCGTGTATAAATCAAGTAATATTGATAGAGTAGGCTTGGTCAGGCTATGGAAAAAGGATCATTTGGGCTAATGATGATGAGGCAATTTTACCTCATCACTTTTTTGCCCTCCTAGTGTTGAGCAGGTCATCCTACTTTTTGTTGAGTAGGTCCACTTGATCTAGCTTGTTTCTCTGCCTCCCTTTTCTTGTTATGTTCCTCAAATAGTGCATTGTCATCATATACTAATTTTGCTATGTCATCCCATGCCCTTGGATCTTGAATAAAACCTTTACCCAATTGTACTTTTAACCTCCAGGTTTGATATTCCCAATGAAATTGTTCTGAGGTCACATTTACTGGAGCAGGTGGTTGAAGGAGTGGTGGTGGTTTAAACCTCATCCCTATCTATTTCACTTTGAGATCTTTTGTTAATTCTACCACTCCTTGTGCCCTCTTATAAGACCACTTAAGATTGGTGGGGGAGATCATTTCTCTTCTTTTCAAATGAATGGGCAGGGGTGAGTATCTTTCTTCACATGTTGTACATGCTCTATTTATCAATTGGGGACCCTCTTCTTGAAAGTTTTCATAACAAAGTTTAAGGATTTCATTATACTTTTCTTTCATGGCATCAAATTTAGATTAATTCTTCTAAATTCTTTTCAGAACTCAAAAGTTTTATGGTGGTGATGTCTCATCAGCAGACCTATTTTCCTTTCTGCCTAGAAATAATCCCTAGTTCTATGCAGCCATTGTATTTGATTTCTTAAAGTAGAGAGATGATCTCAGCTGGACTTCTCCTACAAACAAATTAATATAAAAATATGTATGTTTTTCAAGCATCAAATTGTGGGTGAAAAATCTACACAATAATTTTGTTGTTCAAGGGAGGATGACTTAGAAGCTTCCATAAATTGTTTATCATCTGGATCATGTGGCAAATTATAATAAATCCTTAATAACTTCCATATTAAAACTTGTTCATTCAAATACATAGAATACATTTTGGAGGGTTTCCTACATTCTAATAGTAGTTCCCCAATTTTGCAGGCTTCTGTCTTGGCTTCATATAATTTATCATACTCTCCACGTAGCATGACAAGATCTGTCTTAAGTCTATTATTTTCAATTCCTGCCTTTCTAAGGAAGTAGCAATATTCCATCCATTTCCAGAGAGAGGAGGAATATAGATTTGGAATCGCTCCATCTAAATTGGTTCTGCTTGGATTTCTTTATCTTCCATGGATGGTCTTGACTTTTGATTTTGCCAACTCTTCTTCCAAATCTACAATTTGACTCAATGAGTTTGTCATCTCTTCTTGTTTTTGTATTAATGTTGCCAGAAAATCCACAAAGATATTTGTCAAATTTTTAATCCGTTTGTCCTTGTCTGCTAAGTTTTTCTGCATCTCTGTGGTTGCCACCCCCTTTCTTTTCAACTGATTTGTTTGCCTTTGCAAAATTTCAATTTCCTCACCTTTCTTTTGTACAGGGTCTTCTAATTCTTATATTTTATGTTGTTGTTTCGTAATGGTTTCTTCACATTGAGTATTTTTTTTTGTAACATTCCCTACTCATTTTGGGAGAGCACGTGTTCTAGTTGCAAACCTTTTTGTTCTAATTCAATTATCCTCTTTTCTTACTACTCCCTAATTGTGTCGATATAATCTTGTGAAGTCACCCCAGTGTCAAGTATTTGAAGTATTGATACAGTTTCCAAAAAAATTGATTGCTCTACTTCTTCTTCAGAAGTTCCTTGTTTTTGCTCATTTTGAAATTCTTGTTTTTTAGAATTAGCAGGGGGTCACTACTTAGCAAAATGAATATCTCATAAAATCTTAGGTGTTGGATATTATTGGCCCTCCATGAATAAGGATTCCAAGAGATATGTCTGTCGTTGTGATGAATACCAAAAATAGGAAGACCAACACCATCTAGTGAAATGTCTTTGCAACCACAGGTTGTTCTAGAGACATTTGAGAAATGGGGTTTGGACTTCATATGACCCTAGAAAATCTTCCAAACTTTAAGCCTCTTTTTGGTCGAGCCTGTAACATCCTCATATGAATTTAATAAATAAATTTTGAAAAATAAATGTAAATAATTGACAAAGTACTATATTCTTTTTTATTACAAAAAGTAAAACAAGTGCATTTATGATTATACAATAATTACTTAGTACAGTGTCAGATGGTCGCATTACTTTGTGACTTTTATGTAACTTTATATAATTACATGAATAAATGAAGTGATGTCTTCTATTCACAAGTATTCTATAGTCAAATGCAAGAGGGAGAGCATCACGCGAGTGCTTTACCTCTAACCATAGATTGGCGGTCCCCCGCACCTTCCTATTAGAAGTGGCCCTACCCTTTGCGAGAGTATAGATAATGAAAACCAATGGATTATATGTGACATCTGAGAATTAGTGAAGTGTCCTAACAAGAAACAATTGGGTTTACAACTTCTAGTCTATCTCTAGCTATGTACAACCCATCTGACTACTCATGCAATCTAGAACACAGTGAACTGACAATGCAAGCAACAATTTTTACATTACTGTGGTCAAAGTTTCATATCAATGAGTCGACTGTTCACACACCTCTTTTTTGACTTAGAGTTTGACATTCTATCTATTCTCTTTTTAGTTTAAAGGTATACAAGACTCTTAGTAAATGTTATCTTATACCTGCCTAATTGGCATTACTAGTATACCTTCAACTAAAGGTCAACTAGACAACTACAAGATAAGAGTCGAGATGACTTATAATCATGCATTGAACCCCTCTTTGCATCGTCGCAACCTCAAGTCTTTGACATTTGTCAACTACTCAATGACTAGTCAAACTTGTGTTCATGCATAATAATTAGTCCAGATGGTTTGTTATAGGATATTCTTTGCATCATAGGTATGGTTTAAACCATTCTTGAGTATTCGTAACTTCTCCTTGAAGTTGGATTACTCGTCCATGTAGATCGTAATTAATATGTCTACCTTGGGTACTATATGGGTTTAAGATGTAGTAGTATTCTACCTTTATTCAAAATACATGCCAAATGTAGAACTTGAATGATCTTACAAAACACATATTTCAACTGAAAACCAAACTTGTGTAAAATTTAGAATTTACTCTAACTAGAGTTCTTACTTCCCAAAAGAATATTTTACTAAGTGACAAAAAGTCTCGAGGCATATGTAAGAATATATATATATATATATATATATATATATATATATATATATATATATATATATATATATATATATATATATATATATATGTTCTTACTTCCCAAAAGAATATTTTACCAAGTGACAAAAAGTCTCGAGGCATATGTAAGAATATATATATATATATATATATATATATATATATATATATATATATATATATATATATATATAATTTTCCATATATCTGCCCATATATATTATATATACATATATACTTATAATCTGGTCCTCCTTTGTTATCACATTGGACTACTTAACTATCCAACCATTATAACAATTTAGATATGGTTGTTTCTACGTTCCTGTTGTTGTATTTCAGCTAGACAAGTATCTATTTACCTCTTAATGCAAGCAGTGATTTTTGCATTACTGTGGCCAAAGTTTCATATCAATAAGTCGACTATTCACACACCTCTTTTTCGACTTAGAGATTGACATTCTATCTACTCTCTTTTTAGTTTAAAGGTATACAAGACTCTTAGTAAGTGTTATCTTATACCTATCTAATTGGCATTACTAGTATGCCTTCAACTAAAGGTCAACTAGACAACTACAAGGTAAGAGTCGAGATGACTTATAATCATGCATTGAGCCCCTCTTTACATCCTCACAACCTCAAGTCTTTGACATTTGTCAACTACTCAATGACTAGTCAAACTTGTGTTCATGCATAACAATTAGTCCAGATGGTTTGTTATAGGATATTCTTTGCATCAGACATATGGTTTAAACCTTTCTTGAGTATTCGTAACTTCTCCCTAAAGTTGGATTACTTATCCATGTAGATCATAATTAATATGTCTACCTTGGGTACTACATATGTTTAAGATGCAGTAGTATTCTACCTATATTCAAAATACATGCCAAACGTAGAACTTGAATGATCTTACAAAACACATATTTCAACTGAAAACTAAACTTGTGTAACATTTAGAATTTAATCTAACTAGATTTCTTACTTCCCAAAAGAAGATTTTACTAAGTGACAAAAAGTCTCGAGGCATATATATATATATATATATATATATATATATATATATATATATATATATATATATATATATATATATATATATATATATATATATATATATATATATATATATATATATATATATATAATTTTCCATATATCTACCCATATATTATATATACATATATACTTATAATTTGGTCCTCCTTTGTTATCACATTGGACTACTTAACTGTCCAACCATTATAATAATTTAGACATGGTTGTTTCTACATTCCCATTGTATTTTAGCTAGACAAGTAT
Organism: Cunninghamia lanceolata; assembly: GCA_027924645.1. Classification (NCBI taxonomy): domain Eukaryota; kingdom Viridiplantae; phylum Streptophyta; class Pinopsida; order Cupressales; family Cupressaceae; genus Cunninghamia; species Cunninghamia lanceolata. The sequence continues at coordinate 3,190,844 of BSBN01001053.1, read as the reverse complement.
CTATTTACCTCTTAACTTGAATAAAGATGAGTGTTCATATTAAATGGCTTTATCACTGCCATTTTCGAGTTTACTTACTTCGCATTAGATGGTTGCATCAATGCCAAATAAGATGATACAAGAAAAATGTTGGCCACTGTCAGCCAAGATTAAAGATAATATCGAATATTCCATGGTTCACTCTAGTCCAATTACAGGTAATGTGAACTGAGCTCCTAGCTATATATAACCAAGATAAGAATAATAACTATATAAATCTGCCTCTATAGGCAAATAAAAGAATAGGTTTCTTTATACTCTTATCTACATACGAATGCATGCAAGGTTTTTAGCCTTATACAGAGCTTAAAACCTTCACAAGACTTAGATACAAATGCATGCATAACGGCCTGCTTATAGAGCTTACGGCATTCATAAGACTTATATACAAATGCATGCTTAACGGCCTACTTTAGGCTCTTGGCAAGTTTCAAACTAAAACAAAATGTATACAAAAAGAATTATAAGTCTATCAGCCTTTAATGTACACCAAGGGTGAACCTTAAAACATATTCAATATCGACCTTTCACTTGAGCCTGTATCTACCAAGGCTCTCGGCATTTTATGGCTTCAAAATCCATGCTTGTGTAACATAAACAAAATGCTAATAATGATACAAGATTAATGATATGAATACAAAGTTAAACCCATGGCTTCAATGATATCTTGCATGATTTGCACTATGGTTTAAACTTGTGGGGTTATCATTAAAATCCTCAGTAAATACATAGAATAAATCTCGCAAGGAAACATTGTATTCTATAATTCACTCCTAAGTTTTAAGCTTGCAAGAATTGCATTTTATTTCTCAGTAATAACATAGAATAAGCTTTACAAAAGCATTGATACCTTACTCAACTCAGACACAGAACAATCTGCTACTCTGCTCGCTTATTACTCTCCCTTCTATCACCAGTACTCTCTCTTTCACGAGTTTTATCTCCCTTTCTGCACTCGTACCAAGATTTTCTATCCGGTTAATACACTTATGGAATTCTCTTTTTTTTTTCTCTTAGTATCCACATCAAATATCTTTTTTTAAAACAAAAGAAAATTCTTAGTTAAGAAAAACATCTCTATAACTACCTGCGGCATCCTATGCATGTCTGTAAATTGGCATCATGGAGCTACCACCCCATCTCTACTTCTCCTGGATTCTAGAGAGAGTGCATTTGTGGAGTTTTATCCACTTAACTCATTAAATTCTCCTCAACAAAAGAGGCCGAGGGTCTTTTAATTTCCTTATTTTACTATACTTTAATTATATGCCAAGGATCTTACAAATTAGAGATGTTGATATGTATTTAAATATTTGAATATGCATGCAATGGTGGCACTCTATAAAACCGACTTAAACAACTTGGTCCTCTCCACAAGAAAAGACTAGATGGGTCAAATACTCAAGTCGACTAGGTAAACAAAGGTGAAAACAACCTCATGCAAGAAGAGAAATGATCACAACATTGTAACATTACCAATGTGACCAGACAACATTAAAGTCCAAAAAACACACTAAGTTTGACTAAACCTCTAAGTGAGTGTGTGAGTTCCTTGATGGCACAATGATCGTTGTATTCTCGCGGTCTATCACCCTCTCCTGGTAATGCTCTCACTCCTCATCTAGAAGGGAAACATTGTCCCTGCATCCACCTCTGTTGCACAACAATAGTTAGTCCATTACATCATTTTACCACGTGCATAATACTAAATGCCACATACAATATTCATTGCATATAAAATAATAGAAATCAAATGTATTTTCTAATCTAGCACAACATTACTTTATTCATAATAATTTCACTGACTAACTATATGTTTGCTTGAAATAAAATGATAAGTATGTTTGCTTTAGAATGGGGTGTGACATATCTCCCCCCTTAGAAATCATCTTCCTCAATGATTGTGTCTGTATAAAAAAAAAACAAATAAGTTCTATTACATCATGCTTTCATAAAAAGATGTGGGAACTTTTGATAAAAATCATTGTAATCCTCCCAGGTAGCATTGTCCTTCGAGTACTTCCCACTTGACCTTGCATTGAGTAATGTCTTTGTTATGCAAGTGAAGTTTGCGTACCTCGAGCACTTTGAGAGGCTCGATCATGACCACTCCTGGATCCTGCACCTAGAGAGCATTCTAATCAAGTATACGATTAAATCCTGGTATATATTTCTTCAAATACGACACATGGAAAACATCATGCATTTTAGCAAGAGCTAGTGGTAGAGCTATCTTGTAAGCAACTGGATTAACCACTTCTAGGACTTCAAACCTATCCTACAAATCTAGGTGCCAGTTTGGAAAAATTTCCAAACTTGATAGGGCTCTTATGCAGTTTAACTCACAAGAGAAATTTATTGCCTACTAAAAATTGTCGAGGTGTACGCTTGACATCATCATAGCTTTTTTGCCTATCATTTGCTTCTACCAATCTTTTACTGGTTATCTTTACTTGCTCTTCCATTTCTGATAGCATTTCTGGCCCAAGGCAAATCCTACCTTCCATCTTGTCTCAATTTATAGGAGTTTGACACTTTATAGCATACAATGCTTCGAATTGATCCATCTTAATTGCAGAATGATAAGAATTATTGTATGCAAATTCAACTAGTGGAAGGTACTTCTCCCGCTTATACTATCGATCCACGTAATACATCCTCAAAAAATCTTCCATTATTTGATTAACTCTCTCGGTTTGACCATTTGTCTCTGGATGATAAGTTGAACTTATATTCAATTGTGTCCCGAGTGCTGAGAACAAGGTCTGCCAAAACCTTGAGGTCATCCGTGCATCTCTATCTGAGATTATCTTTTCAGGCATCCCATGCAATATGAAAACTTCTTGCATGAATTTCCTGGCTATTATGGGTGCCCCCATCTTTAAGGTTCCTTGGTATGAAATGGGCCACCTTAGAAATTTTATCTACCACAACAAGAATAGCATCATGTTTATAACGCGACATAGGCAGTCCCTGGACAAAATCCACATTGATTACCTACCATTTCCATTCGGGGATGTCATGAGGACACAAGAGTCCTACCATATGCTAATATTCAACCTTAACTTGTTGACATTCTAGACACCCTGCCATGAATCTTGCGGCATCATTCTTCATTCCCTTCTAAAAATACAATGGCTTCACATCAGACAATAGTTTTGTCACTCCAAGGTGACCTAAATATGGTGCAAAATGTGCTTCTTTCCACACAATGCTTCTCAAATCTCCTTGATTTGGAACATAAATTTGGTTGTTATACCTTAACAATCCATTAGGTTCAAAATTAAACAAGTTCATACCTTGCATCTTGGGGATTTTATGATAGATCTTTCAGAATCTTCTCATAATATTCGTCTCTGGTTGAATTCTTCAATACTTGAGCTCAAAAATTAGAGTGCACTGACACCATTGCCCGCAATATGCCTTCTACGGCTTAAGGCATCAACCACTTGATTTTCTTTGTCCTTAATATAATTAATTTCAAAATCATAATCAGAGATAAGCTCTAACCATCTTCTCTGTCAGGCATTCAAGTTTGGTTGCGTGAAGATGTACTTCAAACATTGATTGTCAGAATTTAGTTCAAATCGCTTGTCCAACAAGTAATGCCTCCATAACTGGAAAGCATGTACAATTGCCGCTAATTCCAGATCATGGGTAGCATAATTATACTCATAGGATTGCAACTTCCTAGATTCATAGGCCACAACTTGGCCTTCTTGCATTAGCACTCCACCCAACCCTTCTCCTGAAGCGTTAGTCACAACAACAAAATGACCCTCTAGGTCTGGCACTCTAAGAATTTGTGTTGAAGTCAATTTCTCCTTGAGGATATTGAAGGCCTCTCTACACTTATCTGACCACTCAAATCATTTTCCCTTCCTTTGCAAGGAAGTGATGTGATGAGCAATTCTATAAAAGTTCAATACGAACTTCCTGTAGTATCCTGCCAATCCCATAAAACTACACACTTCATGCACATTTTAGGCACATGCCATTCTAGAATAGCCTTTATCTTCGAGGGGTCTACTGCAATTCCCTCTATATAAATGGTGTGGCCTAAATACTGCACTTCTTTCTAGAAGAAAGTACATTTGGATAGCTTTCCATATAATTTGTGCTCTTTGAGCCATTGCAAAACTATCTACAAATGCTAGAAATATTCTTCCTCATTATGAGAATATATTAGTATATCATCTAAAAACACCAGAACAAATTTGTCTAAACAATCTCTAAAGACACTATTCATTAAATTCATGAAGGTTGTTGCCCAGGGCATTGGTCTTGACCCAAAAGGTAAGACTGTGAACTCATAATGCCCATACCTCATCCTAAAAGCAATTTTATGAATGTCTTTATCTTTTAGCCCCAACTGATGATAACCTAACCTTAGGTCAATCTTAGAAAACACATTTGCTCCTTGCATTTGATCAAAGAGATCATCTATACAAGGTAGAGGATACTTATTCTTTATTGTTTCTTTATTGAGCATACAATAATCTATATAAAGGCATATGGTGCCATCTTTCTTCTTAACAAATATTACCGAGGCTCCCATGGCGAAACACTAGGTCTAATCAACCCCTTAGCCAACAACTCCTGAAGCTAAGCTTTCAGATCCATCAGTTCAGTGGTGGTCATCCGATAAGGTTCTTTGGACACTGGTTCGGAGTCAGGAATAATATCAATAGAAAAATCAAAAGCCCTTTTTGGGGAAAGACCTAGAAGGTCTTCAGGAAATACATCCTGAAAGTCATGGAGAAAAGGGTATGCCTCCACTGAGGATTCCTTAGACTTTTCCTTCACTTATCCATCCTCATTTAACTCCTACATCTTAACTACAAACATCTAGCAGCCCTTCCACCTTGCTCTCTTCAATTGCATAGCAAAAATTTGCATGATTTTTATTTCACGATGGATCCCTTGAATTAGGACGACATTACCAATGTCGTCTAGGCGTTCTATTGTCTTAGAGAAATAATCAACCTTTGCTCTATGTTTCCATAACCAATTCATCCCTAAGATGACATCATAAGACCCTAGAGGTGTTACACATAGGTTGACTTTTGTGGAAAAGGTGGGTAGGTTTAATCTGGATTCAAACAGACATTGCTCTACCTGAGCTCTTGACTGATTTGCAAACTCTACTATCCATGAATTTACCATGAAACCAACTTTTCTAGGCATCTTATCAAGTATTCTAGGAGTTAAAAAATTCTCAGTTGTTCTTGTATCTATAAGAATAGAAACTAGGATTCCAAATAATACCAGTAGTTTCAATAGGAGTAATCTGGTACTCTGCTTGGTGGTTATCTAAGGGGGCATGAATTCTTTGTTGGAAGGTTGTTTGTTGAGATGGCAAGGGATTTTCACGATATAAGTTTCCTTGATTCTTACTAGGGCATTGATTGGCATAATGATCTCCTCCACATGTAAAGCATCCTCCTAGAGGTCCTTTATTGCCCAAGGATCGGTTAGAATTATCACCATTCTTCTTTGAGTTATTATCCTTTTTCTCCTCTCTAGTTTCATTTTTGCAATCTCTAAACCTCTTTCCTTGATTCTTTATTTTTCTCTCCTGGCTTCAACCTTTCTTCTTGAAGGGTGGGGAAGAATGGTTCCAATTATACTTTTTGCAGGGTTTTTCCCGATAAGCCAAAATGGATTTGAATTTTTGTTTCTACTTAATGGCCTTCTCAAAAACTTGATCCATGGTTGTGGGTCCATGGACATCCACTTATCCCCCTATCGGAGCATTCAAACCCATAATGATCTTCCTTATCTTGAACCTCTCATCCGTTTGATACTAAGGCACATATTTTAGTAGCCTAGTAAACTTCTCCTAATACTCTGTAACAGTCATATCCCCTTGGCAGAGATTCTAGAAGTCGATCAATTTTTGGTCAAAATACAATTGAGGCATGTGAGGCCTAGCTAGTACTGCCTTTGAGACTATGATACGATACTATTTTGGATGATTGTGATTGGACATGGTTGATACTACTATTTTTGGTTCATGTATTTATGTATTTTGATATGCATACTTTTATATACATGTGTGTGTATGGACATTGTTTCAGATTATAGATGATATTAGATGTTTTAAATTAATAAAATATTTTTGATTAAGTGGTGTTTATGATTATGTATTTAATTTATGCAAAAATGAATGTTTTAATTTAATTGTGAAATTTGATAAATTATTTGATGTTAGATATTGTAGATATTTAATATTTAATTATTCGTTGCTTCGGCTATATTTTCTGTGATATACTGATGTTTGAAATTGAGTTTTGCAAGTGGGTAGTCCGGATCCTTTTTGGTTTGGAGATAAACTCAAATGCCCAGATTTATTTGATTTTTTGGATTTTGTCACATTTCCACCAGTTAGGTTGTGTCAGGGATATTTGGGTTAATTATCTTGGTTAAATGTTTATTAATTCTTTTTGTGAATTTTGGTATAAAGTTGTCAGTGTTATTATTATTTTATTTATTTTAATTAATTGTTGAGGATGGATATTTAATAAAGGTTGTGTGAATTTGTATTTTTATTATTACAATGTCTTGTTGGTTTTCATTTTGGGAAGTTGAAGGGGTTTTGTATGGAAATTATTTCAATGGTGGAATTTGATTCAATTCCCCATGTTGTGCATGCTTGCCCTTTGCTTTGGCTCTTTCTTGCTTGCGCTGGAAAGAAGATTTTGGGTGGATTTTTGATTGAAGATGATGGATAAGGAAAAAGATTTCTGGATGGCTGGAAATTATTGATTGAGAGGGTTTTATTTCAATTTTGGTACCAATTCTTGGGCTGCTCCTAACTTGGACAACCAAAGTAGGGTTTGGTATTTTCTATAAATTCTTGATTGATGAATGCAAATAGTGAATATGGATGTGATTTTATCTCTGTATGATAATGGAGTTTTTGTATGGGCTATTTGAATGAATTCTAGTTACAATTTGTTACAAATATGTTGGTCATGCATGTGATTTGGGGTTTGGGTATAAATAGGGAGCGGATATCACTTGAGGGTTGAGAGCCTCCCTCGTGTGGGGTTGAGGAAGGCATGGAGCCTCTCTTGGGGAAGTTGTGGCATTTGTGCATTATGGAGGATGTGGGGTATTGGTGTTTTGAAGAGTTGTGATGTGGAGGTGTGTGTTGGGGCTGGGATGGAAGGGTTGTGTTGTTGTGGAGATGGTTGTGATTTGTTGGGTGGAGTTGTGTTGTGGGGTGTTATGGAGTAAGGGTTTGAAGGGTTGTGGAGTTGTTGTTCTGATGGTATTATTGTGAAAAAGAGAAATTGTTATTTGTTGTGATTTAATCCCCAAGAGGGAAGGGAATCCCCTTTCTCCCCCTTTGCAAGAATATGGAAAAGATTCTTTGTGTGTGAGTCAGCCTGTGTTAAATCTGGTTTTATTTGTGAAATTTTATTTTGGGCGTTTGAATTTTGTCTCCTGCTCAGGGGTGAGCTCGGAATCCAAGCCCTATGGTTGGGAGGAGAGTGAGTCCGGGTTGCTCATTTGTGTATGCAGGTTTTCATCCAGCTGTATAATGAGCTATGTTTATTGGATGAGCAAAATTTCTGTTATAAATTGATACCAATGTAAAGATTTTATTATTCTATGGAAAGAAGAAGTTTTATTCGATTTGAAAACAATTGTATTCTGATTAAGTGATTTTGCAATTGCCATTGTTTTGGCTAAAAAGAATAGAGAAATTTCATGGTTCTGGGTTATTGTTATGAAAATTACCCCAAGTCTGTGTGGCTAGAAAAAGTGGTTTTTGAACAACATCAATAGCCGTGATTATGTATTTATTTTACTGTTATAAAAATGATTCTTTGATTCTGGTTAAAATTCATGCAATTGTCTATATTTAAATCATGTATTACACAGGAGATTATTAATGCAATTTACAAACAACAAACTGTGTTTGAATAAAATATTATAAGTATTATTTCATTTTATTTACTGTGGCCAAAGGCCAAAGGAGGCCGTGGCATCCACAGCCACCATGGCCTTAAGGTTGTGGGGACTGTGGGGAGCCACGACTCCTACCCCTTTGTAAGGGCTAGCCGTGGCAAGGTCATGGCGTGGCCAGGCCTGCCACGGGTCACGAACATATATAATGGATTGTGTTTTATTTGTATGGCGGTCACCTTGTAATCACAGTGATATCTTTGTCATTTGATATATATATATATATATATATATATATATATATATATATATATATATATATATATATATATATATATATATATATATATATGGGTTGCAAACATATATAATGGATTGTGTTTTATTTGTATGGCGGTCACCTTGTAATCACAGTGATATCTTTGTCATTTGATATATATATATATATATATATATATATATCTCTTCCTTTTTTCTCTATTTAGTTATAGTTGCAAATTGATTTATGTTATGAAATGAATATGTTCATATATCTAATGTTTCATTTTTTCTCATAATATGCGAATATGGATATTTAGATATATTTGTATATGTTGTGGATTTCTTTAATGAAACGATTTTTGGAGGATTCTTATATCAAATTAGTTACTTAAATAATAAATATGTGTTATTCTTTTCAGTTATGATCTAGTAGATTAGATATTCTTACATTTACCTGTTAGACTTTAGAGAATGATTCCTCATGAATTCAATCATATTGTCATTCAATTTTTTTGTTTAAGTTTTCTTGATTTCATGTTTATTACCTACGGTAGTTTTGGTCTAATTGATTAGTTCAATCATTTCCTTGTCTAGTTGCAAACAAGTAGCATCTTTCTGGTTAAAATCTCAACATCAGTAGGTGACTTGTGCATATTGGGTAAACTACTTCTTCAAACCGTTCAAAATTAGTGTTTAGAAAAAATGAAAATTTTTCATTTGTGTCTTCATGTCCATACTTTTATGGTTTATAAAGGGTGGGCATGACAATGTAACCATCTTTTTCTAAAAATGCTCACAAACTGATCCCAAGTTAGGCTTAAAGAACTTAATCCAAGTTCCATTTTCTTATTCATCCACTAAGTGGATGCTTCTCATGCTAATTGATAGCCTCCCCAAATGACCTTAGTAATCTCAGCGTAATTATGTATTTCAAAATATTTCTCCATCTCAGTGAGCCAAGCCTTGACGACATCCCCTCTTACAGTTCCATCGAACTTAGGTGGTGTAATATTTTTCATATCCCTGGCCAATTCATGGGTGAGACGAGACTTCATCTCACTCTAGATTCTAGAATCCTGATTACTTTCCTTGAGTTCACTATGGTAACTATAGTCATGAGTGTTATTCCCGCCTTTCTTAGGATTAAACTCTTTAGTGTTTTCTTGGTCTCCTCTCACCTCTTGCTCTAAAACACCCAACCTTTCCTTGGTTTCATTTAAGATAAACAAAATCTGGTCTAATTTAGCCATAGGGTTTTCTGCAGGATTTGAGCCATCTTAGCTTCCTCCTGGATTGATATATGTGCATACCATACTGGTACTTTTCTGCACCTATCAATCATATATTAATACTATTAAGATTAGAACATTTAATTTCCAAATGAACATTCCATGAACATAATATAAAAGCTCATAATATTTCATAAACATCATTGTTATATAGAAATCCAAAATTTGCTTTATAATTCACATAGAAGCATTCAAAACATCTCTATTTAAGTACAAAATATCTCTTTAAAACATGACTACATGTCACTATCAGACAGAGGAATTTCTTCGGGTTCTTCCCTGTCAGAATCTACTAACACAAACTGGGAGGGTGGATGTACATGCAAGTACTCTACCATCACCTCCCTTCTCATAGTAGGTGCCTCATGACCACACCCAAAGGGCATGTCATGATGAGTGGAAGGTTTACTAAGTTTTACAACTTTGGGGGTGATTGACTTCTCCACTGCCTCCATCCACTTCTATCTCTCAAGACAGATGCGCTTAAAGCACATCAGCAAGAGTCTCGGTGTCGGTAAGCCAAGCCCACCAAGTATAACTTACTGGTCCAGAATTTTTAGAAGGGGATTCTTTCTTCACAGTGGGCAAGCTCTTAGTTTTTGTTTTCTTAGCTCACTTTCACATTCTTTTTCATACCATTATGGCACAAGTACAGTATTGAAGTTAGCTTATCTGCTAATCATCGAAAACTTCGTAGTGAGCTTTGAGTTCCAAGTGTTGAACCCAGTAGCTCTAATACCATGTGTAACATCCTCATATGAATTTAATAAATAAATTTTGAAAAATTAATGTAAATAATTGACAAAGTACTATATTAATTTTTTATTACAAAAAGTAAAACAAGTGCATTTATGATTATACAATAATTGCTTAGTATAGTGTCAAATGGTTGCATTACTTTGCGACTTACAAATTTATACAACTACATGAATAAATGAAGTGATGTGTTCTATTCACAAGTCTTTGACAGTCAGTTGCTAGAGGGAGAACATCATCTGGGTGCTTTACCTCCAACCACAAACTGGTGGTCCCTTGCATACCTTCCTACAAGAAGTGGCCCTACCCTTCACAAAGGTATAGATAATGAAAATCAACTGATTCTATGTGCCATTTGAGAACTAGTGCAGTATCCTAGCAAGAAACAATCAGGTTTACAACTTCTAGTCTATCTCTAGCTATGTATAACCCATCTGACTGTTCATGCAATTTGGAACACAGTGAACCGACAATGCAAGCAGTGATTTTTTATTATTGTGGCCAAAGTTTCATATCAATGAGTCGATTGTTCACACACCTCTTTCTCGACTTGGAGACTGACATTCTATCTAATCTCTTTTTAGTTTAAAGGTATACAAGACTCATAGTAAGTGTTATCCTATACCTATCTAATTGACATTACTAGTATACCTTCAACTAAAGGTCAACTAGACAACTACAAGATAAGAGTCAGGATGACTTATAATCATGCATTGAGCCCCTCTTTGCATCCTCGCAACCTCAGGTCTTTGATATCTGTCAACTACTCAATGACTAGTCAAACTTGGGTTCATGCATAATAATTAGTCCAGATGGTTTGTTATAAGATATTCTTTGCATTAGAAGTATAGTTTAAACCTTTCTTGAGTTTTCGTAACTTCTCCTTGAAGTTGGACTACTCATCCATATAGATTGTAGTTAATACGTCTACCTTGGTTACTATATGGGTTTAAGATGCAATAGCATTCTACCTTTATTCAAAATACGTGCCAAATGTAGAACTCGAATGATCTTACAAAACACATATTTCAATTGAAAACCAAACTTGTGTAACATTTAGAATTTACTCTAACCAGAGTTCTTACTTTTCAAAAGAAGATTTTACTAACGAAAAGACTCGAGGCATATGTAAGGATATATAACTATATATATCTATCTATATATATATATATATATATACATACATATATATATATACTTATAATTTGGTCCTCCTTTATTATCACACTGGACTACTTAACTGTCAAACCATTATAACAATTTAGATATGGTTGTTTTTGCATTCCTAGAGCTGTATTTTAGCTAGACAAGTATCTATTTACTTCTTAACTTTGACTAAAGACGAGTGTTCATATTAAATGGCTTTATCACTGCCATTGTCAGGTTTACTTCACATTAGATGGTTGTATCACTGCCAAATAAGATGATACATGAAAACTATTGGCCACTCTCAACCAAGATTAAAGATAATATCGAATATTCCATGATTCACTCTAGTCCGTTTACAGGTAATGTGAACTAAGATCTCGGCTATGCATAGCCAATATAAGAATAATAACTATATAAATTTGCCTCTGCATGCATAGAAAAGAATATGTTTCTTTATACTCTTATCTACATACGAATGCATGTAGAGTTTTCAGCCTTATACAGAGCTTACGACCTTCAAAAGACTTAGATACAAATGCATGCTTAATGACTTGCTTACAGAGCTTACGACCTTCATAATACTTAGATACAAATGCATGCTTAACGGCCTGCTTCAGGATCTTGGCAAATTTCAAACCAAAATGAAATGTATACAAAAAGAAATATAAGGCTATCAGCCTTTAATGTACACCAAGGGCGAACCTTAAAATATATCCAATATCAGCCTTTCACTTGAACTTGTATCTACCAAGGTTCTCAGCCTTTTATGGCTTTAAAATCCATGCTTATTAACATAAACAAAATGCTAATAATAATACAAGATTAATGATATGAATACAAAGTTAAACCCACGACTTCAACAATATCTTGCACAGTTTGCAATATGGTTTAAACTTGTGGGGTTATAATTATAATCCTCAGTAAATGCATAGAATAAAGCTTGCAAGGAGATGTTGTATTCTACAATTCACTCCTGAGTTTTGAGCTTGCAAGAATTGTATTTTATTTTTCAATAATAACATAGAATAAGCTTTCAAAAAGCATTGATACCTTACTCAACTTAGACATAGAACAAACTGCTACTTTGCTCGCTTGTTCCTCTCCCTTCTATCACCAGGACTCTCTCTTTCACGAGTTTTATCTCCCTTCCCGTACTCGTACCAAGATTTTCTATCTAGTTAATACACTTATGGGATTCTCTTCTTTTTTTCCTTGGTATCCACATCGAATATCTTTTTTTTAAACAAAAGATAATTCTTAGTTAAGAAAAACTTCTCTATAACTACCTGTGGCATCCTGTGCATGACTATAAATTGGCATCGTGGAGTTGCCATCCCATCTTTACTTCTCCTTAATTGTAGGGAGAGTGCATTTGTGGAGTTTTATCGACTTAACTCATTAAATTCTCCTCAGCAAAAGAGGTCGAGGGTCTTTTAATTTCCTTATTTTACTATACTTTAATTATATGCCGAGGATCTTACAAATTAGAGACGTTGATATGTATTTAAATATTTGAATATGCATGCAATGGGGGCACTCTATAAAACTGACTTAAACAACTTGGCTCTCTCCACAAGAATAGACTAGATGGGTCGAATACTCAAGTCGACTAGGTAAACAGAGGAGAAAACAACCTCACGCAAGAAGATAAATGATCACAACATTGTAACATTACCAATGCGACCAGACAACATTAAGACCAAAAAACATACTACGTTTGACCAAACCTCTAAGTAAGTGTGTGAGTTCCTTGATGGCACATTGATCGTTGTATTCTCATGATCTATCACCCTTTCCTTGACCTGCTGCTCTCCCTCCTCATCTGGGAGGGAAACATTGTCCATGCATCCACCTTTGTTGCACAATAGTAGTTAGTCCATTACATCATTTAACCATGTGCATAATAATAATGCCACATACAATATTCATTGCATATAAAATAATAGAAATCAAATGTATTTTCTAATCTAGCACAACATTACTTTAATCATAATAATTTCACTGACTAACTATATGTCTGCTTGAAATAAAATGATAAGTATGTTTGCTTTAGAATGGGGTGTGAGAAAGCCTAAACAGTTATTCCTTTCTATCGTTGAGCCTACAATAATTTTGATATTTGTCTCGGAAGACAATTTCTATTTCATCCCAAGAGTTTATTGATCCTAAAGCCAGCTCCACGAATAATCGCATAGTAGAGTCCCGTAGGGTAGAAGGAAACAATTTTAGTTTTTGATTATCAGCTTTGTAATCATATGGCCAGCAAAGGACTTTAAACTCAAAGAGAAATTGGTCTGGATCTTTGGAAGCCAATCCTCTAAAAGTAGGTAGGATAGAAGGTGAAATGTTTTTCATGGGTGCATCTCCGTCTGGGTTGAGAGCAATATGATAAGTAAATGTCCGTGTTGCTCTCCTTCCATTTTGGTTATTAAAATGGTCATCATTGTTGTAAGATATTGTGTCTAAAAGAATGTGTTCCTCTATAGGATCTTGTTCTGATGGCTATGTGACCAAGGTATTTTAAGAAGTCTAAGGTTGGTCCTGATTGACTAATTCATATTGAAAAAGTTATTCAACTAAGGCTTCTACTTCCTCTGAGTCAATGGTTGGAACGTCTAGTTTGGGGTTGGGGGGTTTTTGCTACGAATCTTCCGTGTGGACCCCTTTTTCTGACCATGCAAAATAAGGAGTTAACAATTCGTTTTGATCTATTGTAGGAGAGTCACCTAACTCATTTTTTTCATAACACAATGTGCATGTCCCCGAAAATGATGCCAAAAAGTGATAGGGTGTCATCGAACCTTACACTTTAACTAGATTTATCAGTTTGTCAACCAGGGAAGTGTCCAAGGCTATTTGGAAAATGAAGCTAGGTATCTCAAATAAATGATTCCTAAACTAGAAAGCATCTGAAACTATTCTAGGAAATCCTTTTAATGAAACTATATATTAAACATAATAAATCTAACTATGAAAATATAAAATAGTTTTAAGCTAGAAAGCAAATGAAATTTATCTATGAAAGCATATAAACTTTAGCTATGATAATGAACAACAAACTAATTTTTTTTAACATGGACTCTCAAAACTTTGGAACTTCAGAATCTCGTTTGAAAATCACAGAATTGATTTTAGAATCACAGTACTACAAAGGACTAATACAGGACACTATAGAACATTACAAAACAACATATCATGCATAGTACATTAGAGACTTTAATACTTGACAGAGTTTTACTATTTAACACAAACATAGCATAAAGAACAAATACTTATCTATATTAATCCTTCCAGTGGCCATCTCTCTGGAATGTGCAGTAAAAATACTTTATAAAACTTCAAAGCATCTTTCATAACTTCAATAATATCATTGCAAAGTATTGAGAATTTTGTAGAGTAATTATTGAAAATCAGAGTAGTCTATGTTTCTGTTGGATTGTCTTTAAAAACATGAAAACAATGCTATATAATTCATATGCTAGAATTATGCCTATGATCTAGAGGTCGATAGTTTAAAAAATTTTACGGCCTGCACAGTTTCAACTAAAAGCATTAATTCTTACGAAGTCTTTCTTGATCAAATAACTGAAAAGAAATAAAAGCTCTAAGTGGAAGCTCTTAAAATGCTGATGTCTTTTATGAAATAGAAACACTAAACATATTTTGTGTGAGGAATAATAAAGAGAACTGGGACTTTTGTTGGTGCTACTTTAGGACTCCTTCCAGAGTTTCCAACTTCCAGAGCTAGATTCCTGGAGCACTCTTTCTTCCATAAAGTCTTCTCCTCGCTGTGAACCCTGTTTAGCAAAAATAGTTCCTTTACAACAACGTTTCATTAGTTCAAAGTTCAATTTAATCAAAATGGAAAATAGAGTATTTATACATCATTTTTAATTAATAAGCAACAATTTATCATGTATAAATCAAGTAATATTGGCAAAGTAGGCTTAGTCAGGCTATGGAAAAAGGATCATTTGGCTAATGATGATGAGGCAATTTTACCTCATCAAATTTCATATTTTATTTAAACTATTCTTAGTCTCTTAGTAATATTTTATTATTTTTACTTTGACTTTAATTTAAAATGTTGTACATATCCCTTCGAAACAAAGTTTGTGACTAAAATTGAAAAATTTGTAAAAAAGAGAGGCAGTGCGGGAGATTGCCAATGGACTACATCTGCTAGGGTTTAGGGTTTCTCGTTTTTCTTTGTGCTGGGTGTTTTGTACTGTTTGAGCATGGAGGGTGCTACTGATGGTAGTACCTCGGAACCCCCACCCGTACAGGGTGCTGTTCAACAGCCCAACTGGAAAAATGCCCTAACGGGCAATGTTGCTTCTCATTCCACCAACGCACAGACAGCGGACTGTCAACTTAAGGAATCAACGGAGGGTTCATCCCTGATAATCTCGTGGACAGGACTGTCTCCTCAATGGATCTTACCCTAGTGGGTAAGTTTTTTTTCCCTCCGCCCGAGCATCAACATGGTGCAAAAAATGGATTTCCACCCGATGGCATCTTAAAGGTGACATTTCGGCAATGGCAATGGCGCGCGGGATGTTCTTGTTCAGATTCACGAGCAAGGAGGACATGCTGTCCATTCTATCTGGAGGACCTTGGCTATACGGTTCTCATTCTCTCTCTGTTTGCTACTGGAAACCTAGCTTGGACCCAGTTACAAATCTCAACCGCTACGCCCCTGTTTGGGTAAGATTACCTGGTTTCCCCCTTGAGTTTTGGGATGAGTCTATTTTCAAATCTATTGGTAATTCCTTTGGGCATTTTGTCACCTTAGACAATCCTACCAGTACCAAGTCTCATTTTGTTTATGCGAGATTCCGTGTGAATGTGGAAATTAATAAAACTCTACCCTCCTCCATTGAGATTACATCCAAGTTTGGAATATGGACCCAGCCCATTTCTTATGAGAACTCTACTCTTTTCTGTTAGTTCTGCAAGAGGAAGGGGCACCTTATTTCCCATTGTAAGTTCAAGAGCACTGAGGAAGTTAGGGATAAAGGTAAACATAAGTTGACAGAGGAATGCTCAATCAAGCCTACAGATAATGAGACAGTGGTGGATAAGGATCTTATTCCTCAAGTTGGGATGCCAAAACCCACACCCACCTTTAGGACAGTGGATTTTGAGATAGCCCCTTTATTAGAAGGAGAGATTTTGGAAATGGTAAAAGAGACCCAACACCCGGATATTTCAGCTGCTAAGTTGGAAGAGGAATTGATACAGAAGGAGGTTAGTCCGGTGAAGGACAAGATCCCCTTGACACAAGAAATAGATAATGTATTTTAGTTCCAAAAGGACTCTGTAGCTGCTCAGGAAGCCCCTCCTCTTATTGATAGGACATTTTCTGTCAAAGAAAATATGCCCCCCCTTCTCAGAGCCTGGATCATCTTTCCCTTGTTAAGCTAGGCTAGAATTCCTTAAAAGGGATTTCATCCCCTGGGCAGAAAGCTTTATCCACAGTGAGTTCACCTGGAGCAAACACAAGTGCTTCGTT
Organism: Cunninghamia lanceolata; assembly: GCA_027924645.1. Classification (NCBI taxonomy): domain Eukaryota; kingdom Viridiplantae; phylum Streptophyta; class Pinopsida; order Cupressales; family Cupressaceae; genus Cunninghamia; species Cunninghamia lanceolata. The sequence continues at coordinate 3,173,918 of BSBN01001053.1, read as the reverse complement.
AAGCAACTAGGAGGAATGGACATCTCAGAAGGAAAGAGGTAGGAAACCTAAAAAGACAGCTGATGTTGGCATAGATCTAGCAAAGGGCAGGCCCTCCCTGAGGGAAACCAGACAAAGAGAGGCAGTGCGACAGATTGCCAATGGATGGCAACAAACTCTGGAGACTCACTCCAGGAAGATTTTTAAATGAAGATTTTATCTTGGAATATGAGGGGACTTAATAACCCCTCAAAACAGTTTGAGGTTAGAAATTGTATTTTGGATTACAAAGTAGACATTTTGCTGCTCCAAAAAGTCAAAATGACAGAGGATAATTTCAAGACTGTTGCTAACAATATCTGGCCCAATGCTTCCTACTTCGTAAGCCCGGCGATTGGAGCCTCTGGTGGCATTGTCACTATGTGGAATGCTTCAAAGATTAAAGGTTTGCTTGTTCACCTTAATAAGAATTGTTTAGCTATTGATTTCTCTTTGCCTTCTTTCAGTTGGTGCCTCATCAATGTGTATGCCCCTAATACCCGTGTTTTGAGGAAGAACCTCTGGGAGGATCTTTCCAAAAAACTTGTTTCACATATAGCTTCACACTAGATGTTGGCTGGGGATTTCAATACCCCTTTATACCCTTCTGAGAAATCTAGAGGTATTGTGGATTACTCAGATAGTATGATGGATTTGGCGGACTTCATCAACACCTGTGGACTTGTGGACATTGATTTGACTAATCAGCAATTCACATGGACCAATAGAAGGAATGGGGAACATCTAATTCAAGTCAAACTGGACAGGGTTTTAACCTCTAATAATTGGCCCCTCAACTTCACTCTCTCTCTTAGAGCGCTCCCCATAACGGTTTTAGATCATAACCCCATTGTTTTGGAGTGGGCTGATTATAGAAGAAAAGGACCTTTTCCTTTTAGATTTGAAGCAATGTGGATCAAGCACCCTGACTTCAGAAATCTCCTATCTGGCTGGTGGCAGATCAAGGTGGTAGGTACTCCTATGTTCCGTCTTCACAAGAAACTCCTCCACATCAGACATCAGGTTTATGGCTGGAACAGGTACAGCTTTGGTAATATTTTTTCTACGAAGAAGTTCATCTCTGATAATCTCGAGGACATACAACTTAGGATTGCCTAGGGGGATAGGTCTGAGTCTTTGGTTACTTCAGAAGACAACCTCATTAAGGATTGGAAGGATATCATGTACAAGGAAGAATTTTTTTGGAAACAAAAGTCCCGCATCCAATGGCTCAAAGAAGGGGATCGGAACACGACCTTCTTTCATAAATCCACCCTTAAACATAGAAAATCCAACACTATATCTTCTATTAAATTGGAAGATGGTAGTCTTATTACTGAAGATGAGGAGATTGGAGATAATGCTATTAGGTTCTTTCACAACTTGTTGTCGGAGTCTGGGCCAATTGCTGACAATTCGCTGTTTGTTTCTCAGCTGTTGGAAGAGATACCTTCTGTTTTGACTGTGGAAGATAATGTTGACATTTTGAAAACTGTTACTGAGGAAGAAGTTAGGGCTGTTGTCTTTTCTATGGGCCCTTATAAAGCTCCTGGTCCTGATGGATTTCCTCCGGTGTTTTTTCAAGAATTCTGGGAAATCATTGGGTTTGATGTCACTACTGTTGTTAAAGACTTTTTCAGGACTGGTAAGCTCCTTAGACAATTTAATAACACCTATATTGCTTTGATTCCTAAAAAACCCAACCTTGATATGTTCAAGGATTTCCGGCCTATAAGCCTCTGTAACACCTTTTATAAAATATGCACTAAGTTGTTGGTTTTCAGATTGCAACCTTATCTGGATAAGATCATTTCTCCCACGCAAAAAGGTTTTGTCCCAGGCAGATAGATTTTGGATGTTGTTCTTGCTACTCATGAGACTATTCATTCCATGGAAAAAAGTCAGATACCTAGCATGGCTCTCAAACTCGACATCTCTAAAGCTTACAACCGGGTTTCTTGGCAATTTCTGTTCAAAATTCTTTACAAATTTGGTTTTAATGATAAACTCCTCATTCTTGTCAAGGAAGTTGTTACTACTGCAAAATATTCGGTTCTTGTGAATGGTATCCCAAGAGGGTTTTTCTCCCCTTCTAGGGGGATTCGACAAGGAGACCCTCTCTTTCCCTACCTTTTTTATTATGATTGCTGAGGCGCTGGGTAGATCATTTTTAAACAAAGTCTCTTCTAAAGTTATCACTGGGATTAAACCTGCCACCTCCCTTACTCCTTTGACGATCCAACAGTTTGTGGATGATACTATTCTTTTTGGCATTTCTTCCGTGGTGGAGGCTTCTGCTTGGAAAAGGTTACTGAATGAGTATCCTAAGGCTTTTGGGCAACATATAAATTTTTAGAAGAGCAATGTTTTTTTCTTCAATACTCCTGATGATCTTCAAAGAAAAAATGTTAAGATTCTTGGTTGTGCTGCTGCTAATCTCCCTTCTGTTTATTTGGGCCTACCCCTCACTGTTAAAGATGTCACTCCTGCCTTTTGGCACAGCAGTATTGAAGGAACTCAGAGAAAGCTCATGGGCCACAGTATTATTGAAAGGACTCAGAGAAAGCTCATGGGCTGGAAAGGCAAAATTCTCAGCAATGCTGGGAAACTTCAACTTTTACGTGCTTCCCTTCAAGGCATTCCCACGTACTTCCTATCTCTTTTTAAGATGCCTAGATACCTAGCTGAAAAACTGGAACAGATACAAAGGACTTTTTTATGGACTGGAATGGAGGAAAAGAAAAGGATTTCTTTGGTCAAGTGGGAGCAGGTTTGCTGTCCTAAATCTCATGGGGGTCTTAACATCAGGACTGTCCAAAGCATGAATAAAGCTCTGCTGTCCAAGGTAATATGGAACTTCATCAACAATAATAAAGATTGGGGAGATATAATGAAGGCCAAATATCTCAAAGATTCTAATAGCTACTCGGTACTTCTACAAGAAGGTATTCCGCTAGGTTCTGCCATTTGGAATAAAATGCTTAAAACTAGGAGCATCATTAGAAAAAGAATGAGATGGAAATTAGGGGATGATTCTCTCATCAACTTCTGGGAAGACCCCTGGTTAACTAATCAGGCTCTCTCAGCCCAAATTGATAATAAAGATATTGTTGCCTTGGCCAAGCAATTTTTTGGCTCTAAAGTTAGTAATTACCTTACCCAAGACCATGGGCTTAAAAGGTGGCAGAATCTACTACAATGCACCATGAATAACCCTGAGTTTCATCAGAAACTGAATATGGTTCAACAATTACTGATGGATATCAGACTTCCTTTATTCCCTCGGAAGGATGAACTCCTATGGTATGCTGACAAAAAAGGGAGGTTCTCGATAAAATCTGCTTACCTTCTACTGGTGGAGGATGTCAACAAAGATGAGATATGGGAGAAAGTCTGGAATTGTAAAAGTCTTCATAAAATTAACTTCTTTTGGTGGACTGCCACCCATAATAAAATTTTGACTCAGGATAACCTCCAACGTAGAGGGTTGCAGCTTGTCAACAGATGTGTTCTTTGCTGCAATCAAGAAGAAATTGTGGCACATCTCCTCATTCATTATGATTATGCCCGTGAAGTTTGGAGCAGAATTCTGGAAAAATTTGGTATACAATGGGTTTTTAACAGAGAGATTCGTGATTGTATTGCTAGTTGGAATGTTCCCTTTAAACACCCTTGGTTGCGGGAATTGTGGAAGCAGACCCTTCCTTCACTTGGGTGGGCCCTGTGGAAAGAAAGAAACAATAGGATTTTTCGGGACACTCATAGGTCTCCGATGCAGGTTTGGATCTCTTTATTTAAGGCTATTATTGAAAATGTTTCTAATGCTAACATTAAGTTACCTGCAGATCAACCTTTGACCAAACAGGAATCTTGGGTGGCTTCTAACTGGGGTTTGCTGAACCAAATCCCAGCTTTTGATGATACGAAACTTTGGAAAAGACTTAATACTATTTGGGCCCCGCCTGAGCCGGGGTGGTTGAAACTTAATTTTGATGGTGCTGCTAAAGCTGATGGATGCACCAGCGGAGGAGGTATAATAAGGGATGAACATGGTGATCTTGTTGCGGCTTATGCCAGAGGACTTGGAAAGCATTCTAACAACATTGCTGAGGCAATGGCCCTCCTCTGGGGTCTCAAAGTGGCGATCTCTTTGGGGATTAGCCATCTCCACATACAAGGTGATTCTAAAATCATTCTAGATGCGGTTACCGGTCTCTCTACTTGTGGGTGGAAGCTGAGTGACATTATATTTGATATACAAACCATTCTACATGGCATCTTGAATGTCTCTTTCTCCCATACTTATAGGGAAGGCAACTCGGTTGCTGATGATCTTGCCAACTTTGGTGAGGAATTTCAAATCTGGCAGGTTTGGCGCCAAATTAGTAGCATTCCTGGTCACATTGGAATGCTTATTCATAAGGAGAAGAATTCTATTATTACTTGATGTCTACTCAAGTGTCGAGTGATGAGGTGGCGTGTTTTTCCACCCTGTTTAGGCTTATGCACGATCCCTGTGCGAATTGGCAGCGGTGTCTGTACTCCCTTCATGCGAACTTAATACTCATTATTTGGGTTGCATTTTGGAACTTAAAGTATCATGATTGGCGTCGACTGGTTTTTGTTCACATGAATACCGCTTGGTGGATTCCTCTGAAGGGTATTTTGCAATTTATTTGTCTTCTCCTGTTGGGTATTGCGGCATGGGCTATCATTATGGGTGGTGAAAGAATTCGCACTGAACCTAATACATGCAATGAATTCAAAGATAATGTCATTGTCTGGATTACTGCAAGGAGGGGGGCATAATTCCATTCCTGGAATGCCTTAACGGGCATGATGAGTCGTTATCCATCCAGTGTGCTTCTTCATGGGTTGACAGATGGGTCACCATTAGCAGTGTCAGTTTTGAGATCTCAGAGAAAAGTATAGCTAAGGCGACGAGCTTATCCCTTAAAGGCATTAAGTTGCCGAGAAAAATGAGGGTTTCCGACGCGCAGAACCTAAAGCTTTTCTTGGGTGACGGTGAAGAGCTGGTACCCTACCAGGGAGGGTTCGAAAGGGCAAAGCTTCCTCAGCCATGGGTGGACATGTGCTTTTTAATCATGAAGTACTTCACCTTGGAAGGCCGTTATGCCAGGTTTTATTACTACCATCTTCCCCTGCTCAATCATTTTCGTAGAAACTTGGCTATTTGTTTCCCTTACTACCTGCTTGTTGTTATATGGAGCCTAATCAGACTCGGAGGTTATATTTACCCCACTTTTATCGGCGCGGTTTCCCCCCAAATTCCTACGGGGTCAAGGGGCAGCGCCCCTTGCGGGGTCTCGCGATATAGGGCGGGGTCGAGGGGCAGCGCCCCCGTGGGGGCTCGGGGGCAACGCCCCCGAAACCTCACACGGTTTTTTATTATTTTATAATGCACCGGGAGTTAATTTTTTATTGACTGACATAAGAAAACCCTATTTTGTAACCGACAAAAAGCTTGATAAAAAACGGCTAAGGGTTAGGGTTTTGATTTTTATTGTAGCATTTTGCAGCGGTATTGAGTTGCAGGGATTGCTGATTGTAATCGATTTGATTTACTGGATAATAATATTGGACTCTCTGTTTGGTGGATGTAGCCCAAGTTTGGGTGAATCACGTTAAAAATTGTCTCTCGCTATTATTATTTCTGTGTATTTCCATTTCTCTGTTTACTCTTTATTTGCATTTAATTGATATCTTCTACCGGCTAACCCTAACACTGCTTTCTTCTTTAGATCACTCGGTTAAAATGGTTCATAAGAAATTAACCTCTAGGCTGTTGGAGAAGCCTGTGCCCCTACACCAAGGCCTCATACACAGACTTTACCAGTTTCACTTGGCCTTGATGCCCCCTGTCACTCTCCATCACCCGGCTGTGGAACCCTCCCCCAATACTCCATCGGCTTCTATCAAATGTGACTCCCTACTCACTCCTGTGAAAACTAGTCATGATGGCCCAACTTCAGCCTCTGTGGAAACTAATACCCCCACTCTTGGGTCTACCTGTACCCCTAAGATGAAGGACTCTGTTAAGTCTAGGAAGCGGCTTCATCGCCTCTCTGAGCTGGCTGAGGAAGCGGCTATTCTTAGCTCCCTCAAAGATAGTCATGAGACCCCTAAAGGTAAAAACATGTCTGCTGAGAATCCTGCTAAAAAGGCTAGAAAGGGCAAAGGGAAAAGCATATCCCCTGGTGTCAGACGCTCTACCAGAATTGCTGGGAAGCCAGCCCCTAAGGTTAAACTTATAGACTACTCAGAAAGTAACTCTGAGGCTTCTTCTCACGGTGAGGAGGCCGATAGTGATGATTTGAAGGAAATTTGCATGGAGAATCCTGTTTCTGGGGAGCAGTTTGATGGCCATGACTCTCTACATAATGATTACAGGGACAGCCCCAAGAATGTGATTAGTACTGGTAGTGATAAAGATGAGTTTGACCATCAGAGCCCTGTGGAGGCCCAATATGATACTGGCGAAGGAGAGGGGAACATGAATGAGCAAAATCCTACTGGTGCTGAAGAGGTGGAAGCGAACAGTCAGTCTGTCCCTGAAGAGATTCAAGATGATGATGTCAGGGCTACTGCTGAGGATGGCAATGTGAATGAGGGCAGGGATAGTAACTCTCTTTTTGCTGAAGTGACTCAGTTAAAGGACAAGATGGTGGCTCTGCAACTCAAGCTGTCTACTCTTTATAAGTTCATTACCCGCATGCTGTGCAGGTCTTCCATGATCAACTTAACCCTTTTGCAGGATATTCAACTTTTCTCCCAGGGAGCCGACAATGACAGAACTCAAGAGTTGGACAAAGTTTTTGAAGTTCTTGCTAAAGACTGGGAGGACTCTATGTCCTAGTGTGCCTTTTGTTGTCTGTTTGCTGGTTTTTTGTTGTTGCTTACTATTTGCGGTTTGTAAGCTGGTGTTTCCTGGGTTTTGGTTCCAGGCTCTTTTTGTTTCCTGAGCCTGTGCTTTTTCTTATGTAATCTCTGTTTAGGGTTCGGCCCCTTGTTTTTGCCGCCTGTTGTAATAAAAAACAAAGTTTGTGACTTATTAAAAATCTATTAAATTTTTTTCATACAATTTAATTATTTTTCATATTTATTTATTTTATTTAAATAAAAACCGATAGATTAATTTAAAAGTAATATTATTTTTACATGAATTCAAGTTAATTCAATTAGTAAAAGTTTATTGTTTTCTCTTTTTTCACGGAGATAGGAAAATAAAATTAATTAAAGATATTGGACAAATCTTGTGCACAATGTAATTTGAACCCAAGATGTCCATCCTCCTTTAAAAAAGTCCGCGCTTTTCCTCCTCGTAATTCATTAACCATTAAAAGTTCTTTTGTATATTTAATTTGCAAATTACAACTATGCTACCAAGGACCTTAGTATCAAACTCAGAATAAACCAATCAATCTACAAAGGCTCTTTACTAACAAATCATTTACTCATCAGATATTTGTTCTAAGGAACAAACTTAACTTCAACCATACTAGTCATAATTATGCCTGGTATAAATCAAATTTGGACTCAAGGTTAGCCCTAACAACTTTAATTTTCATTGACCTAGTAAAATTGTTATACATACAACTTGCAAGAATTTATTGATCCCAAACTATTATTTTGCCTACTCTTGAACCGCTATGTCATAACTCATCTATCGACTAGCTAACAAATACTATTACTACAATACTACAAAGGCAAGTACTCGTCACTACGTGGCACTTGTTTATTATGATTACATCATAATTTAAATATATATTTTTATCAGTAAACTACGACCATGGGGGTTCCTCCCATATATATTTTATATTCTAAATAAAACATACTTTTAACTGTGTCTTAACTAGATGAGAGTGGCCCTAAAGCATATGGGGCTTAATACAAAACCTAGTATAACACATATTTCATATATCTATTGCCAAATCTATATCCTAGGCATTAGCTATTTCTATACTAAAACTTGAACCTAAGACAATAATAGAACTTAGCTTTCAGTGTCATCATCAGAGCTCTCCAAGATGAGAGAGTTGAGCCACTTGATGCCCTCCATTGCCACCAAACCCATAGCTTGTTTTAGAAATTCAACCCCTCTCGTAGCCTTCTTCCTCCTTCAAGCCTCTATCTGCAACATGCTTGTGCTAATGAACGACTTCCAATTTACCATAATATCTTCACACAACATGAGATTAATGTCACCAGAAAGGGGAACCCTAATTCCATAATTGGCCATCACCAAGATTTCATCTAGCCCACCTAGAAAACATCCCTTAATCAAAGAGTTATCCATATTCCTTATCATGTCCTTCGCCTCACCTAAGTCCAATAGAACAACAACAAACATGGAAGAGATATTAGTGTTTACTCTACACCTGTGCTCCACTACCATGAACTCCTCTCCCAATACCTACTGCATAGCATATAGTAATAAACCAATTCAAGTTTTGAACACACATTTTAATTATTTCTCCAAGATGTTCCCCGAAAAGGACATCTATCAACAATCACCAACTAAATGAACTACTGTGTCCATTGCAAATATCCACTTGTCAATGCCAAGAAAACCTTCTCTAAATAATATGGTTGTCAAAGAAGGCTCATAATAATGCAGATGCCACAACCCCATGTCATAGCCTATAATCATTGGGAGATGACACTTCACATGAGTTAGCAATAGATATGCAAATTTAACAAGCTTTGTTTGATCTGCGCATACACTGTAATTATTATCCCTTGGGTAACGAGCAATTATGAGGAGAACCCCCCACCAAAAAGCTAGTGTCAAGAAGTTTTTTCAAAGTGGCCAAGAATCGGCCACTATGTCAACTTTGAATCCCTCCTTTGATTCAATTGCCAAGTTGGCGAGCAAATCAACTTTAACATTGATTTCTCTATATAAATGGTTGATACTATATTCTTCCAAGGAATCCAACAAGGATAAAGTGCTTAAGAGAAGGTTGTTGATCCGCCAGTTGGGGATGATAATTTTTGTATGGCATTGACGATTATCATCGAATCCCCTTCCAGTTCAATTTTTTTATCCATGGTTGATGTAGAGTTACAACCCTAGTATGAGTGCTTGCATATATGCCTCATTATTGGTGCCATCTTTAAGTCTTCTAGACACAACATATACAATTAGTCCAACATCATACCTAACAATGCATCTTGCCCCAGAATGTCTTGGATTGCCTTTTGAGGCGCCATCAAAATTCATAGTGTTAGCTAGGGGATAGCGACATCCATTGGACTTTTTTTTTTTTGGATGAGTCAACTCTAGACAACCCATTAACAAGGCATCGCCATTTAAATATTATACTACTTAATATTATCTTTTATTTGTTATGATAACAAGTGTTTTAAAATATTTATTATTAACTCACTTTTTAATTTATTTCAATTGATATAAACTTTTATATTATATCAACATTCTTTATTAATTATATATACTATAAACATACTACTAATTTTTGTTGTTGTAAATACCATGGTTTAGGTCCATGAACCATTATTAAAACCAGAGCTAAACTCTGTATATCAAAGTTTCCTTCCATTATCAAACTGACAATCTTTCTTCATGTTCATACATCCTTACTACCATCTCCATTTAGCTATGCATAAGTCTACAAACAAACTATAAACTTGCCTAACTATTCGAAGAGTTTCACTATCATACTACAAAAAACCTATTGGGGACGGGGCAAATTACACAGGCCTCGTCCTCGCCATATCAATATTATAATTATCTTCGTTAACAATGCTTACCGGTTTCCCATCCTCCTCAGGCATCTCTACAGCAGTGTTGACCTCCCTCACCATGTAGCATTTTGAAGTAGCCAAAATCGCAACCGTCAAAAGCACCACCTGTAATCCCTTGGCCAGTTCCTCAACTTGATACCATGAAGGTGGTCCAACAAATAGTCGTGAAAAGCATCCATTTGATTGTCTAATTCCATCAAGTCATCGTGCAGAAGAACCGAACTCACCGTCATCGCCATCATAGTTCACACGCCAGTGATTGAGCCCCGTCGAAAATGCTCCATCGATCCCTTGTATAGCCTGGATCCAACAGGAAATCTGCCATAGCCACATGAAGCCCAGTCTCCGGCATACCATCCAAATCTTTGGCTACTCCCCATACCTGAACCATCCATCGCCTCAGCCACGTGTTTTCTATTTCCCTGTCGATAAAATGCATAAAGTTTGTTACCGCCTCTTCCCCCGATACTCTTCTCTTCCTCTTCCTCACCCTTGTTACCCCTGCCCGTCTCTTCTCCTCTTCACTAAACAACATACACCCTCCCAAGTGTCTCTTTCCAGCTTTAGATACCATCCTAAACCTCCACCTAATCTCTGTAAGCAATCACAAATATCAACATTGCCTGTCCCATGTGTAAAAACAATTTTATTTAATCTCCATATGCTTCCACAAACTCGCCTTAACTCCTCATTATGTCATTCATGTAAAGGACGCTGTCACCTATCCTGTTCATTTAATCATCGAATCACCACCTCATCATTAGACCACTCGCCACCTTTCTATGCCAATCATGGAACCTACCCCTTATTGGGTGATAAATATAATACTAATAACTATTATATAATATTTAGATATTTCATCACACTTATAATATATATTAATAATTAATTTGATATTAATATTTAATAATAAAAAAGTAATATTTAATAATAAACATAATATTTCCAAAATAAGGAGGTAAAACAAAGATATGTCATCATCAACACTAACATCCATTCACTTCTCATCATATTTGGATAAATCTTTTTTCTACAATTTTGTAATGCCTACAACCTCTAGCATGAAAGAAAATAAAACTCAAAAAAAGTTAGAAAACGAAACATTACTTTGTATATATTAAATTAAAGGAAAGAGTTGTAATTTTCTCAAAAAAAATGTTATAAAATGGAACATTACTTTGTATATATTAAATGAAAGAAAAGGGTTGTATTTTTTTTTTGGTAATGTAGAAATAATTTCAACCAAAATTTTATAATGTTTGAGGTTTGAATCTTAATTAATTTATATAAAAAATGTAGTAGTGTAATAATCAATAAAAAGTTTAAATTTGATTTGTTAATTTAAGATATTTTTTAATTTGTTAATTTAGTTGAAAATTTGATGGGCAAATATAAACCTTAAATAATTAATCAAAATTATGTATATAGTAAATAAAATGCTTGTAATGTGAAGTAAATAAAATATCTTAAATACATGATATCTCTCGGCATTCCTTTAATAGATGTATTTAAGATATCTATACTAGTTAATAATGTTTTATTTATAAATTTATCTAATTCGCTTATATTATATACAGGGCTTGAATTTGACAATTGTATCGTTGTATTTAGGCATTTTTACTGTAAAATACTATCGAATTTTTAAAAAGACCATCATATGAAAGGAGAGATTTTGGACAAACTATCAAAATTTATATAGGATTATGATAATTTATATATTTGATTTTTATATGATTTACTTATATTAAGGTATGTCATAGTATTTGAGCCTTGATTATATAGTTAAATAATATTTGATTTTTATTTGAAATAAGAATATTATTTAATATAAATTTAAATAATTTAATAATTACAATAACCATTATTAAATTTTAGAAATTTATATAAACAACCATTAAAAAAAAACCATAACATATATTTGTAATACAATTTTTTAATTTTAAAATTTAATTTAAACAAATATAATATAATATATATATTTATTTTTTTCTGATCACACTTATTTAAATTAGAGGTTAAATATGCCAGATTTTACAGACGGTAACACCGGGTGCACGAAGTCCAAGGTTTTGCAGGGTTAGTCCTTTTTATTGGGAAAACACTGGAAAACCACGCGAGCGGGAAGTCCATGTGACCAGCTTACAAGCTCAACGTGGCACTCGCGGCCAATTTTCATTTGTGCACGTTTGGCGCCCTCCTCCAACTAAATTTCCATATCACACCCCGGAAGCTTCATTTCTTTTTCTCTTCTTCCTCTGCTCTTGGGGGGTTTCATTCATTTTTCTAGGGTGTTTCCTTCTGCCCTTTTAAAGCTCACCGCGATTAATCCGCGAGCTTGAAGCTGTATTAAATCATTTCAACTGAAGAATCGCGGCATCTTCCTTTGTAGAGGGCAACCGGAGATTCATTTTAACCTCACATACACCAAATCTCCATGACTTCTACGGTATGTATTTTTCTCCCGCTTCACTAGTGTTTTTGATTGGGAATGTCGTAGATCAACGCCGTTAACTTGATCAAATTGCTTGAAATACAGTGAAAAATTTGTTTGTAAAACTGTGAATTGATCGGAGTTTGTGAACTGTTTTTGTAAAATTTAATTTGTGTCGAAAAGGTTTACGGTGATCATCGTTAAAGGAGGGTTCTCCCAAGAGTTTCACGATGTTTTTGCATCTTGTTCTGTTCTTTGTCGGGCTCACGAAAGAGAAAAGCCTTGTCTTGCTGAAAGTGGTTGATATTCAGTGGACGCTTTATGTTCCAAACGTTAAAGTTGTCAAAACATTCTAAAGCACAGCCGAAAACTTGTTTTCCGATGATGGTGGAAATACTGTGGAAAATTCGATTCTTATAGGAGATTTAGTATAAGGTTTTTAAAGTATCTTCATTTTTTTTTCTATTTCATTGAAATCCTTTTATAGTCTACGATGTGAGGAGACCTGATTTTGGGTCTACAGGTGGCTTATAACATATGAGACTACCTCATACTCCCAATATGTAGGATGCACCTAACTGTGCTTATAATATGAGGCATACACACCATACCTGTAGGACTCAAACTTGTGACCTCTCTTTTAAGAGGACAAGTTTTTCACCAACAGGCCAGACTGAAAAAGCCTAAAAAGTTAAAAACAGAAACACACTTTAAAACTAGAAATGTTGTAGAAAATTGGTCAAAATGCTTGTAATATAGTGAAAATTTTGTTTTCCAAGCTTTTAAATTGATTATAATAGTCTGTAATATTCGATTGTCATTCACCCTAACCGTTAAAGGAGAATTCCCTGTTTTGCCGGCAGTGTGAAAGAAAAATTATTAAACCTCTCAAAGGGGAAGATTTGTGTGCCAAACGTTAAAGTGATTAAAAATACTGTGTAAAATTTGCTGGCAGTTCAAAAATTTATAATTTTATAGGAATCGGTTAAAAGGAAATTGCTGAAGGTTTTCAAGGTTTTCGCGTTGATCCCTAATTTATCGGCAATCCTGAAGAAAAAGGATTAAAATGTTTTTCTTCCAAACTTTAAAATGTTAAATATAACGCCTAAGTTTGATCGTAGTTCCAAAAGCTTACAGCAATCATTACAATACAATTTGTCTAAGATTTTCGAGGTATTTGCACTTAGTTATCTGATTTGTTGGGATGGCAAAACCAAAGGTAAACCTTATATCCCCTAAATATTTGAAATGCAGATGAATTTTTTTTGCCAAACTTTGAAATAGTCAAAATATTTTGAAATATAGTAAAATAATTGTTTGCTGAATTTTAGAATAGTCAAAAAATTTGAAAATAGAGTAAAGAAAATTGTTTGCAAAATTTTAAAATAGTGAAAACACTTGACATACTGTGTAAAATTTGATTCCTTTCAAACACGTTTACAGTTATCATTAGTGGAGAGGACATCAAAGATTTTCGCTGTATCTTCAATATATTCTTTATTTCGTCAGGAATGCAGAAGAAAACTCTTTAAAATGCTCTAGATACTTCAAATTCAGTGGGAAATCTTGTTTATCAAACTTTAAAATGGTCAAAACACTTGCAATAACGAGTAGAATTTGATTGCTGTTCAAATAGAAGAATTTGTGAAGATTAAAAATTTAAAAAATATTCACTTTGTTCCCCACTTTATTTTGAACGAGAAAGTAGTACTAGAAGTGCAGTGGAGATATTGTTTACAGAACATTTAAATGGTCAAAATGCTAGAAATACCGTGTTAAAATTTATTGCAGTTCAAAAAGTTTACAGTTATTATTATTGGAGGATTTCTGAATTTGGGAAAGATTTTTAAGTAATGTTTACTTTTTTTGGGCACTATTTTACTGAAGATGCAAAAGTAAAAAAAACTTTAGAGTGTTCTAGATACTTGAAATGTGTTAAAAATTTGTTTGATAAACTTCTAAATGGTCAAAATACTGTGTAAAATTTGGACATCATTTAAATTTTCATGTGATATTAAAGGAGAATTTGACCAAGGTTTTTTCATCTTGATCTCAATTTTCTTGTATTGCAAACACTAAAAGCTTAAAAATGCTCCAAATATATGAAATGCACCTGAGAATTTGGCCACAAAACTTTAAAATAGTGAGAATGCTTGAAAAACTGTGTAATATTTGATTGCTGTTTGAAAAGTTCACAGTGACAGTTAAAGGAGAGCTCACCAAAGATTTTTTTTTTTAGGTTTTTTCACTTCATTCCTTAATTCATCGGCAATGCAAAGGAAAAAAAAGCTTTAAGATACTCTTAAGTACTTGGTTACAGTGGATTAAAAACTTTAAATCGGTCAAAATGCTTGAAATGCTGCATAATTTGTTTGTCCAACTTTAAAATGGTGAAAATGCTTGAAATGCAATGCAATTTGTTTGCCAAATTTTAAAATGGTCAAAATGCTTGAAATACAGTGTAAGTACTAATTTATTTGCCAACTTTCAAATGGTTGAAATGATTGAACTCCAGTGTAACTTGTTTGCCAAACATAAAAATGGTCAAAATAATTTTGAAATACATTAAAAAATGATTTTTCCAAACTTTAAATTGGTCAAAATACTTGAAGTATGGTTTAAACTATAAAAAGTTTGATTGCTGTTTGAAAAATTCATGGCAATTGTCAAGTTCAATCCACCAAAGTTTCTTGAGATTTTTTACTTCCTTTAAAATGTCCGAAATGCTTGAAATACAGTTAATTTTTTTATTACCATTCTAAAAGTAGACATAAATTTTCAGAGAAGATGGTTCATGAAGTAAAAAGACCGCCAAACAATCCAAATGTTAGAAATACATTCCAGAATTGAATTTCTATTCTAACAATAAAACATAAATTGTTAACGAAAATATTTCTAGGATTATTCCAAAACCAGAGACTTTATGTCCAGGTGGATTAAAAAACATATAATTTATGCTTAAATTATTAAGTTTTTCAAGGTGCTTTTCACCTCATTAGTTTTGCTTTTGAGAATGTGAAAGAAGAGAACTGCAAAATCTTCAGAACTCGACATAAATTCTACACGCAGATTGCTATCCCAAAAATCAACTTCAAATGTTAAGGAAAACCTTTCTCAATTTAATCCTAAGGACATCTTTAAGGATATTGGTCTTGAATATGGAAATTTCGTGTAATAGAAGGAAGATTTTCAAAGCATCTTTAATTATGAAGATTTACTTGAAATTTTTGTCCTGATTAATGTAATGTCCCTTACCTAATCTGCCCTAGAAAATTCAAATGCCACAAGTTAGGGTTAGGGTTTCGGAATTAGCATTTAGACTATCTTCAAACTGCATAATTCTTGTGCTCTAATTCTGCAATCATGACATAGGAAACAGTAAACACATATACAAAATATAGATATACAAACATACCTCTTGAAATATTAGTGTTAGATAAGATTTTCCCTACATTCAAATTCATAAACAATATTCATATAGAAAGATCATCTATTTATTACTATGCAGTTAACTCAGTTTATCCACTCAACTCAGTCATAGAAGGGGATGGTGCTGAGAAGCATGGCAGGGTATAGACTGTCAACAATACCTCCATGCAGGCTCCTCAGGGAGGCATGGCAGGGTGTTGCTCAGTTCTTCCCTCCAAACAGTGTCAACAAGGCCTCCATAAAGTCCCCTCAGGGAGGTATGGCAGGGGTGCTGATCAGTCTTTCCTCCAAACAGGCCCTTACGGAGGCATGGTAGGGTTCCCTCCACATAGTCCCCTCACCATTATTCTAGTACTGGTGAGTTTTATGACACACACATATATGACAGTGATATAAATAAATCAGTCAATAGTCACTGATCTGACCTGTTAAATTTATTCAATAACGTTTAGCTATATATCCTTTGATGTCTTAGCAGTTTATATGACTGTATATATATCTCCTTCTGCAGATCCAACGTCTGCTCTTCAATTAATGAATATTATTTCTTATGCTATATCGCTGGTAGATTGATTGATTCCTTTTATATGAGAACTGCTGTGCATTCTATAAATTATTCTCTGCTGTATATCAAATCAGTTCTTCCTTTTATTACTCCGAAAATATCTCCTTCGATGCCTTTCCAAATTCTTACCTTTTTTCACATCTTATACCTCTCCAAGTGAGGCGATTTGCTAGAAGACACACTCTTTTAACAAGAATAGTCACCTCTATTTGCTGATTGATGCCCTTTGCAAATACACTTAATAATACTTGTTTGTCTTATGCAGAATCGTCACGCTTCATGCATATTAATTGCACCATTTCACATAAGCAAATCGTACTATTTTATTATATAATAAAATCGTGCTTCATAGATGATTTGTTTGGAATAAGACTATCTTTATATAAAATCGCTGCCTTCGCAATATTTCTTATTTCATGATCGCTGCTCCTTTACTAATATAAATTTCTATTATTAACATTCCTTGCTGTCTTCTTATTTACTGTTAATCACTGCTCCTTTATACATATGAACTTGGCCATCTTCAACTTGTCTTGTATATATGTTAAAGGTGAAGTCTTCTTAGTTCTTTCTTATTCGAAGTCGGCCATAGCTTGCAAGTGTTTGATTTATGATTTGCATTTCTATTTCGGGGTCATGACAATTAACTCTTCTTTGAGAATGTGAAATAAGATACCTGTAAAATAAATGGAACTAGAGTCTAAAATTTGATTGCTGGTCTAAAATTTAACAGCAATAGTTTAACTTCAGGAAAATGCGTCCCTGTTTATTCTTGACCAAGAGAGTTTGTGAAATAAGAGAATTTTAAAACCAACCAAAATATTGGAAATATAGTCTAAATTTTGATTTTTGTTCTAAAATTAACATCAGTCATTAAGGAAAATGTGTCTTAGTTTATTCCTGAACCAGAGACATTAGATGTAGATTCTAGTTTGAGACACAAAAGAGTCTTAAACATTGTATTTGTCCTTAAACTTGGTGGATATTCAGGGTATTTTTCACTTCATATAGTTCCATTATTGGGAATGTTAAAATACTTTTAACTTTTTTTAGGTTTCTTGAAATGCAGTGGAAAATTTGTGTCAAACCTTAAAACGGTCAAAATGTTTGAACTACAAGGTCAAAATTAATTGCTGTTTAAAAAGTTTCACAGTGATTGATAGGGTGGATCTGTCGAGGATTTTCAAGGTGAATTACCTTCTTTCTTGGGAATGGTAAAGATAATAACTGTAAAAGTTAAGATACTTGAAATTAGTCAAATTTTGATTTCTGTTCTAAAGATTAACAGTACTTGCCAAGAGAATGTGCCTTAATTAAATCTCAGAGCAGAGCGTGTAATTATTATTGTGGTGTTTTTCATGTCACTAGCTCCTCTTTTGATTTTTGGGAATGTCGAAGAGAATTGTGTGATTTTTTAATTTCTTGACATACGGGTTAAGTTTTGACTGCCATTCCAAACGTTACTAGTAATTTCAAGGAAAATGGGCCCCAGTTTATTCTTTAACAAGAGAGCTTAAGTATTGGATGATTTAAAGGATTTCAGTTTGGAACAATTTTTTTTGCCTTATTAAAGGAAGAGTTTAGATGTGAGTTCCCTTTGGAAAGATGTTAACATATTTTTCTGCATAAATGCTGGGAGAAATGTATTAAAGGCATTATGGAATTGTTGGGTTTTAATTGTAAAAAATTGCATTTTAAGCATAGTTGCCAGGGGACCGGTATTGGTACCGGTATGGGGGACTGGTACTGGTACCAGTACGTCTGTTATTTGAAAATAGGAGACGAGGGGTACTTGGAGACTCCATTTTTTTTTAATGTAATTTAATAATATAAGTCTATATTTTTTGTAATATAACTAAGAACTAATAACTAATATTACTAAATTATATACCATTAATATAACTAATAATGGTATGGTATAAGTTATTACTAATGGTATAATAATTTAATATATAGTAATTTAATATTAATAGTATATAATATTATAATGGTATAATGGTATATAATTTAGTAATATTAATGGTATATAATGGTATAAGTTATTAAATTAATATATATACTGATAATTTAAAAACTAATAACTAATATTAATATACCATTAGAGATTCCTTATGTAATCCAGCTAATATTGTAATATACAGTTAAAAAAACAGTGGAAGCAAGCCCTAGAAAATAAAAAATGTCCCATAAAAACGCGAAACTGTAAACACACTCACAAAAATTTAGTTACAAACTTCAAACCTACCTTAAATCAGTAATGGTGTCTTTGTTTGGGTCGGAAGTCACCCAAGACGTGAGAACGGCTGGAGACGCGTCGCAGAGGTGAAACGCGGACAGAAATGGCAGTTTAAAAAAAATAAAAATTTGCCGAATCATTTTGATCCCCTGCAGGGTACCTGAAGACGCGTCCGGCCGTCTCCTGGGACGCGAGACATCTCTACCCGCGTCTCGGAGATGGGAGACGCGTCCCCATCCCGGAAACGCGTCCCAGATAGGGGGAGACGCGTCTCCTTGCAACCCTGGTTTTAAGACATCAAACATTAAGCATTCGAAGGAATTACTAATTTTAATTGGACTATTATATAATTGCAGATTTTATTAGTCATTGCTGAATAATTTATTTGTACTTTGTCCTTTCATGGGAAAACATAGCTATTTTTTATGGTTGTAATTATCAAAAGTGTATTTTTAAGTAACATTGATAGCTCACTTTTGTTGGAATGAAGTCCTATGATTGGAATCAGCTGCATTTTTAACCAGTAAATGTCAGAATTAGCAGACCAAAGACTGCTTGCAGTTATTCTCAATTTTTAAAAGTTTTGAGTCCTTACATTTTAAGGTTTTCCATGACATTTTATTAGCAGTTAGTTGATTCCATAAACATATGCATAACCATAGTTCAAGAACTTTCCAAAAAGTGTGAACTACAGTGTCAAAATTGATATCTGCTCAAAAAGTTTCATGGTGATTGATAAGGGGAATCTGTTGAGAGTTTTCAAGGTAAATATCACTTGAGTACCTCCTTTCTTGGGAATGGTAAGGATGATAATTGATAACTGTATAAGTTAAGATACTTGAAGTTAGTCAAAATTTTGATTTCTGTTCCAAAGATTAACAGAAACTGCCAAGATAATGTGCCTCAGTATAAGCTTAAAGCAGGGTGTTTAATTATTAATACAGTATTTTTTACTTCACTAGCTCCTCTTTTTGGAATGCCAAAGAAGAGAAGATTTTTAGCTTTTTAATTTCTTGGGATATAGTCTAGGAATTGATTGCCATTCCAAACATTACCAGTAATTTCATGGAAAATGGGCTTCAGTTTATTCCTTGACAAGAGAACTTGAGTATTTGATAATTTAAATGATTTCCCTTTGGAAACAGAAGCTTTTACATGATTGAAGAAGAGTTTAGATTTGAGTTACTTTTGGAAGGATTTTGACAGATTTATCTGCATGAACACCAGGAAAAATATATTTCAAGGCATAAAGAATTGTTGTGTTTTAGTTTGCTTGATTGTTAAAAATTGGGTTTAAGATATCAAAGGTTCAAGAGTTTTGAAGGAATTACTAATTTTAATCGGACTAATTGTATAATTGTTAATACAGTTTTTGTTAGTCAGTGTTGAAGAATTTATTTGTATTTTGCCCTTGTTCGGGAAGGTATAACTGTTTTTTAGGGCAGTAGGAAATGAAAGCATACTTTTAAGCTAAGTTGCCGGTTCCGGTACGGAAACGGGTTCGGGAGCAGGGTTCTGGTACACTGGTACGGCGATTTTTTTTCTGTGGGTACGGCTGGGTACGGCTGTACTATATATATATATATATATATATATATATATTTGTATACCAAAAAAATTTAAAAATATACAGAATTGAACATACATAATACATTTGATATATCAATTAATTGAAAGAGTGTGTGCTCCAATATCAATGATAGTGATAATCATAACAAATAAACTTTTGGAAGTTTAAAATTAAAGTCTAAAGATAATCATAATGATAATGTTAATATATAATTGTCAATTCATAATTTAGATGACCATTGAACAATGAAAATCATTACAAATACTCAGTACTGTATTACAAAATTTGAAAATTCAAAATAGTAAAATACTATAAGTCTATAACCAAAAGTCTATCTTTTGCTCTTCAATCTTCATCAAATGGATCTAGATCTAAGTCATCATCATCGATTGGTTCCAAATCATTTGAAACACAAACATATGGAGTGCCACTCCCACTATGTACATCATGTAGAAAATTCTCCTCATCATCTACAGTGATTGTAGCAAGCTTTGCAATAGATGCATCCAAGTTGGCACACTCAGGGGCTATATCCCAATTCTTTGCTTCCCCATCCTTGTACTCAACTTGCTTATGTGCTATAGAGACGCAAGTTGGAGTGGACATAGACCAAGTCTTCTGCTTTTTTAGCAGCCAATCGATTACGCTTCACTGAGTGGATAAAGGAGTAAGTACTAAGAATCTTAAATAATAAAACATGCTTATTTGTGATAGAATTTTGATTGCAAGAGGCTAGAGCAAAACATAAGCTTGCCCATGGAGGTACCAACATGTATGAGCATCTTCCTTGTACATGTCTCCAATAGCACACAAACTATGCTCTCGTCCTTGTATGAACCTGCCAAACTCTTTCCTAACACCATCCACCATTTCTGGATCGGAGTAGATTCTTCGAAATGCTTTCATGTAGCCATTAGCAACTTCTCTATCTCTATATGGTGAGGTTGTCCCCGGCACAATGTAAAAATGAAAAAAAGATGAAAATCTCTTCTCAAATGGAGTTGTTGTTGCAAAATAAGATATGTATTGGGGGCGTTTTTGATACATATTGCTTTTTAGGGTTTCGTTTCTGCTTTTTTTTTTTTCACTCAAAAATGAGTTGTAATGGGCTTTTTTTTGTTTTTATTTTTAAAAAACTAACTTTTTCTTGGGAGCGCCTTGCCGCCCCAGGTTCCTTGTGGGTATGCAGTCCCGGAGCGGCGACGGGAGCACTCAGGGAGCGCCCCGCCCGCGTACCCACAGGGAACCGGGGCAGGCGGGGCGCTTCCTGAGTGCTCCTGTCGCCGCTCCGGGACTGCGTAGGGAACCCGGGGCGGTGGGGCGCTCCCTGAGCGCTCCTGTCGTCGCTCCAGGACCCGCTCCCGGGTAGTACGGGACCAACGTCCTAGGATGAAGAACCCGGTATCTTAGCTTTTAAGCTAACATTGTCAGCTATCTTTTGTTGGAATGAAGTCCTATGGATGGAACCAGTTGCAAGGTTAACAAGTAAATGTTAGAATTAGCAGGCCACACACTGCTTGCTATTCCTCTATTAAAAAAAATTAATTCCATAAATTTTAACATTTTCTATAAACATTTTATTAGTTGTTAGTTGAATCCATAAATATATGCATAACCATAGTTCCACAGGAGCTTTTCATTTCCACAAATCCTTGGCAGACTCATCAAAATATCTAACTTTGCCCATTGAAAGGTACAGCTTAACTGGAGACTATATCTACTGTGATACATATATATCTAAAGATTAGCTGAGACTTAGCATCTTTAAAAATGCAAGAAGGAAAGTAAAATAAGTCATGTTATGCGTCAACAAGTTTACTTTTGGTATTCTTCATTGCTGAGGATGAAGGATCCAGCTTGGCAGTGGCCTCTTTATTCAACTTATCACTTCTAGCATTTTTCCACTTTGATTTAAATTAAACACTAAGTATTGATCTTGAGCACTGGCTCTTATTAAGCAATTATTGTGTTTATTTTGCATGTCTGCCATCAGATTTTGGACTGACTTCAATCAAGGTAGACTCAATGACCTTGAAAATAGTTTTCCTACCTCTTGTGGTTTAAGGATTCAGATACTGTAAAGACTGTTATCCTCCTCTACTAAAGGTCCTTTTCCATGGATTCTTTTTTCTTGCTTCTTCTATCAATGTAGCTGGCCACCCTCAGTAATATCTTTATGTTTTGTATCTTTGGTTTTGGTTCTAGAAGGTAAGCAAGACTTATTGCTTCTTGTGTCTCCTACCATGGATGAGGGTTGTGAACTGGAGGCCTTGAAAACTTGTCCACAAAACAGGAAGTGGGTGCAAGTGCCTTGGATAAAGGTTTTTTGCTAGGTTGCTGAATTGGCTCATTTCTCTGCCGATTCCAGGTATGGTATGTCCCGAAATCGGGTACTGCCTAGAAACTTTGCAAAAACGTCTAGGGTTCGCAATTTTTTAACTTTCTTCCTTGTGCTGGCCGATACCAAATGATTCTGAGGTTGACATGGCATTTTTTTGGGAGGATTCCAACACGATTCTTGGATTGGCACAGTTTTGATGATTTTTTTGACATTTTTGGAGTGAAAAACCCTAACTAATGTATTGTTTAGGCTAAAGCGTCAAACTTGCTTTGTTTTTTTGCGATTCAATTTCCACCTTTTGCTTTGTACAATACTCCACGTTTTCAATTGTATGATCGTCTCACCAAATTTTAAAAGTAAAATTATTTAAATATAATGTTTTTAATTTTTTAAATTTTAATACTGTTTTTAATTTAAAAAAATTGAAAATTTAAAACGATTTATAACTATATTTAATATTTTATTTAAGACATACGTGCATTGTCGATTTTCTCTCTGTATTTAAAATTTTAAAACTATTTAGAGGAAAACTATATTATTTTATTTAAATTTTAATTTTAGAACTACTATTTTAAAATTTTAATATCATAATATACTTATTTCTTAATTTATATTATAACAACTGTATTATAGCAATTTATACTATACATATTTTTTAAGTTTATATTATAAATTTGTATTATAAATATTGTATTATTAATATTATAATGTACTTTTTTTTTGTTACTATAACTTGGTTTAGGTCCAGGAACCGTTCAAAATAAATAGCATCTTTGTGCATCAAAATCAGTATTTCTATATCTATTGCTGGCGAGATTTCAACAGGTAATTACTATTCTACTACTATTAACATACTTCCAAAACGGGCTAAGCCCTCAAATCCTCCCTACTACTACGAGAGTTCAGAGCAACTGTAAAAAGAACATAAACTGAAACAAAGCACAAGGTCAGGGCAAATTACATAGGCCTCGATGACCCGCCACAACCTTCATTACAATTAGGGCCTATCGAATTATCTTTCTTCGTAGCTGCATCTCCCTCCTTGCTTTCACCCTTTGTGTCACATTATTATGAGGAAACTGGGATAACTTCCTCCGGCAAGTTGATCTTCAACTTCTTCACCATCTCCTCAACTGCTAATTGCATACATATCTGCCGTTTCTTGATTCCATGTAGGTGTGCCATAACACAGTCATGGAATGCATCTGCCTGCTGGACCACATCTCCCACATCATCATGCATCAAATATGCACAGGCTGCAGTGGATAACATGGACATGCACGCCAGGGACTAGGCAACATCGAATTCATTCTATCGCCCCCGTATGTGTCTCGAGTCCAATAAAAACTTGGCCATGGCCGAGCCAATGCTAGATTCTGGTTTACTGTCTAGGTCCTTCACAACCTCCGAGACTCTCATCAACCAATGCCTTTAGACTAGGGCTTTCTATCTCGTGATCCTCAAAATTGATGAAATCACCCACTGCCTCCTCCCCAGTGACTTTGCGCTTATGTTGCTTGGAAGAAGGCCTTTTTACCCTTAGCATTGTCAACCACGATACCACCCACATGCTTCTTTCCAGTTGAAGCCACCATGAGCAGAAAACAACAAGACCACCAATTTCGAATGAATGGTGCGTAGCAATATCAATAAGCTTGGCGCCGTCTATCTTAACTTGGCCATCCTAATTTTCATGAATGCCAACCCGCTCGACCATTTGTCAGTCAACTGGATTTGTTAGTCAAGCACCTTCTAATAATTACCTTCTCTCTCCTCTGTAACTCCTCATTTTACTTCTTTGAACCTCTACTCATAACCCCTTATCAGGTGGGTGTTCCTTGATGTCATTTTGCATCAGTCTAATGGCTTCATATGAAAAATCTTCCCACCGTCAATTGGTGCACGCCCCGGTGTCCGCTTGGAAGCTTGCACCCCAATTAGCTGCCCAATGTGCCACCTGATTCTCTTTCCTACCAATATGAGAGAATCGAGTCTCTTA
Organism: Cunninghamia lanceolata; assembly: GCA_027924645.1. Lineage (NCBI taxonomy): Eukaryota > Viridiplantae > Streptophyta > Pinopsida > Cupressales > Cupressaceae > Cunninghamia > Cunninghamia lanceolata. The sequence continues at coordinate 3,149,543 of BSBN01001053.1, read as the reverse complement.
AAACCCACTAAGCAAACTTCTTGCTGCCTCAATGATTACTCCTATCCTCCAAGTTTGGATTTCTCCTCCCCTCATGGCTCCAATTACCAGTTTCGAATCTCCTTCTATCCACAGTTTTTTCCATCCGTTTTCTCTTGCTACCATTAGTCCTCACAACATTGCTTTGGCTTCTACTAAATTGTTAGTTTCCACTCCATAGTCATGAGCGTATAAGCCAATTGGTTGGCCCTCTGAGTCTCTAAAAACTCCCCCACCCCCGACTTTTTTTGGATTACCCTTCGCGGCTCTGTCAAAGTTAAGTTTGATCCAATCACGGTCAGGCCACTGCCACCTATCTTTACCTCTTTCTTTGTGTTGAGCAGGGGCATGTCCAAGCCACCTGTATCTTGCCTAGGCCGTAGCCCAATTACCTTCCGAGTCTTCAATAACCCAATCCTTTGTCTTGTGTATCTCCCTTAACTTGCCTATTGCATTTTCCACTAAATCCCAAATCCTCTCCACCGTCTTTGCTGTGTCCTTGAAAGTCCTGCTATTTCTTTCCAGCCAAATATTCCACACGATCAGTGTGGGGGCCGAGTTCCAAATAAGCTGCAATCCAGGACTCTTGATCTTGAGGACCCAACTCTCCAAAAGGTTTGGGATATTAGCCGGTAGAAACCATTCCAACCCCCACCTTCTTAGGAACATCATCCAAATCTGCCAGGCAAAATCATTGTGAATGAATAGGTGATCATTGCTTTCTCCACTCTACATACACAAAACACACCTAGATGGGCCCTTTTTTCCCAATATCTGCAATCTATCCCATGTGAGGGCTCCTTGTCTCCATGTTATCCCTAAAAAAACATTTGCCTTTGGGATTCCACTTTTGTTCCGAATCTTCCTGCTAAGTTGGGGTCTGTTATTGCCTTTGTGAAAATATGTTTGGAAGGTTGCACTAACCACAACCTTGCTGCTGCCTTGGCCACCCCAAACCAAGCTATCCTCCTTGCTAGGCCCTAAAATCGGCCATTTGTTGATCTTTCCCTGAATTTCTGCACACAAACTCGTCAACTCTTGCACCGGGGCCTTTATCTTCTTCCACTACCTATTATGGGGACTGCCCACGATATAATCCTTAACCATTTCACCCTCCATGTCTTCAAAATGGGAGATTAAAGGACAGTAGGTCTGGTTGTCTTCAATCCAACAATCTTGCCAAAACCTTATCTTTTGTTTGTCCCCAAGCTTCCATTTGATATCAGGGGAGATGAGTCTTCCGTATACCCGCATGAAATTCCAAATGCTCTATCCCTTGGGAAGATTGTTGGTGTTGATAAATAGATTGTTAGGGTCATTCTGCAAATACTTAGCTTGAATGATCTTACACCACAACCTATTTCTTTCTTTGTAGATTCTCCACACCAACTTGGCCCTCAAGGCCTTATTCATATCTCTGCAATTTCTAATCGCCAAACCCCCAATCCCTATCGGCCTACTAACCTGTTCCCACTTAACAAGACTATATTTGAAAAGATCCTCACTGCCTCTCTAGAGGAATACATGTTGAACTCCCTCTATATTCTTCGCAACCTTAATAGGAATTTGAAACACGAACATCATGTAAATGGTTACAATTGCCAACGAGGCTTTAATAAGAGTGATCCTGCCTGCGAGGGTCAACCATTTCTCTTTCTAGGATGCAAGCATTCCCTGGATCCAAACTGTTACATTTCTCCATTCCACTTCCAAGGACCTTTTGTCCAAAAGAGGCATTCCTAAATATTTACTTGGTAGTTTATCCACCTCAAATCCCAAAATCCTCTGGATCTCCAACCTTTCCAAACAAGTATCCTTCAAAAAGTAAATTTTGGACTTTGCTTCACTCACTTTTTGACCACCCGACAATTCATACCGAGTCAGAACTCTTTTGATGGCTCTAGCCTCCTTGATTGAAGCCTCCCCGAACAATAGAGTGTTGTCCATGATTAGCAGATGCGTGACATTGCTTATGCCCCTTGAGACCTGCAAGCCTGTTGGGTTGCCAGTTCTAGGCTCTACCTTTAGGTTTCTGCCTAAAGCTTCAACCAGAATGAGGAATAGAAAATGGGATAGAGGGTCCCCCTGCCTTAGCCCCCCTTTTTGCGTTGAAGAAATTAGTAGGAATCCCATTAATTAGAATAGCATAGATCGGAAAATAAATGCAGCTTGAGACCCACCTACACCATGCTTCACTGAACACAAATTTTCGCATTATCATCATGAGAAATTCCCATGAAACCTTGTTGTATGCCTTATTCATATGCAATTTGATAATTATGCCTTCCTTATTCCTATTTTTGATGGAATGAATAGTCTCATGGGCTATGATTATGCCATTCAAGATCTGTCTATTTTTTAGGAAGCCGCTTTGCTCTTCTAAGATAATATTATCCAACCACCTTTTGAGTCGGGAAGCCATAGCTTTGGAGACTATTTTGTACATTGTGTTACAAAGTGCTATTAGCATGTACTCATCAATATATTTAGGGGCTTTCTTCTTAAGGATGAGGGCGATGTAAGTGGATTTCCAACTTTTTAAAATTGCTCTCCTCATTCTACATTCTTCCGTTGCTCTCCAGATGTCCACTCCCACGATTTCCTAGTACCTTTGGAAGAATTCAACTGGAAATTCAACTGGGCCAGGGGCCTTCCTGGCACCAAGAGAGAAGGCAACTTTTCTGATTTCTTCCAAAGAGAATGGGGCCATGAGTTCTTCATTTTGGGCATCGTCTATTATGCTAGGAATATTGTGGAGCAAAGCCTCTTGCGCCATTAGATCATTGGCCGACGTTGCTGCTAGAAGATTTTGAAAAAAGGTCTTCCCATCATTCCTGATAGCCTTGATGTCCTCTATCACTGAGCCTGTGGGAAGCTGAATACTTAGTATTTTATTACCTTGTCTTCTTATTTTCGTAGCCAGGTGAAAGAAGTTGGTATTCCGATCACCCTCCCTAAGCCATTTGATTCTGGATTTTTGGTGCCACATTATTTCTTCCATTCTTAGGATCTTGCTTTGTTCTTCAATTAATCCTTTCTCCTTTTCCTAAGCTCAGGAGAGAGGCCCAACGTAGCTATATCCGTCTCCATCGATTTTAGATCTGCTTCAACCTTGTTCTTGTTTTCAAAAAGGTTTCCCATTACTTCCTTATTCCAAATTTTGGCTAGTCTCGTAATTTCAAGAAATTTTTTGAATACTTTGAACCTTAAACATCCCCTTTCTTCTACCTTCCACCATCCTTCCAAAGCAGACCTAAAATTAGGATGTTCAAACCAGAAAGCTTCCATTTTGGAGGGGATCCCCTTTGGCTTATTAATCTTATTCAGATACATTGAAATAGGCTAGTGATCGGAGCCATCGGAGCCACCCTATTGGACCACCTCTGAGTGAAAGCCATCTAGCTCAAGCAACCATTGTGAGTTCACTGAGAATCTATCAAGCCTGCACAGGATATTGTCTTCCCCTGTTCTTCTATTGCTCCATGTAAACCAACCAGATTTTGATTTGACCTCTGCCAAGGACAGGTCTTCGCACAATTACTTGAATTCAAGTGATCCAAGGTTGGATTGGATTCTTCCTCATTTCTTTTCTTCAGTAGTGAGAATAGAGTTGAAATCCTCCCCAACAATCCAATTTCCCTCTTCATGCCTCTGTCTAAAATCCTTAATGTACTCCCATGCTTTGATTCTCTCTCTTGATTTGGACCATGAATATTTTATACAATGATCTGGCTATTGTCTTGAAAATTTCTACATCTAACCAAAAGACTAAAATGAGATCCTTCAATCAACATACTTGAAATGCTATGCTTATTCCATATGATGGCCAAACCTCTAGCCGTTCCAGCCGCATCCTCGCAACACGGTCCCTGTTTTTCCATAGTCTAGGAAGTAATTCCTTAAACTTCTCTCCCTCCATCTTAGTTTCCCGAATAAAGAAAATATCTGGTGCTTCAATCTCAATTAGCTGTTTGATTAAAAGACATTTTACTTGGACCTTAAGGCTGGGGACATTCCGGCTTAGAATCTTCATAACTTCCTTGGCCCAAGGAGGTGTTCGCCTCCAGTTTTGACAAATTTCTTCATTGACGCATGACTGCTATTTTCCAGGTCCTCCAAGGCCTTCATCTTCGGTTTGGAAGCATCCGTTCCCTTCCTTTGCTATTCGCTCCTCCAACATCCATGCTTATGTTGTTTTTCCCTCCAAACCTTTTAGTCCTCCTTGTGGCGATGTTCCAGCCATTTTCTTTATCATTATCCTCCCTCGTACCTGTGTCACAATCACTATCCCCCTCCTTAAGGATTTGCGAAATTATTGGGGTATATTCTTTAAGTCCCTTCTTTCTTGCTCCTTGAGATAAAATCTCTATGCATACATTGTCTATCGCCTTAAAAGCCTCCGAACTTTGCCTCTCCGCCCTATCCCTATTCTCTACATGGATCTGTAAAGGCGTGTGCCCCTGCCCCATTATTAGAGGAATTAGGTTACCCCCTGTTAGACATAGATTTGGACTTTTGTCTTCTATGCCTCCCCTTTCTCCCTTAAATAGAAAGGCTTCCCTTGTAGCCTTATCTGTGCAAGCCCCCTGAGTAGCCAGTGTTGAGGCTTGGTCTCTCTATGGTGAGGGCCTCTTCTCCTTAAAAGATGTTTTAGAAATCATCCCCCTCTGTTTCTTGCTCGCCGAGTCACAGGACCTCACAATGTGTCCTATTTTCCAACACTTGAAGCATCTCTTTCCAGCTCTTGAGTCCATACTCCCAGTATTGATGCCAACTTAATGGTATGCTTGATTGGTTTGCTCAGATTGATTTTCACACAAATTCTGGCATATGTCGCCAATTGTTTGCTTCTAGTAGCATTTACACAATGGACATATTCCCCAAGAGAATCTCCAATTAACCGAAAAACTTGTTCTGTTCACAATTTTCTGAGGCAGTTTATAGAGCCTGATCCACAGGGGAGCATCTTGAATCAACTCGCGATGTGGATCGAACCTTGGGGTCTAAGCACGAATATAAAGGCTGACATTGCCCATAAACCATGACCCTCCCTTTAGAATATTGTCCCTCTTAAACTTCGACTGGAAGATGATTTGAATAAACCCTAGCGCCAGGAAATTTGCCTCCGGTTCCAGTCCCAACCATTTTTGCGTTATCTATTTCTTGGTTCTACCCATGGAGGGCCAAATCCCTATAAATTTGGCGATAACCGCACTCTATTTCAGCTTCTCAACTTTTGAATTCAAAAAATTATCTGGGATCTTGATACATAGGATGTGCTTTGAAACTTCCACATTAACATTTTCGATTGCAATTCTAAAAGCCTTTTTCTTGCCCCGCGCAGGTGTCTCATCAATTCCCAAATTGTAAAGAAGGTTGTCGAGGACTTGCGCATCAAGGCAGTCCTCCATCTCTCTCCTGGTAGCATCACCTTCGCCTTCTTTTGCTCCTTCTGCCCTTTCGCCTATTTCGCCTTCTTCAGGTTGCTCCTCCATTTGTAATACTCTCATGTAATATAAAAGTTGGTTGTATTTCTAAGCTCTTCTGGACTGATATAATATACTTATTTTTTAATTTATATATTGCAAACTTAAATTAAAATTAAAAATATTTATTATAAAACAAATTAGTAATTTATTTTTGATTAAGATAAGTAGGAAACTAGGGCCCTGAACCCTTTACAAAACAGCCCTTGGACAAGACAAAACAAACCCCAAACTGACCAGAAACAACACACAAACAGTGCAAGCAGAAAACAAGGGTCCCAACCCTTTACAACAATTGCCCTAAGGCAAGGCAAGACATGCCCAAAATGGTCAGAACCAACAGTTGAACAACAAATACACAAGGCAAAGCTGCAACAAGGCTGTGAGAACAACATCTAAAACAAAAGACTAAACAATATCATAACCAGACCTAACAGGTCGTACACCCTTGGCCCGAGTGTGGGTTTGAGAGACATGCTTTGGAAGATCTTTCTTCCTTCATTGGACAACAGTCCAAAAATCATCATTATCCCCATCCGCAAAAACAAGGGATGTAGGGGGGAGACTTGTGCCAAAGCCCTAGAAGGAGGCGGTGCTTGGGGAGACAACACACCAGCAACAGAAAAACCTCCTGTCGCAGACGACACATCAACAACAACCACCCTTGTTGCAGACGACGCAGCAACAACATCAGCCCTTATCACAGACAGTGCACTAGCAACAGAAAAACTCCTGTGACAGACGGCACACCAACTACATCAGAGGAAGTCCCTACAATAGACAGCACCTTAACAATAGATGAACCTTGCAAACCAGCACTAGGAGCTGCAGAAGCAACAAGTAACATGAGTGGGGGAGGAGCCTCCTTCCCATCATCGATAAGAGGCTTAGAAGCCTTTGAGGTAGAGCCATCATCTATAATATCCACTGTAAGATGTTCTTGTAGAGCATTCTTCCACCAAGACAAAGAACGCGAGACCTTCAAGTATGGGCAATCTGATGCCAAATGACCTATATCAAAGCATCGCCGACAACGGAAGGGGATACCTTCATAATTCAAGGGCTGACACCAAGAGTGATCAACAACTTGCAAAACAACCTCTGTCGGGAGAGGTTTAGACAAATCCAAATCTACTAATATACGAGCATAGGTGGTGTGAGAGAAGAAAGTAGTGGCATGATCCACCATGATGAAACGCCCCACTGAGTTACCAATGCCTTTATAGAAAGAGTCACACCATAAATGAAGAAGCAAATTTGGTAGACGAATCCAAACTGGTAGCTGATTGAAAGTCTCAGTGGGAGGGTGAAAAGTAGAAACCCAAGGCTTGAGCAGCAGAGCAATTTGTCCCCAAAACCAAGAGTGACCATTGAAAATAGCATTTCGATTAGAGATTGAATCGAATACGACTACAAAAAATCCTTTGGCACATAGGTAAATTTTGATTTTCCCATCTGTAAGAGGGTGCTACTACTTAGAAATCCAAGTATTTAGATCTTGAAGCCGCGGCCAAAGTCTATCGAATTTGCATATCAATCCCTTCTGAGAATAAAACTCCTCATTTTTTAACACTTCATCCCCTAAAATCACAAGAAGGAGAGGGAGATTAGAAGGTTTCACCTTACTAGGAGCAGCACAAATAGCAGAAGGGACAACTCTTCGTTGAAGAGACTCCACCACGAACAACATTAGCAAAAGAGTCAATATCCGGATCCGTAGAAGTGGAACGCAAAGCAGTAGAATGGACCCCATTAGCAGTAGCAGTAGAACCAACAAACCCTATCATAGATGATGCACCAACAATAGAAAAAACCCTTGTTACGGACGACACACCAACAACAACAGCAGAGCCAGTTAAGCCTGTCACTGACGGCACACCAACAACAGTATCCCTTGTCGCAGACGCCGCACCAACAACAACAGCCCCTGTTGCAGACGACGCACGAACAACAACCCTTGTCACGGACAGCACACCAACAAGAGAAAAGCCCCCTGTAAAGGACAGCACACCAGCAACAGAAAAACTCCCTGTCACGGATGGCACACCAGCAACAACAATAGCAGAGGTCCCTGCAATAGCCAACGCCCAAGTAGCAGACAAACCCTACAAACTTGTGACATAATACATATGCATGATATGTCCTATTCTGAATTTAATTCGTGTTTTTAGGCTGCAAATATGTATGTATTTATGATTTTTACATGTTTTTTGTACAGACGTACCCAGCCCCCCCGAAAATTTTCTGCCATACCAGCGTACGGTACCCACATACTAATTCAGCAACTTAGGTTTATTGAGAAGGTGAGACACCAACATCCTTGGATTTCTTTGTCAAATATAAGCTTGTCAATGCTTTGAATGAGGACGATTTTCCTCTGCACATGGTATACTGACGATTGCCTTTAGTTCTCCATTGAATACTGTCACTTGAGATTTGGTGGTATTGATCTCATGAGTTGCATAAGCAGGTGAATTCTACTTAGTGTCAATCATGATTGATGTATCCAGCATGTCAATCAGACCATGATAAATTTGTGTTAGAAAATCTCAGTGATAATGGCATTAACATCTTATTTTGTGGACCTTGTGGGGCAACTACTGTTGGTTAATTTTTCTATTCCTTTGGCTATAACAATATCAGTTTTCCAATCTTATATTTGAGCATTTGATACCCTTGTTAGCTAACAAGTTAGTCAAGGACATGTAAGAATTAAATTTTATCAAATGTTTTGGCAAGCCACTGAACCTCATCTATTAAGCCACTTAATTACAATTAAGACATATTTGTGTTCCTTGCATTGACTTGTTAATCAAAGTTGAATCTCCTCTGCTTGAACATTTTGAAGGTTAATGTCCACAGACACTTTAAGCCCTAATATTAGAGATTCACTGTCTCCATAATTATTAGATCTCTTGCCGAAATACGTTTTCCCTTTCATCCCTAAAGATGCCCCCACTCCAGCTTGTCTGGACTTATCCTTTGCAGCTTCATCAGGTCTCAGGTTTGCAGAACCTGTTGGGGTGGAGTTCAATGTGATGCTTGTTTTAGTGCCTAATAGGTTCTTACCCCTTTAACTGGGGTGCTTGTAGCTACTATTATACAGGACTGGTTTCTGTTAATTTTTTCTAAAGCTTGGTGAGTTTTTGATTTCTAACAAATATTTTATAGACCTGTCGAGTTCAAATATATGCTTGATTAGTTTCTTTGAAACAAATTTCACTGATCTAGTTCTGGCTAAATATTGGATGATGCAGTGCTCTATTTTAGTATTTTATAGTTGTTTTTAATATTTATGGCTCTAACAGAGGGCCAGCATAATATTGCACCTGCTCTTTCTATAACACTTTTCTGTTTCAATGGTGTCCCCACATAATTTATCTTACAATGCTTTCTGTCTCCCAGTTCTCTTTGTGATGCTTAACACAAATTCATCCTGATTATATCTGTATGATTTGTTTACAGTGTTCTTTATTAGGAAAGCAAAGAAGCAAATACGTTGAATGAGAATCTCTTATTTGCCTTTGGTCCAGTCTGTCTCCCAGTTTAGTTGTGTGATATATGAGTTTTTGTCTTGATAATGCATGATACAATTTGAATCTATTCGTAGCTATAAAATGTGTTAACAATGTCTGTATGTACTTTATTATTTGGCAAAGCAGCAAATGAACTCAACACCGTTTGTTTGTGCATAGGCCAGTTCTTATTGTTTCTGTATTTTACTTTTGTTAGCTCATGTTATGCAAATGTAAATAAAATGCTGGCATCCTTTATACCAATTTGTTGATCAGTTCTTTAGATACATTATCCTTTATGAGTATTTTGTACTACAGATTAAATATTTTTTGAGTAAAATAAATTGTTGATGATACCTTTCTTTGGAGTGTGCCATATCCATGCATTTAGATGATTTATGTGTCTTATTATTTTTTTCATCCCATGCTACCTAAGGGCTTTTCTATCTACCTATTTTGTATTTTGGGCCGATGAGTTGATTAAAATGTGATGGACCCATTTTTACTTCTGGCCACAGCATTTGGTGACATTCTTGAAGTTCTGCTCTTACAATTCATGATGTTTGCTCCCCATTGAGCACACTCTTTACAAGATATTATAATTTTTCCCCTTTTAGCATCATCGCTCTGTCTTAAAAATTAAGCCATTAGTTAACTCTATGAACTGTTATACCTAAAGTACAAAAGTTTCACATTATTAGTTGATCCTTTTTCTTTTGATTTGTATAAACTGTAACTACCAAATATCTTTTAACATGATATTAATGCCTGCAGGAATTGTATTTTGCTGCATTGCAGGTCTCAGACTCCCAAGGGCTTTAACTGGTAGTATCACAAAATTTGCGAAGTACACAATTTTTCTATTCACTTGTCTTGTCCTTTGGTTAAAACATTATGCATCTGCGGTGTTGTCATTTTAAGAATCTTTAGTCACTCTATTTTACATTCGGAAGAGTTACAGATTCTTTGCAAGTCACTTCCTTTCTCAACGCTGAATGTTTTGGTGCTTAGCTTGATGTAGAATAAGTTCTGGAGATTTTTGCAAGGGAATTATCAACGCTTAACTGCGTGGCTTAACAGGCTGAGGAGGAAAGGAGTTAGATATCAAAATGAAGCGTGACTTTTGTGAGATTTCTGATGATGAGTGGGGTGACACAACAGTAAAACTATCCAGATTAATAAAGAGACCTGCACATGAGAATTACATCAGCAATGGTAGTTGTCAGAAAAAGAATAACAAAGCCCTTCCTCCACTTGAATCTTTTGCATTTAAACAGAAAAACAATGAAGCAAGTATTGGACCTCAAGCATCTGATCATCTATTAGAGGATGATGATTTTCAGTTGGGAAAAGGTAGATCCAATGGCAGCAGAGGAAGGCGATTTGTAGTTGCTGACGAAAGTGATGAAGAATTTGATCAAGCAGCTGGAAAAGATAATAATGTTATGGGTCTTCCTGTTAATGTAGATGGATCTGGTGGAATTGGAGAAGAGTGTGTAGAAATTCTTGATGACGAGGAGCTTGCAGAGGAAAACATAGAAATTGCAGAAGATGATGTTGTAGGCAATGCACTGCAAAAGTGTGATCAGATTGCAGTCACATTACGTGAGGAGCTTTCTGGCAGTGGATTAACAACTATCAACATGTGCTGTGATAGATATGCAGAGGTGGATGCCACTGTAACAAAAATAGTGACACAGGTTTGTATACTAACTTCTGCAATCTGGAAATCTTGAATAATGTCAATTTATCGAGGAACTGTAATTGTAAGCTGAGTGGGTTGCTGGTTAAAGGAAGGGCTTTACCCAATTGCCTTAGTAACAAAATTCTCATTTATCAATTGCAGACACAATACAGCTTTTATTGCAAATAAATGTGCTTAACAAATTGCAAGGATCTTCACTAATGATTACTGTGGACAACATCTTAGTTTTCCTAGAAACATGGCATGCTTTTATGGTTATTATTATCAGTTTTAATTATATAAAAGTTCTCTTTTTGCAAGGTAGTTTAATTTTATCACATTTCTCTCTCTGCTGGTGTACACTCAGTTGTTTATTTGTCCTAAAACTCAGGGGGACATTGAGGCTGCCTGCAACATCAGAGACTCTTCGTTTCAACCAAGTTTGAAGCCTTATCAGCTTGTTGGGGTTAATTTTCTACTGTTGCTGCATAGAAAGAAGATTGGAGGAGGTATTGATAGGAGATCTATATTAATAATGTAGAACTGATTAGATCCAATGGTTTGGAAAATCTGATTACGAATTTGAAGATATCTACTAGTAAATATATTTCATATTTTGTAGAATTAGGAATCTTGAATACTTTTGGTAAGTATATGTTAATTCTGTGCCTTCCAAATATATGTCAGGATATTGGCTGCTTTTGTTGCAGCACAGAATCTATAATGATATTTTATCCAATTTTTTTACCTGGAGATTATATTTTATATACAAAGTTTGCTTGTTTTGATATACTCCACTTTATTTAAAATATCATTTCTCGTCTAATATCATTTTACTCCAAGATAAGCAATCACACATTTCTGGCCTGAAGCATAGTTTGGGCAGAGCATGCAATATTTTGGGCAGAAACACAAAAAAATTATCATAAGAACAGAAGCAGATTACAAAACAGGTCTGCCAGTCTTAAAAAGACTCATAGCACATTGAATCTGAAAGAGCATGGATAACCAAATGGGAAGAGCCCTGATCACCTTCAAATTAAATCAGGTCGTCTAGACACCCCTGGCATAGGGAACTACAGAGTGCGCAGAGGATTACACAAATCTGATGACTTCCTGAAACTCCCATAGCCCAGCTGAGAGAAAACCCAGGAAGCCAACATAATCAAATTCAGAAGAACAGTGGTAACCATAGGAGAAAAAGAGTAGCAAACCCAACAGAGATGGATTCGAGCACATCCGGAAAACACCACCAAGCCCAACCAAACAGAAGAGATCAAGAGCAGATGGTGGCCATAGAATCAGTGTCCACAAGGCTGCCAAATTCATTATTCAAATCCCAAACTTGACCCATTTGTTTTTCTCCAATAACAAACTTAGAGGCCGATTTGGTGAGGAAATCAGCAACTTTCTTTGCTTCCCTTCTTGTATGTCTCCAATTTACCACAATGAAGCCATTAATGAGGAGGTTGATGTCTTTCATCAATTCATTCAGTTGCCATTGCTGAAGATGGGAAGAAGCTTGCTTTTTGAAGTGATCAATCACAATCTTGGAGTCCGATTCCACAACAATGCAAGTAATATTCCATTTTTTAGCTTCTAAAAAAGCTTGACTGATTGCCATAGCTTCAACATAATTATTAGAGGCTGTTCCTAGACTGCTAGAAAACCAGAAGAGGATCAATCCATTACGATCGTGGCACACAGCTCCCATGCCCACATCCCTGGGATTATTCCACAAAACTCCATCCACGTTAAGTTTAACCAAGCCCAGGGGGGGATGTTCCCACCAGATTTACTGTCTAGGAGAGAGAGAGAGGTAGGATCTGTGGGGATGCCCAGTCTGTTAAGGACTCTAAGTTCCCACTAGGATCTAGCCTGAATATGATGATTCCAAACCTGACAAGTTTCTTTGACATTGGCTACAATTCTGCCCCAGACTTGGCTTATGTGCTTGCTCGTGTCATTGAAGACCCTGATTGTGCTCCAACCAGATATTCCACCAAATCATTTTGGACCATTTTCGTGTAGCAGTTTGAGAGCTTTTAGCTTCACAGAAAGCATCTTTTGATTATTGAAAAAGTTCTTAAAACAACCATGTATCTAGTAGAGGATACCAATCAGATCAAACCATAAGCGACAGAGAAATGTGGCAAAGGGGCAGGCAATAGGACATGATTGCCATCTTCCTTAGCCTCAAAGCAAAGCACACATTTGCTCAGGCCTTCAAAACCACACTTCCGAAGGTTGACCTGACGGAGTAATTCATCTAAAGTAGCTAGCCACAAGAAAGCGTTAACATTTGGTCAGCATTTGGGATGCCAAACCTTCTTCCACTGCTTTGGATTTAACCTCCAAATTTGCAGCTATGAGAGCCTTATATCTAGCCTTTGCCGAGTATATTCTGGAACCTTTCAAACTCCAACCAACGATATCAGGATGCCTATCCAAGAAAATCTTTGGAGAAGCTAGAATTTGAGTCAGCCAGTCAATTAGACAGGGGAATTGTTGATCAGGTCATTGCTCCTTTGGTTTCCACATCCATATCCTTAGATCATCCTGGATTAAATTGCACTGAAAGTCAGAAACATGAGTCCAGCTGACCTCAATGCATCTAAGCTTTAAATCATATGGATCAGGAAATTCCACTCTTTTGGTCCCAAGCATCATCCTAGAACAAAGCTGTATTGCCAACTATCCAAAAGAGGTCAGGTTTGATCAAATTATGCCCTAGCTTAATGGTTTCCTAGATTTGAGATCCTTTACCAAGACTAGGCATCTTGGAAATGAGAGAATCGTCTTCTAGATTCAGATACTTGAGCTTGAGGATGTTACCCCATAAAGAGTTACTCTCCAAACACCATCTCCAGAATAGTTTGGCAGCTAAAGCCACATTGTTAAGGAGAGAATTTCTCGTACCTAGATCCTCCTTTATCTTTGGGTTGACATATTTTATCCCAATTTACTAGATGCCATTTCCATTTATCAGAATATCCTTCCCAAAGAAATTTCCTCATTTTGTGGTACAGGTTGTGAAGAGTACCTTTGGGGGCCATAGCACTTATAAATCTGTACACAGGAAGAGCTTGTAGAACATCTTTAAGAATAACCATACGAACAGCCAAGGAGAGGCACACGTGTCCAGTGATTAATATGAACATCCACAGAATCCAGCATATCATTCTAATCTTTCCCCCTAAGGGGAGTGAGAGAAATGGGGTTGCTCAAATATTTGAAGGGAGCGGTAGAGATTGGGAAGTGAAGAATGTCAGCAATTCTCTTCTGGATGCGCTGATGTGCGCGGAGCATGCAGTAATATCCTCAAGAGTAAATACTTCTTTTATATAGGACCTCAAGTAGTCCAGATATGTACCGTCTATGAATTGACTTAATTCAATAGAAGCTCAAAATAATCCTTCAACTTGTGGCTCTAACATTACTGAGATGTAGTAGTTCGAAAATTGAAGTTTTTTTGAGATGGTAAGCATCTATAAATTAGCTGAACAGTTTTAGGCTAATGGACCTGTAGATATTTGTGTGGTATGATATGTATTGTTTTCCTGGTAGAAAATTAACCTATTTTATCACTAACTGAGGTTACAAAAAACTATCAAAACTCTGGTGCTTTTCAATAAGGACCTCATTCCTCATCTCTCTCTGTTTGCAGTAATGCCTTCTGGAAAGAATGACATTCTCTTCATCAACCAAGGGTGGCAAGGTTTTCATATTTTGTAGGATTGCTTTGTTTAAGCCAGATACACAAAAGGTGTCATGTATGTTAACCCCTGTGGCAGTTCATGTTTATGTAAAACATGGGGCTACTAGTGCCAATACCTTGTATGGCACACAATACCCAGGATTCCAGGCTCGAGTTTGTTTTTAACCTTCCCTTTGATGTCTTCTGTTTCTTTATAAGGTTTCAATATCAGGAACAAACAATTATTGTCATCAAATTCCTGTAAACTTGGATTGTAGGATCTTATTTTGTGCATATCAAGCCGAGATTTTCCTTTAATTGCTTCAATATCAGTTGGCACTCCTGTATAAAATGATATACTGTGTGAACTATAGGGCCCATTTTGTATAATTTGTGAATTTCATTTTCTACTTCATCCTTAAAGAATTTATGTTACCTGTAGGGAGGAACAGTAACAGGTCTTGAATTTGGATCCAACTTGGTAATATGTGCTTGTCCTTCATTGGCTCCCTTGTGGCAATAGATGATGATGCTGTTGGTTCTTCTGGCATGGACCTTGTGATAGATGTTGACATTGCTGGTCCCCTGCTTCAATCTTTAGTCTTTATCAGTACCATGCTTTATAAGTTTATTCAACTGTCCTTCCTTCACCAGTCTATTTATACTTTACTCGGATCTTATGGTTCGGAATTTAACTACTTCAGGTTTATGCCTCTTATTATGTTTACATTCTTTAGTGCTTAGTATTTAGTTACTTTTTGGAACCTGGGATCTTTACCATGGTACTTCTCTACTGAAAATGAATATACTTCTTGTGTCAAATTCACCAGCTTTGGTAATTTGTGGACACTGGACATTAATATAATTTCTTTCTTTGTTTCGTCTTGTCATGATCTATTGCTTCTATCTTTATTAGCTCCATGCTTTGTTCAATGGTCCTTCCTTCACTAGGATATTTGTATTCTACTTAGTTTTTATGGTGGGGTTTTACTGTTTTGGGCCTAAGTTATGGTTCTCCTCCTACCGGCACAGGGTCCCGGTTCAGTTCGTACCCAATTCTGGTTCTGGTTCGGTCCGCCATGGGATTCGTCCAGGGCATGTCGAGAAGACTGTGGGTTCACCCAGGACGAACCTGGGCGAACCCAGGGCGAATTCGTCCTCCTTTTGCTGGCGTGAACAAAACCCGCGATGTTTTTTTTGACGTTTTTTAGTTTTTTTTTTCCGCATCGTTGGAGATTTGCAGGCTTGGAAAAGGCATCGATTTTCTTAGGTTTAAGGAATACGTTGATAGGAACAACTGACGAGTTTAGAAAATTTTCCAGCGTGAATTTTGTTTACGGCATGAGACAGTTTTCCTAGCACTATAATGTTCACATATAAAAGCCCGGCTAAAAATTTATATATTTTATATTCGTATTAATATATTTTTGACATTTTTTGTTTATAACTTTATTATATATTTTGTATTCATATTAATATTAATATATTTATAGGTAGTAATTTTGGATGTGGGAATGCAAAAGGAGGAAGCCGAGTTGCTGGTTAGAAAGACTTTTAAACTAGAATTGTTGGTAGGGTTGCATGCCGTCATAGAAGCGGCGGCACCAGGGCTGGGGATCCCTAGACCAAAGGATTTTCCATTGCTTCAAGATGCCGACGGAGTGGTCAAAATTTTCCCTTTCCTCTTGGACTTAAAAGGGTTGGCACTCCTCGAGCACCATGAGCATGCAGAAGCGGGGATAAGGTATCTGAAAAAATTGATGCAGATGGAGCAGGTCAATGGGGAGTTTGGTTGGGTGGTGGAGTTTTAGATGGTGGCTTACAACTTAGGGTTCATTTGAATTCGGCTGCAATAAGGTTCTCTGAATACAGTCTCTGTTTTTTCTTGCTCTCTGGTTATGGTTGCTAGGGTTAGTTTGTTTTGTCTGCTCAGGATTTTTGTAATTTTACCCTGTTAAGTGTCTCCATGCATATGTATATAGGCATAGTCAACAGCAGTATAGGAAGGTTCCTGGCCTTGTATGACCATTTTTGCTAAGATAATGGTGACCCTACGTGGTCATAAAATGAGACCCTGGGTGGTCATACGCAGATAGTTTCAGATTAGGGAAGGTGGTATATGTTAATGACAAGCAGACATACTGTATTTTTTCATTTTCAAATCAATATAATCCTTACTGTTACGAAGCAAAAAAAAATATTAATATATTTATATATTTTATATTAATGTATTTCTATATTTCTTATTTATATTTATTATTTATATAACTTAATATATTTATATTAATATATTTTTAATTTCTTAATATTAAAATTAATATATTTATGTTTATATTTATATATTTTATATCACTGTATATTTCTTATTTATATATAATTATATTTTATATTTATATAAATTAAAATAAATATAAAATATGTTAATATATTTATATTAATATAGATTTTATTTCTTAGTTATATTTATTATTTAAATATCTACATTATATATTTTATAAATGGATATTAAATATGTTTCTTATATTACTTATATATTTCATTACTGCTATATATATATATAAGTAAAATAAATAGCAGTAATGATATATATACTTAATTACTACTGCAAATATGAATATATTTTTGATTTTTATATGTTTTTGTATGGACGAACCCAAAACGAACCCACACCCAAAAAAAGTTTTGACCGAACCTGCGAACCTGAACCCAAACCAGTACTAGAACCAGTAACTTAGCTTTAGGCCTTTTGTGTGTAGTATTTAGTTACTTTTGGTAACCTGGGGTCTTTTACTCCGGTTCTTCTCTATGGAAACTGAATATACTTCTCGTGTCAAATTCACTAGCTTTGGTCATAAGTGGACATTGGATGTTAATGTAATTTCTTCCTTTGATTCTTTCTCTTTTTTCTATTTGGTGGCATCCTAAGAGGTGGATCTTATAATGCATCCATGAATTCTTTAAATGGAATTTATACTTCCTATTGCCTTTCTGGGGTTTGTAGCTTAACTTAGACATGTCATGTCCCCTTCCCCTATGAGCCGACTTCCCTTTGAGTAAATAGAATTTAAATTAAAGATTTAAATTGTAATCCTTACATGACCGACCCTCACCTCATTATATCATGAAGTTCTTGTGAGAGGGGACGAAGGCATTTGGCTGGGTAGAAAATTCGAAAGAGGAATTGAGTTTTTATTTGGGAGGAGTATTAAATAAAGTCAAAGCATAAATTCATAAAGCTGGCTGACCTCCTTAATAGTATTACAGCCGACATGGTATTGAAAATAATTATTCTTGGCCGACTATGTATTAAAGGCAGCGCCGAGATAAACTTAAAGTC
Source organism: Cunninghamia lanceolata (assembly GCA_027924645.1). Classification (NCBI taxonomy): domain Eukaryota; kingdom Viridiplantae; phylum Streptophyta; class Pinopsida; order Cupressales; family Cupressaceae; genus Cunninghamia; species Cunninghamia lanceolata. The sequence continues at coordinate 3,131,806 of BSBN01001053.1, read as the reverse complement.
AGATTATTATATAGGGTGAAGCGACTATAATTTATAAGGAAGTCAAATCAAATTTAAGACTTGTTATGGAGGCGGACTCATAAGAAGGCAATGTAATTAAAAGAGTTAAATAAAATTGTGGCGGCCGATTATATCAATTAACAAGGGATGCGCTTATGCTAAAGAAGCACTTATATTGAAACAATACATTGTGGGTTACCTCCCTTCATGATATAATATGTTGCCTCATGAGAAATCGCCTCTCTTCATAGAGGCACAATATGGTATAAAAAGAGAATGAATGTGAGTTGGAAAGGAGGAGGATTCAAGTCATCAAGTAGGAAACATGATAAATCAGCTAGCAAGAAGAATGTATAAGCAGAAATAAAGAAAGATATGTAAAGATCTACAGCAGTAGTGGATAACAGCGGAGGATTAATATAAAAGATCTACAGCAGTAATGGATAACAGCAGAGAATTACTTATTGCATCCATTTTATCATGCTATAACTATATCGTCCTCTCATTCTATTAGTCTATTAAACCATCATTCTATTATTTTAATATTGTATCATTCTCTCATTCTATACTTATATCGTTATATCATTCTATTCTGTCAATCTGTTATTCTATTATTCCATCATTCTATTATTATATCATTCTTTTATTCTATCCTACTACTCTTCTATTATTCTATAATTTTATCATTCTATCGTTCGATTATTCTATCCCTCTACTATTCTATCATTCTATCGTTCTATAATTCTATTATTGAATCAATCAAATCAGCAACTATTTGAGATATCAGTTAGCAATCAAGGAAGCTATCTTCATTGGAAGGAAGTCATATAAGAACCTTGAAATAATTATATGTCTGCTTCATGTATGATGTGTATGCTTCGTGTATGACATGTATACTTCGCGCTTGTTAATATAATTATTGAGCTCATTATTAATTATGCTATGATGATTTGTTTATTGTTGTATAATCTCTATGAATCTGGATATATTTAGTATTTGTAATTCTCATCAAGCAATCATGAGGAAGAGCGGGGGAAATACCAGTAGGGTGAGCAGGTACTAGATTTCTTTCTAAGTATGCCACTCCAAGCTAGCCACTTGGAGCCAAGGGGTTGAGTGACTGTCCTTGGGCTTAGAAAGGAGAATCTACGGGCCTCCTATTGTAGCATTTCCCCAATCCCCACATGGATTGGTTGTTGAAGGAGTTTCAATCATAAGAGGGATGGATTAAGCAACATGGATAGGGAAAGCAGGTACAAGTTTATCCACTAAGTACGCCACCCCATGTTGGATGGCCACGTGTCTGCCACTTGGGGCCAAGAGGGATGGTATATCCGCTCTTGGGCTTAGCAGGATAGCTTCGGGCGGACCTATCATGTTTCTCATCCAAGTCCTATTATGATTAAACTTCCACTATGCATTATGGATATGATGTAGTTTATATAGTTATTGAAAATGCTATGTATTTTTACAGGGTTTAAATAGATAAGACATTTATTATATATGTTCTAATTATATGAATTATATTTCCAATATTATCTAACATGATTGCAGGACCTAAACCGGGGTTTATCTTGCTTAAAGCATTCAATTGGTAAGTTATAAACCTAACTATATTAAACTTGTGATTCTAGGGCAAAATTTAGGGCAATCACAAGAAGGGGACATTACAAGACATGCAAGCCTTTAATAAAGGACTAAAATTGGAAAATGAAGTGCTACTTACCTTAGATTAGTTGCTTGGACTTCCATTAAGCTGAGACTAGCTTGTTTATACTTGGTAGGAGCCCCATGACAGTGGTGAATCGTTGTTCCTTCTACAATTTCATACTCATCAAGCTTCAGTGGAATCTGTTGAACATCTTCAACCTTTGCATAGTATTCATAGAATGTACTTCACAATATATTGCTGGATATTAGTTCTAGTTGTCTCAATGTATATAGTATTAAGGGTATATGTAATGCCCCCTTTTTGAGTGAGGTTGGAAAAACGAATGTTGTTGAGGCTTGGAGAATGGAATGTTGAATTTTATGGCTTCAACTATTTTTGCTTGACGAAATGAATTTATATTTTGGCTTTTGGTATTTTTGTACAAATTATTTTAAAGTCAAAATAATAAAATAAAATTGCCAGGGGGAAAAGCGACCCAGGTGGGAAAAGAGAAAATAACTTAAAGGTGGAAAAAATGAAGTTTGGAGTGTTTATTAAAATATAATATTTTTAATATTAAAATATTATGTTAATTTCCACCAAATTGGCACTCATGAGGAAAAAGATAAAAAATAAGGAAAAAATAAAAAGGATGGCAAAAGACAATAAATAATATTTTCTTTTGGCGGTGGACTTGAAAAAAGATTATATTTCATTGAAATTGGGCGCCCAAGGTGAAGAGGTTAAAAGGAGGTCATTTGGAGTGTTTTTCATAGCATTCTATTATTTGGCTTTTTCATCAATTGGAGAATTTCTCTTGGCTGTGACTGAGTTTCAGCATTATCTAAAGACGAAAACCCTTGGATATTTGTGGTTTGGACTAAAACCCAATCCACCATGAGAGATGGATTCACCTAGAATCCATTGTTGAGCATATTGCAGGTTATTGAGGAGTTTAAGGCTTCAAATCAGCTAGGGTTTCAATGGAGTTTATTGGTTTAGCTAGGGTTTGAAGATATCAAACATGTTGAAAGCTTTATTATTCAGATTTGAAGACATTAAGAGGCAGATTTCACTATTTGGTTTCATGGCTATGATGTATTGATGATATTTCATGTTTTGGTAGCTTCATTGGAGGTGGAATCTGATATTTTACACGCTGAATTTCATATTAGACCTCTGAAATTCACCTACAGGTTCAGATCCATGCATTTCCAGCCACGATATTGGAGTTGGTTTGACATATTTTCATCCTAGACCCTTAGTGCTTCAATTTGGCCCCTATCGCTAGGGTTTGGAGGCATATTTTGGTGGATTTGGCTAGGGTTTCACGATCTGATTGAATATCAGCAGCTACAGGATTACAATCAGACTTCTAAGGATTGACATTTGGCCTAGATCTTCATCAGCATTCATCACTAATAAGTTGGCATATGTTGTTGCATCATTGGAGACTCATTTGTACATCTTATTGATCATATTTGGACACTATTTGTATTCATATGCAAGTCTGATTTTTATATCAGACCATTATTGTTTGTAATCAGCCAACTACTATTCAATAAGAGGCCAATCTTCTATTCGGGTATGTTATATTATGTTTTGTGTTGATATTTGGTTGTATAAGTGAGCTGGTTATTTCATTTTTAGTCTTCATTTGGTGTTATTTAATTGTCATATTGCAACCTTTCTATCTACAAAACATTTCAAACACATTGGTGAAAACAAGACTTCAAAACCCTAAGTAAAACTCAAGAAAAACAAATCAGAAATTTCAAGACTGCATGGTTATTTTGAGGACAGATCTAGATAGGGTTTTTACAGTAGTATCAGAGCTTGGATCTTGCCATCCTATTGGGTTAAAATCTTGATGTGCGGCCTCATGAAGTTGGTCCATAGAGGTACTATTATACTAGGAGAACAGGACAGCGAAATAATCAAGAGGAAGAGGTTCGTATTGCAGGTACTAATCAAGAAAATATGGATTCGCTAAGGGATGAAAGGAATATTGGTGATATGTTGAGAGATATGGCAGCTGGTCAAAGAATGATGGCAGGAGAACAACATACTACAAATGAGAATCTAGCTCAAATGATAGCAGCCCAACAACAAATGATGCAGGTCATGACACAATCATTGACTAATATGAGAGTCAATCCAACCAATTTGGCCCATACAGGTGATGGTAGTGTTGTTGGTTCACCTTGTGCTAGGAGAGCACGCACAGTTACTACAGATAGGCCAATGCAGATCGCATTTCTTCGAAGAGAAGAAGAGGTAGAGGATGAGCTCGTCGTTGAGGAGAAGAAGCCGCCATTTGATAAAGACTTGATCACTATGGTTGATGATTATGATGCACTTCCTGACCATGTCAAAGATCGTCTAAACTTCAATAACTATATGAATCAAAGGAAGCATAGACGAAGAGCAAGGGTTGAGCAAAGACAACGAAGGCAAACTAAGCAACCTAAGGAGTACAAGGATGCATTGAACAAAATTCCTCTTCCAAACTTTGATGGCAATGGTAAAATAAGTGCTAGGGCATGGGTACATAAGCTTGATACTTTTCTTACACTCAAGTCAATGAGTGAGGAAAAGGCTATTTATTTTGCTACTATGCATCTTGAGGGTTTGGCGTATGATTGGTGGCATCATGGCCTTGTCTCACAACATCATGGTAGGATCACTTCATGTGATGAGTTCACACGCAAACTCATTACTAGATTTGATATAAAGGATGTAGAAATCTACTACAGGGATTGGCTCAGTTGAAAGGGGTTGGTAGAGTGGACTCCTATGTTAGTGAGTTCCAAAAGATAGCAATGATGGTTCTTGACTTGTCCGAAAGGAGAGTGACTATGCTATTTTTTGAGGGATTGAATGACAGGTTGAGAGGCTTGGTGGAGGTTCATAAGCCTAGGACACTTGATGACACTATTGAGCTTGCACTTGACTTGGACACTACTCTTTCATTTCAGCCCCAAAAGAAGAACAAGAATGAAAATTTAGATTAGCAATCTCATGAGCAGCCCCCTCCTACAAAAATTGAAGGTACATCAAAGACGGATTTTGAGACAAAGAATGAACTTCGTAGAAAAAAGTTGTGTTTTTCTTGTAAAGAACCTTGAGAATTGGGTCATAGATCTTTTGGCATAGGAAAAGTGCATTACATAGAGGTAATTGATGATGTGGATGATGATACTAGTTCGGAAAGTGAACATGGACAGCCAACACCTAATGTTGTAAGTGATGGTAATAAGGGAACTAGGATCTCTTTATGGAGCTCCAATGTATAACCCATTCTTGTTTGAAGGCACATTGTTTGGATGCAAAGTCATAGCACTTCTTGATAGTGGAGCTACACATAACTACATTGATGAAGGGTTGGTGAACAAAAGAGGTTTGCATTGTGATGATTTTGAGGGCTTTGATGTGACTATAGCAGGTGGACTCACTATTCCTCGCAAGAAAAAAGTGAACAAACTTAGTATTCTATTTGGTGAGTATACACTTTTTGATGACTTCTATGTTATTGACTTGAAGGATAATGATATTGTGCTTGGTATGCAATGGTTACATTCACTACAAAGAGTCATCCAAGATTTACAAGCTATGGAGTTGAGTTTACAACATGAAGGAAAACAAGTTACTATGAAAGGACTAAAATACATGCTGCCACATCAAATCACAACCAAGTCTATGATAGTTATGGACAAGGAATCATCTCATGAAGACATCTGTGAGGATTGTTCATCTTATATCAGCATGGGACAACAAATACATGATGAAGAGTTTGGCAAATTGGGTGCATACTTGAGGAGAATTGTGGCACTTTTGGTAAGTAAGTTGCCTAAGCTTCCTTTTGCCAACATTGAGCAGCTTGGTATGATACATATGAGACCATTCAAAAGGCCTGGATTGATTTGGGATCTGGGAATTGATTGGCATGATTGATCCTAATGCAGATTTGATATTTGTGATTGCTTGAGGGCAAGCAATCTTGGGGTGGGAGGACTTGTAACCCTTTTTGAGCAAGGTTGGAAAAACGAATGTTGTTGAGGCTTGGAGAATGGAATGTTGAATTTTATGGCTTCAACTATTTTTGCTTGACGAAATGAAGTTATATTTTGGCTTTTGGTATTTTTGTACAAATTATTTAAAAGTCAAAATAATAAAATAAAATTGCCAAGAGGAAAAATGACCCAAGTGGGAAAAGAGAAAATAACTTAAAGGTGGAAAAAATGAAGTTTGGAGTGTTTATTAAAATATAATATTTTTAATATTAAAATATTATATTAGTTTTCATCAAATTGGCGCTCATGAGGAAAAAGAGAAAAAATAAGGAAAAAATAAAAAGGATGGCAAAAGACAATAAATAACATTTTATTATTTAAAATATTATTTTATCAAGTCAAAAGTGGCTGCTCAAGGGAGAAAAAAGAAAAAAATAATAAAATAATATTATTTTATTATTATTCATGTGGGATGTCCAAATTGGAGAAAAAGAAAATAAAATTAAAAGAAAATAAATAAATAATATTTTCTTTTGGCGATGGACTTGAAAAAAGATTATATTTCATTGAAATTGGGTACCCAAGGTGAAGAGGTTAAAAGGAGGTCATTTGGAGTGTTTTTTCATAGTATTCTGTTATTTGGCTTTTTCATCAATTGGAGAATTTCTCTTGGCTGTGACAGAGTTTTAACATTATCTAAGGACGAAAACCCTTGGATATTTGTGGTTTGGACAAAAACCCAATCCACCATGAGAGATGGATTCACCTAGAATCCATTATTGAACATATTGCAGGTTATTGAGGAGTTTAAGGATTCAAATCAGCTAGGGTTTCAATGGAGTTTATTGGTTCAGCTAGGGTTTGAAGATATCAAGTATGTTGAAAGCTTTATTATTCAGATTTGAAGACATTAAGAGGCAGATTTCACTATTTGGTTTCATGGCTATGATGTATTGATGATATTTCATGTTTTGGTAGCTTCATTGGAGGTGGAATCTCATATTTTGCAAGCTGAATTTCATATCAGACCTCTAAAATTCACCTATAGGTTCAAATCCGTGCATTTCCAGCCACGACATTGGAGTTGGATTGACATATTTTCATCCTAGACCCTTAGTGCTTCAATTTGGCGCCTATTGCTAGGGTTTGGAGGCATATTTTGGTGGTTTTGGCTAGGGTTTCATGATCTGATTGCATATCAGCAGCTACAGGATTATAATCAGACTTCTAAGTATTGACATATGGCCTAAATCTTCATCAGCAATCATCACTAATAAGTTGGCATATGTTGTTGCATCATTGGAGACTCATTTGTACATCTTATTGATCATATTTGGACATTGTTTGCATTCATATGCAAGTCATATTTTTATATCAGACCATTATTGTTTATAATCAGCCAACTACTATTCAATAAGAGGCCAATCTTCTCTTCGGGTATGTTCTATTATGTTTTGTGTTGATATTTGGTTGTATAAATGAGTTTGTTATTTCATTTTCAGTCTTCATTTAATTGTCATATTGCAACTTTTTTCTCTACAAAACATTTCAAACACATTGGTGAAAACAAGACTTCAAAACCCTAAGTAAAACTCCTAGAAAAACAAATCAGAAATTTTAGGACAACAGGGTTATTTTCAGGACAGATCTAGACGAGGTTCTTACAATATACATAGACATATGTCCCCTAGCACCGCCTAAACTATTCATAGCATCATATGCATAATTACAATTACAATGCAAACTTGCTTACAGTACACTACATGACACATGTAACCCAAAATACATTGTCATAATACAAGATATGCATGATTATCTTCTTATCCCCGCTTATGAACATGCATGATACTTAACCACACAATCTCTATCTATAACTAGGCGGTAATCTTGGTGCTATAACATTACACGTTACAATTGGGTGCCAACATCCTCTTGATACAATTATGTGTTTTTTCCTTAGAACATCGAAAAACCATAATATATTGAATGAAAATATACAATACAACCCAACAAAAGAACAAAAACTACACCCTTAAGATGAGCTAAAAACCTCTCCTATTTGCGCAAGCTTGGCCACAACTACCAAAATTGTGTTCTTGCAATAAGTCATTCCATTGTGCAATTCTACTCACACCCATAAATTTGCCTTGGATTTGGTTTGGGTTCACTTGGGTTCGTCCCAGACGAACCCACAGGGAAATGCAAGAACCCTAGCCAAATCCCTTGGAGGATTGGAGCGGGAGAGGGAGCGGGGGTGAATTGAACTGGTACCCTACAATCCTCAGTGAAAAATTGGGTGTGTGTGTAATAAAACATGGGCCCAAAACAAATTTTTATTTTTTGCTTTTAAAACCATCATCGGGGTTGAGGGGCAGCCATTTTGCATATATATATATATATTGTGTGTGTGTGTGTGATAAAACATGGACCGAAAAGAAATTTTGTTTTTTGCTTTTTAAAACCATCGTGGGGGTTGAGAGGCAGCTATTTTTCATAATTTTACATTGTTCCATGGGGACGCGCCCCCCCCCAAAAAACCTGTCATTTTCGGGACGGGGACACATGGGGACGTCCCCCAAATGCACCGCCACCTCCGCCTTGAACCTCCGTCGTCCCCGGGTCATTTCCCTTTGAGAGGGGACGTCTCTGGTGCGTCCCTTGAAAAAGGGGACGTCTGGGGGACTCTGGGACATCCCCGGGACGTCCAAGGGACGCCTAGAAGTCCCTTGACGCCCCAAGAAACTTACTTGTCAAGAATTGATGTGGACTCTCTGGGTGTAATTCTCTTTGGTTCTACCATTTGATCTGCCTCCTAAGTATCTAATCTCATCATTTCTTCTTGATCATTCAAATTAGTCAAAAACAGTGTATCTTCTTATGCAAATTGTTGCTTCCCTTGGCTTTTCAATTGATGAACTCTTCCGTAAAGTTGCTTCCCTTAGCTTCCTCTTCTATTTGAATATCCAAGACTTGGGTGCATAATTCTTTTGTGGCCATATAAGCTCTCCAAAACCTTTCAATTGGTTCATTAAAATCCTTGGCAAATCTTCTTGCATTCCTCTTGTGTAGAAGGATATAGAATTGCCACAGCTCAAAAGAAGGCTCTTAGATAGGTCTGCTCCGATGACTATGCAATACTGCAACTCTATGTGAAGATTGATGAGAAGAATAGGATTTATCAACCTTCTTGACCATTAGTTGGTACATGGTTTGTGTCATCTGTCCCAAATCCTAGCCACATTGTTCATAATATCATTTGTATAACAAAAGGCAAGAAACTTATCTCCATGGCCTGTTTTAGGACTTTTTTGTTTCTTTCAAGTTTTGAATTCATTCTAGGAATCTAGGTATACTTTTATCACTCTTCAGGTTAGTAAAATTGTAGCTCTCATACCACTATAATTGAGATGTGTTGAACTAGTTTCCAAATTCAAACCAACCTTCAGAGCAGGCCGCCTCCTCTATTTTAACCATAGTTCAATATTTTGATTTTCAATTTTCAATGTTCAATGTTCATTGGTTCAATGGTTCAAACTTGAAACTTCTTTGTTAAAAAGTTAAAAACTTAACTGTTTAAATTGTTGATGTTCAATGCAATATACTTATACATCTTTTTATAACTAATTTTTCAAGTACTATATGTATTTGCACCGCTCCACTGCCCCCCCGTCGCCGTCCAAATACATGTAGCTCATGTGATTGTCTTATCATTCCAGCAACCTGGCCAACCTATTCCGTTCCCTTCAAAACACACACTTTGTACCTTTTCTGTGCTGTTGAGACAGGTTGTAGAAGGAAGGGCAAGTGATTACTAAACCCATTTTTTCACTAATCAAAATTGTGATTTTTGCATTAATTCTTGAGATATTTCTGTTGTAGTAGAAGTTTATTACAGTATTAGCTCAATTTCAATCAAAATTTTAGTGAGGATCAGCATTTGATAATGTTTTATTTGGAGCAATATCTTTTGTAGCAGTACCAAGCTTAGCAAAATTGTCTAGTCCAATAATTCTAGCATATTTGATGTATATTATGCAATGACACAAGATCATTTTCCATGGAATTAGCGTCACCTATATAAGCTGGATGTATATGTTTTGATTATGAATATTTAATGGGCAGGGCAAGACTGGGTGAAAACTAGTGTTACAAGACTCGCACTCAGCAAGCTGATTGTTGACCTGGACTCAGACTCGGCGCTCAAACTCAGCCAAGACTCAGCAAATTGAAAAAAACCATGAAATATAGAGATTTTTAAGCATTTAAAACTTGTTTCATGCACCCTTTAATAAATAAACTTTAAAGACACAATAAACTAATTAAATAGAAGCTACTTTGATCACAGACACAAGTATACATTGATCACATGTGTATAAAAGCAGATATTAGCTAAAGGAAACAACATTTTTAGATATATAAATATTGTCGAGTGTTTTAGATGTACAAAACAAATGAATTATGATATCCATGGCATCAAAAAAAAAAATCACAATATGGAGTCATGAACTATGGTAGAAAGGAGCTTGTATCACTCAGCCCAGCATTGCTAGCTCTATGTGGAGTTGTGTTTGTATCTCAGACAAGTCTGCAAATGCTTCTACAGCCATAGGAGCATAACTTAGGATAGGGATTGACTTAGCAAACTAGAAGTATAAATATAATTCAATTACTTGGGATTTAATTGGAAAAAAGTCAAAAGAATTAAAAAATGATGCTTTTCCATCCAGCATGGCCCAAAATGATTTTTATTTTTTGCTTTTTAAAACTAGAGCGGGGGTTTGGGGGCAGCGCCCCTCGTGGGGTCTGGGGGCAGTGACCACACAGACCTTCATGGTGCATGTCATTTTTCGTAATTTTATCACTGAATTGTTTAATTTTATGTATGATTTACTCCGAAGTGTTATCAAGATTTGTTTTTCATCTGATTATCTACTTGTCCACCAAATTTAGTTGCAAAGTCATTTATTAAATTGATATATAATTTTTTTGTTTTGTAGCTATACTGGCTGATGAGATGGGCCTTGGCAAGACAGTTCAGGTATAATATTATTTGGTATTGGTTGTTGCAAGGATGCTATTAAAATAATCATTCTCTTGAGTTAATGATCCTTAAGTCTCTGTTCACTTTTCCAGGCTATTACATTCTTGGCAATGCTCAAACATTTGGACAACGATCCAGGTCCCCATTTAATTGTTTCTCCAGCTTCTCTTTTAGAGAATTGGGAAAGAGAACTTAGAAAATGGTGCCCTTCATTTTCTGTCGTTCAGTTTCATGGAACTGGACGGGCAGCCTTATCAAAAAGACTAAATCATCTTGCAAAGTCCGGTAGACCGCCACCTTTCAATGTGCTATTGGTGTGCTATACACTTTTTGAAAGGCATAGGTTGGTACAGTTTAACTAATCGCTGCATATTTTTGCAAGCCTAGTTTATTGTGTACCTATTCTGCCATGAAATTTGGTCAGCTAAAAATTCAGAACTGCTTCTGATTTTTGGTCTTTGTCAAACAGCGATCAACAGAAAGATGATCGCAAAGTATTGAAGAGGTGGAGATGGAGTTGTGTGGTAATGGATGAAGCACATGTTCTCAAGGACAGAAGCAGTTACAGGAGGAAAAACTTAATGGCTGTTGCTCAGAATGCAAAGCAGAGACTAATGCTTACAGGAACGCCGCTTCAAAATGATCTTGAGGTAAACTCATCTATATGGTTCGTTTTACCTTCTCATTTTTTCTTAATAGTTTTTTTTTTCTCTTTTGCTTTGTGCATATGTCGTGATTTGAATACCTTCAAGCACTAGTTTCTTTGTATTATTTGAATTTCATTTGCACGCTCTGCATCAGTTTCTTTGCTTTTGAATTTTAATTTTCTGACAAGAGAAACTAATGCAATCTAGAAAAGGGGGTCCAATGAAGGACAGCCTTAATCCTAGCAGCCTAAACAAGTTTCCCACACTTATTTATCCATTATTTTGGTGACCGTTTGTGAGAGATTTGCAAATTCTGTCATTTAATGGGGATTTTAACTTTTAATTGGTAAACAAAGTAAATTGCGTAAAAACTCAAACTGATTCAAATGACAAAGGTAACAGGGGTATGAGTACTAAAAACGAATCCCTCAACCTGTTCTAACATATTTCCAACCTCATATGAATCTCACACAGATCCAAGACAGTTATTTTGACTGAAATACAGATTTCAGACTTTCCCAGGCACACACACAGAGGTTGGAAATGTGTTGATTCAATTATTCTCTTATTGCGCAAATTTCAGGTCACAAACACTTCACAATGACCTACCAAATGTGCAACAACTCCTTTCATCAATTACAACAGTTCAAATATGCTCTTATGCATTTTATCAAACATTTACATGGAATTTGAGGGCTCAAAATATCACTACTGAAGAGGAATTATCCTAGAACATTTTTCTCTACTCCATGTATGCAAAGAACCAACCTCAAATATGAATTTAGATTTTTGAATGGCTGCACCATTCGCTCCAACTGTCACATGCCAAAACATCCCCTTTTCCTATTGGTTTTTGACTGTTTACTGATTTTTCTAGTTGCTCTCTTCAAAACTTTTCTTTCTTGTGTTTTTCCAATAGCCTCAGGTGTCCCTTAGACTCTCCTAATCATGGAATATGAATAACAATCTCCAAAAAACGTTTTCGTCTTCTTTTTGGGTTGTTTTTGGAAAGATGCGCTTGTGTTTAGAACTCCCAATCTACTCTGTCTTGTCCCAAGCAAATCTTGCCACACCATCTCCATACAAAACCCATGAAATCTATATAATTTGTTTTGGCTGAGGTGGCTTGAGGACATCCAGTCATCACCATGCGTATGCCAAGTGTTTGATGAAATGCTTACAATAATAAATGCAACTAAAATTTTGAAATAATTATTTTTATTTATATTTTTTCTGGTGATGCAAGATTGCTTGTGGACCCAGATGCTCGGGCATCAAAAAGCTTAAATGTCACAGTACACTTTGGGGACAAAATCACAGTATTTTTGGCTTCTAATTCTTTATTGTTGAATTCCTATTTCAATGAATCAAAAGGGATGCATTTCTATAGAAATAAATGATAACTCCAATTTCCAAGTTAGAATCATTTTGTCTTTGTTAATTATCATGCATCCTTTCAGAAAATTATAAACTTAGTTAAGTCAATATTCAGTCTGACCTGGATCTGTATCTGGAATCTAGTGTGACAGGTTTTAGGCAGGAAACCGAAAAGTGTAACAGAAACATTTTGTCTTTGTCAATTATCATGCATCCCTCCCGAAAATTTGTAAACTTAGTTAATTCAATTTTTAGCCTGACCTGGACCTGTATCTTGAATCTTGTGTGACATGTTTTAGGCAGGAAAAGGGTAACAGAAACAAGAGAGAGTTTTCAAGAATATATTGGAATTTTAGGACTTGTGCCGTTTCTTCATATAACAAATGGTGATGTCTGTGTAGTATACTGAGTTTTGTGCCAATGAAAATGGCAGTTGCGCCCCAACAGAATGGTTCATTCATGGACCATATGTGGAACTGAATATCTCTGACTCTTTGCAAACAGACACATAAAGAAGTCACAAATTTGAAAACAAAACCTATATTTGCTAACTAAAATAATAGATATTAACAATTCATGTGTTTGTGCATGACAGCACATGTCAGATAATGATGGACCCTGAAAATCATGGTTTAGTAGTACGGGTACCATATCATGCTAAGTGACAATAGCAAATGCTTTGAAAGTTTTGTATCTTTTATTTAGAAGGACGTTGAAAATGTGTTAGATAACAATGGATCTTGAAAACCTAGCTGGATCTGGGTCCTATTCAAACCCGGTCCCCAATTGGAACCAATCCGCCCGTGGGGCCATCCAGGGTCTTGTTAAACAGGCCTGGATTCAGCCGGGACAAACCTGGATGAACCCGAACAGAACCCGGGTGAAACTATGGTAAAAAATGCCTTTTTCGAATGCCGAATCATCTGCAATTGCAGGGTGCCATTGTTCTTGTGACAGGAGTGTAATAGATTGCTGTTTCTGGTGATGGGGTTTTACCTTTTTCAATTCTATGGTGTTTAGCTAGGGTTTGCTCCAAGCTTATATACACCTTGGCAAATTCTGCAGACTTGGGAAGACATCATGGTGTTGGTTTCCTCCAAAGTGATGTTGTGTAACACCTCAAAGTGAACTCTCTGATTCAGATGGGTCAGGGGCCTTGCAGGGTCACTGAGGATGTGTTGCAGAGATATAAAGTGGCTACGGTGCGAAGGTTCCAGCAGAGGATTGCCCATTGCAAGTTTGAATATGCAAGGCCGACATGACATTAAAAAAATAATCTTTTGTTTAAACTTTATTTGATATTTCTTTTAGGTTTCTGTTATTTTATTACTATTTATAATTTAATAAATTATTATTATGATCTAATATATTTTAAATTTATTTAATTTTTAATGTTTTAAAATTTATTTATTCTTATATCTTTTTGAAATAAATTTTTTGATTCCTGTATTTTTAATAAGCAAGGCCGATTGTGGAAATATCATGTTGCTTATTAATATGCATATATTTAAATTTTTTTATATGGTTTTTGTACGGATGAATCAAAAACAAACCCAACCATAATTTTTTTTCTGTATCCATGTACTGAACCCGAATGAGTAGCTTGGCTTTAATTTTTGAGTGTGTTGAGTGCAATTTGAAATTTTGAACATTATAACTATGATTTTTGCCATATTACAAAAAGTGAATGGTGATAATCTTGGATACGTTGAATGGTCAGTGAAAGGTCTAAATCTTGCTAATTCATTTGTTTTACTCAGCTGGCAGTTACAAGATTGTGAAAAGAAATATCAAAATTTTCTTTTATTGATTGGATCTTATTATGTGCATACTTATGCATGTAAGATTATCTTTTTCCCAGGAGCTGTGGTCCCTCTTGGAGTTTATGATGCCAAATATTTTTGAGACTGGTGATGTGGACTTGAAGAAGGTTTTGGGAGCTTCAGCAGAAGACAGAGACTTGATTGCTCGTATCAAATCAATATTGGGGCCATTTATTTTGAGGCGCTTGAAATCAGATGTTATGCAGCAGTTGGTACAAAAGAATCATAAGGTTGCAAATTTACCTTTTTATAAACATTGTTTTTATAGATATAATATAGGGGTTCTATTAAGGGGACCTTTCCCTGCATATAAATGCATACATACTACAAAGCAAAATTTTATAAGCATTGTTAGTAGGAATAATTGCCCATCTTTCTGGTTTTTGCGGTTACTTCCTGCAAATGCATTGTGAATTTTAAGTGGATGATCTCCATAAAAAAAAAATTATGTCAAAAATTTCATATATTTGTAATTTGTTTCATACAGGTAGAGTTTTTGACGATGGTTCCAGAACAAGCCGATGCATATAAAGAGGCTATTGAAGATTATCGTTCAGCTTCTTCAGCGCGTCTGGCAAAAAGTACAGGGTCAGCCATAGAAAATGTTGCCGATTTTCTTCCTCGGCGTCAGATTTCTAGTTACTTTACACAGTTTCGTAAGGTACTTTGTAAGTGTTTGCATTATGGCTTATTTTTCTTGTCTACTGAATGATAAACTAGCAGTTCTTAAAAGAGTGTAAATTTGTTTCAACTTTTGGCAGGTAGCAAATCATCCTTTGCTTGTGAGGCGTCTCTACACAGATTCTGATGTAGACAGTCTGGCCAGAAAGTTGCATCCAAGGGGTGCTTTTGGATTTGAATGCACTCTGGACAGAGTTAGAGATGAACTTCTCGGATATAATGATTATTCATTGCATCAGGTATACTATCTAATGTTTTTGGAATGTGACTGTTTGCGTAGGTACAATATGTATACTTTGCATGGGCATTGAGACATTTCTAAATTAATGACTTTATACCTTTCATATCATATGGCTATTTTTTTTTTGACCAGAAAGTGCTGCCAGAGGGGGCAGCACCCGTAATATTGATATAAAATAAGCATTACAGCACTTGATGCATTATGTGCATCATCCCTTCCCCAAATACAAATGCTCTCTCAATCTGAGAGGCAGCCAAAAGATCTCCATTGTTGCTAATGAAGCTCCCAAACCCACTCAGAACTCTCTTCTCTAAACCTTCTCTGTAGAGATTAAGGGCCCTCATGGCCACTCCTTTCCTGCCTACAGCCGCAGCGTCAAAGATCCCAGCAAATTTAACTAAGTTTGTGTAGTTGGTGGCAACGAGATGGTGTACGAAGATGGACCCCATGTAAAGCTGCCCATGATCTGAATTACAATTTACATGAAGCGGGCCAGCACAGTGCCGTCATGAATGTGACCATTTGCCCAGCAGGAGCTGCCAACCACCTCTATAACAGCAGCACGGTCTTCCCCTGCTTTGGCCTTGAAGAGTCTGCAAATCTGGTTCTCCATCGATTCTTCCTCCTATTGCTGATTCTCCCGAATCTCCTCCTCCTTCGCACAGGCGCACTCCACACCAAATACCACGCTGTTTGCCATTGCAGACCCTGGCCTCTGAGGCGGTTTAAATAAGAAGCAAAACACGACCCAGCTAGGAAGACATCGGGAAGCAAAGCTGCTGCGAGATTACCAATGGAGGCGGGAGAGTTTAAGCAAAATCCCGAGGTGATCTGAATAGGCGGTATCAAATCAGAAGCTCACTCTCATCTCTCGATCAGAGGTTCCGTTCTGATTTGGATTTGCCAGATACTTACATTGGCATCCTTCCCAGAGCTGGCCATGTTGCCACGAACAACTGTTGAGAACTGACCGGAGCCTGAGAAAAGGCAGCATACTACACTTATGGCCCTGCTTCCCAAAATACTATAAATTGCTCTGATCTTGTTGTAGATACCAGTCCAAATTTGGCCATGCTGAGATCTCACTGGAGATTATCTCTTGCGCAGTTCCATCGATATCTGCATTGGCCAGATAGTCAGCTGCTTTGTTGGCTTCCCGGTACACATGGTTTATGGTAAAAGGTTCAAACCTTTCCAACTTCCAAATCCAATCAATCCAATCTTGAAGGTGCCAAGTATTTAATGTTCTTTGACTTGATGGCATTGATACATATTTGAGAATTCCCTTCAATTTCAATGGCCACTATTCCTTTGGAGATGCATAGATTGAGCCTTGCATCTATGGCAGCGAACTTAGCCTCTTGTTAGTGCCATCACCAAGCTTTTTGGAGAGGCCCCATACCAAATCACCCCCATTGTTTCTGATGATGCAACCAACCTCAGACTTCCTTGGGTTTCTTCGTGAGGCCCCGTCAAAATTTAGTTTCAGTCGACCACTTGGGGGGTCACAACCACCTAACATTCTTTCTCTTATCCTGGGGGCGGAGTGCATGAATACTGTAATGTTTTGGCATTTTTAGGCCTTTCCAGTCCTTCATTAGCCTATCATCGCAACTGTAGTATGTCGCCCGCATGCGTTGAGGGGCACGGGCATTTAGAGCTTTAGTAATACCACCCTCGATGCTGCTAATTAGCTGTTCCATGCTTCTCTCCACACCTTGAAAGATTTGCCTATTGTGTTCTTTCCAAATTTGCCATAGGAGAATTGAGGGAGAGAGAGTCCAAAGATCACTCCAGAAGGAATTTGTCTTTAAGCTTGGCCAACTTTTGAGGAAAGCATACAAGTCAGCTTGTCTTGCACCATGCCAATCCAACTTTTTGCACAACCAGTCCCGGCATCTCGAGGCCACCTCACAATTGAGTAGTAGATGGTCTGCACTCTCAGCGTCTGATTTACACATTGGACATTGATTTGGTCCAGCTATCCCAATCAAATGCAGCCTGTCCCCTGTGAGAATGAGCTTGTGCACGGCGGGCCATGTAAAGGCCCCAGCTTTAGGAAGGGTAGCTTTGCTCCAACACAGCTTCACTGGCCATTCCGTCGATTCACGCCTCAGGTTTAGCATTTGGTACCCCAGCTTCACAGAGTACTTACCAGATTTGGCCCCACATCAGATAATCCTATCGGGCTTAGATGATAACAAGATCTTCTTGCATTTTAACTCCTCGGTCAACTCGGTTTTCATTTGGACGCTCACCCTTAGGTCTTCTATCTGGTTCCATCTCCATATTGCGTCCCCATTGGGGTGCACTGCAACCATATCAACAACACATTGATTTCTTAGTCCGTCCAACAGATGGATACATTCTGCAAATTTATCCATCTCTAATAGGGGCGGGTGGCCATTCCACGAACCGTGCCAAAACAATGCCGAATTACCATCACCAATATGCCAGGTAATATGGTCTGTTATCACCGGGTGACAGTCCCACATGAACCGCCATATATGAGAGCCTGGTTGGGTATTTGCTATGGTCAAAATTCTGGCCGGGTCATCGTTATCTAAGTATTTGCTTCTTAGTACCCGACACGAGGGAATTCGGTTTTGAGTATAATTTCCAGATTAGTTTGCCGCCGAGCACCCTGTTTTGAAGATCTATATTCTTAATCACAACCCGTCGATTGATTTTATCTTCTCACACTACATCCCAGTTCAAAAGTGGGAGACAATGAATGTCATTCGATCCCTCTTACAAGAAGTGTTTCATTATTCTGTTCAGGCTTTGCTATGCTGTCTTTGTGAGCCTTAGGCATGACATTGCATATATGGTAATGGTTGCAAGGACCGCTTTTAGCATGGTAATTCTGCCCGGGAGCGTAAGCCATTTCCCTTTCTAGTTGATGGATTTCCTCTGACAGGCCTCCACAACATGCTGCCAATGTTATGATTTTGTAGCTCCTTGGAAAATCGAAAGACCAAGATATTTGCATGGTAGCTCCCCAATGCTGAAACCTAAATGATTAGCGATTCTCCTTTGGGTTTGCCTATTTGTGTTGAAGAAGAGTATTGCAGGCTTTTCATTATTAATCTTTTGCCTTGATTTGGCAGTGTATAAATTTAGAATTGACTTAATTTCTTTTGCTTTAGTGAGACTAGCCTCCCCATATAGCATCGTGTCATCAACAAATTGCTGATGTGTGAACTGTTCCATATTGTCTGCGACCTTAATGCCCCTCCATAAACCTTTCAACTTACTTGTTTTGATCAACCTACTCAATGCATCAGCCACTATCAGGAACAAAAATGGTGAGAGGGGGTCCCCTTGCCGTAGCCCGCAAGTGCATTCGAAGAAACCACAGGGGGTGCTGTTTATCAAGACCGAGTACCTCACAGTTGAAATGCATCCAAATAACCATTCCAGCCAATCATTTTTAAAACCAAAGGCCTTGAGTATCTTCATTAGAAAACGACAACTTACTCTATCGTAAGCTTTATTGATGTCCAGTTTGAGAATCATTGCTTTTTGTCTGCTTGTTTGAACTGAGTGAATAACCTCATTGGCTATGATTATGCCCTCCATAATCTCTCTTCTCGGTGTGAAACCCGTCTGCTCTTGTGAGATTATTGCGCCCATAACTGCTTTCAGCCTATTAGCCATTGACTTGGATATGATGATTGATCTTGTAAAGTGTATTGCACAGCGATATTGGCCTAAAGTCTGCAAATGAGATAGCATCCTCTTTCTTCATAATTAGGGCCATGCATGTATTATTAATTTGTTTCAGCATTCTCCTCTTTTTTCTGTAATCCTCTACCACCTCCCATACCTCATCTCCAATGAAATCCCAACACCTTTGATAAAAGAGTGCCGGAAACCCATCCAGACCGGGGGACTTATTCGGGTGAAGTTCGAAAACTGCATTCTTCACCTCTTACTTCGTGAATGAGGCCATTAATTGAGAGTTTGTCTCTTACGTGATTAATCTGGGAATCACAACTAGTATCTGACTCATGTCTACTAGCTCCACCTCATCTATTGGAGCCAGTAACTTCCTAAAATGATTCACACCTTCCACCTGAATTTCCTCTTCACACAATAGCTACACCCCATCACTATTATTGATACTTTCTATTCGATTCTTTATCCTTCGCATTTTGGCTGTATTGTGAAAAAAGCTTGTGTTTGAATCCCCTTCATTTAGCCACTACTCTCTGGATTTGCACTTCTAGAAAATTTCTTCCTTGGCTAGAACCTCATTTATTGCCTCCATCAATCTCTTTTCTACCTGGAATTCTGCATTTGACATCACCTGTGATAAGAATTTTTGATTCATTTCCTCCAGTTCCTTCTCCAGGCGGAGCTTTTCTTCAAATATATCTCCAAACGTTGTTGTGTTCCATATTTTCAGCTTTTCTTATATCATCTAGACGGAGCTTTTCTTCAAAAATATCTCCAAACACTGTTGTGTTCCATATTTTCAGCTTTTCTTTTATCATCCACACGGAGCTTTTCTACAAATATATCTCCAAACACTGTTGTGTTCCATATTTTCAACTTTTCTTTTATCATTCCCAGCTTTGACATAAACTGGAAGCTTCTAGCACTGTGCCCAGGTTTCGCTGCACCCCACCATTCTGCAATTGCGGGCAGAAGATCTTTATTTCTGAGCTACTTTTTTTCAAACTTAAAACTACATTGGGCCGGACGTTTGTCTGACTGCATTACTAAGGCTATCAGATGGTGATCTGAGCCTAAAAAGGGCAGTACCTCCGCTTCCCATAAAGAGTTTGATCCCAGCCAGCTGGTAGATAAGAGAAACTTCTCCAAGCGTTCAATGATATTGGCGAATCCTAGTCTTCGATTGTTCCAAGTGAACCAACTGCTTTTGGTGTGTACATCTATGAGTTCATTATTGGAGACAAAAGTTTTGAAGTTTTTCATTACTGCTGTTTCACTTGATAGGCCACTGCTCTTTTCCTTAAGTTCCAAGATGGCATTAAAGTCACCACCAAGGATGATGTTTTGGTACTGAAGTTGCAGTGTTTTGGTTGAGAGACCATCCCATAATCTAGCTTTCGCCTCCGTTCTAATTGGACCATAAACATTAAATAGAACAAATTGGAGATTAGAGCCGATTACTCGTACCTTACACATGATAAAGTTTGTATCCGGAGCACCTTCTGTGATTGCCACTTTCATTGGATTCCATATTGTCATTAGCCTGCCAGAGCTTCCTGTCGAATCAGCCCACACACCTTCCCATCTCTTACATCGAGACATAAAATCTTCCGCATCTTTTCCATTTTAATTTTGTTTCTTGCAACATTAAAATGTCAACATTTAGGAGGTCTAGATGGCGCTTGACCTAGCGCCGCTTGTTAGGGGCGTTTAAGGCCCTAATGTTCCAAGTGATTATCTTCATTGCTCCCTGAGGGAGGTAATGCCTCCCTTAGATCGCAATAGGTACTCCTTAATACTTGGTAACCCTTGATCTCTTGCCTCCTCTTCCCGCTTCTACCTGTTTGTCTTCCTTCCTGCTTTCCTACTGCTTCCCAAATTGAGGGATTGATGAGCGGTTTGACTTATATGCCTTGGCTCAACTATGTCAATTCCTTCCAGGTCTGCTTCTTCCCCAGCCTCCGAGCTTGGAGGGGAATCCATGGCATCTGCTGATTCCTTTGGGCTTACCACCTGCTCCATTGCCGATCTTCATTGTCCTACTCTTTTCCTTACTCGCTCAAACTTGGAACTACACTTCCATCCACCCAATTCTGATCCGCTAAAATGGTGTTGGCTTCGATAAGGTTTTCATCTCCTTTTATAGCATCTAAACTGAGGGCAGCCTCCCTTGCGACAATTTCTCCATCCTCCACATTTGGAGGCAGATTTGGAAGATCCACATTTTGAGATGACTCATAGCTGGCCCGATCATCCTTTCCTTCATTCAAACCCTTCATCTGATCCTAAGGGAAGCACTCTTCTTTCCCATTTGCCTCTCCCGTCACAGTCAATGTTGAAGTTGCATTATGGCTGCCTTGTCCTTGTTTGTTTTCTTTGGTGGAAAAATCTTCTATATTCTTCACGCTCATTCCTCCCACTACCTCCTCTGCTTTTCCAGCCCGAGAGGCTGTTTTCCCTTCATTGTCTGTTTTGTATATTGCATCCGATCTGTTATGATTCCCGTTGGTCTTTTTTCCCATACCGTGTGTAGTCGGTCATAATTGTAGTTGGCCGTAGTCGGCCAAGTAAATAATCATAAATTAAGTAGTGTTGCTATTAAGTTAGGAGTGTTATCGGGAATTAACCCCGACGGTTGGATAATTATAGAGTCGTTGCCAACGGTTGGTATCTCAACCAACCTTGGCCAAGTTATATATTGGTTTAATACTTTGTAGTCGGGGGCACCCGCAACATTGTAACATTGTAGTGTAATACTGATATATTCAATGAATGGGAACAATGCTTTATTCTCTGCAATGCTGTTATAATTTCATGTTCTGTGTTATGCACTATACTACATAATTTTGTTTACTCTATGTCTGTATGAATACCAAATTTACCAAATTTCCAGTAAACATTTGGCGCCGTTGCCTAAGCGAATCCGGTGAACATCCAGACGGGAGAATGGCGTCGTGATGGGGCAGCCGACCAAAGAGCCAGTACAAGCAAACGAGGATTGTGAAGACGCTCTGACGGAAGACCTTTGCTGTTTGTGGGAAAACTCGTTGAAGGACCATGCACGAAGGGAGGCTCTCAGGCGAGAGATCCCTCAGTCGGTCATCTGGGATCAATTGCATGTCAACCAAGAGGTCGACCATCTCCTCACCCGAGTAGCAATTAATGCCCATACAACTTAATAAGGATAAGAACCGAGTACCAAGTGGGTATGAAACACTAGAGGAAAGAACATGAAGATCATTGAGATTAAAGGAACAAGAAGAACGAAGGAAAACACTGAGACAAATTGCCAATGAACATCATCATGTCAACGAAGGAATTTTCAAGACATTGCTGACAAATAAAGAAAAAGGGAATGAAAATGAATTGATAGATTAAATTGAAAACAACATACGCCGCATCGGAGAGTTATCCATATCGGACGACGAAGGGCCGAGAGTTGGACGATTTGAGCCTAAGACCCCAGGGCAGAGGGAGTATCAGAACGAACTTGAGGAGACTCAAGGTGTAAAGGACGCTGACAGAGGACGCGGGGAAGACTCGAACGTGGTCGAGAGTGCAACTGACGCACCGGGGCGTTGCGAGAGAACCAGTCCAGTTAGGTCCATCGCACAAGGAGGGCATTGGGAAAGAATGGTGACTCCGCCAGCCGAGAGGCAGAAGCTGCCAAAATTTACGGGGAATGGGTTAGAAGATCCAGTACGACACTGTAAGATGTGTGAGACGATTTGGATAGCCAATGGGCAAGATGATGTGGACTACTGGCTGAAAGCATTTCCAGCGACACTGAGAGATAGTGCCATCGACTGGTACACAGAGTTGGACCAAGCACACGGGGCATCATGGAGATTACTTAAGAAGGCATTTCAAGACGAATTCAAACTCCTGAGGGATGACAGTGATATTGTAGCGGAGATCTACAGTACGAAGCAAGGGAAGCACGAGAACGTGCGAACCTACAACCGGAGACTGAAAGAATTGTTGGAAAAACTGGAGACTTAGCTGATCGACGGGCTGAAGAAGCGATGGTTCATCGAAGGGTTGCGCCCATTGCTGAGAAAGAAAATGAAAGTCGTGCCTCCGTCATCGTACGATGAAGCGTACAATCGAGCGATGGATATAGAGAGTGAAAATAAAACATCCTTCCGAGGGAAAAGGAAGACAGACGACGAGGAGAGTACGGATGACAACAGCGACAGTGAGTCCAAGACCGTGCAAGCACTCAGGAAGGACATGATGAGAATGATGAAAGAACTGAAGGCCGACAAGGAGAGTACGAGGGAAGCCAGAGAACTGTGGTGTACAGATTGCAAGGGGAAAGGTCACACAGGCAAATTGTCCGAAAAAATTGTTTTGTGATATCTGCCAAGTGATGGGACATTCCATCAAGGAATGCCCATACAATCTGAAAGCAAGGGGTGTGCAAGTACTCTTCACTCAAGGAGAACCGTCAACACCACCGAACACACCACCAAAGCCCCAGTACAATAGCCATGCATCCCCTGGAGGTTACCAAAGCAATAGAAGTCCGAGAAACAGAATACAGTACGACAGCAAGGGGTGACCCATGATACAGTGCCGACAATGCAACGAATGGGGACACTTTGCAAGGGAATGCCCGAACAATAATCAGAACAAAATAAATGCATTATGCAAGTGGTGTGGGCCTAGGGATCACGAATAAAAAGATTGCCCGAAACAGAAAGGGGTGAACCTCATCAGTTTCAAGGAAAATGATGAAGAGATCTTTGCGGTCACTCGAGCACAATGGAAAAAAGCGACGTATCCAGATCCCAGAACCGAGAAGGAGAGACTTCGGGAGGCCAGAAAAGAAGTAGAGATGGCAATGGAAACGGAAGGGAAGAACAAAAAAACAACTACCGTATGACCAGAGTCAGACAAGAGTATTGTGAACCAGGTGTTACAAACCACTGTATCGGTCAGAATAGCGGATCTTCTACAGAGCATGCTGCAACTGAGGATGGCAATCTCGAAGGTGATGGAAGGAAACCCAAACGGGCAAACAAAGGACGAAGATGTCATAGTGGAGCCACCGCTGGAAGGAGAACAAGTCATCGACCTGAGACTGTTGGCAATTAACAATGGCAAGAATCCAGCCGTCGTACACATGGGGATCGGTGGATGTTACCTGATGAACACAATAATCGACGGTGGATTGGGAGTGAATGTGTTGACAGAATATACGTGGAAGTGCTTGGGAAAACCTACATTATGGCCACAAAATTTCCAGTTACTGGGAGCAGACCGATACGGAATTAAAGCACTGGGAGTGCTAATGGCTCAAAAAGTTAAGATTGGCACCCAACTCTTTCGGTTAAACTTTGTAGTCATAACAACACAAAATGCGTCGTACGATGCATTACTCGGCCGAGGGTGGCTGATAGTCGCCAAGGCCAACCACAACTGGAAAAAGAACACCTTGTCGATAGAAAGCAAAGGTAAGAAGATCATCATAGATCTAAGAACACAGGCTGTAAGCAAAGAGTTGGCATCAGATTCCGATACAGACGGAGGGGAGTCAATTGGCAGAGGACCAATAGAACCTGATGAGGAAGGAGTAGTAAAACTTCAAGAATGTTCTGAGGATGAAACTAATTCCTTTAGTGGGCTCTTCCACTGGCAGATGGAAGACTATGAGTTCTTCAAGCCAAAGTGTAACATGATTTCAATAAGAGAAAGTGGCGAATGCTCTTGGGCGACTAGTGAAACACTCAGCAATATTGGGCCCAATAAAACATTGTTGATGAATAAAGCATTGGATGGATTGACAAACACTCGACCACTTGGCAAGAGGGAACCAGTAATATGTGACAAAGGGGAGGAAGGTAATAATTAGCCGGAAGTAACGGAGCAAATAGTGGCAGAGACAAGTCGACCAGGGGAGGCACAGAAAGAATATACAGAGGGTGAAGCCAAGATAGATGATACACTTGCACATACATTTGAACCAGACAAGGTGATCAGGTATGAAGAGTCATTGACAAGCAAGGTGAATCGGGGTGATGAAACTAACGACGGGAACACAACATTGAAAACATTGGCCAGAAAGAGACCATACAAAAAGAATAAGGACTATAGAGTAATTCTGCCGACTTGGAATTTTTTGGCGATCGATGAAAAGCAACAGAGAAAAAATGATGTTAAAAAGTTGGACAGTTTGCTGAACGTAGTATGCGGCTTCCGAAAGACAATAACTCTGGTTCCAAGAAAGATAACAGTTTCGGTCCTTGTCGACGATTACAAAATCAATAAAGTCGGAGTTACAGATCGAACGTGGACTCTGTGGGAGAAAAATAGAAAAATCCGATTCAGGTTGACATGGATGAAAAATTGGAAAAGACGAAAAAAAAAAAGTCGGGAAAAATTGGAAAAATTTGAAAAAAGAAGAAGAAGAAGAAGAGTATAAAGGTCCGAATGGTTTTGAAGGTGTTATTTTGGGCTTGGCGGCGGGGGCGCTGCCCCTTGACCCCACCCTGTATCGCAACAGGGAGCGCACCAGGGGCGCTGCCCTTAGACCCTGCGAGGGGCGCTGCCCCTCAACCTCGTTGGGGCGCTGCCCCCAAACCCCCGCGAGGGGCGTTGCCCCCAAACCCCCATCAAATCAGTGCTATCTTGATTCAGTGAGCAATGGGGTGCAACATTCGCAACATTCAGTGTGCTATCAGATTGGGTCCCTTGGTTGGTCTATTGGCAGGTGTTCCAAGTGTGTTGGTTCTACTTTTACACAGCTCCTACTTCAGCATTGTCGTTGGCAAAGCTTACTTAATGTCATTTGATGGTTCTAATTTTGTGGGGGGATGATGTAGTTGGTCATAATTGTAGTCGGTCGTAGTCGGCCAAGTAAATAATCATAAATTAATTAGTGTTGTTAAGTTATAGGAGTGTTATCGGGAATTAACCCTGACGGTTGGATAGTTATAGAGTCGTTGCCAACGGTTGGTATTTCAACCAACCTTGGCCAAGTTATATATTGGTTTAATACTTTGTAGTCGGGGGCACCCGCAACATTGTAACATTGTAGTGTAATACTGATATATTCAATGAATGGGAACAATGATTTATTCGGTGCAATGCTGTTATAATTTCATGTTCTGTGTTATGCACTTTACTACATAATTCTGTTTACTCTATGTCTGTATGAATACCAAATTGCCAGTAAACACCGTGCCGTAATTCACCTCTTGGTTGGATGATTGGAATCTTTGACACCTCCAGTGTTTTTCCAGTTGTTGATCTTGGATAGGCTCTCTCAAAATGCTCTCTACTCCCACATTTTAGGCAGAAATATTTTCATTCCTCAAGTTCGATTGGTTGCTCCCATAAGCCTCCAAGGGTGGTGAGGTGAATTGCTTTTGGTAGGGACCTAATTGTAATTAGTTTCATCCTCACAAAGAGAGCCGAATCATCCTCACCGATGTCCAGCCCTGATACAATCCCCAATTTGGAGCCTATCAGCCTTGAGCAATCCGCCGTCCAGTATTCCACTGGAAGGTTGTACAAGCGAATCCAAAATTCATCCTTAGATGGTGCCATCTTCCTGGGGTTGAAGTTTCGAGACCATCCCTCCGTATATATCAATTTCTTCCCCATCCACCATACGATCTGCGCTAAAACCTCATCTCGATCCCCTCCACTTTCAAATTCCGCCACAGAGAAGTTTTTTGGTAAAAAGGATAGCTCTGTTACGGATTTCCAATTTTTTATAACCCACCTTCTCATGTCTTGTCTGCTTGGGTTGCCACCAATTACTTTCCCTATTAGTGTAGTTTTACTCAACAACCCTGCCTCCTTTTCGACTAACTTTGAAACATCAATTTCCATTGGCTCCGTTAAGACTTCCTGAATCCTCCAAGCTCCTGTATCCTCCAATGACTCCTTTCTTATCTCTTGCCTTTCTTCCGCCTTGAACGATCGGACAGAATTGCATTTTTGTGGCCGCCAAAATGCAATTCTTTGTGGGGTGCCCTTCGGTTTGGTCGCCTGTTGCCAAGAGGGATTGCATTGGCACCGGTAGCGAAGGGTGGTAACCTTTGCTTCGCATCATACCAACGCCTCCCATCCTTGACTCCATTTCTGCTTTGCTTCTCGCGATCCTCCTTTCGCCCTTTCTTCTGGGTGTTGGACCATACTTCACTGGTAGCCCTCTGCTATATGAAATCCATCGGAAATTTGCGTTCCGCCTCTGCTGCCCATGCGCCTGCTCCTGCTCCACTCGTCTTCTCAATAAATAAATTATCTCCTCTATATCATATGGCTATTTTAGTTTATAATATATTTTAGTTTATAATAGTGCATCATGTTAGGAATAGTGAAGATAGATATTATTTTAATTTTTGTAATTTGTTTTTTTTCTCTAGAAGGTCGTGCAAATAAGCAATCAGAATACTATGTGCTTTTATAGAATTATAAAAAGTGTGCAAATTTTACACTTGGAATAGGGAGGCTTGTAGATTCTTTCTTATATAGATGCTTTAATGAAAGAATATCAGTAAAGTACACAAAGAGTGGAAAAATTGCATCCAAAGCTTTCTTCATTCAAATACATTATGAATACAAGACTGATGTTTTCGGATGTACAAAACTTTATCTCCTAATAGTGGCAAAGACACACCTCCATTGAAATGACTCTTTACCTTCTACATAAATATGAAAGATTAAACACAACTATGAACATATGATTCTTGATCTTCTTTCGAGCTATTACTCAACAATTAATGCCTAGGGTCCACACTAATATTGAATGGAGAATTATATTATGGTACTTTTTATTGTATACCATGATATGCCCAATGACCATTATTCCAACATTTTTACGGTTGTCCTTTGGTACATAGCATTAGAGCATAAAGCATTGTCAATGTTAATGACATAATATTTTTCCACATTATCTGGTCATGTCATGTTATTTGAGAAATAATGGTTAGAACTCACACGGTTGAGTCAGTTTAGGAACATGCATATTATTTGCAATTGGATTATGTTTACTTTTCCTGGGTTGCTTAATGGATTGCTTTAAAAATTTACATCTGTAAATCATCTTCAAATCAGGCATGAAATGAATGAATGGATTGATCATCATCTCCTGATATTTTAATGTAATTTCAACACATAAAATCAAATTATTTCATGTTTATGTACGATCTAAATTGGTTTGTTTATTGTTGGAATTTGTAATTCATATATATATATATATGGACAATATATGAAGGTAATATATGCAGAATTTTCAGCTATATGGATTGAACAAATGGAGGTCTGTTTTAGTGTGCATAATGTTAAGTGGGCACAAAAGATTTCTTTTGCACATCTGAAAATGTCCGGTCATGCTTTTGTATAGTGGGATAGTTATTTAGCATCTTTGGAAAGGAAGAAAAAACAAGTCGTGTCTAGTTAGGAAGATTGCAAAGACTTGTTATGTAGGAATTGTTATCCAATTGGGCTTAAGACTGGTCAGAAGATGAAGTAGTTGTATTTCAGACAAGGTAGTGGGCAAAGTGTGCAGGTTTATACTACGGAATTTTGGCGTTAGGCTATGCTGTTAGGCATGGACATAGAGGAGGAAGATATTCTCACCAAATATCTCGGATATCTCCATGCCCATATCCAGAGAAAGATGAGTATTATGAGGCCAAAAGACTTGAATGAGGCATGTGTTCATGCCTACTATGTAGAAGAGAAGACAAAAGAGGGGACGTAGAGTCTTCCAAGCAAGGCCAAAGCAATAATCAGCCCAAAAAGGATAAAGAAAAATTCTTTAAAAAAAGTAATTGGAAGGGTAAGAAGACTAATACTGTTGTGCAACGATGTAAAGATCCAAAGAATCATTGTAGTAATTGGAATATTGATTGTCATATTGACACTAAGTGTTAGAATTTGTATTTGGAGTTGCGCCGAAAGAACAAAGCCAAGGAAGACTCCAAGAAGTCCATGGTGACTCTTAAAGAAGAAGTTGAGATTGAGGAAAGTTTGGATGTAGATGAGAGGTTTGGTTGCATAGCCACCAACACTACGAGTATGGAAAAGAAACTTGATGAAATGGAATTTTTTTTTTCTATTAAAATTGCAAGTTAAGAAAACTAGAGCAAATGCACTTGTAGATCCTGGTTGACAATGTAATTTGATTTCAGCTATATTGTTAAAAAGATTGGCTTAAAAACATATGATCATCCTCACCCAGATCCTTTGGGTTGGGTGAAGAAGGGTGTGGAAATTCAAGTAACTTAAAAGTGTAAGTTTTAGTTTGGTATAAGTCCACGATACATAGATGAAGTGGATGTGGATGTAATCTCTCTTGACACTCTTGACATAGTGCTTGGTAGTCCTTAATGTAAGAGATGCAATATTTATGAGGAGGACTAACAAAAATAGATGGGTCAAGTATAGAGTAAAATACATTGCAAGGGGACACTCAAGCGTGACAAAAGTTGCAATGGTAAGTTCCAATCAAGCAATCAAATTAATTCAAGAAATCAAATAATTTTATTTACTTTTATTAAAGTAGTAAGATGTATCGAGAAATTTTACAATGACTTACTCTAAAATGAAGGGTTTGGATAGGTGTTATCTTTTTAGGAAGTGTTCCATTAACCCAAGGGGTTGCCACCAAGAAGGGGTGGATCATGAGATTCAATTGCTACTCAAATCTTCTCTACCCAACATTGGCTTGTACAAACAATCACTTCTAGAGATCAATGAGGTCAAGAAACAACTTGAAGAGTTATTGGAACAGTGGTCATTCAACCTAGTAGTTCATGTATTTCAAATTTTCACCTATTGTGTTGATACAGAAGAAAGATGGCACTTCGAGGATGTGGATAGACTATGTAGCTTTGAAAAAGATTACAATAAAAAAACAGTATCCTCTTCCACAAATAGATGATTTGTTGGACTAACTTCAACATGTCAACTATTTCACTAAGTTGGATCCCAAATCCAGGAAGCATCAAGTTTGTTTGGAGGATACATGGAAGACCGCTTTAAAAAAAAGCAAGGTATAAATGGTTAATTCTTCCTTTGGTTTATGTAATGCTCCAACCACATCCATGAGGTTGATGAATGATGTATTGAGGGATTTATCAATACATAAGTATTAGTGTATCTAGATGATATCTTAATTTTTAGTGCAACGTGGAAAGAATGTTTCATTCAGGTAAGACATGTCTTGCAAGTTCTAAAAGAAAAGCAATTTTATGTAATATGAAGAAATGTGAGTTGGAGAACCAATCACTAGTGTATTTAGGTCGTGCTTGGAGTGAGGTGAGCTAAGAGTAGATCCTGCTAAGGTGGAGGTCATCACCAATTGGCCTACACCAAAGAGTGCCATAGAAACTAGAAGTTTTGTAGGTGCAGTTCAGCATGTGAGAAAATTCAATCCACTGTTCTCATTTATAGCCTCACCTCTACATAAAGTTGCAACCATTGGATGGAGTTTTCATTGGGTTAGTGACAATGACGAAGCTTTTGAATTGTTGAAAATTAATATGTCATGCTCCTATGCTTGCTTTTCCTAATTTGTAACAACCCTTCGTGGTAGAAATTGATACAAGTGAATATGCCTTGAGTGTCATTTTATTACAAGGAGGAAAGCCTCTTTGTTATTATTAATTTTGTTTGCTTAAGTAGTTAGAGGATAACTGGTTTATGATAGAAAATTGTATGCGCTAGTTCTCCATACTAAAAAATGGAGACATTATTTGTTTGGAAAAGAATTTATTGTGCATATTGACCACCATCTTCTACT
This sequence comes from Cunninghamia lanceolata, assembly GCA_027924645.1. Classification (NCBI taxonomy): domain Eukaryota; kingdom Viridiplantae; phylum Streptophyta; class Pinopsida; order Cupressales; family Cupressaceae; genus Cunninghamia; species Cunninghamia lanceolata. The sequence continues at coordinate 3,100,890 of BSBN01001053.1, read as the reverse complement.
GCATTTTGCAAACTCAAAGTAAATTGCAATAGACAAGATGTTATGAGTGAATGGGATTTTTGCAACAATTTCAATTTGGTGATGAAATATAAGAAGGGAAGTATGAGTGTCGTGGCAGATATATTTGCAGTCGGAATCTTTGAAGCCTTGCCTGCCATCTTGGGTCATTGGATGCCATTAGTCTCATGCCCTAACTTTCTGTAATTCGACCTTGTATGGATGGGCATACAGATTGAGACATGATACTGTAAGTGCCTAAAAAATGAACAGGAATACATGGCAATTCGATGATGATCCATTAATCTTGCACATGATCCTACGTGGCATGAAAATTAATATAACTCTCACTTCTTCCATGGTGAAAATGCCTTGTTAACCTTTTAGAATCTCCCATGTATCTCCTAAAAGTCAGTCAAAGTCAACCACAAAGTGTTTGCAGTATCTTTCTAAACAAAAACCTTTGTTTTTGGCCAAAAATCCGAGTTCGCCCCTTTAGTCATCAGTTCGTCCTGACGAATGGATTGCTACTAAAAGGGGTGAATGCCTATTTTTATCTCCAGCATGCGAGCCTTTGCATGAGCGGGATTTTTCTAATTTTTGGCGTTTAAACTCATGTTTGTGCTTTTCTTAGGTCAGTTATCTTTAGAAATTGCTTTGCTTTCCATCCCAAAACCTAAACCTAATTTTTCTTTCCTATAGATGCCTCTTTTGCAGTCCTTAGAGGGGTCCAAATTTTGTTTATTGAATAGCTCCAGCCTCAACAAAAGTTGGAGACCACCAACAGCTTCAAAGCTTCTAGTTTACTACCTAGAGTTTCAAAGCTTCTATTTTTATTTCTTGCATGTCTCAATACAAACCCCTACAAGCATTTATTTCAGTGTTTCCAATCAAATTTATCCACCCCTTTCACCATTGGAGAGTTCCACAAATTGAAAGAAGAGGAAGGAAAGCTTCAGCTCGGTTCTTGAGGACCTTTTGTCAACCATTAAATTTGCTCCGTGCCTTGGATAAACCTAATCCCAGGTGTGGATGTTTTAGTTTATATTTTTTTAAAATTTTAGAGTAGATTTATTTGGTTAATTAGTTGCTTGTTGTTTGTGGAAAAGGTGTGAAGGTTAGAGTAGATTTTAGATTTTAGGAAACCTAGTTGTAGGGTTTTAAAACTGTTCTATTGTTATTTAGATTAGGAAAAGATTTCCATTGTCTTTGAAAACATTGTTCATTTAAAGCTCGAGCTTCATTATAAAAAGAGGGTTGTATTTTAAATTTATATTAACAATTTATGCATTCAAATAAACAAATTCAAATACAAGAAGATTTAAAACAAAAAAGGAAAGTCTTTTGTTGCTTGCATCTTTGACTGAAGAAGAGAAATTGATCCCAAAATTACTTTTCCTTTCTTTGTCTTTTGTTTGCTGATTGTTGAAAGTTGTTTGGAAATGAAGAAAAACCTTTATCTTTATTATTGTATTGCAATTATTTCAAAAAAAGGAAAAGAAGGGTTTCAGCACTGTTAGTTTATTTTTCCTTTTGCAAAAGAGAAAAGCTTTTTGTTTTGTATTGTTGCTTTGGAAGGGCGAAAAAGGAATTGTTTATTGTTCATTACATTTAATTTTTGAAAAGGATTTTGATTTCAAGGTTAGTTTCCAGTTCATAGACAATTAATTGCATTTGCTTCATAAAAGGGAAGAACACAAAAAGAAGCTTTCTTTTAATCTTTTAACTTAGTTAACTATCTAATTATTATTGGTTGATTTGATTAATTAATTCAATTCATTAAAAAGGCAAAAATAATAAAAGCAATTTCATTCAAATTCATTCTATTGCATTCTAAAACCCAAAAACATCTAAAACAAACAAAATAACAAAAACATTTACTTTTACATGCAATCCAAACAAAGCAAGTGATCAACACTTCGCTCTCAAAATCAAAACAATCAAACCAAAACAACCAAGTCAAACATCCAAACAATCAACAAAGTGATCAACACAATCAAGTCTTGCCACATCCGTAACAGTGAGTTGAATTGTATAGGCTTTGATGCCATTGATCAGGGGCCTAGGATGGTGCCCAAAGGATAGACACACTTAGTGGACTAAATGTGCTATGGAGGGTGCAAACACACATTGAATGGTAGAGGCCAAGAACTATATCAAAGTGTAGAAAGCTAAGGGAATGTTGACAAACATAGTTAGACACTACCATGAAAACTGTAATAAGCAAAGTTTTATTATGCAATCATTCTGTACAAGATCCAAGAGGTTGGATGTATGAATGCCTAAGCTATACTTTTGTTCTACTACTAAGCTAGCTAACTCACTAACCTGTTAATTGATTGTTACAAAAAATGGTAGAATACATTAGTATCCATGTAGGAGGGTGATGAACGGCTTGGAAGTTACAAGACTATTTGCCACTTTATTGTTTCAAAAAGGTCTATTAGAACCAATGTTACATTGGGATGTGCCCCCCCTCGAAAAATTACGTTTATAGAGACAACAACGTTCCCAAGATGGTAAGATGCAAAAAAAAATATCCCTTCATTGTGCCCACAATGCCACCACTAGGCAGGAGACATTCTTGGGACATCTCCCTTGGTGGGGATGTTGGGGGGATGTCGGGACATCCTTGAGACTTCGAAGAAACTCGCTTAAGTCCTTTGAACATACCTGAAATGTCTGCCTGTCCCTTGCGTCAAACACTTGCAAAAAACAATTTTGTTTTAAAAAGTTAGGCATTTTCTTGATGTTTGTGCCCTCAACCCTAACCTCACACCCTCACTCCAAATCACCATCAAAGTTTGAAAGCATTGAGCAAGGCTACAAGTGCAACAACAACATAGCAAAAGTGAGAGAATTAGCAAGAGGTAGAGCAAGTGCCAAGTCTTCATCGATTAATTGTTCAAGTTTCAACACACGCATCAAGCCCTCAAGCCTTCAAGGTAAGCCATGGTCCTTATTTATTTTAAATGTTCATTTCTAAATGGCTAAATCTAAAATAAATGATTATGCAATTGGTTTTCAATTTAGATATACAGTAAATTGTTCATAGAATCGTATATGGCTATAAAATATTGTTTCTACTTTTAGGGTTGTTGAACTGTTGTTTTTACTGAAAACAACAATTAGACATCCCTAAAAAACAACAGTTAGACAACCCTAAAAACAACATTTGGGGGTTTAAGTTTTAACTTTAAATTTATAACAGCAATATTTTAAGTTTTAAAATTTATTTATTAAATTATTTATAAACGTTTATTTGCAAATTTAAATAAATAGTTGATTAAGACTAGTCAAATTAGGATTTTGTGTTTTGTATATCCTTTGCTTTTGTGCTTTGTGCGATTTGAAGTAAGAAAAACAAAAGTGAAATTCTTGTTTGACAAAGGTTGAATTTGAGCCTCTGAGTATAGATGCAAGGGAGGACTGAGGCAACTAGTTCTATTGGGAACATCCAAGTTATTAGAAGGATTTGCTAAGGGTCTCTTTGATAAGAAGTCACCTTTAAGACAATTTGCAACCAAATTACACACAAAACTTGGGCCAACAGGGGGCACTAGGCTATGGAGATACCATTTTTGTGAACTCGAATTTCAAGGCAACATTATGAGAGTTAATGCACACCTTCTTCATGTCCGAGGCAAAAGTGTGGACGTATGTGACTAGTTGTCACTCAAACAAAGGGCTGGAATAAATAGATCGTGGGGTTGTGGTGAAGAAAAACATTTACAACTGCTACCATGCGATAGAGAGGCCCTACCCCTACTCCTACTAGTACTAAAACTTTCAAAGAGCCACAACTTCTTGCTTTTCCATCTAGTTTAGGGACAATAGAGCTTAAGGGTAAACGTAGAATGACTAGTAGTGATGCTGGAAACACAATGGTAGCTATCCAATGTGCAAAATAATGATGAGTCAGATGATGCCGTTGGCAAATTTTTCTTTTCCAATAGCATTCCATTCCATGTGGCTCGCTCTCCTTATTATAAGGAGGCCATGGAAAAGATAATAAGAGCATGACTATCATGTGTGCCACCAAGGAAGACAAAATTGAGGACAACAATATGGGATAAGAACTTTTACAAGATTTATATTCTAATGGAGAAAATGAAAGCTACTTGGGTCACTAGTGGATGGAATATAGTCATGGATGGGTGGATGGACATTAGGTATTGTCCACTCATCAACATTATGGTCACATGTATAGAGGGCCCTTACTTCCTTAGGACTGTTGATTGTTCAAGGTATCGGAAGAATGCCGATTATTAGCTCCAAATCCTTAGAAATGCAATTGAGGAAGTTGGACCAGAGAATGTGGTGCAAGTAATGATAGATGCAACCTATGTGTACAGAGCTGCAAGGAAGTTGATTGAGGCGGCCTACAAACATGTTTGGTGGACTTCTTCTGTACATGGGCAAAATTGGTTGGATCAAATAGGTTGTTAATGATGCTAGAGACGTGCAGATGTTTATTTGCAACCACCACAGTTTACATGCACTATTTAGTACCTTCTCAAAGAAGGAATTTTTTGAATCCTGTAGAGACTAGATATGCATTGTACTTCATTGTCTTGGAGAGGATGCTTGAGTTGCAAGAGACATTGCAACTAATGGTCATGATAGTAGAGTGGAATCGATAGCTTGATTCTAAGTCAGAGTAGGGGAAGAGGGTGCAGGAAGTGGTAAAGAGTGACATTTTTTTGGGCTGGTGCAAAATACATTGTCTATATCATTGCTTTAGTCTTCACTACCATCAGATATGGGGACACTAATGCACATAGTCTTGGAGAGGTGTATGAGTGCATTGATAGTATGCTTGGCCAAAAGAAGGCTATTGTATAAGAGAAAGACCCCACATTGTAGTTCTATCATGAACATATTCAGCCAATCTTTCAACAAAGATGGGAGAAGGTCAACATTGCCTTGCACATGGCTGCCTATGCATTGAATTTGAAGTGGTGTATGCAAAGGCTTGGTAGAGTTACCCTTATGGAGGATGTTGAGGTGAAGGTGGGGTTCATGAAGGCTATTTAGAAGATGTATTGTCTTGAGGATGTTGTCACTGTTCGTATTGAGTGAACAAAATTAGCCACTCTTAAAGGGATATCTAAAAGAGGTCAGAATAGATAGGGAGACTATGGCATAAGAGGACCCAATTCTATGGTGGACTATGCATGGGCCATTTTATTTGACAACCATACTCACCATACATCTATTATCTGAGGTTTCTTGTTCTTTTGTTGTTGAGAGGAATTGATTTACTTATAGCTTCATCCACTCTATTAAGAGGAACAAGCTTACCTCTAGGATGACAAAGAAGCTTGTAGTTGTACATAGCACCTTGTGTCTCATTGACTGCAACATGCTTACGTATAAGGAGAGTCCAACAACTTGATTGGATGTTGAGCTAGAAGAGCTACCACATGTTGATGATGATGCGGCATAGACAGGGCTGGTTGGTATTGTTTTGAGGAGCTTGACCTCAAGGAGTCTAGTAGTTCAAGTGATGAGGAGTTTGGCATGGACTTTGGGGATGATTAGAGGCATTGGGCGATTGGCCAATTGTATTTGATTTTGAATGTAGTCATTTTGAATATAATATATTGATATTCGATATTTTGAATTTTTATTGTTCATAATGGGTTTAGTATATCGAAGTTTCATTTGTTATCTGTCATGTATTTTGTATAACTAATTTTTCAAGTACCACATATATTTGCATTATCATCTCCCTTTTTCGAGACTTGTGGAACCATAGTTGGAAGACTCAAACTCGGCAAAAATTTGGCAGATCCAAAATTTGTGACTTGACACAAACTCGGCGAAAACTCAACAACTTCTAATTAAAAAAATAACTTAAATTTCTTTAAAAACACAAATTTTTTAAAATTCAATGACAAAATGTATCCGATGAGTTCATAAATGAGTACAAAAGTGTTTTCTATTAGATTTGATCTATGTTACACAGAGTTTCTTGATGGGGAGACGGGGGGACCAAGGGCCTAAGTTTGGGGATGATAGGGGGACAGTGGTGGGTGGGGGTCTGGGGCGGAGCCCCCAACGGGATTGAGGGGTAGCACCCCTAGTGGGGTTGAGGGGCAACGCCCCTCGTAGGTCTGGGGGTAGCGCCCCTGGTGCGTTCCCTGTCACGGTACAAGGTGGAGTCAAGGGGCAGAACCCCCACCACTAAGCCCAAATTAAGTGCTTCGATACCACACAAACCTTCGTGGTGCACGTCATTTTCACAATTTTATCACTATGTTTTCTACAAGTGGCCCTCGTAGGGTCTGGAGGCAGTGCCCTTGGTGTGTTCCCTATCACGGTACAAGGTGGAGTCAAGGGGCCGAGCCCTTGCCACTAAGCCCAAATTAAGGGCTTCGATACCACACAAACCTTCATGGTGCACGTCATTTTCACAATTTTATCACCTATTTTTTCTACAATACCAAGTCCTTACTTTTCCTATCCTAATACTCTCACTCTTGCAGCTTTTCGCCTTTCTCATTTTATCACTTTTGTGACTGCTTAGGGTGTGGGTGGAGCCCATAGACCATTAGGGACAGTGTTACTAGCACGAAGATCCAAAAGAAATTCTGATTTTTTTTTGCCTCATTTGCTGTGTCTCTCGAGTTTTCGCTCAGACTCACTGAGTTTTTGGCAAATGCTTGGCGAGAAAACTCTGCGAGATTTTGGCGAGTTACTCGCCACGCCAAAAAAATGGTAGGTACTTGCCGAGTCTGCCATCTATGTGTGGAACTATGATTAGAATAGACACAATTGTAGCTGTGCAGCAGGTTTAGAGAAGAGTTGGGCTGTCATGTTACTGCCATGTGTTTTGTTGGTGATGACAAGGTTGATGACTAAGCCACATAGGCCATGTGTGAATGTTGGAGTTATGAGCACCTAAGTGTTCCATATCCTCTTGGATCACTTAATTAAGACTACATGAGTTACTTAAGAAAAAGGCAATTAATTTGGCTTTGTAATGTTTAGTTGAGACCGAACCTATGTATTTACCATAGATGTATACATTTACACTTAATCCCATGTTAATACACCCATGTTTGTAAGATAATGCATCTATAGACAAATAGTTAATTTCTTAATCCTTTATCAGATTACAATTTTCAAGTCTTGAATGGCGAAAATGAAGAGAAAAATATTAAATGCAAGAGAAGCAATGATAACAAAATCTTAAATGCAATAGAAAGTAAATAATGGCGCACTCACAATATAATAAGAGAATTTATCTTGGAAAATTCTCTCGGATAAAAAATCAGCAAAAGCAACAATAACTGTATTAACTCATTTATTCACAATACAATAATATAGTTTGCAATTGTATTTCAACCTTCACTCATGTGCGTGTATTTATAGGATAATCAATGTGAGAAACTGTTAAGCAATATTATAATTCAATGGGTATAAATTTATAAAACCATGGGCCAAAAACCACCTAGAATTGTTATAAAGTATAAAACTTTTTTGCAAGGCTGTACAATCTAAAGTGGGTGTAAAACATGCAAACTATACAGCACATATCCAACAAAAAAATAAAATACTCTTAGTTTTCTTCTTCCTGGTAATAACCTATGCTAAATGTTTCCATAATTGTTTATTGGTTCAATCTATGTTATTATTTTTGTATCATTACATGGAAGGCATGTGTTGTCATCCTATCACAACTATGGATGTAGAAACAAAGTTGGACCCTGTGCTCATGAGTAGTGGGCTGTGGTAGGTTGAGTAGTTGGCAAAAGAAGTTTAACATGAGTTAGTGGTTGTGAATGGTCATGCCAAGAAAGGGTAAGATTCTAAGAAAGGTCAGCATGCACAAAATGGAAGGATCATTTAAGGAGATATTTATCACTATTTTTGAAATGTCTCTTGATGAGCCCCACTGTCTTGGGGCTTTTAGCCATTCCTAGGTTGGCCAAGGATGTTTGTGATGTCCTTTGACTATCCCTGGGATGTCCAATCGTACCCCTTTTTTCTGCCTTTAAAAAACAGTAAATTTCTATTTAGAAAGAAAGCACCCCCATGTTCCTTATCATACCCTTAGCCCTCCCTATAACTAACCCACAAACCCATTAGCAACTTACAATTACCACAATCAATTTGCATTTTCGACTTGTCGTAATGAAAATGTAATGTTCCCGTTTTCAACCTAGTTGTCCTGGAGCCACTTATCCTCATTCCAAATCTTTGGAGTAGATGTTTAATTATCAATTTTGGTAATTTGAGGAAAATTGATAATTAATCAGGGTATTTATATTTTTGGTGCACTTAAGTTATAATGTTGTATTTTATAAGGTGACTTAAGTGTGGGATGAGGACATATTTATATTTCTCTCTTAGACTTAGTATTAAAGTGAGCACCACTTTGGAATATGAGGACTTTATTAAGTTGGGGAGAAAAAAAATTATATTTTCAAGAAAGTAGAGTTTGTAAATCCCAGATTGCCTTTATAAGCTGATGGAGAGATCATTTGGGGGGTATGCTTGGAATTTGTATTGTTACTCTGTTGGATTGAACCTGCGTGTTCTTCCATTTTCTTCCTTCTTGTGGACGGAAACTCACTCGAAGAAGATCAGTTTCGGTAGTGTGATATCTACCCCAGCTGGTAATGGTGGTTTCTACTTCAGGAAACCAATGGAGTTGATTGGAGATAGCAGATTTTTATGCAGTTTGATGTTTGTTTCAGTTGGAGTTGATAGAAATCAATAGTAGATACATTTTGATGTGTTTGTTTGGGAGTTTTTTCTTGTTTTTGGTGTGCTCTAGATGGGCCGTTCATCTGCAGGTCCGTACCATCTGAAAAATGTGATTTGAAGTCTGCAAAAATTATTGATATCTTTTTGATCTAAGTTTTTGGTGTTGTCTAAGTATGATCAGACCGCTCCCTTTTAGACCATTATCAGAGTGTATGATGCATGTTATGATATGTTTGAAAAATCCTACGTTCTGCAATGCCGTACTGTTGAGATGTACGATCTGGAGATAGAAAAAAAAAAATAGGCAGTCTTGAGGTCAATGCCTTTGGAGATACCATTGTATGCTATGACTATTACATTCAATACCGATTGCATAGTGTCAGTTGCATTGCAGAGATAGTTATGAGCAAATCCATACTGTACCTGCCGTACTTGTTGGAAAGTACGATTCAGTCTTTAATGCATATTTATCTGTTTTTGGTGTTTGTTATCATGTGGAACATCTTTGTTAGTCTTCGGCGACTGCAATCCAGTTGATTAGAGTGAGTTTGGAGCATTATATTGGGAAGTGCATGCAATCCGTATTGTTTGAGGCTGTACGCTCCTGTAGGTGGTTATGCTAAGAATTCTCAAATGCAATCATTTCATTAAGGAGTCTTCTTGGTGTCTTTTGAAATGTTACTTAGACAAATCCTTTGTCTTTTGTGAAGATTCATTTGGGAATTTTGGAGTCTTGTGGCTACGTGGGTTTTTATGGTAAAAGATCTCTTATTTGTCTTACATTAAATTTGTCTTTTCTGAAGTCTTTGTTGGGACCACTTCAAATTGAGGTTGCTGTTCTAAAATTTTTGAGTTTGTTTTTTTGAGTCCATCCCACTCATGACCACCGTACCATTTCCTTAGTATATTGGAGTTTGAAAAAGAAGGAAAGCCTTGATTCTCTTGTGGGAACCACCACTAATCAACAAGTATATGGTGCAACATTATGGTGTTTGAAATTATTTTATTCGGGTTTTGAGGTGTCTCCATGTGTGCTTAGTGTTTGCAGCAGTTAGAGGACTGATCAGAGGTGTTTCTTGTATGCAAATTTATGGTGTTTGGGGATTGATCAGACCTGTCTATGAAACATGAACAATCTGATATGAGTGGACAGCAGCTCAAGGATCTTACAGTTCTATTTATGACAATCTGGGGGCAGTTCCTGAATGTTTTCAGAGGTGGTTTCAGTCTGATTTTAGCAGAGATATCAGCAGAGTAGTGTGTTATTAGACTTGCAATCTTCCTTTCAAAGGTATATTCAGTGTGCATCAGATATTGATCAATGAAAGCATATTTCCAATATGATATTCTGAGATTTAATGAACTGAATTTTCTGTAGCAGCAGTCTGAGTTTTTATATCAGAATGTTTAGTTCCAGCCTGATGCAAAAATTACTTGTATTTAGTTATTTGTAATGCATTGTTAAACTTGTAACTTCGGATGGTAGTACCGCCGAAGGGACCTTCATTACATGCATTCATTTTGTAACCCCTGGATAGTTTACCACCAGTGTGGAGAAAGTATACTGTTTATCTTTCTTTGTTCATCACCCACTGAATAAGTGGAGTATCCCCACTGCATAAATGGATGCCTGCTGTTAGCAGAAGATTGTATTTCATTTCATTGCATAGCTTTGATTGATTAACCGAAGCACTGTATGCTCTCACCTCGCCCATCCTGGGATCTTAGTAATCAGAAGTGTGGAGGCAATTTAGTTGTTCATGCATCATTGTGCTAACCTTGATGATCCATTGTTCATTGTTTGAAAAAAAAAATTGGGATAGATTGTTACAGAAAACAATGAAATTTTTATTTTTTATTGCTGCTATACTTAAATCAATGAATCTTGAATTTGACTCATGATGCAAATATCTAAACTTAAATCTTGATGTCATGTATAGCAAAACTTGTTATATATTTCTATCCCGGAGACATTCAAGCGGGAGTGGCTCTATCACCCATGTTATTGCCACAATATAGTATAGGTTCTGCACAATAGAATAAACACAGAAGCATGATGCGCTCAAAGGTACCGGTGACTCCTCCCATGGTATTAGCTACAGGTTCAAATCGATCCATTAAGATATAAGCTCATTTATATTGGTGCATAATCCATTCTTGCTTTAGTCAGCTGAATTAGTCCACTATATATATATATATATAATGGCCTCTTGGACTGCCGTCCCTGAAACACATCCTGCCATCCCTGTCCTGGAAACATTCTGGAATGTAGCCATTTGACTTTTTCAAGATGAATTATCCTAGTAGGTGAAGAACCTTTTTTGGTTGTAGTGACAAACTAATTAGCTTGGGATGCAGAATTCTACGTTACTCTTTTTGCGACTACCTCTTCAATTTTTTGGAGTGGTGCTCAATTCATCATAATTACATTGTCTCTTTCTGCACTCCTTGTGTTTTGTGTATCATACCTTGAATATATAGGCATGCCTTTAGATGTCCTTCAAAATTTGGAAATGTTATTTTTAGATGTAAATAGAACTTCTTTCTTCTAAACACAGTTTATTTACTTGCTCTCTCATAAATGCTGAAAAGGGAAAGTTATATTGTAAATTAAATAGCACAAAAGCACAACACTTTCTTTTTTATTGTGTAAATGGAAACCTTAAATCTAATTTCATATAACATAATGTGTTATGTATGTATTTTGAACATTTGAATGCTAGGCACGTCCAGAAATACTCTCGAAATGGCAAGTCTGTTTACAAGATTTTTCTAGGGAGTTTCTAGGGGTTTTAAAATTTATTTATACACCAAAATTGAATATGATTTTTATTTTTTATCTATATTTTATTCTTATGTCTAAGTTGCCGATCTTGGTATGGGTTCGAGTACGGGTATGAGGGCCCAGTATGCAGATATGACAATTTTTTTTTGCCCAGGGACAATACAACAACATATATAATTTTTACATATATATAAATTTTAAATTTATTAAATTATAATTATATATTTATAATTTAATTTTTTATATATAATATTATAAATTATAAATTATATTTTATAATTTATATATAAGTAATAAAATTATAAGTTTATTATATAATTTATTATAATTTTGTAATAAATTATTATTTTTTTGCTCAGTAAGACGCAACCAAAGGTTGTGATAGATTATATTAAGATAAAACAAGATTTACAGTGGTGTATTGTTCATGGCCTTTATGAATTGGCCACAAAGGTTACTGTTGCCACAAACAGTAATAAAACCTATACTAAGCTAAAGGCAAGCGGAAAGAGCTTGCAGCCACCTAAGAACAAATCAACCAACCGGCCCATGTGGTTGTGCTGGTGCAATTACATTTCTGTATTCTTTCCTTTCTTAGCCGATCGTAATGCCATTTGAAGTTAAGGTTTATTTTTCCTCCTCTTTACTTCTGTCCAATATTGGTCAGAAAGTGGAGTAGTCCTAGAAGTTTGTTCTGCTGCCCCATTTGTTTTGGCTGCAGGTTCCCCCGTGCCAGCTTTCACAGGAAGCATTGGGGGCCCCTAAGAGTTTGAAGTATTGTCTTTCTTGTCGGAGTTGATGGGCTGCGGTAGAGACCTTGACACTGCTGAAATCTGAGATGGATCAACATCAGAACTTGCTTTCATATTGCCCCCCTTCTGCACATCTATCTCCTGCGAGGAAATAGCAGCCTGAGGAGATACATGTTCCTCCTCATGATGTTTTGAGGGCGCATATATAGAATAATGATGTGGAAGGGCATCCATCCACTAGGATTGGTGCTTAGCATTGTTTCTAGGTTTGGAGCAATTATTAGCCAAGTGTCTAGTTTCGAAACATCTTCTGCAATGGAAGGGCAAACCTTCGTAGTCCAGAGGCTGTGTCCAGTTGTGATCATCAATCTTAAAAGTTATCTCCATGGGGAGATCTCTTGAAATGTCCAAATCCAGGAGGATGCGAGCAAATGTTGTGTGGGTGAAATTGGAGGTGTCAGTGTCAATAGCCAAAATGTCACCCAAAGAATCACCAATAGCTTTGAAGTAACCCTCAAACCAAAACTGCAGCGGAAGGTTTGGAAAGCGGACCCAAACTGGCTTCACTGAAAAAGATTCAGAGAGGGGGTTGAATTTTGAATACTAGGGTTTGAGGAGAAGCAGGTTTTGCCCCCAACACCATCGTTCCTGGAGGATGGCATCCCAATCCTATTTGTAGTCAAACACCACAATAAAAAAACCCTGCGCGCAAGGGTAGATTTCCACCTTACCTTTGAGCGTAGGATGCCAGGCTGTTTTGATCCAGTTGTGTAGATCTACAAGTTTTGGCCATAATCGGTTGAATTGGCCAATCAAACCGTTGGAGATGAAAAACTGCTCGCCATCAAAAACATCCCTCTTAAGATTCTCAGAAAAAATCAAAATTAGAGGAGATGCAGCGTGTTTGAGAGGGGTTTTCGGGCAAGTCTTGGAGAGCACCTGTGAGCTAGATGCCAACCCTCTCCTTTTTGGCTGAGCATCCCATGCCGCAAACCCAATCCCAGTTTGCAAAGCCCCATTGGTGACGACATTGTTTGAAGACTCACCAGACTCGGCTCGGACTCGCCACGACTCGTGAGTCCCTCGACTCAGCACGAACTCGCGAGTTGAGTCCAGGAGAGTCCCTGGTCGGGACTCGTGAGTCCGACCTCTGGACTCGCGCGAGTCCTGAGGCCAGACTCGCGCGAGTCCTGAGGCCAGACTCGTGCTACCCCTGGGACGTCTTAAAAAGACTTAAAACCCTCTTTGCGCGAGTCCTGAGGCCAGACTCGCGCGAGTCCTGAGGCCAGACTCGTGCTACCCCTGGGACGTCTTAAAAAGACTTAAAACCCTCTTTTTTTTTCATTTTTTCCTCATTTCAGCATTCTACATTTGCAAAAACACAGGTCTACACTTGAAATCAGCTTGAAAGAACCCGAGAAGACGAGCTGAGGAGATCATCATAGAGCCAGGGGAGTGATTTAACCTCTTTTTTTTTTTGTTTTTTTCAATTCAAAATCAGAAAAATCAAGAAAAACAAGGGGAATTGTTGCCAATTTTTTTTCTATTTCCCTTAATAACCTAATTCCTACTGTTTCTAGCTTGGTTTTGCATTCTATTTTTTTGCAAATGTTTGAATCTCATTTATTTGCTGATTTTTTACCAAACCCTTGCTGATTTTTTTTAACAATGTCATCTTCAAACCCAAGGGCAACAAGAAAAGACCCTGCATGGAAGTACGAGATACCAGGAGATAAAAAGGGTGAGGTGACATGTACTGAATGCAAGAAATGGATGACAGGAGGAATAAACAGATTGAAATACCACCTTGCAAGAATACCTGGGCAAAATGTGGATGTATCCTCAAAATTGACTTCTGAGATTGTTAGAGAGATGAAGGCCCTCCTTGTCGAGTATGAGATGAAAAAAGATGAAAGACAAAAAACAAAGGATGCACTAGCAACAACGATGAGTGGATCCACTTCTATCCCAAGTATCCGTCAGCCACATTCATCTTTTGGTGAGAGTGCTGAGGGTTCTTTCTCTACTCCTACAGCTACTGCTAGTGCTAGCTAGGGTCCTTCATCAGGACCAAATTTCTTTATTCCACGCAATGTTCCAGGAGCACAACCTTCACTTGAAGGTACCGGTTGGAATAAGGAAAAGCATCATGAAGCTAGGATGGCAGCAGCAAACTTTTGGTACTACAATAATTTACCTTTCAATGTGGCGAACAACCCATATTGGAAAGGTTTGGTGAATGCCCTTACAATTGCAGGTAAGGGGTTTAAGACCCCATCAACCAAAGATTTGAGTGGGCCATTGCTAGAGCAAGCCGTAAAGAATACACAGGTTGTGGTTGATGAGCAAAAGAAATTATGGGGAATAAAAGGCTGCAGCATTTTATCTGATGGGTGGACAGATGGACGGAATAGGACTCTCCTAAACTTTTTAGTGGCCTCTAATGGTGGATTGGTGTTCCTAAAGTCAATAGATGCCTCCAATGAAGTCAAAAATGTTGAGACTTTATGCAATTTATTAGATGGGGTGATCCAGGAGGTTGGGGTTGATAATGTTGTCCAAATTATCATGGACAACGCAGCCGCATATGTAGCTGTAGGTAGACTACTTATGGAGAGGCATCCCACAATTGCATGGTCTCCTTGTGCTGCACATTGCTTGGACTTGTTGCTAGAGGACATTGGGAAGATTGGATGGGTCAAAAGTGTGGTTGAAGATGCCAAAAATGTTGCAAAATTTATCTACAACCATACTTGGGTGCTTTCCTTGATGAGGAGATTCACAAATGGCAAGGACCTTGTGTGACCAGGAGTGACACGATTTGCTAGCCACTTCCTCACATTGCAAAGCATTCTTGGTGCCAATGCTCATCTCATGCAAATGTTTGTGTCCGATGATTGGAAGCAGTCTCCATTTGCCGGTAAACTTGAAGGGAAGAGGATTGTAAGCATAGTTTTTGATCTGACATTCATAAAAAATGCAGAGGAGTTGATCGGGGTAAGTAACAAACACAAAAATAAACTTTATACATGATAATCTATTTGCTGTTTTTTTTGAGGGGTTAATTTTGTAATAATTTAACATTTGTTTTGATTTTTTCAGGTGACAAAACCTTTGGTGAGGGTTCTTCGTATGGTGGATGGAGTGGGCATGCCAATGGGTTTCATATATGAGGCCATGGATAGGGCCAAAGAGGCCATTTCACATTACTATGGCGGCAACAAACGAAAATATGAAATCATTTGGCACATGATTGATCGGAGATGGACAAACCAACTCCACCAGCCAATACATGCCTTTGCCTACTTCTTGAACCCGAAGTTTTACTTCTCGGACACAATTAAGGCTGATGAGGAGGTCATGGCAGGTGTTATCGGATGCATTGATAGGATGGTCCCTGATCATGAGATGAGAGACAAGGTGCTTGATGAGTTGGAGGTGAGATTTGTTACATCTTATTTATGAATTTGCAATGTTCATTGTTGACTATCTATGAATTTTCTATATCTTATTTAATTTAATTTTTAAATTTTATCTATTCAAGGTCTACAAGGGTGCAAAAGAGAGACTCTTTTCCTCACTACAAGCAATTGAAAAGAGAGGAAAACAACAACCAGGTAAAAAAAAATGTTCAATAGTATACTACAAGATGAAATTAGAAACTTGATTCTTACATTTTTTACTTTATTCTTAATACTTATATTTTTTAAATGTGTTTTTGTAGATTTATGGTGGGAAAACTATGGTTGTAGCACGCCAAATCTTCAAAAGCTAGCCATCCATGTCTTGTCGCAGCCATGTAGTGCTTCTGGGTGTGAACGTAATTGGAGTTTATTTGAGAACATTCACACAAAGAAGAGAAACAGGTTGACTCAGCAGTGCCTAAACGATTTAGTTTTTGTTCAGTATAACCTTTGCTTTCGAACTAGAAAGGTGGAGGGTGTTTCACATGAGTCCCTCGACTTGGATGATATTGATCCATATGGTGAATGGACTATTGATGAACAAAATGATGATGCTGATGTCTTCCTTACTAATGAGGATCTTGCGGAATTGGAGAGAGCAGCAACAAAAGAAGAAGCAGCAGGATTGGAAGCAATGGCGGAGGACGAAGACACTTTTGAAGATCAAGAAACCACTCCTAGTCCTCAATCTCCTCATTTGGATACTGTAGCAGCACCTACTAGTTCTAGGCCTTCAAAATTGACTTTCATTAGGAGGGGAAAGAGGAAGATGTTATAGATTTAGATTGTATTTGGTTGTTAATGTTTTCCTCATTTTGACATATGATTATATGTAAACATTTATAAACTTATGATGCTGTTATACATTTTGAAAGCTTGAAACTATGAGTATGAATGATGAAATTTCAATGATTGAGTGTTTGATGATCATATGACGTGTAATCTTTGAATTATGACAAATTGATAATCAAATTAGGCTCTTATGTTCTCTAAATGCATTAATTTCTTTAAAAAAAAAAAAAAAACTACGTTTTTTTTTTTTGCCGAGTCCTAGACGAGTTTTTTCCCGAGTCCGTGTCGAATCCTGAGTCCGAGTCCTATTTTGGGCTGCCGAGTCCGCGCTGAGTCCGAGTTTTCCAACTTTGGGCGACGGTATCCTGAAAAGAGGGGCCCAACATAGCATTTGGCTCTGCCTTACAAACACCAATAGCCAAGACGGAGGCATTATTCACTGCCTTGATATCGCCTCTGTAATCCCCATAAGGGAGCAAACAATTGCCAGGAGAAACCTGCAAAGCAGAACTCAGTGGAGAACTTAAGGTTTCGGGCGACTAGTAGAGTTTTGGGAGTGACATCGTTTTCCCTTACTTTCAAGATACAATATTCTTAAATTGTATTTTTTTAACTGTATATTTTTATAATAAATTATTATTTATATAATAAACTCGTAATTTTATTTTTAAATTATATATAAATTATAAAATATAATTCATAATATTATATATAATTATGATATAATATATAATTATAATTTATAATATATAATATTATATATATTAATTTATAATTTTATACATATTAAAAATTATAAAAACAGTAATACTCATAATTACAAATAAACAAAATATTTAAACACTTCATAATATTATTGAAAAATATAGTCGGGACTATGAGAAATCTCGAGGGCACGAGAACTATCCCGACTATGAGAAATCCCGAGGGCACACAAAATTCGTTCGATTGCAGTCCATATTCATTCAAGGCTATCCCGACTATGAGAAATCCAACAATCTGGGCGGGCGACACAAAGCATTCCATTGACCACAAAAGGGAGGGCATCTATTCCATGCTAGCATCTTCAACCGCAAAATATTTCTAATGTAGAAATAGTGATTGATGACAAAATGAGCTTTCAACGGTGGATAACAAAACTTGTTTGACGTTTTTTTCGTTGACATTCATTGCGAGACGTTGGGGGGTTCGCCTCGGGTTCCTGGTGGGTTAAGAGCATCTTCAACCGCAAAATATTTCTAATGTAGAAACAGTGATTGATGACAAAATGAGCTTTCAACGGTGGATAACAAAACTTGTTTGACGTTTTTTTCGTTGACATTCATCACGAGACATTGGGGGGTTCGCCTCGGGTTCCTTGTGGGTTAAGAACCCACAGGGAACTCGGGGCAGACCTTGGGCGAACTCTCCGGCATCCCGTACCCGAACTGTACCAATACGGGCATGGCGGGTAAAACAGAAGAACCCAGTAACACAGTCTTATGTTGTAGACATGGTATTTCCACAGTCCATGCTGATAATTGTAGTGCTTTTGGAAAAAATGTGTGTTGCTTTTTTGCCTCAATGTTTCGGATCACACTCCGTTATCCATCATCAAGAAGAAAAGAAGAGAATGCAAATGAGTTCAAATTGCAGAGATAGTCCCTTAAAAAGAGAGAGAAGGGGGTTCGGATTACAAGAATAGTCTAAGGTAAGGAGGCAAGAACAAGACTAACCAAAAAAGAAGAAAAATAAGGAAACCAAAATTGAAAAAATATTTAATAAAATGAAAGTCAAAAGAAGACAAAGGGAAGAAAGAAAAAAAGGAGACTCCAAGAAGAAAATCCAAGAACCAACTGAACCAAAGGTTATAAAAACGAAGTAAAAATTAAGAGTGACAAAAGAGAAAATATAAATAAAGTGGGAAGGACAGCGAAAAGAAATATATATATATATATATATATATATATATATATTCATGTATGGGTATTGACACATATATGGGTATGCTCTTATTCCTTCTTAATTTTCATATTAAGTTATTCATTTATATGTAGTTACATACGTATACTTATATATAGATCTTGAAGAAAGAGACAAATATTCTTTACCCATGAGTGTAGATCTGTGGGGCTGGGCCACAGAGATGAAAAACGACAGATAAATGCCTCTACAGCATAGTATTCCCCTTCTTCCTGAACCTCCTCTTGCAGCTCCAATAGTGGGATAGTCTCTGTCTGTTTAACGAGGCAGCCCACCCTGTATTGCTTCTCCTTGCCGCCCTACTTGTCATACTCTTTCTGTGTCTCTACCAAACCCCTGGCTGTGGCAGCCTCCAAATAAGACTTTCCATTGAGCCTTGATATTTTTGGCGCCAACTCTGCACAACCTAACCCTTCGGGCACAAAGAAAATGCATTCATGCCCTGTCAGAGAGGCCACATCTTGTGAAGAAACAGGCTCTAATGCCTTGCTGCACACTAGATCACCCTTAGCTGCGCTGCCCTACTTAGGGTTTTCAGCTGTGCCCATCATTCAGTCACACCCTATCAACCAAATTATTCATGCACAAACAATAAATTCTTTAAGGGTAACATTCTTCACGAAGTATTGCATCACATTGTTTGGATAATAAGTGCTATTGAAATAGTTAGAAAGTTAGATTAAGATAGTGGTCAATAAAGTGTGGGAAGTTACTTTCCTTTAAGGAGTTTGTAGGTGGTTATGTAATGGGAACTGGGAAGAATGGCTTTATAAGGCCATGTTGCTAATGTAATTATCAATCTCAGCAATCCTGAAAGAATAAGATGCTACCTTTATTTCTGCAATAATGGTATACTTAAAGTTGTTATGTGTGTGCTCACCATTTCATACGGTATTAGAGCTTCACACATTCTTGTCCTGTGAAGTAGTATAATGAAGCATTTGTTCTTCTGAAAAACAGGAGTGGAGAAACATTGCTTGTTGAAGTGTTGTCTCAGATTGCAATGCATAGAAATATTTATTTGACAAGTTTAATTGAAGATATGTCGCTTGGCTATGGTATTTGCTAGTTGCTTCGGAATTTTTGGGGGGTTTACATTTCCTTTTGCTGAAGGTTGGTCATGTTTGGAGTGCTACTACATTTCTTCTAGGCCAAGAGGCTTGTCTATTGGATTGTTGCTGCCATTGCCAAAGGCGTCAGGCATGATCTGTGAAACAACACCATGTTTTTGTGGTTTGGATGTGCAAAGTGTTTGCATCCTATGAGAGCTTGCATGCCGTTTGAAGGCCACAAGAAAAGTTTTGTTGCAGATATCGTATGGTGTGAAACGGCTGAGTAGTGAAAGGGAAAGTTTAACAGCACTGTTGTATACATTCTTTGTTTTTGCTGTTGTTATTATTGGCTGTGTATGTGCCAAGCTTCAAATCTGCAATATTAGGGTGCTCCAATAAATGGCAATATTAGGGTGTGCTTAAGATTGAAGATTGATTAATTGTTTATGAAGAAGCAAACAATACAATAAGAAAGGATAAAGAGATGCATTTCATTCTCCTGATCTGCTTGCTTCGATGAAGGAATAAAAGGCCTCAGAAATCATATAGGATCTTGTCTCCTCAAAATCACGTTTGTTTTTGCATGGAAGGAAATGGTTTGCCAAGCTATTTCTCTCTTGTGTCATCTGCAAGTACGATTGTGGGAGGATTTTGCTGCGTGAAAGATTGAATGAAGAAGTTAAAAAAAATAAAATTGTTTCCCTGTGGACACCGCAGGTGCATGGTTGGGCCTGCAGGTAGCTGGTAGTTTGTGGCTATTCTCACTATGGTCATGGTTTATGTTTTGACATTAGTAGTTTGGTTTGTTTGAACCAAGTTTGTTTTTGAGTTGGTGGTATTAGGTATGTGGTGGTGTTGAAATATGATTGACAGTAGAATATTATTTCATGTGCATTGACAATGGTGCGTGGTAATTGAAAACTAAAACTCTAATTAACATTATTTGTAATTGAAGCCATTTGTAAATTCATTGTAAGCATGCATTATTGGTTGAAACCAACACCCTTTTTTAATCTGAAAATGGCTACATGTAGGTTTGTGCTCTCGGGGCATTTTCATGCTTGTATTGTACTGATCAGGCTTTCAGGGATTCTAGTGCTACACTAAGTGAATAGGCTCTAAGGATTGGTTAAAGAGGAGGTGGGAGGCACAGGAGGTTGGAGGCTTAGCCCATCTCGAGTTAGCTTCTCACTTACAGATGGTACACTACTTGAGAGGCACTGGATCTTCATTTAGTGTCCCCTTTTGGATTACAGGGGGGCTTGGCAGTTCTTGGACAAGGAGAGGTTTGTACTCTCAGAGGAGGGATATTCTCTCATTGTTGGATTTGTTTCTCTATACACTTGAGGAGGGATTTGTTCCTATTGGGCACCAGAGGAGGGATCTGTACACTCTGAGGAGGGTATACTCTCAAAGAGATGTTCTCTCATTGTGCATTGGAGGAGTTTGTTCTCTCATAGGAGGAATTTGTCCTCTCGAGTTGGGATTTGTTCTCTCGTGTTATACATGGGATTCGGGATGGATAGTCAGGGCATCCACTATGTTTGGTTAGGTGTCTTGGTTAGTTGGTGATACTTTGGAGTTTGGTGAGCTGTTTGTATGTCCTAGTTCATTGGGTGTTGAGTTGGGCTGCTGCGTCTAGTCCAGTACCAGTGTTCCTATCTTTGTTTGGAGTGATGGAATAAGGGGGAGGAATGTTGGAAATATTACATTTTTGGTTAGTATAGTTAGTATGTAATAAATAAATGTATTATAACGTCACATTGTTAGAATAATAAGTGATAGAATATTAAGTAAAATTATGTTAGTGGTCAATAAATTGTGGGAAGTTACTTTCTCGTATGGAGTTTGTAGATGGTTATGTAACAGGAAGAATGGCTTCATAAAGCCATGTTGAAAGTGTGATCATCTATATGAGCAATCCTGAAAGAATAAGATACTATCCTTATTTGTGCAATAATGTTATAGTTCAATTTGTTATCTGTGTGCTCACCGTTTCAATATCCAGGAATTGCAGGTACATTTGTTCAGTTGCTTTCACCTCAATTTTTTCCCCTTAAAATCAGTTGATTTTTCTTTTATTATTGTTATTGCAACCATTTGTTACAGAATACCTTTTTGCATAGCAGCCTCTCTAGCATTCTAGTTTTGTGCATTATTCTATAGTTATGAACTTGCAGTTGTATCAATTGATATGCGAGGTAACTGTGGTCTGATGAATTACTGCACAAACATAGTCCATTCTTTTTGCATAGCAGCCACGCTGTAACATTATAGTTTTGTGTATTCTTCTATGGTTACGAACTTGCTGTTGTATGAATTGAAATGTGAGGTGACCATGGTCTGATGAACTACTGCACAGACAGTCGATTCTTTTTGCATAGCAGCCATGCTGTAAAATTCTAGTTTTGCACGTTCTTCTATAGTTATGAACTTGCTGTGGTCTGATGAATTACTGCACAAACATAGTCCATTTTCTTTCTATGGTACTTTAATATCTGTCTCTATGTGGGTTTTTAATTTCACATTATTTTGTTTTGTGTTCTAATTTCCAATTATGTTTTTTTTTCATCCTTTTTGAAATTGAATTTCAGTTGTCTCTTTCCTATGGCGGTGTTGGAGCTCGAGGGACACTTGTTGACAGACATGCTTTATGTTCTGCAAAATGTCAGGTATTTTCTAATTCCATGATCAGAGACTAGGAGAAAAAAATAGCTGCACTTACACTGAGTAGCCAGCAAATTTGAATTTTCCAACTGCTCTGCTTAAGAGTATCTTGCTTTCTACTAGGCACTTGCAAAACTTCTTCCTGTATTACACCGTGAGGGTCATCGTGCACTGATTTTCAGTCAGTGGACTTCAATGCTTGATATTCTAGAGTGGGCACTGGACACAATTGGCGTGACCTATAGACGATTAGATGGGAGGTATACCTGGAACCAAACCCTACCCTGAGAAGGCTGTAGTACATTTGTTACTTTGATATAAATCATTTGGCATAAAATTTTTTAAAACCTTGTTCTCACATTATACATCTCTGAAATTTATCTGAAAAATGACTCTTTGCCAGCACCCAAGTCTCAGATCGGCAGACCATTGTTGACACTTTCAACAATGATCCTACAATTTTTGCATGTTTGCTTTCAACCAGAGCAGGAGGCCAAGGTCTAAACCTAATCGGGGCAGACACAGTGATTATTCACGACATGGATTTCAATCCCCAGATGGATCGCCAGGCTGAAGATCGTTGCCATCGTATAGGACAAACGAAGCCTGTGACTATCTACAGGTGAAGCTGATTTGACATTATTATTTATCAAGTATTTTGTAGGCAAGATTAGGTTTATGATTGGCTGATCTATGGAGAACCATGTTGCTACAATGCATAAAAAATTTCCACTACTTGATTTCGTAACTGCTAAATAACATTATTGCAATGTAGTTTCTAAACCATGCACAATTGGCTTAGTATGCAAACTCATAATGTGATGTGATTTGCAGATAATAGCAAGAAGTTTATTGACAAATTTATACTAATGATCTGTTTTTACAGGCTTGTGACCAAGGGGACGGTTGACGAGAACATCTATGAAATAGCAAAACGTAAGCTGGTTTTGGATGCAGCAGTTCTTGAATCGGGAGAGGAAATTGCAAATGAAAGTGATAGTGATGCACGGACCATGGGAGAGATATTGGCTGCTATCCTTGCATCTGCTTCGAGTTAAACAGTTGATAGGAACATTCACTTTCAGTAGAAATCATGTGTCTTGACATGATGTAACAGAGTGAGGAGGTCAGTTAAATATGGACTTTGTAAATGAATATGGAACTTAACATACCAGGACCCAGATCCCTTCAGTAATTCAGCTGAGGTTTGGAGCTTGCACAAACAGGAAATTTTGCAACTGACATGATAATGCATGTGGTTCTTAAAACTCTGCCACGTTAGGTCATGGATTTCAGTAACTGGAACCCATTTCCAAGTTCAATTGAAATGCTTGTAAAAGTGTTTGTAGAATGCAAGCCCTGGGCACATGATGCCACCACATATGTGGCATGTATTTCTATGGAAATTATATAATATACTGGCAAATGTGATTACAAAGAAGTGAAAATTATCTACAAATAAATTTCACCTTGATAACATCAGAAATTGTTTACTTATAGATGGGAAGAATTTTACTAGACCTTCCTTTAGCCCCCTGGGGCATTCTAGGTTTACTGTTCTGCAAATTTGGGGGCATGGAAGCTCCGTTTGTTATTAAGGTGCAGATTTTGTAGTAGAAATTTTATTCTTGATATATTATTGAATCTCATGAAATTTCTGCAACTCTTCGTACCATATTGTTTTTTCATTCTTAGACAATCTCTAGATTACCAATGTTTATAATGGTACATAGGTTATTGTACCTTTTGAAAGCGAGCTTCTCTGTCTATCTGTCTTTCCTGTTAAACCATATTGGTGTAAGTTCAGAGTTACGTTGCATTAGGAGTTTGATACCATCTAAGTCATTTGAAGCATGCAATTGCAATCTTCATGTAGGATTCCTTATCACCCGTAGAGGTAATGAAGATTCACCTGTAGAGGTGTTTGTGTTTTGTATGCCAATTTTTCTATGTCAGTTACATAATGTACATCATGATCGAATCATGATTGCAATGAACTGTTGTGGTTCAACTGGTGGTACATATATAAAATGAGAAACCCTTGATCTGCCCTTACTAGCAGTTCGAAATAAATCAATCAAATAGAACAAGTCTGGCAATCAATATCAGGAGTTTGTCATCTAATCCTCTAGTGACATGTTTGAGATCCTGTTAAAATGCTGAGTACAATAATCTTTTTTACAGTTTGTAGCCAAGTGTTGTTAAAGCTAGACTTCAAAACTGATAAGGTTTGAATTCCTATGATACACAAGAATGGCAGTAGGAAATATTTCAAATTAGAAGAAATGCACTTAGGCTAAGCAAAGAAGAATGATCACAGGATCAAGATTCAATAGAATTGCCATTTGCAGTAGCTCGGCCATAGAACGAAAGATTCTGACAGTGTAAAGGAAAAATTAGTGCATGTAGTGAGGAGTCTTCCTGGCTAGAAGATTCTGACAAAAATCAGCAATTAGGAACCCATGGCAAGTTGACCCTGAAATACATAGAAGAAGAGTCAGAGAATCAAAATGGCTGAAGTAAGGAGCTGGGCTTAAGCCGACGAGGATGAAACCTGCAGGAATGCATCATTCGCTTGCCAGACATGAATTTGAAAACCTAGATAATGGGGTTCATAAGAGACATGCGAGGAGTCACGAAGGGGCCATCTGTTGGAATAATCACGAGGTCAGAGAGAATCAAGTGGGGAAGAGGAGGAAGAGAAGCTACCTTTGCACATTACATTTCTGAGCTAAAATTGAGAGTAAAGCCTAGAAACATAGGGTCTCAAAGGAGCTGCCATATAGAATCAAGCACAGTGTTTCATATGGTAGAGAGAATGTCCATGGTAATATTCCTATATTTGCTTTTTAAAGTTTTTTCTTTGTTTTATAGCTATTGTATCTTTTTTGCTTGCATCAATGAACAGTTTTGGAGTATGACACAATTGTGTGGAATATATATTCTACTGACACTTGGTTCTACAAGGGACTTTACTTCAAAGTCTTCATAGTAATCATGAAAAACAAAGACACAATATTACCATGCAGTACGGTGTGCTGGTTAACCATATAATAATGAATGGGCTACAACAGAAAATGTTAGATGTCATAAATACAGAACCATGAGGGCTTGTTTTGATGCCAAATTTGACTTTTTCTAATCAAAGTTACTTTGATAGGAGCAATTTACACTGCATGTTGCAGTTTAGGAAGGAAAGGCCTCTGTCAAGGATTGTTTTTAAACATAACAAATATATAGAAAGAAGAAAGCATAACAACAAAGATTTCTCTTTTTGAATTCAGTTTGGAATGGATTTACAAATATTTGCAGGTATAAACATTCATCCTAGTTTTCTTTTTTTCAACGTGGACAGAGGGTTGGCAACCCCCTAATAATATTTATATTTGTACTCTATATATGCATCCTGCACTGAGAACCAATTGAAATGAGAGGAGAAAGTAAAAAAATATCATTGATGATAGCAGAATTAGTTTAGCATGTTAAACTATTAACTCTCAAAGTGATCAGAAATGTACAACATATATGGAGGTTTTGAGTGGAAAACTCAACATAAATGAGAATTGATATCCTCATTATCTTTCTTGGAAATTTGCCCCCTAATAATATTTATATTTGTACTCTATATATGCATCCTGCACTGAGAACCAGTTGAAATGAGAGGAGAAAGTACAAAAATATCATTGATGATAGCAGAATTAGTTTAACATGTTAAACTATTAACTCTCAAAGTGATCAGAAATGTACAACATATATGGAGGTTTTGAGTGGAAAACTCAACATAAATGAGAATTGATATCCTCATTATCTTTCTTGGAAATTTGCCCCAACTCCATTTATATTTGTACAAGGAGGTTTATGTTATTCAAATGTATTAGTGAACCCCTAACAAATAGGGTCTGCTGATGACAAAAAGATTGCATAGAGGTTTTATTCATATTTGGGAGATCTCGTTTACATGTTTTATATGTAGAAATTACTGGCTTCTGTAAGCTAGAACATAATTTCTATTGCCCGTGCTAGCTTTAGATTAATCAAGTCATCATTGAGAGAAAATTGTAGCAAGCTAGATAAAAAGCTGAATAGTAGAATGCATGATGTGAATGAAATGAAAATATAGGCACATGGAATGCGCCTTAAATTTTGTTTGTTTATGTACACAAACTAGGAAAGATTGTTGTGGTGAATAATTAGGTTTCAGGACCAATTTTTGTAGTGGGACACACAATGCCCTAGATAATGCATATTACAAGAATAATAAAGGAGAATTTTTTGTGAACATTGCAAGATCTAGGGTTTGATTGATTTGTGTTAGTGTGTTAAGTTTTTAACATAGGGATAATTTATTTTCCCGTAGGGTGGTTTTTCCCGTATCGGGTAGTTTTCCCACCCGTCAAATATTTCATGCCTTTAAAAGGCTTGTACACTATGGATTTTATCATCTCATTTTGATATACTTCATCTCTGGTGAAATAGCCTCTTCTGTGTTGCTTCTCTCTTTTGTGAAGGTTTCTTTTGGTTTGCAGATGTCTTGGGTGTTTTGCTGCAACATGGTATCAGAGCAGCAGGTTGCAAACATCTTCACTAAACCTTTGGCATCTCCTCGCTATCTCTTGTTGCGATCGATGTTAGGGGTGAAGGAAGTTGTCCTTGGGGGGTCTTGAGGAGTCCTCCTTCCTTTCACTTTTTGTTTTTCAGCATTTTCTATTTTTCTCTCTTTTGGAGAGGAGTTTTCTCCTATAGGGTTTTTTTCTTTTTCTCCGTTTATGAGAGATTTTTTTTTTGCATTGTAAATGGGTACCTAACATGGTTGTGTAGCCGGGACCCATATTTGCATTTTGATTTTACATAATAATTCTTCCTAAGTTTGCACTTAAGGGGGGGTGTTAGTGTGTTAAGTTTTTAACATAGGGATAATTTATTTTCCCGTAGGGTGGTTTTTTTCGTATTGAGTAGTTTTCCCACCCGTCAAATATTTCATGCCTTTAAAAGGCTTGTATACTATGTATTTTATCATCTCATTTTGATATACTTTCATCTTTGGTGAAATAGCCTCTTCTGTGTTGCTTCTCTCCTTGGTGAAGGTTTCTTTTGGTTTGCAGATGTCTTGGGTGCTTTGCTGCAACAATTTGCAAGTAAACTACTTATGAAATTTAATGTCATCTCTGTGTATCCAAAAGCTACTTGTATCTATAAGGAAATTGGCATGCATTTGAAACCTACCTCAACCGTAGCTCTTAGTGGCCCATACCCACGAACCATATCTAATTATCAAGGAGGTTGATATCATTTGAAGACATTAACAAGAAATAGCTGTTGCTTCATGCACACAATCTTCATCATGAAGAACCATGTTATGATAAACATGGAGATTGATTGAAGGTGTATTGATATTTTTCTTCTCATATAGTTTCAAGATCCCCCTTTCATTTATTATACAAAAAGAAAATTGGATTTGTATCACTTTTGAGGTGATGACATTTGTGTGCTTTACAACTATGTTGGTCTGCATGTATAAGCATCTTCTCCTAGAAGTGTCTGTTGTTCAAGGCCCTGTTTTTTGTCTTTCAGGAGCTTATTGATGTCAAAGAGTATGAAATCACTTCAAAGCAACCTTGCATATAAAAATATTCTTGTTACAAGTTTTGTACCAAAATTAGAAGAGGGTTTGCAATAGGTTTGTTGTAATATTTTGAAGGTTTGGAAACCATGGATGTTAAGACAATTTTATGGCCTTGTATGCTAATTTTAGATTGTAAATAATGGAATTTATGGTGACAACATAATTGTTATGAATTTGGGAGGATTCGTGTTATGAGGCCATAAACAATGTTATTGGTCACTTTTTGAAGGTAGATTCTACTACCTCAGATATGGGGCATATAACAGTTGCTAGGATCTTGGTTGATATTGACATCTCCAAGCCCCTTGATGGAGATGTTGTGCTGATGGTTGGGGATAGGCTTTGGTCGCAACAACTTGACTATGAGGGCCTTCCTTTTAGATGCAAAAGATGTTTTTCTATTGGTCACTTGGCCCCAGGTTGTCCTCACACTTGCCGCAAGAGTGCGACAACCTGGTGGAAGAATGCACTCATGGATCACTTGACAGTTTGTGAGTCTCTGGATGATGGCTTCTGCCAGGGAGACGACTCTTCCTAGGATACTTTGCCTACTTCACTTGTAGTACCTAAGGGGGTGGCGACGGATTTGGTTGCTGATTCGTCCGATTATGTTGAGGCCCCTGCAGCGGCTCCTCCTTTGGCTCCTGTTTGTGGCCAAGCTTCTTCTTCAGCTATTCTGACCACTCATTCGGTCATGCCTGCTTCTGGTTTGGTCTCTTGATGTGCGCCTTCTTTGGTTGCTGTATCTAGGGAGTATCCCCCTCTCTCGCCACGCTTTGAAGACTTTGACTTGGAGGTTTCATGGACTGTGGTCCAGCGTAGAAAGAAGGAACTTCCCAAATCTGTTGCGGATTTGTGCCCCAGGGCTAAGGGAGTCAGGTTTGCTGGTTCGGGATTTGCTATTGTTTAGATCCTTTGTTTGGTGTGGTCTTCAAGTTGTTTGTTGTCTTGCAACCTGCTATTAGTGTGCGTCCTGTGCACTGCTTGGGTTGCCCTTTGGGCTGTTTGTTTCTAGTATAGCCAGATTGTTGTTGGTTTGTTGTGTCTTTCTTCTACCCTGGGTCCTGCTTTGTAAAGGGTTCAGCCCTTTGCTAGCTTTTTATCATAATAAAAAACATGATTATTATGAACTCTGCTTGTATATGTATATGCGTGAGTTTTGTGACAAGTTAAGCCCCAGGTTGATAACCCCTAGTATGGTATAAGAATTTTTAAATGCTCTAGATTTTGTTTGATACATTCTCTTGAAACCTATGTAAGCTCTTAATCTAAGGTTTATGGTCTGATCTCAAAAATGGATTTGGTTTTTGTACTTCATGGCATCAAAAATTTATTTGCATATTTGAATCCTTCTAGAAAAATTATTCAAGTTCCCAAAAAAAAAGGAAAAAAAAAAGTCATTTCAAGCCTACATGCAAGATGTAGGACAAGAAGAGCATCCAAGAGAAGTGGATGCTTAACTTGTCTTTTCCTATTTTGTCTTTTTGTCTCTTTCTAAGAGGAGAGGAACATCCCACTTTGTTTTTTTCCATCAAGAAGAGGTGAAAAGTCACAAAAAGGAGATGAAAGGTTACACACCGTCTCTTCCATTTCCAAAGGGAGATGAAAGGTCACAAATGTCTTTTGATTTCCTTATGTTTTGAAACTCTATATATGTAAAGCTTGACTTAAGCTAGATGGAAGTTTAGTGTCTTGTATCTCTTGTATTGGGAGCTCTTTGTGAGTATTGTTCTTATATTTTGACTGTATCGGGACAATGGAGTTCATTGAGAGTTTGCAAAATGGTCTTGGGAGAGTTTTCAGTTGTTTGGGAAACCTCTTAGATGGCTTATAGGTAGTGATCTTTAGTATTGTAGTCATTTGGAGTACTTAAGTGACTGTGACTCACAATTTTGGTGGAGTTTTTACCCAAAAGGAGTTTCTTGATGTTATTTCTTGTGTCTCCATTGTTCAAGGTGATTGCTCTCTAGTTTTCTTGTTCCTAATTGTGCAAGTCATAGTCATTTTGATTGCTTCCACAATTCACTCTATCTAATTTCCGTAAATTGGTGACTGGGTGAGAGGAATATCCTCCCTAGTTTATGGTTCATGGTCGTTGAAAGCGAGCAATGATCATGGTTAATGGTGGGTCTTTATAAGACCATCGAGCAATGATCATGGGTAATGGTGGGTCTTTATAAGACCATCTTGGAGTAGTGTTTTCTCGAGGATTGTTTTGGTTGGTATATGCTTCTTGAGTGGAATCAGCAGTTTATGCATAACATCATCTCTAGGTGACATTATGTAGGTCTAAATATTCTTAATTGTCACCTGCCTTGTTGGTTGAGAGTTGTTAGATCGGTGTAATTTTCTCATTGGGTGAAAGGGGGCTCAAAGTGCCGAAAGAATAATATTTGACAGTGTGTCGGGTGAAGAAATTATTTTTTTATGATCCATATTTATAATTTAACGTTCTAGGAAGATGAAAAACAGATTACTACTGTTGGGCTGTTGTCCGCCTACTGTACATTATCCCATTTCAAACCCTGGCCGGCTTTTGTGTATGTGTCTTTGGATCTGATGAAAATGTTTTTGTCCCAGTGGTTGTTAACGCTTAGACAGCAATGAGATAGAGTATTACTGTCCGTATCCCACATTCATAATTTTTGCTAATACACATTGAGAAAAAATACAAAACACAGATAACAAAACATGGGTTTGATAATTATTGGACTGTCTTACCCTCTGAAGGTGTCATTGAGAGGACCCACAAGCATTAATCAAACAAAGGCATCAATCCCGGAATAGAAGGCCTGTCTGGTATCATGTGGGAAGCATGGAGCCCATGCCAGATCATATTATACCAAAATTATGCTCTCTCCATGTTGGATGCTGTCAGCAGATCCACTCTTGCCTTTCCCCATAGTACCTGCATAATATGCTGGGATTCTGCTGCACAAATGGGTATTATAAAGTACCGCAAAATGCCAAGGCTTGGGACATGGAATCTTGCTCAGAGACTACAAATCTCAACATAACAGGACAACATGTGAATGTGCTGATGTGTTTATTGTCACTTACACTACCTACAGTCCTCATATATCATCTATTGTAATTAGTGGGAAATTGAGAAATATACACATATAGTCCAAGGTTAGTGGCACGAGAGGCAACAACCCATGAGATCTTCTTTGCCAGGTCAGCTTGTTTTTTTTTGGGAGATCGTGACATTTCTAACTATGTTTTCTTGGGTTTTGAAATCATTTAAGTTGGGTGGTTTGGGAAAACAACCCATGGTCAATTGGTCCAGGAAGAATGAGGACAGGGATAGGTGAAAGAGAATAATTTGGCATAAGAAAAACTAGTTTAGATTCAGGGGGGGCCTATGGAATGTCTAAAAAGTTGTTTAGAAGGCCAAAGAAAATGATCAAATTAGGTATATGTATAAACAATTCATAGGGATGCAATGCAATGTAAGAATAGAGGTGTATTGCTTTATGCAAACTCAAGTAGTTTTTTTTTTTTTTAAAATTGGAAATAAAATGTATTTTTAATAATAAAAAGAATATAGAGAGAATAGTGTTTAGATTTGAACATAAGATAGTCATCTTTATGGCAAGTCACTCTCAAGAAAGTGAACTTTCTTTATTTATTTGACCACATGTAAATGGAATCTGGATGATTAGAGTAGACACATAAATGGATAATTTTGTAATGGCAAAATTTTTAAGTGATAGTCTAAATAAAGGTAATCTTCCACATCATCAAGCGTAAAATTTTGTGGGATTTGTAACAACTTTGTTTTGATGTTTTATATTATTAATAAATTATTTATATAAATAATAATAATTGTTAAACAAGACATTAATTTAGTGTGAGACTCCACTTCAAATTTATAAGAATATTGTTTTTTCTTTACTTTTTATTGATATATTTATAAGGTTTACTTGTAAATCTATCTATATTAAAAGTAAATTAGAAAGTAAACTTAACTAAAAAATTACTTTATCATTATCCAAAAACATTTTAAATGTGTTTAATGATTCTATTTAATTAACTATAATTTTATTTACCTAATTATAATTTTATTGTTTGGTTTCTATTTTTCAGTAGGTTGTGTGCTGTTATTGGCCTGTTTGTGACCTGTTCTGTCCTATCCTGAGAGCCTTCTGTAAAAGAGTTCAGCACCCTAATTTGTTACTTAATAAAAAAACTAACTGTAATTTTATTAATATTAGATAAAAAAAAATTATGAAATAATCTTACTTTTAAAATATATCTTACTTTGTGCAAGACATCTAAAAATATTTGATGATCATTATTATTGATTTTCTACCATGATTTGTACAATTTTTTTCATAGAAATGATTTGTACATTTATATTGGGTGTTTCAAAAGTCACTTCCTTTGATTTTGGGATAATGAATACTCTTTATGGGAACTTTCCTAAAAATTCATCCGGGCATGTGGCATGCATGAGTTGTCATTCTTATATTAAATTCTTATAATGTGTTTGAAAGTATCTAAGACCAACTTCGCTTTTCCTTAATCCCATTGCACATGAAAGACACTTTAAAGTTCTATGTTCCAAAAAGAAAAATGCTGTACATGGTACTTAGATTACCGAAAGTTTATATCATATCAAATTACAAATTGAACTAGGAACAATTGGGACATGAAGTGATACAAAATAATTGTTGAAAGGAGTTATAAGGGTTAGGGGAGAGGACCCAGTAGTTGTGCACCCTAACTTCACGCCTCTCAAAATCATATGTGGCAATTTCGAATCATTTCAAAATTTTTACAGTGGCTTACTTGGCAATGCCCCTGCTTATAACTAAGGTTTTAGGGCCACATCATCAAATATGATGCCACATTAGCATGCTTTTTGTTGAGGTGTCAAATAGTGCCCAAAAAAAAAGTGTGGACCAATAGGTGTGAATTAAGACCCCCTTTGATGGTGCGCTGATTTGGCATCACATGATTGGTTGCTTTTTAAATCTAAAAGGCACATTTCATTCAATTATTAGTATTTATAATAACACTAACAACCTTAAACTCACAACTACTAGTACTAAACTTTAAAAGTATTGGGCCTTAACTTAAAAAATATTGAGCCTTAAATGCACATTTACTGTCTCAGCGATTGAAACTATCCCACTTATTGGGTCCTTTCCCCTAAATGACCATATGTTTTTTTTTTCCCTGGCAAAGTGACTTTTATGAGTGTGTGTTTCAAGGTGGATTAAATAATATATCGTGGAGTATAATGTATAATAATTATCCCTAGCTATTACTGTGACCCACGGATTGTGAGGTATGCCTGTCCTCTTTAATTTTAAATGTTGAACATTGTGATGGATAGTATTGATTTGAGAGGACCAAAACAAAATCTCGTGTTGATTTGAAAGGATCAAAGCAAAATGTCATGCATTTTTTCTGTTTACATTGTGTGATTTTTGCACCTTCCCCTCAATAATGGTTGCTTAAAGATAGTTTTAAAGAAATATAATTTGCATCTTTCCTCAACATGTTTAGACATTATAAAGTACTCAACTTTCTATGAGTAGAAATAGTTGGACCACGTAGATGGATTTTCTCTATTAGTCAAAAGAAGATTTTGACCAAGAGAGTTATACATGATTATGGTTTGCAATTTATTTCTAGAACCTCCCTTAAAATCTCTTATGAAAACTTATAACCTCTACCATCCATATGTTATTATATGTTCAACAAATTGGTACTTGGTGTAGAGTTTCATTTTCATGATTGATGATTCCAAATTTTTATGTTCTCATATATGAACATGAATATTTTATTGATTAGACTTTTTAAGGTTTTAATGTCATAAAGTAAGATTAGTAATTTTTAGGGGATTTAAGTACAAGTTATTATTATGGTAACATTATTTTACTATTTAATTATGCTTGTTGAACTTGTACTTATATTTCATTGTTGTTGTGGATAAATAAAAATAACCTTTAGGTTATCTATTTCTTGAAGTATTAATGTCATAAAACAAGTTTAGTAATTTTTAGGGGATTTGAACACGTCATCATGTGGTAACACTCTTTTTACTATTTAGTTATGCCCATTGAATTTGTAGTTACATTTCATTGTTATTATGGAGAAATAAAGATAACTTTTAATTTACCTTTATTTCATTTTTATTGTGGATAAATGAAAATAACCTTTAATTAATTCTATAGCATATGATGTAGTTCATTGTGTTTTATAGTATCATATAAAAAATTGAATTTCATAAATACTTTCTATTTGTTAATTAAAAATGAAAAATAAATTAATTTTAATAAATGAGTGGACAATATAAAACTAAATTTAAAATTGTGCTCCTTAAAATGAGTAAACTAATTTTCTAGTTCAAGACTACAAGATTAGCCAGATTAGCCATTTTTAAACGAAAAAATAGTGAAAATATTTTTTTCACCTTAAAATATGCATTTGTCATTGATCAAGTACACGTCCATTAATTGATGCACCATTGATGTGCATAGGTTTAAACATCTCAAACGTGACATCAATTAGTCCATCCCAACATACATTTGAAAAATGATTATACTCGTGACAATATAAACACACCTTTGAAAACCAATAAAACTTAGAACTTCTTATTGCAAACATCTGAAGCTTTATTTCTCCTATTCCATTTAATACATGTTAGTTGCAACCGATAATCATTTGAGAAGTATTAGTTTGTCATGATTGAATATAAGATCTAGAAAACTAGTAATCCTCTTAAGAGTTCAAATCCTAACTAAACTTCTTGTTGAAGATGAGCTTCCACCAATTGCAATCTCATTATT
Source organism: Cunninghamia lanceolata (assembly GCA_027924645.1). Taxonomy (NCBI): domain Eukaryota; kingdom Viridiplantae; phylum Streptophyta; class Pinopsida; order Cupressales; family Cupressaceae; genus Cunninghamia; species Cunninghamia lanceolata. The sequence goes on along the minus strand of BSBN01001053.1, from coordinate 3,066,275 downwards.
GTTATGTGAGTAATCTTCATGTTAATGATTTAGATGAGGAACCTTTCAATCATTTTAAAAATTTAATTGAAGAAAACAAAAATACCATTTTAAAAGCTGTGGAAGGAAAGACATTTTCACCAAATTCACGTCTTTAACAAGTTCAATTTTCTTTCTTAGTAGTAATCACTAGGCAAGAGGATCACTTTTGGTTTGGACTTTTCACTCTATCCTCTTTTTCCATTGAGGAGAGCATATAATATTTTATCACAAATATTTTACTTATATAAAATAAACTCAATTACCATTGAATTATATTTTTGTGTTAAAGTAGTTGAACGGGTAATTGAGTTATATTTTTGTGTTAAAGTAGTTGAACGCATTAACTATCTTTTTTTAATGAAAATTTTGATATTAAGAATTTTTTTATGCAAACTTTAAAAAAATCTATAAGAATAAATATATTTTGAAGTTGTATATATTTGAAAATATTTTATATATTTGTAGATTTTCTCTATATATTGTAAATTATGGTAGGTACTAAGAATTTACTATGCAAGCTTTGAAATATTTAAATAAACCTATAAAATAAATACATTTTAATGTTATATATATATATATATATATATATATATATATATATATATATATATATATATATAGATATATATATATATATATATATATATATATATATATATATATATATATATATATATAGTGCCTGGTAAACTTTTTTAAGTGACTGGTGATGCTGATGCGACATGTCCTCCGGCTCCACCCGGACGGGGGGACACTGGACCTCGTGGCCTCCTTACTTTATATTTATAAATATTTTATATATTTTATACATTTTCTCAATATACTCTTAGCAAAATTATTATGTTTTACCCTTATTGAAAATAATTTCACAAAAAGGAGTGGAGAAAGAGGAAATCTTTGGTGAAAGTGGGGGACAAGGAAATGTTTACATGCTTAGCACGTTGGATGAAGAAAAGGATGACAAGAAGAGGAAACCACTCGAGCCTAGGTATTCCTTGACAAGATCTGCAAAAAATACTGGTCCCACAATAGTGTGTCCCACTTGTGGGACATCCTGATTTTTGCTGAAATCACATATTTATTAGAAAAAATTAATAATTTAAACCTAGAGGAGTTCCATCGAAAGGGATTTAGATCAAACACCCTTAGATATAACCCCATAGGCTCAAATCAAACCCCCAACAGAGTTTCCTCCACACCTATCAAAATGCTCACAAAAAACAATTTTGCTTCACCTTTAGTGGAATTTAAAAAAAACACTTGGAAATGTCATTTTGTAAGTGTGTAGCCCTTAGTATTAGCTTTCCAAAAATTATAATATATCTTATATTTTTTTTAATATTATATTTTAAATTTTTTTATATTGAATGTAGGTCCAAAAAAATAATGACCTCTATGCAAGACACTAGAAAAATAACAAACATTGTAAGAAAATTTAAAAAAATACACTACACTCCACATAGATGTCTTTGTTTCAATGAAAAAATAATTTGTTGTTAGTATGAATTCAAAAATTAATAATAAAGAAAAAATTTAATAATAATAAAGAAAAAATTTAATAAAAAATATCAAAAAATATCCTAGACAATGGAGTTAATGTTCTAATTCCAATAAATCATGGATATTTTTTTATTTGTAGTGATAGTTATGAATAATGTCTCTATACTTGACACAAATTGTAGTGCCCCTCATTTTGGCTTTCTGACAATTGTTAGTGTTTCATTGATATTTAGACATTTTTGAGACATGTGGATGATGGATTACTTATTTATGCTCATCATGGATTATGGATTTATTGATGTAGTTGTGGATATTTAGTTATGATCATTATGATGACATTGTTGATGTTATGAATAGAGTATGATGTGTTTTTGACATGATTAGTTAATGGTTAAATGCTTATGTAAATTAGAGTTATCATGCTTTATGCGATGATTTGATGTCACGATACTTGATTGTTAGTTAGAGATGTACATGTTATATGTCATGCTTTTGGTGAAGGGACGGTGTAGTACTACTCATTATGAGCACCCTACTATGCTGCGATTCCCTATCACAGTGTGTTTGATTATGTATATATATATATATATGCTCGTATACAACACCTTGATTTGATGCAGATATCAGGCATCGACTCCACTTGAATTAGCAGGTCTGAGTTTGCCTCTATACCAATGGATAATGTGGATGAGAGATAACATGAGGTTGCCTCTATCAGCCAATTTCCTTAGTTTGTCAACATCCATGTATTCTAAGTCGTGGGTGTAAGTGTTGTTTAGTTGGAACTTGTCTTCAAGTGTTGGTCATCCTGTGGTATGTGGTTGTCATTATTTGTTGATTATGGGGTTCGAGTTGTTTATTGTAGTCTTATGGTTCATTTTATAGAATATAGTGACTTATTTGGTTAAACAATTTATGTGTATTTGTAGAATATTTATAAATTGTTATAGTAACAAAAATAATAAATAAGTTAAATATATTTAATTAATGTAGAAATTAGAGAAGATTTAATAATTGGTTTTTATTGAAATTAAATTAGTGGTTTTAATAATTAATAATAATAATGATAAAATGTATAAAACATTAATAATTAATATTATTGTTGTTGATTAATTTTGGAAGATATTATTTTATTTTGTCAATAAATTATTGGTTTGAGTGGATGTCGGAAGATTTTTCAGATTTGAAAATATTCTAAAAATGGTGGAAGAAGTGCATTTAATAATTTGTAGTGGAGGTCTGTAACGGAAGAGAGGTAGTGGGAATTTATTATTTTACCTATGTTTGTGTTGGGAAGAATATTTGAAGGGGGAAGAATTTTGGGGAGGAGATAGAAAAAGATTGGGAGAAATTTCAGAGGAGATTTGGAAAATTTGTGGGAAGAGGATTCAGGAGTTTGAAATCTCATTTCGGGTATGTTATCAAACAAGTTCTTCTGTTTGCAGTTAGTATCTCTATATATGATGAAATTTTTGTGTGTATGTTGGTCTGTGCATTTTCTTGATTAGTTATAAAACTGGATTGAAGTCTTGTTCCTCTATGACATTCTCCAGATGATATTAAGCCTTTCATACTGCCATATCTGCAACCAAATGTACTCACATGTATATCACCGTTCTTTTTCCTGTTAATATTGCCCTTGAACCTCTTTTCTGCAACTGTAATCAAAGTATCAGGGGAAGGTGTATTTGGGTAGTAGCCATCCTCCTCTTATCTTCCAAACAAGAACCTATTATGTGTCTTTCACAATAATTTTTCCCATACTGTATGCCTTTATCAAATCCATTCTGTTCACATTCTGCAAGCATCATGATTTAGTGTGAACTTTCTCTCAAAGCTACAATCTTGCTTGAGGAGCACCATAAAATTTAAGTATAGTTGCATGGCAACCTTGTTACCTTACCTTTCTGAAACACAATGATGCTATGGTCGACCTCCTTGTCAACTGACTGTAACTTCCTCTTTTGCCCTAAAATGATCAATTCTCTTTCTTGCCAACACTCGACTTTTGCTTGAGGCAAAATTAAGCCCTGTTGCATAAGTAGGAATGATATTCATCCATTGCAATCTGCATCTCTATTTCATTTGTAAATCAATGATGTAGATGATGTCCAGTATAATGTTTTAATTCATGTAGCCTTTGTGTCTCCTCTAGATGTTCTTTTCAACCAAGCAATCGAATAGACCCAACTAATTAGATTTAGATGAGTTTATCCTCTGTGACACCATCGGTGAATCAATGGCTGCAAGCATTTCTGAGCAGGCTGCGAATTTGTGGCACATATCTTCTAATTCCAAACCCTTGATTTGAATGGGCACATCCCTGTCGAACCTCTTGCTTGAGCTTATATTTAAATTATGCCAATCATTTCATGTTGCAATTTCCTTCTTCAACTTAAAAACTACGATTATCATTCATCAATGGTCATTGTGATCTTTAAGTTGAGTCAATTTTGTTGATGTTGCGCAATTGGGTAGAAGGTCGACCAAACCAGATATAAAGATCTTAGTGTAAAACATTTAAACCTCACGTTAAGAATGAGGCAATTTGAACCCGAGGAGTAGCACCCTGTCCCTGCCTATGCGCACACCTTCACTCTTTTTCTGCAACATCTTTTTTACCCTTGAATATATCTGATGGCCGTCATACAGCACTGGGAGTAGATATCTCCTTTGAACAGATTCGCATTTTGATATGATTGTAGAATGGTTTTGTTTTAAGTGAAATAAGTATATTGATATGAGAATAGAGAGATGGGTGCAATTGCTATATAGGAGTGCAGTCCTTCTGATAATGAGTCTGGCAAGATTCTATTCTGTTGATATAAATTAGTTCCTTATATATATTACTACTTTCTGTACTAGTCCAAAGATGATATAGTTAGTAAGAAAATAAATGATTTTACAATACTTTTAATGGTTTAATTGTTCTTAGGTAAATTCTCATATTAAATGTTTTAGAAATTAAGTACATTTAGATAGTAGGTATGTTAATTAGTGTCAAAATTATAATAGCTGTCACATTGTTTGCAATTAGTTAATGGAAATTTATATTCTGTTTCGTTATGGCAAAGGTATAAGAAATTTCAATAGTGATATAGATGATAGATTCCAAATTTGACGAAGTATTAGGTATAACACAATTATTTAATGGAATTAAAATATGAATCTCATGCCTAACTACTTGAAGTTAGTTAAATTCATTCCTATAGAATAGTAAATATATATGCATATATTATGGAATTTCATTGTTGGCCTTGTAAATAAACTAGCAATTCTAGGTATTAGAGTAGAATTATCTATTGTCATTAGCAAAAGAAAATATTGGACTAATTTTAATGATTTTGTTGTGATATGTCTCATTTTCTTATTTGTCGGTTTAATGTTGTGGTGTTATATAGTCACTTGAATATGTATGTTTATAGTGTAAGCTAAATTAACACCTTAATGTGTATATTTCTCTAATGGTTCTTAGGTCATTTTAATTTTGCTTTTTTTTCCTTCCACTCCAGAGGCCTAGGGCTATTTATGATCTTTTGCAACGAGATGGTGACTAAGTTGAGATTTTTGATTCCTCCCGTGTTGCATGGATCTCGTAATTTGGGTATCATGGAAAATGATTTTTACATTGTTATTGAACCTATGGATTACTACTTCTTTGAGGAGGGATACCCTGTGTTGTCATCATTATTGTATACCTTGAATGTTGGTTTGGGTCAACTAGGTGTAGGTAGGGGAGTGACTTCCAGTGTGGGGCCGGCATCCAAAGTGGCTGTCAGGGTAACCCATTGGGAGTAGCTAACAAGTGATAACCTAACTTAAAATATATCTAGGAAGGGTGGGTAGTAATTCATCTTAATCAAGATAAGTGAATTCCTCATCCATACCTATAGTGCTAGTTCAGGCTAAGGGTGGAATGAGACGTTCTGTGGATTTCAAATGTGTCATCCTATGGGGTCGACGTCTAGAGAAGGACTGTTAGGGTAACCATAGATGGGGGCTGGTGTCTGGGAAGAGACTGTTAGGGTAACCCATGTAGGACCATGCGATGACACTTGTACCTACTGCATTCTAGCTTACCCAGTTTGTGACTTTATTCTCTTGTATGCCTCTGGAGGTTTCTTGATGATGTCAGTTGTGAATGAGTTGTGTTAACCTGAGTTAGTCTGTACCAGTTAGCCATTGCAATTGATATGTTTTACCTTGGGACCTCATTGTTATCTCCTAGCTCAGGGGGTGGACCTCAGGGTTCAACATGGTCGGGTGGATGAGCTATAATCCATTAGTTCTTTGGCATCTTGGTTCATGTTTGAGGCATATGTGTCTCTCCAGTTTCCAATACTGCATTGGCATTCAGAGATTTGAATTATCCTTTATGGTTCCAGAATTGAGTATCTATGACATATATTTGGAATTGATGTAATCGGACAAGAAAGCCTTGTATCCATATAATCTTGTGCCATGATCTCCTCTGTACTTGTAAACATTACTGAAGAAGTGATGTAAGTTTTTCTTAATGTAACAAATCTTACTAGTGGACACTTATGATGAATTATGTTGTTATTGATCTATGTTTAATTTTCTTAATGTAGTTATGTTCCTTAGAGATGTTAGTTGGTTAAATGGTTAAATTGATGTAATTAGTGTTATTTTATCTGGTGATTAATACTTTTACTTGTTTAAAAAAAATTTCTGCATTTTATTGCATAGTTTAACCTAACTCTCTAGGGTTGCATGACGGGGCATTACATTTAATATTAGAGCTAGGTTTTAACACTAGGTACTCTGGTTAATATTAAGCCCATTATGTAACCTAGTGCTTAAACTCTATAGATTAAATTCTATCCCTATTATCCCCCTCACAGTGTGTATTGAATTGTCCTTTGGTGTTGTGCACATGTGTAGGTAGATGCCTAGGGGTCGAGGTAGAGGTTGAGGTCGAGGTTGGGGTAGAGGATGTGGGAGAGGTGATGGTGGTACACCTCCTCTCAGTTCCCCTCATGAGAGTGCTCAAGAAGGTGGGGGTAAGAATATGGAAGATCTGGGTCAGCCAGAGGGAGCTTAGTTATGTCAGTTACTTGAGGAGGCCCTTGCCTATCTAGGTCCCAGATAGGAGGTAGAGCATCCAGGAGGGGGACAAGAAGTACATCAACCAGAGGCTAGAGAGAGAGATCACCTAGAAGGAGAGAAATGACAGCTAAGCAGGAGGCCACCTTACCCAGTCATATGAGAGATCTTTTGAGGGCACACCCTCCCACTTTTGATGGATCTGCTAGCGATCTGGAGGCAAAGACCTTGTTATTGGACTTGGGTAGGTGTTTTGCCATGCATCCGTATGGTAGCAAACCAAGGCTAGATGTGCTATCCTGCATCTTAGAGGCTTTGCTTTGACTTGGTGGCGTTTAGAGGAGCAAAAGTTGCACTTAGACATTAGCACTGTGTCTTGGGAGTTGTTCTTAGAGAGGTTCAGAGCTCGCTTCTTGTCCGATCACCGGAAGCAGCGCCGCGCAGATGAGTTCCATGAACTGAGACAGATGGCCATGTTAGTAGAGCAGTATGAGTGCAGATTTTATGAGCTCAAGCAGTTTGCAGACATCAACGATGATGAGGCTATGTTAGTGCAGCACTTTATCAGGGGATTGAATGCCCAGATCAGTGGAGTACATGTTTTCGATCTAAGACTATGGAGGTAGCAATTGAGAAATCCCGTTTAGTAGAGGAGAATTTGACTTTGGCACTCGGAGGACATACATGTGTGCATATTGGTAGTGCACCTTCTGTAGGCTTTAGATCTCATGGTGGTCATACTCAGTGAGCAGGTTCTCATAGAGGTTATCATGCACCCTCAAAGGGTGGACAACAGCAGTAGCATTCTCAGTCCAAACTAAAGAATACTCAGCCTCAGCAGGGTAATAGATTTCAGAATAGGAAGGATCGGTCTTGGCAGCGGAACAGGATAACTGCTTTGATTAGCTACCTCAGAGTACGCAGTCTGCAGTGAGCAGAGGGAGTTATCAGCAGTCTAATTCATTTTAGAGTGGCAGAGGTTTTGGTAGAGGCACATGGTGTTTCTCTTGCGGTCAACAGGGCCACATAGCTAGACAGTGTCCTCAGAAGAATGCTTCAGGATTTGGACGTAGGTTGGCAGCTTCAGAGCCGACTGTAGGTGATGCAAGAAGTCGCATAGAGTTTTTTGTAGCGGTTGATAACCGTTAGGCAGAGCATCAGGGCACCGTGGTGGAGACTTCCAGATTGATGTGAGGTATTGGTTTTTTCGTTCTTTTTGATTTAGGTGCTTCTGATTTGTTCATTTCTCCTTCTCTTGTGGAGTATTGTGGCTTAGTGGCAATAAAGCAGGATGTTAGGTGGCAGGTTGAGTTAGCATCCGGGGCTAAGGTCGTAGTTGAGTCTCTAATGCATGGTTGTGAGCTGAGGATTAGTCCTCTATCTACCACAGTAGATCTCTGCAACCTACCCCTTGGTTCTTATGATATAGTGCTGGGTATGGATTGGTTAGAGGCTCACCAGGTAGTGATAGATTGTCAGCATAAGTTAGTAAGGTGTGTGGATGATGCTGGTAGAGAAGTTGAGGTAGTTGGTATTCAAAGACCTATTTCCTTGCGTATTATCTTGGCTATGCAGCTAAAGAGATGTATGCGTCAGGGTTGTCAACTGTTCATAGTGTCAGTTAATGACTTGAGATGGAGGAGAGTTAAGAGATATCTCCTGATGATCACCCACTTATTAGAGAGTATGCTGATGTTTTTCCTTTTGAGATTCCGGGGATGCCACCTAAGCGTGACATTGACTTCAAGATTGATCTGGTTCTCGGTGCCTAGCCTATTTCACAAGCTCCATATTGAATGACCACTCAGGAGCTTAAGGAGCTTCAATTGCAGTTGGAGGAGTTGTTACCCAAGGGGTTTATTTGACCTAGTGTTTCTCCATGGGGAGCACCTGTGATATTTGTGAAGAAGGATGGATCTCTGTGGCTATGCATAGACTATCAACAACTTAATAAGGTGACTGTGAAGAATAGGTATCATTTGCCTCAGATTGATGATCTATTTGATCAGATTAAGGGGGCTAAGGTGTTTTCAAAAATTGACCTTGAGTCAAGATATCATCAGCTGTGTATCTTTGAGGCAGATATTCATAAGACATCATTTCGCACCCATTATGGACATTATGAGTTTACTGTTGTGCCATTCGGTTTCACGAATGCGCCTTTTGTGTTCATGAGCTTGATGAATGGTGTATTTCACACTTATCTCAATAGGTTTGTCCTTGTGTTTCTGGATGATATCTTGATTATTTGAGGACTATGGAGGAGCATGAGGAGCATTTGCGTCAGGTGTTGCAGTGTCTGAGAGAAAATCAGCTTTATACTAATTGGGCGAAATGTGAATTCTTTCAGACAAAGGTGAGGTATTTGGGTCATGTCATTTCTGGAGAGGGTATTGTGGTGGTTCTTTCAAATTCCAAGCTATTATAGATTGGCTTGCACCTACTAATGTCTCTAAGGTTTGCAGTTTTATGGGTTTGGCAGTCTACTACCGCCAGTTTATTCAGGGTTTTTCGAGGATAGCTCACCCCATTACTTCTCTTCAGAGGAAAGGGAAGAAGTTTGTTTGGTCAGAGCAGTGTTAGGCAACTTTTTAGACCCTTAAGGAGTGGTTGACTAGTGTACCTATTTTGGCAGTTCTTGATCCTATCGGGGACTTTGTTGTGTGTACAGATGCTTCTTTAGAGGGTTTAGGAGTAGTTCTGATGCAGGATGGTCGCATGATTGCCTATGAGTCTTGCAAACTCAAGAATCACGAGTTAAACTATCTGACACATGATCTTGAGTTAGCCGCAGTTGTGCATGCCTTGGTGAGGTGGAGGCATTTTATTTTAGGGCATCAGTTTGAGCTGTACAATGATCATGGTAGTTTGCAGTATATTTTTATGCAACCAAACTTGAATGCGAGGCAGAGGCGATGGATGGAGTTCTTGTGTGAGTATGATTTTGAGGTGATGTATATCTAGGGCAAGGAGAATGTAGTAGCAGATGCTCTTAGTCGTTAGAGACATGAGATTTCAACAGTTTCTCTTGCAGTAGATTTGAGAGGTTAGATCCTTGCAGCACTTCCTACCGACAGTTGGTATCAGGAAGTGAGGTTTGAGGTTGAGTCAGGTAGACCTTTAGAGGGTAGATTTGCCAGGTACTCTTTTGAGTTAGATAGTCTTTTGCGACATTTGGGTTGTATCTATGTTCCTAGTTTAGAGGGTCTTCGTACCCTAATCTTGTCGGAGGCGCATCGGGCACCCTATTCAGCTCATCTGGGTGTCAAGAAGATGCACGCAGATCTTCGTCAGCTATATTTTTGGAGTGGTATGAAAAGAGATATTGTTGGTTTTGTGTTGAGCTGTCTTGAGTGTTAGAGGGTGAAGGCGGAACATCAGCATCCCACAGGTCTTTTGCAACCCCATCTTGTTCTAGAGTGGAAATGGGACATAATTTCCTTAGACTTTATAGTTGGGTTACCGGTATCCTCCCGTCGACATAATGCTATTATGGTCACTGTGGACAGGTTGACAAAGGTAGCTCACTTCTTTCCTATCTGTTCGTCCTATAATGCTTCTACAGTGGCCAGAGTATTGATGGATGACATAGTCAGATTGCATGGGATTCCTTGTAGGATCATCTCTGATAGGGATCCAGTGTTTACTTTAGCCCTTTGGACTTCTCTACAGCATGCCTTGGGGACATAACTGAACTTTAGTTCAGCATACCATCCGAAGACTGATGGACAAACTGAGAGGGTTAATCAGTTCCTCGAGGATATGCTTAGGATGTACGTTATGGACCAGCAGAGCCATTGGGAGGACTATTTGTACCTGGTGGAGTTAGCATATAATAATGGATATCACAGCTCTATCGGCATGTCTCCATATTAGGCTTTGTATGGTCGTCCCTGTTGGACCCCATTGAGTTGGGATCGCCTTAAAGATAGAGTCCTTCTAGGACCGGATATGCTTAGAGAGATGGAGCAGTAGGTTGACCAGATTAGAGAGCATTTGGTGGCAGTGTAGGACAGACAGAAGAAGCATGCAGATGCTCATAGGGTCTATCGTCAGTTTTCTATTGGGGATCGAGTGTTCTTGCGTGTGCAACCATGAAAGAGTCTGATCCGTTATGGAAAAGGCTCTAAGCTCACACCACGCTTTGTTGGACCATTTGAGGTGTTGGAGAGGATCTGGTGCAGGAGCACCTTCACATCAGGGTTTATTTGATCTTCAAGATGTTTGATTTGTTTAATGAGGTCCTTGAGACCATTAAATGGTTGTAATGAGTCTTGTAGTCATGCTTGTAATGGACTATGTCCAAATAACTAGAATCTACTATTGTTAGGTTATTGGTCCTAGGTAGGACAGTCTTGTAGTCATAGGGAGTCATTTGAATTTTAATGTTTATACATGTTAGTCATTTAAATTTTCATGTTGTAAGCCTTTTAAGGCATGTCAAAGGTATGTAGATGGGTGATAACCTTATCCAAAGGTTAACCATAGGTTAGAAAGCATTTTCTAAACTTGAATCAGTCACTACTATCAGTGAAAAGACAAGTTTCTAAAAAATAGTTTTATAGCAGCAGTTAGAAATCAAGAAGAAATCGATGGTTTGAGCAGTTATCTAGAATCCCAAACGTTTTGATGCATTGTATAAGGCTTATTTTAAGCCAAGGAAAGTTGTAATGTGCAGACCATTCAGAGGATTTGGAAGGAATAGAAAAAAGCAAACTATTTTCTGATTTTCCTATTTTTTAGTTGTTGTTTTCTGCCATACTGTACTGTTGTACGGCACTGTCATGGTCTCCATTTGTGTTGCATGTGTAGAGGGGTGAGATGACTCCAAAATACAATTGGTTTGAAGTCTTAACAATAAATAATAGGGAAGATATTCACATTTTCCCTAGACTGCTTTTTGAGTAACTATTTTCAGAATTTGCCTTGTAACAATCCGTACTATGTTGGGGTATGGATTTGTTTTGATCCATTTGCATATTGGATGGAAAGGAGGAAGTGTTAGCTTGGGTTTGAGCATGGTTTGAGATCTTGATAATAAACTAGATGAAAGATATCATTTGTTTCTCACAAATTGACTTTTAGAAATTGCTGTCTTCTTCACAAATACACTATTTTTTGCAAGAAACCGTACCTGTATGGCCTGGTGGAGGTTGGAACCTTTGATGGTTGGTTAGGGCAGAGAGTTATCTATCCCTTGCAATTAGTTTGCAGGCTTGACACTACATTTGGAGGGAGAAAGTGTTTGTGGTTTGTTGATTGTCCTAAAACCCTGATTAGAGTATCTCTGAGTAGCCCGATGGGCATTCCTCCTTTCCTCTAATCTTTCCCATTGGTGGTTAATGGAAGGGGACGTGAAATAGTTTGTCCTTAGCCTTGTGGAGGTTGCAGGGGCAAGAGATTGGTATGGTGAGTGTGGGCATGTGAGAAACCCCTGCAGAATCATGTGTTAGAGGATGAGAGGAGGACAACAGTCATGTCAAGAAGGTAACAGTTTTGTTCATCATGTTTGTTTGTTTTGTCATTGAAGGCAATTAAGTGTTAGGCATTTGTTGAGTTGGTTGGTTATTTGGCATTGGATTTGTGTCAATGGAGATCACCCCAAGGAGGGTACCCTGACTGTCTCCTTAGAGATAGAAGTGTGTGACTGTCTTGAATAAACAGTATTGAAGATTGCTGTCCTGCATAGTGGTTAGATAGAGTTTGGATTGGAGTCTTGGTTGGTGAGAGGAGTCCTGAAGTCCCTCACTTTGGTTTATGAACAAGTGTAGTTATGAATAAGAATCCTGCCTTATGTGAAGGTTGATCTCTGTCAAGAAGGAAAACTGTGAACTTTGAGAGAATGGTTCCATTGAAGTTTTGAATCATGAAATTGCTGACCATGATGCTCTGCATTAGGATCGGTCCTGTCGCTTGTCATCTTGCTTTTTTGCCTAGTTTATCACACATCCATGATGTGTTTCATGTTTCTGTACTTAGACCCTATTATCTAGATATTGCTCATGTTCTTGATTGGAATGCTCTACAGGTAGAGGACGAGCAGCTGGCTTTGGAGCCCGTAGGCATTTTACAGCACAGGAGCCTCGCACTCAGGGGCAGATACATGGAGCAAGTTAGGGTCCAGCGGGATCCTAATGATGAGACTTTTGCTACCTGGGAGGATGCATCTAGGATGCGGGAGTTATATCCCTACTTATTTGCAGTTTTCCAGGAGTAAGCCTGATTCTGGGAGGGGAGGATGTAGTGCCCCTCATTTTGGTTTTTTGATAGTTGTTAGTGTTTCATTGATATTTAGACATTTTTGATACATGTGGATGATGGATTACTTATTTATGCTTATTTAATCTCATCATGGATTATGGATTTATTGATGTAGTTGTAGATATTTAGTTATGATCATTATGATGACATTGTTGATGTTAAGAATAGTGTATGATGTGTTTTTAACATGATCAGTTAATGGTTAAATGATTATGTAGATTAGAGTTATCATGCTTTATGTGATGATTTGATGTTACGATACCTGATTGTTAGTTAGAGATGTACATGTTATATGTCATGCTTTCGGTGAAGGGACGGTGTAGTACTACTCATTATGAGCACCCTGCTACGCTGCGATTCCCTATCACAATGTGTTTGATTATGTATATATATATGCTCATATACAACACCTTGGTTTGATGCAGGTTGCAGGTACCAGGCATCGACTTCACCTAAATTAGTAGGTTTGAGCGTGCCTCTATACCAATGGATAATGTGGATGGGAGATAACATGAGGTTCCCTATGTCAGCCAATTTGCTCAATTTGTCAACATCCATGTATTCTCTGTCGTGGGTGTAAGTGTTCTTCAGTTGGAACTTGTCTTCGAGTGTTGGTCATCCCGTGGTATGTGGTTGTCATTATTTGTTGATTATGGGGTTCGAGTTGTTTATTGTAGTCTTATGGTTCATTTTATAGAATATAGCGACTTAGGTGTAAAGCTGTGTCGATATCTGATTATTTTGGTTAAACAATTTATGTGTATTTGTAGAATATTTATAAATTGTTATAGTAACAAAAATAATAAATAAGTTAAATATATTCAATTAATGTAGAAATTAGAGAAGATTTAATAATTGGTTTTTATTGAAATTAAATTAGTGGTTTTAATAGTTAATAATAATAATGATAAAATGTATAAAACATTAATAATTAATATTATTGTTATTGATTAATTTTGGAAGATATTATTTTATTTTGTCAATAAATTATTGGTTTGAGTGGATGTCGAAAGATTTTTCAGATTTGAAAATATTCCAGAAATGGTGGAAGAAGTGCATTTAATAATTTGTAGTGGAGGTCTGTAACGGAAGAGAGGTAGTGAGAATTTATTATTTTACCCATTTTTGTGTTGGGAAGAATATTTGAAGGGGGAATAATTTTGGGGAGGAGATGGAAAAAGATTGGGAGAAATTTCAGAGGAGATTTGGAAAATTTGCGAGAAGAGGATTCAGGAGTTTGAAATCTCATTCCGTATATGTTATCAAACAAGTTGTTCTGTTTGCAGTTAGTATCTCTATATATGATGAAATTTCTATGTGTATGTTGGTCTGTGCATTTTCTTGATTAGTTATAAAACTAGATTGAAGTCTTGTTCCTCTGAGATATTCTCCAGATGATATTAAGCCTTTCATACTGCCATATCTGCAACCAAATGTACTCACATGTATATCACTATTCTTTTTCCTGTTAATATTGCCCTTAAACCTCTTTTCTGCAATTGTAGTCAAAGTATTAGGGGAAGGTGTATCTAGGCAGTAGCCATCCTCCTCTTTTCTGCCAAACAAGAACCTATTCTGTGTCTTTCACAATAATTTTTCCCATACTCGACTTTTGCTGAGGCAAGCTTAAGCCCTATTACATGAGTAGGAATGATATTCATCCATTGCAATCTGCATCTCTATTTCAATTGTAAATCAATGATGTAGATGATGTCTAGTATAACGTTTTAATTCATGTAGCCTTTGTGTCTCCTCTAGATGATCTTTTCAACCAAGCAATCAAACAGACCTAGCTAATTAGATTTAGATGAGTTTATCCTCTATGACACTATCAGTGAATCAATGGCTGCAAACATTTCTAAGCAGGCTGTGAATTTTTGGCACATATCTTCTAATTCCAAACCCTTGATTTGAATGGGCACACCCCTGTCAAACCTCTTGCTCGAGCTTATATTTAAATTATGCCAATCATTTCATGTTGCAATTTCCTTCTTCAACGCCGCTCCACCTATGTGGTGATGATTTTAAAAACTATGATTATCATTCATCAACGGTCATTGTGATCTTTAAGTTGAGTCAGTTTTGTTGACGCTACGTAGCTGGGTAGAAGGTTGGCCAAACCAAATATAAAGATCTTAGTGTAAAACATTTAAACCTCACGTTATGAATGAGGCAATTCAAACCTGAGGAGTAGCATCCTGTCCCACCCTATATGCACACCTTCACTCTTTTTCTGCAATGTCTTTTTTACCCTTGAATATATCTAATGGCCGCCATATGGCATTGGGAGTAGATATCTCCTTTGAACAGATTCACATTTTGATATGATTGCAGAATGATTTTGTTTTAAGTGAAATAAGTAAATTGATCTAAGAATAGAGAGATGGGTGTGGTTGTTATATAGGAGTGCAGTCCTTCTGATAATGAGTTTGGTAAGATTCTATTCTGCTGATAGAAATTAGCTCCATATATATATTACTACTTTCTGTACTAGTCCAAAGACGATATAGTTAGTAAGAAAATAAATGATTTTACAATACTTTTAATGGTTTAATTGTTCTTAGGTAAATTCTCATATTAAATGTTTTAGAAATTAAGTACATTTAGATAGTAGGTATATTAATTAGTGTCAAAATTATAATAGCTATCACATTGTTTACAATTAGTTAATGGAAATTTATATTCTGTTTCGTTATGGCAAAGGTATAAGAAACTTCAATAGTGATATAGATGATAGATTCCAAATTTGACGAAGTATTAGGTATAACACAATTATTTAATGGAATTAAAGTATGAATCTCATGCCTAACTACTTGAAGTTAGTTAAATTCATTCCTATAGAATAGTAAATATATATGCATATATTATGGAATTTCATTGTTGGCCTTGTAAATAAGCTAGCAATTCTAGGTATTAGAGTAGAATTATCTATTGTCATTAGAAAAAGAAAATATTAGACTAATTTTAATGATTTTGTTGTGATATGTCTCATTTTCTTATTCGTCATTTTAATGTTGTGGTGTTATATAGTCACTTGAATATGTATGTTTATAGTGTAAGCTAAATTAAAACCTTAATGTGTATATTTCTCTAGTGGTTCTTAGGTCATTTTAATTTTGCTTTTTTTTCCTTCCACTCTAGAGGCCTAGGGCTATTTATGATCTTCTGCAATGAGTTGGTGACTAAGTTGAGATTTTTGATTCCTCCTGTGTTGCATGGATCTCGTAATTTGGGTATCATGGAAAATGATTTTTACATTGTTATTCAACCTATGGATTATTACTTCTCCGAGGAGGGATACCTTGTGTTGTCATCATTATTGTATACCTTGAATGTTGGTTTGGGTCAACTAGGTGCAGGTAGGGGAGTGGCTTCCAGTGTGGGGCCGGTGCGCAAAGTGGCTGTCAGGGTAACCCATTGGGATTAGCTAACAAGTGATAACCTAACTTAAAATATATCTAGGATGGGTGGGTAGTCATTCACCTTAATCAAGATAAGTGAATTCCTCATCCATACCTATAGCGCTAGTTCAGGCTAAGGGTGGAATGAAATGTTCTGTAGATTCCACATGTGTCATCCTTTAGCGCTGACGTCTAGAGAAGGACTGTCAGGGTAGCCATAGATGGGGGCTTACGTCTGGGAAGAGGCTGTCAGGGTAACCCATGTAGGACCATGCGTTGACACTACTACCTACTGCATTCTAGCTTACCCAGTTTGCGACTTTGTTCTCTTGTATACCTTTGGAGGTTTCTTGATGATGTCAGTCATGACTAAGTCATGTTTGCCTAAGTTAGTTCATACTAGTAATTCATTGCAATTGATATGTTTTACCTTGGGACCTCATTGTTATCTCCTAGCTCAGGGGGTGGACCTCAGGGTTCCACATGGTCAGGTGGATGAGCTATAATCCATTAGTTCTTTGGCATCTTGGTTCGTGTTCGAGGCAGATGTGTCTCTCCAGTTTCCAATACTGCATTTGCATTTAGAGATTTGAATTATGCTTTATGGTTCCAAAATTGAGTATCTATGACATATATTTGGAATTGATGTAATCAGACAAGAAAGCCTTGTATCCATATAATCTTGTACCATGATCTCCTCTATACTTGTAAACATTACTGAAGAAGTGATGTAAGTTTTTCTTAATGTAACAAATCTTACTAGTGGACACTTATGATGAATTATGTTGTTATTGATCTATGTTTAATTTTCCTAATGCAATTATGTTCCCTAGAGATGTTAGTTGGTTAAATGGTTAAATTGATGTAATTAGTGTTATTTTATCTGGTGATTAATACTTTTACTTGTTTTAAAAAAAAAATTCTACATTTTATTTCATAGTTCAACCTAACTCTCTAGGATTGCATGATGGGGCATTACACAAATTGAGAACTACTAAAAAATGCTGATTTTGAGCATTCTACATAGGTCAAAAAGTGGGACACATTATTGCGGGATTACCTAAAAATTTTGGGGAAGCGATAAAAAAGGTGAAGAATCACCAAAGTTTATCTTTTTCTCCTCTCCTAGGATGGATTCCACACATGAGTCTCCTGGTAAATCTGGTAGAGTCTCATGGGTAGATTTGTTAAAGGACAAGGGTCTTGTTTCTCCAAGCAACATTTCTCAAAAAGGTAAGAACCCCATTTGTGCTATCTCCTCAACAAATTGAACCATTGATGGATAATGGATGTCCCCTCCTTAGGAATATTGAATTAGTGGTTGATAGGTCTTGAAAAAGAATGGAAAATACCCTCATTGGGAAATTCTTAGGTTGTAAGTTAAACATTGATGTCTCTAGAAGTTGGGCCTAGAGGAAATGGAAGCTGAAAGATCAGACATATATCTTTGCTATGGTTAAGGGTTTTTTCCCTAATCTCTTTCTTGAATCATGAGGATTGTGTTAAAACCCTTTTGGATGGTCCTTGGTTTGTTGATAGAACTAAGTTATTCACGAGAAAATGGAAACCAAGTTTTAAACTAAATATAGAAAACGTTAATGTGGTCCCTGTTTGGGTTAGGCTTCATGGTCTACCCCTAAAATATTGGGAAGACAAATTTATGATGGGAATTGCTAAATCCTTTAGACAAATAATTGATTTTGATGTTGTTACAAATTACAAAAAGGTTGGTTTATGCCACATTTTATGTGAATGTTAGTAGAGACAAGTAGCCCCCCTTGTCTATGTATCTATCCTTTAAATATGTCAACTAGATTTAGTGGATTGAATATGAGAATACCCCATTTATGTGCCATATATGTCATAGATTAGGCCCCTTAGTGAGAAATTGCTTGAGTGAGAAGAATGACAAGATGCCATGTAAAAAGAAGGAGAAGCTCATTCATAGTACAAATTTGATGGATGAGAAGGGGAAGATAGGTGTCAAAAAGAGAAAGAGGCTAATAGATAGGATAATTAGTTGGAGGGGGAATAAGAACACCTTAGAGAATTGTTAGCTTCAGACTCTTAGTAGATTATTCTTCAGTAAGAAGAACTAAACCACATAAAAGAGGAAAATGAATCTTTGCCTTCTCTAAAGTCCTAGGATAGAATGCCATAAGATAATAGAGAACTTGAGGGTAGTGATTGGAGGGAGGAAGAAAGTGAAAAGGGGAAAGAGGTAAGGATGGAGGAGGGAGAAATTAGTCCTATCAAGAGGGATATTGCATTGAGAGATCCATTTGTAAATAGTAAGAAAGAAAAGGTGGAGTCAAAGGTGAGAAAGAGTAAACATCTTTCAAAAATATTATCTATGGAGAAAATAGAAGATGAAGAAACTATCCCAAGTTTGTTAGACCAAGCCTTGAAATGGAATGTTGCTTCACCAATCACCAACAAGAGTGTGAGTGGTGATTAGTCTTGTGTCTGAACTACTAGAAACTCAAAAAAATAGATGGATATTGGGGTGGATTTGATGAGAGGAAGGTTGAATCTAAAGGAAGTTTGTTAAAGAGAAACAATAAAAGAAATGTCTAATGGTATCTAGTTCACCTTGGAATTGAGTGGGTCTAAATTTGTATCAATGAATTTCAAATGACAATCATAGAATGAAACATAAGAGGGCTAAACAACTCTAACAAGTAGAATATTGTTAAATTTTTAAAGGAGGACAATAACCCTAGTTTTCTCCTTCAAGAAGTGAAAATGTCTATGATTGGTTTTGAAGAAGTTAGAAACAAAATTTGGAACAAAGCCTCTTTTTTGGTGTTAGCTCTATAGGTGCCTCTGGAGGTTTAGTGACTCTTTGGGACCCTCAATTTGCTAATGGGGAAGTACTATTCAATAAATTCTATTATAGCTATTTTTTCATGAATAAAGATGATAAATCCCATTAGAATCTTTCGAATGTTTATGCTCTAAATGCTAGTTCTAGTAGGAGGATCCTTTGGAGGGAGTTGGTTGTTTCTAGAAACTATTGTAAGGATTCTAAATGGATGACTATTGGAGACTTTAACACCCCTCTCGCCCCTTCAGATAAGAAATGTGGAATCTAGGACGGTTTATGTGGACTAATAAAAGGATAGGGGATAACTTTATTTTGGTGACATATGATAGATTGTCTTAATTAATTGGTATAATTTATCCATCAATTATTGCTTGCCTTCCCTCCCCAGGATTGGTTCAGACTACAATCCTCTCTTATTGAACTTAGAGAGTGATAAGATGAAGGTGTGAAGTCCTTTTATATTTTAAAATATGTGGATGCATCATCTAGACTTATAAGATAAAGTCAAGGAGTGGTGCAAAGTTGATTTTAATAGATCACTATGTATAGGTTTGTTAAAAAACTTAAGAATGTTAAGGTTAATATAAAAAATGGATTAGGGAATCCTTTGGGAAAAAACTTATTCAAAAGAAGGAGATCAAAGAAGAAATTAAGAATATAGGAAAGGAGATTCAAGTGTATGGAATGGACCAAGATTCATATATTAAAAATAAAGTTCTCCTTAGTAACTATCACTTGCTTGTTATGAAGGAGGAAACCTTTTGGAAACAAAAATCTAGAGCTTTGTGGTTGATTGTTGGGGACATAAATACAAAGTACTTTCATATGACTTCTCTTAGACACCAAAATGCCAATAAAATCATGGAGATTACTAAGCTAGATGATGTTTCTTCTTCTTATGATAAGGTCATCAAAGAGGAGGCTGCTAACTACTTCAAAAAGTTATTGAGAGATGAGGAGAGTTGCTTGGATTTAGAATAGGAAATTCTTAATATCATTCCCACCATCTGGTTGCAAAGAGATAATGAGGAGTTAAGAAACCCAATGCCTATGGAAGAGATCAAGTTTTCTATCTTTTATTTTGAGGGAGGTAAAGCTCTAGGCCCCAATGGTTTTCATGCAACATTATTTGAGAAATTCTAAATCATTGTCCAACATGAGGTGGTTTCTTAAAAGTTTAGGAGTTCATGTTGTTAGGGAAAATAAATAGTATTTTTCTTGTTCTTGTCCTAAAGAAACTAGGGGCTAAGGATTTTAATAACTTAAGATTGATAAGTCTATGTAATACTTTGTATAATATTTTCTCCAAGATCATTTCTCTAAAAATCAAATAGATCCTTCCCTCCATTATAGGTAATGAAAAGAGTGTCTTTGTCTAGGGCATACAAATTCTTGCTTCTATTGTAATTGTTTAGGGAGTGATTCATTCTATGGATAAAAATAAGAAAGCATGCCTCATTCTTAAGTTGGAAATGAAGAAGGCATATGACTAGGTATCCTGGTCATTCCTAGATAGAGTGTTGGAAAAAATTGGCTTTCAACAAAATTTTGGGAGCTTGATTCAATCTTGTATATCCTCTCCTATATTTTCAATTTTGATTAATGACACTCTAGATGATTTTTTGATAGTGAAAGAGGGTTGCACCAAAGAGAATCTATATCACCCTTCCTCTTCATTATCATGGTAGAATTTTTAGGAAGGAGCTTTGTGGCTAAGAAAAAAGGTGGAAGCACTAAAGGATTGAAATCTTTATCTTTTGTCAACCTTATCTCCCATAAACAAATTGTGGATGATACTATTATCTTGGGTTAAGCCTTGGTGAGATAAATTAAGGCTCAGTCAAATACTTGTTGGATAAATATGCAAAGGTTATTGGTCAAATGGTTAATGTGAAGAAGAGTGCCCTTTTATTTGTCAATACACCTCCAGATAGTACAAGGAGGATAGATCATATTTTTGGATGTTAGATGAAGGAACTTCCCTCTATTTATTTTGTCCTTCCCCTATTTAAAGGTAAAATGCTAGGTAGATTCTAGAATTCTCTCTTGGATATATTCTAGAGGAAATTGGTGGGGTGGAAAGGATGCTTATTCAACCAAGTGGGTAAGCTACAATTTTTGAAGAGTACTCTTCAAAGCCTCCCTATATTCTTCATGTATATTTTCAGAATCCCCAACAAGATTGTAGAGAAGTTGGAACAAATTCAAAGTAGATTTATTTGGATAGGTGTTGAGGAGAAAAAAAAATACTTTGGTATTGTGGGATAAAGTTTATCTCTTGAAGTTGGGTGGCTTCGGAATCGGGAGTCTAAGACCTTTGACCAAGGATCTTCTTGCTAAAATAAGTTGGAGATTATTAAAAGAATAGAAACAATAGGCTAAAATTATGAAGGTGAAGTATTTGGGAAATAATGAGGCTTTCATCTTTTTCTTGAATGGGCTGGTTAAGTGTAATGTCCCCTTTCTAGTAGAAACACTTAAACCCAAATATGAGTTCAAATTGATTCTCAAGGATACATTAGAAACATTAGAGATCAATAAATTTTAGTGATAATATCTAATGAGATCAAAGATAATATAAATATTTCATTCTTCTCAAAGGATTATTCATTTCCTTCTTGTCATTCAGGACTACTCTATAATATATTCCATAAATACATTAGGGTGGATATTAAACATATTTCAAGATCCATATCTTCCCCTCTTATTATTCATTAAGGAATTAGGTTTTACATGACTAGGGTACATGGAAACCATCTCCGACCCAGCATCGGGAACCTATATCCTAGCCCTTGGGGTCTATTCACGAATCTTCGACCCATCTTCAAGAAATTATCCCTAGCCCTTGGGGTCGATACGAGATCGCTGACCTAGCTTGAAAAACTAGGTCCTTATCCCTTGGGGTCGATATGAGATTTATGAATCAAAATTACACCTGCCTTTCCCTACAATACCCATGATTCCTCATTGGATGAAGTAATAAGGGCTACGGAAATATGATCTTGATTTCAATATTCCCTTGTACTCTAGATAGAATTCTATTATACCATTATCATCATAATGCATGAATTTAAGATGTTTGTATCATAAATCGAAGTACCGTTATATGGTATCCTTGTTTTTATACAATTGTTCATCATTGTTAGATCTTAAGTCTAAATATGGATATCAGTTCAATTATTAATAAATAAGACATTTTATTATAAACTATAATCATTCACATGGATTCATATACCTGTGTAATATTAATGATGTGACTGACTTGTAAATAGATCTATTCTAAATCATGCATACTTAAGTATATATATATATATATATATATATATATATATATATGTTACACATATATCATACTATATCAATCTATTTATTAAATATATGTTACACACATACCACACTGTTGCTACTTATTATTTATATCTGTCTTTCCCTTGGTTGTTGATCTATGCTTATTCTTGCAGTTCCCTTATTACTGAATGTCTTATTTTTACTACCTTCGATGCCTTTACTACTGAATTGTTTAATTTGTAAATTCCTTCGATGCCTTCCCTTTACCTTAGTTTTGCCATATATACTTGTAATATTAGTGCCGTTTGGGGAGAGGGTATTATGTCTCATAGTTCGTACCTCTCTAAGTGGTGTCCGTTGACTTTTCCCTTCAGCGCTTATGTGATCAGTCTCTCTTTATCCTTTGTTTAATTACTTTTATTAATTTTAAATACTTATATTTATATTATATAATATTAATATAATATCTTATCTAATTTAATATTTATTTATATATATTAATAATTGTACTAATAATAGAATTAATATTACATTATATAATCACATTAATAATAGAAGATTAATATTATATTATATCATATCATTAATACTACCATTTTGATTCATAGTTATAATGTTATCCTTGATAATTATAATAAAATTACAATTCTATATTTGTCCTTTGGTTTGAATTTCAATAATTCATAATTATGGGGGCATGATAGATCATTCAATTATATACACAATTATCATTCAAACTAATGACAGAAAGGATACGATAAACACCATATTTCAAGAAAGCAACTTCACCGTTTATTGTGATGTTTAAATATTTAATTTAAATAATGCCTTAATATCAGGACATCACAGTCCACCCCACCCAAGATTGCTTGTCCTCAATCAATCATAATTAGAATACTTTTAAAACCATTAGGATCCTAAATCGATCTCTTCAAGAATTGTTGTTAGTATTCTTGTCTCAATTCAACTATCAACGTTAGCATTCTCCAAAGTATGAGGTAATTTATCATTCTATTTTGTCTATGTATAGTATTTTCTAGTACCTTTTAATAACAAGAATTGATAACTAGTGATGTTCGATATAAGTTTCTCTCATTTAAACTTGTTATTAGACTTGAAGTACACACGTAGATATACATGATGCATGCGTGATACGTAAGACATGAAGTATACCCTTAAATACATGTGAGACATGAATCATACACATAAGTACACGTGATATACGTATGAAGCATATATATAGATACATAGAATATGTGAAGTATATAGACACAAATATATGTGAAGCATGAATTATGCATGTGATATATGAAGTATATATGTAAAGCATAAATACACGTAATACATGAAGCATACACAAGCTTATATGCTTAATACATGGAGTAATACAAAAGTATACGAAGCATGAAGAATGAACATAGTATGTAATACACAAGTATACACACATAATACATGAGCATGGAGCATACATGCAATTCACAAAGTATACACACGTAATACATAAGGCATGAAGCATATATGTAACACATAAAGTATACACACGTAATACACGAATATGAAGTATACACATGAATACAAGTCATGAAGTGTGCACATACATAAGCCATTTGAACACACATAAGTCATGTAGTATACACTTGAACATACAAAGTCATGGAGTATACACTCGAATACACATATACATGAAGTCATAGAGTATACAAATACAAGTCATAGAGTATACACTTGAATACACAGTCATAGAGTATACACTCGAATACAATGTCATAGAGTATACACTCGAATACAATTGCAAAGTCATAGAGTATACACTCAAATACAAATACAAGTCATAGAGTATACACTCAAATACAAATACAATCATAGAGTATACACTCAAATACAATCATAGAGTATTCACTCAAATACAAATACAAGTCATAGAGTATACACTTAAATACAAATACAATCATAGAGTATACACTCAAAGACAAATACAATCATAGAGTATACACTCAAATACAATCATAGAGTATTCACTCAAATACAAATACAAGTCAGAGAGTATACACTCAAATACAAATACAAGGCATAGAGTATACACTCAAATATAAACATAGAGTATTCACTCAAATACAAGTCATAGAGTATACACTCAAATACAAATACAAGTCATAGAGTATACACTCAAATACATAGTCAAGAAGTATACCATCAGACAATTTGGGAAGGGGATTCGGTGCATCCCATACTACACTGTGGACCCATCCACCATCCCAAGGTCACCAAGTATACACAGGAGTATGAAGCATACACGCGAATGCATGTAATACACAAAGTATTCACATGAACATATGTTACAAAGCATACACATAAGTTACAAAGTAAACCTTTGAATACACTTGAATACACATAAATCACAAAGTATACACTTGAATACATGTAAGGCACACGTAGTATACATAGGATGGCAAGATGAATGCTTTGATACCACTTGTAATATCCTCTTTCTAGTAGAAACACTTAAACCCAAATCCGAGTTCAAAATGATTCTCAAGGAGACATTAGAAACATTAGAGATCAATAAATTTCAATGATAATATCTAATGAGATCAAAGATAATATAAATATTTCATTCTTATCAAAGGATTATTCATTTCCTTCTTGTCATTCATGACTACTCTATAATATATTCCATAAGTACATTAGGGTGGATATTAAACATATTTCAAGATCCATATCTTCCCCTCTTATTCTTCATCAAGGAATTAGGTTTTACATGACTAGGGCGCGTGCAAACCATCTCCGACCCATCATCAGGAACCTATATCCTAGCCCTTGGGGTCTATTCATGAATCTTTGACCCAGCTTTAGGAAACTATGTCCCTAGCCCTTGGGGTCGATATGAGATCGCTGACCCAACTTGAGAAACTAGGTCCCTAGTCCTTGGGGTTGATACAAGATATATGACTCGGAATTACACCCGCCTTTCCCTACAATACCCATGATTCCTCACTGGATGAAGTAATAAGGGCTACGAAAATATGATCTTTATTTCAATATTCCCTTGTACTCTAGATGAAATTCTATTATACCATTAACATCATAATGCATGAATTAAAGATGTTTGTATCATAAATTGATGTACCGTTATATGGTATCTTTGTTTTCATACAATTGTTCATCATTGTTAGATCTTAAGTCTGAATATGGATATTAGTTCAATTATGAATAAAGAAGACATTTTATTATAAACTATAATCATTCACATGGATTCATATACTTGTGTAATATTAATGATGTGATTGACTTGTAAATAAATCTATTCTAAATCATGCATACTTAAGTATATATATTAAATATATGCTACACATATATCCTACTATATCAATCTATATTAAATATATGTTACGCATATACCACACTGCTGCTACTTATTCTTTATATCTGTCTTTCCCTTGGTTGCTGATCTGTGCTTATTCTTGCAGATCCCTTATTATCGAATGTCTTATTTTTACTGCCTTTGATGCCTTTACTATTGAATTGTCTAATTTGTAAATTCCTTTGATGCCTTCCCTTTACCTTAGTTTTGCCATATATACTTGTAATATTAGTGCCATTTGGGGAGAGGGTATTATGTCTCATAGTTTGGACCTCTCTAAGTGGTGTCCGTTGACTTTTCCCTTCAGCGCTTATGTGATCAGTCTCTCCTTATCATTTGTTTAATTAATTTAATTAATATTAAATACTTATATTTATATTATATAATATTAATATAATATCTTATCCAATTTAATATTTATTTATATATATTAATAATCGTATTAATAATAGCATTAATATTACATTATATAATCACATTAATAATAGAAGATTAATATTATATTATATCATATCATTAATACTACCATTCTGATTCATAGTTATAATGTTATCCTTGATAATTATAATAAAATTATAATTCTATATTTGTCCTTTGGTTTGAATTTTAATAATTCTTAATTACGGGGGCATGATAGATCATTCAAATACACAATTATCATTCAAACTGATGACAGAAAGGATACGATAAACACCATATTTCGAGAAAGCAACTTCACCATTTATTGTGATGTTTAAATCTTTAATTTAAATAATGCCTTAATATCGGGACATCACATTAAGGGTAGAAATATTTTATGGAAGGGCTCCAAGTGGAGTATGGGGTGTTGTAGAATATTTCTCTTTTAGGATGCTTGACTTCTCTCAACTTATTTTGGCTTCTTTAGACTCACAGAGATCCCTTAGTGGACCCATAAAAGGGTCCATGGGGGAGAAAGTGGCTAACTATATTGATAGGAGAGGTTCACTTAAAGTTTGGACAGATTTAACAATTTCATCTTCCAATTAGGAAGACTTACAATAGGTTAGAACCTTATTTGGATTATTGAAGGGTTATCATATTTTTCAAGTTGATAGACAAGATGAGTTAGTTTACACAACTACTCCAAAAGGAACTTATAGTGTTTCTTTGGGTTATTCTCTACTTCTTGACCCTCAGTTTGATGGTTTCCCTTGGCTTTTAGTGTGGGATAAAAATCTTACCCCAAAGATAAACTTTTTCTTATGGCTTATTTTTCAAAACTAGATCCTACCCATGATGAACTATGAAAAAAGGCTTCCTACTCCATATCAAGTGTGCTTTATGTGAGAAGGATTTTGGATTAGTTTAGCATTTTTTGTTAGATTTTCCTTTTGCATGGTTGATGAGGGGGGTAAATCCCAAAACACACAACAACATAGATTGCTCACAGAAAATAGGAATGTTCTTTTATTGAATTGAAAACAATTTACATAACATCAACTAGGAGGATGAAATCCTCAACAGGTTGCAACACATTACAACTACTTTACTCTGGATTCTGGAACCTTCTGCCTTCTATAGCTTCAAATCTGCTAGGGTTTTCTATTTCCCCTCCTTTTTCATGACTCAACACTTTCCCCCCTTCTCTACTACCCAAAATATTCTTGAAAAATGGCCATAAATAGTCCTTTTTGGCACTTTCCAACCGAAATTTCAAAATTTGTAACTCCCTCTAAAAATAGGCCAACTTTTGAAAGCCATAAATTTTGATCCGGGTGTCTAATTGATGAACTATTTGATGCGTTGGAAAGCTCGTGAAGTGATCCACACCCTTATAATCCAATCTACCAATACACCCACTTTCAGGGCCATATGGGGCCTCTAAGTGCCTCATATTTAACTTTGAAACTTTTTTCAGGGGTTTTTAAAGAAACAAAAACTTTAATATCTTTCAACCCACAAATGATCTTTGGACAATTCCTTCACTAAAGGTTATATTTTTTAATTCTGAAGCTTTAATTAAGTTTTCATTTCCATATGTGCTCAAATACAAACTTTCTAAAAATAATAGGTTGTTATTTTTAGCCAGTTGGAAATTTTGAAGGTTCCAGATCATTATTCAAGCAAATGGGTATTCGTAAATACCAAAATTGGAAAGAACAAAAAAAAATATCATCATTTTTTTGGGTGATGCAAGATTTCCCTTACACCACTAGATGCTCCTGCATCAATGGTTCATATGGAGCTTCACCCTTAGTATGTTTGGAGTTATGTGGGTTGAACCAACCTCTATTCTAGATTTGGTTCTTTAATTGACTCCACCTTTCTCCAATTCCTAGTTAAATCCTATTTTGAAACTTTCTTTACCTCATGTTCTATGGGGTCTATGGTTGGAACAAGACTCAAGAATCTTTAAGGATGTAAAAATAGGGTTAATAGAGTGGGAGCTAAGATTATGCAAGCTATAAGAGAAAACTTCTTGGTGATAATTTAGAGTGAAGATGATAATAATATGAATAGAATTTTTTTGGAAGGACAATTGAATGTTGTTGTGAACTAGAATGTATTAAGGAAGTTGAGAACATAAAAGAGAAAAGTTAATAGGAATATGGTTAAATGGCATTAACCCTCTCCTAACTGGTTCAATTGATAGGGCCTCACCAAGTAATCCTAGTCAATATGGAGGTGGTAAAATTATAAGGGACCATGATGATAAATAGTTGGTGCTTTCACTATTAGTTTAGGAGTCCAAACTAATCACTACATTGAAGCTTTGGCTACTTTTTTGGATATACATCTAGCCAAGGAGTTGAAAATCTTAAGCTTTCTATTGAGGGTGATTCTTTGAACATTATCAAGTGATTGTCCAAGGAGAGTCCCCTTACTTTGATAATAAGGAACATTTTCAATGATGCTATTAGCTTGCTTGATTCCTTTAGTGAGGTAAGTATTGGCCACATTTATAGATAGGGAAATCAAGTTGTAGATTGGATTGCTAATAAAGAGTCACTAGTATAGGGCTTGATAAGTAGTTTGAAGTGGTCTCTTTGCCTAAGGTTGCGACTAGTATTATTAATGATAGAATTACTTCAAATTAGAATCATCATTTTTCCCTATCATTGCATTCATCATTTCATGCATGTGTTTTTTATTTTGGCTACTCATAATTGTGTTATTTCTCATGTTTATGAGCTAGCTTAGTTCTCAATTAATTTAGGTAGTACAAGTAGCCACTTGTATAATGGTTGGAGGTCTCAAATAGGTAATCATTTTAATTAGGTGTTTAGATTGAGAAGGACTAAAGTTGGTAAGGTTAAGAAATATCGAGATAGGGATGTTTTTGAGAGAAGTTTGTTTTTACTACAAGCATGGGTGGTGACAAGGTAAGATCTAAACTAATGTTGTGTGATAAGATTAGAGGCATTCCTACTATGTGGCACATGTACTTATAAAGTGGGGCTTGGCTAACTATATGGAAATAATAAAGGGGCATGACCTTGTCCTATCAGTGAACTTTGTGAAAGTTTGAAAGGCAAGGAGAGTGAAGTTCAAATGGTTATAAATTGAAGTGTTGAAAGAGAGTACAAATCAAGCCATGAGAATTCTAATATAAGTTATGAAGGTTTTCAAGGATATGTTTAAATAGAAAGGTATCAAGGTTTTTATGAAGGGTAAGGAAAAACTTAAAAAATTCTAGGTAGGCTATCTCAGAGATTCCCTTCCTAAGCCTTTAGACAATGTTAGAATACAAATTATCAAGTATGTCACTCTAGAATGGAGGTTCAAATTCATTTATTCCTACCACTTCACTCTTTTGAATCACTTTAGGCATAAAATGTTAGTGAGCACCTTAATTTTTTGGTTGATGTCACTGGAGTACTCTATAACATTGATGTCTAATTAGGTAGGGTTGAAATCCCCATTCACCAATACCTAATTATCCTATTGGTGTAACAAGCATAGGCTGGTAAACCATCTCCCTCTAAATATTTTTGTGATTGATATGAATTCCCCTAGGGGTAAGGATGAGAGGCAGGACAAGGTTGACGTGGGAAAAATTTCTACATTCCCTACTAAGGTTTTGGGCAAGGTTGATAATGGCCCTAGGTCTATTTATATCAATTCACCAAGATCATTTCTTAAGACCCTATTAGGTCCTCTAAGGAGAAATACATGGCTAAAAGTGTTAGTGAACGAATATATGAGGAGTAGATTCATAAAGAGGTGTTGGTCGAGGTTAAAAAGAAGAAGACTAAGAAGGAGCATGACCTTGATGGTGAGAAAGGGGGTAAGTAGAATAAGGGAAAAGCCAAGGTGGTTTGTGGGGAGGATAAAGATTGTTTGAAAGGTAAAAATAATGAGAATGATGATAGCCTTGGTTTTGTTCTTGGAGGGTTAGATGACTTAAAAGAGTTAAAATATGTAAAGGAGATAATGACCATGTTGGTAATTTGGAAGACATGTTGTGAACTTTGGAAAATAATTTGAATCTACACAATATTATTCTTAAATAGATCTTAAATGAAAATAGTAGACTTAAATTGATGATTTCTCTTGTACACCAATAGTTGAATGGGTATTTTCCTCAACCCTTTTTGGATTATTCTTTCAATCAAGAACAATGGATCATCTTGGGGGATATATGTATGCTTAAGGAAGAAGGGCATAAATAATAAGTTAGGATCAAACATCTTGAAAGAGATCTACAAACCATAAGGGATGATCTAAAGAAGGTGATTAATATTCAGACAAGACTACCATAAAAAATCGTGCTATGAGTATTCACATGCTTTAGTCAAGAATAAAAAAGAAAGGGAGATTATTAGAAGTTGGTCCTAGCAAGAGAACTTGAAACAAAATGAATAATACTATTATTGTGATTGATGAGATGGAGGAGTTTATGTTAGATCATCTTTAGTTTCTCAAATCAAAATGGGAGGTTGTTGTGGCTTTAATTCCTTGACTTCCTTTCACCAGGTTTTCTCTCGTGTCCATTTGGTTTTATTTGGCTATCGGTTCTTTGTTATCTTTTAGCTTTGTTGTTGTAAGTTCATAAAATTGCACGGATCGACATGATAGTCTGATGATGATTTTATGATCCATCTCACAAACCACAAAGGCATGAATTATATCCTCTTAGAAATATTCATGCTTGATGACATTTTCCATCAACCTATATAGCCCCTTGTTCATCTTGTTCATCCTCTGGATTGAGTTCCAAGTCTTCATGCATACCAAAACCCTTTTACAGATCCTCAATCAAAGGGTCACTTGAGAGACCTTAGGGTCACTTAGACAACCTTTTCTTAAGTTGTAGGGTTTCTCAAGCAACCTTCCTTGGCCAAAGGGGCGATCCTATTCCCAAAAGGGGTGACTATCATCTTTTTACATGCATGATTTCTTTTAGTTCTAGCCAATTTTCTTCTATTTTTCTCATGATTAAGAGTCTTCTCTAGTCCTAACTAAACCACTACTCCCCCTAACTAATTCTCCTCTCCTCTTGACTCTTAATCAACTTCCAATCAGTCATTTGTTATCTCTCCATCAATCTCCTATGATCTCTTGATAAGTCCTTTTGTTAACTTCCAATCATTTTCCCCCTTTGGTGTTGCTTCCATCCTATAAATACTTCCTATCCATTTAATTTTAGAGGAGGTTGTGTACCACTGCAACTTGTATTTCTTATACAAAGGCTCTCATTCTCTAGAATCACCCTTAGGAACTCTACCATTTCTATTGCTGTAAATCTCCCCAAGCATCTTATGCTTTCATAGGACTACATGTGTCTCTTTCATTTTTATTTCAAAGCCTCAAAGCTTTCTCGAGTACTGCATACAATTCCCAATTTACCTTAGGATCCAAGTTCTTTCCTTGTCATCAACTAAAGGTTCCAATTG
This sequence comes from Cunninghamia lanceolata, assembly GCA_027924645.1. Lineage (NCBI taxonomy): Eukaryota > Viridiplantae > Streptophyta > Pinopsida > Cupressales > Cupressaceae > Cunninghamia > Cunninghamia lanceolata. Next base: position 3,034,691 of record BSBN01001053.1, on the reverse strand, counting down.
CTGTAGAGGAGGATACTAAAAAAGATGGATATGAGAGGAAACACGACTACATCAACGCCATTAATTTTTGCAGGTTCTTTACTTTCAAGAAGTAATTGTAGATCTAGTAATAAAAAATTTTCTTGCTCTTGAGGAAGTAATTTTTTCAGATCTAGTAATTAGAAAATTTTCTTGCTCTTAAGGAAGTAATTTTTTCAGATCTAGTAATCATAAAATTTTCTTGCTCTTAAAGTAAATTTTTTATTTCTTCTTGGTTGGTTTAAGAATTTCCTACTTTAATATATTTAGATAAGAGATGCATAGATTTAGATCAGCTTTTACATTTTCCTATTTTTTCTAGATCTTAGATTAATTGCATTTATTTTCATTAGATTAGATTATCCTAGAAAATTGAAACAACATAGAAAACTACATCTTAGGAAAATCCATATAGATTTGCATCCATTTGAGAAGTTTATTTCAAGCAAATAGTAGTTACATAATCTTCAAAGTTTTGGAAAAGTTAAAAAAGTAGATTAGTTTGATTTTTGCATTCATTTAGATTTACATGTATTTACTTGGAAAAAAATACGCAAAGAGAAATCCCTTGATCTCATCACAAGGCATTCAATAATTTAACACTTAAACAACTTCCAAACATTAAAAAAAAATGTAGTCACCCCTCTTTCTCATTCAAAATTCACACTCAATGTGCCCTAGAGTGAGAGAAGATTGGATCAAAGTGATCTTAGATGAGATCCAAGAGAACTTACTCATTCTAAATGCTCCCACTAAAGAAATAGTTTAGGAAAAAGTTAAATCCTGCAACAAGTAGAGAAAAATAAAATAAAGGACCCGTATCATGAGAATATTTCAAATTCAATGTCAGATCATAAACCATTTATTTGCGAGGAAATTAGGGAAGAAATCAACATCATTAGAGAAATTAGAAATACCAACTTAAACTTATTGCAATACTTAACTACTCAACTCTCTCTAACCAATCATGAAAACATAACCAACTATCAACATCACATAGAAATAGACCACAACAATAATTTAAATATCACTCATGACGTTATACTTCTGCATGAATAGAACAACTTGTTGGTTTGATCCCCCATTTAACTACATATTTCCACAAGAGTAAGAGTGACCAGGTGGGCACATTTTAGCAAGGGTGTAATGAGTGTGCTGTCTAAAGTTTGATTCATTTGTGTTGTGATTGAGTTGATTATGAGAAACACATATTTTGGTGAACCTAACATGGACTTGAAAATCCTTTTGGGTGAGCTTGTTCATGTTTCTACACTTCTTCCATTCTTTCCATCTTCATCCATTTCTCTTTTCACCTCCATTCCATTATTTTATGGTATCTTTGATACCCACATAATATGCCATTATTAGACAAAGATCAGGGGTCAGTCCCCTCTAATGAGCCTTTTTACTCCCACCTTCAATTGATATCCTTTTCTAGATCCACTAGTGCCAGCTTCAAATCACTATGATTATAAAGATTTTGACTCAAAGGGTGGTTGTTAAGAATCCAATAGATGTCTAACTTTCAACAATCCAACCTAAAGTCAAGACACCATACTCTAGCCTAACCCCAACCAAGGTAGAGAATGTCAAGTGCTCATTTAGTTTGAAATTTATCAACAAGGTTGACCTGTTACTAGTTATCGAGATACGACCACCCAAATGGATAATGAGCTGAGATACCTACAAAGACATTTAGAGGAGGTTTGAGCATCTTGTGAACCTCTCCATGTTGCCTATCAAGCTGAACAATTTGAGGCACATCAAGTAGTGCCAAGAAACATTTTGAAAGAAAGGATTAATGGGGGAATTCAATCCTCACTCCATGACAACCCACCTAAAGGTGATGAAACCCAAGAACAAATAACAAGGGTAGTGAACCCTCAAGACCTCATACCTACATTGGTCCAACAAATTAGGATGCTTGAATCTGGAGGTGTTGAACAACCTCTTCATGACAAACCTAAGGAAAGGGTGAGGTCTCAAAGGTGATAATAACATGTAACCCTATTTAACACTACTAAAAATGACCAAAGATAGGGGTAACTAAACTACCTCCTTACATCAATTTTTATTTGAGAAATGATATCAATGAGGCTTTTCACCTGAAGAACCCCAACCAAATCTACCCTAAATTTTTTGATTTCAATGGTTTGACATTTTGTCAAACACTTGGCATGCGAAGTGACTGAGTTCTGATTTCTGAATTTGATTGTTTTGTGTTGTTTATTTGAATGATCTTCAATGCCAATACATATGCGAATATATAGAAAAGATATACAAATACTTGCATAAACAAGTATTAATGATTCAACACCCAATCATGCTTTATTAATTATTGCTACATGTCTAATTACACTGATAATTAGGTCTGATACAGAGTATATCAGACTGATTAAACATATAAAGAGTATTTGCAAAGCCTATTCAAATTAAAGATTTGAATATTGAATTCATTTACAACATACCCAATTGAATAGCATTTCTTCTAGGCACAATATGAAACCATACAACACAAATAGATGACTAATATATAATAGAATAGTGTTGTTGTCCACAATGAAAGTATGATATGAAGTATGTTGATATAGATAACGATGTGGCAGCTCCTTATTAGCCATGATTCCTCCAAGATTGATGGCGCTTGAACCCTAGGTGTTAAGGATGCCAAAACTCCACAAAATACCAATATCTATAAAACCCTACATGACTGATAAAGAATTTGTTGAGGTCTGATATAATAAAATGCTAATGCAAAAAAAAGTTTGAAAGGCTCCATGTATTCCACGAACTCTCCTTAATGAAAGTGCCTAAACCCTAGGCGATGGAAATTAGATGATGATTTCTCCTTTAAAACCCATGACTTGCTAAATTAGAAGTGCTCATATATGCAATTTGTCCTCTAATATGCCAAATGTAAAACAAACCCTAGTGGTCTGCAATGATCCGATTTAGATCTGCCTTAAAAAATGCATTGATTCCTTCACAATGACTTATGATATCAATTAAAATCCAACCCTCAATGGTCTGTAATTGATTATCCTCAAATCCCCTCAATATCAAATTGATATTTGGCACAAATCTTATCAATTTGATCTTCAAACCCTAGCTGATATAAACCTGTAGAAAAAGATATGTCTTTTAGGTCTAATTTGATGCCAAAACCTACATTTAAGATCAATAGTAAACCCCATATGGATTCACCTCAAAGGTGGCAAATTGGGTTTTCATCCAATCCATGAATTTCCAAGGGTTTTCATCCTTAGAACTGGCTGAACTTGTGTTGCAACTCAAAGAAAAATATCCAATATGTAAATGACAAAATAGACAATGATGAAATGACCTCCCAAACACCTTCTTTTATAACCTTCAAGTGGAGCGCCCAAATTTGCAATATTTTATATAAGCTTCATGTCCACCACCATAGTTGGGATTAAAATATTATTTTTTAATGCACTTTTCCTTCTCCAAGTGGGACGTCCAACATGACATTAAAACAATGTTTTATTTTGTCATTTTATTATAACTTATTTTCTCCTTTCATAAAGTGACTTTCCATTCTCCAATATTTAAGTCATTTTTACCGAATTTCCATTCTCCAAGTCACTTTATAAATTACTCAACTTAACTTCAATTTGGCTTAGGTGAAGTCAACTTTCCTTTCTCCAAGTCACTTTGCAGTAATGGCTCAATTGAACAAAAAGGGGACATTACATCACCTCCCTTACCCTTGCCATGCAATATAGCAACCTTGAACCAACTAGGAGGAATGCGATCCTTTCAAAATCTAAACTAGTCAATTGGGATACCTGTCACTCAAAATTTAAACTAGGTAATCCAATTTGGTATTTAACATTTAAACATGAAATCATCCAACTATGTAATTTTTCTTGGATACCAACAACTAGGAATAGTCTTTCAAGCAAAACAAACATAATAGGATTCACTGTAGGGCTCATGTTCGGAGGAACTACTCCCTCCACACACAATCCCTTCTTAGGAACATACCTTGAGTATCTCAAGGATCCTTTGAGTAACATAATTCACAATTTCATGTTGCCACAACCTATTCCTAAACTTCCTAAATTCAAGGGGGTATGGGATCCTAGCTCAAATATAAAGGCCTATATGACTACAATATGAGAACTTATCCCTTAGGATGGGGTGGTCACTAGAATATTTTTGAAAAATTTGGAAGGAATCACCTTGGACTAGTATTATAGACTTCTCGAGGCATCAATTAACTCTTTCTAATTGCTTGTTGGTGATTTTGTTGTAACACTCGATACAAAAAAGCTAGTGAAAATAGGAAAGCATGAATTCCTAAGTGTGAAACAAGATGAATGAGACAATATCCCATTTCATCATGCAGTGGAGGTAAGTCCTCTTCTCTTCAGTGAGTGCACCAAACAGGGACCACATGGAGTTGTGCATGTTATGTAGAAAAGAGAGACCTAGCCCAAGAGATCAAACTAGGTCAAACCCTCTTTTATCTAACATTAGAACACAAACCGAGCTTGGATTCTATCCAAGAAGGAGAGCCAAACTATAGTGGTTTTGTACCAAGCAAACTAGGGCAAAATATCAAACCTTAGTAGTTGACAAAGATTTACTCATAACAGATTGTCGGAAAGAGATATTAGAAATCTAACACCACAACAAGGATCAATAGACAAAGTAGAACCTGGATCCTAATTTGGGAGCCTAAAGGACCAGGGAACTTGGGTGCCCTAGACCCTGATTAGGGTTTAGAAGAATGTAAAATCTTCTATGTCTACGCCCTTCTGTGCTCCTGCTTCCTAGAACTTGTTTTTTGCAATTTCTTCCAGATGCTACCTGTAAATACACAAGAAGGAAAATGGTTTGGTGCTATTTAGGAGCTTGCCTAAGTCAAGCTCCGTGAATGGTGTTTCCACCTCCACAATAGCAATGATGAGATCTCAAAGAGTGTGTGCCCTAGGAGGGCAGAGGCAAATCTAAAGTAGAATGGAATGCTAGAACAAAGAATGAAGGAAAGAAGTCACCATGACCATGGAAACCCTATCATGCTTGATGCGGCATCACAACTTGACTCAAGAAGTTGGTGTAGCCCAATGAAGTAGAAATATCCTCACAAGACCTGCAATAAGCTAGTGCTACAACAATAATCCACCTATGAGAGCTTTAGAGAAGAATAGAGAGCATGAGAGAGAAGAAGAGAGCTAAAATCCTTCAAGAAGTTAGATATAGCTTCAAGATGTTCAAATGATTAAACTAACTTGCTTTTATATGCATTCCTACTCACCAATGATGAATAAAACTAAATGGGGCCAACATGAGGAACCACTTAAGATGTCTTAAGCTGGCATACCTTTAAATTAGTTCTGGGCTAAATGAGGGACCAGGGCACTTAGGCACCCTTGTCCTTTAGCCCAAAAATCTCTAGCACAAGTCCCTTTAAGTGTGCTTAGGTCGGCCTCATTGTTACTTTGTTAGGTTTTGTCATCGGGATCAAGAATTAATCATTTAATGTTCAAAAAGGTGTTAAAATAGGTCTTGGTTAACAAGTGTAAACATTTTAGGTCCATCCAGGTGCTAAACTAGGTGTAAAATACTAGTGCACACATTTTACTCCATAACATTTAGTCCCCACTTTAGCGTGGGTACACACTTACGTTCAAACTCACACTAAAGTATGAAGAAGACAAATTTCAATCACAACAAACATAGAAACCATAGAATGTCACCAAAATCGAGGGGTGATCAAGCCCCCAAGTTTAGGATTCTAGGAGTCTATGATGATTGGCATACACATAAGACACATAACATAATTCAATCATACATGAAGCATTTACAAAACATGAGATAAGACAAGACTTACACAAGGCATACACTTGAGCAATCATAATGTATACACGCAATACACGAAGCATAGATGCCATACACAAAGTATACATGCAATACACAAAGTATACATGCCCTACACAAAGTATACATAGAATACACATGGAACACACATGGAATACACGTGAAGCACTCAAGAGGCATACATAAGGAACACATAGAGAGAATACATGCGAGGCATGAAGAACATATAGAGAATAAGAATATATGAAGATAATACATGCATTATACATCAATCACAAAAAGCACATAACAAAACAACTTGAGTTAGCACAATAAAGGAGACCTCAATCTAAATGTTGTCTCGATCATCATGCATCATTCCCCAATATGTAATAAGAAGAATGCTAAGGGGTTAGTTAGAAATGAGAATCACAAGAGGATATAAACACATCATACACATAATGTATCTAAAGAGAAGTGTTTCCACTCAAGGGAATACATATACCACCTCCCACAAGAGGAATTACATGAATCCTTGCAGAATAAGAAGGTTAAGCGACCTTACTACGAAACTCTAGTTGGTGGTGCAACCCTTCTCCCAAACATGCAAGGAGCTTCAACTTAGGAGAACAAGATAGACTTAAGATCTTATTTCCAAGCTTTCCACAATCCTTTCCAAGAGAGTGTAGTAACAAAGATAATCAACATGTTTTGATAGAAACATGAGAGTAAGGCTCATAGCATGATATATGCCCCCACCTTAAAGTGATTGCTAACTCCAATAGGGAGCAATTGCCTTTAAGGTAGAGTGAGGAAGAAAAATAAAACATGCATGAGAGATTTTAAAAATCACATGCCCAAATGATATGTGTTTTCAAAAGCTACATTGCGACAAGGGGTTGCCCCTAAAATGAGCAAACAAAGGCGATGCTTACATGGCTTATGTAGTCATGGTATGACTTCGAGCATTGCAACCAGGTGCCGCATAAATAAAACATCATAACTATGAAGATGATGGAGGAAAGATCACATGAAATTAGAGTACACATCAATTGAATCAACATGAAAGGATGCTAAATCATCCAAGAAAAATAATGAAATTTACACATCACAACATATATAAGAATGAAGATACACATAGAGGAATGATACAACACATTCTTATTCCTAGTACGTTTGTGCTAACAAGGGTGTCAAGGGAGAACCATAACATCACAATATAGAGATAACAATACATACAAACATAACACAAATGAGAGGGAGGGACCGCACTTGCAAGTTGGCCTATAACAAATCATCCTCCCCCAACTTCCTTATTATAAAATGGACAGAGGAAAAGGTGCTCTAGGGACTACATCAAGCATGGTGAAAGGTGCTATAACCATACCTTGTTCAAAGTTGTTGAATTTTGTCACCCAAGGCTCGATATTCCTTAGTGGAATGGCCAAGCGCTCGATGATATGCGCAATAATGAGGTGTTGAATGATTATTATGTTGAATTTTTTGTGTGTTGGAGTAGGAAGAGTGATTAAGCGGTCTTTGAGTAGACTCAACAACATACACCCTTGTTGATATAGAAGTGAAGTTATAGGTGGAGTAGGAAGCAATCCTTTTTGTTGTGAACATGGTGGAGAGAATGTAGGAGAAGGCTAGAAACCTAAACCTACTTTAGACAAGTGTGGTGTTGGTTCCATAGGTTCCTCAATTCCTTGTTCTTTGCATCCTAACCCATTTCCATTGTATCCAAGTTTAGAAAGAATTTTGAATCCACATCCATAACGCATCTCCAAATCCGAAGGAAGAGGAGAGGTCATATGACTATCTTTGTTGAAAGAAGAACTGTCATCATGCATTGAAAAAGATGGAGAAGGATTATACTTTTTATAATGGTGAGGAGGGTCAATCTTTCTTTCACCAATCCCATGGGGGTTGAAATCTAAAAAGACCTCATGATTAGCAAGACATGTATTAGAATTCGATGATACTTTATCATAAATGGGTGTCATTTTTGTAGAAGAAGGCATATCATCATGAATATCAAAAGTTCCATCATTATTACAACTGAGTTTAATTTTATTAGGAGTATGAGATTGTGTTGAAGAAATTTCATTTACCTTCAAGGTTTTTGGGTGTGAGGGTGAGATTTTATATTCACCCACAAAGGAAGATGTAAAATCTAACGTACCCCAATCATCATCAAAGAACGCATTCGAAGGATCGACACTATCCTGACCAACACTTTTGTTAGCAGTGAAGGGTAGTGGTTTGGTTTTTCTTAAAGAAGGGATCAAATCACTTAAAGGAATTTGATGTCTCACTTCCATTTGTTAGCAACTTTTTGGAACTGAATCATCTTTGATTATATAGGGCTTGTTTTCAAAGACAAACTTTATTGAGCGATGAAGAGTAGATGGGACTACCCCATGGCATGAATCCATGGTCTACCAAGAAGAATATTGTATGTGAGAGAATTGGGCATGACATGGATAAGGGTAGGCAATGTCACAAGTCCAACCTTAACATTTAAGGTGATTGTACCTAATGATTGTTTACCAACATTATCGAAGATATGAAGGATGAATTTATTTGGTTTAATGAGAGAGGTATCTATAGACACTCAAAATTGTCCCGAGTCTGTGAGTAACATTTTCATACTAATTATTCCCTAGTGTTACATTCTTCTATTAATTAAACAATTTTAAATTATTTAATTAATTCACTTTTTCTTTTTTCTAATCTATAATTAAATAAATTCTTATTTATTTAATTATTCATCTCCATTTTATCTCTTCCCTTCTATAATTAAATAATTATTTCTAATTATTTAATTAGTCATTATCTATTTTCCATACATTATTAAATAATGGTTTTCAATTATTTAATAATTTTTCCATTTTCCTCTATACATAAATAATGGTTTCCAATTATTTAATAATTTTCCATTTCCTCCACCATCCAATTTAAATAAATAAAATATTTATTTAAATTAGCCCCCACCTTTATCCTTATCACAACACATGTCCCTCTCTCATTAAATTATTTGTCACACTATTGTCACACTACCACCTTCATTTAATAAAGTTGTCACACCACTACCTTTTATTAAATGGAGAGGCCTTGTCTTAAATATTCTCTTAATCTTAGCCATCCACATCACACAATTCACCTTTCAATCTTCACCCTTCATTCAAATCCAAGTCCTCTATAAAATCAAGCCTTCATCTCCATTTCAAGGTTAACCACAATTATAATCTTCAATATTTTACTATCATTCATATCATTCATCTTGTGATCTTGCTATCATACATCCATATTGAGCTTATCATATATCTTGCATGCTACAAATATGAGAGAAAACAAAGTAAAATGGAGAGGAACAATGGAGGAGAATCAACTTTGGCATAGCAATTTAGATATTATGGCTTTTATCATTTGATTTCTATTGTCATCTTGTGCTTCATTGTTAGATTAGGGTCTTCATGGCTTGAATTGAGATAGTTTCGTGGTTGCTATTGATGATTCATTGCTTTCCCCTAATTTTTCATGATCTACATCTAGTGAACCTGATGTAAACTGAACAAATTTTGTGCAAATTTTACGAATTTAGGGTTTTGTAGGTAGTGCGACGCATCTGTTATATCCTGCATCGTAATCGTTAGATCATGTGCTGCATTCATCGATTCATACACTGCATGTGAAGCTTCTTGTGATGCATCTGTTGCACATACCACTGCATCCATTGAGCAAAGAGCTACATCTATTTCTTGCGGTGTTGCATTTGACTATTGTTTGACAAATTTCAGTGTTTTAATCATTGTTGTTTGTGATCTTGTTTGTAGGGATTTGAGAACTTTTATGATCATCTTACAATGTTTTAGCTATTTTTCTGACATCTTGACAGTGAATTTACACCATTAGGGATTATGCATGGACTAGTTTTTGTCAGTTTTGATGTGTTTCTGAGATTCAAGTTATAGTAGGATGCATCTGTCATATCTTGAACCGCAATCATGGGATCCTATGCCACATTCGTGAGGTCCTACGATGCATCTGTAGTATCCTATGATGTATTTGTCAGATCCTATGCCACATTTGATCTGTTCTGCAATGCATTCGACTGTCAAGCAAAAAGGGGGTATAAATCTATGATTTTTCATTTTCTACTTTTTACATTCACTAGGGCAGAGATTTTTCTGTTACTGATATTTGATTTCCAGATATGTGGCAATCATTGGGAGAACTTTTAATCAAACTACTAATCCAATTTATTGTAGGGTTCCATTGTGTGTTTGTGATTTTTAATTGAGGAACATTTGGATTTGGTGCTTAAAAAGAACAAGTGTCTTTTATGTCTTGTGCTCTTGCATGCATGTGAGTTAGTTACCAAAAGTGTGTTTGTCTAAAGTATCCTCTCCCCTTGCGCTACGTGCTATTCCAGGGTGATGAGAAAGAGAAATACACAAGCTTTCCCTTTTTATTTTAGTAAGTGGCCTACCTGGGAGTTCACCCTAGGGGTCGACCCAAGCACATATCTTCAGTGGGCTATATAAAGGGGCAAAAACTGAAAGGTGAGCTCAATCCACTTGTGCTATAGGTGGCGGGCCTTTGCGGTCCTGTGTGATTTTGAACATGGGTTATAGATTTTAGTCTCCCATTACTACTATGCCATGGTGTTCTTAGGAGTTCCTCCACTGTGAACCATTGTTTTTAGAACCCTAAGACCTTTTGGCCGTTTACTATGGTGGTGCAAGGAATGCAAACAGTACACTGAAGTTACTTACCATGTATGGTTATTGGTTGAGGTGACACGGTTCCTTGTTTGGACTCATCTTTTCATGGTGAGAGGTGTCAAGGTAGTCCTGGACCTTGGCATACTCTAGTTATCCACTCCATTTTCTCATATTTAAAAACATTGAAAGGTGTGGTAAGCCCACTGTAGTAGACAACCCTTTACTACTAGCTAGGTTGTGCTTGTTTTAATTATTTGTGAACCAAGGCCTAGCAAGTTTTGTGGAATAAAACTTGTAAAATACCTCATTTCCTAAGAGTCAAAACAACCAAAGATCTATATTTCAAGTGTTTGCTGTGTTTTCTAATTACCTATACAAATTACTCAAAACAAAAAATCAATTAGAAACCCTTGATTTTAGGCTACAGAAAATAATAAACCACATATATCAGATCCTGGAATGCAACTGTTATATCTTGAACTGTAACTGTCACATTTGAAATCACATCTATTAAACAACAAACTGCAACTATAGCATCCTGAGCCACAATTGTTAATTTCTGCAACGCATCTATAGCTTTCTACACTGCATCTATCAGAGTCAAAAATTTTGAGTAAATTCTTGAGTATCCATGTTTCTGATCTAATTTGGACAGTGACCATGCTATTGGGAATTAAGGTGTCTCAACCTTTGCAGGTTCCTAATTTTGTATTTATTTATTCAACACTATGTTGTAGGATCCTATAGTCATCACCTTGTAAATTTTGGTGACTTTGTCAGCTGTAGTTTCCCCCCAAAGTAATTAATAGGGGAGTGTAGGGGGGTGGAGCCCCTCTTGCGGGGCCTGGGGGCTTATCCCCCTAGTGGGGGCCTAGGGGAAAAGCCCACAGCAAGGGTTTGGGGGTAATGCCCCTAGTGGGCATTGCTGGGGGAAGTGCCTCCGATCGGGGGCTCGGGGGTAGCGCCCCTGAAGCAAAAAATGCCCTATATTTAATAAAGGTGTCGATAGTTATTTTGTTATTAGCTGACATGGATAAACTGACATTGGATAACTAACAAAGAGGCTTGATAAATAAGTAGATGGAGAATGTGAAATGTCATGGGATGAGAATGAGAATCGACGATGTGTGTACTCTTGAAAGAATTTGCATTGCAAGTGTGTTGTAATCATCTTTTGATTTGATAATACATTATGTAAGTTTTGGAGTGTGGGGTTTTTTACTTGAAAAGGTTTTCCCCATGTATATCCTATTTTGTGAGTTTTGTATTTGCATTTGATGTTGTTATTACCTTTTTGTTAATGTGCATCTAATAAATTGTAACTGTAAAAGTTAAAATTTACATAAATCTTTCCTCAGTAGATCAGTGTAGGAAGCGTTTCCACATACCTTGCTTCCTTTCAGTTGGTATTAGAGCCTGATCATCTTTGGTTCTAGTTTTTGGGTAGAGGGTTGTTTGAGCTGATCTTCATTTGAGTGGGAGCTTGTGTAAAGGATTTTGAAATCTTTGTGTAGGAAAGAGATGGCAAGCACATCTGGGAGGTTTGAGATAGAGAAGTTTAATGGAGGCAACTTGTAGTTGTGGAAACTCAAGATGAACTTATTGGTGGATAGAGATCTATGGTGCACACTATCTGGAACTATGCCATCAGGCATGAAACAAGAAGATTGGGATCTAATGGATTGGAAGCCTAAGGGTTTGATAAGACTCTGTTGGCTGATTCAATGCTCCTAAATATTCATGAAGAGAAGATTGCAAAAGATCCTTGGAAGAAACTTGGAGATGTTTATCAGGCTAAATCCTTGGTGAACAAGTTATTCCTGCAAAAGAAATTGTATTCTCTGAGGATGGAAGATGGAGGATCTGTTGCTAATCACTTGAATACATTGAATATGCTTGTTGCCCAGTTGACCTCTGTTGGTGTGAAGATAGAGGAGGATCAATGTATGACACTACTATGTTCCTTACCAGATTTGTGGGACCACCTTGTGATGGCCATTGGGAGTTCCACTACCATCTTCAAGATGGATGAAGTGGTTTCTTCATTGTTCTCTAAAGAGATGCAGAGAAAATCTTCTGAGTTAGCTAAGGAGGCTCTTGTAGTTTGTGGTAGATCTAAAGAGAAACGGAAGAAAAAGGATAAGAAAAAAGAAGAAAAAGGAAGATCCAAATCCATTGGGAGTTCCAAGTATCTTGGAAAGTCCAAGGCTCTATGTTGGAATTATGTTGGAATTTCGGTGAACTTGGTCATATCTGCAAAGAGTGCAAGGAGGAGAAGAAGAAAAAGAAGAACTATGATTTAGATTCTGACAAGTCCTCTTAGGATGAAGGACAAGCATTTATCACTACCTTAGCAACACATGCATTTGAAGATGTGTGGTTTATTGACTTGGGTACATCTTTTCACATGACCTCCCATCGAGATTGGTTTTCAAAGTATGAAGAATATGATGGTGGGAAGGTGTACTTGGGTGATGACTCTCACCCAAAGATTGTTGGCCATGGAAGAGTCTTGATTCGATTCCCTGATGGGCAAGTGAAGGGGATCAATCATGTTGTATATATCCCTAGTTTGACATGGAACCTTCTTTTTGTAAGTAAATTGATTGATGTGGGTGAGCAAGTTGTTTTCTCGAATAAAGGATGCAAGATGACTAGAGGATCTATGGTGCTAGCTAAGGGTAAATTAAATGATGTGGGTGTGTAGGTTGTTTTCTCGAACGAAGGATGCAAGATGACTAGAGGATCTATGGTACTATCTAAGGGTGTTTGAATTGGCACTCTATTTCAGCTTGATGCATGCACAATACAATGCAATAGTGCCTTTGTTTCAAAGAAGAGAACTTTAGAGTCTTCATCCTCACCATTCAAACCAACAACAAAGAGGACTGTTGCATCTACTTTTGATGGTCGTGCTCTTTGGGTACCTAAGGATGCTCATTCTATGGAGATGAAACTTCTAGCTAAGAAGACAATGTTATAGTACTAAAGGCTTGGTCACATGGTGAAAAGGGTTTGAGGACCCTGAAAAATAAAAACCTCATTAAGGGTATGAATGATTGTAATCTTGAGTTTAATTTTTGTGAACATTACATTTATGGAAAACAAAACCATGTTTAGTTTTATTCTAGTTCTCATAAATCTTCTGAGGTGTTGGACTTGATTCATTCTAATGTTTTTGCTACTATTAATGTTCCTTCGATTTCAAAATATGTTTACTTTGTTTCATTCATTGAAGATTATAGTAGAAGGACATGGGTGTATTTCCTTAGAAGTAAATATGAAGTCTTTAATAGATTCAAAGAGTTCAAAGCTCTTGTAGAGAATCAAAATGATAGAAAGATTAAGTGTTTGAGGACTGATAATAGTGGTGAGTATTGTTCAGCAGATTTTGACAAGTTTTGTAAAGAACATGGGATTGAGAGGCACAAGACAACTCCGTATACCCCTAAATAGAATGGAGTTATAGAGAGGATGAATAGAACATTGATGGAGAGGGCAAGGAATATGCTAAGTGGAGTTGACCTTGGACAAAAGTTCTAGGTTGAAGCTATTTCTACCGCTTGTTACCTGGTTAATAGGTCTCCTACATCAACGCTTGTTGATAAAACACTTATGGAGGTGTGGTCTGGTAAAAAGCCTTCATTTAGATATATTCAAGTATTTGGTTGTGAGGCATAGGCACATGTGCCTAAGGAGAAGAGGTCTAAGTTGGATAAAAATGTTGTGAAGTGTATCTTCATTGGTTATGGCATCGGTGTGAAAGGGTAGAAACTTTGGGATCTAGTGGCTGAGAGAGTTCTGTATAGCAGAAGTGTGATCTTCAGAGAGCTCAATCCTTCTTCTATTGTTTTATAGCTAGAGAAAGAAAAAAAGAAAGAGGATGCGGTTCAACTTCCTTCCACCCCTGAAAAAGTTGAACCAAAAACATCTATTGGACCTGATAATGAGGAGAGCTCTAGTAGCTTTGAAAGTTTAGAAGAAGATGAAGAACCTCAACCTTAATCTTTGAGGAGGTCCGCAAAGATAAGGTGGTAACCTGATAGGTTTGGTTATTCAATGCATGATGTTAGTTGTATTTTTGCTTTGATTTCTAACACTGATGAGACTAGAACTATGAAAGAGGCTAAGGGTATGAAAGATGTAAGTTCCTAGAAGGAGGCCATGGAAGAGGAGATGGATTCTTTGGAAAAGAGTAATACTTAGGACTTGGTGCCTTTGCTTGAAGGACAAAAACCTATTGGATGCAAATGGGTGTTCAAAACAAAATTTGGTGCAGATGGCAGTGTTGAGAAATGTAAGGCTAGATTGGTTGCGAAGGGGTATTCTCAGGTGGAGGGAATTGACTATGGTGAGATTTTCTCTCCCATTGCAAAGATGACATCTATTCAGTTCCTGTTATCTCTTGCAACAATGTATGATCTTGAAGTGGAACAGATATATGTGAAGACAACATTCCTTCATAGTGAATTGGAGGAGGAAATCTATATGTCATAGCTAAAGCACTACGGGGTGAAAGGTAAAGAAAATCTAGTTTGCAAGTTGAAAAAGTCTTTGTATGGTTTGAAATAGTCTCCTAAGTGTGGTACCAAAAGTTTGATTCCTTTGTGTTGAGTATTGGATTTATGAGATCAAAATTAGATCATTGTGTTTATTACAAGTTTGATAATGATTGCATTCTCATTATTGCATTGTATATCGATGATATGTTACTCATTAGGAATGGTAAAAGTTTGATTTCTGATTTGAAGTCTTAGTTATCAGTACAATTTGAGATGAAAAATCTAGGGACAACTTGGTACATTCTGGGAATGGAAATCAAAAGAGATAGAGCTAAAAAAAACTTTGGTTAGGCCAGAGTAAGTATGTGAAGACTGTGTTGGAGAGATTCAACATAGCAGATGTTGGGAATTAAGGTGTCTCAACCTTTACAAATTCCTAGCATTTTTTATTTAATTGTATATTTATTTATTGCCTAATATTGTATTTACTTGCACATTTAGTTTGGTCACTTAGTTGAGGTGGCAAGGTGACATGTCATCTTACTTGGAATGTGACTTGGATGGTCAAGTCAAACCTACATGGATTTGGGCATCCCATTTGAGGTGGCACTATTATGCCATGCATCTTGTGGTGTGTGGAAGAGGATATTCCATATGATAGAATCTACGATGCGTAAGAGCCAAGTTTGGAGATTCCTATGACGAGTGATGACAAGTGTCGGTGAGTATCTTTGCATGAGAGAAAGGCATCTTTGGGCACCCAAGTTGGGATATGACATGTTGTAAGAGGAATATGCTATATTTAGCATTGTATGACAAATTCTCTTACAAGATTTAATGTTGTTATGTTGGGAAAATCTATGACAACTGTAAGATGCGTAAGAGCATCTGTCATAGTCTATTTTTAGCCTTGGAGCGCTCCATGTTGGGAAAGCCAAATCTGCCATGTATGAAATATGTAAGGGATGTATTTGTAGCAAGGAAAAGTGTCCTTTGATGCAGGATAATGGCCATGTGGCCAAGGTGGACACCTATCCAAAGATGCTTCCAGAATATGCCTTATAATCTCTATATATTGCATAGTTTGGAGTTGTAGTGGCATAGTATTTTTACAGGTACTGTTATGCTGCTAGAGTAACTCCAGAATCGACATTAGAAGACTCTTGGAAGAACTTACATTGCAAGTGTATTGTAAACTGTAACTGTTTCAAATAATACATTGTGCAGGTTTTAGAGTGTGGGGTTTTTCACCTAAAAAGGTTTTCCCCACGATACATCTTGTGTCAACTTCTCTCTATCTACATTCTTATTTTGTGTTTGCTGCTGCAATATCTTTGATATATGTTTCATATTGCTACAATTGTAAGGGTTAAAACAAATTTGCATACCTCTCCCCTCATTAGATTAGTTTAGGAAGCAATTTTTGCACACCTAGCTTTCTTACAGTTGGTATCAGAGCCTAGCTAGTTTTGGTCCTAGCTGCTGGGTAGGGGTTTTTTGTACTAATCTTAGATTGAGTGGGAGTCTATGCAAAGTATTCTGTAATCTTGTTGTAGGAAGGAGATGGCAGGCACATCCAGAAGGATAGAGGTTGAAAAGTTTAATGACAACAATTTTGAGTTGTGGAAACTCAAAATGGAAGACATGCTCGTTGATAGAGACGTATGGGAAATAATTTCCAGTACAAAACCAACGGAAATGGCATAGGCAGATTGGGATGTCAAAGATCATAAAGCCAAGGGTCTTGTGAGACTCTGTTTGGCTGATTCCATCCTATTAAATGTTCATGAAGAGAAAACTGTGAAGGAGCTGTGGAAGAAACTTGGTGATGTTTATCAGGTTAAGTCCCTGGTAAACAAGTTATTCCTACTAAAGAAGCTATATTCTCTAAGGATGGAAGATTGAGGATCTATTGCTGATCATATGAATGCCTTTAAAATGTTAGTTGCACAACTAACATCCGTTGGTGTGAAGATGGAGGAGGAGGATCATTGTATGACCTTGCTTTGTTCTTTACCAGATTTGTGGGATCATCTTGTAATGGCCATCAAAAACACTACAATGACTTTCAAGATGGATGAGGTAGTGTCTCACTGTTATCTAAAGAGATGCGGGGAAAGTCATCTGAGTTGGCCAAAGAGTCTCTTGCAGTTTATGGAAGACCCAAGGAGAAAGGGAAAAAGAAGGACAAGAAAGCTAAGAAGGGTAGATCCAAATCTCCTGGAAAGTCCAAGGCATTATGTTGGAACTATGGGAAAACTGGGCATTTATGAAAAGAATGCAAAGAGGAGAAAAAGAAAAAGAAGAAGAATGTCCTAGATTTAGATTCTGACAAGTCACAAGATGATGGTGATGCCTTCATTGCAGCCTTGGCCACCCATGCATCTAATGATGTGTGGCTAATTGATTCTGATGCATCTTTCCACATGACCTCACATCGAGACTGGTTCATGAAGTATGAAGAGTTTGATGGTGGAAGAGTGTACTTGGGTGATGACTCTCATCTGAAGATAGTTGGCCATGGAAGAGTCACAATTTGACTCTCTAATGGATGAGCGAAGGGGATCTCTGGGGTTATGCACATCCCAGGCTTGGCACAAAGCCTACTTTCTATAAGTAAATTGAAAGATGCAGGTGTGCAGGTTGTCTTCTCGAAAGAAGGATGCAAGATGACTAGAGGAGCTATGGTGATTGCGAAGGGTACTCGAAGAGGAAATCTATTTCAGATAGAGGCATGCATTTCACAATGCAATAGTTCTTCTGACTCGAGGGAAAGAGTTGTAGTCACTTCATCCCCACCATTGGAACCAGTAGTGAAAAGATCTATTGTATCTACTTCTGATGGTAGTACATTTTGGGTACCTGTTGGTCATGATGTTAGTCATTCACAAACATAGAATAAAAGTTACACAACAACCTTTACTCATCTTGAAAGATACGATGAATTCAGAGAATTCATGATCCCAAGTCTCCGTTGATTAGGTCTTAATCTACTGACGTTACTCAGTGGTTGATGTGTGTTGCTGTTTTCCATTCAGGGGCCTTACGTGTTTCTGCAAAGTTCATCATCATTTCTTCAAATATCCTGCTCTATATGTCTGCTCTGCATAAATCTCCAATAATTTTACCTCTGCACTGTGAATTTAGTCAAATAATGTGCCTACAGGCTGATATTTGCATGATTTCTACCATTATTTATGATTCATTGCATGATATTTTCAATACTACATGCATTTAACTCAAATATGCTAATGATTTTCAGTTACCTACGGGATTTCAACATATTTCTTTGTTCTGCTTGTTATTTATCATGATTTGCAGTTATGGTGATGAATTTATGAAATTAAAAAAAGGAAAAGGGTTAAAGAATAAGATTCCCAAAACTACTTGACTTAGATCACTGATCCACATACAAGCTCCCATACATGCAATGAAAAGAAGGAAACTAGAATCATACTTCACTAGGACATTCCACAAATCCGCATGATCTAGTGCAAATCTTCAAAGGAAAAGTTGATAACAACATGTAATGAAATGAAAGCGCTTCTAGTTGAACACAGCATTCACCAGTACATATTCAGAAACCAACAGGAAGATTACGTAAAATTTACAATCAGGATGTAATCTGAAACTTCATATCCATTCAGTATGCTCAAGAACAGGTACATTTACAGTGATCTGAAGAAAGAACCTTGACATTTCAACAATTCTATCCTCATTAGTCTCAGTAATCTGATCTCCTAATTGATTCTACAGTAATCAGCTTTAATGCGCCAGATGCGTCTGTGTATATTAATGTATCTCCCTAGGATCTGGCTCTTATATAGAACAAATGCCAGAAAATAGTTACAATGATCCAAGGATTAGGATCCTCTCATAATAATCAACGGTCCAGATGAAAAGCACATGCTTCGCCAGTTGGCAAATGTACAGCTGGCACAGAATATTCCAGCATCTTTGATTTGATTCGGTCTCCAGCTGGCAAACAGCATATTTGACAATATCCTCCTCACTTCTGGTTCATGTTGCCTCCATGTGCAACTTTGTAATTATCAGCTTCAGCAGCAGCTCTAACAGCATCATGACTTCCTGTGGAAAATATGCACTAAATGCATAAACAGCATTAAAAAACACTCGGGTCAACCATCGTTTCATTTTCCCGCCCATTTCCTTGTATATCGGGCTCCAAATATGATCATGTATCTCAAAATATACAAGGAAATAACCGCTTTTAACAAATTATTTCAAATCCGGCTTTGCATGCTCTGTTTGTATGTTTCGGGTCATCATCATATTCGCATCGGTGTGACCACATATGATCGGGGTGACAAAATTAGACTTGGCCGATGGCAACAGTTATACCGACGCCAAAAATCATGATGATGCCCAACTCTATGTCTTCTATCTAGCTGCAGGATATCATGAAATATGATGCTCCTCCCTTCCGAATGCTTTGATGAAAAGCACATCAGGATGTTTCGCTTCTGCATATTGGGGAAAGAAAGACATCATCGTCATCATCATGTCGAAGGAAAATAGGAGGATTTGGAATATGATCCTGCTGCTGAGGAAAGGAATATGATGGTGACGTCATCGTCATATTCGTGCTTCATTAAAATGTAAAAGATGACGTCACCGTCATGTTTCGTTAAAATCAGGGGATAAATGTAATATCGGGTCACCTAAGGAAGATGATCGGGTGGTGCATGTAATATGACCCCTTTGCGGCCAAGGTAACCCTCTCGAAAGATCAGGATGATGATGATCATCAGGATATCTGGGGCCTTTGTTGAACTTAAAACATGACGTCATCGTCATATTCGCGAACCGGATCATGTTTTGGAAAATATCCTGCCGAAGGAGAAATGTGATGGTGATGTCATCCTGATATTTGCTTCTTCGTTTATCAGGTCGGGATGATGTCATCAGGATATTTGCAAAAGGTTATATTTCTCAGCAGGAGGACATTACGAAATATCGGGTAGACAAACAAGATCATGATGATCTTGACAACATGACTTAGGAATGGAATATCACCCTCCCTTTGAAAGATAGGGTGATCATCATGATTGTGCAAAAGGAGATTAGGAGGATATGAAATATGATCCTGCCTTGAAAGATCAGGATGATGATGATCACCAGGACTTTGACGTGCGCATGCAAATTATGCAGATGGTGGATTTTCTAAGTAGGGTGATATTATAATATCAGCATGATATTATAATATCAGGTGATGTTAAAATATCATGATGCTTGCGATGTGCCCAAGGTCATTTGACGGGTAAAACACACTATCACTTAAGATTGACGTCCGGATATTGGGACTGCATGATTTTTATCGGGTGATAGACCAAGATCATGATGATGACCTTTCGCGATACAAAAGACTGCTCGACGGGGAAAACTTACTATGACTTAAAGTTGACGTCTGGATATTTTGACTTCAGGATATTATCGGGGGGCGTTTCAAATATGATGATGATGTTCTTCATACAGCAAAACTGAGTTTATAAAATATGACCCTCTTCTTGCGAATATCAGGTTTGACCAAAACTTTGACTGTGCATAACTCCCTCATATGGACGAATTTTCAAGTGATGTAAAAGGCAAACCTGCATGGAATTTCAAGCTCTTTCTAACTATGAGGTCATAGAAACAAAATATGAACTTTGACAAACTAACCTCATGATGATGACCAACCTCATCGAATATCATGATGATGATGCACCTGACCTATTTTTACCAAACCGCCAGAAAGCAGACAACACAAGCCAAGCCAAAAGTTGGGTCCCTGTTTTGATAATGCAAAATGGGGCGTGTTGTGTAACCACACAACAGTACCTAAGGGTGGTCATGCTTTGGAAGTTAAACTTCCTACTGAGAAGACAATGTTATGGCATAAGAGACTTGGCCGCATTGGTGAGAAGGGTCTTAGAACCTTGAAAAATAAAAACCTCATTGAGGGGTTAGAAGATTGTAATCTCGATTTTGACTTTTGTGAACATTGTATATATGGAAAGCAAAACCATGTTTAGTTTTACTTGAGTTCTCATAAGTCTTCTGGTGTATTGGATCTTATTCATTCTGATGTGTTTGGTCCTGTTAATGTTCCTTCGATCTCTAAATCTGTATATTTTGTATCTTTCATACATGATTACAGTAGAAGGACATGGATTTATTTTCTTAGAAGCAAATCTGAAGTCTTTAGTCGGTTCAAAGAGTTTAAAGTTTTTGTTGAGAATCATACTAGTAAAAAGATTAAGTGTTTGAGAACTAACAATGGTGGTGAGTTCTGTTCCACAGAATTTGGTAAGTTCTGTAAAGAACATGGGATTGAAAGACATAAGAAAACCCATACACCCTGCAACAAAATGGAGTTACAGAGAGGATGAACATGACATTGATGGAGAAGGCTAGGAGTATGCTTAGTGGAGTTGGCCTCGAATAGAAGTTTTGGGTTGAAGCTGTTGCCACTACTTGCTATTTGGTAAACAGGTCTCCTACATCAGCTCTTGTTGGTAAGACACCCATGGAGGTGTGGTCTGGTAAGAAGCCTTCAATAAGACATCTTCATGTTTTTGGTTGAGGCATATGCTCATGTGCCTAGGGAGAAGAGGTCAAAATTGGAGAACAAGGTTGTTAAGTGTATCTTCATTGGCTATGGTATCGATGTGAAAGGATACAAGCTTTGAGATCCTATGGCTGAAAAAGTGTTGTATAGCAGAAGTGTTATCTTTAGAGAGCTAACACCTTCTTCCAATATTCTACAACCAAAAGAGAAAGAAAAGAAAGAAGATGTGGTTCAGTTTCCTTCTACCCCTAAGAAGACTGAACCAAGAAACCCTATGAGACCTGATGATGAGGAGAGCTCTAGTAGCTCTAAAAGTTTAGAAGAAGTAGAACTTCAACTTCAGCCTTTGAGGAGGTCTACACGAAATAGCAAGCAACCTGAGAGGTTTGGTTACACATTACTTGATTCTAGTTGTGCTTTTGCTTTGCTTACTAACGTTGATGAGCCTAGAATTGTGACAGAGGCTATGGGTATGAAAGGTGCAATTTTTTGGAAGGAGGCCATGGAAGATGAGATAGCTTCTTTGGAAAAGAATAAAACTTGGGACTTGGTGCCTTTGCTTGATGGACAGAAACTTGTTGGATGCAAATGGGTGTTCAAGAAGGAATTTGGTGTAGATGGCAGTGTTGAGAAGTACAAGGCCAGATTGGTTGTGAAGGGGTACTCACAAGTGGAGGGAACTGATTATGGTGAAATTTTCTCTCCCATTGTAAAGCTGACATCTATTCAGTTCCTGTTATCTCTTGCAGCTGCTTATGATCTAGAAGTGGAACAAATGGATGTGAACTCAGCTTTCCTTCATGGTGACTTGGAGGAAGAGATTTATATGTCACAGCTAGAGCATTACATAGAAAAAGGTAAAGAAAATTTGGTTTGCAAGTTAAAGAAGTCTTTGTATGGTTTGAAGCAATCTCCTAGGATGTGGTACACGAAATTTGATGCCTTTGTGTTGTCGATTAGATTTCTAAGGTCGAAATCAGATCATTGTGTGTATTACAAATTTGACAATGATGCATTCTCATTATTGCATTGTATGTTGATGATATGTTGTTACTTGGGAATGGTAAGAATATGATTTCTAATTTGAAGTCTTAGTTGTCAACACAATTTGAGATGAAAAACTTAGGGGCAGCTAGGTACATTTTGGGAATAGAAGTCAGAAGAGACAGAGTAAATAGAAAACTTTGGTTAAGCTAGAGTAAGTATGTGAAGACTGTGTTGGATAGATTCAGCATGGCAGATTGTAGACTATTGTCTATTCCTTTTTCTTTGGGGACAAAGTTATTTGTTAATGATTGCCCAAAGTCTCCTTATGAGATGGAGGATATGAGAAGAGTACCTTATGCTAGTGCTGTTGGCAGCTTGATGTATGCTATGGTCTGTACAAGACCAGGCATTGCCCAAGCAGTGGGAATCCTTAGTCGGTTTATGGCTAATCCTGGATGAGTACATTGGGATGCAGTAAAGAGAGTGTTCAGATATTTGTGAGGTACTTCTGAGTATTCCCTATGTTATCATGGTCATCCTACAGGACCTCTACATTCTATATGTATTCATGGATTTATGGATTCTAATTGGGCAAGTGACATTGATAGTAGGAGATCCACCAGTGCTTATGTGTTTACTATGTTCGGTGGTGTAATTAGTTGGATGAGTAAGCGACAACCTGTGGTCGCTTTGTCCATGACAGAAGCAGAGTATATGGTAGCTAATCATGCTTGTAAGGAAGCCATTTGGATTAAGAGGTTGTGTTCAGATATTGGTGTTGATGCATGACATATTACTATCTGTTGTGATAGTCAGAGTGCGATTTGCTTAGCAAAGAATTTGACTTTCCATGCCAGAAAAAAGCATATTGATGTAGAGTTTCATTTTGTGCAAGACATGGTAGAGGATGGGAAGGTGATATTGGTGAAAGTAGACACTTTGAAGAATGTTGCAGATGCATTGACGAAACTAGTGGGTATAGAGAAGTTCAGATGGTGTTCGGAGTCTATGGGCCTTTTGGCCCCTAGCAGTTAAATCTTGTCATTTCTTTTGGCTCTTGCAAGGTGTTCGACAAGTGAGAGAATGTTGGGAATTAATGTGTCTCAACCTTTGCAAATTCCTAGCATTGTTTATTTAATTGTATATTTATTTATTTCCTAATATTGTATTTACTTGCACATTCAATTTGGTCACTTAGTTGAGGTGGCAAGGTGATATGTCATCTTACTTGGAATGTGACTTGGATGGTCAAGTCAAACCTACATGGATTTGGGCATCCCATTTGAGGTGGCACTATTATGCCATGTGTTAGCATCTTGTGGTGTGTGGAAGAGGATATTCCATATGACAAAATCTATGATGCGTAAGAGCCAAGTTTGGAGATTCCTATGACAAGTGATGACAAGTGTCAATGAGTATCTCTGCATGAGGGAAAGGCATCTTTGGGTGCCCAAGTTGGGCTATGACATTTTGTAAGAGGAATATGCTCTATTTAGCATTGTATGACGGATTATCTTATAACATTTAATGTTGTTATGTTGGGAAAATCTATGACAACTGTAAGAGGCGTAAGAGCATCTATCATAGTCTATTTTTAGCCTCGGAGCACTCCATGTTGGGAAAGTCAAATCTGCCATGTATGACAGATGTAAGGGATGTATTTGCAGTAAGGAAAAGTGTCCTTTGATGTAGGATAATGGTCATGTGGCCAAGGTGGATGCCTATCCCAAGATGCTTCCAAAATATGCCTTGTAATCTCTATATATTGCATAGTTTGGAGTTGTATTTGCATAGTGTTTTTACAGGTACTGTTATGCTACTAGAATAGCTCCAAAATCAACATTAGAAGACTCTTAGAAGAACTTGCATTGCAAGTGTATTGTAAACTATAACTGTTTTAGATAATACATTGTGCAGGTTTTAGAGTGTGGGGTTTTTCACCTGAAAAGGTTTTCCCAACGATACATCTTGTGTCAACTTCTCTCTATCTACATTCTTGTTTTGTGTTTTTTGCTATAATATCTCTGATATATGTTTTATATTGCTGCAATTGTAAGGGTTAAAATTAATTTGCATACCTCTCCCCTCATTAGATTAGGTTAGGAAGCGATTTTTGCACACCTAGATTCCTTTTAGTAGATTGTAGACCATTGACTATTCCTGTTACGATGGGGATAAAGTTATCTGTTGCAGATTGTCTAAAGTTTCCTTTAGAGATGGGGGATATTAGCAGAGTTCTTTATGTTAGCGTAGTTGGTAGCTTGATGTATGCTATGGTCTGTACAAGACTAGACATTACCCAAGCAGTGGGAGTCCTTAGTCAATTTATGGCTAATCCTAGACGAGTACATTGGGATGCAGTGAAGAGAGTGTTTAGATACTTATGGGGTACTTCCGAGTATTCCTTATGTTATCATGGTTATCCTACAAGGGAGTGGCATTCATTTTGTATTCAAGGATTTGTGGATTCAGATTGGGTAGCTGATATTGATCACATGAGATCTAACAGTGCTTATGTTTTCACTATGTTTGGTGGTGCTATTAGTTGGATGAGTAAGTGGCAACCTGTGGTCACTTTGTCCACTACTAAAGTAGAGTACATGATAGAAAATCATGCTTATAAAGAAGCCATTTGTCTTAAGATATTGTGTTTTGATGTTGGGTTTGATGCAGGGAAGATTACCATTTGTTCTGATAGTTAGAGTGCCATATGTTTGGAAAAGAATCCCACTTTCCATGTGAGGACTAAGCGTATTGATGTACAGTACCATTTTGTTTGTGACATGGTAGAGGATAGAAAGGTGAATTTGGAGAAAGTTGACACTTTGATGAATGTTGCAGATGCCTTGACAAAACTTGTGAGCACAGAGAAGTTCAGATGGTTTTCAAAGTCTATGGGCCTCTTGACCCCTAGTAGTTAAATCATGTCATTCTATTGGCTCTTCAATGTTGTTTGACAGGTGGGAGAATGTTGGGAATTAAGATGTCTCAACCTTTGCAAGTTCCTAATTTTGTATTTATTTATTCAGCACTATGTTGTAGGATCCCATAGTCATCACCTTGTAAATTTTGGTGACTTTATCAGCCATGGTTTCCCCCCAAAGTAATTAACAGGGGAGTGCAGGGGGGCAGAACCCCTCTTGTGGGGCCTAGGGGGCTTATCCCCCTAGTGGGGGCTCGGGGGTGGAGCCCACAATAGGGTTCTAAGGACAACGACCTAGCAAGGGTTGCTAAGGGCAATGCCCCCAGCTGGGAGCTTAGGGGCAGGGCCCCTGAAGAAAAAAATACCCTATATTTAATAAAGGCATTGATAGTTGTTTTGTTATTAGTTGACATGGATAAATTGACATTGGATAATTGACAAAGAGGCTTGATAAATAAGCAGTTGGAGAATGTGAAATGTCATGGGATGCGAATGAGAATCAATAGCGTGTGTACTCCTGAAAGAACTTGCATTGCAAGTGTGTTGTAATCATCTTTTGATTTGATAATACATTGTGCAGGTTTTGGAGTGTGGGACTTTTTACCTGAAAGAGTTTTCCCCACGTATATCTTGTGTTGTGAGTTTTGTATTTGCATTTGATGTTGTTATTACCTTTCTATTAATGTGCATATAGTAACCGTAACTGTAAAAGTTAAAATTTGCATAAATCTTTCCTTAGTAGATCAATGTAGGAAGCATTTCTACATACCTTGCTTCCTTTCACATACATTCAGACCTAAGACTTGTTCAGTTTATCCAGTCCTTCCATTGCATTTGCCTAGTTTAGCTTGCATTTTCTAGTTAGCCTTTTCTATTCTAGGTTAATCATAATTTGACTTCATCCACATACTCTTCATTACACACCATTCTTGAGCACCATCTAATCCATCACTTGTCAAAATGGTTGTTGCAATAAAAAAGAAGCGTACTAAACTCATAATCAATAGGAAAACCCAAGTCATAATAGGAGGTCTTGAATTTGGTGCCAATGATTATGAGGTCCTTATAGAATATGATAAATCTTCTGAACAAGAGAACCTTGTAGACCATGATGCATATCTTGATGAACTTGAACATTATCATTATGTGAAAGCTTCCAACCATCCTACAACCTCCTATCACCCTTCATCCTCTTATAGGGATATGCCTCCACAACCTCTCCAGTTGACCATGCCAAACCCAAAATCACAATTTGAGGAGGCCTTCCTTCTAGCTCCAATGATGATGAGGATCTTGTAGATTATGATGCATATCTTGAACAACAAGCCAAAATACAAAGACTTCAACATATGTATAAATCCATCCTAACACAAGATTATCAAGTGCCTTCACAAGAAGAACATGCAAGCCTAAGTTACCCTTTGTAACAAGATCAAGTGTCCTTAAGTCCTTATGCTACCTTTGACAAGGGGAAAACCACTCTAGCTTATGCATCCTATGAGTATCCTTAATCATCATCCAAGTGAATGTGTATCCAAGAGTCTATTAGTCCTATGCCAACACTACCATGTACTCCTAATCCTAATTCATTGGTCCCTCTACCTTCTAATCCATCAAGCCCTTCAATATCCTTCCCACCATTTAATCCTCCATCATCATCCAATCGAATACCTATCCCAAAGCCTCCTAGTCCTATCCCAAAACCACCATGCAATCCATTCACCAATCCTTCAACCCTTCAATCCCTTCATTACCATCTTCCTCTAACTTTATTAATCCTAATCCATTAACCCACGTACCTCCTAATCCATTAACCCCTTTTATCCCTCCACCATGGGATATTTCCACTCCTAATCCTAATCCTTCCAATCCTATTATCCATCCACCTAATCCTAATCCTAAGCCTACAACACCATCTACCATTATTATCCATCCATTATATTTTCCATCCACCCATACACTTATGAAGGATGCGATCCAATGGAAATTAGAAAGGAATCAACTATGTCATCCAATTCTTATCCTCCAGCCTATCAAAGAGTCTTCCAACACCATGCCTATTCCTCCAAATCCATCATGCAGTCCACAACTCATCGAGCCTATTGAAGAGTCTTGTCACATGAGTCCAAGTCAAAATCCATTGTACCCTCATGTTGTTGACCATCAAGAACCTATCAAGTCTATTGAGGAGTCTCCCACTTCCATTTCCACCCAAAATCAAGAGCTATGTCAAGAGTCTAGTCCTAAGCATGTGGAACCATTAGCCCCTAACACAAATCAAGATCAAAACCCTTCCATTCACACCATCCACAACCTATACCTTCTTTATGATCAAGATATTATCTATGATGAAGATCCTATCCATGAGCAACTTGATCTTATCCATAATCCCATAACCATCCATGAGCAAGATATCCAAACTACTTCTATCCATCCTCCATATAGTCCTATCTATGATCCCACAACATTCACTTCTCTTGATGAGACATTTGGCTCCCAAGTACACATAGATGATCAAACAAATAGCTTGGATCTTAGTAAGCATAATGATAATAAAGATCCTAATGATCCTTTGTCATCCAATATCGACCATGTTGCAAATCCATCATACCCCCTTGGTCTTACTACCTTTATCCATGAATGTTCTTCCTTAGGGAAGCAACAACCATTATCCACTACCTCACCTTCTTTATCCAATAAGGAACTTGCATCTAGTGTCCAAAACACCCATAGTCCTTGTTGATGTATAAAATTGTGCAGGTTCCAACACCAACATGGGAAGTTTTAGGAATGTGGGACTTGCTACTTGAAACAACCTCCAAATTTTAAAGAAGTTGGCTCTTCTCTATCTTAAATGGATTTTGAGGAAATGAATACATAGACATAGGTGGAGCTATAGGATTAGGAGCTTCGTGAGGCAAAGGTAAGGTAATTTCTGGGAACATAGGCATAGGTGGCCTTGGGGGCAATTTTCCAGCATCTATCAAGTTATTTTCAGCCTTGACTACCAACTCATATGATTCTGGTAGTGTCTGACGTCCAAGAGACTAAATCATCATTGATAGATCTGAGTTTAAAGCTTTAAGGTAAAACACAATAGCCATACCTGGTAATGGTCTTGCTCTAGCAAGAATTTTCTCCCAAGTCTTTTGAAATCTAGAGTTGAAATCAGTCATGGCTTCTTATGGTGCCCTTTTGATAGTGATCAATTGTTGCAGCAAGGAAGATTTATCACCCTTCTCCTTAAATCTTACAAAGAAAGCATCCCCAAGATGATCCCATGTAGATATTGTGTTTGTAGTGAGAGATCTGTACCAATCCAAGGCCTTCCCTTTGAAAGAGGCTGCTAACAATCTTATGGCCACATTCTGTTGACTTATAACATGTATTGCACACACATCTGATACATCTTGCAGACACTCTTCAGGTGTCTTGAAATCTTCCCCACTGAACTTAGGTAGAGCCTTCAAAGCATTAGCTGGAATAGCATCCCAAGTTGCTAGTGGTACTGGGAGAATTAGAGGGCTGCTAGTGTTCGAATTTGCATAGTTCCTTGGGGCTACTGGTGCTCCCATATTTACTCTTTGTGCTGCTACAAATTGATTCACTCTTCTCCTTGGAGTAGCTAGTAATGGTGGCAAAAGAATGCTTGGATTTGCTGCAGATTGAGCTCTTGTTGTAGGTCCACAGCTCTGGCTCCTTATGGCTCTCTGGCTCATACAATCTTGATAGAAACTTCAAGAAAGGTCCCACCGGGCGTGCCAAAAACTGTTGATGTATAAAATTACGCAGGTTCTAACACCAACATGGGAAGTTTCAGGAATGTGGGACTTGCTACCTGAAACTCCCTCCAGATTTTAAAGAAGCTGGCTCTTCTCTATCTTAAATGGGTTTTGAGGAAAAGGATAGAAACTAACAAGATTACAGATACAATTAAGCAAAACTAACTATGGCGATGCACCTGAGTAAAAGTATTTCTCTCAAATTAAGCACAGTGAAACTATCCTCAAGATTTAGTTATATTAAAGAGTAGATACTGCATGATTAACATAAACAGATGCAATGAATAAAATCAAAGGCTCACAATCAGAAACTTTGCAATGACATAGGAAATATCAACCAAGGCACATAATTCGATCCTTCTCATTAATTTTCCAGCAACATAAAAGGCACAGATACATGCACAGGTACATTAACTTTCTAATCAAGAATAACAAAATAAAGGCAAATGATATCAACTGGTCACAACAAAAGCCTCCAACTTCTCTCTTAAATCTCTGACAGAAAAATATCTCTATCTGTATTCTCTATATGTCTAAAAACTATATACATCCTCATCTATGAATGAATGTTACATATTTATAGCCTAAGATCTGACTCTAGGTTGTTTGCAACAATTGAATCCCAACAGCTCAATGGAACTGAAGACAACTGGAAGTCTCTGGCAGTTAAGATCTTTCAAATTTGCAACAGTTTTTTCTTTCCTGCCAGCTCATTGGCTGGGGAAAAATATATGTAGCGCATCTCCTTCTATAAGGGACAGACACTTGGGGAGACCCACGCACTTGAAACTGAAAAGACTGTGACAGATGGCAGCGTCCGCACAAAACTTGAAACTCCTTTTTCTCTTAGGAAAGAACAAGAAACTGACACTTGTCACATTCTACAAGCATTAGAAACCTCTACGTGTCTTTATCTGCAACACCTTCAAAACTGTGTCTTTATATTTGGGTGAACTCTGCTACTGCCACATGTCCCTGTTTTCTCCTTTTGAAAGTTAGCAAGTGCTAAGGCTGTGGGTCCCATCTTTTAATATGTTTCTTAAGTGATGCGGGTTGTGATAGTTGTCAACAGCGGAGTTCACCTGAATATAAAGACACAGTTTTGAAGGTGTTGTGGATAAAGACACCTAGAGGTTTCTAATGTTGCAGAACATGACAAGTGTCAATTTCCTGTTCTTTCCTGAGAGACGAAGGAGTTTCAAGTTTTGTGTGGATGCTACCATCTGTCACAGTCTTTTCAGTTTCAAGTGCGCGGGTCTCGCCAAGTGTTTGTCCCTTATAGAAGGAGGTGCGCTACATAGATTTTGCCCCAGCCAATGAACTGGCAAGAAAGAAAAAACTATTGCAGATTTGAAAGATCTTAACCGCCAGAGACTTCTAGTTATCTTCAGTTCCATTGAACCGTTGGGATTCGATTGTTGTAGACAATCTAGAGTCAGATCTTAGGCTATAAATATGTAACATTCATTCATAGATGAGGATATATACAATTTTTAGACATATAGAGAATACAGATAGAGATATTTTTCTGTCAGAGATTTAAGAGAGAAGTTAGAGACTTTTGCTGTGACCAGTTGATATCATTTGCCTTTATTTTGTTATTCTTGATTAGAAAGCTAATGTACCTATGCATGTATCTATGCCTTTTATGCTGCTGGAAAATTAATGAGAAGGACTAAGTTCTGTGCCTTGGTTGATATTTCCTATGTCATTGCAAAGTGTCTGATTGTGAGACTTTGATTTTATTCATTGCATCTGTTTATGTTAATCATGCAGTATCTGCTCTTTAATATAACTAAATCTTGAGGATAGTTTCACTGTGCTTAATTTGAGAGAAATACTTTTACTCAGGCGCATCACCATAGTTAGTTTTGCTTAATTGTATTTGTAATCTTGTTAGTTTCTATCCTTTTCCTCAAAACCCATTTAAGATAGAGAAGAGCCAACTTCTTTAAAATCTGGAGGTTGTTTCATGTAGCAAGTCCCACATTCCTGCAATTTCCCATGTTGGTGTTGGAACCTGTGCAATTTTATACATCAACAGTCCCATTGTCCATTATATACTCCAAAAAATGAACTATCAAGGTAAAGGCTTAGGCCTTCATGAACAAGGTATTTTGGAACCTATCCATGTCAAAGTCCCTCCACATTCATATGGCCTTGGATATACACCCCAAGAAAAATAATTCCAAGATGTTGGTACTACCTCCACGCCTCCTCAATCCACTTCCTTCAATCCCAAATCCCATGCATTCTATCATACCCCCAAAACATATGTTACCATTCCACCTCCATTGTCCTACAAACCCCAAAAGCATGTGACCATACACATTCCACCATCCACTTTACCACCACTTCTTCTAACTCCTAATATTCCTTCATCCACTCTACCTCCACTTCTCCCAACACCTAATATCCCTATCATCCAACTCCCTCATCCATTTATCCATAAACCCACTTTTAATCCATCCATCCATAAATACCCTAAAATTCCTAATCATGACCAATCAATGCACACATCATCTAAACATGAAGCTTCCACCAAACCCATGGGATTCAAAAATAAAAATTTGGATGCCTTCTTTCATAAAGTGAACAATCCTAAAAATACTCATGCCTTAGAGCACAAATATAAAGACTCAAAGCATAATCCCTCTAAAAGGCTATCCAAGCCCATACCCCCAAAGGAAAAGGCCAAAAATAAAATGGTTTGAGTCCCTCTGAAAAAAGAAAGCAAGTCAAATGAAGCATCCACATCTCAAAATCCCAACAATCCTCTTCCATCCAAAAATCCCATTCCATCCTCATATTGCAATTCAAAAATCATAAAAATCCTAAGTCTATGTGGGTAACTAAATTCCTACATCGATCATCCCATAAGCAAACATTTCTATTGCTTCCTACACCTCCTCTGAATCAAAAGCTTTAATGTTTATCATGGTGTGTGCAACCGTTGGTCTTGGTTCCTTTCCATTCCACAAAATTTCCACATACCTCCATTTCCCCATCTTTTATCCACTATCCTACATATCTTCTCCATCACTTCCCTATGGTCCATTCTTTTGCATAAGCCTTTCATCCATCCTTTTGTATAAGTCCTACATAATCCACATCATAATCCACTATCCTACTCTACCATAAATATCATTATGCACTATCCTGTCATACATAATCCACATCATAATCCGCTATCTACCCACTCCATCTCCCTCTCATACAATCCCCTACCAACATCTATGAGCATAATTGCATTTGACATGGTCCATGTGCAATGACATCCATCTCTAATGGGACTATCACCTTTCATGGAACTAGATGCTTGAGTCCCTCTTATCCATATCCACCTATCCTATTCAAATATTCCAAAAAAATAATAAATAAAAAAAAGAGAGAAAAGAAAAAAACACACAAAAAAGAAAGATTAAAATAGTAAAGAGAAATCCCTTCGTCTAACGGTGAAAACTACCCTTGGTGATGCCTTGGATGAAAACCTAGCAAATAGGCATCATGTGTATGTTGATTATCTATGTCACTTACTCTTGGGGGCATGTTGTCTCATCCAAACTATCATTTTTCATCCTATCATTTCCCATCCTATCCTACCATCCTTAGCCATTATACCTATCCTATCCTCCCTTCCTCCTTTTGATCTTGATAAAGATATGGTGGTAAATTTTTGACAAATGCCTTGGATGTCTCTTGAT
Source organism: Cunninghamia lanceolata (assembly GCA_027924645.1). Classification (NCBI taxonomy): domain Eukaryota; kingdom Viridiplantae; phylum Streptophyta; class Pinopsida; order Cupressales; family Cupressaceae; genus Cunninghamia; species Cunninghamia lanceolata. The sequence continues at coordinate 3,001,648 of BSBN01001053.1, read as the reverse complement.
ATATCTTATCCTTTCCAAACAACCCTATCACCTTATTGTCATAATCTTTGTCATGTAAAATACTAATCATTACACCTATAATGGGGCACGTTATTCCTATGTGACATATGTTAGAAATGAAAGCTCAACTACTTCAATGGAAATCTGATTCAAATATGTTTAATGATCTTATATCAGTGTATTATCAATGGAGATTACATCAAAACATAAAACTCACTACAGAGAAAATATCAAACATGAAGAACTCAACATAATGACATAGTGTTTACATGGAGAAAACTCTTGCAGGTAAAAATCTCCACAAGGAAAGAGGCACAAGTTTGTATTAATCTGTAATATTAATTTGTAAATGATTGTACAATACATCAACTACACAACTCTCTCCACCAGTCTTCATTCTGACAACATTCTTGCAGCACCTGAGTTGCAGAAACAAATATAATGGCAAATACATATAGAAGTGTTTTCCCTCTAATCTAGGTGTCCACTTTCTCTCTCCTAAGAATCCCCCACATGCAAACATTAAGTGTTGTTATACATGCAACCACCACTTGTCAAAAGATGCTCATGCAAAGTTGGGCACCCAAGGTCAAGAATATTATCTTACAACATCTTATGACATGTCATAACCATCATAGATATGATCAAAGTGTATCTTCCCAAGATGGGCACTTGGGGCTAAACATAGCAACTTACAACTAACGAATATCCGTCATATGTGTCATAGTGTCATAGAATCTTATGACAACTTGCAATTGTCATAGATTCTTTACATGCACCCACAAAACATTATGAAGTGCATCATATATGCTAAAAAATAGTAGATTCTCCCAAGGTAGTGCCTATAGTCATTTACTATTGAGTTTTACAATTGCCAATTGTAAATGTCACTCCTTAATTACCTCCGGTGAATATGAAATTACCACTTCCGGTGAAACTACCTTATTCCCTTATGGGTAATTACAAATTACAAATAATAAAATGGAACAAATAAAATATTAGGATTTACAAGGTTAATGGCACCTTATCCCAACAACATAGTCTTTGGAGATCACATCCTAGCTCCCTTATGATGCATACATCCTTTCCACTATATCTTATCCTTTTATCCATCCATCTATCATGAGTCTTCCATTCCACTATATCTTATCCTTTTTATCCATCCATCTATCATGAGTCTTCCATCCACTATAGTCTATCCTTTTATCCATCCATTTATCATGAGTCTTCCATCCACTATAATCTATCCTTTTATCCATCCATCCATCTATCATAAGTATTCCATCCATTATCGCCTATCTTTCTACTCATCCATCTATCATGAGTCTTGCATCCCATCCTACACCCAACCTAGCATCTAGACTTGGTTTTCCCTTGTCATTGACATCTAGCACAAATGCTATCCAAATTGTCATCCAATGCCATCGCAAAACATCCAAAAAAATCAAAACATTCCAAAAAAAATAAAAATCAAAACATTCCAAAATACAAAAAAATCAAAACATTTCAAAAATCCATAAAAAATCAAAACATTCCAAAAAACCAAAAAATAAAAAAAGCATCAAAAAATCCAAAAACAGTGTCAGTCATCGAGTCTGTATCAGTATCAGTCCAAGCTGTCGAACTACATTGCCTCTGTGACTTCATGTAGGCAAGGCCATCATTGATGAGCTCTTGAGGCTTCCATCCATCCCTTTGGTCTTATCATGGTAAATTCTTCCATCCATCACACTCTATAATAAAAGTCCATTGTTCGTGTCAGTCCACCTTGTCGAACTATGTTGTCACTGCGCTTTACGTAGGCAAGGACATCATCGATGAGCCCTTGACACATTAGGTCAGACCCTTAGGGTCTATTGAGTCGAGTCTACCATTGTTCATATCCCATAATAAGTCATCCCTTTCTAAGGTTGACACTTTGATCGAACATAAATAGGTTACCTTCCACAAGAAAACTAAACTTAACAAATCTCTAAACAATAGGCAGAACTATCCATCAAGTCTCCAATCCTAATCGATCAATTGCCCAGTCATGACTGTTCATCACTATTAGTTACCTTTATCAGATATCAATTGTCTCATATAGAATGTTGCATTGTCAAAACCAGACTCAAGGTCTTATACATCATGCTTCATTTCCTGAAACTAGACACTATCACCACACATTAATCATATCATCAGTCTTATATAGATTGTCGCACTCTCGAAACTAGACCAGACATCTTATACAAGGTGTCTCATTCCTAAAACTAGATGCAATCCTATCATTTGCCTTATATGGGTGGTTGCATCATTGAAACTAGACTTGACGTCTTATACGACATGTTTTCTTCCCTGAAACCAGGTGCTATCCTGTAGTTCTATCAAACAAAGACTAATTATCTAGCAAGAAGATCTAAATGGTTATTGACTCTGTTGGTCTAGTTTGTCTTATCTTTTTATTTGATTGATTTTTGGTTATGTTCTTATGCACCTCGAGGAAGTCTACAAGTGATGAAAGGAATGATGGATCATTACCTTTTTCTCTTTGATTTCTGTTTGCAGTTTATCTTGGCAATATGACTGGGGCAACTAAGTTCCTTGTTTGTGATTGGGATTCCATTTGGCTTAATCAAAATATCCTATGCAAGTGAAAGGTCATCTAACACTTTCTTGTACTAGTACTAACATGCTTCATGGTTACTTCCTCACATATTTTGACAAGGTTCTATGGTTACTATTCTGCATCATGACATTCCTTGTCTGTCATGTGCCTGTCTCGCAAGGGATCACGTTTTACACCTTGGTCTATATCATGCCATGGTGTTTGTTATCCATTGCCATAATAAAAGCTCTATGATGATAATTGTGCAATGAAATTAAAGCTCAAAATCTATCAAGCAAAATCTCATTCCATCTCACTTGCCCAATCATTCTTCATTTCTGGCTAACACCATCTCTTTCGCATCAACATTTTCTTCCATCCGTCCTTGACTTATCGGTAAATTTACCCATTTTTTTGGAATTTTTTTCCAAAATTTTTCAAATTTCCTGAGGGGGCATCATGCTATCCCGCTTTATTCAGGGCACATTAGGGCACGTCCTGAGCCAATTTTCTTGATTATTCTTTGACACAATGCTCAAATTCACATTGTATCGAAGAAGGGCAAAATGTAGACACTCAAAATTGTTCCGAGTCTGAAAGTAACATTTTCATACTAATTATTCCCTAATGTCGCATTCTTCTATTAATTAAATAATTTTGAATTATTTGATTAATTCACTTTTTCTATTTTCTAATCTATAATTAAATAAATTCTTATTTATTTAATTATTCATCTCCATTTTCTCTCTTCCCTTCTATAATGAAATAATTATTTAATTAGTCATTATCTATTTTCCATACATTATTAAATAATGGTTTTCAATTATTTAATAATTTTTGCATTTTCCTCTATACATTATTAAATAATGGTTTCCAATTATTTAATAATTTTTTATTTCCTCCATCATCCAATTTAAATAAATAAAATATTTATTTAAATTAGCCCTCACCTTTATCCTTATCACAACAAATGTCCCTCTCTCATTAAATTATTTGTCACACTATTGTCACACTACCACCTTCATTTAATAAAGTTGTCACACCACTACCTTTTATTAAATGAAGAGGCCTTGTCTTAAATCATCTCTTAATCTTAGCCATCCACATCACACAATTCACCTTTCAATCCTCACCCTTCATTCAAATCCAAGTCCTCTATAAAATCAAGCCTTAATCTCCATTTCAAGGTTAACTACAATCATAATCTTCAATATTTTGCTATCATTCATACCATTCATCTTGTGATCTCTCTATCATACATCCATATTGAGCTTATCATAAATCTTGTGTGCTACAGATCTGAGAGCAAACAAAGCAAAATGGAGAAGAGCAATGAAGGAGACTCAACTTTGACATAGGAATTTAGATATTATGGCTTTTATCATTTGATTTCTATTGTCATCTTGTGCTTCATTGTTAGATTAGGGTCTTTATGGCTTGAATTTAGATAGTTTTGTGGTTGCTATTGATGTTTCATTGCTTTCCCTTGATTTTTCGTGATCTACAATATCAACATTGATTTTATGTAACAAGTCTATGCCACATAAATTAAGACCTGATCCACCATCAATCATGGTACATCTAACTCTCATTTTATTAATAATGATATATATATCATAAGAGGCTCATATTGGTTTTGAACTTCTATGGGAGGTAATTCATGTTGTTGAAATGTAATATCTGATGTTATCACATGCATACAACTAAACATATATTCTACATCATTCGGTCTAAAAGAAGGTGGAACAAATACCTTTTGTAGAGCCTCTTGGATCATTTTGTGGTATGTAGGCGATGTTTGTATTAAATACGATAGAGAGATCTTCGTTGGAGTAGCATGGAGCTGCTCAACAAGATCGTATTCTTTACCAATATGTTGAGGAAGACAAGGTTCTTGAGGAAGAATAGGTTGAGAAGGTGGAAGAGAAGTGGGCACACTCGGTGCTTTCTTACTTTGTTTGTTATTGCGGGTGTTGTATGTGTGAGCAACCACATAATAATGATGTTGTTGTGACACCTTTTGAACACCTTGATTCCTTTGAGTAATTTGTATTGACATATTGAGAAAGTAACCAAGATGTTGAGATGGTTTTAGAACACCTTGAACTGGATTAGATGCCTCATGTACCATGATTTTAGGAGTATTTTGAACATCAATGCACTTATTCACTATCCCCTTAGTAGGCGGAATAAGTCTATTAATGATGATAGAATTGATATTTGTTGAGATGAATGCCCAATGTCTTCCCATAGGGAATCCATTATAATAGAAGAATCTTCATCCACTAATGCTTCATCTTTTGATGGGAGAGAATTGGAATGAAGAGAGGGTAGAGTTATGTTAAGAAAGTTGTTGATGATTTTATCTTTAGTGATGTCAAAGTGGTTTGAACAAGTAACCAAAAGAGGAATACCAAGGGTCTTCACATCCTTGGTGATATCCAAGGTATTTGAACATTCAATCATAAGAGGAATATTAATAGGATGATTCATGGAATCATCATGTGCTATGGTAGAAGAAAAAATAGTATTCTCAACATCATCTAATGCCACATCTCTAGAAGAGAGATCATTCAAATGAAGAGAAGGTAAAGTAATGTGTCAATGATTTCATCCTTTTGCACCAAAATGGTCTCACTTTTGGGAGAGGGATCCAAAGCATATGATGATGTAGGCAAAGCTAGGTCACCATCATATGCCTTAGAGGTGATGATATTATCATGAATTGTGGTAGGAGAAGAACTATCACCATCATCTTTCTCATGACTATTCATAAAGATGAATTTAGAAAAGTCCTCTAATATTGATAGAAGTAATACAAATAAGCCAATAATACATGTAAGTGTGATATGGAACAACAATGTACAATTAAATTTAGACATGATTTGAGTATCTTTAATAAGATTGCAATCAATGACCTACAAGTGCAAGATAAGTGGGGATTTCCAAAAATGTGGTGTCTTTGGTAACCACAACAACTAAGTCTTACAAATGTAAGATGTGTAGCATGTGAAAGTAAACACAAGAGGGATTTAGAAATCTTTGCTTTAAATGAAGAATTATAAGTGTCAAATGAAGCTAGATTGTTTTGTTTATGTTTTTGCTTTAAAATTTCAAAGAGAATATGAATGCATGAATGTCCTTGCTTTCAAATCTAAACAAATATGATATATATGATGAGTTAAAAAAACTTAAAATCAGATTTAGCAAACATTCAACATAGAAAACATCTGAAAATAAGATTTCAAACACAACCATTAAATGCAATACTAGCTAGGGTTTATCATCAAACCCTAGATCTTAAATGCTCATTCCTTAAACCAAAATTCTTCGATGCAATAATGATTTTTCTTTGTAAGTTGAACACAAATGATATTTATGACATGCTACAGAAATGCAAGATCAGATTTGAAATGTAAATAATAGCAGCAAAATCTAAAACAAGATCTTAATTACAAACCTTAGGTTTTGAATTTGACTAGTTTTCCAAAAATTCAAGTTTTTTAACAAAACCCTAGCAAATAAGAGTTTTAAATGCAAGATACAACACCATGAAATTATTAACTACTATAATATAAATCAGATCTGATGAAAATGCCAGAAAATTAATTCACGGTATGATGATCTAACCTTATTAAATGCAAACAAGGTAATAACTATGTTCTTTTCAAGATCTATAATTAAATGTTTGTTTTTCGAATTTCACATGCAAGAAAGCAAGATCATAAATGTGAAGGTACAAAAAATGAGATCACTTATACCAACTTAAGAATGCAATAATAGCTGAAACAACACACTAATCTACAAACCCTAGGTCAAAGATTAGCTAGATTTCCTAGAAATGCAAGGTTTTTGTAAACCCTAATAACGAAATAATATAAAATTAAGCTATATAACTATGTAAAATGATGAATGAATGTAACCTAATTACATCTAGGGTAGAAAATAAATTATATTTGAAGAAAGAAGGATTCTAAAGTGCAAGGAATGATGGGTTCACCAAAATGGTATGTAGAAAAGAGAGACCTCGCCCAAGAGATCAAACTAGGTCAAACCCTCTTCTATCTAACATTAGAACACAAACCGATCTTGGCTGCTACCCAAGAAGGAGAGCTAAACTACAGAGGTTTTGTCCCTTTTTTGTATAGAGGAGTGTAAACCAAATCTAACCAAATCTAACCAAGCAAACTAGGGCAAAATATCAAACCCTAGTTGATAAAGATTTACTCATAACAAATTGTCAGAAAGAGATATCAGAAATCTAACACCACAACAAGGATCAAAGGACATAGTAGAACCTAGATCCTAATTTGGGAGCTCAAAGGACTAGGGCACTTGGGTGCCCTAGCCCCTGATTAGGTTTTATTAGAATGTGAAATCTCCTGTGTCTTTTCCCTTCTGTGCTCCTGCTTTTTGTACCTTGTTTTCTACAGATTCTTTTAGATGCTACCTGCACATACACAAGAAGGAAAATGGTTGAGTTCTATTTAGGAGCTTGCCTAAGTCAAGCTCTATGAATTGTGTTTCCACCTCCACAATAGAAATGATGAGATCTCAAAGAGTGTGTGCCCTAGGAGGGTAGAGGCAAATTTGAAGTAGAATGGAATTATAGAACAAAGCATGAAGAAAATAAGTCACCATGAGCATGAAAACCCTGGAATGCTTGATGCAGTGTCACAACTTGACTCAAGTAGTGGTGTAGCTTAAAAAAGTAGAAATATCTTCATAAGACATGTAATAAGTTAGTGTTGCAACAATAATCCACCATAGAGAGATTTAGAGAAGAATAGAGAGCATGAGAGAAAAGAAGAGAGCTAGAATCCTTCAAGGAGTTAGAGATAGCTTCGAGATGTTCAAATGAATAAACTAACTTTCTTTTATATGCATTCCAACTCACCAACGACAAATAAAACTAAATGGGGCTAACATGAAGAACCACTTAAGATGTGTTAAGCTGACATACCTTTAAATTAGGTCTAGGCTAAATGAGGGACCAGGGCGCTTGGATGCCATTGTCCTTTAGCCCAAAAAGCTCTAGCATAAGTCCATTTAAGCATACTTAGGTCGACCTCATTATTAATTTACTGGGTTTTATCATCAGGATCAAGAATTAATCATTTAATGTTCAAAAAGGTGTTAAAATAGGTCCTGATTAACAAGTGTAAACATTTTAGGTCCACCCAGGTGCTAAACTAGGTGTAAAATGCTAGTGTACACATTTTACTCCATAATAGTGTGACCTTTTCCTACATACCTTCAAGAGGAACACATGAGATGAGTACCAAAATCTTCTCTATAAATCATATGAAGAAGCTCTTGAGAATGCTCTAGGAATATACTAGGGTGCTATTGATAGTGGAAGGAAAGAGTATAATGGTAATGAGAGACTAACCACACAAGACAATGGGAACAAAAATCCCTCAACACTAATTTTTTGAAAATCAATTGTAGTGCCAAGATACTGATAGGGTAATAGATATCCCACCATTGAAGAATAAGAACAATCATAGTTACAACATTTATGGTTGAAATGATTAGTACCCAAAGAATAAAAATGTCAATGCTATTGAGTTTACTTAGAGAAGTAATTATGAAGTAAGAGGCAGACCAAATGAGAGGTCATACAACAATGGTTATGATCCCTATAAGAGACGTCGAGAGTACTATCTTGATAACCATTGCTCATTCCATAAAAGAAGGGGGCATGACACTGAATCATGTTGGGAGTATGAAAATTTCATATCAAATCTCTCAGAGGAACAAAAATGTTTGTTCATATATATGTTCCTCCTCCTACTGAAAAATCTAAACCATAACTGATAGGGGCCAATAGCCCCTCAAAACTCAAACGTAAGGATCTATCAAGATCCTTTCCTAAATCATCAACAAGGAAATAATTCAAACCAGTTAGCACCCAAAACAAACATTGATGTAGGAGCATCTAGTGGTGTAAGGGCAATCTTGCATCACCCAAAAAAAAGATGTGTTTCAAAATTGTTGATGTTCTTTCCATTTCTTTTCAAAATTTGTGGTTCTGATTCCATAATTGTTTGAATAATGATGTAGAACTTTTAGTTTTTCCAAACTGCTAAAAATAGCGACCTGCTATTTTTAGAAAGTTTGCATTTGGGCACAGAATGAAGTAAAAATTTACAGGAAGCTACATAACTGAAAAATAAGACCTTTGGCAAAGGAATCACACAAATGTAATTTGTGAGCTGAAAGATATTAAAGTTTTTGTTTCCTGAAAAATGCCTGAAAGTTATTCAAACTTAGGTTTGAGGCACTAAACAGCTCTGTACAAGCCCAAAAATGGCCAGAACGAGCAAAGCCAGTTCTTAGCACATAGAACACTCCGTGAGATTTCCGACGCATAAAACAGTTCGTGAATCAGACACCCGGATCAAAAGTCATGGCTCCCGGAAGCTGACCTATTTTTGGAGGGAGATGCAAATTTGGAAATTAGGTTGTTGGTCGCCAAAAAGGCTATTAATAACTATTTTTGGGAACCTGGGCAGTAGTAGAGTTAAGGGGGAAAGTGTAGAGTCAAGAATAGGCAGGAAAACATAAACCCTAGCTGATTTGGGGTTACAGAAGGCAGATGATTCCAGGGTCTTGTGAGAGGAAGCTGTAATGTGTTGCAGCCTATGGAGGTTTGATTCCTCTAATTGTATTTGAGCTTCTATAATGTAATAAGTTGTCCAAATCAATAAAGAAAGTTCTATTTTCTATGTGCAATTTCTGTTGTTATGTGTTTTATGATTTACCCCCTTCATCAAGTGGTATCAGAGCAAGTGTTCTTAAGTGTGTAGACAGATTGCCAACCGTGAGGCAATTTGCACTAGGACCTAAGGTTGTGGGTTTGGTGCGGAGATCAAGATGCCTCCATGCAGAAATCATATTGGGAGGAATGCTTTAATGGAAGAGGGTTTTAGAGCCCTATAAAGGCAAATTGATGCATTGCAAGAGGAGCTGCGAAGAGGGTTTGATCCGAGAACAAGAGAAGAAAGCGAAGATGAAGTTGAAGAAGAGCTATCTAAGGAAGAACAAGAAGCTGCAGGAGATACTGTAGAAGTTAGGTTGTTAAGGGTCATTTCTAAGATTGGAAAGAGGCCCAGGATCAAAGTTTCTACATATTCTAGAGATTTGAATCTAGAACAGCTTATTGATTGGATCAATGACATGGAGGAATATTTTGAGTATGAAGATGTGGAAGACCCAAATCAGGTCAAGTTTGCAAAAACAAAATTGAAGGGCCATGCCAGTATTTGGTGGAAGGAGGTCCAGTTAGAGAGGAATAGAAGAGGAAGAGGAAAGATCACCAGATGGGATCGGATGATGGAGAAACTGAAGAAGCAGTTCATTCCTGTGGACTATGAGATGGAGTTATTGAAGAAGTTGCAAGGATTGAAGCAAGGCAACAAGTCTGTTAAGGAGTATACAAAAGAGTTTTATAAGATTACTATTAGAACTAGTCATGTAGAGGCCAATAAGGAGAAGGTAGCCCATTACATTAATGGGTCGAGGCCAAGTATTCAAGAGGAGCTAAGCCTTGTCAGAATGACCACCATAGAAAATGCATACCAGTTTTCCCTAAAGGTGGAAGAGAAGTTGAATAAAAGATTTGACAAGCAAAGGGGAAGGGGTCAAGGCAGAAAGACTGGTGGAAGACCCTATGGGGGTAAAAATGAAAATTCAAAGAAAAGTGAAGAAGCCGACACTAGTCAAAATTAGAGAGGAGATAATACCTACCACCCTCGTGACTAGAACAATGGAGAGCAAAGAGGAAGAGGCAGATGCTGACTTGGGCAAGGACCTAGAAGAGGAGGTTTTAGAGGAACCTGTTTCCAATATGGAGAAGAAGTGCATTGAGCATATGAGTGTCCACAACATCAAGGAAGGACAAATAGAAGACCTAAAGGTAATTCACGAGTTGCACATGTAGATGAAGATGTGCAGTCTGAGTGTTCTGAAGATGCTGAAAGGGGAGAAACCCTAGTTGTCAGAAGAACTTTTTAAATAAGGAGAAAAAACCCAATCAAAGGAAGAGTTTATTCCACACAAGGTGCAAATGTGGAGGTAAGTGTTGTGATATTATTATTGACAGTGGGAGCACTGATAATCTTGTTTCAGAGGAGATGGTTGACAAGTTGAAGTTGACAAGAAGACAGCATCCGCATCCATATCGGATTGCATGGTTGCAGAAGGACCATAGAGCTTTGGTCAATGAATAGTGTTTAGTGAAGTTAAAGATTGGTGACTACCATGATGAGGTGCTATGTGACATCATACTGATGGATGCATGTCATATGTTATTGGGGAGGCCATGGTAGTATGATAGGAGTGCTATCCATGATGGCTGTGCAAACACATACTCCCTAACAAAGGATGGAGTTTGTCATAAGTTGAAGCCCTTGAAGGAGGTGGAAGAAAAGGTATGTACTACTACCAAAATTTGCTTGGTAGATGGTAGAAATTTTTTGGAGGGTATGAAGCATGAGTGTCATTGCTTTGCATTGATTCCTAAGATTAGTCAAGAGAAATGTGAAGATGTACCAACAAAAGTCTCAGATATGTTGGAATAATTTCAGGATATTATCTCTGATAATGTAGTAGAAGGTTTACCACTGGTGAGGAAGATAAGTCACCAAATGGATTTGATACCAGGAGCTAGTTTGCTGAATAAGGCAGCCCACAGAATGACTCCTGCAGAGAGCGAAGAGATGAAAAGACAACTTCAAGAGCTGTTAAGGAAGGGACTGATAAGGGAGAGCCTGAGTCCATGTGCGGTACCTGCAGTACTAGTACTAAAGAAAGATGGAGAGTGGAGAATGTGTATAGATTCTTGAGCCATCAACAAGATCATGATCAAGTATAGATTTCCATTACCCAGAATGGATGACATAATGGATTGTTTGAGTGGAGTCAAGTACTTCACGAAGATTGATCTAAAGAGTGAGTATCACCAGATCTGAATCAGAGAAGGAGATGAATGGAAGACAGCCTTCAAGACAAAGGAGGGTTTGTATGAGTGGTTAGTCATGCCATTTGGGCTAACCAATGCACCAAGCACATTCATGTGGTTCATGAATCAGGTATTGAAAGAATATTTGGGAAGTTTTATTATTGTTTATTTAGATGATATTTTGATTTTTAGTAAGAGATGGGATGAGCATATGATGCATATTAGAAGAGTTTTGGAGAAGCTAAGGGAGGAGAAGTTGTTGATTAATCTAAAAAAATGTAGCTTTGCAAAGAAGGAGTTGGTATACCTAGGATTTGTTGTCTCAGAGGAAGGTCTTAAGATGGACCCATAGAAGGTAAGGGCTATCATTGAATGGCCTATGCTAAGGAGTGCTTCCGAGGTAAGATCTTTTCATGGTTTGGCAAGTTTTTACAGAAAGTTTATGAGAAATTTTAGTAGCATTTGTGTATCCCTGATTGAGACAATGAGAGGGGATAGAAAAGAGTTTGGATGGACTAAAGGAGCAGACAAAAGTTTTGACACATTGAAGCTGAAAGTTACAGAGCAACCTATTTTGGCACTTCTAGATTTCAATAAGGTATTTCAGGTAGATTGTGATGCTAGTGGTAGTGCTATAGGAGCTATTTTGAGTCAAGAAGGTAAGCCCATTGCCTATTTTAGTGAGAAGCTTAATGATGCCAAGAAAAAGTATTCTATTTATGATCAGGAGTTTTATGCAATAGTTCAGGCTTTGAAGAAATGGAGACATTATTTGTTGCCAAAAGAGTTTGTTTTATATACCGATCATTAGGCTTTGCAGTATCTTAATAGTCAAGGGAAGTTGAACCAAAGGCACTTAAAATGGGTTGAGTTTTTGCAGAGCTATACTTTTATTTTGAAGCATAGGAGTGGGAAGTCCAACAGAATTGTAGATGCCTTGAGTAGAAGGTAAAATTTGTTGACAGAAATGAAGATAGAGGTTGGTTGGTTTGATAAGCTCAAAATTTTGTATCCTGAAGATCCAGATTTTGTAGAGGCTTGGAAAGCTTGTTTGGAACCTGTTACTTTGGACAGGAAAAAATGGTTGGATTTCATAATCCAAGATGGCATGTTGTTTAAAGGAAGTCAGTTGTGCATTTCGAGGAGTTCCATGAGAGAGAACCTAATTAAGGAGAAGCATAGTGGAGGATTGGCTCGACACTTTGGTCGAGATAAGACCATTACTATTGTTGGTGACAATTATTATTGGCCATAGTTGCAGCAGGATGTGAGGAAATTTGTGCAGAGTTGTAGAGTATGTCAGATGGTGAAAGGAGCAAGTTAGAATACAGGTCTATATCAGCCACTACCTGTACCAAAGAAGCCATGGGATGATATTAGTATGGATTTTGTTCTTGGTTTACCAAGGACATAGAGAGGACATGATTTCATTTTTGTGGTGGTGGATAGATTCTCAAAGATGACACATTTTATTCCTTGCAAGAAGACTAATGATGTTGTTCATATTGTTGAATTATTTTTCAGGGAGGTGGTGAGATTACACGGTCTACCAAAGAGCATAGTTTTAGATCGAGATACCAAGTTTGTTGGTTATTTCTGGAGGACATTGTGGAAGAAGTTGAAGATAGATTTGAAGTTGAGTTCTGCACACCATCCACATCCTGATGGACAAACTGAAGTGGTGAATAGGAGTTTGGGTAACCTGCTACGATGCTTAGTAGGAGATAAGCCCAAGGGATGGGATTTGATTTTACCACAGGCATAATTTGCTTACAATAATTTTGTCAATAGGAGTATTGGTAAATCACCATTCCAGATTGTATATGGGAATAGTCCAAGAAATGCTTCAGAGTTAAGGTATCTGGACAAAGGAGAAAAGACAAGTGCCGAGGCTGAAGACTTTGCAGAACACATGAAGAATTTGTATGAAGAGGTGAAAAAGCACATTAATAAGATGAATATTCAGTACAATGCTAAGGTAGATCAGAAGAGGATATATAAGGAATTCCAGGTAGGAGATGAAGTCATGGTTCACTTGAGAAAAGAAAGGTTCCCAATTGGAACATACAATAAGCTGAAAATGAAGAAATTTGGACCATGCAAAATTTTGAAGAAACATGATTTAGGAAATGCATATGAGATAGAGCTGCCCAGTGGGATCAACATTTCCCCTATTTTCAACATTGCTGACTTATTAGAATATCATGAAGGTGGAACAGAGGATGGACTAATAGAAGAATAGTAGAGTATTTCAGCATCTACTTCAACCGAGGAGATAGAAGAGATCTTGGATAGCTGTGTGGGAAGAAGTACTTGAAACAGGCAATATGAAGAATATCTGGTGAAATGGAAAGGAAGGCCTGTTGAAGATTCTTCTTGGTTGTCTAAGGTAGAGGTTGACTGTTTGGGTTTTCCTCACACAAACACATGAGACGTGATAGGGTCACTTCTCAAATTACCTTGGGCATTTGATGCAGGAGCATCCAGTGGTGTAAGGGCAATCTTGCATCACCCCAAAAAAAGATGTGTTTCAAAATTGTTGATGTTCTTTCCTTTTCTTTTCAAAATTTGTGGTTTTGGTTCCATAATCGCTTGAATAATGATGTAGAACTTTCAGTTTTTCCAAACTGCTAAAAATAACAACGTGCTATTTTTAGAAAGTTTGCATTTGGGCACAGAATGAAGTGAAAATTTACAGGAGGCTACATAACTGATAAATAAGACCTTTGGTGAAGGAATCACGCAAAGATCATTTGTGAGCTGAAAGATATTAAAGTTTATGTTTCTTGAAAAACGCTTGAAAATTATTCAAACTTAGGTTTGAGGCACTAAACGGCCCCGTACGGGCTCAAAAATGGTTAGAACTGGTAAGATAGTTCTTAATGCATAGAGCACTCCACAACCTTTCCGACGCATGAAATGGTTTGTCAATTAGACACCCGAATCAAAAGTTATGGCTCTCAGAAGCTGACCTATTTTTTGAGGGAGATGTAAATTTGGAAATTAGGTTGTTGGCCGCCAAAAAGGATATTAATAACCATTTTTGGGAACCCTGGGTAGTAGTAGAGTTAAGGGGGAAAGTGTAGAGTCAAGAATAGGTGGGAGAATAAAAACCCAAGCTGATTTGGGGTTACAGAAGGTAGATGATTCCAGGGTCTTGTGAGAGGAAGCTGTAATGTGTTGCAACCTATGGAGGGTTGATTCCTCTGATTGTATTTGAGCTTCTGTAATGTAATAAGTTGTCCAAATCAATAAAGAAATTTCTATTTTCTGTGTACAATTTTTGTTGTTGTGTGTTTTATGATTTACCCCCTTCATCAAACATAGACCCTTCGAATGAGATTAAAAGCCCAAGTCAATTGGGTATTAAGGAAGAAATGAAAATGCTGGGATTAATTGAGTTAGTTCCAAACACAAACATTCAAGAAGGTTCTATGATCCTTCAAATTGAAAAGTAAGTACATAAAATTTTAGTGGTAGATCAAATGTTTGTCCCAATTAGTCCTTATGACTCCAGAATCTGAGAAAAACCTTCACTAAAATCCTATTCATTGATCTTTTAATAAACTCTCCTTCCCATTGGGTTGCTCTCTTAGGGACAATAGGGCTTGTTGACCTATTTTCCTCTACCCAGAGTCAAATAGTCCAACTTAAAAGATCTTGTTGAAATCCCTTGAATCTTATCTCTACAAGCCTAAAAACCTTTGAATTCCAATGTTCTGGCTTGTAAAAATCCCTAAAAATTTATCTGGGGAATCCTTGCAAAAAACTCAGAAAAACCCAGAAAGTTTGAAGCTTTTACCTTATTTTTTGCCCCCCTTTTGTCCTTTATCAGCAAAGTTTCATGTTCATGAACTAATGAAAAAATGGCTAAGCATGAAGCTCCCTGATGCAGAGTAAGTAACAAAAATGTGGATAACTAATGTCAGCTCCTCACACACAAACATTTACCATTGCCTGTTTCCCCATCGGTTAGATACATTCAGTTTTGTAGATCAGAATTGCTGAAACCCCTCTGTTCATTAAACCCATGAACATACAGTTGAACCATTGAACCTTCAACTAAGGGTTGAACCACTGAACCATTGAACCGTTGAACCATTGAACTGGTTCAACCGCAGATTCAACTATCGCACACTTAACCACTATCGGCGATGAACCCATTGAATCGTTGAACTACTAAACTAGTTCAACCATTGTTTCAACTATCGGCACCTTTTACCTCGTTGAACCAAAGAACCTATTGAATTGTTGAACCTTCAATTATTCGGTTCAACATACACTAGCGGTTCAATATACTCCCGTCACGTAGACTATGCCGATTCAACCTTTGAGTTCATTGAACCATTGAACCCGATACTCCTTTTTGAGCTGACAAACCAACTAAACCTACTGTATCCGTTGAACCATTGATCCGGTTCAACCAACGGTTGAACTGTCAGCAACCCTTCCTACGATGAACCGTTGAACCTTTGAATTGGTTCAACCACCTGCGAACATCTATTGTCGGTTCCCCTGATATGGTTCAAACTTGATAAGCAGATGCAGGATATCCATGAAATGTATATTCACACACACAAAATGTGATATACACATGGAATGTACCTTCATATATTTGTGATATATACAGGAATTGTATATTCAGTGACCAACATAGATTTGACTCAAACAGATTTTTATACATACTATTTTCATAGCATATACACAGGAAATTGCTCACATGCGAATGCGATATGTTCACAGACTGTCTCTGCATATAATTAATGTATATTTGGACTTCCCACGGGTAACTTCTTCTATGACGAATTTTGCAATTTCTATTCTACCGTGTCCATCGAACAAAAGAAAAACAAACAGAAAACTAATATACACAATCCATTCCACTGATTTCACAGAAATCCACCAGTGGAATGGATTTAATCATGCATCTCGACCACATAAGAACTAAATTAAATACAAAGCAAATCTATACAAATAATATACAAAACAATTTGATATACATGGAATTTACACAGGATCCAGAATTGGTAGAACACAACTTTTAGAACTTCTATTTCTTCATTTCAACTTTATTGAACACAGATTAATTACAGAGATTTTTCTAAAGGTGGAAGAACTCTCTATTCCTCAACCACCTTCCCTGTTTTGTTACCGGACTCCCTTCTCCTCTGTTTTCAGGATTTTGCTTAAACCAAGATTATAATCAAAACCCTAACTAATCATATGACACCTGTTTATCTCAAGACAACAAAAAACCTAGTAATACGACACATTTGGTTAATCCTCCACCTAACCCAAGTGTCTAATGATGTCCAAATTCTTCCCGAGAGAAGAGATATTAAAACAAACATAAAATGCCAACATTAAAACAAACATGAAATGCCAACACAAATGCTACATTTGACAAGTATGAAATGCATAAGCCATATTAAAACTTAGTCTTCTCCCTCAGATGTATATTTAGTTTTCTGAAGGGGTGCTCCTGCACCATACTCCCCAGGAGAAGAGATCTCAAGCCCCTTTGAGATCAGAATTTGAAGGTCTGCACCATTGTTTGTGATCTGATCTTCAGTCATCCAAATTGCTTTTGAATCAGGGTTCCCCTGCCAAGCCACCAAGCACTCCATGTATTCTTTGTTCCGTGTCTTCTTTATCACTCTTGAGTCTAGGATCTTTTCTAATCTCGGTGGATCATGCTTAGGAATATCATCAGCTGCTGCATCCTGTAATGATTCCTGTGTTACATCTATATTTTGCTTGTATGGAGTTAAATCACATACATTGAATATGGGTGACAATCCAAGATTAGGAGGAAGTTGGATCTCATAGGCATTCTGCCCACACTTCTTCAAGATTTGACATGGTCCAATCTTCCTCTGCATTAGCTTGGTATATTTACCTTTTGGGAGCCGCTCTTTCTTTAGATTAACCCATACCAAATCTCCAACATCAAATTGTACATCCCTCTTCTTCTTATCGGCATATGTTTTGTACTTCAATGTGGTCTGTTGAAGCTAGTTCTTTACTTGATCATGCACTTCTTTGATAGCTGAAGCAAAAGATTCTCCATCTGCACTAATAGGCTCTCCTATAGGTAGATCTCTTAGCTCCAAAATACCTCTTGGATGAATACCATATACTACCTGAAAAGGTGACTTCCCTGTACTCCTATTGATGGTGTCATTATAGGAGAATTGTGCTTGTGGTAGGATATTATCCCACTTCTCTCCATGCTGCCTTGTTAAACACCTTAAAAGATTTCCCAATGAACGATTAACAACTTCAGTTTGCCCATCTATTTTAGGATGGTAGGTTGATGAGAAGGACAAATTGGTTCCAAGCTTCTTCCAAAGAGTTCTCCAAAAATGGCCAATAAATTTTACATCTCTGTCTGAGACTATGTTCAATGGCAATCCATGTATCCTCACTATTTCTTTGAAAAATAGGTCTGCAACATATGAAGCATCACAAGTGGTTCTGCATGGCAAGAAGTGTGCCATTTTACTGAATCTGTCTACTACAACAAAAACACTATCATATCCCTTCCTTGTCCTAGGTAAACCTAATACAAAGTCCATGCTGATGCTCTCCCATGGCCTAGAAGGAATGGGTAGTGGATGATACAAACCTGCATTTGTGGATCTCCCTTTTGCTTTCTGATAGATTACACATGCCTCCACATATCTTCTCACATCTGACTGCAACTTAGGCCAATAGTAATGCCTCTTCACAAGATCAAGAGTCTTATCTAGACCAAAATGTCCTACCATAGCCCCACAATGTTTCTCCTGAATAATATTTAGTCTCATAGAACATCTTGGGATACACAATTGTCCACCTTTGAAAAGTAATCCATCCTGGATCAGAAATTCAGAGAACTCAACATGATATTTGTCTCCAAAAGAAGTACATACCTTGCAGATCTCTTTAAAGTCTTCATCATCATCATACATGGCCTTCAAAGAATCAATGCCAATGCTTTCTAATTGAATCTGATTTACGGATAGAACCCTCCTGCTCAAAGCATCTGCTACTTTGTTCTTGACCCCTTTCTTGTGCTTGAGTGTGAAGGTGAAAGCTTGCAAAGTTTCCACCCACTTCATATGCCTATGGTTCAGTTTCTCTTGACTATTTATAAAACTAAGGGCCTGATTATCTGTGAACACTATGAATTCTTTTGGCATCAAGTAATGCCTCCACTTTTTGAGTGACTGTACTAGAGCATACATCTCCAAATCATATGATGAGTATCTCTTCTTTGCATCATTTAGTTTCTCACTGAAAAATACAATAGGCCTACCTTCTTGACTGAGTACTACTCCAATTGCCATGTGACTGGCATCACATTCTACTTGAAAAACCTTGCTGAAGACAGGAAGTGCAAGAACTGGTTGCTCTACCACCTTCCTCTTCAATGTTTCAAATGAATCATCTGCCTCCTTTGTCCAAGTGAATCTGCACTTCTATCCTCCTTTTATGGTGTCAAGCATTGGTGCACAAACATGACTAAACCCTTTTATAAACTTCCTATAAAAGGTTGCTAACCCATGGAAACTTCTAACATCACTCAAGGTTTTGGGAGTTGGCCAAGACAATATAGCACTTACCTTCTCTTGATCCATTTTCAGTTTGTTATGTGAGATAACAAATCCCAAGTAGATGATCTCTTCCTGCATGAACAAACACTTTGCTAAGTTGAGCATTAGTTGCTCTTCATGTAACTTTTTGAGGACCAAGTCTATATGGTTGAGGTGCTCTTCCCTTGCATTACTGAAAATCAAGATGTCATCTAGATATACTATGACAAATTTACCTATGAATTCCCTCAAAACCTCATTCATCAACCTCATAAAGGTACTAGGGGCATTGGACAAACCAAAAGGCATGACCTTCCACTCATATAACCCCTCATTGGTCTTGAATGTAGTTTTCCATTCATCTCCTGGCCTAATCCTAATATGATGATAGCCACTCTTTAAATCTATTTTTGTGAAATATTTAGCACCCCCTAAACAATCAAGTAAATCTTCTATCCTAGGGATTGGGAACCTATACCTGATTATTATCTTGTTGATAGCTCTTGAATCAGTACAAAGCCTCCAAGTGCCTTCCTTCTTTGGTGCTAGTACAGCCGGTACTGCACATGGACTTAAACTTTTGCCAATTAGGCCTGTCTCCAACAATTCCTCAATCTGCCTTGCTACCTCTGTATTCTGCTCTGGGGTAAGCTTGTATGCTACTTTGTTTGGGAGTGTAGATCCAGGGATCAGATCTATGCAATGGTTGATATCCCTCATAGGTGGTAGGGACCTTGGTATTCCATCAGAGATGATGCCTTGGTACTTGTCCAACTGCTCTTGGACAGCAGAATCTATGAACCTTTGCCTCTTCTCTCCCTTAACTTCTTGCTGATGTTCCTTGTTCACCTTTAGGCATGGAATTAGAGCATATGTAACTACTCCTTCTTCTACTATCCCTTTCATGAATTGTTTGCCTTCTACCATCATCACTTTAACTTCTTTCCCTTTTGATTCCAACTCAGTTTCCATTAATGGTAGCAGCTCTATCACCTTACCATTCTTGGTGATCGAATATGTGTTTCTAACTCCATCATGGTATGCTTTCAAGTCATACTACCATGGTCTTCCAAATAGGAGATGGCAAGCATCCATCTTGGCAATGTCAAACAACAACTTATCCTTGTATGGTCAGATTTGAAGTTCTACCCAAGCCTGTTCTTCTACAGTTGTTTGCTAACCTTGGGTGAGCCATGAAATTTTATAGGGGCAAGGATGTGGCAGTCTCCTAAGCTTAAGCTTTTCTACCATCTCAATGGACACAAAATTCTCAATAGATCCAGAGTCAATCAGAACTTTACATACCTTTTCTCCTGCCTTGCAAGTAGTTTTGAAGAGAGACTTCCTTTGTGGAGGTTCTTTTCTAGGCACCTTCATGGTGGTCATTGCTCTCTAAATCATCAAAGATTCTCCTTTCTCAGGATACTCATAACTGTCAGGAGCATTCATACTTTGATTAGTGCTTGACCTTGCTACACTTTGACAATCAGATTCTTGGATCAGAATGATCCTTTTTTCTCCTATTGGACTTGTTGCCTTTGCTAGACATTAGATGGCTATGTGGTCTTCTTGATTGCAATTGTAACATCTGATAGGTCCTCTACCCTAAGATCTTCCTCTCAATGGTGGTCTTCTACCCCTGAAGTTCCCTCTTTGATTGTAGCTTCCCCCTTGGTTTTGACTGCTGTCTCCTCTGTTGTTCTCTTGATTGGATTCACCCTGGTATCCAAATCTATTTCCTCTGCCTCTGAAAGGACTTCTTCCTCCCCTTTGCTGTCTCCCTTTTCCTCTATTGTTCTGCTCATGCCTTCTTTTTAATTTCTCTTCAACTTTGAGTGCTAACTGATAGCACTTTTGAACTGTCTC
Organism: Cunninghamia lanceolata; assembly: GCA_027924645.1. Classification (NCBI taxonomy): domain Eukaryota; kingdom Viridiplantae; phylum Streptophyta; class Pinopsida; order Cupressales; family Cupressaceae; genus Cunninghamia; species Cunninghamia lanceolata. Next base: position 2,980,656 of record BSBN01001053.1, on the reverse strand, counting down.
TGGATTATGCAGACTTATGTCTTCTTGGATGTTAAATCTCAATCCATTGAGGTATCTTGCTACCTTCTCTTCCTCACCCTCCTTTACCTTTATCTTGACACATAGTTTCATGAACTCTTTTGTGTATGAACTAACATCTAATTCCTTTTGCTTCAAATTTTGTTTCCTTTTATGTAATTGGATGTTGTAATCCAATGGAACATAGGCCTCCTTCACTAAAGCCATCATTCTCTTCCAAGTAGTAACTTTGTTCTTTCCTTCTTTCACCCTGTCATCTTAGATGAAATTCCACCAAGTTAGTGCGGCTCCTTTCATTTTGGACTGAGCCATCTTCACTCTTTGGTGGTCTGGTATTTCCTCGGTCTCAAAGAAATTACTCAAGGAGTCTATCCACTCCATCACTGAATCAAGTTCCATTTTTCCTGCAAACACTGGCAGATCTATTTTCATATCCAGGGTTCTTCTTTCCATGGACTTGAGGGCATTGAGTAAGGGTCTCTAGTCTGTAGGAACCTCTATCTCTTCCTGCTTAGGGACCTCCTCTTCATCCCTATCTTCTCACTTACCAGAATCTTCTTCCCCTTTCTCTACTCTGTCACTCAACTTCTCTACCTCTTCTTTTAATGCCTAATTCTAAGCTTGATCTGCTCTGCTCTCTGCCATTTGCTTTCTTACTAAGGCTATCAACTCAGTGTTGGTCATCTTTGTTGGGTACGTTTCTGACCCTTCTCCTTCTGATATCTTATCTTCTTCTTCTACCCAAAGAACACTTCAAGCTCTGATACCACTATGATGCAGAGTAAGCAACAAAAACGTGGATAACTGATGTCAGCTCCTCACCCACAAACATTTACCATTGTCTATTTCCCCATTGGTCAGATACATTCAGTTTTGTAGATCAAAATTTCTGAAACCCCCTCTGATCATTGAACCCATGAACATACAGTTGAACCATTGAACCTTCAACTAAGGGTTGAACCACTGAACCGTTGAACCCTTGAACTGGTTCAACCGCAGATTCAACTATCGCACACTTAACCATTATCAGTGATGAACCTGTTGAACCGTTGAACTACTGAACCGGTTCAACCATTGTTTCAACTATCGGCACCTTTTACTCTGTTGAACCAAAGAACTTATTGAACCGTTGAACCTTCAATTATTCAGTTCAACATACACTAGCGGTTCAATATACTCTCATCACGTAGACTATGCCGATTGAACCTTTGAGTTCATTGAACCATTGAACCTGATACTCCTTGTTGAGCCAATGAACCAACTAAACCCACTGTATCCATTGAACCGGTTCAACCGATGGTTGAACTATTGGCAACCCTTCCTACGATGAACTGTTGAACCTTTGAATTGGTTCAACCACCTGCGAACATCTATTATCGGTTTCCCTGATATGCAGATGCAGGATATCCATGAAATGTATATTCACACACACAAAATGTGATATACACATGGAATGTACCTTCATATATTTGTGATATATACAGGAATTATATATTCAGCGACCAACATAGATTTGACTCAAATAGATTTTTATACATACTATTTTCATAGCATATACACAGGAAATTACTCGCATGCAAATGTGATATGTTCACAGACTATATCCGCATATAATTAATGTATATTTGGACTTCCCACTGGTAACTTCTTCTACGATGAATTCTGTAATTTCTATTCTGCTGTGTCCATCGAACAAAAGAAAAACAAACAGAAAACTAATATACACAATCCATTTCACTAATTTCACAGAAATCCACCAGTGGAATGGATTTAATCGTGCATCTCGACCACAGAAGAACTAAATTAAATACAAAGCAAATCTATACAAATAATATACAAAATGATTTCATATACAGGGAATTTACACAGGATCTAGAATTGGTAGAACACAACTTTCAGAACTTCTATTTCTTCATTTCAACTTTATCGAACACAAATTAATTACAAAGATTTTTCTGAAGGTGGAAGAACTCTCTATTCCTCAACCACCTTCCCTGTTTTGTTACCCGACTCCCTTCTCCTCTGTTTTCAGGATTTTGCTTAAACCAAGATTATAATCAAAACCCTAACTAATCGTACGACACCTGTTTATCTCAAGACAACAAAAAACCTAGTAATACGACACATTTGGTTAATCCTCCACCTAACCCAAATGTCTAATGATGTCCAAATTCTTCTCAGGAGAAGAGATATTAAAACAAACATAAAATGCCAACATTAAAACAAACATGAAATGCCAACACAAATGCTACATTTGACAAGTATGAAATGCATAAGCCATATTAAAACTTAGTCTTCTCCCTCAGATGTATATTTGGTTTTCTAAAGGGGTGCTCCTGTACCACTCCCCTTTCTCTTTGTTGGTAAATTTAAAAAAACCTCAACTCTTCACCAAGTTCAAAATTTCATGATTCACTGATTGGCCAATTCGCTGACAAAGGCAAGAAGAAAATTAAAAAAATGGCTAAGTAAAGGGAAGTTTTCCCCTTTATTGTCAAAGTTTATCTTCCACAAACTTTCCAAAGGTTTACTTTTTCATAAGTTCACCGATTTGGTGATTCACCGACAAAGGGGCAGTGTGAGTGGGTTCCTTCAAAAAATGGCTAAGTAAAGGAAAACATGTTTCCCTTTATCGGTGTTTTTCCCTAGTCATGAACTTTCCAAAAAGTTTGAAAATTCTTTATTTTTGTAATGTCAAAAAATGTCCCCTTGGGGGCTTTTCCCTCATAAGGTTTAGTTCCCGGGTATTTAGAGTGCATTTAGGACATTTTAGTTCATATTTTAGCATCTCGATGTAATGAGACCTAAGTCCCATGGCAAATAGGACCTAGGAGGGACCCTTGAGCTGTACCCTACCTAAAATAGGGGGAGGACTTGGGCACTTGCGCCCTAGTTCTGCCCTATTTTAGGGCAGCCCCAATTTTGGGGTGTCGGTTAGTGACCGTTATTAGGTCCCTTTGCCGACACAATAATTTTGAATTTTAAATATCTTGGCGGGAGTGCTTGTAGATACATATATAAGCAGGTGTAGGCATTCATTTGTAAACTAGATGATTACTAGCAAGCTATTATGTTCTCAAGGGGATTCAAGGCTTTCTATTGTGTTGCAAGAGCAGACTTGTGTGTTTTATGTGTTGATATTTGCAGATTTGAGCATTAATATCCTCATGGCATGAAGAGCATCTTCCTCCATGAGAGCTTCACTACAAGGTGACATATTATTGTGCTTTTCTATCATTGATTCCTTTGGTTTTTGGCCTCTACCTCACAAGGGCACGCCCTCTTTATCTAACAACGGTGTTCAGAGACTTAAGTGTCCTCTGGGGTTTGACTGAGGCAAACCTCTAAACACCACAACCCCCAAACCAAGTCTTGTGATTATAGGTTACAGGTGTCGCATCTAGAAAAAGTGGAGTTCCAAGAAGGCTGGGAAGACATTAGAGATTCAAGATTTGAAGAAAATTCAAACAAAGGAGCACTTTTGGGACTAGGGTGCTCGCTCTAGTGTCCTCCGTAGACAGATTCTAGAAAATAGAAGTTACAGGGCTGATCAGTGTCCGAAGGAGGTCTAGATTCCCTAAAAAAGTAGGTACCTTGGACTTGGGTACCCGCTCCAGTGTCCCCGACTGTTCCGCTTCGGAACCTCGAAAATAGGTATTTTGTAATTTGGTATTTTACTCCCGTTTGTAAGAGCTTTTTCCGTAGTTCTTTAATTTGTTGTTATATTTGCATAATTATTTTAATGGTCAATTAAGCATAGGAGAAGGAAAAATTGATAATTAATTCCCTAATCCAAGTTTCCCTACATCTGAAAGTGACCTAGGGCATGATAATGCTCACCATTCGATCCTAGATCCTTCAATGTTAGGGTGAAAGGAGGATTTTAACATTTAAACCACAAAAGATCAACAAATCCAATTTTACCCTAAACATTTTGGTGAACCTGTGTCTTTGAACTTAAATTGAAACTTTATGAGTGTTTTTTTGCAGATTTGGTGTGATTTCATCCATTCATATAGAAATTTAATTTATTGCATTGAGAAAACTTCAAAAAAATTGAAAAAATTGGAAAAATACAAAAAAATTGCATTGTTGGGCTTACTAAATTGTGTTAGTTCTTCCTAAATTTTCCTAATTCATGAGTTTTACATTAGATCTGATATAAAATATAGAAAAATATAAAAATTCAAAATCTTTCTTTGCATTTTCATCATTTAATTGCTAGGGTTTTGTGGAAATTTTGACAATTTTTAGATAACCTAGTAATTCCAAAATCTAAGATTTGTTGGTAAAATCTTTATTAAATTTTTCTACTGATTTTAGAGGCTCATTCAAATTTTCATTTGGCTGTAGTCTTTCATTTTAGTGTGAATTTGCATTTAAATTTAAATTATTTGCATTTTTGCATTGAAAATTTCAACAAAACTAGCAATTTTGGTGCATTTTCATTAAATTTGCACGGGAATTTTGCATGACTAAGCTTGAAAATAATTTTCAGATCTGAGAGTATGTAATTTCCATCAAAAATTAGACTTCAAACCATTCGCATAGCATTTTTTTCCAAAATCTCAAACCCAGGGCTTTGAAAATAACGATTTTCACTAATTTTGGCCTTATCGACTCTCTAAACATGCACTACAAGTGTGTTGTGAAAGATATTTTTGTATTAATTTTCTATTATTAGGGTAATAATTTTCTACCCCTCATAAAAATCTTCACAACACCCTTTTAACAGGCTCTTGTAGTGAAAAATCAGCAAAAAACTACACATTTTGGCTATTTTGGCCCTAGGGTTTGACCTAGTTTGCACTCCAAGCATGTTGTGATCAATTTTATAGATTTATGTGACTTATATTATTGATATTATTTTCTGTACCTCCTAAAATTCTTTACAACACTCCTTTTTCTAGGTCTTGGAATTGAAAAACCGTGAAAAATAGCCTATTTTTGCTATATTTTCACTAGGGTTTGACCTTAAGTGGCTCTAAAATCATGTTGTGTTGAATATTTTGGCATAAAGTGGCTATTATTACTGATATTATTTTCTTTCCATCATAATTTTCCTCACAAAACCTTTTGTTGTGCTCCTTTGCATTGAGTTTTGGTGAAAAAAGTGCCTATTTTGACATATTTTCAGTATATTTTGACTTGGCATTAACTTAAAATCGCATCAAGAGTGTGTTGAGAAGGATACTTTTGTTGTTTTGGACTGATATCAGACATATAACTTGCTTCCCTTGACTGAAATCCTTACAACATCCTTTGGGTCATTCATTTGCATTGAAAAAGTATTAAAAAAAAATCAAGCATTCTGGGCTATTTTTGCTCTTGTCTTTTGCGTCAATTTGAAAAGATTCTCAAAATCTATGTATATGCCTAAAAATGACATGATCCATTCTAAATAAATATTCTTAATATTTATTCCCTTCTTATTTCTTCTATCAATTAAATAAATATTCTAAATTTATTTAATCAGATCACTATTCCATAATTCAATAAAACCAATTTATTTAATTAAAATTCCCTAAATTCTTCTAATGTCTCATGCAATTAAATAATACTAAATTATTTAATTATTCATAAATCCCTCTATCCTAAGTTCTAATTTCAAAAAATCCACCTCACCTTTCCACCTCACCTTGTCCACCTCACCATGTTGCACATGTAATTAAATATTTTAAATATTTAAATTACCTAATATTCCCTCACCCACATGTTCTATTTCTTCTCTCAATCAAAACTATTAACTAACCAATCAATTTTGTCAGCTCCTCAATCTATTCGGGTAACCGATCAATCAATTCAGTCAATCCCTCAATCCATTCTTCTAACTGATCAATCAAGTTTGTTAACTGATCAGTCAATGGAGTTAACTCTCCAATCAATTTTGTCAAATCCCCTCTTTCATGATGGAGGTGAGACACTTGTCCTATTTCTACTGGTTGCACATTCCTCAACCATTCTCAGCCATTGATCATCATACTTCTTCTCAACCATTGATCCTCATTCTTCTGAGTATATAAAAGAAACCTCATCCTCCCATTCTAATCATCCAGGTTATTTGTATTGTTACTCTACAGAATTCTACCCGCGCGCCTTTGGCACCCCCAATACAATCTACTTGAGATCACCATTTGCTTTGAAGCTCTACTTCACAACATTATCTATCAACACAGCCATTTACTACCGACATCCTACAACATAGCTAAAAGAGTGCACTCACTGAGGGCCTACTTCATCAGCAAAGGACGGTTGTACTAGGCAAACAATAGAAGCTTTGATTCAAGGAAGGTTTGCACTGTATTGTTCATTGCTTCATTTCATTCAATCTTTCTTGATTTCATTATTCTATTGATGTTTTGGTTTATTATTGTTCATTTGATTAAATTGCATTTTACCCTAACAATCTGATCTTACAAATGCAATGGCACCTTCATGTCATTATTCTATGGTATCTCTGCATGCATTTATTAGAGAACTTGATTTTGACAAATTCCTAATCTTCATGAGTGAACATCCTATGATATTAGAAGATTTAACTAAATTCATCTCTAGGAACACTCATGAGAAAGATGAGAATGAAAAGCCTTTTTCTGCCATAGAGTATGATGATGATGATGTACTGTCCTCTCATCCCATTGCTCTCCCTAGCCAAGATGTAGCATTAGTGGATGAGAAAAGGTCTCTCACATTAAATACTTTAGGGATGGATGTTGGGTGTAATCAAGAGGGAAACAATGTTAATTCGGTACTTATTAATAGACTTGGTAGCACTATTCCTAAGATGGTTGTGTGGGGGACACCTAATGGACCTTCTTGCTTAACACCGATGATTACAATTCAAGGTGTTCAAAATGTGTTACAACAACCAAACCACAATGTGATTTCTCACACATAGAACACTTGTAATAACAAGCAAAGTAACCAAGTACCGCATGTGCCTATCTCTCTTCCATGTTCTCAACCTATGCTCCCTCAATACTCATAAAAGTGGTCAAGAATATGACCTTGTCAAATAGCTTCGCACTACTCTAGCTAAGATCTCTCTTTGGGATTTAATACAAACATCGCCTACATACCATGGAATGCTCCAAGAAGCTTTGCAAAAGGTGATTGTCGCACCTACTGCTAAGCCTAATGATGTAGCAGCTATATTGGATAGTATGCATGCGACAAAAATAGACATTCTCTTTCAACCATAGGAATTACCGTCAATTGAAGTTCAAAACCAATATGATCCTCTTATAATCTTTGTCACAATAAATAGAATGTTGGCAAAATGAGTTATGATTGATAATGGATCAGCTCTTAATGTTTGTGGCATTGACTTATTACATAAGATTAAAGTTGGTACATCTGCCATCAAGCTGGAACTGTTAAGTATCCGTGGTTTTGACAATGTTGGACGACAATCCATAGGTACTATAACTTTACCTATACAAGTGGGACCTATGATTGTGCCTACCCTGATTCATGTCATGCCTAGTTCTTTATCTTACAACATGATTCTTAGTAGACCTTGGCTTCATGCATTGGGGGTAGTCCCTTCCACTCTACATCGTTCAATCAAATTTATATTCAAAGGTAAACTTCATACTATTCATGCTGATCCTGAACCAGATAACTGTTTACACATTGAAATGCAAAACTAGTTTACAATCATTTGAGCTTAAATAATTTGCGAGGTGATCCATCAATGACTAATGTTGTACAAGACTCTCAACCATCGAATACACTTGTTGGTGATGATTGGGGTTCCTTAGATTTTAATCCTTGCAGTACAGGGGAATACAAATTTAATAAACCTAACACATCAAAAGTAGCATCGATCTCGTCTAAACCATCTTTTGAAACATCTCAGAAAAACAAAGTTTCCTTGGTTGAAAATAAAGACAATACCCTCACTTATACTACAAATTATGATACCTATGAGGGTTCACCTTCTTCTAAAGAAATGGACTCTCTATATGGTCATGGATTTCAAATCTTGTACAAAAATAACAACTATGTCAGCAATGGTTGCGGTGTAAATCAACAAGGATTTAGAGTACCTTTACAAGTTGATGCAATTAACTACACAACCGGTATAGGATACCGCTCTTTGAAACCCACCAAAACCTCTTGTCGTCCTAAACTTAATGTTAATACAAATTTAAAACAACATGAGAGATATCCTAGATATGTACATTCTTAACGAAGATCCTACAGGTAAGTATCTCTAACCCTTTATCTCTCTCCTGATGTGCTTCCCTCGTGATGTGTTATGTGTTGTTTATGCCTCCTAGGATGACCCCAGGTTCTCCCATAAGGTTCAAGATACCAGGAGACCGCCTCTGTTGTGACCTTCTTCTATTTGTATCATCATTCTTCTATATTTCCTCTCTCTCTGATTTCATTGTTGTGTGTTGTGTCTTACGGACATAGCATCGTGGTTGGTGACTTGGGGGCACCCTCCTACGTGACTGTCCCTCAGACACTTGTTTTCTCCTCTCTTATTTATTATTTCCCTTCCTCTAGTGTTTCTACCTAGCTGGCGGATGATGACAAACATTTATACTGATGCAGACCTAGTGTCCCTTTTGAGAGTAATAAAAAAATGGACTATAGTTCCAAATATGATGATGGGGTTGTATATCTTATCTGATGCTTGGCTAGTGGAAGCACTCATGCTTTCCATGTAGTGAATTTTATGATGTTTCTATCATATTTACAAACCTTAACAATACTGCTGCTCCGTGCACCATTGTTCACCTTTGAATTTGGCCTTGGAGGTACTTGATTCAGAGAGCTTCATGATATAGCCCCTGGTTATCCTCAAACTTTGAATTCGTTGTATAACTTTGGCTCTTTGTGTGGTTAATCATATGCATTGATGTCATTGTTTATCATGATGTTGTAGACACTAACATGTTTCTTGCAAGGATGTGTTTGTGGGAACATTTGGCGATCATAAAGTACATGTCACCTCTGGGGGGCATGGGCTTTGGGAAAGTCAGTGTTCCCTTGTGTGTTTTCTTCCTACCTTAACTTGTTTGATATCGATAATTGATATCAACCACCTTAAGGTGGGGGCATGTAAGGTAAGCTATTTGTTATAGATGTTAGCAATGTGTTTAACCTTAGATGCAGTGACCTACGCTCTTGAGTAGTACATCATGCATCTTGAGTTTGTTTGCAATCAATCAATCAATCATGTAAGCCCTTTGTAGAGGCGGGATATCGATCATATCCTTTTTCTTAAGCCCTCTATAGAGGCAGGGATGGTGTATTTATTAGAGCAGATTGCATCATCCTATCATTTTCAAAAGTCCTCTGTGGAGGCGGGGAGCGGTTCTATGACTAACTCAACCCTTAAGCGTGTTTTCAGTGATTTTTGTGGCGAAGCGCAATCATTGGTGTGTGCCTGTAATGTACCTGAGATGGTGATGAGCCTAGAAATAGGGAACACACCATCGCTCATTTGCTATGTTTTCTCTGTGTCTTCAAGTGTGTGTGTTTTGGCATGCTTGTTTTGTATGGCATGTTTGTTGCCCCATATGTAGTGACTAGTGCTCTTGGAGAGTGCTTCGTGCATTTTGTGAGGTTTTGCATGTCTTGCATGTGTGTTGCCCCATATACAGAGACCTACACCTTTAAGTGGTGCATCATTTATTATGCGAGGTTTGTTTACTTTCCAGTACTTGCATTTGCATTTCATATATATGAGAAAAAGAAAAGAAAAGATATCATTTCTATTTTCCATGCATTAATGTGTCTTCTATGCATTAACTGTCTGCTCCATGTTCTGCATGACTGTAACTATCTTCTCCGTGTTTTGTGTGCCTGTTACTATTTTCTATGTGATTGGCGTGTCTTCTCTATGTTTGGTGTGTTTGTGACCTTACTTTAATGCATGTATTGACCTTGCGTTATACATACATTAAAGTGGAGGCTAAATGTAACGTCAGAAAATGTCCCCTTGGGGGTTTTTCCCTCATAAGGTTTAGCTCCCGGGTCTTTAGAGTGCATTTAGGACATTTTAGTTCATATTTTAGCATCCCGATGGAATGAGACCTAAGTCCCATGGCAAATAGGACCTAGGAGGACCCCTTGAGCTGTACTTTGCCTAAAATAGGGGGAGGACTTGGGCACCCGCGCCCTAGTCCTGCCCTATTTTAGGGCAGCCCCAATTTTGGGGTGTTGGTTAGTGACCGTTATTAGGTCCCTTTGCTGACACAGTAAGTTTAAATTTCAAATATCTTGGTGGGAGTACTTGTAGATGCATATATAAGCATGTGTAGGCATCCATTTGTAAACTAGATGATTACTAGAAAGCTATTGTGTTCTCAAGGTGATTCAAGGCTTTCTATTGTGTTGGAAGAGTAGACTTGTGTGTTTTATGTGTTGATATTTGCATATTTGAGTATTAATAACCTCATGGCATGAAGAGCATCTTCCTCCATGAGAGCTTCACTACAAGGTGACATATCATTGTGTTTTTTATCATTGATTCCTTTGGTTTTTGGCCTCTGCCTCACAAGGGCACGCCCTCTTTATCTGACAATGGTGTTCAGAGACTTAAGTGTCCTCTAGGGTTTGACTGAGGCAAGCCTCTAAACACCACAACCCCCAAACAAAGTCTTGTGATTGTAGGTTATAGGTGTCGCATCCAAAAAAAGTGGAGTTGCAAGAAGGCTGGGAAGACATCAGGGATTTAGGATCTGAAGAAAAGTTGGGCAAAGGAGCACTTTTGGGACTAGGGCGCTTGCTCCAGTGTCCTCCATAAATAGATTCTAGAAAATAAAAGTTATAGGGCTGATCAGTGTTTGAAGGAGGTCTAGATTCCCTAAAAAAGTAGGTACCTTGGACTTGGGTGCCCACTCCAGTGTCCCTAACTATTCCACTTCGGAACCCTAAAAATAGGTATTCTATAATTTGGTATTTTACTCTCGTCTACAAGAGCTTTTTGTGTAATTCTTTAATTTGTTGTCGTATTTGCATAATTAGGGTTTTCATGGTCAATTGAGCATAGGAGAAGGAAAAATTGATAATTAATTCCCTAATCCAAGTTTCCCTATATCTGAAAGTGACCTAGGGTATGAAAATGCTCGCCATTCGACCCTAGATCCTTCAATGTTAGGGAGAAAGGAGGATTTTAACATCTAAACCACAGAAGATCAACAAATCCAATTTTACCTTAAACAAGTTTGCCAACTGGGTGATTTCTCAATAAAGGAAGAATTAGCTAAGGTAGAGGAAAGGCAAGGCTTGTCGGCAAAGTTCAAAAATCCTAAACTTTTATAAGTTCAAAAATCCTTTGGTTCACCGATAGGATATTTTGCTGATAAAAGGAGGAAACAAAAAGAAAGGTTTGCAAAAAGGTAAGTGGGTCGATAAAAGGAAAATTGGCCAAGGCATTGTGGTTTGAAATTCCAAGGTTTTTCCGATGGACATTTTGATGATAAGGCAAAGGGAATAATGATGAAGTGGCTAAAGAGAACAAAGTTTGACAAAGTTACATTTTGCCAACAAAGAAGGCTTGGTTAGAAAAGGTTAGATTTTTTTAGTAAGGCAAAATAGGAAGCTTGAAAATTGGCTAAGGCAAAGAAAAGCCAAAGTGATGAAAGAAGAAGAGTTTGCTGATAAAGCATTTTTGCTAATAAGGCAAAAGAAAGCCCTGGTTTAGAAAATGACAAAGTTGCTGATTGAAAATAAGAAGATATAGAGAAAGATAGAATGGTTTGTAGTAAGCAGATTTCATCGATAGAGCAAAATATAGGCTAGAAATACATAGAAATCAATAAAAAATAGAGAATTGTAATATACTGTAAACTTTAAATATCTGAATGCAGATATTTGAAGTGTTGAAAAACCTCTGTAAAAAAGGGATTTTGGAGGGAAAATTCATTTGAATTTCCTCATCAGCCATTAATGCAAAATCTGATCTACTCAACTATGCCATTTTAGATATTTTGCATTAATTGTTGCAGGTGATGAATCAACTGTTTACATTGAAGAAAAATATCTCTCAGCCACTCCATGATCCAAAATTTTCTGCATTGAATTCTTGTAGACATACATTCCTTTTGCTGGGATATTTTTTGATAGGCCCATGGGGAGAATTTATTGATGAAATGATTGAGGTCAATGTAATGAATTGCTATATATAAATGTAAAAAAGATGTAATGAGGGTTGGAAAATAGTTGGATACTTTTCATTCTTATGTATTCTAAATAGAGCCCTCCTCTGCTGTAACCGTGCCTTTTGTTGAAATACACACTGTGTTTTTATCTTTTATGCTATTTTAGCTCTGTGTGATTTAGAACTGGTTGTCTGTGAATGTTTATTTCCTCTCAACCTATTTCTTTTCTTTACCTCTACTAAGAATTTGCTAGATTTGTGTGAATGATCAGCTATATCTCTTTATTTTGTGCATTTTTAGTTCTGTGAGAGTTTTATATTTGAACCTGGTGTATCACCTCCATTAATTTATAGTTTTATCCATCTTCCTCTTTTGCTCAATGGTGGATAGATTAGGTTTAGTCTTAGGAATAGCTGAATCTCTTATTCAGTGAAGGAACCAGCCTCTCTCTAGGGATTTGGTCTCCTTGCAGGGTCCCACACCTGGAGGTCATCTTAATGTTTCACTGGATTGTTGAAGACCGTTAAACCTCTCCAATAAAGGGTACAAATCCAAGTGAAAACAATTTTTGGCACACCTGATGGGACTATTGGATGATCCTTATCATCCATTAAAGAGTTTTGGTGTGATCTTCATTGCATCTTGTCGTTCATGGCAGTCTCTCTTACAACATGGCGAATCTACTGATCAAATATACCGGTGAAAGTAGCACAATTGCCTAAAGAGCTCCAAGGAATTAGGATTTCAGTGGTATTCTTGGTTTAACATGCTTTTAGAAGCATTTCAATCACCTGTTGACTCCTTGGTATGAGTGTATTTCTTTGAAGGGCAGACCTATTTGCTCTCATTTTTCATGATTGTTTGAATGTTTCTTGTTTCTTAATGCTTCAAAATGTCAAATTTTTATGGAAACTATGGCTACTCCCCTCCACCCAGCCAAAATACAAATTATATGCCTCCATACCAACAATATCAAACCTAAAATACCTCTACTTTTGCATTGTATGGCTCTGCTTTGGTGGAATATCAGCTTCCTTATAGCGCTTACCTCCCACCTGCCCCTGCTCAGTCCTCTTGGTAGCCTAATAATGCTTATTATCAACCCCAAGAAGGCATTTTTGATCCAAGCTAGTGTAGATACCCTTCTAATTAGTTCCAAGATGTTGACTATGTGAATACCGATGTGTTCAAAGAGCTCACGTGCATATTCCTAGAGCTTAATAAACTTTTGGACTATAAAAAAGAAAAAAGAGGGTATAATGGTGATCTGAAGGAGGCGATGATGAACCTACAGAGGGAGTGGGATGAGTTTCAAGAAATGATAGAGTGTGCCCAATAGGAGGCACAAGAAAGGGATTCTCAAGAAGATCTTATTATGAGTATTGCAACCCAAGAATGAAAGATGAGGAAAATAACCCAATCGGTTCCATCCTCTCCTAGCATCAGGCAACCCCTTTCTTCTACCCAAGTTTGGCTTGTAGTAGAACAACCTTAACTTCACAAGTTCCAATGTTTTAGAGGCTCTCTCCCTCCACAAGACCCTATTCTTGTGCAAACTCAGATTATCACTCCCTAGGAACAAATTTTCCCAAAACCCTCTCCCCTCCAAGAAATTCAAGAAAACATTTAGGCCTCTTTCCCTGACACTATTCCAATTTTAAGGGTGGGCCTGTTGTCTACTGGGCTAATTGGAGGAATAATCCAAAGGTGGAGGTGGAAGAGAATGAGACTAAGAAGGAGCAGTTTGTTGTTCCTATGCTCACAGTGGTGGAATTGTTTGAACCTATTACACATGTGAGTAATGTTGATTCAGATAGAGGGTTGTGTCCTCTAGATTTTGGTTCTTTTGAAGCTTTTTCTCATGCATCCGATCAAGAAAACAAGGTTGAAATGCAAAGATTGCATGGGGAAAGCCTTTAGCTATAGATGCAAATTGAACAAAATTTAGTCGAGTTACATTGTAAGGATAGAGTCATTAGGGAGGAGATTGCTCCAATCACTCTAGAGGCTGATGATGCCACTCTGTTTCATGAATTGCCCAGTTACATTGATGACAAAGATGGCATGCAAATGTCAACATTAACTGTAGTTCTGTAACAACATGGAGACAATGAACATGATGGTGAGTTGCTGGCATGTGAAGAGGTGCAAGTAGGTAGCCCTATAATGAAAAGTACAGAGGTTGATAATTCAGACCTATTTGAGGAGCTCCCATATTTTATTCAAAACAACGATGTGGAGATTGAACATGGGCAGGAACAAATTAAATATTTGTTCCTGATTATCTGGTAGGGATATCAACTTCTTGTTGGGGAAGATTTCTCCATTGAGCATGTGCATGTCTTATTTTCTGAGCCTAATTTAGAAAATCATGAGCATCATGATTGCAAGGTGGAGGTAGCCTTATTTCCAATTGAGCCACACAAGCTAGAACATTCAGACCAACAATAGAAGGTTGCAGAATCAGAGCATGAACATAAATGCAACAATGATAGCTTGCATACCATTTCAGTGGGATGCCCTATTAGGCATTTGGCCCAGTTAGAGACATATCAGAAGGAGTCCCCACCTATCATGCTTGCTTCAAAGCATGAGGTTGAGCATCAAAGAGAGCTAGATCAACCCACTTATCCACTTCCAGGAAGCTATATTTTTGATCAATACAAGTGGATATGTGATTTTTTATTTGTCCTTGGGGAAGTATTTCATTACCTTGTTGCATACCCATCCCTTCCCCACCTCTTTTTAACTTCCCACATGCATGAGAAACATTGTAAATTGTTAAGAAGGGGTAGTTACTTTCAAGAGCCTATTAATGGCTTTGTTTGAAGTCAATTCCTTGTTATTAGTTTAGGTTTTAGAGTAGGTTTTATTTATATTTTAGGTTTACTTTCCCTAAGTGCTTTTGTACAGGCTGCATTATCATTAGAAGAATGTAGGCCTTGTTCCTTTTTGGTGTTGTTTGAGAGGCAGGGTTTAAGTTGTTTTTGACCTATTATAGTAAGCTTTTAGACTCCATGCCCAATGGATGCTTAAGGCTATTGGTCCATCTATTTAGTAGGAAAACATCCCTGAGAGGTCACCAAAATGTTGACCTATTTTCCTCTTCCCAGAGTCAAATAGCCAACTTAAAAGATCTTGTTGAAATCCCTTGAATCTTATCTCTACAAGCCTAAAAAGCTTTGAATTCTAGTGTTCTACCTTATAAAAATCCTTGAAAATTCATCTAGGGAATCCTTACAAAAAACCCAGAAATTTGGAAGCTTTTACCTCATTTTTTGCCCCCCTTTTGACCTTTATTGGCAAAGTTTCATGTTCATGAACTAATGAAAAAATGGCTAAGGTATGAAGCTCCCCTTTCCCTTTGTCAACAAATTTAAAAAAACTTGAACTCTTCACCAAGTTTAAAATTTCATGAGTTCACCGACTGGCCAATTCACAGACAAAGGCGGGAAGAAAGTTCAAAAAATGGCTAAGTAAAGGGAAGTTTTTCCCCTTTAAATCGGCAAAGTTTATCTTCCACGAACTTTCCAAAGGTTCACTTTTTCACAAGTTCACCAATTTGGTGATTTGCCAACAAAGGGGCAGTGTGAGTGGGTTCCTTCAAAAAATGGATAAGTAAAGGAAAACATGTTTCCCTTTATCAGTGTTTTTCTCCAGTTGTGAACTTTTCAAAAATTTGAAAATTCTTTAGTTTGCCAACTAGGCAATTTCCTGATAAAGGAAGAATCGGCTAAGGTAGAGGAAAGGCAAGGCTTGTTGGCAAAGTTCAAAAATCACAAACTTTTATAAGTTCAAAAATCCTTTCGCTCATCGATAGGATATTTTACCGATAAAAGGAGGAAACAAAAAGACAATTTCACAAAAAGGTAAGTGGGCTAATAAAATGAAAATTGGCTAAGGCGTTGTGGTTCAAAATTCCAAGGTTTTGCCGATGGACATTTTGCTAATAAGGCAAAGGGAATAGTGAGGAAGCAGCTAAGGAGAACAAAGTTTGGCAAAGTGACATTTTGCTGACAAAGAAGGCTTGGTTAGAAAAGGTCAGATTTTGCCGATAAGGCAAAATAGGAAGCTTGAAAATTGGCTAAGGCAAAGAAAAGCAAAAGTGATGAAAGGATAAGAGTTTGCCAATAAAGAATTTTGCCGATAGGGCAAAATAAAACCCTGGTTTAGTGAAAATAAGAAGATACAAAGAAAGACAGAATGGTTTGTAATAAGTAGATTTTGCCGATAGAGAAAAATATAGGCTAGAAATATGCATAAATCAATAAAAAAATAAAGAATTGTAATATATTGTAAACTTTAAATATCTGAATGTAGATATTTGAAGTGTTGTGAAACCTTTGTAAAAAAAGGATTTTGGAGGGAAAATTCATTTGAATTTCCTCATCAGCCATTAATGCAAAATCTGATCTTCTCAACTACTCCATTTTAGATATTTTGCATTAATTATTGCACGTGATGAATCAACCATTTACATTGAAGGAAAAATATCTCCCAGCTACTCCATGATCCAAGATTTTCTGCATTGAATTCTTGCAGACATACATTCCTTTTGTAGGGATATTTTCTGTCAAGCCCATGGGGTGAATATATTGATGAAACGATTGAGGTCAATGTAATGAATTGCTATATATGCATGTAGAAAAGATGCAATAAGGGTTGGAAAATAGTTGGATACTTTTCATTCTTCTGTATTCCAAATAGAGCCATCCTTTTCTGTAACCGTGCCTTTTGTTGAAATACACACTATGTTTTTATCTTTTTTGTTGTTTTAGCTTTGTGTGATTCAGAATTGGTTGTCTGTGAATATTTATTTCCTCTCAACCTAGTTCTTTTCTTTACCTTTACTAAGAGTTTGCTAGATTTGTGTGAATGATCAACTCCATCTCTTTATTTTGTACATTTTTAGTTCTGTGAGAATTTTATATTCAAACCTGGTGTATCACCTCCATTAATTTACAGTTTTATCCCTCTTCCTCTTTTCCTCAATAGTGGATAGATTAGGTTTGGTCTTAGGAATAGATGAATCTCTTATTTAGCAAAGGAACTGGCCTCTCTCTGGAGATTTGGCCTCCTTGCAGGGTCCCACACTTGGAGGTCATCTCAATGTTTCACTGGATTTTTGAAGACCATTAAACCTCTCCAACATAGGGTGCAAATCAAAGTGATAACAGGGCTCAAATACTTGAATGATATAACCCCACCTTTGGAGGAGAAGATAAATAAGGTGGATCTTGACATGAATTCACCAAATGTAGAATTACATGATCCAAGATTTTTCTTTGATTTAAAATAAAGGCTCACAAATGTAGAACTAGAACAAGATGAGGTGATCCTAATTTTTACTTACAAGTGTGGATTTATAATACTTGCATAAAAAGAATGCATGTCAATCATTGGGCCGCAGTGAACATGTTGCAAGTATGAGCAGTAAGTGTTGTCATTGATGTCAACACCTAAGTTCAAAATCTAAGGAAATTATTTGAATAAGTTTGAACAAGTGCCTGAGAAGAACAGTGAAGTGTTTTTCTCCACATATCTTTCATATTGAATATCTTTGTCTGCAGTTTAGAAGTTATGTTAAAGAATGTCTTTAGTTGCTATGTTTCAGGTTTGAGCCTCTAGTGTGAAGATTTGAGCGAATTCTGTTCACTAGAGTAAGTACTATTTTTCTGTGTATTTAATGGTGACATGGAGAATGTATTCTGCTCTGCATTTCTCTGCATTTAAGTTTTTTACAGTCTGCAATTTTGGAATTAAGTCTGGGATGATGTGATGTGTTAGGGTTAGCCAGCAGAAGATATCAATTAAATGCAAATAAAGATTAAACAGAGAAATGGAAATACACAGAAATAATAACAACGAGAGACAAGTTTTAACGTGGTTCACCCAAACTCGGGCTACATCCACCAAACAGAGAGTCCAATATTATTATCCAGTAAATCAAACCGATTACAATCAGCAATCCCTGCAACTCAATACCACTGCAAAATGCTACAATACAATACCAAAACCCTAACCCTTAGCCGCTTTTTATCAAGCTTTTGTCAGTTACAAAATAGGGTTTTCTTATGTCGGTTAATGAAAAAATTAACTTCCAGTGCATTATAAAATAATAAAAAACCGTGTGAGCTTTCGGGGGCAACGCAGGGGCGCTGCCCCTGGACCCCGCAAGGGGCACTGCCCCTTGACCCCGTAGGAATTTGGGGGGAAACCGCGTTGATAAAAGTGGGGTAAATATAACCTCCGAGTCTGATTAGGCTCCATATAACAACATGATGTACCTTCAATTGAAATGATTCATGATTTGATGCTCCACAAGCAATATTTCCTTTATGATAGTGGCCGACAATAATGTTCAAGTACTCTGGTTTGAAGAATCTTATGGATAAAGTGTTTAGAGGTTATACGAATGTTCTTGGTGATTGAAATGTGCTTGTGGATGTCTCTAGATCATGTTCCTACCATTTGATTGGTTTGCAAAGTGTAATTCAGATCATGCATGAAGTGTGTTCCTAAAGGTCTTAGTGTTAACACTGGTTCTAGTTGACTTAGTTGTTTTCACTACTTGCGATTATGCTTCAAAGTTTGTAAAGTGTGTTGTTGCATAAAAAATTGCATTTGAGTCCCAACTAAGGCTTGGAGTGGTCCACATTCATTTCTCTTCTCCCCTAATCCATTTAGGTCCAGACCTAATTTGAATATTGGCTAAATAAGTATGTATGGCGACCTTGGAGATTGTTTCAATGGTTGATGATTGTAATGCCAACCTTGATGTTCATTCCAAGGTTGATGAATTGTATAAATACATGAAATGAAGTCATGAATGATTGATGAGGATGCAAATATGAAAAGATAAGTGCAAAGTGAAAAAGCAGATCAGAGCAGAGGAAATTTATTGCACTTCAATAGAACTAGACCTTGGCATAATGTAGATGCTACTATCTTAGTTCACCAACTCTGGCAGTGAACCACCCAATGGCAGTGTGCCACCCCATTGGCAGTGAGCCCCTTCTTTTGTAGTGAGCATTTTAGGTAGTGAGCCCCATTGGCAGTGAACCTCCGACAGTGACCCTTGTTGTAAATTTTGATATATCATTTATATTGTGAGCTAACACTCACCATGGTTTTTCCCTGATTGGGTTTTCCATGTAAAAATTTGGTGTCTCATGTGTGAATGTTTTTAAGTTCTGATTTCATGCTTTTGTGGTTAAATTACAATAATAGTGATTAAGTAGTTGATGTGTTGATGGTTTTAAACTTTTGGTTACAACTGATTCACCCCCCCTCTTAGTTGTCTTGTACATTTCAATAATTGGTATTAGAGCGAGGGTTCCTTGGGAAAGAGCCTAACAGCTCGAGGTAGATCCGGGATGGCGCACAAAAAGGAGTCTCTGTAGTTTGATGGAACAAATTATGCTCTCTGGAAGGTACAAATGAAAAGTCATCTCATTTCTCTTGGTTATATTGTTTGGAAGATGGCAGAGAAAAAGTATACTATTCCTAAAAATGGTCCATTAGATGAAGATGAAGTCAAACAGTATGAGCTAAATGAAAAATCTAGAGATGCTCTTTTAAATGCCCTATCTAATACTAAGTGAAAGTTATGGATCTAGAAACTGCTCATGAGATTTGGGATAAGTTAAAAAAATTGTATGAAGGAGATGATTCTATAAAAAGTGCAAAATTACAAAATCTGAAGGCAAAGTATGAAGCCTTGAAGATGAGTGATGATGAGAACATACCAATCTACATGCAAAAGGTTGATGAAATTATCAATGGAATCAAAGGTCTTGGAGGAACTATTAATGAGGATGAGGTTGTGTTGAAGATTCATAGGTCATTGTCTAAATCCTTTAGCCACAAGGTGTCAGCAATTGAAGAAGTTATGAGTGTGAACAAAATTACAAAAGATCAGTTGCTTGGGAAGCTTATAACTTTTGAGATGAGAGAGTTTAGTGATGCTCTGCTGAAGACTGAGACTACTTTCAAAGCCAACACTTTAAAAAAGCTTCAAGATCTCAGAAATATGCTGTGGAATCAGATGATGACCTTGATGAGATTAAATCCAACTTTGTGGACAAAATGCAAAGAGGTACTGGTAAGTTCAAAGGAAAATTACCATTAAAATGCTTTTCTTGTGGTAAGATTGGTCACTATACCTCTAGGTGTCTGGAGAAAATTGAGAGAGGTAAGAAGAAATTTGAAAGTAGACCTAGGACTATAAAGAAATGCTATTATGTTAGAGATTTTGATGATGATGGTGTGATAGATGATGAGTCTGATGATGCTAGTGCAAATGAATGCTTGTTTATTTCTATTAGGGAAGAACCTATGTCTACTAATCCTGCTAGCTATGTAAAGGAAAAAAAAATGAGTGGAAGAGAGTGTCCTGTCTGTCTGTTAGGCTGACAAAGATAAGGACAAGTGGATTATTGATAGTGGATGTTCACATCACATGACCAGTGATAAAGTAAGTTTGTAAGTTTGGAAAAGTATGATGGAGGATTGGTTAGGTTTGGGGATAATGTAACTGGTAAAATTTGTGGAAGAGGATCTATTTCTTTTGATGGTAAGCATAACACAGATGATGTTCTATATGTGAAGGGTTTAAAGCATAACCTTTTAAGTGTTGGTTAGATGTGTGACAAAGGATATGATTTGATATTCAAGGATAATGGATGCAAGATCATGGAAATCTCCAAAATAGTGATTGCCACTAGTAAGAAGACTAATGGTAATGTTTATCATTTGAGAGGAACTAATGATTGTTGTTTATTGGCTTAGACAGATGAGAGTTGGCTATGGCATAGAAGGATGTGTCATATCAATTTTGACAACTTGGTGAAGATAATCTCAGTACAAGCTGTGAGAGATTTACCTAAGCTGGTGAAGCTTGCTAATACTATTTGCAAGGAATTCTAGTTAGGGAAACAAACAAGGACAAGTTTCAAGAGTAAAGAACAATTTTCTGCTAGATTGCTTGAGATGGTGCATACGGTTTTGTGTGGTCCTACAAGAACAAGAAGTCTACAAGGAGACATGTACTTTATGTTGCTTATTGAGGATTATTCTAGAATGACATGGGTTACTTTTCTAAAAGAGAAATTAGAAGCCTTAGACAAGTTCAAAGCTTTCAAGGCAATGGTTGAGAATGAGTTAGAATTGAGTATCAAATGCTTAAGGTCTGATAGAGGAGGTGAGTTTACATCAAATGAATTTAACATTTACTATTAAAAGCATGGGATAAAGAGACAACTGTCTGCTCCTAGGACTCTTGAGAAGAATGGAGTTGTTGAAATAAAGAATAGGATAGTTCAAGAGGTTTCTAGGTCAATGATGATGGAGGCTAACCTACTAGAAGTGTATTGGAGAGATGCCATACATACTACTGTCTACATTCAAAACAAAGTCCAAGTCAAAGGTAATGGTACTAAAACTCCTTATGAATTGTGGTATGGAAGAATTCCTACAGTGAAATATTTTAAAGTTTTTGGAAGCAAATGTTATATCAGAAGAGATGAAGAGTTAGGCAAGTTTGATGCTAGGTGTGATGAAGGAATTTTCCTTGGATACTCTACTAAGAGTAAGGCCTACCGGTGCTACAATAAGAGATTGAGAAAGGTCATTGAGAGTGCTAATGTGAAGGTTGATGAAGATAGGGAAATAATATCAGATCCGAGTGGCTATGAATCAGATGAACCTGTTGTTACAGTCAATGAAGAAAAGGTGGAACAAAGGGATAGTCAAGTTGAAGAAGAAAAGGCTCCAGAAAGTGCTGTTAAGACTCCCAGATATGTAAGGATTAATCATTCTAAAGATAGATATTTGGTGACAAAAGCAAAGGGGTATTGACAAGGAAAAGCGCTGTAGAGGAACAAGTGAACTAGTATTTGCTTTCACAGATTGAACATAAAAACTGTAAATGAAGCCTGCCAAGATGAAAGTTGGGTAAAATCCATGGAAGAAGAACTGATACAAATAGGAAGAATCAAACTTGGGAATTGGTTCCTAGACCTACTGATAAGAATTTGATTGGAACTAAATGGGTTTTCAGAAATAGGATGAATGAAAATGGAGTATTAAGAAACAAAGCAAGACTGGTATGTAAAGGATATACTCAGGTTGAAGGAACATACTTTTAGGAGACTTATGCTCCTGTGGCAAGGATTGAAGCAATAAGAATGTTTTTGGCATTTGCAGCTCACAAAGATTTTAAGGTGTATCAGATGGATGTTAAGTCTGCATTCTTGAATGGAGAGTTGGAAGAAGAGGTTTACATTGAACAACCAGAAGGATTTTAGTCATCAGACTAAGGTGACATGGTGTGTAGATTGAAGAAGGCCCTGTATGGACTCAAGCAAGCTCCTAGAGCTTGGTATGCAAGGCTAGACAAGTATTTGCTGCAATTAGGGTTCAATAAAGGTACCACAGATAGTAATCTCTACTTCAAAATTAATGATGATCAAATTCTGATTGTTGTGGTCTTTGTTGATGATATTATCTTTGGAGGTAATGAAGGTATGTGTAAGAAATTTGTAGAGGAAATGCAAAAGGACTTTGAGATGTCTATGGTTAGTGAAATGAATTTCTTTCTAGGACTGAAAATTACTCAATTAGAAAAAGAATTTTCATTTCTCAGTCCAAGTATGTGAAAGAGTTATTGAAGAAGTTTGGAATGGAGGATTGTAAGCCAGTATGTACTCCTATGGTAACTAGTTGCAAGCTATGCAAGAATGATGAATCACCTAAGAATGATTAGAAAAAGTATAGGTCTATGATTGGAGGACTACTTTATCTAACCCATACAACACCAGACATAATGCATGTAGTTTGTCTTGTGGCAAGATTTCAAAAAGATCCCAAATAGTCACATGTGATGGCAGTCAAGAGGATCATGAGGTATTTAAAAGGTACTTCATACTATGGATTGTGGTATCCCAAAGATACTAATTTCAATCTTAGTGCTTATACAGATGCAGATTGGGCTGGAGATGCTGATGATAGAAAAAGTACAAGTGGAGGTACTTTTCTCTTGGGTAACAGATTGGTTTCATGGCTGAGCAAGAAGCAAGAATTAGTTTCTTTGTCTACAACAAAAGCATAATATATTGCTGCAACATGTTGTTGCACTTAAGTGCTTTGGATGAAGCAAACATTGAAGGACATAAGAGTTGTGTATGAAGAACCTATTTCAATCTTTTGTGACAATACAAGTTCTATAAACATTTTAAAGAATCCAGTGATGTACTCAAGGACAAAGTATATATCAATAAGGTATCACTTTCTAAGAGAAAAGGTAACAAAGAATGAAGTAAAGATGGAGTATGTGTCTACAAAGGATTAGATTGTACAGATATTTTCATTAAGCCTCTACCTAAGGATACTTTTGAGTATCTTAGGGAGAAGTTAGGGGTTATTACCCCTCCTACTCTAAACTAAGATGCATAGGAAATGCATCAGTGTAGTGGTACTCAAAGTCTCATCCTTTGATCTAGATTGATGTTTTGTAGGCTACCTCTCAGGGGGAGTTGGTAGATGTTGCTGATATGAGTTTCTAATTAAGAGTAGTAAGTGTTGCAGTGTTGATGATAGGGGGAGTTGTGTAGTAAAGAGAAAGAAAAGGTCTGGCACCCTTTGCCATTGATGTCAAAGGGGGAGAGAAGTTCATGTGAAAAACTCAAGGTGTGAAAAACTCAAGGAGAAAACTTTTGATTGATGTAACCAGAGAAAACATAAAGTAAGGGGGAGAAAAGAAGCAAAGCAAGTTTGTTTGTCTTGATGGTTTTTCACATCATGTGTTTCCATCAATGATAAAGGGGGAGATTGTTGTAAGTATGAGTGGTAAGTGTTGTCATTGATGTCAACACCTAAGGTTAGCATCTAAGGAAGTTATTTGAATACGTTTGAACAAGTGCCTAAGAAGAACAGTGAAGTGTTTTTCTCCGCATATCCTTCATATTGAATATCTTTGTCTATGGTTTAGAAGTTATGTTAAGGGATGTCTTTAACTGCTATGTTTCAAGTTTGAGCCTTTGGTGTGAAGATTTGAGAGAGTTTTGTTCACCAGAGTAAAAATTATTTTTTTGTGTATTTAATGGTGATAGGGAGAATGTATTTTGCTCCGCATTTCTCTGCATTTAAGTTTTATAGTCCATAGTTTTGCAATTAAGTCTGGGATGATGTGATGTGCCTTTAGTTGAAATGGTTCATGATTTTGTGCTCCGTAAATGATCTTTCCTTTATGATAGTGCCCGATAGTAATGTTCAAGTGCTCCGATTTGAAGAATCTTATTGATAAAGTGTTTAGAGGTTGTGCAGATGTTTTTGGTGATTGAAATGTGCTTGTGGATGTCTTTAGATTGTGTTCCTACCTTTTGATTGGTCTGCAAAGTGTAATTCAGATTGTGCATGAAGCATGTTCCTAAAGGTCTTAGTGTTAACACTGGTTCTAGCTGACCTGGTTGTTTTCACTACTTGCGGTTATGCTTCAAATTTTGTAAAGCATGTTGTTGCATGGAAAATTGCATTTGAGTCCTAGCTAAGGCTTGGTGTGGTCTGCATTCATTTCTCTTCTCCTCTAATTTGTTTAAGTCCAGACCTAATTTGAATATTGGCTAAATATGTATGTATGCTAACCTTGGAGATTGCTCCAATGGTTGATGATTATAATGCTGACCTTGATGTTCACTCAAAGGTTGATGAATTGTATAAATACATGAAATGAAGTCGTGAATGATTGATGAGGATATGAAGATGAAAAGATAAGTATGAAGTGAAAAAGAAGAGCAGAGCAGAGGAAAGTTATTGTGCTTCAATGGAACCGAACCTTGGCATAGTGTAGATGCTACTATCTTAGTTCACCAACTTTGGTAGTGAGCCTCCCAACAGAAGTGAGCCACCCCATTGGCAGTGAGCCCCTTCTTTTGTAGTGAGCATTTTGGGCAGTGAGCCCCATTAGCAGTGACCCTCTGGTAGTGAGCCTTATAAATTTTGATATATCATTTATATTGTGAGCTAACACTCACCATGGTTTTTCCCTTATTGGGTTTTCCATTTAAAAATATGGTGTCTGATGTGTGAATGTGTTTAAGTTCTAATTTCATGCTTTCATGGTTAAATTACAATAACAGTGATTAAATGGTTGATGTGTTGATGGTTTTAAAGTTTTGGTTACAACTGATTCACCCCCCCTCTTAGTTTTCTTGCGCATTTCAATAGATCATAGTTCCATTTTCCCTCTTAGAGAGGATAGGGTATGGTCACACTAATATAATAGGTTGTAGGGACACCTTGTGAGGTTACAACAACCTCAAGGAATTTAAATGATTAAAAAAATTACACTCTTGGTATCTTTAGGGCAGCCTAAAATGGTGTTCACTACCTTCTATGTAACTGACAAGAAGATAGGGTATAACTAATTACTAGGAAGACCTTGGATCCACAAGATGAAGGCCATCCCCTCTATGTTATTCTAGGAGATCCCTTTCCTGCATTTATGAAAAGTCTATGTTGCAAAAGGAGATCTTGATCCATTGAACATGATAAAAGATGACACAACAAAGAAAAGGGTAGGCATCCTAGTAGATTATGAGTTATCAACAAACAATGCCATAGTTCTAGAACCTACGTGTCAAAATTTACATTTAAGAAAGACCGATGACTACAACAAAACTATTAATGAGAACAGGATCAAAATGATCGAGAAAGAAAAATCCTCCAAGTCAAGAAAAATATGTCAAACAACACAATAAGAGAGTTCCCATTTGATCCTCATTTGATGAAACCTTATGCCCCTTTTAACTTGCTATTAATTCCATATGAAAAGGACAGAAACATTTATATAGTTGAGTTAGCCAAAGAAGATTCGGGAGAAGACATTCATGTTCACATGGTAGAGATTATTATGAAAGGGAAAGAAAAGGAAGAGGAGTCAGAAGAACCAAAGTAGACATATGAACAAGGAGAATTATTGATCATAGAAGCTCCTAATAACCTCCATTTTAATGGAGCAAGTTGTAAAATAGGAGTCAGAGTTGTAGTAGTGTTTACTTCTCTAGAAGGGAAGGTCCTCTATTTTGTGGTCTATCCTTAGGGATCACGCTAGCCATGAAGTTAGGGGCCAAAAACATCTCAATATTTGGTGACCATCAGTTGTTAATCAATGAGGTTTCAAAGAACTATGAGACAAGATCAAAGAACTTATGCCCTTATAAAGATGCTATTTAAAAACTAAGGCATTTTTTTGATTTTTTTTTCAATGAATGCCATCCCAAGAGAATAAAATTAGATGGCCAAATCCATGGATAATTCAACCACAATGTCATCACCAATTAGATGGCCAAATCCATGGATAATTCAACCATAATGTCATCACCTCATGCATAGTTACAAAACTCTAAATTTATTATCTCCATGAGAGGTGGACTGTTGTTAGAAAGCAATGACTTACTAGACATCCTTAG
This sequence comes from Cunninghamia lanceolata, assembly GCA_027924645.1. Lineage (NCBI taxonomy): Eukaryota > Viridiplantae > Streptophyta > Pinopsida > Cupressales > Cupressaceae > Cunninghamia > Cunninghamia lanceolata. The sequence goes on along the minus strand of BSBN01001053.1, from coordinate 2,954,048 downwards.
TTATGTTATAGACAAAACAAAAATCTCCACAAGGGAATACATAGAAAATGAAGAGGCCATACTAGAATACCTTCACACATATAATGGCAACCTACGAGTTTATCACAAAAGGGGATACACACTCATCTACCATCCAGATGATTACTTTGGAGGTGAATTAGAGATATTGCAATTTGATAAAAAATACTGATTTACCTCCTACCCCACAAACATTTGAAGGCCATCATTAATGGGAGATACTATTGATCTTTTTGTAAGTATGCTAGAGAAGCAAAAAATGTTAAAGTTGGTAGTGGATTTGATAACTGAAGGATTAGAAGAATATACAAAATTCCTTATCAATTTCTCTTACGTATTCACATGGATGTATGCAAACATGTCTAGCTTGGACTTGAACATTGTCATGCATAATTTGGTAATGAAACCTAAGGAAATATTGATCAAATAAAAGTTGAGTCCCATTAAACCCCAAGTGGCTGAAATGGTAAAGAATAACTAAAGAAACTCCTGAGTATAGGATTCATCAAACCAGTAAACTACGTAGAATGGGTCTCTAGAGCATAGTCCCTGTGCTCAAGAAAAATGGAAAGATTAGGATATGTCTTGACTTCAAGGATATCAACTAGGCATGTGTAAAAGATGTTTTTTCCCTTCTTTCAATAGATCAAATTGTGGATTTAATTGCTAGATACAAGATGCTATCTCCCATGGATGGATTCTCAAGTTATAATCAAATTCAGATTACATAAACTGATCAAAGTAAAATAAAATTTACTGCCCCTTGGGGGACCTTTTGTTACATGGTAATGTTGTTTGGGTGAAAGAACATAGTGGCCACTTATCAAAGGTCTATGAATCATATTTTTCATGACCTCATTCATAAAATGGTGGAGACTTATGCAGACATTTTACTTAAAAAATCAAGGAAAAGATCAAAGCATATAGATGACCTCCATATAATTTTTACTAGGTTACATGAGTATAAGATTAGACTTAATCCTAAAATGTATTTTTTTGAGTCACAGTTGGAAAGTTGCTTGGTTTTATAATTTCTTGACATGAGATTGATGTTGACCCAGCTAAAGTAAAATCTATTTTTGTCGCAACCCCTCCAACTAAAGAATCAATGGTTAGGATGTTCTTAGGTTAATTAGGGGTGATATGATGTTTCATACTAGATTTGACCTTCAAAATACATCCAATCAACAACTATTAAAAAAGGACGTTAAGATAACTTGGACATTGAATTGTTAGAATGCTTTCAATCAAGTGAAGGAATTTATGCTTGCTCCTCCCAAACTCATGCCACCTAAACAAGATCAACCTTTCATTCTTTACTTTAAGGAAACAAAAATATCAGTGGCATGCATACTAGCCCAAGAAGATGAGGACGCCAAAGAGATAGAAATATATTTTATGAGCTACACTCTATTAGACTATGAAAAGAATTATACTCAATCAAACAAGGAATGCTTGGTATAGTCTTCACCATGCAACATTTGTCATTACATGTTAAATCAAGAAATGTGAGTTATCACAAGATCAGAGCCGATATAAACTTTTCTCACACAACCAATGTTGTTGAGAAGAGTTGGGTGATTTTTAAATTTGCTTAGTGAATTTGAGTTAGCATACATTAACCAAAAGTCCATCAAGGGGCAAGTGATCACTAATTGGCTAGTTGGCAACCTTTCTTCCCGTGTGTTGGTTTCCAAAGTTGACGTTCCTTCAAATCCCTAAAGCAAGGCTTTTCTTGAGCAGTAGGGGTGTCAGAATCAAGACAAAGACTTCAACTTATTCTTAGGATGGGACAACTAAGGACCAACTGGATAAGTTGGGTAAGACCTTCTTATTCATTTGGCTCTGCTAGACCAAGGGGGTATTCCCTATGGTGTGAGAGGATAGTAATAGATAATTATATATAAGTGGACCTTGCTACAAACCATACCCATTACATAGGAAACTATAATTTGAATATCACTCAGCTCTTGTAGGCTGGTTTAGGAATGCAAGTGTACTAGACCTTCATTGAGTAGATACAAAAGCATGTAGAAAGTCTAAAAATGATTCTATGATAGCCCCTAATGCTGATGCATGCATTTAGACATGGATGTGGATGAAACAAATAACACAAATAAAATACAATGACTAAGGTTTTGTTTTATTTTGGTGTATTGATGGGATGGGGGTTAAACAAGCAATAGATTGGTGCCTATATCTAGTGAGGCAGTATTGTCTAGATCTTCAACCAAAGGAGACACGAATGTAATACAAGTAATGATACCTTGATTAAGATACCAACAAAGATTGTACCTAAGGGTTTAATGCCTAAGCTAGGATCTACAGATACAAATAAGTAGATAGATGGAATTGTAAAACATCAACTCAAGAATACCTTAATATTCCATAAGAAAACCCATAAAATTCCTATATTATATTGAAAAGATTTTTTTAAAAATCTTCACAAGGATTTTTATAGCCTTTTAGATAGAAAATTGATCAAACACAATACTAAAACCAACAAATGTGGTTGAGGGCTTTGCTAAACCATTGAAAGTTTACACAATGCTCAAGGAGACATTCAAAAAGATGCTGAATTTGAAATTTTAATTCACTCTTTGAAGATAAAAATGCCCTATGATATCCTTTGATAGAAAACCTAAGAGAGATTACAATAAAATTACCCTAAAATCTGTGACTAGAAGAAACCCTAGATATTTGAACTTGTTTTCTTCTATTTTTTCTCTGTAACTAGTCCCATCTCTCTTCATTGAATGACATAAATAAATTATATATCTCTTTTCAACATCATCAAGCAAATTTAGAAGAAGGGGCTTGGTCTCTTGCACATGAAATGGTTTCCCACACCTACTTGCATCATAGTCATATGGATTACACCTAAAACTGTGGTCATTTAGAGTGTTCATCCATGGGCCTTCATGCAAGAAAACATCATTGAGGGGTCCAAAACTATATAGAGATGTATGGAGTTCATCTTCCCTCTTATCATGCCCCAAACAAGTCATTAACGGTGTCTCTGAAACTTGTAGGGGAGTGGTTGAGGTAGCTGAAGCCACAAGGGGAAGTTGTGGGAATTTAACCTGGGATGGGATAAGGACTTGAACATTTTTGTGGGAAATCCATGTGTAAGTGCATGTAAGAAGTGGAGGGAAAGAATTGGGGAAAATAACTAACATCTTGTAGGTCATTAGGTTCCTACAAAAAAGAGGAAATGGGCAATTTAGGTGAGTGGAAGAAATGTGGGAAGATTAGACAAGAGGAGATGTGGGATTACATGAGGGAGATCTAATACCCTATCAGACTTCTATAGGGAGAAATGAAAGTTCTTTGGATGGCATGGAGGAATGCAAGGATATGATGTAGAACATGAGGTAGGAAGTAGATGTGAAGTGGCAGAATGAGATTTGGAAGTGAAGGGATTTTCCATGGGAGGATTTAGAATATTGTAGAGAAGAGGTGGAGGATAAGATGTTGAGGTTGAAGTGAGAGATCCAATCCAGAAAGGAATTCCTATAAGTGTTATGTCATAAATTGTTGATACCAATGATTTACACTAGTTTTAGAACCCTTCTGGATCGATAGACAAACTCCTCTTGAGAGAAGACTAGATTCTAAACTAGTTCTAGGTGTCAGTATCTAGGTGCAGGCCCTGAAAGGACCTTAAACACATGGACACTAGCGCCCAAGCGCTAGTGTCCTTGAATTTTTCAAAAAGAAAGTTTGGGTGGCCTTAGATGTTAGCCTTGTTACTCTAGGTATTGCACTTTGTCAGCTTTACTCAAAAGGTTTTCCTAAAAATGAGCGGATTTGCATATATAAAGAAGTTTATTCCTCCCATTTAAACTAGATGGAAAATTAGATGAAAGATATTAAGAAAAGTGTTATGCAAGTGATGAAATATCTACTGTGAAGATTATGTAGATTATGTGATGCTCTCCATTACATGTTTCTAACGTTCATTTCAGATTTCAAGGGAAGCTTCTTCCTTCATCTCCATCCTTGTGGCAATCTTGAGTCATCGCACTAGGGTTTGTGTTGTGGTAAAGGTACTTTATTACAACATTTCTTTTATTATTGATTTTCCTCTATCCTCCAAGGACACAAACTCTCTCATCATCATCTTGGCTATTGTGGAGGTGGAAACACCATTCACGGGGTTTGACTAAGGTAAGCCCCCAAAATGTCCCAAACCTTCTCCCTCTTTGTGTTTTGTAGATGCTGGAAGACTAGGAACAAGTGTGCAAGATCCAAGAGCTGATTGATGAATGTGAACCTTGACTCTCAGAAACCCCCAAAATCTGTGTAGAAACCCTAGGACACTAGTGCTTGGTCAACTTTGTCCTATCAAATTTTCCCTAAATTATGGCAGTGGTCCCTGACAGCTCTGCTCTCCTTATTTCAACTCCAGTTTTCTAGGTCTTTATATCTGTAAGGTACAATTTCTCTGTTTTGGCATATTTTCACTATAAAACCTTAGATCTAAGTCAACTTGATTGAATACTTTAGAAATAAAACAAAGGAAGAGAACCCCCATAGTTTTAGCTCTCCTTTTAGGACTGTAGCCAAGCTTGGTTTGTGTTCCAATCACTAGTAGAATTTTGACAAATAAATGACTAGGTTACTAAAACTTTTAGTCACAACAACTAAAATGACTAAATTCTACTAATTTTTTGCAACACAACTATAAATGACTAATTTGATCATCAGGTAAAAAACATAACTAAATAATTAGTCACACAAATAAAAATGACTAAATAAATGACTAAATAATTAGTCACATGAATTGGTAATTTACCTCTTCCCTACCATTTAAAAATTTCATTACAATTAAAAGTAATATCGCGTAAAACATTTTCTGCCTTTATCCTTCACAAGGAAGGGTTTCTCCTCACCACTCCAAGGAGTAGAGACCAACACCACACAAAACCAGATCCAAACACTAAAGAAAACTTGTAGCTATAGCGTAGAAGTTGTTCGCACATCACCAAAAGTTTCAATGGAAGCAAATGCCATTATTTCCAAAGTGGAAGGCTCCAACGTTAGCTCTAGATTGTTCCGATGCCCTATGGTTGTGTCTTTTAGGGAATCCCCATGAAATAGAAGTTTAGAGGTATTGCTTGGTGAGGCACTTGATGGCCTGGAAGTAGTTTACTGAATCAAGGGAGGAATACTGGGTTACACTCCACACTATGCATCTTAAGGTAGTCCCTCAACACTATGCATCTTAGATTTTATGGCTAGACTAGTTGCAGTTCTTTTGAAAATTTGGAAAGGTCTGTCCCTTGGAAGGGTGCATCCTAACATTTTTTTAAGAACTTATTAGTTAATGATGCTGTGTATTTTGCAAAGCTGAGATTGATCATTATCAGCATTGGGATGAATTATAAAGCAAAATCATATAGAATTAGTCTCTTTTGCTTGCTGAATAAATCTGTGTTAATCCCCTTCAAGGATATGTTTTAAACCTCTAAGATGATATTCACCTTATCTCCCTTTGATCATCACAAAACTGTGCTCCATTGCTTGCTTGGATCTTCTCAAGAGAAACACATCCCTAAGGCACTGTCCTCATAGCCATTAATGACAGTGGACTACCTTCTTGATCTTCACTCAGCACTACATTTAAATTGCATTGCCACTACCTCCTTTAACTATATTGACCTCCATCTTTATTTGAAAATATATCTTGATCTATGGATAGTAGGGTTTTGGAATCAAAGGGGTTCATCACATGACATTCAAGATTGATTGCTGCATTGCCTTAACTCCACATCTCTTTTGACTATCACCACTTAAAATTTGCTTGCTTTTGCTTGAATGTGACTGGGTCATGCAAAATCACTACCTTGCTCACTGTTATTGATACCATTCATGCTCTCCATCTTGAATCTCATCATGCCAACCAAAATCTAGTTACACAACCTTGAATGACTTAATAACCACTAAACATTCTTATTATCCTTTGACTGCAATGAGACTAAGTCTTCAAAATGCACATTATTCTTGATATGATTGTTCACATGACCATTTGACAGTGGATTGTCATGTTTTGTTTCTTGACCAAACATCTCTCAATGTTAACCTATTGTCCCTTGATCAATAGACAAGCCTTCACTATTATTTGGTCTTCTTTGCTTAAAATTCTACCTCTTTTGACCTTTAACTCTGAAAACATAAAACCTTGCAACCCTTCACCTGCACAGTCACTGCCAAACTTAATCTCACTGCACTGGGCATGATATTAGATTGCTTTGATTTAATTGCTCTACAAATTAAATCAATCTATTAAAGGAATACATTTCCTATTGGTACATCAAAGTATCTTGGACCTTCCCTTTGAATTCTCTTAGTCTCGAACTAGTATTCTACTGAAATAATTTCTTATAGGTTGCTGATGGGATCATTGTCCATTGTTTGACCCACCCATCTTCAATATCATTAACCTATATTCAATATCATTATTATCATTGTTTGAGGATTCATTTTGGCCTATTGTGGGTGTGCTACAATCATCTCAACAAGGACAATAGATGGAAATAAGTGGACTAAAAATCATTTTCAAAATTTTCCCTTTCTTCCTTCTAGGCCAACCTTGCAACAATGTAACCTACACTTTGAAAGATGAGTAGCATTTGCTTTAACCTTAAGTATTTATGAAAAGGTTACAAACTGATGAATCTGTAATTAAGGACACATAATCTCATTCTTGAATTCTTTTCTGTAAAATGGTGGGTGTCAATAACTTGTTCCTCATCAACCTTTTTTTAAGTCAGTCATTCTTAAGCAATAGATAAAGTGGTTTCAGATATCTTTATCAAACATAAATGCATTTAAAATTTATAAAAATTACCTGCCTGAGTTGTTTAACAATGTTGGTTTGAAATATGAAGGGAAAGGAATGTTCATTCTCACTCTTGAGACATTGGAAGAGGAGAAATTGCATCTTCTATTTTAGACCCACAACAGTGACTACCCCTTCTATTATCTTTTTATTGTTTAAGTCCTAGATCTTTCTCAAGAAATTGATTTTTTCTTATTTGTGTAATCATTTTTTATGTGTTTTGAGTGCAAGGAAATGCTTGTAATTTCTCAAGCAATGTATTTTTTTTATGATCTTGATTTTCTGTATGGTTCGTGGTCTTTTCAAGCCTCACATACTACTTATTTGCTTATTTATAGAAACATAATTGTGAGGAAGATTGGCATTGACATTTTGAAACTTCTGCATTAGGAAATGGAGACTGAGAACTTCAAAGATGTTGCAATCATGATCAAGTCACCTTTATTGTGACTATTGGTGCCTTTATTTTTGTGATCCTTTCTATATGGCCACCAAGTCATTCACATTTGATTAGATTGTTGATTTAGTAAAGATGAAATTTTTGGTTGTATTAATGATTTTTATGATAGTATGGATGAACCTAAATTTAATTGTCATAATTCATTTTGTTTAGTGGAAAATTAGATTTGTTAATGTTTTAGTGTTTTGATGTTTGAATCCACATTTCCACTTTACATTCAAGGATCTAGGGTCAAGTGGCAATTCACTATCATACCCTAGATTGCTGTGAGATGTAGGGAAGCTTGGATTAGGGAATTTAATTATCAATTTGTCTTCTCTTCTACTCAATTGACCATTAAAACCCTAATTATGCAAATACGGTAATAAACTGACGAATAACAGGAAAAGCTCTTGCAGATGGGAGTAAAATATTAAATCACAAAGTACCTATTTTTAGGGTTCCAAGGCAGAACAGTCAAGGACACTGGAGCGGGCACCCAAGTCCAAGGTGCTAGTTTCTTTACAGGATCCTGAGCTCCTTCCAACACTGATCAACACTGTAACTCTTGTTTCTAGAAATTTAGTTGTGGAGGACACTAGAGTGAGTGCCCAAGTCTTGGAAATGCTTTGATGTCCCACTTCTCTTCAGATCTTGAATCCTTGATGTCTGTTGATCCTTCCTACAACTTTACTTTTCCCAAATATGACACCTATAACCTGCAATCACAAGACTTTGGGAGGGGGTTGTAGTGTTTAGAGGCTTGCCTCAATTAAGCCCTAGAGGACACTTAAGTCTTCGAACACCATTGTCAGATAGAGAGTGCATGCCCTTGTGAGGCAGAGGCAAAAACCAAAGGAAACAATGATGAAAACACAATATAATGTCACCTTGTAGTGAAGATATCATGGGAGGAAGATGCTCTTCATTCCATGATGAATGGATGCTCAAATATGCAAACACAAACACATAAACCACACAAGTCTCCTCTTGCAACACAATGAAAGCCTTGAATCACCTTGAGAATGCCTAAAGTTCACAATGATCATCTAGTAATGCTCTAGTCTACAAATGAATGCCTAAACATGCTTTTATATGCAACTACAAACACTCCTACCAAGATTTTCATAATTCAAACTTACCATGTTGGCAAAGGACCCAAATAACGGTCATAAACTGACACCCAGAAATTGGGGCTGCCCCAAAATAGGGCAGGACTAGGGTGCGGGCGCCTAAGTCCTCCCCCCTATTTTGGGCAGGGTATAGCTTAAGGGGTCCTCCTAGGTCCCATTTGTCATGTTACCTAGGGTTCATTCCATCAGGATGCCAAATTATGAACTAAGATGTCCTAAATGCATGCAAAAGACCTGGGAGCTAAACCTTATGAGGGAAAAGCCCCCAAGGGGACATTTTCTGATGTTACATTTAGCCCCCACTTTAATGTATGTATAAACGAGAGGCCAATACATGCATTAAAGTAAGCTCACATGCCACATAGAAAATAGTAACATGCACGCAAAACACGGAGAAGATAGTCAATGCATAGAAGACACATTAATGCATGGAAGATAGAAATGATATCTTTTCTTTTCTTTTTCTCATATATATGAAATGCAAATGTAAGTACTGGAAAGTAAACAAACCTCCCATAATACATGATGCACTCATCACACAGGTCTTTGTATATATGGGGCAACACACATGCAAGACACATAAAACTTCCCAAAATGCAGGAAGCACAACCCTAAGGCGCTGGTCTTTATTTTGCATATGGGGCAACAAACACGCCAAAACGCACACACTTGAAGACATGGAAAACAAGCGATGATGTGTTCCCTATTTCTAGGCTCATCACCATCTTAGGCACATTACAAGCACACATCGACGATTGGACTTCATCACAACAATTGCTGAAGACACGCTTAAGGGTTGAGTTAGTCACAGAACCACTCGCCGCCTCCACAGAGGACTTTTGAAAATGACAGGATGATGTAATCTGCACTCAGAAGTACACCATCCCCACCTCCGTAGAGGGCTTAAGAAAAAGGATATGCTCGATATCCTACCTCCGCAGAGGGCTTACATGATTGATTGATTGATTGCAAACAAGCTCAGGATGCATGATGCACTCTTCGCGCAGGTCTTTGCACCTGAGGACAAACACATTGCTAACATATACAACAAACAACTTACCTTATATACCCCCACCTTAAGCTAGTTGATATTAGTTATCGATATCACGCATGTTAAGGTAGGAATAAAACACACAAGGGAACACCGACTTTCGCAAAACCCATGCCCCTCGGAGGTGACATGTACTTTACGATTGCAAAATGTTCCCACAAACACATCCCTACAAGAAACATGTTAGTGTCTACAAGATCATGATAAACAACAACATTGATGCATATGATTAACCACACAAAGAGCCAAGGTTATACAACGAATCTAGAGTTTGAGGATAACCGTGGGGCTGTATCACGAAGCTCTTTGAATTGAGTACCGCCAAGGCCAGATTCAAAGACAAACAAAGGTGCATGGAGTAGTAGTATTGTTAAGGTTTGTAAATGAGATAGAAACATCATAAAAATTCACTACGTAGAAAGCACGAGTGCTTCCATTAGCCAAGCATCAGATAAAATATACAAACCTATTGTCATATTAGGAACTAAGTCCAATTTTTGATTGCTCTCGAAAGGGACATTAGGTCCGCATTAGATAAAATATACAACCCTATTGTCATATTAGGAACTAAGTTCAATTTTTGATTGCTCTCGAAAGGGACACTAGGTCTGCGTCAGTATAAATGTTTGTCATCATCCGTCCGCTAGGTAGAAACATTAGAGGAAGGGAAACAATAAATAAGAGAGGAGAAACAAGTGTCTTAGGGATAGTCATGTAGAAGGGTGCCCCCAAGTCACCAACCACAATGCTATGTCCGCAAGACACAACACACAATGATGAAATCAGAGAGAGAGAGAGAAAATAAGTAGAATGATGATACAAATGGAAGGTCACAACAGAGGTGGTCTCCTGGTATCCCAGACCTTACAAGAGAGTCAAGGGTCATCCCAGGAGGCCTAAACAAGACATAACACATCACGGGGGAAGTACATCATGAGAGAGATAAAGGGTTAGAGATACTTACCTGTAGGGTCTTCATATTATATCTTGGAGCTCACAAACCTCTTGGAGAGGTACTCAATCATATTTAATGCAAAATTTGAGTGGTTCTTATGAAAGTCTTGTTTGTTATCATATGATGCTTGTTCCTTAAATCCTTGTTTAAATGAGACTTGTTGTTGCTTATGAGGGGGAGAACCACTATTATTTCTGACTGTTGATTGTCGTCTTGCTCTTTTTTGATTTCTAGCGAGTTTTTGTTGTTGAATCTTTCTAGAACGGTAACGAGAATCATCCTGTACCATCTTAGTCATCTCTATCAGTTGTTGTTCTTATTTTTCTGATGCATTTCGATTATCTCCCAATCCATATAAGGGTAACGGAGGAGGAACCTCGGCATAAATTCCATTTCTTCATGGACGAGGTGGATTATCCCCTTTTTTCTTATCAACTTCAATCATTCCCATGATGCTATCATAGTCCAAGTAATCATCCTCGTCTACTTCTACTAAACCCTGTTCCACCATATTGTTTTCAGTATGGTTAGGGAAAGGATTTGTGAAGATTTGTATGTTTTGATTCGGCAGAGCAACTGACTTGTTTCCATTATCATTCACACCCAATACCTGGATGACATTTGAATCAATAAGGTCCTGTATCTCATGTTTAAGATGCATACATTGTTTAGTGTCATGTCCTTTCATTCGATGATAATGACAAAAGGCATTAACATCGAAGTAAGGTCCTTGTTTACTAGGATCAACATGCTTGATCGGGGGAAGCTTCAGAATGTTGTCACTCATAGCTTGGTTCATGATAGAATGATAGGACTCAGGTATCGGAGGAAACTTTCTTGGTTGATATGATGCTTTCTTTGGATTATTTATAGCGGACACATTCGTATTTGGTCCATTGATCATGATGAATCCCCTATTATTGTTATTCCTCTTAAAGTTGTTTTGTGACGATCCACCTAAGGATTGACCAACTTGAGCCGATGAGTTTTGGTTTTCATATTGACTAGATGAAAGTTGATAATCATGAAGGGCGGGTCATAAATGTTGAAAGGAGTTATATTTCATCAAGAGAATCTTATCACAAATATTAGGTTGTAGATTTGTAATAAATATCTTCTGAACATCCTCATCTTTCATTTGATATTGAATCTATGCATAAAGTCCTTGATATTGACTAATGAATTTAGTCAGCTTTTCTTTGGGACCTTGTTTGCATTGAACTAAGTCAATAAGGGTGACTTGGGGTCTGATATTTGCTTGAAAATGTTGTAAAAATTAATCGATCAACAGTGAAAAGGAGTGTATTGAATTTGGAGGCAACAAGCAAAACCATTCTAAAGCAGTATCTTTGAGAGATCGTGGGAAAAGTTTTGCTAACAAATCCTCTTCAAAATAAAAATCACTACACATAGCTGTAAATGCTGCCACATGAATATTAGGATCACCTTTTCCACCATATTTTTCAAAGCGAGGAGTTTCAAACCTCTCAGGCATAGGAGTTCTCAATATTGTATAGGATAGGGGATTACGAGCATGATATGTTGGTAGACTAGTCTGCAAAGAATTTGTCAAGTTTGTTACCTTTTGTTGTAAAGCAGTCATGCCCTGTAAAAGTTGGTTTAGGATGGCATCATTAGGAGATGTGGTTTGTTGCGAGGAATTGGAACTAAAGTGAGGAGGTGAATGAGCTTGAGATACGATAGGTGGAGGCTGAGAATATGTTAACGGTGGTTGGACATAGTGATAGGTGGAAGATGGTTGTGAGTAGGTAATAGGTGGTTGGAAATGAGTGGAATAGATAGGTGGTTGAGAACAATTATGCATAGAGGAGGTCCCTTTAGGAACCAAATTTTGATAATCAAATCCCACAATTTTGTAATTAGTGCCATTAGATACTCCAATACCAGTGGTAGCATTACTACATGTATTTGCATCAGTTGTTAAAATTGTTGATGTAAAAGTCAATATTCCTGTAGTCAGTATAGGTATGGATACTTGAGTATGAGATGGTGATAAAGTGTTATTTATCACTTGTGCACATTCGGTCACTGAAATGATATTGGTTTGTACAATACGTGCTAGACCACAAATTGCATTAACACCATCTTGTCCCTCTTTTATCAATTCTCTTATATTATGAATTGTAGGGACAACTTCTTCAGCTATTTTCTCATTTTCCATAAATGATTGAAATTCAGCTAGCTCTTTATCCAATTTTTCTATTTGCTCATTAGATACATATCGTGTCACCTCAATAGTATTGTCAACATCATGAAAAGTTTGTTCTTCCATTGTGGTTGGAGGATGTATAATATCTTGCACAATTTGAGTTTCTCCCTTTGTAAAGAAGGTGCTCAAAGGATTATTAGAGGTAGGAACGTCATTTTTAAGAGCACTAGATCCCATTAACCTTTTACTTCTTCACAAAGGGATATTGTTTTTAGGAAAGCATGTAATAAAGCTTATACAAAAGCATACAACACACAACACACAACACACAAATTGAGAGAACAAATCCTAAGAGAAGGATATGATTGAAGGCCAAAAATGCTTGGTTTGTTGTACTCTTTTCAATGCAAATGAATGAAATGAATGGTGTTGTAAGGATTTTGATCAGTGGTAGAAATTTATATGTCTGATATCAGTCCAAAACAGAAATATGATCCTTCTCAACCCAATCTTGATGCAAATCCAAGGTAATGCCAAGTCAAAATATAGTGAAAATATGTTGAATTAGGCACTTTTTTCACCAAAACTTAATGCAAGAGAGCATAAAAAAGGGTGTTGTGAGGAAAATGATGATGGATAGAAAATAATATCAGCAATAACAGCCACTTGGTGCCAAAATACCCAACACAACATGCTTTTAGTGCCACTTAAGGCAAAACCCTAGTGAAAATATAGCAAAATATGCAATTTTTCACGGTTTTTCAATTCCAAGACCTAGCAAAAGAGGTACTGTAATGAATTTCAGGAGGTACAGAAAATAAAATCAATAATATCAGTCACCTCAACTTGTAAAATTGATCACAACACATTTGGAGTGCAAACTAGGTCAAACCCTAGGGCAAAAATAGTCAAAATGTGTAGTTTTTCACCAAATTTTCAATACAAGAGCCCGTTAATAGGTTGTTGTGAAGCTTTTTAGGAGGGGAAGAAAATGATTACCCTGATAAGATCAAATTAATGCAAACATAATTTTCACAACACTCCTATGGTGCAAATTTATAGAGTCAATAAGGCTAAATTTAGTGAAAATCGTTGTTTTTGAAGCCCTACGTTTGAGATCTTGGTAAAAAATGCTATGTGAATGTTTTGAAGTCTAATTCATGATGGAAATGAATTTCTCTTAGATCTGAAAATGATTTTCAAGCTCTAATATGCAAAATGCCAATGCAAATCTAATGAAAATGCATGAAAATTGCTAGTTTTTGTTGAAATTTTCTATGCAAGAATGCAAATATTTTAAATATAAATGCAAATTTAAACTAAAATACAAGACTAAAGCCAAATGAAAATTTGAATGAGCCTCTAAAATTAGTAGAAAAACCTGAAAGAAGATTTTTTCTACTAACCCTAGATTTTAGAATTACTAGGTTATATGAAAACTGTCAAAATTTCTACAAAAGCCTAGCAAATTAATGATGAAAATGCAGTGCAAATTATTGAATTTTTGTGTTTTTCTATATTTTATATCAGATATGATGCAAAAATCATGAATTAAGAAAATTTAGAAAGAATTGATGCAATTTAGTAAGCCAAACAATGCAATTTTTTTGAATTTTTCAAAATTTTTGAATTTTTTTGAATTTTTCTCAATGCAATAAAGTGAAAGACTATATGAATGAATGAAATAAATCCAAATCTGAAGACACACACTCAGAAAGTTGCAATTTAATTCTAAAAACTTGGGTTCACCAAAATGTTTAGTGGAAAATTGGATTTGTTAATGTTTTAGTGTTTTGATGTTTGAATCTGCTTTTCCACTTTACATTCAAGGATCTAGGGTCGAGTGGCAATTCACTATCATACCCTAGATCACTGTGAGATGTAGGGAAGCTTGGATTAGGGAATTTAATTATAAATTTCTCTTCTCTTATGCTCAATTGACCATTAAAATCCTAATTATGCAAATACTGTAATAAACTAACGAATAACAAAAAAGGCTCTTGCAGACGGGAGTAAATTATTAAATCACAGAGTACCTATTTTTAGGGTTATAGGTAGAATAGTCAGGGACATTGGAGCTGGTGCCCAAGTCCAAGGTACTAGTTTCTTTGTGGGATCCTGACCTCCTTCTGACACTGATCAGCACTGTAACTCCTATTTCTAGAAATTTAGTTGTAGAGGACACTAGAGTGAGCACCCAAGTCCTGGAAATGCTCCGGTGTCCTGCTTCTCTTCAGATCCTGAATCCTTGATATCTGCTAATCCTTCCTACAACTTTACTTTTCCCAAATGCGACACCTGTAACCTGCAATCACAAGACTTTGGGAGGGGCTTGTGGTGTTTAGAGGCTTGCCTCAGTCAAGCCCTGGAGGACACTTAAGTCTTCGAACACCGTTGTTAGATAGAGAGTGTGTGACCTTGTGAGGCAGAGGCAAAAACCAAAGGAAACAATGATGAAAACACAATATAATGTTACCTTGTAGTGAAGATATCATGGGAGGAAGATGCTCTTCATTCCATGATGAATGGATGCTCAAATATGCAAACACAAACACATAAACCACACAAGTCTCCTCTTGCAACACAATGAAAGCCTTGAATCACCTTGAGAATGCCTAAAGTTCACAATGATCATCTAGTAATGCTCTAGTCTACAAATGAATGCCTAAACATGCTTTTATATGCAACTACAAACACTCCCACCAAGATTTTTGTAATTCAAACTTATCGTGTCAGAAAATGACCCAAATAATGGTCATAAACCGACACCCAGAAATTGGGGCTGCCCCAAAATAGTGTAGGACTAGGGCGCAGGTGCCCAAGTGCTCCCCCCTATTTTGGGCAGGGTACAGCTCAAGGGGTCCTCCTAGGTCCCATTTGTCATGTTACCTAGGGCTCATTCCATTGGGATGCCAAATTATGAACTAAGATGTCCTAAATGCATGCGAAAGACTTGGGAGCTAAACCTTATGAGGGAAAAGCCCCCAAGGGGACATTTTTTGACGTTACACATTTGAAGTAATTTTGTTCTCTAGGGATATATGTTATTTTTTTGTTGACTTATAAATCCTATTTTGCAGCTTTGGAGGACACCATTATTGACTCCTTTTAAGCTCATAACTGTGTTTCTTCATGAAGCAAGCCATGCAATTGCTTGCAAACTTACTTGTGGCCATGTAAGCTTTATTAGCCTTAATTTTTTTTAGTATGTAGTGCTTAAACTTTGAAGTTCATTTGGATGCCTTGTTTGGTTATTTGTTATCAACTATTTTGCAAGTGCCAAATGATTTGAATTTGGTGAAAACTTTATCAAGGTATAGGATAAATAGAAAAATGGAAAAAATGATAAACATGAGCAACACATGTGCCATTTAGACCATTTGAAAGTATTTTCAAGGCCATTTCAAGATACAAGCATATTAGAAGTGTCTGCTCCTAAGCTAGGTACCAAGTTTGTAGCTTGATTAGTGTCATGAAAGCAGTGAGCCCATGCATTAGAGGAAAAGGATGACATTTTTGGTTTGGATGGTTTTGGGAGTTGATATTTGACATTCCACACTCAACATATTAACTAATCTTATTTATAAATATAAACCTTAAACTACAGCCTAATATACCTCATTCCACATTTATGGTATTTCCTCCATTTATAAGCCACAAAAAGCAATAGGCAAGTAAAATTGCAACTGATCATAGAAAAGGAAAGTAATAGAAAAAAAATAATTTGCAGAGCAAAAGAAGAAAGTTTTTGTTGCAAATAAATGGTAGGCCTATCTTTCAATTTATACTTCATTGTTAAGAGTTATTGATCCTTGTCCAAACCCCTATTAAAACTTCTTATTACTATCCATGTTGTTGACAGTGGTCGTAGGTGATCAATCCCATTGTTTTGCATACCCATAATGAAGGTTTCACATTGGTGTTGAGATTAAAACATTGCATGAGGTCTGAGCTTATAAAAAACATTGCTTAAAACCTATCATAGGTCTTGTCATTGTATTCCATTGAAGTATATTCTTACAAATCCCAAAGAAAGTGTCAAATATTCACTAACAAGCCACTGATCTATTTCCATTGAGACATGCATTGACATTGTTGTAGTTTCCTTGCAATCATATCATTTCATTCCATGAGATGACATCTCTTTGAGGCATTCTGTCAAACAATTTAGGTGTTTTGTCTATGATTCCACATCTTGTATATATGTCTACCAGAGCATATTTAACTATAATTCAGGTAACTTTTAGATTGCTTTGTTAAATGGATGCTTCAAAATCTAGGAAACTATAGCTAACTGCATTCTAACATATTCAGGCATTTGTACCCTGAAAAGGATACATTTACTCAGGTGTTTTGCTAACATTTATTTTTGATGTGCAAGTTATGTCATTCCGTATCAGGGACAACCATGCTTGGCCCTCTATGTTAATAGTTTTTCTCAAGAGAAATCATCAGATTGAAATTTGTTGAAAACATCAATGTGTTCTTGCCTAGACTTCTAGAGGAGATTTTCAAGTGCATTTGTACTTGATACCATGCTTGCTTTGTAAAGTGTGAAAGTAGTAAGCAAGTTATTATATTCCTGTCAAACATTTTAATGGTATCTGTTGTCTAAATTGATTGCTAATGGGAATTGCCTTGTATACTCTAATGTCTTCCAATTGGTGTGCCTCCAATTGATTGATTAACTCCAATGTCACAGATGGTACCGGATATTATCTATGCCAATAATTATAGGCATGGAAACAAGTGCCAAGAACTATGTCACTTGTATGCCTACTTGTGTTGTTTTCTTGTAGCTTGTATTTGATTCCTTCAGTAAAGCTGAGCGGTCTTTATATTTTATTTTTTTAATTTATGTTTTTAATAAGATACCTTTTATTTTATGAGTAAGATAACAAGCCTATTTCCACTTAAAGTGTTTTCCTAGAATATTTAGGGTCTAATTTTGACGAATGTGACTCTTCAGGCATGTTATATCTGTATTCATTGGTTTGACTATTTATTTTGACTTTTGAATTTTATTGATATTACTTTTGAAATGATTAATTAGGCCTATTACTGATTTCAATGAAATAACATTCCATAACTTGGAATGCATTTTTACACATCTCTACAATCTTAAAGTTTAGGTATTGAAACAGTTTGCTTGCCTTGTCTATGCTTCCACATTTTCATGTATCTCTAGCAGGGCACTTGTAACTACAACATATGACAAAAAAATCCCTATTGTTATGCTTTGAAGTAGTTGCACCATATTCCAATTATATGTTTCCATTCATTGCTTCTGATGAATTTATTAAAAAAAGTAGTGGTGCCAATCTTTCCTCAAGTAGATTTTTTAAGTATGCAAAGCCCATTTCTTTTATCAATCTATCTGTTTGCAACATGGTTTTAATTATTTCCTAATTGGATTGGCTATCTAGGTGCACCACACAACATGTAGCAATGCCATGTTTGAGTGCATAATTAAGTTTGTCTACCTGAAATTCTCACTCTTTTATAGGAGTTTTGATGATAGATAAGTATTATTGTGTGGTTTCAGTAATTTTTGTTGTTTTTTTCTATTGTTGTTTGAGTAGTTTGGATCTCTTTCATAAGCCTCAAATTCTGTTTGAGAAGAAAAAAATTGAGATTCTGGCCTTTCGGTTAAATCCTCAGGTTCTAGTTGCTTTCAGATTTAGTTCTTTTTAGCTCTCACTCCAATGTTTATTTCAACACACATATTAACAGGTTTACTTGTAGTAGCAGATGTTGGTATTTAGATTCAAACCTTTCTGTCTAGATTTTGAGTTTAAAACTTTAAACCTCAAATTTTTGAGCAATAAAAGCAGGTTTCTATTGGAAACCAATTTTGCATTACAAAATGTGAATAGGTATTTGTTTGCGTTGACTTCGAATGACATATCACAATAATACAAAGCTCAAGAAGAACAAGAGCATACCACAGTGACAAACATTAAAGAATAAAAAATTTTAAGTAGCTGATACAATGTCTATACATTGAAAGCTATGTCAAACAATTTCTTTCTTGATGTTTGAAGTCAAGATAAAATTGATTATGGTTATTACTTAAGGGAGTTCTATCCTGTAAAATGTTTTTCTTGATATATCTTTTATAACATGACATTGACATGATTCCTTCATTCTCAATTGCAAACTTCACTCTCTGATACCTTGGTGTGTAGCTTGAGGAATTGGTACATATTTGTGAATACAAGGAGGAATCAAAGATAATGTCATGAAATGCACATCTTTGGTCAAATAGACATAAGTTGTTGGTAGAAAGTATCAATTAGTCAAATATAGTTTAAGGTAGTCCCTCGACACTATGCATCTTAAGATTTTTTGGCTAGACTAGTTGCAATTCTTTTGAAGATTTGGAGAGGTTTGTCCCTTGGAAGGGTGCATCTTAACATTTTTTTAAGAACTTATTAGTTAATGATGTTGTGTATTTTGATAAGCTGAGATTGATCGTTATCAGCATTGGGATGAATTATAAAGCAAAATCATATAGAATTAGTCTCTTTTGCCTACTGAATAAATTTGTGTTAATCCTCTTCATGGATTTGGTGCACCTATTTGGAGGCATATGAAACAAGAAATCAAATATCTAAGTATATTTCAGAAGTCAAATATTAGCATATGGCTTTCTTTGGATAGATTAGTGGTAGCAAGATCCATAACTCCCCTTTGATACAAGATCTTCAGTCATAAGGTATCAGATAGTCCAGTCCACGATTCAATATCAATAACATACTAATAACATCCAAAGCTATTTTTTACTGTTAATAACAGTTGTCATAAGGGGGATGACAATGCCTCGGGTGTTGTTTATTGTCCTCCCAACCTTCCCTGCTCTCCCACAGACACTTTAAGCCATGCTCGCGGTAATGCGGGAAAATACCGCATTATCGCGAGCATGGCTTGAAGTGTCTGCGGGAGAGCGGGGAAGGGTTTATAGAATTTTCTATTTTGTTATAAGTCAGATGGGACAATTGAAGATAAGAAAAATTGATAACTATGATGCAAATTTAAATCACTGGTTGCTGTGAAGATTAGTTAAATTTTCAAATTTAAAATTTTGACTATTGGATGACGTAAATTGACTGCTGATTGAACCCTTATATGTTTGAATAGCTAAAAAATGACTTATCCTAGGATAAGCTAATGGACAATTTGATGTTGGTTCATTCATATCAGTAACACTTAGCTGTGATCACCGAGTCATTGATGGTAAGTATATCTGACCCTAGTCTTTGCTTTACTTCCGCTAGATTAGTTTACACAAAAGGTTATTAAATAATGAAACCAATAGATTATCATTTTTAAGACAAATATTGGAGTTATTATAGAAATATCAATGGGCTAAAGAAAATATGTAAAAGCATAGCCACTAGGAAACTCCAGTAATGAGATGACGAACATGTCTTTGTTCCCATACCCACTTCTGGTGATTGTATTTGTATATAACATTGTTTAGTTCAGTAGCCTAATTTGAATGTTGTCTCATTCTTGTACCAGCATGTGCACGCCTACATCTTCAAGTGTCTGTGTAAAAATCTTCCTATTATTTTACATCTTCCACTTTGCATGTGAGCAGTGCAATTTCTCTTTATATTATTAAGTTGCATGTTTTTTTATTTTCCTATTCATTTTGATAATTATTTGCATTTATTAGGTGCAATTGGCGCTCAATGGCTTCAGGAATTTAAATAATATATTGAGGATCCCATGACAATGCTACTCTAAACAAGTGTTTGAAGGAGCTAGAAGTAGATCAAGTGATTGGTTGTAAAGAGCACTGGTAGACAATTTATGGTTGATGTTGAGGATAGTTTCAGTCCTTATTCAAAACCTTGAGAGGAATGTTGGATGTGTCTAGTGTGTTCCTTGTTTCACTTGATAGTTTGCAATCTTAAAGGTTTTGAGACAGTGACTTCTTGCTGTGCATTAGTCTCATTATGGGATTTTTGAACTGAGGTATACATTAGAGGTTTCAAATGCTTTCAAGGTAAAGTTTGTAATGTATAAAGATGCCAGCAAATAGTAAGGCAATGAAATCCAAACCCTGCATATTCAAGATTGAAATTAAGGCTTCATTGAGGTTTAAACCATGGTGACATAGGGTTTTGAGGGAAGTAGTTTTGACTGTGAATTGGAGAAGGCAGAATATGGACTTGTTATGATATCTTGTCAAAGATTACAATATGTTTGCAGCAGATTACAAGGAATTGCATCCTTCTTAGGTAACAACTCTTTTCAAATTAATAAAGACAACATTATTCCTTTTTCAAGACTTGTGTTTCTCTTTGTAACTAGTGATATGATGTTTAATAAACAATGTATCAATATACTACCAAATTGATCAAAATTATGATTAAAATGATGAACAAAAACTACCAAATAAACTACCAAATTGAACAAAAAATAATTAAATAAACTACCAAATTGATCAAAATTATGATTAAAATTAATAACTAAATAAAATAGCAATGGAAGGAAATCAATGAATAAAAATGACTAAATACGTGACTAGTTAATAACAATCAATGACTAAATTAATGACTAAATAAATTAGTGAATAAAAAGTGACTAAGTAAGTGACCAGTTTACAACAATCAATGACTAAATTAATGACTAAATAAGTGACCAGTTAAATATATTAGTGAATAAAAAATGACCAAATAAGTGACCAGATTACAACAATCAATGACTAAATATATCAGTGAATAAAAAATGATAAGATAGATGTGCTTTTGGGAAAAATTGTGTATGCTTTTTTGAGTCAAAATAGCATACACAGTTTTTCCCAGAAGCACATCTATCTTATCATTATGGATTGTGGAAATATCATGTCTACGAATAAAAAATAACTAAATAAGTAACTAGATTACAACAATCAATGACTAAATCAACAAATAAATATACTACCAAATCGATCAATCAAAACAACCAATAAATGACTAAAAATGGTTTAGTCATCATTTTGGTCACGTTATAAATGACTGGCAATAAACTACTAATGGTCATGTGACTTCAGTCATTTATAAGCAATTTTTAGTAGTTTTTTCAGTCATATAGTTGTTTATGTACTAGTGAATGTTTGATTGAAAGGATTGACCTAGCTAATTGACTAGTCAGATGGTATCTCTTTTCCATTAAATATTTTGGTGAATCTGATGTGTTTCAAACTTTTGCAACCTTCATTCAGATTTGATATGTTTTCTATTCTAGATATGATTAGTTAATGGTTTAAATAGATAGAAAGCACTTGTACATCTTCATTGCTTTGATTGCTTGTTGATTTGTTTGGATATACATTGCATATATTTGTGACATATACTTGCAAATGTGGCCTCTATCTCTTTTGTGTTATGATTGCACGCATTGTTTCCCCTGTATTGTGCTGCTTGATGTATATTTTGTTTTTTAAGCTCTCTTTGGATAACCCTTGACACTCTTGTTGGTGCAAGGATACAAAGGGACCAAACCTATTGTGACATTCCTCTTTCTGTATCTTCATTCCTCCATATGTTGTAACTTCCAATTTGATAAAGTTTATGTTTTGTTCGGTTTTATCCTAGCTGATTGTTTCCTAAGCAATCCCTACAAGGTAGCCACCACTCATCAATAGGATCCTCAGGTCAGAGGCCAACAGTACAGGAGACAGACCCTATAGATGTCTCCTCTCCTTCTTTAGGCTCTGTAGGACCTAGGGGGTATTCCTTATTCAATATCCATGGAATGAATCTATAAACTTGTTGGGATATTGACATAAAGCAGATAAATCCTCTCTAATGCAGACCAAAACTATAAAATAAGTACAAAGAGGCTAGCTTTGGGATTTATGTTCAATTGTGAATTAGAGGATTTGGGTCCTAAAACTACTTCTAAATCCTTAAAAGTTTGTGGATAAGATTTTGATTTATGCTTTTGTGTCTAGGTGCAAGACTATGATCTTGGATCATAACCTCAATACAACAACATATCAGTGCCTATCTCAGGGCTTGGAGTCAATAGACATACATATGTGAATGCTTACCATAAGTTTAGATTAAGAATCAGATTTCAAGGAAATTTTTTAGTATCTGCCTTACAAATACTTCCCAAGACTGAGTATTTAGTCATCCATACTTATAGATATCCTTATTGCAATATATTTTTCCCAATGCTCAACCCAAAACATTTAATTTGTTGCTTGAACAAAAGTAGAAGATTGAACATTCAACATAGGAAACCCATGTTCCAGAACCCTGAACAACCCTCAGCTATTTGGATTTAGAAGAAAAATACACACAATTAGGAGACAGATATTCAAATACATACAACAGAGCATTACTCATTTAGAAACAACATGAAATTGATAAATCTATGCACAAGACATTCAACATGTAATTCATAAACTCACAAGACACAATATAGAGCCACCCAACAAGTCTATATCTTGTCATTCCTTCAAAACTCCCAAGTCTTCAACAACCATATGAAATGAGCATCATAGTTCCTTTATAGCCCAGGAACGTGCTCTCAGCATTAATTACATGTTATTTCAAAATTGACTTGATACAAAGAACCACCAAAAGGGCACCAGGAAACATTAATTACATGAGGGAGAAGAAGAGAGGAGTGGTTGAACTTGGGAGAGGTGCAGCCGCTCGAGGATTTGCCTTGGTAATGTTGAGGATGTAGTGGTTGACCTATCAATCCTTGGATCCATAGCTGTCCTTCCACTCATCATATGTCTTTTCTATCGGCTAGGGGAATGAAAGTACCTCTGCAATCTTACCGTTGTGGCTGAAATACTTAGCATCCATGATAATTTTTACATGCTTACAAAACATATCAAAATTTATTTCAAGAGAGTGCAGCTTGTCCAATGATAAGATCAATACTTGCATAGTTGGATCACTTGCATCACAACAAGAGGGAATTAATTGGTAACCATTATCTATTATCTCCTTCCTCCACTTGTCTAAATCTTTTGTTTTACCATCACCCTCCAAGATGGGAGGTGACCACTTAGTGTCCAACTTTTCAATAGCCTACATCTTCTCTTTCACAACTATTTCCAATTTTAACTAAAAATTGGCCACATCCTCGAAATACTTCAACATGTTTGACACTCACTTCAATTCAGGAGGTGCATTGGGATCATACCTGGTACACCTGAGAAATTCTCTGATTTCCCCATTTCTACGCAACCACTTTGATTTTATGCTCAATAGCCTCTATTTGTCAGACTCATGCTTCCCATAGGCTGCCCTTAGTTGTGAGTAGGATTTCCAAGTCTCCTCAACTTTGGCCAAAACATTTGTCACCTTGTTTTTGATCAAATTGGTGACTACCTCCTTAACCTTGTTTTCCTTTTCCTCCATTAGTCTTCTGTTATCCTCTTTCAATTCCCTAATCTCTGCAAGGAGAGGCTTTGTATCCACTGGAAGAGGCTCTATAGTTGGAATAACTAGAGGAGGGGTTGAAATACTAGCTCCCAATGACAATTGCTGCTTCAGTCTGCTATTTTCTGTAATTGCCTAAGCATAATTGAGTTGCAACTGATTGTAATCCCTTTGTAATTTGTTTGTGACTACTTCTACAAACTGTGCAGTCTGTACATTTAGGCTTGCAACCTGGGGAGTAGGGGTATCATATACTCTTTTATTATCACACCCCCTACCAGCTCCCCCAATTCAACCCTAGGCTTTTTATTATTTGGGGCTAGAGCCCATATTGCTAGTGTTTCAAACATAGGGTTGAAGGCTGCACCACAGAGAGCCTTTTCAATTTGTTCATCTGTTACACCTGAATCATCTCTAGTGATTGTATCAAATGCAATGTCATCTGATAAGGTCTAGTGAGGGAGAAGTAGAATATTACTTTTTTCAACCAGTGCTCTTCCCTCCTCTGGAGTCATTGTGTTTATAGATTGCTACACTTCTTTCAAGACCCTCTGAGTAATAGCATCATATTCTGTTGGGTCTGCTCTAGCTTTGGCATCTTCAATTTTCTTTTGAAACTCCTCACTCCTTACTTTCAAAACATAACTTCTAAATTCAGGAGTGTTGACAAATTCATCATCCTCAAGGAACTTGTCACATGCCATCACCCTGACATCTTCAATGTCAACAGTAGGGTTCCTCATTACTCTCACTCCCCTATTCTCTGGGGATGAATAAGCTCTCATTCTATCAGGTGAATGAGGGCTAGTTTCTTGTACATGTTCTTCCTCCCCCTCTATATCAACTACCTCGATTTGCTCAAGGTTTTCTAAATCAATAATTTTAGCTCTCTTGGTAGGGGAAGGGCCAACTGATTCCCTTTTTACATCATATCCTCTACTTGGGCTGCCAGGCTCATAAGTAGTTTCTTGTTCTCCTGCAAGGGCAAAGGCAACCAACTATTCTGTGTTATCCAACATCTTCTCAATTCTCTGGATTGGGTCTTGCACTTCTACAAACACACCTGGGTATGAAAGGTTTATGTTTTTCTTCATCTTCTCAGTTGCCATGATAGTGTCCCATTTAATCCTCAAGTGATGGACATCATTCATTGTAAAACAATTTCTGGCAATGTCTTCATCATAATCCACCTAGTTAAAGTACTCGAGGTCTTCCCTTGCTGACTTTGGTTATGTTGATGAAGCCCTCAGGATCAAAATGTCTTGGTTATTCCAAACACATCCCAAAGCATTACATAATTGAATAAATTTGATCCAACCCATTTTTATTAGGAATTAAGAAATCACAAAATTTGACGGAAGAAGGAAAGAATGAACCTTTCTTGCGGTTCCTCAAATGCTCCTTATCAGAATCATTTAACTACATCATAATCTCTAAAAATGCCACTCTTTTAGGCACATATTTGGGCAGTACATGGGGTGGGGTCTCACATTGATAGACCCTTATGCATGTAGTGTGTTCATGATAGAACCAATCACCCCAATTGTGATCAATTCCAAGGTGAGGAGTCTTGTCCAGAGGCCTTAAGAAATCTAGTACATCAGGATGCAACCTCTCACCCTCTAGCTCTAAAAATCCAAGGAGCCGCCTCACAAAATATTCTTCAAAGATGACATAATCTACTGTGACATAGTGCATATCCAACACACATGTTTTCATCACCTGAAATCTTTACCAGTTTTCCATCAACACCCCTCGGTCTATGCTTGGCTAAGTTATAGTCCCTATAAGCATGTTTTACAGTCTAGTAATTTATCTTGAAGGAAGAAAGGTCAATTGGCTTGCTGGCTGTAGGGTCTAGATTGAATATAGTGGCAATATATCCCTTGGTACGCTTGATAAATCTTGAACCATTTCCAGCTATGACTGTCCTTGTAGCTAGGTCATAACTTAATTCTATTGACCTAATCAAGTTAGGGTTAGGGAAGACATTTGAACATATAAGCTTGGCCAATCATACCTCCAAGCATGACATATAGGGACCTTGTAGTTTATTCTCTTATGCCAATTCTCGAAAAGGATCCAACCGGGGACAGGTAATTTGGCATCCCAGCAACTATAGCAGTAGTCAAGAAATTTATCTTCAGGTCCGCTTGGGCCATGCAATTTCAAAGGTGTTCTAGCAGAACTAGGGAGTTGGATCATAAGATCCTCATCTAAGCTATGTTTTGAAGTGAAGGGTTGACTTGACTGACTCATTTTTACATTTATGCAGATGAACCAAGGCCTTCACAACTTTAATTAATCCCTAATACCTTAAAGTAGCTAAATAGATAAGACACATAGGAAAGGAAATAACTTGCTAGTTTTGATGCTACAAAGGCTTGAAATTTCACTGACTTACTTTCTTTGAAGCTCCTCTCACTCTGAATGCAACTTATGCTCTTGAATATGATTGGAAATGCCCTAACTCTATCTGTTTTATACTAAATTCCTGTATAATTCTCTGTATTAATGGAGGCCATAGAAGTCATTACTCAGTTCATGCTGCAAGCACCTAGAAATCATTCTCCTTTGAAAATTTGAATCTAGGCCATTGATCTCTTCCTTACACTGTGAAATCCATAGCCATGATTGGCTGAGTAGATTTGACAATCTTCATCACGCTCCTTGAAAAGTCTTCATCAAATAGGAATGGGCCAAGTCATCTATACCTTTTCTACAAATTGTGTCACTTTATGTCTGGACAGGATACATGGCAGCATATTGTGGTATAGCAGCCTATGATGGCCCACCTCTTACCTACCGTGCACAGGCATGCTATGGATTCCACTCATCCACATTTCATTTGATCTCAACTTTTTAAAGAAAGAATGCCATGTGTTGCCTTGTCGCGACTGTGTGGCGCAGACTTCACCATGTGAGATTTTCCTTGTGATGATGCACAACTATTAGATTTTGCCCCTTCTACAGATTTCTTTTGGTATCGACACCTGGAAGCACATGATTCACTAATATGGGATCCTTGATTAAATGGCTATAATCCATACCTTTCTGACAGTTGGCACTTTATCATGGCCATGCAAGGGGACGATGACATCACCGATGATGCATTGCGACGCTGTGCTATAAGCTTAAATAAATATTAATACTTAGCGAATAACCTAGGACATCAAAGCTTTGATTTTAACTGGCAACATCAAGTAACGACTAGGTTAAGGGGCTGGTCAACCTACAAACACGATGACATGAAGTTACAACTTATGTAACCAGCAACCTTCAGTAGACAGTCAACATGGGGATAGGACATAAAGCGCAGGCCTTAGGGAAATAAGGATAAAGGATTTTCAAAGGCAAGTATTAAAATATTACAAACCTAAAATCCTAAACCCTAAGGGGTTCCACCATTTGCTCCGACTAGGGACGTGCAAACACAAGGTTGTAGCAAGAATAAAAAAACTCTAGGACAGACCAAACAAAAAACACAAGCAGAACTGACTATACAATAATGTACAATATCTACAAACCTTATATAGCTAATTTACAATGTGCATAGAGACAGACTTACTTATGAGAAGTAGGGTATAAGGAGCTGACCGTGCATTGGTAGCTCCTATAACTGGCCATTTAGGGCCTGAAGAAAGTATGAATCCTCTCCATGATTATTGCGTATTTGATATGGACCCATCCATAAGGGCTCAAATTTGCCAAGCTTGCTCTTATCCTGACTTCTTGCATTCCAAACAAGGACTAAATCATTAACCTAAAATTTTCTTTCTATAGTCCTTCTGTCAAATAGATACTTCACCTTTTGCTGCCTTTTGAGATTGATTTGGTGTGCTTCTCTTCTAGTCTCATCCAGTGCAATCAACTGATTTATCCTTTGATTCATTGGGTCTTCTATTTCTTCATCATTTTCTTGAATAAATTTATACACTGGCAAGAGATTATTTACTAGTAAGTTGGCCTCTGTGCCATATACTAATTCAAAAGGTGACCTCCCAGTTACTTTCTTTACTATTACCCTATCAGCCCGTAGTTCTAGTTTTAACTTTGAATCCCATGCTCTTTTGTTCTTATCAATTATCCTTCTAATGATCTTCATAAGACTTTTGTTACTTGACTCTGCTTGACCATTTCCTTGTGGATGATATGGTGATGCATGGGATAAATTGATTCCATAATTATTGCAAAAATCAACAAATTCTTCAGATCTGAAGCACATGGCATTATCTGTGACCAATTTTATTGGTACTCCAAACCTAATAATAATGTATTCCAAAATAAAATCGATTACCACCTTGCTCGTAGCTTTCTTGGTTGGAATGGCTTCAATCCATTTAGTGAAATAGTTGATAGCAACCATAATCCAACTATGTCCTCCACTTGATTTTTTTGAGATTTCCCCTATAAAATCAATCCCCCATTGCTGAAATGGAGCTTCTACCATTACACTTTTAAGGGGCAATGCACCATCATATTTGAGCCTTCCAAAAAACCTCTGACATGGATCACATCTTCTGACCATCTTTTGTTCATCAGAAAAATGTGTTGGCCACCAATATCTTGCCCTTAGAATTTTGTGAGTAGTTGTCTTAGTAGTATAATTCCCACCACACACTCCCTTGTGTATATCATTCAAGACATCCTTAGCTTGATTTTCATCCACTCACTTAAGTAGCACACCATCAGGATTCTTCCAGTACAACTCTCCTTGAAAAATAACATATTTGATTGCATGTACCTTCTGGGTTCTTTTTTGATTATCACTCAAATGGGAGGGGTAATTTAAATTTTGCATATAAATTACAACATCCCTATACCATTCTGACTCTGACATGTTTGTAACTTTATCATGAGTCATGTTTACTTGGCATGCCTCCAAGTTTGACTGTGCCATCAGTTTAGCTAAACCTTGTCCCCTTACCAATTTAGTAATTTGTATTTCAATGTTGAACTCTTGTAGTTTATTTATCCACCTGTATCTTCTTCCTATTACTTCCTACTGAGTGAAGATGTCCTTAACCGCTTAATGAGGCACATATGCAATAATCTAAGACCCTACCAAATAGGGCCTAAAAATTTTAACTGCTCTGACCAAGGCATAAGCCTACTTCTCCATGATATCATACTTTAACTCTGCTACCTACAATGATTTGTTAAAGAAAGAAATGGGCTATTCAAAACCATCTTTATTTTTCTGTAATAGACAAGCAGTAATTGTGTGAAAGGAAACAAATGAGAATAGATGAAATGGATTGGAAAAATCAAGGGACTTTAACACATGAGCCATTTTAATAGCCTCTTTAATATTCTGAAAGGACTGAGTTGCTTCACTTCCCCACTTTATAGTTTCACCCTTCTTTAACATCTTAGAAATATCCTTTGTAATCTCTGCAAGGTTGGGAATAAATCTTCTAACAAAGTTGAAGTTGATTTGTCCAAAGTAAGATTGAATTCCTTTCACTATCTTTGGAACCTGAATTCTGTCAAGTACAACCACCCTTTCAGGCTCAATCCTAACTCCATCCTTGGAAACTATATGCCCCAACAGTTTCCCTTCTGCTACCCCAAAAGCACATTTCTTTGGGTTGAGTGAGATGCCATATTCCAATGCTTTGATAAAATTTTTCTCCAAATGCATACAATACTGTTCTTCCTTCATTGACTAAGCAGTCAGATCATCCTAATACACAACCAGAATTGAGTCAATCAATCCTGCAAAAGCAACATCCATATCTCTTTGAAATGTAGCACCTACATTTGTCAATCCAAATGGCATTCTTACATAGACATAAGTTCCCCAAGGAGTTATAAAGGCAGTCTTATATTGCTTTGACTCTTTCATCTTTACCTAATTATATCCTGAAAACCCACCCATCATGGATAAGAGCTCACATCCTGTCACTCTCTACAACATAGCTTCCATGTTAGGCGGTGGATAATTATCCTTTAAAGAAGACACATTCAAGTTCCTAAAATCCACACAGAGTCTTATATATCCATTCTTCTTTCTAACTGTGACAAGATTGGATACCCAAGTCGAGTGTTTGATAGGCATAATTATTCTAGTCTCCCTCAATTTCACAAGTTTCTCTTGTATCTTTGGAGCCAAAGTACAGTTGATAAGTCTTTATTTTTGTCTGAATGGTCTAGCTCCAAGTTTCAAAGGGATTTCATGCTAGAATAAATCCTCCCTATAAGACTTTAAGTCTTCATATGACCATGCAAATACATGTTTGTATTTTCTTAAAAGTGCTATCAACATAGTCTTGATTTGTGGCTTAAGCTGTTTACCAATATATACCTTTTTTGGGGCATGATGTGTTCCTAGGTTCACCTCTTCTAAATCATCTTTGTTTGTGGGGGATGCCTTGGTGGTAAGCTAATCCTTGCTATCAAATGCTCTTTCCAAAGCTACTAACCCTCTCAGAATCTTATTTGTCTTAAGTTGTATCACTTCTTTCCCTAAAAGAGTCTCTTTTCCATCTATTACTTCTACAAAGTTTTGGAAATCAATCTCTTGATTCTCATATTCATCTATGTAGTGCAAGAATCTCACTAGGTCCTTATCATCATCAAACACTTGCCAACTGCATATGTTGTCTGGTACTATAGGTCTGATTTTGATTTCAACATTTGTGATATTGAGTTCATTAGATGATTTAACATCCTCCTTTGTGATCTCTCCATTCTAATGTGATATTTCTTCCCCTGTCTTTGTAGTTATACTGACTGGAAAAAGATGACAATTTTGAAAATGATTGTCTCTTTCATAAATATAACCATTCATATACTAACGCCAGCTGAGTAGATCCCTTTTGTGTTATACATTGATTTATGTGGCACTTTTCACTTTGCTTGCACTGGGGGCAACCCCTTATTGCGATGTAGCTTTTGAGAACACATGTATTTTAAGCATGTAGCTTCCATAAAGCTCTCGTTCTTCTCCTAAATTGATTATTCTTTGTACCTTAAAGCAATTGATCCCTAATAGGAGTTAGCAATCACTTTAAGGTGGGGGCATACATCATGCTATGTGTCTTGCATTGTTCATGAACCATGTAGAGGGTCTTACCACATCTTACTTGGGTTACCTAGAAAACATCACAATTTTCCTAGCCTGTAATCTCTGATATGATTGATGTGGAACTTACCCAATGATTTGACGGTCCTCACTAGCTTGTGGTGTCTTCACTTGACATAGAAATCACCTAGTAATTCAACAGTCCTTACTAGCTTGTGATGTTTCATATGGTTGCTTGTCCATGAGTCACCTAGCATTACACAACTTGATATCCCATGTAATTTATGTGAATTTACATTATGATCACCTAGTAATTTGGCAGTCCTTGCTAGCCTATGATCCATGAAGAATATCCTTGTAGGACCCTTGAGACAGAGCAAGCTAGTGTCCGTGTCATGTTCTCTTTATGATTGTTTTTCTTTCCTTACTCATGTACATGATGTGTTACTTACATGCTCTTGTATTCTTCATGTTTTCTTCATGCATATAATTACGTGTCTTTGCATGTCTACTTTGTGTATGCTCTATGTCTACTTTGTGTATGATGTGTATGCTTCGTGTTTTCATGTGTATTCATTATTATATGCTTTGTGAATACTCCATGTATGTTTGAATTATGTTGGATGTCTGATGTGTATGTAATCTCTTCTTACCATGCTTTGTAGACCTTTACAATCCTAGGCTTGGGGGCTTTCATGGTTCTCAACTTGGCATCATTCTAATAGCTTCAACATTCTAGCAAGGAAATTTTTCTTTTCTCCATACTTTAGTGTGTGTATGAAAGTAAGATCATACCCACTCTAAAGTGAGGGCTAAATGTTATGTCAGAAATTGTTGACATCAATGATTTACACTAGGTTTAGCACCCTTCTAGATTGATAGAAAACTCCTATTAAGAGAAGACCAGATTCCAAAGCACAAACTGGTTCCAGTTGTCAATATCTAGGTGCAAGCCCTGAAAGGACCTCAAACACTTAGACACTAGCTCCCAGGCACTAGTGTCCTTGAATTTTTCAAAAGAAAAGTTTTGGTGGCCTTGGATGTTAGCCTTGTTACCCTAGGTACTTGTTGGTCATGATGTTAGTCATTCGCAAACATAGAATAAAAGTTACACAACAACCTTTACTCATCTTGAAAGATACGATGAATTCAAAGAATTCATGATCCCAAGTCTCCGTTGATTAGGTCTTAATCTACTGACGTTACTCAGTGGTTGATGTGTGCTGCTGTTTTCCATTCAGGGGCCTTACGTGTTTCTGCACTGTTCATCATCATCATCTTCAAATATCCTGCTCTGGATGTTCGCTCTGCATAAGCTCCAACAATTCTACCTCTGCACTGTAAATTTAGTCAAATAATGTGCATACAGGCCGATATTTGCATGATTTCTATCATTATTTATGATTCCTTGCATGATATTTTCAGTACTACATGCATTTAACTCAAATATGCTAAGGATCTTCAGTTACCTACGGGATTTCAGCATATTTCACTGTTTTTGCTTGTTATTTATCATGATTTGCAGTTATGGTGATGAATTAATGAAATTGAAAAAGGAAAAGGGGTAGAGAATGAGATTCCCAAAACTACTGGACTTAGATCACTGATCCACCTACAAGCTCCCATACTTGCAATGAAAAGAAGGAAAACTAGAAATCATACTTCACCAGGACATTCCACAAATCCGCATGATCTAGTGCAAAGCTTCAAAGGAAAGTTGACAACAACATGTAATGAAATGAAAGCGCTTCCAGTTGAACACAGCATTCACCAGTACATATCCAGAAATCAACAGAAAGATTACGTAAAATTTACAATCAGGATGTAATCTGGAACTTCATATTCATTCAGTATGCTCAAGAACAGGTACATTTACAGTGATCTGAAGAAAGAACCTTGACATTTCAACAATTCTATCCTCATTAGTCTCAGTAATCCGATCTCCTAACTTATTCTACAGTAATTGACTCTTTGCGCCAGATGCGTCTGTGTATTCTAATGTATATCTCCCTTCTCTAAAAATGACAAGCCCTGGATGTTATATAGAGCGACTACCAGAAACGGTTACAATGATCCAAGGATTAGGATCCTCTCATAACAAACAACGGTCCAGATGAAAAGCACATGCTTCAACAGTTGGCAAATGTACAGCTGGCACAAAATATTCCAGCATCTTCGACTTGATTCGGTCTCCAGCTGGCAAACAGCATATTTGACAATATCCTCCTCATGTCTGGCCCATGTTGACTCCACGCGTAACTTTGTAATTATCAGCTTCAGCAGCATCGTCATGATTTCCACGCTCAGCTTCAGCAACATCATCATGATTTCCACGCTCAGCTTCATCATGACTTCAATGTTCAACCTCAGCAGCATCATGACTTCAATGTTCAACCTCAGCAACATCATCATGACCTCCTGCAAGTAAACAAACAAACATTAAGTTCATTATCATCATGATAAACAACAGGAAGTAAAACGTTTTATTTAAACAATCCCCAAAAAAATGCGCAGCTACAGGCAATAGGGCTCCAAATTTCCATCGCTTTATGTTTTTGCCCATTTTCTTGTATATCGGGTTCAAAATATGATGATGATGATCTCAAATATACAAGGAAATAATCGCCCTTCAAGCATCCTTCGAATCCGGCTTTGCATCATCATCATATTTGCATTGGCGTGACTACATATGATCAGGGTGACAGTTTTACCTTAGGCCGACGGCAACAGTTATACCGACGCCAAACATCATGAGGATGACCAACTCTACATGCCCTCTGCATCTAGCCGCAGGATATTGTGAAATATGATGCTCCACGCCTCTGAATGCTCTGAGGAAAAGCACATCAGGGTGTTTTGTTTTTGCATATTCGGGAAGGAAAGACATCGTCATCATCATCATGATGAAGACAAACAGGAGGACTTGGAAAAATTATCCTGCCGCCGAGGAATATCATGATGACGTCATCGTCATCATCAGGCTTCGTTAAAATGCAAAGGGATGACGTCACCGTCATGCTTCGTTAAGAGCAGGAGATAAATGGAATATCGGGTCACCTCTAAGGAAGATGATCAGGTTGATGAATGCAAAATGACCCCTTTTTCGGAGAAGGTGATCCTCCTTAAAAGATCAGGATGATGAACATCATCATCATCATATCCGCACTGGGTGATTTAAAATATGATCCTGCTGAAAGTCCTGATGATGTCATCAGGATATCCGGGGCTTGTGTTAATCTTAAAACATGACGTCATCGTTATCATCATATTGGCGAACAGGATCACGCCATGGAAAAAATCCTACCGAAGGGGAAAGGTGATGATGACGTCATCGTCATCATCATATTTGCAAAAGGTTATACTTGTCGGCAGGATGATACCACGAACTGTCGGGAAAGACTAACAAGATCATGATGATGATGTCAACAAGACTAAGGAATGAAATATTACCCTCCGCTTCGAAAGATAAGGTGATCATCATGATCACGCAAAAAGGAGATCAGGAGGATATTAGGAAATGTGATCCTGCCATGAAAGATCATGATGATGATGATCACGCATAAGGACTTTGACGTGCGCGCGATAATTATGCAGATGGCATATTTCTTAAGCAAGGTGACGATGATCATCAGCATGATATTATCACATCGGGTGATTTTAAATATCATGATGCTCGCAATGTTGGAATATCATGATGCTGATGATGTTAGAATATCATGATGATGATGATGCTTCCAGGGTCGCTTGACGGGAAAAGCTCACTATGACTTAAGATTGACGTCCGGATGTTTCGGGACTGCATGATTTTTATCAGGTGATAGAGTAAGATCATGATGATGACCTTTGGCGCCACAAAAGACCGCTCGACGGGAAAAGATTACTACGACTTAAACTTGACGTCCAGATGTTTCGACCTCAGGATATTATCGGGGAGCTTTTCAAATATCATGATGATGATGTTCATCATACAGCAATTATCAGGTTTGACCAAAACTTTGACTGCTCATAACTCCTTCATATGGACGAATTTTCAAGTGATGTAAAAGGCAAACCTGCATGGAATTTCAAGCTCTTTCCAACCATGAAGTCATAGAAACAAAATATGAACTTTGACAAACTAACCTCATGATGATGACCTACCTCCTTCTGACCTTCATGATGATGATGCACCTGACTTATTTTTACCAAACCGCCAGAAACAGACAACACAAGCCAAAACAAAAGTTGGGTCCCTGTTTTGCCAAGTCAAAATGGGGCGTGTTGTGTAACCACACAACAGTACTACACTTTGTTAGCTTTGCTCGAAAGGTTTTCTTGAAAATGAGTTGATATGCATATATAAAGAAGTTTATTCCTCCCATTTGAACTAGATGGAAAATTAGATGAAAGATATTAAGAAAATTTTTACACAAGTGATGAAAGCCCTATTGTGAAGATTATGTAGATTATGTGATGCTCTCCATTTTAGGTTTCTAACATTCATTGTAAATTTCAAGGGAATTCTTTCCTTCATCTTCATCCTTGTGGTGATCTTGAGTCATCCCACTAGGGTTTGTGTTGTGTTAAAGGTACTTTATTACATCATTACTTTTATTATTGATTTTGCTTCTGTCCTCCAAGGACACACACTCTCTCATCATCATCTTGGCTATTGTGGAGGTGGAAACACCATTCACAGGGTTTGACTAAGAAAATCCCTTAAATTAGCCCAAACCTTCTACCTCAAGTTTTGTTTTTAGATTCTGGAAGACCAGGAACATGTGTGCAAGATCTAAGAGCTGATTGATGAATGTGAACCCCAAATCTTGAAAACCCCTAAAATCCAAGTAGACACCTAGGACACTAGTGCTTGGTCATCTTTGTTCGGTCAAATTTGCCCTAAATTTTGACAGTGGCCCTTGATAGATTTGCTCTACTAATTTCAAATCTAGTTTTTTGGGTCTTCAGATCTGTAAGGTACAATTTCTTTGTTTTGACATACTTTCACTATAAAACCCTAGATCTAAGTCAACTTGATTCAATCCTTCAGAAATACAACAAAGGAACAGAACCCTCGTAGTTTTGGCTCTCCTTTCAGGACTGTAGTTGTGTTCCAATGTTTGATTGAAAGGATTGACCTAGCTAATTGACTAGTGAGATGGTCTCTCTTTTCCATTAAACAATAAGGTGGATACAAAGGAAAAGAGGAAAAAGAAAAGTGGGTGAAGGTGGTAGAATAGGATTTATGGGGAAATGGCATGGAACTAGATGTGGAAGATGAGGGCTAAAATGAGGCAATTTTTGAATAAAAAGTATGAAGTTTGGGACCATGATGATAATCTGTAGAGTGGATAGATAGGTGAAATGGAATCTTGAAGACATGTGAAAGTTTGTAGGATTTCAATGTAGGAGTGGATGAAAGAATAAGATGCAAGATGGAGTGCTTGTCCTACATCATGATGGGATTCTATAGAAGATGAAAATGTAAGGAAATGGGGAGAATAAAAAGAAATAGATTTTAATAGAGGTCACATGAGGAATAAGATGTGGATGTAGACAATTCAATAGGATTTTTGCATCTTGTAGGAGGGAAGAAACCTACAAAACACATAAATGCTAGAAAATGACAAGGAAACATGCATCACTTAGGATTTTTTGGACCCTTTAGTGATTTTAACATGACACAGACATTGGGAAAGTAGAAGAAAACTTTAACACAAAAAATTTACTAAGGGAAAACTATTTAAGATCTCTCAGATTGTCTATTAGTGATGGGTGAAAATCTTCCAAGATTACAATGAGGCACAAATACTTAGGATTTTAGAAAATTTTAGGTTAGTGCCAACATTGGCTCTTGTTGGGGACGTGTGACTCTCTCAGGCACAGTGATGATCCAATTATCTTTGGGCTGCTAACTAAGGGGAAGAGAACAAGGGAAAAACCAAAACAAAAGTGAAAAGAGGAAGGACAACAAAAGGCAAAACACAAACACACAAAGGGAAAAGATATATACATAGGCCCCAAGGGAGCCTCACACCATCAAGAGAAATAATTCTTTAGGTACTAACCATGGACTAGTAGGTCCATGAATACTCTATCCAAACTCTTGAGGTAGAAAGTACCCTAATCGCACTTATGTACAATTTGATATGGTCTAACCTATAGGGATTTAGAGCTTGAATTCCACATGAGGACTAATTCACCAATTTGGTAGCTTCTCTAAATTCCTTCTTGTTAAACAAATACTTGAATTTTTGCTATTACAACAAGTTTATTTCATGCGTAGTTCTTCTACCTTCTTCAAGTTTAGTTAGCTCATGTATCCTTAAGGAAATTACATCATCCTAACTTCCTTCAATCTGCTACAACATTTTTAATATTGGTAATTCAAGACTAATTGGAATCTTTTCTTCAATTATGTAAACTAGCTCAAAAGAGTGTTGTTATATGAAGCCTAGTTAGATTCAGAGGTTAAATTTACCCCACTTTTATCAGTGTGGTTTCCCCCCAAATTATTTAATGTGGTCAAGGGGCAGCACTCGTTTGCAGGGGTTTGGGGGTTAGGGTTTTCATTGATATTGTATCATAGCATTTGTAGCGGTATTGAGTTGCAAGGGATTGCTAGTTGTAATCGGTTTGATTTGCTGGATAATAATATTGGACTCTCTATTGGTGGATGTAGCCCGAGTTTGGGTGAACCACGTTAAAACTTGTTTCTCACTGTTATTATTTCTATGTATTTTTCATTCCTCTGTTTAATCTTTATTTGCATTTAATTGACATCTTTTGCATGCAATTCCTAACAAGTGGTATCAAAGCGGGTTGTGTTCGATTATCATTTGCAGGAAGGTCTCATGATTGAGTGGGAGTCTCACGGTTGAGTGGGAGCAATGGAAGATGAGGGTAAATTGAAGGTAGATAAACTCAATGGGTAGAACTATCAGTTATGGACGATGTAGATGGAGGATTATCTCTATCAGGAGGATTTATGGAGGCCGTTGGAAGGAATAGCCAAGAAACTGGCATCAATGACTGATGAAGATTAGAATCTTCTAGATAGAAAGGCATTGGGAACCATTCAGTTGTGCTTGGCACCATCTATGACATTCAATATAATAGAAGCAATGACAACAAGTGAACTGATGAAAGATTTGGCTAAATTGTATGAAAAACCCTCAGCCTCAAATAAGGTATTTCTCATGAAGCATTTGTTTAATCTAAAAATGATTGAAGGTGGATCTGTGACATATCATTTAAATGAGTTTAATACAATTACCAGTTAGTTAACTTCTGTAAAAGTGAAATTTGATGAAGAGGTGAGGGCTCTCTTGGTTTTATGTTCTTTACCAGAAAGATAGAATAACTTGGTAATGGATGTAACTCTGTCTCTAGTTCAAACACTTTGAAATTTAATGATGTTGTTGGTGTTATCCTTAGCGAGGAAATGCGAAGGAAAAGCTCAGGAGGGTCCACATCAGGTAGTGTTTTGAATGCAGAAAGTAGGGGCAGATCAAATGAGAGAGGAAAAGGTTCTAGAGGTCATGGGAAGTCATGAGGAAAATCAAAGGACACGAGGTCCCAATCCAGAGGATAGAAGAATTGTTGGTACTATGGGAAACTAGGTCATGTGAAGAAAGATTGTTGGTCTTAGAAGAATAAAGAAAGAGACAAATAAGAAGGCAATAAGGAGGCAAATGTGGTAAGTAATAAATTTGAAGATGATGCTTTGATTCTTTTCCTAGATAATGCTGATGATTCATGGGTTTTAGATTTAGGGGCCTCATTTCGTGCCATGCCCCATAGAAATTATTTTCTTGATTATGTCCAAGGGGATTTTGGCTTGGTTTATTTGGGAGATAATGAACACTGTCAGCTTATTGGAAAGGGAAGAATCAAGATTAAGTTGCAGAATGGGAATCATTGGCTACTATAAGAGGTAAGGCACGTTCCAAGGCTGAGTAGGAATTTAATTTCAGTAGGGCAGCTAGCTGATTAAAGGTTGCATAGTTACTTTCAATGATAAAAACTGGAAGGTTTCAAGAGGTGCCTTAATAGTAGAAAAAGGTGTGAAAGTAGGCACCTTATATCTTTGTACAAGTCATACTATTCCTTCTACTTTAGCTATTGCAGAGAAAAAGCAAACATGTTCAGGAACAATTGCTGCAGGTTCACAGGAAGAGACTAGAATAGTTGTTGCAGGTTTTGAGATAACACTGTGGCATAACAGACTTGGGCATATGAGTGAAAAAGGTATGAAGGTACTTCATTCTAAGAAAGTTTTACTAGGTCTGAAATGTATTAATATGGATTTCTATGAAAGTTGTGTATGACAAACAAAAGAGAGTCAGTTTTCTCAAGGATGGGAAGCAAAAGAAAGATGAAAAGTTAGATCTTGTGCATACAGATGTATGGGGACCAACTCAGGTATCTTCTCTCGGTGGCTCTCGGTATTATGTTACATTCATAGATGATGCAACTAGGAAGGTTTGGATTTATTTCCTTAGGAAGAAATCTAATGTGTTTGAAACATTTAAGAAATGGAGAAGCTTGGTTGAGAATGAGACAGGTAAAAGATTAAAATATCTTAGAACTAATAATGGTGGTGAGTATTGCAGCAAAGAATTTGAGGATTATTGTTCTTTTAATGGAATTCGTAGGCAGAAAATAGTTCTAGGTACTCCACAGGAGAATGGAGTGGCTAAGTGCATGAATAGGATAATAATGGAGCATACAAGGACCATAAGATTGCATGCTGGGCTGCCTTTAAACATGTGGGAAGAGGCTGTCAACACTGCTGTATATTTAATTAATAGAGGTCCTTTAGTTCCTTTGGGCTGTGGTATTCCAGAGGAAGCATGGATAGGTAAGAAGGTCAGCTATTCTTTTCTCAAAACCTTCAAATGTGAAGCATTTGCACATGTAGATTCTAAAAATAGAACCAAGATGGATGCAAAATCAAAAAAGTGTACCTTCGTTGGATATGACATTGATGAATTTGGTTATAGGCTTTGGGATTTTGAAAATAAAAAAATTGTGAGAAGTAGGGATGTTGTATTCAATGAGAAGGTGTTGTACAAAGATTAGTTGCAATAAAATGAGAAGAAAAAAAGGATTATGTGGTGCTGGATGATACTCCAGATAATGATGTTCCAGTGGTTCCTCATGCTTTGCAACAACAACAAGAAATACCACAAACTCCAGTGAATGTTAGATGGTCAACAAGGCCAAGTAGACATCCTAAAAGGTTTTCTTCCTCTTTGTATTATATTTTGTTAACAGATGCTGGTGAACCGGAAGGGTATGATGAAGCTATGTAGGTAGATACAAAGGTTCAGTGGGAGTTTGCAATGAAAGAAGAAATGGACTCCTTGCTGAACAATCATACTTGGGAATTATGTAAGTTGCTTGCAGGTAAAAAGGCTTTACCAAACAAAAGGGTTTATAGGCTGAAAGAGAAGATGGAGGTAAGAAAAGATTTAAAGCCAGGTTTGTTGTAAAAGGATTTGCACAGAAAAAGAGCATTGATTTTGATGAGATTTTTTCTCCGGTTGTTAAGATGACTTCTATTCGTACTATTTTAAGTATTGTGACTGCTAAAGATTTGTATTTGGAACAACTAGATGTGAAAATTGCCTTTCTCCATGGTGATTTGGAGGAGGAGATATATATGGAATAGCCCCAAGGATTTGAGGTCAAAGGTAAGGAGAAACAGGTGTGTAGATTGAAGAAGAGTTTGTATGGCTTGAAACAAGCACCTCGGCAATGGTATTTGAAATTTGATAGTTTTATGGCTGAGCAAGGCTACAACTGGTGTAATTCTAACCATTGTGTTTATTTTAAGAGGTTGGATAATGACAACTACATTATTTTATGTTTATATGTTGATGACATGCTTGTAGCAGGGTCTAACATGGATCACATAAGAGAGTTAAAACAACAGTTAGCACAATCATTTGCTATGAAGGATTTGGGGCCAGCAAAACAAATTCTTGGTATGAAAATTTGCAGAGATAGGAAGAACAAAAAATTGACTCTATCTTAGGCTGATTATGTTGAAAAGGTGTTGCAGAGATTCTATACGGAGAATGCAAAAGCTGTCAGCACACCTTTGCCTAGTCATTTGAAATTGACTAAGGAGATGTGTCCTAAGACATAAGAGGAGGAAGAAAAAATGTCTAAGGTACCATATGTTTTAGCTGTAGGAAGTTTAATGTACGCCATGGTATGCACAAGACCAGATATTGCACATGCTGTAGGAGTCATAAGTAGATATGAGTCATCCTGGATTGGAGCATTAGAATGTAGTAAAATGGATTCTTAGATATTTGAGAGGTATATCCAATAGACACTTATGTTTTGGTGGCTCTAATACTAATTTAGCAGGCTATGTGGACTTAGATTTGGCAGGGGATATTGATACCAGGCCGAGTACTACAGGTTATGTATTTACCATAGGTGGGATAGTGGTGAGTTGGATCTCTAGGTTGCAAAAGGTGGTTGCCTTATCCACCACGGAAGAAGAGTATGTAGCTACCATAGAGGTAAGCAAGGAGATGATATGGCTGCAATCATTCATAGAAGAATTGGCCAAACAACATGCTAAAAATTATTTGTTTACAGACAACCAGAGTGCCATACATCTTGCAAAGAATTATGCCTTGCATTCAAAGACCAAACACATATAGTTGAGGTATCACTTCATTTGGTCAGTATTGTATGATGGATAGTTATGGCTGGAAAAGATACATATAGATGAAAATC
The DNA here is from genome assembly GCA_027924645.1 of Cunninghamia lanceolata. Lineage (NCBI taxonomy): Eukaryota > Viridiplantae > Streptophyta > Pinopsida > Cupressales > Cupressaceae > Cunninghamia > Cunninghamia lanceolata. Next base: position 2,912,272 of record BSBN01001053.1, on the reverse strand, counting down.
TAGCAGATATGTTTATGAAGGTAGTGAGAAGGGAGAAGCTAAGCTCCTCTTCAGCTTCGATTGGTCTTCAAGATTGAAAATAAAAAAATAGAACCACAGAGTCCAGGGTGCTTATTTTCAATGGGAGCTATAGGATTACCAGTGTTATGATCAGTCAAGCCAAGTGGGAGATGATATGGTGTGGAGTCTGATTAGTCTCCAAGTGGGAGATTGTTGTTATATGGAGCCTAATTAGACTCGGAGTTTAAATTTACCCCACTTTTATTAGCACAGTTTCCGCCCAAATTATTTAACAGGGTCAAGGGGCAGCGCCCCTTGCAGGGTCCAAGGGGCAGCACCCCTGGTGCACTCCCTATCACGATATAGGGCAGGGGCTTGTGGGCAGCGCCACTGAAACCTCCAACAATTTTTATTATTTTATAAAGGTGTCGGGAGTTATTTTTCTATTGGCCGACATAAAAAAACCTATTTTTGTAACCAACATAAGGCTTGATAAAAGTGACTAAGGGTTAGGGTTTTTGTTGATATTGTATTGTAGCATTTGCAGCGGTATTGTGTTGCAAGGGATTTCTTGTTGTAGTTGGTTTGATTTGTTGGATACTAATATTGGACTGTCTGTTGGTGGATGTAGCCTAAGTTTGGGTGAACCATGTTAAAACTTGTCTCTCACTGTTATTATTTCTATGTATTTTTGATTCCTTTGTTTAATCTTTATTTGCATTTAATTGATATCTTCTGCATGCAATTCCTAACAAAGAGTTCCTACCAATAGCCCTTTTGTAAGTTATTCAATTTGCCCAAATGACAAACTTAATCTTATCATCCCACCTCTTTGTATTTGAATCTAGTGTCTTCTTGATGATGTTTATAATGCTTTTGTTACTAGAATCAACTTGACCATCCCCTTATGGATGATAATGGGAAGAATGTGTAAAATCTATCCCATATTTAGAGAATACATCAAGGATATCATGGGATCTAAAACATATTTCATTGTCAACAACTATGCTTGTAGGCATACCAAACCTTGTGAAATATATTGTTTATTAGGAAGTCAATCACTACTTTAGATGTTTCATTTCTTGTAGGTATTGACTCTACCTATTTGGTGAAGTAGTCAATGGCTACAAGGATCCACTTGTATCCATTTCTAGATTTTGCAACCATCTTCGTAATAAAATCAAGATCCCATTGTTGAAATGGAGCCTCAACTAATATAGAAGGGGGAGTGTGCCTACAAACTTCATCTCGCCTACAAATATTTTGTAATCATCACACTTTATAACAAATTTGGCCACATCCTTAAATAATGTAGGCAACCCGTATCCTACTCTAATTACTTTGTGGGCAGTAGTTTTTGACATGAAATACCCCCCACAAAGTCTGTGATTGCATTCATTTATGACCTTAATAGACTACTCATGGTTCTTCCTTGATGATCATTCAATCTTGGAGGACAACTTAGATTCTCTAGATAGAAAACAATACCTTTATAGCATGTATCATCTTTAAAAGGATAGTGATAAAGTGTTGAACTATAAGTTACCCCATGTATTTCTACCACATCTAAGTTTGCATCTGCCATTAGCTTGGCAAGGCCCTGACCTCTAACCAAATTTATGGTTTGCACCTCCATGTCATATTCTTGGATCTTATTGATCCATCTATACGCTTTTCCTGAAACCTCTTGTTGAGAAAAGATGTCCCTCATAATAATATGAGGCACATAAGAAATGATTTTTTCTCCCACAAGATAAGGCCTAATATTCTTTGCATCTTTGACAAGATGATATGCATGTTTTTCCATGATTGAGTAGTTTAACTTAGCATTTTGCAATGATTTACTGAATAAGATGCTTGGATGCTCATATCCATCAACATTCTTTTGAAGTAGCATGACAACAATGGTGTAAAAGGAAGCAAAATAAAACAATTAAAAATGCTTTTTATTGGGTGAATATTTTGTCGTTTAGCTAACCAACAGAAAACTGGTTATATCGCCACAGCTATAATGAGACTAAGTCTCTACTCTCAGCAAGGGGAGGTTCCCTCTAGATAATGAGATCTTTCTAATGAGCAACTTTTAATACTTAAATAAACTAAAACTATTCTTGGGGTGTTTTCATTGCATCCTATTCTCTTTTTTTAGAATAGATGTTTCTCTCTTTCAAAATGACAACTTCAAAAGAAATGATATTTAATAAGTCCTGAACCGAGACAAACCATAGAAACACAAATTCTTCTATTGTTTGACTTATTTCCCACAAATAAACTTGATTGAATTCAAATGTAGCTCAAAGTCTCCACTTTCACCCACTATGATATAACTAACTTGAACACAACAGTTTATAGCACAAAGTCTTTAAACAATTCTATCTTCACAAATGTAAACACAAACTCCTGCAATGAGAAAATAACACAAAGTCTATTTAACCAAAACAAGAACACTTCTCTCAATTTCCAACAAACTCCACAATTCCAACAATGATCCAATATAATATAACACGAACGACATAAGAACATTGATATCATAAAACAATATGATTCAACTCAAAGTTTGATACTCAAATTGCTTGCTTATATTGATATTCACTTGAAAATTTGATAAACATAAAAAGCTCAAAGTCTTGAAATGTTTTCCAATTCAGTAGAGTTTCTTTGTAATAGATAAAACATAGAAATTACAATAGAGGCCCTCTTTATTTATAGGGAGGAGCCTAGAGCAAAAATAGGAAAATTTTAACTACTTTGACTTATTCAAACAAAAGAGTCCTATTTGACTCATGAATTCTTTTGTCTCATATGTAATTTCATTTGAGAAAATTACATGTGAATATGTCCATAACAAAATTCAAATTAAATCTACAAGACTGAAAATAAACTAAGGCATTGAAAAGGAACTTCAATTGCCACCATCGTTCTTATTCAAAAAGTTTTTATACATAGTTTGTACTGCCACCATTTCACATACATTGGGCTTCATTGTATTCTTTGAGATGGTATGAGTCCTAAGAATTGCATCTTTAACCATCTTTATTACTTTCTCATGTTTCTCAAGATTATCCTTTAGATTTTCAAAAGTTGAGTGATGATCATAAAGGTTATCCATCGAAACCACTGTAGGCACTTCATCTTCAAATTTCTGCTGCACCATCTTCTTGAAAGCATCTATCATCTCCCTTGCTGAGAGAAACTTGTGACCTTCACCTATCAGAGTGCATGGTAGTTCCTCTAACCTATGTAGAAGCAAGACATTACTGTCTTCACTATTTTCACACACTTGGCACAAGTTATCAAGTAAACCTTTTATCACATTGATGTGATGGGCAATAGATTCCTTGGTCTTAAGATAAGACTCTCAGTTTGAAATGACACCAATGGCAATCAGATTCTTTATTTTGATCTTCTTCATCTCAATCCATTCCTCTAAACTTTCTTCTTGATCTTGTAGTTCTTGAGAAAGTAAATTAATAATGTCATCTAGCTCAGCTTTTTCCTTGTCCATCTTTCCTTTTCTTTCCACTGTGGTCTTCAAGAGAATCCTTCCTCATGCCAATAACTGTTCCATAGTATCACCAACCACTCTTCCTCTGGCCTAAACTTTCTCAACTTTTTGAATAAGAGGGTCATCAATAGTTATTGCCATAGGTTCCACGATCACAGATGATTTTATTATTTTCTGAAGAATAGCAGCAAGTTGTTCTGCCTTTGCTTTGTACTGCTCTTTCTCCTTCTTGACCTCATCATATTTCTCAAGCAATGAACTTGCAGTAGCTTGAAAATCTGCGTTGATACCTTCATGAAGTATTTTACCTAACTCAACTCTGGAGACAATATAATCATTCATATCAAAGGTATCTATAGTAGCATCATCTGGTGGCTTAGCAATTTCTGCATATCTGATTCCTTTTTCATTAATAAGCCTAGAAACAGTTTTAGGTTTCTTTTTCTGGGCCTTTGGCTTAGCAAAAAGTAACTTCTCTATATCAATTTCATTTAGTGAAATTGCTTGCTTCTTTCTCTTGGGAGTGTATGCAGACAACCATGGAGGTAGTGTTGAGGCACCAACATTCAGAGAAGAATCAATTACCTGTTTAGCTAGATCCATGCTCACACCTATTATAGTAACAATAGGACTAGTGTTGGTAAAAACTGCACTTGTGTCAACAACTTTCTCTGAACCATCTAGAAAATGCTCCAGAACAGATTGTTCACCAATATCAAATAATGGGGAAGATAAACTTGGAATAGAACCAGAAGAATCAAACGTGGTCCCAAAACTTGTTCTTAAAGAGGTAGGGTATTATTAGAAGAAACAACAAAAATAGGTGATATAGGAACATTGGAAACTACTGGAAAACTACCAGAAACAGGAGCATGAGGTAGGGGTGTAGAAATTTGTGATTCCGGTGGGAGATCCTTCTGAGGAGGCCGTTGTGAATCACCAAGTTGTTCTTGTTCTACATTCTCTTCTTTGTCTTGTTCTTTGTCACCTTCCTCATGAGATTTTTCAATCATTTTTGCTTGCCCAACATTTTGTTGTTCAATCTCAATATCTTCAATCTCCATTTCATCAACATTTGTATCTTCGGCACCTGATTCTATGACAATAGAAGTTCATGCATCTTTCTTCTTACCTCCTTTAGATACAAACTTGATTTTTGGTTTATGCACTTTAGAAGAAGAAAGAGTGTCACTCTTGTTCTTTGTTCGATTTTCTATCTTTTTCCCTGTTTGTTCCTGAATCTTAGTTTCTGATCCAATAAGAAATTCCTTAAGACTTATTCCCTTACTTCCTAACCACACATTTGTATTGGCTAGAATTGGCTGAAATCTTTTCCTGATTGAAGTTTCTTCTTTGAAAGACCATTTGACCTCTGGTAGAGGCGAGGATTCAATGTTCTCAACATTGTATTTGGGATCCAAAACATCCCCTTCATCTTCCATTCCTTCTAAAATATCTACAAGGCCTAATTCTTCAATCTGACTCAAGTGAAGTTTGCAATAATCTAGCTTCCTGATCTCATTATGTGTTCTGAGATCAGTCCAAATATCTTCAACCATTGGCATATGGAAACCTAACTTCCTCTTGATCTTGTCCTACACTCTTCTGAAATCAAAATGATCTCTTTTCTTGAAAGTCTTCATAGTAATCAGTTACATTTCTGATTCAACTGCTTTGGCCTTGGTGGTTGACTGAACAAAGTACCTCCCAATTTCTACAAGAAACTTAATTCTTGACATTTTCAGCTCCATCTACTTATTGTGTACAATAATCAATTGCCTACATAGTTCTATCAGAATAATTCTATCACTGGGATATCATGGAAGCATATACGGATAACTAGGATAATATCCCACTCTGAGGTAAGTGAAAGTTGGAAACTATAAAAAAAAACAACCAAAAGAGTTGACCACCTCCCAAGCCTCATCTGATACTCTTTTTTGCTCAAGTTCATTATTCCATAAACACATGAATACTGAAAAGAAGGCATCATTAACTCTATGGAAATGATGGATTGATCCCTTTAGAGTAATCTGTGGATAATACTCACAAACTAGAACCAATCTCCTATCACCAACTTGAGTCAAATCAGGAAAACTCCTCATGCTTGCAGTAGCATACACCAGATATGAAGTCATATAAAACTTGAAAGTTGTACTAACTTTCACCAGTTGATCTTACAGAGCATTGCTGATCTGTTCCCCCCAGAAGATTTTCTATTGACCCTGAGAATCCCCTTAATGTATGTATACATCCATTCCTGAAACTTGGATGAAGAAGGGAGACCTCTGATCCAACTCAATAGTGTAATCAAACCACTTACCTCCTTGACAAAATCACTTCTCGGGAGGTCTTTCAGCCATTTGGTCAAATTAGTTTGAGGAATCTTTAACCACTTACTATTAATATGTTTCCTTGTAGCTTCAATATCTTCATCATAATCCTTTTGCCCTGAAGCAAAATCTATTTCACCAACATTTACAATTGGAGGACACATAAAGATTTTATCAAGAAACTCTGCATCTAATCTCATGATCACATTTCCTTGAGAATCAGACACAGTCCTGGTGTCCCTATTATAGTGACTGGCTACCTGAAGAACAAATTTAGGATTGTGGGCAGTGATAGGAAAAGAGGCAACCAAGTGAATGTTGCTTTTGATAATCTTCTACATATACCGAGTAGGATTTGACTGCTTTGTTCTATCCACAAACTCGGCCATGTCCACATGACCAATCTCTGTGTCTTTGATCTCGTCCACAATGGATTGCAATGAAGTCACGGGGAAAACCCCTTGGTACTTATACTTCATAATTTTAGCCTTCGATGGGGATGGCTCTGACATCATCTTTGTGAAGAAAACTGGAAACAATGTCCACCACAGATATTTGTTGAAACTGTAAAAATCCATGATCTCGCAGTAAGGGGAAAAATGGGGAAATTGGGGTTATTGCGAATTGACGATCATGAACACGGGAACATGCATTGAAGGGATTGAGAGCGCGCAAGTCAAGAAATTAGGGCAAAAGTGGGCTATAGGTATCATTTGGCAAAAGTTTCCAGAGTTAGGAAAAAAATTCAAGAAAATATGCATGGGCGGCTAGAATAACTACTCCTACATGTGGGGTAGGTCACTAGCATGCACGGTCGGTGGATTTGACCATTGTTGTGTGAGGGAGAAATTAAGTTTGATGCAACCTTTAAAAGTTTGATGCCCTCTTAGAAGGTTGGAGAAATTAAAAATAACAAAATACAATAAATTTAAACCTTTAGAAGGTAAAAATGAGTAACATTAATGCCAACACGAGTGACATTAATGTCACTTTAGTTCAATGATTCACAAAGATTCACATGGGCGGTGAAATCAACTGACATTGCACATCAATGAATCAACATGCATGAGTGGAGGAAACGACCGCCCGAGGATATATGACCCAAAACACATGTATGAGCGACACTTTCAACTGCCTCTACATGTGAATCTAAAATAACACAAGTATATGCACAAGCGGCAAAATCGATCGATGATGCATATCAAAACAATAACAAACATGCAAGAGTGGTAGTTTTGACCGCTAGTGCACAAGAAACCTGAAAGTTTTCTAACACCCTAAAATGGTCAAAATTGATATTTTGACAAGCTTATAACCTAGTCAATTTTCACGAACTTCGAGGAAAATGACCTAGGAGAAAATTACAAGCTATTATATGGTGTCAAATGACTTCGCATGAGGTCAAGAGAACTTACCTCAATTTGCAAACTTAGAGTGTAGGCTATGAAATAGACAAGTTTCGTAGGGGTTGTCTATAAAATGAGCGCAGATGATTTTAAGGACAACACTTTTAATAGTCAAGGCTTGCCAATACCAATACCTTATTTAGTGTATCTTTGATACCCATGAAGGAGTCAGTTGATTCCTTTTCCCAGCTAACTAATTTCCCTTTCTTGAGCACTTTGGAAATAGCCTTCATTTTCTCAGCAAAGCTAGGAACAAACCTCCTAACAAAATTAATTTATCCAAAGAAGGATTGTACTAATTTAATCATTTTAGATTGAGGTATAAGGTCTATTTCTTTAAATCTTTTTGGATCAATGTTCACACCTTCCTTAACACCAAATATGCATTTCTTAGGATTTAAAGAAATCCCATATTCTAAGTACCACTGGAAAATTAGCTCTAAGTGTTTACAATGGTCATTTCTATCCAGGAAAGGGGTTGGACAATGGCACAATTATTATGTGAGTGTCAGGGATAAAAGGCATTTCCTGACTAGCAGTAGTGGCATCCTTAACACCATTGATGTTTCCACTCACCTTAGCTCCATTTTTCTCTTCTTGTGAACCTTTCTTTACTTGACTTAGCTTGTTGCCCATTTGCACATTTACAAATTTATTCTCTGGAACATATTTCTTCTACATAGGAGTTTCAGGCGTGGATGACCTCTTCTTTTACGCTGACCTTTCTACAATTTTGTGCACACTCTTATCTGTAGTGTCTTTATTTCTAGTATCAACATCTATTTTCTACTTTCCTTTACTAGGAGGCATGTTCAATGACTTTGGTATTATTGTAGATCTAGTTTCCTTTCTATCATTTATTTACCTTCCTCTAAGTTGATACTCACTCTAAACTTTCATTATAGCTACATTAGTAATAGCCTTGACATCTTCATTTCAAGGCTTTTCTCTCTTATATCTTTGTTACATGAGTTCCTTGAGATTCTTGAAATCATGGCTTTGCAGCTCATATTGGACTTGATAACTATCATCATCATATTGAAATGATTTATCACTTTCATATGTGTGAATCTAGTCCACATCAACATCTTCATAATATTTAGGGGTACCATCTTCATTTGTAAATTACTTCTCCTTCAAGAATGCAACTACAACTGCATAATTAGCTAAATTATGAGGAAAAAAGCATACCCCACACCATAATGAATCATCTTGGACATTTAATGAACCACTTGTCTATCATTTTGACCTACTCTTTTAGGCCAATCACTGTTATAGGGCGTATTGTGTAATTTGTCCTTCATTGAAAAGTGTAGCAACATGGTTAGAAAGAAAACCCTTCTTATTTCTTGCAACCCGATAGGATAAATCTTTCATTTCCCCCATCAACTTATCAATATTGTCTTTAGTTGTGAGAGACTTATTTGAAGTACCAATATCTAGCCTTAGGATCTTTACATCATCTCTCTTTACATGCCTTCTGTATTGAGAAGGGGGGGGTGAATCAATATCCAAACAACCTTCAATTCTTTCAGAGCAGTTTAAAACTTAGACGTTACAATATTAACATAAGCATGAAAGATGAACACAATGCACATCAACAAATAACACTAGATGTATGTGGAAAACCCCCAAAAGGGGAAAAACCATGGTGAGGATTAACTCACAATATATGAAGCTTACTGCTATAAAAATTACAACTTTGTTTTAGGGCAACAACCCAAGGAAGCTACTACTCCCTGCTGACTTTGTTTTAGGGTCACTCCCAAGGAAGTTACTACTCCCTGAAGGCTTTGTTTTAGGGCTACAACCCAAAGAAGCTACTACTCCCTGAAAATTTATTTTAGGGCTACAGCCCAAGGAAGCAACTACTCCCTGAATTGAGAATGAACTTAGGAATGATTATAGTATGATAGTCCTTCTACTACCTAACAACTGACATTGAAGCTCACACCTTTGATGATTGCAATTCTACTTCTTTTGATGATTAGATCAATTAGGCACACTCTTCACTTCCCTCCTATCACAAAAATGTATTCAAGATGAATCAGGACAGCCCTAATTACTTCTGCTCTTTCTCCTTCAATCACACATCATAATGCATAACATGTTCATGTTCTACTCTTTACACATAAGTATTCTTCATTTCGCAATCATACTCCACCTAGATCAACTAGGTTCACAATATATACATGATATTACATTGATTACATTTCAAGTTGGGCATGTTGAATACATGGAATACTAAGAGGGGGGGTGCGATGAATCAGTATTCTATAAAACCATTCTTTCACATGTTCTTTAATCCATTTACCAAAATCAATAACATGAAAGCAAAATAGACATAAGAAGAGTAGAAACAGAGTCATAACACATAGACACCAGGATTTTTATGGGGAAAACCCAAAAAGGGAAAAACTATGGTGAGTGTTAGTTCACAATATATTATGATATCAAAACTGGATTACAAAAGGCTCACTGCCCAAGAACTCATTGTCCAAAGAAGTGCTCACTGCCATAGAGAAAAGAAGATACAGAAAGAGTGGCTCACTGCCAAGAAAGAACTATTACAATTTCATCTACAAAATGTTGGAATACAGTTCCATTAATAGCTCAAAATATAGATTCAAAGGTCTTCATTATGTCTAGCCTACTTTTCTGCCCTACTTCACACATACTCTGTTCTTCTACCCTCTGCACTCTTATTGTATTTTTCACATCACAAATTTAGAGTTGGGTCACACACACACACACTTACACTTCTGCATCACATTTAAATCCATTGGGTATTTATATCCGCAACAAGATCTAACTCAAAATTCAGTCGACTTGCCAGTGATGATATGTGTACACAAAAAGCTATACTCGGTCATCTTGAATTCTTTACATGAAGTTATACGGACCAATGTAAACCTTCAAGAATTTTCATATGGGTGTGGACCTATTTTAGAACCGCTCAGAATAAATATTCAAGTAATATATCTTCTCCACACAACGATCCAACTGAGTCTCAGCTTCATTCTTAAGTATACTCTTAACCTTGTTGTCTGTCATAACACAACTTCTAATGTGGACCACACTGAACTCCAAGATTCATATTAAACATTCATTAGGCATCACTAATCATACCTTTATAACTATAGATCATGATATTCTTATGTGGCGAGATGTGGATCTTTGAACTGATGACTATCTTTGTGAAGCACTGTCCAACTGAATGCCGATACTTAGAAGCTTGTAGATGATCTTCTGGTGAACTTAAGAATTTGCAAATTTGGAACTAGATACTTCTCATATGTGTTTATAACACCTCCAAACCGCACATCAAAACAATCAATACCAGAGGAATGCAGACTGAAATACTCAGGTGTTCTGCATTGTTTGTAACTAGACTCTGCTTACCCAGACTTAGGCAATTCACATTATGACTTCTGGAGATTGTCAGACATGAAACTTGGAATATAATACCATCAAATAGTTATATGCAACATACTAGAACCACAAACCAAAGTCTTCATTTGTAGAGGAGTATCAATCAATTCTCTGTCACTGACTCAATGAGCTGCCAATACTTAGTCAATTTGACTAAGTTATTCTTACCGAACCAAAAATACTATGCATAACTTGTCTCAAGAACTATCTCCAATCATATCTGGTTGTTTCCATCAATGACAACATCAAATATCCAATATATTAGTAGTGTCTCTTGACCATGTTGCCAATAATCTCCCCCTTTGGCATTGATGGCAACACTTAGTGAAAAATTCTCACATTGCTCCCCCTTACTATGTACACTTTGTTTTTTCTCCTTCCCTTAAGATGTTTGGCCATTTTCCCTTGGTTCTTCTTCTCCCCCTTTTACATCAATGGAAAAGGTGTATGTACAAGTATCAAAATTGTGTCAAAATTGTAAAATTGTTATCCTTGTCCGCATATGTATAGGTGTAATCATATAGCTTCTTTACTAAAAGGTGGAGAGGATGTCTGAGTATATGAATTTCAATTGAGCTATCTCTCCATCCCATTTGGCCTTGGCACTGCTCAAAATTTGAATGTTTCCAATCACTTGAAACACTAATTCCTTTGCTTTATCTACTGTGGTAGGCACATCAGTTATTTCCTTTATTTTTGTTGCCTCTACTAGAAGACTAGTCATAGAATCAATCTTAAATTCTATTATTTCTTTGACTTGGCACATTCTGCTCTTAGTGGCCTCTTTCTTATTTTGCAGACTGCTTATGTTTGCATGAATGCCTTCAATTGCTGCCTTTTTTTGCTAATGGAATCAAATGCATGATCAAATGTTTCTGAGATTTTAATCAATTGGAGTTCCAAGTCATCTATTTTCTCCTTTCATTCCTTTGTTGTCTTAGGCCATTTTAGACAAAATTTGTATATGTCACTAGCATCCTTAACAACAGTATCTATGTTCTTGATGCTATTGTCTAACAAAATTGTATCTTTAGCTAGCTTATCCTTCAACTCAACTAACCTCTTATCACTTATTTCTGTCCTAACCTTAATATCTATAGCTTTTTCAAAAGATTCAAAATGTGAACTTACAGAATTTAATAGCATTTTGAACTGTTCAGTTGGGGCAAGAGATGTGTCCTTATGCAGCCCAAGCATCAATTTTTTTGAAACATTGGATGCCTCAACAATAAGCTCACTGTCTTGAATATGAGACCTTAGGATTTCTTCCTGAGATTTGGCTTGAACAATTGATATAGTTTGAATTTCTGTAGAGGTGACATTGAGGCTAGGTTTATTGGTCCTTACAGCAACTCAAGTGAGTCAAAAATCCGTGCTTCTTGCTGCTTATCCAAAAATTCTCTAACAATGTCAACCGGATAATGAATGGCAGCAGTGTCTCTTACCACTTCTTCTTTGTTCTGCTCCAGTGGATCTAGCTCCATAGCTCTTTGCTCATCAATTTTGTGTTTTGGAGAAGGACTCTTCTTAGCTTGCTCATCCTCTTGATTACCTTGATCAACATTTTTAGTTTGCTTTGGGGGGACTTTAGTATTCTCAAGAGTCTTATCTCCTTCTTGCTCCTTTATTTCTTCATCTTTTCTAGGGATTAACAGAGGAGTCTTTGTTTGATTCAAATCTTGTTCAAAGATGTCTTCCGAAAGAGGATTTTCATCACCAACATTTATTTCTTCCTTATCAAATATTGTTGGGATGTTGAGTTCTTTTAGGACATCAAGAGTTATTTGTTTTGTGTCCTTAACCAACTTCTCTATATCTCCGGACATCAAAATGTTGGTCCTTGTTTTTATGTCAAGATTTCTCCCAATTACCTTGCCGACTCTTGTTTTCTCTTCATTTATTATATCTAGACACAATTATATCAAGGCATGTTCTCTTAATTCCAAGTCTTTGGCCATTGCTGCTTCTTTTCTAGCAGACATGATACTGCCGAGGCTTTCAAGTAGATTTGTAATTACCTCAAGGAGGGATTTGTTAAACATTTCTAGAAATTTGATCATTGCAGATGTTCTTGTCTGCATCATTATACTCATCATACAAGTCTGCTATAGGCTTTAGATTGCCATGTGCTGCCATAGCATTTAGAACATCTTCCAAATTTAATGTAGCTTCTACTTTCTCAGGCTCTGTTTACCTTGGATTTTTCTTATTTCTTCTCTTATCGGAGGGCTTGTCCTATTTGCTCTTTGAGACTTCACTGGCCTTAGTCTTCATTTTCTTTACCTCTTCATCTGTCTTAGTCTCCTCATCATCAGCTCCTACAATAACATACATTCTTTCCCTTGGTTTTCATTCTTTTGTGCTCTTTTGCAGTGGTTTCCTTTACAGGTGCTTCTATACTCATAGGAGTGGGGCCAAGGGACTTGGATGCTGCTTCAGTAGAGGTTGATCCTCTTGTTCTTCTTTTTGGTACTGCAGACTCCTATTTTCTTTTCAGGCTCTTCCAGAGCCTTCATTAGTTCATCTTGCTTATTTTCTCTAGCTGCTCTTTCTGCTTCAGACTTTGCTCTTGCTTCTACAATTTGTTCTTTGGTAAACCCCTTGCTCTGGGCATATTCATCTGCCATTTTTCTAGCCTTCTTTACACTTTTAGGCTTTCTTAATTCAACATGAACTTTGATAGAAATTTCTTCATAGGTGCTAAATCTTTCTTTTGTAGGATCTCTGGGCTTACTCAACATGAATTCAGTGTAACCATTCAACACATTTTTAGCTACTTCATAGCCCATTGAAAGGATCCAAACTATCCTTGGCTCCACAGCCACCATCATGCATTGATCCTTATTTACAATAAAGCATATGTCATTTTTGTACTTTTTCACAATTGACTTAGATATTCTTTCCCTTAATTGCATGACCTTTTGAAAGTTTTTGAAATAGCCCCATAGGGCTTCATTCTATGCATCACAACTGCCTAGGCTATTCAAATGATTTCTAATTTGTGTGGCAACAGGTTTGTTACTAAGCCAGATTAAATTTCCCATTTTGGGAAACTCTTTCATAAAATAGAAGAATAGGAAAAGAATTAATGTACCAAACTTGAATGGATACTTATGCTCCTTGGTCTTCTTTAGATTTTCCATTAGTTGTTGCTGGAGCAATTCATAGAGATCATAGTCAACATTCTTCTTGATCATCTCATAGGTAGTGTAAATGGTTGAACTAGAGACAGAGTTCTCCTCGTTTGTGAAGTATATCTTGTAACCAACCACCATCGATGCAAACCTTACTGCATGGTCTTCAATGTTGTTAACTGTCAATGCCCTTTTTGTCAAATTGAGCTCCAGTGGCCTCCTTCACAGTGCTATTCTTTACAACCTTTAGTACAGGCACCTTTCCAGTAGAATTCAATCCTATCATAGCCCTAATAGCCTCCTTTGTAATCATGAAGGATATGTCAAGCCACATGAATTCATCATGAATTCTTCTCAATACATACTGAACCCATTCATCCTCTGTGAATGTTGGAAAGTCTAAGTATTTTATGAATTTCTTTTCTGCCAATGCCTTGTACTCTTCCTTCAACTCAAAATCATCACTGGTTAGATGTTTTAGGTGCAAATATATAAGTTGGCTACCGCCAAGTTCTTCTAGGGCAACATGAATGTATGCTCTAATGTCTTCTTTATGCATTACACCATACGACACTCCTAAAAATGCACCATTAGGGTCGACTTCCATAGATTTAAATGGATGTTTCTTGAATTTTGGTCGAGGTCTCTCAGTGATATCGATTACTTGTGGTGTCGCCATTTCTGTAATAATTCAAACAAGTTCATAGTAGGGTTTCAAATTGTAAATACCTCTTTATGCCAAACTAGGGTTTTCTCTACTTAGAATCACTGGAAATTGCTGATGCCGCTTAGGGTTTCGCTTCTGCTCTCCTTAGATACTTGAAAACTCAAATGCAAAGTGATTAATCCTTCCCATGCAACCCTTTTAAACCTTTGATTACCAAAACTTAATTTCCATAAATGCTATTTTCCAAAAAGCTGTGAAACACTTCACTGTTAAGCACATTCGATCAAGATTTCTCTGCAATGTGTTGCATTAGATCTTTTTCTGCCAGTTTCTTCTTCAAATGATTCATCCAATACTTGTTTAACTCATTCCTTAGTGCTGGATTTTAGCACCCACTATTTGGCTAGGGGATCAAGATGTTTAAAAAGCTCCCCCTAAGCTAGAGCTCCCAATTTACTTCCCGAAGGAAGTATCTGCATTAGAAGTTGGTGCGGATCCATCCTTGACCTCTTTTACATCCTTCTTAATCTAGATCTTACTCATTTACTTCTTGGTTTCTATCATATCAACCTTGTTTCTTTCCCTTATCTTCCCTCTGCTCTATTTTCTTCTCTTTTGCAGAATAGTTTCTTTTCACATTCTTGCCTTTGTAGAATTTTGCAACATGTCCATGTCTATTGCAATTGTAGCAAACAATATTCCTTTGTCTTTGATTCCTTCCATTAATTGGATTCATTCTTGATCTGCATTGGTTAGCCATATGCCCAAATCTATTGCATGCAAAGAATTTTCCATTGAAAGATTGAGTATTCCTTACATTGTTAACACCATTCCTTATTAGACTCCTACATTCATTTGCTTTATGACCAATTCTCTTGCAATTGAAATACTGACCAGAAAATGATGGGACATTTTGATTTATTCTTCTCCTACATTGAGTAGCATTATGACCAAACTTATTGCAATTAAAACAATAGTCATTGAAAGATGGGTACTTTTGAACATTTGGTTGCCTGACTGGAGGTCTTCTAGGTCTGTTTCTCTGATTCTAAACCTAGTTGCCTCTGACTCTCTTCATCTCAGTGTTAACTTATCCTAATTTAGAGCTTTCTCCTTTTTCAAAACCCAAGCCTTGCTTGTCATCTAAGCTTTTCTAGCTGTTAATCAACTCATCAAGCTTTACAAAACTTATTTTGAACTTTTCTTTATAGCTATTAGCTACTTCCATATCATACTTCAAAAGCACAACATATTTTGCCAACTATTTACATTCTTCAAACTTGCCTTTCAAGGCTTGATTTAAATGCTCCTCAATCTCTTCTTTCTCCTCAACCAACATTGATAGACTGCTTAGGGTTTCATTTTCTACTTTCAATTGTTCACTTAGCTCTTTTCTCCTTTCCTTTGATTTCTTGACTTGCCCTCTTAACTTCAGGATGCATTCATCATCTGCTCTGACATTCTCCTTCAAATCCTAGATATTTGCTTCATACTTATCAATATCTTCAAGAGTAGTTTTTAGTTCTTGATTACTGACATATGTGCAATAATCAATTGTGACGCTGCTTGGAGTAAGATACCTTTTGGCTGCCATGTGTATACTTTCCTAGATCTTCCTTAAGTTGTTAGGCTTCTTCTAAGGAACCTTGCTCTGATACCAATTGTTGAAAACAAGGAATACTAAGAAGGGGGGTGAATTAGTATTCTATAAAACCATTCTTTCACATGTTCTTTAATCCATTTACCAAAATCAATAACATGAAATCAAAATAAACATAAGAAGAGCAGCCACAAAGTCATAACACATAGACATTAGGATTTTTATGTGGAAAACCCAAAAAGGGAAAACCATGGTGAGTGTTAGCTCAGAATATATTATGATATCAAAATTGGATTACAAAAGGCTCACTGCCTTAGGGATTACTGCCTAAGGACTCACTGTCTAAAGAAGTGCTCTCTGTAATAGACTCATTGCCATAGAGAAAAGAAGATAGAGAAAGAGTGGCTCACTACCAAGAAAGAACTATTACAATTGCATCTATAGAATGCTAGAATATAGTTCCATTGATTGCTCAAAATACAGATTCAAAGGTCTTCATTATGTCTGGCCTGCTTTTCTGCTCTACTTCACATATACTTTATTCTCCTATCCTCTGCACTCTGACTGTATTATTCACATCACAAATTCAGAGTTGGATCTCACACACACACTTACAATTCTGAATCACATCAAAATCCATTGGGTATTTATAGCCACAACAAGATCTACCTCAAAATTCAGTTGGCTTGCCAGTGATGAAATGTGTACACAAAAAGCTATACTTGGTTGGCTTGAATTCTTTACACAAAGTTATGTGGACCAATGCAAACCTTCAAGAGTCTTCATATGGGTGTGGACCTATTTTAGAACCACTTAGAATAATGATTCAAGTAATATATCTTCTCTGCACAACAATCCAACTGAGTGTCAGCTTCATTCTTTAGTATACTCTTAACCTTGTTGCCTATCATAACAAAACTTCTAATGTGGACCACACTAAACTCCAAGATTCATATTAAACATTCATTAGGCATCACCAATCATACCTTTATAACCACAGATCATGATATTCTTATGTGGCAAGATGCAGATCTTTGAACTGATGACTCTGTCTTTGTGAAACACTATCCAACTGAATGTTGATACTTAGAAGCTTGTAGATGATCTTCTGGTGAACTTCAAAATCCACAAATCTAGAACTAGATACTTCTCATATGTGTTTACAACACCTCCAAATGCCACATCAAAATAATCAATACTGGAGGAATGCAGACCAAAATACTCAAGTGTTCTACACTGTTTGTAACTGGACTCTGCTTACCCAGACTTAGGCAATTCACATTATGACTTCCAGAGATTGTTAGGACATGAAACTTGGAATATAATACCATTAAACAATTATATGCAACATACCAGAACCATAAACCAAAGTCTTCATTTGCAGAGGAGTATCAATCAATTCTCTGTCACTGACTCAATGAGCTACCAATACTTAGTCAATTTGACTAAGTTATTCTTACCAGACCAAAAATATTATGCATAACTTATCTCAAGAACTATCTCCAATAATATTTGGTTGTTGCCATCAATGAGAACACAAAATCTCCAATATATCAGTAGTGTCTCTTGACCATGTTGCCAATAGGGCAATACAACAAGAATATTATAATTTACAAGTCAGCCAGAGATTACACATCATGAAACATGTAGAGGACAAGCCTAGACATGAACTACATGCTACTCTAGGAGAAGAAACTCACCTTGTGAACTCCAACACCTACTTAACCTGATCTTAAACATTCTTCATAGCATCATCCTTCAAAAAATAACATCCGTACGTCACGCTCATTTGAAATAGGTTGCCCTTAAATAAGAACACATGAAGCTTGTAGCACATTAGCCATTTCAGCTTGGCGGTACACATAGAAGATTAAACATTGCTTGTAACACATCAAATCACTAGATACTATACAGAAGTATGCATTGAACCTCCTTGAACATGTTTATAAAATTGCATTGACAAATCTCCACATCTAGAGGAATGCAGAGCATTCCAACAGGTTTTCATCATCATTTTACTCTGCCAAAGCACATACTGAAACTCTGTCACTCATAACTTTTATTGATGAAGGTATATAGACTTTATCTCTTGGATTTAATACATTCACAACATACTAAACTTAGATTTTGAATTGCATGGCCATATCTTCAAACATGGAGGAATGCGGAGCATTTTCCCAAGTAGTCTCCCTGGAAGCTTCCTGCAGTAGAAATCTTCATCAACTTCCAGAGACTAGAACATTCTTGTGACAACTCAAACATCCTTAGAAGTGCTTCTAATTCCCATCTTAATGTGTCATATTGATACTTCTAATTCCCATCTTAATATATCTTCTTGATTCTTCTAATTCTCATCTTAATATATCTTCTTGATGCTTCTAGTTCTGATTGTAATGTGTCATCTTGATACTTCTAATTCCCATCTTAATATATCTTCTTGATGCTTCCAATTTTCATCTTAATGTATCATCATACTCAATTCTATATTGAACGAGGCATGAGATCCAACCATGAACTTCAGTAACCACATCAAATCCAATATCAACAACATATCAAACAATCCAAACTGAGTGTTGACAAGAGTGTTACAACCACATCAGTGACAACCCAACCAGAGTGTTGACATCAATGAAAACCACATCATAACCTTAGATAACATATGTGCAACACCTTCTAGATGCTCTTATATTGCTTTCTCTATTAATTTCCATGTTGTAAGATTCTCTTAGGGTATGAGGGATTTTTTACGAAGGTAATATCCCAATTTGGCATTAAATGCTCTACAATAAAGAACTAGACATATTGATTCATTTGGTCTTATATTTAAGGGCACCTTCCTCATGGTCACAATAGATCTACTATTGAGTTCAACAATAGTCTCATTAACACCTTTCTTGATAGTTGTCAACTAATGGATGGAAAACTTTGGATCAATCCTATCATACTATAATTTAAAGACTCATGAATTATGCCCATGAGTCTATGCTACTATCCATAAGACTCCTATACCATTCTTTTGCACTTTCTTATAAGGATTAGATAGACAAATTCATCTTTAATTTCATATTCATTAGTTACACTGATGAAGCATCTCAAGTTTTGTTTACCAGTGATAACATTGTTAGCTTGGAACTTAGGTACCTTCCCCCTAATCTCATTGAAAATTTGATTTGGATAATTAGGAATGACATAGAATTCTAGCTGTCTATATCTCTCCATTCCTAATGGCTATCTTAGTGGTGAAAATCTTTGAGCTAGTCTTTGATAGTGGACTCTCTTGTCTAATTGGTTGTTTTACTATTGATTTTGTTGTTGATTTCTTTCTAGCTAGTTAGGGGTATTATGATGTTGGGGCTGATTCTATTATTGGGTGTTTTGATTAAGTTGTTCTTGTTACAAGTCAATTTAATTTTGAAGTTCAAGATACCTTTGTATGACCTGATGAAGCAAGTCTAATTTTTGGCCAATTTCTATTTCTCTAAGCTCATTTTCAGATGGTATAGCTATATTAGCATCATGAAATGCTTGGTCTTGCTCTATATTAGTTCTTTGTGCAAAGGTTAGGGAGTTGGGGTGTGAGGTTACTCTTGAAGTTCTCACATGTGGAGGAGTAAATGCATTCATGTTTTCAACATGTGTTTCATGGGATGCATTTCTATTTCTTCCTCCTAGATTTATACTATCTCTTGGCATACTAGCTTCATGTCTATGGATTCTCCTACTTATTCTAATCATTTATCACCTAAATCATCTAAAGTATATGGATATTGACCCCTCAAATCAAACATGCTTTTTCTAGTAGAAGGACCAACATCATCTTTTGGAGGAGAAAGTCCAATAGATATACCTTTATTTCTAGCCTTCTAGGTAGTACCCTATCTTCTTGCTTGTGCTACAACTTTTTCAGGTTCTTGAGAATCCTTTTGATATTTTTCTCTTTCCATACTTGCTTCTTTGCTTTGATCTTTGAATAGGTTCATCTTGATAGAGTTGCCACTATCCTCTTGGGAAGAGAAAATTTTATTTGTTAGCAAAGATCTTTAGGATAACAACCTAGAACTTAATTCCTTCTTGGTAATGGTGCCAATTTGTTGGTTCCAAAAGTTGATGATCCTTCAAATACCTAAAGCAAGGATTTTCCTAAGTGTCGGGGGTGTCAAACTCAAGACAAAGACTTCAACTTAAGCTTAGGGTGAGGTAACTAAGGGCCAAATGGATAAGGTGGGTAAGACCTTCTTCTTTTAGCTCTACCAGACCAAGGGGGGTATTCCCTAAGGTGTGAGAGGACAAGAACAAATAATTTTATGTAATTGAACCTTGCTACAAACCATACCCATTGCACAGGAAACTCTAGTTTGAGTATCACTAGGCACTTGTATGCTAGTTTTGGAATGCAAGGGTACTACACCTTCATTAAGTAGATACACAACCATGCAGAAAGTATAAAAATGATACTCTTATATCCCTAATGCTGATGCATACATCTAGACATGGATGTGGGTAAAACAAATAACACAAATAAAATATAAGGACTAAGGTTTTGTTTTGTTTTGGTGTGTTAATGGGTGTTAAACAAGTAGCAACTTGATGCCTATAGCGAGTGAGGACAATAGAGTCTAGATATTAAACTAGAGGGGACACCAATGTGATCCAAATGATGATACCTTTATCAACGTAAAAATAAATATTATACCTGAGGCTTTAATGCATAAGATAGGATCTATAGATACAAAGAAGAATATAGATGGAATTACAAAACATCAACTCAATTATACCTTAATAATCCTTAAGAAACCACATAAAATTCCTATATTATATTAAAAAGACACAATGCAAAAGATTCACAAGGACTTTTATAGCCTTCTAGATGAAAAATTGTTCAAACATAACACTCAAAATAGTAAATGTGGTTGAGGGGCCAGGGCTTTGCTAAACCACTGAAAGTTTACACAATGCTCATGGAGACATCTGAAAAGATGTTGAATCTTCACTTTTAATTCACTCTTTGAAGATTACAATGCCCTATCATATCCTTTGATAGAAAACCTAAGAGAGATTACAATAAAATTGCCCTAAAAGTTGTTGTAGACACCCCAAATTCACCACCAATATCCATCTTACTAAGTTCTTGAAAATTAATTAAATTAATTAATTATCCTCACATTTAACTTGACTTCTTATAATTAATTAATCACTAAAATTATTAATTAATCATTCTCATTCCTCCCTAAGGTTAATTAATTAAACTAACTTAATTAAATAACCTTAGATCCTAATTCCTCCAACTTAATTAATTAATTAATCCATGATTAGTTAATTAATTAAGACTAATTAATCCCCTTTAACAATCTACATCACCCTCAATCCTTGTATTTTTAATCCTAATTGTTTAATCCATCTTCATGGATCAAGATCTAAACCATCCATCATTTGACATGTGTTCAAACCTCCCTTAATGCTCACACATGTGTGAGAATGCTAATCCATCCCACTCCTTGCTCACACATGGGTGATCTTGCCAACTTGGAAGCATCTTTGACTTCCACCTCATCCCTCAACCTTAACTAATCCCTCACTATCTGCTCACATATGTGTGAGTATATTACATGGGTCAATCTTGATCCTTGATTTCACACTTCCATCTCCACCATCCACTTGCATTGTTCTCCCTCTTCCACATGTTTTCATCTCATTCCATCCTACAAATTAAGGTAATCCTAATCCTCCTTGTATGGGGCCTCTCATCATGATACTTGTCCCAAGGCTAATGAATATAATCATGGAATCAATCCCAACCATTGATTTTCATCTCTCAATCACAACCATCCATTTTCCCATGGGAAAGTCTATTTAAGGAGGCTTACGCAAAGGATTTCATCACACATTCTCATGGTATCCATATGCTGCCAAATTAAGCAATATCTAAGCAATTGAGCATACACATTGCATCCTATGCATATGAACTTGATCATGGAGCACATCCATATGAACATAAGAAACTTCATTAGTAAGAAACTTATATTAAATCCTCCATTAGTAAGAATATATCGAATATCACTCCACCCAAATCTTTGTCATAGAAAATCTGATATATCACATGATTGTGACTAGAAACCAACATTGATTAGCCATGGAGGATAATCAAAACAATCTCCGAAATAACCCCCAGCTAAATCCCTATAACATTCCTCAAAGTAACATCCAAAACAACCCTCAAGATGGTAACACTACATTGATAGATGCTACACAATTTACCACAAGGTTGATTCTCATGAATTTCTACCGAAAGGGTATACCATTGGTCAATCTTCATCTAATCAACATAGACTACCTCAACAAGGACAAACATCTCAAGAAGTATCTTAAGACCTTGATGAAAGCTTGCAAGACCCCAAGATCTTAGATGCTTTAGATAGACTTTTGGCTTCCAATCAAAATCATTTCTTTCATCTACTTGCTAAAAAAGGAGCCAAGTTGCCTAATGACTATGACACATCCATGCTCAAGGAGAAAGACTCCATCAATAATGCTATTGCTTCTATGGGCAGGCCACAAATAACCCCTATTCAAACTATGTCTACCATATCATCTCTCATTCCCGATTCACCTTCACAGGAGTTTCCTTTGAACCCCTTCACCTATAAGTATATCAATCCACTTTATCAAGCCCCCACCTCAACACTTGAACCCCTTATTGTCCACATGGAGATTTATCAAATAACTCAAGCAAACCCTTTCTTCACCACATCCACACCTATGTCATCCCAAACTCCTCCACAAACATCACAAGTTCAAATGTCCATTCTTAATGCTACTAGTACCACTCCACCACAAGTGTCACAAGTTCATTCTTCCATGTCTAATATTGCTTATGTCACTCCACCACAAGTGTCACAAGTTCATTCTTCCATGTCTAATCTTGATTATGCCACTCCATCACAAGTGTCACAAGTTTAATGTTCCATGTCTAATCTTGCTTATGCCACTCCACCACAAGTGTCACAAGTTCAATCTTCCATGTCTAATCTTTCTTACGCCACTCCTCCACAAGTGTCACAAGTCTAATCACTCATTCCTCAAAACTACTATATCATTCAACCTCAACACTCCCAAAATCAACATTCCTACATCAATCCACCCCAACACTCCCAAAATCAGAATTCCTACATCAATCCCCCCAAAACACTCCCAAAGTCAACACTCCTATGTACCTCCTCCATAAAACCTGCAAACCCAACACTTCTACATGAATCCTCCCAAAAACAATCCTCAACATTCTTATGATCCATAAAATATCCATTAATATGCATCCAACACCAATCTATCCTATGGGGCACAACAACCACCACCCATTCAACAAGGTCTTGCTCAACAACAACCCATATGAGAACTTGATCTTAAATTTTCCAATCTAAAAAAGTAGATTTCTCATCTCACACTTGGACACACAAAGAAAAATTTCTCCTTAGAGGAAGTTTGTCCTTATCCTTTTGATAGGTCATTACCTATGATCCCTTTCCCCCCCAACTTTGACATGCAAAAATTTGACAAATATAAGGGAAAAGGTGATCCAAAAGGACATCTTAGAGAGTTTTATATTGCTTTCCTAGAGGTTGCCCATAATGACACTTATCATTTGCACCTCTTCCCTCATAGTCTTGGAGGCCAAGCAATAGAATGGTTTTCTCATCTACCCATGGGTATCAAAACATTTAATGAATTGGTTGAAAAGTTTGCAACCAACTTTTCCTACAATACTAAACATGAGATTTCCATGACAGACTTGTGCAATAATAAACAACGCAATGTGGAAACTTTCATCTCCTTCTTGCAAAGATGGAGAAACATGGATAATAAATTCCCTTGGCCTATCCTAGAAAAAATAACTTGTTAACATCTTCGTTCAAAATCTCAATCCTAAAATTGGATTTCACTTACAAATCCAATGTGCTAACTCGTTTGACAAAATACTTTCCAAAGGGACCAATATTAAAAAGGCCCTCATAGCAAATGAGTTAGTCAAAATATTCAAAGAGACCAAAAATAATCCTCAAACCTCTAATGATAAACCTCAATTTTGGTCCAAGAACAAGAATGTCATCAATGATGGTGTTGTGGATACTAAACACATTCAAACCTTCCAAACACCAGTCAACCGTTACTCCAAAACTACCCCATCTACTCCTTAGGAGAAACCCAAACAAGACTACCCCCTAGATGTAGGTTCACTCCTTTGGGAAAACCTATCGAATCAATCCTTAAGAAACTTGTACAAAGTGGACTCATCACATTTCCATAAGCTCATCAATATGATGAACCCACTTTCAAACCCTCTTGGTACAAAGACGATGAATATTGTGAATACCATAGAGTCAAATGACACAAAACCCTTGGATGCATGAAATTGAAAAACTTAATCCAAAATCTCATAGACAGAGGAGAAGTCACTATTGATGATCCTCCAACCCATGCAACAAACAAAGACCTTGACATGTACAAGGATCCATTCCCTCCACATGGTAAAGGTTATAATCCAGATAAAGGTAAAAATGTCAACAAAGATTCCTCTTCTTATGATTCCATTGTGGGTCATTTTGAAGAAATTTGAGTGTCCACTCTTACCATCAAGGGCAAAGTTTCTGATTGTGCTGTTACAACTCATTGTGGTCATGTAACCATTTGTGGGCCAACACCAAATATCCCCATCAATTCTGAGTACAATATCATCGAACATCTAGGGAAGACTCCCACACAAATCTCCATTTTAGATCTCCTAAAGTCGTCACCCACACATAAAGTAGTGCTTGAAAAAGCCCTCAAAGATTCATCGGTTCCCAACAACATAGCTGTCATAGAATTTCAAGCCATGATAGGTCACATTGCGTCACCCTACCACAGGTCTTTACTGATAAAGACCTCCCATCTCAAGACACTTGCCATAATGATGCACTCCATATTGAAGTATTCATCCACCAACGCAAGGTAAAATGTATACTTATAGATGGTGGTGCTAGTTTGAACATTTGTTCTCTAAAATTACTAAAACAATTGGAAACTCTAAGGATGTCATTGACCCTGAATAGTCTATCACTATTAAAGCCTTTGATGATGTAGAGCACCCGTCAGAAGGTGTAATCCATTTGCCTATTCAAGTAGGCCATGTCAAATTAGAGACATGATGCCAAGTATTGGACCTTGATCTACCCTATAATATCATCCTAGGTCACCCATGGATCCATACTATGCAAACCGTACCTTCTACGTACCATCAATGTCTTAAATTTTTGTTCAATGGTACTAAAATCACTATCTTTGGAAACCCTAATTCATTTGAGTTTTGACACACCATGCAACGACATTACCAAAATACCAACCAAATCCCAAATAATGTTGAAGCCCAACCATCTCCATTGTATATTGACCAAGATACTTTACAAAAAGCCTCTACTAATAAACCCATTCCTAAGATCAAGGTCCGATACAAAGACATAGGATTTGGTGAATATGACATTTCAAAGTCTTTTAGTGTGGGGAGGATGCCTCTCTCACCAAAATCCTATGGCAAACCACCTATAGAAAAGGTCACCAGAAAGGCAACCATACCAGCTCCCCTAACAACATTCACTCATTGGGGATTGCTAGAAGAAGAATCTATTGAATATATCTCCTCTTGGATATTCTGAGAAAAGTATCTAATCACACTACCTCACAATATGGTATAGGTCTCTGAATTGAGAAACATATGGGTTACAAAGGCCAAGGTGGTCTTGGAAAACATGGTCAAGGAAATATAGTGCCTATCATTGTGACTAAGCATAACAAAAGGCATGGGTTAGGATATAGTAAGGAGGTACCATGTTCCTTGGACATTGAGTTTATTCTCAATGAGGTAGCAAAAACTTTTCCTGCAGTTTTGATCTCTAACGAGGATACTATTGATGACTCTTACCTACACCTCATAGACCTATTCCAAGAAACCTCAATATTCATGACATCATCCATTTCCCTCACCTCCAACACAAAAACCTAGAACCTTCCACTCATCTACCCCAAAATTATTAATTGGGACCAACAAGAGGCCCTCGTTCTCAACATCTTTTAGAATGATGAGGCTATAGAAGAATTCATGGGACTTCGGGATGGTATACCACTTGGTGACCATAAAGCTAGGTTTTTCATGGACTTAGATCAAGGAGCATACTTTGGTGAGAATGCCAACTCCTCTAGTCGCAAAAGTGAAACAAAAATAAATAGATCCTAAGTGAAAACCATAATGTGGCACCTTCTGTTCATAAAAGAGTAAAAACAAAGGCATCTTCTATTCATAAAAAAGTAAAAACAAAGGATGTATCCAATAGTGAAAACCTCTCTGAGGCACCTGAGGATGGAGGATTTGACTTTCCCTTACCTACAAAGTATCAAGAGAAGTCTTCTTTTTTGGTTGAAAAATCACAAGAGATGAATCTAGGCACAGTTCATAATCCTAAGATCACATTTCTAGCAGCTTCACTTTTAGAACAACAGAGGAAAGATTTCACAAATTCTTCTTGCAAAGGACAATCAATTTCACTTGGACATATGTAGACATGCCTGGGTTGGGCCCTTCATTAGTGGTTCATCACTTAGTAGTATTTCTGAATGCCAAGCTTGTAAAAAAAAAGCTTCGTAAGATGCATCCACAAATAGCACTATTGGTAAAAGCAGAGCTTCAAAAATTGCTAGATGTGAAGTTCATTCACCCTATTTATTATCCAAAGTGGGTTTCCAACTTGGTACCTATTTCAAAAGTCACTGGGGACATCCACATTTGTACAAAATTTAGATATCTCAATAAAGTATGTCCCAAAGATGACTTTCCATTACTGAATATTAATCATTGTAGATTTGATAGTAGGTTTAGGAGATGGAATCCTCTTCATTACACCATAGGGTGATTGCATTCCAAAGTCATCAGCTTGCTTTTCCTTGCACCAAAAATATTGCCAAGTACGAAGCTCTCCTTACAGGTCTCCGCCTAGCAGTCCAATGGAATATCAAACAACTATAGGTTTATGGAGATTCTCAATTAATCATTAGATAGGTTATAGATGAGTACCAAACAAAAGATGATAAGTTGATGCCCTATAAAAGAATGGTTGATGATTACAAGCAACAATTTTTTGCTCTCTTTTATGCAAATCCCCAGGGTGAATAACAAGGCTACCGATGTTATGGCTACTATTGGGTCTCTCTTGGACATTCCTACAAACACTCAACATTATGAATTCTTGGTCGAGCAATTGTTCATACCAGCGGTTGATGTTCCACCTACTAAAATTATCTGCGTACTTGTTGGTCTCTATTCTCCTTGGTACCAAGATATCTATGAATACCTCCATGAAAACACCATCCCATCAAACCTTACATTTACCTAATTAAAAACCTTCATCTACCGAGCTTCTTGTTTTACTATCCTTGGTGACACCTTATACTGCCGGAGTCTTGATGGTATCATCCTTAGATGTCTTAACTCGAAAGAAGCTAATGTTACCTTCCAAGACGTACTCGAAGGTGTCTGTGGATCACATTCCACCATTCCTAACTAGCTAAGAAGATGCATTGTACAGGTTATTATTGGCCACATTGGAACAATATGCATCCTAGTTTTCTAAGAAGTGTCTTAAATGCCAATAGCATGGAGATTTGATTCATGCACCAACACATCATCTACAACTTGTTACTACTCCATGGCCTTTTTCACAATGGGGACTTGACCTCTTAGGTAAAATCCATCCATCCTCTTCTAATGGCCATAAGTTTATCATTACCACCACTGAGTATTTCATGAAGTGGGTAGAAGCTATTCCCATGACCTATTTCATTGGAAAACAAATAGCTAAGTTTATCCTAAACTATCTCATTTACCGGTATGGTATTCCCCAAGATATAGTCACTGATAATGGAAGACCCTTCAAAAACCAAGATGTCCATGCCTTGTGCACCTAGTACCATATTCAACACCACTTCTCTACTCCATACTATCCATAGAGTAACAGCCAAGCCAAGGCTTCCAACAAAACCATATTGAAAATCCTAAAGAAAATAGTCAATGAAGCTAGTCATGATTGGCATTTGCAACTCAATCCTGTCTTATGGGTCTACCACACTAGTATTAGAACTCCCACCAGTGCTACCCCATATTCCTTAGTCTATGGTACCGAAGCCATTTTACCTATCGAGGTCGAGATCCCATCTCTTAGAGTTTCTATGTAGCATCTCATTGATGAAGAGGAGTACACAATTTCTAGATTGCATGAGCTAGAGTTACTGGACGAGAGCCATCTTGGAGTACTTAATCATCTTCACGTCTATCAAAACCACCTCCATTGTAACTATAACAAGAAGATCAAGGAAAGATAGTTTCAGATAGGTGATCTTGTCCTTAAGGAAAATCAAAGAAACTAACAAGATTGAGACAAGAAAGGAAAGTTTGAGCCTAATTGGTTGGGTCCTTTTGTTGGTGCAGGAGCACCTATCCCACAGTGGCCTACTTGAGGCATTTAATTGGTTATGCTTAGTTTTATGTTTTCAATAAGGTCCTAAATAGGCATTAAATGTAATAAGGTCTGAATTGACCATGCTTTGCTATTTTTAGATAGTTTGTTTGGACAGCTGTTAAGTTTGTTAGATCGATTGGGTCTCCCAGCCGCTTGGAGGCAAAAGCAGTACTACTGTGAGTAGTTAAATACCCCTAGAATCGGGTCATTTTAGATATAAGGAGATATACTATGAAGTTAGATTGTGCTGTGGGAAAATAGAGTATTGTAATTGCATCCTTTGAAAGCAATAAAGAGATTCTGTTTGTGTCAATTCTTTATTTGATCTCACTGTGTAATCAAATTTCTGTTCTATGGGTGTATGGATTTGTTTATCCATTCCACTGGTTGATTTGTCGAATCAGTGGAATGACTGTGTATCATAGGTCAGGTTTTCGTTTTATGTTTCTGTTTGTTCATATGCTTGTTTGTAGGATCGCCATTGAGAGATACTGAGAAACCCTAGCATGGGTATGTGCTAGGCATTTTTAGGTTGTGACAGGTCTAAGAAATCATCGTGGAAGAGGATCTGTGCCATCGCAAGAGTTTGGCGGGTTGAAACTGGGAGGTTGACAACACGGCATCGGCAAGAGAGTAGCGATCGGTAGGAGTGAATGCTTTGCCAATGGGAGGAGTCACGACGATGAAGAGTATGGCATTGGCATGAGGTGGCTGGTCGGGGAGACCCTATGCGTAGCGGCCGATGTAGAAGGTGGTGCTGATGGTCAATAAGTCAAAGGATTGCATCAGTATGATAATAGCGATTGGAGCGAAAGTTCTAAGTGAAGCCGATGGGTTAAGTCTTGTCGATAGGCAACTTAATCGATAAATGTGGATCGGTGTAAGGAAGCATATCGGCGGAATAGTTAAAGGTTGGGCCGATGGTAGAAGCTTTGCCAATGAAGGGTTTGGAGTTGGCATCGGGGTGACAATAGGCAAGTGTCGCCGAAGGGAGTTCGTCGGTGTGAGTTGAAGCATCGGCGAAGGATTTTCGAAGTCTTCCGATGAGTTGAGTCTCATCGATGGTCATGGGGAACAATGGCTTCATCGGTGGGAGATAAGTGGTCAGGATAACATTGTGTTGGTCGGCCGATAGTATTAGGTTTTGCCAATAGGCAAATAAACATGAAATGGAGTGTTGTTTGGCCAATGGTATTAGGTCTTGCCGATAGGAAAGTAAAGTGAAACCTAAGCGAATGAATGTATGAACATACAATGGTAAATGTATGTTAGGGTTTTTTGGGTAATGCAGGCATAGAGTATATGTTGCTCTACATCAAATTGGTATCAGAGCTCACCAAAAGGTCTGGGCTGTTGTGTGTTGATTCTGTCACTGAGAAGGCAGGCAAAGAATAGAAGAAGGTTTCTGAGATTGTGTGTGGGCAAATGAGGATGAGATTTGTCATGACCATTCTCCAATAGAGATTAGGCTGGATAAGGGTGCAAAGAAAGGCCACTAAGGAGAGAGTGGTAGGTGCATCACCAGGATCTGCTGTTGGGTAAGATGAATGGTTTGGTAAGTTTGGTGTTTGTGAGGAGCAAGGTGCAAAAGACTTGCTTGAGGAAAAAGGAAAATATGAGGCAAAAAGATATTGGGGAAGAGATAAGAGAGCTCGGGCAAGCTCTGGAAGAGATGAGTAGTAGGATGGAAGATGAGATGGAACAGTTGCTCAAAAGAGCCCTTAGTTGGCACTTGACGGTGAGAAAGAAGGTATCATGGCCTATACAGAAGATAGTTCAGAGAAGAAAACACAGATATGTTATGGAAGAGGAAGTTGCCACAATAGGACAAATGGAATGCACCCCTGAAGTGCAGTAGCAAGAGGTTGATCAAATCCTTTGGTGGGAGATGATGAGTTTGGACAAAGAGGAGGACTACTTTGTATATGAAGGTCCTGAACAATTAATAACTATGATGGAGGGATTAGAAGGTGTTGTTCATCAAAGGAAACCCTTGGCAGACAAGGTTGGAGTAGAGTGCATGATGCAAGGGAGCAAGAAAGAGACCTCAAGGTCCCAATATTTTTCTAATATTTCATTGGAATATGTATGTGCAGGTTATAAAGAGCAAGAAGAAGTGTCTATAATGTACGTAGAGGCCGTTGAAGAGGATGTTACCAAAACATTTGAGGAAATGATTTCCTTTTTAGATGAATATGCTGCTAGTGGCGACATAGATGATATTCCTAAAGTATATACGCAGGAAATGGACTTTTGGAGCCTAGAAGTTGAGCGAATGCTGCATAAGAGATGGCATAAGAGGAAAAAGAAGAAAGACCTAGGGCTAGTTACAAAGCTGAAGGACATGTTGCAGAAGAATTGGAAAACTAGAAAGGAGTTTGTGCAGATGCCTACAGCAGAAGGCATAAATGCAGTTGAGGATATCTCAAGGAGCAGAGGTCAAAGTTTGAAGAAGAGTTCAGTTCTGATTGACAGTGATCAACAACAAGTTACAGTTCTAAAATCTTGGAGCAGCCAAGAGACAACAGAGTATAAAGCTGGAAAAGGTCAGAACATTGAGATGGCACAGAGTAAAGGTGGAATTCTTCCACAATCTAACTCATGGGACATGAGTTCTTTTTCTGTTGGGGAGTATGGTGCAGGAGCACCTATCCCACAGTGGCCTACTTGAGGCATTTAATTAGTTATGCTTAGTTTTATGTTTTCAATAAGGTCCTAAATAAACATTAAATGTAATAAGGTCTGAATTGACCATGCTTTGCTATTTTTAGATAGTTTGTTTGGACAACTGTTAAGTTTGTTAGATTGGTTCGGTCTTCTAGCCGCTTGGAGGCAAAAGCAGTACTACTGTGAGTAGTTAAATACCCCCAGAATTAGGTCATTTTAGATATAAGGAGATATACTGTGAAGTTAGATTATGCTGTGGGAAAACAGAGTATTGTAATTGCATCCTTTGAAAGCAATAAAGAGATTCTGTTTGTGTCAATTCTCTATTTGATCTCATTGTGTAATCAAATTTCTATTCTGGTGGGTGTATGGATTCATTTATCCATTCCATCGGTTGATTCGTCGAATCGGTGGAATGGCTGTGTATCATAGGTTAGGTTTTTGTTTTGTGTTTCTATTTGTTCGTATGCTTATTTGCAGGATCACCATCGAGAGATATTGAGAAAACCTAGCATGTGTAGGTGGTAAGCATTTTTAGGTTGTGACAGGTCTGAGAAATCATCGTGGAAGAGGATCTGTGCCATCACAGGAGTTTGGCAGGTTGAAACTGGGAGGTTGACATCGCAACATCGGTAAGAGAGTAGCGATCGGTAGGAGTGAATGCTTTGCCGATGGGAGGAGTCACAATGATGAAGAGTATGGCATCGACGTGAGGTGGTTGGTCGGGGAGACCCTACGCATAGCGGCTAATGTAGAAGGTGGTGCCGATGGTCAATAAGTCAAAGGATTGCATCGGTATGATAACAGCAATCAGAGTGAAAGTTCTAAGTGAAGCCGATGGGTTAAGTCTTGCCGATAGGCAACTTAATCGATAAATGTGGATCGACGTAAGGAAGCATATCGGCGGAACAGTTAAGGTTGGGCCGATGGTAGAATCTTTTCCAACGAAGGGTTTGGAGTTGGCATCAGGGTGACAATCGGCAAGTGTCACCGAAGGGAGTTCGTCGGTGTGAGTTGAAGCATCGGCGAAGGATTTTCGAAGTCTTTTGATGAGTTGAGTCTCATTGATGGTCGCGGGGAACAAAGGCTTCATCGGTGGGAGATAAGCGGTCGGGATAAAATTGTGTTGGTCGGCTGATAGTATTAGGTTTTGCCAATAGGCAAATAAACATGAAATGGAGTGTTGTTTGGCTGATGGTATTAGGTCTTGCCGATAGGCAAGTAAAGTGAAACCTAAGTGAATGAATGTATGAACATACAATGGTAAATGTATGTTAGGGTTTTTGGGGTAATGCAGGCATAGAGTATATGTGGCTCTGCATCATTTGTTGTCACAATAGTTTATGGATTAGGAGCTTATACTTTGTTAACACCTGAAGGCATTCCTCTAGATGAACCCATCAACAGTGTTCATCTTAAGAAGTTCTATGCTTGATCCTCAGAGTATCTGATAAGGGTCATTGTACCTTGGCATTTAATCATGTTTTCATATGTCAAATCCAGGGCTATGTCCTTAGCTATTTGCAATAAGGAACCTAATAATCAACAGTCCTTAGCTAAACTTACTGAATTGAGATATCCTAATAAATCAATGTTGCTTAGTTATCTACTTGAAAGGAAATTTGATCTAAAGACTAAAGCAGTAAATTGCTGAAAGAATCTATCTAATTCACACAAAAGCTATAAACATGCATTTACTAGAAACAAATCTAATAATTGACCTTTCTTATGAAAGCAAGAAAATTATACTTCTAATGAAAATTGTAAATAAGACAATGAAGCAAAGATACTAGCCTCCTATTTATTGGCAGGAGTGGGCCCTTGCTCCACACCTTCAGAACCAAAGGATAAACAAGAAACTTAGAATAAAAATGCAACAACACAACTTTTCTTTAATCTAGTCTTATCAAAGTATGTTGTATTCAAAAGTATAAGTTCTTCTCTGAAAATAAAAATTACAATAATACTGCTAACAAAATCTATATATCTTTCTGTTGTTCCCATCCAAATATATATTAGTCCAAGTGACATAATATTATTGGAACTAACTACTTTACCTATTAGTTTATCTTTGAGATACAATTAATCTCTGTTATGTTAGAAAATGTCCCCTTGGGGGCTTTTCCCTCTTAAGGTTTAGCTCCTGGGTTCTATAATTCATTATAAGCATCTTACATATTCATGTTGACTCCTGATGAGAAAACCCCTAAGTTTTATGGCAAATAGGACCTAGGGGGTGCACTTGTGATGAATCTTGACTAAAATAGAGAGGGAGGACTTGGGCACCCACGCCGTAGTCCTACCCTATTTTAGATCAAGACCTAAATCTAAGTGTCGTTTATGTGACTGCTATTAGGTCCTATGCTGACACCCCAAGTTTGAATTATGAAATTCTTAGTGGGAAGTTGTTTAGTTGCATATATAAGCATGTATAGGGATTCATTTGTAAAATAGATGGAAATTGCAAACTTGTGATCTTATGCTAAAGTGATTCAAGGCTTTCATTGTGTTGCAGAGCAAAATTGTGTTGTTATTGTGTTTGTTTGTTGCAGATTTGACTCCATCTTCTCATGGCATGAAAGAACATCTTCCTTCCATGAGAACTACACCTCCAAGGTGACATTTGTTTGCGTTTCAATCATTTATCTGAAAATGGTGTTCAAAAGACTTGAATGTCTCTCTGGGGCTTGACCAAGGCAAGCCTCTAAACACCACAACCCCCAACCCATTTTTCTATGATTGCAGGTTACATGTTGCCGAAGTGAAAGAAGTGGAGATGTAGGTAAGTAAAATAGAGTGTCAGAAGTGTAGAGGAAAGAGGAAAATCAAGACCTAGACTAGGGTGCCCACTCATTAGTCCTCCAAATCCTAAAACAAAAAAATCTCTGGAACAACAGAATTGAGTTATAGACATTCTTCAAAGATCCTGATAGAAATTGGTACATTGGACTCTAGTGCCCGTTCATTAGTCCTTGACTTTTCCATACACCAAATCTCAAAATTTGGTATGTATCTAATTGTCATTTGATATCTCTGTGTACGAGCATTTGTCGAGATTTATCCATTTGTTTACGATTTTATGAAATTAAGGTTTTTAGCATAATTGAACTTTAATTGATTAATTAATTAGCAAATTCTAAGTTTCCTCTTCATTCTAAAGGACACTAAATCTATAGTATAGCCCTCTTGCAAGAGATTGTGGCCTCACTTGGTTTATGTCCTTGAATGTTGGAGTGAAAGGAGGATTTACCCTTGAAACCAAAACCCCTCTTTTCACTACTAAACATTTTGGTGAACCCATGTTTTTAATGAATTTTACACCTTTCTAAGTGTTGTATTTCAGATTTGCATTCATTTCATTCATTCATTTAGTTTTCATCTTATTGCATTTGAAAAAATACAAAAAAACTAAAAAAATTGAAAAAATTAGCATTTTAGGCTTGCATTTTCAAATAATTTGAATTAATTAGCATTTAATTTCTATTATTTTCATTAGATCTGATTTAAATTACATAAATTCATCATTTATTATTCATTTGCATTGCATTGTCATGCTTAAATTGTTAAAAATTACTTGAAATTGTGCATTTTTCATAAAAACCTAGTTTTGCATTAGCTAGGGTTTGTAGTTGAAATCTTCTTTCAAATTTTACTACTATTTTAAACACTCATTTAGGTCTTATTTCTAACTGTAGTGTTTCATCATAGTGCCTTTCTTGCAAAGTTTCATGTCTAGGGTTTGAAAACCTTGCATTTTCACTAGATATTGCCTTATCGTCTCTCTAGAATTGCATCATAGGCATGTTGTGAAGGATATTGTTGCATTATTGAGTTCATATTAGGCTTATTATTTGCTTCCCATCTTAAAATTCTTTACAACACCTCTTCTTTATGTGATTTGCATTAAAAATTTGAGAAAAAAAAAGTGAAAAATCATGCATTTTAGAGCATATTCATACATAGTTTTGCACTTGTTCCTTGCATAAGTCTTGAAAGCCTTTTGAAATATGATTTTACATTGATTTGAAAGAATATACACATGGCTTGTAATTGCAACAATAACACTAGGTTCCCTCCTAGGCCTTATATGAAAAGAAAGGTCCTTGAACCATAAATTGTGTTTACACCTCATGATAGAACAATTGGAGAAACTAAAGGACCTCTTTATATCACTGTGAAGATAATGGAAAATCTGGTGGATGGAACACTTATAGATCCTAATTGCATGACTAATGTTGCAAAAGAGGAATTCCTTTATTCACATGGTTTGGTATAAGATTTCTATGATCCTTCTGACATGATGATTAAGACACATAAGGGAACCTTTATAAACACTTCTAGGAAGATATCTTTATTGATCACGGTATTTGATAAATATATAGAACAACTATTTGATGGTGTCCTTCTATCTAAGATTTTTCACATAAAATTAGGACACCCATGGTTAAAGGCTATGAAAGTTGTCCCTTTAACTATTCATAACTGTGTAAAATTTCCTTTGAATGGACAAGTGCATACTATTCCTCGCAATAGATATAAACCTTTGGTTACAAAACAACACTTCAACCTTGATTACTTTTGGGAACAATTTGATTAGGAACTAGAGCCACGTATGAATTTTAACTTCTTGGGTTATAGAAATGATAAAGCAAAACTATTACATCGAGTGGTCAGTCCTTCTATGCAAGAAGTAGTAAGAGACGAACAACCCACATTAGAAGAGATTTCTAGAGCAAAAGGTAAAGGACCCTATGCTAAGGTTCCTCCCCCACCATCCTTACAAGGATCAAGAGTGAGTCATCGAGAGAAAAACATTTCATCAATACAACTAAGATTTGAACATGGTGCTTCCTCCTTTAGCATGCAAAAACCTAGGGAAAAACATGACAATATTTTTGATGATATAAGCAACAAAAGAAGAAATAGACAAGCAAGAGAAAGAAGGAGAAGAAGACAAGATTTTGCCCAACGAAATACACAACAAGAAAACATTCCACCTAACATTGAAACAAACCAAGTAGAGATTAAGAATGAACAACCTGAAAACAAGAACAAAAGTTGGGCTATGGTATCTTATGTACCTCTTTCTTCTAACATTTGGGATTGGGAAGATGATGATGACCGCTAGTTCAGTTGTCTCTATAGGTAAGTATTTCTCACCGTTTACCTCTATGTTGTGTTTCCCCCATGATGTTATGTGGTGTTTAGGCCTCCTAGGATGACCCTTGATACTCTTCTAAGGTCAAGGATACCAGAAGACCGCCTTTGTTGTGACCCTTCTTCTATTTGTATCATCATTCTTCTATATTGCCTCTCCTCTATTTTCATTGTTGTGTGTTGTGTCCTAGGGGCATAGCATTGTGGTTGGTGACTTGGGGGATCCTTCCTATGTGATGACCCTAAGGCACTTGTTCTCCTCTCTTGATTTATTGTTTACCTTCCTCTAGTGATTCTATCTAGCTAGCGAATGACAGAAAACAAACAAGACTGATAAGGACCAAGTGTCCCTTCAATGAGTAAGAAAAAATAGACCTAGTCCATACATGACGATGGGGTTGATATATATTATCCAACACTTGGCTAGTGGAATCACTCCATGTGATATTTTGATGTTGTCTTATCATACTAACGAACCATAACAATACATCTGCTCCATGCACTTTGTTTATCTTTGAATCTCACCTTGGTTACACTCGGTTTTGAAATTTATGTGGTATACTCCATGGTTATACTCGGTCTCTAAATCCATTTTATAACCTCAGCTCTTCATGTGAATGATTTCACACATTTTTATTTATCATGATTATGTGGTTTCTAACAATTTTTCTTGCAAGAAATTATATGTTTGTGGGAACATTTGGTGATCATAAAGTACATGTCACCTTTGGGGGCATGGGCTTTGCAAGAGCTTGTGTTCCCTTGTGTGTTTTCTTCCTACCTTAATGTGCTTGATATTGGTACATGATATCAACCACCTTAAGGTGGGGGCATAAATAAGCTAAGCTGTCTGATGATTTTGGTACTAACGAAGCATGTTTGTAATCCCTCTATGGAGGTTGAAAGTTGTATCTCCACGCGAGTGTACATCTTTACTTTTATATAGCAATCATTAAGCCCTCTGCAAAGGTAGGATATCATGCATATCCTTTTATTTTAAGCCCTTTGTGGAGGCAGGGATGGTGTATTTCTTGAGGAGAGTGCACATCCTGTCATTTCTAAAAGTCCTTCGAGCAAACGAGGTTGGTGTATTCTCCCTTAAGTGTGTCTTTGGCAGTTGTTGTGGCGAAGCGCAACCATCAGGTGCCTATAATGTGCCTGAGATGGTGGTGAACCTAGTAATAGGCTCCTTCCATCACTTGTTTTTCATGTTTTCTTTGTGTCTTCCATGTGTGTGTATGGCATGTTTGTTCCCAAGCATAGTCTAAAGACGGGTGGCAATGAGTCCTTCCTATGGTTTGGTATTTGTATGGTATATTTGTTCTCAAGTGTAGTCTAAAGACTGCTGGAGATGAGTCCCTCCTACACTCTAAGATTTGTATTGTGTGTCTGTTGCCCCATATACAGTCTAAAGACTAGTCGTTATGAGTCCCTCCTGCATTTTGGGTGGTGTGTTTACTTTCCATGTACTTGCATTTGCATTCTGGTGCAGTCACGGTAGGAAGGTTCATAGAATGAACTATCTGGATCATGCAGCAAGAGTAAACACAATGGAAACAACTCAAAGAAATAGAACAAATGCAGATTTAGTCATTCAGTATATCATAGAATTCAAATAGAGATCAACCGACAACATGCGGACTTACAATTAGGGATCACAAGCCTGAATACATACATGCGCAAGATAAAGCTTTGAAGCTCTTTCGCACAAAATTGAAACTATGAACTTATGTGTATGCTTACAACTTGATAAATACTTTCCTAAGGATCTATTACATCAATATATATCAAGTCCATATTCCTCTGCGTCAGCCAAGGAAGATCACAAATTCCAAAGAAGAGATGTAATGTGTGTACACAGATAGGTCAGACCTAAATGCATAGAACACTTCTCAAAAATGAATGGAATGATGTGTAGATCTTCGGGGAAGGTTGGACATGAACCAAATATCATCGAGTGATGTGTCATTAGGCTCAACAGATTAGGAAATGCTTCCGCAAGTTTCTCCTTTAGCTGGTTGTCTGTGATTATCCAGATTCTCTACTCTAAGAAACAATCATCTTCTGATAGCGATATCTTTCCGGTATTGAAGTGTGGATCTCTAAATTCTAGATATGATGTAGATGAATGAATGTAGATGCTAAGTCTAGCTCTGTAAGATCTAAAAATGCTACTGGACCAAAAATATAGGAATCTGCTTTTGACTGAACTGCCTGAACTGAACTGGAAAATGAAAAGAAACAAACTGAACTGCAAACAAAATGAAATACAAATGTTTTTGGTTGATGCAAGATTGCTCTTGAACCAAGGATGCTCTCGCATCACATTCATATATATATATATATATGAAAAATAAAAAGAAATAATCACTACATTCACTATATCCACTATGTTTTGTGTGTCTTCAATACTATCTTCTCTGTGTTTTGCGTGATTGTAACTGTCTTCTCTATGTTTTGCATGCATGTCACTATCTTCAATGTATTTGGCATGTTTTCACCATGCTTGACATGTTTTTTGTGTTTTGACCGTATTTTAATGCATGTATTGGCCTTGTATTTATACATACATTAAAGTGGGGGCTAAATGTTATGTCAGAAAATGTCCCCTTGGGGGCTTTTCCCTCTTAAGGTTTAGCTCCCAAGTCCTTAGAATTCATTATAAGCATCTTGCCCTATTTTAGATTAGGACCTAAATATAAGTGTTAGTTATGTGACCGTTATTAGGTCCTATGCCGACACCCCAAGTTTGAATTATGAAATTCCTACTGGGAAGTTGTTTAGTTGCATATATAAGCATGTTTAAGGATTCATTTGTAAACTAGATGGACATTACAAATTTGTGATCTTATGCTAAAGTGATTCAAGGCTTTCATTGTGTTGTAGAGCAATATTGTGTTTCTATTGTGTTTTTTTGTTGCAGATTTGACTCCATCTCCTCATGGAATGAAAGAGAATCTTCCTTCCATAAGAGATATACCTCCAAGGTGACATTTGTTTGTGTTTCAATCATTTATCATTTGGATTTTGGCTCTATCCTGCAAGGATACACAATCTTTATCTGACAACAGTGTTTGAAAAACTTGAATCTCTTTGAGGCTTGATCGAGGAAAACCTTTAAACACCACAAGCCCTAACCCCTTTTTCTATGATTGCAGGTTATAGGTTGCTAAAGCAGAAGAAGTGGAGTTGCAGGGAAGTAGAGCAGAGTGTCGAAAGTGTAGAGGAAAGTGAAATATCGGGAACTAGACTAGGGCACCTACTCATTAGTCCTCTGGGTCCTGAAATAGTAAAATCTCTAGAACAATAGAATTGAGTTATAGACATTCTTCAGAGATCCTGACAGAAATTAGTACATTAGACTTTGATGCTTGCTCATTAGTTCCTGACTTTTCAATACACTAAATCTCAAAATTTGGTATGTATCTAAGTGTCATTTGATATCTCTGTGTACAAGCATTTATTGAGATTTGTCTGTTTGTTTACGATTTTACAAAATTAGGGTTTTGAGCATAATTGGACTTTAATTGATTAATTAATTAGCAAATTCCAAGTTTCCTCTTTGTTCTAAAGGACACTAAATTTGTAGCAGAGCCCTCTTGCAAGAGATTGTGGCCTCACTCTTGTTTATGTCCTTGAATGTTGGAGTGAAATGAGGATTTACCAACGAAACCAAAACCCCTCTTTTCACTACTAAACAATCTCTTATTCCAAACTAAGACATGTAGTTGTCCAACTTAAAGTATAATCATGTAAAGTCTAAAAGGGCTTTAGTGGCACTAAAATTTCTACTAAATTTGAAGTTTAACTTAAACAACAATGGGTAGCAAGGCCCTAAAATAGTGGTTTTAAATAAGTCTTTGAATCTCATGCAATAACAAATTTAAGAGTATTAGATCCCTGCAGACAACTAGAGTCACCACAAGAACACTTAGAGATCGATGGGCAGACTCTGTAGCAATGTAGTCACCTCCAGAGATATAGGTCATCATCAGTGTTGGAGACTCTGTGTTGTTGCCAGCAACTCTAGAGATGCATCCATGAATCTACTGAGGCACGACTCCAGAGGTCACTATCTTCTTTTCTCTACTACTCCTTCCTCCTCAGAGATCCTCCAACAATTGGAAAATGTTTGAGTACAATACAATGTCCTTTATGTTTGGCTCTAGAGATATTTAGGATTACCTCTAGAGTTCTTCAAAAAACTACTTTTTTCCTATGTAACAACACCTGTGAAACCCAAAAAGATATTTTTCTGCACAATTTCATTAATTTCACTATAACATAAGTCTTTCCATCAAAATAATAATCTTCAGTAATTCATCTCTTATTAGTATAATTAAAATAGGACTTTACAGTTTCTATAGTGCAAATACTAGGACAAGCAGAATCAAAAGAGGGAAAAAGGAAGTAAAAAGGCATGTTTAAATGAGTTCTACCTGGAACTCATCATCTCCCCTGATCCTAAGGGTTTGTAGGTCCTCCTACACTTCATAACCTTGATATGTTGAGGCTATATATTTTATCAGTGAGACTGTACTCCCTTTCAAAATTTGTCCAAGTTGTGAAGTTTTTGTTGGCATTCCCTTTGAACCCTTCAACCTATTTTATCCACTCTTAGAATCTTTCATCATCCATCTTCTTAGCCCATATGGGCAAAGGATCAATGATGAGGGGTGGCCTAAAGCATCCCCCCATCCAATTTTGCTTATATTTGTCCATTAACTTGGACACTGCCCTTTCCTTCCTCATAAACCATCTAAGGTTCACTAGAAATGCTATATCCCTCAGCTTTTGGTCCTAGGTGAGAGTGCTCCATCTTTTCCTAAAAATGGCTTGATTGGCAGAGTTATGCATGAATAATCCAAACTCAATGGCACACTCTTGGAGGTTCTTCTGGTACATGGGTAGGAGTGTTGTTTTCCCTGCTAGGGAATAGAGTGCCACTCTAAAATGGTTTTTAAAAGCATTAGGATTTGGACAATCCCTTCTCATTAGTAGGCCCATGCTTGTGTCCTTCTTCATGTATGCTTCCATTCTCTCACTCTAGATCTAATGGTTTCTCATTAGTGACATGAATGCCCTCAGCTAGCATCCCCCTACAAAGAAATTAATAAAGAAAGCATGGTCTTCTATGAAGAAATTATGTAAATACATCTCACACATGAATTTTTTATCTTCATCAAAACTTCTTAGGTACACCCTGAGGAAATCCTTCCAATATTGTATATTTTTAGTAATATTAGAGAAAACTATTGCTAATTTCCTTTGGAGGATCCTCTCCTATAGAGACATAGCATAGTGGCTATTGGGGGGTCTACAAGCTAAATTCTTAGATGAGAGGGTGGCTATATTGATGACTTTCTCCTCTAGAGTTTTCACCTTTTCTAACATGGTTGTCACCACCATTTGCAATTGCAACATTACAGTTGTTCCCTCTAACTCCCTGTATCTTCTTTCCCAATGATACAAGGCTCTAGGAATGTCTATTTGAAGTGTCCCTAGATAATCATCTATTTGTGTACCTTGTTTAGTAGTGGCAACTGGGATAGTAAATTCTTGGAGTAGCTTTGCTTGGTCATCTATTTTATTATTAGTTTTTGTTAATTCCTAAGTTTGGCTCTGTATTTTCTCAATCATGGCTGAGATCAAGGTAATGCAATTCTCCCTGGCTTTGATAACACTAGAAGTGTTCTGTGTTGCCTTTGCATTCTTTTTCTAGATCTTAGCCTCTTTGTTTTCAATGATCTCTTGCTTCTCCTCTACCTTCTTTTTCAGCTCCTCAATTTTCTACCTTTGAGCTATCTCTTTTTCTTTCATGACCTTCTTGAGGTCAGTGATAACCACGTTTTTGCTCCACAATAGTCTCTTCAAGTTTTCAATTGCCTCCATTAGTTGTTGTTTCCTTGGACTCTCAATATCCTCTTGGTCAGAGGGATGCGATTAATTCCTTGTTTCTCCTCCCTCTTTCAACTCTACATCAGGGATCCCCATATCTCCCCGCTCTCCATTGTCAACCTGTTCCTCCTATTCTCCTATCGCCTCTTGTTTAGCCTCATCCTGCTGCTCCTTTTCTTGATCTGTTGCAGAGGCTGGGATAGATGATGGCCCAACCTACTCTTGGGAAGGGGTCATAAAGGTTCTAAACCTGACAAGAACTTCTACTAGGAGGGTAGTATCCCTTTTTTCTTGAGTGGTCCTTCTCTTCCTTTCGCTCCTCCAGGGCACTAGTTTTGGATGTATCTCTAGCATTGGTATATCTCTCTCAGAATCTAAGGAGATAGTAAGGGCCTCAGTATATGGTACCTCCAGAGCTTAGGTATCCTATGGCTCAGGGATTTTTGGAGCCTGAGCAGTTGGAGGGGTAAAGGTCTCCAGAGCACTTCCCTTAGTCACCTTTCTCCTTATGCTTCTTCTTATTAAAGGAATTTGATCTGAATCCTCTAAGTCTTCCTCTATCCTTTTATGCTTGCTAGACTTAGGGGTTTTTGGAGGCCTTTTTGTGGTTTCTCTCTACTCTATTTTGTCTTTGTGTTTCTTAGGCCTGGGAGTTTTGGTAGACTCCGCTACTGCCTCCTCAATAACAAGAACATCCTTTATCTTCTCAATTGGGGTGGACTCCTTAGCCATGGTCAGTTTTCATTTTTCTGAGTGAGTTATTCTTGAGGGCTGCTCTACAATTGTTCCTTCTACCTGGTCAACTGCATCTAAGGGTTCTCCTACACTCTCCTTTCCTTTTCTCCTCTTCTCAGTAGTTGGACACACCTGTGCTACCTATGGAATAGAAGTTGGTGTTTCTTCTAATGTCTTCTTCTTTTCCTTACTTTTCCCAATAATTGGGGATGAAGTAGAGGGTGCCTCTTCTGCAGTCTCCTAAGTGGAGGAAGGTACTTCTTCAGTAGTTCCCCTACTCTTCTTTTTGGCTTTATGTGTGTCATCCAAAAATGACTACCATAAGGCCTCCCCTCATCTTCTAGACACAAAAATGATGTTTAACAATTAGCTGGATGAGTCCATGGTGTTTCATATGACCCTTCCCTTGCTGGTATTTTTCTGCCGAAGCCACTATTGAAAAGTACATGAAATTCAATAGGTTTATGCTAAATTTGGGATGGGCATGCCCATGCCTTAAGAAAATCAATATCTTCATTATGGGTCCTAGTACTAGTGATAATTGCCCATCACAAGTGAAGTATTTCATCAGCCACATGGCCAAGATTTCCATGGCTAAAGAAGTGAAGGCCTTGTGATCCCTTTTACTTCGCCTTTACTTAAGTATAATTACACCTCAGGGTCATTATCTACTGAGAAATTTTTGATTAAAGTAGAGTAGAGGATTTTAAGATGGAAAAACTCTCACCTTCTTCTCGCAAGCTTGAGATGTTGCTGATGATAGTGGTTGAGACAACAATTGTCACTCTATGTACCTTTGTCTAGTTATTCTTTAGGTTAGAAAGGAATTCATCTACTATGTCTTCATGGTAACCCTCAAATTTTTCCAAAAACTCCAACCACCCTACATTTCTCAGCACATCCACTAAGGCCTGATCTTGAAGAAATCCCTCTGGTGTTTCGGGCTCAGATTTCTTCTTGACTCCTAATGCTACCTTTACAATATGTTTCCTTCTCTTTGTTTGTATTGATTATAAAAACCTCACCTTTAAATCCTTCCCTTAAGTGGATTTTATTGGGATAAGTCCCCCTTTGGAGCTCTTCTTCTATGGTTATAGACCCACTGTAACTCTGGAGCTCCCCTGTTCCTACATAAAGGTTCTGCTATGTTTGTTGTTGTGTCATCTCTGGAGTTTGAAAGCTTTTCTATCCTTAGAGTTTGGAAGCTCTTTTGCTTGGGTATCACTAATAGGGATTGCTTAGTTTTAGGAGGGTTTTATTTACTTGAATAATTCAAATTGGGGGGTTAAATCATAATTACAAGGAGAGATGTGAGACTCTGGGGTGGATATGTCAATTTAGGCAATTATGGTGGCATACATGGGTTGAAATAGGAATAATAGTGAGATATACATGTCCAGGCAATTTGTACAAAAATAGAAACAAAAAGACTTGTAATAATTAACTAATGCATGTGAAGTATCTAGATTACCATTCATGATGATTAAACGATATGTTTGGGTTGTTGCACCATCATCTTGATGAGGTTTGATGTGACTCTACCTTCATGCAACTCTCCCATCATTCGTCATGATGTCAACAACGTGAGATCTAACACCTTTTATTGAAGATAGATTTGAATGTGACATGCTAGCAGGTGATATCATTGGCTGGC
The DNA here is from genome assembly GCA_027924645.1 of Cunninghamia lanceolata. Classification (NCBI taxonomy): domain Eukaryota; kingdom Viridiplantae; phylum Streptophyta; class Pinopsida; order Cupressales; family Cupressaceae; genus Cunninghamia; species Cunninghamia lanceolata. The sequence continues at coordinate 2,867,548 of BSBN01001053.1, read as the reverse complement.
ATGTGAATGATGGTTCATTGGTGGTTGGTAAAGTGATTATTCTACGTGGGTTTCCCTTTTTGAAAGTGGAGGGTGAGTCATGGTGACCTCACCACTTTTTAGTGTCCCCACTTTGACATCTAGAAAGGTGGGCCCTGAATGTTTGAATTGCTTTTAGTTTGGTTAAGCGTCGGAGGTGCTCCTAGTTTGCTTTGGAGGTGTATCTTGTTGTCTCTAGGGAGAGTCCTATTGAATCTTGCATGAAGAAGAGAACTGTCATTTGCTGGTTTTCAGTTCCCTAAGTGAGAAAGACCACCATTTTACTAGTTTTCAATCTTTCCCTTATTATTTTCTTTGAGAAGGGGCACCATTTACTTGTTTTTATTTTTATGCTTTGAATCTCTTCAATTTGTGGCAGAAGCTCTGACTCTGTCACCAAGCACAAGTCTTTGGTAAACTCCTCCTATGTAGTTGGTCTTTGATAGAGACAAATCCTGTGACCATTTACTAAGAATGTGTTTTCTCCTCCATCAATGGGTGCTAGCAAAACTATTCCATTTTCATAAACATCTTTGATTTGGTAGGGTCCCATCCAATGAGTTTGTAATTTCCCCTTGAATTCCTTGAACTTAGAATCATACAAGAGAGCCTAGTCCCTTGTTGAAATGTCCTTTTTTTGATGTGTTGATCATGCCATTATTTTCTTTGATGCTGAATGAGTTCTGTTTGCTGGATGGCCTCTATCCTGATTTCATCTAATTCATTGAGTTGAAAAATCCTATCTTGCTATGCTATAGATAATGATAGTCCAATGTCTAATGATGTCTTTAGTGTTTGCAATTTAAACTCTATGGACAATATGGTTTTCTTCATATAAACCAGTTCATAGGGTGAAAACTTGGTTGTTGACTTCCACGTTGTGTTGTAAGCCCAAACTACTTCAAGTAACTTGCTAGCCCAATCTTTCCTATTCATGGCCATTGTCCTTATTAGGATGTTTTCCAGCTCCCTATTTGTCACCTCTACCTACCCATTTGCTTGGGGGTGGTAAGGTGAAGATTTCCTATGTTTAATCTCATATAGATCTGTGAAGGCTTGGATTACCTAAGAAGTAAATTGTGGCCCTCTATCTGAAACTCTTGATCTTGGGGCTCCAAACCTCAAGAAGATTTTGTTATAAAGGAAATCAACAACTCTTTCTTCTCTTGCAAATTGCAATGCTTGAACTTCTGCCTTTTGGTTACATAATCGGTGTAGACCAAGATATATTCTTTTCTTGAAGATGGTGGAGAAATTGGCCCTAAAAAATCTAGGCCCCATTGCTCAAATGGTTTTAAAGGCACTTGAGGTTGCAATGGCATCTCCTGGGTGAAGGTTGGCTGACCCATCCTTTGGCACTGATCACACTGCTGCACATACCTCTTGGCATCCTTATGGAGCGATGGCCAATAGTAACCAGCTGCAAGAATCTTGTGGATTGTCCTTTGTGAGGAATAATGTCCACTTGAGGGTTCATCATGACATGCCCTTAATACATCAAAGATTTCATTAGCTCTTAAACACCTGTGTAAGATAAAGTCAGGACCACATTTAAATAGCAGACCATTCAACCACTTGTAAGATAAACTTTCTTTTACCAATCTCTTTTTCTATTTAGAAGTGAAATGAGAGGGAAACAAACTCGTATCCAAGAAATTAGCTATGTCAATAAACCACGGTGTAGTGGAAGAAATGACAAAGAGATGTTCATCTGTAAGCTTATCTTCCACTAGCTGGTTTTCTCCACTTGTATGCAACCTTGACAAAAAATTAACAACCAAATTGAATTTCCTTGGGTTATCTATGATAGTGATGTCAAATTCTTACAATAGTAACAACCATCTATTAATCCTTACACCTAATATAGGTTTGTTCATTAAGTATTTAATGGCTACATGATTAGTGTGCACAAACATTTTATACCCTGTGATATAATGCCTGAATTTGTTAATAACATATATGATTGTCAGGAATTCCTTTTCAGTTGTTGTGTAGTTTTTTTCCGTAGGGGTAAGGTTTTTACTGATGTAGTAAATTGCATGCATACCTTCCTCTTCCTCTTTCTATCCTAAGACTTTCCCAATTGATTCATTTGAAGCATCTATTGCAAGTATGTGTTTATTGGTGTTGTCATTGATATCAACATGCTTGTGTTGTCATTGGTGTCAACTGTATCTTCTAATGTTGTTGATTGAGTTATTGTGTTAAGATGATCTAAATGGCTTGCAAAAGTGCTAATGATGTTAACATATTATTCTTGTTGCTCAGTTTCCAAGTGCTTTTGAGAAAATTTGATAAATACTGAAGACAGTGTTTTGAAGAAGTATTTTGGCTTGTAGGATATTGCCCGAGTTTTTTTCTGTACATTTCTTTTGTGTTTATTACTGGAGTTTGTAGTTTGGATATGATTTTTAGAAGTGGTTGAAGATGTTAAATCTAGAATTTGGTGCTCGAAAACACTGTGGTTTGAGAGTTATGTTCACCAGTTTGAAGTCTGTGCCTGAAAGTGTTTGCAATGTGACTGGCATAAATTATTTTGCTTTGCATTTCTTTGCTGTCTAGTTTTTGGTCTTGTGGTTCTAGATAAGTATTCATAAGGTCCATATCTAAGTTTGATCTAGAGGACTTGTGATTTGGTACTCCAGAATGTAGTTTTCTTGAGTAGCAGAGCTTGGTAGTGTTGGTTGTGAGTAGTCTTTGAACTGTCTTCAAGTGAGATTTGTTGTAGCTGGATTTGTTGGCTCCCAGATGATTTTATGTTGTTTGTGGATGTTTCCATATTGTGTTAAAGGCTTGTGCTTGGTCCACAAGCTATGGTTGGGTTCTTGGAAGTGTGTGCCTAAGTGTTCTTGGTGTTTGCACAAGTTTAGTTGACTTGGGTGCTAACACTAATTGTGGATGTGCTTCATAGATTGAAGAAGCATGTTGAAGCATGTGAAGATGTATTTAGGTCTGACCTAAGCTATGAAATGTTCTACCTTCATTCCTTTTCTTCACAAGAATGTTTAGGTCTAGACCTAATTTGAACTCTGTATGTTTTCTGACCTTAGAGATTGTTTCAAAGGTTGTAGAATGTGTTGCCGACCTTGGTGAATGTTTCAAGGTTGATGTTGATATAAATAAGTCTAAATGATTCATGTGTGATGTGTGCATGTTCAAGGATTGTGGTAATGGTGATGTGAATTTGAATAAAAAGTAGTAAAGACTTTCATGTGGTAGATAACCTAATGTAGTGAGCAAAAGTTGTCTACAATTTTTAGAGAGGCTGCAAAGATGATATGTGTTTCGCTTCATTGGAACTGAACTTAGGCATGTGGTAGATGCTATTATATCAGTTCATGGCAGTGAGCCACCTCTTTTCTTCTTTCTTCTTCTTCTAGACAGTGAGTCCTTGGCAGTAAGCCTTTTTTCTTTTTGGGTAGTGAGCCCTAGGGAGTGAGCCCTTTGGTAGTGAGCCTCTTGTAATTTGATATTGCTACTACTTTATATTATGAGCTAATCCTCACCACGGTTTTTCCCTTTTAAGGTTTTCCACTTAAAAGTATGGTGTTCTCTTGTGCATAGTGTTGAGGTGTTTAAGTTTCTGTTATATGCATTTCATGTTTAATCTTCGTAACAGATTAAGGGTTTAAGTGAATTGATGTGGATGTAATTATGTTTATGAAGGTTTGAAATTTTTGATACAACTAATCCACTCCCCCTCTTAGTTGTCTTATGCATTCAACAATTGGTATCAAAGCAAGGGTTCCTTGGAAGAAAGTGTAACAGATTAAGGTACAGCTAGAATGGCACACAAGAAAGACATTCCTCAGTTTGATGGATTTGACTATGCCTTTTGGAAGGTAAGAATTCAAAGTTATCTTATTTCTCTTAGTTATGATGTTTGGAGAATGATTCAAAAGGAATACATTATACCTGAAAAATGGTCCAGAGATTGCAGATGAGGAAGACTTTGATGAGATTGAGGCAAACTTTGTAAATAGAATGAAAAAGGGAACCATAAAGTTCAAAGGTAAGTTACCTTTCAAATGTTTTAGTTGTGGTAAGATTGGTCATTGTGCTTCAAGATGTCCTGATAGAACTTTGAAGATCAAGAACAAAGAAGGCAAAGGAAAGATGGTAAGAAAAAGTTACTATGTTAAAGATGATGATGGTGTAACTGATGATGAATCTATTTCTAAGGATGGTAATGCTAGTGAATGCTTGTTTATAATTTCCCTAAAAGAAGAACCTATTTCTACTAACCTTGCAAGCTATGTGAAGGAAAGAAGTCTGGGAGAAAAGAAAATGATACCTGTATTTCATGCTAGAAAGGAAAAGGATGACTGAATCATTGATAGTGGATGTTCAAATCACATGATAGGAGATAAGAGTAAGTTTGTTAAATTGAAAAAGTATGATGGAGGACTAGTTAGATTTGGTGATGATGCAGCTGGTAAGATTTGTGGAAAAGGGTCAATTACTTTTGATGGAAAGCATAATACATATGATGTTCTTTATGTCAAAGGATTAAAGCATAATATTCTAAGTGTTGGACATATGTCTAACAAAGGATACAATTTGATGTTTAAGGATAATGGATGTGAGATAAGGAAAAGATCTAAAATAATAATTGTTGCTAGTAAGAAGACTCATGGTAATGTTTATCAATTGAAAGGTACTGACAATTGTTGTTTGTTGGCTTAGACAAATGAAAGCTAGTTATGGCATAGGAGAATGTGTCATATTAACTTTGATAATCTGGTGAGAATAATTTTAGTTCAAGCTGTAAGAGACCTGCCTAAGATTATGAAGCCTGCTAATGCCATTTGCAAAGAATGTCAATTTGGGAAGCAAACAAAAACTAGTTTCAAGAGCAAAGAACAAACCTCCACTGGTCTGCTAGAGTTGATGCATACCTACTTGTGTAGGCCTACAAGAACAAGAAGTTTACAAGGTGACAGGTATTTCATGCTACTTATTGATGATTATTCAAGAATGACTCGGGTTACTTTTCTTAGAGAAAAATCAGAAGCCCTAGACAAGTTCAAGGCATTTAAAGAAATGGTTGAGAATGAAATGAATTTGAGAATCAAGTGTTCAAGGTCTGACAGAGGTGGTGAGTTTACTTTCAAATGAATTCAATGCTTTTTGTGAAGAACATGGGATAAAGAGACAATTGTTTGCCCCTCGAACTCCTTAGCAAAACGGAGTAGTTGAAAGGAAGAATAGAACAATTTAAGAAGATGCTAGAACAATGATCAAAGAAGCAAACCTACCAGAAGTATACTAGAAAGAAATAATTCACACTGTTGTCTACATTCAAAACAAAGTGCAAGTCAAAGCAAATGAAACAAAGACACCTTATGAGTTGTGGTATGGAAGAACTCCTACTATCAAATATTTCAAAGTTTTTGGAAGCAAATGTTATATCAGAAGAGATGAAGAGTTAGGAAAGTTTGATGCTAGATGCGATGAAGGCATATTCCTTGGGTACTCTACCAAAATCAAAGCTTACTAGTGCTACAACAAAAGGTTGAGAAATATTATTGAAAGTGTAAATGTGAAGGTAGATGAAGATATTCAGAGAATCTCAGACCCAAATGGATATGAATTAGATGAGTCTGCTGATACAAAAGAAGTTGAAGAAGACAAAGACAAGGAAGTTCAGATTGATGAAGAAGAAGCTTTGGAAAGAGTTCCTAAAACCCCCAAATATGTGCAAATGAATCACTCAAAGGATCAAAGCATTGGTGATAAAAACAAAGGAGTTTTTACAAGAAGAGTTGCAAAAGAATAGGTAAATCTCTATTTACTTTCAAAGGTTGAACCTAAGACAGTTACTGAAGCATGTAAAGATGAACATTGGGTCAAGGCAATGGAAGAAGAATTGATGCAAATTGAAAAGAACAAGACTTGGGAACTTGTCCCCAGGCCTGCAAATAATAATGTGACTGGAACAAAGTGGGTTTTTAGAAATAAGTTGAATGAGAATGGAGAAGTGGTAAGAAACAAAGCTAGACTTGTATGCAAAGGCTACTCACAAGTGGAAGGAATAGACTATGAGGAAACTTTTTCTCTAGTGGTAAGACTGGAAGCTATTAGGTTGTTTCTAGCTTATGTAGTACATAAGGATTTCAAAGTATATCATATAGATGTAAAGTCCACTTTTTTGAATGGTGAGTTGGATGAAGAAGTCTACATTGAATAACTAGAAGGATTTTAGTTGACAGATAAGTCTGATATGGTATGCAGATTGAAGAAGGCCTTGTATGGATTAAAGCAAGCTCCTAGAGCTTGGTATGGAAGATTAGATAGATATTTGTTGCAACATGAATTCAGTAAAGGGCCTACAGATAGTAATTTGTACATCAAGGTAAGAAAAGATCAAATCCTAATTATTGAGGTCTATGTGGATGATATAATCTTTGGTGGAAATGAAGGTATGTGTAAGAACTTTGTAGATGAGATGCAAAAGGAATTTGAGATGTCAATGTGTGGTGAGATGAACTTCTTTCTTGGGCTGCAAATTAATCAAACAAATAAGGGCATTTTCATTTCACAATAAAAGTATGTCAAGGAGTTGTTGAAAAAGTTTTGAATGGAAGAATCTAAACCAGTTTGTACTCCCATGACAACTGATTACAAGCTGAGCAAAAATGATGAATCCCCTATGGCTGATTAGAGAAAATATAGATCAATGATTGGAGGACTGCTATACCTAACTTCTACCAGACTAGATATCATGCATGCAGTCTGTCTTGTGGTCAAATTTCAAGCATATCCTAGAGAGTCACATGTATTGGCAGTAAAGAGGATATTCAGGTATTTGAAAGGCACTCTAGACCATGGCTTGTGGTATTGTAAGAACAATGACTTCACCCTAAGTGCTTACACATATACAGATTGGTCTAGATGTGTAGATGACAGGAAAAGTATAAGTGGGGATGTGTTCTTTCTTGGAGACAGAGATGTGTAATGGAAAACCAAGAAGTAGGACTCAATATCCTTATCTACTACAGAGGTAGAGTATGTTGCAGCTACACCATGTTGCACATAGGTGCTATGGATGAGAGAAACCTTGAAGGATATCAAATTTGAGTATGATGATCCAATTCCTATTTTCTATTATAATACTAGTTCCATTAACATTTCAAAGAATCCAATGATGCATTCAAGGACAAAGCATATTTCTATTAGGTATCACTTTCTGAGAGAGAAGGTTGCAGAGAAAGAAGTGAAGCTTGAGTATGTGCCTACAAAGGATTAGGTGGTTGACATATTCACCAAAGCTCTTCCTAAGGATACATTTGAATATCTCCAGGAGAAGTTAGGGGTTATTGCCCCTCCTTCATTGAACTAGATGCATAAGGAAGTGCATCAGTCCAGTGTGATTTAGGAACCATTATTTTTGGACTGATGATGGAGGCTACCTCTTAGGAGGAGTAGGTAGTGGCATTGAAAATTGTTATAGTCAGAGGGAGTAAGAGTTGGTATAGGATGGTTCAGAGTAGTTGAGATTAGTGTAAGTATGTGCAATATCTTATATAGGGGGAGAAAGATTGAGAAAGGTGTGTCACCCTTTGCCATTGATGTCAAAGGGGGAGATATTTCATGTGAAAAATGAAGGGAGAGTAAGATGTACAAAAGAAAGGAGGAGATTAAGATTAGTGCTGAATTGTGTGATGATGGTTTTTCACATCATATGTTTCCATCAATGACAAAGGGGGAGATTGTTGCAAGTATGTGCTAATAGGTGTTGTCATTGATATCAACATGTTTATGTTGTCATTGGTGTCAACTGTATCTTTTAATGTTGTTGACTGTTAGTTGATTGAATTATTGTGTTAAGATGATCTAAATGGCTTACAAAAGTGCTAATGATGTTAACATATTATTCTTGTTGCTAGGTTTCCAAGTGCTTTTGAGAAAATTTGATAAATACTGAAGACAGTGCTATGAAGAAGTATTCTGGCTTGTAGGATACTATTTGAGTTTTTATCTCCGTATTTATTTTGTGTTGATTATCAGAGTTTATGGTTCTAATATGTTTTTGAGAAGTGGTTGAAGATGTTAAATCCAAAATTTGGTGCTCTGGAACGCTGTTGTTTGAGAGTTATGTTCACGAGTTTGAAGACTGTGCCTAGCAGTGTTTGCAGTGTGACTAGGAGAGTATTTTTCTCCACATTTCTTCATAGTTTGGATTTTGGTCTTGCAGTTCTAGATAAGTATCCATAAGGTCTATATCTAAGTTTGATCTAGAGGACTTGTGATTTGGTACTCTAGAATTTAATTTTCTTGAGTAGCAGAGCTTGGTAGTGTTGGTTGTGAGCAGTCTGTGAACTATCTTCAAGTGAGATTTGTTGTAGCAAGATTTGTTGACTCCCAGGTGATTTTATGTTGTTTGTGGATGTTTCCAAATTGTGTTAAAGGTTTGTTCTTGGTTTGTAAGATATGGTTGGGTTCTTGGAAGAGTGTGCCTAAGTGTTCTTGGTGTTTACACAAGTTTAGATGACTTGGGTGCTAACACTAATTGCGGATGTGCTTCATGGATTGAGGAAGCATGTTGAAGTGTGTGAAGATGTATTTAGGTCCAAGATAAGCTATGAAATGTTCTACCTTCATTCCTTTGCTTCACAAGAATGTTTAGGTCCAGACCTAATTTGAACTCTATATGTTTGCCAACCTTGGAGACTGTTTCAAAGGTTGTAGTGGTGAATGTTTCAAGATTGATGTTGATATAAATAAGTGTAAAGGATTCATGTGTGATGTGTGCATGTTCTAGGATTGTGGTAATGGTGATGTGAATTTCAATAAAAAGCAGTAAGGAATTTCATGTGGTAGATAACTTAATGTAGTGAGCAAAAGTTGTCTACAATTTTCAAAGAGGCTGCGAAGGTGATATGTGTTTGCTTCATTGGAACTGAACTCAGGCATGTGGTAGATGCTATTATATTAGTTCATGGCAGTGAGCCACCTCTTTTCTTCTTTCTTCTTCTTCTAGATAGTGAGCCTTTTTCCTTTTTGGGTAGTGAGCCCTAGGTAGTGAGCCCTTTGGTAGTGAGCCCTGGGCATTGATCCCTTTGGTAGCGAGCCTCTTGTAATTCGGTATAGCTACTACTTTATGTTGTGAGCTAATCCTCACCATGGTTTTTCTCTTTTAAGGTTTTCCACTTAAAAATCTAGTGTTCTCTTGTGCATAGTGTTGAGGTGTTTAAGTTTCTATTATATGCATTTCATGTTTAATCTTCATAACATATTAAGGGTTTAAGTGAACTGATGTGGATGTGATTATGTTTATGAGGGTTTGGAATTTTTGATACAACTGATTCACCCCCCTCTCAGTTGTTTTGTGCATTCAACAACATCGATTTATATGTGAAAGAGTAGATTCCAATTAGTTCCCCTCAAAACAGGCGTGACTATAAGTTTTTCTTTAATAGTCTCAAATGCCATTTGGCAATCCTCTATCCATTGAAAGTCAACATCCTTAGTTAGCAGAGAAAACATAGGAGAAACTATATTTCTGAAATTTTCTATAAACCTCCTATAATATCTTGCATGACCTAAGAATCTTCTAACATCAGTTTGATTCCTAGGTGAGGGTAACTGCTTTATCACTTCCACTTTGTTTTGATCTACTTGGATCCCTTTTGCTGATATGCAGTGTCCAAGGATAATCCCTTCTTCTACCATCATAAAGCTTTTCTCATGGCTCAAGGACAATTGATTCTTCTCACAACATTGCAACACTTTTTCTAGATTCTTAAGGGCTCCTTCAAAGGTGTCTCCATACACAGTAAAGTCTTCCATATAGACCTCCATACACTCATTAGCCAGTTCAACAAAAATGGCTAAAACAACCCTTTAGAAGGTAGCTGGAGCATTACATATGCCAAATGGAAGGCCTCTATATGTAAATGTTCCCCATGAACATGTATTTAGGTGGTTTTATCCTAGACTTCTAGTGCTACTTGAATTTGGTTATATCCACTAAATCCATCTAGGAATGAGAAGTACTTTTTCCTTGCTAGTTATCCAACAGTTGGTCAATGAATGGCAAGGGAAAATAATCCTTCTTTGTGGCTTTGTTTAATTCTCTATAGTCAATAGATACCCTCCATTTTCCATTCTTCTTAGGCACTATAACCAAATGTGAAACCCACTGGCTGTCTGAAATAGGATAGATGAACCCTGCTTGTAGAAATTTCTCTATTTCAGTTTTAACAATTTCTTTCAACGTAGGGTTTAATCTCCTCTAGGGTTGTCTAACAGGTTTGACATCTTTTATGTATATTTGGTGGGTATGGATCTCAAGAGGGATGCCCTTCATATCTTGATATTCCCAAGCAAAATCTGCTAAATGGGAGACAAGAAGATTAAGAAGTGCTTCTTCCTATTTACCTATTAGTTGAGTGTTGATGTTCAATGTTTTCCCAAGTAAGATCATGACCTATTTTGTAATCTGATTCATAGATGTTCCTATCCCATAGTGTTAAGAGGAAAAGAATGTGGAAGCATCATGTGAAATGCGGCTAAGTATCTATAGGATGTTTCTCCATAAAGAATGATATTTGCAAGGGTACAATGGGTAGCAGTAAAAAATTCTCTCCTCAAGTCTTGGGCTAATTCCATTGTATCTTTCCTAATGAGAATGTGAGTTATATCTTCAGGTGTGTCATAGTCTATTTATTCTTTTAACTCACCCAAATGTTCCTTGATGGTAACCATAGCTACTGAGGCACTGTTTTCCATGTTATTAGTCCCATCTACCCATACTTTTCCTAAATAGTGTATGGATGGTTTAGCTTGAGGATACAAGGGGATTTTATTCATGTCTAACCCATTTGAAATGACCATGTCTCAGTTCTAGAATCAATAGATGCTACTGTCGTAGCCAACCATGGCCTTCCTAGGATCAAAGGATAAACATTTCTTTGGTTTCTAGGCTCTATTATCAGAAAATCTATCAAGAATTCCATGATTCCACAACAACTGGAACATCAGTTAACACCCCTTTTAGAATAAGCACTGACTAATCAGCCAATTGGAGAATTGTGGATGTGGCCTAGACACCAGTCAGGGATAATTTGTCTAGGGTGTGAACTGTCAGTACATTTATTGATGCCCCTAGATCAACCAAAACATTAGATATTTCTACCCATCAAATGTGGATAGTTATGATAGGGTTCCAAGGATTTCCATATTTTGGGAGGAGCATCTCCCCCACAAGAAGGTCTACTACTTTTCCTTCCACCTAAATGGTGGTAGGAGAGTTGTTCTTTCTGCCCTTGGTTTTAACACAATGTTGTTTGATAAATTGGTTCAGTTCAGGCACATCCTTGATTGCTTGTAGGAGTGGAATTTCAATGTTTAGTTGCCTGATTTCCTACAGAAGTTATGATTCAATTATAGGTTGGACTTGTTTTTGTAGGACAATTTTTTGAGGGACATGCTCTTTGAGTCATTCTAGGTAAGGTGCTTGTTTTTTGACCTCTGGAGTAACTCTAGAATTCATCTCAGAAGTAGCCCCAAAGGTGATCTTCGGAGTTGTTCCTTTAGGAGGAACTCTAGAGTTACCTAAAGGTTGTTCTTTTGGCACAATTTTGATAGTAATCTTATCCTAGGGTTGAGTGGATGGGTTTTTAGGTTCCATATCATCAGTTACATCAACTATGCACAGAGAAGATGATCTTGGTAGTTCTTTCCTAGAATGTAGTTGGAGATTGTTTAGATAAATAAAGTTTACACCAGCCATATTTTCTTTCTCTATCATGTAAACAACTACTTCATGTTTATTTTGTGGATTTTCTATAGGTTGAGCTGGTAAGGGTGGATGACTAACTAGCTCATTTTGTGACTGGTCCTATGTGTTGGGGGCTCCAGTTAGGAGTGCTTGTTGCTGATGTTGGAAATATCTCAGTTGTCCTTGGTAATGTTGATTGTAACCTTGCTGAGGACTCCACCGAGGCTGCATGTTTTGTGGTCCATAGTGTGATGAGAATTATTGTGGCCATTGTTGGTTTACCCATGGTTGGTTTTTCCATTGCTAGTTTTACCATTGCTAGCTTGACTAGTCTTGTGGTGCCCATGGAGGAATGTTTGAGGTCTTTGCCAAGTTGGATTCCATTGATTGTTTCCCCAGTTTGAAGGACCCCTATAGGAATCTTGATTTGGGTATAGGTTGTATGGAAAATGGCCAATTTCTTTTTTCTCCACATAGTGCAACTCCTCTTCTATTATGGCATTCTTTTTATTCAACCTTTTTAAGGTTGGGAGCTGATCACTATGACTAGTATGGTGTTCTTTGTCACATATTTGGTAGATTTTTGACTTATCCAATGGACATTCTCTCAAAAGGTGTTTGTTCCTACACCTAGGATAGTATATGGAAAGAGGTTTAGTTGTTCTATTTTGTTCAGTTGTTCTAGTATTTGCCTGAATTCCATCTAACATGGTATTCAACTGGACTGAGATATCTGTCTTTAGGTTTGAAAACTCCTCCACTAACTATCCTATAACATTCTTCCCTTTTAAGGACCTTGGTGTTCACACTCCATCCTATGTTCTAGAGTAGTTTTTGTAGATTTGCTCTATAGCAGGCATGTCCATTTTGTTGATATTTCCTCTCCCCATTAGATCCAATGCTTGTTTTGACTCTTTGTCCAATCCTTTTACAAACAAAGTTCTGGCTAAGTTGTGAACTACAGGGTTGCCATATCTCCTCAAGGAAAAGTTGAACCTATCTAGGTTGTCTTCTAAACTTTCATCCTTTCTATGTTTAGTTCTGAACAACTCCTCCTTTCTATCACTAACCCTACAGTAGTCCTGGTACTTATCTAGGGACTCAATTTCCATTTGAACCCATGAGTGAATGGAGTCTGGGGATAAACCCATGGACCACCTCATGGAAGAATCTTTAAGGGTAGATGGGAAAAGTTTGAGTTTTTGATTATCTAATCTATAGTCATATGTCTGGCATAAGACCTTAAACTCAAACAAAAACTGATCTAGATCCTTAGAAGCAAGACCCCTGAATGTTGGTAGGTTTGAAGGTGAAATGTTCTTCATAGAAGCATTGTCTCCAAGAGAAAGAACAATGGGGTATGAGAAGGTTCTTGCATTCTCATGTAGAGGATCTACATCATCATTATGATTATCCCCCATATTTGATGCTTCTTCTTCCCAGGATTCAGTGTGAGGTTCTGGAAAAATGGGTCCTCTTAATAAATTGCCTGGTGTTTCTCCTGTAGTTCTTGAATATACTCAGAGAGTGAAAGATTTTGAGGACTTGTGTGAATGTTAAATTGGGGTGTAATTTCCAAGGTAGGTTTTAAGTGTTCCTCTTCCTCTTCAACAAGATCTTGTACCACCCTACTGCTTTCACCTGTAGTTTGTTACTTTGGTGTTTGTTTGATGTATCTACCTTTTAAATCCCTAGGCCTAACCATATAGATTCAATTTTACCTAAAAAGGATTGCTAACTAGGGTTTTCTTATTTACACGTCTCCCTAGCAACAACACCAAAAATTACAAGGGTTATTATACCTTGGCATTTAATCATGTTTTAATATGTCAAATCTAGGGCTATGTCCTTAGCTATTTGCAATAAGGAACCTAATAATCAACAGTCCTAAGCTAAACTTACTGAATTGAGTTGTCCTAACAAATCAATGCTTTTTAGTTATCTACTTGAAAGGAAATCTGATCTAAAGACTAAAGTAGTAAATTGCTGAATGAATCTATCTAATGCATACAAAAGATAGAAACATGCATTTACTAGAAACAAATCTAATAATTGACCTATCTTATGAAAGTAGGAAAATTATACTTCTAATGAAAACTATAAATAAGACAATGCAGCAAAGATACTAGCCTCCTGTCTGTTGGCAGGAGTGGGCCCTTGCTCTACACCTTCAAAACCAAAGGCTAAACAAGAAACTCATAATAGAAATGCAACAACACACATCTTCTTTAATCTAGTCTTATCAAAGTATATTGTATTCAAAAGTATAAGTTTTGCTCTAAAAATGAAAATTACAATAATACTGCTAACAAAATCCATATATCTTTTTGTTGTTACCATCCAGATATATATTAGTCGAAGCAACATAGTATTATTGGAACTAACTACTTTACCTATTAGTTTATCTTTGAGATATAACTAATATCTTATTCCAAACTAAGACATGCAACTGTCCAACTTAAAGTATAATCATGCAAAGTCTAAAGTGGCATTGAAAGTTCCACTATGTCCAGAGTTTTACTTAAACAACAATGGGCAACGAGGCCTTGAAATAGTAGTTTTGAATAAGTCTTTAAATCTCATGAAATAACAAATAAAAGAGTATTAGATCCCTGTAGACAATTGGAGTGACCACGAGAACACTTAGGGCTAGATGGGCAGAATTCGTAGCACTGTAGTCACCTCCAGAGATGTAGTTCATCAGTAATGCTAGAGAATTTGTGTTGTTGCCAGTAGCTCTAGAGATGCATCCATGAATCTACTGAGGCATGACTCCAAAGATCACTATCTTCTTTTCTCTACTGGTCCTTCTTCTTGAGAAGTCCTCCAACAATTAGAAAACATTGGAGTACAATGCAGTGTCCTCTATGTCTAGCTCCGGAGATAATTAGGATTACCTTTGGAGTTCTTCAAAAACTGCTTTCCACCTATGTAACAACACCTGTAAAACCCAAAAAGAGTTTTTTCTTGTAATGCCCCTCAATTTTGGCTTGTGTCAATTGATAGTTTTCCATTTCTTTTAGACAATTTTGAGACATTTGAGTGGTTAGATTTATGGTTTATGCTTATTATGTTCATGATGGACCATGGTTGACTAATTTGGTTATGATGACATTATTGTTATTACAGTTTATGTTGTGACATGGTTAGTTGATAGTTAATTGATTATGCAGGATAATGTTACTTTGCTATATGGATTTAATGTTGTCTGATTAGAGATTGGGATTCTTTTTAAAAGTGTATAGATGTGAATTGTAGTAGTAAGTTATTAAACAAATCATAGAGGGAATTATAGATCTTGAGATTTGGTTAGAATATTGTTATCTTAAGTAAGTTTATGATTTAACTAAAAAGAGAGATTTAAAGTCTTTTATTGAATCCAGGTTAAATAGTTTGAAAAGTGTTGTAGTATTTGGGTCTTGCATATATATATATTCCTTGATTGTTTATTGCTAATTTTAAATCGATGTGTATCAATGATGCAATTGGGTCATTGAATTTAATTTGGTTTTGAGTCTTGCTGTTATGTTTTGTCTAGCTTAATGTAATGGTGATCATGTTAGTTTTGTGAGATGTCAAGGTTGTTAAGCGTCATGCTTTGGTTAGTTGTTTATTGGTATTTGTGTTAAAATCTTTTTATCTCTAGAGGCTTGTTACCTTGAATTCAATGTGATATTGTGGCAAGGATGTTTTGGTGATGTGTCTTTTGGTATGAGGTCTTGATGTAGATTGTAAAAGATTATTGTTTTGAATTTGAAAATTGTTGATTAAATGTTTTATTTGATTTGGGATTTTGAAATGGACAGAGGAAAGTTTCATGGTTGAGAGTTTGGATTTAAAATGATCTATGTAATGTTTTGGTTTACAAAAAGTTTGATGCCTTTCAATCCCTTGTTCATGCACGTTATTGGTTTATGGGTGATGGTTAAGGCTTGCTAGTTGTATGTAGGAGAGTGGCTTTCATGGTGGGGCCGGTACCCAAAGTGGCTGCCTAGAAAACCCCATGGAAGTTGTAATCAAGTGATAACTTAATAATTGATCTAGGTGGGTTGGGTAGTAATTCACATAATAAGATATGTATGATGCCTCACCCATGCCTTGAGTGCTTTTATAGGCTAAGGATGGGGTGAGAAGGCTTGGTTGGCAAGGTTGACCTCCTTGTCTCCATGAGAGGATGTGTCGGCTCCGCATGTGTCACCCTATGGGGCTGGTGCCTATAGAGAGGTCGCAAGGAAAACCATAGATGGGGGCCAGTTTCTAGTGAGAGATAGCCTGGAAAACCCATGCTAGGACCATGTGATGACACTCTCCCTACTGCAACTTAGTTATTTCCTCTTTATCTTTTGTTGTTGCCTCTAGAGTACAGACTTGTCTTAATGATCTTGATGAATTGACTTGTCTTAGTGATTTGTCTTATCTTGATGAATTGACTTGTCTTAATGATTTATCTTATCTTGATGAATTGACTTAGTGATTTGTTTTATCTTAATGAATTGACTTGTCTTAATGGTTTGTCTTATCTTGATGATTTGACTTGCCTTGATGATTTGACTTGTCCTGATGATTTGACTTGTCTTGATGTTTGAGTAGTCTGGATGATTTGTGATGATCTGAGTTGTCTGTATCTGCTTGCCTGTAACCTTTGGCCTAGTGGAACCTCAATGTTATCTCCTAGCTCAGAGGGGTGGACCTCAGGGTTCCACATGGTTGGGTGGAAGAGCTTAATCCATTGGTTATTCTTAGTCATATTGATTTGTGATCACTGTAGTCGTGATTCTAGTTCCAATTTTTTTACTTCCATCCTCAAAGCTATATTGTACCTTCCAAATTGTAAAATCTTGTTGTATATTGTAAACCGATGTAATCGGTCATCAAGCTTGTAATCTTGTAATCTTGTAAATGATCTTATGCAACTATTCATCTCTACAAATGTATAATGTAATACTCTTCTATTGTATTATAATGCATATCACTTCTATTGTTATAATTTTATGTTTATCTGATGCAGTTATGTTCCCTAGAGGTGTTAATTGTTCATTTTATTTAATGTTGTTAATAGTGTAATTATATTTAATGATTAATGCATTTACTTGCTTAAAAAAAAAAAATTCTGTAAATTTTGCACTTGTTAGTCTAACACTCTAGGGTTGCATGACGGGGCATCACATTTCTACACAATTTCATTAATTTCACTGCAACATAAGTCTTTCCATAAAACAATAATCTTCAGTAATTCATCTCTTATTAGTATAATTAAAATAGGACTTTATAGTTTCTACAGTGTAAATACTAGGACAGGCAGAATGAAAAAAGGGAAAAAAGGAAGTAAAAAGGCATTTTTAGATGAGTGGTACATGGCACTCATTAGTATCCCTAGAAAAATCCAAAAAAATAGAAAAATTAAAAAAATCAAACAAATAGAAAAATCTAAAAATAATCCATCCTCTGGTGAAACCCTAGTAAACAGGCACCTTAGATAAGTACCATAGTGAAAACCTAGAAAACAAGCACTATTTGTAGAGTCAACATCCATCATATATTAAATCATACATCCATTACATATCAATTCATAATAAAACCCTCATCCATCCATATTGATCTTTGCATTTCCACTTTCCCATCTATCATGGTTTAGAAATTATCACTGTCAGTTGTCATCCATTAGCATCATCCATAGTTATCATCATCCATAGTCAGTCCATTCATTGTTCTCCATAATAAAATCTCTACTTGAATGGGTGCATGTTTTCCTTAACCTAGGTCTAGGAATGGATCCTTGTTCGAGGTATGACCACATCATCACTCACCTTCACCCATCTTATCTTATATTATCACTCACCATCCCATATCATCAACACCAACAAGAACTACATATCATCAACATCATCATCATATCTTAATGTGTCTTGATCTCGTGATTATAGGGTATGTAGGCAGTCTAGAATATGAAGGAAGTATCTAGTACTCAAGTACATAAGATGTTATCATTTCATCCAAACACCTTGAACCATCCCCCATCATCATCAATCAGAACTACATATCATCATCACC
This sequence comes from Cunninghamia lanceolata, assembly GCA_027924645.1. Taxonomy (NCBI): domain Eukaryota; kingdom Viridiplantae; phylum Streptophyta; class Pinopsida; order Cupressales; family Cupressaceae; genus Cunninghamia; species Cunninghamia lanceolata. The sequence continues at coordinate 2,849,754 of BSBN01001053.1, read as the reverse complement.
CTCATCTTTATGTGCCTTGATCCTGTGGATACATGGTATGTAGGCAGTTTGGAATATGAGGGAAGTATCTAGTCCTTAGGTACATAAGATGCACCCCATCCTCCATCCCAATCCATAATAAACTCCATCTTTCACTTCATGCATCTATCAAAACCCATCCTATCACCCTGACTCGACTAACTCAAGTAGAAAATGAACTATGCATCCTTTAATAGCTCAAGTACTTATCAAACTAGAAGCAAAAGACTACTTTTGAAGCAAAACACTTACCTACATATTGCTTGCCACATCTGCTACAATCCATCTATCCTAGATCTAGTGCCTTTAATGGATATATCATTCTTACAATAAGGCCCAATCTACCATAAGCATCCTCTTTGGCAAGAGAATATGTTGGTTGTGCTTTTTGTTTTATCAGTCACTCGATTTCATTTTAGTTTATCTTTTGTTCCTTTCTAATACCTATTCAAGACTACCTTGATTTTGTATATCTTGGTATGTTGCGATGTAGTATGGATTGGGGCATTGTCATTGCTTTCGTATGCTGTGTTTGTGGGATGACCTTATTATCCTACTACAGCTAATATGTATCTTGTTTGTTTGGAATCAGCATCTTGTATATCAATATCATTTGCATCTAAGGTTTTATGAAGGCCCTATGTGTATTAAGATCATTCTACGCTAAGACTATTTTCCATTCACATTATCCAACAAGGTTCTATTATGTCTAGTGGATGTAAGTTCAAACAATTTGTTTACAGAGTCAACGTCCTTGCATTGGATACATCGTCACCTTGGTCTTATATACCCTGGTGCATAATATCCATATTGTATATCAAAAATAAGGATTACTCTTTATATATTTAAAACATAACTATTGCAACTACATATCCATACACCCATCCATATATCCTAATAAAATTATAGCTTTCATACAAAGATTGGTCAATTATCATCTTTCTCTATTCTAAAAATCATTTCTTCTATCCATGCTAACATCATCATTTGTCTTCTTCAATCCTGCAAAACCATACATGTTAGGCATCATAATCATAAACATCATAGTATATCATCACATAAATCCATGATCCTAATATCTATCATCTCCTCCATACATCTATAAGCATATGTGCATCATCATGATATATCCATAGCATATAAAACATCATCATATATCATCACATAAATCCATGATCATAATACATGTCATCGCATCCATAACATCATCATAATATGTCATCAAATGTAAGCATTTGAACATCCATAGCATATAGCAGTACATCATATATATCAACACATATAAGCATCTAAACATCCATAGCATATAGATCATCATAAATATAGGTATCCATAAACATCATCACGAATCATCTATAGAACATCATAGTACATCATATATATCTCATAAGGTCATCAAAATAATCATGTCTCATCATATATACATAAAAAATGGATCAATATAGTACAAAAGGGCTATTAATGAGCCATCAATAATATACATGTGAGCCCTTAGGCATCATAGTCTCAATAATATACATCAATGATACAAAATGGTACATCATATAATACAATAGCCCTATCGGTGACTGGGTAGATGTAAAGCCCTCAATTTCATCACAAAAAGTAAATGAAGTAAATAATCTACTTAAATACAACATCACAATATCCAAAGTAAAAATATGTAATTAATCCACTTAATTACAATATAAAAGATAAAAAGGGTGCAATTAATCTGCTTAATTACAATATCACAAGTAAAATGAACCATCTCATAAATATGAACCATAATGTCATTAATCTTACAAAATCACATGCTCAATCTAGGTAAAAGCACTATAAATAACAAAATCCATGGGCATTCATGCCATATTACATCTAATTTTTAAGTTACAATAATCATGTACAACAAGAATACATAAATCAATACGCTCATCAGTCGCATGAACCAAGTGGTCCACCATATGCGAGCCGAGAGATGGGAACATGGCCCAGGTGCTTTTTACACCCAACCATGAAGTAATTACACTTCCCCGCATCCCTTCATGAAACGAAGGAAACCCAGCCTTGCACAAAATGTCTAGCTACCTGGAACCCTGATGTCTGAATGTATAATTCTAAATAATGAAAAGTAGATTGTCTCACAATAGGATGTGGCAGAGATATATATAAATAAGTTTTCTAGACAAAATAAACATCTATTTCAATGTCATCTTGATTAGATCTAATCTTTTAAATTGTAACTTGGTTCAATTCCTGAAAAGAGGAAAAGCCATCTTTGAAAATCTACATTCGGCATCCTAGCCCAAAAAGTAACCCAATACATTCATAGATAAAAACTACCTCTTTCCCCAAGAAGCAAGTAAATAATGATAAAATAAAAGAATCAAAGTTCATCAATAAATCAATAAAAATCCCTTTTTTCCAAAACATCAATCAAGGAAAATACACTTTCCAATCAGTAATCCATCTTTTGTTCAAACAATTGCATTCATAAGGTTATCAAATTTATATAATTTCTAATCCATTTCAGTCATAATTCACTGTATAAAAATCATTCTCAGTTTTATTCAGACCTACTGTCATTGTTGTGACAGGAACTACTTAGTTTATCTAATAAGTTTGTATATAATATTCAATAAACCTCCTGTCATTTCAGTGATAGGAGCTGTGACAGAATTTGAAAACAAATAATACACATATTTTGTAATAGTCTACTGTCATCCAAGATAATGGTTCAAAATAATGTTTAACACAATAGTAACCAAGGAATATGTCTATGGAGATAATAATAGTTTTCTTTTCTATTTTTAAGAATATGAATTTCACCCATAGTAAGGTTGATTTATATCATAGAACTGATTTCAACCAGCATAAAAGAAGAAAATCTGTCATATATTGTCTGACAGGGAATTTCCTACAGCGATTTGGAGGTTTATCATAGATTTCAACAATAAAACAAGATTTGAAACAATACCTTGGTTTCAGGCAGCCAAACAAGGGAAGAAGATGATTATCATGTCTTAAAGAATCAACAATTGGTCAAAGCAAGGAATCAGGCGATGACAAGAACTATGGGTCGATCTATACAAGATTGCCCAAGAAGAAGCCATAATAGCCAAAACAAATGGATCGGTCATCATAATAGAAGGGGCAGCCAACTTAAAACTAGGCAGCCAGAAAAGAAGTCAGTGACCAACAGAAGTATAGGCGGCCATGAATAAGGAAAATGGAAGCCAGAAAAAGAGAATCAACCACTTAGATTTCAGGTCATTCCTACCAACCTGGCTGTTCCTACCAGACGTGAAGGAAAGAAGCAGTGGCAAGGAGAGAAAGAAGTCACCTAGGAAGATTTAGAGGTTGACTTTCCTATGTTTATGCAAAACAACAGTCATCAAACATATTGCAAAAATATAAAGAAAGAAAAATACCTAGAATTGATTTTCCTTCCTGGTCGCTACCTTTCTCCAACTTCCTATTGCTCCAAAATTAAGGTCTCTTTTGCCTTCAATGCCTAGAATACACAGAAAAATAACTCCCCTTTTTGCTACAAAACGATGGGGGTCTTCTTTTCTCAGAAGCATTAGTTCTCTCTACTGATCACCCACTTTAACAATATCAAAAACTACCCTATTCTTGGCGTTCAATATTTAGGTTTAAAGACTGGAGATACAGATTTCAAATTGAAGTCTCATTCCAGTTTTGCATGAAATTCGACCAATTAAAAAAGCTCACAATTTCTATTTTATAATAAAATAACAACTATTTTTGTTAGCTTACTGTCGCATGAATGACAGTAACTTCAATTCTTTTATTCATTTTCTAAATATAATAATGCTATTTTTAATATAATTTTAACTATTTTTATTAAAACATAATCACTTTAAATAAATCAAGAAGTGAAACATACTATAATATATATATATATATATATATATTATAATTTAATATAATTATTTAAATCTAAATTATCATATTGTCTTCCAAACATCTATAATCATGAAATAGAAAAAGCATTTTTTTATTTAAATAATTTTAGCTACACTAATTTAAATATTCCATTAAAATTTAATCATCACTCCATTTAATAAAATAATGTATTTAAAGTAAACTATTGTAGCAATTGAAAACACAATATTTTCCAAATATTAAACTATCAATCACACTTATCAACCACACATTGATGCATAAAATAATCCATTCGACAATGCATATGAAACTACGTGAGTGTATGATTGCACCAGGGTAAACCATCCCATTATTTATTTCCAAGTGGCTAGAACACCTCTACCTCAACCATGTTCTCATCTTCGACGAGTACCTGCATTCATTTGCACTCAACTTGACGTCAATAGGTTAGTGTCTCCAAAAACATAGCCAAAGAAAATCATTGTAATCACATCGATAATATTTAACATTTAAATCAAATTTTCCACTTTTATCAATATAAACTCATGATAATTACCTTTACACATATAAAATTACTTAAGGTAAAAGTCAATCACAGTAATTGTTCTCTAATCTAGAATAATAATATAGTCCACAAAAATAAGATGTGACATCCTTCCCCACTTGGAAGAGACATTGTCCCGATGTCTTATTACACATCAAAATAATACGGTATCAATCAACCATCAATAAATTATCAAAGTATCATAAAACAATAACATCAATTCAAAGTTTCTCAAACAATAATCAAACTCAAAGTATCAAAGCAATAACTGAACTCAAAGTATGATAATCCATGCATGAATAAGAAATCTATGCTATATCCTCCTCAAATGAGGAAAAGATCTATCAGTCTCCTTTGCATCCTCCCATGTTGCACTGTCCTCTGAATATTGGTCCCATTGGACCTTATATTGCACCACATCTCTGCTATGCAACTTAATGTTACGCTTCTCCAATATTTGAGTGGGCTCCACCAACACCACTCCTGGATCTTGAACCTATAAAGCACGCCAATCAAGAATATGTGACATGTCAGGATGATAAAGCTTAAGTAAGGACACATGAAAAACATTATGGATTATGGAAAGTGCAGGCGGTGGAGCAAGTCTATAAGCTACATGATTAATCACTTCTAAAACTTCAAACGGTCCTACAAAATGAGGAGCAAGTTTGGATGCTTTGCTAATGAAACTAAACTCTTATGAGGTTTGACCCTCAAAAAGACTTTGTCACCCACTGAAAACTGTCTAGGAATTCTATTTCTATCTACATAACTCTTTTGACGATCTGAAGCTTACTTCAACTTTTCCTTGATCAACTTCATCTGATCGTCCATTTCTCTTAACATTTCAGGACCAACCACTATTCTATCCTCCACCTTATCCCAACTGATAGTGTTCGACACTTACGTCCATAAAGAGATTTGAATGGTGCCATTCCCAAAGATGCATGGTATGAGTTGTTGTATGCAAACTCTACCAATGGAAGATACTCCTCCCATTTATACTACCAATCCATACAATACATTCTAAGAAGTTCTTCTACAACTTGATTTACTCTTTCTATCTAACCATCCATTTGAGGATGATAGGCCAAACTAAAATTCAACTTTGTACCCAAAGATGCATTAAGAGTTATCCAAAATCTAGATGTCATACAAGTGTCTCGATCTGAAATGATCATCTCAGGCACTCCATGCAATCAAAAAATCTCTTGAACAAACTTCTTAGCTAAAACCATGGAACCATCTGAAAGATTCCCCAAAATGAAATGTGTTACTTTAGTCAACTTGTCCACAACCACTAAGATGACATCATGCCTATTCTTAGACATTGGTAACCCTTGAATAAAATCCATACTTATCAATTGCCACTTATGCTCAGGAATACTATGTGGATACAACAATCTTGCTGGATGCACATGCTCAGCCTTGACTCGCTAGCATTCCAAACATCAAGCCACAAATTCCATCACATCCTTTTTAAGTCTAGGCCAAAAGTATAAAGGTTTCAAACTTTTGACCATTTTGGTCACTCCAGGGTGCCCTGAATAAGGTGCATTGTGGATCTCTTCAAGCACTAACTTCCTCAACTCTCTTGAGTTAGGAATATACATCCTTCCATAAAATCTCAAAAGTCCATCTGTTTCAATCATATAACCATCAAACCTGTGATCTAAGGGGTCTACTTCCAAAGCTTGCTTTACTCTTTCATAATGCTCATCCCCTTGAAGATTCTAAATTACTTTCTGCTTCAAATTGGATCTCATTGTAACCATGGTAGCCAAATGTCTTCTTCTACTAAGAGCATCTGCTACCCTATTCTCTTTTCCTTTTATATACTCAATTCCAAAGTCATACTCACTAAGGAATTCTAACCACCTTCTCTGTCGTGCATTAAGGTTAGGTTGAGTAAATATATACTTGAGTCCTAAATGATCTATCTTCAACTGAAAGGGCTTACCTAAAATATAATGCCTCCGCATCTAAAGTGCATGAACTATGGCAGCTAACTCAAGATCATGCGGCACATAGTTGAACTCATGTTGCTTTAACTTTCTTGACTCATAAGCAACCACTTGCTCATTCTACATCAACACTCCACCTACTCCTTCTCTCGAAGAATTTGTTATAACTATAAAGTGACCATTAAGATCTGGTATGGTCAAGATAGGAGCAGTTATGAGCTTCTCCTTTAGCACTTGGAAAGCTTGCTCACACTTTTTAGTCCATTCAAACTTCTTACCCTTCTTTTGAAGTGAAGTAATTGGTGTTGCTATAGTTGAAAAACCTTCCACAAACTTCCTATAGTAACCTGCAAGTCCCATAAAAATTCTAAATTCTATCACATTCTATGATGCAGGCTATTCCATTATTGCTTTTATCTTCTTAGGATCAACTGCAATCCCTTCTACTCAGATTACATGACCAAGGTAGTGAACTTTTTCTTGAAAGAATGTCACTTAGATAATTTACCATAAATATTTCTCTCTCTCAAGCACTACAACACTATCCTCAAATGCCTCTCATGCTTTTCCACTGATTTAGAGTATATCAATATGTCATCAAGGAAGATCAACACAAAATCATCTAAACAATCTCTGAAAATGCTATTCATCAAATTCATGAAAGCTGCTGGAGCATTAGTCAACCAAAATGGTACCACTGTGAACTCATCGTGACCATATAGAGTCCTAAAAGCTATTTTAGAGATGTCCTCATCCTTAATCTGCAATTGGTGATAACCAAATCTAAGGTCTATCTTCGAGAACATCATTGCTCCTTTCATCTGATCAAAGAGCTCATCTATTCTTGGAAGTGGGTACTTGTTCTTTATAGTAGCTTTGTTAAGCATCCTATAATCAATGCATAATCTTAAAGTACCATCCTTCTTTACAAAGATGACTGGTGTACCCCATGGTGACACACTAGGTCTAATGAACCCTTGATTTAGCAACACCTACAATTGTGCTTTAAGCTCCTACAACTCTATAGTAGTCATTCTGTAGGGTGCCTTAGATTGTGGCTCAGTCCCTAGTGGCAAATCAATTAAGAAGTCAAACTTTCTCTTTGGTGGTAACTCTATCAACTCTATAGGGAATACATCTCTAAAATCTCTAAGGATTGGGTAGTCATTGAATACTAGTTCTTCTTTGTTAAGATCCTTTACTTGGACAACATAAATTACACACCCTTTCCTCTTGGATTTCTTCAATTGCATAGTTGAGATTTGTCTAAGCTCTAAAGGTCTCTTCGATCCATTAATTTCCACTTGATTCCCTAAGTCATCCAAACATTTAACCACTTTGTCTTCATAGTTTATTAGAGACTTATGTTCAGCTAACCAGTTGATTCCCAAGATTACATCATAAGAGCCCAAAGGTGCTACATACAGATTTGCTTGTGTCTGAAAATTAGGAAGCTCTAACTCACTACATGCTAGACATGAGTCTACTCTTTTCTCTACACTATTGACATATTTTACCATCCAAGAGTTTTCCATATGACTAGGTCTAATAGATAACTTAGATACTACTCTAGGATCTACAAAACATTTTGTGGCACCAGTATTAATTAAAATAGAAATAGGTAGTCCATAGAGCTTACCTTGAAACTGAATAGGTGTTGCTTGAAAATCTACTTGCCAATTGTCTATTGTGGCATGAATCTGATGTTGAGGTGCTCCTTACTGATTCTTGTTTCCCCTTTTATGTGGATAAGCATTTGCATAATGCTCTCCTCCACAAGTATAGCATCTACCCTTAGGTGCTCTTGGTCATTCAACTCTTTCCCTTTGATTGTTGTTCCTATTGTTGTAGCCACCTCTTTTGTTTCCTCCATTTCCATCCTGAGAATTTTTACCTCTCTTAAGATTCCTGATCTGCCTGTTATTTTGAGGTTTCTTATTAGCAAACTTCACATCTCTTTTCTTACGATAACTAGCTTCTTGTTGCAACTTCTGCTCTTGCTTTATTGCTTTCTCAAAAACTGCATCCATAGTGAGTGGATTATGAATGTCTACCTCTGCTCCAATCTGAGGCCTTAATCCCAAAATAAATTTCCTGATTTGAAATCTCTCATCTGTTTCATACTGAGGAACATACTTAAGTAGATGAGAAAATCTTTCCCAATAACCAGTTATGGACATACCTCCTTGAATCAAATTCTGAAACTCTGTCATCTTCTTGTCGAAAATAACTATGGTAACCATCTTTTCCTAAATAGTTGTAGGAAAATCTCCCAAGTTATTTCACTAGGTAATAGCTTCTTATATTCCTTCTCATTATCCCACCATGTTTTTGCTTCTCCAATCAACTAGTAAGATCCCCACATTGCCTTCGTGTGATCTGAAATGTTTCAGAGTCCAAAGTATTTCTCCATTTCTATTATCTAGGATTCAGCTCCATCACCAATTATCTTTCCATCAAATTTTGGCGGTGATACTTTCTTGAGCTCTTTCCCTAATTCTTCTACAATCTTTGCTTGATTATTATCATTAGCTCCAACTTGAGGAACTTGAACTTCTATCCTTGGATTCTCATTTTGTACCTCAACCCTTGGGTTTTCATTAGCATTTTGTCCTCTAGGAATTCCTCTGATCTCCTACTCAAGAGTATTCATCCTTGTGTCATGTTGGGTCAAAAGAGAAAGAATACGGTCCAATCTTCCATCTTGATCATTATTAGCATCTCCATGATCCCCAACATTTCAACCACCACAAGCACCACCTCGTGCACCTCCACAGTTTCCTCTACCTTGTCCAATTACTAAACCTTCACCTCGATCAGTGTTTCTAGTATTCATGATGGATAATCGGTATCAAATTCGCAACTTTAGCACAACAGTCCCAAAAGAAAAACAAAGGCCCTAGTGTTCAACCTAGAGCTTTGATACCAAAATGTAAAGCCCTCAATTTCATCACAAAATGTAAATGAAGTAAATAACCCACTTAAATACAACATCACAATATCCAAAGTAAAAAGATGTAATTAATCCACTTAATTACAATATAAAAGATAAAAAGGGTGCAATTAATCTGCTTAATTACAATATCACAAGTAAAATGAACCATCTCATAAATATGAATCATAATGTCATTAATCTTACAAAATCATGTGCTCAATCCACGTAAAAGTACTATAAATAATATACAAAATCCATGGGCATTCATAACATATTACGTCCAATTTTCAAGTTACAATAATCATGTACAACAAGAATAAATAAATCAATATGCTCATTAGTCACACGAACCAAGTGGTCCACCACCTACGAGCTGAGAGACAAGAACATAGCCTAGGTGCTTTTTCCACCCAACCATGAAGTAATTACACTTCCCCGCATCCCTTCAAGAAATGAAGGAAACCCAGCCCTGCATGAAATGTCTAGCTACCTGCAAACAACTGGCAATTCTAATGTCTGAATGTGCAATTCTAAATAATGAAAAGTAGATTGTTTCACAACAGGATGTGACAGAGTTATATATAAATAAGTTTGCTAGACAAAATAAACATCTATTTCAATGTCATCTCGATTAGATCCAATCCTTTCAATAGTAACTTGGTTCAATTCTTGAAAAGAGGAAAAGCCATCTTTGAAAATCCACATTCGACATCCTAGCCCAGAAAGTAAGCCAATACATTCATAGATAAAAACTACCTCTTTCCCCAAGAAGCAAGTAAATAATGATACAATAAAAGAATCAAAGTTCATCAATAAATCAATAAAAATCCCTTTTTTCCAAAACATCAATAAAGGAAAATACACTTTCCAATCAGTAATCCATCTTTTGTTCAAACAATTGCATTCATAAGGTTATCAAATTTATATAATTTCTAATCCATTTTAGTCATAATTCACTATATAAAAGTCATTCTCAGTTTTATTCAAACCTAATGTCATTGCTGTGACAGGAACTACTTAGTTTATCCAATAAGTTTGTATATAATATTCAATAACCCTCCTGTCATTTTAGTGACAGGAGCTGTGACAGAATTGGAAAATAAATAATACACAGATTTTGTAATAGTCTATCGTTATCCAAGATAATGGTTCAAAACAATGTTTAACACAATAGTAACTAAGGAATATGTCTATGGAGATAATCATAGTTTTCTTTTCTATTTTTAAGAATATGAATTTCACCCATAGTAAGGTTGATTTATATCATAGAACCGATTTCAACTAGCATAAAAGAAGAAAACCAGTCATATATTGTTTGACAGGGAATTTCCTACAGCGATCTGGAGGTTTATCATAGCTTTCAACAATAAAACAAGATCTGAAACAACGCCTTGGTTTCAGGTAGCCAAACAAGGGAAGATGATGATTATCATGTCTTAAAGAATCAACAATTAGTCAAAGAAAGTAATAAGGAAACAACAAGATCTATGGGTCAATCTATACAAGATCACCCAAGAAGAAGCCATAATGGCCAAAACAAATGGATCAGTCAGCATAATAGAAGGGGCAACCAACATAAAACTAGGTAGCCAAAAAATAAGTCAACGACCAACAGAAGTATAGGCGGCCATGAATAAGGAAAATGACATCCAGAAAAAGAGAATCAACCACTCAGATTTCAGGTCGTTCCTACCAACCTGGCTATTCCTGCCAGATGTGAAGAAAAGAAGCAGTGGCAGGGAGAGAAAGAAGTCACCCAGGAAGATTTAGAGGTCGACTTTCCTATGTTTATGCACAACAACAGTCATCAAACATATTGCAAAAATATAAAGAAAGAAAAATATCCAAAATTAATTTGCCTAAAAGTAGAGGTCAATTTGCCTTCCTGGTCGCTGCCTTTCTCCAACTTCCTATTGCTCCAAAATTAAGATCTCTTCTGACTTCAATGCCTAGAATACACAGAAAAATAACTTCCCTTTTTGCTGCAAAACGACGGGGGTCTTCTTTTCTCAGAAGCGTGAGTTCTCTCTACTAATCGCCCACTTTAACAATATCAAAAGCTGCCCTATTCTTGGCATTCAACATTTAGGTTTAAAGATTGGAGATTTAGATTTCAAACTAAAGTCTCATTCCATTTTTGCATGAAATTTGACCAATTAAAAAGGCTCACAATTTCTATTTTATAATAAAATAACAACTATTTTTGTTAGCTTACCGTTGCATGAATGACAGTAAGTAACTTTAATTCTTTTATTCATTTTCTAAATATAATAATTCTATTTTAATATAATTTTAACTATTTTTATTAAAACATAATCACTTTAAATAAATCAAGAAGTGAAATATAATATAATATATATATATATATATATACATTTATATTATAATTTAATATAATTAATTAAATCTAAATTAATAAATTGTTTTCCAAACATCTATAATCATGAAATAGAAAAGCATTTATTTATTTAAATAATTTAGCTACACTAATTTAAATATTCCATTAAAATTTAATCGTCACTCCATTTAATAAAAAATGTATTTAAAGTAAACTATTGTAGCAATTGAAAACACAATCTTTTCCAAATATTAAACTATCAATCACACTTATCAACCACACATTGATGCATAAAATAATCCATTCGACAATGCATATGAAAGTACGTGAGTATGTGATTGCGTCAGGGTAAACAATCCCATCAGTTCTTACCAAGTGGCTAGAACACCTCTACCTCAACCATGTTCTCGTCTTCAACAAGTACCTGCATTCATTTGCACTCAACTTGACATTAATAGGTTAGTGTCTCCAAAAACATAGCCGAAGAAAATCATTGTAATCACATCGATAATATTTAACATTTAAATCAGTTTTTCCACTTTTATCAATATAAACTCATGATAATTACCTTTACATATATAAAATTACTTAAGTTAAAAGTTAATCACAGTAATTGTTCTCTAATCTAGAATAATAATATAGTCCACAAAAATGAGACTTGACAGTAGAGCTCCTTGCTGAGTGTTGTCCCTGTGGTCCACCTGTCCAGGATGGAGTCCCTCTTGCTAATGGAACTCATGGTTGACCCATGATAGAGTGTCCTAAATGACCTAATCTCTGGGACGAGGATGCCCCTAATCTGCTATGCTCTCTGAAGTTGGGTTGTCATTGCTCTGTAGGCACAACACCATAGTATAACCCTCTGTAGTACTTAGCCTCTTGACTAGTTGTGGTTAGCTCACCCTGGATGTGAGTCAACTCTCTAACTAGTGTCATAGTAGCTTTGTCTGTCCCTAATGCAGCTCTCACTGTATCTATCTATCCTCATCCTCTGCATGGCCTACACTGTAACATCCCTCTCGATAGTCAGCCGAGCTACTGCTCCATCATCTACAGCCTGTGTTGGCACCTATGCATGCGCTTGTACCTGATCCTGGGCTTGTCTCAGCTCTAGTCTCACTATATCTCTCTTCTGTCTAATTCTAAGGTAGCGCAACTCAACATGGGTACGACATGCGGTCTCCACCTACAACAGCCTCTATAGGTGCTCTACCTCTATCTTTGCCTATGGGACAACCTATTGCTGTCCTCCTCCCCCATCTGAACATCAGGCTGATTAGGATCCTGAGGTGCATCCTGTCCAACCTGCTCCTACTAAGCAGACTCCACCCGAACCTACCCTTGTTGCCTCATCCTGCGAGGCCTATCCTCCTATCCCCTACCAGCAATCCCACCCATTGCTCCTGGTATGGTCAATTGCACAGGCCTATGCTGTAACTAATAAGCATCATACTTAGGTGTGGTGCCTGCATCTTCTTCCCCTAGAATCTACTACCATGCCACTAGGGCAAGTCCTCTCATCTCCACCAAAGCTATCACTGCAACTATCTCTGGTCCCCAGGATGGTATATTCCTTTGTGTCTAAGCATATATGATAACTAGCTATGGCTGGGGCAAACCAAACTATCTAAGTACCCTCTCTGGAAGGTACCTCTTGATCACATATATACTTTGCCTAAACAGATATCTACTGTATCGGTAATAAAGCAAATGCTTCGTATCATCATCCCAGCTCTCGCAGTCGCACCACAACCTCCAAATAAATGTATCTAGCTCATTGAGCTATCTCCACCAATAGGTAAGTGCACCTAGATGCCATTGTATTAGCACACCATCATAAAGATGAACAAAGGACTCCCCATGTTGTCTTTGCCAAGGAGAGATCAGCCTAGTGACAACAATGTGCTCCTAGGCCCATACATGGAGTAAAGTCACACAGACAAATAAACTGGTACCAAACCTGCATGTGTAATCGTGCATATCTTGATATAGCTTCCCTAGAACATAGGGCCCCCATGTGTACCTAATACCATAGGTAAATATGCCCTCCAAAATAGTACCCCATCCAACAAAAAGTCCACACGAGTGTCTGTCAGGAACTAATATGCCGCCAATCAAAGACACCACCACAAGCTAGATCCTATCACATAGTCAGCGTATCTATCTCCATCAAATCTCATGATCCTCAATGCCTAGATCTAGTGTCATGAATATCTATCTAAGCATGAACTCACCCAACTTAGTATCATAGTCTAGCCACACTCCATGGATCAAAATCCTGAGAATGCACCATACATCCTCTAACGTGATGGTGGCCTCCCTAGTCGATAAGTGGAAGGAGCTGTGCTCACTATGCCATCACTCCACTAGTGCTATCATTAGTGCAAGGTGAGCATGAACTGGCATCATATGTACAATGTGCCATAATCCCATAACCTCCAAGAAGATCTCCTCCCACTCTAGCTCTGCAACCAAGGCCAAGTCTACGAGATGTTGCTCCCTAGATATCAGTGGTGGTAAAACAACTTGCATCCAAACAAGTCAACTTGTTACACTTTGTCAAATCTAGTCAAATACTTGTAAAAATCCCTAACCTCTATAGTCTAAACCAAAAGCGCATCATTTTAGCCAAGGGTGCATTTCTACACACCAAAGGCACATTTCTATGTGCTAAAGGCACATCATTGTTGAGCAAAGGCATGTTTTTTCACGCCAAAAGTGGCCCTTTTTACCAAAAGCAACCCAACATCCTACATGCCCTAATTATTGCCAAAGGCAAGATGTTTTTGCTTAAGGCGTAGTTGCATCGACCATAGGCATGCTATTTTTTCAAAACCACATCATAACTAACCATAAATGCATTTTTCTAACCTAGCTCACTTTTGGTTGAACTATTTTTCTACCCACATTTATTAGCCTAATAAATGCACCTAAAGCAAAGTTAGGACTACATACCAGTGCTGGGGCCCCTACTAGTCAACCATAGGTCTTGACGCTCTTGCCTCGATGCTCATGGAATGGAATACTTGCCAGCATTGCTCTCAAAGTCTCCTCTAAAGCTCTAAGCAATCAAATAAAACTTGAAGACAAGGGCTCTTAATTTTCTAAACTCAGAGGATGTAAATGAGCTAAAAGTGATCCCTTGGGCCCTACTTATAGAGTCCCAACCCTACATCTTCCCTCCTATTGTCCTATTTCTCCATCATGTCAACCTCCAATCTCTAATCCAGTCCTTCTTAGTCTCTTTCATGTTGCTATCCCATTCTTCTACTCGTGAGTCCACCCAATCCTTCTGTTACTTCCTTGGTTTTCCTCTCAAGGGGGTATCCTACACCAATTACATTGGGGTACAATTGTTAAATCACACCATCATCAATATTTTCTTTGAAACAACACTGTAAAAATGCATTATCTCAAAGAGGGGCAAAATGTAGACACATAAAAATGACCTTCGCATTATTCACCTTGCATACATCAGATTCTTCCAAATCACTTGCATCTAACATTAATTAAATAATCTAATTATTTAATTAATTTCATCAATTTCTTCTAATTCCCCTAATTTCAACATTAATAGAATAAATTCTATTTATTTAATTAATTTCATTAAATCACCACTTTATTCTTCTAAATGAAATAATTTTAATTATTTAATTGAATTATCCTCTTTCAATCTTCAAATCCACATTGATTAAATAAATCAATTATTTAATTGATCTCGATTCCTCTTATCCACAATAATTAAATAATTTTAATTATTTATGTTGGTGTCATCAACCTCCCAGGAGCACCATCTACAACAAAACACCTTCACAGAAAACAAGAGAGGCAACACAAGGCCTTTTCACCAAAACGAGTGAATAAATTTGAGATGATTTACATATTGTACAAAGGTGCCTTATAAAAGCAATAAAATGAGATGACAGGTGGGAAAACTATCCACACTAGTAAAAAAAACCACCTTATGGGAAAACTGATTATCCCGATGTTAAACTTAACACACTAACACCCCCCCTTAAGTGCAAACTTAGGGAGAATTATTATGCAAAATCAAGATGCAATATGGGTCCCGGCTACACAACCATGTTAGGTACCCATTTACAATGCAAAAAAAGAATTCTCTCACAAACGGAGAAAAGGAGAAAAACCCCTCTCCAAAAGAGAGAAAAGAAAACAAAATGATGCATGGATGGAGGACTCAATTATACCCCCCAAGGACTACATACATCATGTATATACAATCAATGATCCCCCCATAAGAGGGAAAGAGAGAGAGACTATGTAGCCCCCCCACAATGTATAATCGCCTGCAAAAATGGTAAGTGCCTAAAGACAAAACATGATCCAATGTCGACAAACAACTTGTCTTCATTTTGAAAGAAACAAAACCAAGTACAAATGCAGGTATGCTTCCCATTCTAGATAGGAATTAGCAAGTGAAATCCAAATGTAGGATGATAATGTCTCTAAAATCTGCTCATGTGTTGCCAAGACCTTGGAAATGATGCCTCGAACCAATCGGGAACATGCCTAATCAATATAGAAGGTGACAAACAAGGTACCACTGGAAACTAATTTTAGACATTCTCCAAAGACAGAGATTCCTCCAAATGCTGCTCAATATACTCCAACTCACTGTCAAACTGTGACAAAAGAAGAGAAGAAGAAAGAACAAGAGGGTATGAAGGTTCCCTCATCACATCCGAAGTAGTGAAATCAACTCCTTCAAAGAGGAGATGAATATCATCAATGTGAGACTCCACAAACAAGAATGATATGTCTACAAGATAATAATCCCAATGAGGTGTATCTGGAAAACAATATGCATCCTGTTCATTAAGATCATGGAAAGTAGCAACCAATGAATGTGAAGGCTCCACAGGTATCTATGTAGGAGAAGGAGTGGAAACCTCATCATCAAGATGTGCTAGGTGTTCCAAAGAAGCAAACTCCTGTAGCATATCAAAGTCATAGGTATATTATCTAAATCATCAAGAGGTACAAGACAATCTGAAGCAAGATCATCTGGGAATGGTGGAGTATCAGGATCTCCATATAGCTCCCAAAGTTTGGTCCATAGAGCATGGGGACACTCAATGTCAGCAATGAAATGCAATGTGTTATCATCAAGATGAAGAGCAATCACTCTGAAAACATGATCTCTTTTGGAATGCCAAACAAACTTTTTGCTCCAAGAAGTACCAATTTGAGGAACAAGACTATATAGATATGGAAAAAGATGAAGCCATCTCAAGTGCTTCAATATACCATCTCTGCATTGTTTATAGTTCCCTCTTTTCAAGATGGTTAGAGAAGGGTGAAATGAAAAACCCATAATGACAAGACAATTCTCTAAGTTTACAAAGACATGAAACCTTCAAAACAAAAAAAATTAGGTGGATTTACATATACCACTATGAGCTTGGCGAAGTCAGCTTTCTGATGATATGCAAAACGTGAAAAACATACTTCAAATGCCCAAGATATGCTCCATGGAAGATAGTCACCTATATGGTGTGCAAAGCATGAATGAAGGGCCGAATTAAACCCTAGAGTGGATTAGCTCTTGGTTAGCCATGTGACCACCTGCTGTAAATGAGTGAAAAATAAATGCAACCTGATGTGTTGCAAAAGATATGATGGTTAAGCCAATCAACCTTTGAGTCACCAAGTAAGCACTCCACTCTACCAAGCACTCCAACTACAAATCACTATGAGAATAAAACAAAATAGCCTCTTGTGAGACTTGCTCACAACAACCAAAAAGGAGAATGGCTATATTAATAGCCAAAAATTTGCCAACACCTAGAATGTGGGGCTAAATATCCTAGAAATGCTAAAAAGCTATCAAATGTTTTGGATTGGCCCATAGCTAGCAAGCCCTAACCAAATATTAGCCAGACTTTAGAGATCTTAAAGTCTTGCTTACTAAGTAATGTATATCAGCCAATGAGCAAGTAGCCTTCTCTTCTAGGGTATGGCATAGCTTGTGGTGCCTTCTATGGCACATCGGGTCAAGACCTTCCTCTGTTGTCCTTGTTCATGCCTTTAGATCTACAAAATACACCTTTCTCATAGCACCTAAACATGTTGGACAATACTCTTTAGATAGCTAAAATGGATCTGAATTCGTAGGTCTCTTGCAAAGGTGCTCAAGAGTCTCCCAATTGGTGCAAGTTCAAATCAATGCCAAATAAAAAGAAAAAGATGTTGCTAAAGATTCTAACTCCACACACTTTCAAAATCAGCCTAAGTTAGGTTTGGACTCCCAATAGCGATCCCTATTTCCTCAAAGTCGTGGCTGTATAGGACATTGTATAAGCACACCAAGCTCTCTGGATTAAATCTGCCAGAAAATTCACGTTGCATCAAAGATAGCCTCCAAACCCACATAAAAAAATGTGCTTCTCCAATTGATCAAATTCTTCTTTACAATGGAGATTCAACCTACATTTGCATCAAATTCCAAGTGAAGCCTTCACAGTAGAATTGCCAACCCTTGATTAATGTCACGCCAAACAAATCTTGGAAGAGAGGGATTTTAGTAGAAGTAAATGCTGCAACAGAAGATTCGCCTTTCGCAGCCAAAAAAATTTGATTCAAATGCCCTGCCGGAAATGAATCACGACCACTAGAATTCCACCTCTTCAAAAGATACAAGATATATATCACAGCCTCTGCAAAAAATGATGGATTGTCACAAGATAAATGCACCTTTCCATAGTGCCACAAACTACTGCCAACAATGAGAAAATGCCCCTTCAAAAAATGCCTCCTCACAACAAAAAATCACTGCAATGAAACCTCACTATAAACCAAGGAAATAGTGCCTCTTAGATGGGGGACTGTATGCGCCCCAAGTGACTGGATGGGATCAGCAGTCACAAATATACATCGAAAAAAGATGGTGAAATATAAATTTATAAATTTCAAATGTGATGCAGAGCATAGTAACCAATTAGCTTCATACTCGCATTTTGCATATCACAACATGACCAACACATGGTCTCTGACCCAACAACTTCATTCTACTCCTTCAAGGATACCTAACTCCATCTAACAATCCCTCAACTCTTCTTCACAGACCTAAAGGACAGCAAACATCACTATGCTCTTCATAGGCTTTCATAATCTCACTGCTCCATTAGGGAGATAGTCACAACATCCTTCTAGGATGATCTTTCTTGGGACAAACCCAAACAAATTCAATCAGCCAACCCAACAACATGGCCATCACATCTAATGCCTTCACTGGCAACTCAAAAACATGATGAACAAAACTATTACTTCTTGCTGCTGTCCTTCTCTAGTCTGCTAACACAAGACTTCTGCAGAGTCCTTCACATGGAGTCCTCAATGCTAACTGTCCTCCTGCCTCCAAGTTTAATGTCAAGATCCCAAATCATCTTAAAATGGTAGACCATTCAATTTTCTAACCAATCAAAACATGAAAGAGTGAAAACTATGTTGTACCTTGCTATTGTACGGCCTGTAGCAGCACTCTTCTTTAAGGAAAAATAGAAATTTTAGAAAATAGTCCCATATCAAATGACTACAACTTGCTTCCAATTCACTATCATAAGCCCAAACTGATACCAAGTGGGAGTTACTTCATCAAACTCTATTTCCAAACATTTTTGGTTTTATGATAGGGTCGTACTATTGAATGGTACGGACTGTTTCAATGTGCAAATTCAGAAAACAGTCTCCACAAAGCAGTTTTGGGAAAACATGAATATCTCTACCATTATCTACTATCAAGACCTCCAACTAAGCTTAAATCAAAGGTAGTTCAAACCTCCTTCCTTCCATTACAAATTTGTGCCATGCTAGTGCCGTACATATACGGATTTATGCAGAAAACAACAAATTAATGGTTGTAACAGTAGTTTAAGATAGTCTGTGGTAAATTGGTGATTTCTCTTAGCAAGATTGATGATAAGAGTCCAACAAAGATTCAATTCAAATCTATTTCAACACCCCATCCAACCATTATACCCTTGTGCCATGAAAATTTTGTACAGGTAGGGAATAATGCAGAAAAACAGTCAATTTCAGAAATGAACAGCAACTCTAAAAAAATAGTTTTTGGGAAAACAGCGATATCTTTCACCCAGATCATTTTCAAGACACAAAACCATAATCAAATCAATGCTATTTCAAATCTCTTTCCATCCATTACAAGCTTGGGCAATAATACATCCGTACAGTTACATGTATGGCAGGAAAACAATAACAAAAACACAGAAAATCAGGAAAAAAATAGAAAATAGTTATCTTTTGTGTTCTTTCTTTCTATTCCTTCGAATCCCTCCACATTGGAAACCTTCCTTGGCTTAAAACAAGCCTTCTACAAAGCAAAAAATGTTTGGCATTCCCAAACCATCGATGCTTTCATGATTTTTTAACTGCTGTTCTAAAAACTGTTTTTAGAAACTTGTCTATTTTGGATTGCCTTTTCAGTTTTTTGAGGTTTAAATGCCTTTAAACACTTGGATTAACCTTTGGTATGGTTATATCACACTTACTAACCTAAGGCATGCCTTTTAAGGCTTACAACATTTAAATGACTCCCTAAACAAACATTTAAACTTAAATGACTATTGCACTACCTATGACAACAAGATTGTCTGAACTAGGACTACAACAAAAAAAACTAGATTCATTTAGACATTTGGACTAAGTCCACTACAAGAATAGCATTAAGCCTTATTATAACATGTAAATGGTCTCCAAGACCTCATTAAACAAAACAAAACATCTTGAACTTTAACCACAATTTAGACATCTAGGTGCTCCTGCACCATACTCCCCGGCATGATGAAAACTCTTGTCCCAAGAGTTGTGGGACCTACTCCAAACGTTCTTCCATCTCTGACTAGGAAACATGAACTCTCCTAGAGTTAGCTTTCTCCTTCTCCAACCTGCATGGCTCCTATAAATAGTGTTAGAAACATAAAACCTGTTGTGGTGTCCTTGCCTAGGACCTTGCTGCTCCAATGCTTTAGCTCTTCTCAACTGGAGGTTCTGATTCATTCCTCCTTGGACTCTCTGTTGTTTGTTTTCCTTCTTCTTGCTCCTTATAGGACACTCAATGTCCCCTACCTTAACATAACTCAAGTCCCAAGCCTGCTGCTCTCTAGGACTGTCATCCACCTTCTTGTGTTGCATCTGTGTCTGCTGTGTGCAATCACCCTGAACCTGCACATCCAACTTCAATTTCTCTCCAAAGCAAATTGTAACATGTTCCTTCTTCTCCTCACAAGGTAAAGGAATTAATTTGAACTTCTTACCATCTTTGTGCACTACATAGGTATTAGTATATCCATCATGAATTGTCCTTCTTGAATACTGCCATGGTCTGCCCAAGATTACATGCCCACATGTAATAGGAATAACATCACATAAAATAGAGTCTTGATATGGACCAATTATGAAGTCAACATGAGCCTTCTTAGTGACCATTACTTGCTGTTCTTGACTCACCCAAGTGACATGGTAAGGATTGGGATGATCAAAAGTCTTCAACCCCAACTTATTCACCATTTCCCAAGAAACTAAGTTATCATGAGAACCTGAATCTACAATCAACTTGCATCTCTTGCCATGGCTCAAACAATTAGTTCTGAAAATAGATACCTATGGTGGTTGCTGCATCTTACCTCTTTCCGCCATGAGCATCTCTCCATCCATCATTGGAGAGGCTGACGACATCTCTGGTTCTTCTAGCTTCTCCTGCTCTTGTGCCAAGTGAACTCTTGTATCCTTTCTCTTATCAATACCATCCTTCTTAGGACAATTGAAAGATGTGTGTCCCACCTCATTGCAGTGGTAACATCTGCCTGTGAACACTCCTCTTCCTGATCCAAATCTACCTCCACCTCTATATCCACCTCTCTGTTCTGTAGACAACTCCTTACCCTTCTCATTGTTGTTCTAAACTTCATTAGTAGGTTTGTCCCTACCTCTATTTCCTCTTCCATAACCTCCTGGCCTTTCTTGCTTCCTCTTCACTCTCTCTTCAGCCTTGATGGCTAAAATAAAACACTCTCCAATTGTTTTTGGTACTGCTAACCCAATCTCATCCTACAAGTTATACCTAATCTCGTTAAGGTACCTTGCCACTTTCTCTTCTTCA
Organism: Cunninghamia lanceolata; assembly: GCA_027924645.1. Taxonomy (NCBI): domain Eukaryota; kingdom Viridiplantae; phylum Streptophyta; class Pinopsida; order Cupressales; family Cupressaceae; genus Cunninghamia; species Cunninghamia lanceolata. The sequence continues at coordinate 2,827,929 of BSBN01001053.1, read as the reverse complement.
TCTTCTAGCCCACCTCTAATACTAAGCTTATGAAATTGCTCAGTATAGGACAGAACATCCATGTCCTTCTGTTTCAGATTCTACCTCATCCTCTTTGTCTGAATGGAGTAATCAGATGGAAGAAACTGATCCTTCATCATGTCCTTCATCCTACTCCAAGAAGTGATTTTTGATGCACCTCTAGCCATTCTTTCTGTCTGCACACTACTCCACTAGGTAAGTGCTGTTCCTCTCAATTTTGTCTTTGCAAACTTGATTTTCTTTTCATCACTCATCTCCTCATACTCAAAATTTTTTTCCAGGGCATCTATCCACCCTAATACTTCTTCACTATCCATCTTCCCCTAATAGATAGGTAGCTCTATGTTTACCTTAGTTCCACTTCCTTGTACTGCCTTCAATAATCTTACAAACTTCTTTTCCTCAGCATCTAACTCATCCTCAGGAGGATTCTCATCTGCATCCTCTTCTTCTTCTGACTCATTTTGTTCATCCTTTCTTGGATTCTTCTCTAATGCTTCCAATCTTGCCAAGATTATTGCATTCTCCCTTCTTACTTGCCTCAGCTCTCTGTCTCTGGCAACATCCTGTTCTCTTCTGTCCCTCAGCTCTTTCTCTCTTGCCTCTAAGGCTTCTCTTAGCTCAGCATTCTCTCTTGCCATTTGGTTCTTTGGAGGCATCTTTACAAACTCTCACAAACCTTATCTTCTTCACAAGATCCACAACACCTTCAAGGATCTACTAGCTAGCTCTGATACCAAAAATGATGCAGAGCAAAGTAACCAATCAGCTTCATACTAGCATTTTGCATATCACAACATGACCAACACATGGTCTCTGACCCAACAACTTTATTCTACTCCTTCAAGGATACCTAACTCCATCTAACAATCCCTCAACTCTTCTTCACAGACCTACAGGACAGCAAACTTCACTATGCTCTTCATAGGCTTTCATAATCTCACTGCTCCATTAGGGAGATAGTCACAACATCCTTCTAGGATGATCTTTCTTGGGACAAAACCAAACACATTCAATCAGCCAACCCAACAACATGGTCATCACATCTAATGCCTTCATTGGCAACTCAAAAACATGATGAGCAAAACTACTACCTTCATGCTGCTGTCCTTCTCTAGTCTGCTAACACAAGACTTTTGCAGAGTCCTTCACATGGAGTCCTCAATGCCAACTATCCTCCTGCCTCCAAGTTTAATGTCAAGATCCCAAATAATCTTAAAATGGTAGACCATTCAATGTTCTAACCAATCAAAACATGAAAGAGTGAAAACTATGTTGTACCTTGCTGTTGTACGACCTGTAGCAGCACTCTTCTTTAAGGAAAAATAGAAATTTTAGAAAATAGTCCCATATCAAACGACTACAACTTGCTTCAAATTCACTATCATAAGCCCAAACTGATACCAAGTGGGAGTTACTTCATCAAACTCTATTTCCAAACATTTTTGGTTTTATGACAGGGCCGTACTATTGAATGGTATGGACTGTTTCAATGTGCAAATTCAGAAAACAGTCTCCACAAAGCAGTTTTGGGAAAACATGAATATCTCTACCATTATCTATTGTCAAGACCTCCAACTAAGCTTAAATCAAAGGTATTTCAAACCTCCTTCCTTCCATTACAAATTTGTGCCATGCTAGTGCCGTACATGTATGGATTTATACAGAAAACAACAAATTAATGGTTGTAACAGCAGTTTAAGACAGTCTGTGGTAAATTGGTGATTTCTCTTAGCAAGATTGATGATAAGAGTCCAACCAAGATTCAATGCAAATCTATTTCAACACCCCATCCAACCATTATACCCTTGTGCCATGAAAATTCCGTACAGGCATGGAATAATGCAGAAAAATAGTCAATTTCAGAAATGAACATCAACTCTAAAAAAATAGTTTTGGGGAAAACAGCGATATCTTTCACCCAGATCATTTTCAAGACACCAAACTAGACTCAAATCAATACTATTTCAAATTTCTTTCCATCCATTACAAGCTTGGGCAATAATACATCTGTACAGTTGCATGTATGGTAGGAAAACAGTAACAAAAACACAGAAAATCAGGAAAAAAAATAGAAAACAATTATCTTTTTTGTTCTTTCTTTCTATTCCTTTGAATCCCTCCACATTGGAAACCTTCCTTGGCTTAAAAAAATCCTTCTATAAATAAAAAAACGTTTGGTATTCCCAAACCATCGATGCTTTCATGATTTTTTAACTGCTGTTCTAAAAACTGTTTTTAGAAACTTGTCTATTTTGGACTGCCTTTTCAGTTTTTTGAGGTTTAAATGCCTTTAAACACTTGGATTAACCTTTGGTATGGTTATATCACACTTACTAACCTAAGGCATGCCTTTTAAAGGCTTACAACATTTAAATGACTCCCTAAACAAACATTTAAACTTAAATGACTATTGCACTACCTATGACAACAAGACTGTCCAAACTAGGACTACAACAAAAAAACTAGATTCATTTAGACATTTGGACTAAGTCCACTACAAGAATGGCATTAAGCCTTATTATGACATGTAAATGGTCTCCAAGACCTCATTAAACAAAACAAAACATCTTGAACTTTAACCACAATTTAGACATCTAGGTGCTCCTGCACCAAAACGCTAGATAAATATCAATCTCACCAAAATCTGACAAAAACTCTCAATGGCGGAAGAAAGGGCAAGTTGAAGGCTATGATACCATGTTGGTGTCATCCACCTCGTAGGAGAACCATCTACAACAAAACACCTTCACAAAAAATGAGAGAGGCAACCAAAGACCATTTCACCAAAACAAGTGAATAAATTTGAGATGATTTACATATTGTACAAAGGTGCCTTATAAAGGTGAGAAAATGAGATGACGGGTCGGAAAACTACCCACACTATTAAAAAAACCACCCTACGAGAAAACCAATTATCCCGATGTTAAACTTAACACACTAACAATTTAATTAGTTAATTAATCTTCTAAAATTAAATAAATTATTCAAATTTATTTAAGTTGACCTTTTCCTAATCTTCTAAATAAATAAAATCAATATTTGATTTATATCTTCTTATTCTTCCATCATGAACAATAAATTAAATAAATTTATTTATTTAATTTCTAATTATCTTCTCAAATCTCCTAAAAATATCTTTTTCCTCCATGCACACAAATTAAATAATTTATTATTTAATTTTATTCAAAGTTTGTCAAAAAGCAAATCAAAAGTTGAGTTAATTGGTTTTAAATCATTGTTTTTATCAATAAACTCATATAATAGAAAAAAAACATTCTATTTTATGAAAAACATCTTATTTTTATCGAAGAAAGCAATTGACTCAATAAAACAACTTTTGCATGTACACTTGTCATGTGCACATTCCTTCATGATCTCTCAATTTATCTCATCTGTCCATATCATTGAATTATCTTCACCATTGATTGATCTTCCCCTGAAAGCTATAAATACGTCCATTCATCTCTTCACAAATCCTCTTCGATCATTAAGCTTTGGGCATTCATACAATGCTTTGAGCATCTCATATTGTTGAGCACATATTACGTATTTTGAGCACATCATCTATCCATGCTTGTTGCAACCATGGTTATGCAATTTGAAGAGCAATCCACATAAAACCAAGGAATACATACAATCTAGGTGGTAATGTTCTTTGTTTGATTTGCATTAAATTATGGGTTATTATATTAGATCTATTTCTTGAAGGTTGTAGGGTTGAGTTTTGATATTCATGCTTGATCTATTTATGGTCAATTTTCCTCACACACACTGACACTAATCTTAGAGAAGAGTATTGTGCAAATAAAGATCTTTACAATTAGAAAATGAGAAACACATGTAAAAAATATAAAGCAATATACCACACCATGAGGTTTTTTGTGGGAAAAACCCTTTTAGAAGAAAAAACACCACACTCTAAAAGCACAACCATGGTTACAATACAATGGAAAGGGTATGCTTCTTCTAGGAGTATCATCAACATGTAAATCTAGAGTATTTTTGCCTACATAATAGTACCTACAAATAGACTCAACAAAACCATATGTTTACTCCATCCCAAACACCAATATATAGGAGATGAAAAAACTAGAAACCATCACATGGTTCTGGAAATCCATGAGAAATTCCAAGAGAAGTATGGATCCCAAATGGTCAAGGAACAAATCCCAATGCCTCCCCTTGGTCTTGGTCTTCCAAGCTATTTTTAGCTTATTCCTTACAACATGTTATATGTCATAAATTTCATATTTGACCACCTAAACTTGGGCACGCCAATTTGTCTTCATTCCAATGCATAACGATGCTCCATGATAAGTGTCCAAACCTATCATAATGTTGATCAATATTCTAATGTAACCTCCCTCTTATACATTCTTATACATCATAAGAATATATCATACTAACTCATGTCATTATGAGTCGATGCTCTTACACACCTTCCAAAGTGTTGACACATGGCCAAGAGTGCCACCTCAATGTGGGATACCTACTTCCTTGTGTGAGGACAAAATCACTAAAGATAAACAATAGTACCACCTCAAAATGGGATGTCAACTTCCCCATATGAGGACAATAACACTAAAGATTAAATAGTAAATACAAAGGAGTTATCAAATATAAATATTAGGAATGCAAAGTTGACCCAACATTCTCCCACTTCTCAAACACCTTGCAAGAGCAAAAGGGAAACATCCAATATTGAAATCTAACTACTAGGGTTTGTGAGGCCCATAGACTCATTGCACCACCTGAACTTCTTTATGCTCATGGGCTTCATCAAATAATCTACAACACTCACCAAAGTATCAACCTTCTCTAGCATAATCCTCCCTTCCTCTACCATGTCATAAACAAAATGTTATTGGAAATCAATGTGCTTAGTCCTCACATGAAAGGTTGTCTTCTTTTCCATAATATGGCACATGAGTTATCACATAGAATTGTAATAGCCCCTAGATTTAGCCCCACATCTTAATGGAACTACTTAAGCTAGATGGCTTCCTTACAAGCACAAGTAGCTTCCATGTACTCTACATCTATGGTGGAAAAGCAACCACAACTTGCCACTTACTCATCCAACTAATAGCACCACTAAACATAATGAAAACATATCCACTAGTGGATCTCCCTCTATCAACATCACCACCGTAATCTGAATCCACAAATCCATGAATAATTACTAAATTCTAGTCACCTATAGAATAACCATGATAACAAATGATGTACTTGGAGGTACCTAGAAAATATCTAAAGATCCTCTTCCTTGCATCCCAATGCACTCATATAGGATTAGACATGAAATGAATGACTCCCATTGCTTGAGCAATTCCTGGTCTATTAAAAACCATAACATACATTAATCTCCCAACAACACTAGCATAACAAACTTTAGCCATATCTTCTATCTCACTAGGAAAAGTTAGACACTGCTCAACTAATAACTTAGTCCCCACTGAAATAGGAACACATAATGGTTTGTAAGTTGTCATGTTGAATCTCTCCAAAAATGAGTTCACATACTTTTTATAGCACAACGAAAGATTTTTATTATCTCTATCTCTTCTAATCTCCATCCCCAAGATGAACTTGGTAGCCCCTAAGTCTTTCATCTCAAACTATGCTAAAAGATGAGACTTCAATTCACAAATCATTCCCTTACCATTATCGAAAAACAAAATAGCATCAACATATAATGTGATAGAACAGAAACAATCACAATCCATCTTATAATAAATGTAATATTCTAATTTGGACCTCAAAAATCCCAAACTTAGCATAAAAGAATAAAACTTTTGATACCACAACCTAGGATATTGTTTAAGACCATACAAATATTTCTTCAACTTACAAAACAAATTTTCTTTACCTTTCTCAATGTAGTGCTCTGTATGTGTCATGTAAATTTATTCCTCCAAATCACCATGAAGGAAAGTTATCTTCACATCCATATACTCAACCTCAAGGTCAAAAGCTATTGCAATAGAAAATAAGAACTGAATAGATGTTAACTTAACAACTAGAGAGAAAATCTCACCATAATCATTTCCCTCAACCTAGGAATATTCCTTCATAATCAATATTACCTTGTACTTCTCAACACTACCATCTGAATTGATCTTCCTTTTGAATATCCATTTGCATCCAATAGGTTGTCATCCATCAGGCAAATGTACTAATTCCCATGTGTTATTTTTATTTAATATAACCATCTCCTCCAAGGTCACTTTCTAGGACTCTGTATTATCCATACCCATAACCTTCTTCATAATCTTAGGATCATTAGTGTTAGTAATCAATGTAAAAATACATCTCCAATGAAGAGTATACCTATCTAGTTTCTATCCTTGCTGAATATTTTTGAATAAAAAAGTGTTATCTTTAGAGAAGTTAAGTATTGATGTGGAGGTTCAATATCTTCTTTTAAACTCTTTGAACCCTCCTATTTATGTCCTTTGTGGGTTTCAAGTTCAACCTTCTCAGTCTTTGGGGTAGTTGAACAACATCTTCCTTTTCATAATAATACCATATCAAATAAGATACATTTTACATCCTTGTTCTCCAACTTTGATTGCTTTCCCCTAGGCACATGTGCATATGCCTTGCAACCAAAGACTCAAAGATGTCTCTATGAGGAATTCTTTCTTGACCACACCACTATACGTGTCTTCTTAACAAGAATTGATGTGGGAAACTTGTTAACTAGGTAACAAGCTAGGGCAACCATTTATACCCCTAAGCATACTCCTATCCGTCTCCATCAACATCTTGTTCATTCTTTATGCAACTCCTTTTGGCTAAGGGGTGTATAGAGTTGTCTTTTGTCTTTCTATCCCATGATCCTTACAAAATCTATCAAAAATTTCTAAATAAAACTCACTGCCATTATCAATCTTCAAAATATTAATATTCCTACTAGTCTAATTGTCTACAAGAGCCTTAAACTCTTTAAAATGACTGAAGAATTTAGATTTACTTCTTAGGAAATATACCCATTTCTACTATAATCATCAATCAAAAAAATGTAATATAAAAGAATTGAGATCGAAGGAACATTAATAGGACCAAAAATGTTAGAATGTATCAAGTCTAATACCCCAAAATATTTATGATAACTATCTAGTAAAACTAAATGGAGTTCTATTTTCCATATATACAATGCTTATAGAAATTGAGTTCAAGGTTACAATCATTTAACCCCTCAACAATTTTTTTGTTTTCTAGGGTCCTTAGATTCTTCTCACCTATGTGACCCATCCTTTGGTGCCATAACATTATTTTCTCTATTGATATCTTTGTCTCCAAAGCATGAGCACCCTTAGGTACCTAGAAAGAACGAGCATAGAAAGCGAATGCAACACTACTATTTGCTACTATTTCTAATGATGCAGGTGTAAATTCTACAAATCTCTTCACTACAGGAATATAAGAACTACTGTATTGAACCATACATGCATCCAACTAAAAAAGAGTGCCAATGTAAACACCCTTAGTAAGCACCATAGCCCCTCTCAACATCTTGCACCCTCCACTCGAGAAAACAACCTACACTTGAATCATTCAATTTACTTACAAAAAGTAGGTTCTATGGAAAACTAGGGATATGTAGTACTCCAATAATGCCCTTCACTCATCTTCCATGTAAAATAATCTTTAGATGAGAATAATCTCTAAGATACACCTTTTCATCATCATATTCTCCATATTTAGTAAACCAACCCCAATGTGAGGTCATGTGGAAAGAGGCACCTGAGTCTAACAACCACACACCTTTTGATGCATGTGTACCCAAGACCACAACAAAGACATTACCATCGTCTTTGGAGGACTTTTCATACTTATCATAAGAATCTCCCTTTTTATTCTTTTTCTCCTCCTTGTAATATCTTCTAAAATAACTAGGCTTAGCATAGTTGCAACATCTAGCTTTGGAATTACCAAGAGATTTGGATCTCCCATGAGATTTAAATCTAGACTTGTCTTGCTTCTTGTCCTTCTTGCATTTATCTTTCTATCTACCATGAACAAATAGGGTCTCCTTGGCTATTTCACATGTCTTTCTTTGCATCACTTGAGAATGTAACTATACCACCACTTCATCCATTTTCAACTTGGTGGTCGTGTTGTGCCTCACACTCATGCCCCAGTTTGCCTTGGAAAAATAGGGACCCCCTTTGTTTCCTCCTTTAAATTCTTTGTTCATCTTTGTGTTGACTTGAATTTTTATTTGATTTTAGTGTTTTATCTATTTTTCCTTGATTCTTTAATTATTCAGTTCCTATCAGACATTCATGGTTTTCCATGCTAGTATGATAGTAGAATCATCCCCAAAACCTTGATGTTTGACTCAATCAATTTTCTTTGCAACTTTGGGTGCTTCATCATACTTTTAGATTTGGTCATCTTGGCATGAAAGTAAAGGAATCTCTGAAGTCCCAACCTGTTTGTAGACCATTGTTAGGGTTGGTGTGTCACCCTTGTCAGACTTTTAGAGTTAGTCATCTTGGCATGCCTTTAAAGGAATCTCCAAGACCCTAACACTTGGCATGGGATTTGACCTAACTCCAACCTACCCTCAACTTTGCATTAATGGTATTTTTCTTGTGCACATGTGATTTGGGATTTATTGTTGTTTAACCTAATTTTTTATCACTTTAGTAATTTATTTTTGTTTCCTCAACACTCTGGTGATTTGAGATATTTGAAACCTCATGGTGAACTCAAAGCTATTAGCATGCCTCTAGTTAAGTATTTCCATTCATGTGTTTCTTGTTGGTATGTGCTTGATTTCTCGACTTCTTTTTAACAATTAGGGTTTTACAACATTTTTGGTTCTTCAATGGCGTTCTATTAGTGCATTTGTTGTGTTTGGTTTAGTTGTTCATTTTTGTTTTGTTTATGCTTCAATTTATTTCAAATTTTGATCATTTTATATGAATTTGTATGGTTGGGTCATTGGGTTTTATTATATGTTCTTCATTTTCCATTTTTTGATTTTCCTTTGTTTCATGTGTTTGAATCCATTTTATGTCCTTTTTAGTTTTTGAGGCTATTTGTGCCTTTGACATTATTCCTCCATTGGCCTGTGTTAGGTTAGTTGGATATTTTTTATATCCTTTCCATTTGGAATGGTGTATATGGGATCCTTGACCCCTAACTCTTGAAACCCTATAATTGGTTAATATCTCAGAGTCGGTGGATCAGGCCTGCAATTATTTGATTTCCAATTAGGCATAGATTTCTTAATGGCTCAAACTCCCGATCTCCAATTATTTTCCTTATTATGTCCATATGGATTGGTATGTTGGCCTTGTTCATAGTATAATTTATTTTAGGCATAAGTTCTTTGGGATCTTTGATCCTTGACTCTTGGTACCCTGATAGATATATGCCATCGAAGTTAGTGGGTCATAGATGCTTCATTTTATCTCCTATAGGGAATGATATCCTTAGCAGCTCCAATCTTTGATCCCCAATGAGTTCTTTCTCATATCTGTCTTGAGATTGGTACTTTATGGTGTTCCTTTTTTGAACAACTTTTGGTATGACTTACTTGATGTTCCTGAGCTCTGATTCCCAATGATTCTCTTTTTGACTCATTCCCTTTGTGATCAGCCTTAAGGTCTAGTTTGTATTTTAATACTTGGTGGCATGGATTCCTTGGTAGGCCCAAACTTTAAGTCTTGAAACCTGTTCTTTAATGGGATTTATACTAACATATCAGGATCTTCTTGGGAATTAGATTTTTGGGATCCCTATTACCAAAGGTTGATTCACGATACAATCCCAAAGCCTCACTCGTTGACTACATGAGTTCAATTAGGTGATTTTAGGAATAAACTCCTAAGTATAACTAGAGACTAATATTAAGGAGCTTATCAATGCTAGCATGTGCTTATGTTTTGATTGATTACACACTCATATTTTGGATGATTATTACATAATATTTTAAGATACTTAATGAATGGTTTGTTGGATTTTTGTAGTGCTAGGTAAGGTGAGCCCTCACAAAGAGAGATAAAGTATGAATACAAGGGTTACCATCTACCATCAAAGATGTTCTCTCCCTACAATGATATTCAGGACACAAACTTAGGACATGTCAATGTCTAAGAATTCCTATAGAGGGTAAACAAGGAGGAGATAGAACCTTCTAGGCTTAGTGTATGGCTAATTTAGGATTGGTCCAAACTAATGCATTTCGTATCTCCTTGCAATCTCTTAAGTTGGTCCTAGCCTTGGATCAAAGATATGACTAGAGGCAGAAGAAAATGTTTGGCCCATAAGGCCAAGTTATATTAGACATCAGTGCTGAGATGATTGAGAAAGTCTTTGGACTCTCCACCTATGCATAGTATGATGAGGTGTATATGAAGTTTTCCTTGGATTATTATGAGAAGAAGACAAGTGTGGAAACAAATTTCATCAATAAGAACCTCCTCTCAGTGCAAAGGAAATTTGCACTCAAAATGGCCAAAGTGCAACATAGAAGTGAATTCAAGGAGGATGCCAAAGATGCCATCACTCTTCTAAGAAAGGTCATAGAGCAAGAATTTTAGACTAAGGGTGGTGATAATCAACATCTAGAGGAGCATAGAATTGAAGATCCTTTGGCCCTTGATGCAAGTATTGAAAATTTGGATCATTTAGTGTTAGACATTACCTTGTAGGATCCTGAACAGGATGAAGGGTCACAAGACACCACTAAAATAGTTGTGGTGACTCCTTAACCTCCTCCTTCACTAGAATCCACATCCAAGAGAGCTCAAACTCCTCCCCCTCTTCACATAGAATCTAGAAGTGCTAGGATGTTAGTGTGGTTGAACTGCACACTAGAGAAGAGACAAAGGACTTACCTGCCAGTAGATGATGACTTCTCTAGTGTGGTGGAAGTGTTTAAGGTCCAAAAAAATTAGAAGAGGAAAAGAAAACTATAAGATATCACTGTTGATGCACAAGGGTCTAGAGTAGCATAGTTATCAACTCATGTGGTAGACAAATAAGAATCACAAATAACATTGAGAGACTACCGGGTATAGGAGGTCAGCTTGGGCTACCAGACTAGGGAAGAGGAGAAAATTTCATTGCAAGTAACTATATCCACCATCATTGAGTGGAATAATAAAGATGAAGTCATTAAGGAAGAGTTGAAGACTTAAGTGGGATAACTGACTACCTACATCAATCACTGGGTGGGCATGATAGATTCAAGTGCTCTTGCCCCAACCATATTGATATCCATTCATAGAGACAACCAGAGAATAAATGTGGAAAGAGTGATCCTTTCTACCTTGGCATGGAAAGACTCATTAGAAGCCCTAGGTAGGAGGGTTATCAAAAAGACACTAAGATCCTATCACAACATCAGTGATGAGGCAAGCATAATGATAGATTTTGAGGAGTCCATTGATGAGGAGATCCTAGTGTAGGAGGAGTACCTCCCAATTTTCTAGAGGATGAGGGAAACTCCCTCTAATGAACTAAATAAATTAGGGATTTTTGACAAGGATGGTCAAGACTTGTTGCTTGAGTGGCTCCAAGCTGCTAAGTTGAGGGTGAGGATACTAAAGGCTTGCAAAGCCAAGTTTGCCATCAAGAAGAATGTGGTTGATATGGAAATGGTAAGGATAGAAAAGTTCATTGAGGGCATCATTTACACCTTCATCCTTTGTATACCTCACAATAAGGATTTTTCAAGAATTTTCTAGATTCCTTCATAAGCCTTTAACATAACAAACTATTGATGAAATGATGAAGTTGAACTCTAGATTCCAGGGTTTTCAGGAGGAATTATTTGAACTCAAGGAGTTACCCAGAAAAATTAAGAGAACAATCTTCTACCAAAAGGTGTGCAATAAGTATCATAAAAGGGACAAATCAAAATGATTTAAATGAGGCCATCACCTCCTTTTAGAGTCATTTCCTTGGCAGTACTTAGTAGGATCAACATGATACAATTTTGAGGCATGGACTTACAGAATCTCATTCTATTTATTCATTATTATTTTGAAATGTAATAACTTAATTCAAATGAATTTGAATATAAGATAGGGCCTTTTTACTAAATATTTTTTTTGTAACTTGTAAATTAACATTTTGAGCCCAAGCATTAATATAGGACCGAGGCTGACTTGTGATGTAATCCCAAGTTTGGGCACTTAGGTTGGGTATTTCAAAATACTTCAAAAGTATTGTAGAGGGATGAATCTAGGATAAATTTTTCAAGAAAATATCATTTTGTAATCTCAAGTGAAGGCATATAAGGAAATTATGACACATTTTCAGTGTGGAGTTCATGCTAAACATATGTAATCTACCAATTGTGCTACCAATTAATAGAAAATATTTTGCTTTCTCCAAGTGTTTCTACCTTTGGTGGTAATGTGTACATTTTAATTTTATTTGTCTTGGCAAAATTCTAGTAAGTGATTTAATGATTCACCTCTTTAAAAATGAGATTGAGGGATAAAATATGATTTCTATGCATGTAATATGGTGATCTCATGTTCTCCATTCCAATTTCTCATCAACTCAGAATCTTGATCTATGGTGTTAATGATAGGGTGAAATACTGATAATTGCATTATAATTTAATTTAAATTTTCCTATATCTATCAAGTGAATTTGAAAATCAAATGTAGATGTTGTCCTTTTACTTTTTGTTATTTTTTTAAAACCATTTATCTTTTGTATTTTATTTTAATTAGATTAGGTTAGGGTTAGGATTTAAGAATATTTGGACTTAAGATCAAATCTAGAAGATAAAAGAGATCTAACAATTTGGCCCCAAGTTACTGATTTAAATTTACCAACACAGGCCCCTTGGATAAACAATCACATTGACCACTCAGCTACTTCAACACTACTGTGACCCAACCATAGGGACCTTGGAGGAAATTGATCCACTAGATTAGTCACCTTTTTAGGAGAAGTAGAGTTATATTTATTCTACTTGAGTTGCATGTGCCAAAACATCCATAAATAGGTAGTGCTCCCAATAGCCATAACAAGGTGGTCCCATGAATCTAGAAAAGAACAAGGCAAAGTCATACAATGATCTTCCTCCTCCATTTTCAGTCCAGTGGAGTTTAGTTGGGTAATTATCATATTGAAGGCATTAATATGGCCTGCAATGGATTCACCAACCTCCATCCTGAGGTTATTCAACTTCTTTCTTAAGAAAAAAATGTTCACTAGGGATTTAGCCTAATCAATCTCCCAACTTCTTCCAAAGGTTTGTTGTTATGGTCTCTTCATGAACATTCAACAACAAAAAATATACTAAATAGAGTCTAACAAGACCCTTCTACTTTCTATTCATCAAGTTTTAGTCTTCTTGTTTCATTGACGTAGGTTTTGTTCTGGATATTGCAACCCATAGATCTCTATCTATGAGCATATCCCCCATCTTGAGATTCTATAACTCAAAATTTATGCATGTGAACTTTATTTCTATTCTTGATGTTTTTTCCATCCCTTCCTGCAATAAGATCAAAACTCCTTCTATGCAATCTCCCAGTCAATCAAATATTAGTACAAAAAAAATTCTACCTAACACCTAGAATTGAGATGATCAAGCTCTAATACCAAATGAAAGGAAGAAAGGTACATGGAAATTCTTCCTACACTAATCTTAAAGGAGAGTATTGTGCAAATAAAGATATTTACAATTACAAGAATGAGAAACACATATGAAACATATAAAATAATAAATATACCACAAGGGTTTACGTGGGTGAAACTATTTTGAGAGAAAAGATTCCACACTCCAAAAGAACAACCACTTGTATTAAAAACAACAACAATAGTTACAATATAATGAAAAGGATATGCAAATTGACCAAACAATACCATACATCTACTCCATCCCAAACACCAATATATATGAGATGAATAAACTAGAAACCATCACATGGTTTTGGAAAACCATGATCAAGGATAAGAGAGGTATGGTGCTCAAATGGTCAAGGGACAAATCCCAATGCCCCCTTGGTCTTGGTCTTCTAGGATATTTTTATCTTATTCCTTACAACATGTCATATGTCATAAATGTCATATTTGACCACCCAAACTTGGGTGCCCCAATTTTTCTTCATTCCTAATGCATAAAGATGCTCCATTAATGTGTCCAAACTTGTCATAATGCTGGTCAAGATTCCAATGTAACCACCCTCTTACATGATCTTACATGTAATAAGAATCTATCATAGTAACTCCCATCATGATGAGTCAATATTCTCTTACACACCTTCCAAGATGCTGACACATGGACAAGAGTGCCACCTCAATGTGGGATGCCTAATTCCTCATGTGAGGAAAAATCACTAAAGATAAACAATAGTGCCACCTCAAAATGGGACTCCAACTTCCCCATATGAGGATAAAAAGACTAAAGAAGAAATAGTAAATATAAAGGATTTATAAAATATAAATAATAGGAATGCAAGGTTGAGACACCTTAAACCAACAATAAGTATTCATGATTTTGGATGTTTACCATCCTTGAGAGGATGTGTTATTTTGAATTATGTGGTCATTTAGATGATGTGTTACTTATTTCTTTAGATCCTAGAGAAGATGTTATTATACGTTCTAGTGGGTGTGGAGTCCCTTGGAAAAATACATTCCTTGTCTTAGTACACACCTATTTTTTGAATGAAACAAGAGTGATTCAATATGCTTTATGATCAAATCCATGTTTTAATGTGTCTTTACATGTTTCCATGAATGTTTCTTATTGTATATTTTTTGTGTGATAATCCATTTTTACACTCTCCTTAGCAAGAGGTTTGGTGCTTGAGAGCATCCTACTGTCAAGAGGTAGCTCTCTCTACCATTCTATTACAGACTAGATTTTGGAGCTCAACATGATACTTTGAACATATCTCTTTTTAGTGGGAAAATGGTGGTAGAAAAGTTGTAAAATAATATCTCTTTATTCATGCTTCAAAGTTTCAAGAAAGAAGTATTTTTGTAATCAATTTGGTAGTTTAGCCTCAATTCACACTTTCCTTGGTCTTTGGCTTCATCTTATATCTCCAAATATCATGTTTTGACTATACACTATCTTTCCTATCTCACAATTCCAAAATTTGCATCCCTTAAATCCATCACTATACATTATCAAGATGTTGGAATTAGGCCGAACAACTGAGAGGAGGGGGGGTGAATCAGTTGTCCCAAATTTTTAACACTTGCAACTATTTCTTTATCACACAAAACTGATTAATGATGTAAACATTTACAACATGAATTGTCAACACATGAACATAAACAAATGAACATAGAACACCAGAATTTTTTTTTACGTGGAAACCTGGTTAAGGGAAAACCACGGTGGGGGTTAACCCACAAAGATTTTGTATACTATTAAAATTACTTTAGAAAAATAGAAGGCACATGCCTTTAGGTGAATTGCCCAGAGCTCACTGCTCAAAAGAGAGACTCATTGCCTACATAATTTATTTAGAAAAATTAACTGAGAAATAGTGTCTTCTTCATGCCTGGTTCAGTTTCATTGAATGCTCACAAAACTTCTGCTTTGCCCCAAATTCTTCTTCACTAACTTTTCACTCTATTCTACTCTTGCTCCTTTTCTTCTCTACTCTGCTTCTAATCCTTTATTCAAATTTAATTCATTTCGCTTGAGGATAATTTTCCACAACTCATCAACAAGTTTTTATACACTTCATCAACCTTGGAATGAACATCAAGGTCGACACTACAAACATCTAACTTAATGTGAATCACTAAGCTATTGGCCAAACATAATTGGGACTCAAATCTTCCTTGATCAACATGCCATGCTTCAAAGAATTGCTCTTAGATCATCCACAACACACTTGAATCATCTGGTTGGTCAAGACTGGGAAGAACAACACCTAGAAGAAAATCTTCATTGACAAGATTAAACTTCAATGTGGACCCTCAACATAGTAGTCACATGATCCAGAGACTTCCACAAGCACATTGAATTCGACAAAAACATCTACACTCCTCCAAATCATCCGAATCACTTGCATCTTCCTCTAGAACCTCAAGAACACTATCTGCCATGACTGTCACATTAGAAAGATTGTCTGTGGACCTCCAAACCACAAACCATTTGAATGGATGATATACACTGACTTCCCAAACATGCCTCTAGATCCGCAGATCATCATTTTACATTATCAGAGCAATTTAGACCTCTTTCCTGTCACTCTATCTGTCCTAAATAATGTAGGAACCGATTTTACTTAGATAGCTATAACTTCTTCAGATCTTAATGCGAACCTCTCAAATCTTAACTAGAGCTTCTTCAGACTAACATCTACATAGCCATATGGTCTGCATATATTGATCTCCATTAATTTTCTCAATATCCTCAATAATCTAATCTTCTAAACAGGTAGCAAAATAGGATACAGTTGACACCAATGGAAACAAGGATATGTTGACATCAATGACAACATCGCTTAGGCACATATTTGCAACAATATCCCCCTTTGTCATTGATGGCAACATATGATGTGGAAAAATGAATTCAACCATCAAGATAAGAACTTCTCCCCTTTCTCTTCTCACTTCTGCAATTACTTTCTTCACTACTCCCCCTTTTATCAGCAACTAGTTTTTCACGATGTCAAAGGGCACATATTTGCAATCTTTTCTCCATTTTTATTTTAGACTGATCTCAACATTTGCATACTGACTACTCCTCCTGAGTAGTATCTCCTTAACATCAATCTAGATCACAAGATATGACTATGAATTCCACTAGACTGATGCACCTTAGTGCATCTTAGTTCTGATCAGGAGGGGTAATAACCCCTAACTTCTCTCTAATATACTCAAAAGTATCTTTGGGAAGAGGCTTAGTGAAGATATCCACAATCTAATCTTTTGAAGACACAAACTCCAACTTGACTTCATTCTCATTTACCTTCTCTCTCAAGAAATAGAACTTGATGGATATATGCTTTGTCTTTGAATGCAACATTGGATTCTTTGAGATGCTTATTACACTTGAATTATCACAGAAGATTGTGACTGGCTCCTCAAACACAATTTTGATGTCTTTCAACATTTGCTTCATCCATAGAACTTGAGTACAATTATTTGCTGCTGTTATATACTCTACCTCTATAGTAGATAGAGATATTGCCTCTTTCTTTTTGTTCATCCAACAAACTAATCTTCTTCCCAAGAAGAATTCACCACCACTAGTACTTTTCATGTCATCCACATCTCGTGCCCAATCAGCATCTGTATATGCATGAAGAGTGAAGTCATTATACTTTGGAAACCACAATCCATAATCAATTGTCCCCTTGAGATATCTAAATATTCTTTTGATTGCCACAACATGGGATTCTTTTGGATCAGCTTGAAATCTAGCAACAAGTCCAATGACATTCATGATGTTAGGTCTAGTCTGAGTCAGATAGAGCAATCCTCCAATCATTATTCTATACCTTTTCTGATTTGCCTTGGGGGAGTCATCATCTTTGCTTAACTTACATCTGGTTACCATAGGTGTACCGACTGGCTTTGAATCTTCCATTTCAAACTTCTTCAACAATTCTTCACATACTTGGACTGAGATATAAAGATACCTTTATCTGACTGAGCAATTTGTAGACCTAGGAAGAAATTCATCTCACCAAACATTGACATCTCAAATTCACTTTTCATCTGATCAGCAAATTCTTTGCACATACATTCATTTCCACCAAATATGATATCATCAACAAAGACCTCAACAATCAGGATGTCCTCATGATTAATCTTAAAGTAAAGATTACTATCAGTGGTACCTTTGCTAAATCCTAGCTTAAGCAAATGCTTATCCAGTCTTGCATACTAGGCTCTTGGGGCTTGCTTGAGTCCATACAATGCTTTTCTTAGTTTGCAGACTATATCTCTCTGATCAGACAACTGAAATGCTTCTGGTTGCTCAATGTAAACTTCTTCCTCCAATTCTCCATTTAGGAATGCTGATTTGACATCCATCTGATAAACTTTAAAATCTCTGAAGGAAGCAAATGCAAGAAATAATTTGACTACTTCTATTCTTACCACCGGAGCAAAGGTTTCTTCAAAATCAATTCCTTCCACTTGAGAATAGCCTTTGCATACCAACCTTGCTTTGTTTCTCACAACATCACCATCTTCATTTAGTTTATTTTGGAAGACCCATTTGGTTCCAATCACATTTTTGTCCTCAGGTCTAGGGACAAGATCCCAAGTGTGATTCTTTTCAATTTGAATCAATTCGTCTTCCATTGCTTTTACCCAGTTTTCATCATTGTAGGATTCACTTACTGATTTAGGTTCAATCTTTGAAATCAAACAAATTTCCTCTTGATCTTCAGAAATTTTTCTCCTAGTTCAAAAACCTTTACTCTCATCTCCTATGATTTGATCTTTAGGATGATTCAACCTTACATACCTAGGGGTTTTGGGAATTGCTTGAACTTCTATTTCTTGAGCTTGTTCCTCAACATTTGAACTATTCTCTTGAGTTTCTAGATCAATCTGAATCTAAGTCTAAGTTTGAACTAGCCTTCCTTGACTTTGACTTTCATCTTGATCATCTGAATCATATTCGTAGAACCTAGAATGTCCTTCCTTGCTCTCATCACCTCTAACATTAGCACTTTCAACAATATTTTTCAGCCTTTTGTTAAAGCACCGGTAAGCCTTACTTTGAGTATAGTATCCCAAAAATATTCCCTCATCACTTCTTGTATCAAACTTGCCTAAATCCTCATCTCTTTTGATATAGCATTTACTACCAAAAACTCTAAAATATCTCACAATAGGAGGATGACCAAACCATAGTTCATAAGGGGTCTTACCAGAATTGCCTTTGATCCACACCTAGTTTAGAGTGTAGACAATAGTACTCATAGCTTCTCTCCAATAAACTTGAGGAACATTTGATTCCATCATCATGGTCTTGGCAGCGTCTTGAATGGTTTGGTTCTTTCTTTCCACAACTCCATTTTGCTGGGGAGTCCTAGGAGCAGATAACTATCTTTTTATGCCATGCTTTTCACAGAAAGCATCAAACTCACCGGAAGTAAATTCTCCACCTCTGTCGGATCTCAAACATTTTAATTTCTCACCAATCTCATTTCCAACCATCACCTTGAACACCTTAAACTTGTCAAGAGCTTCTAATTTTTCTTTTAGGAAAGTTACCCACATCATCCTGGAGTAAACATCAATCAGCAACATGAAATATCTATCTCCTTGCACACTCCTAATTCTAGCAGGACCACAGAGATCAGTATGTACCAGTTCCAATCATCCACTTGAAGCTTGTTCCTTACTTTTGAATGAAATTTTGTTCTGTTTCCCCAACTGACATTCTCTACACATGCTATTAGGTTTCACAAGTTTTGGAAGATCTCTTACAACCTGAGTGGTACTTATTTTGACAATGTTATCAAAATTCACATGACACATCCTCCTATGCCATAACCAACTTTAATTTGTCTAAGCAATAAAACAACTTTTTCCAGAACTACTTAAATGAAAAATGTTACCTTTAGTTTGAGTACCAGATGCAATTTCAATTCCGGAGCTCTCCAAGATTATGTATTTTCCATCCTTGAATCAGAGATCATAAACTTTGTCAACCAACTGTCCAACACTGAGAAGATTATGTTTCAGTCCTTCCACATATAGAACATCATTGGTGCTATTCTTCCCATCAAAAGAGATGGATCCTCTGCCACGGATTCTACCAGCTGAGTTGTCTCCAAATTTCACAAGCCCTCCTTCATAATTTTCAAAACTCACAAACTTACTCTTGTCACCAGTCATATGATGAGAACATCCACTATCAATCACCCGTTCATATTTTTTAATAACCTAAGAAGCCAAGGTACTTTCCACATTAGTAGATTTAGTAGACATTGGATTTTCTTCTTTGATAGCAATGAACATCCAATCATTTTCAGAGGAACCTCCATGATCAGATTCATCATTTGTGACTTCTTCTTCTCCAATTTCTTGGACATAGTAACATTTCTTCTGATTTTTGTATCTGTTAGGGTTTGGTTTTGAAAACCTCTCTGGACATCTTGAAGCAAAATGACCAATCTTATTACAAGCAAAACATTTGAGTGGCAATTTTCCTTCATACTTACCAGATCCTCTTGGCAATCTTTTGGCAATAAGAGCTTCAAGATCTGCAGTTTCAATTTCAACATCTTCAAGATCCTTCCTTGTCTTTACAAATTTGTTTGATCTTGCAAAAGAGCTTTCACCTGGATCATATCTTTGTTTTTCATATACACTGGCCTTAAATGTAGATTCAGACTTGGGAAGAGAATCACCAAACTCACTTAATTCAAAAGCTAAAATTTTGCCAACCAGCTGATCTCTTGTAACTTTTGAGACAATCCTGATCTCCTCTATAGCAGCAACCTTATGTTTGTATGAATTAGGTAAAGATCTGAGCACTTTTGCCACAATCTCTAATTCTTCCAAAGTCCCACTAGCACATCTGATACCACACACAAGATCATTTATTTTTTGCATGTAGATTGTGATGTTTTCATCTTCACTCATCCTTAGATTTTCAAATTTTCCTCTCAGACTTTGTAGGTTGGCACATTTGACAAATTCATCGCCTTCATAAAGATTCTTCAACTTCTTCCAAATTTCATGAGCAATTTTTAGTCCAAAGACATTCGTCATTTCTGAATCAGTCAGGGTACTTAGCAAGGGTTCTTTGGCTCGAAGATTATTTTTAACATTTTTGACTTCATCTAGAGTTGAAGGTTTCTTCGGAGGCTCATACTTATCCTTAGTTATTGCCCAATAAGCATCACCCATGCATTGCAAATGGCACTCCATGCGACTTTTCCAAACAGAGTAATTTGTTCCATCAAATCTTGGGCTATCCTTCTTGTAGGTCGACATCCTGGATCTCCTCAAGAAGTTAAGCTTCTTCTAGAGGAACTTAGATCTGATACCAATTGTTGGAATCAGGCTAGACAACTAAGAGGGGGGTGAATCAGTTGTCCCAAATTTTTAACACTTGCAACTATTTCTTTATCACACAAAACTGATTAATGATGTAAACATTTGAAGCATGAATTGTCAACACATGAACAGAAACAAATGAACACAGAACACCAAATTTTTTTTTTACGTGGAAACTCGGTTAAGGAAAAACCATGGTGGGGGTTAACCCACAAATATTTTGTACCATGTTAAAAGTACTTTAGAAAAAATAGAAGGAACATGCCTTTAGGCGCACTGCCCAGAGCTCACTGCTCAAAAGAGAGGCTCATTGCCTATAGAATTTATTTAGAAAAAATTAACTGAGAAATAGCATCTTCTTCATGCCTGGTTCAGTTTCATTGAATTCTCACAAAACTTCTGCTTGGCCCAAAATTCTTCTTCATTGACTTTTCACTCTATACTACTCTTGCTCCTTTTCTCCTCTACTCTGCTTCTGATCCTTTATTCATATTTAATTCATTTCACTTGAGGATAATTTTCCACAACTCATCAACAAGTATTTATACACTTCATCAACCTTAGAATGAACATCAAGGTCGGTACTACAAACATTTGACTTAATGTGAATCACTAAGCTGTTATCTAAACATAACTAGGACTCAAATCTTCCTTGATCAACACGCTAGGCTTCAAAGAATTGCTCTTGGATCATCCACAACATGCTTGAATTATCCAGTCAGCCAAGACTAGGAAGAATAACAACACCTAGAAGAAAATCTTCATTGACAAGATCAAACTTCAATGCGGACCTCCAACATAGTAGTCACACGATCCAGAGACTTCCATAAACACATTGAATTCAATAAAAACATCCACACTCCTCTAAATCATCTAAATCACTTGCATCTTCCTCTGGAACCTCAAGAACACTATCTGCCATGACTGTCACATTAGAAAGATTGCTTGCGGACCTCCAAACCATGAACCATTTGAATGGATGATACACATAGACTTCCCAAACATGTCTCTAGATCCGTAGATCATGATTTTACATTACCAGAGCAATCCAGACCTCTTTCCTGTCACTCTGTCTCTCCTTAATAATGCAGGAACTGATTTTACTCAGATAGCTATAACTTCTTCAGATATTAATGCGAACCTCTCAAATCTTAACTGGAGCTTCTATAGACAAACCTCTACATAGCTATATGGTCTGCATATATTGATCTCCATTAATTTTCTCAATATCCTCAACAATTCGGTCTTCTAAATAGGTAGCAAAATATGATATAGTTGACACCAATGGCAACAAGGATATATTTGATGTAGAGCATCCACCACTAAAAACCTTAACATAGATTTCTCCTTATATGTTTATTTTCCTATCGGCAAAACATAACACTATCGGCACCTTGTTATAACTTCAACCCGATCACATAACCCATGTCGATACACACCCTTGACTTGTTGACTATCGGTATCACCTCCGCTATCAGCCACCACATTTCATGTCATTTCGATACCTTACCTTACGCCGATGACCACACTCCCGTCGCTAAGACCCCTTTCTTCGGCGAAGCGTTTGTCTCTTTTGCTGATCGCTATCCTCTTGCCGATCGATACTTGTATGTGCGCATTGCACATTTGTGACATACAAACCTATAGATGCATTCATCGTTGATTTCCCCTGTATCAACTCGATGTATATTTGCGATGTACATTCATCATATACAATCCACCAGATGCAATTGACAGATACTCACAGACTTACAACTGCGGGATACACAGAAACTGTATCCGACATACATTTGCAGTATATATAGGAATTGTATATTTAACCTTGTATATTTCCAACATGCATTTTCAAATATGCATTTGACCGAAGCTTGACTTCTTTGTATGCTGATTGAAACTCCAACTTTCTCTCTCCCTTGTACATATGATAGACTTGTATATTTTGATGTATGTTTCAACATACAACAGTGATTGACCAGAAGCAATATACTCACAATATGCGATAGCGATATACTCACGGATTGTATATCTCACATACAAAAGCGATATACACACACTTTGTATGTCTCTTACAACCCACATGGATTTTCACTGTTTCGATCCGCTTTTTTCACTTAGCAACTGATTTAGATCGATCTCCTCCTCAACCATGTAGCTCTCTGCACTTCAACAATCTAGCACATAGCCATGCTAGAATCCCTTAATGCATTCCTTGCCCAATCCTACAAGTGTTAACACAGACAAAATAGAAAACAAAACCCTAACTAATATATATACAACCATTCCATCGATTCAGAGAATCAACCGGTGGAATGGATAAATGAATCCATCCAACCTCAGTATAGAAAATCAATTACATAGTGAATTCAAATGCAACAGAATCTTGTTTATTATGCTTCTTCAGAAATGTGATTAAAGATGCTTTGTTTACAATTCCACAACTAAACTGAACTGACTACTAACTCTCTATCTTACTTCTCTCCTTTGATCTGTTCTAGGGGTATTTATTTACTCACAAAGAGTAGTATAGACTTGGTTCCCAGTGGCTGGGAGACACTTCCAATTGGCTGGGAGATCTAACCGACTAACAAACCCTTAACTAATAACCTAAAAATAGCAAACATTAGTCAAGCAGACCTTATTAGATTAAATGATCATTTAAGACCTTATTGAAAACATAAAAATAAACATAAAACAACTAAATGCCTCATGGAGGCCACTATGGGTTAGGTGCACCTGCACCATACTCCTTAATTTGAAAAGAACTCATGTCCCATGAGTTAAGTCTTTGACTAAAACCACTTGTAGCTGCTGCTGTCTCAAATCTATCCCATGATCTCTATGCTGCAACCTGCTTCCATGGAGGCAAATACTCATGCCTAGCATTGTAGGCTTGTCTCACACCTTGCTGGTCATTCTTTCTAACCATCATCTCTGTCTGGACATGGACAGTGGAAACCTCATTTACTGCTATGGCAGAATGAGTTCGCTTTTCAACTCTTAGAGGACAAACAATAGTCCCTACTATGACTGCATCCTTGGCATTCCAATCAGCTTGTGGTTGTGTACAAACCTGCTTCTGGATCTTCTGCTAATCCATCTAATCTCTGTCAGTCATAACTGAAATCTTCTCCAAACTCTGATCTCCTTTCCTTGAGATATCCTCAGCTGCTGTTGACTCTGTTGTAGGCATCTTTACAAACTCCTTCTTACCTACCAAAATAATTTTACCTGTCATCTTTGCTTCAGCATCCTCCTGCATAGGTGCCAACAGAAAAGTTCACCCATCCTTCATGATGGTGTAGGTATTAGCATACCCATCATACAATGCTCTCCTATCAAATTGCCATGGCCTACCCACTAGTAGGTGACAACATTCCATGGGCAATATGTCACACAAAACTCTATCCTGATAATCTCCAATTTGAAAATCAACATGTCTGTTCATATACCAAAAGTGATTGACTATCACTTACCCAAGATGCTTTGTAAGGATTTGATGTGGAGTCCTTCGCAATTTCAGTTTATCCACCATTTCTTGAGATACCATATTGTCTGTTGAACCTGAGTCTATTACTACCTTGCATACTTTTTCTTTGCTTTTGCAACAGGTCCTAAAAAGTGCTCTCCTTTGAAACATGTCCTTGGATGTCTTCAAGATTGTTCTTCTTAACATCAATGCTTCTCCTATCTCAGAATACACATAATTTGTAGTAGTGTTTGAGCTTGTCCCACCTTGATCATCAGATTCTTGGACCAGATTTGTCCTCCTTTCTCCCACTGAACTTGTTTCTTTTTTTGGACATTTAAATGCTGGGTGACCATATTCACCACAAGTGTAACACTTTCCTAAGAATGTATTGGAACCTCTTCCATTTCCAAACCTACCTCTTGTGCCTTTCCATCCACCTCTGAAATTAGACTGTTCCTGTCCTTTACCAGTCTCTTCCTGGTCCTTATTGGTTTGCCTTGTTGTAGGAGCTGATCCTCTTCCTCTGGTATTGTCGCCTCTTCCTCTCATGGACTTGTCCTGTGTCCTTTTCATCTTCTCCTCAATCCTAATTGCCATTTGATAAAATTCTTCCACACTCCTTGGGTTAGCTAAAACTAACTCATCTTGGATGTTCAATCTCAAACCAGCCAAATATCTAGCAACTTTTTCAACCTCATTCTCATGATGACCAGACCTCATACTTAACTTGTAAATTTCCTCAATATATGCCTTCACATCCATTTCTTTTTGTCTTAAAAATTGCAGCTTCTTAAACATCTGAATTTCATAATCCTGGGGTAAAAATTTACCTTTAATCCTTGCTACCATCTTGTCCCATGAAAAAATCTTGGACTTACCTTGCTTTCTTCTTTCTGATTGTACATAATCCCACCATACCAAAGCATGACCTATCAATTTGGTCTTTGCAATCTTTACCTTATGTTCCTCAGGAACCTCCTCACATTCAAAGTGATTATCCAATGTAGCAATCCAATCAAGTAACTCTTCCTCATTCAAACTTCCAGTGTACTTTGGAACATCAATCTTTACCTTAGGTTTGTCAATCTTGACTGCCCTTAATAGTTTTGTAAACCTCTGATCTTTAGCATTCAGTTCTTCATCTACCTCTTCAAATTCTTCATCAGCATCATCTTCTTTCTCAGATTCACTGTCTTCTACTTCTCTTTTCTTGTTCCGCTCCAAGGTTGTAAGCCTTGCTTGAAGTGCTTCAGCAAGCTCCTTCATCTTCCTCATCTCTCTGGCATGTTTTTCCTTCATCTCCTGCAACTCTCTTGCAGTACCATTACCTTTAGGAGGCATCTTGTCAACCTCTCAATCTTCTACCTCTGTCTTCTCAGTGACAGAACCAAACACACAACAACCCAAACCTTTTACTAAGCTTTGATACCACTATGATGCAGAGCATCCACCACTAAAAACCTTAACATAGATTTCTCCTTATATGTTTATTTGCCTATCGACAAAACATAACACTATCGGCACCTTGTTATAACTTCAACCCGATTGCATAACCCATGTCGATACACGCCCTTGACTTGTTGACTATCAGAATCACCTCCGCTATCGGCCACTGCATTTCATGTCATTCCGATACCTTACCTTACGCCGATGACCACACTCTTGTCGCTAAGAATCCTTTCTTTAGCGAAGCCTTTGTCTCTTTTGCCGATCACTATCCTCTTGCCGATCGATACTTGTATGTCCACGTTGTACATTCATGACATACAAACCTATAGATGCATTCACCGTTGATTTCCCCTGTATCAACTCGATGTATATTTGTGATGTACATTCATCATATACAATCCACTAGATGCAATTGACAGATACTCACAGACTTACAATTGCGGGATACATAGAAACTGTATCCGACGTACATTTACAGTATATATAGGAATTGTATACTTAACCTTGTATATTTCCAACATGCATTTTCAAATATGCATTTGACTGAATCTTGACTTCTTTGTATGCCAATTGAAACTCCAACTTTCTCTCTCCCTTGTACATGTGATAGACTTGTATATTTCAATGTATGTTTCAACATACAATAGCGATTGACCAGAAGCAATATACTCACAATATGCGATAGCGATATACTCACAGATTGTATATCTCGCATACAAAAGTGATATACACACACTTTGTATGTCTCTTGCAAACTACACATATTTTCACTGTTTCAATCCACTTTTTTCACTTAGCGACTGATTTAGATTAATCTCCTCCTCAACCATGCAGCTCTCTGCACTTCAACAATCTAGCACACAACCATGCTAGAATCCCTTAATGCATTCCTTGCCTGATCTTGCAAGCATTAACACAGACAAAATAGAAAACAAAACCCTAACTAATATATATACAGTCATTCCACCGATTCAGAGAATCAACTGGTGGAATGGATAAACGAATCCATCCGACCTCAGTACAGAAAATTAATTACACAGTGATTCAAATGCAACAGAATCTTGTTTGTTATGCTTCTTCAGAAATGTGATTACAGATGCTCTGTTTACAATTCCACAACTGAACTGAGCTGAACTGACTACTAACTCTCTATCTTACTTCTCTCCTTCGATCTATTCCAAGGGTATTTATCTACTCACAAAGAGCAGTACAGACTTGGTTCCCAGCAGCTGGGAGACACTTCCAATCAGCTGGGAGATCTAACTGACTAACAAACCCTTAACTAACAACCTAAAAATAGCAAACATCGGTCAAGTAGACCTTATTACATTAAATGATCATTTAAGACCTTATTGAAAACATAAAAATAAACATAAAACAACTAAATGCCTCATGGAGGCCACTGTGGGTTAAGTGCACCTGCACCAATATTGACATCAATGATAACACCGCTTAGCCACATATTTGCAACACAAGATACACTTCACTTTGAAATCCAACCTACATCTTCTCCTCTAGGCACACATACATATGCTTTTTAACTAAAAGCACTGACATGCTACAACAAACATGTCTTACTTGTCCATGCCTTCTTTGGTGTTTTATTTACAAAAGTTAAAGTAAGGGATTTTTAATTAGATAACAAGTAGTGCTCATGACTTATTCCAATAATTTATAATTAAAACCATCTCCACTAAGTGTAATACTATTCCTCTCCATTAGTGTCATGTTTATTCTCTCTAAAACTCCATTATATTGAAGTTTTTGCTACACCCTTAATCTTACATTGGTATAGGATTATGAGTACTCATCTTATGGATACCTTAACTCTTAATTAAGTTATATAATTATTAATATAGACGTATTAGGTATTTAGCTCAACATAGGTGATATATTTTGGTATCTAAATCAGCTTGGGTGATATCTAAGGCTTGAGTATGGTATATATAGGAGGTAGAGGTTAGTCATTATCATCATATATTGTAAATTATGTTCTTCATTGGAGACTTTTGGAGGTTGCCTCCTCAAAGTGGCATATTATTATCAAATATTTGTAGAATATTTCCTATTATATTCTTCTCTTGTGAAACTTGTTTCATTACAAGTAGTATCAGAGCATGATCTTGGCACTGTGAAGGCAAAAAAAAATAAGGCATTTTTTTTCAATTTTGGAGGTCATTTTGGGAAGCACATATCTCTCATTTTGGAAAATCTTTTCAATACTTTTAGTGAGTTTTTTAACTACATATGGAAGCTACTTCAATCTATATTTGAGGTAATTTGGAGAAGATTTGAGGAAGTTATTGTGAAATTAGGGTTTCCACTAATTTCATTCTCAAAGATGTAAATTAATGAATTTCTTGGAGATTTGTTCTGGGAAATGAGATCTAGGCCCTAATAAGTTACAATAAAATTTTTATATTAATTAAATTTTCTTTGTGTGATTTATTCCAGAATTATTTTTTCTCATCATGGTGGGGCCTGCAACAAGAGGCAAAAAGAATGTTGTCACACCCGGAAAATCTCTAGGCAATGAAGATGTGGAAAATGAGGAGGGTGTTCATAAATAAATAAATACATATTTGAACACATTAAAAAAGAAACCCACAATATGAATGATTAAATCTTGTTAATCATGTTAGAATGAATGCAAGGGTTGGCAAAGTCAAGTGAAATCAAGAAAATGATGGAGAAATTGTTTTGGGGCCAACATCCTAGAGGTCTCAAACATAGGGATTCATACCACAAGAATTGGGAGGAAGAGGGTTTGAATCAGATCTCAAGATGGAACAACACTCCAATCATTCTATGGCTAGGAACTGCATAGCAAAGATGGATATGCAAAAGTTTGATGGTCAAGATCCTACCAATTGGTTTTGCCAAGTGGAGAAATTCTTTGATACTCACCATGTTCCTTGTCAACAAAAGGTGGTCATGGATTCCTTATACTTGGAACCTAACCAATTCATTTGGTATCATTGGCTATGTGAAGAAAATAAAAATGGATGTCTTGTCACTTGGTCCATTTTTCAAGAGGAACTTAGTACACATTATGGTGATAATCTTATGGATAAATACTTTAGCTAGATTACCAAATTAAGGAAATTAGGTACAACCAAGGATTATATTCATCAATTCTACACTTTGTCTTTAAGAGTGGAAAATTTGGTAGAAGAAAATTTGTTAGAATTATTCCTTGGAGGCTTAAAGGATCACATAAAATATGAGGTACACATATTTAATCCAAAGTCTATCTCCCAAGAAATGATTATGGAAAGGTAGGTAGAGGAAAAATTTATGGTTAATAAAAGGCAAGGTTTTGTAAACATAAGAGATAAAATCACTCCTACACAGTCACTTCCTTGACCTACTAGATTAACGACACAAAACATTGAAGAGAAGAGAGAAAAAGGGTTATGTTTTAAGTGTGATAGCAAATACAACCAGAGACATAAATGTACTACAAAGAAATTATTTAATATTGAAGGTTGAGTGAAGAAGAAGAGGAGGAACAAATATTAGAGGGTGACAATGAGTTAGATGAGGAATCAAGAGATACTCACCCAATAATTTCTTGTCATGCATTTGTTGTAGTTAGTGCTCCACAAACTCTCAAGGTGGTGGGGTCTTGAAGAAATAGAGAGTAACAATATTGATAGACTTAGGAAACACTCACAAATTTATCAATAAGAAGTTAGCAACTCATCTAAATTGTTTTATATTTCCTGCTCAAGAATTTTAGGTTCAAATTATAGATGTGGGTACTATCAGTTGTTTGAGAAAATTTCATAGAATTAAATTAACCATGGGAGAATATCAACTTGATTGTCTAATCTTTTCTATTCCCATGGGGGTAGTAGATATTATCTTGGGAGTATAGTGGCTCACCACATTAGGGACAATTGAGATGAACTTCTAGCACCTATTCATGTGATTTCATTTAGAGGGAAGGATAGTTGAACTAAGAGGGTTGTGTGAAAAGTCACCACAAACAGTAATCTCTCATATCAAATGCAAAAGATAGAGTAAAAAGATAACCATATATGGCAATGGACTTTCCCTCAAGGGAAATGTACCTCATAGTAACTTCTGCCACCTCTGCCTAGATTGGTTTGATCGACATGCATTCATAGCCACTAGACTGGAGCTTAACCAAATTACTTCTCTCATTCCCCTTGAAAAATTGCTTTATAGCTTCTTCACAGTCCTTTCAGTCTTTAAAGATCTTTCTACCATTAGCAGAAAGGCCAGTTATCTAAGCTATCAAGTCCTTGTTGATTACCAAATCCTAACTGTAAGCATGAATAGTCTAGTTCTTCCACCCCTTGACAAACATTTTAGTAGCTGATGGATCATAACCAGGAAGTTTCTTCATATAGGGACTAAACCCCCTTCTTCCACCACCTTCTAGACATGTGTGTCCTTGCAGACCCCATCGCAAGATAAGGGCTCCATCCAACTCCTATCACCACCCATCTTAATTGTAGTTCTCTTAATTTCTCTGTTCTACTTCAAACACCCAAAACTACAATGCCAGATACAATACAGGACCCTCCAATTAGAACTAAAAACAAAAGTGCTAGAACCACCCAGAAAGTGTGCAAGCTTGCTAATAGTCCTCATTAACTTGACCTCCCAACAACCCTCTTCTCTAATGACATTCATGGGAAATCAAGGTTTGAGCTTCGATGAGAATGGATGAGTACTCTTCCCATTGCTTAAATGATTGGATTTTAACCCCCACATTGGTGAGGACGTCAACAGCTCCATTACCCTGGTGCAGGAGCACCCAATATCTCTTTTGTGTCAAATTGGCAAACTAAGTCCTTTATTAGAGTCTAAGTGTTTTTTTTTTGTGTCATTTTGCATTGAATAAGGTCACCATAGACCAAGAGGCATGTAATAAGGTCACAATGACCAATTCCATATGTGTTTAGAGTCATAATATAGGTGGTTGTCAAAAACAAAGTAAAATAATGCAAGTTGTATAAAGAAGTTGCTTTGTCAACTTAACAAACTATGATAATTAAGGCTCCCAATGGTCACCAAGTTTCAAATATGGTTGCAACTGATTGGGAATCACTACATACATGGAAATAGGCCTTCAACAACCAAAGGTGTGGGGGAAGGAGAATGGTGATAAAACAATGAATAAAATTCAATTTTTTGTATATTTTTCCTAAAATTTTGATGTTCCCGAGGATGGTACCACCCCATACGGCCTTCAAATGACATAAAATTGGATTTTTTGGAAAGAGAGTGGTATGGCCTCCTAGAATACATTTTGCATACATGGTTGAAACCCATTTTAGAGTTCATTCGTAATTCAAATGGGTTTTTTATTTGGTTCAATTTCATTAAGTTTGGAGGGAGATATCCCTATTTTTCTAAAACTGGTATGAAATAACCCAGTTTTGAAGGGTCATTGTGAGAGTTTGTGAAGCCAATCAAGAGCATAAGTTTGTGAAACTTTGTAAAACCAAGTTGTTTCCACCTTATATTGCATCATACCCTCATGATAAATGTGAGAAAATGCCATGTCATTGAAGGTGTCCACCACGCTAAGGGAGTTCTTAATAAGAGTTTCAATAGTCCAACTAGGACTTTGCTCTTTCTTTAAATATTGGATTATGATAAGGGAATCTCCCTCAATCCAGACTTTTTAAAACCCTTTGGAGTAGGCCAATTTGATACCATTATAAGCTACTGCAGCTTCAACATAGTGGTTAGTCTGGGTACCCAAAGGGAGTGCCACCACTAAAATAAACCTACCTTTATCATCTTTTAACACTCCCCCACTACCAGCCGGCCCCTGATTTTCCTTTTCTACCCCATCAAAGTTAACATTAACACATCCTAGTGGAGGAGGTTTCCAAACCACATTTCCCCTAGAACTCTTCATCTTTTTGAAAGGAGTAGTAATGTTGTATAGCAAATTCCATTCCTTGAGAACTTGTAAGTCATAATGAGATACTCCAATTTTAAGGCTCTTAGAAATTTTCTTAGCTATCCCAAATAAGAAATTTTCCTTGATAGCTCTAATAATCTTCTCAATCACACCTTCTTCTTTCAATTGATTTTCTCTGAAAATCCTATTGTATCTCTTCTTCCAAAAGCCCCAAGCAATATAGAGGATCATGAGTGTCCACAAAAGTTTTAGGGAAGGATTCAATGTAGGGGCAATCTATTGCTCAAGAAATTCATTAAAAGAATTAGGGAAAACCCAATTAAGATTCTAAAGAGTTAGAATCTTACCCCAAATGGTGTTGCAAAGACAATTGCCCTTGCACCAAAAGATCAACCTGTTAATGCCTGATACAACCTCCAGAGTTAATGAATCCATGGGAGGTGGTTAATCCTTGTCATGAACCCAAGCACTGCGTTGCACAACACAAGGAGACCAAGAGTGCACACCTTGCAACAATCCCCCCAGTGCAAGAAAGGGGTTCAAACCTGTGACCCAAGATTTCATACCAATTATTGCAAAGATGTTTGTCATTGCACCAAAAGATTGACCTGTTAATGCCCGATACAACTGCTAGAGAATGAGTCCATGGGAGGTGGTTAAGCCTTGTGAAAAACCCAAGCGTTGTGCTACACAACACAAGGAGACCAAGGGCACACACCTTGCAACAAATGGATCTAGAGAAGTTTCATCCCACAAGTAAATGGAAGGAGTCCTCTGACTCACATTCACACAAGGCACATCTATTGGGCAAGGAAAAACCACATTTACAACGATTCTTGAGGGTGAGAACTTTGTTTTGAACTAATAGCCATAGGAAAATATTAATCTTGGGGGTTAGCACCAGATTCTAGATCTTAGCCTAAAAGGGAGGAGGCCTCTATAGAGCCAAAAACATTTCAAACCCAAAAGCCATAGAGTGGACACCATGAGTAGTTTTTTGCCAAATCAATTCATCCTATCTAGAATTTAAAGGTAAATAGAACTGAGATAGAGCAATTTGTAAGTTGGCCAACCCTAGATCAACAACACCAAAGTTATTCCAAACACCATTCTCCATATAATCCACCAACTATATTCCTAACCTAATGGTGTAAAAATATTTGAGAGGTCAAGCCCACTCGTAGTTAGCTAAAGGAGAATTACCAAACCAAAGATCATCCCAAAAATTTATAGAATTACCATCACCAATTTTTCATTTAATGCCTTGCTTAATGATGAACCTATTGTCAATAACATTCTTCCATATACTGGATCCCATAGGAAGATCACTACTATCCAATGCTTCCCTAAAATTATGAAAACTAGCCAAGTATTTATTCTTCATAATATCAGTCCACTCATTCTTTTCACTAATAAGTCTCCAAGTGTTTTTAGCCAATAAGGCTGAATTGAATTCCTTTATTTTTCTAATTCCTAGATCACCCTTTTTTATAGGTTTGTACACTTGATCCCATGCCAGCAAAGGAATTCTCTTTCTTTCCTTAGACCTAGCCCAAAGGAATTTCTTTTGAATTTGCTAAATTTTTTCCATAAATTTTCTAGGCACTTTGAAAAGACTCATAGCATACATAGGCATGTTTTCTAAAGAGTGGATTTGATTAATTGAATTTTTCCAGCCTCACTTAATAAAACCCCTTTCTGCCCAACAAGTTTGGATTGAAATCTATCCAAAATCCCCAACCAAAAAGCTTGTAGAATCTTGTTCTCACAAAGAGGTAGGCCTAAATAATTTGAAGGAAAAACTCCCATGTTACATTGAAAAATTTTAGCAATCTTCAATTACCTAGGAGTAGAAGTATTCATGAAGAAAATCCTACTTTTTGGGAGGTTAATTTTTTGACCAGAAGCCAATTCACAGGATAGATTTAATATTTATGGATTCAAAAACTGAAGCTTCTCCCATAACGATAGTGTCATCAACAAACTGTTGATGAGAACATGACAAAACATTAGAGGATGGGTTAATCCCCTTCAACAGACCATTAGTAATAGCCCTTTGAATATTCCTTCCCAACGCTTCAACCATGATAATAAAAAGAAAGGGAGAAATTGGATCTCCTTATCTGATACCTCTAGAAGATTTGAAGAAACTAGAAGGGGATCCATTAATAAGCACATAGAACTTAGGAGAAGAAATCATCCAGGATATGAGGTCCACAAACTTATTACCAAACCCAAACCTTGCCATAACCTTGATTAAGAACTGCCAATTAACTCTATCATAAGCTTTCATAAGGTCAAGCTTAAGGAAACAACCTTCCTTCTTATTAGCTAAGAGTGAGTGGATATTTTAATGCACCGTGATAATGGAGTCAAGAATATGCCTGCTTGAGATTAAACCACTCTATTGAATGGATATAAGATAAGGGAGAACTAGTTGCAAATATAAAGCTTTCACCTTAGAGAATATCCTATAAATAGAGTTGCATAAACTTATTGGTCTAAACCCCACGAATGAATTAGCTCTAGACTTCTTAGGAATGAGAACTAAGAAGGTTGAGTTTATCTCTTTAAATAATTTTCTGCTACCAAAGAACTCCTTAGTGGCGTCCATCACATCTTTCACCACAATGTCGCAAAAGGATTAAAAGAAGAAATGAGGAAAGTCATCCAACTCGAGAGCTTTATTTCCCTCAAAAGAGAATACAACCAACCTTATATGCTCCTCTAAAGGAATTTTGACCAAAGTTTTGTTGCCCTCCTCTGATTAAATTTTAGGAATCACTTCTAGAATTTGATTCTCAACCTCTTGATTCGAAATGGAACCCATCGAGAGAAGATTATAAAATACTCCATGGAAACCTTTTGAAGTTGCCCCTCCTTAATCTCAGACCCATTAGCCTGAATAACCCTGATTTTATTAGCGACCGAATGTTTAAACATGGAGAGATGGAAAAACTTAGTATTCTGACCCCCACTTTTGAGCCACACAGATCTACATCTTTGCTTCCAAAAATATTCTTCTTTACATATAATATCATGGAGACTAGAAAGAAGATCATTTTCTTGTTTTCGTAAAGTAGAATCCAAACCTTTACCTTGAATCTCCTTTTGAACAACATCAATTCTATTATTAATGTTCTCATTATTTTTAAATATTTGACCAAAGGAACCTTTATTCCACCTCTACACTTTGGTCTTGACATTAGATAGTTTCTTACCCACTCTATACATAGCCAACCCCTCAACTTTTATCTACCACCATTTGTTGATTTTATCCTTCAGTTCTAGGTGTCGAAGCCACATATTTTCAAATCTAAAAGGGCACTTCTTTTTACTCATCATGTCAGCATATAAAGAAATAGGAAAGTGATATGATCTAAGTCTAGTAATAGATAACAAAGAATATGAATAAAAGGTAAACTAGTCTATAGAAACAAGGGCCCAATCAAGCTTCACCTAAATAAGGCCATCACCCATTCTACGATTTGACCAACTATATCAGGCTTCTTGAAGATCCAAATCAAAAAGAACTTAATCATTCACAAAATCCATCAAATCCAATTTGCTATCCATAGGAATTTGGGAACCACCCATTTTTTCATCCTCCTTAAGGGGGGTATTAAAATCCCCCATAACCCACCATTTACTATCAAGTTGAATCCTTTTAAACTAGCTTAGCTTATTCCAAAGCTTTTTCCTAGTATTTTTAACATTGGGGGCATAAATATTAGAAATAATCCATGACATATCATCCCTAATATGAACTAACTGAGTTGCAACATGATTCAAATCTTCAAAAAGAGCACCCCCCTTCATAATATGGGGAATTCAGAAAGTAGCAATCCCACCCGACGCTCCTTTAGAGCTGATTCCATGAAAACCACTCTCCTTAAAAAATCTATTTTTAATCTTTTCCAAATTATCAACTTGCATCTTAGTTTCCTAAATCAACATTATATCCAACTTATGTTCATGAATAAGATTTGGTAGGAGGTCCTGTTTATGAATATTATTCAACCCCTTGATATTCCAAGAAACAATAATCATGATTTCTTAAAGGTGGTGCTCTTCGAGCACATATCAAAGAGGGTTTTCTAAACACCCTCAACAATATCCTTCTCACATTCTCTCTCCCTAAATTTGCTTGAAGATAGTCTCGCTTGGGTTTTCTACTCAAAACCACATTCTACTTTGGTTGGATTCCTCATGGTCATTCCCTAACTTGCATAGGGAGACGTTTGAAACTTCTTTTTTTTCTTCCCCTTCACCATAGTGACATTTCCTCATCAGGTACTTCCTTCACTAAACTGTTGTTCTCATTTTCATCCTTTATCCCCAAAACCTCCTCCTTCTGGAAAAAAGGAGTTTGGGACTCTAACACCGTAACTTCTTATACCTCATCCTATGACTTCATATTCCCTTTCTCATTAATCCCCACAAGGGTTTCTATCTTCTCTTCTTCCACAAACTGGATCTCCTAAAATTCCACCTCATTAATCCCCAAAACAACACCGCCTAGAATAGCCTCCTCACCCTTGGAATTAAAGGCATCCTATTGAACACCCAGAATGGAGGTTAGAGAGCCCTCTTTAAAAGTATCCTCCTCTAATTGATCCTGGAACTCCGTATAACCCTCCTTGATCACTTCATCATTTTTCTCTACATCTAAAACCACCAACTCCTCCAACCATTTATCATTGGGGTCATTTGTTGAAGGCACAATACAACTAAGAGGGGGGGTGAATCAGTTGTATCAAAAACATCAAACCCTCATAAACATAATCACATCCACATTAGTTCACTTAAACCCTTAATTTGTTATGAAGTTTAAACATGAAAAGTAGATTAAAGAAACTTAAACACATCAACACCATGTACAAGAGAACACCATATTTTTTATGTGGAAAAAAAAAGGGAAAAACCATGGTGAGGATTAGCTCACAATATAATGTAGTAACAATACTGAATTACAAAGGCTCACTGCCATAGAGAGAATGCTCACTGTAGGGGACTCACTGTCCAAGTGGACTCATTGCCCACTAAGAAAGAAAGAAAGTAGATAATAATGGATCACTACCATGCTTTGAACTGATATAATTGCATCTAACCTATGCATGAAGTTTAGTTCTAATGAAGCTCAATATACACCACAACATACACAACACCTTTGCAGCATCACCAAAAATTGTAGACACCTTTTGGTCACTATTAGTTTTTAGGTAGACAACTGAGAGGGGGGGGTGAATTAGTTGTCCAAAACTTTCTTCCAATTAAACACTTAAATCCACTTAGTAATTTAGTAGCATAATAATAAATCAATCATGGAAACACAATGTATCAAATCAAGAGCAGAAACACATTAATACACAAGACACCAAGATTTTGACATGGAAAACCTGGTTAAGGGAAAAACCATGGGGTGATTAACCCAAGATTGTATTCTCTATTAGAATAATAGAAAGAACAAAATGGCACATGCCAATTAGGGCTCACTGCCTGAGCACACTGCTCACAAGAGGCTCACTTCCTACGGGAGACACACTGTCTACAGAATAATAAGTATTACATACTTGAACTAAAGAATAGCATCTTCACCATGCTTGAGTCAGTTCCATTTAAGCCCAATACTTCTGCTCTGCCTTTCGCTCTCCTCCTCACTACCACACTCTCATCTCCACAAGATCCATTTGAAATGACTTTGCAACTCCTTATTTATGCAAGACATTGACTTAGGGATAATCATCCAAGTTGGCATACATTATAGAGAAAATACATAAATACAACATGACTAATTACAAAAAGACTTCACGTAGATCAACACACTATCGGTCACATAGATCTGAGACTTCAATCTTCATTTAGGAACACGCCAATCCTCACATAACATCTTCAAGATCATTCGCAGGATGTGTAACTCATCTGGTTGGCTAGAGTTAGGAAGAACATCATCATCCAAAAGTTATTCTTCAATAGCAAGCTCAAAATCCAATGCGGACCAACAACACAAACTGGACATGATCCAAAGACTTCCACAAGCTTGCTTGAAACACCAAGAACATCCACACTACATCTTCTTACTGGAATCCTTCTCTCCTTCATCTAGAACCTCAAGAACATAGTCTGTCATCACTGTCATAAAGGAATAGATTCTTGCGGACCTCCAGATCACAAACCAATTGAGTTGTCACTTCATATTGACTTCCAAAACATTCCACCAAATCCGCAGAACATGATATTTCATTTCCAGATCTCACTGGACCTATTTGTATCACATTGTCATCTCTGAACACCTGCCAAAACTAGTTTTATTGAAGAGGCCGTAATTTCTTCAGATCTTCATGCGGACCTCCAAAATCTTTACTGGATCATATCAAGACACATATCTACAAACCCTTTGAAGCACATCCTCTGATTGTCGTCTTAACTGGGATCTTTACCTCATTGTCTTCACTGTTCTTTTCTATTCTTGATTAGGACTAATTTTCTCAATATCCTCAACACATAGTTCATCTAATCCTTATCATTAGTGCAACAAAAGTATGTTGACATCAATGACAACATCGGTTAGGCCCATACTTGCAACAGTCACTACATCTGGTAGCCTAACACATGAAAGCTCTTGCTTCCTTGATCAATTTTGTATCATTCACATCACCCCCCTCACACACACATCCACAAATACTTGACACTTATTTATACCATCATTACCCTTGAAACAATCTTCAAGGTCAGCAACACAATTTCCAAGATCGGCAAACACACAATATTTGAATTAGGCCTGGACCTAAAAATTCCATGACACAAGGGAATGAAGGAAAACCACTCTGTGCCTTACCTCAGACCCAAATCTATCTAGGCACACTATACAATAGTCACATAATCACCAAATCAACTCCTCAATTAGTGCAACCACTCAAGGTCGGCTAAACAGTGTAAACTTAAGGAATTCTTGATCACACCCTTCCATGACCACAACCATAACTTTTAGACCATACATAAGGCTTTAACACAATCTAGCAATATCCACTAACATCTTGAAGTCACCTGGAAACCAACAAATTCATCCACAACAACTTTCACTTGAACACAACAATACTATCGAACTTTGCCACACAATAAATTACTTTCCGAAGCACCAAATCACAAACCTTTTGGATGGAAGATAGGTAAAATCCCTATGAACACATATCCAGAACCACAACACCTAAAACCTTTCTGCGGAGGAATGCACAGTAAAATATTTTCTCCTAGACACCTCTGCACAACTCAAAAAAACTGTCAAATACTATTCTCAAACTGGTGAACATAACTTTCACTGTACAACAATACAGAGCACCAAATTCTAGATTTATCATCTTCAAACACTTCTTGACAACATATCAAAACCACACACTTAGATCTTCAACATAAAAGAAATGCGGAGTAGAAACTTGAACAATATTCTATAAGCCGGAAGACTCCTTCAATAGTTCAATACAATGTTTCCAATATTAATTAATTTTTTTCAAAAGCACCTGGAAACCTAGCTACATAAGGATATCGTCAATGCCTTCAACATCTATATAAAGTATTCAAATCACATTCTAGCAAAGCAATAATACCTTCTATCACGAGATACAATTGACACCAATGACAAAACAAACATGTTGACATCAATGACAACACCGATTAGCACATACTTGTAACATTGTTCTCGAGAGACTTTTCTTCCACTAAGGAAACCACAAGGTCTTTTTTATTCCTCCAAACTCTTGGCATAGGCTTGGGTTTGTTACTTGGGAATTGTTTCACCCAATGATCGACTTTTTTACATAGAAATCAAGCAAAGGGAATAGATTCAAATTCCATAGATTGGTTCCACTCACAATATTTATATTTAATCTTTATTGAAGAGAGTAGGTTAGTCATTTTCTCTACACAAACATAGATCCTAGCAAAGACCAAATGTCATCTCGAAGCAGTCATTGCATCAATGGTCAGGAGCTGACCAAAAGCACTCGCTATTCCCTTGAAGACCTCTTCAACCCAATACTCCAGAGGTAACCCAAGTAGTCTCACCCCAACTGGAGAAATATTAAAGGAGCTCTTGGATGCATCAAAACTATGTTCCCATTTTTAAGAGCCAAGGTAGTTTACCAATAAGCCATGGCCCTCCCAAAAGGATATTACACAAATCTTCATTGTAAGAAAAGGAAAAAAGAGAAAGATCCTTTGGGAAAGGTTGATATGTCTACCTACCCTTTAGATCTCCATTTCTTTAGGGCACATAATCTAACCAACCAAATACTCATTCTAGGACCTAAAAATTTCCCCACCAAAGTCATCTCCATAAGAGACACACCTTTTTCAGTAATACAATTGGGAACAGTAATGGAGAAATCACTTGAAGTAAGATCTGAATGGACCTCGACTGGTGGTAAAGAGATTTTCCCTTTTAGATTGGTGCCAAAAAGAGAAGTCCATCTAGTGTTTTTCTTTGAAAAAAGGTCCTCAAGCTAGCCAGCCGCACCCTTCTAACCATCTTTGCATATTCCCAAGTCATTACCCTTGGGTAACTCCCTAGATGACGTACCACCTGGGTCAAGAGGTTTATCTGCACTGGCCAGCCTCTTGACAACTGTCCCATCACTAGACACATTTAGATCGCCACCCACATCTGTGCCCTCATCTTTTGACTGAGCTCCAAAACATAGCCTCTTAGAAACAAAACTACCACCAACCATACTTCCTCCATTTGTAACCCTACCACCATTCAAATTCAAAACTCCCGCTCCTGCTCCTGCTCTTGCTCCTACTCCTACTCCTACCACCATCAATTCATAGTTGATAAACATTAAGGACAATGCTTCTCTAAAGAGGGGGAATGCTACACCCTTAATCTTACACTGGTATAGGGTTATGAGGAGTCAACTTGTGGCTACCTTAACTCTTAGTTAAGTTATATAATCATTAATATTGACTTATATATGTATTTAGGTCAGCCTAGGTGATATATTTTGGTATCTAAGTTAGCCTGGGTGATATATAAGGCTTGAGTATGGTATATATAGGAGGTAGAGGTTAGCTATTATCATCATATATTATGAATTGTGTTCTTCATTGGATACTTTTGGAGGTTTTCTCCTCAAAGTGGTATATATTATCAAGTATTTGCAACATATTTCCTATTGTATTCTTCTCTTGTGCAAGTTGTTTTGTTATAGTTTTATGTAATTTTCTTATGC
Source organism: Cunninghamia lanceolata (assembly GCA_027924645.1). Classification (NCBI taxonomy): domain Eukaryota; kingdom Viridiplantae; phylum Streptophyta; class Pinopsida; order Cupressales; family Cupressaceae; genus Cunninghamia; species Cunninghamia lanceolata. Next base: position 2,786,870 of record BSBN01001053.1, on the reverse strand, counting down.
CTTGACATTCCATTGTCCCTAAAAAAACTATAACTCTTCTAAACAAAAACCTCCTTTATTGTCCATCCTTAATACCTTGATCTTATTCTCAATTTATTTCTCTATAAGAACTCTCTCCAATATATTTAAACTCTTTGAACTTCTAGAAGATCTTAGATTTCTACTTGAGAAAGAACACCCATGTTTTCCTAGATACATCATCAAAGAAAGAAACATAATACAAATAATTTACAAGTAAAGTGACTTTAACAAGAACAAGTACATCACTATGAATCAAATCCAAAATTGCTAAAGATCTGGCAAAGCTTAAATAAAACCTAACACAATTTTGCTTTAAATACATACAATGTTCAAATAAGTCGAAATCAAGGAAAAATTAGTTATAACCTCTATAAAATACTTGTACTTAAATTTTTTAAGGTATTTATCACCAATATGGCCGTTGCATTCATGCCACAACTTAGTCTCCACAGTAGGGAGTTTTTGGTCCTCATAATTGTTATATTCAATGGTGCTCACCTCTTGAGGTGAAACAAAGTTCTATAATAAACTTAGCCAACACCATGGGTCTACACACCATCTTGTGTTCATTCATATTTAAGACTACCTACGCACCCACATCATTGATATTACTTCTAGGTTCCTTGCAAACCAAAAATGTGTAAAATGTTAGAAAAAGATTAGTCCTTCCATCTCCAAACGTGAGCTTGACTCTTCCATGACCAACAATATTGAGATATGAGTTGTCTCCCAAATACACCTTCCCACAATGTTATCATATTAAAAAATAACTCCCCTTGGGGGTCATGTGGAAAGAAGCTCCAGAGTTGATCAATGACACATCCTCACATGCATGTGTGGAAAGGGATGCAAAAAACACATCACTAGTGTCTCCATTTGATGCCTTCAAATTTGAATCATCATCAAAAACTTTCTTGGATTTATCCTTGAAATCCTTTGTAATTTGGCTATTTTTTCCATAGTTCTAGCTCTTTACCTTAAAAATTCCAAGAAATTTAGATCTCCTCTTAGATTAAGATCTCTTGTCCTTCTTGTTCTTGCCTTTTTCCTTTAAACAACCTTTGATGATCAATGCATTATTTATGGATTCTAGTGTCTTCCACCTTATCTCCTCTAATAATAAGGGAGCAACCACCTCATTAAGATTCAACTTTGAGATGGTACTATTGATCACAAGAACTAGGTTGTCCAACAAATTTAGCAAAGAACATTACAAAGTGATAGATTGGTCTTCTTCATCCATATTCACACTCATAGATTTCAATTGGATCACACTAATGTTGAAGACATTCAAGTTCTCTATCATAGAATCAACATCACTCATCCTCAACAGATACAAAATCTTCCAATTAGAAATTTTGTTGATAAGGTACTTTATCTAATACAAATTCTCTACCTTTCTCCAAGGGCTAAAGGCAATAGGTTCTCCAAATATAGTTAAGAGTACTAAACTAGAAAAGCAAATTGAAACCAAGATTCTTACCTTCCTACCAAATAATGCCAAGTCTTTTGTGGAATACTAGAGGGTTTCTAACTAGATAGTGCAAGCCATAAATATTTGTCAACAAGAAGGCCCTCCATCTTGAGATTCTAAAGTTTAGAGTTATTCCCATTGTACTTCTTGATCTTCATTCTATATGTGCTTTCCATTATTTTCTCCTAAAAACACAAGGTCAAACTACACAAGGATAAGAATTGCTCAATTATTATGTGGTGCAGGGCAAGGTCTAAGAGTCCAATTAAAAACTATCAAACCAAGAAACTTAGCTTAACACAAACACAAAATTGATACAAACATAGAGAAAAAATAGAACATAGATATTTATTATTCATAATAATAGTTTATACATCATCATGTAAAAGCCTACAACTTGGCACAAGGATGAATATTAGAAATAACAAAGATCTTATTTAATCTTTGAAAGATAATTTTTTCAAAGCAAGTGATGATCTATATTGAGTTTAGGGATGTGTACTTATAAACATCAAGGGGCTTAACAAACTTATTGCATTATCCACAAGTTATGGATTAGCTTCCAAAATTAATCCATAGTTAAGATTACAACTTATCTCCCTAATGTGGATCAATATGAGTGCAAATTAGGAAACAATAGAAGTTGTTGGAACTAACTAAAATCCAAGGATCATGAATTACAATGGCCCTTTATCTTGGCATGGAGTTACATATTTGTTCAAATTAGAGTAACTAGGATTATTGTTTTATAAAATAAAATCATTCACAAGGAAACTTGGTGGAAACAATATTAAGGGATAAATAGATTAAGCAATGTTATATGAATTCCCAAAACTTTGATGAAAATGAAGAATGAAAAAATTGTTACCACATAGCTGAGACCATTAAACTAAGGATAAAAACTAAATTAATCCTCTGTGAAAAGTACAACAAGAAAGTTGATATTGTATTGTAATGGATTTGTTGTTGATAATACATTGGGTGTGCTTTGGAGGATGGATTTTTCTTATAAGGGTTCTCCTATGGTATATATTGTGTTATGTGTTTATTTCTATGTTGGAATGATTTGATTATGTTTTATCTTGCAAGTATTCTTTTGATTAGTTTAATGCGATTTCCCATAATTAGTATCAATGTTAACTTGTTGAGGGTTGGTACTTGTGTTGAAATTCTTACTTTTGGTATTAAAGTTGGTTTGATCTTTGATGAAAAGGAGAACTCACACAACCCTCACACAAAATCAATCAACATCATCAACAACAAATAGGATACAAAAATGTTCAGCAATAAAATTTATCTTCACTATTTTATTGGCAACAAGGTTTCATAATTTCATAGAAATCAGATTACAGAATTTTGTGCAGCCATATAGGCTGAATAAAATCATTAAAAAACAGATATAAATCTGTTATGTGACATAAAATAACAGAAAAAACAAACTATAGGTGTTTCCCCTTCATATCATCCTCCTATGTTGTGAAATTGGCTCTTAAATTTATGATATTCAACAAAAACTGTGTTGATCTTCATCCATGGATTTTATAATCCATTTGTTTCTGCTTCACCCCTATAGAACCTGAAATAAAATGTGTTCAAATCACCCTCTTAAAAAGTCCATGCCTTTCTTTTCCTCCTCCCAAAAATCTCAAAGCAACAACCTTCAAAAACTGTCAAAAATCCTTCCTTTATGCCTCCACTAACTCCATTTTCTGTAGCCTCCCATTTTGAACGTCCCACTTGGAAGGATATCTTGAAAATGCCATAAAAAACATTAAATGCTCAATAAATCAAAAATTAAAACCACTCCCAAGTATTTTCCAAGAATAGGCAACAACTAAGATTCCCACTCCTAGAAAATAGGTCCAATCTTGGAAAAAGAATATATGCCAACTCAACATGGGTGCCCAAATTCTCCATGCAACAATTAAGAAGAATTAATGATTTGTTTCCACTTGTAACTTCCCAAAAATCCATGCCCAAGATAGCCTTTTTGATTTTACACTCAAATTTGCTTTTTGATTTTCACACTTCAACATTGCCACCTAAACTATCTCCCACACCAACATTATTTTGCAATATTAAAATAAGGCCAATTATTTAAAATATTATTTAGGCCTAATATTACATTTATTTTCCAACTCCCAAATTACCAAACTATAGGAAATTAAAATATTTTCTTTTTGGTTGATGAGGATTGCCATTGACCATGGATGCTCCTACATCAGACACCCATGGTAAGAAGTTTGTGAGATTATACTCACAAATATGTGTACAACAATGCTCTCTTTTTCCTCTTTTTCTAGCATCTACCTGTAACACTTTCCATACTCCTCCACCAACTCTGCTGTGCATTCCTCTTTCTCAACATAGAATGACTATAATCTAGCCTCCACCAACATGCATATGTAGTATCCTCTGCAACATCACACAAATATTTCTCCGCATACAAATCAACACTAACAACATCCACTTGTACCATCTTTTCTGCATTCACACTCACATGCAAATCATCCTTCACAAATTCAAAAGAATTTAACTTTACCTCTTTCACTTGTTCCTCTGTTGTTGCTGTGACATTTGTCTCTGTTGTAACATCTTTCTTCCTACTACCTGCTGCAATCTTTTCATCTACATACAATCCACTCTCATCTTCATCATAAAAATAAAAAATATTATGTATTACCTCTTTTTCTGTAACCTTCTCCTCACCATTACCTGCTGCCACATCTTCATTCTCATTCTTTGTTACCGCAACCTCATTAATCTCTGCTGTACTTTTCTCTTCCTTCTCACTCTCTTTCTCTATGCCTTCCTCAAAGCATACTTTTGTAATATTTTCTCCTTCCTGTTCACCTGCATACACAACTATGAAAGTTTTTTTACCTTTCTTCTTTGGCATTCTATCAAACACTTGCCACATACTCTCAATTTTCAACCTCTTAGGTATAGATTGCCTCACACTCGGTGATCTATCTACACACAAATCACACACACACCACCACAAGTCTTGGTGCAAACTGCCTCAAATCGGTGCTTCTGCCTGCACACTCAGGAACAACCTACTCTAATACCACTAATGAAATAGAGAACTCACACAACCCTCACACAAAATCAATCAACATCATCAACAACAAATAGGATACACAAATGTGCAGCAATAAAATTTATCTTCACTATTTTATTGGCGACAAGGTTTCATAATTTCATAGAAATCAGATTACAGAAGTTTGTGCAGCCATATAAGCTGAAGAAAATCATTACAAAACAGATATAAATCTATTGTGTGACAGCAAATAACAGCAAAAACAAACTACATGTGTTTCCCCTTCATATCATCCTCCTATACTATGAAATTGGCTCTCAAATTTGCAATATTCAACAAAAATTGTGTTGATCTTCATCCATGGATTTCATAATCCATTTGTTGCTGCTGCACCCCTATAAAACCTGTAATAATATGTGTTCAAATTAGCCTCTCACAAAAGCCATGCCTTTCTTTTCCTCCCAAAAATCTCGAAGAAACAACCTTTGAAAATTGTCAAAAATCCTTCCTTTATGCCTCAACTAACTCCATTTTCTGTAGCTTCCCATTTTGAACATCCCACTTGGAAGAATATCTTGAAAATGCCATAAAAAACATTAAATGCTCAATAAATCAAAAATAAAAACCACTCCCAAGTATTTTCCAAGAATAGTCAACAACTAAAGATTCCCACTCCTAGAAAATAGGTCCAATCTTGGAAAAAGAATATGCCAACTCAACATGAGTGCCCAAATTCTCCATGCAACAATTGAGGAGCATTAATGAGTTGTTTCCACTTGTAACTCCCCAAAAATCCATTCCCAAGATAGCCTTTTTGATTTTACACTCAAATTTGCTTTTTGATTGTCACACCTCAACATTGCCACCTAAACTATCTCCCACACCAACATTATTTTGCAATATTAAAATAAGGCCAATTATTTAAAATATTATTTAAGCCTAATATTGAATTTATTTTCCAATTCCCAAATTACCAAACTATAGGAAATTAAAATATTTTCTTTTTGGTTGATGAGGATTGCCATTGACCATGGATGCTCCTGCATCAATCTTGGTAAATTTGTGGGTGGAAAGGAATTTTCAACCTTATATTAACACTGGTTATTAGTGGGATTATCTTTTATAGGTTGAATCGTTTTTAGATATAGAGAAATGGTGAACACTTTAGTGTAACAAGATGGTGCTTGATTTAAAGTTTATATGAGAAAGTTGCGGCTCCTAGAAGTTTTAATGTGAGATCCTTGTGTTAACTATCACTATAGCGACACTTTATGGGATGTGGATACCCTTATATTGATGCAGGAGAATCCCTGGTTCAAGAGCAATCTTGCATCAACCAAAAATATTTGCATTTCATTTTGTTTGCAGTTCAATTTGTTTCTTTTCATTTTCCAATTCACTTCAGGCAGTTCAATCAGTAGCAATTTTTGTATTTTGGTCTGCATTCTACCATAGTTGCATTTCAGACCTTGTGGAGCTGGACTTAGCATCTAGATTCATTCATCTACATCATATCTAGAATTTAGAGAATTTGGATCAATTACCAGAAAGTTATCGCTATCAGAAGATCGACTGTTTTCTTAGAATCAGAGCATCCTGATAGTCCCAGACAATCAGCTGAAGGAGAAGACTTGCAGAGCGTTCCTCAACTTGTGGAGATTAATGACACATCATTCAATGTTCTATGGTCTATGCCCAACCTTTCCTAAGATTTGTACATCATTCCATTCATTTGTGGAGGAATGCTTCATGATTAGGTCTGGCCTATCTATGTACACACGTTACAGCTCTTCTTTGGAGTTTGTGATCTTCCTTGGCTGACGCGGAGGAATCTTTTGTACTGGAGATGATATATATTGATATAATAGATCCTTAGGAAAGTAGGTATCAAGATAGTGATTCACATAGCGATAGTTGATAGTTTAGATTTTATGTGAAGGAGCTTTAAAGCTATATCTTGTGCATATTCTGATATTTTGTAACTAGGCTTGTGAGCCCTAATTGTAAGCCCACATGATGCCGAATAGATTGTATTTGAATTCTATGATATACTAAATGACAAAATTTACATTTGTTTCATATCTTGGAGTTGTTTCCATTATGTTTACACTTGCTGTACAGCCTGGATAGTTCATTCTATGAACCCTCGTACCATGACTGCACCAAGTGGTATCAAAGCGAAAGTTTGAATCTTTGGGAGCAAATTGAGAAAAGTTGGTGAAGGAATTCCATAAGATCTTGCTATGGAAAGATCACCAAATTGAGGCAAGTTACTTTTGTTGCAATCGATCACCAATTGTGAGGCAGTTGTCACCTTGTAGCCCGATCACTGAACTTGAGGTAGCTTGCACTTGATCCTAAGAAGAATACCATCAAGGGAGTTGCCGCTATTGGAACAATGGCTGGAAGAATGGATGAGATGATGGAAATGATGAAAACAATGCGAATTCAATTGGATGTCATCAAGGAAGATAGGCAAAGAGGATTGACACCTAGACCTAATGTTGAAAGTGATGATGAAGAAGAATTTCAATCTATTGATCAAATTGGCGAAACCCTAGGAGGTGATGAAAAAGAAGAATTAGATCAAGTAAAGATGTGATCTATTTCAAAGATTAGAAAGAGACCTAGAGTTGATGTACCTAGTTACACTGGCAATTTGAACCCTGAAGAGTTGATTGACTGGATAATTGACATGGAAGAATACTTTGAATATGAAGAAGTTGAAGATCCGGAGAAGGTGAAATTTGCAAACACAAAGTTGAAAGGACATCCTGCTATATGGTGGAAAGAAGTTTAGTTGGATAGAAACAAAAGAGGAAAAGAAAAGATTACAAAGTGGGATAGGATGGTGACAAAATTGAAGAATCAATTCATACTTGCTGACTATGAGCTGGAACTGTTGAAGAGATTGCAAAACTTGAGACAAAAGGAGAAATCTGTGAAGGAGTATACTGAAGAATTTCATAAGATGATTATAAGGGCAGAACATAGTGAAGCAAGCAAGGAGAAAGTGGCTAGATACATCAATGGATTGAGATTGAACATTCAAGAAGAATTAAGCTTGGTAAGGATGACATCTTTGGAGGAAGCATATCAGTTTTCTCTGAAAGTTGAAGAGAAGTTGAACAAGAGGCATGATCATAGACATAGAGGTAGAGGAGGTAAATTTCAAAGAGGTAGAACATTTTTTAGAGGAGACAGATCACATTTGGAGCAGAACAAGTTTGACAACACATTTAAGAAGGATGAGAGAGATAATAATGCATACCGGAGAGGACAAAAACTTTTATCAAAGAGGAAACCCTAGTGCATACCAGAAAGAAGGAAATAGGAGAGAAGGAAGAGAATATGATAAGAGAACATTCAGAGGCACTTGTTTCAAGTGTGGAGGTGTGGTACAGTCATGGTAGGAGGGTTCACAGATTAAACTATCTAGACCATGCAACAAGAGTAAACACAATAGAAACAACTCAAAGAAATGGAACAAATGCACATTTAGTCATTTAGTATATTAAAGAATTCAAAATAGAGATCCATTGGCAACACATGGGCTTACAATTAGGGCTCACAGGCTTGATTACATACATGCGCAAGATAAATCTTTGAAGTTCTCTCACACAAATCTAACTATGAGATCTTTCTTATGTCAATAGCTTCATAACTACTTTCCTAAGGATCTATTACATCAATATATATCATTTCCAGACTAATAGATTCCTTTGCGTCAGCCAAGGGAGATCACAAACTCCAATGAAGAGTTGTAACATGTTCACAGATAGGTCGGGCCTAAATGCATAGAACACTTCCTCAAATGAATGGAACAATGTGTGGACCCTCGGGGAAGGTTGGCCATGAACCAAAGGACATTGAATGATGTGTCATTGAGATCTGCAAGTCAAGGAATGATCCACAAGTCTTCTCCTTCAGTTGGTTATCAAGAACTGTTAGAATGCTCTGCTTTGAGAAAATAGTCAACTTCTGATAGCGATATCTTTCCTGTAACTAATCCAAATGCTCTAAATTCCTGATATGATGTAGATGCTAAGTCTAGATCTGCAAGATGTGAAATGCCAAAACTAGACCACAAGCTGAAAAAACTTCTACTGACTGAACTAGAAAATGAAAGAACTAAAATGCAAACAAACTAAAATGCAAATGTTTTTGGTTGATGTAAGATTACTCTTGAACCAGGGATGCTCCTGTATCAGACATCTAGGGTTATTGAAAAAGTGAGTCCCTCACTTTTCTAGGGCTAAGGGAGAACCAAGATGGTCCACCTCAACCTGAGAAATCCATGATGAATCTTCTTCTGGTTTGCCTTTCCAGTTCAGAAGATATTCTTTTTATTGTCTTCCTCTAGTGTTGCATCCAACTCTGCTATCCAAAATGTCTTCTATTTTCTCTAGTGCTTGTTGTGGTAACTACTTCTTCAAGTCTTCTTCCATGCTATCACTGAACTCTACTTCATGATACTGATAAAGATCTACAATGTTGAAAATAGGTGAAATACCCAATGTCTCTGGTAATTCCACTTCATATGCATTTCCTGAATCAAATTTTCTGAGTATCCTACAGGGTCCAAACTTCTTCATCTTCAACTTGTTAAATGTCCCAACTAGAAATCTATCTTTTCTCAAGTACACCATCACTTCATCTCCAACTTCAAATTCCTGATGTCTTCTCTTCTCATCAGCCTTCTCTTTGTACATACTGTTCATATCATCCAAATGCTTCTTCACCTGATTATGCACTTTCTTCATATGATCTGCAAATTCTTCTGCTTTTGTACTCCTCTTTTCTTCTGTACTGATATCTCTCAATTGTGCAACTCCTCTAGGATTCACTCCAGTAACAATCTCAAAAGGTGTTCTTCTGATACTACTATTTACTGAATTATTGTATGCAAACTCTGCTTGTGAAAGAATCAAATCCCAACTTCTGGCTTTCTCTCCAACCAAACATCTCAACAAGTTTCCCAAACTCCTATTCACTACCTCTGTCTATCCATCTGTCTGTGGATGAAAAGTAGAACTGAACTACAAATCTATCTTCATCTTCTTCCAAAGTGTCTTCCAAAAGTATCCAACAAACTTTGTATCTCTGTCTGAAACTATACTCTTAGGTAATTCATGTAATCTCACAATCTCCTTGAAAAATAGGTCAGCTACATGCACTACATCAATTGTCTTCTTGCAAGGTATGAAATGAGCCATCTTTTAAAATCTATCAACCACTACAAATATTGAATCATGTCCTCTCTATATCTTAGGTAATCCCATTACAAAATCCATACTTACGTCTTCCCAAGGTCTCTCTGGAACTGTCAAAGGTTTATACAATCCAGTGTTCTGACTACTCCCTTTTGCAACTTGACAAACTCTACAAATCTGTACAAATCTCTGAACATCCTTATGTATCTGAGGCCAAAAGTAATTTTCACTTACCAAAGCCACTGTCTTATCAATGCCAAAATGTCCTGCCAATCCACCACTATGCTTCTCCTTGATCAAATTATCTCTCATGGAACTTCTAGGTATGCACAACTGACTTCCTTTGAATAACATATCTTCTTGAATGAAATAGTCCAACCACTTACTTCTATCTATTACAATAGGTTCCTTATAGGCTTTCCAAGGTTCTGCAAAATTAGTGTCTCCCTCATACATGTTTTTCAATTCATCAAAACCCAACACTTCAACTCTCATCTCTGTCAACAAGTTTCTTCTTCTACTCAAAGCATCAACAACTTTGTTTGATTTACCACTCCTATGCTTCAACACAAAGGTATAACTCTGCATGAACTCTACCCATCTCATATGTCTCTGATTCAACTTACCTTGACTATTCAAATATTGCAAAGCTTGATGATCTGTATATAACACAAACTCCTTAGGTAACAAGTAATGTCTCCACTTCTTCAAGGCTTGAATTATGGCATAGAACTCTTGATCATAAACTAAATATCTTTCCTTGCATCATTCAACTTTTCACTGAAATATGCTATAGGTCTACCTTCTTGACTTAACATTGCTCCTATTGTACTTCCACTAGCATCACAATCAACTTGAAATATCTTATTGAAATCTGGTAATGCCAAAACATGTTGCTCTATCACTTTTTGCTTCAACAACTCAAAACTTTTATCTGCTCTTAATGTCCACTTAAAATCTTTTCTGTCACCTCTCATTGTCTCTGTCATAAGGTTACAAAATGAACTAAAATTTTTGATGAACTTCTAGTAGAAACTAGCCAATCCATGAAATGATCTAACCTCTCTAATGCTCTTTGGTGTAGGCCATTCAACAATTGCTCTCACTTTCTTAGGGTCCATCTTCAATCCTTCCGTAGAAATCACAAATCCCAAATATACCAATTCTTCCTTCATGAAACTACACTTATTGATGTTTATCAACAATTTCTCTTCTCTCAACCTCTGTAAAACTTGTCTAATATGCCACAAATTTTCTTCTTTTGTATTACTAAAAATCAAAATATCATCCAAATATACAATCACAAACTTACCCAAGAATTTCTTCAAGAATTCATTCATCAACCTCATGAAAGTACTCGTTGCATTTGTCAATCCAAAAGGCATCACTAACCACTCATACAATCCTTCATTTGTCTTAAAAGCAGTCTTCCATTCATCACCTTCTCTGATTCTAATCTAATGGTATCCACTTTTCAAGTCTATCTTTATGAAATATCTTGCTCCACTCAAACAATCCATGATATCATCCATCCTAGGTAAAGGAAATCTATACTTAACTATGATCTTGTTTATTGCTTTGGAATCGGTACACATTCTCCATTCTCCATCCTTCTTCGGTGCTAACACTATAGGTACTGTACAAGGACTCAAACTTTATCTGATCAAACCTTTCCTTAACAACTCTTGTATCTGTCTATTCAATTCTTCATTCTTTGCTGGTGTCATCTGGTGTGTTGCTTTATTAGGTAAACTTGCTCCCAGTATAAGATCCATGTGATGACTGATACTCCTTATAGGTGGTAATCCTTCAGGTACATTGTCTGATATGATGTCTTCATACTCTGTCAGCAACTCATTTATCTCATCCAGTTCAGTCTCTTTCTTCACCACTTTAGGCTTCTTAGGAATCAAGGTATAACACATACTTTCTTGTTTCAAACCATCCAAAAATTTGCTTCCATCTACCAAACAGATTCTAGCATTTCCACATACCACATCTTTAGGCTCATCTTCCAAAGGAATCAAAGTAATTCTTTTCCCATTTGCTATTATATTGTATGTATTCTTTCTCCCATCATGTATAACTTTTCTATCATATTGCCAAGGTCTACCCAACAAGATATGACAAACATCCATAGGCATAACATCACACAAGACTTCATCATGATAAGATCTAATATGAAATTTTACCAAACATTGTTCACTCACTAGTACCTTATGATCATCTGGAATCCATGCCATCTGATAGGGCTTTGGGTGTTTCAATCTTTCCAACTTTAGCTTAGTCACCATCTCCTCTGAAACTAAATTATCTGAACTACCACTATCAATTACAACCTTACAACACTTACCTCTGGATTTGCATCTAGTTCTGAACATACTTCTCCTCTATGATGGCTCCTCATTTTTTTATATTTGAAATAGTGCTCTCCTCATCACCAAGGATTCTCCTTTTTCTGGATTGCCAACTGAACAAGGTGATCCAATAGGTTCTTCTTCAACATAGGCTACTCTCCCACTATTCTTTGTTTTCTTGCTTGTACTACCCTGATTACATTCAAATGCTCTATGTCCTTCACCTCCACACTTGAAACAAGTACCTCTGAATGTCTTGTTATCAAATCCTCTTCCTTCTCTTGTATATCCTTCATTTTGGTATGCACTAGGGTTTCCTCTCCAGAAAAAAATTATGTCATCTCTTCGGTAAGCATTGTTATCTCTGTCATCCTTTTTCAATGGGTTGTCAAACTTGTTCTACCCTGCAAATGAGCTATCATATCTAGAAAATGTTTTACCTCTCTAAAATTTACCTCATCTGCCTCTCTATCTTTGATCATGCTTCTTATTTAGCTTCTCTTCAACTTTCAGGGCAAATTGATATGCTTCTTCCAAAGATGCCATCCTTACCAAACTTAGTTCTTCTTGAATGTTAAATCTCAGTCCATTGATGTATCTAGCCACTTTCTCCTTGCTTTCTTCACTATGTCTTGTACTTATGATCATCTTATGAAATTCTTTAGTATACTCCACATATTTCTCCTTTTGTCTCAGGTTCTGCAATCTTTTCAACAATTCCAACTCACAGTCAACAGGTATGAACTGATTCTTCAACTTTGTCACCATCTGGTCCCACTTTGTAATCTTTTCTTTTCCTCTTCTATTTCTTTCCAACTAAACTTCTTTCCACCATATAGCAGCATGTCCTTTCAACTTTGTCTTTGCAAATTTCACCTTCTCCGGACCTTCAAATTCCTCATATTCAAAGTATTCTTCCATATCATTTATCTAATCAATCAATTCTTCAGGATTCAAATTGCCAGTATAATTTGGCACATCAACTCTAGTCTCTTTCCAATCTTTGAAATAGCTCACAACATCATTATCTGATCTAATTCTTCTTCTTCAGTGCCTTCTAGGGTTTCACCAATTTGTTCAACATATTGAAATTCTTCTTCATCATCACTGTCAACATTAGGTCTCTGTGTCAATCCTCTTCGCCTATCTTCTTCAACTGGCATCCAAATGAATTCACATTGTTCTCATTAGTTCCATCATATCATCCATTCTATTAGCCATCATACCAATAGGAGGAACTCTTTGAAGCAGCATCTTCCTAGGATCAAGTGCAAACTGCCTCAATTCGGTGATCGGGCTACAAGCGACAACTACCTCTCAATCAGTGATCAGTTGCACACAAGTAACCTACCTTAGATCGGCGATCTACCTACAACAAGATCTTATGGAATCCCCTTCGCCAATTCACTCCAAAGAATCAAACTTTTGCTCTGATACCACTTGCTGCAGTCACAGTAGGAGAGTTCACAGAATGAACTTTCCAGACCGTGTAGCAAGAGTAAACACAATGGAAACAACTCAAAGAAATGGAACAAATGTAGATTTAGTCATTCAGTATATGAAAGAATTTAAAATAGAGATCCACCGGCAACATGTAGGCCTACAATTAGGGCTCACATTCCTGATTACATAGATGTGCAAGATAAAGCTTTGAAGTTATCTCACACAAATATAACTATCAGATCTTTCTTATGTCAATAGCTTCATAAATGCTTTCTTAAGGATCTATTACATCAATATATATCATTTCCAGACTAATAGATTCCTCCGCGTCAGCCAAGGGAGATCACAAACTCCAATGAAGAACTATAATGTGTTCATAGATAGTTTGGGCCTAAATGCATAGAACACTTCCTCAAATGAATGGAACAATGTGTGGACCCTTGAGGAAGGTCAGACATGAACCAAAGGACATTGAATGATGTGTCATTGAGATCTGCAAATCAAGGAATGATCCACAAGTCTTCTCCTTCAGCTGGTTATCAGGAACTGTTAGAATGCTCTTCTCTAAGAAAACAATCAGCTTCTAATAGCAATATCTTTTTGGTAACTGATCCAAATCCTCTAAATTCTTGATATGATGTAGATGAATGAATGTAGATGTTAAGTCCAGATCCACAAGATGTGAAATGCCAAAACTAGACCACAAGCTGAAAACTGCTATTGACTGAACTAGAAAATGAAAGAATTGAAATGCAAACAGACTAAAATGCAAATGTTTTTGGTTGATGCAAGATTACTCTTGAACCAGGGATGCTCTTGCATCAAGGTGAAGGACATAGAACATTTGAATGTAATCAAAGGAGCACAAGTAAGAGAATAGAGAATAACGGAAGAACAACTTATGTTGAAGAAGAACCTGTTGGATCAGCCAGTTTAGTTGGTAAACTAGAGAAAGGAGAATCACTTGTGATGAGGAGAACACTATTTCAAGCAGAGACAATTGAAGAACCACCACAGAGGAAGAGTTTGTTCAGAACTAGATGCAAATCAGGAGGTAAATGTTGTAAAGTTGTAATTGATAGTGGTAGTTCAAATAACTTAGATTCAGAGGAGATGGTGACTAAGCTGAAGTTGGAAAGACTGAAATACCCTAAGCCCTATCAGATGCATGGATTCAGGATGGTCATAAGATACTGGTGAGTGAACAATGTTTGGTGAAATTTCATATTGGATCTTATCATGATGAAGTCTTGTGTGATATTATGCCTATGGATGTATGTCATATTTTATTGGGTAGACCTTGGTAGTATGATAGAAAAGCTATACATGATGGGAGAAAGAACACATACACTATACCATCAAATGGGAAGAGAATTACTTTGATTCCTTTAGAAGATGATCCTAAGAGTGAAGTATGTTGAAATGCTATAATCTGTTTGGTAGATGGAAGACAATTTCTGGATGGTTTGAGACATGAGAATATGTGTTATTCTTTGATTCCTAAGAAGCCTGAAACATTGAAGAAGGAGACTGAAGAATCATAACCGGAGGAGATAAGAGAGTTGCTGACAGAGTATGAAGACATCATATTAGATAATGTACCTAAAGGATTGCCACCTATAAGGAGTATCAATCATCACATGGATCTTATACCGGGAGCTAGTTTGCCTAACAAAGTAGCACACAGAATGACACTGACAGAGAATGAAGAATTGAATAGGACGATACAAGAATTGCTGAGGAAAGGTTTGATTAGAGAAAGTTTGAGTCCTTGTGCAGTACCTAAAGTGTTAGTACTTAAGAAAGATGGAGAATGGAGAATGTGTACTGACTCTAGCTAGGATGGATGATATTATGGATTGTTTGAGTGGAGCAAGATATTTCACAAAGATAGATTTGAAGAGTGGATACCATTAGATCAGAATCAAAGAAGGAGATGAATGGAAGACTTATTTTAAGACAAATGAAGGATTGTATGAGTGGTTAGTGATGCCTTTTGGATTGACAAATGTACTAAGTACTTTCATGAGATTGATGAATGAAGTCTTGAAGAAATTCTTGGGTAAGTTTGTTATTGTATATTTGGATGACATTTTGATTTTCAGTAAGATAAAAGAAGAACATTTGTGGCATATTAGACAAGTTTTATAGAGCTTGAGAGAAGAGAAATTGCTGATAAACATCAAGAAGTGTAGTTTCATGAAGGAAGAATTGGTATATTTGGGATTTGTGATTTCTACAGAAGGATTGAAGATGGACCTTGAGAAAGTAAAAGAAATTGTTGAATGGTCTACACTGAAAAACATTGGAGAGGTTAGATCATTTAATGGATTGGCTAGTTTCTATCAGAAGTTCATAAAAAAATTTAGTTCAGTATGTAACCCTATGACAGAGACAATGAGAGGTGATAGGAAAGACATTAAGTGGACATCTGGAGCAGGTAAAAGTTTTGAATTATTGAAGTAGAAGGTGACAGAGAAACCTATTTTAGCATTACCAGATTTCAATAAGGTATTTCAAGTTGATTGTGATGAAAGTGGGAGTGCAATTGGAGTAGCATTAAGTCAAGAAGGTAGACCTATAGCATATTTCAGTGAGAAGTTGAATGATGCAAGGAGAAGATATTTAGTTTATGATCAAAAGTTTTATGCCATAATTCAAGCCTTGAAGAAGTGGATACATTACTTGTTGCCTAAGGAGTTTGTGTTGTACACAAATCATCAAGCTTTGCAATATCTGAATAGTCAAGGTAAGTTGAATCAGAGACACATGAGATGGGTAGAGTTCATGCAGAGTTATACTTTTGTGTTGAAGCATAGGAGTGGAAAATCAAAGAAAGTTGCTAATGCATTGAGTAGGAGAAGAAACTTGTTGACAGAGATGAGAGTTGAAATATTGGGATTTGATGAATTGAAGAACATGTATGAGGGGGACACTGATTTTACAAAACCTTGGAAAGCATGTAAGGAACCTATTGTTACAGATAGGAGTAAATGGTTGGACTATTTCATTCAGGAAGACATGTTGTTTAGAGGAAATCAGTTGTGCATACCTAGAAGTTCTATGAGAGATAATTTGATCAAGGAGAAGCATAGTGGAGGCTTGGCAGAACATTTTGGTATTGATAAGACAGTAGATTTGATGAGTGAAAACAATTTTTGGCCTCAGATACATAAGGATGTTAGGAAATTTGTACAGAGTTGTAGAGTTTGTCAAGTTGCAAAAGGGAGTAGTTAGAATACTGGATTGTATAAACCTTTGACAGTACTGGAGAGACCTTGGGAAGACATAAGCATGGATTTTGTGATGGGATTGCTGAAAACACAAAGAGGGCATGATTCTATATTTGTAGCGGTGGACATATTTTCAAAGATGGCTCATTTCATACCTTGTAAGAAGACAACTGATGCAGTGCATGTAGAAGACCTATTTTTTAAAGAGATTGTGAGATTGCATGGATTACCTAAGAGCATAATTTTAGATAGTCACCAGATTCCTTGGATATTTTTGGAAGACACTTTGGAAGAAGATGAAAATAGATTTGAAGTTCAGTTCATCTTTTCACCCATAGATTGATGAACAGATAGACGTAGTGAATAGGAGTTTAGGAAACTTGTTGAGATGTTTGGTTGGAGAGAAAACAGGAAGTTGGGATTTAATTCTTTCACATGCAGAGTTTGCATACAATAATTCAGTGAACAAGAGTACCAGAAGAACACCTTTTGAGATTGTTACTGGAATAAACCCTAGAGGAGTTGCAGAGTTGAGAGATATCAGTATGGCAGAAAAGAGAAGTACAGAAGAAGAAGAATTTGCAGTACATATGGAAGCAATGCATAATCAGGTGAAGAAGCATTTGGAAGAGATGAACATCAAATATAAAGAGCAAGCAAATGGGAAGAGAAGACATAAATAATTTGTAGTGGGAGATGAAGTGATGGTATACTTGAGAAAAGACAGATTTCCAGTTGGAAGATATAACAAGTTGAAGATGAAGAAGTTTTGACCTTGTAGGATACTTAGAAAATTTGATTCCAGAAATGCATATGAAGTAGAGCTACCAGAGACATTGGGCATATCACCTATTTTCAATATTGCAGATCTATACCAATATCATGAAGCAGAGTTTAGTAATAACATGGTAGAGGACTTGAAGAAGTAGTTACCACAACAAGCACTAAAGCTGATTGAAGACATCTTGGATAGCAAAGTTGGATGCAACACCAGAGGAAGACAGTACAAAAATACCTTGTGAAGTGGAAAGATAGACTAAAAGAAGATTCATCATGGATGTCTCAGGCTAAGGTGGACCATCTTGGTTCTCCCTTAGCCTCGACAAAGTTAGGGATTCACTTTTTCAATAACCCCAGATGTTTGATATAGGAGCATCCTTGGTTCAAGAGCAATCTTGCATCAACCAAAAACATTTGCATTTTAGTTTGTTTGCAATTTAGTTTGTTTCTTTTCATTTTCCAGTTTAGTTCAGGCAGTTCAGTTAGTAGCAGTTTTTGTATTTTGGTTTGCATTCTACCTCAGTTGCATTTTAGACCTTATGGAGCTGGACTTAGCATCTATATTCATTCATCTACATCATATCTAGAATTCAGAGCATTTGGATCGATTACTAGAAAGTTATCGCTATCAGAAGATCGACTATTTTCTCAAAATCAGAGCATCCTGACAGTCTTAGACAATCAGCTGAAGGAGAAAACTTGTGGAGCATTCCTCAACTTGTGGAGCTTAATGAAACATCATTCAATGTTCTATGGTCTATGGCCAACCTTTCCTAAGATCCACACATCATTCCATTCATTTGCAGAGGAACTCTTCATGATTAGGTCTGACCTATCTGTGTACACATGTTACAGTTCTTCATTGGATTTTGTGATCTTCCTTGGCCGATGCAGAGGAATCTTTTGTACTGGAGATGATATATATTGATATAATAGATCCTTAGGAAAGTAGTTATCAAGTTAGTGGTTCACATAGCGATAGTTGATAGTTTAGATTTTGCGCGAAGGAGCTTCAAAGCTGTATCTTGTGCATATTTTGATATTCTATAACTAGGCTTGTGAGCCCTAATTGTAAGCCTACATGATGCCAGCCAGATTGTATTTGAATTCTATGATATACTAAATGATTGAATATGTATTTGTTTCATAGCTTGGAGTTGTTTCCATTGTGTTTACTCTTTCTGCACAACCTGGACAATTTATTCTGTGAACCCTCCTACTGTGACTACACCATAGATGTTTCCCTAGTGATATTTGGATGTTTGGGGATACCTCAAAACATCATAATGGTGATATCTCATGGTTATGGTAAGAAGAGACAACAAGGTGTCACCCTAACAACACTTGAAGTGACTTGGAAGGGGATTTTTCTAAGGTTTTTCCACAATGATACCTTATGTTGCTAGGAAGAATTTTCTCAGCCATTGCTACCACAAGGATTTAGTGAATGTTCTCAAGTTTATTGAGGACATGAAACACTTTTCAATGGGAAGCTCTATATGAATTTTTAGTGGGAGTTTTGGTAGTGTAAATGGTTAAAAGTGAATCTATTTGTTAGAGACAAACAATCTTCAGGGTATTTTGAGGATGTGAACTGTGCTAACATGAGAGGCTCTGGATCATGTTTTTGTGGGAGGTTTGTGTAGAACATAGTTGGTTGTGACAGTTTATCTTCTTGGTTTTGGAGATGGTGGTTCTAATTTTCCTTTTGGGAGATCTTGACAATTAGAGTTCTTTAATTATGTTAAGTCTATGTGTGATCTTCATATTTTAGGAGATGCATAATTGATAATGATGCCATGGGAAGCTTTTGAGCATGTAGTTAGAGTTTTTTCATGACATGGTTGTGTTTGATAATTTGTCACATGTTTATCATGATGCAATGTGGGTAGCTTTAGAATACTTTTAGTAGGAATTTTGGTAGTGATGTATTATTGTGTCATGGTGGTCTTTGGATCTTGAGTGGAGTCTTGGAATGATATGGTTGATTTTGAGATCTATTAGTTAGAGACAAATGATCTTCTAATGTGAAGATATAAATCATGGAGCCAGAGGGAGTTCCTAGAGTTTGTATTTTTCTATGCAGTGGGAGCATTGGTTATGATTTTGTGATAACCTTCTAGTTGAGTATAATGATTTTTTCCTTGGAGAGAGTCACTCTTAGACATTATGGTGTTGTAGTAGTAATTTGATTGGATTGAGATGATTGGTAGTGTACTTGGTTTTTCTTGATAGATTTGGGTGAGGTTGGAGATCTCTTGGGTGTTTAGAGATCAAGTGTTGGAACTATGAGTCTCTTGATGAGCTTTCAACAAAAAGACTAAGGATCCTACACTTGTAATTGAATGCGAGTTCAACATACTTAGTTGAGAATGGTCTAATAGGTTTATCTCACTTAGTTTTTACATTAATTCTAGTTTTTCTTTGTCTTTTCATGTGAATTTTTCTTGAACTGTGGAAATGTCATCTCTAAGAATGGTTTTATCTTGAGCTACAAAGTTAATTTTGAGGATAAGGTTGAGAAGTACATGGCATGTGGTTAGCTGTTATGGGCCAATTCCTTGGATGTGGAAATGGATATTGGTAAAGATGACTAAACTTGTGTTACAACTTTAGTATATAGTAGGATATTGTTGTGATCTATGTGATAGTTAAGAGTGTCACCTATGTGGAAGAAAACATTACTTTTCATGTGGGGTTGGAACACATTGATGTGTAGATCTAGATGTTGTGATTTCTTTACAAAAGTTTGTGGGCATAAAGGAGTTTAGATGATGCATTATGGTTACAAGGATGTTCTTCCTTGAGTAGCAAATTTGTTTGTTTATGTTTGGCCCCTTATACAATACATACAACAATTGGGAGAATGTTGGGAAAGTGTTGTACACCTTGCATAAAATATTTAATATTTTGTAAAGTTGTGGTCCATCTTGAAATGGGACACCACAATTTGGGTAGAGCAATATTTTTATAGGATGTTGTTGTATGTAACATTGACAAAATACATTTAATTTATGTGGGTAGGTCCCATGAAGACACATGATCTTGAGCACAAGAGTTAAATTAGGGGTCGTATGGGTTTTTCCTTGGAGGTTGTAATGACTCTTTGATCTAGAGTCAAACTTAGGTGCCAACCTTGGAAATGTCACTTGAGTGCATGCATTAGAAAACTTAGTTATCTTGTTTATCCTTGTCTATTTAAAGAGTTCCTAGGATGGAATATTTGTGTAGATAGAGTAGCTAGAAGGTAGGGTTATGCCTTCAAATTTACTACATGGTTGAAGAGAGTTAATCTCTTGTTTCTTTTGGTTGTGACATTATAGTATGATTATGGATGTATGGTTGTGACATTATTAAATTATTCATAGGTTATAGATCATGTGTTGGAGGTGACATATCTAATCTTCTCTTTCTCTTGATAGACCATAGATACTTTGATATTATATTGTAATAGATTTGTTGCTGATAATCTATTGGGTGTGATTTGGAGGATAGGTTTTTCTTGAAAGGGTTTTCCTATGATATGTCTTATGTTGTGTTTGTTTCTATGCTAGGATGCTTTGATTCTATTATATCTTAGAAGTATTCTTCTAATTAGATTAGTGTGATTTCCCATAATTAATATCAATGTCAACCAATCAAGGGTGGGTACTTGTGTTGGATTTCTTACATTTCTTACTTTACCTCTTCTAGCCCCAAGGTCAAGATCTAGGCAATGTTCTAACCTCCTCAGCCAAGTTTTGGCTTATATAAATGCTTCTCCCCACTCCTTGAGGAATTAAGTGCTTATTGATCAGTGCACCTCCTTCAATTATCATCTTTAGACTTTCCTCTTTTAAACACTCTTCTTTTCTTACCTCCAACACATACAATTGTCTTATTTTATTTTAAAATTCCTCCAACACTTATCCTCACAAAACTTAGTTGTTCTCTATAGTTGGAACTTTGATCGTTCTTCCACTTCTTTCTCCAAAGAGCTTCCAAGATTTTCAACTTGGAGTAGACTCCGCCTTTTGTTATTCCCTTCCTCCTACTAGTTTGCATTTCACTAGACTTCTACTTCTACTACCCTACAAATCTCATAAAATCTTTTGATTCTAATTGTATGTCCTTTGTCCACCTATAGACTCCTAATTCTATGTTGAAAGTCATTAAGAGGGTCACTTAAAACCTTATCCTTTTCCATTTCCTTCCTTTCTTGTGACACTTATCTCTTTTCAAGTTGTTGACCACCAAATATTTCTTAGATACCAACCTTGTTTCTCCATTCAAGGATTGCATCACTTTGCAGTACTTTTCTTGTAGTTATAAGCACCACTTTTTTCTTTACTCCTTTGAGTACCACTTGAATGTCTTAGACACAACATTATTTATTCATACAACCCCTCATGCATTTTTCTCCTTTTCACCCTCAAGTCCTCTCGCAAATAGATTCTTGACACTACTTTTGTATTGTAATATGCTACACCATCCCCACTCTTCATGGATTCTATGTTATCCTAAAACCATTTTCATTGGTTCTCTTTAGGTTTTCTTAGAGAAATTCTATCTTCCAATTTTTCTATGAATCCTCTATGTAGTTATTCTTGTAGTATCACCCTTTCTTTTGAGTCCTCATTATACCCTTTGTCCATCATATCATTATGAGAATTCTTTTTGTCCTAAGATTGCTTCCAACATTCCTCAAATTCCTTGCCATTAATTAATCCTTATAACTAGTTTGGTTTTTATTTTGAGCATCACTTGATAATGTTTTCTCGCACATGGTCCACTCCTCCTTGTTGAACACACCAATGATTCTTCTTATTCCCTACCCCATATACTATGTTGGACAATTTTCTGGTACCCAACTTTGTGTGCCACTATTCTTCTTAGAATATCCTTTTCTTGTCTTGCACCTATAATGTTAAATTTCCATTGACACTCCTTGAGATTTCTGATCATACTTCATCAACTTTAATGGAAGCTCCACTTACATTGCCTTTCCTAGTTTGATTACAAATTCTTAATGCAACCTCTTCTATAATACAACATCCTCCTCTGTGGTACATTTAAGAATGGCATCCTCCAACTCCATTCTTTCATACTGACTTAAGATCTCCATTGAGATTAAAATTACTTAGGGATTGACCTCATATTCTTCCTTTAGATTTTTCAAATAATTTATTACATACTACTTACCATCCTTGACAAGAATTTAGGTTTTTTCTTGACTGTCATGCATCACCTCCTTATAAAATTACCATGGCCTCTCTAAGAGTACATGATAGACATCCATGGGGATGATGTCACATATTATCTCATCATTGAAAGGATCAATGTTGAAACTTACCAGGAAGTGCTCCTTCACTAGGATGTGATGTATCTTTTGTGACTAGATTATCTTTTAGAGTTTCAAGTGAAGCATACTCTTCATCCTCAATTTCACCATTATCTCCTCTAATAAAAGATTGGTAGTGCTACCGCCATCAACTATGACATTATAACACTTTTAAGTGAATATATAGAATATTTAGAAAAATACTTTGTTGTGTCAACTCCTTGTACTCTTTGGGTAACATCAATAACACCTAACTCATCATGAGTGTCTCATCTTTCTTAGTTTCTTTTTCTATTCTTGTTGATCCTACCAAATTCTCATCAACTATAACATGTGCACTAGTCTCTTTCCTCCTACTACAAACATATGTTATATGATGACATTGAATAGCTTTGTGGCCTTGCTCCCTACACTAAAAACATGTTTCATGGAACCCTCTTCCTCCAACTTAAATTATGCCTTAGATTTTACTTGGAATATTTCTATTATGTTTATTGATGGCTAACTTGGGATGGATTCTTCCATTTCCTCTTAAACCATGTTGTGGATTCTTAGCACTAGATCCACCTCTTAATTTGTATGTTTCACCTTTTCATTAAGGTATTTTTATGTTGTCTTCTATTTATTTCCTCCTTGGCCTTCAAAATGTAATGGTATGCCTCCTTGATGGTACAAAGCCTTAGCCTTCTCATCTCCTCTTGTATTCCAAGTTGCAAGACTTTGAAATACCATAATTCCTTTTCTTGATCTAGATCATGATGTCCAAATTTAATAGTTAACTCTTAGAACTCCTCAATATACTCCAATTTTCCTTCACATTGTTCGATATTCTATAATGATTTTAGTAGATCTAGTTGGTAGGCCCCTAGAAGGAATTTATACTTTATCCTAGTGACCATTAGATCCCAATGAGTGGTTTTTTCCTTTCCATTCTTCACTCTAAAATTTTGTGTCCTTCCACTAAAATGTGGCATGGTCTTTAGCTTTGTTTGGGAAATTCTAATTCTCTACAGTTCTAAGATGCCTTCAAGATCAAAGAATTCCTCCATTTTATTGATCCAATCAATCAACTCCTCTTTTTTTAGTAATCCAACAAAGAACAAAACTTCCATACACATACCTTGGCTAATCCTAGATATGGTTTTCATTAACCTCTTCTCTCAAAAGTTATCATTCACTACTTCTACATGCTCCTACTATCTTTCTTCCTCTTCTTACTCCTCCTCTAAGTTTCTAGGGTCATCTTGCTAGACAAACCCTCTCTAGTCTTCTTTCTCAACATGTCTATCCTCCATTACACCCTTCTCAAAATTTCAATGACTTCTTCCAACCTTATTTCCACATTGATGACCCCAATTTTCCCCATAGTAGCAACTCTTTTGGGTGGCATTGTTGACTACAAGTCAATAATTTATGTGAATGAAACTACAATCGACAACACACATAGATCAAACTTGATTAAATATTTGGAGATGAATTTACCTCATAGAGCACAATAGACACAAAAAACTTATACAAACACATATACAAAGATAGAACATGACAAGCATTTATTATTCACAATGATAGAATGTATACATTATGACACACATGCCTACAACTTGGCACAAGGAGAGAGATTAGAAATAACAAAGATCTTATAATCTTGTAGCAAGTGATAATATAGAATATTTTTATGGATGTTTACTTATACACATCGAGGGCCTTAAAAACTTATTCATTATCTAGGAGTTAGGGACTACCTTCCTAAATTGCTCTATATTTAAGATTACAACTTATTCTCTCAATGCAGAGTAATATGAGTGTGGATTCTTTGGGACACACTATAAGTTGTTGGTGTTGAATGAGATCCAAGGATCATGATGTATAATGGTCCCATGTCTTGGCATGAAGTTGTAATGTCTAAAATTTGAAACTAATAGAGACTAACTATTTAATCTAATTAGAAACAAATTCAACAATTACATGAAGATCAAATAGCCTCAAAGAGGAGTATTTTACTGCTATCCAATCAAGAAGAGTCAGATAACTCTAATAAGAACTTACTTGGTTCTATACTAAGAAATTATATCAATTTAGAAAGCAAGGACTATAAAGAAGAGTGGAAAAACTATAATTTTTTCAAATTTTGAATTCAAACTACAGAAATAAATGTAGAATAGGAAATGAGATAAGAAGAGGAACCTAGCACTGAAAGGAGGAGGTCTTGACCTAGGACTCCAACATGTCATTGGGATGTCTGGGCAGTGCTCTGTTGTCCAACTACCCACATAACAATAAAACAAGGACTGTATGGTTAAATTTGGGTTTGCAACTTCATTTGGTCTGCACATAAGGCCAAAATGAATAACCAACAACATGATATATAGAGAAATTGATAAGATAATGCATTCAAATATAAATGATAAAAATAATTAAATGACAAGGAGAAAAAGAAGAAATGTGAAAAATTCTGTGTGTTTAAATCTACTTTTCCAATTTACACAACATAGAATAGGAAAAAGGGGTTGGGGCTTCTTGGGAGCTTTCCTAAGTTAAGCCCCTATTTCAGTCTTTTGACCTCCATGAGCAACCAATGATAAAAAATATTAGAAAACTAGTGTGCACCAGGCTCTTATCCTAAGTTCATATAGGAGTTTAGAGCAGTGATAATAAACAAAAAAAACTAGAAATATTATCCTTGGTTTATGGGGAGCAAATACTCTAGCTTGTGAAAGACAAGTAAGGTGGTGGTCTACACCATCAATTTTCTAAAATGTAAATAAAGCAAAGTATGCAAAAATGAAGAATAACACTATTTCTTCTCACAACAACAATGTTACCTAGTTTTGAAATAATAGAGGAGGTTACAAGCTCCTTGAGGGCATAAATGTAAAGGTAAACATCTTCAAACCCTTGTGAGAGAGCCTCTTCCAAGCACCAAACAGAACCAAGAGCTCACAAAGCTAAAAATGGGAGATGTTACAACATGGAGGATCAACCAAATCTCTAAAGTCTTATTGTGAGAGCTTCAAAATACCAATTTGTAATAGCTTACTTGCAAAATTTTCTTCAATAGCATGAGAGATCAAAAAACCAAAAGCCAAGAGGGAAAATCATTTTTCCTCAATCTTGCATTTTGCATGAAGAGAGGGAATCTGGAAGGGTTGAGTATGCTATAAGGGCCATTTCATTACTGCTTGAGTGTTACCACTGACAGATTCAAAAAAGAGAGTAGAAGAATCAATATTTTAATTTTTGGAATATTTAATATGCCAGTGCATTGCGGATACGCCCGTGCGTAGCACTCACATCTTATGAATATTTGCCCAATTTTTGTACATGTTCTCACAAAGTTGTAATAAATAAACATCTACTATAAATTTTGGCAAACCTTAGTGTTGGGTAAAATAGGTCAAGGTTTGGGTTAAATGGCCCTAGAAACATGTTACCAGTGTGGACACTAAAGTGAGTCAAATCATAATGTGAAATTATGAGGGTACATAATTTTGCACATTACATTTTTCCCCTAATTTAGCCTGTTGATGAAACTAGGTAATAATCTATTCTAAAGTATAGAAAATAAATGTTGAAAGAAAATAATCATGTAAAGGATACCCAAAAGGATATTATAGAGGCCATATAAATTTGCCATGTGGAAGAATGATGCCCCCATGCTAGGAATCTGCAAAACCACAGTGTTAAGTACCACAAGCCAGCAAAATCACTTTGTTAGAGAATAAATAATCTTGCAAAATAAGGCAAGATTAAAATAAGGGTGCATATATGTCCCCCTATGTTTATGCCTACAAGTAAATTAAAAAGGCAAAAAAAGGGAGAAGAATCCACCTCATTGAAAATTTTCATGAAGAGTGATGAATATGCAGTTTTCAAGGTTATTAATGGAATAAAACAAAAGAGAAAGTCATCTGGAAAGAAAGAGGGTGGAACTAGGGTTCTAATGCAACAAACGATGCAAAAATCAGATTTCATAGGCCCATGTTATGAAGGTTTGAATACAAAGGTGTTGTAGAAAATTTTCTATAAATAGTAATTTTTTTACACTTTGTACTATTCATTTGAAATTAACCATTTGAGTAAATTTCAAGCACCAGAGTATATTTGAGAGAAAACATGCTACATAGACAAGCATACTGACTGCCATGAGTGGATGCCCTTAGGAAGTGCATTGAGAAAGGAGCGTCATGCGAGAGGTATGAAAAATTTCAACTTTTAGTCAAAATTTTATCATTTTTACACCAAATGGGGCCCACGTGGAGCGATGGCATCCCATTTGGGTGCTAGAATATTCTAGGTGTGATATCATCCAACCAATGTTCTCACATCCTTAGGACACATTGGCATTTGAGAAAGGTGCTAGGGTCCAAGGGACGCGCTAGCGTCTTGAAGACTTAGAGAAAATTTTAAATTTTAAAGATGAAAAATTGATGAATTTTGAGATGAAACTAATAGAAAATTATTTTTTTGATTGCAATGCCCTCCTACAATGTGGGAATATTTTTGTGGGATGATCTTCACATTATTGTGAGATTGACATAGCACACTTTCTCTAGAGGATGCCGCATTGTTATGCGTGGTTGGAGTGTACTGGGTGTACATGATGCCAAAAATGTAATATCATGATAGCATGCTAATGGAATTGATGGAGTGGAGGGACACAAACACCTCTACCTTCTATCTTTCAATGGGAGAGAGGACTATCACACTTGAGGATGTATACAAGTTCCTATGGCTGTCGATATGGGGTCGATCCGTAGTGATCGTGGAGCAAAGACTAGATGCATATATCTTAGATGTTAAGATGTATTGACTTGGTTAGACTATCCCTAGGGATACCTTGGGGAAAATTCATATGAGATGGTTAGAGGAGGGTGGCAATGTCCCACTACTTCATCATGTGCTCATTGCTATCATCACCCATTGCATAGCACAGAATGGATGAGGTGCACAATTGCACTATGACCTTGTCCATACCATTAGGGTTATGGAGGAGTAGTGAGTAGTATCTATGTGGGGTTGAAGCATGCTCGCACACCTATACCATTATTTAGAATGATACATCCACTATGAGGGCCACAACTTGATGACCTGAACCTTACTTTAGGTGTGGGTATTTGAGAACATTAGGTGCACAAGCTAGCAAGGGTACCCATAGAAGTTACCTGGATGCAACTGCAATCCCATGCTTACAAGTTGAGGAGGCCATGGTAGTTTAGAGATTTATTGCATTGGAGATAGACATTTGACCAATTACATGGCATAGACATTAGATGGTGGCCCTATCGGGATGCACGTGTGGGCAAGGTAGACATGGTATCTTGTGAGGATGAAGAGGCATCGACTACTAGTTAGTCACCTCAATCACATTATAGTGCCATTTTACCCCAATCATGTGATGTGGCATTTTAGATAGGTGTAGGGTATTCCTATAGTTGTGCCTACCTATGTGTGATCATATAACAACACAGTGAGACCAGGGGATCGACCCCGTTCTATGATTGCAGATGTAGAGTTGAGTGATCCTGATGACGATGAATAGGATGCACCAACAATGTTTGGTAAGGATGATGTGTGGGTGACCCTAGTATTTGCAGCATGGTGGGCTACATCCCAACTACCACGTATCTTCTCACTTGATGTGCATGTTGGAGACCCATGACTCCTTTCATAGCAAGGCCTGGAGGAGGAGGAGGGAGGAGAGGAGATAGAGAGTGATGAGGAGGAGGAGCCCATGCCAATGTAGGTAGGGAGGTGGCAACAATGGCATGAGAGTAGTGTTGTTACAAAGGAGAGGCCTAGAGCCCAACCTTGAGCAACATCTATATCACTAATAGCTAGTAGTTCCCGAAGTTAGAGGGAGGGAGGGAAAATAGTGTAGGTGCTTCCAGAACTCCCTTAGTACCAATGATATGAGTGATTGTAGTGATTATGGGCATGCCTAGCACAACACCGACGAAGCACACAACTCCTTTAGATCCTGACTAGCAAGTCAAGGATCTAGGTGAGAATTTTATTATTTGTATTGTCATTTGAGTAGAATACTAGATGTGCATTTGATTTTGGATTTTTATATGATGAGAGATCTGACTATGTTTCTATTTGATTTTTGCAATGCGCACATGGGAGTGGCTTGACTACATAGGTTGAGTTCTGGTAGAGATGGTACATGGTGTTCAACTTGAGCAAACTATGTGGGCAAGTTATAGGCCTCAGTAGATTATTGGGTGACACAATTATTTTTGAGCCCGTGGCATAGCTAAGACCTACGTATGAGGAGAGTAGAGTCTGCTAGGACCAAAGTGTTGTAGTGTTCATCACTATCACAGTGGAGTGAGACCAACGGTAGCCTATGTTACAATACTCACAATAGAGTGAGACTAGGCTATTGCATAGGTGACCACACTCATGGTGAAGAGAGACTAGGCTATAATAGAGAAAGACCTAGAAGTGATGAGAGCAGAGAGTGCACATGATGCTCTACAGAACTAGGTATATCTCGTAAGGATTGACTTGCAGCAATATCAGACCATGATAGTGACAAATTTGGTCCATCCATGGGTGTAGGGTTTGATGACTCAGACAACTAGACTACAAGCTAAAGTTACTTAGATACAATAGAGTGAGCTACGCCTGATAGCATAGGTAGCAGAGATGAGAGGCATGATAAGGGGCCTAAAAATATGGAGTTGTAGTTAATCATGATCTATAACCTCCCGACAGAAGCCTTATGTGTAGCAACCACCACCAAATCTAGAGGGATCAGGCTCCCATGGAGGGTAGCAGATTTTTATGTATATATGTATTTTGACATGCCAAATTTTGATATAGTGGTGATTTTGTACCATTTTGTATCGAGAGACATTTGATATATATATATATACATATATATATATATATATATATATATACATACATAAAAACCAAATTTTTGACCTTTTTGAGTGATACATATGTGCTATGAGATGTTGTATGTTTTGTATATGTGATAACAATTATTCAATTAAATTCTATTAAGATCTAATTGAACAACTTAATAAAAGTGTTTAATTAAATACTAGAATGATCTAAATTAAATAATAATGAGATTTACACAATTAAATATAATGAAGATCTAAATGGTAAATTAACAAAGAAAGTTATCTAATTAAATAGTTATAAAAGATCTATTTAAATAACTAAAAAGAGATTAATTAATTATTTACATAATTAAATAATCAACATGATAAAGCAAAATGAGGTAATTTCCATTTTAAAAGAAACCATAACACAAAAAGAAGTTGTGTTAATGATTGAATGGCATAAGGTAAGCAAAGATTATATCCTAAGCATAATATTGTTACACAAATGCCACCTAAAGAAAGAAATCTAAGCATAAAATTGATGTAAATGCATAGCATTGATGGTCTCTTCAAGTGGCTTACCGTCTATCATAGAGAGACCATGTGTGCTAGATCCATAGATAGAGGTGATGACATAGGGTCCCAACTAGTTTGGACCGAATTTTGCTTTCATACTTGAAAGATCCTTCATGTTTTACTGGTTTTCGTACATGAGGTCACCAACTTCGAAGGATCACTATATAACTCGTTAATTGTAATTGTGATTTAATGTATTTTGATAAGCTTGAAGGTATTCGAGAGTGTTTAGATGTTGTTCGTCGACATTTAAAGTTTCAAAGACATTGATCAGGTTAAGTGTTCTTGTCGATGAGGCCTTGGAAGGAAATTCGTAATGAAAGAATTTCCAACTCTAATGGCATAATAGCATCGGCACCATAGACAAGATTGTACGAAGTTGTTCTAGTAGCCATATGAATGCTCAAGCGATAGGCCCATAATATGTAATAGAGTTGGATATGCCAATCTTTACCATGTTTATTGACTATTTTGTGAAGAATTTGCTTAATAGTTTTATTAGAGGCTTTTGCTTGGCTATTTGATTGTGGATAATATGGCATAGAGAAGTGATGTTGAATATGAAATTTCTCAAGAAACTACTTCACATCCTTATTCTTAAGTGAGGTACCATTGTCTGAAATAAAGGCAGAAGGGAGTCCAAAGCAAGAAATAATGTTATCTAGAAGAAAATGATAGATGACTTTAGTAGTGGTGGAGTCAAGTGGAATTTCTTTGACCCATTTCGTAAAGTGATTGGTGGTGGTGATGATAAATGTATGAACTTGAGAAGAAGGAGGATAAATTTTACCAGTGATATCCAAACCCCAAACAGAAAATAGCCAAGGTGCTACCTAGGCCTGAAGTTCCTTTGCAAGAGCTTAGATCAAGTTGTGTTGTTGATACTGAGGGCACTTTTTAACAAAGGAAAAGGAATCTTTTTCCATGCTTGTACAATAGTAACCCATTTGGAGTAACTTTTGAACTAAGGTGCATCCACAAAAAAAAATTTCTTGGGAATTTGAATGGGCCTCTTCAAGGGCAATGAGAATTTCGGCCTTAATGAAGCAACATAGGAGAAGTCAATTGTAGGCTCATCGATATAAGAAATTAGAAAGAATGATATAATGTGCTTCAAGCTTGAGAATGCAAGTTCAAGCATTTTAAAAAGAAACATTCGAAAAGGTTCCATCACACAAATAATTGAATATGTGTGAATATCATTCCTCAGATCATGGTTGTAGAAAAAGAGAGAATTAGGAGAAGAATTTCCAATTATAGCAGGTGAAGATAAATTATGAACTATAAATTGATAATTAGTTGTAGAATCATCAATGGGTACAAGGGAAGCAATGTTTTCCATTGCATCCACATGATTATTTTTACGTGGAATGGTGCTATTAGTAAAAGAAGAAAATTGATGTAAGAGTGATAAGGATAAGTTGTGATATTGAGATAACTTATCTTGCTTAGCTTGATAAGAACATGTGACTTTATTTATAATCAACTATGAGTCACCATAAATGTGAAGAGACTTAATGTTGAGAGACAACGTATAACACAAGCCAACAATAATGGCTTTGCACTCAGTGATGTTATTGGTACAAATAAAAGTGAGACAAAAATAAAGGGGCATTGGTTTACTTGAAGGGGGAACTAGTATTACACCAACTTCATAACCAGTTCAACACCTTCCATCAAAGAACAATTCCCATGGATGATCATCAACCATGGAAAGTATATATGTTCATCTAGGAATGAGTCTTGATTAGGAATGGAGAAAGGAGAAGGCACTTCAACTAAATGATCAGCTACAACTTGTCCTTTAATTGCCTTTTGAGAGATAGATTTTAGGTCAAACTTAGTAAGCAACATAACCCATTTAACTAAATGACCTGATACATACATTTTAGAAAATAGATTCTTGATTGGATAAAACTTAATGATAACATATGTTTTAGCATGGAGAAGATAATTTCTAAGCTTATTTGTCTTGAATACTAGAGCTAGACCATGTCTCTCTAATACTGTATAATGGGTCTTGTAATCTAGTAGGGTTTGACTAATGTAATATACATCACATTCCCTACCTGCATCATCATGTTGGGCTAATAAGGTTGCTAAAGCATGAGATGAAATAGAAGTATAGAGAATAAAAGGACATCTCATAATGGCTGGCATGAGGATAGGAGGATTAGCCAAGTAGCGCTTAAGGTCATCAAAGGCTTTTTGGCAATCCACATTCTATTCAAAATGAACATTCTTTTTAAGAAGATGTGTGAAAGGAAGAGTTCAATTTGCAAGTTGTGAAATGATATAACAAATAGCTTAAATTTTTCCTTGTAAGCTACGAAGTTGAGAAATGTTTCTTAGGGGTGGAATATTCACAATGGAACCAATCTTTTTCGTATCCACCTCAATACCATGATGCAAGACTATAAACCCTAAGAGTTTGCTAGAGTCAACTCTAAAGATGCCCTTATGAGGGTTTAAGCACATGTTATAGAGACATATATGTTTGAGTATATGTACATGATCTTAGTGCAAACTAAATTTGGCTAGGATGTCATTGACATAATCTTCTAAATTGTTGTGAATAAAATCATGGAAGATTAGGGTCATTGCACGTTGATAAGTTTCTCTAGCAATCTTAAGACCAAATGGCATGACCACATAGCAAAATTTGCCCCAAGGAGAAGTAAAGTTAGTCTTATATGGGTCCTCAAGGTTGATGAGAATTTGATTATATCCCAAAAAACCATCCATGAAAGAGAGTAAAGCATGACCAGCCATAGAATCGACTATCATATCAATGTTTGGGAGAGGAAAATTATCCTTCAAGGATGCTTTGTTTAGATCATAGAAATTGATATAGATTCAAATATGGCTGTCAAGTTTAGTGACAATATTAATATTCAAAATCTAAGGTGAATAGTCAATTGGGCTGATAAAACTAGCTGGTAGAAGCTTTTCTATCTCAACCTTGACCATTAAGGCAACCTTAGCATTCATTTTTTGAATATTCTATTTTACAAACTAAGAATTAGGATATAGCACAATGCTATGGACCATGACATTCGGGTTGATACCAAGCATATCCTTATATGACTAGGCAAATAATTAAGGAAATTCATGTAAGAGAGATGAAGGTGTTTGTTACTCTTCTGAGGATAAATAATGTCCAACTTGTATAAATTTGTCTTTATTGCAAGGATCCACCAGGACATCAATAGTATCTCCAACAAGGAGAGTGCTACAGTCCTAAGGAACAAATGAAGGGTATCCTTGTGAAGAGTTTGGGAATGAAAGGATATCATATGATAAGTCAATGGATTCCCTAAAATATGACCATGAATTCAAGCAGAAGGGGATCCCATGATTGTGATGATATATTGGCATGTGCTCATACACCCCAAGAAATTCAGCAAGGGCTTCATCAATATAGAAAGAATCGAGAGGAGGAAAATTAGAAGAATCAAAAACTTGAGATGTAAGTTCAAGATAGACTAAAGGAAGAGAAGAAGAACTCAAAGAAGTGGAAATCATACTAATGTCAAGATAGTCTTGGTAAGAGGCTATGGAGGGTCTACTAGGACGATATCCAAGACTCGCAGAGGAGTAATGCAGATTAGACTCTATAGGAATCTTAATACCTTGTTGATTTTTACCATATCTGTTACCTTTGTAACCAATACTAGTGAGAATATGAAAGCCACAACCATAATGGGATTACATCTCCATAAAATATGAAGGATCACCATGTGTGGCGTAATCGATGCAAGAAGTGTAGTCACACGTATCTTTAGGAGAACAAGAGGAAAAAATTTGTGTTGAGGTAGAATACTTATTTAGAAATAAAGAATTAGAAGAATATTTTGGAATGTTAGGATGAGGGGGGTTTAGTTTATACTCTCCAACAAAGGAGGGTGTAAAGTCTAAGGCTCCCCAATCATTACATGGGCATGCATTTAGAGATTAGTCAACACCATGGTCAATCTCTTGGGTATAGGTTGAGGATGGGGACTCATATTTAGCAGAAGAAGATGAAATGAGATTTTTTAGAGTAGGATAAATATTAGGCCAAGTCAAAGAATCTATTGTGGGTAATACTGCATTGGATACAAATCATCTTTTAAATTGTGTATGTCTTGTTTTAATAGATGAATTTAATTGAACCATGTAGGGTATATGGGATTGTACCCAGAACATGTATCCATGGTCTACCAAGAAGGATATTATAGGATAATGCCTCGAGCATGACATGATCAAGGATAGATAAAGTAACAAGGCCCAATTCAAATGTGATTGTACCCAGTGTTTGTCTACCCACATTGTCAAAACCATAGATAGAAAGATTAGTGGGGGAGATGCAAGACATATCAATATTAATATGGTTTATCAGGACCTATACCACAAATGTTAAGACCTAAACCATTGTCAATAAGGGTACACTTGACTTCCAAATACTTGATTCCAACAATAATGAGAAGATCATTTTGTTTTTGTACTTCCAAGGAAGGTAACTCATATTGTTGAAATACAATATCAGGAGAATTTGTATAAATACAATCTAGTAAGGCAGCTACATCATTTAGCCAAGTAGAAGATGCAACTAAAATATTCTCTAGGCATTCTTAGAGTATACCATGATATACTGGTGAAGTCTACAGAGATTCTAGAGAGAAATCTTAGTAAGAGTAGCACGAAACTACTCCACAAGATCATACTCTGTTAGGAGGTTTTGAGTCAAATGAGAAGTTGGAGGTAGAATAGGTGAAGTCAGAAGGGAAATAGGGACATATGCATTATGTTTGTTTCATTGAGTATTGTAAGTGTGGGCCACTACATGATAATGAGTGGACCACGACACATTTAGTGTAATAGACTTAGCAATTTGTGTAAGGTAATCAATAGGTCAGGGTGTGTTTGTAGCACTCTGGATAGTGATCACTAGTCTAGAAGATTATTGTGTGTTTGTGATGCAGGAGCATCCCAAGTTGAAAGACAATCTTGCATCAAACAAAAACATTTGATTTCTTTTCTTTTCTGGTATTTTAGTTGCATTTCAATTAGTTGTAGTTTCAGCATTTTGCACCACATTTTACCACATCATCATTTCATAGCTCATGGAGCAGAATTTAGATTCTACACTATATCATCTACATCATACTCAAATTTCATGAGGTTTGGAATTGTCTATGGAGAGTTATCTCTATCATAACATCATTTGGACTCATAAAATAGAGCATTCAACATTTAGTATGAGCATACAAGGTTTGCGGAGCATTCTTGTGACTTGCAGAGCCAAATGGAACATATTACAAGGCATTATGGGACTAGATAGGCCTTCATTGAGAATTGTAACACATTTCATCCATTTGTGGAGCATTCCCACTTGTTGTAGACTGACCTACACATTTCATTATACATTGGAGTTTTAACCCTATTGATGTCGAAGCAGGGCATTCTTTGAACTATAAATGATATATAGGCATTAATTAGATGCACTAGGAACATATTGAACATGATAGAAAGTTCTTAGTCTTTAGTTGTGGATTTACAGAAGGAACTTCAAAGCTATATATTTCATGTAATTTGTATTTTGTCAGAGGATAGGCTTGTGAGCCCATATCAGCCCGCATGTTAAGAATTGTAATTGTCTAAGATATTAAATCAATAAATCTTCCATTGTATTCTATTCTTGTGTCATTTCCATTGTGTTTACTCACCTACATGGTTGGACAATCCATTCTCTAGACCCTCCATCTGTGACTGCACCAAAGTGGTATCAGAGCAAAGTTTGTGAATCGTTTGGGAGAGAAGGCATTACAAAAGATCTTGAGGTGAACAGATCATCGACCTGAGCAGTCTACTTGTGTTTGTCAATAGAGCACCGATTGTGAGGCAGTTGCAACCTTGTATTCAGATCACCAAATTGAGGCAGTTGCACTAGATCCTAGGAAGAGATGCTGCTAAGGAGGATGCCTTCTATGGCCAATGTTGCCAAAAGAATGGAAGAAATGATAGAGATGATGAGAACAATAAAAGTTAGATTGGATGTTGTAGAAGAATATAGGAGAGGACTAAACCCTATACATGAGGATGAGAGTGATGATGATGAATTTCAAGCTTCTGACCAAAATGAAGAAACCTTAGAAGAAGAAGAATCAGATCAAGTAAAGATGTTGAAAGCTATTTCTAAGATTGGTAAGAGACCTAGAATAGAAATTTCAAACTACACCAGGAATTTGAACCTTGAGGAATTGATTGATTGGATAAATGACATGAAGGAATAATTTGAATATGAGAAACTAGAAGATCTGGAAAGAGAAAGATTTGCAAAAACTAAGTTGAAAGGACATGCTGCTATTTGGTGGAAAGAAGTTCAATTGGATAGAAATAGAAGAGGAAAAGAGAAAATCATAAAATGGGATAGGATGGTGACAAAATTGAAGAATTAGTTCATACCTACTGACTATAAGTTGGAATTGTTGAAGAGATTGAAAAACCTAAGGCAAAAGGAGAAGATAGTGAAGGAGTACACTGAAGAGTTCCACAAGATGATTATAAGGATTGGACATAGTGAAGCAAACAAGGAGAAAGTGGTGTGGTACATAAATGGACTGAGGATAAACATTCAAGAAGAAATAAGTCTGTAAGGATGACAATAGTGGATGAAGCATATCAATTTACATTGAAAGTTGAAGAACTGTTGAACAAGAGACATGAGAAAAGACAAAGAGGTATAGGAGGAAAATTTTAGAGAGGTAGAACATATTTTGGAGAAGGAAAACCATATGCGGAGAAAAACAAGGAGAGTAGCCCATGCTAGAAAGAAGAAAGAGACAGTAATTTATACCACCAGAGAGATGATAGAAATTTCTACCGTAGTAACTAGTGGGAGTCATAATTCTTACCACAATGAAGGATACCAGAGAGATGAAAGAGGATTTGACAAGAGATCATTTAAAGGAACCTATTTCAAGTGTGGAGGTGAAGGACACCAAGCATTTGAATGTCATCAAGGGAGTACTAGCAAAAGGATAGAGAATAGTGCAAGAGCAACATATACAAAGGAAGAACTAGGTGGATCTCCTAGTTTAGTGGGAAGTTAGAGAAGGGTGAGTCATTAGTCATGACGAGAGATTTGTTCCAAGTAGAAACAACTGAGGAGCCACCGCAAAGGAAAAGTTTGTTCCAGACAAGATGCAAATTAGGAGGTAAATGTTGTAAAGTTATCATTGATAGTGGTAGTACAGACAAATTGTTTTAAGAGGAGATGGTAACAAAGCTGAATCTGGAGAGGTTGAAACATCTAAAGTCCTACAAGGTACCATGGATTCAAAATGAACACAAGGTACTAGTGAGTGAACAATTTTTGGTGAAATTTCATATAAGATCTTATGTTGATGAGGTATTATGTGATATTATGCTGATGGATGTATGTCATATACTATTGGGAAGACCATGACAATATGATAGAAAGGTAATACATGATGGGAGGAAGAATACTTACACTATAACATCAAATGGGAAGAGACATATCTTGATACCTTTGAAAGAAGAGCCAAGAAGTGAAGTATGTAGCAATGCTAGGATCTCTTTAGTGGATGGAAGGAAAATTTTGAATGGATTGAGACATGAGAAAATGTGTTTTGCATTAATTTCAAAGAAGTGCAATACCCTAAGTGCAAAAACCACCACCACGAAAGAAGAAGAACCACCATTGGAGGAGATAATTGAGTTGTTGATAGAGTACCAAGATATCATATTAGAGAATGTGCCAAAAGGATTGCCACCAATTTAGAGTATCAGTCATCATATGGACTTCATACCTAGAGCCAGTTTACCAAACAAAGCGGCACATAGGATGACACCAGCATAAAATGCAAAGATAAATAGACAAATATAGGAGCTGTTGAGGAAAGGACTGATCAGAGAAAGTTTGAGCCTATGTGTGGTACCTGTAGTGCTAGCATTGAAGAAAGATGGAGAATGGAGGATGTATACAGACTCAAGAGAAATCAATAAGATCATAGTCAAGTATAGATTTCCATTGCCAAGGATAAATGATATCATGGATTATTTGAGTGGAGCAAAATATTTTACAAAGATTGACCTAAAGAGTGGATACCATCAGATCATGATAAGAGGAGATAAGTGGGTCAACAAAAACCATTTGATTTCTTTTCTTTTCTGGCATTTCAGTTGCATTTTAGTAAGTTCTAGTTATAGCATTTTGCACTGCATTTTACTACATCATCATTTCATAGCTCATGGACCAAGATTTAGATTCTACACTATGTCATATACATCATATTTAGATTTCGTGAGATTTGGAATTGTCTGCAGAGAGTTATCGCTACCAGAACATCATCTAGACTCATAGAATAGAGCATTCAACATTCAATATGAGCATACAAGGTTTGCAGAGCATTCCCATGAGTTGCGGAGCCAAATGGAACATATCACAAGGTAGTATGGGACCAGATAGGCCTTCATTGAGAACTGCAACACATTTCATCCATTTGTGGAGCACTCCCACTTGTTATAGGCCGACCTACATGTTTCATCATACATTAGAGTTTTAACCCTCTTGATGCTGATGCACAACATTCTTTAAACTAGAAGATGATATATAAGCATTTATTAGATGCACTAGGAACATATTGAAAATGATAAAAGTTATTAGTCTTTAGTTTTGGATTTGTGGAAGGCACTTCAAAGCTATATCTTTCATGTAATCTGTATTCTTCCAGAGGACAGACCTGCGAGTCCACATGTTGCCGATATATAAGCATTGTAATTGTCTGAGATATTGAATCGATAAATCTTCCATTGAATTATATTCTTGTGTTGTTTCCATTATGTTTACTCAGCTACATGGTTGAAAAATCCATTCTCTAGACCCTCCATCTATGATTACACCGATTTGAGCAAAGATGAACTACAATCTTTGGTTTCACAAGCTCTTGTGTAGACTGGAAACATAAATTGTATTTATCATTTGCTGAGAAGGAATTTGTTTTGGTTTACAAGAGGAATATTTAACATGGATGAAGTCATCAAGGACTTCATTGGTGCAGTGCACCTAGGATGTTTTTAAGGCAAATTTTTGAATTTTTGTTTGTTAGAGACTAAATGGAGTTTTAAAATGATGTATGAAGCCTACTAAAGGCATTGTCATGTAATGGAGGCTGAGTATAAGCATTTTACCTTAGTGGAGTCTGCAGTTTACTTAAAACTAAGACAGTCTAATTTTAGACAGTCAATTTTTTTGGGAGAACAATCAATTTTTAGGCTATTTTTAGCCTTTTCCCACGATGATGGAAGGAGGAGAAAGTTGTATTTAGATAAAAACATCTTTGTGAAGGAAAAACATGAGGGGAGAGAGAGATGTATGTAATTTTGAATGAAGGAAATACAAATTATTGTCCCATATCTCTATTTTTTTGGTTCTTTTTGCTATTCCTCTGCTGTGTACGGACCCGTATTGTGTAGTCAAGGAGTTTAATGTTTAAAAGATTAAAGTGGATCAAGTCACCTTTCATTGCATCTGATAGGAGGGAATTTCATCATAGTTTAGGCATTTTATCAGTGTTTTTGTGCAGGTTGGTCTGAAACCCTTGTTTTGAGGGTTTTAGTGAGATTTATGGGTTCCTAACCCATTCCATCTATGTTAGAGCCCCAAAATGGGTGGAATGGGATTAGGATGGTGTGTTTTCAATTGGGTTTTGTGTGTAGGAGTAGGGCACACATATAAGTTAATGATTGAAGCCATTGGAGCCTATTAACATCATGCATTAGGCCAACTAGGTTTGGTAAAGTGGAGATTTGCTTGAAAAATGAATTGGAATGACCTTGGACCCCAAAAACTTGTGAAATCTATCCATTTGCAACCTGTTGGGCACCTTGGAACCAGAGTTGGGAGTATGGAGTAAAGTTTGTGGGTACTTTGTACAACCGACCTAATTAGGCCTAGTAGGAAATCACTACAGTCATAATTTGAGGTTTGTATTCCAAAGGACCTCCTAGTGCATGTTTGGTATGTTAAAGAACTTGATAATGGGTACTCAAAAATCCCTTAACAGTCTAGTTTGGAGGTCAGCATCTCAAGTTATTGTTTGACAGTCCCTTTTTGAGGGCTATAAGGAAGCTGGGGCAGTTGTGAAGGAAGTGGTATAAGGGGTTGTCTCCTGAGCATTTTGATGGTTTTGTGAGAATAGACCTATCAAACATAGGTGGTCTAGGGTCCCTAGAAGGTTAGGGAGAGAGCCTAGGTGTATGAACCCAAAGATTGTGTTGTTGTCTAGTCTTGGAACCTTGGAAAATGAGAAGAAAGTCATGTCTAGAAAGAAGACCAATGGAGCAGCTAGGTCCACAAGGGCCTAAAAGTCTTGTTTTCCCTACCATCCCCTGCATCCTCTTCCCTTGAGTAGTGGGTTATGACCCATTAGTGGTGTTTTCTCTGCATCAAAGTGGTATCAGAGCACAGTTAGTAGATCGGTTGTGATTGTGAAGTGTTAAGTTGAAGAGGCAATTTGTCAAGATGCCTCCAAGAGTGAGAAACATGGCTCAAGAGATGAATGAGCTGAAGGAGAAACATGCTAGAGAGTTGAGGGAGATGAAGGAAATAATGGCTACCCTAGAAAAAAATTAGAGAAGAGGAATGGCTCTAGGTGATGAGAATGAGTCTGAGGAAGA
Source organism: Cunninghamia lanceolata (assembly GCA_027924645.1). Taxonomy (NCBI): domain Eukaryota; kingdom Viridiplantae; phylum Streptophyta; class Pinopsida; order Cupressales; family Cupressaceae; genus Cunninghamia; species Cunninghamia lanceolata. Next base: position 2,745,888 of record BSBN01001053.1, on the reverse strand, counting down.
AGATGAAGCTACGTATGAAGATGTGGAAGAAGAGTTAGACCCTGAGGATTAGAGGATGGTAAAGTTGTTGAGGGCAGTAAAAGAAGACAAGCACAAGATAAAGATAGATGTACCAAAGTATGGGGGAAGCCTTAATGATGAAGAGTTGCTATATTGGATTGCAACATTGGACAATCACTTTGAGTGTGAAGAAGTTCTTGGGGAGCAGAAAGTGAAGATTGCAAAGACCAAGCTGACAGGTCATGCTTTGTTATGGTGGGATTATCAACAAATAGAGAGGAGAAAGCAAGGAAAGATAAAGATTGTTTCATGGGACAAGATGGTAGCTAAGATCAAAGGTAAGTTCTTGCTTAAAGATTATGAAGTTCAAATGTTTAAGAAGCTTCAAAGTTTAAGGCAAAAGGAAATGGATGTTAAGTCATATACTGAAGAGTTTTATAAGTTGAGTATAAGGTCTGGTCAAAATAAAAGTTAAGTGCAAAAAGTTGCTAGGTATATTGGTGGTTTGAGGTTTAACATGCAGGATGAACTAGTGTTGGAAAATTCAAGGAATGTTGAAGAATGTTATCAGATGGTAGTAAGAGTGGAAGAGAAGCTGAAGAGAAGACAAGACAAGATAGCTAGAGGTAGAGGTAACACATCTAGAGGCAGAGGATCCTTTCAAAACACAAAGCAAGTCAATAAGAGTCAAGAAGAGATGAGCAAGGCACAAGGACAAGATGCAGATTTCAAACAAGGAGAAAGTGTAGATTTTAGAGGCAAAGGTTCTAGAGGCAGATTTGGTGGTGGAAGGAGTGTAAACACCTTTATAAGTAAGTGTTACAATTGCCAAGAGTTTGGGCACCCAACATACAAGTGTCCTGAGAAGCAAAATTTTACAAGTGATGATGAAAGGAAGAATGAGAGGAGGACTCAATTAGTCCAAGAAGAAGAATGTGGTGGTTCTACTCCCACTAGTTGTTTTGGTGAGGTAGGAGAAACATTGATGCTGAGAGAAAGAGTACTATTGAAGACCTCCAAGGAGAAGGAGCTGATTCAGAGGAAAGAATTGTTTAGGACAACCTACAAGTGCAAAGACAAGGTATGTAAAGTGATAGTGAATTCAGGGTGTACTGACAATATGGTGTCTAGTGAAATGGTAGACAAACTAAAATTGCAAAGAGTACCTAGGGACACACCTTACAAAGTCTCTTGGGTAAGTGATAATCAGTCCATTTTGGTAACTGAACAAGCATTAGTAGAGTTCAAGATTGGAGCATATGAGGATAGGATATTTTGTGACATTTTACCCATGGATTATTGTCATATGATACTTGGAAGACCCAGGCAGTTTGATAGGTCTATAATTTATGATCGAAAAGCTAACACCTACACCATAAGAAAGGATGAGAAGACTTTTATGCTGATTCCATTGCAGGAAGAAGTCAAGGAGTAGTCAAGGACATCAAAGATGATAATGTTTAGTAAAAAGGAGCTAGTGAGGCTTGAGGATAGTGGAAACAAGGAGTATGCATCCTTTTCAAGGCATAAAGTTATTGAGACAACATATAAGAAGAGTGAAGATGATTTTTAGATAGTTGTGAAGAAGAATGTCTTCATGTGGAAGAAGGAAGTGGATGAGAAGGTGTCTTGGTCTAAAACAGAGCAGAGTAAGAGTGGAAAGCCTGTGGAAAGGCAAGAAATAAGTGGAGAGATCTTAGTAGGGACAGTCGTGTGCCCTGTAGTGATGAATACAAAGAAGAGGCAGTCAATTGAAATTGGTATAGAGGTTTACAAGATTGCTAGGATAGTGAACAAGTTGGTTACAGGTCTGACAGAGGTTGCAAAAGGTAATGGTACAGTGGATAGTGAAAAGAATGGAGATAAAAAGAGCATGAGATAGTGGTGTAAGCAAGAAGCTGAGAAGACAAGTGGAAGGACAGTTGAGAGAAGCATGGATATAGATGCTTAGGAAGGCATAACACCAAGGAATGAAGGTGACAAGGTCAGAGGACCAAGAGTAGTACAGTTTACAAAGAATACACATTGTTAAGAAACAAGTAATGATGATGGCAAACATGTCAAGGATAGTGAAGAATCAAAGCAAAATGGACCTGTTGAAGGCAAGTATGATGTCAAAGGTGTGAAAAGCTATAACAAACTTTCCAAGGGACTCAAAAAAATTACAAGTGGGGGTGTATGGTGTAGTGCACCTAGGATGTTTTTAAGGCAAATTTTTGAATTGTTGTTTGTTAGAGACTAAATGGAGTTTTAAAATGATGTATGAAGCCTACTAAATGCATTATCATGTAATGGAGGCTGAGTATATGCATTTTACCTTAGTGAAGTCTGCAGTTTACTTAAAACTAGGACAGTCTAATTTTAGACAGTCAATTTTTTTGGGAGAACAGTAAGTTTTTAGGCTATTTTTAGCCTTTTCCCATGATGATGGAGGGAGGAGAAAGTTGTATTTAGATGAAAAAATCTTTGTGAAGGAAAAACATGAGGGGAGAGAGAGATGTATATAATTTTGAATGAAGGAAATACAAATATTTGTCCCATATCTCTGGTTTTTTGTTCTTTTTGTTGTTCCTCTGCTATGTATGGACCCGTACTATGTAGTTAATGACTCTAATGTTTAAAAGGTTAAATTGGATCAAGTCACCTCTCATTGCATCTGATAAGAGAGAATTTCATCATAGTTTAGGCATTTTATCAGTGTTTTTGTGCAGGTTGGTCTGAAACCCTTGTTTTGAGGGTTTTAGTGAGATTTATGGGTTCCTAACCCATTCCATCTGTGTTAGAGCCCCAAAATGGGTGGAATGGGATTAGGATGGTGTGTTTTCAATTAGTTTTTGTGTTTAGGAGTAGGGGACAAGTATAAGTGATGTAGAAGCATCCAGGTGGACAAGTTATCCCGCATCGCCCCCAAAAAAATGCATAGTTTAGTTTCTCTAATTTTGGTGTGTTTTGCAAAGTTGTTTATGTTCTGGTTCCTTTTGATGGTCGACATTCAACTAGGGGACATATTCGTTTGAATTCAAAATGTGCTTGGAAGTGCTTTTGGTGGGAGGAGTTCCTTACTCTTTCATCTAGACTCTGATTTCGGTCTTGGAGACAGTCTTTAATGGCGGGACTGGCCTATTCGGTAAGACTCTTGGCGGCGTCACCTGTTAGTCCAATGGTATTCTTTTGGCCAAACCCATTCTAAGTTCTATCTGTCTTCCCAATGATGCTTCTTGTGGTTGGCATATACTCATCGGTGGGACCTTCCCCGATGCTTGTGATCGGTAAGACCTTCCTCTTCGGGATGACTCTTTCTAAGTCTCTCGGTCATTCCGACGGCACTTGCTCTTGGTCTTTAGTGTGACCATGCTTCATCTCTTTCTGATAGTGCTACTCTTTGGTGAGACCTACTTCATCAGAAGATAGTTCAAATGTCTCCTTGTCACCCTAATGCCCAACGTTTAGCATAACTTTTCTCAGTCTTTTCAATAGCGTGTTTGTTGAAGACTCTGAAATGCTTTTCAACATCAGCCTAACTTGATCTAGATCTTCCTGATATCATGAGCTTGTGTGTTTGACATTTCCAAATCTTGTTGACCTTCTTGGTTTGAACACTCTACGCATTCATTGGCACGACTGTGACATTCTAGCACCAGTAATGAAAGAACTAAATATGGTGGACTATTTTGGGCATGAAGAATTCTACAGAGATCATGGAAGGAGTGGCAGCCAATTTGAGAATCCGTCATCATGCTGCAGGGATCCTTTATGAGTAGTGGAGCTGTGTTGAGTAACACTTGGTGAGGGTAGAAATAACAGATGAACTGAATAGAGAGGAAAGGAGGTGTGAGAGAGAACAGGATGAGAACAGAAGAATAGGGAATTTGGGCCTCTATTGTAGTGTTGATCTTTTGATCACTAAATGTAAAGACTTTTCAATGCTGTAATGTCCTCTGCATGATAATTTCAATAAAGAGTTTACATTTTCCCTTTGACTGTTGAGTTTTAGTTATGAGATTGGATAGCCTGATAAGGCCCTCCACCACTTGACTGCTTCAAGTGGTATCAGAGCCAGGTTTTTGTTCCTGAGGAAGGTGTCAAGAGAATTACGAAGTCCTAAGAGAAATTGTTGTGGGATAAGTGAGAAGAGGGAGAAGACCTGCAACTACAGAGGACTTGCATAAAATGGCACAAAGAGGATGAGGCAGAGGAAGAGGGGCAAGAAGAGATGCAGACCCCATACTAGTGGAGATGCTAAGAGGAATTATAGCTAGATTGGAAGCTGTTGAGACTGCATAGTGAAGAGGTCACCCTATTGAAGACATGATTGATACTAAAGAAGAGAAAGTTGTAGCTGAAGGAGAAGAAGGCCAACCTGGGCTTGATCAAGGTGAAGAGAGGTTCATTAAATCCATAACTAGAATCAATACCAGACCTCATTTTGATCCTCCAAACTATGGTGGTACTTTGAATTCAGATGAACTACTAGATTGGATCACTGAGATGGAGAAGTACTTTGATTTTGAAGGTACTAAAGAAGACAAGAAGGTGAAATATGCCTATACTAAGCTGAAAGGGCATGCCTCCCTTTGGTGGGATCATTTGCAAACTGATAGATAAAGAAAAGGTAAGGAGAAGATAAGATCATTGGATTGAATGGTGAATAAATTGAAGGAAAAATTCATGCCTTCAGACTATCAGATAAGTTTGTTTAGAAAATTGCAGAACTTGAAGTAGAAAGACTCCAGTGTTAAGGAGTATATAGAAGAATTTTATAGATTGAGTATTCAAGTAGAGCACATAGAGAATGAAGCAGAGAAAGTTGCAAGGTACCTAAATGGCTTGTGGATGTCCATACAAGATGAAATTAGTTTGTTCAGATTGCAGAGCATGGAGGAGACTTATCAATGTGCTTTGAAGGCTGAGGAGAAGCTAAACTGAAAACAACAAAACAATAATCAGGGTAGAGGCAGAAATTCTCATGGTAGAGGATAGAATAGTGGTGGAAGAGGATATGATGAAAAATAGAATGTAGATGGTACCTCTTAGACTCAGGAAGCTGGAGGTAGAGGAAACTTCAGAGGAAGAGGAGAATCATTTTGAGGGAGAGGAAACTTTGGAAGAGGAAGAGGTAGAGGCTTCACTGGTACATGCTATCAATATGGAGAGATTGGGCATATATCTTTTGAATGTCCACAAGTTCAAGGTGGAGGTAAAGGAAAGGAAGCCAAAGTGCATGTGGCCCAAGTAGAAGAAGAGGAGATTACAGAATCTTCAAAGAATGGAGAAGATGCAAAGAACGGAGAGTCCTTAATGATAAGGAAGATTTTGTTAAGCCCTGAGAAGGTAGAGACTGAACCAGTACAAAGGAGAAATTTGTTCAGAACCAAATGCAAGTCTAGTGGCAAATGTTGCAAGGTGATTTTAGACAGTGGTAGCATAGACAACATTGTGTCTGAAGAAATGGTAAATAAGTTGAAGCTGAAAAGGATGAAACATCCTAGCCCATACAAGGTTTCATGGTTGCAGAAAGATCATCAATTAGTGGTAACAGAACAATGTTTAGTCAATTTTCAAATTGGTAGATATAAGGATGAAATACTTTGTGATGTAATGCTAATGGATTCCTGTCATCTCTTGTTGGGAAGGTCGTGGCAGTTTGATAGACAAGTTGTTCACGATGGAAAGAACAATACATATACTATTCAGAAGGATGGGCAAAAATTCATATTGAATCCTATGAAAGACAAAGATGAGGAAGTTAAAGGCACTTCTAGGCTATGTCTTGTATCAGGAAAGAAGTTCCTGAAGGACTTAAAGAAGGATGGTGTTTGTTATGCACTTGTGGCTCAACTGTTACAAAACTTGACAACTGAAAAGGAAGAGGAGCTACCAGCAGAAGTTCAAGAGCTAATTAATGAGTACGTTGACATAATGATGAAAGAGTTCCCAGATGGACTACCACTAATAAGAGAAATCAGTCATTTCATGGATTTGATTTTGGGTGCAAGTTTGCCAAACAAGGCACTGTATAGAATGACACCACAAGAGAATGAGGAGATAAATAGACAAGTTCAAGAGTTGTTAGACAAGGGGTTGATCAGAGAAAGTCTCAGTCCATGTGTTGTACCTGTAGTACTAGCACCTAAGAAAGGAGGTGAATGGAGAATGTGTATAGACTCCCATCCAATTAATAAGATCACCATCAAATATAGATTCCCATTGCCTAGAATGGATGATTTATTGGACTGTTTAAGTGGAGCAAAATTCTTCACAAAGATTGACCTGAAGAGTGGATACCATCAAATCAGAATCCGTGAAGGGGATGAGTGGAAAACAACATTTAAGATGAAGGATGGATTGTATGACTGGTTGGTCATGCCATTTGGATTGACAAATGCACCCAATACATTCATGAGACTGATGAATCAAGTGTTGAAGCCCTATCTTGGTAAGTTTGTGATAGTTTATTTGGATGATATTTTAATTTTCAGTAAAACAAAAGGGGAACATCTAGAACATATTAGGGTTGTCTTGCAAAGGTTGAAGGAAGAAAAGCTGATGGTAAATCTAAAGAAGTGTACTTTCATGAAGAGGGAGTTAGTATACTTGGGATTTGTAATCTCAGAAGAAGGGTTAAAAATGGACCCAAAGAAAGTAAAGGCTATAGTTGAATGGCAATCACCAAGGAATACTTTTGAGGCGCGTAGTTTTCATAGGTTAGTGAGATTCTATAGGAAGTTCATAAGGAATTTTAGTGGGATTTGTGCTCCCATAACTGAGTCAATGAAAGGAGTAAGAAGAGATTTCAAGTGGACAGTTACAGCAGAGAAAAGTTTTCAATTTTTGAAGACTAAGGTGACAGAGTAGCTGGTGTTAGCGCTACTAGACTTTGGAAAAGTTTTCCAAGTTGATTGTGATGTGAGTGGAATAGAAATAGGAGGAGTTCTCAGCCAAGAAGGAAGACCAATTGCATACTTTAGTGTGAAGTTGAATGAGGAAAAAAGAAAGTATTCAGTATATGATCATGAATTTTATGTTATAGTCCAAGCATTGAAGAAATAGAGACATTATTTTCTACCCAAGGAGTTTATTTTATACGTAGACCATCATGCTTTATAGTTCATTAATAGCCAAGGTAAGCTAAATCAAAGACACATGAAGTGGGTTGAATTCTTGCAAAGTTATTCTTTTGTATTGAAGCATAAAAGTGGGAAATCTAATAAGGTAGCTGATGCATTAATTATAAAATGTCTCATGACAAATGAAATGCAAGTGAATGTAGTTGGTTTTGATGCCATGAAAGAATTGTATGAAGCTGATACTGATTTTAAGGAAGCTTGGAATGCTTGTAACAATCCTCTTGAGAAGGATATGACACCTTGGTTAGATTATTTTGTTCAAGAAAGTTTGCTGTTCAAAGGAAGGAGATTATGCATACCTCAAGGTTCCATGAGGGATAATTTGCTGAAGGAGAAATGCAGCAGAGGTTTGAGTGGACATTTTGGTGTGGACAAAACACTAGCACTGCTAAGTGAAGCATACTTTTGGCTAGGAATGGCTGCAGATGTGAAGAAGATGGCACATAGATGTAGAGTATGTCAATATGCCAAGGGCGTGAGGTAGAACACTGGGTTGTATCACCCATTACCTATTCTAGAAAGACCATGGGAACACATCAACATGGATTTTGTTTTGGGGTTGCCTTGTACACAAAGAGGTAATGACTTTATTTTTGTTGTTGTGGATAGATTTTCCAAGATGGTACATTTTATTCCCTGTCAGAAAGGTAATGATGCTTCACATATTGTTGCTTTATTTTTCAAAGAAGTTGTGAGATTGCGTGGTTTTCCCAAGAGCATTGTATCTGATAGAGATGTTAAGTTTGTTGGTCATTTTTTGCATACTCTATGGAAGAAATTGGGTACTAATTTGGGTTTTAGTTCGGCATACCATCCATAGAGTGATGGTCAAACTAAAGTAGTGAACAAAAGTTTGGGAAACTTGTTAAGATGTCTTGTGGGGAAGAAGCCAAACCAGTGGGATATGGTATTGGCCCAGGCAGAATTTGCTTACAATAACTCTTTAAACAAGAGTATACGAAAGTGTCCCTTTTGCATAGTATATCATTTTAGTCCTAGAGGAGTTGATGAACTTTGGGACAATGCTGATTTGGGAAGGAAGAGTGTTGTAGCAGAGGATTTTGTTGAATACATTTATGATCTACATAAAGAAGTACAGGAGGAATTGACAAAAAATGTAGCCAAGTATAAACAACAAGCTAATTTGCATAGAAGAGAGCTAGAGTTTGAAGTAGGAGATCTAGTCTTGGCACACTTGAGGAAAGAAAGGTTCCCACAAGGAACACACAATAAATTGAAGTAGAAAAAGATTGGACCTTGTAAGGTCTTGAAGAATTTTTTATCCAATGCATATGAAATAGAACTACCACCTGGCATAGATGTTTCACCCATATTCAATGTGGCAGATCAGGTAAAATACTATGAAGGAGAGTCAAGTATGCAAGGAGAAATTGTTTCAGATGTATAGGATGCAAGTGATTGGATTGATCAAATGCCTAAAACGAAGTCTAAATAGATTGATCAAGTGATTGACTCCCATATAGCCAAGAAGACCAGGGGCAGAGAATATCTGGAGTATCTTGTTAGATGGAAGGATAAACCAATTGAAGATTCAACTTGGATGACAGCTACAGAGTTGGTCAAATTTGGTATTTCATTGCCAGATTGGTCCAAATGTTCTTGAGTCTTAGCCTCAAGGCACATTTCACTTACCTGGTATATTTGATGCAGGAGCATCTGGGTGGACAAGTTATCCCACATCGCCCCCCCCCAAAAAATGCATAGTTTAGTTTCTCTAATTTTGGTGTGTTTTGCAGAGTCGAATCTGTTCTGGTTCCTTTTGATGGTCGGTATTCAACTAGGGGACATATTGGTTTGAATTTAAAATGTGATTGGAAGTGCTTTTGGTGAGAGGAGTTCCTTACTCTTTTGGCTAGACTCTGATTTCAGTCTCGGTGACAACCTTTATCAGTAGGACTGGCCTGTCCGGTAAGACTCTTGGCTGGTCGCCTGTTAGTCTGATGGTATTCTTTCGGCTAGACCCATTCCAAGTTCTATCTATCTTCTTGACAATGCTTCTTGTGGTTGGCATATACTCATCGACGGGGCCTTCTCCGATGCTTGTGATCGGTAAGACCTTCCTCTTTGGGATGACTCTTTCCGAGTCTCTCGGTCATTCTGACGGCACTTTCTCTTAGTCTTCGGCATGACCATGCTTCATCTCTTCCCAATAGTGCTACTCTTCGGTGAGACCTGCTTCATCAGAAGATAGTTTAAATGTCTCCCCGTCACCCTAATGCCCAACATTCAGTGTAACTTTTCTTGGTCTTTCTAATAGCGTGTTTGTTGAAGACTCTGAAATGCTTTTCAACATCGGCCTAACTTGATCCAGGTCTTCCTGATATTGCTAGCCTATGTGTTTGACATTTTCAAATCTTGTTGATCTTCTTGGTTTGAACACTCTGCGTATTCATTGGCACAACTGTGATATTCTAGCACCAGTAATGAAAGAGCAAAATATGGTGGACTATTTCAGGCATGAAAAATTTTGCAGAGATCATGGAAGGAGTGGCGGCCAATTTGAGAATCCATCATCATGCTGCAGGGATCCTTTATGAGTAGTGGAGCTGTGTTGAGTAACACTTGGTGAGGGTAGAAATAACAGATGAACTAAATAGAGAGGAGAGGAGGTGTGAGAGAGAATGGGATGAGAATAGAAGAATAGAGAATTTGGGCCTCTATTGTAATGTTGATCTTTTGATCATTGAATGTAAAGACTTTTCAATGTTGTAATGTCCTCTGCATGATAATTTCAATAATTTTCCCATTGACTGTTGAGTTTTAGCTGTGAGATTGGACATCCTGATAAGGCCCTCCACCACTCAACTATGTCAATAAGTTGATGATTGGAGCCATTGGAGCCTATTAGCATCATGCATTAGGCCAACTAGGTTTGATAGAGTGGAGATTTGCTTGAAAAATAAATTGGAATGACCTTGGACCCCAAAAACTTATGAAATCTATCCATTTGCAACCTGTTGGGTATGTTGGAACTAGATTTGGGAGTATGGAGTGAAGTTTGTGGGTACTTTGTTTGTAAAACTGACCTAATTAGGCCTAGTAGGAAATTAGTACAGTCATAATTTGAGGTGTGTTCCAAAGGACCTCCTAATGCATGTTTGGTATGTTAAAGAACTTGATAATGGGTACTCAAAACACCCTTAACAGTCTAGTTTGGAGGTTAGCATCTCAAGTTATTGCTTTATAGTCCCTTTTTGAGGGCTACAAGGAAGTTGGGACAGTTGTGAAGGAAGTGGTATAAGGGGTTGTCTCCTTAGCATTTTGAGAGTTTTGTGAGCATAGACCAGTCAAACATAGGTGTTCTAGGGTCCCTAAAAGGTTAGGGAGAGAGCCTAGGTGTATGAACCCAAAGATGGTGTTGTTGTCTAGTCTTGGAACCATGGAAAATAAGAAGACAGTCATGTCTAGAAAGAAGACCAATGGAGCAGCTAGGTCCACAAGGGCCTAAAAGTCTTGTTTGCCCTACCATCCCCTACATCCTCTTCCCCTGAGTAGTGGGTTATGATCCCTTAGTGGTGTTTTCTCTGCATCATTCATCAAGCATATCAAAGTCTTTGCTACTAAAAGGTTTATCAAAAGTAGTGAAATTTTGAAGAAATAGATCCGACATCTCAAATTCTAATTTCTACCAAACAAAAATAGGTTATTAGAAGAAGGGATATGATAGTGAACATAATTGAGTTCACCAAAATATAATGTCTAAAATTTGAAACTAATAAAGACTAACTGTATAATCTAATTAGAAATAAATTCAACAATTACGCGAAGAAAAAATCAACCTCCAAGAGGAGTATTTTGTTCCTATCCAATCAGGAAGAGTATGATAACTTTGATAAGAACTTACATAGTTCTATACTAAGAAATTAGACCAATTTACAAAGGAAGTACTATAAAGAAAAGTGGAAAAATTGTAATTTTTGCAAATTTGGAATTTAAACTATAGAAATAAATGCAAAACAAGAAATGAGATAAGAAAGGGATGAAAGGAGGAGGTCTTGACCTAGGAATCCAGCATGTTGCAGGGACATCTACGTGGCACACTATCATCCAACTAGCAACAAAACAATAAAATGAGGACTGTATGGTTCAATCTAGGTCTACAACTTCATTTAGTTTGCACACAGGGCCAAAATGAATACCTAGCAACATGATATATAGAGAAATTGATAAGATAATACATTCAAATATAAATTATAAAAATAATTAAATGACAAGAAGAAAGAGAAGAAGTGTGCAAACTTCTATGTTTTTTTATCTCCTTTTCCAACTTACAAAACATACAACAATAAAAAGAGGTTGCCAAGGCTGCTTGGGAGCTTGCTTAAGTCAAGCCCCTATTTTGGTCTTTCAATCTCCATGGGTAGCCAATGATAAAAATATTGGAAAAGTAGTGTGTTCTCTTATCCTAAGTGCATCTAGGAGTTTAGAGTAGTGACAATAAACAAAATAAACTAGAAATATTATCCCTAGTCTATGGGGAGAAAATATTCTAGTGTGTGAAAGACAAGTAAGGTGGTGGTCTACACCACGAATTTTTCAAAATGTAAATAAAGCAAAGTATGAAAAAACTAAGAATAACACTATTTCTTCTCACAGGAACAATGTTACTTGGTTTTGAAATAATAGAGGAGGCTACAAGCTCCTTGAGGGTAGAAATATGAAGGTAAACAACTTCAAACCCTTGTTAGAGAGCCTCTACCAAGCACCAAACACAACCAAGAGCTCACAAAGCTAAAAATGGGAGATGCTACAACATGGAGGAGCAACCAAATCTCTAGTCTTATTGTGAGAGCTTCAAAATACTAATTTGTAATAGCTTGCTTGCAAAATTTTCTTCAATAGCATGAGAGAGCAAGAAACCAAAATCCAAGAGGGAAGAATCATTTTCCTCAATCTTGCATTTTGCATGAAGAGAGGGAATCTAGAAGGGTCAGGTATGCTACAGGGGTGGTTTCACTGTTGCTTTCTCATTACCATTGATGGATTCTAGAAAGAGAGTAGGACAATCAACGTTTAAATTTTTTGAAATATTCAAGATGCCAACGCATCACGGAGACGTCCATGCATAGTGTTCTCATCCTAGGAATATTCACCCAAATTTTGTACGTGTTCTCACAAAGTTGTAATAGGCAAACATCAAGTATAAATTTTAGCAAACCTTGGTGTTAGGTAAAATAGGTCAAGATTTGGGTTAAATTGCCTAGAAACATGCTACGGGTATGGACACTAAAGAGAGTCAAATCATAATGTGAAATTGCAAGGGTACACAATTTTCTACATTACAAAAGTTATATTTGAATTAAAATGGGCACAAGTAAGGCTAATGAGATTTCTAAATGAAATCACATACAAGGAAACTTGATGAAAATAATATTGAGTGATAAATTAATGAATCAATGTTATATAAGATCACAAATAATTAATGAAGATGAAGCACGATCACACCATTATCACATGGCCCAAACTATTAGATTAAGGAGAAATAAATGAGCCCTTTTTGAATAAATGTGGAAAGAAATCCATAACTAATTCCCTTGTGTCAAGAAAACACCATCTTGAAGCCATTAGGATCAACTAAGAGAAATGATAGAATCTAACTCATGGCATTCAAAAATGAAAACTATAAATAAATAAAATATAAAAAATAAAATAAAATATTTTTTTGTTGATACAATATTATGGATAGACCAAAGATGCTCTTGCGTCATTATAGAAAAATGATTTGAATTATAATTACCATAGTGTTTCATTCATAATTCCACATCTATTTAAATTAAAGAATATTAAGTACATTATATATATAATTTGTACTCTTCTATTTTTCCAAAGGTTTGTGTATTACATATTCTTTGTACTTTATCTATATTGAAAACTAGTTATATTGTAGCCATGTAATAAATGAATATTACCTTAAAATAAATAAATATACATATATATCAGCATATGTATTACATTTAGATGTATTAGCCTTTTTAAAAGGTTGTATTTAATTATTTATTTGCATTTATTCATACTTGTACTTAATTTTACACTTTATATATATATATATATATACCTCAACATCTATAAATCAAGAATGTAGTTAAATTATTCAAATTTATGTTGATTAGTCTCTCTCTCTCACACTATACATTTTCTATTAAAATTACAAATACATATATCTCTATCATATTGGAGGGGAGAGCTCTCTAGGGTTTTAAGACTTGGCTTGGTCTACATGTTCCTATTCATGTCACTCCATTTTCCTTGTCACCCTTGTGTCATACTACTATTAGGAGAAAGAGATCTCCACATTTAAATCATTACCAACCAAAGTGGCACCACATTTGATGATGGGGTTATTGACTTGGATGCTCAGGATAATGGCTCCCAAACAACCTTGGAAGTTCATTCTAAAGGTGGTCCACCAGGTAATGCTCCTATTCCTGGTGTTATTTTACTTGTTCATAATTTTGAGAATGTCGGAAAAGGATTTTACTTAAAGCTAGTGATTCTCAATCCAAAGGGGATTCATCACAAATAGCCACCCAACATCACTTCAATATAATGTTGATTGTGTCTTGCCTTATTTCATTATAGCTAGATACTTAGCTAGCTTCTCCTCTTATTTCTCACCATTCTTGTAGTTAATTTCGAGAGATAGATGAGGGTAAGTTGGTGTAAGTAAAAAAGGTCTTTGTTGGTTTTGTTCCCCAAATTTGGCACCACTTATAGAGAACTACATTTTTAAGAATCATTATGGAGCTCTTGATGAGCTTGATGATGATGACATGACTCTTGACTCCTGTCTTTCATGAATTTTATTTCATGGAATGTTAGGGGTTTTGATGCAGAGGCATCCACACTATAACCTTACAATACAGCATGGACGTCTGCAGCCCATCATCATCATCATCATCATCATCACCATCATATTTTGCTTAACACTGTCAGCATCATCATATTTCCTGCGCCGACCGATATCCTCCTGATGACAAGCCTTCGCACTTTCGCCTGCCAACAGCATCACCTTATTCAATTATCGACAGCATCATCATGTTCGACCAGCGCGAACATCCTCCTGACGTCCACTGTTCACTTCAGCGACAACTTCCGCCTTCGCTATCTTCAGCATCATGATATTCAACATCATGATAATCAACAGGATAAAGAACATCAGGTTCCTCCCATTTATCCTGATGATGACCAACCTTCACTTCTCGCACCGTCCCTTTGATACTGACGTCACCCGATATCCTGATGACGTATATCCTGATGACGATGACGTCACCTGCAGCTCCTCAATATCCTGCTGCTCTGAAATATCCTGATGACATATATCCTGATGATGATGACGTCATATCCTGATGTTGGCCAAACTTAGCTTTTTCGGCCGCGATCAACCCGATCTTCAACCTGATGCCGATACGCTCCTCCTCGGCTCCTCCTGATGATGATCACCCCGACGCACTTGCACTTCATGCAATCGAAAGCATCATGCGCATCTCCACTTACTCGGATGATGATGTCCGAAGCGACTGCAGGATATTTGTAGAAATATCCTGATGATGCCGTTTTAACAACTTTTCAACCTTAGCGGATTTTCACTGTTCTGATCCGCCGAACCTCCTGGGATGACTCGATCCACTTCCAGGGTGATCTTCCACACTTTATCAGCTCGACCTAGCACATGCCCATGCTAGGGTCTTCAACACCTTTCAGCCGCGATCCTGCACACCTGCATGCAAACAAACAAACTAACATCTACCCTACTGTACATCACCATTCCACCGATCAGACAAATCAACCGGTGGAATGGATCAGCGAATCCATGAAAACCACCCAGATGCAGTAAATCGATTAAACAATAGAGACCAAACAGAAGTTGAACAGAACAGGATCTCTTATTCGATTTCAAAAGATGCTATTACAATATTCAGTCTCTCCTCTCGCAAAGTCTGATCGATTCATGATCTACAGTCAACCGATCCTCATGCTTAAATAGATTTGCCTTCGAGTACTACTGACCCGACTCCAAGCGGCTGGGAACTCTCCAGGCGGCTGGGAGGTCCAACCGAACATACAGCATGACAGCTGTTCTAACAAACTACCTAAAAATAGTAAAAGCATGGTCAGCATGATCTTATCATGATCAGCATGACCTTATTACATGCATTTGGTCTTATCAGACCTTCTTGGAAACATAAACAAGACCTAAAACTACTAACTGCCTCATGAAGGCCAGCTGTCAGGTAGGTGCTCCTGCACCAGGTTTAATTGATCCTTGAATCCTTCATGTGGGATGTTCAACAAAATTTTCCTAACCTCAATGTCTTTTATTTACAAGAGTTAAAAATTGTAGGTTTCACGCTTTCTACAATTTTTTGTCATTTGGCCAAAAACTCACTTTTTACATAGTGATCATGAACTTGGTCGAGGAGGACTTGCCAAGTGCTTTCATTTCGCCTAGGTGGAAATCACACATGGTGGCTCATGGATGTGACCCAATTAGTTGTTCTTTGTGGGCCCTCTTTAATATTAATAAACACTCTCTTGGGATTGTTAATATTTATGCTTCCAATGCTACTATTGAAAGATCTCTTATTTGACACTTGATTGTGAAGTTTCTACCCATTGCCTCTTGGATTGTGTGTGAGGACTTCAATATGGTTGAGATGTCATTTGATAAATGAAGCCACTTGCCTATGCATCGGAAAACTAGAAAGGGAGAAGCATGGTACTAAATGCATAATAAATTATGTTTTTCAATCCTAATGTTGGTTTCTGTATACACCTAAAAATGGCTTGAAATGAATTAAATAAAAATTTTATATTTATTTTATTCTTATTCTTCTATCATTAAATAAACATACTAATTTATTTATTTGGATCACGTTCATCATATTCATCCAACAATTAAATATCTCAAATTCCTCTAAAGTCATCTCTAATTAAATAATCATCATTATTTGATTATTCTTCTAAGATAGAGTCCTATGTCTAAAATCCACATCATTCATCTACATCACCCTCCATGTCAGTGGACACCTCACCATGTTTCTCAATAAATTAAATATTATTAATATTTAATTAGGTATTTATCCTCTCAACACATGCCCTATTTCCTCTCAACCATCCCTATTTTGTAGAAATTGGTTTTTCCACATCACCATGGTCAATGTTGACTATGAGACACTTGTCTCATAAATCCTATATTCCCTCTCACATTACAACAAAAAAGGATTCCTTCCTCCATGTTTCTCTCATGGGTTTCCATCTTTATCTCATTGGTCTTTGTGATCATCACACCATGTGGCTCCTTGTCCCTCATATTCCTCCTCCTTATCATCGTAGTAGGAACATCTTCCATCTTTATCTCCCCTCATCCAACCAATTTGATCTTGACCGTACATGTCACAAGACTTATTCTTCAACCATGGATCTTTTGACACTTGGATTTGAGCCATCCTTGGCCTATAAAAGGAAGCTCCTCACCTTCATTTTGCATCATAAGAGCAATAGTACTTACATGCTGCAGAAATTTCTATCAAGTATCCAAGAGTGCCTTTGGCCCCCATTTGCATATCAATATCATAATCTCCATTGTTGTATTATCATCTAGCTTCATAGTATCATTTAGTTTCATATCATTATCCTCATATAAATCATTATCAATAACATGGCATTAGCTTTTATCAAAATCATCATCATTATCATTAGTCTTGCATTGTAGGATTGTTTACATTGCATTTGAATCCACAATTCCATTCATCTCATAGTCATCTTAAAAAACAAAGAAGTACAATTCTGAGAGCACCATCATAATCAACAAGATCTTGAGAAGATAGGAGACAATGGAACACAAAGGATAAATCAAAGTTTGCAAGGTGTAATTCATGTTTTTTGTATTTTTCCTAGTTTCATTGGCGATTTGAATTTGAGTAGGAATTTAGAGTAATTGTGGTATCTTATTAGGTTGTTATAGTTGTTTCAAATAGTCAATCACATTTTGGCGCCCACTGTGGGGCCTTGCCCCAGATTTAATATCCAAATTTGAGTTTTTTTGTGTCCTTACAGTCATAATAGGTTGTTTCTACACATTTGAGTTCTAGTCCTGCACATCCATGCCAAAAATAGAGCCTACAGAAAAAAAAATAGAAGTCCTACACATATGACCCATTCTACTGTGCATATGATACATTCTGTTGCACATACAATATTTCTGTGCATTTAAATCATTCTGCTGTGCATGTGTTGTCTGTTTCCATGCATTTGAAATTAGCAAGTTTTAGTATGTCTTTGGACAATTTTGATACTAACCCTTATTGTAGCTGTCATCGATTGTCAAAAGAGTGTTCTCAGACTACTGATAAATTTTTTTTGTAGGTTTAGGGCTTTGGTTTAGACATCATTGTTACATTTACTCTTTCATTGATAATCTAGTGCCATCTAGTTTAAAATAGGAGTAATTCTATACATACAATCTTACATACAATCACAACATAGTCTAATTTAGGAAGGTTAATTGGACAATCTTGCATACAATCTTGCATACAAATCACGACATAGTCTAATTTAGGAAGGTTAATTGGAAAATCTTGCATACAAATCACAACATAGTCTAATTTAGGAAGGTTAATTGGACAATCTTGCATACAAATCACAACATAGTCTAATTTAGGAGGTTTAATTGGACAATCTTGCATACAATCAAAACATAGCATAAATAGGGGGAAGTAATTTCATCCAATCTTGCATGCAATCATAACATAGTTTAACTTAGAGGCTAAATTTGACTATCTTTTCTTTTTTGTTATCATACAAATATAACATATTATGTTGTTAGATTACTCACACTTAGCTTAATCTAGGTGGTTAATAAACAAGTGTTTGATGTGCCTATAAAGGTGATAGGTATATGCTCTCCCCTTGCAAAATCTTGGGTGATCAAAAAACTAGACTCATCTATCATTTACTTTCAGTTTATCATTTAGAAAGGCCTTCTTTTGGATTGCGCTTCATCCAAAAGGGACAACCTTAAGTGGAGTTTTCCTTTAAACCACTATATAAATAGGATAAGGTGAAAGCCAAGTCCTAACCAGCATCAACCTTTCCTTACTGTGCCAAATCGAAAAGAGGTGTACGAACACTTTGTGAAAATTATTTTTTCATTGTGTGAGGTATATGATATTCTTAGTAGGATTGGTTAAAGCTTTTAGTAGCTTGCCACATGCTTGCAAGGCATTGGTCCCTCAAATTTACTAAGAACCCCTTAGTGGCCACTTGACTCACCTCCAAATGTTGCGGTAATTATCATTGCAAGGGGAATCGATACAATCCCTCAAGATTACTCACCATTGCCTCCCTTGAGATGAGATAGTAATCCTTGGATAGCATAAGCTCTTGTGGCCTACTTGTAGCTTTTCGGGGAAAGGAGGAGATACCCCTACCTATCCTCTCTCGCAAAGACAATATAATTCTCACATGTACTTAACTATGTGATGTCATTTGAGTTGACGGAGGTCTAAGTTGGGAGCTGATGTACCACAATGAAGCCTTCTCTTTAGGGATAAAAAGTGTTTGTTCCGTGAAAACTTGGGATTTTTATAAGTCTTGAACATACGCTAAATGTCACTAATAGCCATTGTACTTTATTGTCTGTTGTGTTTTCTTGTCTAAAAACAAAAAAAATCATCACGAAAACATTAGGTTACCTATAAAAATGTGCCAAAAACAAACAAAACTGATCAAACAAAGTCTTTTACACAGAGCTACACATATAATCATTCTTGTTGTGTATTCAAACAATTTTATTGTGCATATACTTCTGCTGTACATTTAAAACCTCTAACTATGCATTTGATCACTGTCTCTATGCATATAAAACTATGCATACATTTCCTGTTCCTACAAATACACACACTATTTCTGGGCATTTGAAACTGCACATCCACAATAGAGAGTTGTTCTTGAGATCTAGTACAAACAAACTTAACACTTTTGGATACCCATTTTGTCATAGATTTCAATTCTTAGGTCATTCAAGCCATACACAAATATCTCATATCTATTTCAAACATTCCACTTACATCTCATACTTAGCCTTCCCCAAGCAAAGAAAAATAAGATTTTCCCAAAAGTATTATTGAGATCTTCTTATTCAAACATTTTAGTTAGTTTCCCTATTAGGATCAATCATCCTTTATCTAGGAGCTACACTAAACATCTTCACAAAGTTAGTCTTTATCAATAGTGATTTCTATCATCCCTATTTGACTTACTTTAGATCAACACTTTGATAGCTATACATCCTAGCTCATATTATTTGAACAAAGATCAAAACAACCCTTAGAAAATCCTACCACCAACACATTCAATCCAATATTTCACCCAACCAACACCCCATCAAAAACATCACTTATATCTACAAGTCTCTCATCCAACTTCATTCATATCAAACTTTGTATGGTTAAAACTAGGTCTCAAGCTAAAAGACAAAAAGAAATGGATCCATCCAATAGTAGTGTACACTCTTCTAGTGATGGAGAGGAAGAAATCCCCTAAGAAGAAATTGTCAGCACCTTACAAGATCCAAAATTTCAAAAATTAATGGATAAGGTCATAACAATGGACCCACACAAATACTTCCTTTTTCTTTCACAACAAGGAGCCAAGTTACCCTCTGATTTTGACATTACTGAATTGAGACAAAACAACCCAATCAAATGAAACTAAAGCTCCCATGAACGAAAAGGCTAAGGATATGACAAATTCGTTAGAGACACTGACGTAACAAATCCAAACCTTACAATAATTTGTGGTCTTACAAACTGGATCCTCCACAAAACATTAATCACTAGAGGATATATCTCCATTTCCTTTTGACAAAAGATTGGTTATGGTACCTTTCCCTTCAAGATTTGAAGTCCCTAAATTTGACAAATATAGGGGGAAAGGTGATCCTCATGACCACATTAGAGAATTCAGTGTTGCATGTTTAGAAGTTGCTCACAATGAGACATATCTGATGTGACTCTTTCCATGTAGCTTAGGAGGTCAACCCACGGAATGGTTCTCACGTCTACCTCCTAGAATCCGTACATTCAATGAACTAGTGGACAAGTTTGTCACTCACTTCTATAACATTTAACATGAGATTTCAATGTTAGTGTGATTAGTGAAATCAAAATGAATGGAAAAATGTAAAACAAATGCATAAACACAAGTATTATACCTTTAAGATGACCCACAAGTCTAAGATGAGGAGAGTGTTACACCTAAACACCCTAGCTTTACCCAAGATGCTCAAATGAGATGTGAAATGCTCTCAACCTATGCAAATCACTAAATAGACCTATCTCAAGAGGAGAGATTTTGGCATGATAACTTTTCTTAAATTTTGTGTATGATCAAATGGCTTGAGGAGTGTTGTATTTATAGGCATTTTTGAAGAAGATTTGATCCAAGGGTGGAGATTGATTTGGAAGATCAATGGTGGATTATGAAAGTGATGTGGAGGGCCTAGATTCAATCTTAGAAAATGAAGGGCTAGGAATAAAGATGAATTTTAAATTCATCTTGGGAAAGGGGTGGAGTTAATGAGGTTGGGTGAGATGGATTAGCTGTGAATTTAAAATTCACATGGGGAAGACTAAAATGAATTAAAAATTCATTTGGAGAAGAGTGGGATTAAATGCTATGACATGTGTAAGAGGTTTTAATGAGGTTGGTTGGCATATGTGTATAAAAAATTATTTTATGTGGCATAGATAATAATTTTTTATTTGAAATGTGTGGGGAAGGGTGTTAATTAGGGTTTGACCATTTTAATCAAGGTTATTAGCCTAATTAATATGGCTGGAAAAAATTAGGAAATGGATTAGTGAGGGGTCAAGATTAATTAAATAGGGTTTTATTTAATTAATCCTAGGTCTAGGGTCATGTAGGTTAGGCTAGCTAATTAAATAATAGATATTTAATTAGCTGGGATAGGGATAGGTTGATTAATAGGCTAAATTAATTAGATAAACATGATTTACCTAATTAATTAGGTTTAGGAAAAGGGGAAATTAATCAAATAAATATTTGCACATTTATTTAATTAATGGGGTAATGTTAGACTATTGAATTAATTAAATTAATTCACTTTAGCAGGATGAATGGAGGAAAAATAGATGTTGAATATGATAATTAATTAAATAAAAATTTAATTAATTGTTTGGAAGGGGAATTGGTGTGTTTAGTGATGTTGGGAGTTGATCTGATGGTGAAGACATTTTTAGGTGTCTACATTTGCCCCTCTTTGATGTGGCATCAAGACCTAGCAGGGAAATGGCATCAAGTCAAAGAAAAATATGCCCCAGCTGCCAGGAAGGAATATAATGAGTGAGGGATGCCTCCTCGAGAGGTTGAGTGAAAAAATAATTATTTTTTGGGTGAACTCTCGAAAGGATGAAATGGAGGTGAAAGTTAGATAGAGGATGGGAAAATAGGTTGACAGGAAGAAAAATGGGTGAAAAAGGTTGTGATCTGCACCCTGGAGAGGAAAAAGTGCATGGAAGGATGACATGGCTTGCTATAAATAGAAAAGTGGGCCCTAAAAGTGCCACATTTGCACACATAGAGCCACTTGGACCAAAGAGAGGAGAGAAAAGATGGCACATTGCAATCCTCTTTTCCCACACTTTGAGCACTTGTCTGAACGAGTTCAGTCCTATCAGAGAGCACCAGAGGCTGGCACCCAGGTAGGCCTAAACCCTAGATTTGTCATTTTTTGTGTTCATTGCATTTATTATTTCAAGAAAATGGATTTTAGGGTTTTGGCGATATCAGGAAACCGATTAGAGCCAAAAGAATGTGGATTGGCACCATCCTCTGGAATGGTGCTATCCATTTGCGGGAGAAAAGGGAGAATCAGTGCCAAAATAACTCATTTTGGTGCCATTGTCTGCATTGGTGCAATATTGCACAAAGTTAGGGTTTGGCAAAGTGGCACCAAATAGGCAGGATGTGGCGCAATCATCTCGATTGGAACCATGAAGGAAAGTGGTGCCATCTAGGAAAGTGGCACCATCCAGTGGATTGGCACCATGTGGAGTTGTGGCACCATTTGGGAAACTGGTGCCATCAAGCGGATTAGCACAAAAGATGAAAGCGACACTATTTTGCAAAGTAGCACCTTTTGTGCAGGTAGTGGTGCCATATAGGGGTTGAGTAGCATTGTTCATGAGATTAGCACTAAAAGGGGATTTTGTAGTGCCAAATTTAATTTGGCCCTCTATATGGGGGATATTTAGAATAGGGAGACTGATTTAGAAGAAAAGATGGGTTTTTTTAACAAAGACTTGGTGGATGTAGGTTGTTGGAGGGTTTATAGGCTCGTGGGAGTGACGCGTTCCTACAGTGATGGCCTTGTTCTAGGTTTGATGGATTGACTCAGGCCCGATTGGCAGATTTGGGATTGTTAACAGTGTCAGATATGTCTGTGCTACAAGCACATTGGGTGATGATGATGGTGGTTGTCAAGCGATTTCACCTAGAGACCTATTCCTTTCACTTCCCAATGGGAGAGATGATGATCATGCTTGAGGATGTATATGACATCCTCAAGTTGTTAATTCATGGAGATCGGGTGGTTTATGATATGAGGAGGGGGCGACCAACCCTACATAGAGCCTTTGTCCCAGGTCATCCAGAGCTCTCAGGAGACCGACAAGAGATGAGATATGAGGAGACATTGGTAGCGGGTGCAGATCACTTCACCTTGTTTCTCTGTGCATTGATCGGAGGGGTAGTGATGTCGAATCAACAAGGTAGAGGTTTTGCGATTGGTTGGGGACTGATGATAGAGGGCATGGTTTGCCATGGGATAGTCTATGCCTGGGGGCCAGTTATGCTAGCACGGCTATATCATGAGATGCACACCTGTGTGTATCATTATGATTATGTACTATCAGTTGGGGTCACACTATTACACGAGTGGGCATTTGAGCATATTGTGATCACCAGGCCAGATGGAGGGTATTACCATTGATAGTTTGAGGCCTACTTATTTTTATATCGGCATCCTATGGATTATTCAAACATTGGGTAGCTATGGTATTGGAAGTGGGCACTAGATGATCTGACTCATGTTATATGGCAACCCTACATTGGTGTTGAGCCTTGGACAGAGGATAACATGCACTTGCCTTATGCTATTCAGCTACGCTATTTGATGGGTCATGGGCGGCGGATGATTGATAGGTATCTACCGTCTTGGGTGATGCAATAGTTTGACATTCAACAGGATATGTCCCAGGAGATGGTAGTGTTTGCCCAAACATGGCAGGATCAAGTTTCATGGCTACCGGTCATAGACCCACAGGTAGCTCTAGCAGACATGGCAGCCTTGCAGTCGTAGCGGTGGGATTGGAGGAGTACAGTTGTAGATGTAGGGACAACATCTGCCTATGATTAGTGGTGGGTTACTTGGAGGCCAATCCATTTGACTGATCTGATAGAGGAGCCAAATCTGACTATGGAGGATGTGGGAGATATCATTGAGGAGTTTGTGGTAGAGGAGGTAGAGGAGGAGGAGGAGGAGGATGAGGAGGAGGAGGGGGAGGATGGGGCTGGGGGTCGGATGGGAGTTTTGGTAGCAATAGTCCAGGCACAGGCAGGGTGAGGTAGGTGGGGGAGAGGAGTGAGAGGATGATTACTAACACCACCCCTAGAGCCATAGCTATAGGGCCAGGAGGAGGAAGAGCAGCAGTTGCCACAACAGCAGGAGATAGATGTGCAACACGTACCAACATAGCAGGTTCAGGTTGGGAAGGTGCCAGGTCAGTGAGCACCTTAGCAAAGGGCATCAGGATGTTAGGGATAGAGAGCAGATAGGGAGCTTATGCCCACTCCATAGGTACCTTCACAGCAGCAGGCACAAGCAGTCGTTACAGCACAATAGACACCTAGGTTGGAGGTGGGGCATAGGAATGTGTAGCAGCAAATTCCTAAGACTACCATGGGATTCATAGGGACTGGGTAGGCAGAGATGCGTAGCTCATATGTAGGGGTTGGTATAGCTCTGAGAGAGTGTTCCTCTCATCGGTGTACCTAAGGTGAGGATGAGGAGATACTGACCCTGCGAGGACAGGTTGCTAGTTTACAAGAGACCTTAGAGAGGCGAGAGCAGGAGTTAGTGCAGTTGTGAAGCGTGGCTACATTATTAGATGGCTCAGATCGACAAGTGGGTGTGTTACAGGCATAGTTATCATAGGGACAGGCCTAGATAGCCACCCTGATAGGTGAGAGGGATGCAGAGATAGCCTAGCAGTAGGCTATAGAGACGAGGGCCCAATAGGCAGAGGGGCAAGTGATGAGTTTGCAAGGAGCTGTAGTAGGTACTGGCATGGGTCTAGTGTTGGTATTGATGTAGACACAGATTACCCAGCTGTAGGGACAACTTGTATAGGCACAACGCGAGCTCTTGGAGGAGGGTAGACAGGCCGAGTATTACTATGGAGCATATTGCTCGGTAGTACCCGAGGGTCAGCGTATGCCTAGCTATTGCCAGTGCAGCGGATCCAGGATGTCGGTGTTGCATAGATCCAGATGGTCCATTTAGTTTGTACAGCAGCCTATGGGCCCCCTACCATAGGTGCCACAACAACCACCACAGCAGCAGTAGCAATAGCCCAAATCTCCCATTGAGTCAGGTAGGAGATCATCATCCTGGGGCTGACATATATTGTTGTACATTTTTGAGCCCTTTGAGGCCTTTTACATCATGACTTGTATTATTTTGAGCTATGTACATTATGTTTTTGGCAATGTATTATGACCCTTGATGATCTATGATGATTATAGTTATGCATTTATGCTATGTTAAGGATTATGTCGATGTATGCTCCTATGTTTCATGATGATGTTTATGTTTATGAATGCATTATGTGATGTGATGCAGTTATGGTTTTATGCATATTATGATGTGATGAGTTTATGAGATGTTATGGATGTACTAATGATGCAGATGATGATATAATGTTATGATTTATGTATGATGATAATATATGATGTTATTATTTTCTTATGATTTATTGGTGGGATTGCTACCTCATGTCGACCACATAGTTGCATAATATGATATGATGTTATGGTTTATTTGTGATGATGATGTGATGGATGTTTTTATTTATGTTATATTATGTGATGCTATGAGCAATGATGACACTGATGGTACTTAGCGGGCTTGCTGTCAAGCCCTTATTAATGGTAATTCAATGCAGATATTAATTGTGGTAATGATTTTATGATGTTTCTGATATCTGACATGATCTTGTAGATTTATGGATGGATGCTTTATTGTGATGCTTATGATGTGTGCATGTGGTACTTGGCAGGCTGTATCCCTCATGTCTTCATTATTATGCTATGAGTTGACTTTATTTCATGGATGAATGATGTTGTAAATGTAATGCTTATGATGATGATGTATTATGCATGATGATGTATTTTTGCCTATGTTATGTATGCATGTTTTGATTATGGATTATGATGTGGATATAAATGTTTAGATTAATAAAACATTTATTATGGATGCAACATGTAATGAAATGGGAATATATGCTCACCTTAATAAACATATATTATGTATGCAAATGTACTAAAATGAAAATGTAATGGTTTAAGTGATTATGATAATGCAACTAATGGCCCTATGTAATGATTTATGAAGTGATCAAGTCATGACACATGTGATGTTCTTGTACAACCATGGATGATGGGGCTTGGTGGTAGGGGAACTAGTTTATGGGTTGGGTAAGGGTAGGTTGGGTAGGTTTGGGGGAAGGGAATGGGCTGGAGGGAAAGGCAGTTGCTAGGTCATGACATACCACATCATTGAGGGGAGGGGATTTGTTTTGGTTCTGTATGTGTTAGATTGGGTGAAATGGGTTGAGGGTAGGTGAGAAAGGGGGTTAGTTAGAAGGAATGGAGGGGGGAATGGATAGATGGGGGGTTTAGAAATCTAGGCCTAGATAGTATGGTTGGATGAGTGTTGAAAGGTGAATTGAGCTAGCTATAGTAGTTGCATAAGATTAACTGAGAGCATTTCTCAATTTATTGTAGCAATATAGGATACATTTCACAAAGGTATGAGATGACTTAGGTGATGATATATATCCCACAATTGCATGGACTAGACTCACAAACAATAGGTTGATTTCATGCATGCCCAAGGTAGTATAACCTTGCCTAGCCAAGGGAAGGGGACTCATAGTCATGAGTATTCATAGTACATATAAGGTATTAATGCCTGTATATGCAAATGAGGCACACCATGTTATAACTGATCCAAGCTTCAAGAAATGAATACTATTCTTGGAGTAATGAAATCCACCCACAAGCATAGCATGTAGAAACAAGCAGGAGAGTGAAATGATTGAGGGTACTTAACAATTATTTCGCCCCTACAAACAAAAGTGAATTGCATGTTATTTGACAACCATTATGATAATAGTGCAACATGTCTAGTCAATGTTGCCTATCATCATACTAGTTGAAAGAAAGTTGTTTTCCTGCATTCAGAAGATAAAAATAAAGAATCAAAAGACCAACAAAAAGAAACAAAAATCCATTGTGTGCTCTTGCAAAGATAAGTGTTGATAGGATGACAGATTCTTTCCATTGTAGGAATGATATATCCTAGGACACGAATTGGTTGGATTTTGTTGGATAATTTTTGAAAGGTAGGCAAAAGAGCAGTCAGGCCATGTGTTGGATTATAGTTGGTATGTTGATTAATGATTTTTACGTAAGATACGATGTTTTGGACATATGCTTAGCATGTGTATCATTTGTTGGATCTAGCAAGCTTGGTGAATAGGGACCATCCAAATGGGTTGGATGGGTGCATCTTATGTACCTGAGTACTGGATACTTCCTTCATATTCCAAACTGCTACATACCCTATGTCCATGGGATCAAGGTACTTTCAAGATGCGGGTGAGATGAATATGTAGTTCTGGCAAGACTTGATGATGTGGGAATTGTTTGGGATGGATGTGTTGATGAGGGGATGTGTGATGATGATGCGATTATTTTTTGTATTTTTCTACTTTTCCCAATGTTTTTGTATTTTTGGATTTTGTAATTTTTTTGGATTTTCTAATGTTTTTGGATTTTTGGATTTTCTAATGTTTTTCGATTTTTGGATTTTCTAATTTTTTGGATTTTTGGATTTTCTAATGATTTTGGATTTTTGGATTTTCTGATGTTTTTGGATTTTTTGGATTTTGAGATGTACAGGAGGAAGCTTACAAGGATCCTAGTTCCATGGGTTAGCCTTGGATGGGATGATGCAGGGTGGGTGATTGATGTTTCATAACTCCAAGTCATGGAAGGTGTTTGATATGGGGTGTCGTGATGGAGAATAGAGCTTATCAGATGGTGGAACTTGCCACTACACATGGTGCCTAAAATAGGTTTTCACCATGGTACCAATCCAAGACGTCACTGAAGTGATTTTCAACATTGGACGTCTTTATTACACTCAGGTTTTTCTTGATTTTTTTAATTTTTTTTATTTTTTTGTATTTTTTCTTGGGATACTTGATGGGTTATGCATAGAATGTTTTCAGGTGCAGAATATTCATGGGCTCATCCAGAGGCTACCCCTCAGGTGTTGCAAGCTAATATACTCCTGATCCATAGCTGGCGGTGATGACATAAGGTCCCAACCAATTGGGTTCAAATTTTCCTTTCTTAGGGCATTCTTGCATATTCTTCTAGTTTTCCATGAGGACAAGATCACCTACTTCAAACTTGTGGTTCTTGATTTTCTTGTTGTAGCTTCTCCGTAAGTGATTTTGGTAGGCCTACAGATGGTTGAGTGCATCCATGTGTTTCTCATCCAATAGTTCCAGCTCATGCAACCTTGCAACTTGGTACTCCTCATCAGTAATTATGTTCTATAGGGATAATCTCAGTGATGGAAGCACGACCTTAATAGGTAAGATGGCTTCAGATCTGAATACTATGGAGTATGGGGTGGCTCTTGTTGGTGTGCGGATACTCGTGCGGTAGGCCCATAGGGCAGGATTGAGTTGAAGGTGCCAGTCATGGCCAACTTCATTAATTGTTTTCTTCAAAATATGTAAGATGGTTTTGTTTGAAGATTTAGCCTGACCATTACCTTGGGGGTAGTATGGAGTGGAGAAATGATGTTGGATTTGGAATTTTTCACATAGGGTGCAAACTTCCTAGTTTTTGAATGGTTTCCCATTATCTGTGATAATGGAATGGGGGATGCCATAACAACATATGATGTAATGAAGGATGCACTTGGATATTTGGATTCTGGTGGTGAAAGTGAGTGGAATTGCTTCCACCCACTTAGTGAAGTATTCGGCGGTAGTGATGATGAACTTATGACCATTAGAGGATGGCGGGTGAATCTTTCCTATGAGATCGAGTCCCCATTGTGAAAAGGGCCACAAAGTTGTTATCGGCTGTAGTTCCTATGATGGTACATGGATGAGGTCCCCATCATGTTGACATGGAAAGCACTCTTTCACAAAATGGTAGGTATCTCGCTCCATGGTTGGCTAATAGTACCCTGTTCTCAAGATCTTTTTAGCTAAGGTAGGTCCACTTGAGTGTGCCCCACAAATGCCTCCGTGTACATCTTGCAAGGCCACTTCAGCTTCCCTAGAGTCTAAACATTGTAAAAGTGTACTATCAAGACTCCTTTTATATAGGATGTCACTTACGAGAGTGAATCTAGAGGCTGGGCAGATGAAGCTTTTTCGTTGTGAGGCTGATAGGTTGGGGGGAATGATGTTATCATGGAGGTATAAATATGTCTCTTGATACCAAGGGGAGAGGGGACCAATAATTTTACACACCAGTTTTGATTAGGGAATGTCATAGGCTGGTATATGGAGTTTTTCAATTAGGAACTCACACTTCTTACTGTCTTTCTTCATGTCTACCAGGGATCCTATTGTGGCCATGGCATCTGCAGCTTTGTTGTTTAGCCTTGGAATTTGTTCAAAGTGGATGTCATCAAAATAATCTTTAAAATCATCCACCATCCTTTTGTAGGGTAGGAGCTTATCATCCTTAGTTTTATACTCATTGTACACCTGTTAGATGACCAGCTAGGAGTCTCCATAGACCATGAGTTTCTCAATCCTCCATTGGATTGCCATACAGAGTCTTGTGATAAGAGCCTCATACTTCGCTACATTGTTTGTGCATGGAAATGTAATCTTGTATGACTTTGGGATGGTATCTCCTTGAGGGGTAACAAATAAAATACCTACCCCTGAGCCTTAGTGTGTATAAGACCCATCAAAGTACATTTCCCATAGTTTTGCTGCTGGTGCTACAGTCAAAATGGATTCATCAGGAAACTCTACAAGTGTACGATGCTCCATGGGGATAGGTGCCTTAGCTAACTGATCAGCAATGACTTGTCCCTTAATGGATTTTCTTTCTGTGTACTCAATGTCAAACTTTCTTAAGATCATTACCCATTTAGCCATTCGTCCAGTGAGAGCTACTTTGTTTAGTAAATACTTCAACAGATCAATCTTGGCAATGAGCTTAGTCTTATGATTGAGCATGTAGTTCCTCAACTTTTGTGAGGTGAAGATGATAGCTAAGCATGCTCAATCAATGTAAGTATAGTTTAGCTCATAGGTCACTAAGGTGTGGCTGATATAGTAGATTGCCCTTTCCTTCCCTTGTTCATCATGTTGTGCCAATAAGGCCCCCATGGTGCAGGAGCACCTACCTGATAGCTGGCCTCCATGAGGCAGTTAGTTTGTTTTAGGTCTGGTTAATGTTTCCAAGAAGGTCTGATAAGACCAATGCATGTAATAAGGTCATGTTGACCATACTTTACTATTTTTAGATAGTTTCTTAAGACAGCTGTTATGTTGTAGGTCCGGTTGGATCTCCCAGCCGCCTGGAGAGATTTCCCAGCCGCTTGGAGTCAGGTTAGTAGTACTCGCAAGAGTTCCTATTTATGCATGAGGATCGGTTGGTTTTAGACATAGATGTTGAGAAGCTAGGTTGGAGAGAGTGAGACAGAGTACTGTATTGCATCTTTTGAAATCAATAAAGATCCTGTTTGTGTTCATTTTCTGTTTGATCTCCATTGTGAAATCGATTTGCTGTTTTGGTGGTTTCATGGATTCGCTGATCCATTCCACCGGTTGATTCGTCGAATCGGTGGAATGGCCATGTACAGTAGTGTAGGATTTAGTTTGCATTTTGTATTTGTTCATGTGCATGTTTGCAAGATCGCGATCGAGATGTGTTGAGAACCCTAGCATGGGTATGTGCTAGGTCGTGCTGGTTGTTAGAGTCTGGAAAGTTGTCCAGGAAGCGGATCGGGTCACCTCAGGAGGTTCAGCGGATCGAAATTCGCTAAGGTTGGAAAATCCATCGCAACGGCATCATCAGGATATTTCTGCGTATATCCTGCAGGTACTTCGGGCGTCATCCGAGTAAGTGGAGATGAGCATGATGCAGTCGATTGCATAAAGTGAATGTGCATTGGGGTGATCATCATCAGGTGTTACCGAGGAGGAGCGTATCGGCATAAGGTAGAAGATCGGGTTGATAAAACCATTGCGGGCCGATAATGTTAAGTTTGGCTGACAGCAGGATATTGAAGGAACTGCATGTGACGTCATCGTCATCAGGATATCAGGGTGACGTAAGCATCGAAGGAAGGGTGCATGAGGTTGTCATCATCAGGATATATGGAGGGAACCGGATGTTCTATATCCCGCTGATGAACATGATGTTGAACATCATGATGATGAAGATAGAGGTTGGCGATAAGATGAACAGTGATCGTCAGGAGGATGATTGCGCTTGCCGAATGTGATGATGCTGCCGATAGCCGAATATGATGATGCTGCTAACAGGCGAAGGGTTGAAGGCTTGTCATCAGGAGGATATCGGTCGGCAGAGAAAATATGATGATGCTGACAGTGTTAAGGGAAATATGATGATGATGATGAAGGGTTGCAGACATCCATGCTGTATGTCAAGGTTTTAGTGTGGATGCCTCTGCATCATAGTGGTATCAGAGCTCAGCAAAAGGTCTGGGCTGTTGTGTGTTGATTCTGTCACCGAAAGGGCAGAGGTAGAGTTGATTCTGTCACTGAAAGGACAGAAGTAGAGGAGTGAGAGGTTGACAAAATGCCTCCGAAAGGTAGTGGTACTGCAAGGGAATTGCAGGAGATGAAGGAAAAACATGCCAAAGAGATGAGGAAGATGAAGGAGCTTGCTGAAGCACTTCAAGCCAGGCTTGTAGCCTTGGAAAAGAACAAAAAGAGGGAAGTGGAAGACAGTGAGTCTGAAGAAGATGAAGATGCTGTTGAAGAGTATGAAGAGGTAGCTGAAGATCTGGATGCTGAAGACCAGAGATTTGCAAAACTGTTAAAGGCAGTGCAGAGTGATAAACCTAAGGTAAAGGTTGATGTTTCCAAGTATAATGGAAGTTTGAAGGAAGATGAGTTACTGGATTGGATTGCTGCACTTGATAATCACTTTGAATGTGAAGATGTTGCTGAGGATCAGAAGGTAAAGATTGCAAAGACCAAGTTAGGAGGTCATGCTTTGGTATGGTGGGATTATGTACAATCCGAGAGAAGGAAACAAGGGAAGTCAAAGATCACTTCATGGGATAAAATGGTAGCAAGGATAAAAGGTAAATTCTTGCCTAAGGATTATGAAATTCAGATGTTTAAGAAGCTGCAATTTTTAAGGCAGAAGGAAATGGATGTGAAGGCATATACTGAGGAGTTTTATAAATTGAGTATGAGATCTGGTCATCATGAGAATGAGGTAGAAAAGGTGGCTAGGTACTTGGCTGGTTTGAGATTGAACATAGAGGATGAGTTAGTTTTGGCTAACCCTAAGAGTGTGGAGGATTGTTATCAAATGGCAATCAGGATTGAAGAAAAGATGAATAGGGGACAAGATAAGTCCATGAGAGGAAGAGGAAGCAATATGAGGGGAAGAGGAGCAGCCCCTACAACAAGGCAAACCAATGAGGGTCAAGAAGACACTGGTAAAGGACAGGGACAGTCTGATTTCAGAGGTGGATGGAAAGGTAATAAAGGCAGATTTGGAAGTGGTAGAGGTTCTACTACATTTTCAGGCAAGTGTTACACCTGTGGTGAGTTTGGTCATCCATTTTTCAAATGTCCAGAAAACAAGGGTTCATCATCCAGAAATGATAGAACGAATGACAAGAAAGTACAACTTGTGCAAGAAGAGAAAGTAGAGCAAAGTGTGCAGAGTTCAAACACTTATCAAGGAGATTATGGATATCCTGAGGAGGGAGAAGCATTGATGCTAAGGAGAATTAGTTTGCAGACATCAAAGGATATGATGCAAAGAAGAGCTCTTTTCAAGACCACATGCAAGAGCAAAGGTAAAGTGTGTAAGGTTGTCATTGATACTGGTTCAACAGACAACATGGTATCTCAGGAAATGGTGGATAAACTGCATTTGGAAAGGATTCCACATCAACACCCTTACAAGGCATCTTGGGTGAGTGATAGTCAATCACTTTTTGTCTATGAACAGGCATATGTGGATTTTCAGATTGGAGCATATCATGATAGAGTTTTGTGTGACATTTTGCCCATGGAATGTTGTCACCTACTGTTGGGTAGACCATGGCAATTTGATAGGAGGGTACTGTATGATGGGTATGTTAATACCTACACCATCAAGAAAGATGGGAAGACTATTATGTTGATGCCATTGCAGGAAGATGCTGCAGCACAGGGGGCAGCCAAAATCATTTTAGTGGGAAAGAAGGAATTTGTGCAGATGCCTATAGGAGCAGGCATAAAGGCAGTTGAGGACACTGCAGGGAAAGGAGTTGTTAAGGACAACAGTTTGAAGAAAGTTTTAGTTGTGACTGACAGAGGTCAGCAGCAGGTTCAGAAACAGGTTTGCAAACAGCAACCAGTTGAGAGGAATGACAAGGATGTTGTCATAGTTGGGACTATTGTTTGTCCTATAAGAGTTGAAAGAAAGACAGAGTTGAACATTACAGAAGTTCAAGAGGCAATTCAGACAGAGGTTCTAGTCAGACAACCTGACAAACACAAGGTATGTGAGAGAAAGGCCTACATTGACAGGCATGAGGATTTACTTGCAAGAAAGCAAGTTACAGTTCAGAAGTCTTGGAGCAGCCAAGAGACAGCAGAGGACAAAGCTGGAACAGGTCAGAACACTGACATGACAAAGTGTAAAGGTGGAGGACTTCCACAACCTAACTCATGGGACATGAGTTCTTTTCTGTTGGGGAGTATGGTGCAGGAGCACCTACCTGACAGCTGGCCTCCATGAGGCAGTTAGTTTGTTTTAGGTCTGGTTAATGTTTCCAAGAAGGTCTGATAAGACCAATGCATGTAATAAGGTCATGTTGACCATACTTTACTATTTTTAGATAGTTTGTTAAGACAGCTGTTATGCTGTAGGTCCGGTTGGATCTCCCAGCCGCCTGGAGAGATTTCCCAGCCGCTTGGAGTCGGGTCAGTAGTACTCGCAAGAGTTCCTATTTATGCATGAGGATCGGTTGGTTTTAGACATAGATGTTGAGAAGCTAGGTTGGAGAGAGTGAGACAGAGTACTGTATTGCATCTTTTGAAATCAATAAAGATCATGTTTGTGTTCATTTTCTGTTTGATCTCCATTGTGAAATCGATTTGTTGTTTTGGTGGTTTCATGGATTCGTTGATCCATTCCACCAGTTGATTCGTCGAATCGATGGAATGGCCATGTATAGTAGTGTAGGATTTAGTTTGCATTTTGTATTTGTTCATGTGCATGTTTGCAGGATTGCGATCGAGATGTGTTGAGAACCCTAGCATGGGTATGTGCTAGGTCGTGCTGGTTGTTAGAGTCTGGAAAGTTGTCCAGGAAGTGGATCGGGTCACCTCAGGAGGTTCGGCGGATCGAAATTCGCTAAGGTTGGAAAATCCATTGCAACGACATCATCAGGATATTTCTGCGTATATCCTGCAGGTACTTCGAGCGTCATCCGAGTAAGTGGAGATGAGCATGATGCAGTCGATTGCATAAAGTGAATGTGCATTGGGGTGATCATCATCAGGTGTTGCCGAGGAGGAGCGTATCGGCATAAGGTAGAAGATCGGGTTGATAAAACCATCGCGGGCCGATAATGTTAAGTTTGGCCAACAGCAGGATATTGAAGGAACTGCATGTGACGTCATCGTCATCAGGATATCGGGGTGACGTAAGCATCGAAGGAAGGGTGCATGAGGTTGTCATCATCAGGATATATGGAGGGAACCGGATGTTCTATATCCCGCTGATGAACATGATGTTGAACATCATGATGATGAAGATAGAGGTTGGCGGTAAGATGAATAGTGATCGTCAGGAGGATGATTGCGCTTGCCGATAGCCGAATATGATGATGCTGCTGACAGGAGAAGGGTTGAAGGCTTGTCATCAGGAGGATATCGGTCGGCAGAGAAAATATGATGATGCTGACAGTGTTAAGGGAAATATGATGATGATGATGAAGGGTTGCGGACATCCATGCTGTATGTCAAGGT
The DNA here is from genome assembly GCA_027924645.1 of Cunninghamia lanceolata. NCBI lineage: Eukaryota > Viridiplantae > Streptophyta > Pinopsida > Cupressales > Cupressaceae > Cunninghamia > Cunninghamia lanceolata. The sequence continues at coordinate 2,711,159 of BSBN01001053.1, read as the reverse complement.
TTTAGTGTGGATGCCTCTGCATCACCCCATGTCCATTTTAGTTGTTGAGATGTATAAGAGGAGGGGCTCTCCTTGTTTGGGTGGAGTGAGAATAGGGGGATTAGCCAAGTACTTCTTCAACTAATCAAAGGCATCTTGACACTGATTATCCCAGACAAAGACTGTGTTTTTTCTAAGTAGATACTGAAATGACTAACATTTATCAGCAAGTTATGCTATGAATCGACTGATTTATTGGAGCTTGCCTTGTAGACTTCTCAACTGCTTGAGTGTTTTTGGAGGAGGCATCTCTGTGATGGCTCTAACTTTGGTGAGATCCACTTCAATTCCTCTTCTTGAGACTATGTACCCCAAAAGTTTTCCAAAAGTGACTCCAAAGACACATTTCTTCAAGTTTAGCCACACGTTGTACTGTTCTAGTCTGTCAAAGATTTTAGCCAACATGTCTAGGTGTTCCTCTCTTGTCTTGGATTTTCCCAGCAAGTCATCTACATAGTCCTCCATGATGTGATGGAAGAGGTCATGGAAGATGACTGTCATGGCATGTTGATAAGTTGCCCTTGCGTTCTTTAAGCCAAAAGACATCACGACCCAACATTATATCCCCCACAGCATATGAAGGATGTCTTATGTTGATCTTCTTCCCCAATCCTAATCTGATTATATCCTAAAAAGCCATCCATTAGGGATAACATCTCATGCCTTGCATCGAGGTCCACTATAATGTCAATGTTTGGTAAACGAAAGTCATCTTTAGGGCATGTTTTGTTAAGGTCTCTAAAATTCATGCAGCATCGAATGCCCCCAGTAACTTTTTCTACAGGTACTATGTTGGATACCCAATCATGGTAGTTTTTTGGTCAGATGAATATCGCATCTAGGAATTTCTTCAGTTCTGCCTTAACAAGGAGTGCAATCTGAGGATTCATTTTCCTTAGCTTTTATTTTACAAGTTTTGCATCAGGCTGCACTGCGAGATGATGAACAACCAAGGCAGGATCTAGCCCTAGCATGTCAACATAGGTCCATGCAAAATTATGGCTTCTTTGTTTGAAGAAAGCTAAGAAATTCTCCTATTCTATTGTGGTAAGGGATTCTGCTCTAAAGGTGATCTTTGGCGCTTCGTTTGTCCCAAGGTTCATTTCTTGTGATGGTTCTACAAGGATTGGTGATTTGTCAGGATATACTTTTTCTATCTCAAGAAGGCCCATGTTCCCATCTCCTAGCACCTCATAGAGGTTTTCACTAGGGGATACTTCTTTTATTTTGTCTTTTTCTTCACCTGAAAGTGTCACAGAGTGGTTTTCACTAGTGGTGTTTTTATTTTTATATTTTTGAGACTAGGAGCATGGGTGGTTTCTCTGAAATAAGAAGATGTAGCAAGTTCTATGATGTACCTCTTTGATCTCCAAGGGGGAAGTGATCTCTGACCCCCATCATTTCTGCAATTACCTCATCATTTTCAGCGACATCGAGGATAGGAGGTCCTTGTTGATCCCAATCAATAAGTTGTGGGTATACAAGAGGAAGGTCACAGGAATCAGATGGAGTGGTGGTCATGGTATAGATGGTGCATATGGATGACTCAAAGAATTCAGTGAAGTCAGTAAAAGAGTCTTGATGGTCTATTTTGTTAATGTTATCGACTATAGGGGAAACCTTAGCTACCTCACCTTTGATACATTCACCGCTAGTGAGGATATACTCTCGTTTTCCATACCCTAGCCCTTGAATCCAGGGATTTCTTATTTCTTGAATTGGCTCTACAATCCCCTATTCATGAAGATCAATACCGTCTTGTCCTCTATAGCCCATGTACTTGAAAATTTCTAGCCCTTTGCCATAGATTTCAGCTAGTATGGTAGGGGCTTCCTGTTCTACTTCTTCTTCTCTATACAACCAGGAGGATACATCTTCAAGCACATCCTAATCGAGGAGATGCTTTATTTCAAAGATGGGTGATGGTTTGCATTTGATGATGACTATAGAGACATCTTCTTTTGGGGCACCAAATGTTTTAGGATTGGGTAAAGTCCCTACACAAAAGGTAATGTGCAGGTCATATTCCCCACATCCCATGTCACTTATCTTGATTTTGACCTCAGGTGGTGGGGTTGTTTGTGATGTGGTGGTGATATTAGAAGGATCAATGTATGATGTGGATGATGTGGGGTTGGCTTGGGATGCAGACTTCTTGGTAGCATGGTTATATAGGCAGAAAGTGAGATCATGTCCTTCCAGGAAACTACAATATTGGAAGGGATGTGGATCAGCGTAAATAGTGACTTCCGCACCATTGTGCAAGAATTTTAGGCATTGGTGAAAGGTGGATGGAACAGATTGCATGTTGTGTATCCATGGTTGGCCAAGGAAAATGTTGTATGGGAGGTCAAGATCAAGAACTTGGCATTTTGTTTCCAAGATCTTCTGCCCTACTTTAATAGGGAGTTTGATGGTGCCTTCAGATAGTCTCTTAGTGTCATCGTATCCTTTTATGGTTATACTTTCACTGGAATCTACAACCACATCGGAGTATCCCAAATGTTTTAATAATTTAAGAGTGTAAAGGTTTAGGCTGGAGCCACCATCTATTAAGACTCTTTTTATGGTATGTTTGTGGATACAGACTTTGATGTGTAGGGCATCATTGTGTGAACCATAAGAGGTGAGAAGGTATTTCTCAAAGAAGGTTAAATGGTGAGGCAAAGTGATATGAACCACCATGGCTTGGAATTGTTCAACATTTAGGTTAATGGGGACTTGGGTTTCTATTAGGGCTTTGTCAAGGATTTCATTATGAAGGGGGGATGTATGGAGTAGTTCAAGAATGCAGATTTGGGTGGGGGTTTTACCTAGATGATCTAGGAGGTTGTATTTATGGGCTAATGGTGGAAGGATGGATGAACATTTTGGTTGATGGTTAGGCATAGATGTGGATGTTTGATCAGTGGTGGGAGCTACACGGATGAACACATGGCCACAATGGGTAGTGATAGCGTAATCAGGTGTCTTAGCTTAAAGGGTGATTGTGTTGACATGGTTGAAGGATTCTTCTATATGACCCACAATGGAATCATAAGAAGTGAGAGGTAGAGTGATGTTGTAAGCTTGGTTTGAGGATGAGGCCTTTCCCTTATTGTGGTTGATGAGTGCCAAGTTGCACCCATGAAATACATCTTTTTACCTCTCTTTTTATCCTTCTTGATTCCATCTTTCCTAATGTCTGCACCCGAATAGGCTAGCAAGATCGTTCTATTTAATGATTAATTGAGATAAATTACTTAAGATCACAATTTCTAATTAAAGGACTAATGTGCATGGGATTGATGGAAAAATGTAGAAAACTTCTCTCTTTTTGAATCAACAGGTGTAGATGCTCAGAATGATAATTTTGCGCATCTCCAGAGGTAGTCTTCAATGATCTTTGGAGACAATACCATAATACCATGACACCAGAAGTTTTGAAGTAAAGAGAAAAGCCTCTCCAGAGCTAGGTGGGAGTCTAGAGTATCTCTGGAGCTGAACAAAAAGGTCACAATGGTATCTCTAGAGCTACAGACATATCTCCGGAGCTGCAAACAGGGATAGATATCTCTAGCGCCTCTTGAGAGAAGGGCATATTTCCAGCATAAGCTGTCGATCAGGCACTCTCAGCAGTGATTGCAATACCCCTCATTTCAGTCAAATCATCACCTGAGTGGTGAAGGGTCATCTTCAGTTAACTGTTGGAGTTTTTATCTTTTTAAATTTTTTGCATGAGTTATGGATAAAACTGATTCAATATCCATATTTTCAGGGCCTCGCTACCCAAATGTATTAAGACTCAAACTTAGAATTCTAAGTGGACTTCTATTCCACTCAATCTACTTTTATTGCATGATTATTTTTCCATAGTTAGATAGCTAGTATAATAAAGAGATGGATGTCATCTCATAGAAGAACTGGTAGATAAGATAAGTGATATGTCATCACTCATTTTATATAGACTGATAGAAACAACAGAAAAGATATACAATGATTGGATTATTCTGATTCTCGGTAATCTCAATTTTTCTCTGATATCAATATTTTTCATGAATGCAAAGTGAATGGAATTGGACCGGATTTAGTTGTGATCTTCTTCTTTTGTGCTGATTCCCTACTGTAGCCTTTAGCCCCAAGGGTGTGGAGCAAGGGCCCACTCTCACCACCAAGGTAGAAGCCTAGTACCACTATTTTGTTACTTCAAATTTTGTTGTGAAAAGTATTTACTGATTTTGATAGATGGATGCATGTTGTTGTTTTTAAGATTGCTTTAAGCAACTTCCTGTTTAATTCTTTTTTTAGCATTCCTTAAATTCATTTAGTAAGTAGATAGATTAATCTCTTCAAATTGGTAGAAGTCTTTAAGATTAGCTAGGAAAATTGGTAACTGTAGAATCCCTAATTGCAGACAATCGAGGACACAACCCCTAGATTTTGACATCTGAAATATGATTAAATGATGAGGTACAACGACACCTTGTCAGTGGTCAAGTAAAGGATCCTTGTAAGCGCCAAGGTTGGCGTTAGATGATTGTTGTGGGGTTTCTTCAAGTTTGACTCTGCCATTGTCTATGAGATCTTGTATGCAATGTTTTAGCTTCATGCAATTGGTTGTTTTATGGCCCACAACACGGTGGTAGTCACAATAGTCATTTTCATTATACCATGTAGGTTTTAATTGATTTTCATTGTAAGGCTTAATGGGTGGAAGAGTTATCAAGTTATCTTTTAGAATTTTGTCCAAGACATTTTCGATTGGTTCTCCTAAGGGCGTGAATTTCCTTCAAGGGGAGTTATTTTGTTTTGGTGGGCCCTTGGGAATATTTACATTGTTGGTGATGGGTGTGCTTGGAGGTGCTTGGTTTTGGACATTTTGGAGGGCCTTCACGTTGGTGACGCCGTCGTTGAGAGTGTTCCTATTTTTGCCCCAAAAGTGAGGTTTCTCATTTGATTGTGCATTGTTATTACTTGTGTTTGGGACGTTAATGTTGACTTTATTGTTTGTTGTTGTTGTTGTTGTTACTGTTGTAGGATTTGTTATTGTATAACTTGATCAATCCTTTGGCAATAAGGGCTCTCTTGATGGTCATGCCCTTATCAATGACTTCTTCGAAGGTCGATGCACATTGAATTTGCAAATGGAAGCCCATCTCTTGATTAAGATTAGCCACAAACATTGTGACTAATTATTTTTCAGTGATCGGCCAAGGGAGTTTGCTTGCCAAGCCTCTCCATCTTTGCAAGAATGTGGCAAAGGATTCTCCACTCTTTTGTTTGGTGTTGCAAAGATCCATCATGGAAACTTCATGTTTGAATTTATAGGAGAAATGGTTAACAAACTTCTCTGTGAGCTTAGGAAAGGTCTTAATACGGGGAGGAAGATGTGCAAACCATTCGGTGGCTTGACAACTGAGGCTTCTAGGAAAGAGTCTCATTAGGTATGTGTCATTGTGTGAGACTTCAAGATAAGTGATGTAAAGCTCCCTAAGGTGTTCCCTAGGGTCTCCCTTACCTTTGTATTTGTCAAACTTTGGGGTCTCAATATTTTTCAGAAAAGGTGGCATAGGCAACATCTGATCAAATAGGTGTGGACATATATCCTCAAAAGAATATTTTTTATGCTTGCCACCATGTTGCATGTTATCCACCTTTTGGATTAGGGTTTGTACAACACTTGTTAGGACTAGTGTTAGGGGTGGTTGTCTAATGTATGTCTGTTGGTTGATGAGTTGTTGGAGGTTATGTAGAATTTGGTATTGGGATGTTTGGTTTTGTGGGATGGTGTTTTGATTTTGGTTAATTTGAGCGAGATACTGTTGGTATGTGTGAAGTTGTTGGAGAATGTGAGGTGGTAATTGTGGATTGAGACTATGTTGTGTAGATGATACTATGGGAGGTTGTACATATGTGAAATTAGATGGGTTGGTGTTAGATGGATTGTGAGGCAGTTGTGAGAGAAATTGACTCATGTAGGCTATGGTGTTGGGGTTGAGTGGAGGCACACTTGTGGAGGCACTTGTGTGTATGGGATTACTATGGATACCTAGGGTGATTTGCAGAATGGATATGGTTGGGTTTGATGTGCCAACAAGGTTGGTGGGATTTGTTATAGTTGAGACATTTGTGGGGTTTGTGGGATTTGTGACATTGGTGGGATTAGTGGGATTGGTGGGATTGATGATGTTGGTGGGATTAGTTGGATTGGTAGGATTTGTGATGTTGGTGGGATTAGTGGGATTGGTGGGATTTGTGATGTTGGTGGGATTAGTGGGATTTGTCTGAGATGTGTTGGGGTTAGTGTATGATGTGGAAGGTTGTGAAAATGTAGTGGGGTTGGTGTTAGATGTGGATGGTTGGGATTAGGTAGTGATGTTGAGTATTTGTGCACCATTTTTTAGAAGAAAATCAAGATATCTATTAGGGTTCAATTTTAAGACTCTATCAAGTATATCCATGTTATCAGGATCTTGCGTGAAGGTTACAACATCTTGATTGACTTGATTGATGGTAGTGTTTTGGGTAGATAGTGGTGGTGGTTGTGATTGTAAGAAGGCGAAGGGATTCACATTGAGATCATATGGGGGCATTTGCAAGACCGTGGGTAGGTTGGATGCTTCTTGGCCAATTGGTACATTATTTTGACCGGTTATAGACATTCCTATGGCCATGTTGTTTCCAAGGTTGGCCATCTCTTGATTTTTCTTGTGTTGGGACCTTGTTATGGGCATGCAAGGATATGGATTTTGATTGTGGGGTGGATGAAGGTTGAGACCTTAGAGAATTGATTTATTGAACCCAAAGAGGATATGGTGATGAAATGGAACAAAGATTTAGGTGCAAGAGAGTATACTCCCTATAATCTAAATCTAAGGGTGAAAGAGAGGTTATGGTGTGATTTTGATTATAGTTTTTGACCTTTGGGAGATAAGTCTCAAAAAGGTGTCAACCTAAGGATGGTAAGTGTCAAGGATATTGATTTCCACAAAAATTTTGGACCAAAATAATGGAGGATGGAGTAGATTTAAAAGGATGATTTGATGAGAGAGATTTTGGGGATGGTTAGATGATCCTTTCAACTAAGGAAAACCTTAGGTGACTTTGATGTTTGGTTAGGATAGATTTTGATGATGTTTTTGGAAAAGGATGTTGAAGTCAACAAATGAGCTCAAATAGGTCTAGATTTTGGTTGTTGTAAAATGGATGTTTTCTCTTTGCTTAAAGTAGACTTATGACCTCAAGCAAAAATGGATGATTATTTGACTTGAAGGTAGACTAATGACCAATCATGCAAAATAGGATGTGAAAGATAAAATCTAGATTCAACTTTAGCTCAAAGATTTATTTTCGATATAATTTTTGGTGTTGGTTGATGTTTTGATTATTAGATTTTGGATGTGTTTGGTGTCAAAGAGATGAATGGATTTGGGGATGAAATTGTAGAGGGATGTATTTGGTCCAAAAGAAGGTAAAAATGAAAGGGGATGAAAAGCTATGAAAAATAGAAGGATTATGGTTGGATTCAATAGTATGGTGAAGGGTCCAATAGTGGAAATGATTTATTCTCTAAGGTCAAAATGGGAATATGGATGAGAAATTTTGGATCAAAATAGATGTGGGTTTTGATAGATTTTGGAAAGGTGAATGTGGATTGTGGATAGGCAGATCCTAAAGGTCCCAAAAAAATTTTCTAAGGCTGTGGGTAAGTTGACCTATAAATAGCACCAAAACCTAGGTAGATGGCACCAAAACAGAAAGAAATGGCACCAGGAATGTGTGAAATAGTGCCAAAATATATTAGTGGTGGTTAATGTTTTGGAAAAAGGTAGATTTGATTTGGCAAATTTGGATTTTGATGGAGGTCAGATGTGTAGAAGTCTAGGACAACACTGAGAGGGGGGGTGAATCAGTGTTGTGTAAATTTTCAAATTTGTTTGCAAACTTTAAATTTCAAGACACAAAGAGAAAGCTATCATTGATTTGTCAAACACATATGCACATGACTGAGAATGAAGAAAGAGAACAAAACCTCATGAGAAAATCATACACACATAGAGAAGATCATGACACAAGATTTGCACAAGTGGAAAACCCTCTAGGGGTAGAAAAACCACTCCAAAATGGCCTCACTGGCTTTATCAAAAACCTCACTGGTTACAATGTTTAGAAGCACCAACTTCAAGGAGCACCAACCCCTAATACATTTAGAAGCACCAAATTCAAGGAGCACCAACCCCTAATACATACAGAAAAAACTTCAAAGTGTGTAAGAAATGATTCCCACTCAATTTGATTTGCACCATTATATTCTCTTGTTTCATCATACATCCTTATACTTCCTGTTTGATTTTCAAATCAAGACCATCTTCTTTTACTCACTTCTGCAAACAATCTCTTACAAATCTCTATAAACAATTATCTCTGCACATTCAATTTCAAACTGTGTCATACAATTTGTCTTCATATAAATTCATATTCAATACAACTGTATCCTTACACAAAAATCTCTGCACAAATTCAATGATATCTCTGCAAATTTATTTGGCTTCTTTGCACAAACATGTGTCTTTGTAAATATTAACACAAATTTGCAAAACAATTTAAATCATCTTTGTATATACACATAAATCCTCTCATCTTTTCTTTGAAAATAAAACCGATGCAAAATGTTTCATCTCACACACACACTATATATATATATATATACAACCTCTATATTTTTCATCTTTTGTATGTTTCATCTCTATCAATTTATGAAGTTGCATCAATGCACCTGAAAAACTTTGATATTCTTCCATCTCTGCATTTTCTTCTTTCAAAAAATCAAATCTCTTAAAATAACTTCCTCCTAAATATTCTCTCTACCAAGGAAAGTTTTTTTAAAAAGAATAATATCTTCCCATAAAGAATTGCCTTAATGACTCCACAAAAAATTTCCATAAAAAAAAACTCCTTTAGAAAAGACTAAAAATAGTCTTAAAAAAATCTTTTATATCTTCAAATTTATACCTAAAAACCTTTTATGATTTTTAATGCCCAAAATATATAAAGCTAACTTTTATTTTGATGTCATAAAAATATGACATAGGGGCCGATATCATAAAATCTCTAAATTTTTAAAAAACCATAATAATAGCTATCGAGCTCCCCTCTTCAAGTGATTCGTTGCCCTTTGAAATTTTAACTATAACCAATGATATTAAAGTTTTTAACTTTAAAGCAACACTTGCTCATTAGAACTCAAGACATGTGAAGACCGCTCTTTCAACATTCAAACATACCTATTGAAATGCATTTGGTACCTTTGGATCAATGGTTTGTAACTCCTTTTACCGAGAACACCGGTAGACTAGGTTAGGATGGGCTGGTTTCATAATGTATTTAGTGACATAAATTGTCACTTAAGTGACATGCTTACCTACTCAACCGGTCAACAACAAATTACAACATAAAGTAAATGACGAGTAGACAAGGGTATGAAGGGATGACTTAGGATTATGTTTAGGGTCTTTGACATAGATTTAGATGTTTAGGTATATGACACTTCATAGCATGAGATAAAAAAAAAAGATGAGACACCATTTTTAATTGCAGTATGTCACTAAATACTGTGTGACCAAGTCACTGCCACTACATATAATGTTACTGCATAAAACCATGTCAACCATGTCAAAACCAAGATCATCAACCTTTTATCACCAGTAAAGACAAGAACAACACCATAAGCATGTGTATACAGAGACCATGATGCCTCTGTCATTGGTATTGACATACTCTGTATCAACCTAAGTTTTGAACCTTATCATTATATTCACAACTCCAATTGATATCTACATCTGTAAAGATCATGACAAATTGTGAACACAGATTTCACTACAACATGACCACCTTTACATATGATGATGATCTTATATCTCTAATGATAATGACCCACTTCAAACAAGGATCACTTCATTGTTCTATCTTGATATGATGTCATAAACACATCCTTGTTCCAACCTTGATGAATAAGCATTCACACTGGCCAAGCTCCTAATTAGTGACCTTCAAATGTTCACTAATATCAACCCAAGATCCTGTCATAAACAAGATCAAATATGAACCAATATAAACACTAAACATGATAATCCATCCTGAGACAACTTTGAAGATATCTTGATCAAATCAAACCATGAATATGAACATGAACAACTCCTGTCAAAACTAACACATAGCAAACCTGCAAGACCTTTTTGACATCAATGATAATCAATCTCCATCAATCTCCCCCTTTGACATTGATGGTAAAACTTCATGAAACATTTTCTCTTTCTCCCCTTTTTTGACATCTGATGACAAAGGCTCAAACCTATTTGCTTCCCCTATGTTGAAATCCACAAACAAATCACTGAAACAAGTATGTCAATCTCAACATAATACCACTTCTTGACACAAATATGATGATGAAAACTTGGCATACCTCTGCACTCAAATACCAACTCCTTTGATGAACTTAAACTCTATGCAAGGATGTCATAAACACATGTCAACACATGAAGACCACTCTTTAGAAAACCTTCCCAAAACTTTCCTTTAACTACATCTGATTGTAGAATTTGATGAAATACAAGGCTCACTATCAATGACATAAGCAACTCTAGATTGTTATAGCTTCAAGCACATACCTGATACCAATTCAAAACTAGAGGCACACAATTTGCACATACCTTCCTAAACCATGAGGAAGACCAACAAAGAACATGTCAAATTATTACACCATTGATCACTTCTAAATGAACATTCATTCTGCAACCAAGAATGAAGATCATCCTCCTACACAAGATACCTTTTTGCAACACAATGTCAAATCTGATATACATTGCAATAAAAAAGAATTATTTCCTCTTGACTCTATAATACAGATCAGTCAGCCAATATCTTCTTGCAACAACACTTTCCAAAAACACATTAGATTGCAATACCATGACAATTCAATCTTTGTAATCATCAACATGATTAGGATCATTTGTCTAACAATTTGTGCATTTGAACTCCTGAAACACCTTTTCGATATCTTGAAAGCATAATGAGCCAAAGAACACCTGAATCACTGTCACATACTAAACATCAACATTGTCAGTAACACCATCATCAGCTATATGAATTTAATTTCATAAGATTGGTAAGAGTAAACATGACAAGATCACCATCACCTCCTGAAACTTCTTGGGAATAAATGATAGAACATGAATAACTCCCCCTTACTTCATGCTCTCAGTTATCCAACTAATGATGTAACTTGTGCAAGATGCACAAGTTTAGGATCCTTCTTGTCTTGACTTTGTTTTTGCTTCCACATTTTCACAGGTTGTTTCTTCCTCCAAGCCTTTATACCTTCTTTTCTTTTCAACCTTTTCAAATCATGTGAAGCATACAGTCTGCAATTGTGTGCTTTATGTCCAAGAGTGTTGCAATTATAAAAAACTATGTTACAATCATAATCAAATGAATGATAGTACCTTTGAGCACTCATGTTAAGCTTCCATGTAGGATCATACCTTCTATGCACTTTACAATTTCTTTGTATGTGTCCAACATTATTGCACTTGTAACAAATAATATTAGTATTCCTTCTGCAATTAACTGATTTGTGTCCAAATTGATTACAAGTATAACAATAATCATTAAATGAATAGTTATACATCTACATGTATGCTTGTCTTATAGTAGTAGGTTTTCTAAAATTCCTTCTTTGATTGTGCACAAATTCATCTCTAGTTTTTTGTTCAGCTTCACTCTTCCTTTTACCTTCTATGGCAGCAACGCAATGACTTAAATCAATTTTCCTTCTAGGAGTCTCTCTAGCTTTGGAACATTCCCCTTCTTCAAATCCTAAACCAGTAGTGTCCTTATGATGCTTTTGTTTGCCCAACATCTCATGCAACTTGTTTGAGCTATCTTCAAACACTTGATATTTCTTAGATAAAGCCTTGAGACCATCATACTCTTTTCTTAGATTGATAATATCACCCTCTAATTTCATATTCTCAATCCTTCTAACTTCAAGGTCAGATTTTGAAACATCTGCTATCCTCTTGGCTTCCTCAATTTCAGTCTTTAATCTAGCAATTAATTTGTCTGAATCATCAATATATGTCTTGAAAATTATAATCTGACATCTGACCTCTTCAAGGTCTGAAGATACACTTTCAAGGTCTAAAAGTGCTTTGTCTTTAGATTCTCTTTCTTGTTGTAGCTGCAATTTTAGTTTTTGATTGTCTCTCTTATATTTCTTGAGTTTAGTTAGAGCATATATGAGCTCTCCTTCCATATCAATCTCACAATCTTGTTCATCATATTCCTGATCATCATCACTTGTGATGTTAGCTTCTTCTAAATCTGATTGGGTTTGAACTTCAACTCTTTCATTTGAAAGTCTCCTTTCATTGCCACTTTCTTCACACACCAGAGTGTCCTCTTCTTTATCATTATCTTGATAAATTCATTTCAATCTCCACACATCCTGAGCTGTAACACAATCCATAACTTTACAAGAAACATCATTAGACAGAGCAGACAATATGACCTTCTTTGCAATATGATTACATTCAAGGTCTTCTTTGTCATTTCCATTCTCAAATAACATTAAAACATCATATCCTAAAGAGGATAAATAAATCTGCATTCTAACATACCAAACTAAAAAATTTGAACCATCAAACTAAGGAACTCCTGAAACTTTTTCTTCTAATACAATATTAGATTCAACTTGAGGAACATTTATATCAACAAGTTCTATATAAACCTTTGAATTTGATAAAGATGAAGAGTTTTGACTAGTCTAAGACTTGACAGTTTTCTTGCTCTTATTTCTTCTGCACTTACCCATTGAACTCCACACACAAGACCTACCCGAGCCTATTAGACTTCAAAAAGGGAATTTGGTTTTGATACCAATTGTAGGAGTCTATGACAACACTGAGAGGGGGGGTGAATCAGTGTTGTGTAAATTTTCAAGTCTTTTTACAAACTTTAACTTTCAAGACACAAAGAGAAAGATATCATTGATTTGTCAAACACATATGCACATGACTGAGAATGAAGAAAGAGAACAAAACCTCATGAGAAAATCATACACACATAGAGAAGATCATGACACAAGATTTGCACAAGTGGAAAACCCTCCAGGGGTAGAAAAACCACTCCAAAATGGCCTCACTGGCTTTATCAAAAACCTCACTGGTTACAATGTTTAGAAGCACCAACTTCAAGGAGCACCAACCCCTAATACATTTAGAAGAACCAACTTCAAGGAGCACCAACCCCTAATACATACAGAACAAAATGCAAAGTGCGCAAGAAATGACTCCCACTCAATCTGATTTGCACCATTGTATTCTCTGCGTTTCATCATACATCCTTATACTTCCTGTTTGATTTTCAAATCAAGACCATCTTCTTTTACTCACTTTTGCAAACAATCTCCTCTTACAAATCTCTATAAACAATTATCTCTACACATTCAATTTCAAACTGTGTCATACAATTTGTCTTCATATAGATTCATATTCAATACAACTGTATCCTTACACAAAAATCTTTGCACAAATTCAATGATATCTCTACAAATTTATTTAGCTTCTTTGCACAAACATGTGTCTCTCCAAATATTAACACAAATTTGCAAAACAATTTAAATCATCTTTGTATATACACATAAATCCTCTCATCTTTTCTTTGAAAATAAAACCGTGCAAAATGTTTCATCTCACACACTATATATATACAACCTCTATATTTTTCATCTTCTGTATGTTTCATCTTTGTCAATTTATGAAGTTGCATCAATGCACCTGAAAAACTTTGATATTCTTCCATCTCTGCATTTTCTTCTTTCAAAAAATCAAATCTCTTAAAATAAATTCCTCCTAAATATTCTCTCTGCCAAGGAAAGTTTTTTTAAAAAGAATAATATCTTCCCATAAAAAAATTGCCTTAATGACTCCACAAAAAATTTCCATAAAAAAAAAACTGCTTTAGAAAAGACTAAAAATAGTCTTAAAAAAATCTTTTATATCTTCAAATTTATATCCAAAAACATTTTATGATTTTTAATCCTAGAAATATATAAAGCTAACTTTTAACTTGATGTCATAAAAATATGACATAGGGGCCGATATCATAAAATCTCTAAATTTTGAAAAAATAATAATAATAGCTATTGGGCTCCCCTCTTCAAGTGATTCATTGCCCTTTGAAATTTTAACTATAACCAATGATATTAAATTTTTTAAATTTAAAGCAACACTTGCTCATTAGCACTCAAGACATGTGAAGATCACTCTTTCAACATTCAAACATACCCGTTGAAATGCATTTGGCGCCTTTGAATCAATGGTTTGTAACTCCTTTTACCGAGAACACCAGTAGACTAGGTTAGGAGGGGCCAGTTTCGTAATGTATTTAGTGACATAAATTATCACTTAAATGACATGCTTACCTACTCATCCGGTCAACAACAAATTACAACATAAAGTAAATGATGGGTAGACAAGGGTATGAAGGGATGACTTAGGATTATGTTTAGGGTCTTTGACATAGATTTAGATGTTTAGGTGTATGACACTTCATAGCATGAGATCAAAAAAAATAGATGAGACACCATTTTTAATTGTAGTATGTCACTAAATATTGTGTGACCAAGTCACTACCACTACATATAATGTCACTACATAAAACCATGTCAACCATGTCAAAACCAAGATCATCAACCTTTTGTCACCAATGTAAAGACAAGAACAACACCATAAGCATGTGTATAAAGAGACCATGATGTCTCTCTGTCATCGGCATTGACATACTCTATATCAACCTAAGTTTTAAACCTTATCATTATATTCACAACTCCAACTAATATCTGCATCTGTAAAGATCATGATAAATTATGAACAAAGATTTCACTGCAACATGACCACCTTTGCATATGATGATGATATTATATCTCTGATGATAATGACCCACTTCAAACAAGGATCACTTCATTTCTCTATCTTGATATGATGTCATAAACTCATCCTTGTTCCAACCTTGACGAACAAGCATTCACACTGACCAAGCTCCTAATTAGTGACCTTCAGATGTTCACTAATATCAACCCAGGATCCTGTCATAAACAAGATCAAATATGAACCAATATAAACACTAAACATGAGAATCCATCTTGAGACAACTTTGAAGATATCTTGATCAAATCAAACCATGAATATGAACATGAATGACTCCTGTCAAAACCAACACATAGCAAACCTGCAAGACCTTTTTCACATCAATTACAATCAATCTCCATCAATCTCCCCCTTTGTCATTGATGGTAAAACTTCATGAAACATTTTCTCTTTCTCCCCCTTTTTGACATCTGATGACAAAGAATCAAACCTATTTGCTTCCTCTATGTTGAAATCCACAAACAAATTACTGAAACAAGTATGTCAATCTCAACATAATACCACTTCTTAACACAAATATGATGGTGAAAAATTGGCATACCTCTGCACTCAAATACCAACTCCTTTGATGAAATTAAACTCTATGCAAGGATGTCATAAACACATCTCAACACATGAAGACAACTCTTTAGAAAACCTTCCCAAAACTTTCCTTTAACTACCTCTGATTGTAGAATTTGATGAAATACAAGGCTCACCATCAATGACATAAGCAACTCTAGATTGTTATAGCTTGAAGCACATACCTGATACCACTTCAAAACTAGAGGTACACAATTTGCACATACCTTCCTGAACCATGAGGAAGACCAACAACGAACATGTCAAATTATTACACCATTGATCACTTCTAAATGAACATTCATTCTGCAACGAAGAATGAAGATCATCCTCCTACACAAGATACCTTTTTGCAAGACAATGTCAAATCTAATATATATTACAATCAACAAGAATTAATTCCTCTTGACTCTATAACACAAATCAGCCAACGAATATCTTCTTGCAACAACACTTTCCAAAAACACATTGGATTGCAATACTATGACAATTCAATCTTTGTAATCATCAACATGATTAGGATCATTTGTCTAACAATTTGTGCATTTGAACTCCTGAAAAACCTTTTCAATATCTTGAAAGAATAATGAGCCAAAGAACACCTAAATCACTGTCACATACTAAACATCAACATTGTCAGTAACACCATCATCAGCTATATGAATTTAATTTCATAAGATTGGTAAGAGTAAACATGACAAGATCATCATCTCCTCCTGAAAATTCTTGGGAATAAATTATAGAACATGAATAACTCCCCCTTACTTCATGCTCTCAGTTATCCAACTAATGATGTAACTTGTGCAAGATGCACAAGTTTAGGGTCCTTCTTGTCTCGACTTTGTTTTTTCTTCCACAGTTTCACAGGTTCTTTCTTCCTCCAAACCTTTATACTTTCTTTTCTTTTCAACCTTTTCAAATCATGTGAAGCATGCATTCTACAATTGTGTCCTTTGTGTCCAAGAGTGTTGCAATTATAAAAAACTATGTTACAATCATAATCAAATGAATGATAGTACCTTTGAGCACTCATGTTAAGCTTCCATGTAGGATCATACCTTCTATGCACTTTACAATTTCTTTGTATGTGTCCAACATTATTGCACTTGTAACAAATAATATTAGTATTCCTTCTGCAATTAACTGATTTGTGTCCAAATTGATTACAAGTATAACAATAACCATTAAATGAATAGTTATACCTATACATGTATGCTTGTCTTATAGCAATAGGTTTTCTAAAATTCCTTCTTTGATTGTGCACAAATTCATCTCTAGTTTTCTATTAAGCTTCACTCTTCCTTTTACCTTCTGTGGCAGCAACATGATGACTTAAATCAATTTTCCTTCTAGGAGTCTCTCTAGCTTTGGAACATTCCCCTTCTTCAAATCCTAAACCAGTAGTGTCCTTATGATGCTTTTGTTTGCCCAACATCTCATGCAACTTGTTTGAGCTATCTTCAAACACTTGATATTTCTTAGATAAAGCCTTGAGACCATCATACTCTTTTCTTAGATTGATAATATCACCCTCTAATTATATATTCTCAATCATTCTAACTTCAAGGTCAGATTTTGAAACATCTGCTATCCTCTAGGCTTCCTCAATTTCCGTCTTTAATCTAGTAATTAATTTGTCTAAATCATCAATATATGTCTTGAAAATTATAATCTGACATTAGGCCTCTTCAAGGTCTGAAGATACACTTTCAAGGTCTAAAAGTGCTTTGTCTTTAGATTCTCTTTCTTGTTGTAGCTGCAATTTTAGTTTTTGATTGTCTCTCTTATATTTCTTGAGTTCAGTTAGAGCATATATGAGCTCTCCTTCCATATCGATCTCACAATCTTGTTCATCATATTCCTAATCATCATCACTTGTGATGTTAGCTTCTTCTAAATCTAATTGGGTTTGAACTTCAACTCTTTCATTTGAAAGTCTCCTTTCATTGCCACTTTCTTCACACACTAGAGTGTCCTCTTCTTTATCATTATCTTGATAAATTCTTTTCAATCTCCTCCACATATCCTGAGTTGTAACACAATCCATAACTTTACAAGAAACATCATTAGACAGAGCAAACAATATGACCTTCTTTGCAATATGATTACATTCAAGGGCTTCTTTATCATTTTCATTCTCAACTGACATTAAAACATCATATCCTAAAGAGGATAAATAAATCTGCATTCTAACATACCAAACTAAAAAATCTGAACCATCAAACTGAGGAACTCCTAAAACTTTTTCTTCTAATACAATATCAGATTCAACTTGAGGAACATTTATATCAACAAGTTCTATATAAACCTTTGAATTTGATAAAGATGAAGAGTTTTGACTAGTCTGAGACTTGACAATTTTCTTGCTCTTATTTCTTCTGCACTTACCCATTGAACTCCACACACAGAACCTACCCGAGCCTATTAGACTTCAAAAAAGGAATTTGGCTCTGATACCAATTGTAGGAGTCCAGGACAACACTGAGAGGGGGGGGTGAATCAGTGTTGTGTAAATTTTCAAATCTTTTTGCAAACTTTAACTTTCAAGACACAAAGAGAAAGATATCATTGATTTGTCAAACACATATGCACATGACTGAGAATGAAGAAAGAGAACAAAACCTCATGAGAAAATCATACACACATAGAGAAGATCATGACACAAGATTTGCACGAGTGGAAAACCCTCCAGGGGTAGAAAAACCACTCCAAAATGGCCTCACTGGCTTTATCAAAAACCTCACTGGTTACAATGTTTAGAAGCACCAACTTCAAGGAGCACCAACCCCTAATACATTTAGAAGCACCAACTTCAAGGAGTACCAACCCCTAATACATACAGAACAAACTACAAAGTGTGCAAGAAATGAATCCCACTCATTCTGATTTGCACCATTATATTCTCTGTGTTTCATCGTACATCCTTATACTTCCTGTTTGATTTTCAAATCAAGACCATCTTCTTTTACTCACTTCTACAAACAATCTCCTCTTACAAATCTCTATAAACAATTATCTCTGCACATTCAATTTCAAACTATGTCATACAATTTGTCTTCATATAAATTCATATTCAATACAATTGTATCCTTACACAAAAATCTCTGCACAAATTCAATGATATCTCTGCAAATTTATTTGGCTTCTTTGCACAAACATGTGTCTCTGCAAATATTAACACAAATCTTCAAAACAATTTGAATCATCTTTGTATATACACATAAATCCTCTCATCTTTTCTTTGAAAATAAAACTTGTGCAAAATGTTTCATCTCACACTATATATATATATATATATACAACCTCTATATTTTTCATCTTCTGTATGTTTCATCTCTGTCAATTTATGAAGTTGCATCAATGCACCTGAAAAACTTTGATATTCTTCCATCTTTGCATTTTCTTCTTTCAAAAAATCAAATCTCTTAAAATAAATTCCTCCTAAATATTCTCTCTGCCAAGGAAAGTTTTTTTAAAAAGAATAATATCTTCCCATAAAAAATTGCCTTAATGACTCCACAGAAAATTTCCATAAAAAAAAACTCCTTTAGAAAAGACTAAAAATAGTCTTAAAAAAATCTTTTATATCTTCAAGTTTATACCCAAAAACCTTTTATGATTTTTAATGCCCAAAATATATAAAGCTAGCTTTTATTTTGATGTCATAAAAATATGACATAGGGGCCGATATCATAAAATCTCTAAATTTAAAAAAAACCATAATAATAGCTATCGAGATCCCCTCTTCAAGTGATTCGTTGCCCTTTGAAATTTTAACTATAACCGATGATATTAAAGTTTTTAACTTTAAAGCAACACTTTCTCATTAGCGCTCAAGACATGTGAAGACTGCTCTTTCAACATTCAAACATACTCGTTGAAATGCATTTGGCACCTTTGGATCAATGGTTTGTAACTCCTTTTACCGAGAACACTGGTAGACTAGGTTAGGATGGGCCGGTTTCATAATGTATTTAGTGACAGAAATTGTCACTTAAGTGACATGCTTACCTACTCAGCTGGTCAACAACAAATTACAACATAAAGTAAATGACAGGTAGACAAGGGTATGAAGGGATGACTTAGGATTATGTTTAGGGTCTTTGACATAGATTTAGATGTTTAGGTATACGACACTTCATAGCATGAGATAAAAAAAATAGATGAGACACCATTTTTAATTGCAGTATGTCACTGAATTCTATGTGACCAAGTCACTGCCACTACATATAATGTCACTGCATAAAACCATGTCAACCATGTCAAAACCAAGATCATCAACCTTTTGTCACCAATGTAAAGACAAGAACAACACCATAAGCATGTGTATACAGAGACCATGATGTCTCTGTCACCAGCATTTGCATACTCTATATCAACCTAAGTTTTGAATTTTATCATTATATTCACAACTCCAATTGATATCTACATCTATAAAGATCATGACAAATTGTGAACATAGATTTCACTGCAACATGACCACCTTTGCATATGATGATGATCTTATATCTCTGATGATAATGATCCACTTCAAACAAGGATCACTTCATTGTTCTATCTTGATATGATGTCATAAATGCATCCTTGTTCCAACCTTGATGAACAAGCATTCACACTAACCAAGCTCCTAATTAGTGACCTTTAGATGTTCACTAATATCAACCCAAGATCCTGTCATAAACAAGATCAAATATGAACCAATATAAACACTAAACATGAGAATCCATCCTAAGACAACTTTGAAGATATCTTGGTCAAATTAAACCATGAATATGAACATGAACAACTCCTATCAAAACCAACACATAACAAAATTGCAAGACCTTTTTGACATCAATGACAATCAATCTCCATCAAGAGGTTGGTCAAATGTTGGAATGATGTTTCTTGGCAAGTTTTTGCAAACACTTCAAACAAAGAGCACTCAATAGACAAAGGTTTGATGTGATGTGATGAGCTCAATGTGTATGTTCAAGAAGCCCCTCAAGGCCCAAATTTCCACAGGTATAACACAATCAAAAACACTTGAAAACAATGCTTAAACTACCTAAGGTCAAGGTGAATGGCGACTTGCCAAGCCCACAACTTGGAATCTCTGACACAAATGTCAACATGCTAAGAAATACACTTGTCTCATTATATTGTCTTCTCGAGAGAGGATGGATAGGGGCCTCCTACACTGGAAGGATGACACAACCACCCTTTCCCCGAAAAGCTACGTATAGCTTATGCTAATCCAAGGATTTCCATCTCATCTCAAGGGAGCCATATGGTGAGAATCTTGGGGGTAAAACCAACTATGCCCTTGTCTTGAAACAAATAATAAAAAGGCCAAAAAAGGGTAGGCTTCTAACCAAAGGTGTTTAGTGGGGGAACATTCAGGGGATCAACAGTTACGAGTACTTGATAAACCACTTAAGGTTTTGACTAGCTCTACTAGGAGTTTCATATACACAAAGGTACTAGTTCCTTTCAAGCTAGCATCGAATGGTAAATGCTAATACAATTTGGACTTAGCTTTTGCCTTATCCTATTTTATATAGCGGACTAAATGAAAGTACCGCTTGGGTTTGCCAATGAGTTCTCCTTGTGAATGTGTCTCAAAGGAAGGCCCACTCTAAGAAAATGAAAAAGAAGAGCGTAGAACCGTTTCTCTTCACCCAAGATCTTTGTAAAAGGCAAGGGGAGAGGATACTTGGATTCTATCCCTTGGGTTCTACTAACAAATAATGTGCAAGTGCACAAGACACACCAAACAAGAGCTAATGTTCTTTTTAAACCCAAATTGAAGTGTGCCTAAATTTGTTGTTGCAAACACTTGTTAATTTTAATGCACCAAATTCAAATGTTGTCTATGCTAGGCTCACAAATGGTTCTTTTTAGGTACACCAAAATGAAATGTTTGTTTGAGGATTGTTTGTCAAGCAAGTGTTAAATTTTACTACACCAATTTCAAATGTTTTCTAAACTACCTAGCAAGGGTTCTTTTTATGAGCACCAAAATGAAATGTTGTTTAAGCTAATAAAACCCTACAAAAGTGTTAGTAGTTTCAAGCGTGTGGTCTTGGACGAACAAGTATAACCTGCAGAATAGAGACTACCCCCTGCACAGCTCTCAAAGTTAGCACAAAAATAGTGTCAAAATAGATGTAAAAGATGCCACCAAGATCTAAAATCCTGCCATAGAAATAGAAAATGGTGCCACCGACTGTTGATAGGACAGAGACTTCCTATCCTAAAATACCGCTACACAGATTACAAATGGTGCTAGAAATACCAAAGGCGCTACAATAATTACAAATCATGTTGAACTACAAGATAGCACCAATACAAACAGAAATAGCACCACAATGACAAAAGGCACCAAACTACGGATAAAAGGCACCACTGTGTTTAAAGGTCTAGTTTGCCTAACTAGTTGTAGAGGAAAGCGTTGTTCTGGGTCTAGATAGCACCGATACAACGCAGTGTTGGTCAAAGCTTCAAAAAGACAAAGTTAGTTGCAAGATATTTGTTCAAACAAAGCTAGTGGTTGTTTATTAACCCAAAGATTTTCAAAATACCACAAACAAAGCTACAAATGATGTCCTAAATAAACCAACTAAACAAGAGTTAAAAAACAAAATGTTGGGTAGATTTTAGGAAAAGTTTGACATAGTTTCCCCTTGTCTCTGTGCAAAACCCTACAAAAATGAGAGCAAAAAGGCACCAAAAAATAGTAGAGACAAGAAATGATAAGCATCCATGTTAGAAAAGTGAGTATGGTTGTCGTGCAAAGATAGCGCCAATGTAGTTAGAAATAGTGTCGCTTCCTATAGAAATGACACCAAAATGTAGAGAAATGGCACCTCTGTGTAGAAGGATAGCGCTGAAACCTACAAAAGAGCACTTCAAGCACCAAAACTCACACAAAAATGTTAGATAGAGACCTTGTGGGTCCCACCGGGCATGCCAATGTGATTAGTGAAATCAAAATGAAAGGAAAAACATAAAATAAATGCATAAACACAAGTATTATACCTTCAAGATGACCCACAAATCCAAGATGAGGTAGAGAGTGTTGTACCCAAACACCCTAGCTTTACCCAAGATGTTCAAATTAGATGTGAAATGCTCTCAACCTATGCAAATCACCAAATAGACCTAGCTCAAGAAGAGAGATTTTGGCATGATAACTTTGCTCAAATTGTGTATGATCAAATGGCTTGAGGAGTGTTGTATTTATAGGCATTTTTGGAGAGGATTTGATCCAAGGGTGGAGATTGATTTGAAAGATCAATGGTGGAGGATGAAAGTGATGTGGAGGGCCTAGATTTAATCTTGAAAAATAAAGGGCTAGGAATAAAGATGAATTTTAAATTCATCTTGGGAAAGGGGTGGAGTTAATGAGGTTGGGTGAGATGGATTAGATGTGAATTAAAAAATCACATAGGGAAGAGTAAAATGAATTAAAAATTCATTTGGGGAAGAGTGGGATTAAATGCTTATGACATGTGTAAGAGGTTTTAGTGAGGTTGGTTGGCATATGTGTATACAAAATTATTTTATGTGGCATATGTTATGGGAAAATTGGTGTAAATGAATAATCAATGTATAAATCAATAATACCCAATAACTCAATGAAATAAGAAACAAAGAAGATCAAACAAACAAAGAACTTCAAACCTTGCAAACCTTTTCACTTCATGGCTTCCATTGATTGCCTATCTCAAATGATCTTGTGTATGAATATGGCCCTCAGAAGGTGCACTTCCTTGCTATTCCAAGATGTCAAGTGGGAATGGCTATGACAGTTTATTGCAATAAAGATGAGCTTCACAACAATGATAATGGTATGATAATGGGTTGATCGCAAGCAAATGGAATGACTTGGGTGCCAAAGGTGCACTACAATTCCTGCAGAGTAACAATACTAAAAACTTGGATGAAAGAAATGGAGGAATTGGGTTCAATTTATAGACTCACGAGAGAGAAGATCAACGGTATAGAAAGAATGAGAATATCAACGGTTGAGAAACTTTGAGAGGATGTGCGCGAATAGAAAGAAGACAAGTGTCACACAAAAAGCTGTTTTCTTTGAGTTAACTACTTTCTTTTATAAAGATAAGATATGCTTTCATAAATTAGAAGGCTTTTTTCTAATTTAAGAGTTGTTGATAAAAATAAGGTTGATTGAGTCAATTAACTCAACTTGTGATTTTGCTTTTGCATGATTTGAGAGAAACTAAATAATAAATTATTTAATTTTGTGTGCATGAAGAAGAAGACTTATTTTTAGAAGATTTGGAAGATATTTGAGGAATTTAAAGATAAGAAAGGAAATTAAATAAATAGATTTATTTAATTGTTTTTGCATGATTTGGAAGAAGAAATAAAATATTTGATTGTATTTTATTTTTAGAGATTGAGAGAATTTAAATAAATTTGATTTATTTATTTAAATTTGGAAGAGCAATTGACTTAATTAAATAATTAAGAATTATTTAATTGTTTAGAAGAATTAAATTAAATAAAGGATTTTATTTAATTTTGACTTTAAAAGAGGTAATTAAATATTTTGATATTTAATTAATTTATAGAAATATGAATTGAATAAATAAATTTGTTTATTTATTTATTGATAGAGGAATTAAATGGAATAAATATTAAGAATATTTATTTAGACAGAGTCGTGTCATGTTTAGGTGTATACATTTTGCCCCTCTTTGATGCAATGTGTTTTATTACGTTGTTTCAAAGAATAGAAATTTTTTTGATAATGATACATGCCCCAGTTTGCCCTTGGTACAAGTTTAATGACAGTAGGATGCCCCCTCGGGAGATTGGATAGGAAGAAGGGTAGAAGGATGTGAGACGAACAATCTCATGATGAAGAAGATAAAAAAATAGGTTAGGATGAAGAAAAAGGGTTATGGTTTGGAGAAACGGGAAGAAACGGGCTTGGGAAGTAGTCACGGTCACCACACAACCACTTAGGGTTCACTTGCTATAAATAGGAGTTGGGTCCACAATCTTAGTCATTTCCACACTTGGCTTTTATTGATAGGTCCCTCGGAGCTTAGGAGAGCACAGGAGCTAGAACAGTCCGTATAGATATGGATATTCCACGCGAGGAGCACCGCTTTGAGCACATCTGATGGTTCGATCGGCCAGCTGAGTTAGGACCACCAGTATGTAGTTTGACAAAACTCACCTAGAGTCATTTATTAGAGCAATAAATGCTAGGGAAACTTAGGGAAATGAATGTGCAACAACAATGTTTTGGTGCATTTTCCACGCAAAAATGCGCATCTGTTGTGCTTCTGTGCATTTACGATATGAATTGGCACATGCGAGAGTTCTGTGCATATGATATGGGAACCGGCGCATGTGTCATAGAATTGTACATACGCAATGGGAAGCTGTGCATACGCCTGAACGACACATGTGTCACTTGTTTTGGAGCATTCATGCTGAAGTTGCACTTTTGATATGGAACTGTGCATTTACTCAATGCCGCGGCACATCTGCCAGAATGGCACATTTATTGTGAAATGACACATGTGTTGTAGATAGTCAGTTTACTTAACGAAATTGACTCAATTGGCATCTTGCTTGATGCGTCAATTGATAAGCTATCTCCAAGATTGCAGGAATCTAGTCAAGAGATGTATATGTTGTTTTGATCAATTTGATAGGTTAAGCAAGTGATAGGATAGTTTGATAGTTTGAGCAGGTTTGTAGTTTTGGTTGACGCATTGCTTTTCTTGATTGCAGGAGGACATTCATGATAAACTTATGTTGTGGGAGCAGTTTCCATTACCGTTGTTACAGTGGTACATGCTTACTGAGATGGATTGAGAGGCTTTTGGTGCTATAGGACTGGACTACATGTGCTTCATGCTCGAGGTTCATGTGAACCTTGGTTTGTTGACTGCAGTGGTGGAGTGATTCCACAGCGAGGACGGGATGTTTCACTTGCCTACTAGTGAGATGGCCATTACCTTGGAGGTCATATATAGGATCATTCACTTACCGATCTAGGGTGAGCTTGTAGAGTACGAGGCCTAGCGTAATGTCGGACTAGCAGAGTGCAGGCGCATGTTTGATGACGCTGAGCTTGAGGGTCAGGTGATTTCTTGGCAGGATATACATGACTACTATGACTACTTCCCAGGGATAGTGGCAGGGTTGATCAGGGGTGTTGTCTTCCCTAATAGGAGGTCACATGGGTTCCCCATTGGTTGGGGTAGGACTATGGAGAGGATGATCACAAATGGCACCTGCTTTGCATGGGGTGTTTGTGTTTTAGCTCATTTGTACCATGATATGCATCAGGTGGTATACCACAGAGGTGTCAGTTTGTTTGCAGGCATCTCATTGTTATAGTTTTGGTTATGGGAGCAGATTTCTATTACTCAGCTGATATGCATCTTTTCCAGGTAGAGGGGTGAGCCCTACAGTTATGGATACACAGGTGTTATTTCCCAACATAAGTTGGGAAAGCTTGAGTACTGAAGACACGTGCTAGATAATGTGGATAGAGTTATCTGGCACCCATAACTGGATTGTGAGCCATGGGATGATGAGGACAATGAGCTCCCCTACTACTTTTAGACTCGATAGCTCATTAGGAGGACATGGTTCGTACTAGAGAGGTAGATTGTTAGTCAGGTATAGAGACAGTTTAGGAGAGTGCAGGGTTGACCACAAGGGCAGGCACTGTTTGCTTAGATACACACAAAGTGGTTGAGATGGGGTCCAGTTGTATCTTATGAGGAGGCTCTAGTGGACTTTCAGTAGATTCCCTATGTGGCTTGGCCGATGTAGAGGGAGGTAGCAGACGCGGGGATGACTCATGACTATGAGGAGTGGTTTGCGGCCAACCCATTCTTGAGGTATTCAGGACCTAGAGAGTTAGCTCCTCACTTAGAGGAGGTAGATTCAGACGATGAGGATGGTGCAGGCAAGAGGAGGAGGAGACAGAGGAGGGGTAGAGGAGGATGGGGAGATGGAGATGACGAGGGTGATGGAGGAGGAGGAGAGGGAGATGGAGGTAGATAGAGACAGAGGAGGAGGGCTAGAGAGGGACCTTCTTAGCAACACGTAGCATAGCAGCAGGCCGCACCATAGGTTTAGGTGTCGGCACTGCAGTAGGTTCCCCAATAGCAGGTGCCATAGGTTTAGGTTCCTTAGCTTGATTTATAGCAGCAAGCCATTACTACGCTGTAGGGTCAAGTTCGATAGCTTAGGGCACAACTCAGGATGACAGAGTCCTAAAGGGAGGTAGATGCAGGGATCATATCTGGGCTCACAGCAGAGTGGGATACAGCTTTAGCGAGGGTGAGAGCACTTAGACTAGAGAGAGACTCAGCTTTAGCTGGCTTGGGTATTGATGGGGCCACCAACTTTTTAGTTACACAGGTGTAGCAGGTACAGGTGCAGCTTGCGCAGGTTCAGGGTGAGCTTGCTAGAGCATAGGCCTAGGCTTAGGGTGAGCTTTCTAGAGCGCAGGCTCAGACTCAGTACTACCAGGGTCTATATCATGGGGCTGTGCCAGTGGACCAGAGGGCACCCAGCTACAGGAGCTAGTCAATGCCAGGCACATCTCAGAGGGTAGGGGGTTCATGGTCTGCAGTGTCTGCTATGGGTCCACAGCAGTCTGGGGCTAGTAGAGGTGGAGAGGGTAGTGCTAGGAGTAGTGTCCCACACCAGCAGGGCTAGCCTATATGCTTGTACTAATTTTTGATTTATGTATACACATTTTTGATGGCTCATGGATAGCTTGATATGTATGTATTTATATCACTTTTGTATGAATACTGAGACATGTATCATTATTTTTGTGATGTATACACTTTATATGATTCTGACTCAAAGATGGACTTTGATATGTTGTACATGTTGGACATGCTTTATGTTATATTTATATGATGATGCATCTATATGATATGGTCTACATGCAGTTGTTGATGCTATATGTCATGGATGCATTCTATCTTATGATGTTTCATATGTGATGCACACATTTATTTTGTCTATATGATGCCATGTGATGTCTTTGATGGATGCACATTACTTTTGATGTCTATATGATCTGATGCAGACTTAGATGATTTCTGATGATCTAATATGCAAATGGGAATATTATCTATATGATTATGCACTTTATGAGATGATCTATATGTACTTGTCTATGTTTTTGTTTTTTTTTCTGTTGACACTATGTTATGATGCAAATGTATATGGATGACCTGATGCACTTATTATGTATGCAAATGATTTAATCAGGTTAATGACTATCTCATGTGATATGATATGCAAATTTTGCTATGTTTTTGTTATGTCCAAGTGTACACAATCAATGCAGAAGTGACACAATGATAGATAGAAGATTGACTAAAGACTGACTCGGTAGAAGGACTCACAAGCTTTTATTTGTAAAACATTGATACTCTACACAAAATTTTTATTGCATGGAATATGGATGCTTTGTGGATGTGAATGGATTTGTCATCTTGATATTGCAAGTATTTTGAAGTGCCTATTTCATCATTGGGCAATTTTTTTGGTACTTTTTCCAAATGTTGTAAGAAAATACAAGCATCTAGGTACAATTGAACCGAGATGACCTGAGTATCGCTTACATGGACTTTGATTTAGCAAGTTAATACAAGCATCTAGGTATAATTGAACCAAGATGACTTGAGTATTTCTTGCGTACCAACAGACAAGGATTGCCCCCTTTCATGTTAGACCTCTAATGTCCTCGATGATATTTTGTTGATCATGTTGTTAGACAAAATTCATCACGTTACTAAAGATTAATCCACAAACAATAGATAAAGAAAATAATTGTGCCCCCATCATAGCATCTCTAGCTTTTGGCATCCTTGAGTAGCATAGGAAACATGATAACAAAAATCAAGATGCTATAACCTAACCTGATCACAAACACAAAACATTGTTGCATTAGATGTGTTTTCTTGCCATAATTTAGATAAAATCAATTTGAGTGTTTAGGTACTTTCTTGCTTTGCCTTGGATAGGTTGATGTCTTGCATCAAAACTTATGTTTGAAAGTGGGTTTTGCTTGTGCTTGCATGCATGCTTGGTGAAACGGACCCTAAGGGACTGACCTAGTGCCTCAAGGGCACATTGCTAAATGGCCTTGCCTACGTGACGATGCAGAGGCAACGTAGTTTGGGGACTTGGACCATGTGGATGGACTAGAGGATAGATGACAAGATATGGGACAAACAGGAAGCCTTGAGAGCACATTAATAATGGCCTTGCCTACGTGACGACACAGAGGCAACGTAGTTTGGGGTTGACCCTATGATACTGACGACAGACGCTAGGCTAGGCTAATACTATGAATAGGATATTGGATAAGACCTTAGTTGATAAGGTGACAAAAGAGATAGAGTACCAAGCCATGATAGGTTATTGCTAGGTTTTTTATTATAAGCTAGATATGGATTGGATGAGGGATGATGAAAGGAGGAATGGACATAAGGTGATTGGTTTCCCAAAGACGGAGGAAGTGGTTTATCACAAGTAATGTTTGTTTACCAGGTTTTCACCACTTGTTTTTTTTTGCACGAAAGATAAAAGTACACATGATGCCTGTTTTCCAGGTTTTCACCATGGTACCTATCCAAGGCGCCTGTTTGCTAGGTTTTTACTAGAGGACAGTTTTTTTTGTTGTTTTTCCACTTTTTTTATTTTTTTTGCTTTTTTCTAATTTTTTTTTATTTTTTTGCTTTTTTGAATTTTTGCCCCCCTTACATTGGGGTTCTCTTAGGTATAGAATCGGTGAAGATGCATACTATTGATTGGGCCATCAAATAGCTCACCTTCTGAAGTAGCCAATTGATATGCTCTCAATCCATAGGTAGCAATGATTACATAAGGACCGAGCCAGTTGGGTTCAAACTCACCTTTCTTTTCCTGATCCTATTGATTATAGGATTTTCCTTAAGCACTAAATCACCAACATTGAATACCCTTGGACAGACCCTGTGGTTGTAGCTTCGTGACATTCTCTATTGATAATATTTGAGATGATCGAAAGCATTCTATCTCTTCTCCTCTAATAGTTCTAACTCTTGCAATCTAGAAACTTTGTAGTCTTCATCAGTGATAAGACCTTTTAACGACACCCTTAGAGATGGTAACTCGACCTCAATGGGAAAAATGGCTTTTGATCCATAGACAAGGGCGTGAGGGGTAGCACCTGTGGGAGTGCATATACTAGTTCAATAGGCCCATAGAGCAGGATTCAATTGTATGTGCTAATCATGGCCGACATCATTGACAATTTTCTTGAGGATTTTTCAAGATTGTTTTGTTGGATGCCTCTGTTTGGCCGTTGCCTTGTGGATAGTAGGGGGTGGAGAAACCGTGTTGGATTTTGAATTTGTCACAAAGCTCTTGCACATCCTGGTTCTTGAAAGGTCTTCCATTATCCATGACTATGGATGAGGGAATTTTGTATCTGCAAATGAGGTAATTGAGGATAAATGAGGCAATCTATTTGCCTATGACATTGGTGAGTGGAATGGCTTCAATCCACTTGGTAAAATATTTAGTGGCGATTATTATGAATTTGTGGCCATTGGATGATGGAGGGTGAATTTTTCCCACAAGGTCAAGTCCCCATTGACAAAAGGGCCAAGGTGTCGTTAAAGGTCATAGCTCTTGAGCTAGTGCATGGATGAGTTTACCATGTATCTCGCACTACTTGCATTTCTTCACAAATTGATATGAATCAGTTTCCATGTTTGGCCAATAGTATCCCAAATGCACGAGTTTCTTAGCTAAAGAAGGACTGCTAGATTGTGTTCCACAAATTCCTTCGTGTACATCTCATAAGGTGGTTTGAGATTCTTCCCATTTTAAACATCAGAGTAAAGTACCATCCAAACCTCGTTAGTATAAGGTGTCGGTGATAATGGTGTAACAGGAGGTTTGGCGAATGAAGGTTCGATGTTGGTTGGTGGACAAGTTAGGTGGTAAGGTGCTGTCTTTGAGGTAAGTGTAAATCTTACCATACAAGGGTGAATCAAATCTGACTAAGAGGCAAATGGAGTACATTTCAGGAAGATCAAAAGCTGGTTGCATAACTGACTCTACCAAGAACTCATATCATGACTCATTCTCTGGGATCGTGAGGAGTGAGGCAATGGTTGCCATGGCATCTACTACTTTGTTTTCAATACGAGGCATCTACTCAAAGGAGATGATCACAAAGTACTCTTTAAAGTCATCTACCATACACTTTTATGGTATTAACTTGTCATCTTTGGTCTGATAGTCATCATTGACTTGATTGATTATGAGTTGGGAATCACCATAGACATGTAGCTCCTTTATTTTCCATTTTTCTGCCATTTTGAGACCAATGACCAAGGCCTCATACTCTACTATATTGTTTGTGCATGGGAATAGCAAATGGTAAGACTTAGGTATGGTGTTGCGGTGAGGAGTGACCAATAGGATTCCTACCCCCAATCCATGGTTTGTATAGCATCCATCAAAGTAGAGTTTCCATGAGTGTACTATGATATTGATTATGGATTCATCTAGAAACTCAAATTTCATTGGTGTGGTATCTTGCAATGGTGCTTTTGCTAACTGATCGGCAATGATTTGACCTTTGATAGCCTTTCTTTCTACATACTCGATGTCATATTCACTTAACAGCATCACCCACTTGGCTAGGTAGCTTGTTAGAGCTGCTTTGCTTAATAGGTATTTCATTGGATCTATCTTTGCAATAAGCTTGAATGGATGTGCTAGCATGTAATGTCATAGTTTTTGGGAAGAAAAAACCACATCAAGACATGATCTTTCTACTTGGGAATATTGTAGTTCGTAGTCCACCAATGTGCGACTGATGTAGTAGATAGCCCTTTCTTTGTCTTCATAATCATGTTGTGCTAAGAGGGCTCCAAGAGCTGTTGGCATAGCAGATATATAAAGTAATAGTGGCTTGCCTTGTATAGGAGGCATCAAGATATGTGGATTCATAAGATACTCCTTCAGTTTGCCAAATGCTTCTTTGTACTTCTCATCCCACCTAAATGGAATGTTTTTATGTAAGAGATGACTAAAAGGTTGGCACTTGTCTACCAGTTGTGATATGAATTGACAGATTGCTTGTAACTTGCCTTGTAGAGACTGCAGTTGAGTGATGTTCTTTGGCGGTGGCATTTCCATGTTAGCCTTGACTTTGGCAGGATCTACTTCTATCCCATTTGCTGATACAATGAAGCTTAAGAGCTTGCTAGAGGTGAGTCCAAACACACATTTCTTTGGGTTCAACCTGACTTTGAAGTGTTCCAGTCTCTAAAAGACCTTCTATAGCACATCTAGGTGGGATTCCCTTATTAGTGACTTTACAAGGATATCATCTACATAGTCCTCTATTATGACATGCATCATATCATGGAAGATAGTGGTCATAGCATGTTGATATGTTGCCCCTGCGTTCTTTAACGCAAATGGCATGACATTCCAGCAGAAGGTGCCCCATGGATAAGTGAAAGCTATTTTATGTTGGTCTTTTGGTGCTATCCTAATTTAATTATATCCAGAGAAGCCATCCATAAGAGATAACATGGTATGTCATGTTGTCAATTTGACTATGATATCAATATTAGGTAACGAAAAATCATCCTTGCGGCAAGCCTTATTTAGATCTCAGAAATCATTGCACAATCTAACTTTACCATCAGGTTTTGATACTGGTACTATGTTGGATACCCACTCTGGATAGTCTATTGCCCTGATGAACCCTACATCCAGCAATTTCTTGAGTTCCTCTTTTACTAGTAATGCAATGTGTGCATGCATCTTCCTGAGCTTTTGCTTGACTAGTTTGATCCCTGGATCCAGTGGGAGATGATGTAGGATCAAATCTGGATCTAAACTAAGCATATCTGCATATGACCAAGCAAAGTTGACTTCCTTTTTCTTAAAGAATGGTGCAAATTTGGTCTTTTCTGGTGGAGATAGAGACTTTGCAAAGTGAATGATCTTAGGATTATCCTCTAATCCAATGTTGATAGGTTCTATAGGTTCCACAACAATCTAAGACTTCTCCTGATACATGTTAGTGGGGAGAGTGTCAAGCCTTCCATCATCTAGTGCCTTAGAGAGGTTTTCACCATTCGATGAGTCCTTTCTTTTTACTATTTTGGGATCTGACACTCCCGCATAGCAGTTTTCACCATCAGATCCATTTTTTATTTTGATGTTTTTGCGACTGGAAGGCTTGGAACCCTCTCCAAAATAATCCATGGTGTTGAGTTCAATGGAGAAGCTAGATTTATGATCTCCTATAGGTAGGTGGTCCCTAAGTTCCATGTAGTCAATATAGGCATCATCATTTTGGAACATGTCTAGTTGCAAAGTTCCTTGTAAATCCCAATCGATAAGTTCAGGATGCACAAGGGTAAGGGGGTTGGAAGATAGATTTGATTCATTGGGTGTGATAGTTTGAATGGATACATGCTCAGGATTCAGATTGGGAGGGATAGGATTTGGGATGGTACTTTCCTCTAAATTATTTATTGTGATGGAACTCTGACCTTCTTAAAAGTCATACTCTCAGGAGTTGGCGAATCAGACTCTAATGGTCTATGCGTTAGTGTTTGTCCCTCATGGTAGGGGCTATAGGTTTGAATGGTGTCAATTCCTTTGTCTTCATAGGAGTGCTCTGTGAGTTCATCCCATTCATATTCTTTGGAATCTATGTCACTATCTTCTTGTAGGGCATGGATCTATTCCACAAAACAAGCATTGGCCTTAGCTTTGCCTTTATCCTTGTATCCTAACCCTTTCGTATTTCTTGCCAATGAGGATGAGGAGGGTTGGATGGGTTCTATTATTCCTTCTTTTCCTAGGCTAATGGGACCTTGTCCTTCATAACCCATTCTATGTAGGATAGACTCACCACGCCCATAGATTTATGTTGGGAGCTTAGGTGGTTCTTGTTGTGTGTTATCTTCCTTTGTGTAGAGCCATTGTAAGACATCTCTTTCCTCACTCTCATTTGATAGGGTCCCCCATTTTACAAAGGGAGCTATGGGAGGTTCAGAAGAAGCAGAAGGTTTTGGAATGTATTTGGGTGTAGGTCGCCCAAAGGATCTTGGAGATAGAGGCATTTTGGATAAGTTGAGGTTTTGCTCGATGGAGTATTCCCTTACCTCAATTTCTTTGATTGTGATTTTTTTCTCTTTGGGCTCGGACGAGGAAGCTTCAGAGGTAGAACCATGCTGTGAGATGGCTATGATAGGTTTGGGGGATGTGGAAGCTCTATTATTGGGAATAATGCAATCAAGCTTTGAGCAGATAGTGTTGTAATGCTAAAAGGGATCTGGATCACCTTGGGTGGTGATCTTCTTGTTGTTATGAGGAAATTTGATGCATTGGTGGTAGGTAGAAGGCACAACTTTCATGGCATGAATCCAGGTCTACCTAGGAGGATGTTATAGCTAGCTCCCTATTGAGGACTTGACAAACAATGTCCTTTATTACTGGTCCAACTTGTATTGGTAACACCACTATTCCTTTAGTAGTTCTTTCCTCTTCATCATAGGCCTTAATAGTGATCATTTTCCTAAGATCCACTATAGTTTCAGAGAACCCCAATGTAAGGACTAGCTTGAGCATGCAAATATTTAAACCGGCTCCTCCATATTGATTTAAGACATATAATTGAGAGGGGGGGTGAATCAGTTGTCCCAAA
The DNA here is from genome assembly GCA_027924645.1 of Cunninghamia lanceolata. NCBI lineage: Eukaryota > Viridiplantae > Streptophyta > Pinopsida > Cupressales > Cupressaceae > Cunninghamia > Cunninghamia lanceolata. The sequence goes on along the minus strand of BSBN01001053.1, from coordinate 2,676,857 downwards.
ACTTTCTTTTCTTTAAACACTTAAATCCTTCTTGCCATTCAACAACATAATAATAAATCATTCATGGAAGCACAATGTAATAATTCAAGAGAAGAAACACATTAACACATGTGACACTAAGATTTTAATGTGGAAAACCTCGTTAAGGGAAAAACCATGGAGTGACTAACCCAATATTGTATTCTATGTTAAAAGAATAAGAAGAACAAAATGGCACATGCCAATTAGGGCTCACTACCTGAGCACACTGCTCACAAGAGGCCCACTGCCTACAGGAGACACACTGTCTACAGAATAATAAATATTACATACTTGAATTGGAGATTAGCATCTTCACCATGCTTGAGTCAGTTCCATTTAAGCTTTTTACTTCTGCTCTGTTTTTTGCTCTTCTCTTCTCTACCACTTTCTCATCTCCACATGGATACTTTGAAATGACTTCACAACTCTTATTATACAAGACATCGACTTTGGGATAATCATCAAAGTCGACACAATACATACTTTATTTTATTACAGAGCAAATACACAAATACAACTTGACTTGTTACAAAAGACTTCATGCGAATCACCACACTGTCGGCCACACATATCTGGGACTTCAATCTTCTTTGAGGAACATGCCATACTTTGTAGAACATCTTCAAGATCATCTGCAAGATGAGTAAATCTTCTGGTCAACCATGATTAGGAAGAACATGATCACCTAGAAGTAAACTTTCAATTACAAGCTTAATCTTCAATGTGGACCACCAACACAAATTGGACACAATCTAGAGACCCCCACAAGCTTGCTTGAATCACCAAGAACATCCACACCACTTCTACTTACTGAAATCATTCGCATCTTCATTTGAAACCCCAAGAACACATTATGTCATCACTGTCACATTAGAATAAATGCTTGCGGACCTCTAGATCACAAATCAATTGAGTTGTCAATTCACATTGGCTTCCTAAACACTCCACCAAATCTGCGGAACATGATATTATATTTTCGGATCTCATCGGACCTATTTGTGTCACTCTGTCACCTCTGAACATCTACCAGAACCAGTTTTACTCATATAGCCATAACTTCTCCAAATCTTGACTGGTTCATCTTTAGACACATATCTATAAACCCTTTGATGCGCATTCTTTGATCTTCATCTTAGCTGGCATCTTTACTTCAAAGAGCTTCACTGTCTTCACTTTTCTTCTTTATTTCTTGATAGGACTAATTTTCTCAATATCCTTAGCACATAGCTCATTCAATCCTTAACATCAATGCAACAGGAGTATGTTGACATCAATGACAACACCGGTTAGGCCCATACTTGTAACAATCTCCCCCTTTGTCATTGATGGCAACATATGATGTGAAAAACTATTTTAACCATCAAGACAAGAACTTCTCCTCACTGACTGACATAGCTCCCCCTATCAAAAGCAATCATTTATATGTCTTCTCTTTCTTTACTGCTCCCCCTTTGATTAGTAACAACTTTTATTTTTCACATGTCTTCTCTCCCCCTTTGACATCAATAGAAAAGGGCACATACTTGCATCAATTAGAATCATACAAACTACCCCCTCTGAGTAGTAGGTTCCTATCATCAATCCGGATCACAAGATGGGTAAGTGCAAAGAGTTGGGGGGCCAAAAAGTGGCCAAACTATTTTCAAAAAAATTTAATGCATAATGCAAGCGCGTTATAACACACTCGCATTATGGTTTCATAATGATGAGCCTAAGGCTTGTCAAAACCAAACCATAATGCGCTCTCATTATAACGCAAGCACGTTATGACTTATTATAAATAAATAAAAAACTTATCATCTCATTTCATTTCTTTATTCTCCTCTATACCCATGGCTTTCAAACCCTAAGAAGCGCGCTCACGTTTTGGAAAAGTCAATTCAACACCGAAATCTTATCGATTCATCACCAAAATGCCACCACAACATCGAGCACACTAAAGTAGTGAGTTTTATTTGTTTTTTTGTTTGAATTTGTTTCTAAATAGGTAGGTTTGAGTTGATTTGTGATGTAAATTTTGTTAATTGTTAGGAAATGTTAATGCACCTCCTCCTCCTCCTCAAAATCCACAAAATCCTGAGGAGAAAATACCTACAGAACAACAACCTCCTCCATCCATTCCTCGACATGCCCCTGGAACACAAGAAAATCTAATGGGGCAAATTGAAAACAATAAAAAAAATTGAAGATATAATTGCAAGGTTGAAAGATCCTTCCATTTCAACCTTGCATAGGTCCACGCTTGCTAAATCTCTTGAATCTATGTTATCAAATGTAGATTCAATTAGCAAGCAAATATCTAGTTTGATGGATAAGAGGAGAGAGTTTAGAGACTATTATGTAGACAAGCTATCATACCAAGATGTGAAAAAATTACAAATTACAAAATTAGACTTGTGTTCAATTTTTGCAAACCCACAAACAAATCAGCCTCCACTCATTAAATGCAAGAGGTTCCCTATCCATTGGTGCAACAACCAAGTGATAAGGGACAATTTTGGGCAGAGGTGGTGGATGGTTTTTGACCATCCTCTATGCAATAATAATGAGGTCCCGTAATACTTTTTGAGGAAACTCTACTACGAGTTTGTCCTCAATAAAGTACCAAACTATTTTGATATGTGGGACTTCCAGGGTAGAGGTGGGGGGTCAACACAAGATAGACCAGGGGCACGTGTTGACCCACAACAAGTAGTGAGATGAGTAATCAGCAGACCAGCCCATGAGCATGTTTATATCCCTTTCATTCTGAAGGAGAGTGTTGAGGTCGATACACTTCAATCCATTAGTGCCTTGACCCAGAGCATCATAGAGCATGCCAGTCTTGCAGCACAAAGTGGGTTGGGAGATAGTATGAGGAGTAGGGTCCCACCCATACTTGTCAGACTTGCGGGTCAGCCTGTGGTTATGACCCCATGGATAGTTAGGACACAGGTGCACAGGCTACATCTGCAGCTGAGCAGATGGTGGTGACAGATACCCTCCTAAGTGAGACTTTGAGCCTTGAAACTCAGGTAAATATTAGCAAGTTTATTAAATTTAATTTATTAAATTTTATTTTTGAAATGCAAGATTAACTAATTTAGTTTGATGATTTTAATGAAATTTCAAGGTCATAGCGTTGATGCAGTTTTTAGTGGTTCTCCACCTGCATATTACACTAGATCATCTACTGTCGGGGTATGTGACTAGTAAACAATTATAAATATTACATGTGAATAGCATCTTTATATGAATGGTATTCTAATATCTAATTTTAGATGTTGAATAGGTTAATATTGGAGATTTCATGGCAACACCTGCCAGCGGTGGTGGACTTCAAAGCTTCACGGAGTTAGTAAAATAAATAGTTTAATGAATGAATTGTACTTACTAGATTTTTGTATGTGACTTGTGTGCTTTATTGTGTGTACTTCCATGTTTAGATGAACATGTGTGTATGTTAGGAGCCATGATTTGCATCACTATTATAGTTTTCATAATTGAATAATGTTGTTTTATTTCTAGATGATGCAGGCTGCGGACACACCTCTTGATGTTCATAGGGCAATGGAGCATGGTGTGACCTCTACGATTCATAGCTCCATGGCATTGACATGGGTATGAGGCAGATTAGTAAATTTCAATTTACATTCATTTTTATAGTTGTTTATTTTTGAAAAATCAAAAGATTATTGATTTGAAGTTTAATTTCTATTTGGATGGTTTCTATAGGACATGACATCACCACGGCCTATTCTTGCTACTGATGCAAGTGAGGAGATAGATTATATGGTAGCGGTAAGTGATTATTTTGTTAAATGTTTCATTTTTTATAACATGTAATTTCTATATATTAATGTCTATACTTTTTATTGTAACAGCTAAGGATGTAGGAAGAACTAAATAGGAAGAGCAACCCTCGGGTTCGTAGTAGACCACCCACATACGCGTCTCCATCCTGTAGAAGATCAAACACTGCCCGTGATCTAATCTCTTCACCAACTAGAGGGGAATGACTTTTTATTGTGTTCCTTTGTTGTATGCCTATATGGTATTCTTGTAAGCCTATATGGCTATTTTGTATATATGTTATACTTATATCAATAGATATTGATGTATACCTATATGGATATTTGGTTAATACAAATCTTTTTTATTGATGGAGTCCATACTTGCATTATAAATCCAAGTTTGAATGGATATTTGTAAGTGGCCACTTCAAATATTTAAAGTCCAATTGTATTACATAGGATGTTTGTTGATCCAATAAGCTAGCTATTGTTATTCAAGTATCACTTAAACCTCATTTTGGAACTAAAAGATAAAAGTTGTATTTAAAAAAAAAATGAATCATCATGTTGAACTAGAAAATATTAATATTCTTTATGAGTTGCTCAATTAAAAATATTCAAATGAGTATGCTGATCCATATTCTTTATGAGTTGGTCAATTGAAAATATTTCTTACTTTCTTGTTATTATACCATATTGGGATGCAAAGAGTATGTTTGTTGTTTTGAATAAGATAGTCAAAATCATATGCTTATGAGCACCTGATGACCATTGTGGTTATTAAATGTAATTCCTCTTGCATATAAGGCGAGGTTATGAGATTACATTGAGTCTTACCTAATTTTAGTATGCAACATAACATTGGGGCTATAGGCTTCCATAAGTCATACCTCAGGGATTTTCAGTTTTAGGCACAAATTTACTTTAAAACCTTAGGCACATTTCTCTACTTGCACAACCTCAAAACTCTGCCTAGAACTCAAGGCACCTTTCATCATTCAAACAACCTCAAAATTGTACCTTGATATTGAAAGGATGTTTCAAAGTATAAAGGAGGGCACCTTAAGGGAGGTAATTCATCTTGATTATCAAAGCTGATCAAACACATCAAACTGAGCATCATATCTAGGCACATTTTTGCCTCTCTCTAAACTATCCATTTTGGCGCCTTGATGTAAAGTGAAGTCTAAACTTAGTGAAGATTGCGCCTAGAAAGATATCACCTTGGATATACGCCTAGAGTCATCCTAGATCATCCATTTGTACCTAAGGGTCAATATAACATAATATAACTTAGGAAAACTTTGAAAATTGTCAAAAGAAGGCTAGGTGCCTTTTCTTGTCTCCACCATCCATTTTGGGCACGTAGAGGAAAATGAACTTCAAACCACTTCCAACTGTAGCACCTAGTGTTAGAACCTTCAAAATGACTAAATCTTACCAAAGGAAGTCTAGGCGCCTATTGTCACTTGGATCATCATGAATGAGCGCCTAAGTGGAAGGAGAATAAGCATCTTGTATAGAGGCACACTTTTGTGTCTAAATAACCTCATTTTGGTGCCTTGAAGGAAGATGTTCTAAATCCTAAGATCTAGCGCCTAAGTGTAAAATGGTCTCATATAGGTTTGAACAAGTAATTGAAGCCATCAAATTGCCAAGAAATGAGCTAAGTATACTAAGGCACCTTTTCTTGTCTAAACTATCCATTTTGGCACCTAGGAGGAAGGAAATTCAACATCATGAATCAAGGTGCCCTTTTCTATCAAAACGACCTCACGTTGGCACCTTGGAGGAAATCAACTTAAAACTACAAGTCTTGGAGTTTTTTCATGTTTTGATGATGTCTTTTGAGAACAATTATAATGATTGAAGGATGAGGTGGGTAAAAAGTATTCATCTAGCTTAGGCACCCATTCAATATTTAGTTTTTTCACATACCTTAATATGTGCCTTAACTTGGAGGAATTAGTTTATGCTTTAAAATGATTTATATGTGTTTATATGATTCAATATTTCTCAATAATTTAATATGCCAGTACAATGTAGCTTGGACTGTTTCGAAATGTTTGGGTGCAAAATAGGACCATGCCTAGCCTAAACGTACCCATCCAGACATGTTAGAACTGTTAGTTTGGCTACACGAGGAGAAGAACAAAAGTCACACCCCTTTGTAACTTTACACTGCCTCCTTCTGACAATTTTTGGGGTAGCAAAAAACTTTTCACCATGGGCAAACACCTCAAAGATATAAAAAACTGAGAGAGGTTATTGTAGAGGAACTCTACATGATCACGTTACCTCAGATAGAATGTTTCTAAGTGACAGTTTTCAAGTAACATCTCATCAAAGATTTCTACCTTTTTGCACTTTGGACTCTTTAGAGATATCATTGGTACAATGTAGCTCGGACTGTTTCGACATGTTTGGGTGAAAAACAAGACCATGCCTAGTGTAAATGTACCCATCCAGATGTGTTGGAATAGTCAGTTTGGTCACATCAGGAGTAGGACAAAAGTTACACTCCTTTGCAACTTTACACTACCTCCTTCTGACAATTTTTGGGGCAGCAGAAAACCTTTCACCATGGGCAAATGCCTCAGAGATATAAAAAATTGAGAGAGGTTATTGTAGAGGCACTCTACATGATCATGTTACCTTAGACAGAATGTTTCTAAGTGACATGGTTTTCAAGTAACATCTCATCAAAGATTGCTGCCTTTTTGCACTTTGGACTCTTTAGGGATATTGTCGGTACAATGTAATTCGGACTGTTTCGACATGTTTAGGTGAAAAATAGGACCATGCCTAGTGTAAATGTACCCATCTGAATGTGTTGGAACAATTAGTTTGGTCGCATCAAGAGCAGGATGAAAGTTACACCCCTTTGCAACTTTACATTGTCTCCTTTTGATGATTTTTGGGGCAATAGAAAACCTTTCACCACGGGAAAATGCCTCAGAGATATAAAAAAATGAGAGAGGTTAATGTAGAGGCACTCTACGTGATCATGTTTCCTCAAACAAAATGTTTCTAAGTGACAATTTTTGAGTAACATCTAGTCAAAGATTGCTGCCTTTTTGCACTTTGGACTCTTCAGGGATATCGTCGCTACAATGTAGCTCAGACTGTTTCAACATGTTTGGGTGAAAAATAGGACCATGCCTAGCATAAATGTACTCATCCAGATGTGTTGGAATAGTTAGTTTGGTCACATCAGGAGCAGGACAAAAGTTACACCCGTTTGCAACTTTACACTACTTCCTTCTGACAATTTTTGGGGCCGCTGAAAACCTTTCACCATGAGAAAATGGCTTAGAGATATAAAAAACCAAGAGAGGTTATTGTAGAGACACTCTACATGATTGTGTTTCCTTAGATGGAATGTTTCTAAGTGACATGATTTTTGAGTAACATCTTGTCAAAGATTGCTACCTTTTTGCACTTTGGACTCTTTAGGGATATCGTCGGTACAATGTAGCTCGGACTGTTTTGACATGTTTGGGGGAAAAATAGAACCATCCTAGCCTAAATGTACCCATCCAGATGCATTGGAACTATCAGTTTGGTCACATTAGGAGCAAGACACCAAAAATGTAAAAGTTTCTTTGTGCAACTTGACAACATTGACACTTTTTTGCAACCAGACTCAAAGACTCAAACTGACCCCAAATGACTCAAAGTGACTTAAAAAGAAATGAAATGGTCTTAGAAGACCTTATTACATACAATTGACTCAATCAAAACAAAATTTCATTTTTTGACCCCTCTTGGAGGCATGACAACCTAGGTGCCCCTGCACCATTAGTGCAACTAAAGGACTATGGTGGTGGCATGAAACTAGAGTGAGTTGACATTCATTTGCATCTAGTTTGGCATCTTGAAACAATTCTAGAGTAGAGTAAGACTCATTTTCCTGAAAATAGTTTAAGAAACCCTTATCTAGGGTTTTGGTAAGAATCATGTATTTTTTGGCCATTCCACTGATTTGATTCACTTTTGATCAGTGGAATGGGTTGTAGTAGGTCTATTCTAGTATGCTATGATGAGTTTTCTTTGAGGAAACCTAACAAAACCATGTGTTAGGTGATGTTTAGAGACATAGAGAAGGAACCATAGAGTCATTTTGGGAACAACAGATTGTAGGAGGACAAAAGCCACAGAATTCATAGTTTTGGCATGAATATAAGTGCTCAAGTCATTTGTTGAGTTCTGTGTGTGAATTTAAGGGGGGTCTCTTTGTATTTTAGGCCTAATTGGGGCTCTAGGTTATTGAGAGGAGTTATAGGTTAGGGTATATCATCCAAAACAACCTATACCTAGTTTTGGATATGTGATAGGGAGTCCAAATGGGTATCTACTGATTGTCCAAGTTCTATGTTTGAAGATCTGTATCAAAAGTTATTAGGGTTGTTCTCCTTTCTTAAGGCTACAAGCCATTTCTTGGGTTTGTGAAGGAAGTGTTAATCTTGAGTTTGGTCTACCTTTGGCAATGATTGGAATGGGTCCCATAGCATCTGAAATCACCTTTTCCATGAAGAATTTAGAGTCTCTAACTGTTGTTCCCACTTTTGTATAATGATCATGAAATTTGGGCTTTAGAGCATAAGGAAACCTTGTCTAGTTTGCCATCCTCCAACTATCCCATTGCCTCTACATCACAATTAGAGACACCTATTATCTAGTTAGAAACCAAGACACCTAGAGACACCTATATTTTATACATTACCTAGATTTTATACATTATTCTCAGGATCAATTTCATCCATCACTTAGGTCTAACCCCATGAAGCATAACATGATGATGTAAAAATGTGTATATGTGTAAAAGTGCAGCAGGAAATAAAAAAAGACAAACCTTGCAAATTAATGTGCATACTTACAACTCAGTGTAACATGACTTTACAAAATCAATGTGAATACTTACAAATTAATCCAATGAACCATCTGGGTCTGCTCTACTCTATATTGTGTTAAGTATTGCTTTATGGTCAGACTCACGCACCTTCCACAAGATTTTGTTCAAAGGTCTACCCCAATACTGTATCAAATGAACATTGGATGCCATGACAAGGTTTAAGTAATGAATCTTCCGATGCATGTCAAAGTCCTAAAATAGCTAAACATTAACACTCTTATGTGGGTACCTTCTAAGCCATGTTCCAGTAATAACCACTGAGCGTGTAGGGTATTCGATGTTTTCTCCATCTGTAACTGGGGCCTCCAATTTCTTTTTGGCCTCAACACAATGACATAAATAATAATCTGTTCCCTCTTCATTATCTTCATATGTAATAACTACATATATATGCCCTACATTGATATGTGTAGCAAATTAGATGAAATTAGTCAACATTACAAAAACATTACAAAGTAAGATGACATTAGGAATTTCAAAAACTATGCAAATAGATATATTACCTAGTTGCTAGATCTGATCTGTGGTCAAAGTCAACTAATGATTCCATTTGTGTTAGTTCTAGTGTCATCGGGGGTCGATATGTGTCAAGTGGGCTAAGATAACTTAACTACCATTCGTCAATCTACTCCTTTGACTCAAACTCATCCCAGGATTGAATTGTACAGGAAGAACAAAAGCATGACATCTTTTGCATATGGATACTCCATGAACCTGCAATTGAGCTTCTGAAAGAGTGCATCTCATTTGATCCTGTCAGTGTACAATAGTCCTCATATGGTGCAATATTAGTATCATCTATCAACCAAAAAAATCTACAAACTGAAGACTTACCTTCATTACCTAGACCCATGGAAGTATTACACCACTTGACAATCAATTTTGCATCTGTCAACTTTGCATTGTCTTTATACTTTAACTCTTCTTGTGCTATGGCTCTTTTGATATATGCTCCTGCACCATCATGCTCCCCCTTTCCATGCCTGACCTCACAAAAGTTCCACATATGTTGAATACATGTAAAATTGTGCCTCCTACTCAACCAATAGAAATTCTATGAGTTCTTGAATTGTGATGCACAGTTATCCGACCATATGATATGTTGACTAAATGATATGCCCCTTCTAGCTAAATCATTGTAGAAGACCTGAAAGAAACCTTGCACGAACTCCGTAGAATACGTGCGATCATCGCTAATATAGAAATTATACTCACTTATGATCTTTTTGTCATCCTTTGTACTATCATTCGTATGGATGAATGTGATGTGCACAAATATAGAAACCTATGTGGAGTTGTAATATTGTAATTGCACCTCATGCTATGGCTATACACTATAGTTCTCTGCAAATTCGATGAATGAAACAATGCTACCAACTGGAAATGTGTCCTTGCATAACTTGAATTGCAAGTCCAACCATTGAGCTCTATGGGCATGTCTTGCATACTCATACACTATGCTATCACAAAATATAGGCATAAACTGATACACTGGAATCTTTTCAATAACCAATTCACACCTCTTTACTTCTTTACCATCTTTTATATTGTATGCCACTATTTTATACTTGCCAAACTCTACTAGTTCATTTCCAACCACGTGTGTTCTTTACATATGTTCACATATTGGCAAATGTTGCAAGTCACCGTAACAATGACATGTGCCATCCAAGCATAATTTCTTGTAGAATATTCGACCTTCCTCTCTTTCACATAAAATTCTTGATATGAAGTCTCTTGAAGATGTTGGTGGGGCACGTATGGCACAACCTTGCAAAACATTGTTAGTATGCATATCTAAACATGTATACCTATAAACATCAAAATGGTTAGAAAATTCAATATGTAATCTACAACAAGTAGTGCATGTGTGATTTATCTTGACATAGAAAGGTTTTAGCATTTCAAAATATCTTTGACAAATTTTAATTTGAGGATACTTCTCTAGAAATTTACCATAAAACTGTGTTTGAGTCTCATCCAAAAAATGCTTTAGATGTGGCTCACGGTTCTGACTACCGATTCTCCTTCTTACCACATCCCTTTGATTCAGAGATGCCCTTGTGTAATTCTTCTAAAAGTCTTCAATTAATGATCTCAATGCTTCAACAATTGGTTTATCTTTTCGTGGTAGTCTCCTTAAGAACACCCATAATTCATTGGCATTAGTGTCCTCAATTCTTTGGCGTCTTCCAACGGCTCTTGATAAAGTTTTTCTATTAATTCTTAATTCTTGACTCGTCTTTCTAATGAGACAAGCTTTCCTCATTTGACTACTTACTATAGTCAATGTAATCACATGCCGTGTTGTATTACTATCTTTTGTGCGTGAGGTGTTACCCACACTCTCATACGCACTCATTAGATTCTTGACAATAGATTTTTCACTTGAAGCCTCTGATGTTCTCAACCCAAGAATCTTCATGATGGACCTATCCTTTATATTTCACATCATTTCAAAGAATAGTTGACATCTTGCAGTCTCATTTAACTTTTCAAAGAACAATCTCCAAATCTTATGAGCATATCTTCTACAAGTGCATTTTGGAATTTTACCTTCCATTGGCTGCAAAATATTCTCATCAATATCAATCAAATACTTTGGCTTTCTATGCAAAATTCTAGGTGGTGTTAAGTTAGATAAATTCATCTCAACATTAGGAATTTCATCAATATTTAAATGAGATGGGCTATATTGAATACCTTCAATTGAAGATGGAATAGATGACATACCTTGAGGTTGAGGTGGGAATGATGGCATACCTCCTTCATCACATGTGAGTGATGATGTACTCTCAACTTGAGATGTGGTCGATGGTGTCCCTACATGTTGACTTGCGGTAGAGGACGTGTCTCCAACTATGGTCTTCAAATCTCTCGTAGCACGAAGTTTTTGTATTCATTCTATTTGTGCCACCAATACCATATCGCTTTGTGATGGTTGTGGTTCCTCTTCAATTGGCATATCTTCATTTATCATGTCCAATTTCCTCTTTTCACGAAGTTCCCTCATAGCCACTTCTTTCTTTGCATTCTTAGCTTCTATCTCTTTCTGTGTTGGTTTAATTCTTGATCATTTCCTCGGCATGACAGAGAATTTGTCTTTAGCATGATAAAAAGACCAATATTAGTTCCTAAGAAATAAATCCATACAAATAACTAAAATATATGTCATTCAACCCTTCATAGTAAATGTACATACAATCATCATGTAAAAGAGTAAATGTCACTCAACCAAAATAGGTACAAAGCATACAAAGCAAATTATTGCAGCCATGAAAAGAGTACATGGGACTTCATGCTTGAAAAGGTTGAGGCAGACCCAATTTGACATGTTTGTTGTTACTAAGGCTACTAGGATTTGGAATTGAGAAGGTGTTTTGTTGGTACTAGGGATACTAGGATTTGGGTGACTCATGAAGGAATAGACAACAATTGTTGTGTCGTGTGCATATACAAATCATCATGAATAGGTGCATAAGGAATGTCCTAGCCCAAGATATGTGCATACAAATCATCATGTCATGTGCATACTTGTATGATCTTGGCACCTATTCATTTGTATTCTAACTTGTTAATATGAAAAGATAATAATGGGATTGTATTTTTATTATGTTGTAAGGATTTATTCTCGTATAGTTTGACATCATGGTATGTTAAGGTCTATTTATTACACATAATTATTAAAGAGCCTAAGTGTAGAAAATATACATGGCATCATGTGAGATTGTAGGCTGCTTTCTTGATTGGGAATGTGTCTATTTTAATCATGTATGATAAAGCATGATAAAATAATTCAAATAGAATTAAGGAAAATGTAAAGAACATGCATGTAAAGACTTGACATACCTAAAAAACAAATATTTGAATGGAGTACCCAATTATGTAGTGTTTTTTTCTTCTTGCATCAAACTCCTCAACAATTTGAGTTTTTCACCACTTGCTTCCTTTTCAATGTTAAATTGAATAACACTCAAATAATTACTAACAACAATACTATTAACCAATCTATAATGTTAAATTCCTAAAGTTGAATCACAATTAACATTGAAACACTACAAAAATTGAAACTTGAATAGATATATATCAAACTTGGTGTGAAAACTATGTTATTTCCTCCTTCTCAAGTTGGCAAAGCAGAAAAGGTGGTGGAAAGATCATGTAAAGGTGGTAGAATGTGTAAAATGTGCATGTAAACTTCCCAACAGCCTGAAAGCACTTCTTTTTTGTCAGAGCACGTGCATAATCAACATGAAAATAGAGCATGTGGGCCTGGATCATGGGGGTCAACACTATTTTACCATTTCTATAGGAGGACAAAATGTGAGTGCATTATAACGCGCTCACATTTTTTCCTACTATATATTGATCCATAAATATTTGTGCGTATCTCACATTTACAATATCTCACCTCTAGTTCCATCAGCTCATGTTCTATATCTCACTTATCTCTCCCCCTCACCTCTCTACCTCTCTACCTCTCCCCTCTCTATGTCTCTCAGTTGCTCCTTGTCTACCTAAACCCTAAACCTTATCCCTAAACTGTAATCCCTCAACCCTCAAGTCTAATCCCTCATCCTTAAACCCTAAACACTATCCCTATTCCTAAACCCTCAACGGGCTCGATACTATACCTTAAACCCTAATCCCTTATCCCTAAACCCTCTAACTCTATCCCTAATTCTTATAGCCTTGACACTCTACTTTAACCCTAATCCCTCGACCCTCAACCCTATCCTGAAACCCTCAATGTCAAACCCTAATCCCTCAACCCTTAACTCTGATCCCTTGACCCTCAACTCTATCCCTAAACCCTAAAGCCTCAACCCTCAACCCTCAACATCAAATCCTAATCCCTCAACCCTTAACTCTAATCCCTTAACCCTAAACCCTATCCCTAAACCCTAAACACTATCCCTATTCCTAAACCCTCAATAGGCTCAATACTATACCTTATCTCCTAATCCCTTATCCCTAAACCCTCCAAACCTATCCCTAATCCTTATACCCTTGACACTCTACTTTAACCCTAATCCCTCAACCCTCAACCCTATTGCTAAATCCTCGACCCTCAAACCTCAACCCTTAACCCTTAATGTCAAACCCTAATCCCTCAACCCTTAACTCTAATCCCTCAACCCTCAACCCTATCCCTAAACCCTCAACCCTCAACCCTCAATGTCAAATCCTAATCCCTCAACCCTTCATTCTAATCCATCAACCCTAAACCCTATCCCTAAACCCTCAACACTATACCTTAAACCCTAATCCCTCAACCCTTAACCCTAAACCTTATCCCTAAACCCTAATCCCTCAACCTTCAACCCTAATCTGTCATCGCTCAACTCTAATCCCTCATCCCTAAACCCTAAATGCTATCCCTATTCCTAAACCCTCAACGGGCTTGATACTATACCTTAAACCCTAATCCCTTATCCCTAAACCCTCCAACCCTATCCCTAATCCTTATACCCTCGACACTCTACTTTAACCCTAATCCCTCGACCCTCAACCCTCGAACCTTAATGTACTCAACCCTCAACGTCAAACCCTAATCCCTCAACCCTGAACTCTAATCCCTGGACCCTCAACCCTATCCCTAAACTCTAAAGCCTCAACCCTCAACTCTCAATGTCAAATCCTAATTCCTCAACCCTAAATCCTATCTCTAAACCCTAAACACTATCCCTATTCCTAAACCCTCAATGGGCTCGATACTATACCTTAAACCGTAATCCCTTATCCCTAAACTCTCCAACCCTATCCCTAATTCTTATACCATCGACACTCTACTTTAACCCTAATCCCTCGACCCGCAACCCTATCCCTAAACCCTTGATCCTCGAACCTCAACCCTCAACCCTCAATGTCAAACCCTAATCCCTCAACCCTTAACTCTAATCCCTCAACCCTCAACCCTATCCCTAAACCCTAAACCCTAAAGCCTCAACCCTCAACCCTCAACCCTCAACATCAAATCCTAATCCCTCAACCCTTCACTCTAATCCCTCAACCCTAAACCCTATCCCTAAACCCTCAACACTATACCTTAAACGCTAATATCTCAACCCTCAACCCTAAACCTTATCCCTAAACCCTAATCCCTCAACCCTCAACCCTAATCCGTCATCCCTCAACTCTAATCCCTCATTCCTAAACCCTAAACGCTATCCCTAGTCCTAAATCCTCAACCCTCGACACTATACCTTATACCCTAATCCCTTATCCCTAAACCCTAAACCCTATCCCTCAACCCTTAACCCTTAAAAATTAAACCCTAAAAACTATCCATAAACCCTCGATGCTCAACACTATATTTTAAACTTCAATCCCTTAACCCTCAGCCCTAAAGCCTCAACCCTCAATCATTAAACCTTCAACCCTAAACCCTATCCCTAATCCCTCTACCCTCAACACTCTATTTTAACCTGAATCCCTTGACCATCAACCCTATCCCTAAACCCTCAACCCTCAACTCTCAACATTAAACCCTAATCCGTCAACCCTAAACCCTAATCCGTTAACCCTAAACCCTAATTCCTCAACCCTAAACCCTATCCCTAAACCCTCAACCCTCAACACTATACCTTAAACCATAATTTGTCAACCCTAAACCCTAAACCCTATCCCTAAACCCAAGAAAATTGCTTTGCCTTATGTTAGGTTGTTAAACCCATCATTTTTGACACTCCTCTTAAAGATATCTGAGTTGCAAGAATATGTCAGAAAAATGGCTATGAACTTTTTTAATGTTAGTAATGTTATATGACATGTTTTTCTGGCCTATCTGGGGTTCATTATGCCAATAGGTGTACACACTATGAGAAAAGCTTTGCGTATGGTACATCCATAGTGAGTAATTAACAGTTGAAATCAAAAGGATGATCATTATGAGAAAAGATTTGCATTGGGGTACATCTATGTTTCTTGCTGTCCACCCCACACTTAGGGGAGGTATATTGTTATGAAACAAGAAAATAATCTCCCATTGTTTACTGGCTCTATCCACAAGAACTACTAAACTTTTTTCTCTTGGTAATTGTAGAGGACATTAACCTATTATTGACAACTCCTACATTCCCAAACCATTACAAAAACTAAGTGATTTTAACCCAATAAATAGCTGATTGCATTGATTTAATACTCTACTAAATTAAAGCTTAGCATTCACACAAATATAGATGTTCATATTATAGAAGACTGCATTATATTAGACTATTAGAGATCCCTCAAAAAAATGTAATAACAAAACTTCTTTGCCTTATTTTGGCTTACAATTAAACCCATTCTTTTTGACACTTTTCTCTTAATAAAGTAAGAGTAAAAAGAATAGAAGGCAAAGAATTTGATCTTACTAGTATCTATGGTCGGTTTACATTTCATGACTTCATTTTCATTGAATAAAAAGGTAAATATCTGATTTGAAAGGTGGGGTAGAGTTCACTGTCATGTGCTTTTCTAGATGATAGGGTCCATAATGTCTAGGGTTCTTCAAAGAAAGGCTTGTAACATAATTAAGTTTTTGTTATACCAATCCTCTAGGTAAAGCTACAATTCAAATGCTTTCTTTGAAAGTTGAAATAAATTAAATTAGACTTACAATTTTGATTTTCTTCCATTGCTTCAACAACATCATTGTTTTCTTCATTAGAAACCAATTCAATATCAGCAACTTGCTGCCCATTGGTTGACTTGAATTGCATCCTCTGTTAGAAGAAGGGTATTTTTTATCTGTATCAATGTTGGTATTCATAAGCTGAAGAGCATTGATATTTTTCACACACCCTGTTCTTTGAAATATCTTAACCTTAATATATGACTTGGATATGTACTTGAACACAGCGAAATCTCCAATCTCCAGCCCATGATGATTCACAAAATTTTCTCAACCCTGCCTAAATTCTAGTTTATTTATGGTACCCCTTAATTGTACATCCCACTCCTGTCCACCTGGGCCTTGAAGAAGGAGGCGCTCCCATTAAACCAACTCATTCAACAACTTGCTGCCCATCGGTTGACTTGAACTACATACTCTGTTAGAAGAAGGGCATCTTTTGTCTGTATCAATGTTGGTATTCTTAAGCCGAAGAGCATTGATGTTTTTCACACATCCTATTCTTTGAAATATCTTAACCTTCATTTATGACTTGGATATGTACTTGAACACAACAAAATCTCTAATCTCCAACCCATGATGATTCACAAAATTTTCCCAACCCTTCCTAAATTCCAGTTTATTTATGGTACCCCTTAATTGTACATCCCTAAACCTTAAATCCTAATCCCTTAACCCTAAACCCTAATCCCTAGTCCCTAAACCATAAACCCTAATCCCTAATTATAATTTATGGTACCCTAATCCCTAAACCATAAACCCTATCCCTAAATCCTCAACCCTCAACACTTAAACTTTAAACCCTAAACCCTATCCCTAAACCCTCAACCCTCAAAACTATACCTTAAACCCTAATCCCTCAACCCTAAACTTTCAACCCTAAACCCTCTACCCTCAACACTCTACCTTAACCCTAATCCCTCAAGGTCCTAAACTCTAATCCATTATCCCTAAACTCTAAATACTATCCCTAAACCCTCAACCCTCAACCTTAAACCTTAATCACTCAATCTGTATCCACCCCTCTCCTCCCCTATTTGGCTCACCCTCATCTCTACCCTCCTCTACCCTCGACACTATACATACATACATATAGGCATACATAGATACATACATACATATAGGCATACATACATACATGATTAATAACCTTGAACATAAAAAAATTCAAGGGGGACATAACGCGCTCACGTTATTGCAAACATGACAAATAGTCCACAAACTTCTGCGGAAAAGGAAAAATGTGTTGGATTTAAGGCATACAACTGAGAGGGGGGGTGAATCAGTTGTATAAAACTTCTTGTTCTTTCAAACACTTGATTCTTCATTGTTAGTTAACAGCATATCAATTAATCATCCATGAAAGCATAATACATAAACACAAGAGTAGATAAACATCAACACATTGAACACCAAGATTTTGACGTGGAAAACCCGGTTAAGGGAAAAACCACGGGGTGATTAACCCAAGGATTATTCTCTGTTAGAAGAATAAGAAAAAGAATGGCACTTGCCAATTAGGGCTCACTGCCCGAGCACACTACTCACAAAGAGGCCCACTGCCTACAAGGAGACACACTATCTACAAAGTGATAAGAATCACAATCTTGAACTGGAGAATGACATCTCTACCATGTCCGGATCAATTCCATTTAAGCCCAAAAACCTCTGCTCTGCCTTTCGCACTTCACTTCGCTATGCCACACTCATCCACACAATCCACACTTCGAAATGAACTCACAAACCGTTATTTATACAAGACATCGACTTAGGAACAAACATCTAAGTCGGCAAACAACCATAAGAGTATCCGCAAGATGATTAACACATCCGGTCGGCCACCACAAGAACATTCGCAGGATGAACAACTCATCCGGTCGGCTAAACAGAGCAAGAACTTCATCCGGAAGAATATCTTCAATTCCGGGCTCTACTATCAATGCGGACCAACAACACAACCTCAACATGATCCAAGAACCTTCACAAGCCTGCCTGAATGACCAGGTACGTCCGCATTTCCTTTACTTACTGAAATCTCTTATCCTCCTTATCCAGAACTTCAAGAACACTGTCTGTCGCCACTGTCATAATGCAGGAGGTACTTTCGGACCTCCAAATTATACACAACTCGAGATGGCACATCACAAGGACATCCCAAAGACTCCTTCCAATCTGCAGATTAGGATTATACAGTTCCGGACCTCACCGGACCTTTTTGTGATCCTCTGTCACCTCTGAATACTTGCCGGAACTGGTTCTACACCGACAGCAACAACTCCTTCAGATCTTCATACGGACCTATGAAATCTTAACTGAAGCATCTCAAGACTCATATCTACAAACCCTTTAATCCGCATCCTCCGGTTCGCATCCTATACAGTACATTTTCCTTCTTCTCATCACTGTTTTTTACTGTTCCTGACTGAGACTAATTTTCTCAATATCCTCAGCACACAGCTCATCCAATCCTTCTTGTCAATGCAATATGAGTATGTTGACATCAATGACAACACTGGTTCACCTCATACTTGCAACAAAATGCAAAGTTGAACATAACACGCTCACGTTAT
The DNA here is from genome assembly GCA_027924645.1 of Cunninghamia lanceolata. Taxonomy (NCBI): domain Eukaryota; kingdom Viridiplantae; phylum Streptophyta; class Pinopsida; order Cupressales; family Cupressaceae; genus Cunninghamia; species Cunninghamia lanceolata. The sequence goes on along the minus strand of BSBN01001053.1, from coordinate 2,657,963 downwards.
GTTTTTCTTTGGGAATCCCAAGCCTTGGGCTTGGGATTTGCTTGGGATTTGCAACCCAAAGGCTTGGAGTGTCTTCCCAATGTCCAGAGACGTGTTTTTCCATATTCTACAAGATTTCACATAATTTCGTTCGTGCAAACCCTCAAATTTGCACGTGTTTCAAGGTTGAACAAATTAAACACCTAGGTAATGTTAGGCTTTCTCTTAGCTATTTGACGATGTGATTTTTTTCACATTTTGATAATGTTAAGCCTTTCATCTTTAATTTCTTTTGTTTGTGTGTCCATTTTTGTGCAAAAACCATTGTTTGGTCTTTTTTTCATTTTAAATTAACTATTCATTGAAATTTTAAAAAAATTACATATTTAGAAACTAGACTCCATTCTACACATATTAAAAAAAGAAAAAAAATATTTTCAATTAGTTTTCAAAATTTATAGGGGTGGCATGGCCAAAATTCTATTTTTTAGGATGTGTCCACTTTGAAAATTAGTAAAAAATCAAATATTCATCAAAAAATTATCAGAAAAATTGGGCATAAACTACATGCTGTTAGCTAATTTCTCACTAAAGCAATTTTAAAAATACCAAAAAAAAATTGACCTTTTGAGGGAGCCACAAAACATGCTATGTTATGTTTTTTTTATAGAAACAACACCAATTTCTGTGGCTCCCTCTTTTGAACTCCTTAATCTATACCATTTTCAAAAAAAATTAGTAGTTTAGAAAGTAGACTTGGAGTACTACGAACATTGTTTTGGTTGCATCTCCAAATTTTGAGTGTAACTATGCTCAATTTCTCATCCAAGGCTAGCATTTCCTGATTTCAGAAAAAAAGTGGCCACTTAAGACCCCTTTTGGCCCCCCATCTTTTTTGCACTTACCCAGATATGATTGTGAGATTCACTGGACTAATGCACATTAGTGCATCTTAATTCAGAACCGGAGGGGTAATAACCCCTAACTTCTCCCTAAGATACTCAAAAGAGTCCTTAGGTAGAGGTTTAGTAAAGATGTCTGCAATCTGATCCTTAGAGGGCACAAACACCAATCTGACTTCATTCTTGTTCACCTACTCTCTTAAAAAGTGAAACTTGACAGATATATGTTTTGTCTTTTAATGCAACACTAGATTTCTTGATATATTTATTGCACTTGAGTTATCACAGAAGATTGTGATAGGTTCCTCATACTCCACTCTGATGTCTCTTAGCATTTGCTTCATCATCCATAATACTTGAGTGCAACTACCTGCTACTGCAATATATTCTTCTTCTGCAGTGGATAGAGATATTGCCTCTTGTTTCTTTCTTAGCCAAGAAACCAATCTTTTCCCTAAAAAGAATGCACCACCACTAGTACTCTTTTGGTCATCCACATCTCCTGCCCAATCTACATTTGTATATGCATGAAGAGAGAAATCATGATCCCTAGGATGCCATAAACCATACTCAACTGTTCCTTTTAGATATCTAAGAATCCTCTTGATTGCCATGACATGAGATTCTCTAGGATCAGCTTGAAATCTAGCAACAAGACCAACAACATATTAGATCTAGGGCACACAACTGAGAGGGGGGGTTGAATTAGTTGTACAAAAACTTGCTTCTAATTCAAACACTTAAGTCCTCTTTGTTATTTAATAGCATATCAATGAAAGCATAAAGCATAAACACCAGAGCAGATACACATCAACATATGAGACACCAAGATTTTGACGTCGAAAACCCGGTCAAGGGAAAAACCATGGGGTGATTAACCCAAGGATTATTCTCTGTTAGAAGAATAAGAAAAATAGATGGCACATGCCAATTAGGGCTCACTGCTCACAAGAGGCACACTACCTACAAGAGACACACTATCTACAAGATAACAAGTATTACAAATTTGAACTGGAGATTGACATCTTTACCATGCTTGGATCAGTTCCATTTAAGCCCAAAAACTCCTGCTCTACTTTTCGCACTTCTCTTCGCTATATCACACTCATCACCGCAAGACACACTACAAAAAATGAATTCACACACCCTTATTTATACAAGGCATCAACTTAGGAACAATCATCTAAGTCGGCAAACACCTACAAGATCATTCGCAAGACATGTAATACATCTGGTCGGCCAGTCTCAAGAAGAACACCAATATCTGTGGTTATTCTTCAAATGCAAAATCTAACTTTAATGCAGACCGCCAATAAGAATTGTACATGATCTAAAGATCACCAAAACCTTTCCTGAGTCATCAAGAACATCCGCACTTTATCAGCTTACTGGAATTCTTTTGTTCTTCATTTGAAACTTCAAGAACACAGTCTGTCATCACTGTCATAATGAAAAAGGTGCTTTCGGACCTCCAAACCATGAACAAATCTGGTTGTCACTTCAAACAAGCTTCTTCAACACTCCCTCCAATCCGTAGAATGGGATAATGTAATTCTGGAGCTCACTGGACCAATCTGTGACACTCTGTCACCACTGAACACCTGCCAGAACCGGTTCTACTTGAGTGATCATAACTTCTTCAGATATTCATGCGGACCTTTAAAATCTTTACTAGAACATCTCAAGACTCATTTCTACAAACCCTTTAAACTACATCCTCTGATCCACAATCTATTGAGGACTTTTGCCTTCTTGTCATCACTGTTCTTCACTGATCCTGATTGAGACTAATTTCCTCAATATCCTCAGCACATAGCTTATCCAATCCTTCTCATTAATGCAATATGAGTATGTTGACATCAATAACAACACTGGTTATCCTCATACTTGCAACAATCTCCCCCTTTGTCATTGATGGCAACATATGATGTGAAAAACCATCAAGACAAGAACTTCTCCCTTCTGTCACAGCTCCCCCTATCAGCAACAACTCTTACATGTCTTCTCTTCCTTTACTGCTCCCCCTTTGATCATCAACCACTTGTTTTTCACATGTCTTCTCTCCCCCTTTGACATCAATGGCAAAGGGCTCATACTTGCAATTCTAACACATTAGAATCATACCAGCTACTCCCCCTGAGTAGCAGCTCCCCATCATCAATCCGGATCACAAGATATGACTGTGATATCCATCGGACTGATGCACATCAGTGCATCCTAGTTCAACACCAGAGGGGCCATGACCCCTAACTTCTCCCTGAGATACTCAAAAGAGTCCTTGGGAAGAGGTTTAGTAAAAATATCTGCAAGCTAATCCTTGGAGGGCACATACTCCAATCTGACTTCACCCTTGTTCACTTGCTCTCTCAGAAAGTGAAATTTGATAGATATATGCTTGGTCTTAGAATGCAATACTAGATTCTTAGAAATATTTATTGCACTTGAATTATCAAAGAAAATTGTGATAGGCTCCTCATATTCTACTTGAATATCGCTTAGCATTTGCTTCATCCACAAAAGTTGAGTGTAATTTCCTGCTGCTGCAATGTATTCAACTTTAGTTGTAGATAGGGATATTGCCTCTTGTTTCTTGCTTAGCCAAGAGACTAATCTTTTTCCCAAAAAGAATGCTCCTCCACTTGTACTCTTCCTATCATCCACATCTCCTGCCCAATCTGCATCTGTATATGCATGAAGAGAAAAATTATGATCTCTAGGATACCATAGACCATACTCAACTATTCCTTTTAAGTACCTAAAAATTCTTTTGATTGCCATGACATGAGATTCTCTGGGATCAGCCTAGAATCTCACCACAAGACCAACAACCTGCATTATATCTGGTCTAGTTTGAGTGAGATACAATAATCCTCCAATCATTGATCTATACTTTGTCTGATCTATCTTAGGAGAGTCATCATCTTTGCTTAACTTACATCCGGTAGCCATGGGAGTGTTCATAGGCTTTGAATCTTCCCTTCCAAATTTCTTCAATAGTTCTTTCACATATTTAGTCTGAGAGATAAAGATTCCTTTCTCTGTCTGAGTAATTTGCAGACCCAAGAAGAAATTCATTTCACTGAGCATTGACATTTCAAACTCACTTTTCATTTGGTTTGCAAAGATTTTGCACATATTGTCTCTTCCTCCAAAGATGATATCATCAACAAATACTTCAACAATCAAGATGTTTTCATGATCAATTTTGAAATATAGGTTACTATCAGTAGTACCTTTGTTGAAACCAATCTTTAAAAGATGTTTGTCCAGCCTTTCATACCATGCTCTTGGAGCTTGCTTTAGACCATACAGTGCCTTCTTTAATTTGTAGACCATATCACCATGCTCAGATAACTGAAATCCATCCAGTTGTTCAATGTATACCTCTTCTTCTAAGTCACCATTCAAGAAAGTAGATTTGACATCCATTTGATACACTTTGAAATCTTTGAAGGCAACAAATGCAAGAAATAGTCTGACTACTTGAATTCTTGCCACCGGAGCAAAGGTTTCCTCAAAATCAATCCCTTCTATTTGAGAGTAGACTTTGCAGACTAATTTGGCTTTATTTCTGATTACTTCACCAACTTCATTTAGTTTGTTCCGGAAGACCCATTTGGTTCCAATCACATTCTTCTTACTAGGTCTAGAAACAAGATCCCAAGTGTGATTTTTCTCAATTTGCATCAACTCTTCCTCCATTTCTTTGGTCTAATTTTCATCATTGCAGGCTTCATTTATTGTCTTAGGTTCAATCTTTGAAATCAGACAACATTCATCTGAATTTTGAGCAATTTTCCTTCTAGTTTGCACACCTCTGCTTTTGTCACCTATGATTTGATCTTCAAAGTGGTTCAGTCTTACATACCTTGGAATTTTGGGAGTTTCTTGTACTTTTGTTTCTTGATCAGGGTCATTTAGACCTATCTCTTCTTCCTGATTTACTAGATCAGTCTAAATCTGACTTTTAGGAGAGGATTGAGTTCCTTGAACCAGAACACCATCTTGATCATCTTCATCATACTCATAAAATCTTGAGGGCTTCTCAATTCCTTCATCAACTTTCACATTAGTACTTTCTATCATCTTTCTCAGTCTCTTATTGTAACACCGGTATGCTTTGCTTTGAGTGGAGTAACCCAAGAAAATTCCTTCATCACTTCTAGCATCAAACTTTCCTAGATCTTCATCTCTTTTAATGTAGCATTTGCTACCAAATACTCTAAAATATCTCACAGTAGGAGTGATGCCAAACCAAAGTTCATAGGGAGTCTTACCGGTATTGCTTCTAATTTGAACTTGATTGAGAGTGTAGACTGCAGTGCTGACAGCTTCTCTCCAAAACATCTGGGGAACATTTGCTTCCATCATCATTGTCCTGGATGCTTCCTGGATGGTCTGGTTCTTTCTCTCTACTACTCCATTCTATTGTGGAGTCCTAGGGGCAGATAATTGTCTCTTTATACTATGCTTCTCACAAAAATCTATGAATTCACCGGATGTGAATTCACCACCTCTATCAGACCTTAGACATTTTAGTTTTAATTCGGTTTGATTCTCTACCATAGCCTTGAAGATTTTAAACTTCTAAAAAGCTTCTAATTTCTCTTTTAGAAAGGTAACCCACATCATCCGGGAATGGTCATCAATCAATAACATAAAATATCTATCACCTTGCATACTCTTGATTCTTGTCAGACCACATAGATTAGTATGAACTAATTCTAATAATCTGGTAGAGGACTGATCCTTGCTTTTGAATGAGACTCTGCTCTGTTTACCTAGCTGACATTCTTTGCACAAACTATTTGTAGGTTTTACCAATTTTGGAAGATCTCTTACAGCCTGAGTATTGCTTATCTTGATGATGTTATCAAAATTTACATGACACATCCTTCTATGTCGTAACCAACTCTGATCAACTTGAACAAACAAACAACTTTTATTAGTACCAACTAGATGGAAGATATTACCTTTTGTTTGAGTACCGGATGCAATCTCAGTTTCGGAGCTTTCAAAGATCCTGCATCTTCCATTCTTGAACCGGAGATCATAGCCTTTGTCTATCAACTGTCCAACACTGAGAAGATTATGTTTCAATCCTTCAACATATAGTACATTACCAATTTTGTTCTTTCCATCAAAAGAGATAGTACCCCTACCTTTGATTCTACTAGCAGAATTATCACCAAACTTTACCATTCCTCCTTCATACCTTTCCAAATCTAAGAACTTGTTCTTGTCACCTGTCATGTGGTGAGAGCATCCACTGTCAATAACCCAATCATCCTTTTCTTCAACTTGGGCAGCCAAAGTTCTTTCTATAACCTTATGATTGATAGATTCAGAGAATATTGGATCTTCTTCCTTGATGGCAATAAACACCCATTCATTTCCAGATTTGTCTCCTATCTCTGATTCATCATCTGTTACTCCTTCATTATCAGCTTCTTCATGAACATAATAACAATTTTTTTGGAACCTTTGTCTGTTAGAATTTGACCTTGTAGATCTTTCCGGACATCTTGAGGCAAAATGACCAATCTTATTGCAATTGAAGCACTTAAAGGGTAATTTTCCTTCATACTTATCAGATCCTCTTGGCAGTCTTTTTGCAATGAGGGCTTCAAGTTGAGCTATTTCTACTTCTTCCTCTTCCATGTCTCTTCTTGCTTGATCATACCATGACAGCTTCCTTGAAGAGTTTTCTCCTGGATCAAATCTTTGTTTGCCTTTCACAGAGGCACTAGCTTTGAAGGCAGATTCAGTCTTGGGGGGATCATCTCCAAACTCGGTCAATTCAAATGGAGCCAGTTTGCCAGCTAATTGGTCTCTTGTGATAGTTGTATTGGCTCTGAATTCATCAATAGCAGCAACCTTGATTTTGTAGGTAGTAGGAAGGGATCTGAGAATTTTGCCAACAATCTCATTTTCATCCAAAACTCCACCAGCATTCCTAATTCCACACACAAGCTCATTTACTCTTGGCATAAAGGTAGTAATATTTTCATCATCTCTCATTTTCAGTCTTTCAAATTTCCCTTTGAGACTCTGCAACCTTGGACTCTTAACATATTCATCTCCTTCATGCAGAAGTTCCAGTTTAATCCAGATCTCATAGGTAGTTGGTAGGTCAATAACATTTGAGATCTTTGAGTTAGTTAATGCGCTTAGAAGAGCCTCTTTGGTCCTTAGATTGTTTGTAGCATTTGTGATTTCATTTTGAGTTGTCGAACCACCCTGTGGAGGTACATATGCTTTTGTGACCATGGATAAGTACGCCTTTCCCATACACTCCAAGTGACATTTCATACGACCTTTCTAGAGAGAGAAATTGGTTCCATCAAACTTCAGACTATCCTTCTTGTATGATGATATCCTGGATCTCCTCAAGCGGTTAAGCTCCTTTTAGAGGAACTTGGCTCTGATACCAATTGTTAGATCTAGGGCACACAACTGAGAGGGGGGGTGAATCAGTTGTACAAAAACTTGCTTCTAATTCAAACACTTAAGTCCTCTTTGTTATTTAATAGCATATCAATGAAAGCATAAAGCATAAACACCAGAGCAGATACACATCAACACATGAGACACCAAGATTTTGACGTCGAAAACCTGGTCAAGGGAAAAACCACAGGGTGATTAACCCAAGGATTATTCTCTGTTAGAAGAATAAGAAAAATAGATGGCACATGCCAATTAGGGCTCACTGCTTGAGCACACTACTCACAAGAGGCACACTGCCTACAAGAGACACATTATCTACAAGATAACAAGTATTAAAAACTTGAACTGGAGATTGACATCTTTACCATGCCTGGATCAGTTCCATTTAAGCCCAAAATCTCCTACTCTGCTTTTCACACTTCTCTTCACTATATCACACTCATCACTGCAAGACACACTGCAAAATGAATTCACACACCCTTATTTATACAAGGCATCAACTTAGGAACAATCATCTAAGTTGGCAAACACCTACAAGATCATTCGCAAGACGTGTAATACATCTGGTCGGCCAGTCTCAAAAAGAACACCAATATCCATGGTTATTCTTCAAATGCAAACTCTAACTTTAATGTGGATTGCCAATAAGAATTGTACATGATCCAAAGATCACCAAAACCTTTCCTGAGTCATCAAGAACATCCGCACTTTATCAACTTACTGGAATTCTTCTGTTCTTCATTTGGAACTTCAAGAACATAGTCTGTCATCACTATCATAATGAAAAAGGTGCTTCTGGACCTCCAAACCATGAACAAATCTGGTTGTCACTTCAAATAAGCTTCTTCAACACTCCCTCCAATTCGCAGAATGGGATAAAGCAATTCCGAAGCTCACCGGACCAATCTGTGACAATCTATCACCACTGAACACCTGCCGGAACCGTTTCTACTTGAGCGTCATAACTTCTTCAGATATTCATGCAGACCTCTGAAATCTTTACTGGAACATCTCAAGACTCATTTCTACAAACCCTTTAAACCGCATCCTTTGATCCGTAATCTATTGAGGACTTTTGCCTTCTTGTCATCACTGTTCTTCACTGTTCCTAATTGAGACTAATTTCTTCAATATCCTCAGCACACAGCTCATCCAATCCTTCTCATTAATGCAATATGAGTATGTTGACATCAATGACAACATCGGTTATCCTCATACTTGCAACACAACATTCATAATGTCAAGTCTGGTTTGAGTAAGATATAGTAGTCCTCTAATCATTAACCTGTACTTTTTCTGATTAGCCTTAGGAGATTCATCATCTTTGCTTAGTTTACACCCAGTTGCCATGGGAGTATTCATTGGCTTTGAATCTTCCATCCCAAATTTCTTTAACAATTATTTCACATATTTGGTCTATTATATGAAGATTCCTTTCTTTGTTTGAGTGATTTGCAGACCCAAGAAGAAATTTATTTCCCCAAACATAGACATCCCAAATTCACTTTTCATTTGATTTGGAAAAGTTTTGCATATACTATCTCTTCCTCTAAAAATGATATCATCAACAAATACTTCAACAATCAAGATATTTTCATGATCAATCTTGAAGTACAAGTTACTGTCAGCAGTACCTTTGTTGAAACCAATCTTCAAAATAAGTTTATCTAGTCTTTCCTACCAGGCTCTTGGGGCTTATTTGAGTCCATATAGTGCTTTCTTCAACTTGCAGACCATATCACCATGACCAGACAATTGAAATCCATCCATTTGCTTAATGTATACTTCTTCTTCCAAGTCACCATTCAGGAAGGTAGACTTGACATCCATCTGATATACTTTGAAATCCTTGAAGGCAACAAAAGCAAGAAATAATCTGACTGCTTCAATTCTTACCATTGGAGCAAAAGTTTCTTGAAAATCAACTCCTACTTGAGAATATCCCTTGTAGACCAATCTGGCTTTGTTTCTGACTACTTCACCATCTTCATTCAGTTTGTTCCGGAAGACCCATTTGGTCCCAATCACATTTTTGTTTCTAGGTCTGGGAAAAAGATCCCAAGTGTGCTTTTTTTCAATCTGCATCAACTCTTCCTTCATTGCTTTAGTCTAGCTTTCATCATTGCATGCTTCACTTACTATTTTTGGTTCAATCTTTGAAATCAAACAATAATTTTTTGAGTCTTAAGAAATCTTTTTTCTTGTTTGAACACCTTTGCTTTTATCGCCTATGATCTGGTCTTCAGAATGATTCAGTCTTACATATTTGGGAGTTTTGGGAATTTCTTGCACTTGTATTTCTTGGACAGGTTCATTCAAACTTATCTCTTCTTGTATTTTAGGATTCTCCAGATTAGTCTAGATCTAAATTTTAGAAGGGGCTTGAACTTCTTGGATCAAAACATCATTTTGATCATTTTCTTCATATTCATAAAACCTTAAGGGTTTTTCAATGCCTTCATCAACCTTCATATTTGTACTTTCTATAATCTTCCTCAATCTCTTGTTATAACACCGGTATGTTTTGCTTTGAGTAGAATAACCCAAGAATATTCCTTCATCATTTCTACAATCAAATTTTCTAAGGTCTTCATATCTTTTAATGTAACATTTACTACCAAAGACTCTAAAATACTTTACAGTGGGAGTGATGCCAAACCAGAGTTCATAAGGGGTCTTACCAGTATTACTTCTGATTTGTACTTGGTTAAGAGTATAGACAGCAGTGCTTACAACTTCTCTTTAGTAGATCTAAGGAACATTTGCTTCCATCATCATGGTTCTAGATGCTTCCTGGATGGTCCAGTTCTTTCTCTCCACTACTCCATTTTGTTATGGAGTCCTTGGAGTAGATAATTGTCCTTTTATCCCATGTTTCTCACAGAACTCTATGAACTCTCCAGATGTGAATTTTCCACCTTTATTAGACCTAAGACACTTTATGTTTAACCCAGTTTCATTTTCTACTATAGCCTTGAATATTTTAAATTTCTCAAGAGCTTCAGATTTCTCTTTCAGGAAAGTCACTCACATCATCTGGGAATTATCATCAATTAGTAACATGAAATATCTATCACCTTGCAAACTCCTAATTCTTGCCAGTCCACATAGGTCAGTATGTACTAAGTCCAACAATCTGGTAGAAGATTGTTCCTTACTTTTGAATGTGACTCTGCTCTGCTTACCCAATTGACATTCTTTGCACTGACTGTTAGTAGGTTTCACCAGTCTTGGAAGATCTCTTACAGCCTGAGTGTTGCTTATCTTGATGATATTATTAAAATTCACATGACACATTCTCCTATGCCACAACCAACTCTAATCAATTTGAACAAATAAAAAGATTTTGCTAGTACCAACCAAGTGGAAGATGTTACCTTTTGTTTGAGTATCAGATGCAACCTCTATTCCATAAATTTCAAAGATCTTACATTTTCTATTTTTGAATCAGAGATCATAGCCTTTGTCCACCAATTGCCCAACATTGAGAAGATTGTGCTTTAGACCTTCAACATACAATACATCACTAGTTTTGTTCTTTCCATCAAAAGAAATAGTTCCTCTGCCTCTAATTCTGCCAGCAGAATTATCACCAAATTTTACAACTCCTCCTTCATATCTTTCCAGATTTAGGAATTTATTTTTGTCACCAGCCATATGGTGAGAGCATCCACTGTCAATCACCCAATCATCCTTTTCTTCAACTTGGGCAGCCAGAGCTCTTTCTAGCAATTTATGATTGACAGATTCAATGGACATTGGATCTTCTTCCTTGATGGCAATAAACACCCAGTCACTTCCAGATTTGTTTCTTGTCTCAAATTCATCATCTGTTACTCCTTCATCATCATCATCTTCATGAAAATAGTAACATTTCTTTTGAAATCTTGATCTATTAGGATTAGTCCTTCAAAATCTTTCCGAACACCTTGAGGCAAAATGATCAATCTTGTTGCAATTGAAACATTTGAAGGGCAATTTTCCTTCATACTTACCAGATCCTTTTGGCAGTATTTTTGCAATAAGGGCTTCAAGTTAAGCAGCTTCTACTTCATCTTCTTCCAGATCTTTTCTTGCTTTTTCATACCATGATAGTTTCTTTAAGGAGTTCTCTCTTGGATAATACCTTTGTTTGCCTTTTATAGAGGCACTAGCTTTGAATGCAGATTCAGTCTTGGGGGGTGCATCTCCAAACATAGCCAATTCAAATGTAGCTAGTTTTCCAACCAATTGATCTCTTGTGATATTTGATAAAGATCTGAATTCTTCAATAGCAACAACCTTGTCTTTGTAAGGAGGTAGGGATCTAAAAACTTTGGCAACAATCTCATCTTCATCCAAGATTCCACCAGCACACCTAATGCCACAAACAAGATCATTTACTTTTGGCATAAATGTAGTGATATTCCCATCTTCATTCATCTTCAGGTTTTCAAATTTTCCTTTCAAACTCTGTAGCTTGGCACACTTAACATATTTGTCTCCTTCATACAGAAGTTCCAGTTTTTTCTAAATCTCATATGTAGTTTTTAAATCTATAACATTTGTTAGCTTTGAATCAGATAAGGCACTTAGTAAGGCTTCTTCAGCTCAAAGATTATCTTCAGCATCTCTAATTTCATCTACAGTTGCCGGACCATTGTTTGGAGGAACATACTTCTTTGAAGTTATGGTCCAATATTGCATTCCCATACATTGCAAGTGACATTCCATGTGGCTTTTCCAAAGAGTGTAATTAGTTCCATCAAACCTCAGACTATCCTTCTTGTAGGAAGACATCCTAGATCTCCTCAAGCGATTAAGCTTTTTTTGAGGAACTTGGCTTTGATACCAATTATTGATTTAAGATAGACAACTGAGAGGGGGGGTTGAATCAGTTGTCCCAAAACTTTCTTTTCTTTGAACACTTAAATCCTTCTTGCAATTCAACAGCATAATAATAAATTAATCATGAAGCACAATGAAATAATTCAAGAGCAGAAACAAATTAACACATATGACACTAAGATTTTAATGTGGAAAACCTGGTTAAGGGAAAAACCATGGGGTGACTAACCCAAGATTGTATTCTCTATTAAAAGAATAAGAAGAACAAAATGGCACATGCCAATTGGGGCTCACTACCCGAGCACACTTCTTACAAGAGGCCCACTGCCTATAGGAAACACATTGTCTACAGAATAATAAACATTACATACTTGAACTGGAGATTACCATCTTCACCATGCCTAAGTTAGTTCCATTTAAGCTCAATACTTCTACTCTACTTTTCACTCTTCTCTTCTCTACCACTTTCTCATCTCCACATGGATACTTTGAAATGACTTCACAACTCTTATTTATACAAGACATCAACTTTGGGATAATCATCAAAGTCAGAACAATATATACTTTATTTTATTACAGAGAAAATACACAAATACAACTTGACTTATTATAAAAGACTTCATACAAATCACCACATTGTCGGCCACAGACATCTGGGACTTCAATCTTCTTTGAGGAACATGCCATGCTTCATAGAACATCTTCAAGATCATCCCCAAGATGAGTAAATCATCCGGTTGGACATGATTAGGAAGAACATCATCACCTAGAAGTAAACCTTCAATTATGAGCTCAATCTTCAATGTGGACCACTAACATGAACTGGACACAATCTAGAGACCCCCACAAGCTTGCCTGAATCACCAAGAACATCCACACCACTTCTACTTACTGAAATCATTCACATCTTCATCCAAAACCTCAAGAACACATTATGTCATCACTGCCACATTAGAATGAATGCTTGCGGACCTCCATATCATGAACCAATTGAGTTGTCAATTCACATTGGCTTCCTAAACACTCCACCAAATCCGTAGAACATGATATTGTAATTCTGGATCTCACTAGACCTATTTGTGTCACTCTGTCACCTCTGAACATCTGCCAGAACTAGTTTTACTCATATAGCCATAACTTCTCCAAATCTTCATGCGGACCTCTCAAATCTTGACTGGATCATCTTTAGACACATATCTACAAACCCTTTGATGTGCATTCTTTGATCTTGATCTTAGCTGGGATCTTTACTTCAAAGAGCTTCACTATCTTCACTTTTCTTCTCTGTTTCTTGATAGGACTAATTTTCTCAATATCCTCAGCACACAGCTCATCCAATCCTTGACATCAATGCAACAAGAGTATGTTGACATTAATGCCAACATCGGTTAGGCCCATACTTGCAACACTCCATCAATAAGAACTCTTTTGATACGATGTTTATGAATGAAGGCGATGATATGCAAGGGTGTGTTATGAGGTTGAGACACTGAAAGGTCATCCTATTTGGTAAATGAGATGGTGCTTGAGGACGTTAGATTTCCTACCATGGCTTGAAACTTCTCTTGGGCTAGGTTCGTGGGCATAGTCATTTCTGCTAGGGCTTTATCAAGAATTTCCATGTGGGAGGGAGACAGATGCAACAACTCTAAGATAGATATGTGGATAGGAGTCTTCCGAAGTTGGTCTATGACTCTATACATATGGGAGTTAGACGAAGAAGGTGACAACCTTATAGGAAGCATGTTTAACATGACCTTACCACTGCAGGTGATGATGCTGCAATCAATTTTGTTGGGTCCTAATTGTTGGTTGGATGTGACTACATTGACTTGTGGGATGTGCTTCGATATGCAGTTGATAGTATAATTGAATGGTACGCTCACATACTTAGCATTGTTGTGTTCGTTGTTTTGATTCTGCTTGTTGCGGTTGTTATTGTTGTTGTTGTTGTATGGCTTGTCATGGTTGAGGAGTGGATCCTTGTATGCCACATGCAGCTCATTAGAGGTATGCTCTTTAGTGCCTGCCTAATTTTGGTCAAGTATGTCTTGAATGATGTGTTTGAGATAGATACAGTCATTGGTTTTGTGGCCTCTTCCTTCACAGAAATCAGCATCTTTCCAATAATGAGGTTTTACTTGAGGTTCATAGTCACTAGTGGGTGGAAGAGTGATCTCATTGTTAGCTAATAGATTTCTTAACGTAGACTCCTGGGACTCCCCTAGTGGTGTGAATTTTCATCTAGGATTAGAGGTGAACCATGGCTTTGGCTCGTGAGAGAAGGTTTTGTTTGGTGTAGCATTACTTGCTTCTCCTTTGAGAGTGAAGATTGGTTGTTGTTTGGGAGCCCCTACTTTGGTATCAACTACTCCATCATTGATGACATTTTTGTTCTTTATCCAAAAATTTGACTTGTCCATGGTGTAGTTAGAGTTAGGGGTGTCCTTATACAACTTTATTTTCCCCTTAGCGATCATAGCTTTCTCAATAAATAGTCCCATCTCAATGACTTTCGTAAATGAGGTAGGGCATTGAATTTGGATTTGGTAACTTAGCTTGGGGTTAAGGTTGTGGACAAACAGCTCCATCATTTCTTCTCAGGCACATCATATGAGCATTTTCTTGCGACTTGTCTCCACCTTTGTAAGAAAGCAGTGAAGGATTCACTACCCTTTTGCTTTGTATTGCATAGGTCAAGCATGGAGACTTTGTGTTCAATGTTATATGAGAAGTGTTTGACAAACTTGTTTACTAACTCATCAAAAGTTTTGATACTCGGGGGAAGTCGTGAGAACCACTCCATGGCCTGTCCACCTAGAGATCTAGGGAATAGTCTCATTAGGAAAGTTTCGTTGTGAGCCACTTCTAGGCATGTGATGCTAAATTCCCTAATGTGATCTCTTGGGTCCCCTTTTCCTTTGTATTTGTCAAATTTAGGAACTTCAAACTAAAAGGGGAAAGGTACCATGTTCAAGCTTTTGTCAAAGGGGTACGATGAGATATCCTCCAATGAGTAAGTTTTAGAGGGTGTCCCTCTTTTGAGATCTGTCACTTCACTTGTGCGGTACTCATGAGTTTCTTCCAATATGGTTTCTTTCAGTTTGTTGAGATCAAAGTCTGAGGGGAGTTTAATTCCTTGGTTTGCAAGATGAAGAAAGTACCTTTGAGGGTCCTCTTTGAGCATTTTGTCTAGCATGCACTAAAATTTTTGATCTTGGAGGGCTCCTTGGTAGTCCTCATGGGAGATTTCCTCATCACTGTCATGAGGGGACACAATTCTCTCAGATGTTCTAGCCATTTTGAGTTGTTTTTGGTACTGGGATCTAGTTAAGACCATGCAAGGTGACATGGGAAGAAGTGGGGTGAAACTAGAGATTTTGGTAAGGTGTTGGTGGAGATTTTTGAGAAGAGGATACTTGCGATGACGAGATTCAAACAAGGGACTCTTTTGATCAATGATTCCAAGTAAGTTGGTCGACACAAGATGATAGCCACAAGTAAGGATAGCTAGTACCCATTTACTATGTAGAGACTAGTCTTGCACCAAGACCGCTAGTGAGGTTCTGTGACCTACTAGGGTTACTTGAATCTGAAATGATCTAAAAAATGTCTTGCACTAATCTGATATGGAACTTTTGACTTGGTAATGGGAAGACCTGGTAGAAAGTGGATGAGATGACTGATGAAAGAGAGGGTACGCTATGGGAAATGGATGGAAGAGGTGACTGCACAGTAAATCTGATCTCAGAAACTAGAACAAGGCTAAAATGGGTACCTAGAAAAGCTGAAATTTTTCTCCCAAAAGATGTGGAAAAGCTCATTGTCATGGATGTGCAGCAATAAATGCACTGAAATAGAGGATATATTCATAGCAGGTTGAGATAAATGTGCAGCTCTAGTAAATGATAAAAGCACAGTAACAGATGATAAATGCGCAAGAAGTTGATGTATATGCACAACATGTCAACACAGATGCGCAGATCTACAGGATAAATGTGTAGCTCTAGTTTTTTTATTGTTTTTGCAATGTTTTTAACACATTTTTTGATGTTTTTGGTTTCTTGGATACAAGATGGTCTTTTCTACATCTGATTTTCTTAATTATGGCAAGAAGACACAGCAAACACAAAGAATGATTTCATAGTTTTTAACTTTTTTTGTAATTTTTTTGGACTCTTTTTGAATCAAATACAAGTACAAATGCTAGGCTAGCTGGGACAATATAAACTAGATTCTCACTATTTCTAGATGAGGCATCTTCGGGAGGTGATAATCACCCTTCCCTGCACCGGCTTATAGGGATTTTTGGCTACTAAAAATAAAGGATGATTAGTAAGTGCAACCATTTGAGTGGTTATACATGTGGCAGCACTACTCTCTGTTATGGAGTCTCCCAGCCTGCAAAGGTTGCACCTTGGAGGGTTTTGGGGGAGGTTGGCTATCGGTATAACACAACTTCACTCGTTGTTTGAAGCTTTCACTCCAAACACAATTTATTTATAGTGGCTTGGTAGAGCTTGGTTTTAGCTTGTTACCACTTAAGGTCATTCCTGCTTAGACGGAAGGATATTCAAGGGTAGGCCTCTCTAAAGATTTAACACATGTGAAAATGATATGTCTGGCATTTTGGTCACCCAAGATAGGGGAGAGCATAGGCCTAGTATCATTCCCAAAAATATGAAAGACAGTGATTCTTCTCCCCTAGTTAAAATGAAAAAGACTAAATGAGCTAGCTACTTGGGCACACATGCAAGTTGTTAACTTTGAAAGCAAGATAGAAATGCTTCAATTTTATCCTCCTTGCATTGGGACTATATTCAATTTGTTGATGCAACAATATCAAATTACAATCCTTCCTAGTTAGATCTACATGTGATTTTGCATGAACATTCAATTACTATCCTTTAAAAATATGATGTGTGTTAACAAAGCAACTAGAATGTCTAAACCAGTCCCTAACCTGCAAGTAGATCAGGGAATTTTCCTGTGAAAAGTGTCAACATTAGAAAAAGCACAAGAAAACCCAAAAAGCCACTGTCAGAATCAGATGTGCAGGTACAGAGATTATATGCGCATAGATAGAGGTCAAATGCATAGCTATTACAAAAGCACTGAGACAAAAGTTAAAACTGCAGAAACAAAGAGTATATGTGTAGTTCAGTAGATGCGCTGTAACAGAACACAGATGCGCAGCTTCAGGAGGTAAATGTGCTGAAAGACCAGATGTGCTGAAACAGAGCTCAAATGCGTGTTAGAATTGATCATATGCATCAAATCCTCCTGTGTACAGAACCTTAGCACAAAAAAACTTAGTTTTTGGGTTAAATCGGAGCAAGGCCCCATGGTGGGTGCCAAAAATGTTATGGGAAAATTGGTGTAAATGAATAATCAATGTAGAAATCAATAATACCCAATAACTCAATGAAATAAGAAACAAAGAAGATTAAACAAACAAAGAACTTCAAACCTTGCAAACCTCTTCACTTCATGGCTTCCATTGATTGCCTATCTCAAATGATCTTGTGTATGAATATGGCCCTTAGAAGTGGCACTTCCTTGCTATTCCAAGATGTCAAGTGGGAATGGCTATGACAATTTATGGCAATGAAGATGAGCTTCACAACAATGATAATGGTATGATAATGGGTTGATTGCAAGCAAATGGAATGACTTGGGTGCCAAAGGCGCACTATAATTCTTGCAGAGTAACAATACTAAAAACTTGGATGAATGAAATGGAGGAATTGGGTTCCATTTATAGACTCACGAGAGAGAAGATCAATGGTATAGAAAGAATGAGAAGATCAATGGTTGAGAAACTTTGAGAGGATGTGCGCGAATAGAAAGAAGACAAGTGTCACACAAAAAGTTGTTTTGTTTGAGTTAACTGCTTTCTTTTATAAAGATAAGATATGCTTTCATAAATTAGAAAGTTTTTTTCTAATTTAAGAGTTGTTGATAAAAACAAGGTTGATTGAGTCAATTAACTCAACTTGTGATTTTGCTTTTGCATGATTTGAGAGAAATTAAATAATAAATTACTTAATTTTGTGTGCACGAAGAAGAAGACTTATTTTTAGAAGATTTGGAAGATATTTGAGGAATTTAAAGATAAGAAAGCAAATTAAATAAATAGATTTATTTAATTGTTTGTGCATGATTTGGAAGAATAAATAAAATATTTGATTGTATTTTATTTTTAGAGATTGAGAGAATTTAAATAAATTTGATTTATTTATTTAAATTTGGAAGAACAATTGACTTAATTAAATAATTAAGAATTATTTAATTGTTTGGAAGAATTAAATTAAATAAAAGATTTTATTTAATTTTGAATTTAGAAGAGGTAATTAAATATTTTGATATTTAATTAATTTAGAGAAATATGAATCGAATAAATAAATTTGTTTATTTATTTATTGATAGAGGAATTAAATGGAATAAATATTAAGAATATTTATTTAGACAGAGTCGTGTCATTTTTAGGTGTATATAGCATAGATAATAATTTTTGATTTGAAATGTGTGGGGAAGGGTGTTAATTGGGGTTTGACCATTTTACTCAAGGTTATTAGCCTAATTAATATGGTTGGAAAAAAATTAGGAAATGGATTAGTGAGGGGTCAAGATTAATTAAATAGGGTTTTATTTAATTAATCCTAGGTCTAGGGTCATGTAGGTTAGGCTAGCTAATTAAGAAATAGATATTTTATTAGCTAGGGTAGGGATAGGTTGATTAATAGGCTAAATTAATAAGATAAACATGATTTACCTAATTAATTGGGCTTTAGGAAAAGGTGAAATTAATCAAATAAATATTTGCACATTATTTAATTAATGGGGTAATGTTAGACTATTGAATTAATTAAATTAATTCAATTTGGCAGGATGAATGGAGGAAAAATAGATGTTGAATAGGATAATTAATTAAATAAAAATTTAATTAATTGTTTGGAAGGGGAATTGGTGTGTTTAGTGATGTCAGGAGTTGGTTTGATGGTGAAGGCATTTTTAGGTGTCTACAGTTAGATCTTTGCAACAACAAACAAAAGAGTGGAGAATCCTTCACTACTTTCTTGCAAATATGGAGACAACTTGCAAGCAAATGTCCTTATCACATCCTCAAAAAGTAAATGATTGAAATGTTTGTCCATAACTCGAACACGGAGTTAAGCTATCAAATTCAAATCCAATGTCCTACTTCTTTTAGTAAGGTCATTGAGATGGGAGTACTTATTGAGAAAGCATTGATAACCAAAGGACAAATACAAATCTATAAGGATGTCCCTAGTTCAAAAAACAAACAAATAAATCTAGGTTTTGGACTAAGAACAAGAACATTGTAAATTATGGAGTTGTAGATGCAAAACATGTGACACCAAAACAAACCATTTTAAATCTATCAAGTCCACACAACAATGCATCCTCAAACAAACCCACAAACAATGAACCTAGATCAACAAACTTTAATCCTCCTCACAGAAAATTTACACCATTGGGAGAATCCATTGAATCTGTCCTAAGGAAGCTAATCACAAATAATCTCATAATGCTTCCTATGGTAAGAGAATATGAACCTAATTTTAAACCCTCTTGGTGGAAAGATTCTAACTATTGTGAATTCCATAGGAGCAAAGGTCACAAAACCAATGATTGCCAAAGATTGAAAAACACCATTCAAGACTTGATAGATAGAGGAGATATATCAATTGATGGTCATACATCCAATGAAGAACATGTGGCATTCAAGAATCCACTCCCTAATTATGAGAAGGGAGGTACCTTGAAACCAAACAACAACGGTGGTAATAATGCCAATTACATGAACGTATCCTATGAATACACTGTTAACCACATATATGAAAGTGACTCACATATAAATGTGATTACTATAAATAACAAGCCCGATTGTAATGTTACCACTCATCATGGAAAGATTACTCTCCAAGGGGCTCCACCCAAGCCATCTTCTGTATCTAATCAGTACAATATCCTAGACGAACTCCAAAAGACACCTGCACACATATCTATATTGGAGGTTTTGTGTCTTTCACCATCTCATAAGGCTATACTAGAAAAGGCTCTATTAGAAACCACCATACCAACAAATCTAGTCCAAGAGAAATTTCAAGCCATGGTAAGACATCTCACAACACCTCATTTCCTATCTTTTACCAAAAAAGATGACATGTCCATTACTCAACCTCATAATGCATCTCTCCACATCAAAGCTCTCATTCATAAGCATAGAATCAAATGAGTCCCTATAGATGGAGAAGTAGGTTTAAATATATGTACCCTAAAATTAATCCTTGCATTGGGGTTCTATGAAAATGTTGTGGATCCAAAGAAGAAGATCACCATCAAGGTATATGATGAAGAAGAAAGAACCTCTAAAGGCACTATTGTCTGACCAATACAAATTGGACCGGTAGAGAAAGATGTGGTTTGTCAAGTCCTTGACATGGAGCTAGCCTATATTAAAATATTCTCCGTGGCTGACCTTGGATTCATGCAATGAAAGTCGCATCATCTACCTATCATCAATGCATAAAGTTTCCATACAACAGTCAAGAGATTACAATCCAAGGTGATCCTAATCCATTTCAATACTGCAATACCATCAAACCATTGCCTGAAGTCATCGTACCTACAAACCGAGTAGCCTCATCCTCTACAGCCCATGTTGACCCAAGCTCATTACCTTCTACATCCAAAAATATTGAACTAAAAGTCAAGCTCAAGGATAAAGGTGTAGGAGAGTATTCCATTAAACAAACCTTTTGTCTTGCACAATTACCCCTATCACCCAAGTCTTATGGAAAACCATCTATGACCAAACAACAGTCATTGAAGACTCTTACAGGTCCTTTTATCAAATGGGGTAATCTATCAGATGAAAGTGAAGAGAAAGATGTCCTTCAATGGTTCTATAAGGCAGAATATAGTGAATCCAAGTCACAAGATCAACAACCATAATTACCAACTGAGCAATATGGCCTAGGTTCCACTATCTTGCAGAGAATGGGATATGATGGTCACTATCCCATAGGCTTGAGAAAAGAAGGTATCATTGAACCCATACAACCTTCTTCCTTATTGGCCTGACACACTACAGGGCTAGGGTATAAAGGAAAAGTCATGGAAAAGGCTACTATCAATCTAGTGGAGCAAATTCACAAATTGAAAGAGAGAAGTGAAATAGACTCTAAAGAATGGGAATGGGAAAGTCTTTCTAAATTATCTTGTGAAGATAAAGGTATTGATGTAGTTCAATCATATAGCTCTACCAATACATACCATGAGGGACAAAGTTTGAGGTCTAGATCACTAGAGCTAGATTCACATAATATTAAGAGTGAGTCTCATGAGGAAGGTCGGATGTCCCACTTGATAGCTAATACTAAGGAGAGTACTATTTTAAACCTTGTACATACCCCCACTGACCTAGAGAATTCTTCCGTCCTAACCATCATTGCCCTTGAGTCAGACCAACCCGATGATCCTCTTCCACTAGTACATCCTAAACTTATAGATTGGGAACTACAAGAGGCCCCTAAATTGGATACCTTTCAAAATGATGATGCTATTATTGACTATCTAGAACTAAGGGATCATTTACCTTTAGGGGATCATAAAGCTAGCTTCACTATAGACCTTAATAGCATGGCTTATTTTGGAGAGAGTGCCAAGCCTTTTAGTCACAAAAATGTAAAAATAAAAAATGGATATGTTGATGATTATTTTTACACATTCATAACAAAAGTTAAAATTCACAAAATGAACCTAAACTGTCTTCAAAGATATGAAGAAATCACTTAAGAGTTCTTAATCCCAAGTTTCTGTATGGTCAGGTCTTGACCTTGTGGACAATTCAGTAGGTTGATGTGAAACTGTAATATTCAAGGGGCCTTACTTGATTTAAGATAATCATTGAATTATTGGACTCAAACTATGCAAATTGTTGCAAATATCAACAAAGTATTCACTCTTTTGCATAAATTCACTATTGTACTACAAAGATTTGTATGAATTTCTATGAAACAAACTTTGTCTTTCAAATTAATATGAAAATTGCCAAATATTAACACAAATTCTTCCTACTTTCAAATGTAAGACAATTTTCTTAAGATTTCTGTGTTTAAGCTAATTATTTTTAGTTCTTGGAGAAAAGTTAGAGAAATGTAAACTAAGTAGCATTTCAGTACAAGATTTAAATGTTCTATTACTCATGTCCTAAAGCATATAGTAAATTGATTAAATCAATGCACTTAAATCTTCAAATGTAAAGTCCTAAATATTTTTCATGTACATACACCAGAGATTGCAATCTTTTAAAGAATAATACTTCAGATACCCATAAGAGTCA
The DNA here is from genome assembly GCA_027924645.1 of Cunninghamia lanceolata. NCBI lineage: Eukaryota > Viridiplantae > Streptophyta > Pinopsida > Cupressales > Cupressaceae > Cunninghamia > Cunninghamia lanceolata. The sequence continues at coordinate 2,635,436 of BSBN01001053.1, read as the reverse complement.
AAAAACACTCTATAATAGTCACAAAATTCTGAGGTTACTTGTATTAAAAGCACAAAGTCATACAAGATATACAATGTAAGAATGACCTTTGTTTTATTAATCAAATCACTAAACAACTTATAGACATTTTTATAGATACATCAAGGAGACCAGACATTCCACGTACTCCTTGCTGCAGACACAGGTGACCTCCTTTTCTAAACTAAAAGAAATATCTTCTCTATTCCAAAACTCTGACAAATTATAAGTGCAAGCTACAATTCTAAAATCCCTGTGTAACTAATATACAAGTAGCAGAGCTTCTTATATAGAATTTGAAGCTTCATACTACTACAGCTACAAAATCCAATCTACGGTTAGTATTCATCTATTGTTGATCAGGGGTGTACATTTGTTCTTAACCATTTCTCAAAATATCTTTATGGTATCTTTTCTGCCTCAAAGGATGATTTTGGAATCTTTTCAAAGTAGGATTCCCCTCCTTTGACTTCTTCTTTCCTGTTGACCTTGCCCGCAGATACCTTTCTCTTGACTCTTTTATTAATATTATTTGCTCCTTTCTACACCTTCCTACTCTTTCAGATATGCTTTGAAGTTATTTGTTACACATTCTATAAAGGTGCGATTCCCCCTGGACTCCTTGTCCATACATATTCTTGCATTGTGAATCCTTCTTTCAATTTCTTTTCTTCTTTACCCAAACCTTCACTCTTCTTCTTATATTTCTTCATCTTGGCACTTTCCTCCATTACTGAATCAATCATTTGTTTACTTAAATATGCTCCTGGATTCTCCATACATGGTACAAAAATGGCCATGAATTCTTTTAATGCTCTTCGAAGTTCATATGCTGGTACATCCTGTTAGTGCCTGAATTGACTGGTAGTTTTCTGAGCAATTTTCATTCAGGCACTCTCCCTAAGTATCCAAAAAATGTTCTAAGTGATGGACCTCCTCAGCATTTTTCAGCTGCATCGTCATATTTTCTTGAGGAGGAGGTCATCATCATCATGTTTGTTTCGATGGTGGTCGGCATCATCATGTTCTCCGTCGACCGTTTTCTCATCGTCATCATCATATTGAAGTTATCGGGTGATGTTTGGGTTTTATCCTGATGATGCTGATGTGCTGCAGTGCGCCCTGATCTGCTTGCGAGGGTCATTTCTCAAGTATCCGGTGATCTTCCATTTATCACCTTGCGCAAGCATGATGATGATGTTGCCCCGTTGTTCTGAAGGGGTTATTCTTTGAGTTGCTCGACCTAACTTGTTTTTTCCTGAGGGTCGTCGTCATCATCATCATATTTCCAGTTATCATCCTGCTGCTTGCGGAGGTCATCATATTTCTGCCTTCATGATATTTCGCCGGGGTGATATTTCTATCATCGGGTGATCTTGGTTATGATCATCCTGATGATGTTATTGAAGAGTTCTAAGTGCGACCCGATATTCACTGGGGTCATCATATTTTGAACGTCAGGATGATCTTAGTCAATATCATCCTGATGATGTTGTATCACCTTGTTCTTTGTTTCTCATCCTGATGATGCTGACGTCATCCTTATATCAGGGTGATATCTTTCTTTCTGCCTATCTGCATCATGATATTTCCGAAGGAGGGGGTGATATTTTCATATCACTCGAGTGTGTTTGTTCCAGCATCATGATGATGCTGATATCAAGGAGATATCCGCCTGCCGGCTTCGCGCATTATCTACTGGGGGTGATCTTTTCAAGCAGCATCATCATATTCAGTTATCGCCCCGATCTTATAGTGGAGCTACAGTGCAACCTGATATTTGAACATCAGGAGGATATTTCCAAATATCCGGTTGTCTTCCGAATATCATGATGATGTTAATATGATGGTGACGTCATCAAGGTCCGGGGGGGTCATATTTCTAACACTGATCATCTTGAAGAGACCTCCTGATATTTGCAAACATGATGATGACGTCATCCAGATATGAGGAGGTGCGCAGTAGGCAGATATGATGATGACGTCAGCAGGATATGATGATGACGTCATCAGGATGTTCATCGGCCAGACTTTTGGTTTAAGCTCAGCAGGAGGATGTTCCTCCGATGGATCCGGTTGTGCGGGTGAAGGCGAATATCATGCAGTTTGTATTGCGAATATGATGATGACGTCAGGGTGATATTTCGGGCAACAGGATATCATGCTGCTGGAGGATGATGATGATGAAGTCTATACTAGTGTCGTCAGGAGCAAAAGCACCGACATGATATATGCTCATGATCTAGTATATAAAGCGTTAAGGAGGTTGCTGTGGGGTGCATGTGGGATAATGTTATCCTGCATATTCGAAACATCTTGATGATGCATCTCGGCGGGAAGTGGTTGCGATGAACTGTTTGATGTTCTTCCCGAGGCCGCGGGTTGGTGCGCCATCAATGGCGATTGTTGCAGAGGTATGGGCGATGGCGTGGATGGATGTAGTACCTGATTGAAGATCTGGATCCCGAGGCAGTGGCGCAAGGCTCGAGATATCTTCCTGTCTCCTCCCCTACCTGCTGCATTAATGTGTTTGAGCGCCATTTTCATTATACTGTATATCTGGCGGGAGTTTTGGTCAACCTGGTAGTTAATGCTGAAGACACCCTCCTGCTATATAATGCAGACGAGGTTATTCATTCGAGGTTGTTGAAAGTTGTGGGTTTTTGGCTCTGTAATCCATAACCAGCTGATCTGGTTGCTCTGTATAGTTTATCTTGTGAGTTTATGTATCTCTTGTTGTAGGACTTGGCATGAATCCACTGATTTCATGGTTGATCTTGTATGAGTAATGCTGTCTTAGCATGTGTTGTGTTAATTCTGTCTCCAGTATTGCATGTATCCTTCTTCTGGATCTGAATGTTTGCTTATGTTTAGATTCTAGAGCATAGAATTCCTATGTTGAATGTTTGATCTTTGAACCTCTGCTCAAGGGGCAGATTAAACTATTTTCAGGTTGAACATTGGGAAGGGTATACTGCAGTAGGGATGCCATAAGTAGAGATAGCTCAACACTCTTCATTGGGAGATATCTGTAAGGCAGATATCATGTGTATCCCCCTGAAATCCAGTTTTAGCTATTCATGCTGATCATTCACAGGTGTATGTCTACCGACTCCAAGCCCTGGATAGGCACCAATCATGCTGTGTTCTTGTGTTATACACCATGTCCAGCTTTGCATCCAAATTCAAACTAAAACACTTCATCTTTCCACCTGTTAGTTGTAGGAGTAGGATTAGGAATCCCCTGCATGCTCTCATACCCAACCAGACATCATGTCCAAGAATGTTGCCAGCCTTGTGATCTATCATGCAGATCTTGGTCCATACATGAGAGTATTCTGCCTGTTGTTGTCAAGTTAGATCTTTCTATCTTTGAGCTAGTCAAGGTTATATCTTGAGTTATAGGGATACCCCCCTTGGTGCGGCAGAACCAGAAGTGAAGGGGAGGAGCTCACGCAACCTCCTGTATTCAGTTGGCCTGAATCTGCCTGTGCATTAGAAGTGGCAAACCCTAATGCTGATTCAGAAGAAATGTCAACAAAATGGCGACTCTGCTGGGGACCGAACTAAAAAATAATATACTTGTGGCCCATCCGAGTCACTAACGAAATGATGCTCTGCTGGTGGAATGAACCTGGAAAAGTAGCTTTCAGCTATTGAAAATTTTGTCCTCTCTGGAGAGGTGGCGACTCTGCAAAACGACCTAAGTGCACATGAAAGATAGATGTACGTTATTGGTTGAAAGATGTACATATTTCTGCATCTGTATGAGAAAAGGTACTTTGTTACTTCCCCTTTATTTACTGTTTTATTGCATAGGTTAGATGCCAGGGGAAGCCTTAGGTCTTAGACAGACAAAGGATGTCTAAGAGTAAGATTTTTATGAATCCAAGTATGAGTTATCCCACACTCAGTGGTAAGATGTTGGATAAAGGAATAGAAGAGATAAGAAATAGGTTGATATTCTTAGAGACTGAGCAGGCCCAGTTAAGAAGCAGTAACCCTGTTGTGTCTGCCTGTCAGAAAGCTAAACCTCCTGTCAGCCCTTTTGATCCTTTGTATGACCGACTGGATTTGTCATGGGTGGATTATAAAGTAGAAACTATGCCTGCTAGGATATACTGTCAGATGCCTAGATTTAGTGGTCACAATGTATGTGATGGGAATGCACATATCCAAAATTTTCAAAGTTTTATGGGAAAACATTCATTCAGAGATGAGGATATGTGGATGAGGTTTCTTGTTAGGTCCTTTGATGCAAAAGCAAAAGACTGGTATTTGAGCTTTCCAAAGAAATCCTTTGCCTGTTGGGATGAGCTTGCTGACTGTTTCAAGGAAGAATTTGCAAAAGAACCGGCTGATCTTGTTGCAGAATTGATGAGAATCAGAAAACAAGATGAAGAGCCATGTGTTGATTTCAGTCATAGGTTTGCAGTAGCCCTTTCACATGTCCCTGAAAGTTTCAGACCTGATATTTCAGCCTGTGTTGGCATATTCTTTGAAGCTTTTGAGGAGGGCTCTAGTGCATTACTGAAGGATTTCAAGGTGACAAGTATGCAGATGGCATACAAATTTTTAGAAAATGTAGAAGAAATGAGAAATGTGCACCTGCTGAAACCCCTGTCCCCAGGCCTTGGTGTGAATAATGGTTATGAAGCTGCAAATGACCAAATGATTATGGCATCATGTGCAGATAAAAATGAAAATAAAAGCATAGAGGTTGAGATTGCTGTATTTGAACGTAATGCTAACAATATTGCTCAACTGGATTGTTCACCAGTTGAGGATGCCAGTGAAAGGACTAATGAGGATTCCCATTGCAATGATGAGGCAGCTGACCATGAAAACAATAACGAGGTTGTGGACAGCAATGAGCAATTTTTAGAATGGACCTGTGGAGACAATTGTGAGTATTGTACTCAAGACAGAGAAGATATAAGCAAACAGAGAAGCAGTCCTATGTGTGACCCATTGCCTACCTTTCAAACACATGGAGATCATGAAGAGCAGTCAGAAATTGAAATAAGTGCTAGTTCAGAGCATGATTATTTTTCATTTGATGGCTGTTTTGCTTATGACACACAGGCTGATACTCCTCCACAGAGTGAATCCATTGATGATGAAGAGGTGTGCTCTGCTGCCCATAAACAAATGGCATACTATGATGAAACTGATGCACCTGGGTCACCCATTTATGACACATATGGTGATGAGGATCTGTCTGAGTATGGTGAGGATCTAGATACTATTTTTGGCTTGGATTCTGTTTCTCATCCTGATGAAAGAGGAAACAACATACATCAGGTAAGTGAGTGTGAAAGTGTGCCTGACTTAAAAGACATGCCAAAGCCTGATCTTTTCCAGCCTGGTGTACCAGATGGTTGTGTACATGATGTACACAATTGTGATTTTGAAAGCTTTTCTTTTGATGAGCCAGCATATAGTACAATGAGCCTTGATCTTCCTAGTTTTGTGGTGGACTCCGAGTGTTTCCTATTTGCAGTCCAGCTAGGAGATCATGTTGCAATGCATGATGATGATATAGGTGATAAGCGCTATATGCCATATGAACATGCATTGTTTGATACATTCTGCACCCACATGTCACATGGTACTGAAGGTTATCTACACAAGGGTGATAATGACAAGCCAAATCAGAGGGTTGAATATGCAGATGACAAGATTTGTTTGTGGGTGGATGTCTGCAGTATCTCCAAGCTTGACCCAGTACATGCTGATGAAAACAAGATATTTGACAAAGGGAGATACATGTTTTTCTTTTCTTGGTGGCCTTAGGCCATCAAGTGTGTTGGGTGATGCAGGTCAGTACAGTATTTGATTCTATTGCCCAATGGATAAGGGACTGGTCTGCATCCCAGAGATCTGGTGTTCTCGCTGCAGGTTTTCACCTGCACGTCCCCAGACAGAGCCACTGTTAGTGCCTGAATTGACTGGTAGTTTTCTGAGCAATTTTCATTCAGGCACTCTCCCTAAGTATCCAAAAAATGTTCTAAGTGATGGACCTCCTCAGCATTTTTCAGCTGCATCGTCATATTTTCTTGAGGAGGAGGTCATCATCATCATGTTTGTTTCGATGGTGGTCGGCATCATCATGTTCTCCGTCGACCGTTTTCTCATCGTCATCATCATATTGAAGTTATCGGGTGATGTTTGGGTTTTATCCTGATGATGCTGATGTGCTGCAGTGCGCCCTGATCTGCTTGCGAGGGTCATTTCTCAAGTATCCGGTGATCTTCCATTTATCACCTTGCGCAAGCATGATGATGATGTTGCCCCGTTGTTCTGAAGGGGTTATTCTTTGAGTTGCTCGACCTAACTTGTTTTTTCCTGAGGGTCGTCGTCATCATCATCATATTTCCAGTTATCATCCTGCTGCTTGCGGAGGTCATCATATTTTCTGCCTTCATGATATTTCGCCGGGGTGATATTTCTATCATCGGGTGATCTTGGTTATGATCATCCTGATGATGTTATTGAAGAGTTCTAAGTGCGACCCGATATTCACTGGGGTCATCATATTTTGAACGTCAGGATGATCTTAGTCAATATCATCCTGATGATGTTGTATCACCTTGTTCTTTGTTTCTCATCCTGATGATGCTGACGTCATCCTTATATCAGGGTGATATCTTTCTTTCTGCCTATCTGCATCATGATATTTCCGAAGGAGGGGGTGATATTTTCATATCACTCGAGTGTGTTTGTTCCAGCATCATGATGATGCTGATATCAAGGAGATATCCGCCTGCCGGCTTCGCGCATTATCTACTGGGGGTGATCTTTTCAAGCAGCATCATCATATTCAGTTATCGCCCCGATCTTATAGTGGAGCTACAGTGCAACCTGATATTTGAACATCAGGAGGATATTTCCAAATATCCGGTTGTCTTCCGAATATCATGATGATGTTAATATGATGGTGACGTCATCAAGGTCCAGGGGGGTCATATTTCTAACACTGATCATCTTGAAGAGACCTCCTGATATTTGCAAACATGATGATGACGTCATCCAGATATGAGGAGGTGCGCAGTAGGCAGATATGATGATGACGTCAGTAGGATATGATGATGACATCATCAGGATGTTCATCGGCCAGACTTTTGGTTTAAGCTCAGCAGGAGGATGTTCCTCCGATGGATCCGGTTGTGCGGGTGAAGGCGAATATCATGCAGTTTGTATTGCGAATATGATGATGACGTCAGGGTGATATTTCGGGCAACAGGATATCATGCTGCTGGAGGATGATGATGATGAAGTCTATACTAGTGTCGTCAAGAGCAAAAGCACCGACATGATATATGCTCATGATCTAGTATATAAAGCGTTAAGGAGGTTGCTGTGGGGTGCATGTGGGATAATGTTATCCTGCATATTCGAAACATCATGATGATGCATCTCGGCGGGAAGTGGTTGCGATGAACTGTTTGATGTTCTTCCCGAGGCCGCGGGTTGGTGCGCCATCAATGGCAATTGTTGCAGAGGTATGGGCGATGGCGTGGATGGATGTAGTACCTGATTGAAGATCTGGATCCCGAGGCAGTGGCGCAAGGCTCGAGATATCTTCCTGTCTCCTCCCCTACCTGCTGCATTAATGTGTTTGAGCGCCATTTTCATTATACTGTATATCTGGCGGGAGTTTTGGTCAACCTGGTAGTTAATGCTGAAGACACCCTCCTGCTATATAATGCAGACGAGGTTATTCATTCGAGGTTGTTGAAAGTTGTGGGTTTTTGGCTCTGTAATCCATAACCAGCTGATCTGGTTGCTCTGTACAGTTTATCTTGTGAGTTTATGTATCTCCTGTTGTAGGACTTGGCATGAATCCACTGATTTCATGGTTGATCTTGTATGAGTAATGCTGTCTTAGCATGTGTTGTGTTAATTCTGTCTCCAGTATTGCATGTATCCTTCTTCTGGATCTGAATGTTTGCTTATGTTTAGATTCTAGAGCATAGAATTCCTATGTTGAATGTCTGATCTTTGAACCTCTGCTCAAGGGGCAGATTAAACTGTTTTCAGGTTGAACATTGGGAAGGGTATACTGCAGTAGGGATGCCATAAGTAGAGATAGCTCAACACTCTTCATTGGGAGATATCTGTAAGGCAGATATCATGTGTATCCCCCTGAAATCCAGTTTTAGCTATTCATGCTGATCATTCACAGGTGTATGTCTACCGACTCCAAGCCCTGGATAGGCACCAATCATGCTGTGTTCTTGTGTTATACACCATGTCCAGCTTTGCATCCAAATTCAAACTAAAACACTTCATCTTTCCACCTGTTAGTTGTAGGAGTAGGATTAGGAATCCCCTGCATGCTCTCATACCCAACCAGACATCATGTCCAAGAATGTTGCCAGCCTTGTGATCTATCATGCAGATCTTGGTCCATACATGAGAGTATTCTGCCTGTTGTTGTCAAGTTAGATCTTTCTATCTTTGAGCTAGTCAAGGTTATATCTTGAGTTATAGGGATACCCCCCTTGGTGCGGCAGAACCAGAAGTGAAGGGGAGGAGCTCACGCAACCTCCTGTATTCAGTTGGCCTGAATCTGCCTGTGCATTAGAAGTGGCAAACCCTAATGCTGATTCAGAAGAAATGTCAACACATCCATACACTCATGGTCTAAGAGCCTTTCAACTATCCTTTTATGCATCTTGATCATGTTGTCTGCTTTCTCTTCTAAACCCTGAGTGGCTGCGATGGACCTTATGAGATTATCATCTTCAAATCTTAATTCCAACCGTGCCTGTGGCACTTGATTTGCCATTGAAGGGGTAATTACTCCTTAATTTATTAATTCATTTTCTCTCTCTTCAATTTCTTTCATCTGTTCCAATTCAAACTTGCACTCTTCTTTTCTAAATTGACCATTATATATAAGTATACTGCATTTATTCTTTTCTATTGTAGCCAATTCCAATCATGTCACTACTTGCATGAATTCCTTGAACCACTCTTCAAAAACATTGGCCTTAAGCCTCTTATTTTCCATTTTTTCATTTCATCCTTTGACAAAATTGTTATTTCACTAGGCAATTCCAATATTATAGTATTGGGATCAAATATCCCCCTAATGAATTGTTGTAACTAGACAATGTGTCCTTTCAAATATTCTTGTTTATCCTTATCCCTCTTTAACATTTCTGCTGTAGCTTGGTGCATATCTTCCCATTCACTTATGTGTTGTTCCCTTGTTGTATGCCCTAGGTCAAAATTGAGTATTTTATATTCATCTAATGTTATTTCTCCTTTAGCTTTCTCCTTCTGTGGTATAGCCAAGTTCAACGTTCTAGATCCATCTGGACCCCTTTGTATTGCGGACATGGTTCTAGCCTTCCTCTTTTCCTTTCTTGGCATTGCATCACCTAATAGACTTTTGATGTCTATAGGTACTAATTGTACCTCCACCTTTTCTCTCCTTATCTCTGCACCTAACTAGGCCGGGGCCTCTTTTGTGCTTTCAGTTTCCTTCTCTTCATTGATTACCTCTTCTTGAGGCCTTTCTACTTCTCCTTGTTCCTATTGTTGCTATTGTTGTTCTTGTTGCCATGGTTGTTCTTATGGCTGTGGTGGGGGTTGATGTTGAGGGGCTAGTTCTTGCACCATTGGATCATTTTGATTTTTAGATTCACCCTCATTTTCTTCTTCTTCAATTTCTATAGCTCCTCCACCTTCATCCTCTTCCTCTGGACCTTCTTTTCTTGATGATTCTTTCTCTTGATCTTCTTCTTTATTTTCTTGTTCCTCAAGTGTCATGTCTTTATCTTCTGCTTTCTTTTCATATTTATCTACCTCAATATTCTCTATATTCTCTTGGCTTTTAGGTTTATTTGTAGTTTCTTCTGTTGTTTCACCTTCCTTTTGCACCTTTTCAGGCATGCCAACTTGTTCTGCATGTGAAGGTGAACCCACCAGCTTATCAGCCTCTTTCGTCTCTTTTCCCTATTCCTCTTTGTTTTCTACATTCTTCTCTTCCTCACTTTGTTCTCCATACATGTTCAGAATATTTAGTACATCTACACCAGAAGTACCAGCTCCTGTTTCTTCTTTAGTTTGAGCAGGTATTACCTTTACTGCTTCCTCAGGTGTATCTCTTTTTTCAGATTCTTCAATTTGATGTGCTACATCTTGCACATCCTTTATTATTTAAGGAGATACCTATTGGGATAGGAAAATTTGAAATTTTCTTGTATTCTTACTCACCCATTTCCAACCAAACCAAAAATATTTCACCCAAAATCAGAATAAAACAACTGATATATCCCATAAAATCCTATGACTTTTATCACAAATAATATAAAGGGCCTCAATTTCTTACATCGGCAAAGAAATCCTCTGAGATAACATTCAAAACCATTACAATTAAACTTGACAGAATTGTTTGAGAAAAGCCTACAAGCGGAGATTTGAAGCAGAAAATAGAGGAATCAAGATCCTTAAAAAACAAAGTGCATGTTGGTCAAAATGCATGTATACCAGGTACAAAGGTGAACGGTTGAAGGTTTTGTATATTTATTTGTATGTATGCAAGATACAAATAGTGAGAAGATACAAATGCATAAAACATACAAGACAATATACAAAGCTATATGGATGTTACAGAACTAAAAAGATTATGAAATGAGGTTTTATTGTTGTATGTTTTGTGCATTGTATGTATGTTTCAGGTTATACATTTCAATATACATAAAATATGGAACTCAAGAAAGGTTGAAATTTGGTTAAAATGATGCATCATGACTTAAAGTATATCGGAAGATGCATTGCACTTTATATACATCGCAGAGCCGAAAAGTAAGTAAACTGTGGTTTATAAAAATGATAAGTCTGAAGAGGTGATACAAAGGAGTTTGTATGTATTTGACTTTGTATATAAAAATTGGATTCAAGTATTTTTGCATTTAAGAAGATACAATCAGAAAAGTGATGTGGGCTCCACTGTTTGCATATCGGGCTTGTATAAATAACAATGTATATCTTCGATATACAAGCCAATATACAAGTTAAAAGGATGCAAATAAAAGATACAAACCAGATGTGAAAAGAAAGTTAAATACTGAAAAGTTTTTGTATGTTCAGGGTGCTTGTATGTTTATAATATACATACCCGATATACAAAGGAATAAAAAGCATCGCTGCGGATAAAAGGTAAAGAGAGGGTTTGTACAAGATGCTTTGTATGTGCGCTTATACAAGATAACATATAAACGACAATATACAAAGAAAATATACAAGAGAATAATATACAAAACCTGACATAATTGGAGATTTGAACATTATATGCATCGTGTGGGGTCCGAGTTTGTATGTGAGAAATGTATGTATCCAATATACAAAAAGATGTACAAAAGATGATACAATTCCGAACCCGATTAGAAAGTCAAATTTTGAGAACTTTGTGTGAAGTCCGTGCTTGTATATTATAATGCATTGTATCTGATATACAAAAGGAGAGATGCAGTTATGGATTTTACATACAATGGTAGATCCGAAAATAATTCCAATTCATTTTATAAACCCAATAAAGTGCGCGCTTGTATATGAAAGACATGAATTCAGTATACAAGGCAAGAGTATACATGACCGGATATGTAATTAATTCTAGTTTGTTTTATAGACCCGATGGAGTCTGCACTTGTATGTGTGTCCCAAATGCATATACAAAAGTTGATACATAGGAATTTTTTTATGCATATATGTTTATTACAACTCTGAGATGGATTTGTTTGTTGCTAGAGCAATATGAAGAGGGTCGTATAAAACAAAAATGAGATTGTGTCAATGTAATAATTGATGTATTTCTTTCAACAATGAGAATAGGCGCAACTTATTCAATAGAAACTATAATATGGAATACCTTGCCAAATGAAGATTAATGGATCCATCTCTTAATCAAATTCGTCTATTTCTTAATCCATTCATGTGAAAAGGTGTGAGCCACGAATAGTCATACTGTTTCAGCCTAAAGTTTGTTTTCCACACATATATATCAAGGAAAACAGAGCAATCCAGAGAATCATCAGCAGTAGAATATAATACATACAATTTACAATGTTTCCAAAAGACCATGTTGCAAGTATATTATTGAAGAAGTAAATTGGAGTTCTCTGATCTTATGGTTTTATTATGGCATCAATTGTTTGTTAAAGTTACTCAATTGTGTGGTTGTCTCCAGTCCTGCAGTTTCCTTGTTATTCAGATTAATATATCAAGTATATATTTAATCTGTTAGTGCACATTTGTTGTAGTTGTGTGATTTGATTAATTGGTGTCCATTATAGGAATTAAAATCACTCTGATCAGTCACAGTAACCTGGAAGTGTTAGTTTGGATTACTAAGAAGAACCATATAATTAGGATTGCCATTCTGTCTCCAAATCAATATTATCTATTATTCTTGCATATTTCATTCAATTGATTCCTTCAAGAAAGGATTAAATTGCCTTCTGGTGAATAACAAGAAATCTGATTATATTGGTTGGATTATTAAGAAGAGTTTGTCAGTCATCTCCTTGCATGTTTATACAAGTTATAAACTAAAATATTGTGCCAAACAGTTAGAATTACTGTCCACTATAAGCCACTAGTCTTAGTCCTTCATTTGACTCTGTTTACCCAACAAGGCACTGGTCTTATTTCTGCTCATCATTTAAATCCTTTTATTTGGACAATCATAAAATTCACCTTGATATTGCTTATACAATATATACCAACCATTCATTAGATACTAGAATTATTCAACAAGCTCTCATCTAGTCTACACCATTTGCCACTGTAGGTAGATCAATTTAATTAGTCAAAATAGTTGCATTCACTCTGCTTTAATTTCCAAGGTTTACCCACCTAGGTGTAGCAGGACCTAAAGTGTAGGAAATCATCAAACCTTGAAGGTTGATTTTGTCAAGTTAGTTCAAAAATGTTGCAAATCTAAGCATAGAGCCTGGCGTCCTCTTAGGATTAGCAACCTGCATTTTTGAGACCTAACAAATTGGCGACTCTACTCGGGACTAAATAAAGGACCTTAGTAACAAACCATTCCTTTTATAGAGTCATTTTAGAAACTTTAAATTTGGTAACTCTACTGGCAACAAGAACCCAGGAAGATAAATTACAAGCTTTTTCCTATTTACAAAATAGGTGGCGACTCTAGTGACTGTTATAACAGAAAATTGATACCAAATGGATGGTAGGAGATCCAAGATGGAAGGCAAGAAATTGCAATTATCTCCACCAATTAGAAACATCTCTGAAAGAAATGGAACATCAAATTATTCTCACCAGAATGATAACCAGGAGGCTCAAGAGGATAATGCAGAGCAAACTATTACAATTCACAATAAGTTCACATCTCTACATGATTCAAATGAAAATATCAACAGAGTAACTGATGATATATTGGCAAAATATATACCTGATCCTCAAGAATAGCTTGAGTGTGAAGCACGGGCCATGAGGGAAATCGATCAAAGACAAGCTAAATATGATTTTAAAATGTCATTACATTAGGGAGAAGGGGCAAAACATGGATTCTCAACTCAAGAAGTAAATGACAGCCCAAAGACTTCAGGAGGTATGAATCAAGCACAACAGGATCTACTTAGGCTCCAGGAAGAACTTGAAATGTTCAAGATAGAGGAAACTAAGAGGTTGTTGCAACAAGAGATTCAACAGATAAAGAGTAGGGCTAAAAAAACCCCCCCAAAATATGTGCCTCTATATAGGGGAAACACTTCAAGGAATCCATAGCAAAATTTACACCAAAATACAGGTGGTGTTTCAAATTCACAAGTCTCTGGAAGTCATCAAAATGCCATTCCTAAAGTTCCTAGACCACCTCCCATACACAACACCTCTCAACATATGGCTAATCCTTACCCACCCCCTGGCCAACAATATTATAGACCACAAAATCCTTACATAAACCCACAGCAACAATATGCATATTATGAGCCTCCAGGTGGATATAATTACTATCCTAATCCACCACCCATGAATTTTCCACCTCAAAACCTCACAAATATATGTAGCCAATTTGATCTAACTGGATATCAGTTGTATCCATATCCTATGGATAGTAATTGGAGAAATATAGTTCCTAAGTTCACTAGGAACAGTGCAATATCAGCTAAAGATCACATCAGAAGATTCAATGCTTTCATACAAGATATTGGTATGGACTGGGAAGATGTTAGAATGAGGTTATTCATGATGTCCCTGACTAAAGATGCAAGAGACTAGTTCAATAGCTTACCTGATGCCTCAATTAGTTCAATAACTGATTTCCATAATCAATTTAAGGAGCAGTATGGTAATCAGTATGCCCCTGAGTTTGCATTACATGAATTGATAAGTATCCAAAAATACCAAAATGAATCCGTGTATGAATTCAATCTAAAAATTTCCAAATTACACAACAAGGTACCACACAGATCCAAACTATCTAATCCAATAGCATTGAGAATTTATATGAAAGCATTTGATCCCAAGACAGGGTACGAACTTAGAAATTGATGCCCTATGACCTTGGCTGAAGCACAAAAAGTGGCCTTAACAATTGAAAACAATAGGAAAGCTGTAGGTATGGTTAGCAAGAGGGATAACCCTAGAAATCTTCAGAACCCAAATGTTCAACAGATTAAACAAGAAGGTCAACATAGGCATGAAAGGCCCAGGTTGCATGATATGCCGTATAATACAAATTGGAAAGATGGGAGACCCGTTGATAATAGCAGAAAACAATATTATGGCAAGGATACCCCTGACCCTCTAAAAAGAAATATGGCACATATGGTAGAAGATAAACCTTGGTGTCTGGTATGTAATTTACCACATTCACCTGAGTATTGTGAGGTGGCTAAAATAGTACAACAAGAAGAAATGTTATACAATTATAACAGAGACAATCACACTATAAACATGATGCAAGATACACCATATTTACTGACTGAAGACTATTCTTCTACAGAGGAAGAGGGATATGAATATGATGTGGGAAACCAGAGACATCATATCAATATGGGAGAACAAGAAGTGTTCTTAGATCAGGAGGATGGTTATGAGGAACCTACTTATTATAACAATCAGCCATATAATCAATGGAGAAAGCCCACTGATAACTTAAGGAATAGGATAGTGAATGTTGAACAAGGAACACCTAGGATTGTATTCATAAAAGATCAAAATTACAAAAAGAATAATGCAAAGTCATCATTCAAAGAACCAGAAAAGGGTGGTAAGAGTAAAATAAAAGAAAATTCACAAAATCAAGAAAAAGAAAATATAAAGATAGAAAAGAATGATCAGACTATGGCCCATTCTTTTGACATTGCTCATGCAATATCTTAGGTAAAAATATCAGTTCCACTTTTAGAAATGATGAAGATAGACAAATACAGAAATACAATAATTAAACTGATTTCAGATATACCAAGTCAAAAACATAAAGGATCTGAAAACAAAACAAACAATGTTCATCAAGAAACATTCCAAATGCCTAAGGTATACCTAGGTGATACATTGACAAAGAATCCCTCATAGGTGGACCCTTTCTACACTACATTATTGACCAAAAAGAGGATAGTGAGGAATTATGTGATTGATTCAGGTGCTGCCATGAACATCATGCCAATAGTAGTTATGAAAGAACTAGGAATGTGGGTTGATACTACATTTGGTAGGTGTTATGCGATGGATAATAGATCCATCCCAGTCATTGGTATTATGAAGGATGTGGAGATAAAACTTGCCTCATACCCTGAAGCAACTTATAACATTGATATTACTGTGGTTGACATCCCACCATATTATGGAATGCTTCTATCAAGACAATGGGCTGCAATGGCAGGAGGGAATGTCCAATTAGACTTATCATATGCCACAATACCAGTTGGAGTTAAAGAAATCAAGCTGTGTAGGGAGCCAAGGTATAAAAATATTATAGAACGCTTGGATCAACATCAAATAAATTTCTTTTGTGATACAGATTTGGGAGCCTTCAAGGTTGGAAAAAATCAGCTAGAATTGCAGAATAATGATCCAATACATATTGAATCTAAGAAAGAAGAAAATGATGTCTAGAAGATGTATTTTGATGGTGCATGCAGTAAAATAGGAAATGGGGTTGGAATAGTGTTTATTTCACCAGGAGGTAAAACTTTCAAGTACTCCTTTCTATTAACATTTGAGTGCACAAACAATGTAGCGGAGTACGAAGCTTTGCTCATTGGTTTGAACATAGCCACCAAGCATAAAATAAAAAAGTTAGCTGTATATGGTGATTCTGAATTGGTTACTTCCCAAGTGAGAGAAAAATACCTGTCAAAAAACAAGAGGTTGAGATAGTACAGAAATGCAGTCTGGGATGATATTGAATTATTTGATGCCTTCTCAATCAATTGGATTGATAGGTCAAAAAACATTATGACAAATTTTCTAGCGAATATCACATTGAAAAGAAATGATGTCACATTGGGAGGTATTATAGAAGTTGAGTTCAAAACCAGACCCACTATCCCAGATAATGTACATAATTGGCAAGTATTTGACAATGATGTTGATATAATCAACTTCCTGCATTGTGTTGACTATTATGAAAATCAAGAGATTGATTTCAATGCATTTGTAGAAGAACATGATGGGAAGGAAACCCTTTTTGGTCAAGAGATAGTTCAGTTGAAAACAAATAAAATACCTAAGGGACTTATAGCATTGGAAAAGGTATTTGATGGGCATGATAGATTTAAAATGAAAGACACACCAGTGGTGCAAAATGACCTTAAGGAGATTAATTTGGGGACACAGGCAGCCCCAAAGAATGTGTATATTGGAAAGAATCTTGACCCCAAAATAAGGAGCAGAATCATCAACTTACTTAGGAAGTATAGACATGTATTTGCCTAGTCATATGATGATTTAAAATCATACAGAGAGGATTTTTTCAGCATGAAATACCACTAATAGATGCTAAACCATTCAGGAAAAAATAGAGACCTATCAATCCTACATTAGCTCCTAAGATGCTAGAGGAACTTACAAAATTAAGGGATGGAGCTATCATTAAACCCATCAGACATTCCTCTTGGGTTTCTAATTTGGTACCTGTCAGGAAAAAGAATGGTGATATTAGACTATGTGTGGATTTCAGGAATTTAAACAAGTCTTCTCTTAAGGACAACTATCCCCTCCCTAATATGGAAGCAATATTACGAAAGGTTACTGGATGTGAACTGTTGTCAATGATGGATGGCTTCTCAGGTTACAATCAGGTGAATGTCAAAGAATTAGAGCAATTTAAGACTACATTCACCACTCCATAGGGAACATATGTATATTTAAGGATGCCATTCAGACTCACTAATGCTGGAGCAACATTCCAAAGAGCAATAGATGTGGCCTTTGCTGAATTGATTAATAAAATCATGATAGTATATCAACATGGAATCCTGAGAAATGTCATTTCATGGTTACAGAGGGGAAGTTGCTTGGCCACATAGTCTCAAAAGATGGAGTGAAAATAGATCCTGAGAGAGTAAAAGTAATTGACCAAGTTCCTATCCCTAAAAATGTGAAAGCTATACAGTCATTTTTTGGCCAAATTAACTTTGTCAGGAGTTTTATATCAAATTTTGTAGAAATTGTTACTCCCATATCAAGGATGTTGAAGAAGAACTCAGAAGTAAAATGGACAATAGAAATAATAGAAGCATTTGACACTATCAAGAGGGGAATCAAAGAAGCCCCTATCCTAATATCCCCTAATTTCAGTAAACCATTCCAACTATTTTCATTTGCTTCTTATCATACAGTTGCAGCAGTGCTATTGCAGAAAAATAATGATGGAGATGAACAACCTATTTCATTTTTCAGTAAATCCCTTTAGAATGTAGAGTTGAAATATGACATTGTTGAGAAATAGGCATATGCATTAGTGAAAGTAGTTAAAACTTTTAGGCCATACTTGGTGGGAGCTGAAGTCATAGCATATGTGCCTAATGCTGCAATAAAGGATGTATTGGTCCAAATTGAAATCACAGGTAGAAGATGCAGATGGATCAATAGAATTCAGGAGTTCAATATTGAAATCCAGATCACTAAACTAGTGATAGGACAGGGTCTTGCTAGGTTGATGGCTGAAAGTAATCTTGAAGCTTCTCAGATATGTAGTGCTAATGATGTTGATAATACAAGTTCTAGCATTGAGCACACTTCATGGTATACCGACATCATTTATTATCTAAAGCACATGAAATATCCCGAGGGGTATGATGATAATAAAAGAAGGACACTTAAATTACAAGCCTCAAAATATGTATTTATTGATGGAGATCTTTACTAGAAGAATAGGGATGGAATTCTACTATTATGCTTAGATGAACATCAATCAAAACATATCATGAAAGAGCTACATGAAGGCATGTGTGGAGGTAATTTTTCAGCAAAGACTACAGCCCACAAGATCCTAAGGGTTGGATACTATTGGCCTAAAGTTTTTAATGATTCATATTAGTACACTAGGAAATGTGAAGCATGTCAGAAGTTCTCAGGAAAGTTGAAATATCAAGGAGCATTGCCCTTGAAACCCATACAGGTGGAGGCTCCATTCTATCAGTGGGGTATTGACTTCATAGGAGAAATTGTGGAGAAGTCAAGTGGTGGACACAAATGGATTTTAGTGGCGACAGATTACTTCACTAAATGGGTAGAAGCTATCCCAACCAAACAAGCAACAAGTAGGGTGGTGATTAACTTTCTGATGGAAAATATTATATTCAGATTTGGCACTCTAGTAAGGTTAATCACAGACAATGGGATGTGTTTTAGTTCTGATGAATTCAAAAATTTCTATAGTACACATGGCATCACTGTGTCCTATGCTACCCCTTATCATCCACAAGCGAATGAGCAAGCAGAATCCAGCAACAAAAGCCTTCTAAAAATCATAAAAAGAATGTTGGAGGGAAACAAGAAAGCATGGGATTCAAAGCTAAGAATCGTTGTATGGGCTGATAGGATTACTATAAAAAGAGCAATTGGGAGATCTCCTTTTGAACTAGTATATGGAACACAAGCGAGAATACCATTAGAAAACCTCATGCCAGTTTACAAATTTATTCTTTAGGAAGATTTAAACATTCCCGAACCAATGGAGGAGAGACTAGAACATCTTGTAGAGCTTGATGAAATAAGGAGACTAGCCCAAAGGCAGAATATTAAGTTACAATCAGAAGTGAAATACCTCTTTGACAAGAAGGCCAAAGATAGGAAGTTTGAAATAAATGATTTAGTACTAATGTGGAATGCTAGGTGCCAAGACAAAGGAAAGCATGGAAAATTTGAAGCTTTATGGTTAGGTCCTTTTGTTATAACAGGCAAAGGGGGTGATGATTCTTACTATTTGTAAAACATGTCCAGAGAAGAGAAGGAATTGTCTGTGCATGGGCAATATTTGAAACCTTTCTTTTCATAGAATATCATGCACAAAGAGAATTAAGTGTTGCCAGTGCATGGACAACCCTTAAAATTATCAAAATAATTTCATTCCATGCACAATAGTTTAGGGAAACCAAAAGAGATTAGGATCTGCCAGTACATGGACATTCCTATCAATCTCTATTAAAAAAAACATCTTTTCCATGTATAGTAGTATAGGATCATTCCTGTTCCCCGTCATTATCACCCCCATCCCACCATTCTCTTACAATTCTGTGAAACCGCAATCTCGAATAAATGAAACATATGGTCTACTTCCCCAAGAGGTCTGAATTCTTGTTATACTCACAAGGAGTATACATCCTAGATAGAGCCACTGTTGGGATAGGAAAATTTGAAATTTTCTTGTATTCTTACTCACCCATTTCTAAACAAACCAAACATATTTCACCCAAAATTAGAATAAAAAAACTGATATATCCCATAAAATCCTATGACTTTTATCAAAAATAATATAAAGGACCTCAATTTCTTACATCGGTGGAGAAATCCTCTGAGATAACATTTGAAACCATTACAATTAAACTCGACAGAATTGTTTGAGAAAAGGCTACAAGTGAAGATTTGAAGTGAAAAACAGAGGAATCAAGATCCTTAAAAAACAAAGTGCATGTTGGTCAGAACGCATGTATACCAAATACAAAGGTGAGCGGTTGAAGGTTTTGTATATTTATTTGTATGTATGCAAGATACAAATAGTGAGAAGATACAAATGCATAAAACATACAAAATTATATACAAAGCTATATGCATGTCGCAGAACCAAAAAGATTATGAAATAAGGTTTTATTGTTGTATGTTTCATGCATTGTATGTATTTTTCAGGTTATACATTTCAATATACATACAATGCAGAACTCAAGAAAGGTTGAAATTTGGTTAAAATGATGCATCATGAATTAAAGTATATCAGAAGATGCATTGCACTTTATATACATCGCGGAGCCAAAAAGTAAGTAAACTGTGGTTTATAAAAATGATAAGTCTGAAGAGGTGATACAAAGGAGTTTGTATGTATTCGACTTTGTATATAAAAATTGGATACAAGTATTTTTGCATTTTAGAAGATACAATCAGAAAAGTGATGTGGGCTCCATCATTTGCATATCGGGCTTGTATAAATAACAATGTATATCTTCGATATACAAGCTGATATACAAGTTAAAAGGATGCAAATAAAAGATACAAACCGGATGCAAAAAGAAAGTTAAATACTGAAAATTCTTTGTATGTTCGGGGTGCTTGTTGTAGTTAGGGTAAAATTGCAAATCAGGGCAAATGAATAAATAGCAATGATAAAAACCCTAGCAATGCACAATGAAGCACAAGACAACATGAAAATCAAAATAACAAATGTAAATGCAAACCGATCTCCATGCTATGCTCAATTTATCTCCATTGCTCTTCTCCACCTCGCATGAGCATGCAAGATTTTGAAGGATTATTGTTGGAGGAATGTTGGGTGCTCACTTCTGCAGCATAACATTAAGATGAAGATGATATGAGGATGATAGTTGAAGGATGCAAAGGCTCTAATGATATTTTGATAGAATAATGGTACTTGAAGCTCAATGCATGCTAATGATTATTTGGCAGAATAATGTTACTTGAAGCTCAATGCCTGCTAGAAGATTTGGCAGGATAAGGGTACTTGAGGCTCAATGCATGCTAATGGCTTGTGAGGGGTTTGATTTATAGGAAAGGCTTGGTTTCAATGGATGGTTGAGATTAAAAAGCTAATTGATTGATGTGGACGGCTAGGATTGATTAGGTATTCCCACTCTTCAAGGGAGTTGTAGTCATTTGACAAGTGTCAAGGAGAATAGGGCTCATGTATGCTTGTGTACATAAAAAGTACTACATATAAAAGATATTAAATAAAAGGTTGTAGTACCACTTATCTTTTTTAAATGAAAGAGGCACACATGTCGGCTAAATGATAAGATAAATTAATTAAATAAATAAAATTTATTTAATTAATTGGAAAGTCGGCTTACGATGAGAACTTAATTCAAATAAAATATTTGAATTAGTTGGGATATGAGTTGGATATTAATTAAATAAATAAAATTTATTTAATTAATTGGCTAAGTAGGATAAGGATGGGATTAAATGGGATTTTAATTAAATAAATAAATTTATTTAATTAATTGGCTAATGGAATAAGTGGGGTTAAGAGTGGGATTTAGGACAAAATGTTACATGATGTCTAGGATAATGTATTTGACTAGGTGTTGCAAGACAGACAAATTTGGGACAAATTTGGGTGTCTACATTTTGCCCCTCTTTGAGATGATGTTCGAGATGATGAGCTTTGTATCGAGTAACATCATTTCAAAGAAGCTAAGGTATGGATAGAGGATACAGATGATGATAATGATGTAGGATAGGATGAGGATGATGATGAAATGGGATGATAATGCCCCCTTGAGAGGATAGGTGGGTTGGACAAACACAGGTATGCTCTCGAAAAGAAATGGCTTAGACTATGAAAGATAAAGGGATAGAAGAAATGATGTGTTACGCTGCAATGAAAGTGAGCAACCATGATGTTTAATATAGCACTAGACGTTATGCACCAAGGTATAAGGACCAGGGTGACGATGTGTCTCATGCCCCAGCGTAATATAACCTTGTCTGGATACAAGATATGAATATTAGCTGGAATGATCGGATGCGATACAAATGCAAGATAAAATGATAGCACACACAAGCAAGCAAGCAAGCATGCACAAATGATTCAAAAACAAACAAGGTATTGCCCCTATCAAGCTGTAAACCAATGATTAATTGCTGATTGATAATAGTTGAGAGTGTTGTCATTACGGGGAAAGCTATATCCCTAGATCAACACAAGGTTGTTTGCTGAGTTGGTTGGTTGATTGGTTGATTTATTTGGCTTACAACAAGGCTAGGATCAAGACCATTGATTGCGATTGGATAACTTGGCTTGATTGATTAACTTGATTGGTATGGCTTTAAGGATTAACATGAACTTGGATCTTTGTTTGGAATGGTTGGAAGATGATGAAATGCTGATTAGCTTGATTTGATGAAGGATGGATGATTTGTGGTGGATTGAGCTGCTTGTGATTTGCTGAAGTGATTGGATTTGTTTTGATGGCGAGCTTGATGTGCTTTGGTTTTGATGTTGATGATTGATTGGATTGTTTTGAATGATGATGGTGATGGTGTGATGATTAGAGTGTCCATTCAATCTAAGCATAAGCAAGTGTTCTTAGTGTGCTCAAAGGATGTAAAACAAACAAGGTATTTCCCTTGTCAAGTCATAAACCAATGATTAATTGTTTGATTGATGATGATAGATAGTGTTGTCATTACGGGGAAAGCTATATCCCTAGATCAACACAAGGATGTGGGAACGATATATCCCATTAATGATGATTGATTGGCACATGACAAGATTAGGATCAAAAACTTGTTGATTAGCTTGGATAATGTTCCTTGATTGATTAGCTTGCTTGATACGGATTAATGTGACATAGGTTTAAGATCATTGCTTAGATTGATTTGATTGATATGATTGGAAGAAGTGATTGATTGAAATGGATGAATGTTATTGATAAGAAGAATTGATGATGATGAGGATTTGATTTTGATTGAATGTTGATGGAGTGGATTGTTTTGGATTGATGATGATTGGTTTTATTGCTTGGATTTTTTGTTGGATAGTGATTTTTTGGATTTTTGAGAATATTTTTCTTTTTTTTTGTGTTTTTCAATGTTTTGGGATGTCAATAGATTTACAATTTGGGTAGCCTTTGTGCTAGATACCAATGACAAGGGAGAAAACCAAATCTAGGTGTAAATGATGGATAAAAGGATGGGCTCATAGTAAATGTGATGGCAAGATCATGATATATGGATGGGATGGAAGGTTCATGAGAGTTGGATGGATAGAAGAGAGGATAGGCCATATAAGGGATGGATGCTTGCCTCGTGATAAACAAATAGGTAGGCTATAGTGGAAAGCTTCATGATAAATAGATGGGGATAAGCTATAAGGTGGAAAGCTCATGATAAGGATATACGCCATAGTGGATGAATCATAAGGGAGCTAGGATGTGATCTCTAAAGGCTATGTTGCATCGGAAGAATAACTTGCCCCATTATCGGTGGTAATGCTTAGGATTTTTACATGACAAAGGTTATGACCAAGGGATGACATGATGGATTGGTTTAAATGGGATGGATAAATGGTCAATGGATAAGACTTGGCTTGGAAAGAAGGTATGTCAAGAAATATCAAAACATGTTTCAACATTTTATCCCTATGTCTTCATCAAGATCAAAAGGCGGAAAGAAGGATAGACTCAACATGATAGGTATGTGGATGTAATGGCTAATGATGGTAGGATAGGATATGGCAAGATAGGACATGATAAGATGGAAAATGATAGGTTGGATGAGACAATGTGCCCCCAAGTGTAAGTGGCATAGAAGATCAACCTACACATGACGCCTGTTTGCCAGGTTTTCATCATGGTACTTATTCAAAGCGCCGGTTTTCCAGGTTTTCACCGTTGGACGAAAGGATTTCTCTTTACTATTTTGATTTTTTTTTTTAATTTTCTTTTTTTTTTTTGCTTTTAGATAGGTTGACAATTACACATGGCACCCGTTTGCTAGGTTTTCACCATGGTAATGGATAGGAGGGACTCAAGTGTTTAGTGCTATGAAGGTTGATAGTGTCCCTTTAGAGATGGATGATGTCTTCACATGGACCATGTCAAGTGTGCTCATAGATGTTGATAAGGGATTGCATGGATGGGAGATGGATTAGGTGGATAGTAGATTATGATGTGGATTATGGAAGGTTCATGCAAGGATAGATGGATGGGGATAGTGGATTATGATGTAGATTATATTGGCTTATGGAATGAAGATGGATGAAAAGTTTATGCCAAAGCATGGACCATAGGAAGGTGATTGGGGAGATATGTAGGATAATGGATGGAAGATGGGGAGATGTAGTTATGTGGAGGTGCTGCAGAGTGGAAGGGAACCATGACCAATGGTTGCACACACCATGATAAACATTGAAGCTTTTGGTGAGATGGTGGTGTAAGAAGCAATGGAGATGTTTGCTTAGGAGATGGTTGATGGCGTGACTTAGGAACCCACATAGATTTAGTATTTTTAGTGCTTTTGCTTTGCTTATGGGATTTTTGAAGGGAATGGAAGTTTTATATGGAAGTAGGCTTTTGGATGGATATATGTGGTTGGGATTCTTGAGATGTAGATGAAGATGCCTCATTTGATTTGCTAGTTGTTTGCTTAGGAACCCAAACCATTTTGCTTTTGGGCTTTGCATTTGGAGGTATGGGTTTAGATGGCTTTGTGAATGTACTTTGCTTAGAAGATGGATGATTTAGAGACTTTTCACATTGATGCCCTAAGGAATGAGGGTCCTTAGGAGTTTTAGTTGGATTTTTGGCTTTATAAGTAAAGGCATCCAAATGTTTATTTTGGAATCCCATGGGGTGGGTGGAGTGGATGGAATGATTGAAAGCTTTATGCTTAAACGATGTGTGCTTTTGTTGGCCATGATTAGGGATGTAAGGATACTTATGAATGATAGGTATGTTAGGTGTTGGAAGCAATGGTGGCAAGGTGGATGGAGGGATATTTGGAGTTGGTAAAAGTGGAGGCAAAGTGGATGGTGGAAGGTGTATGGTCACATGCTTGTGACATTTATAGGATGATGGAGTTGGAATGGCTACATATGTTTTGGGTATATGATGGGGGGTGTGATGGAAAGTGGTAGGTTTAGGATGCATGAAGAGATTACCAACATCTTGGCCTTGTTTACCTTGGGGTGTGTATTCAAGGCCATATGAGCATGGAGGGACCTTGACATGGTTTGGCTCCAAAATACCTTGTTCATAAAGGCCTAGACCTTTGCCTTGGTAGCTCATGTTTTGGAGTATGCAATGGACAATGGGACTAGGTGTGGTTTGAACACTAGACTTGAGCTCATTGTTGGATGAAGAGGGTGAGGTGGAGGACAAAGGTTGTTGTTGTCCTAAGGAAGAACATTCATGGACAAAGGTTGTAAGACCAATAGGACATGATGGTGGACTTGAAGTGGAATCGATGGTGGATGTGGAAGGAGGATCATTAGGATCTTGATTAGCATCATGTTCATGTAGATCCAAGTTATTTGTTTGATCTTCTATGCTTATGTGTTCTTGAGAGGCACATGTCTCATTATGACAAGTGGAAGTTTGCTCATTATGGATAGGGCTAGATGGAGGATGACTAGGAGCAATGTGGATATCTTGCTCATGAATGGTTATGGGATTATGGATAGGATCAAGGTACTTTTTAATAGGTTCTTCATCATAGATATCATCTTGATCATGAGATAGATAAAGTTTTGCCAAATGGATCATCATGGTTTTCATGATTTTAGCTAGAACCTTGATCATAACTATGAGCAAAAGTAGGATTAAGTGGGCTATAAAAGGGATAAATTTGCTCATGAATGAGGTCATAGTGATGGCTAATAGCTTGAGGGCAACCCATAAGTAGGTCATGGATAGGTGGAACTTAGAGGTGCTTTGATCTTGATTAAGATTAAGGTTCAATATTTCCATATGTTTAAGATTATGCTCTTGACACACCTCTTGACTTTGGATGGAAGTGGAAGGTTCTTGAGTGGACTTGATAGGCTCTTGATAGTTATCAACATGAAGGCATGATGGCTCTTGACTTAGGCTTGTGGTTGGAGACTCTTGAATAGACTTGTTGGCTTGTAGATCACATGATGGGCTTAAAGGGCTAGGCATGTTAATGGAAGGCTCTTGAAGAGGCTCAAGGATATGTGAACCACATGATGAGATTATAGGATTGGACATGACCTTTGGAAGTTCATTGGTAGGCTCATGAATTGGTATTTGACATAGGGGTAGTCTATTCCTATCTAGTAGCCAATGGATCACATCCTTCGCAAGTGTATGGGTGGATGGGAAATATAATGGATGGATGATAATGGTAGACGGCGTTGGATTAGGATTAGGACAAGGATTAGGTTGAGAGCTAATTGGATTGGGTGGATTAGGATTTGGACTAGATGGGGGTGATGTGGCATGATTTCCCATTATAGGTGGGTACACTTTGTAAACAATTGAGAGAAATATTGGGCATTGGTTTGTATTATGGCCTTTGGTCCTATGGTATGCACAATAATCATGTTCATCATATGGACTTTCTTCACATGGTTTGACTTTGGGAAGTGCAATGAGTTTTGTTTCAAGCATCCTTTGTAAAACTCTCTCAGCCGCATCCTTTGGTGAAGGATTAGAATGACATGGTGATGGAGGTAATGAAGGGCTTGGTGGTTTGGAGGGGATCAATGGACTAGGAATAGGCTCACATGGTGGTTTTGGGATAGGCTTAGTTGGCTCATGTGATGGCATGTGATTGGATGGTGGAGGCCACTCTAGATTGGTATCTCCCTTGTCAAAGGTTATTAGATCTTGCATAGGATAACATGGGCTTGTTTGATTTATGTACAAGGGGCCATTGGGATTTGCATTTGTTTCTTGTTGCAGGTGTGAACTTAGGTCTATCAATGGTGCTTGATAGTCTTGTTGAAAAGGTGTACTTGGATGTGCTTGATTTATGTACAAAGGGCTATTTGGACTTGCATGTTGTTCTTGTAATATCACTTGATTGCCTTGTGGATGGGCTTGATAGTGCATTGGAATGATGGCATGAGGGATTGGATAAGATTGAGGTGGATGTTCATAGGTTGATGTGGTATTGACTTGGTGGATAGGTGGATTAAGTTGATAGGAAGTGGATGGATATGACATGTGGCTATGAGGTGGATTAGGTTGATAGGAAGTGGCTAAGGATTGTTGTACTTGTCGAGCTTGACTAGTGGCTAAAAGGTGTTGGACTTGGGCTATGAAGTGTTGTAGTTGAGGTGATTGGCTTGCATGGGGTTGAGCTCTTTGGATGAAGAATTGTAATGTTTTAATGGCATCTTGGTTTAGGGGTTGTGATCCTTGATAAAGACTTTGGAGGAATCTTTGGAATTTGTTTTCTAGGTCCTCTAGTGTAGACATGTTGTCACCCAAGTGTTTGTCTTAAGTCCTTTTAACAAGTGCTTGTTTAGGGATTTGGATGATGATGTGGATTGTTTGGATGACTTGGCTATGAAGGGTTGGATGATGACTAGGCTATGTTTGGGATGAAAGTGATTGGGTTTGAATGTTATTGGAAGAATGTGTAAGATGACTTGTCTTTATGTGTTTGAGTGTTTAGAGCTTGATGTGGCAATGTTCAAACAAATGATTATGCATCTACACACATGAATCACTCACGTAAGACACATAAGCAAGTTATTAGTTTGGAAGAATGTGATGTTGGTTAAGCAAGCACGTGAAGACACTTCAACAAGTCCTAGTTAAGGCAAGGCCACTATCACAAGGAGGTTCTAGTGAAAATCCGGGGGACCGGCACCCCACGAGCATCCAGCAAGCCACTTAAGACTTTAACTTACCCTACTAGGAGTTTTAATATACACAAAGGTACACCTCCTTTCGAGTTAGCACTGTATGGTGAGCGCTAATACCGGTTAGACTTAGCTTTCGCCTTATCCTCTGATTTTTATAGCGGACCAGATGAAAATACCGCTTGAGGTCGTTCCCTTGGGGTGGATACCAAGGCAGGCCTCTCTAAGGCTAAACAAAAGCAACACAAGTAAATGTTTTTGATCTCCAAGTTCGTGTTGGGACGCGAGGAGAGAGCATACACATTTACTTGGTCACACTCGCATGGGGTTCATTAACCTTAGAAATTTAATGTGTGGAAGACAATGCAAGCACTTGTTTGTTTTAAAGCCCAAATCCAAATGTGATAAAAGACAATGGTTTGTTTTAGCCCAATTTTTCAATGGTGTGATAGCAAACAATTGTTCATTTTATGCCCAAAATCCAAATGTGTTTTCAAACAATGATTAGAAGATGAGAAATGAAATGATTGCACCTGGTTAATTCGCTATCCAAATTGCTGTAGATGTTGATGTCAATGTTGCTCCAGCTCCTTATGATCACCTACAACATAAAAAAAATAATATTATAATGCAGGCATAAAAATAGGCTCATCAGGCAAGGAAAATTGTAATTTTAGATGCATAGCCGAATTAGATTTGATTATTTTGATAGATTTTTGGTTCAAAAATTAAAAAATCAAAGAAGAGACCCCCATTGATTTTTAGAGAGCTTTCCGAAAATATAAAGAAATTAGAAAATTCCCTGATTTACGCCCAGAAATGCGGATTTATGAAAATAGTATAGTTGGCAAAGATCTGATTTTTTCGCACCATAAACGACCTCCAAATTAAATTTGCAAAACAGAGACGCCCATTAGAATTTCAAGAGCTTTCCAGAAATGTAAAATTTTTTGAAAAATTCGCTGATTTGCGCCCAGAATTGTGATTTTATGAAAAAACATAAAAACATGATAAATCCCGCAAAAATAGCAATAAACCCAAAATTTTTCTGTTGTAGCTTCCTTATATCATGGAAGAACGTTTGCTAAAATCTTGTAGAAAAATTCATAGCCGTTTGGGAGATATGATGAAATCTTTAAAACCTAGGGTTTTGTCCAAAAAACAGCAGATCTGCAACAAAAAGTTAATTAAACCTGCAAAACTCAACAATGGGGGTTATATGAATGCAAATTTTTACTACAAAAACCTGCAAAAAAGATCAAACGAAGTGAGTCCCACCGGGCGTGCCAAATGTAGTTAGGGTAAAATTGCAAATCAGGGCAAATGAATAAACAACAATGATAAAAACCCTAGCAATGCACAATGAAGCACAAGACAACATGAAAATCAAAATAACAAATGTAAATGCAAACCGATCTCCATGCTATGCTCGATTTATCTCCATTGCTCTTCTCCACCTCGCATGAGCATGCAAGATTTTGAAGGATTATTGTTGGAGGAATGTTGGGTGCTCACTTCTGCAGCATAACATTAAGATGAAGATGATATGAGGATGATAGTTGAAGGATGCAAAGGCTCTAATGATATTTTGACAGAATAATGGTACTTGAAGCTCAATGCATGCTAATGATTATTTGGCAGAATAATGTTACTTGAAGCTCAATGCCTGCTAGAAGATTTGGCAGGATAAGGGTACTTGAGGCTCAATGCATGCTAATGGCTTGTGAGGGGTTTGATTTATAGGAAAGGCTTGGTTTCAATGGATGGTTGAGATTAAAAAGCTAATTGATTGATGTGGACGGCTAGGATTGATTAGGTATTCCCACTCTTCAAGGGAGTTGTAGTCATTTGACAAGTGTCAAGGAGAATAGGGCTCATGTATGCTTGTGTACATAAAAAGTACTACATATAAAAGATATTAAATAAAAGGTTGTAGTACCACTTATCTTTTTTAAATGAAAGAGGCACACATGTTGGCTAAATGATAAGATAAATTAATTAAATAAATAAAATTTATTTAATTAATTGGAAAGTCGGCTTATGATGAGAACTTAATTCAAATAAAATATTTGAATTAGTTGGGATATGAGTTGGATATTAATTAAATAAATAAAATTTATTTAATTAATTGGCTAAGTAGGATAAGGATGGGATTGAATGGGATTTTAATTAAATAAATAAATTTATTTAATTAATTGGCTAATGGAATAAGTGGGGTTAAGAGTGGGATTTAGGACAAAATGTTACATGATGTCTAGGATAATGTATTTGACTAGGTGTTGCAAGACAGACAAATTTGGGACAAATTTGGGTGTCTACACTTGTATGTTTATAATATACATACCTGATATACAAAAGAATAAAAAGCATCGCTGGGGACAAAAGGTAAAGAGAGGGTTTGTATAAGATGCTTTGTATGTGCACTTATACAAGATAACATACATTCAACAATATACAAAGAAAATATACAAGAGAATAATATACAAAACCCAACATAATTGGAGATTTGAACATTATATGCATCGTGTGGGGTCTGAGTTTGTATGTGAGAAATGTATGTATCCAATATGCAAAAAGATGTACAAAAGATGATACAATTCCGGACCCGATTAGAAAGTCAAATTTTGAGAACTTTGTGTGAAGTCCGTGCTTGTATATTATAATGCATTGTATCTGATATACAAAAGGAGAGATGCAATTGTGGATTGTACATATAATGGCAGATTTGAAGATAATTCCACTTCGTTTCATAAATCCGATAAAGTCCGCATTTGTATATGAAGGACATGAATTCGGTATACAAGGCAAGAGTAGACATGACCAGATATGTAATTAATTCCAGTTTGTTTTATAGACCTGATGGAGTCCGCACTTGTATGTGTGTCCCAAATGCATATACAAAAGTTGATACATAGGAATTTCTGATGCATATATGTTTATTACAACTCTGAGATGGATTTGTTTGTTTCCAGAGCAATATGAAGAGGGTTGTATAAAACAAAAATGAGATTGTGTCGATGTAATAATCGATGTATTGCTTTCAGCAATGAGAACAGGTGCAACTTATTCGATAGAAACTGTAATATGGAATACCTTGCCAAATGAAGATTAACGGATCCAGCTCTCAATCAAATTTGTCTATTTCTTAATCTATTCATGTGAAAAGTTGTGAGACATGAATAGTCATACTGTTTCAGCCTGAAGTTTGTTTCCCACACACACACACACACACACACACATATATATATATCAAGGAAAATAGAGCAATCTAGAGAATCATCAGCAGTAGAATATAATACATACAATTTACAATGTTTCTAAAAGACCATGTTGCAAGTATATTATTGAAGAAGTAAATTGGAGTTCTCTGATCTTATGGTTTTATTCTGGCATTAATTGTTTGTTAAAGTTTATTCAATTGTGTGGTTGTCTCCAGTCCTGCAGTTTCCTTGTTATTTAGAATAATATATCAAGTATATATTTAATCTGTCAGTGCACATTTACTGTAGTTGTGTGTTTTGATTAATTGGTGTCCATTATAGGAATTAAAATCCTTCTGATCAGTCACAGTAACTTGGAAGTGTTAGTTTAGATTACTAAGAAGAACCATATAATTAGGATTGCCATTTTGTCTCCAAATTAATATTATCTATTATTCTTGCATATTTTATTCAATTGGTTCCTTCAAGAAAGGATTAAACTGCCTTCTGGTGAATAACAAGAAATTTGATTATATTGGTTGGATTATTAAGAAGAGTTTATCAATCATCTCCTTGCACGTTTATACAAGTTATAAACTAAAACATTGTGCCAAATAGTTAGAATTACTGCCCACTATAAGCCACTAGTCTTAGTCCTTCATTTGACTCTATTTACCCAACAAGGCACTGGTCTTATTTCTGCTCATCATTTAAATCCTTTTATTTGCACAATCATAAAATTCACCTTGATATTGCTTATACAATTTATACCAACCATTCATTAGATACTAGAATTATTCAACAAGCTCTCATCTAGTCTACACCATTTGCCACTGTAGGTAGATCAATTTAATTAGTCAAAATAGTTGCATTCAATCTACTTTAATTTCTAAGGTTTACCCACCTAGGTGTAGCAGGACCTAAAGTGTAGGAAATCATCAAACCTTGAAGGTTGATTTCATCAGGTTAGTTCAAAAATGTTGCGAATCTAAGCATAGAGCCTGGTATCCTCTTAGGATTAGCAACCTACATTTTTGAGACCTAACAATACCAATGTACCAAATGGATCTACTGCTCCTGATTCCTCTTGTACATTTTCTAGTTTAGACACTAGACCATGTTCAACTTCCATATCAGTTTGAGTGTCCTACTCTTCTTCTTCACTTAAATATTCACTGGATTCTTCTCCTTCCATGTCAACTTCTTTTCCTGTCCCTGAATCCATTTCTCTGACTTCACTTCCACTACTATCATCTTCAATGTTGACAGTCTCAGTAGCTTGTTTGGCTTCATGCACTTTTGACCCATGTAGCATTTCTTCAGCCAATTATGTTTTCACCTTGGCATA
Organism: Cunninghamia lanceolata; assembly: GCA_027924645.1. Lineage (NCBI taxonomy): Eukaryota > Viridiplantae > Streptophyta > Pinopsida > Cupressales > Cupressaceae > Cunninghamia > Cunninghamia lanceolata. Next base: position 2,602,870 of record BSBN01001053.1, on the reverse strand, counting down.
TACCTATCTTTTCCCTGCTAAGGTAGATGCACCAGGTATGTCACTCAACTTAGCACCTACCTACTGTGCTCCTATAACTTTGCTTTGTTCTGAAGTTTCCCCTTTAGATATGTTTATTAGTATTGCCTTCATGACCTTTTGCCCTATTAACTCTTGAGTAGCCAATGCTTGCTCTGTACTGGTATCATGTCTTAATGATTTTGTCTCTACAAATGTGCTTGATGATACTACTATTGTCACCCCTATTACATAATGATTCATTAATGTAGCATTTTTATCTTTCTCAACATTTTTTGCTTCTACAATCTTCCTTTTCTTTTCATAAAAGCACTGGAGATCATCATGATGCTCCCTCACTCTCTTTTTACCTTTCTTTGGATATGTGAGCTCAATTCCCTTAGCCTTATGCTCCTCAATTCTATCATTCAACCATGTCTTGGAGAATAAAATAATAGGTGTGAACAATGTGTCCAAAGATGTAATCCATGGTTGTGACTAATCAGGCTCTCCAATGGGAGCAATCTTGCCACTTTCATAACTATAATGTAACAATTTACCATCATCTTTAACTTCTGGGGGGACATATATGTCTCCCATGGACCTCATTTGATCTATTGTCAGCCTCTTGTGAGCTATCTTTCTTACAATCTGACTAGAAATCCTCAATGTGTACTTGATGTTTAAATTTAGGATTAATGGTATTTTGGATCCTGTGAAAAGGATCAAATCTTCTTGCTAACTCAAATTCCTGAAACACATAAAACCTTAACTCTCTCTCTGAATAACCAGCCACCTCTTCGCTGGAATAGGTATACCTACCAATTGACCAAGGGAGCTTAAGATTTCCCCTGCTATACTTCTTCCTGTACATCCTAAAGGCATTCAAGTTCTGTCTTGAGAACTCTAGAATAATCAACTTGTTGGAAGGATACCTGGGAAGCATGAAAGGTTTTCCTTCAAATCCCTTAGTTTTGATATAAGTAAAGTTCTGGAATTGGATATACCATGAACTGTACAAACCAATTGTATCCTCTACGTCTACAGACAATCTCTTATCTGGCTCTTCCCTTAAAATTCTGACCATGTATGTATAAAATACGTCGTTCACTAAAGCATACTTTCTCAATGCATTTTCCTCTTGTAAATCAGGATAATGCTCATATACTATCTTCTGATTTGGGCCATTTTCTAGGGTCCCACTCTGTCAATCCCATCTATGTATGGTTGCACCATTGTTGCACATGAATATAATATATACGCGGACAAATAGAAAGGCATCAATTTTTGTTTTCTTGCCATTGCCTTCCTCCATATGGCTATGCTAATAGCTTGAGCCTAGTGAATTTGTCCTTGTTCTTTCTTTGCTTCCCTCATGAATTGTATCACAGTGAACATCCAAGGCTCACATTTAGTGTCATCCCTCAACCCTACCAGTTTGCTTAACATTGTAATCATCAAATATATTTCTTCCTTAAAGTATATTCTTTGTAGATTCTTATGCACTCTTGCCACATCCTTGGGCTTATTTTCAACACTATACCAACTGTAGAAGATCTTGCTTCTACAATCCTTCTCATTCTTAATGAAATCTTCATTATACTGGTCAATATCTACCATTTCTCATGTATTTCTAGACCAAATGTTCTCGCAATCCCCTCTATGGATAAGTCTGCAATGAGCCTATCATTGAATATTATTTTCCTAGTAACTAGGTCATATAAGTATATGCAATCTAAACATAGATCCTTAGCTTCCATAGCTAATGGGAAACCTACAGCGCTTTACAATCCACTTTCCCATATACACCTCATGTCAGGTGTAGCATCAGCTACTGTGATCTTTTGTAAAACATCATCTACGTCATAATTTTCTATGTTGGTGTCTGTGCCCACTCCACTTGTGCCTAGCAATGAAGGATATCCTCTGTATATTGGAAACTCCTCCTTCTCAGTTTCTTTATGGGGCTTTCTTTCCTTTTTTATCTTTTCTTCACCCCCTGTATCTACCTTTTTCTACTTTGGGGCCATCCTGTAAAAAAATGCACTTTTAACTTGTTGTTTTACCTTCTTACCTAGGGTTTTACTATGAATTTTATATTTTTTTACATTTACCCTAACTGCCCATTTGTCTTTTCCTGTTTTGACTTTCACATTGTTTAACCCAAACCAGCTAATTAACAATCAACATAGTAATTTAATGCCTGCTTACATTTCATAATAAAATTACTAAAATTTACTTTACATTTTAACTAATTGAATTGTAACAGCATTTAAGATAAATACATGTATCTTTTGATAGCTCAACCTTACAACATTGACTTACTTTACCATTTCTACTCTATTCTCACTTCTGGAATTCCATCTCGTGATGACTTTGCATTCAATTTCTTCAACAATTTTTCTTTCTGCAATTTTAATTGTAGCAATGTAAATATGAAAGAAAAATAACTTTTAATTTACCCTAACCCATTAAATTTTACCATTTTCAGTGTTAATTCAGCATTAATTACAACAATTAATGTGCCTACAGCTTCAGCTTCTTATTTCAACGTTTTATTTTAAACCTTCTATCCATTGGTTTACTTTTTGCATACATCGTGTTTTCTTGTATCTTTCTTTGTATATTGTTCTTTGTATGTCTATTTGCATCTTTTCAATATGCAAGCATATATGCAATGAGTTATAAACAATGTTATCCCTTTTCCTTTATATCCGCACTTGTATCTTTTGTTTATATATCATAATGTATGTGACATAGATATAAGCGCACATACAAACAACCCATACAAACCCTCTTTTACCTTTTATCTCTCCGGCTATGTCCTTCATTTCTTTGTATATCAGGATTGTATATCGTTAACATATAATCGCCCAAACATACAAAGCCTTACCTTTATTTAATTTATTTTAAAATCTGCCTTGCATCTTTTGTTTGTATCCTTGCTTGTATATCGGCTTGTATATTCATTTGTTGGTACAATATACCACCTCGAGATATAACCTATGGGACCCACTTTTCCTTCTAATGGGTACCTATTGATGATGATTGTAAGTCATAACATGTATAAAAATTTGCAGAACAAACCTTTATTATCTTGTAAAGTACGATCAACTTAGGATAAGTTGATGACTCCAAGTCTCCGTTGATAAGGTCATGATCGTCTGACATTACTTAGAGGTTGATGTGACATGTTGTTTTTGTTGGAATCGTTTGCCATTGTGCCAAAAGCTTGAGCTATCAACGCTCGCTACAAATGCCATATTTAACCCAGATCCATGGGAGGCTCACTTCCATGTCACGAATCCTGAGGTCAGCGTTGAACGCCTCACTGACAAGGGGGCAGCTCACTGCCAACAATCCCCCCTCAACACAACCTAAGGGATTCGAACCTGTGACGCATGGCTCTGATACCAATTGTTGGAATCGTTTGCCATTGCACCAAAAGCTCAAGCTATCAATGCTCGCTACAAATGCCAGATTTAACCCAGATCCACGGGAGGCTCACTACCATGTCACGAATCCTGAGGTCAGCATTGAACACCTCATTGACAAGGGGGTAGCTCACTGCCAACAGTTTTCCATTTCAAGGGGTCTTACATTTGTCTAGATGACCAGTATTGTTCTGTTTCCTGTAAATTTACTCCACAAAGAGGTTAACTCTACTCTATTTCCAAAAATAGCTGGTATATTTTCAAGTTTGATCAATTCTTTTGATCATTGATCATCATGAACCTGTTCTTTCTTCTACATTGGATATTTATTCAAATTTATTCAAATTATGTGTCTATAAGTAGATATTTTCATGTATTTCATGGATATTTTTTATGAATTTGCATGATATTTGTCAATTTGACATGCTTTTACTCTAAATATGCTTTGTATTTCTAATTATCTACGGGATATCAACATATTTCATGTTATTTGCTTTTGATTCTTTGTTATTTGCAATTATGGTGATGATCTTCTATGAAATTGAAATAAATTTAAAAGAATGCTTCTAATTTTAGTGAATCTTTAGCCATTGAACCACATACACACAAGATACATTCATGAGGAGAAGAAATCAAACCATATGTCACCAGGATGTTCCATAGCTAGATATGGATGATGCTAACTTCAAAGGATAAGGAATGAAAACAACACATGTAGACTGACAAGCACTCAAACGGACACAGCTGATCAATGCATGTATCCAGATTTCAAACATAGATTACTCAAGATTTATGATGATTTGTAATAAAAAATGTATTCTCTTTCATTCAGTATGCATAACATGTACATTTACATCAACTTTGAAATGAGTCCTAATATTTCAGCAATCAAATTTTAATTAAGTTTCGAATATTCAAAATATGACACTCTTGCACCTTTTATAGAATAAGGTGAGGACGCAGTTACACATGACCTATGGTTAGGATTTGTCAATTAAGATCTACAGTCGATAACAACTCTTTGACTCAGTCAACCTTTCCTCGTAGTATAGGTTGACAGGTGGCAACCATCTGGATGACTCATTATCCTATGAGTGCCCTATGCATATGTCTTCTTGGTGATGCATCTTCATTCATTCTTCAGGTTCCTCCTCTTCATTTTCTTCTTCTTCATCATGGTCATCATCTTCATTACTTTCGGTATTGCTGTCACCCTGATGTACATCCTCTTGTATATGGACCTTCATCCCTATCCTGATGTTCTCATATGCTTGCACTATTTTATACACCTCTCCCCCATCTTGGATTTTAGCTTTCGTTACTGCATGCTTATGACACTGGAATTTGGCCTTAATAGCTTCTAGCTTACCTTTAATGTTGTTTAAAGTCTCATTATAAGTTTCCACCCTGACCTTTATTCTCATGATCTTATTCATCACTTCCTTCGTCAGGTGGGTGAGGGGGTCATCTGCTACCGACTGGAAATTATCATGCAGATCTTTGATAGCAAAGTCTGCATCTTGATTTTCAATCTTTCCCTCTACTTTTCCTTCCAAAGCCTCAAGGATCTTTACTTCGTATGTCAACATGTTGTGCAGCTTTATACTTATATCCCTGAGCTTACCACTGCATTTCTTCAGGATATCACATTTGAACCTTATCCTCATACAATATGTCTATCAGTAGTGTAGTGTTATTATTCAACACTTGATTATTCATGAGGATTTGAGGATCAATCCTCTTCATTTCACTTAAAGCAATAAGGTCCTTTTCCAATTGGAATGACCACTTCCTTGTTTCATTTTGCATTTTGTCCACCTTTCTCTTCAAACTGCTTAAAGAATTCCACTTCTGTAAGGAGGTCCTCAAAACATCCTCAACTCCTGTAAGGGCTGACAACATCCACTTCTCCATGATCATGGCTTCATGCTTCATGAGGTCCAACTTGGTGACCTCCTCCTAGGATATGATAGTCAATAGGACTACTGGATCAACTGGTGTATTATCAGGGCTAATCAACCCCTTTATGTATGAATGCAGCTGAGCAATGTGCTCCTTATGCTATTTATTTTTCTCTTTCTCCTTTACTCTTTGGGTGAAATAATCAATGATGTCTATTCCTTCCTGACCTTCTTGGTCCTCATCAACAAAACCCAAGTCAACAGTTGTGATTTGGAATTCCTCCAAGGTGATCTTGCCCTTCTCCTTTTCTACCATGGGAAGTGCTACCTATGCAGTTCTTCTGCCTATAGCAGGATCTCTCCTCATGGTTGATGTCAATCTAGCCTTCGTCTTTGGCTTCATTATTGTCTTTGCAAACAAGGTGGAAACATCAAATTCTTAGATTTCACACCCTTGTTCTATACCTATCTCTCACTCCAGCCATTGAGGCACATCTTCTCCAGATCCTTGATGTTCTTTGCCAACATCATGTCTACCCTGATCTCCGGTATCTGCTTCTATCCTTAGTGGAGAAGGTGATTTCTTACTTTCTTCCTCATGGAGTTCCTCATGAGGGGGATCTTGTTGCATCTCTTCTTATTGAGGGGCCTCTTTCTGTAGAGGAGGATCCTATGGAATGTCCACATTATGATCCTACACCTGATCCTGCACTCCCTCATCCTTACTTTCATCCACTTTAGTATTTTCCTCATCTTGAGGCATATTGATATCCATGGATGTCTGCACGTTTGGGCCTTGTGCATCACCCTGATCTTGGGTCACCTCTTGTTCTGCACCTAAGGCACCAATGTCTTGTGTCTTAAGGTCCTCATGACCTAATTCATCTTTAGTTCCTATGGCATCTCCTTGATCTCCCTGAGTCTGGGAAGCAGCATCACCTGATGTGTCTTTATCACCCTCACCTTTCTATTGGACTTCTACTATTTTTGGCTCCATGGGTATCTCGTGCTGTTATTGAACAATATCAATAGCATTGCTCTCTTTTTCTACCTGCTTGGCTACTTCAACCTTCTCTATCACATCAGGCGCACTTGCTTTGTCCTTGACACTTACATCACCCCTGTATGTTAAATCTATAACCGCAGGGCTAGTCACCTAATCGACCAACTTATCAAGCCTGATTTGTTGGGCTGCCCTCTCTAGGCTACTTTCTTTCACTCCCTCTATTTGTTTTACCTCCTGCAAAACCTCCATTTGTGCTAATGGGGTCCCATGTGGAGTCATGCAGGTACTGGAGGCAAGGGTCTCCATCTTCTGAGAGGCTACATTTTGCACTACCTCATCATTTGATAAGTCAACGGTGTCCTCCAAAGAGAAAGGAACACCCTAGCCTACCCTCAGAGCTTCTTTTGTTTGCTCCTCTACCCTCTCAGTCTTAAACTGTATTATGGTGGGAAGCAGAACATCATGCTGCAGCTCCTTCCTAAATGCTTCACCACTAGCTCCCCTTAGTACAATAGGGTCGGCCCTGATATCACCCCGCATGGATGTTCTTTGCTTCTTGGGCAGTGATGTCAGCGGCGTCACCCTCCTCTTTCTACTAACCATCATCGAGTCATCACCTGTAGGTTCTTTGGTTACCTGCTCTTCTTCAAACGGGATGTCCTCTTCCACCGCATGCTATGAGGTTTGACCTCCCTCCTGTACTTCTGTAGTTTCTACAGCTGGCCTTAAAATCCTCTTAGTTTTTGGTTCGTCCATCAGAGGTTGTGCAGATGAGGCTAATGCTTGACCTGATGTTAATGAACCTATAGTTGGTATGGCAATCCTTTCAATTATCACCCATTTAGGTTCATCTTCCATTTTCTTTCCTCTAGGGGGACCCTTCCTCTATTTATGTGTAGGTAACCTCTCCCCATTGGACTTTCTTTTCTCATTGAGGAAGTCATCATACTCCTCATCAGCTAGTTCTTGCCTTTTCTTCATGGCATCAATTGTAAGGGTCACACCCTTTTTCTCCAATCTGTTTATTTGTTCATCTACCCAAGCTTGGGTTAATTGTAGCACCCCACCTATAAACTTATCTAGGGAGATATCCTCTGGCTATGTTAGATCAAGGCCTGATATGGTGTCATTGTACACCTTCTTGTCTTCATATTCATTTGACATAGTCTTTCCATCATCTTTTCTCAACTATGCTAGAACTGGGATGTAGTCAAATGTCTTTATTTGGTTCAAGGTGAGCCTTTGATATTTTCTTCTCCTCACCTCTGCTTCATCCTCACAATTAGTCCAAAAATCTTCCAGATGCTTCTAATGAATAGGTTTTCCTATTATTTTCTGCATCTTGTCATAGGGGTCATAAGATCTAGCTAGGGGAAATGGTTGCAGATACATTAGTTTTAGACCTCCTATGACATGCTTTATGCTCTCTGAGTCTAAGTACATATACCAGCCCATAGATACTGGAAATAATACATGAGGTATCTTCTTTTGCACCTTGTATGCTACAACTATAGTAGATACTTGCCTGAGGAACTCCATCAGGACAACCCTATCAATAGGGTAACTTGGTAGCATAAGGGGTTGTCCCTCAAATCCTTCTATTCTTATGTATGAAAAGGTGGCAAATTGGATGAACCAGGCACCATGTCTGTATATAACTTCTTGAGCCTCCATGCTTAGTCTCTTGGTTCTGTCTTCCTCCATAGTTCTAACTAGATGCATAGAGAATGCATCATTTACCAATTTGTAATCTAGGAGGTAGTTCTTTCTCTGTAGCTGAGGATAGTGATCCCATATGTGGGCATCATCTACATCACCACTAGCTTTACCCACTATAGTCAAGGCATCAAATGTTCCTTTGTAAGCACATGAGTACACGACATATGAGGTCATGTGAAACATACATGCCTAACCTCCCAGGTTCCTCATGCCTTCATCTAGTGCATCACTGATGACCTTGGCCCATAATGGCTCATTATCTATGTATAGGACCATCTGGATGACTCCAAACATCCAATTCTCAAAATTTCTTGCATGAAGCTTACCTATCATCCTGCTTAGCAGGGCAATAATGTACTAGTACTCATCATCAAAATCAAATTTGTATAAGTGTACGGGTAATTTAGCTGATGCAGTATAGGTGCTGCTCTTTGACCTCCAATGATACATCTTCTTCTTTGCATTATTTTTATTGTTGTTGTACTCTTTTTCCAATTTTCATAGATCTACATTGACCACCCTCTTTCCAACTGGTAGATTGAAAGTAGAGGTAATACCCTTAATTGAAAAGTTGGCATATACTCTTCCATGCTTCTCCACCCACCTAGTCTCAGGGTTATATTTCCTAGCACATTCTACCACCAACTCTGGGGTCTCCATGGCATACGGAAATCCGGTTGCATGCCACATTCCTGAAACATATATTGTATCCAGAAGGGTATTGTCCTTGTCATGATCTATTCTTGTTGACCATGCTGCCAGGTCTGTATCTCCTTGGTGAGTGTCACTAATGATGCCATACTTAAATTGTACCCCTTTAGAATAAACAAACACGGGATTAAGAAATTTTGAATCAGACCTGTTCCATCTGAGATCCGCCATGGACTCCTGCAATAAACATGATCTGTCTTACTTTACAATATCTATATGCACTCATATAACATTATGTATCTCTACGGCATCATGTATACTCTATCTACTATTCTTTTACTTCATCATGATATGCATATCCATAGATTCAAACCACAAGAAAGAATATACTACTTGAACATGCAAGAAATGACAACAAGAGGGTTTTCAATTACTTACCAGATAACACTTTCCTCCTGGGTTAGATGGGTGATTACGGAAAAGGGTTGCAAATGTTGAAGATCACCCATTCTGTTATGCTGAAAGCTCTAGTCCGTTAACAGGTAGCAATATGAGGGTTTGACTTCTCTGCTCTGTAATTTCTTGTTTTTTCACAAGGTAAATGAAATAACCTTGGAAAATTACATTTAAATGCATCCGTAGGGTGAATTAGGGTAAAACTAAGTCAGGATGGTTAAATCCGTTGATCCTCTACAGAGAATCCATGAATGATGCCAAGTGTTTGAATTGTATTCACAATCGGCGGGAATCTATCTACCGCATTTAAGTGCATTTAATGTCAGGAAACAGGAGGGGGGTGATCTTCAAAAGATCAGGTGATATTCAAAATATGACCCCTTCTGTATAAAATGACCCCCCGCCTTTGAGTGGCAAAACTAATGCAAAGGAATCGGGTGATGTGGTCAATGCTGACCACGCATATATTTGGTCATGAATTTAAGATCAGGGGATGTTCAAAATATGACCCCCGACTAAAATGATCCCCTCGGGAAAGGATTGGGGTGATGTCAGCATGTCAATGATTTTGTTTAACCTTTTTGTCTTAATGACGTCACCGTCATGTTATTGAATATGGTGGGCATCAGAAACGTACCTTCGCGAGGTAAAATAGAATGATGACATCATCATCAGGGTGATTTTCTTTATTCGTTGGACTTAGATGACGTCACCATCATATTGGCATAGGGTGATATTTTGTGAGGAGGGTGATATTTGTAAGATGACGGATATTAAAAATATGACCCCCCGCAAGATATGTGAAGTCGCTTGATGGGTAGATATCGGCTACTACGTAAAGTTGACGTCTGGACTTCGTGGACCAAGTGATTATCAGGTGATAATGCAATATCGGGGTGATCTTATATAATATGACTAACATTTGAAATATGACCCTCCCCCTCAGAATATCAGGTTTGACCGAAACTTTGACTTAACATAACTTTCTTCCCTTAGAGAATTTTGGGGTGATCCAAAAGGCAAACCTGCTTGGAATTTCTTGCACTCTCTAGCCATGAGGTTAATAATATGAAATAATGACTTTGACAACTAACCTCATCATGGTGACCTATCCACACTCTACAGGGTTACATGCATGACTTAATTTTACCAGACTGCCCAAAGCAGAAAAAACAACAAGCCAAAGCAGCAAAAAAGTTGGGTCCCTCTTTTGTCAAGGCAAAATGGGCCGTGTTGTGTAACCACACAACAACTTGCTACCAAAGAACATAACTAAATTTCAATGATTCAAGTGATGGCATCACATTCTAACATAGTGTTTTAACTCCTAAGTATAAGTATTATAATCTTTCTGAATGATAAGGCTTTCATCATGGCAACAATGCTAGCAAAGGATCAGGTGTGTGTAGATGATTAATTATCCTCATCTTGAAAGTAAGTTGAAAACATGAGTAACTGATGTTAAGCTACATAGTTTGGGAGCATTCCTTATAGCCAACTTGGATAGAGCCTTGCTACCAGCAGGTGTCCATAGCCCCGGCAAGGTTATCTATACAATCCCTCTAAGTAGAGCCCCACTGCTAGCAGGCATCTATAGTCTTGGTAGAGTTACTTATATGGCCTAATTTTGTTTCTTTTTGGATTTTCAATATTTATTCTTCCTATTCATATGATGTCATCATGTAAGCTTAATGTGCAAGGCATGGTCACTTGCTGATTAAGGTTGGAGATTACATTGGTAGCAAGGGAGTCCCTTTAGATTTTTCACTTAACTTCTATACTTGTGTTCCACAAACCCAAGGCTGTTAGGTGAGTCATTGTGAAAAATCACTTTGGTCAAGGAAAGGCACCCTAATGAAAAGATACCATAGACCCGATCACCAACACTTCTCAAAATGAGTCATAACCTATATATGAATTTATTCTCATCACTTGAATCTTAACAATTTGGTTATTTTCTTAGGGTGATGAGCAGCATCATCTTGACTAACCAAAACAGAACTCAATAAGCAAACAAGCAAAACAAAACAAAACTGTACAAATATGCACACTATGATACACATGACCTACATGACACTGTTTCAGGATTGAAAGTAATGCTTGAGAAATTGTCCATTAATTGGTAATGGGACATCCTCACCAATTAAAGTCTTTAGCCTGTAGGTATTGTCTCCTAAGATTTTTGAAACTTGAAAGGGACCTATCCAAAGTTTATCAAATTTACCATGATCACCTTTCCTTTCATGTGCTTTGTCCCACATAAGGACTAGATCTGAAATTCTAAAAGCCTTAACTTGGGCTCTTTTATCAAACCAATGCTTGACAACAGCCTGATGTTTAGCAAATTGATCAATTGCTTTATTCCTTTTTTCTTCTAGGTGCATCAACTGCAGCAACCTAACTTCTTGTTTGTTATCTATGCCTAGATATTCTTGTGTAAACTGCAGTGTGGGGATCTTTAGGTTAACAGGGAGGATGGTATCCACCCCATATACTAGGTGAAAAGGAGAATTTCCTAATGCAACCTTCATTCTAGTTCTATCTACCCACAAAGCATACTTCAATAGGGTATTCCACTCCCTTGGGTTCTTTTCTATCAATTTCTTTATGATGTTCAATAAATTCTTGTTTGTGGATTCTGCTAATCCATTCCCTTGAGGATAGTAATTTGAGGAAAATTTCAAGATGATTCCATGGTCAAAAGCCCAACCTGATAATATTATTGAAGCAAAGGCAGACCCATTTCACATACTGAAGCATAAGGAACCCCATACTTGGTTACTATGTTGCCTTCTAAAAACTTGATTACATCCTCAGCATTGCATGTCTTACTACTGATAGCTTCAGTCCACCTCGTACAATAATTAGTAACAATCAACACATACCTGTGTCCTGAAGATGATGGAGGGTTGATAGGTCCTATGAAATCCATTCCCCATTGAGCAAATGGGCGCATCTCCATCACTGGGTGCAAAGGCTGAGCAACATATCTTTCTCTATTTGCAGCAACCTGACACATATGACAAATTTGATATGTTTAGCAGTATCTTTAAAAATAGTGGGCCAATAATACCCTGCTCTGAGGATAGCATGAGTGGTAGCTAAGTATGATCCATGTGCAGTTCCAAACTTATCATGTAATTCTGCTAGCACCTTGTCTTCTTTTTGCCTCTCTAGGCATCTAAGGTATATTCCCTCATAGTTTTTCTTGGAAAGGACTCCTCCTTTTATCATGTATTTCTGTGATCTTATTTTTAAGGCTCTCCTCTATGAGGCCTGCAATCTTGAAGGGCATCTTCTAGTAATCAAGATGTGCCTGATGTCTAAATACCACTCTCCATCTTTTGCATTTATGACATACTGTTGGCTCATGATGTTAGGATCAATTTCATATATCATCTAACTCAATGCGTGTCCTCTCACTAATTTCAAGGGTGTTATGTCCATATCATACTCTTGGAGAATAGTAATCCATTTGGCTCTCTTTTTGCCTGGTTCACTTTGCATTAAAAGCATCTTTACTGCTGCATCAGGTACTACAGTGATCACCTTACTTCTTAAAATGTAATGTCTGAACTTCTTGACTACTCGAACCAGAGCAAGTGCCTGTCTTTCAACATCCATGTATCTGAGTTCTGCATCCCTGAAAGGACAACTCATGAAGGCTATAGGCTTTTCTTCTTTAGCCTCATTTCTTTGTGTTAATACTGCTACAGATGTATGCTCTGAAGCAAATGAGTAAATATAGAAATCTTTGGTATAATCTGGATTGATTAGAACTGAAGCATTAGATATGGATTTCTTGATATCTTCAAAAGTTGCTCTAGCTTTAGGTGTCCACTCAATTTTGGCATCCTTCTTGAGCATTGCATTCAATGGTCTAACAATCTCTGCAAAACTAGTAATGAAGTTCCTAACAAAATTGATCTTACCAAAGTAATATTTGAGCTCTTTCTTGCTTCCAGGAAGTTGTATCTTCATGATTGATTCTACTCTATCAGGATCTATGATGATCCCATTCTTTTTTATTAGGTGACCTAATAAGTTCCCTGTGGTTACCCCGAATATGCATTTCTTAGGGTTTAGGGATATTCCATAATGTTCATATTTCTTTAGTACCTTCCTGAGGTCTTCCACATGATTCCCTTTGTCTTTAGAGAAAATTATCAAGTCATCCATGTATATGACTATACATTTACCAATTAGGCCTCTGAAGGCTATATCCATTGCTCACTGAAATGTGGCTCTAGCATTTATCAATCCAAAAGGTATGCGCATGTAGGTTAATATCCCCCACTTAGTGGTGAATGCAGTCTTCAATCTATCTATCTTGTCTACCACCACTTGGTTGTAACCTGAAAAACCATCCAAAAATGACATCATCTTTGCACCATTTACAATCTACAAGACCTCATCCAGAGAAGGCAAAGGATAGTTATCCTTTTCAGAAGCTCTATTTAAATTTCTAAAGTCTACACACAATCTGATGTCACCATTCTTCTTCCTTACTGGGACCAAGTTTGCCACCCATGTAGAATGTCTCATAGGAAATATGATCTTGGCATTAAGCAATTGCTTAACTTCTTCAAAAATGATGGGCTCCAGCAATGCATTAATAGGTCTCTGTTTTTGTCTAAAAGGATTGACATCTGGCTTTAAAGGTATTGTATGAGTGATAATTGATGTATCATAAGTTTTCAACTCATCATATGTCCAAGCAATAACATGGATATAATCTTTAAGTGCTTGGGTTATCCCTTCCATTTCCTTTTTTGTGCATACTTTTCCAATTAGGACATTCCTTTTTTCATCATCATGTCCAATGTTAACTTGTGAATACTCTCCTCCATCTGCTTTAGGGAGATCTTTCTATTTCAGCATGTTGTCTAAATCAAATGCTCTTTCCAACTCTATCATTCCTTTAGGAATCTTGTTACTAGGCAACTCTAGGATCTCTTCTTCTTCCCAGATATGATCTTCCACATTCCTTTCATCTATGATATGTGCATCAAACACATCTCTATTGGAAATGAAGTCTAAAATATGTTGATCATCATCAAACACTTAAAGGTTGATTACATTATCTAGTACAGAGGGTACTGATACTAATTCAACTAAAAATCTCTTCAAACTAGATATAGACAGTGGTTCCAAAGTACTTGTGGCTTGGGCTAAGGCATCTGCCCTATGATTTTGTTCTCTAGGCACATGGGTGATGTTGAATGCATCAAAATCTTCTATTAGGTCCCATACCCTATGTCTATAATTAGACAACTTCTTGTAATTACAAGAATACATGCCTCTTACTTGTCTTACTACCAATTCTGAGTCTCTAAAGACATGTAGAATCTTCACTTTCTTTCTGAGTGCAAATAATATTCCATGAATCAAGGCTTCATACTCTGTCACATTATTTGTGCATTGGAATTGTAATCTATATGCTGCTAGGTAGGATTTACCAGCTGGATCAATGAGATCTATTCCTACTCTAGCCCCTTGTTTTGATTTGGATCCATCAAACTTGAGGATCCATGGCTTATCTTCAGTTAAAGGCTTGTCTGGACCTTCTCTTTTCTTTTTAGCTCTGGCAGCTGCACCATTTGATATCCATTTCAACTTTGGTGTTTCAATTTTCTCAAACTTCACCTTATCTGGTTGATGTGAAGCTGATATTTCTTCTTCTCCTTTACCATCGGAAGGAGGATCTTCTGAACAAGGCAATGTCTGATTCTTCCAGGAAGTTGTATCTTCATGATTGATTCTACTCTATCAGGATCTATGATGATCCCATTCTTTGTTATCAGTTGACCTAATAACTTCCATGTGGTTACCCTGAATATGCATTTCTTAGGGTTTAAGGATATTCCATAATGTTCACATTTCTTTAGTACCTTCCTGAGGTCTTCCACATGATTCCCTCTATCTTTAGAGAAAATTGTCAAGTCATCCATGTATATGACTATACATTTACCAATTAGGCCTCTGAAGGCTATATCCATTGCTCATTGAAATGTGGCTCTAGCATTTATCAATCCAAAAGGCATGTGCCTGTAGGTGAATATCCCCCACTTAGTGGTGAATGCAGTTTTCAATCTATCTATCTTTTCTACCATCACCTAGTTGTAACTTGAAAAACCATCCAAAAATGACATCATCTTTGCACCATTTACAATCTACAAGACCTCATCCAGAGAAGGCAAAGGATAGTTATCCTTTTTAGAAGCTCTATTTAAATTTCTGAAGTCTACACAATCTAATGTCACCATTGTTCTTCCTTACTGGGACCAAGTTTACCACCCATGTAGAATGTCTCACAGGAAATATGATCCTGGCATTAAGTAATTGCTTAACTTCTTCAAAAATGATGGGCTCTAGCAATGCATTAACAGGTCTCTGTTTTTGTCTAAAAGGCTTGACATTTGGCTTTAAAGGTATAGTATGAGTGATAATTGATATATCATAAGTTTTCAACTCATCATATGTCTAGGCAATAACATGGATATAATCTTTAAGTGCTTGGGTTATCCCTTCCATTTCCTTTTCTGTGCATACTTTTCCAATCAGGACATTCCTTTTTTCATCATCATGTCCAATTTTAACTTGTGAATACTCTCCTCCATCTACTTTAAGGAGATCTTTCTGTTTTAGCATGTTGTCTAAATCAAATGCTCTTTCCAACTCTATCATTCCTTTAGGAATCTTATTACTAGGCAACTCTAGGATCTCTTCTTCTTCCCAGATATGATCTTCCACATTCCTTTCATCTATGATCTGTGCATCAAACACATCTTTGTTGGAAATGAAGTCTAAAATACGTTGATCATCATCAAAAACTTGAAGGTTGATTACATTATCTGGTACAAAGGGTATTGATACTAATTCAACTGAAAATCTCTTCAAACTAGATACAGATAGTGGTTCCAAAGTACTTGTGGCTTGCGCTAAGGCATCTGCCCTGTGATTTTGTTCTCTAGGCACATGGGTGATGTTGAATGCATCAAAATCTTCTATCAGGTCCCATACCCTATGTCTGTAATTAGACAAATTCTTGTAATTACAAGAATATATGCCTCTTACTTGTCTTACTACCAATTCTGAGTCTCTAAAGACATGTAGAATCTTCACTTTCTTTCTGAGTGCAAATAATATCCCATGAATCAAGGCTTCATACTCTGTCACATTATTTGTGCATGGGAATTGTAATCTATATGCTGCTAGGTAGGATTTACCAACTGGATCAATGAGATCTATTCCTACTCTAGCCCCTTGTTTTGATTTGGATCCATCAAACCTAAGGATCCATGGCTTATCTTTAGTTAAAGGCTTGTCTGGGCCTTCTCTTTTCTTTTTAGCTTTGGTAGCTATACCATTTGATATCCATTTCAACTTTGGTGTTTCAATTTTCTCAAACTTCACCTTATCTAGCTAATGTGAAGCTGATATTTTTTCCTCCTTTACCATCAGAAGGAGGATCTTCTGAACAAGGCAATGTTTGCTTCTTCAATATATGCGAACATAATGAACAAGTAGTTTCTGAATGTGGTGCTTCATGTAACCTGCACCATCCCTTAATTAAGGCATCCTGTGGGGATCTTTGCTATTGTATCATCTTTTGAATCTGTTTTGACAAAAAATCTTCAAACTTGGACAAATTATTGCCTCTATCTTCATCAGATAGTTCATAATCTGAATCAACCAAGCAATCACTTTCTGGGGTGATTTTCTTGTTGCTCTTAGCATTACTCTTGCTACACACCAAAATCTCTTCTATCATCTAAATAGAACCTTCATCATGATATGTGCTTCCTTCTGTTCCTGTAGATGACAAACAAAAATTAGTATCACTATCACCATTCTTAAAACTTACCCTAGATGATGATGATGATGCCTCACTACATGCTTGTTCCAGTTCCATCATGTCTAAGCAAGCATCACAAGTCTTTTTAGAATGCGCCTCATCATGTAACCTACACCATCCTTCAATTGGAACATCATGAACAGGCACTTTTAACAATTGACAACGTTGCACTTCTTTGGACAGGTGCATTTCAAAATTCTTGAAGTGATCTACCTCTATCTCATTTTCAAGGCTACAATCAGATTCTAAAATTATCATGCCATCATGAGGATTATCATCATGAACATGAACATCATACATGAGGATCTTCTCTATTTTGACTGTCTGGGGTCTAATGGAGTAAACTCTGGGTTCAACATCCACATACATGATCTCATTGGTTTTATTGTATTCAATGATCATATGTTTCATGCAAGGCTCAACATCTATCCTTATTTGATTAGGTATTCCTTTCCAGGGTAACCACATGTGGGTAAAATCAGTGGACATGTATCCATTAAGTGTTTTTGACCAATCTCTACTGAGCAGCATCCCATAGGTATCAGGTATATCCACTACCTGAATATTAATATAATATTGGATTCTTGGATCTAATGCTAGCTGCACATGAATGTGAGTTAGTTCTCCTACTACACTCACCTCTATTTTATCTAACTATGTTACTTTCTTCAGTGACTTAGCAGGATGCAACCCTAAGGCATTGCATATAGACAGGGGCATTACATTGGTAGATGCTCCTGAATCTACTAAGCAATTATGCAAGTTCTTACTAAACATCCTTACAGTAAGGAGAAAAGGAGGTGACTCAATTTTATCTCTATAAAGAGTCATGTGTGAAGTCTCCGCAGCTTGAACAGTGGCTGGAACTTTGTGTTTAATAGTAACATCCCTAACAACATGATCCTCATTCCTAGTCTGACCTGAGGTACGACTATCCTCTTTTGGAGCAGGATCATCTAAGGATTTCATAAAAGCTTTTTGGATAGCTGGGGTTTTAAGTAATTCTAATAATGACAGACTAATTTTGATCTTTTTCATTTCATCTGCTAAATATGTGACCAATTTGTCAGACTCGGGAGGCAGATTAACAGCTTTTGATACTGTATTTTGTGGTGCTAAGTATTGAGCATTAACCTTGGGAAATCTAGGGTTATTGCTTGCCTTAGGATCAGGAGGAGTGTTGAAATCATTTGGAGGCAAGGATGTAGTCAAAGGATCAACAGGTTAGTTGGAATTGTTCCTTAGATTGTAATTATGCCTTCCCTGATACTGTTGTTGATAAGCATGCACTTCTTCATGTTCAATTGATGGCTCATTTTCATCTTCAAATGGAAAAACATAATTAGTTTCAAAAGCCATGGCTAACTCTTCACATGCTAAGGTGTAATTCTGATGAGGTGACATAGTCTGCTGATGAGGATAATTGATGAAACTTTCTAGCACTAAAGAAGAATCATATCCATAGGGGACAATTTCATTTCCTTCAACACAAGGTAGATTACCTGAAGTATTGGATACTTTAATTTGGAATATACTGGCAGCAATCCTAAACTGAGGACAGTCCAGATCAGCATGAGCATTGGTATTATGTATCCCACACCAGTTTGTAAGAGTTGTATCTACTAGGTTCACTCTAGTGGTTTGCTTAGGTTCACCGGGAGGCTGATTGTCTAGGGGTGATGGCAGAGAACCATTGTTTGGCCTAGTGTTCCACACTCTAAGCTGTCTAGGGGGATTATTGTTACCATTGTTGTTATTGTAATTATTGTTGTATCCCCTATCAGGATAATTAGATCTATCATTGGCATATCCTCTATTCTGGTTTGGTTGGGAATAGAAATTCTGACTCCTCAAATGAGTGATCTCAGTGGTGAGTTTCCTCAACTATGTTGATATCTCTTTAATTTCTTCCTTTTCTTTCGGAACATTGGCTACTACATTCTATGTTTGAGGTTTGAAGAAGGAAGATCCATTGTTATTGTTATTGGATTGTTCCACAACCTAAAGTACCTGTGTATGTCCTGGATGTTGTAACATTTGACCATTTCCATTTGGATGTAGCATGATACTAAGTGGAGGTATCTGTAAGGAACTTGGCATCATAGCTAGAGGTATCATGGCTCCATTGGTCTGTTGCTGAGTAGGATATGTAGGATAAGTAGGGAGTATAGGAAATGCAATATTAGGTGTTGGAGTAGGGATCAGCTGCTATCTGACTTTGACAGCTTCTTCAAAAGCTCCTATCAAAGTTGTAACACTAGGATGTGCTCTCCTGATAAACATAGAAGTCAAGGGATCTAAGGCTGAATAGTATATGCTCCTGGTAGTTTCATCTAGTATAGTATAGGGAGCAACTAACTTTGAGAGCATCTTTTGGAATCTTGCATTGAAATTTGCAATAGGTTCTCCTTCAAATCTCTTGATTGTGGCAAACAGATGATAATTCATTGAAGGATCTATAGGTATTTTGAATCTGTCCTTAAAGGCTTTCTCCAAGGTAGCCCATGAACTGACTGAACCTTGACCAAGACTGATATACCAATTATATGCCTCTTCCCCTAAGGAAAATGGAAATAACCTGCATACCACATCCTGATGTTCAATTCTAGCCCTGCAACAAGCTTCCTTGAATGTTCTAATGTGATCATCAGCATCTTGATATGGATGATATTTAGGACAAATCTTGTTAGGATTTTTTGGTAAAGGATGATATGCAGTAAAAGTCAGAGGTGACTCTGTAGTAAAGAATGACATTGTGACTGGTGGAGGTTGGATCTGAGGTGTGATAGGTGGTCCTATAGGTGTTTGCAGCTTGATAGGAGTTATAGGAGTGTGTTTTTGTGAAGCTCCTGATGCACAAAGACCAGGAGAATGATGAATATCTATTGTTCTAGGTCTAAATCCACGGATAGGTAGTTCTTCAAAGAGTCCACTGGATCTAGACCTGGTATTTGGTCTGAGAGCCAAGATTTCTTGAATTTTAGGAAAATTGGCTTGTTTGCTGTAAAGATCAACTAAAACACACTAGCAAAGGCTGTATTTATGATTAGGATCTGAAACTAACTGGATATTTACACAATATTTGCAGAAATGATGCAAATATGATGTGATATGAGGCTTTGGAACATAAGCAACCAGATATAAGGTCTCTAAAGAAAACTACCTCAAAAGCTTTTAACAAAAGACTTGAAATAGAGCTTATCTTTGAAATGTCAGGATGATCAATCACAAAGCTTGAAATATTTATGATCAATTTTGAAAACTTTGCAATGGACAAACATGCACGGACTTAGAACAGCAAATCTTTGCATATGACTTGAAATACAGAGCTGCATGAGTATTACCTTTCTGTCTATGTCATCGAATCAGACAAATCTACTGATAAACACCCTCCTTCTAGTGCCAATTTATGTTGATGATTGTAAGTCATAACAACATGTATAAAAATTTACACAACAAACCGTTATTATCTTGTAAAGTACGACCAGCGTAGGATAAGTTGATGACTCCAAGTCTCCATTGATCAGGTCATGATCATCTAACATTACTCAGAGGTTGATGTGACATGCTGTTTTCCATTTCAAGGGGTCTTACATTTGTCTAGATAACCAGTATTGTTCTGTTTCCTATAAATTTACTCCATAGAGAGGTTAACTTTACTCTATTTCAAAAAATAGCTGGTATATTTGCAAGTTTGATCAATTATTCTAATCATTGATCATCATGAACCTATTCTTTCTTCAACACTGGATATTTATTCAAATTATATGTCTATAAGTAGATATTTTCATGTATTTCATGGATATTTGTATGAATTTGCATGATATTTGTCAATTTGACATGCTTTTACTCTAAATATGCTTTGTATTTCTAATTATCTACAGGATATCAGCATATTTCATGTTATTTGCTTTTGATTCTTTGTTATTTGCAATTATGGTGATGATCTGCTATGAAATTGAAAGAAATTTAAAAGAATGCTTCTAATTTTAGTGAATCTTTAGCCATTGAACCACATACACACAAGATACATTCATGAGGAGAAGAAATCAAACCATATGTCACCAGGATGTTCCACAACTGGATATGGATGATGCTAACTTCAAAGGATAAGGAATGAAAACAACACATGTAGACTGACAAGCACTCTAAGGGACGCAGCTGATCAATGAATGTATCCATATTTCAAACATAGATTACTCAAGATTTATGATGATTTGTAATAAAAAATGTCTTCTCTTTCATTCAGTATGCATAACATGCATATTTACAACAACTTTGATATGAATCCTGATATTTCAGCAATCAAATTTCAATTAAGTTTTGAATATTCAAAATATGACACTCCTGCACCTTTTATAGAATAAGGTGAGGAGGCAGTTACACATGACCTACGATCAGGATTTGTCAATTAAGATCTACGGTTGATAACAAATCTTTGACTTAGTCAACCTTTCCTCGTAGCACAGGTTGCTAGGTGGCAACCATCTGGATGACTCATTATCCTATGAGTGCCCTATGCATATGTCTTCTTGGTGATGCATCTTCATTCATTCTTCAGGTTCCTCCTCTTCATTTTCTTCTTCTTCATCATGGTCATCATCTTCATTACTTTCGGTATCGCTGTCACCCTGATGTACATCATCTTGTATATGGACCTTCATCGCTATCCTGATGTTCTCATATGCCTGCACTATTTTATTCACCTCTCCCCCATCTTGGATTTTAGCTTTTGTTACTGCATGCTTATGACACTGGAATTTGGCCTTAATAGCTTCTAGCTTACCTTTAACATTGTTTAAAGTCTCATTATAAGTTTCCACCATGACCTTTATTCTCATGATCTTATTCCTCACTTCTTTCGTTAGGTGGGTGATGGGGTCACCTGCTACCGGCTGGAAATTATCATGTAGAGCTTTGATAGAAAAGTCTACATCTTGATTTTTAATCTTTCCCTCTACTTTTCCTTCCAAAGCCTCAAGGATCTTTGCTTCGTATGCCATCATGTTGTGCAACTTTATACTTATATCCTTGAGCTTACCACTACATTTCTTCAGGATATCACATTCTAACCTAATATCCTCATACCATATGTCTATTAGCAGTGTAGTGTTATTATTCAACACTTGATTATTCATGAGGATTTGAGGATCAATCCTCTTCATTTCACTTAAAGTAGTAAGGTCCTTTTCCAATTGGAATGACTGCTTCCCTGTTTCATTTTGCATTTTGTCCACCTTTCTCTTCAAACTGCTTAAAGAATTCCACCTCTGTAAGGAGGTTCTCAAAACATCCTCAGCTCCTGTAAGGGCTGACAGCATCCACTTCTCCATGATCATGGCTTCATGAGGTCCAACTTGGTGATCTCCTCGTAGGATATGACAGTCAATGGGACTGCTGGATCAATTGGTGTATTATTAGGGTTAATCAACCCCTTTATGTATGAATGCAGCTGAGCAATGTGCTCCTTATGCTATTTATTTTTTGCTTTCTCCTTCTTTACCCTTTCGGTCAAAGAATCAATGATGTCTTTCCCTTCCTGACCTTCTTGGTCCTCATCAATAAAACCCAAATCAACAGTTGTGATTTGGAATTCCTCTAGGGTGATCTATCCCTTCTCCTTTTCTAGTGTGGGAAGTGCTACCTATACAGTTCTTCTACCTGTAGTAGGATCTCTCCTTATGGCTGATGGCAATCTAGCCTTCCTCTTTGGCTTCATTATTGTCTCTGGAGACAAGGTGGAAACATCAAATTCTTGGATTTCACACCCTTGTTCCATACCTATCTATTGCTCTAGCCATTAAGGTACATCTTCTCCAGATCCTTGATGATATTTGCCAACATCATGTCTGCCCTGATCTCTAGTATCTGCTTCTATTCTTGGTGGAGAAGTTGATTTCTCAATTTCTTCCTCATGGAGTTCCTCATGAGGGGGATCTTGTTGCATCTCTTCTTGTTGAGGGGCCTCTTTCTGTAGAGGAGGATCCTATGGAATGTCCACATTATGATCTTGCACCTGATCCTGCACTCCCTTGTCCTTACTTTCATCCACTTTTATATTTTCCTCATCCTAAGTCATATTGATATATGTGGATGTATGTGCATTTGGGCCTTGTGCATCACCCTGATCTTGGGTCACCTCTTGTTTTGCACCTAAGGCACCGATGTCTTGTGTCTTAAGGTCCCCATGACCTGATTCATCTTTAGTTCCTAGGGCATCTCCTTGATCTCCCTGAGTCTGGGTAGCAGCATCACTTGATGTGTCTTTATCACCCCACCTTTCTATTGGACTTCTACTATTTTTGGCTCTGTGAGTATCTCATGTTGTTGCTGACTGATATCAGGAGCATTTCTCTCTTTTTCTGTCTACTTGGCTACTTCAACCTTCTCTGTCACATCAAGTGCACCTGCTTTGTCCTTGGGACTTACATCACCCCTGTATGTTAAATCTATAACCGTAGGGATAGTCACTTGATCGACCAACTTGTCAAGCCCGATTTGTTGGGCTGCCCTCTTTGGGCTACTTTCTTTCACTCCCTTTGTTTATTTTACCTCCAATACCACCATTTGTGCTAATGGGGTCCCATGTGGAGTCACGCGGGTACTGGAGGTGAGGGTCTCCATCTTTTGAGAGGATACATTATGCACTACCTCTTCATTTGATAAGTCAATGGTGTCCTCCAAAGAGAAAGGAACACCTTGGCCTACCCTAAGAGCTTCTTTTGTTTGCTCCTTTGCCCTCTCATTCTTAAACTATATTATGGTGGGAACCAAAACATCATGTTGTAGCTCCTTCCTGAACGCTTCACCACTAGCTCCCCTTAGTACAATAGGGTCGGCCCTGATATCACCCCGCATGGATGTTCTTTGCTTCTTGGGTGGTGATGTCAACGTCATCGCCCTCCTCTTTCTACTGACCATCATCGGGTCATCACCTATAAGTTCTTTGTTTACCTACTCTTCTTCAAACGGGATGTCCTCTTCCACCTCATGCTTTGAGGTTTGACCTTCCTCCTGTACTTTTGTAGTTTCTACAGCTAGCTTTAAAATCCTTTTAGTTTTTGGTTTGTCCATCAGAGGTTGTGCAGATGAGGCAGATGCTTAACATGACATTGATGCACCTACAGCTGGTATGGCAATCTTTTCAATTATCGCCCCTTTAGGCTCATCTTCCATTTTCTTTCCTCTAAGGGGTCCCTTCCTCTATTTCTGTGTAGGTAACCTCTCCCCATTGGACTTTCTTTTCTCATTGAGGAAGTCATCATACTCCTCATCAACTAGTTCTTGCCTTTTCTTCCTGGCATCAAATGTAAGGGTCACACCCTTTTTCTTCAATCTATTTATTTGTTCATCTACCCAAGCTTGGGTTAATTGTAGCACCCCACCTGTAAACTGATCTAGGGAGATATCCTCTAGATGTGTTAGATTAGGGACTGATATGGTGTCATTGTACACCTTCTTGTCGTCATATTCATTTGACATAGTCTTTCCATCATCTTTTCTCAACTGTGCTGGAACTGGGATGCAGTCAAATGTCTTTATCTGGTTCAAGGTGAGCCTTTGATATTTTCTTCTCCTCACCTCTGCTTCATCCTCACAATCAGTCCAAAAATCCTCCAAATGCTTCTGATGAATAGGTTTTCCTATTATTTTCTACATCCTATCATAGGGGTCATATGATCTAGCCAAGGGAAATGGCTGCAGATACATTAGTTTCAGACCTCCTATGACATACTTTATGCTCTCTGAGTCTGAGCACATATACCAACCCATAGATACTGGAAATAATACAGGAGGTATCTTCTTTTGCACCTTGTATGCTGCAACTATAGTAGATACTTGCCTGAGGAACTCCATTAGGACAACCCCATCAATAGGGTATCTTGGTAGCATAAGGGGTTGTCCCTCAAATCCTTCTATTCTTATGTATAAAAAGGTGGCAAATTGGATGAACCAGGTGCCATGTCTATATATAACTTGAGCCTTCATGCTCAGTCTCTTGGTTCTATCTTCCTCCATGGTTCTAACTAGATGCATAGAGAATGCATCATTTACCAATTTGTAATCTAGGAGGTAGTTCTTTCTCTGTAGCTAAGGATAGTGATCCCATATGTGGACATCATCTACATCACCACCAGCTTTACCCACTGTAGTCAAGGCATCAAATGTTCCTTTGTAAGCACATGAGTACACGACATATGAGGTCATTTGAAACATGCATGCCTAACCTCCTAGGTTCATCATGCCTTCATCTAGTGCATCGCTGATGACCTTGGCCCATAATGGCTTATTATCTATGTATAGGACCATCTGGATGACTCCAAACATCTAATTCTCAAAATTTCCTACATGAAGTTTACCTTTCATCCTATTTAGCAGGGCAATAATGTACTGGTACTCATCATCAAAATTAAATTTGTATAAGTGTATGGGTAATTTAGCTGAGGTAGTATAGGTGCTGCACTTTGACCTCCACTGATACATCCTCTTCCTTGCATTCTTTTTATTGTTGTTGTACTCTTTTTCTAGTTTTCATAGATCTACACTAACTACCCTCTTTCCAACTGGCAGATTGAAAGTAGAGGTGATACCCTTAATTGAAAATTTGGCATATGCTCTTCCGTGCTTCTCCACCCACCTAGTCTCAGGGTTATAGTTCCTGGCACATTCTACCACCAACTTTGGGGTCTCCATGGCATACAAAAATCTAGCTACATGCCACATTCTTGAAACATATATTGCATCCAGAAGGGTAATGTCCTTGTCATGATCTATTATTGTTGCCCATGCTGCTAGGTCTGTATCTCCTTGGTGAGTGTCACCAATGATGCCATACTTAAATTGTACCCCTTCAGGCTGAACAAACACGGACTTAAGAAATTTTGAATCAGACCTATTCCATCTGAGATCCACCATGGACTCCTACAATAAACATGATCTGTCTTACTTTACAATATCTATATGCACTCATACAACATTATGTATCTCTACTACATCATGTATAGTCTATCTACTATTCTTTTACTTCATCATGATATGCATATCCATAGATTCAAACCACAAGAAAGAATATACTAGCTGAACATGCAAGAAATGACAACAAGAGGGTTTTCAATTACTTACCTGATAACACTTTCCTCCTGGGTTAGATGGGTGATTACAGAAAAGGGTTGCAAATGCTGAAGATCACTTATTCTGTTATGCTGAAAGCTCTAGTCTGTTAACAGGTAGCAGTATGAGGGTTTGAGTTCTCTGCTCTATATGTTCTTGTTTTTTCACAAGGTAAATGAAAATTACATTAGAAAATTACATTTAAATGCATCTGTAGGCTGAATTAGGGTAAAATTGAGTCAGGATGGTTAAATCCGTTGATCCTCTGTAGAGAATCCATGGATGATGCCAAGTGTTTGAATTGTATTCACAATCGGTGGGAATCTATCTATTACATTTAAGTGCATTTAATCTCAGGAAATAGGAGGGGGGTGGTCTTCGAAAGATTAGGTGATATTCAAAATATGACCCGTTCTGTATAAAATGACCCCCTGCCTTTGAGCGGTAAAACTAATGCAAAGGAATTGAGTGATGTGGTCAATGCTGACCACCCGTATATCAGGTCATGAATTTAAGATCAGGGGGTTGTTCAAAATATGACCCCCTTGGGAAAGGATCGGGGTGATGTCAGCATGCCAATGACTTTGTTTAACCTTTATGTCTTAATGATGTCACCGTCATGTTATTGAATATGGTGGGCATCGGAAACATACCTCCGCGAGGTAAAATGGAATGATGATGTCATCATCAGGGTGATTTTCTTTGTTCGTTGGACTTAGATGACATCACCATCATATTGGCATAGGGTGATATTTTGTGAGGAGGGTGATATTCATAAGATGACGGATATTAAAAATATGACCCCTGGCAAGATATGTGAAGTCGCTTGACGGGTAGATATCGACTACTACGTAAAGTTGATGTCTGGACTTCGCAGACGAAGTGATTATTGGGTGATAATGCAATATAGGGGTGATCTTATATAATATGACTAATGTTTGAAATATGACCCTCCCCCTTGGAATATCAGGTTTGACCAGAACTTTGACTTAACATAACTTTCTTCCCTTAGAGAATTTTGAGGTGATCCAAAAGGCAAACCTGCTTGGAATTTCATGCACTCTCCAGCCATGAGGTTAATAATATGAAATACTGAATATGACAAGTGACCTCATTATGGTGACCTATCCACCCTCTGCAGGGTTACTTGCATGACTTAATTTTACTAGACCGCCCAAAGCAAAATAAACAACAAGCCAAAGCAGCAAAAAAGTTGGGTCCCTATTTTGTCAAGGCAAAATGGGGCATGTTGTGTAACCACACAACATTACCTCTAGGGAACAACCATACTTGTATCTACTATTGGATACAAGCCTCCATACATGCAAACTCCCTTGTATAATCATCCCGGACTCCCCATCTTTTCTAAACCATATTGCATAACCTTTTGGCTCCACACATGTATATAAAGTGAATGCATCTTTTCAAATATACATTAAGGTATGATACACCACTTACATCTGATTTAATTCTCTTTTGACATCCGCATTGTATGTATACCGAAAGGTTCAAACCCGAAACATGCAACATACAAACAATGAAACATACCTTGATAAAACTAAATTTCATACCCTCCTCGGGTCCACGACATGTATATCGCATTGTATATCACCTTGTATCTTTCTTTTCACCAAACATACAACTTGAGATACAACCCATGGACTTAACCAATTATCCATTTTACTTCTGAATCACACCAGGTCTGACTTGTATGTAAAGAAAAAAACATTAACAACATGCATACAAAATACCATGATTCATAAACCCGACCACTCTATACGACTAATACAATGACCCCACATACAACATACAAAACCCTCCTATAATGCATTTTACCAACAGACACACATATCTTGCAAAATATTGGGAATTTTGAAATAGTTCAAAAAGCAACCCCTATTCATTTTTGACAAAGAATTCACCTCTATTTTTCTTTGGTACTTAATGCTAATTTTTTCCAATTTTCAACAAGGTTTGTAACCTTTACCTCTTTGTTCCTTTACCTCTAAGCAGGCCCACACACAAGAAAAAAAGCCACAGCCACAAGAAGGGTCCTCATTTTGCTAAAAAGTAAAATGGGGCATGTTGTGAACATCACAACAACTAGTAGCCAAACAAAACAATTAAATTAAAATCATTAAAGAAAACTATATGAAATATATTCATAACTTCCAACTTTCTTTTTTGCAGATCATTATTTAATGAAACCTAATGTATTCAATAAGGTGCATGAATCTCCCAATTGAGTTTAAGTGGGTGCGTGTGATTAATAATCTTCATCTTGAAAATAAGTTGAATAAACCAGTGACTGATATTAAACTACATAGTTGATGCCATTCCCTCATAGCCAATCAGATAGAGCCTTGCTGCTAGCAGGCATCTATGCCTCGACAAGGTTATCATTACAATTCTCCTATGTAGAGCCCCACTGCCAGTAAGCGTCTATAGCCCCAGTAGAGTTACTTAGATGGCTTAATCTAGATTTTTAGTAAAATCCATTTTATTTATTTACTTATTATTATATATATTTTTATATTTTGTGTAAGATAAAGACTTTATAATATATTACCATTGTAACTTCATGATGCAAGGTGTGATCACTTGCTGAAATTAAGCTGAGAATTGTAATGGTAGCAAGGGTGACCTCTGATTTTTCACCTAACACCTACACTGGTATGTTCAACAAACCCAAGGATTTTAGGTGTGTCATTGTGAGAAACTTCCCTTGAATACTCAACCCACAGTTATTGAATACAAAATTTCACAAGCTAAACCATTTTCTAC
Source organism: Cunninghamia lanceolata (assembly GCA_027924645.1). Classification (NCBI taxonomy): domain Eukaryota; kingdom Viridiplantae; phylum Streptophyta; class Pinopsida; order Cupressales; family Cupressaceae; genus Cunninghamia; species Cunninghamia lanceolata. Next base: position 2,573,953 of record BSBN01001053.1, on the reverse strand, counting down.
ATTCATGACAGTCACAACAAGTTATGCATGAGTTTCAAATAATTAACTTGAATGTTCCAAATTTTCTATTGTTTTTAGTGGTTGTTAATCTACTCCTATATACTTCAAAACAAAACAAACATCCCTACTAAGGAAACACAACACACAGACCCACCCAACAAAACAAAACAAAAACAAAACAAGACAAAACCCAACAAAACTGTACATTATTTACACTGATACTTAACATACCAACTACCCTCACCTCAAGCCTGAAAGTAATGTTTCAAATGTTGGCCATTAATAGGTAATGGCATATCTTCTCTAGTCAAGGTCTTCAGCTTGAATGTATTATCTCCTATTATCTCTGTGACCTGTAATGGACCTAACCATAATTTGTCAAACTTTCCATGATTTCCTTTCTTTTCATGTGCTTTATCCCAACACAACACTAAGTCTAATATTTTGAATGTTTTGACACTTGCTCTTTTGTCAAACCATCTTTTGACCACTACTTGATGTTTGGCAAATTTTTCAATGGCTTGATCTCTTTTCTCTTCCAATTGTAACATTTGGATTATCCTAGCTTCTTTGTGATCATCAAACCCTAAATATTCATTAGCAAACTTCCAGATAGGTATTCTTAAATTCACTAGAAATATGGGATCAGTCCCATAAACTAGGTGATAAGGTGCATTGCCTAAGGCTGACTTAACCTTAGTCTTATCTACCCACAATGCATACTTTAACAATGTATTCCATTCTCTAGGATTTTTTACAATTAGTTTCTTGATTATATCAAATAAAATCTTGTTTGTGGACTCAGCTAAACCATTCCCCTAAGGATCATAATTTGAAGAAAATTTTAAAACTATCCCATATTCAAATGCCCATTTAGAAAATTTTAAAGAAGAAAGTGTAGGGACATTATCACATACCAGTGAATATGGAGCTCCAAACCTTGTTATGATGTTTTCTTCAAGAAATTTGATAACCACCTCAGTAGTAGAAAACTTGCAACAAGTGGCTTCAATCCACCTTGTACAATAGTCAGTCACTATCAATATAAACTTATGTCCTACAGCTGATGGAGGATTTATAACTCCAATGAAATCCAAGCCCCATTATGCAAATGGCCTAGACTCAATGACTGGCTGTAATGGATTAGCCTGATTCCTTCCCTTGTCTACTATAGTTTGACAGGTGTGACAACTTCGAATATGACTCTCTGTATCTTCAAACATCATTGGCCAATAGTATCACGCTCTTAATATCTTATGCGTAGTAGCTAAATGAGAACCATGAGCAGTTCCATACTTATCATGTAACTCTGACAATACCTTATCTACTTCAATTCTATTCAAACATCTTAAATATACACCTTCATGGTTCTTCTTGAATAGAAGACCTCCTTGTACTATGTATCTCTATGCTTTAATCTTTAAAGCTCTCATTTGAGAAGACTTCATCCTACTGGGATATTTACCTGATATCAGAAATGTATTCAAATCATCATACCAACCTGATGTATCATTAGAGTTTAATACATACTACTGCTTTACCAAGTTTGGATCTGTGTTTGCTATGGTCTGTACTAATGCTTGTCCTCAAACTAACTTCATTAGAATGATCTCCATATCAAACTCTTACAATATTGTAATCCATTTGGCCCTTTTCTCTCTAGGCACATTTTGCATCAGCAACATTTTTACTGCTGCATCTGGTACTATGGCCTTAACTTGACTTCGTAAGATATAATGTGTAAACTTCTTAACTTCCCTTAGTAGTGCAAATGCTTGTCTTTTTGTGTCTAGATACTTCAGTTGTGCATCTTTCAAAGGTGCACTCATGAAAGCTATGGGCTTTTCTTCATTATCTTCTCCCTTTTGTGTCAAGGCAGTTGCAACTGAATGTGTAGATGCAAAAGAATATATGTAAAATGGTTTGGTATAATTTGGACTTGCTAACACAAGAGCATTAGAAATGGCCTCCTTAATATCTTTGAATGTAGCCTTGGCTACTGGTGTCCATTCTATCTTTGCATCTTTTTTAAGTATTGCATTTAATGGTTGCACAATCTCTGCAAACCCTATAATAAACTTCCTGACAAAGTTGATCTTACCAAAAAAGATTTTAATTCCTTCTTACTGTTAGGTAATTGCAATTTTCTTATTCCTTCTACTCTATCAGGATCAATGGATATCCCATTTTTAGAAATGACATGTCCTAACAATTTTCCTTTAGTTACACCGAATGAACATTTCTTTGGGTTAAGAGAAATCCTGTACCTTTCACATCTTTTAAGTACCCTTCTCGAATCTTTTGTATGAGTGGATGCATCTTTAAAGTACACAATTAAATCATCCATATAAAAAACAATGCATTTACCTAATAATCCATGAAACACAATGTCTGTGGCTCGTTGAAAAGTGGCACCTGCATTGATCAACCCAAAAGGCATTCTCCTATATGCATAATTACTCCACTTGCAAGTAAAAGTAGTTTTCAACCTATCTTCTTTATCAACTAAGACCTAGTTATATCTTGAGAATCTATCTAAGAAAGACATCATCTTAGCCCCATTTACTGCTTGCAATACTTCATCTATTGGAAGCAAGGGATGATTATCTTTTTCAGAAGATTTGTTCAAATTTCTAAAGTCAACACATAACCTGATGTCTCCACTTTTCTTTCTCATGGGTACCAAATTAGCTACCCAAGTTGAATGTCTTACTGGGAAGATTATCCTGAAAGACAACAATGTTTTTACTTCCTCAAAGATTAAAGGCTCCAAAATAGCATTCATAGGCCTTTGTTTCTGTCTAAATGGTTTAACTTCTGGTTTCAAGGGTATTACATGAGTTATGATGGATGTATCATATGTCTTCAAATCTTCATATGTGCATGCTATTACATGTTTGTATTCTTTCAAAACATCCATAATTTCTTTTCTTAACTTCTTAGAACAAGCCTTTCCAATCAGTACATTCTGTGGACTTTGCTCTGTTCCCAGGTTATATGGATCACACTTACCCCCTTTAGTTTTGGGCAAATCTTTCTATCTAACTACCCCATCAAAGTTGAAAATCTTTTCCAACTCAATTACCCCTTTAGGTAAGAAATTACTTTTCAAGTTTATTATGTCTTCTTCATCCCAAGACACATTAGGCCTTTCCTGTTCATCAATGATTTGAGCTTCAAACACCTCATTATAAGTGAGAAAATCTACAATTTGTTGATCCCCTTCAAATACCTGAAAATGAGTAACATTATTCGGTATGCTCGAAACATTCACTAATTCAACAGCAAATCATTTTAAACCTAACAATGTTAAGGGCTCCAAAGTGTTAGTAACAACTACTAATGCATCTAGTCTATGAGTCAATTCCCTAGGGATATGTTCTATGTTAAAGGTGTTAGACTTAGGGCATACAACTGAGAGGGGGGGTGAATCAGTTGTATGAAAATTTCCCTTTTTAAACACTTGAATCTTCTTTAGTGATTAGCATAATATTAATCATGAACCATAATGCATTTAAATCATAAGCAAAAACATATCAACACATATGACACCAAGATTTTGACGTGGAAAACCCGGTTAAGGGAAAAAACCATGGGGTGATTAACCCAAGAATGTATTCTCTATTAGAAGAATAGAAAGAACAAAATGGCACATGCCAATTAGGGCTCACTGCCTGAGCACACTGCTCACAAGAGGCTCACTGCCTATAAGAGACACACTGTCTACAAAGGATTAAGTATCAGCTTTATGAACTAGAGAATAGCATCTTCAGCATGCTTGAATCAGTTCCATTTAAGCCCAATACTTCTGCTCTGCCTTTCTCACTTCTCTTCGCTACCACACACTCATCACGGAAAGACACACTTCAAAATGAATTCACAATCCCTTATTTATACAAGGCATCGACTTAGGAACAATCATCTAAGTTGGCAAACACCTACAAGAACATCCACAAGACGTGTAATACATCTGGTTGGCTAGTCTCAAGAAGAACACCAATATCCGTGGTTATTCTTCAAATGCAAACTCTAACTTCAATGCGGACCACCAACATTAACTGGACATGATCCAACGATCATCATAACCTTCCCTGAATCACCAAAAACATCCGCACTTCATCATCCTACTGGAATTCTTCTCTCCTTCATCCGAAGCTATAAGAACATAGTCTGTCATCACTATTACAAATGAATAGCCTCTTTTGGACCTTCAACCCATGAACTAATCTAGTTGATACTTCACAGAGACATCCTAAACACTCCCTCAAATCCGAAGAACAGGATAATGAGATACCAGATCTCACCGGACCTATCTGTGGCACTCTATCACCTCTGAACACCTGCCAGAACTAATTCTACTTGAGCGACCATAACTTCTTTAAATCTTCATGTGGACCTCTGAAATCTTGACTGGGGTATCCCAAGACTTATATCTACAAACCCTTTAAACCGCATCCTCTAATCCTCAACCTATTGAGGACTTTTACCTTCTTGTCATCACTGTTCTTCACTGTTCCTGATTGAGACTTATTTTCTCAATATCCTCAGCACACAGCTCATCTAATCATTCTCATTAATACAACATGAGTATGTTGACATCAATGACAACACTGGTTAAGCCCATACTTGCAACAAAAGGCATCAAATGAATCTATTAAATCCCACACTCTATGCCTATAACAAACCATCTTCTTATAATTGCAAGCATATAACTTCCTCACTTGTCTAACCACTAACTCAAAGTCTGAAAACACTTTGATCATTTTCACCTTTTTCTTGATAGCCATAACAAGTCCATAAATCAAAGCTTCATATTCTGCTACATTATTAGTATAAGGAAATTGTAGCCTATATGCTGCTAGAAATGACTTACCATTAGGATCTATAAGTTCAACACCTGTACCTACACCCTGTTTAGATTTAGACCAATCACATTTTAGTGTCCCACATGCCTTCCTTATTCCTTTGACCTTTTATTTTGGCATGTCTCACCCTTTCTATTACATGTGCTGTAATATATTATTTCTTCATGGGTGATTCATTTTGATCTATTTGCAGATTTATATTCTTAATTTGTAAATCAGAATGATAGACACTCTTGTCCTTTGTTTCTTTCTCTAGATCCAGAATTAATACATCCATGTTATCATGAAAGTATACCTCTAGTTTCTTAGGATTAACCTTTCCTTTGTGTAGTTCCATCCCTTTTGTGTACTTTAGGTAATGATATTCTATAATGTCTATGCGCATTCCACAATTCTTTTTAGAATGAAGCTTACTATGGACTCTACACATGCTTTTGTACAACTTGCACTGAACTAGAATTTTTTTTTCAATGCACTTTTCTATTTCCTGCCTAATGATCTAACCAAAACTATTCACTGCATTGTCTTCCTCATCAGAAGAATTGCAATTAGACTCAATGAACACCATTGTTTCTTTATTGATAAGTTTTTCTCTAAAATTTAGCATCAGGATTTCTTCAATTTGCACTCCCTTGTTAGTGACTCTATAAGCACCAGGTTCAACAGAAGCATATAATATCTCATTAGTCCTATTATATTATTTAATCATGTGTTTTATTCTGGGTTCAGCTTCTATCCTTATATGATTTGGAACACCTCTCCAAGGTAACCACATGTGTGAAAAATCAGTGGCCATATATCCGTTTAATGTTTTGGACCAGTCCCTACTCAACAACATCCCATAATTCATAGGTATATCTACTACTTGAATGTCAATAAACTAACTATAATGAAACAACTTGCACAATATCTGAATATAATAGTAATAAGCTGCAAATACTTGATAATAATATGCCACTTCGAGGGGGCAACCTCCTAATCCACTTCAAGGGGGATACCTCCAATAGTCTTCAATGAGAACACATTACACAATATGACGATCTAATAAGACTCACTACCCCTATATATACCTATTTATGCCTAGGATATCACCCAGGCCGACTTAGATAGCCCTATAGAAGCCTTAGGCCGACCTAAACAACTAAAATATAATAATGATAATATGACTTAATTAAGAGTTAAGATAGCCACAAGCCGACTATTCATAACCATATACACTATAGAAGTAAGGGCATAAATGCCCCCCACCTTTACAAAAGCGTTGTCCTCAACACTGATCAATTGTGGTAGTTTCTTCATATAATCTTCATCATCCCATGTGGCAACTTCAACTAGAAGATATTTCCTTGATGTCCTCAGCTTATTCAGGTGTGTTTGGAAAATTAACTTCAGCTCCAAGATGTGTCTTCCCTTTGCATCTAGCTCTTGATGGTGATGAATGTGTTCTTCCTTTACTTGAACCTTTTGATGTGCCATAGAGGAAAAGGTGAGGAATAGTACATAGTACCCTTGCATTGGTTGAATAGCTTGACTAGGAAGTTCTTCTTCTTCTTTCACTTCTTCCTCTTCATTGCCTTTTTCTTCTTCTTCTTCATCTTCTTCTTCTTCTTCTTCTTCCACTTCTTCTTTTTGTTCTTCTTCTTCTTCTTCTTCTTCTTCTTCTTCTGGTTCTTCTTCTTTTTCTTCTTCTTCTACTTCTTCTTCTGGTTCTTCTTCTTTTTCTTCTTCTTCTGGTTCTTCTTCTTCTTTGTCTATTGCTTCTTCTTCTTCTTCTTCTTCTTCTTTTGGTTCTTCTTCTTTTTCTTCTTCTTCTTCTTCTTCTTCTTCTTCTTCTGCTTCTTCTTCTGGTTCTTCTTCTTCTTTGTCTGCTTCTTCTTCTTCTTCTTCTTCTTCTTCTTCTTCTATTTCTTCTTCTTCTTCTTCTGGTTCTTCTTCTTTTTCTTCTTCTTCTGCTTCTTCTTCTTCTGGTTCTTCTTCTTCTTTGTTTGCTTCTTCTTCTTCTTCTTCTTCTATTTCTTCTGGTTCTTCTTCTTCTGGTTCTTCTTCTTCTTCTGGTTCTTGGTTGCTTGAGACCTTCTTTCTTGTTTCATTCATTAAGGTGCTTAACATGCTTCGTATGTTTGATATATCTCCTCTTAGGCCACACATCACCAACTTGAACTTACTTATTTCCTCATCCTTATCAGAGGATTTCCCCAGTGTGACAGCATTCTTTTTGCCTCTTGTTGCAGGCCCCGTCATGATGGAAACCAATATTTTTGAAATAATCACACAAATAAAATGTAAATTTTTTGAAATTTTTACTGTAACTTACTAAGGCCAAGATACCACTTACCTAGAAAAAAATCCAAAAAATTAGCAAATTTGCTGCCTTGAGAGCGAATTTGTTGGAAACCCTAATTTTACAATAACTCACTTATTTTTGCTTCAATTCCTCTGAAATCTAGATTGTATCTTCTTTAATATGGTCTTCAAAAACCCTTTAAAAATCTTTAAAAAATTCGCTAAAATCTGAAAGTTATGCTCTTCCCAAAATGGCCTCCAATGTTGAGAAAAAATCTTGCCTCTACGGTGCCAAGATCATGCTCTGATACCACTTGTAATGAATCAAATTGCACAATATCTGAATATAATAGTAAATATGCTGAAAATACTTGATAATAATATGCCACTTTGAGGGGGCAACCTCCTAATCCACTTCGAGGGGGATACCTCCAACAGTCTTCAATGAGAACACAATACACAATATGATAATCTAATAAGACTCACTACCCCTATATATACCTATTTATGCCTAGGATATCACCCAGGCTAACTTAGATAGCCCTATAGAAGCCTTAGGCCGACCTAAACAACTAAAATATAATAATGATAATATGACTTAATTAAGAGTTAAGATAGCCACAAGCCGACTATTCATAACCATATACACTATAGAAGTAAGGGCATAACACTAACTCACCCTAGGATCAGAGGCTAACTACATTTGAATATGCATAAATTCTTCTATCACATTGACCTCAGTTTTGTTTAATTGTGTAACAACCTTGGCAGATTTGGTGGGAGTCAGTCCTAAAGTTTTGCATATTCCTAAAAGTATTACATTAGCTGATGCACCAGAATCTACCATGCAATTATGTATGTTCTTTCCAAACATCCTAATGGTTAACAAGAAAGGAGGAGCTTCCCTCTTATCTGCATACATGACCACATTAGTGTTGGAAGGTTGTTCAGTTTTCTTAGTTTTGTCCTTGGACTGTGGATCTTTACTAGGAACATTTATATCAGTAGAGACCTCACTTGTCACAGATGTATCCAAGGACTTTATGAAAGCATTTCTAACCCCTAGACTTTTCAACAATTCACATAAAGGTATACTGACCTTGATTTTTTTATCTCTTCAGACAAGTAACTCATTAGCCTCATTGTTTCCATTGTCTCTGTTTCCCTATTTAGACTTTTGATGCTTCTATCCCACCATTCACATGATGATTAACCTTTAGTATAGTAGGGTTATTACTGGTGTGCTGATTTGGAGGAGTATTGAAATTGTTGGGAGGAGTGGAAGTAGTGAAAGGACCTCCAGGCCTAGTGTTATTTCTCAAATTGTAGGTATGATTTTTGTTAGACTATTGAAAAGCCTGTACCTCCTCTGTTTCGTATAACACTTCATTTTCATTTTCAAAGGGAAACTAAAATGCATTCAATACTAAGGTTGATTTAGGGTATAAGTTCTCACAAAAGTAAGGCTCATCTTCTAACAGTTGATCCTCTTCCTCCCTAGTTGCAAAGGTAAAAGTCTCTAAGACTAAAGCAGTCTCAAATCTTGAGGGCACTATTTCATTACCTCTGGGAATGAGAAACTTAGAGGTGGGAGCCTGTACATCCACATTGAAAATACTAGCCGCTAGATGAAACTGAGGGCAATCTAGTTCAGCATGTGCACTGGTATTATGAATCTTGCCCCAATTTTTTAATGTCACGTTGGCCATTTGAATTCTAGCTGTTTGTTTTGTCTCTTGATTATCCAAATTCTCAAATGGAGAAGCTAGAGTGCCATTATTTGGCCCTGTGTTCCATGTCCTAGGTGGCCTTGGTTGATTCTAATTTCTATTGTTATTACCCTAGGTTTTGTTATCTATAGCAGGTCCTCTGTTTTGCATTGCTTGTCCCTGATTATGATTTTGACCTTGATTATAATTCTAGTTTTGGTTCGAACCCTGACCCTAGTTATGATTTTGGTTATGGTTCTGACTATATCCTTGATTATTTCTACCATAGAAATTTTTATTTCTTAGTTGTGTCATTTCAGTAGTCAATCTTCTCAGGTGTGTAGTAATCTCTTTGATCTCTTCCCTATCCTCTTGTGCCTTTGCCACAAATGTATCCTGAGGAGGTTGGAAGAATGACTGACCATTACTCTAATTGTTATTGGTACTATTACCAGTATAGGGAACTATAGTCTGGAATGGGGAAGGATTATACACAGATGTGTATGTAGGAATTGGGTTCAATAATGGAGTATTATGCATAGGAACTCCATTCTAAGGTTGTGCTTGACTTTGCATCCCAGGGTTTCCTCCATTGAGAAAAGGATTATAGGTTGTTTGCCTCATTTCCTAGTTTACTGAGGCTGCTTCCTTATAAGCTTTGGATATAGTATTTATATCAACTTTCCTTTTGACAAACATAGCAATTAGTGGATCAAGGGTGACATAATACATGGCTAATAATGCATCTGCAATTACTATGTAAGAAGCCACTAACCTGGAATAAGCCTTTTGAAACCTATCATTAAAGTTATCAATCAGCTTTCATTCACCTCTCTTAATTGCAGCCAATTTATGATATAAGGTGGAAGGATCGATTGGTCCCCTAAACCTAGACAAAAATGCCTCCTCCATAAGTGCCCAAGAAGAAATATAACCATTAGGCAAGTTAACATACCAGTTAGAAGCTTGCTCATGAAAGGTGTAAGGAAACAATCTACACACAACATCTTCATATTCTAACCTGGCTCTAAAACATGCCTCTTTGAATATCCTAATATGATCCTCTGGATCTTGATGCAATTGATATTTAGGACATATCTTTTCAAGATTATTTGGCATCTCATGATAATCATTAAATGTTATAGGAGAGTTGGTATTGAAATAAGCCATTGCAGGGCCACGTGGTGGGCTTGGACCTCTGGGAATACCTGGATTTCTAGGTGGACTAGGACCTCTAGGAGGACTTGGACCCATAGGAGGACTTAAACCAAGATTCAAAGATCTAAATGAAGAACTGTCAGGACTCACTATGGTATGGATGTTAAAAGGTGGTCCAGGAGGCGTTCCAGATGAGCCTCCTACGTGTGATATTCTAGGATTCCAAATCAAAGGACCTTTACTCTGCCTTCTATCAGGTAATTGCCCAAAGATATCTTCTGAACTATATCTAGACTTGGTCACCCTACCACTGTTATGATCCATCTTTACTTAAATCTTACCTTAACTCCAATAAGGCCCTCCTTCTAGCACCAAAAATTGTTGATGATTATTTTTACACATTCATAACAAAAGTTAAAATTCACAAAATGAACCTAAATTATCCTGAAAGATATGAAGAAATCACTCAATAGTTCTTAATCCCAAGTTTATGTATGGTTAGGTCTTGACCTTGTGGACAATTTAGCAGGTTGATGTGAAACTGTAATATTCAAGGGGCCTTACTTGATTTAAGATAATCATTGACTTACTGGACTCAAACTATGCAAATTGTTGCAAATATCAACAAAGTATTCACTCTTTTACATAAATTCACTATTGTACTACAAAGATTTGTATGAATTTCTATGAAACAAACTTTGTCTTTCAAATTAATATGAAAATTACCAAATATTAACACAAATTCTTCCTGCTTCTTTCAAATGTAAGACAATTTCCTTAAGATTTCTGCATTTAAGCTAATTATTTTCAGTTGTTGGAGAAAAGTTAGAAAAACTTAAACTAAGTAGCATTTCAATACAGGATTTAAATGTTCTATTACTCACGTCCTAAAGCATATAGTAAATTGATTAAAACAACAAACTTAAATCTTCAAATGTAAAGTCCTAAATATTTTTCATGAACATACACTAGAGATTGCAATTGTTTAAAGAATAATACTCGTAAGAGTAAGAAAACACTCTGTAATAGACACAGAATTCTAAGTTTACTTGTATTCAAAGCACAAAGTCATACAAGTTTTACAATGTAAGAATGACCTTTGTTTCATTAATCAAATCACTAAACAACTTACAGATGTTTTTACAGATACATCAAGGAGACCAGACATTCCACATACTCCTTGTTGCAGACACAGGCAACCTCCTTTTCTAAACTAAAAGAAATATCTTATCTATTCTAATACTCTGACAAATTATAAGTGCAAGCTACAATTCTAAAATCCCTATGTAACTAATATACAAGTAGCAGATCTTCTTATATAGAATTTGAAGCTTCATACTGCTACGGCTACAAAATCCAATCTATGGTTAGTATTCATCTATTTTTGATCAAGGGTGTACATTTGTTCTTAACCGTTTCTCAAAATATCTTTATGATATCTTTTCTGCCTCAAAGGATGATTTTGGAATCTTTTCAAAATAGGATTCCCCTCCTTTGACTTCTTCTTTCCTGTTGACCTTGCCCGCAGATACCTTTCACTTGACTCTTTTATTAATATTATTTGCTCCTTTCTACACCTTCCTACTCTTTCAGATATGCTTTGAAGTTATTTGATACACCTTCTATAAAGGTGTGATTCCCCCTGGACTCCTTGTCCATACATATTCTTGCATTGTGACTCCTTCTTTCAATTTCTTTTCTTCTTTACCCAAACCTTCACTCTTCTTCTTATATTTCTTCATCTTGGCACTTGCCTCCATTACTGAATCAATCATTTGTTTACTTAAATGTGCTTCTAGATTCTCCATACATGGTGCAAAAATGGCCTTGAATTCTTTTAATGGTCTTTGAAGTTCATATGCTGGTACATCCATACACTCATGGTCTAAGAGCCTTTCAACTATCCTTTTATGCATCCTGATCATGTTGTCTGCTTTCTCTTCTAAACCCTGAGTGGCTGCAATGCACCTTCTGAGATTATCATCTTCAAATCTTAATTCCAACCTTGCCTGTGGCACTTGATTTGCCATTGAAGGGGTAATTACTCCTTCATTTATTAATTCATATGCTCTCTCTTCAATTTCTTCCTGCTATTCCAATTCAAACTTGCACTCTTCTTTTCTAAATTGACCATTATATATAAGTATGCCGCATTTAGTCTTTTCTATTGCAGCCAATTCCCATCCTGTCACTGCTTGTTTGATTACCTCTTCTCCTTCTTGCACGAATTCCTTGAACCACTCTTCAAAAACATTGGCCTTAAGACTCTTATTTTCCATTTTTTCATTTCACCCTTTGACAAAACTGTTATTTCACTAGGCAATTCTGGTATTGTAATTTGGGATCAAATATCCCCCTAATGAATTGTTGTAACTGGACAATGTGTCCTTTCAAATATTCTTGTTTATCCTTATCCCTCTTTAACATTTCTATTGTAGCCTAGTGCATATCTTCCCATTCACTTATGTGTTTCTCCCTTGTTGTATGACCTAGGTCAAAATTGAGTATTTTATATTCATTTAATGTCATTTCTCCTTTAGCTTTCTCCTTCTATGGTGTTGGGTATTTTTCATCCAAATCAACAAAAGGTTTGCTAGTTCCAATGCATAGGCAGATTTGGCCAACAAATACAGGAGGTTGTGTGAGCTACCTCCCCTTGACTTTTGGTTTTGCCGCACCAAGGGGGTATCCCTATAGCTAAAGATTTAACTTTGGATCACCTAATAGAAAGATTTAGCTTACAACAAAGGCATAATACTCTCATTTTAGGACCAAGATTTGCATGATAAGTCACTAGGCTAGAAATGTTCTTGGACATATCTAACTTGTTAGGAATGAGAGTATGGAGGGGTCCTATTTCTACTCCTACAAAATAACAGGTTGGAAATATGAAATGATTTTATTTTTATGTTTTGGATGCAAGACAGGGGGTTTTGGATCATAACTACTACACAAGGGCAGACCGGTGCCTATCTCAAGGCAAGGAGTCAACTAGACGTATACAAGTGAATGATTTGCACTGGCATTCAAGTTTCAAGGGGTCAGATAGGTATTTGCCTTACAAACACCACCCAAGAATGAGTATTTAGCTATCTCTACTTACAAACATCCCTACTGCCATACAATCTTCTTCATACTTAACCTAAAATAGTTTAATCCACTCCTTGAATGGAGGTCAAAAGTTAAGCATGCAATATAGAAATCTATATTCTAGAATCTAAGTAACCCTTAGCAACGAGATTCAAAAGAAGGGATGCATACAAAAAATGGAGACAAATAACTAAACACATGCAAAGAAGCATTTTTCATATAAAAATAACATGAAACTGAACATATGCGCAACGTACATTCAAATGCAACTCATAAACTCACAAAATGAGATAGAACAACCCAGAAAAGCTCTATTTTCGTTATTCCTCCCAAAAATTGCCCAAGTCTTCCACCATAGAAAAATGAGTAACATGGTTCTGATATACCCAGAACGTGTACTCAATTAATTACATGGTCTTTTCGAGAAGCTGCCAGATACATCACACCATCAAAATGGTGCCTAAAACATTCAATGCTCTAGGTAGAAGAAGAAGAAGGGAGTGGTTGAATTCAGGAAGTGTACCGCCACTTGGAGATTTTCCACTAAAAATGGTAGCTGGCCTATCATTTATCGACCATACCTCTGCACTTTGCCATTAATGCTCAACCTACCAATTTCAAGATGCAACAAGCAGGTTTCTAAAGTTTCTTCCTACTTGAAAAGATGCAGCGAACACACAGGAATTCCCCACTCTAAAAATTTTGAACAAAGGCCATCAATTCATTTCCTCCCGCTGAGATCTGTGGCTTCAATTTGATCAGGAAATCTAGTCACCAGCTTTGAAAAGTCATCAGCCAATGAAAACGTGCCATGCAGGTGTCTTTTTGCTCCTTTGACTTTTCACAGCGTGAAGATACATTTTACCTTTTTCACCCATTTTTGCCTTTTCACCTTCAAATCTTTGTATATGCAATTGTATATACATACAATCACCCCTCATACAAGCACGGACCCCAAATCTTCATAAAACAAATTGCAATCGCTATCGGGTCCAGGCTTGTACATTCCCTTTGTATATCCCCTTGTATATTGCATATACAAATGCAATATACATACAACTGCAGACATCTAGCTCATATATCAATTGGAACAATTCTCAAATCTGGCATTGTATCTATACCTTTGCATCTCATGTTGTCTATCGCATATACAATGCACCATATACAACCAATTGCAGACTCCAAACTGAAATCTGCCAAAACACATTCTTCATTCACATCTAGATTGTATATGTGCTCTTGTATTTTGCATTGTATATAGCACATACATATAATCGTGGGACATACAACCGTGTGGGCCCCACCAGATTCTTGAAGAATGTTGACTTTGACCACTCCTGCCTTGTATGTTTCTTTGTATATGCCTATTGTATGTCCGATTGTATATTGGGAACATACAATCCCAATATACAACCACGGATCTCATCCATCTCACAAATACTGCTAACTTTCTAGCTGCATCCACTTTTGCACTTGTCCTCTTGCACATTTCACATTGTATGTGCAGTTGTATGTACAATATACAATGATGGATACCAACCTGCACATACAACAAATTTGAAGCAATTTTGATTCCGTCCCTTGTATATACCATCGTATATGCAATTGTATATCACATATACATTCAACTCGACATACAAGGAAATGTCTTTGACTTTTAACTCTGCCTTTACATCAACATCCACCAGGCCCGATTTGATAAACTTTGAAGTCTGGGATTGTACATTTTGCTTTGTATGTCAGATTGTATATGCTATATACATACAATCCTTCTGTTGCATACCTATGGGCCTGGGCACCAATCAACCAAATTTGAATCTTCTTGAAGTCTGCCATTGTATCTCACCCGTTGTATATCGAATATACAACACAATATACATGCAATCTTTTTTGATACAATAGCAGAATATTCTAAGAATCTGTGATATACATACAGATTTTCACCTCCAGAATTGTATCTGAATGCCATATACAACCCGATATGCATACAAAGATGGATACAACTATTTTTTAATTTCTGAAGCTGATTTAACTCTTTTTTGGGTCTGCTAATGTTCATTTGCACTTGTACATTCAAAGATACATACATGCAATTCAGGAGGTTGAGGGACTTAGAATTTTTTGGATTTTTCATGAAAGGCCTACAATTTTTTAGCTTGAAACATTAACTCCAGGGGTAGGCACCAACATTGGCTCTATTTGGGGACGCATGCCTCTTGCAGGCATGGCGAGAACTCTAGAACTCTGGGATGCAGACTGGGCCTTATCCATTGGGCAAAGAGTCGAGCGTCACACAAACCTGCATCACAAATTACATTTTTGAAGATTACTTGGCAGCCCAGGGCCACCAAAAAGGAAAAACCAAAATTTTCCTTTGTCAAATGTCCAATTCTAATCTGAACGACCCCAACCACAACTGAAAACATCAACATAATTTTCCCACAAGATGATCTTGTTAATTACATACTTCACCATTTTTGAAAACTTGCCTCTGTCAGTATTGCCTCTGTCACTCTGCATCTCACAATCAGACACATAACCATACATACTGGAATATCTTTCAGCATTAGGTAACATATGTATGTTATATTCCTCAAACAGTATATCACCATATTGCATTTGGCATTCTTCATTATCTACCTGGCTGCTGCGTACTACAAGACACTCATCTAGCTGATCCAAAAACTGAAAACACTCAGAATATATGAGACCATCAATGACATTCATATCACTTAGTGACAGTGATAACAAATCCTGATCCACACACCCATAGTTGCATACATCTGACACAGCTGAAGCTGAACATTCATTATCCATAGTTTGCATATCCAAATTATCTTCACAAGAGATGAAGATCTCTGTCTTTGGTTCATATGTCCCTTCTTCACAAATTGATGCAACACCCAAGTCAGCCATCTCCTCATATTCATCATCATATGTCCCTTCTTCACAAACTGATGCACCAATGAAGCTCATGACTCACAATGTTCAATGCATCTAAAGGCTCATCATAAAGGGGATTCAATCTAATTGCAAAGGTCTCTGCTTCTTCTTCATGATAATCCACCTCTTCTTCATCATCTGATTGCCCCACGTATAAGATCTCGGTTACTTCAATGCATTCTGAAGCTGCACTATCCTTATCACTTTCCAGCCCTCTAATGCTTCCTGATGAAATTGGAATTGACTCTTGATCCATATGCTCACAATTATGCACAACTGGATCATTTAAACATGAACGCTCTTTGCTGAGGACTGGCATGTAAATATTACTTGAAAAATTATCACAATCAGCTTCATTTGCTGGGCAAATCAGGGCATCCTCCTTTATGGCAGAGTCATCATTAACTTGGAATGATGTATAAACATGGATAGCAGGGGTGTGAGTGCTTTGACATTCATTTTCAACATATAAATTATACCTTTCATTAACATTTGGGGACCTAGGATAGTAGATATTTGAAGAGAAATAACCCTTTTGTATTCCATACCTCCAGTTATCTTCAATGTCTATTACAAACTGATGTGCCTGATGCAATGTGGTGGGCTCCTTATCTCTCAATCTATAGTTCATTTTCTTATCAAATGCTCCCAGATAGACCACAAGGCACAATGCATCATTAGGTCTCATACATTCTAGAATTCTTTTTAATGCCTTCATAAACCTGAGGTTGAAGGCTAGAATTAACTCATCTTTTTCAATATGGATGTACATGAAATCACTGATAACTGCATATTCAGATATTCTTTCACCAAATTGTTCTATAAATGCATATTTAAATTCTTGCCAAGAGCTGACAGAGTATGCCAGAAGGTAGGAGAACCAGTCCCTTGCATCTTCATCTACAGATTGAACAAATAATCTCATAACTACATCTTCATGGTCAACCTCAAAGTCATCTATCAAATTTATAAACTGTAACAAATGTCTCTCAGCTGATTCATTCTTTACACCATTGAATTTAGGTAGATACTTTCTGATCTTAGATGGAAAAGTATTTGGATAACCACAAATACCATTGAAATTTATGGTATTATATCTATCAATACTGAAACTCCTTCTATTATATGGCTGGGATTGATCATTATACATTTTTGCATTTGACACCTCACAAGGGCGCATGGGCTGATAATACATTTTTATATGCCTTTGCAACCCTCTTCTCAACTCAAATTTTCAATCAATGACCTTAGGCCTTTAAAATACAAACTTCTATTTCAGCTTACCTAAAGTCCTCTAAATGAGTCCTTTCAACAATATTGCATACCTCATTTGAAAATAGAAACTACATTCTCAGCAAATACAAAAGCATGCAATCTCTCACTAATATTTCCCTTTTAACCAGTGCTATTTCACCAAATAGGGAATCTTTTAAAACTTATAAAAATACTTGGATATGTTGCAGCCGCTGCAAATTCCTTTCCCTGACTGAAAGTATGAAAATCTAACACATCTTTGTATTGTTTTTTAGGTTCTTTTTGTGCAGAGTCGCCACCTCCTTGACAGAGGAATGAGCTTCAAATAACATGAAGCTGAAAATTTATTTCTTTCTTTTCTGGGTCCTCCAACAGCAGAGCCACATATACAACTTTTCAAGTTTGCTGCAACAAGGCACTTCCAGGTTTGATTCTTCAATCTTTTAGACTCATACTTTTATGGATATGACATTACATCCCTAGCGGAGTCACCACTTTGTTGGTGACTCGGATGGGCAAGAACCCACTCTTTTACTTCAACTCCCCAGTAGAGTCACCACTTTGTTGGGTTTTTTCATCTGAATCAGCAAAGGGTTTGCCAGTTCCAATGCACAGGCAGATTCGGCCAACAAATACAGGAGGTTGTGTGAGCTGCCTCCCCTTCACTTCTGGTTCTGCTGCACTAAGGGGTGTATCCCTATAGCTAAATATTTAACTTTGACTCACCCAATAGAAAGATTTAGCTTTACAACAAAGGCAGAATACTCTCATTTTAGGACCAAGATTTGCATGATAATTCACTAGGCTGGCAATGTTCTTGGACATATCTAACTAGTTAGGAATGAGAGCATGAAGGGGTCCTATTTCTACACCTACAAACTAACAGGTTGGAAATATGAAATGATTTTGTTTTTATGTTTTGGATGCAAGATATGGGGTTTTGGATCATAACTACTACACAAGGGTAGACCGATGTCTATCTCAGGGCAAGGAGTCAACTAGACATATACAAGTGAATGATTTGCATTGGCATTCGAGTTTCAAGGGGTCAGATAGGTATTTGCCTTACAAACACCACCCAAGAATGAGTATTTAGCTATCTCTACTTACAATCATCCCTGTTGCCATACAATCTTCTTCATACTTAACCTAAAACAATTTAATCCACTCCTTGAATGGAGGTCAAAAGTTAAGCATGCAATATAGAAATCTATATTCTAGAATCTAAGTAACCCATAGCAACAAGATTCAAAAGAAGGGATGCATACAAAAAATGGAGACAAATAGCTAAACACATGCAAAGAAGTATTTTTCATATAAAAATAACATGAAACTGAACATATGTGCAACGTACATTCAAATGCAACTCATAAACTCACAAAATGAGACAGAACAACCCAGAAAAGCTCTATTTTCATTATTCCTCCCAAAAATTTCCCAAGTCTTCCACCATAGAAAAATGAGTAACATGGTTCTAATATACCTAGAATGTGTACTGAGCAATTAATTACATGGTCTTTTCGAGAAGCTGCCAGATACATCGTACCATCAAAATGGTGCCCAAAACATTCAATGCTCCAAGTAGAAGAAGAAGGGAGTGGTTGAATTTAGGATGTATGCCGCCGCTTGGATATTTTCCACTAAAAATGCTAGCTGGCCTGTCATTTATCGACCATACCTCTGCATTTTGCCATTAATGCTCAACCTACCAATTTTGGGATGCAACAATGGTTCGCAGGTTTCTAAAGTTTCTTCCTGCTTGAAAAGATGCAGCGAACACACAGTAATTCCCCACTCTAAAAATTTTGAACAAAGGCTATCGATTCATTTCCTCCTGCTGAGATCTACAGCTTCAATTTGATCGAGTAATCCAGTCACCAACTTTGAAAAGTCATCAGCCAATGAAAACGTGCCACCTAGGTGTCTTTTTGCTCCTTTGACTTTTTGCAGCATGAAGATACATTTTACCTTTTTCGCCCATTTTTGCCTTTTCACCTTCAAATCTTTGTATATGCAGTTGTATATACATACAATCAGTCCTCATACAAGCACAGACCCTAAATCTTCATAAAACAAATTGCAATTGCTATCGGGTCCAGGCTTGTACATTCCCTTTGTATATCCCCTTGTATATTGCATATACAAATGCAATATACATACAACCATAGACATCCAGCTCATCTATCAATTGGAACAATTCTCAAATCTGACATTGTATCTATACCTTTGCATCTCACGTTGTATATCGCATATACAATGCGCCATATACAACCAACTGCAGACTCCAAACTGAAATCTCCCAAAACACATTCTTCATTCACGTCGGGATTGTATATGCGCTCTTGTATTTTGCATTATATATAGCACATACATACAATCACGAGACATACAACCGCGCGTTCCCCACCAGGTTCTTGAAGAATGTTGACTTTGACCGCTCCTACCTTGTATGTTTCTTTGTATATGCCTATTGTATGTCCGATTGTATATTGTGAACATACAATCCCAATATACAACCGCGGATCTCATCCATCTCACAAATATTGCTAACTTTCTGGCCGCATCCACTTTTGCACTTGCCCTCTTGTACATTTCACATTGTATGTGCAGTTGTATGTACAATATACAACGACAGATACCAACCTGCACATACAACAAATTTGAAGCAATTTTGATTCCGGCCCTTGTATATACCATTGTATATGCAATTGTATATCACATATACATTCAACTCAACATACAAGGAAATGTCTTTGACTTTCAACTCTGCCTTTGCATCAACATCCACCAGGCGCAATTTGATAAACTTTAAAGTCTGGGATTGTACATTCTGCTTTGTATGTCAGATTGTATATATACTATATACATACAATCTTTCCGCTGCATACCTGTAGGCCTATCCACCAATCAACCAGATTTGAATCTTCTTGAAGTCTACCATTGTATCTCACTCGTTGTATATCGAATATACAACACAATATACATGCAATCGTTTTTGATACAGCAGCAGAATATTCCAAGAATCTGCGATATACATACAAATTTTTGCCTCCAAAATTGTATCCGAATGCCATATACAACCTGATATGCATATAAAGATGCATAAAACTATTTTTTAGTTTCTGAATGTACATCTGCACTTGTACATTCAAAGATACATACAAACGGCCATACAAAGATACATACATGCAATTCAGGAGGTCGAGGGACTTAGAATTTTTTAGATTTTTCATGAAAGGCCTATGAATTTTTAGCTCAAAACCTTAACTCCAGGTTCAGGCACCAATATGTCGTATGGCCAAGTTCAGCATTCTGGATCCATCTGTACCCCTTTGTATTGCGGATATCGTTCTGTCCTTCATGTTTTCCTTTCTTGGTGTTGCATCGCCTAATAGACTTTTGATGTGTATAGGTACTATTTGTACCTCCACCTTTTCTCTCCTTATCTCTACACCTAACCAGGTTGGGGCCTCTGTTGTGCTTTCAGTTGCCTTCTCTTTATTGATTACCTCTTCTTGAGGCCTTTCTACTTCTCCTTGTTCCTGTTGTTGTTCTTGTTGTTGTGGTTGTTCTTGTGGCTGTGGTGGGGGTTGATGTTAAGGGGCCAGTTCCTATACCATTAGATCATTTTTCTCTTTAGATTCACCCTCATTTTCTTCTTCTTCAATTTCTGTATCTCCTTCACGTTCATCCTCTTCGTTTGGACCTTTTCTTGATGATTCTTTCTTTTGATCTTCTTCATTTTCTTGTTCTTCATTTGTCATGTCTTTATCTTCTGCTTGCTTTTCAGATTTATCTCCCTCAATATTCTCTATATTCTCTTGGCTTTTGGGTTTATTTGTAGTTTCTTCTGCTGTTTCACCTACCTTTTGCACCTTTTCAGGCATGACAACTTGTTCTGTATGTGAAGGTGAACCCACCAGCTTATCAGCCTCTTTTGTCTCTTTTCCCTGTTCCTCTCTGTTTTCTACATTCTTTTCTTCCTCACTTTGTTCTCCATACATGTTTAGAATATTTAGTACATCTACACCAGAAGTACCAACTCCTATTTCTTCTTTAGTTTGAGCAGGTATTCCCTTTACTGCTTCCTCAGGTGCATCTCCTTTTTCAGATTCTTCAATTTGATATGCTACACCTTGCACATCCTTTATTATTTAAGGAGATACCAATGTACCGAATGGATCTACTACTCCTGATTCCTCTTGTACATTTTCTAGTTCAAACACTGGACCTTTTTCAACTTCCATATCAGGTTGAGCATCCTGCTCTTCTTCTTCACTTAAATATTCACTGGATTCTTCTCCTTCCATGTCAACTTCTTTTCTTGTCCTTGAATCCATTTCTCTAACTTCACTTCCACTACTGTCATCTTCAATGTTGACAGTCTCAGTAGCTTGTTTGGCTTCATGCACTTTTGACCCATGCAGCATTTCTTCAGCCAATTCTATTTTTACCTTGGCATATACCTATCTTTTCTCTACTGAGGTGGATGCACCAGGTATTGTTGTGATGTTCACAACATGCCCCATTTTGCTCCTTAACAAAATGAGGACCCCTACTGTTGCTTTGCTTTTTCGCTTCTGGTTTGTTGTTCTGTTTGGTGGTAATGGGAAAAGAGAAAAAATTTGCAAACCTCGTTAAAAAATAGTGGAAAATGCATTTTCAGTACCAATGCATGATGTGGTTGGATTCCTTGTGAAAATTGAGCTAGGGTTGCTTTTTGAACCGTCTTGAAATTCGCCATATTTTGCAGGTTATGATCATTTTGGTCGAATGAACAATCAGGTTTTGCATAATACAAATTCAGTTATAAATCTCTCTCCTTGTAAGCATCTGGTTAAAATTTTGAAGTATACATATAGGGTGGATTTTAGGTTAAAATAAATTGAATATTGTTTTGGTTTCCACTTTGTATCTCACAGTTATATGTTCGGCAGGTTAGAACATACAAGACAAATGAACAAGCCCTAGTATACAAACAGCATCCATTGGCATAACAAGTGGTAATTGAAACAACATTTTAGGCTTTTGCTGATGGGTAGACTTATGCCAATGATAGGGCCAGGAGGGAGGGGAAAAGACTTAGTCGATCAAAGAGTTGCAAGTGGTAGCCATCGGTATAACAGTTGCCGTCGACAATGTTAGGATTTCTCTCAGCGAAAGGTTGTCTCTCGTTGTTGATGGTATAGTCATTGGCCTAACTTTTGGCATCGACAGTGATAGTGTTTATCTCCCTGAGGGGTATAGTCTCACCGAAGAAAGCTCATCAATATGACTTTAGATATCGGCCATATTTGGAATTGTCGCGCCGACAGTAGACTCTTGCCGATGGTTCTATTTACAAACAATATAGCGTATGAAGGCGAAGGATAGAGGTTTGTCAGTAAGAGTCACACCGACGAAGGGCTTGCATCAGCCAGAGTATAATGATCGGCGGAGGTAATTTTGGCCGCACCAATAGTCCAGTGTCAGCCTGATAGATGGGAAGAGAGTAAAAATGCAATCGGCCAGAGTATAATGATTGGTGGAGGTAATTTTTGCCTCGCCGATAATCTTGTGATACACTGATAGAAGGAAACAAAAGGGGATATCGGTGAAGCAATAGCGATTAGGGTAGCATTTCAGGCCCTCGCCGATAAGGAGTCTCATGCTGATGCAAAGGCGATTGGCATAAGGAATGACGATCGGAGCAACATTTTAAACCTTCGCCGATGGAAGGGCTCACGCCGATACGATGGTGATCGGCGAAACAACAACGATCGGAATAAAATTTGAAGCCTTCACCGACGGTCCATTCTTACGCTGATGAATGAAAAGGGAGCATGTTGAATAACAAAGAAGGGTATCGGCCAGAGAATATCAGTCGGAAGAAAAGTAAATGGCCTCGCTGATAAGGAGTCTCATGCCAATGGGAGGTATAAGGGAATGTAAAGGGTATTGGCCAAATAATGTGCATTAGCCAATCAATTTTCGCACTCGCCGATAGGCGATATCATGCCAATAGGAAGGAAAGGCAAGCCGCTAGGGCTATTTTTGGTGAAACTCATGTCGATATAAGACATCGGCCAAACACATGCCGATGATAGAAAAAAGGGAACATACAAGCTGAATCAAAAGGGTTTCCTCGGTGTAACAAAGGTGATCGGCCCATTTTTTTTGGACTCATCGACGGCATATCTCATGCTGATGGGTGGGAAATGGCAAAACAAAGGAAATTTAAAGGACATTTTTGGTGCCCGTAGCATTTTTTGGTCAATAGTGTTTGACCTGATGGTATTTTGAACATTCTGTATGCTTTTGAACGCATTTTTCACAGATTCAAGACCCGATTGATGTGTCATGCACAGTCACGACCAAATTTGAGAGCTTTTTCTTCCTGTTGTTTATTAAAGGGATGATACTTATTGTTGATTTGTTTTGCAAGTTTGCAGTTGAGCAGGGAGTTGAAACTTAATGGCAATGACATCATGGAAGAGGAAATCTAATCTTAGGAGCAGAGGGAGATAAGGACGAAGGGCGAGGAAGTCAAAGGCCATTCATTGATGAGGACATTACTGCAGTAGACCACACAAGTTATTACTGAGCTGCTAGGGTTTTAGAATGGCATATCTCGCCCATATTGGATGTATGTTTAGAGGTATTTTGGGAAACTGGTTCACCTGCATTTATTGTTGTAACCAGGGGTTTGAACCAGGGTTTAGACTAGAGTTTTTTGGGCTGTATTGAGGACAATCAGAAAGTCTATATATTGTGCCTCTCTACACTGTAATACTTTACACACAAGGATTTTAGCAATTTAGCTTAGTATAGTTTAGAAGTAGAGGAAGAAGGTCACCTATTGTCTGCAATAAGGAATGTGTGGAACATCTAGCTTCCTTACTGTATTTGTAAAGCTTGTAAGTTCTCTGTAGTTTGATCAATGAAACTAAGAGTCATTCCGACATTGTAAATCATGCATGACTATCTGTTTCTAATACAATTGAATCTGGAATTCTACATCTATCTTCTGAGTGTTTTCATGCTCTTCTTTGTGGTGTTTGGAAACATTTTCTCTGAGAGCTTGCAATTTTAAGTGTATGTTTGTGAAAATGCTCAGAACTTACATTTAAGGTTTTTTTATCTGTGGATTTGATCAAATTGCTGTATGATTTATATAGTGCATAATAGAACAATTAGATCCTTTGGTAGATTTAAATGAAGTTCAGATTAGATTTTTCTAACTTTTCCCAACCCATCTAAAAATACTTAGCTTAAAACGCAGAAATTTGAAGAAAATTTGTCTCACATTTGAAGAAGCATGAACAACAAAGTGGAAAGTATACAAGTTTTCATAAATACTTAAGGAGAAGAAAGCTACAATAATTCTAGAATACCTTTTAAAGTTTTGTAGCATAGTAACACTTTTATGCAAAAGGAATGATCAACACACCGATATTTCATGATCTTTTTGCATAGTTTGAGTCCAGTAAACCAACAAGAAACCCTAAATCGCGTAAGGCCCCTTGAACATTACAGCTTCACATTGACCAACTAAATTTCCCCAACAGGTCAAGACCTGACCACAGTAAACTTGGGATTAAGTGAATCTTAAACGATTCCTTCATATCTTTCAAGTTAGTTTTGGTTCATTATATGTGAATTTTAACTTTTGTTATGATTGCATCAAAACAATCATCAACAGTTTTTTGGCGCTAGAAGGATGGCCTGATTTGAGTTAGGGTTTGTTTTAAACTGGCTAATAATAGTGATAGAGTGACCAGGTCTAGATCCAATTCGGGGGATATTTTTGTGCAACTACCTGACACAAGGCGAAGTAAGAACCCTCTGATTTGGAATCTTAAAATATCACAAGTAGGAAGTTCATCTAGAACACCTCCTGGGTCACCTCTTAACATACGTGATATTGTGAGTCCTGACATATCACTATTCAGATCTCTAAATCTTGGTTCAGGTACTCCTAGAGGTCCTAATCCTCCTATAAATCCTATCCCACCAATAAATCCAGGTATTCCTACAAGTTCAAGTCAAGCTCAAGTGCCCACAATGGCTTATTTCTATGTCCACTCTCCCATAGCATTCCCTAATTATAATGAGATGCCCAAGAATCCAGAGAAGATATTTCCCAAATACCAGTTGCACCAAGACCCGTAAGACCACATTAGAATATTCAAGGAAGCATGTTTTAGGACGAGATTAGAGCACAAGGACGTTGTGAGTAGATTGTTTCCCTACACCTTTAATGATCAAGCCTCTAACTGGTATGTGAACCTACCCAACGGTTACATTTCTTCCTGGTCACTTATGGAAGAAGCATTTCTGTCAAGATTTAGAGGACCCATTGATCCTTGTGTCTTGTATCATAAATTGGCTACTATAAAACGAGGTGAGGGAGAGCTGATTGATAATTTCAATGACAGATTTCAAAAGGCCTACTCTAGGCTAGTAGCCCCTTACATCGTGGATGATGATACCTTGTTGGCTATGTACTATGCAGCCTTGGATCCTTTAACTGCCATGTTTGTCAAAAGAAAACCTGACATAGATTCAATATCCAAAGCCAATAAAGAGGCAGCCTCAGTAAATCAAGAGATGAGGCATACAACTTATAGCCCATTCGTTAATGGAGGAAATTTTGGGATGCAGAATCAAGCACAACCATGGAATGGAGCCCCTATGCATCACACTCCATTATTAAATCCAGTTCCTTCTTACACACCTGTGTATAGTCCTACTCCAATCCAAGCCATAGCTCCTTACACGAGTAACACTTCCAATAACAGTCAAAATAATGGTCAACCTTTCTTCCAACCTCCTAGGGATACAACTGCGGTAAAAGCATAGGAGGAAAGGGAAGAAATCAAAGAGATCACTGCACATTTGAAAAGATTAACCATCGAAGTGACACAACTAAGAAACGAGAACCTCTATGGAAGAGGCAACCAGGGATATAATCAAAATCAGAATTATAACCAAGGCCAAAATCAAAACTATAGTTCAAATCAAAATCAGCATTACAATTAGAACTACAATCAGAGCCATACCCAAAATAATAGCCAGGGCCAATGTTCAAATCAGGGTCAAAACTATAATCAGCATCAGAGCCCTAGCCAGGGGAAACCAACGCAAAATAGAGGGCCAGTAGTAGATAATAGGACCTGGGGCAATAATAACATAAATCAGAATCAGCCTAGGCCAACCAAGACGTGGAACACTGGGCCCAACAACAGTACTCTAGCTTCTTCTTTTGAGAATATAGATAATCACGATGTGAAATAAACAGCTAGCATCCAAATGGCCAACACATCACTAAAAAGTTGGTGCAGATTTCACAATACCAATGCCCATGCTGAGCTCGACTGTCCACAGTTCCATTTAGTAGCTAGCATATTCAATATAGAAGTCCACCCTCCTACTTCTGAATTTCTCATTCCCAAGGGTAATGAGGTAGTACCCTCAGGATATGATACAGCCTTAGTCTTAGAAATGTTTACCTTTGCAACTACAGAAGAGGAAAAGGATGAATTGTTAGAGGATGAGCCATACTTTTGTGAAAATCTTTATCCTGAATCAGCCTTTGTGTTAAATGCTTTTCAGTTTCCCCTTGAATCTGAAAATGAAGTATTGACTAAAATAGAAGAGGTGTAGGCCTTTCAATAGACAAATAAAAACCACACCTACAATTTAAGGAACAACATTAGGCCAGGAAGACCTTTCACCACTTCCATTCCTCCTAACAACTTCAATACACCCCCAGATCAGAATGCCAGCAACAATCCTGCCATCCTTAAAGCTAATCATCATACAAATAGTCGAACAATAGAACAAAAGGCCCAAACAAGTAATACCGAGACGGTAGAGACAACGAGATTAATGAATTACTTGTCAGAAGAAATAAAGAAAATTAAGGTTAGTATACCTCTGAATGAATTATTGAAAACTCCAGGGATTAGGAATGCTTTTATAAAATCCCTGGATACATCCAGGACAGACGAGGTTTCTACTGATATTACTGTTCCTAGTAGAGATTCACCACCTAAAGAGAAAAGTAAGAAAGTTGAGCAGCCTTCCAATACAAATGTAGTAATACATGTGGATAAGAGGGATGCTCCTCCTTTCTTGTTAACTATTAGATTGTGTGGGAAGAACATACACAATTGCATGGTAGATTCTGGTGCATCAGCCAATGTAATGCCCTTAGGAATATGCAAAACTCTCGGGCTGACTCCCACCAAATTTGCCAAGGTTGTCACACAGTTAGATAAGACTGAGGTTAGTGTGATAGGAGAACTCATGAACATTCAGATGCAATTAGCTTCAGACCCTAGGGTAAGCCAAATCATTGACATTCAAGTAGTGGATATACTCGTAAATTATGGAATGTTGCTGAGTAGGGATTGGTCCAAGACATTAAACGGATATATGGCCACTGATTTTTCACATATGTGGCTACCTTGGAGAGGTGTCCCAAACCAGATTAGAATAGAGGCAGAGCCCAGGATGAAACACATGATAACAGAGTATAATCAAACTAATGAAATATTGTTTACTGCTATTGAACCTGGTGTTTATAGAATTACTAACAATGGGGTACAAATTGAAGAGATCATGATGTTGAACTTTAGAGAAAAATATGTTAGTAATAGGACAGCATTATTCATTGAGTCTAATGGAAATTCTTCGGATGAAGAAAACAATGCAATAGGCAAATTTGGTCATGCCATTAGACAAGAGGTGGAAGAATGCATTAAACAAAATCTGTCAGTCCAATGTAAACTGAATAAAAACAAGTGTAGAGTCCACGATAGGCCACATTCTAAGGAGAGTTGCAGAATGTGCAAAGACATCATTGAATATGAATACAAAAAATGCACAAAGAGGATAGAGTTACCAAAGGAAAATGTGAATCTTGGTCAAACACAAAAATATGTTCAAAGTAATGAGGATGCTCTAATTTCAGATTTAGGAAAGGGAATAAAGGACAGGGGTAGTTGTCTTTCTGATTTACCAGATGGAAATACACATATGCAAGTTATCCAAATAGAAATGCCCATGAATAAACAGACCAGCACCTCATAGGTGATAAAAGAGACAAAGCATGCCAAGATAAAAGGTTAGAAAAGTAAAGATGGCATGTGGACATTAAAATGTGATGGGTCCAAGTCAAAACAAGGTGTGGGTGCAGGTGTTGAACTCATAGATCCTCGGGGTAAATCACATCTGGCAGCATATAGATTACAATTTTCCTGTACTAACAATATTGCTAAATATGAGGCCCTAATTTTAGGACTTGTCATGGCCATCAAGAAAAAGGTGAAAACGATCAGAGTATTTTCAGACTCTGAACTAGTAGTTAGACAAGTAAGGAAACTATATGCCTACAATTACAAGAAAATGATTTGTTACAGACATAGAGTATGGGGTTTAATAGATTTATTTGATGCATTCAACATAGAGCACATCCCTAGAGAGCTGAACCACAGGCCAGATGCACTTGTAGTTGCTGCTAGTACACTAGAACCCTTGGCACTGTCAGGATTGAAATGATTTGTTGTTGAATTAGTTAATATTCTTAATATCCCAGACAATGTTACACACTTTC
This sequence comes from Cunninghamia lanceolata, assembly GCA_027924645.1. Lineage (NCBI taxonomy): Eukaryota > Viridiplantae > Streptophyta > Pinopsida > Cupressales > Cupressaceae > Cunninghamia > Cunninghamia lanceolata. The sequence goes on along the minus strand of BSBN01001053.1, from coordinate 2,545,052 downwards.
AGGTATTTGGGGGGGATCAGCAAATTATTGATTTTCTGACTTGTAATGAGGTATTTGAGGCTCAAATCACTAATGAGCAAGAAAGGCCTGAGACAACATGGGATGAAGAGGATATAATCAACTTGAAGAGAAACTTTTTACCCAAAGGAGTAATTGAACTAGAACATATTTTTGACTTTGATGGGATAATAAGACAGAAGGACTTACCCAAAATAGAAGGGGGTAAGTGTGATCCACACAACTTGGGGACAGAGCAGAACATACAAATGTATTGATTGGAAAGGCTTGCTCTGAGAAAATAAGAAAAGAAGTTCTAGGTGTCCTAAAAGAATACAAACATGTCATAGCATGGACGTATGAAGACTTGAAAACGTACGATACGTCCATCATAACTCATGTAATACCTTTAAGGCCAGAGGTTAAGCCATTTAGATAGAAACAAAGGCCTGTGAACACTATCCTAGAGCCTTTAATCTTTGAGGAAGTTAAAAAATTGCTATCTGCTAGAATAATTTTCCCAGTCAGACATTGAGTCTAGGTAGCTAACTTAGTACCAGTGAGGAAGAAAAATGGGGACATCAGGTTATGTGTAGACTTTAGAAATTTAAACAAAGCATCTGAAAAGGATAATTATCCTCTGCCCCCAATGGATGAAGTGCTGCAAGGAGTAAACAGGGCAAAGATGATGTCTTTTTTAGATGGTTTCTCAGGGTACAACCAAGTCTTGATTGATAAAGAAGATAGATTAAAAACCACCTTCACTTGAAAATGGGGAAATTATGCATATAGGAGAATGCCTTTTGGTCTGATTAATGCAGGTGCCACTTTTCAGAGAGCAATGGACATTGCATTCCATGGGTTATCAGGTAAGTGCATTATTGTGTATATGGACGATCTGATTGTGTATTCCAAGGATGCATCCACTCACGCTAAAGATCTCAGAAAAATTCTTAAGCGATGTGAGAGGTACGGAATTTCCCTTAACCCTAAGAAATGTATATTTGGCGTAACTGAAGGTAAATTACTAGGCCACGTTATTTCTAAAGATGGATTTTCGATTGATCTAGATAGAATAGAATCGACAAAAAAATTGCAAATGCCAAATAGTATGAAAGAGTTGAAATCATTTTTTGGCAAAATTAACTTTGTTCAGAAGTTTATCACAGGTTTTGCAGAGATCGTGCAGCCGTTAAACGCTATGTTGAAGAAGGATGCGCAGATGGAGTGGACGCCTGTGGCTAGGGCTGCATTTGAGGATATCAAGGAGGCAATTTCTAATGCTCCTATATTGGCAAGTCCAAACTACACAAGCCCGTTCTACATCTACTCCTTTGCATCTTCTCATTCAGTCACAGCTGCCTTGACACAGAAAGGTGAAAATAATGAGGAGAGGCCCATCGCATTCATGAGCGCACCTCTAAAGGATGCATAGTTGAGATATCTAGACACTGAGAGACAAGCATTTGCATTAATGAGGGCGGTGAAAAAATTTAGACATTACATTATGCGTAGCCAGATCAAAGCCATAGTGCCAGACGCAGCAGTAAAGATGTTGCTGATGCAGAATGAACCTGGAGAAAAGAGAGCCAAGTGGATCACCACGCTGCAAGAATTCGACATGGAAATCATTCCCATGAAGCTGGTCAGAGGGAAGGCGTTGGTACAAACAATAGCAAATACGGATCCAGATATGACAAAATAGCAGTATGTATTGAATTCCTAGAATGCACCAGACTAGTATGATGATTTAAATGCCTTTCTAATAGCTGGAAAGTACCCAAACAAGATGAAAACTTCTCAAAGGAGAGCCTTGAAGATTAAAGCACAAAAATACATGGTGCAAGGAGGTCTTCTATTCAGGAAGAACCATGATGGAATTTATTTAAGATGTCTAAGTAGGGTTGAAGTAGATAAAGTGTTGACAGAACTGCATGACAAATATGGAACCGGCCATGGTTACCATCTAGCTACAACACACAAGATATTGAGGGCAGGCTATTACTGGTCCACAATGTTCAAAGATACTGAGAGTCACATTAAAAGTTGCCACACCTGTCAGACTACAGCAGATAAGGGAAGAAATCAGGCCAATCCACTACAACCTGTGACTGAATCAAGACCATTTGCACAGTGGGGACTAGATTTTATTGGAGTCATCAATCCTCCATCTTCTACAGGACACAAATTTATACTGACAGTGACAGACTACTGTACAAGGTGGACTGAGGCTACCTACTGTAAATTCTCCACAACTGAGGTAGTTATCAAGTTTCTTGAAGAAAACATCATGACCAGGTTTGGAACTCCCTATTCATCGGTTTGTGATAATGGCCCTGCTTTCTCTTCTTTAAAGTTTTCTACATGGGCATTTGAATACGAGATCATTTTAAGGTTTTCTTCAAATTATTACCCTCAAGGTAATGGATTGGCTGAATCAATGAACAAAATTTTATTATACATAATCAAGAAGTTGATTGCAAAGAGTCCTAGAGAGTGGAATACCCTGTTAAGATATGCATTATGGGTAGAAAGGACCAAGTGTAAGACAGCTTTAGGTAGCACACCTTATCATTTAGTTTATGGGACTAATCCCATACTTCCAGTAAATCTGAGAATACCAACCTGGAAGTTTGCCAATGAGTACCTAGGCTTTGATAACCATAGGGAAGCCATGATAGTACAAATGCTACAATTAGATGAGAAAAGAGGTCAAGCCATCGAGAGGTTTGCCAAACATCAAGCGGTTGTTAAGAGGTGGTTTGATAAGAAGGCAAGAGTCAAGACATTCAGGATATCAGACTTAGTGTTGTGCTGGGACAAAGCACATGAAAAGAAGGGGAGCCATGGAAATTTTGATAAACTATGGCTAGGTCCATTACAGGTCTCAGAAATAATAGGGGACAACACATTTAGACTCAAGACCTTGACAGGGGAAGATGTGCCATTACCAGTTAATGGCCAACATTTGAAACATTACTTCCAGGCCTGAGGTAAAGGGCAGTCCATTTTTGTGTAATTTAGTGTAAGTAATGTATAGTTTTATTTTGCTATTTTCTTTTTCTTTTCTTTGCTTGCTTGTCTTGCTTTGTAGGTTAGTTGTTTGTATAGTTTTATTTCTGTTTTGTTTCTGTTTATACAGTTTTGTTTTCTTTTCCATTTTTGTTTTCCTTGTACAGTCTATTGTTTGTTTGGTTTGTTTGGTTTGTTGTTTTCTCCTTAGCAGGGACCTTTGTTTTACTTTAGAATATTAAGGAGCAAGCCAGCAACCATTCAAAACAGTATAAAATTTAGAATATTCAAGTTAATCATTTGCAATTTATGCATAACTTGTTGTGACTGCCATGAATGTAGAGAGTTATTTACCTTTTGAAATTTTGTATTCAATAAATGTGATTGAGAATTCAAAGAGGTTTCTCACGATGACACACCTAAAATCCTTGGGTTTGTTGAACCTACCAGTGTAGATATTAGGTGAAAAATCCAAGGTCACCCTTGCTACCATTACAATTCTCAGCTTAATTTCAGCAAGTGTTTACTCCTTGCATCATGAAGCTACAATTGCTATATCTTGTGAAATCTCTTTCAAAATCATAAAATATAAAATATATATAAAAAATAAAGCAGATTATACTGAAAATCTAGATCAAGCCATCTAAGTAACTCTACCAGGGCTATAGACGCTCACTGGCAGTGGGGCTCTAGTTAGGAGAATTGTAACGATAACCTTGCTGGGGCTATGGATGCTCGCTGGTAGCAAGGCTCTATCCGGTTGGCTATGAGGGAATATCCTCAACTACGTAGGCTAATGTCAGTCACTGGTTTGTTCAACCGATCTTCAAGATGAGGATAATTAATCACGTGCACATACTTAAACTGAAAATGAAAATTCATGCACCCTTATTGAATACCTTAGGTCTCAAGCTGAATAGTAATTTGCAGGAAAGATAGTCGGAAGTTATGGATTCATTTCATTTAGTTTTCTTAAATGCTTTGAATTTAATTGTTTTGTTTGGTTGCTAGTTGTTGTGATGTTCACAACATGCCCCATTTTGCTCCTTAACAAAATGAGGACCCCTGCTATTGCTTTGCTTTTTCACTTTTGGTTTGTTGTTCTGTTTGGTGGTAAAGGGAAAAGAGAAAAAATTTGCAAACCTCGTTAAAAAATAGGGGAAAATGCATTTTCAGTACCAATGCATGATGTGGTTGGATTCCTTGTGAAAATTGAGCTAGGGTTGCTTTTTGAACCATCTTGAAATTTGCCATATTTTGCAAGTTATGATCATTTTGGTAGAATGAACAATCAGGTTTTGCATAATACAAATTCAGTTATAAGTCTCTCTCCTTGTAAGCATCTGGTTAAAATTTTGAAGTATACATACAGGGTGGATTTCAGGTTAAAATAAATTGAATATTGTTTTGGTTTCCACTTTTTATCTCACAGTTATATGTTCAGAAGGTCAGAACATACAAGACAAATGAACAAGGCATAGTATACAAACAGCGTCCATCGGCATAACAAGTGGTAATCGGAACAACATTTTAGGCTTTTGCCAATGACAGGGCCAGGAGGGAGGGGAAAAGACTTAGTCGATCAAAGAGTTGCAAGTGGTAGCCATCGGTATAATAGTTGTCGTCAGCAATGTTAGGATTTCTCTCAGCGAAAGGTTGTCTCTCGTCGATGGTATAGTCATTGGCCTAACTTTCAGCATCGGCGGTGATAGTGTTTATCTCCCTGAGGGGTATGGTCTCACCGAAGAAAGCTCATCGATATGACTTTAGATATCAGCCATATTTGGAATTGTCGCACCGACAGTAGACTCTCGCCAATGGTTCTATTTACAAACAATATAGCATACGAAGGCGAAGGATAGAGGTTTGTCGGTAAGAGTCACACCGACGAAGGGCTCGCATCGGCCAGAGTATAATGATTGGTGGAGGTAATTTTGGCTGCGCCGATAGTCCAGTGTCAGCCTGATAGATGGGGAGAGAATAAAAATGCAATCAGCCAGAGTATAATGATCGGTGGAGGTAATTTTTGCCTCGCTGATAATCTTGTGATACATCGATAGAAGGAAACAAAAGGGGATATCGGCGAAGCAATAGCGATCAGGGTAGCATTTTAGGCCCTCGCTGATAAGGAGTCTCACGCCAATGCAAAGGTGATCAGTGTAAGGAATGACGATCAGAGCAACATTTTAAACCTTCACCGATGGAAGGGCTCACACCGATACGATGGCGATCGGCAAAACAACAACGATCGAAATGAAATTTGAAGCCTTCACCGATGGTCCATTCTTACACCGATGAATGAAAAGGGAGCATGTTGAATAACAAAGAAGGGTATCGGCTAGAGAATATCGGTCGGAAGAAAAGTAAATGGCCTCGCCGATAAGGAGTCTCACGCCGATGGGAGGTATAAGGGAATGTAAAGGGTATTGGCCAAATAATGTGCATCGGCCAATCAATTTTTGCACTCGCCGATAGGTGATATCATGCCGATAGGAAGGAAAGGCAAGCCGCTAGGGCTATTTTCGATGAAACTCATGCCGATATAAGACATCGTCCAAACACACGCTGATGATAGAAAAAAGGGAATATACAAGCTGAATCAAAAGGGTTTCCTCGATGTAACGAAGGTGATCAGCCCATCTTTTTTTGGACTCACCGACGGCATATCTCACGCCGATGGGTAGGAAATGGCAAAACAGAGGAAATTTAAAGGACATTTTTGGTGCCCATAGCATTTTTTAGTCAACGGTGTTTGACCCAATGGTATTTTGAACGTTCTGTATGCTTTTGAATGCATTTTTCACAAATTCAAGACCCAATTGATGTGTCCTGCACAGTCACGACCAGATTTGAGAGCTTTTTCTTCCTGTTGTTTATTAAAGGGATGATACTTATTGTTGATTTATTTTGCAAGTTTGCAGTTGAGCGGGGAGCTGAAACTTAATGGCGATGACATCACGGAAGAGGAAATCTAATCTCAGGAGCAAAGGGAGATAAGGACGAAGGGCGAGGAAGTCAAAGGCCATTCATTGATGAGGACATTACTGCAGCAGACCACACAAGTTATTACTGAGCTGCTAGGGTTTTAGAATGGCATATCTCGCCCGTATTGGATGTATGTTCAGAGGTATTTTGGGAAACTGGTTCACCTGCATTTATTGTTGTAACTAGGGGTTTGAACTAGGGTTTAGACTAGAGTTTTTTGGGTTGTATTGAGGATAATCAGAAAGTCTATATATTGTGCCTCTCTACACTGTAATACTTTACATAGGGATTTTAGCAATTTAGCTTAGTATAGTTTAGAAGTAGAGGAAGGAGGTCACCTATTGTCTGCAATAAGGAATGCATGGAACATCTGGCTTCCTTACTGTATCTGTAAAGCTTGTAAGTTCTCTGTAGTTTGATCAATGAAACTAAGAGTCATTCCGACATTGTAAATCATGCATGACTGTCTATTTCTAATATAATTGAATCTGGAATTCTACATCTATCTTCTAAGTGTTTTCCTGCTCTTCTTTGTGTTGTTTGGAAATATTTTCTTTGAGAGCTTGCAATTTTAAGTGTATATTTGTGAAAATGCTCAGAACTTACATTTAAGGTTTTTTTATCTGTGGATTTGATTAAATTGTTGTATGATTTATATAGTGCATAACAGAACAATTAGATCCTTTGGTAGATTTAAATGAAGTTTAGATTAGATTTTTCTAACTTTTCCCAACCCATCTGAAAATACTTAGCTTAAAACACAGAAATTTGAAGGAAATTTGTCTCACATTTGAAGAAGCATGAACAATAGAGTGGAAAGTATACAAGTTTTCATAAATACTTAAGGAGAAGAAAGCTGCAATAATTCCAGAAATACCTTTTAAAGTTTTGCAGTATAGTAACACTTTTATGCAAAAGGAATGATCAACACACCGATATTTCATGATCTTTTTGCATAGTTTGAGTCCAGTAAACCAACAAGAAACCCTAAATCGCATAAGGCCGCTTGAACATTACAGCTTCACATTGACCAACTGAATTTCCCCAACAGGTCAAGACCTGACCACAGTAAACTTGGGATTAAGTGAATCTTAAATGATTCCTTCATATCTTTCAAGTCAATTTTGGTTCATTATATGTGAATTTCAACTTTTGTTATGATTGCGTTAAAACAATCATCAACAGGGATGTCACTCAACTTAGCACCTACCTGCTGTGCTCCTATAACTTCACTTTGTTTTGAAGTTTCCCCTTTAGATATGTTTATTGGTATTGCCTTCATGACCTTTTGCCCTATTAACTCTTGAGCAGCCTGTGCTTGCTCTGTACCAGTATCATGTCTTAATGATTTTGTATCTACAAATGTGCCTTATGATACTGCTATTGTCACCCCTATTGCATAAGGATCCATTACTGTAGAATTTTTATCTTTTCTCAACAATTTTTTCTTCTACAATCTTCCTTTTCTTTTCATAAAAGCACTAGAGATCATCTTGATGCTCCCTCACTCTCTTTTTACCTTTCTTTGGATATGTGAGCTCAATTCCCTTGGCCTTATGCTCCTCAATTCTATCCTTCAACCATGTCTTGGAGAATAAAATAATAGGTGTGGACAATGTGTCCAAAGTTGTAATCCATGGTTGTGACTAATCAGGCTCTCCAATGGGAGCAAGCCTAGCACTTTCATAACTATGATGTAACAATTTTCTATCATCTTCATCTTTTGGGGGGACATAGATGTCTCCCATGGACCTCTTTTGATCTATTGTCAGCCTCTTGTGAACTCTCTTTCTTACTTCTTTGTCATTCTTACAATCTGACCAGAAATCCTCAATGTGTACTTGATGTTTAAATTTAGGATCAATGGTATTTTAGATCCTGTGAAAAGGATCAGATCTTCTTGCTAACTCAAATTCTTGAAACCCATAAAACCTTAACTCTCTCTCTGAATAACCAGCCACCTCTTCGCTAGAATAGGTATACCTACCAATTGACCAAGGGAGCTTAAGATTTCCCTTGCTATACTACTTCTTTTACATCCTAAAGGCATTCAAGTTTTTTCTTGAGAACTCTAGAACAATCAACTTGTTGGAAGGATACCTAGGCAACATGAAAGGTTTTCCTTCAAATCCCTCAGTTATGATATAAGTAAAGTTTTGGAATTGGATATACCATGAACTGTCCAAAATAGTTGTATCCTCTACATCTGCAGACAATCTCTTATCCGGCTCTTCCCTTAAAATTTTGACCATGTATATATAAAATACGTCATTCACTAAAGCATACTTTCTCAATGCATTTTCCTCTTGTAAATTAGGATAATGCTCATATACCAGCTTCTGATCTGGGCCATTTCCTAGGGTTCCCACTTTGTTAATCCCATGTATGTATGATTGCACCATTGTTGCACATGAATATAATATATATGCGAACAAATAGAAAGGCATCAGTTTTTGTCTTCTTGCCATTGCCTGCCTCCATATGGCTATGCTAATAGCTTTATCCTAGTGAATTTGTCCTTGCTCTTTCTTTGCTTCCCTCATGAATTGTATCACAGTGAACATCTAAGGCTCAAATTTAGTGCCATCCCTCAACCCTACCAGTCTGCTTAACATTGTAATCATCAAATATATTTCTTCCTTAAAGTATATTCTTTGCAGATTCTTATGCACTCTTGCCATAGCCTTGGGCTTATTTTCTACACTATACCAACTGTAGAAGATCTTGCTTCTACAATCCTTCTCATTCTTAATGAAATCTTCATTATACTGGTCAATATCAATATCTATCATTTTCTCATATATTTCTAGACCAAATGTTCTCGCAATCCCCTCTATGGATAAGTCTGCAATGAGCCTATCATGGAACATTATTTTCCTAGTAACTGGGTCATATAAGTATATGCAATCTAAACATAGATCCTTAGTTTCCATAGCTAATGGGAAACCTATAGCCCTGTACAATCCACTTTCCCATATACACCTCATGTTAGGTGTAGCGTCGGCTACTGTGATCTTTTGCAAAACATCATCTGCGTCATAATTTCCTATGTTGGTGTCCATGCCCAGTCCACTTGTGCCTAGCAATGAAGGATATCCTTTATATATTGGCAACTCCTCCTTCTCAGTTTCTTTACAGGGCTTTTTTTCCTTTTTTATCTTTTCTTCACCCCCTATATCTACCTTTTTCTACTTTGGGGCCATCCTGTAAAAAATTCACTTTTAACTTGCTCTTTTACCTTCTTACCTAGGGTTTTACTACGAATTTTTTGTTTTTTTACATTGACCATAACTCCCTGTTTGTCTTTTCCTCTTTTGACTTTCACATTGTTTAACCCAAACCAGCTAATTAACAATCAACACAGTAATTTAATGCCTGCTTACATTTCACAATGAAATTACTGAAATTTACTTTGCATTTTAACTAATTGAACTGTAACGGCATTTAAGATAAATACCTGTATCTTTCGACAGCTCAACCTTACAATGTTGACTTACTTTACCATTTTTACTCTATTCCTACTTCTGGAATTTCGTCTCATGATGACTTTGCATTCAATTTCTTCAACAATTTTTCTTTCTGTAATTTTAGTTGTAGCAATGTAAATCTGAAAGAAAAATAACTTTTAATTTACCCTAACCCGTTAAATTTTACCATTTTCAGTGTTAAATCAGCATTAATTATAGTGATTAATGCACCTATAGCTTCGACTTCTTATTTCAATGTTTTATTTTAAACCTTCTATCTGTTGGTTTACTTTTTGCATACATTGCGTTTTCTTGTATCTTTCTTTGTATATTGTTTCTTGTATGTCTATTTGCATCTTTTCAATATACAAGCATATATGCAACAAGCTATAAATAATGTTATCCCTTTTCCTTTATATTCGTGCTTGTACCTTTTGTTTGTATATCGTAATGTATGTGACATAGATACAAGTGCACATACAAACAACCCATACAAACCCTCTTGTACCTTTTATCTCTCCGGTGATGTCCTTCATTTCTTTGTATATCAGGATTGTATATCGTTAACATACAATCGCCCAAACATACAAAGCCTTACCTTTATTTAGTTTCTTTTGAAATCCACCATGCATCTTTTGTTCGTATCCTTGCTTGTATATCGGCTTGTATATTCATTTGTTGGTACAATATACCACCTCGAGATATAACCTATGGGACCCACTTTTCCTTCTCACGGGTACCTCAAGGGAACTAGCATACTTGTATCTACTATTAGATACAAGCCTCCATACATGCAAACTCCCTTGTATAATCATCCCGGACTCCCCATCTTTTCTAAACCATATTGCATAACCTTTCAACTCCACATATGTATATAAAGTGAATGCATCTTTTCAAATATACATTAAGGTATGATACACCACTTACATCTGATTTAATTCTCTTTTGACATCCGTGCTGTATGTATATCGAAAGCTATAAACCCGAAACATGCAACATACAAATAATGAAACATACCTTGATAAAACCAAATTTCATACCCTCCTCAGGTCCGCGACATGTATATCGCATTGTATATCATCTTGTATCTTTCTTTCACCAAACATACAACCTAAGATACAACCCATGGACTTAATCAATTATCCATTTTACTTCCAAATCACACCAATTCTGACTTGTATGTAAAGAATAAAACATTAACAACATGCATACAAAATACCATGATTCATAAACCCGACCACTCTATGCGACTAATACAACGACCCCACATACAAACAACCTTGTACATACAACATACAAAACCCCCCTATAATGAATTTTACCAACAAACACACATATCTTGCAAAATATTGGGAATTTTGAAATAGTTCAAAAAGAAACCCCTATTCATTTTTGACAAAGAATTCACCTCTATTCTGCTCTGGTACTCAATGCTAATTTTTTCTAATTTTTAACAAGGTTTGTAACCTTTACCTCTTTTTCCCTTTACCACCAAGTAGGCCCACACACAAGCAAAAAAGCCATAGCCATAGCAGGGGTCCTCATTTTGCTAAGAGGTAAAATGGGGCATGTTGTGAATATCACAACAGGATCTAATGGTGAAAACTACTCTACAGCAGTAGTAGATCATGAAAAAGACAAAATAAAGGACAAATTTGATGGTGAAAAACTCTCTGAGGTGCCAAAGGATGAAATACTTGACACTCTTCCCAACCCTACACATCAGGAGAGGTCCTCAGTTCTAATAGAACTAGCAGAACCAGTGAACATTGGTACAGAAGACAACCCAAAGATAATCCATCTAGTAGAATCTTTATCTAAGCAAGAAAAGAAAGAATTCATCCAATTCTTCAAAGAGATATATATTAATTTTTCTTGGTCCTATGTGGATATGCCTAGCCTTGATCTAGATCTCATCATGCATCATCTATCACTAGCTCCAGGAGCTAAACCAGTGAAACACAAGCTAAGAAAGATGCATCCGCATATAGCACTTTTAGTCAAAGAAGAGTTGAAGAAGTTGTAGGATGTCAGGTTTATCAGATCAATTGATTATCTTGAATGGATCTCCAATATTGTTTCTATTTCAAAACTAGACAAGAGAATCAAACTTTGCAATGATTTCAGGGATTTGAATAAAGCATTACCCAAAGATGATTTTCCTTTATCTAATATAGACATCATTGTGGACTTGATAGTAGGGCATACTATGTTATCTCTCATGGATGGATTTTCTAGCTACAATCAGATCAAAATAGCACTAGAAGATCAACACAAGACTACTTTTACATGTCCATGGGGTACATATTGCTGAAATGTGATGCTGTTTGGATTGAAAAATGTGGGAGCAACATACTAGAGAGCAATGACCACCAATTTCCATGATATGATGCACACTATTATGGAAGATTATGTGGATGAGATTCTAGTAAAATCACTCACACAGGAAGAACATCTACAAGTATTAGATAAGATCTTTCAGAGACTAGAGCAATTCAATGTTTGTTTGAATCTAAAGAAGTGTGTGTTCGAAGTCACATCCGGCAAGCTTTTAGGATACATAGTTTCAACAAATGGAATCAAGGTGGATTTGGCAAAAGTGAAAGCTATAATGGAAATGCCACCACCTAAAAATATCAGCAAATTGAGATCATTGCAAGGAAAGTTGCAGTCTATCTGTTGGTTTATCTCATAGTTAGCCGACAAATGTCATCCTTTCACTCATCTCCTTCACAAGAATATTCCTTTCAGATGGGATGTAATGTGTGAACAAGCTTTTCAACTCCTAAAAGAATATCTAATGAATCCACCAATATTGATGCCACCAATTCAAGGCAAACCACTATTACTTTATATTTCAACTACAATGTAGCTGCTCTAGGAGCTCTACTGGCACAATAGGATTATGAAGGAAAGGAATGGGCTATTTACGACATTAGTAGGACATTAGTAGACAATGAGGTACAATACATGCCTATTAAATGAGCATGTCTTACCGTAGTCTTTGCATCTCAAAAGATAAGACATTATATGCTCACTCATTCAATCAAGCTAGTAGCCAAAATAGATCTGTTAAAATATTTACTAAGGCAACTCTAACAGGCAGATTGGCAAAGTGGGTTATGATCCTCAGTGAATTTGACATTGAATATGTGGATAGGAAAGAAATAAAAGGACAAGTGATTGTGGATCAGCTAGTAGATGCACCACTAAATGATGAAAATCCATTAAGTTTTGAGTTTCCAGATGAATCTATTGTTATATGGAGCCTAATCAAACTCAGAGGTAAAATTTTCCCCACTTTTATTAGTGTGGTTTCCCTCCAAATTATTTAATGGGGGTTTGGGGGTAGCGCCCCTAAGAGGGGGTCAAGGGGTAGTGCTCCTTGCAAGGTCTAGGGGTCGGGAGTTAATTTTATATTGGCCGGCATAAACAACCCTATTTTGTAACTGACATAAGGCTTGATAAAAGTAGCTAAGGGTTAGGGTTTCCGTTGAGATATTCTATTGTAGCATTTGCAGTGGTATTGAGTTATTACTGGTTGTAATCGATTCAATTTACTAGATAATAATATTGGACACTCTGTTGGTGGATGTAGCTCGAGTTTGGGTGAACCACGTTAAAATTGTCTCTCTCTATTTTTATTTCTGTGTATTTTTCATTCCTCTATTTAATCTTTATTTGCATTTAATTGATATCTTCTGCGTGCAATTCCTAACAATTGGTATCAGAGCAGGTTGTGTTTGATTATCATCTATAGGAGGGTCTCACAATTGAGTGGGAGTCTCACAGTTAAGTGGGAGAAATGGTGGATGAGGGTAAATTGAAGGTAGATTAATTCAATGGGTAAAACTATTAGTTATGGAAGATGTAGATGGAGGATTATCTCTATCAAAAGGATTTATGGAGGCCGTTGGAAGAAAGAGCCAAGAAAATGGTAGCAATGACTGATGAGGATTGGAATCTTCTAGATAGAAAGGCATTGGGAACCATTTAGTTGTGCCTAACATTTGTGGCATTCAATATAACAAAAGCGAAGACAACTGATGAATTGATGAAAGATTTGGCTAAATTGTATGAAAAACCCTAAGCCTCAAATAAGGTATTTCTCATGAAGTGTTTATTTAATCTGATTATGATTGAAGGTGGATCTGTGATAGATCATTTAAATGAGTTTAATATGATTACCAGTCAGTTAACTTCTATAAAAGTGAAATTTGATGAAGAGGTGAGGGCTCTCTTGGTTTTATGTTCTTTGCCAGAAAGATTGAATAGCTTGGTAATGGCTATAAGTAACTCTGTCTCTGGTTCAAATACTTTGAAATTTGATGATGTTGTTGGTGTTATCCTTAGTGAGGAAATGCGACAGAAAAGTTTAGGAGGGTCCACTATTGCAAATAGGTGCCTAAGAAGTGTTGTCATTGATGTCAACATATCCTTGTTGCTATTGATGTCAACTGTATCCTATTTTATTACCTAGTTAGAAGACTAAAATGTTGAGGATATTGAGAAAATTAATGAAGATCTAAGTACGTGGACCATATGGCTATGTAGAGGATTGTCTAAAGTAGCTCCAGTTAATATTTGAGAGGTCCACATAAAGATTTGAAGAAGTTATAGCCATTTGAGTAGAACCGGGTTTTGCAGTGTTCATAAGAGACAGAGTGATAGGAAATTGGTCTGGATTGCTCCACAAATGAAACACTATGATTTATGGATCTAGAGACATGTTTGGGAAGTCAGTGTGTGTCATCAACTCAAGTGGTTCATGGTTTGGAGGTCCACAAGCAATCTTTCTAGTGTGACAGTCATGGCAGACAGTGTTCTTAAGGTACCAAATGAAGATGCAAGTGATTCTTTTGATTTGGAGTAGTGCGGATGTTATTTCTAAATTCAATGTGCTTATGGAGGTCTTTGGATCATGTGCCTGCTGTGTTAGAGGTCTGCATTGAAAATTGAGCTTTTTGTTGAAGATTTCTTCCTAGATGCTGCTATTCTTCCCAGTCTTGGTCGACCAGATGATTCAAGCGTGTTGTGGATGATCTAAGAGCAATTCTCTGAAGCATGGCATGTTGTTGGAAGAAGATTCAAGTCTCAACTATGTTTGGCCAACAGTATAGTGATCCACATTAAGTCAAGCTGACCTTGATGTTCATTTGAAGGTTGATGAAGCGTATAAATACTTGTTGATGAGTTGTGGAAATGTGTCCTTGTGTGAAAATAAATATATCATAAGAAAGGTATAGAGGTAGAGCAGAAGAGAGGAGAAGTAGAAAAATAAAAGCAGTAAAGGATGAAGAGATAGTAAAGAAGTGTTTGGGGGCAGAGTAGAATTTTTTGTGAGCTTTCAATGATACTAAACCAGGCATGATGAAGATGCTATTTCTCAGTTAAATCTTTCTGTATTAAACATAAACTCCTGTAGGTAGTGAGCCTCTTTTGAGCAGTGAATTTTGGGCAGTGCACCCAAAGGCAAGTGCCTTCACATTTATTTCAAGTACTTTTAACATGGTACAAATCTTGTGGGTTAACCCCTACCATGGTTTTCCCTTAACCGGGTTTCCACGTTAAAAATCTTGGTGTCAAGTGTGTTCATTTGTTTCTGCTCGTGTTGTTGATTCATGCTTTAATGTTTACATCATTAATCTATTTTAAGTGGTAAAGAAGAATTAATTGTTGTAAGTGTTAAAGTTTTGGGACAACTGATTCACCCCCCTCTTAGTTGTTTGGCCTAATTCCAACAATTGGTATAAGAGCCAGTTCCTCTAGAAGAAGCTTGACAGCTTGAGGAGATCCAAGATGTCGACTTACAAGGATAGTTCAAGGTTTGATGGAATGAATTACCCTATGTGGAAGAAGCACATGGAGTGTCACTTGCAATGTATGGGAGATGCCTTTTGGTTGATAACTAAGGATGAATATAAGGTTCCGAAGAATGGCCCTACAACTCTAGATGAACTCAAGGATGATGAACACAATATTCGAGCTAAAGAAGCATTGTTAAGTGCCTTGACTAATGTAGAAATGACAAATGTCCTGGAATTAAAAATTACTCATGAAATCTAGAATAAGCTGGAAACTCTGTATGAAGGTGATAAATATGTCAAATGTGCCAAGCTACAGAGCTTGAAGGGTAAATACGAAAGATTGATGATGAGTGAAGATGAAAACATTACTTCCTACATGCAGAAGGTGAATGAACTTGTGACCGGTATTAGGAGTGTTGGTGGAGTATTGGAAGAATCAGATATTGTTGCCAAAGTGCTTAGAACCTTACCTTTGGCATACAAGCATAAAGTTGCTGCCATTGAACAGATTAGGACTGTGACAACTATTACAAGGGATTAGTTGGTTGGTAAGCTTTCAACATTTGAAATGAGTGAGCTTGGTGATTCTCCTCCTAAATCTGAATCTGCATTCAAAGCCAGTATTCATGGAAAGCAAATATATGATCTGAGTGAAAGATCTTCGAGAAGATCAAACAGATTTGACAAGACAAGGAAGGATCTTGAAGATGATGAAACTGAGTTTGATAAAATTGAATCCCTTTTTGCCAAAATATTTCCAAGAGGATCCGGTAAGTATGAAGGAAAGTTTCCATTCAAATGTTTTTCTTGCAATAAGATTGGTCATTTTGCCTCAAGATGTCTGGAGAGAGGTTCAAAGCCAAACCCTAACAGACCTAGAGTTCAGAAGAAATGCTACTATGTCCAAGAAGCTGCTGATGAAGGAGTCACAAATGATAAATCTGATCATAGAGGTTCCACAAAAAGTGATTGGGTGTTCATTGCTATCAAAGAAGAAGGTCCAGTGCCTACTAAATCTACTAGTTGTGCAAATGTGGAAAGTGCCTTGGCTGCTCAGGTTATAGAAAAAGATGAATGGGTAATTGTGTTAGATCTAGGGCACACAATTGAGAGGGGGGGTGAATCAGTTGTCCAAAAACTTGCTTCTACTTGAAACACTTGATTCTTCTTTATTAGTTAACATATTATCAATTATCCATTCATGAAAGCAGAAAGCATAAACATCGGAGCAGATAAACATCAACACATTAGACACCAAGATTTTTGATGTGGAAAACCCAGTTAAGGGAAAAACCACGGGGTGATTAACCCAAGGATTATTCTTTGTTAGAAGAATAAGATAAAATGAATGGCACATGCCAATTAGGGCTCACTGCCTGAGCACACTGCTCACAAGGAGGCACACTACCTACAAAGAGACACACTATCTACAAGATCATAAGAATCACAACCTTGAAGTGGAGAATGACATCTTCACCATGTCTAGATCAGTTCCATTTAAGCTTGAAACACTTCTGCTCTGCCTTTTGCTCTTCAGCTATACCACACTTATCTGCACCACAACACCCACTTTGAAATGAGCTCACAAACCTTTATTTATACAAGACATCAGCTTAGGAACAATCATCTAAGTCAGCAATCAACCATAAGAACATTTGCAAGATGAATAACACATCCGGTCGGCCACCACAAGAATATTTGCAAGATGAACAACTCATCCGGTCGGCTAGTTTGAACAAGAACTTCATCTGGAAGAATATCTTCAATTTCAGGCTCTACCACTAATGCGGATCAACAACACAACCTCAACATGATCCAAGAACCTTCACAAGCCTGCCTGAATGACCAGGTACATCCGCACTTCCTCTACTCACTGGAATCTCTTCTCTTCCTCATCTGGAACTTCAAGAACACAGTCTATCGCCACTGTCATATTGCCAGAGGTGTTTCCAGACCTCCAAACCACATACCAATCAACATGACACATTACAAGGACCTCCCAAACACTCTGTCCAATCCGCAGAATAGGACAATGCACTTCCGGATCTCACTAGACCTTTTTGTAACACTCTGTCACTCTGGAGCATCTCCCGGAACCGGTTCTACTTGATCGATCACAACTTCTTCACATCTTCATGTGGACCTATGAAATCTTAACTGGATCATCTCAAGACTCATATCTACAAACCCTTTAATCCGCATCCTCTAAATCTCAACCTACTGAGTACTTTTGCCTTCTTCTCATCACTGTTCTTCACTATTCCTGATTGAGACTAATTTTCTCAATATCCTCAGCACATAGCTCATCCAATCCTTCTTGTCAATGCAATATGAGTATGTTGACATCAATGACAACACTGGTTCACCTCATACTTGCAACAATCTCCCCCTTTGTCATTGATGGCAACATATGATGTGAAAAACCATCAAGACAAGAACTTCTCCTTTCTGTCACAGCTCCCCCTATCAACAACTCTTCACATGTCTTCTCTTCCTTTACTGCTCCCCCTTTGATCATCAACCACTTGTTTTTCACATGTCTTCTCTCCCCCTTTGACATCAATGGTAAAGGGCTCATACTTGTAATTCTAACACATCAGAATCATACCAGCTGCTCCCCCTTAGTAGCAGGTCCCCATCATCAATCCGGATCACAAGATATGACTGTGATATCCACCGGACTGATGCACATCAGTGCATCCTAGTTCATCACTGGAGGGGCCATGACCCCTAACTTCTCCCAGAGATACTCAAAAGAGTCCTTGGGAAGAGGTTTAGTGAAGATATCTGCAATCTAATCCTTGGAGGGTACATACTCCAATCTGACTTCTTCCTTGTTCACTTGTTCTCTCAAAAAGTCAAACTTGATAGATATGTGCTTAGTCGTAGAATGCAATATCAGATTCTTAGAAATATTAATTGAACTTGAATTATCACAGAAAATTGTGATAGGCTCCTCATATTCAACTTTAATGTCTCTTAGCATCTGCTTCATCCCTAAGATTTGAGTGCAACTACCTGCTACAGCAATGTATTCTGCTTCAGTTGTAGACAGAGATATTGCATCTTATTTCTTGCTTAGCCAAGAAACCAATCTCTTTCCCAAAAAGAATGCTCCACCACTGGTGCTCTTCTAGTTATCCACATCTCCTACCCAATCTGCATCTGTGTAAGCATGAAGAGAGAAATCATGATCTCTAGGATACCACAAACCATACTCCACTGTCCCTTTTAGATATCTAAAAATTCTCTTGATTGCCATAACATGAGATTCTCTAGGATCAGCCTAAAATCTTGCCACAAGACCAACAGCTTGCATTATATCTGGTCTAGTCTGAGTGAGATACAACAATCCACCAATCATTGATCTATACTTTGTCTGATCTAACTTCGAAGAGTCATCATCTTTGCTCAACTTACATTTGGTTGCCATAGGAGTGTTCATTGGCTTTCCTCAACAATTCTTTCACATATTTGGTCTGAGAAATGAAGATCCCTTTCTTTGTTTGAGTAATTTGTAGACCTAAGAAGAAATTCATTTCACCAAGCATAGACATTTCGAACTCACTTTTCATCTGATTTACAAAAGTTTTGCACATACTATCTCTTCCTCCAAGAATGATATCATCCACAAACACTTCAACAATCAAAATGTTTTCATGATCAATTTTGAAATATAAGTTACTGTCAACAGTACCTTTGTTGAATCCATTCTGCACAAGATGCTTATCCAACCTTTCATACCATGCTCTTGGGGCTTGCTTCAATCCATACAATGCTTTCTTCAACTTGCAGACCATATCATCATTATCAGACAATTGAAATCCATCCGGTTGTTCAATGTAAACTTCTCCTTCCAGATCACCATTTAGGAAAGCAGACTTGACATCCATCTGATATACCTTGAAGTCTTTGAAGGCAGCAAATGCAAGAAATAATCTGACTACTTCAATTCTTGCCACCGGAGCAAAGGTCTCTTCAAAATCAATTCCTTCTATTTGAGAGTAGCCTTTGTAGACCAATCTAGCTTTGTTTTTGATTACTTCACCAACTTCATTCAATTTGTTCCAGAAGACCCATTTGGTTCCAATCACATTCTTGTCTCTAGGTCTGGGAACAAGATCCCAAGTATGATTTTTCTCAATTTGCATCAATTATTCCTCCATTGCTTTGGTCCAGTTTTCATCATTGCAAGCTTCATTAACTGTCTTAGGTTCAATCTTTGAAATCAGACAGTATTCATTTGAATCCTGAGCAATTCTTCTCCTTGTTTGTACCCCTTTACTTTTGTCACCTATGATCTGATCTTTAGAGTGATTTAGAGTTACATACCTTGGAACTTTGGGAGTTTCTTACACTACTAATTCTTGATCAGGCTCATTCAGACAAACTTCTTCTTCCTGATTTACTGGATCAGTCTGGATCTACATTTCAGAGGAGGATGGAGCTCCTTGCACCAGAGGATCATTCTGATCATCTTTATCACATTCATAGAATCTTGAGGGCTTCTCCATTCCTTCATCAACCTTCACATTTGTACTTTCTATCATCTTTCTCAATCTCTTATTGTAACACCGGTATGCTTTGCTTTGAGTGGAGTAACCCAAGAAAATTCCTTCATCACTTCTAGCATCAAACTTTCCTAAATCTTCATCTCTTTTGATATAATATTTTCTACCAAATACTTTGAAGTATCTCACAGTAGGAGTTACACCAAACCAAAGTTCATAAGGAGTCTTACCAGTGTTGCTTCTAATTTGAACTCGGTTAAGAGTGTAGACTGCAGTGCTGACAGCTTCTCTCCAAAACATCTGAGGAACATTTGCTTCCATCATCATTGTCCTGGAAGCTTCCTGGATGGTCCAGTTCTTTCTCTCAACTACTCCATTCTGCTGTGGAGTCCTAGGAGCAGACAGCTGTCTCTTTATGCCATGCTTCTCACAAAAGTCTATGAATACACTGGATGTGAATTCACCACCTCTATCAGACCTTAGACACTTCAGTTTCAATCCTGTTTGATTCTTTACCATAGCTTTGAAGATTTTGAACTTCTCAAGGGCTTCTGATTTCTCTTTTAGGAAGGTAACCCACATCATCCGAGAATGGTCATCAATTAGCAACATGAAATATCTATCACCTTGCATACTCTTGATTCTTGTCAGACCACAAAGATCAGTATGTACTAATTCCAACAATCTGGTAGTGGACTGATCCTTGCTTTTGAAAGAGACTCTGCTCTGTTTGCCTAGCTGACATTCTTTGCATAAACTATTTGTAGGTTTCACCAATTTAGGAAGATCTCTTACAGCCTGAGTATTGCTTATCTTGATGATGTTATCAAAATTCACATGGCACATCCTTCTATGCCATAACCAACTCTTATCAACTTGAACAAACAGACAACTTTTATTAGAACCAACTAGATGGAAGATATTACCTTTTGTTTGAGTACCAGATGCAATTTCAGTTCTGGAGCTTGTAAAGATTCTGCATTTTCCATTCTTGAACCGGAGATCATAGCCTTTGTCCACTAACTGACCAACACTGAGAAGATTGTGCTTCAATCCTTCAACATATAGTACATTACCTGTTTTTCTCTTTCCATCAAAAGAAATAGTTCCCCTACCTCTGATTCTGCCAGCAGAATTGTCACCAAACTTTACCATTCCTCCTTCATACTTTTCCAAATCTAAGAACTTGTTCTTGTAACCAGTTATATGGTGAGAGCATCCACTGTCAATAACCCAATCATCCTTTTCTTCAATTTGGGCAGCCAAAGCTCTTTCTACAACCTTATGATTGACAGATTCAGAGGATATTGAATCTTCTTCCTTGACGACAATAAACACCCATTCATTTCTAGATTTGCTTCCCATTTCTGATTCATCATCTGTTACTCCTTCATTATCATCTTCTTCATGAACATAATAGCAGTTCTTTTGAAACCTTTGTCTGTTAGTATTTGACCTTGTAGATCTTTCTAGACATCTTGAAGCAAAATGACCAATCTTATTGTAGTTGAAGCACTTGAAGGGTAGTTTTCCTTCATACTTACCAGATCCTCTTGGCAGTCTCTTTGCAATGAGGGCTTCAAGTTGAGCTATTTCTGCTTCTTCCTCTTGCATGTCTTTCCTAGCTTGATTGTACCATGACAGCTTCCTTGAAGAGTTCTCTCCCAGATCAAATCTTTGTTTGCCTTTCACATAGGCACTGGCTTTGAATGCAGATTCAGTCTTGGGGGAATCATCTCCAAACTCAGTCATTTCAAATGTAGCCAGTTGCTCTCTTGTGATAGTTGTATGGGCTCTGAATTCATCAATGGCAGCAACCTTGATTTTGTAGGTAGCAGGAAGGGATCTGAGAATTTTACGAACAATTTCATTTTCATCCAGAACTCCACCAGCATTCCTAATTCCACATACTAGCTCATTCACTCTTGGCATAAAGGTAGTGATATTTTCATCATCTCTCATCTTCAATCTTTCAAATTTCCCTTTCAGACTTTGCAACCTTGCACTCTTGAAAAACTCATCTCCTTCATACTGAAGTTCTAGTTTAGTCTAGATCTCATGTGCAGTTGGTAGGTCAATAACATTTGAGAGATCTGAGTCATTCAATGCGCTTAGAAGAGCTTCCTTGGTTTGCAGATTATTTTCAGCATCTGTGATTTCATTCAGAGTTGTCAGACCACCCTATGGAGGAACATATGGTTTTGAGACCATGGTCAAGTATGTTTTTCCCATACACTCCAAATGACATTTCATGCGACCTTTCTAGAGAGTGAAGTTGGTTCCATCGAACTTCAGACTATCCTTCTTGTATGACGACATCCTAGATCTCCTCAAGCAGTTAAGCTCCTTTCAGAGGAACTTAGCTCTGGTACCAATTGTTAGATCTAGGGCACACAACTGAGAGGGGGGGTGAATCAGTTGTACAAAAACTTGCTTCTACTTGAAACACTTGATTCTTCTTTATTAGTTAATAGCATATCAATTATCCATTCATGAAAGCAGAAAGCATAAACACCGGAGCAGATAAACATCAACACATTAGACACCAAGATTTTTGACGTGAAAAACCTAGTTAAGGGAAAAACCATGGGGTGATTAACCCAAGGATTATTCTCTGTTAGAAGAATAAGATAAAATGAATGGCACATGCCAATTAGGGCTCACTGCCCGAGCACACTGCTCACAAGGAGGCACACTGCCTACAAAGAGACACACTGTCTACAAGATCATAAGGATCACAACCTTGAACTAGAGAATGACATCTTCACCATGTCTAGATCAGTTCCATTTAAGCCTGAAACACTTCTGCTCTGCCTTTCGCTCTTCCGCTATACCACACTTATCTGCACCACAACACCCACTTTGAAATGAACTCACAAACCTTTATTTATACAAGACATCAACTTAGGAACAATCATCTAAGTCAACAATCAACCATAAGAACATTTGCAGGATGAATAACACATCTGGTCGGCCACCACAAGAACATTTGCAAGATGAACAACTCATCCGGTCGGCTAGTCTGAACAAGAACTTCATCCGGAAGAATATCTTCAATTTCGGGCTCTACCACCAATGCGGATCAACAACACAACCTCAACATGATCCAAGAACCTTCACAAGCCTGCCTGAATGACCAGGTACATCCACACTTCCTCTACTCACTAGAATCTCTTCTCTTCCTCATCTGAAACTTCAAGAACACAGTCTATCACCACTGTCATATTGCCAGAGGTGTTTTCGGACCTCCAAACCACATACCAATCAACATGACACATTACAAGGACCTCCCAAACACTCTGTCCAATCCGTAGAATAAGACAATGCACTTCTGGATCTCACCGGACCTTTTTGTAACACTCTGTCACTCCGGAGCATCTCTCGGAACCAGTTCTACTTGATCGATCACAACTTCTTCACATCTTCATGCGGACCTCTGAAATCTTAACTGGATCATCTCAAGACTCATATCTACAAACCCTTTAATCTACATCCTCTGAATCTCAACCTATTGAGTACTTTTGCCTTCTTCTCATCATTGTTCTTCACTATTCCTGATTGAGACTAATTTTCTCAATATCCTCAGCACACAGCTCATCCAATCCTTCTTGTCAATGTAATATGAGTATGTTGACATCAATGACAACACTAGTTCACCTCATACTTGCAACAAATTGACAGTGGATGTTCTTATCATATGACTAGTGATAAAAGTAAGTTTGTAAGCTTTGAAAAATATGAAGGTGGAATTGTGAAATTTGGAGACAACTTAGCTGGTAGAATCTGTGGTAGATGATCCATCTCTTTTGATGGTAAGAATAACACTAATGATGTTATCTATGTGGAAGGATTAAAGCATAATCTTCTCAGTGTTGGACAGTTGGTTGACAAGGGTTATGATCTCCAATTCAAGGATGGAAAATGCAAAATCTTGGAAAGCTCCAGAACTGAAATTGCATCTGGTACTCAGACTAGGGGTAACATCTTTCATTTAAGTAGCTCTGGTAAAAGTTGCTTGATTGCTCAGGTTGATCAGAGTTGGCTCTGGCATAGGAGAATGTGTCATGTGAATTTTGATAACATTGTCAAGATAAGTTCCACTTAGGCTGTAAGAGATCTTCCAAGACTTGTGAAACTTGTTGATAGCATGTGCAGAGAATGTCAATTAGGTAAATACAATAGGACTTCGTTCAAGAGTAAAGAACAATCTTCTAGTGGATTATTGGAACTTGTGCATACTGATCTTTGTGGTCCTGTTAGAATTAGGAGTGTGCAAGGAGACAAATATTTTATGTTGTTGATTGATGATTACTCCTAGACGATGTGGGTAACCTTCCTGAAAGAAAAATTAGAAGATCTTGAAAAATTCAAAGTGTTCAAAGTCATGGTGAGAATGAGATTGGTGTGAAGATAAAGTGTCTGAGATCCGATAGAGGTGGAGAGTTTACCTCCAGTGAGTTTGACTCATTCTGTGAAAAACAAGGAATAAAAAGATGGTTATCTGCTCCTAGGACTCCTCAGTAGAATGGAGTTGTGGAAAGAAAGAACCAGACCATTCAAGAAGCTGCTATGACCATGATGATGGAAGAAAATGTTCCTCAAGTCTATTGGAGAGAAGTTGTGAGTACTGCTATCTACACTCTTAACCAAGTGCAGATCAAAGGCAATTCTGGTAAGACCCCTTATGAACTATGGTTTTGTCATCCTCCTACTATGAAATATTTCATATTTTTTGGTAGTATATGCTATATCAAAAGAGATGAGGATCTAGGAAATTTTGATGCAAGAAGTGATGAAGGAATATTTATGGGTTACTCTACTCAAAGCAAGGCATACCGATGCTTTAACAAGAGATTGAAAAAGATTGTTGAAAGTGCTAATGTCATAGTTGATGAGAGCAAAGAGAGATCTTTCAAGTCTTGTGGATATTATTTAGATGATCAAGATTAAAGTCAAAATCAAGGAAGGCAAGTTCAAAATTAGACTCAGATCCAGATTGATCTAGAATATCCAGTAACTCAAGAAGTTAGTGCAGATTTTGAGGAACAAGCTCAAGAATCAGAAGTTCAAACAAATCCCAAAACTCCCAGGTATGTAATGTTGAATCAGTCTAAAGATCAGATCATAGGAGATAGAAACAAAGGTGTTTAAACTAGAAGAAGAATTGCTAAAAATCAAGAGGAGATTTGTCTGATTTCAAAGATTGAACCAAAATTAGTAAGTGAAGCTTGCAATGATGACTATTAGGTAAAAGCAATGGAAGAAGAATTAATGCAAATTGAAAAGAATCACACTTGGGATCTTGTTCCTAGACCTGAAGAGAAAAATGTGATTGGAACTAAATGGGTCTTCCCGAATAAACTAAATGAGGATGGTGAAGTTGTGAGAAGAAAAACAAGGTTGGTGTGTAAAGGATACTCTCAAGTGGAAGGAATTGATTTTGAAGAAACTTTTGCTCTAGTGGCAAGAACAGAAGTAGTCAGATTATTTCTTGCATTTACTGCTTATAAAGATTTCAAGGTTTATCAGATGGATGTCAAGTCAGCATTCCTAAATGGAGAATTGGATGAAGAAGTTTACATTGAGCAATCGGAAGGATTTTAGTTGTCTAATCAAGGAGATATGGTTTGTAGATTGAGAAAAGCATTGTATGGACTCAAACAAGCCCCAAGAGCCTGGTATGCAAGACTAGATAAGTATCTACTAAAATTAGGTTTTAGGAAAGGTACAATAGACAATAATCTTTATATCAAAATTGATCATGAACACATCTTGATTGTTGAAGTATTTGTTGATGATATCATTTTTGGTGGAAATGAGAGTATGTGCAAAACATTTATTGATCAGATGTAAAGTGAATTTGAGATGTCAATGTTGGGAGAAATAAATTTCTTCTTAGCTCTGTAAATCATTCAGTCAAATAAAGGTATCTGCTACGCCCTTAATATTGGTGTACATAGGGTTATGAATAGTCAGCTTATGGCTATCTTAACTCCTAATTAAGTCATATTATCATTATTATATTGTTATTTAGTTGTTTAGGTCAGCCTAAGGCTTCTATAGGTCTATCTAAGTCAGCCTGGGTGATATCCTAGGCATAAATAGGTATATATAGGAGGTAGTGAGTCTCATTTCATATCATATTGTGTATTGTGTTCTCATTGAAGACTGTTGGAGGTATCCCCCTCGAAGTGGATTAGGAGGTTGCCCCCTCAAAGTGGCATATTATTATCAGGTATTTGCAGCATATTTACTAATTTATTCAGATATTGTGCAAGTTGTTTCATTACAAGTGGTATCAGAGCATGATCTTGGCACCGTAGAGGCAAAAAAATTTCTCATCATTGGAGGTGATTTTGGGAAAAGCATAACTTTCAGATTTTAGTGCATTTTTTAATAATTTTTAAAGGGTTTTTGAAGACAATATTAAAGAAGATACAGTCCAAATTTCAAAGGAATTGGAGCAAAAATAAGTGAGTTATTGCAAAATTAGGGTTTCCAACAAATTCGCTCTCAAGGCAGTAAATTTGCTAATTTCTTGGATTTTTTTCTGGGTAAGTGGTATCTTGGCCTTAGTAAGTTACAATAAAAATTTTAGAGAATTTGCATTTCATTTGTGTGATTTATTTCAAAAATATTGGTTTCCATCATGACGGGGCCTGCAACAAGAGGCAAAAAGAATGCTGCCACACCGGGGAAATCCTCTGATAGGATGAGGAAATAATAGAGGATAGTAATCCCAATGAGGAAATAAGTAAGGTCAAAGAAGAGGTGTCCTCAATTAAGAGGGATATGTGTGACCTAAGAGGAGATATATCAGATATACGAAGCATGTTAAGCGCCTATATGAATGAACCAAGGAAGGAGTTCTCAAGCAACCAAGGTGAAACCTTCAAGTTGGCTAATAACGACACAAATTTTAATACTCCTATGGGATCTAGGAATTTTTTTCCAAAGGTGGATATGTGCAAGTTCGATGGTAAGGATCCTCTAACATGGATTAACCAAATGGAGAATTTTTTTTGAAGTACATCAAATCCCATATGGACAAAAGGTCACGATGGCTTCCCTATATCTAGAACCAAATCAATTCATTTGGTATCGTTGGCTTTGTACTCATCAGAAAAAAAAGGGTCTCACCATCTCATGGTCAATTTTTACAGAAGAACTCCAAGCACAATATAGCAATAGTGTGACAAACAACTTCTTCAGCCAACTGGCTAAACTTCAACAAACAGGATCAGTTAAGGATTATATTCAAAAATTCCAAAATCTATCATTAAGAGTGAATACAATTACAGAGGAGAACTTGAATGATTTATTCTTGGGTGGTCTCAAGGATTACATTCAACATGAGGTACGTATGTTTAGTCCTAGCTCAGTAAATGAGTCTTTTATCTTGGCACGCAGGGTAGAGGAGAAATATTTGATTCTTAGAAAGCAAGGGGCTAATATGACAAGAGAGAAAGGATATTCAACACCTTCTCTTCCTCAACCTACTAGGTTGACTCCACAGCAAATTGAGGAGAAAAGAGCAAAAGGGTTGTGTTTCAATTGTGATAACAAATACAGTCGAGGACATAAATGTAGTGAAAAGAAATTGTTCCATATTGAAGGTCCAAGTGAGGAAGAAGAGGAGGAACCCATATTAGAGGAGGATAGGAAGTCAAGTGAGGAATCACATGATTCTCAACCAATCATTTCTTGTCATGCACTCTCAAGTTTCAGTGCACCACAAACTCTCAAGGTAGTGGGTTTCTTAAAGAAGCAAAAAGTAACAGTGTTGATCGACTCAGGTAGTACTCATAATTTCATCAACAAAAAGTTGGCAACTTGTCTAAATTGTTTTATATATCCAGCCCCAGAGTTTTAGGTTTTGATTGCAGATGGGGGTACAGTTAGTTGTTTGGGGAAGTGTCATAGCATTAAATTATCCATGGGAGATTATCAACTTGATACCCTAATGTATGCAATATCCATGGGTGCAGTAGATATTGTTTTGGGAGTACAATGGCTTACTACTTTGGGAACAATGGAGATGAACTTCCAAGAACTATTCATGAGATTTCAATTAGAAGGAAAGGTAGTGGAGCTAAGGGGGTTGAAGGCAAAATCCCCACAGATGGTAAGCTCTCATCAAATGTAAAAGTTGCTTAAGAAAGGAGTGGATGGATTTGTGGCCCAGCTATGTTCATTAGAAGTCTCTCAATCTAATGCTCCTACTCATCCAGATTTACAAGCAATAATTGATCGTCACTCAGTGGTTCTTGGAGATATGCCTAAAGGAATTCCTCCTAAGAGGGATCATGACCATGCCATACAACTAGTTCCAGGGAGCCAACCACCAAACATCAGGCCTTATAGGTACCCACACATACAAAAAAGTGAGATAGAAAAAATTGTTGAGGAGATGCTAGAGGCAGAAATTATCAGGCATAGCCAAAGTGCTTAATCCTCGCCTGTGGTGATGGTGCGTAAGAAGGATGAAACTTGGCGCATGTGTCCAGATTATAGAGTGCTCAACATGTACACCATTAAGGATAAGTTTCCTATTCCAGTCATTGATGATTTGCTAGATGAATTGAATGGAGCTATGTATTTTACCAAGTTAGATCTTAGATTTGGTTATCACCAAATTCAGATTAAGGAGGAAGATATTTGTAAGACAGCATTCTGAACTCATGAGGGTCATTATGAATTTTTGGTGATACCATTCGGCCTTACCAATGCACCATCTACATTCCAGAGTTTGATGAATTCCATTTTTAAGAAGTTCTTGAGAAAGTTTGTGTTAGTGTTCTTTGATGATATATTGATTTATAGCAAGACTTGGGAAGAACATTTGTAGCATGTAGATCAAGCATTACAATTACTCAAAGATCATCAACTCTATGCTAAGCCATCCAAGTGTGCTTTTGGTCTTAAGGAGGTGGAGTATTTGGGACACATAGTTTCACATGAAGGAGTAAAGGTGGACCCTAACAAAATTAAGGCTATCATGGAATGGCCTATTCCAAAAACCATTAAGAAACTGAGGGGTTTCTTGGGATTGACAGGGTACTATAGAAGATTTGTGAAGAATTATGGTTGTATAGTAGCACCCCTCACCACTCTCTTGAAGAAGGATTCTTTTCATTGGAATGAGTCCGCTAATGTAGCATTTGAGCAATTGAAGGAGGCTATGTGTACAACTCCAGTGCTTGCTGCTCCGGACTTCACCAAGGAATTCATTGTGGAATGTGATGCTTCTAGAAATGGGATAGGAGCATTTCTCATGCAAGAAGGTCGACCAATTGCTTTTGAGAGTTGTCAATTAAAGGGTAAAAATCAGCTCAAACCTATTTATGAGAAGGAAATGCTAGCAATCCTTCATGCAATGAAACAATGGAGGCCTTATTTAATGGGTCTGTTAGGTCTCAAAAATGCAAGTTACTAATCCTAAGAGGATGCCAGGCTCTATACTTGGATTTGTAACGTTTTTGAACTAACTTGACGAAATCAACCTTCAAGGTTTGATGATTTCCTACACTTTAGGTCCTGCTACACCTAGGTGGGTGAACCTTGAAATATTAAAGCAGTCTGAGTGTGGATGAATAGACTAACTAGGTCTATCTACAATGGCATAGGATGTAGGATAGATGACAAAGCTGACTAATTAATTCTATGTGTAATGTTTAATAGGTAATTGGCAGAAATTGTATAAGCAATATCAAAAAAAAGGTTTTAATTAATGAGTTGAATGAGACCAGTGCCTTGTTGGGTAACAGAGTCAATTTGAAGGACTAAGACCAGTAGTTTCTAAATGGTAATAATTCTAGATATTTGGCACAGTTCTGGTTTATAGCTTGTATAAACGTGCAGGTAAATGACTGACAGACTCTTCTTGATAATCCAACCAAATAAAATCAGATATCTTTATAATTCACCAAAAGGTATTTTAATCCTTACTTGAAGGAACCAAATGAAATGAAAAGACAAGATTACAGATAATATTTTACTGGAGACAGTGTGTCAATCCTAATTATATGGCTCTACTTAGTAATCCCAACTTACTACTTCCAGGTTACTGTGAATAAATCAGAAGGGTTTAATTCCTTAGGATGGACACCAACCGAATTGATCACACAGATACAGCGAATGTGTATTGACAGATTAAATATATACTTGATAGTTTAATCTGAATAACAGGGAAATGCAGAAATGGAGACAGCCACACAACTGAATAATTTCAACAAATAACTGATACCCAAATGGAAATACTGAATCAGAGAACTTCAAATTTCTTCTTCAAAATAAAATATGCAACATGATCATTCTGGAATATTATGTATATGTATATCTAAATATCTTCTACTGCTGATGATTTTTCAGCATAGATTGTTTGAACTTATATAGATATTTTCATGAAGAGATACAACTCTTCAATAAGTCTCTTGGGATTTTAACAAACAATAATTACATAATCTTAATTAGGCTCTGTTTAGCCATAAATAGAATTTTGTTAGATGATCCAAGTACTCCTGCGCACGGTGAGAATCAGTAAGCTCGACTGCACTCCTGGTGATTATATCGAGGGTGACCATTTCCTCCAGTTGCTTGCAAACTTCTGTAGATACAGAGGCTTTATCTTTTAGAGCTCATGTGGCTTTGTGTAATATAACTTGACAATCAATAGTCCACTCTTCTTTGCTCTTTACCTCTCCATTATCTTTGAATATCCTGGGCACCCCTGCGTCTGATGCATCAGTCCCTTCCTTAGCATCAGCTTTGAGTTTATCATAATAATTCTGATGCCTTTTGAGCAATGCTCTTGCATCAGAGATATCTGTGCTATCAGTGGTATCTCTGTTTTGCAACTCGATCACCTTTTCTTGTATCCTCTGATCAAGCCTCTCATGTTCTTTGACTGCTTTATAATTTTCCGAGTAGTTATCCCAAAACTGGTTTAACCACCGTACCATGTTTGCATACCTGCTCTGCAGTATTGTAACAAATGCATCTATTTGAATTTGTTTGGCTTGATCATGGGATATCTCTTGACTACTTTGTGAGCTCTCACCTTGAGTTATTCTCTTCGTAGATTGCCCAAAGGTGCTCTTAACAGCGTCCTTCAAGTAGTCATTCTCCTTTGTTAATCTTTCACAATTCAGCTTATAAGCATCCCTTTCCTTGATTAACATCTGAGCTTGTGCTTTATTCAATTTTGCAACATTGATACCAATGTCTGCAGTAATTATGGGGTCAGTCTCACCCGCTCTAAAAGTCATTACATGGCCAAAAGTTTTTTCAGTGTCTATGATGGCCGTCTTCTTATGGGGAGGATACAATGCCCATATCATTAAAGAATTTTCATCATTATTGTATCTCGTTCCCATATAGACTTCATTAACTCCTTCTGGAGTAAGCTTATACTTATCATCAGCATTATTCAAAAAACTATCAAAAACCAGAGCAGAATTTAAATCCAAGCCGGGAAAAATCATAACCCCTGCATCTTTAAGCAGCTGTCTGCCTCTGCTTGGCGTCATGTTCTGCATTTCCTTGTCCACTGTCTCCTTTAACATCTCTAATAACTGTTTTTCATTGTCAGCAGAAACATTATCTACTGACTCTCTAATTTCCTTTCCCTTGTATTTATACAGGAATGATTTAAATTCCTTCGAATGAATGAATGTATCATCTGACACAAAAGAATCATAAGCTTTTTGGCATGGATCTTCATCAGCAGACCCCTCCTCATCATGTATCACAACTGGAGGCTGATATTGTTGCATTTTTCTTTTAGACATTTCTATTGTCTTATCTTGTGGCTGTTCAGTCAATTCTTCCTCTTCAGAGGATACCACTTCAACTTCTGCCAACTGCTTTTTCTTTTCATTCAAATCTCTGTTATATTTCTCCACCACCAAGTCGACTTCAGCCTCTTCCAAATTTCTAATGACATTATCATGTGGATAGTGTATGTGCATGTATCCACTGAGATTTTGTTTTCTTCTTGCATAGTCAATGAAACCCTCAGGGTCAAACCCTTTCCTCACCTCAGCAGTCACCATGTTATAATGCATTTTTGAACTAACTTGACGAAATCAACCTTCAAGGTTTGATGATTTCCTACACTTTAGGTCCTGCTACACCTAGGTGGGTGAACCTTGAAATATTAAAGCAGTCTGAGTGTGGATGA
This sequence comes from Cunninghamia lanceolata, assembly GCA_027924645.1. Lineage (NCBI taxonomy): Eukaryota > Viridiplantae > Streptophyta > Pinopsida > Cupressales > Cupressaceae > Cunninghamia > Cunninghamia lanceolata. The sequence continues at coordinate 2,513,092 of BSBN01001053.1, read as the reverse complement.
ATAGACTAACTAGGTCTATCTACAATGGCATAGGATGTAGGATAGATGACAAAGCTGACTAATTAATTCTATGTGTAATGTTTAATAGGTAATTGGCAGAAATTGTATAAGCAATATCAAAAAAAAGGTTTTAATTAATGAGTTGAATGAGACCAGTGCCTTGTTGGGTAACAGAGTCAATTTGAAGGACTAAGACCAGTAGTTTCTAAATGGTAATAATTCTAGATATTTGGCACAGTTCTGGTTTATAGCTTGTATAAACGTGCAGGTAAATGACTGACAGACTCTTCTTGATAATCCAACCAAATAAAATCAGATATCTTTATAATTCACCAAAAGGTATTTTAATCCTTACTTGAAGGAACCAAATGAAATGAAAAGACAAGATTACAGATAATATTTTACTGGAGACAGTGTGTCAATCCTAATTATATGGCTCTACTTAGTAATCCCAACTTACTACTTCCAGGTTACTGTGAATAAATCAGAAGGGTTTAATTCCTTAGGATGGACACCAACCGAATTGATCACACAGATACAGCGAATGTGTATTGACAGATTAAATATATACTTGATAGTTTAATCTGAATAACAGGGAAATGCAGAAATGGAGACAGCCACACAACTGAATAATTTCAACAAATAACTGATACCCAAATGGAAATACTGAATCAGAGAACTTCAAATTTCTTCTTCAAAATAAAATATGCAACATGATCATTCTGGAATATTATGTATATGTATATCTAAATATCTTCTACTGCTGATGATTTTTCAGCATAGATTGTTTGAACTTATATAGATATTTTCATGAAGAGATACAACTCTTCAATAAGTCTCTTGGGATTTTAACAAACAATAATTACATAATCTTAATTAGGCTCTGTTTAGCCATAAATAGAATTTTGTTAGATGATCCAAGTACTCCTGCGCACGGTGAGAATCAGTAAGCTCGACTGCACTCCTGGTGATTATATCGAGGGTGACCATTTCCTCCAGTTGCTTGCAAACTTCTGTAGATACAGAGGCTTTATCTTTTAGAGCTCCTGTGGCTTTGTGTAATATAACTTGACAATCAATAGTCCACTCTTCTTTGCTCTTTACCTCTCCATTATCTTTGAATATCCTGGGCACCCCTGCGTCTGATGCATCAGTCCCTTCCTTAGCATCAGCTTTGAGTTTATCATAATAATTCTGATGCCTTTTGAGCAATGCTCTTGCATCAGAGATATCTGTGCTATCAGTGGTATCTCTGTTTTGCAACTCGATCACCTTTTCTTGTATCCTCTGATCAAGCCTCTCATGTTCTTTGACTGCTTTATAATTTTCCGAGTAGTTATCCCAAAACTGGTTTAACCACCGTACCATGTTTGCATACCTGCTCTGCAGTATTGTAACAAATGCATCTATTTGAATTTGTTTGGCTTGATCATGGGATATCTCTTGACTACTTTGTGAGCTCTCACCTTGAGTTATTCTCTTCGTAGATTGCCCAAAGGTGCTCTTAACAGCGTCCTTCAAGTAGTCATTCTCCTTTGTTAATCTTTCACAATTCAGCTTATAAGCATCCCTTTCCTTGATTAACATCTGAGCTTGTGCTTTATTCAATTTTGCAACATTGATACCAATGTCTGCAGTAATTATGGGGTCAGTCTCACCCGCTCTAAAAGTCATTACATGGCCAAAAGTTTTTTCAGTGTCTATGATGGCCGTCTTCTTATGGGGAGGATACAATGCCCATATCATTAAAGAATTTTCATCATTATTGTATCTCGTTCCCATATAGACTTCATTAACTCCTTCTGGAGTAAGCTTATACTTATCATCAGCATTATTCAAAAAACTATCAAAAACCAGAGCAGAATTTAAATCCAAGCCGGGAAAAATCATAACCCCTGCATCTTTAAGCAGCTGTCTGCCTCTGCTTGGCGTCATGTTCTGCATTTCCTTGTCCACTGTCTCCTTTAACATCTCTAATAACTGTTTTTCATTGTCAGCAGAAACATTATCTACTGACTCTCTAATTTCCTTTCCCTTGTATTTATACAGGAATGATTTAAATTCCTTCGAATGAATGAATGTATCATCTGACACAAAAGAATCATAAGCTTTTTGGCATGGATCTTCATCAGCAGACCCCTCCTCATCATGTATCACAACTGGAGGCTGATATTGTTGCATTTTTCTTTTAGACATTTCTATTGTCTTATCTTGTGGCTGTTCAGTCAATTCTTCCTCTTCAGAGGATACCACTTCAACTTCTGCCAACTGCTTTTTCTTTTCATTCAAATCTCTGTTATATTTCTCCACCACCAAGTCGACTTCAGCCTCTTCCAAATTTCTAATGACATTATCATGTGGATAGTGTATGTGCATGTATCCACTGAGATTTTGTTTTCTTCTTGCATAGTCAATGAAACCCTCAGGGTCAAACCCTTTCCTCACCTCAGCAGTCACCATGTTATAATGCATTTTTGAACTAACTTGACGAAATCAACCTTCAAGGTTTGATGATTTCCTACACTTTAGGTCCTGCTACACCTAGGTGGGTGAACCTTGAAATATTAAAGCAGTCTGAGTGTGGATGAATAGACTAACTAGGTCTATCTACAATGGCATAGGATGTAGGATAGATGACAAAGCTGACTAATTAATTCTATGTGTAATGTTTAATAGGTAATTGGCAGAAATTGTATAAGCAATATCAAAAAAAAGGTTTTAATTAATGAGTTGAATGAGACCAGTGCCTTGTTGGGTAACAGAGTCAATTTGAAGGACTAAGACCAGTAGTTTCTAAATGGTAATAATTCTAGATATTTGGCACAGTTCTGGTTTATAGCTTGTATAAACGTGCAGGTAAATGACTGACAGACTCTTCTTGATAATCCAACCAAATAAAATCAGATATCTTTATAATTCACCAAAAGGTATTTTAATCCTTACTTGAAGGAACCAAATGAAATGAAAAGACAAGATTACAGATAATATTTTACTGGAGACAGTGTGTCAATCCTAATTATATGGCTCTACTTAGTAATCCCAACTTACTACTTCCAGGTTACTGTGAATAAATCAGAAGGGTTTAATTCCTTAGGATGGACACCAACCGAATTGATCACACAGATACAGCGAATGTGTATTGACAGATTAAATATATACTTGATAGTTTAATCTGAATAACAGGGAAATGCAGAAATGGAGACAGCCACACAACTGAATAATTTCAACAAATAACTGATACCCAAATGGAAATACTGAATCAGAGAACTTCAAATTTCTTCTTCAAAATAAAATATGCAACATGATCATTCTGGAATATTATGTATATGTATATCTAAATATCTTCTACTGCTGATGATTTTTCAGCATAGATTGTTTGAACTTATATAGATATTTTCATGAAGAGATACAACTCTTCAATAAGTCTCTTGGGATTTTAACAAACAATAATTACATAATCTTAATTAGGCTCTGTTTAGCCATAAATAGAATTTTGTTAGATGATCCAAGTACTCCTGCGCACGGTGAGAATCAGTAAGCTCGACTGCACTCCTGGTGATTATATCGAGGGTGACCATTTCCTCCAGTTGCTTGCAAACTTCTGTAGATACAGAGGCTTTATCTTTTAGAGCTCCTGTGGCTTTGTGTAATATAACTTGACAATCAATAGTCCACTCTTCTTTGCTCTTTACCTCTCCATTATCTTTGAATATCCTGGGCACCCCTGCGTCTGATGCATCAGTCCCTTCCTTAGCATCAGCTTTGAGTTTATCATAATAATTCTGATGCCTTTTGAGCAATGCTCTTGCATCAGAGATATCTGTGCTATCAGTGGTATCTCTGTTTTGCAACTCGATCACCTTTTCTTGTATCCTCTGATCAAGCCTCTCATGTTCTTTGACTGCTTTATAATTTTCCGAGTAGTTATCCCAAAACTGGTTTAACCACCGTACCATGTTTGCATACCTGCTCTGCAGTATTGTAACAAATGCATCTATTTGAATTTGTTTGGCTTGATCATGGGATATCTCTTGACTACTTTGTGAGCTCTCACCTTGAGTTATTCTCTTCGTAGATTGCCCAAAGGTGCTCTTAACAGCGTCCTTCAAGTAGTCATTCTCCTTTGTTAATCTTTCACAATTCAGCTTATAAGCATCCCTTTCCTTGATTAACATCTGAGCTTGTGCTTTATTCAATTTTGCAACATTGATACCAATGTCTGCAGTAATTATGGGGTCAGTCTCACCCGCTCTAAAAGTCATTACATGGCCAAAAGTTTTTTCAGTGTCTATGATGGCCGTCTTCTTATGGGGAGGATACAATGCCCATATCATTAAAGAATTTTCATCATTATTGTATCTCGTTCCCATATAGACTTCATTAACTCCTTCTGGAGTAAGCTTATACTTATCATCAGCATTATTCAAAAAACTATCAAAAACCAGAGCAGAATTTAAATCCAAGCCGGGAAAAATCATAACCCCTGCATCTTTAAGCAGCTGTCTGCCTCTGCTTGGCGTCATGTTCTGCATTTCCTTGTCCACTGTCTCCTTTAACATCTCTAATAACTGTTTTTCATTGTCAGCAGAAACATTATCTACTGACTCTCTAATTTCCTTTCCCTTGTATTTATACAGGAATGATTTAAATTCCTTCGAATGAATGAATGTATCATCTGACACAAAAGAATCATAAGCTTTTTGGCATGGATCTTCATCAGCAGACCCCTCCTCATCATGTATCACAACTGGAGGCTGATATTGTTGCATTTTTCTTTTAGACATTTCTATTGTCTTATCTTGTGGCTGTTCAGTCAATTCTTCCTCTTCAGAGGATACCACTTCAACTTCTGCCAACTGCTTTTTCTTTTCATTCAAATCTCTGTTATATTTCTCCACCACCAAGTCGACTTCAGCCTCTTCCAAATTTCTAATGACATTATCATGTGGATAGTGTATGTGCATGTATCCACTGAGATTTTGTTTTCTTCTTGCATAGTCAATGAAACCCTCAGGGTCAAACCCTTTCCTCACCTCAGCAGTCACCATGTTATAATGCATTTTTGAACTAACTTGACGAAATCAACCTTCAAGGTTTGATGATTTCCTACACTTTAGGTCCTGCTACACCTAGGTGGGTGAACCTTGAAATATTAAAGCAGTCTGAGTGTGGATGAATAGACTAACTAGGTCTATCTACAATGGCATAGGATGTAGGATAGATGACAAAGCTGACTAATTAATTCTATGTGTAATGTTTAATAGGTAATTGGCAGAAATTGTATAAGCAATATCAAAAAAAAGGTTTTAATTAATGAGTTGAATGAGACCAGTGCCTTGTTGGGTAACAGAGTCAATTTGAAGGACTAAGACCAGTAGTTTCTAAATGGTAATAATTCTAGATATTTGGCACAGTTCTGGTTTATAGCTTGTATAAACGTGCAGGTAAATGACTGACAGACTCTTCTTGATAATCCAACCAAATAAAATCAGATATCTTTATAATTCACCAAAAGGTATTTTAATCCTTACTTGAAGGAACCAAATGAAATGAAAAGACAAGATTACAGATAATATTTTACTGGAGACAGTGTGTCAATCCTAATTATATGGCTCTACTTAGTAATCCCAACTTACTACTTCCAGGTTACTGTGAATAAATCAGAAGGGTTTAATTCCTTAGGATGGACACCAACCGAATTGATCACACAGATACAGCGAATGTGTATTGACAGATTAAATATATACTTGATAGTTTAATCTGAATAACAGGGAAATGCAGAAATGGAGACAGCCACACAACTGAATAATTTCAACAAATAACTGATACCCAAATGGAAATACTGAATCAGAGAACTTCAAATTTCTTCTTCAAAATAAAATATGCAACATGATCATTCTGGAATATTATGTATATGTATATCTAAATATCTTCTACTGCTGATGATTTTTCAGCATAGATTGTTTGAACTTATATAGATATTTTCATGAAGAGATACAACTCTTCAATAAGTCTCTTGGGATTTTAACAAACAATAATTACATAATCTTAATTAGGCTCTGTTTAGCCATAAATAGAATTTTGTTAGATGATCCAAGTACTCCTGCGCACGGTGAGAATCAGTAAGCTCGACTGCACTCCTGGTGATTATATCGAGGGTGACCATTTCCTCCAGTTGCTTGCAAACTTCTGTAGATACAGAGGCTTTATCTTTTAGAGCTCCTGTGGCTTTGTGTAATATAACTTGACAATCAATAGTCCACTCTTCTTTGCTCTTTACCTCTCCATTATCTTTGAATATCCTGGGCACCCCTGCGTCTGATGCATCAGTCCCTTCCTTAGCATCAGCTTTGAGTTTATCATAATAATTCTGATGCCTTTTGAGCAATGCTCTTGCATCAGAGATATCTGTGCTATCAGTGGTATCTCTGTTTTGCAACTCGATCACCTTTTCTTGTATCCTCTGATCAAGCCTCTCATGTTCTTTGACTGCTTTATAATTTTCCGAGTAGTTATCCCAAAACTGGTTTAACCACCGTACCATGTTTGCATACCTGCTCTGCAGTATTGTAACAAATGCATCTATTTGAATTTGTTTGGCTTGATCATGGGATATCTCTTGACTACTTTGTGAGCTCTCACCTTGAGTTATTCTCTTCGTAGATTGCCCAAAGGTGCTCTTAACAGCGTCCTTCAAGTAGTCATTCTCCTTTGTTAATCTTTCACAATTCAGCTTATAAGCATCCCTTTCCTTGATTAACATCTGAGCTTGTGCTTTATTCAATTTTGCAACATTGATACCAATGTCTGCAGTAATTATGGGGTCAGTCTCACCCGCTCTAAAAGTCATTACATGGCCAAAAGTTTTTTCAGTGTCTATGATGGCCGTCTTCTTATGGGGAGGATACAATGCCCATATCATTAAAGAATTTTCATCATTATTGTATCTCGTTCCCATATAGACTTCATTAACTCCTTCTGGAGTAAGCTTATACTTATCATCAGCATTATTCAAAAAACTATCAAAAACCAGAGCAGAATTTAAATCCAAGCCGGGAAAAATCATAACCCCTGCATCTTTAAGCAGCTGTCTGCCTCTGCTTGGCGTCATGTTCTGCATTTCCTTGTCCACTATCTCCTTTAACATCTCTAATAACTGTTTTTCATTGTCAGCAGAAACATTATCTACTGACTCTCTAATTTCCTTTCCCTTGTATTTATACAGGAATGATTTAAATTCCTTCGAATGAATGAATGTATCATCTGACACAAAAGAATCATAAGCTTTTTGGCATGGATCTTCATCAGCAGACCCCTCCTCATCATGTATCACAACTGGAGGCTGATATTGTTGCATTTTTCTTTTAGACATTTCTATTGTCTTATCTTGTGGCTGTTCAGTCAATTCTTCCTCTTCAGAGGATACCACTTCAACTTCTGCCAACTGCTTTTTCTTTTCATTCAAATCTCTGTTATATTTCTCCACCACCAAGTCGACTTCAGCCTCTTCCAAATTTCTAATGACATTATCATGTGGATAGTGTATGTGCATGTATCCACTGAGATTTTGTTTTCTTCTTGCATAGTCAATGAAACCCTCAGGGTCAAACCCTTTCCTCACCTCAGCAGTCACCATGTTATAATGCATTAGTTTATCCAAAATGAGACTGTATCCTTCTTTTGAAACCACAGTAAAATCTCCAAAACACAAAGTACTAGGCATGAATGATTGTTTATCATGCGAACTTAGATGCATGACATTGAAACAATGCATTTGCCTAATTATTTCCAGATATGCAATCCTGTCAGGGACAGTTTTAGGCAATATAAATGGAGCATCCTCAAAACCATATACTCTGATCATAGTGGCATCCTCAAAACAATACCAGTCTCCCCAATTATGAGTGACAGCAGGGGGGCCACCAAAATCTTTTGGTCTGAGGAATCTTTTTATTTCATCTGAAATTGAATATTCACAGGGGTGGTTGAAATACCTATACAGCACTTTAACACAATGCTCTTCAAATTGAGCATAGCTGGAGTTAGCATACCTGCTATCCCAGATTCTGGTCCACATTTGTACAGGTATCTTCTCCCCTTTCTTACCTGCAGCAACAACTTGAAGCTCATTTGGCCACAATCCTACTTCCTGGCCGTAGTATAAGACCATATGCATGAGCATCGAGTAATGCTCAAAAGAGCATGCTGGAGCATTGTTTTTCATTGCAGATAGACCAGAGTCTATTCTAGTAGCAACATAGGAGGCATAATCAAACTGTCTGGCATTGTGACATTGAATATCGGAGGTTATGACCATTAGAGGAATAGCCATGAACTCAGGGACCTCTGAGCCAAGGACTTGGCCTACAGAATAGTAAGTATATTGAATGTATGGTTCAAAAATGGATACATGAAAGGGAGGGCCATCATTCTCAGTCAAGGGTATCACTTCTCCTTCAATCCTGGGTCTATGAATGGGTAACCTCCATCCATTGTAGGTTGTATCCATTCTCCAGTATTCTTTATCCAAATCCTCATAAACAACAGGGACAGTGCACAAATCATCCAAATCATACACCTCACAAATAGCATTTTTTGATAGGTGTACAATTGGTTCTCCCTGAGGGTTGCAGATAGCTTTCAGGCCTGAATTGTAATGCCTGGCTAACAGTTGCAGGAGTTCTACATTCAAGAATACATTAGGTACAACCAGTTTGCCTAAATTCATGTGCCATGGGTTTGACACAGGGGCATTTCTAAATCTTCTATTGTAGTGAAACCTGAAGAGTTCATATTCCCTAATTGGGGTCCAAATATCTCCCAGGCGCTTATGTTTGTCTTCCAATTTTTCTACTTCTGCCCTGAGTTGGGCAGACCTCCTGGCCTTGGGAGCTGACCTAGGCAACTGATCAATCAAGTCCTGATTTAGTTTCCTGTCTTTCACTTTTTCTTCAGGGGTTTGATCAGTTTTTTGCTTCTTTGGTTTACTGGTTTCCCCTTGTGATTTTCTTCCTTTTCCTTTCCCCGAGGTTTCCATTTTTGAAAAATTTGGCAGGAAATTCAAATACAGGTAATATAGTGGTTTGTGTATGTGTACCTATTGCTCGATGGTTGGAATTGGAAGCCTTTGCTTTTGCCCTGAGAATTCTTCTGTATTCTGCTCTCGGACGGTTTTTTGCAATTATAATGATCGTATGAACTTTGTAGCCGTTTTGTATTAATTATCTGATCAATTCAATGTTCATCGCTGTGAAGTGTCACATCGCCATAACTCTTCCTATCGGCGTGCTTTTTGAAATGTCTGGACGACCTCAACCCTTTTTTATGGCGCGGACGGTCAATCGGCGTGACCCCTCAATTGTATCCCCGATGCCATGTAGTATCATATTTTAAGTGGGTGTGACCATCGGCATGATTTCCTTCATCGCCAAGGGTTTTAGATCTCTCCGCGATATGGCAAGTCCCACCGATATACTTTGCTTATCGGGAAGATTGAGACCATCGGGATACTAAAATTATGTCTCCCCGATCTTTATTGTCTTACCGATAGTCTGTTTATGTATGAACTTTTATCTTTATCGGAATGACATTCTCTATCGGGATAGCTTTCTCAAGATATCCCGATCCAAATCATCTCCCCGATGCCCTTTATCACATCCTTCATCGGGCAAAGCTTAGTGAAGTGTCACCGATATCTTTTGATCGCCGTGACTTATGAATCGGCAAGACTTGCTTCTTTTGTTCCGATATGTCAAGCTATCCCGATGAAGATGCATCGCTGTGAGTCTTGCCGATAACTTTCTTATCACCAAGACTTTTGATCGTCGGAGACTTACTTGTTTTCTATTCCGATGGTTCATTTCTCACCGATGACCATTGCTTTGTTACCCTCGCGTGCTGTTCGGTGAAACTCTTGCCGAAAGTGCTTCATCGGTATGATATATACCGTCGGGGCAACTTCTAAAAGATCATCCGATAGATATTTGTCATACCGATCGGCATGACCACTTGCCTTTCTTGCCGATGTAAAGTTATCGGTGTTGCTTACTCCATCGGTGAGCTCCATGATTCTTCTTCCGATCTCTATTTTCACGCCGATGGTTGTTTTCAAACAATTCCTTGTGTATCGGTGTAAGCCACACGACCTCATGCCGATGGATTGATTTTGATGATTTTTGACACTGTTCATCCCTAGACATTTTATGAGATACAAAAAATTTTATATTGTGGTCCTTTTGGGATATTCCTTAGGGTTTATTTAAATATGATGGAGTAAGGGAATAGTAAAATTTTGAAAATTTTACTGTGCTAACAGTGGCTCTGTCTGGGATGAATACTCCCTGGGAGTATACAAGGGTCCAGATCTCCTGGGGAAGTAGACCACATCTTTTATTATTTTGGGGTGAGGTTTTATGAAACTGGAAAAAGGAAAGGAACAAATGATGGGGAGCGGGAATGATTCCTAGACTACTGTGCATGGAATAAAATATTTTTGAGAATTATTTGAATGTTGTCCATGCACTGGCAACATTCAATTCTCTTTGTACATGTTTATGAAAAGAACTGCTTCAAGTATTGCCCATGTACTGGCAATTCCTGCTCCTCTCCTGACATATTCTGTACATAGTAAGAATCATCACCTCCCTTGCCAGTGATAACAAAAGGACCCAACCACAGGGCTTCAAATTTTCCATGTTTTCCCTTGTCTTGACATCTTGCATTCCACATTAGTACCAGATCATTTATTTCAAACTTTCTTTCTTTGGCCTTTTTGTCAAAGAGATATTTTACCTGTGACTGTAATTTAATATTCTGTTTCTGAGCCATTCTTCTTGTTTCATCAAGCTCTGCCAATTGTTCCAACCTTTCCTCCATTGGTTCAGGGATATTCAAGTCTTCCTGGAGAATGAATTTGTATACTGGTATAAGATTTTCTAATGGTAATCTTGCTTGGGTTCCATATACCAATTCATAAGGGGATCTCCCAATTGCCCTTTTTATAGTAATCCTGTCAGCCCATACTGCCATTCTTAATTTTGAATCCCAATCCTTTTTATTTCTATCCAACATTCTTTTTATGATTTTCAACAGACTCTTATTACTTGATTCAGCTTGTCCATTGGCCTGTGGATGGTAAGGAGCAGCATAAGAAACAGTGATACCATGTGTGCTGCAAAAACCTTTGAATTCATCAGATCTAAAGCACATCCCATTATCAGTAATCAGTCTTACAGGAGTACCAAATCTGCATATAATGTTATCCATTAGAAAATTTATCACAACTTTACTAGTAGCCTGTTTGGTTGGGATTGCTTCCACCCATTTTGTAAAGTAATCAGTAGCTACTAAAATCCATCGGTGCCCCCCACTTGATTTCTCTGAAATTTCACCTATAAAATCAATACCCCACTGATAAAATGGAGCCTCAACTTGCATAGGTTTTAAAGGTAGTGCTCCATGATACTTTAACTTCCCTGAGAACTTTTGGCATGCTTCACATTTTCTAGTGTACTGGTATGAATCGTTAAAGACTTTAGGCCAATAGTACCCTGCCCTCAAAATTTTGTGGGCTGTAGTTTTTGCTGAGAAATGTCCTCCGCACATGCCTTCATGCAATTCCTTCATAATATGTTTTGATTGATATTCATCCAAACATAATAGTAGAACCCCATCTCTATTTTTCCAATAGAGATCTCCACCAATGAGTACATATTTTGAAGCTTGTAGTTTGAGTGTCCTTCTTTTGTTATCATCATATCCTTCAGGACTCTTCATATGTGTTAGATAATATACTATATCAGTATACCATGGAGTATGTTCAATACTGGTACTTGCATCAATATTACATATATGGGAAGCTTCTAGATTATTTTCAGTCATCAATTTGGCAAGACCCTGTCCTCTTACTAATTTAGTGATTTGGATTTCAATGTTGAATTCCTGAATCCTATTGATCCACCTACATCTCCTACCCGTGACCTCAGTTTGAATCAGTACATCCTTGACTGCAGCATTAGGAACATATGCTATGATTTTAGCCCCTACCAAATATGGTCTAAAGTTTTTTACTGCTTTTACCAATGCATATGCCTGTTTTTCAATAATGTCATACTTCAACTCTGCATTCTGAAGGGACTTGCTAAAGAAAGAGATTGGCTGTTCATATCCATCATTGTTTTTCTGCAACAACACTGCTGCCACTGTATGATAGGAAGCAAATGAAAAAAGTTGGAAAGGTTTGCCGAAGTCAGGGGATATTAAGACTGGAGCTTGTTTGATGGCCTCCTTAATGTTACCAAATGCTTCCATTGCTTCTGTTGTCCATTTCATATCTGAGTTCTTCTTCAGCATTCTTGATATAGGACAAACAATCTCTGCGAAATTTGGTATAAATCTTCTGACAAAATTTATCTGACCAAAAAATGATTGTATAGCTTTTACATTTTTTGGAATAGGGACCTGATCAATTGCCTCCACCCTTTCAGGATCTATTTTAACTCCTTCCTTCGAGACTATATGGCCAAGCAATTTTCCTTCTGTTACTGCAAATTGGCATTTTTTAGGGTTCAATGATATTCCATATTCTAGGGCTTTGACAAATATCTGTTCTAGATGTGTGCAATGATCTTCAGCCTTTTTTGAATATGCTGTTAAATCGTCTTGATAGACTATCATAATCTTATTGATCAATTCAGCAAAAGCTACATCCATCGCTCTTTGAAATGTTGCCCCAGCATTAGTTAACCCAAATGGCATTCTCAAGTATACATATGTTCCCCACGGAGTGGTGAATGCGGTCTTGAATTGTTCAGACTCCTTAACCTTTACCTGATTGTAGCCGGAGAAACCATCCATCATGGATAGTAATTCACATCCAGTAACTTTCTGTAATATCGCCTCCATATTGGGAAGAGGATAATTATCTTTGAGAGAAGATTTATTCAGGTTTCTGAAATCCACACACAGTCTAATGTCACCATTCTTTTTCCTGACAGGTACTAAATTTGAGACCCAGGAATAATGTCTAATAGGCTTGATTATAGCTCCATCCCTTAACTTTGTAAGTTCCTCCAGCATTTTAGGAGCCAATGTAGGATTAATCGGCCTTTGTTTCTGTCTGAATGGTTTTGCATCTGGTTTGAGTGGTATCTCATGTTGAAATAGATCCTCTCTATATGCCTTTAAGTCATCATACGACCAAGCAAACACATGCCTATACTTCCTAAGTAGATTGATAATTCTACTTCTGATCTTCTGGTCAAGATTCCTCCCAATATATACATTTTTTGGGGTTGTCTGAGTCCCCAAGTTCACTTCCTCAAGATTCTCAGGTATCACTGGTGTTTCTTTCTTCTTGTATCTATCATGCCCATCAAATGCTTTTTCTAATGCAATAAGCCCTTTGGGTATCTTATTCGTCTTCAGTTGAACCACTTCTTGGCCAAATAGGGTTTCTTTCCCATCGTGTTCCTCCACGAATGCACTGAAATCAATTTCTTGATTTTCATAATAATCAGCACAATGTAAGAAATTGATTATATCAGCATCGCTGTCAAACACCTGCCAGTTCTGTATATTATCAGGGATGGTAGGTCTAGTTTTAAATTCTACTTCTGTGATCCCTCCTAATGTTAGATCATCTCTCTTTAATGCAATGTTTGCTAAAAAATCTGCCATGATGTTTTTAGACCTATCAACCCAGCTGATTGAAAAAGCATCAAATAATTCAACACTATCCCAAACTGCATTTCTGTACTGTCTTAATCTTTTATTCTTAGATAAATATTTTTCTCTTACTTGGGAGATGACCAATTCAGAATCACCATAGACAGCCAACTTTTTTATTTTGTATTTGGTGGCTATGTCTAAGCCAATGAGTAGGGCTTCATACTCAGCTACGTTATTGGTGCATTCAAATGTCAGTAAGAAAGAGTATTTGAATGTTTTACCTCCTGGTGAGATAAAAACTACTCCGGCCCCATTTCCTATCTTGCTGCATGCACCATCGAAATACATTTTCCACAAATCATTTTCTCTTTTCATAGATTCAGTGTGTATTGGGTCAGTGTTATGCAATTCTGGGGTAGTTTCTCCAACTTTGAAAACCCCTAAATCCGTGTCACAAAAGAAATTCACCTGATGCCGGTCCATTCTTTCTATAATATTGTCATACCTTGGTTCTCTGCACAACTTGATTTCCTTGTCACCTACTGGTATGGTGGCATACGATAGATCTAATTGAACATTGCCTCCTGCCATTGCAGCCCACTGCCTTGATAACAGCATTCCATAATACGGTGGGATATCAACCACAGTGATGTCAATGTTATATGTTGCCTCAGGATATGAAGCAAGTTTTATTTCTACATCTTTCATAATACCAACTACTGGAATAGATCTGTTATCCATTGCATAACATTGGCCATACGTAGTATCAACCCACATCCCTAATTCTTTCATCACTGCTATAGGCATGATATTCATAGCAGCACCTGAATCAATCATACAATTCCTGACTATTCTGTTCTTGATTACTAGTGTAGTATAGAATGGATCTACCTGTGAGGGATTTTTTGTAAGTGTGTCACCAAGGTATACCTCAGGCATCTTAAAATTTTCTTGATGCACATTATTTGTTGTTTTTTCAAACCCTTTATGTTTTGGATTAGGTGTATCAGAAATCATCTTGACGACTGTACTCCTATATTTATCTATTTTCATCATCTCTAAGAGTGGGACCGATATCTTCACCTGAGACACTGCCTGTGCAATGTCAAAAGAAGGGGTTATGATATGGTCATTCTTTTCTGTTTTTGTATTCTCTTTTTCTATATTTTCTTTCATTTTATTTTTATCCCCCTTTTCTGGTTCTTTAGGTGATGATTTTGTATTATTCCCCTTGTTATTCTGGTCTTTTATGAATACACTCCCAGGAATTCCTTGCCCAGCATTTATTGTTCTATTCCTTAAGTTATAAGTGTTTCGAGCTTGAGCCACTGCAGCTACTGTGAGAGCTTCTTTTTCATCCTCAGTAGGTTTTCTCCATTGACCATATGGTTTATTGTCATAAATGTCTTCCTGGTCTGAGAATACTTGCTGTTCTCCCATGTTAACATGATATTTTTGGTTCCCTACATCATACTCATACCCTTCTTCCTCTGAAGAAGAATAATCTTCTGTTACCACACATGGTGTATCCTGCATCATATTAATGGTGTGATTATCTCTATTATAGTTATATAGCATTTCCTCTTGCTGTATTGATTTAGCTACCTCACAGTATTCAGGTGAATGTGGCAAGTTACATACAGAACACCAAGGTTTATTTTCTGCCATATGTGCCATGTTTCTCTTCAATGGATCAGGAGTATCCTTTCCATATGGCTGCTTTCTGTTGTTGTCAATAGGTCTTCCATCCTTCCAATTTGTATTGTAAGGCATATCATGTAACCTAGGTCTATCCTGCCTATGCTGACCCTCTGGTTTAATCTGTTGAGCATTTGGATTCTGAAGATTTCTATGATTTTCCCTTTTACTGACCATTCCTGCAGCTTTTCTATTATTTTCAATAGTTATGGCTATTTTCTGTGCTTCAACCAACGTTGCAGGACACCGGTTTCTGAGTTCATATCCTGTTTTGGGGTCAAATGCCTTCATATAGATACTCAGTGCTGCCTGGTCAAATAACTTGGCTCCATGTGGTACCTTATTATGTAACTTGGAAAACTTCAGGTTGAAATCAAATACTGATTCATTTTGATACTTCTGTATACTTATTAGTTCATGTAAGGCAAACTCAGGAGCGTATTGGTTACCATACTGATCCTTAAACTGGTTATGGAAATCAGTCATTGAATTGATTGATGCATCGGGCAAGCTATTAAACCAATCTCTGGCATCTTCAGTGAGGGACATCATAAATAACCTCATTCTAATGTCTTCCCAGTCCATACCTATATCCTGTACAAAAGCATTAAAACTTCTGATATGATCTTCTGCAGATACTGCATTGTTTCCAGTAAACTTGGGAACCATGTTTCTCCAAGTACTATCCATAGGATATGGATATAACTGATATCCAGTTAAATCAAATTGACTGCATATATTAGCAAGGTTTTGGGGAGGAAAATTGAGATGTGGTGGATTGGGATAGTAATTATATCCACCTGGTGGCTGATGATATGCATATTGTTGATGTTGGTTCATATGGGGATTTATGTGTTGATTTTGTGGCCTATAATATTGTTGACCAGGGGGTGGGTAATTATTTGCCACATGTAGGGATGCATTACTTATGGGAGGTGGTCTGGGGATTTGGGGAATAGTGTTCTGATGACTTCCAGAAGCATGTGAATTTTGAGCACTATTTGTATTTTGTTGTGTATTCCTTGAAATATTCCCTCTATGCGGGGGTACATATTTGGGGGGAGCTATTTTGGCTTTATTTCTCCTCTGTTGAATTTCTTGCTGCAATAACTCCTTCTCCTCTTGTATTTTGTACCTTTCGAGTTCTTTCCTGAGCATGAGTATTTCCTGTTTCTCATCACTCATGTCTTGATTATTTATTTCCTGATATTCTGGATTATCATTTATTCCCTGATTTGACAATTCATATCCTATCTCTTCTCCCTGGTCAAACGAGACCTTGAAATCATGTTCAGCCTGGTTCCTATCAATATCCCTCATGACCTTTGCATCATGATCCCGCTGTTCTTGAGGAGTGGGTCTGTACCTTGCCAAAATATCATCAGTTGCTCCACTGAGGTTCTCGTTTGAATCATGTAGAGGTGTGAATTTATTGTGAATTGCAATATTTTGTTCTGAATCATTCTCCTGGATGTCTAGATTATTATCCTGGTGGGAATATTTTGGATTCACATTTCTTTTGGAAATGTTTCTAAGTGGTGGAGATGACTGCAAGTTTCTGCCTTCCATCTTGGATCTCCTACCATCCATTTGAAATTTTTGTTATGATTGTAACTAGAGTCGCCACCTATTGAATAGGAAAAGTTTATATTTTTATCTGTAAGGTTCTTTGTCACCAGCAGAGTTACCAAAAAGAAATTTTAAATGACTCTATGAAAGAAAGGATTAAATTCTAAGGTCTTTTTACTAAGTCCCCAGTAGAGTCGCCAATTTGTTAGGTCTCAAAAATGCAAGTTACTAATCCTAAGAGGATGCCAGGCTCTATACTTGGATTTGTAACGTTTTTGAACTAACTTGACGAAATCAACCTTCAAGGTTTGATGATTTCCTACACTTTAGGTCCTGCTACACCTAGGTGGGTGAACCTTGAAATATTAAAGCAGTCTGAGTGTGGATGAATAGACTAACTAGGTCTATCTACAATGGCATAGGATGTAGGATAGATGACAAAGCTGACTAATTAATTCTATGTGTAATGTTTAATAGGTAATTGGCAGAAATTGTATAAGCAATATCAAAAAAAAGGTTTTAATTAATGAGTTGAATGAGACCAGTGCATTGTTGGGTAACAGAGTCAATTTGAAGGACTAAGACCAGTAGTTTCTAAATGGTAATAATTCTAGATATTTGGCACAGTTCTGGTTTATAGCTTGTATAAACGTGCAGGTAAATGACTGACAGACTCTTCTTGATAATCCAACCAAATAAAATCAGATATCTTTATAATTCACCAGAAGGTATTTTAATCCTTACTTGAAGGAACCAAATGAAATGAAAAGACAAGATTACAGATAATATTTTACTGGAGACAGTGTGTCAATCCTAATTATATGGCTCTACTTAGTAATCCCAACTTACTACTTCCAGGTTACTGTGAATAAATCAGAAGGGTTTAATTCCTTAGGATGGACACCAACCGAATTGATCACACAGATACAGCGAATGTGTATTGACAGATTAAATATATACTTGATAGTTTAATCTGAATAACAGGGAAATGCAGAAATGGAGACAGCCACACAACTGAATAATTTCAACAAATAACTGATACCCAAATGGAAATACTGAATCAGAGAACTTCAAATTTCTTCTTCAAAATAAAATATGCAACATGATCATTCTGGAATATTATGTATATGTATATCTAAATATCTTCTACTGCTGATGATTTTTCAGCATAGATTGTTTGAACTTATATAGATATTTTCATGAAGAGATACAACTCTTCAATAAGTCTCTTGGGATTTTAACAAACAATAATTACATAATCTTAATTAGGCTCTGTTTAGCCATAAATAGAATTTTGTTAGATGATCCAAGTACTCCTGCGCACGGTGAGAATCAGTAAGCTCGACTGCACTCCTGGTGATTATATCGAGGGTGACCATTTCCTCCAGTTGCTTGCAAACTTCTGTAGATACAGAGGCTTTATCTTTTAGAGCTCCTGTGGCTTTGTGTAATATAACTTGACAATCAATAGTCCACTCTTCTTTGCTCTTTACCTCTCCATTATCTTTGAATATCCTGGGCACCCCTGCGTCTGATGCATCAGTCCCTTCCTTAGCATCAGCTTTGAGTTTATCATAATAATTCTGATGCCTTTTGAGCAATGCTCTTGCATCAGAGATATCTGTGCTATCAGTGGTATCTCTGTTTTGCAACTCGATCACCTTTTCTTGTATCCTCTGATCAAGCCTCTCATGTTCTTTGACTGCTTTATAATTTTCCGAGTAGTTATCCCAAAACTGGTTTAACCACTGTACCATGTTTGCATACCTGCTCTGCAGTATTGTAACAAATGCATCTATTTGAATTTGTTTGGCTTGATCATGGGATATCTCTTGACTACTTTGTGAGCTCTCACCTTGAGTTATTCTCTTCGTAGATTGCCCAAAGGTGCTCTTAACAGCGTCCTTCAAGTAGTCATTCTCCTTTGTTAATCTTTCACAATTCAGCTTATAAGCATCCCTTTCCTTGATTAACATCTGAGCTTGTGCTTTATTCAATTTTGCAACATTGATACCAATGTCTGCAGTAATTATGGGGTCAGTCTCACCCGCTCTAAAAGTCATTACATGGCCAAAAGTTTTTTCAGTGTCTATGATGGCCGTCTTCTTATGGGGAGGATACAATGCCCATATCATTAAAGAATTTTCATCATTATTGTATCTCGTTCCCATATAGACTTCATTAACTCCTTCTGGAGTAAGCTTATACTTATCATCAGCATTATTCAAAAAACTATCAAAAACCAGAGCAGAATTTAAATCCAAGCCGGGAAAAATCATAACCCCTGCATCTTTAAGCAGCTGTCTGCCTCTGCTTGGCGTCATGTTCTGCATTTCCTTGTCCACTGTCTCCTTTAACATCTCTAATAACTGTTTTTCATTGTCAGCAGAAACATTATCTACTGACTCTCTAATTTCCTTTCCCTTGTATTTATACAGGAATGATTTAAATTCCTTCGAATGAATGAATGTATCATCTGACACAAAAGAATCATAAGCTTTTTGGCATGGATCTTCATCAGCAGACCCCTCCTCATCATGTATCACAACTGGAGGCTGATATTGTTGCATTTTTCTTTTAGACATTTCTATTGTCTTATCTTGTGGCTGTTCAGTCAATTCTTCCTCTTCAGAGGATACCACTTCAACTTCTGCCAACTGCTTTTTCTTTTCATTCAAATCTCTGTTATATTTCTCCACCACCAAGTCGACTTCAGCCTCTTCCAAATTTCTAATGACATTATCATGTGGATAGTGTATGTGCATGTATCCACTGAGATTTTGTTTTCTTCTTGCATAGTCAATGAAACCCTCAGGGTCAAACCCTTTCCTCACCTCAGCAGTCACCATGTTATAATGCATTAGTTTATCCAAAATGAGACTGTATCCTTCTTTTGAAACCACAGTAAAATCTCCAAAACACAAAGTACTAGGCATGAATGATTGTTTATCATGCGAACTTAGATGCATGACATTGGAACAATGCATTTGCCTAATTATTTCCAGATATGCAATCCTGTCAGGGACAGTTTTAGGCAATATAAATGGAGCATCCTCAAAACCATATACTCTGATCATAGTGGCATCCTCAAAACAATACCAGTCTCCCCAATTATGAGTGACAGCAGGGGGGCCACCAAAATCTTTTGGTCTGAGGAATCTTTTTATTTCATCTGAAATTGAATATTCACAGGGGTGGTTGAAATACCTATACAGCACTTTAACACAATGCTCTTCAAATTGAGCATAGCTGGAGTTAGCATACCTGCTATCCCAGATTCTGGTCCACATTTGTACAGGTATCTTCTCCCCTTTCTTACCTGCAGCAACAACTTGAAGCTCATTTGGCCACAATCCTACTTCCTGGCCGTAGTATAAGACCATATGCATGAGCATCGAGTAATGCTCAAAAGAGCATGCTGGAGCATTGTTTTTCATTGCAGATAGACCAGAGTCTATTCTAGTAGCAACATAGGAGGCATAATCAAACTGTCTGGCATTGTGACATTGAATATCGGAGGTTATGACCATTAGAGGAATAGCCATGAACTCAGGGACCTCTGAGCCAAGGACTTGGCCTACAGAATAGTAAGTATATTGAATGTATGGTTCAAAAATGGATACATGAAAGGGAGGGCCATCATTCTCAGTCAAGGGTATCACTTCTCCTTCAATCCTGGGTCTATGAATGGGTAACCTCCATCCATTGTAGGTTGTATCCATTCTCCAGTATTCTTTATCCAAATCCTCATAAACAACAGGGACAGTGCACAAATCATCCAAATCATACACCTCACAAATAGCATTTTTTGATAGGTGTACAATTGGTTCTCCCTGAGGGTTGCAGATAGCTTTCAGGCCTGAATTGTAATGCCTGGCTAACAGTTGCAGGAGTTCTACATTCAAGAATACATTAGGTACAACCAGTTTGCCTAAATTCATGTGCCATGGGTTTGACACAGGGGCATTTCTAAATCTTCTGTTGTAGTGAAACCTGAAGAGTTCATATTCCCTAATTGGGGTCCAAATATCTCCCAGGCGCTTATGTTTGTCTTCCAATTTTTCTACTTCTGCCCTGAGTTGGGCAGACCTCCTGGCCTTGGGAGCTGACCCAGGCAACTGATCAATCAAGTCCTGATTTAGTTTCCTGTCTTTCACTTTTTCTTCAGGGGTTTGATCAGTTTTTTGCTTCTTTGGTTTACTGGTTTCCCCTTGTGATTTTCTTCCTTTTCCTTTCCCCGAGGTTTCCATTTTTGAAAAATTTGGCAGGAAATTCAAATACAGGTAATATAGTGGTTTGTGTATGTGTACCTGTCGCTCAATGGCTGGAATTGGAAGCCTTTGCTTTTGCCCTGAGAATTCTTCTGTATTCTGCTCTCGGACGGTTTTTTGCAATTATAATGATCGTATGAACTTTGTAGCCGTTTTGTATTAATTATCTGATCAATTCAATGTTCATCGCTGTGAAGTGTCACATCGCCATAACTCTTCCTATCGGCGTGCTTTTTGAAATGTCTGGACGACCTCAACCCTTTTTTATGGCGCGGACGGTCAATCGGCGTGACCCCTCAATTGTATCCCCGATGCCATGTAGTATCATATTTTAAGTGGGTGTGACCATCGGCATGATTTCCTTCATCGCCAAGGGTTTTAGATCTCTCCGCGATATGGCAAGTCCCACCGATATACTTTGCTTATCGGGAAGATTGAGACCATCGGGATACTAAAATTATGTCTCCCCGATCTTTATTGTCTTACCGATAGTCTGTTTATGTATGAACTTTTATCTTTATCGGAATGACATTCTCTATCGGGATAGCTTTCTCAAGATATCCCGATCCAAATCATCTCCCCGATGCCCTTTATCACATCCTTCATCGGGCAAAGCTTAGTGAAGTGTCACCGATATCTTTTGATCGCCGTGACTTATGAATCGGCAAGACTTGCTTCTTTTGTTCCGATATGTCAAGCTATCCCGATGAAGATGCATCGCTGTGAGTCTTGCCGATAACTTTCTTATCGCCAGGACTTTTGATCATCGGAGACTTACTTGTTTTCTATTCCGATGGTTCATTTCTCACCGATGACCATTGCTTTGTTACCCTCGCGTGCTGTTCGGTGAAACTCTTGCCGAAAGTGCTTCATCGGTATGATATATACCGTCGGGGCAACTTCTAAAAGATCATCCGATAGATATTTGTCATACCGATCGGCATGACCACTTGCCTTTCTTGCCGATGTAAAGTTATCGGTGTTGCTTACTCCATCGGTGAGCTCCATGATTCTTCTTCCGATCTCTATTTTCACGCCGATGGTTGTTTTCAAACAATTCCTTGTGTATCGGTGTAAGCCACACGACCTCATGCCGATGGATTGATTTTGATGATTTTTGACACTGTTCATCCCTAGACATTTTATGAGATACAAAAAATTTTATATTGTGGTCCTTTTGGGATATTCCTTAGGGTTTATTTAAATATGATGGAGT
This sequence comes from Cunninghamia lanceolata, assembly GCA_027924645.1. NCBI lineage: Eukaryota > Viridiplantae > Streptophyta > Pinopsida > Cupressales > Cupressaceae > Cunninghamia > Cunninghamia lanceolata. The sequence continues at coordinate 2,490,670 of BSBN01001053.1, read as the reverse complement.
AAGGGAATAGTAAAATTTTGAAAATTTTACTGTGCTAACAGGGTCAACACTTCAAGGTTAAGACAGATCATGATAGCCTAAAATATTTTTTGGAACAAAGACTATCCTCTGAAGAGCAACAAAAATGGGTCACTAAGATGTTGGGATATGACTTTGAGATTGTATATAAGAAAGAGAAGGAAAATATTGTGGCTGATGCACTTTCTAGGAAGGATGAGAGAGATGAAGCCTTATTGTGTGCCCTTTCAATATTACAAGCAAATTGGGTGGAAGAAGCCAAAGCAGAATGGCAAAATGATGTTGCAACAAGTAATCTCATCCAACAATTAAAAAGTGATCCTAGTAGTTCAGATAAGTTTTGTTTGAAGGGAGATATTCTTTGGTATAAAGAGCACTTGTATCTCTGCAAGAATTCCACTCTTAAACACAAGATTCTCACAGAGCTACATGAGTCCCCAGTTAGTGGTCATTCAGGATTTTTGAAGACATATCATTAGGTCAAGCAAGATTTTTTTTGGGAAGGGCTAAAAGGTGATGTTCAAAAATTGTGGCTGAATGTTTGGTTTGTCAAAGAAATAAGGGGGAGACAATTAAGACACCAGGTCTCTTGCAGCCCTTATCTATTCCTAGCCAGTGTTGGGAAGAGGTATCCATGGACTTCATCACAGGGCTTCCCAAATCTAAAGGTCATATTGTCATCATGGTAGTAGTTGATCGCCTCACTAAATATGCACATTTCGTTGCATTATCACATCCTTTTACAGCAAGTGCAGTGGCAAAAGTTTTCTTAGAGAATATCCAAAAGCTACATGGTACACCTAAGGTTATTGTCAGTGACCGTGATCTTATCTTTACTAGTCACTTTTGGAAAGATTTATTCTCATGTTTGGGTACTCAATTGGCTCATAGTTCTTCATACCATCCTCAATCAGATGGGCAAACTGAGGTTGTTAATAAATGTTTGGAAGGATATCTATGTTGTTTCACTTCAGAGAAGCAATCTCAATGGGTAGATTGGCTACCACTGGCAGACTGGTGGTATAACACTTCTTTTCATAGCTCATAAAAAATGTCTCCATTTTTGGCACTTTATGGATATCATCCTCCTTCCATCACATCATCATTAAAGGTGTCACCAAGAGTTCAGGCAGTAGAGGACCACTTGCTTCATCAACAATAGGTACTTTCAGGACTCAAGGAGAATTTAGCTATGGCACAAAATCAAATGAAACAACAGGCAGACCAACATCGTAGTGAAAGAAATTTTGAAGTTGGGGATTAGGTCTTCTTGAGATTGCAGCATTATAAACAAATCTCAATGAAGCAACACAAAAAGAATAATAAGTTGTCTCCAAGATATTATGGGCCATACCAAATCATGCAAAAGATTGGTAGTGTTGCCTACAAGCTAGAGTTGCCACCAACAACAAAGACACATCCAGTTTTTCATGTTTCTTGTTTGAAGAAGGTAATTGGGCAGAATATTCCTACTCAAATAGTACTACCAGAGCTCGATGAAGAAGGAAGAATAATTTTGGAACCAGAGGGCATTCTTCAAACTCGCATGAAGAAGCTGAGGAATAGAACCCTCACTCAGTATCTCATCCAATTGAAGAATTTACTAGTTGAAGAGGCCACATGGGAGGATGAGGAGTTCATTCAAAAGAATCCACACTTGGTTAGCATTGAGGACAATGCTTCTTTGAAGAGGGGGGGCATGCTACGCCCTTAATATTGGTGTACATAGGGTTATGAATAGTCTGCTTGTGGCTATCTTAACTCCTAATTAAGTCATATTATCATTATTATATTGTTATTTAGTTGTTTAGGTCAGCCTAAGGCTTCTATAGGTCTATCTAAGTCAGCCTGGGTGATATCCTAGGCATAGATAGGTATATATAGGAGGTAGTGAGTCTCATTTCATATCATATTGTGTATTGTGTTCTCATTGAAGACTGTTGGAGGTATCCCCCTCGAAGTGGATTAGGAGGTTGCCCCCTCGAAGTGGCATATTATTATCAAGTATTTGCAGTATATTTACTAATTTATTCAGATATTGTGCAAGTTGTTTCATTACAGTATCTTCATATCTCAGTCTAAGTATGTAAGAGAATTGTTGAAAAAGTTTGGAATGGAAGATTCAAAACCAGTGAGTACACCTATGGTAACTGGATACAAGTTGAGTAAAGATGATGACTCCCCTAAGGCAAATCAAAAAAGGTATAGATCAATGATTGGAGGACTGCTCTATCTGACTCATACCAAACCTGATATCATGAATGCAGTTGAACTTGTTGCTAGATTTCAAGCTGATCCTAGAGAATCCCATGTTGTAGCAGTCAGAAGAATTTTCAGATATCTCAAAGGGACACTTGATTATGGCTTATGGTATCCAAAGGATAATAACTTCACTCTTCATGCATACATAGATGCTAATTGGGTAGGAGATGTGGATGATAGGAAAAGTACTAGTGGTGGTGCATTCTTCTTGGGAAGGAGATTGGTTTCTTGGATGAGCAAAAAGCAAGAGGTAATATCTTTGTCTACTACAGAGGCAGAGTATATAGAAGTAGCAAACATTGTACTTAAGTTCTGTGGATGAAGTAAATGTTGAAAGACATTAGAATTGTGTTTGAGGAGCTTGTTACAATCTTCTATGATAATTCAAGTGCAATAAGCATCTCAAAGAATCCAGTGTTGCATTCAAAGACAAAGCATATATCAATCAAGTTTCACTTCTTGAGAGAGAAGGTTAATGAGAATGAAGTAGATTGGTGTTTGTTTCTTTAAAGGATCAGATTGCAGATATCTTCACTAAGCCTCTACCCAAGGATACATTTGAGTATCTCAGAGAGAAGTTAGGGGTTATTACCCCTCCTGATCAGAACTAGGATGTACTAGGGTGCATCAGTCTGGTGGAATTCACAGTCATATCTGGTGATCTGGATTGATGTTAAGGAGATACTACTCAGGGGGAGTAGTCAGTATGCAAATTTTGGAGATTAGTCTAAAACAAAAAATGAAAAGATTTCAAATATGTGCCCTTTGCCATTGATGTCAAAGGGGGAGAGAAGTCATGTGAAAAACTAGTTGCTGGTAAAAGGGGGAAGTTGTAAAGAAAAATGGTTGCAGGTGTGATAAGAGAAAGGGGGAGAAGTTCTTGTCTTGATGGTTAAATCAATTTTTCACATCATATGTTGCCATCAATGACAAAGGGGGAGATTGTTGCAAGTAGGTGCCTAAGCGGTGTTGTCATTGATGTCAACATATCCTTGTTGTCATTGATGTCAACTGTATCCTATTTTATTGCCTGGTTAGAAGATTGAAATGTTGAGGATATTGAGAAAATTAATGAAGATATAAGTACACGGACCATATGGCTATGTAGAGGATTGTCTTAAGTAGCTCCAATTAAGATTTGAGAGGTCTGCATAAAGATTTGAAGAAGTTATGGCCATCTTAGTAGAACCAAGTTTTATAGTGTTTAGAAGAGATAGAGTGACATGAAATTGGTCCGGATTGCTCCGCAAATGAAACACTATGATCTGCAGATTTAGAGACATGTTTGGGAAGTTAGTGTGTGTCATCATATCAAGTGGTTCGTGGTTTGGATGTCTGCAAGCAATCTTTCTAGTGTGACAGTCATGGCAGACAGTGTTCTTAAGGTACCAGATGAAGATGCAAATGATTCTATTGATTTAGAGTAGTGCGGATGTTATTTCTGAATTTAATGTGCTTATGGAGGTCTCTAGATTGTGTGCCTGCTGTGTTGGAGGTCTACATTGAAGATTGAGCTTGTTGTTAAAGATTTCTTCCTAGATGCTGTTGTTCTTCCTAGTCTTGGCCGACTGGATGATTCAAGCATGTTGCAGATGATCTAAGAGCAATTCTCTGAAGTGTGGCATGTTGTTGGAAGAAGATTCAAGTCTCAACTATGTTTGGTCGACAGTATAGTGATCTGCGTTAAGTCAAGCCGACCTTGATGTTCATTTGAAGGTTGATGAAGCGTATAAATACTTGTTGATGAGTTGTGGAAATGTGTCCTTGTGTGAAAATGAAAAAATCATAAGAAAGGTACAAAGGTAGAGCAGAAGAGAGGAGAAGCAGAAGAACAAAAGCAATAAAGGATGAAGAGATAGTAAAGAAGTGTTTGGGGGCAGAGTAGAAGTTTTTGTGAGATTTCAATGAGACTGAACCAAGCGTGATGAAGATGTTATTTCTCAATTAAATCTTTCTGTATTAAACATAAAATCCTATAGGCAGTGAACCTCTTTTGAGTAGTGAGATCTGGGTAGTGCACCCGAAGGCAAGTGCCTTCCTATTTCTTTCAAGTACTTTTAATAGGGTACGAATCTTGTAGGTTAACCCCCACCATGGTTTTCCCTAAACTGGGTTTCCACGTTAAAAATCATGGTGTCAAGTGTGTTCATTTGTTTCTGCTCATGTGTTGTTGATTCATGCTTTAATGTTTACATCATTAATCTATTTTAAGTGGTAAAGAAGAATTAATTGCTATAAGTGTTAAGGTTTTGGGATAATTGATTTACCCCCCCTCTCAGTTGTCTGGCATAATTCCAACATCCACATCAGATAGTGTTTTGAATGTAGAAAGTGGGGGTAGATCAAAGGAGAGAGAAAAAGGTTTTGGAGGTCATGGGAAGTCACGAGGAAAATCAAAGAACAAGAGGTCCCAATCTAGAGGATAGAAGGATTGCTGGTACTGTGGGAAACTAGGTCATCTAAAGAAAGATTGCTAGTCTTGGAAGGATAAAGAAGGAGATAAACAAGAAGGCAATAAGGAGACAAATGTGGTAAGTAATAAATTTGAAGGTGATTCTTTGATTCTTTCCCTAGATAATGTTGATGATTCATGGGTTTTAAATTTAGGGGCCTCATTTCATGCTACGCCCCATAGAAGTTATTTTCTTGATTATGTCTAAGGAGATTTTGGGCTAGTTTATTTGGGAGACAACAAACCTTGTCAGATTGTTGGAAAGGGAAGAATCAAGATTAAGTTGTAGAATGGGAATCATTGGCTACTACAAGAGGTAAGGCTAGGAATTTAATTTCAGCAAGGCAGCTAGCTGATGAAGATTGCATAGTTATTTTCAGTGATAAAATTGGAAGGTTTCAAGAGGTGCCTTAATAGTAACAAAAGGTGTGAAAGTAGGAACCTTATATCTTTGTACATGTCATACTATTCCTTCTACTTTAGTTGTTGCAAAGAAAAAGGAAACAGGTTCAAGAATAGTTGTTGCGGGTTCGTATGAAGATACTAAAACAGTTGCTGCAGGTTCTAAGACAACACTTTCACATAAAAGACTTAGACATATGAGTGAAAAAGGTATGAAGGTACTTCATCCTAAGAAAGTTTTACCAGGTCTAAAATGTATTAATATGGATTTCTATGAAAGTTATGTCTATGGCAAACAAAAGAGAGTTAGTTTTCTCAAGGATGGTGTTGGTTTTTTCCCAGACTGGATGCTTATTCCCAAATTTCCCTACAAGGTAGCCATCAGTGATCAACAGGATCTCTGGGCCAGGGGCCAACAGTGTAGGAGATAGACTCTATATTTTATCTCCTCTTCTTCTTTAGGCTCTGCAAGACCTAGGGGGTATTCCCTACTCAACATCCATGAGGATATGCATACAAGGCTGGGATGCTGACAGAAAGCAGATAAGTCCTCCTGTAAGTAGACCAAAACTGAAAGATAAGAGCAAAGGGGCTAGCTTTAGGCCTATTTGCAGTTGTAGACAGAGGACTGAGGATCCTAAAACTAACTCTAATGTCCTAATGGTTGTTTTAGATTTTGATTTGGATTTTAAGTTTGGATGCAAAGCTGGACATGGTTGTAACACAAACACAAAGCAAGATTGGTGCCTATCCAGGGCCTGGAGTCAGTAGACATACACCTGTGAATGATCAGCATGAACAGCTAAAACTGGATTTCAAGGGGATATATGTGATACCTGCCTTACAGATATCTCCCAATATAGAGTGTTAAGTTATCTCTACTTATGGCATCCCTACTGCAGTATACCCTTCCCAATGTTCAACCTGAAAACAGTTTAATCTACCCCTTGAGCAGAAGTTAAAAGATCAGACATTCAACATAGGAATTCTATGCTCTAGAATCTAAACATTACCCAAATATCCAGATTCAGAAGAAGAATACATGCAATACTGGAGACAGAATTAACACAACACATGCTAAGATAGCATTTCTCATATAAGATTAATCTTGAAATCAGTGGGTTCATGCCAAAAACATACAACAAGAGATACATAAACTCACAGGTTAAGCTGTACAGAGCAACCAGATCAGCTTGTTATGAATTACAGAGCCAAAAATCTTCAACTTTCAACAACCATTTTGAGTAACACTTCCTGCTTATAACAGCTAGGTAGTGTACCACAGCAATTAATTACATGGTTGACCAAAAATCCTGCCAGATACACAGTATCAGGAAAATGGTGCTCAAACACTACCAGATTGGCGCCCAAACATGAATGCAGCAGGTAGGGGAGGAGACAGGAAGAAATCTCGAGCCCTGCACCACTGTCCGCTAATGTACACCTTCAATCGGGTACCAGATCCGCCCATACCTCTGCAACCTTCGCCATTAATGGCGCACCAACCCGCGGCCTTAGGAAAAACATCTAACAGTCGATCGCAACCATTTCCCGCCGAGATTCATCATCATGATATTTCGAATATGCAGGATATCAATTATCCCACATGCACCCCGCAGCAACCTCATTAACACTTTATATACTAGGTCATGAGCATATATGATGTTGGTGCTTTTGCTCCTGATGACACTAGTATAAGACTTCATCATCATCATCCCCCAGCAGCATGATATTCTATCGCTTGAAATATCACCCTGACATCAGCATCATATCGCAATATAACCTGCATGATAATTGCCTTCATCCGCACAACCTGATCCATCGGAGGAACATCCTCCTGCTGAGCCTATACCAAAAGTCTGGCCGATGAACATCCTGATGACGTCATCATCATATCTGCCTACTGCGCACCTCCTCATATCCGGATGACGTCATCATCATGTTTGCAAATATCGGGGGATCTCCACAAGATGATCAGTGTTAGAAATGTGACCCCCCCGGACCTTGATGACATCATCATCATATTGACATCAGGATGATATTCGGAAGATAACCGGATATTTGGAAATATCATCCTGATGCACAAATATCAAGTTGCACTGTAGCTCCACTATAAGATCGGGGCGATAGATGAATATGATGATGCTTGAAAAGATCACCCCCACTAGATAATGCACGAAGCCGGCAGGCGGATATCTCCTTGATATCAGCATCATCATGACGCTGGAACAAACATACATCCAGGTGATAAAAAATGAAAATATCACCCCCTCCTTCGGAAATATCATGATGCAGATAGGCAGAGAAATAGATATCACCCTGACGTCAGCATCATCAGGATGACAAAACAACGAACAAGAAGTGATACAACATCAGGATGATATTGACTAAGATCATCCTGACGTTCAAAATATGATGACCCCAGTGAATATCAGGTCATACTTAGAACTCTTCAACAACATCATCAGGATGATCATAACCAAGATCACCCGATGATAAAAATATCACCCCGGCGAAATATCATGAAGGCAGAAAATATGATGACCCCCGCAAGCAACACGGTGATAACTGGAAATATGATGATGATGATGACGACCCTTAAGAAAGAACAAGTCAGGTCGAAACAACTCAAAGAATAACCCCTTCAGAATATCGGGGCAACATCATCATCATGTTTGGGCAAGGTGATAATTGGAAGATCACCGGATACTTGAAAAATCACCTCCGCAAGCAAATCAGGGCGCACTGTAGCCCATCAGCAGGATCAGGATGATATCCAGACATCACCCGATATTGAAATATGATGATCCTGATGAAAAACAAGTCGACAGAAAACATGATAATGCAGACCATCATCGAAGACAAGATGATGATGATGACCTCCTCCTCAGGAAAATATGATGCTGCAGCTGAAAAATGCTGAGGAGGTCCAACACTTAGAAAAATGGGCAAGAAGATAAAGGGTTCAAATGAAGAAACCCCCTAAACATGAAAAATCAACCCCAGGTCAAAATGAGTGCTAACAGTGGCTCCGAATGGGGACGTGCAGGTGAAAGCCTGCAGCAAGAACCAGATCTCTGGGTAGACCAGACAAAAAGCCAAAAAGCACGAGTTGTACAAGGCATTTACACTACATACATATTTTTACAAATGTGCACATCAACAAGTTATTTATGCAAAATAGAACTTAAGGAATTGGCCATGCACAGGCAATTCCAGAACTTCACCATCTAGGGCCTGGAGGAAATAAGAATCCTCCCCATGAGTATTGCAAACCTGATATGGGCCCATCCATAAGGGTTCAAATTTACCATGTTTACCCTTTTCCTGACCTTTAGCATTCCAAATGAGCACCAGATCATTGACTTGAAACTTCCTTTTTGTAGTTCTCCTGTCAAACTGATATTTCACATCTTGTTGTCTTTTGAGATTGATCTGGTGGGCTTTCCTTCTGTTTTCATCCAATGCAACCAGCTGATTCACTCTTTCTGTCATGGAATCTTCAATCTCCTCATCATTTTCCTGAATGAATCTGTAAACTGGTAGGAGATTGTTTATGGGCAATCTAGCTGATGCACCATATACTAGCTCAAAAGGTGACTTCCCAATAGCCCTTTTCACTGTCACTCTGTCAGCCCATATTGCTAAGTTCAATTTTGAGTCCCAAGCTCTCTTATTCTTGTCCAGTATCCTCTTGATAATTTTCATGATGCTCTTATTGCTTGATTCTGCTTGACCATTTCCTTGTGGGTGATATGGTGATGTATATGACAGATTTATCCCATATCTGTTGCAAAAATCAACAAATTCACCTGATCTGAAGCACATAGCATTATCAGTGACTATCTTAAATGGTACTCCAAACCTGATGATGATGTTTTCTAGTATGAAATCTGTCACCACCTTACTTGTAGCTCTCTTAGTTGGAATGGCCTCAATCCATTTGGTAAAGTAATCAGTTGCCACCAAAATCCAATTGTGTCCCCCACTTGATTTGTCTGCAATTTCCCCTATGAAGTCAATTCCCCATTGCTGGAATGGAGCATCCACAGTTACAGTTCTGAGGGGTAAAGCACCATCATATTTCAGCTTTCCTAAGAATCTTTGGCAAGGGTCACACTTCCTCACTAACTTTTGTGCATCTGAAAAGAGAGTGGGCCACCAATATCCTGCCCTGAGAATTTTATGAGCTGTTGTTTGGGCAGTATAATGTCCACCACACAATCCTTTATGCATATCAATCAAAACATTGTTAGCCATATCCTCATCCACACATCTCAGCAGCACACCATCAGGGTTTTTCCAGTATAACTCACCTTGAACAATAACATACCTGATTGCATGTAACTTTAAAGTCCTCTTTTGACTGTCACTGAAATGGGAAGGACAATTCAGATTTTGCAAGTAGTAGATAATATCCTTGTACCATTCAAATCCTGATACATTTACACTCTCATCTTGGACTGCATTAACTTGGCATGCTTCCAAGTTTGACTGTGCCATCATCTTGGCTAATCCTTGTCCTCTTATCAACTTAGTAACTTGTATGTCTATGTTGAACTCTTGCAGCTTGTTTATCCATCTGCACCTTCTTCCAGTCACCTCCTGCTGAGTGAATATGTCTTTGACTGCTGCATGAGGTACATATGCAATTATATGTGATCCTACCAAGTATGGTCTGAAACTTTTGATGGCCCTGACAAGTGCATATGCCTGTTTTTCCATAATATCATACTTCAACTCAGAGGCCTGCAAGGACATACTGAAGAAAGTGATGGGCTGTTCAAAACCATCTTCGTTTTTCTGTAGCAAACATGCAGCAACAGTATGAAAGGAAGCAAATGAAAATACTTGGAATGGCCTAGAAAAATCAGGAGATTTAAGAACAGGGGCCATCTTGATTGCCTCTTTGATACTCTGAAATGATTCTATTGCTTCCCTTTCCCAGTTGACAGTTGCATCCTTCTTCATCATCTTGGAAATGTTCCTTGTGGTTTCTGCAAAGTTGGGAACAAATCTCCTAACAAAATTTATCTGTCCAAAGAAGGACTGAACTCCTTTCACAGTTTTTGGCATTTGAATTCTGTCAATAGCCGCCACTCTCTCTGGATCTATCCTGACTCCATCCTTGGAAACAATATGTCCCAGAAGCTTTCCTTCAACTACTCCAAAGGCACACTTCTTTGGATTTAAAGAAACACCATACTCTAGTGCTCTTATGAAAATCTGCTCTAGATGCAAACAATGCTGCTCTTCTTTCTTTGAGTAAGCAGTCAGGTCATCCTGATATACAGCCAGGATTGAATCAATCAGCCCTGCAAAAGCAACATCCATTGCTCTTTGAAATGTAGCACCTGCATTTGTTAGTCCAAATGGCATTCTAACATACACATAAGTTCCCCATGGAGTGGTAAAGGCAGTTTTATACTGTTCTGATTCCTTTACCTTCACCTAATTATATCCTGAAAATCCATCCATCATGGATAAGAGTTCACAACCAGTCACTCTCTGCAACATAGCTTCCATATTAGGCAGTGGATAGTTATCCTTTAAAGAGGATACATTCAAGTTCCTGAAATCAACACAAAGCCTAATATCACCATTCTTTTTTCTGACTAGGACAAGGTTAGACACCCAAGTTGAATGTCTGATTGGCACAATTATTCCAGCTTCCCTGAGCCTTTTGAGTTCTTCTTGCATCTTGGGAGCTAAGGTAGGGTTAATAGGTCTTTGCTTTTGTCTAAATGGCTTAGCTCCAGGCTTCAATGGGATCTCATGCTGGAATAAATCTTCCCTATAGGCTTTTAGGTCCTCATATGACCAAGCAAAAACATGTTTATACTTTTTCAGTAATGCAATCAGCATATTCCTAATGTGTGGTTTGAGCTGTTTACCAATGTATACCTTCTGAGGGGCCTGAGATGTCCCCAAATTTATCTCCTCCAAATCTTCCTTATTTGTGGGAGATGCCCTTGTGACCATTTTATCTCTACTGTCAAAAGCTCTTTCCAAAGCTACCAACCCTCTAGGGATTTTATTAGTCTTCAATTGAATTATCTCTTTTCCCACAAGAGTTTCTTTTCCATCTACAGTCTCTACAAAAGCTTGGAAATCAATTTGTTGATCCTCATATTCATCTATGCAGTGCAAAAATTTCAACAAATCCCTATCATCATTAAACACTTGCCAACTGCATATATTTTCTGGTATTGCAGGCCTAATTTTAACTTCTACATTTGTAACACCTGACAGAGTGATGTCATCTGGCCTTATTGCAACATTGGCTAAGAAATCAGCCATAACATTTTTTGACCTCTCTACCCAGCCTATTGAAAATGCATCAAATAATTCAATAGTATCCCAAACAGCATGCTTGTATTGTTTCAGTCTTTTATTTTTTGTAGCATACTTATCTCTAATTTGGGATACAATCAGCTCAGAATCCCCAAATACTCTTAACATCTTAATTCCATGTTTGAGAGCAATATTTAGGCCTAAGAGTAAAGCCTCATATTCTGCAATATTGTTTGTGCAATCAAACCTCAGCAAGAAAGAGAACTTGAGGAGCTTACCAGTTGGAGACAGGAAAACAACTCCAGCTCCAGAGCCTTCTTTTGCACAAGCTCCATCAAAAAACATGGTCCATAAGCCTTGCTGATCCAGCTCTTCAATGCAGACATTTTTCTTTTTATCTTCTGTATCATCTGAGACAACCTTGAAGTTATCACAGTCAGTGTCTACAAAGCATACTTGTTCATTTGCTTCTTGGTCTTCCACTGTCTCTGATGATCTTTGTTCTCTGATTAGCTTAACATCCCTACCATTCATTGGAATCATGGCATATGACAGGTCCAGCTGCATACTTCCACCAATTAGTGCTGCCCATCTTCTTGACAACAACATACCATACTGTGGCTTGATGTCAACCACTGTTATATTCATTTTATATTTCTTTTCAGGAAATGCTGCCAGTTTGAAATCTACATCCTTCATGATTCCAATAACTGGTACCTCTCTGGCATCCATAGCATAACATTTTCCACATGCCTTGTCAATTTTTAATCCAGTTTGTTGCATGATGGCCAAAGGCATGACATTTGTAGATGCTCCAGAGTCAAGCATACAATTTCTAATTATTTTTCCATTTATAACCAGGGAAACATAAAATGGTTCCACCTGTGAAGGACACTTTGTCATAGTCACTCCTAAATAGACTTCAGGAGTCTCATCTTCTTCATTACACATGATATGTTTCTCACCCTGGGTTTGAACATTTTGTTTAGCTTGAAAAGGTACCCCTGAGATTAGGGATATTGTCCTATTCTTGATCTCTTCCACTTTCATGAGTTCCATAAGTGGAACAGAGACCTTTACCTGAGAGAGGATCTGAGCTATATCAAATGGAGCACAATTTTGTATAACAGTTGTAGCTTGCTCCACAATCTTGCTTTTATCCTGAGCTGATTTAGCTTTCACTTTCATAGTTCCCTGATCATCATTCTTATCTTGGGAACCTTTACTTTGATCTTCAGCCTGAGGGATTTTGTTTTCTGGTCCTTGAAATTCATGACCTGTTCTGTGTCTAAAGTTCTGTTTATTATTTACCCACTACCTTTTTTGTGGTTCAGTTCCTTTATGACCATGCATTAGCTGACCTACAGAAATATCTTCTGGCTGATGTGGGCTGCCTACTTGATTTTTACCTCTGAGATTGTAGTTGCTTTTGACTTGAGCAACTGCTGCAGCTGTGAAGGCTCTAATTTCCTCATCAGAAGGTCGTTGTAAGTTACTCAGAAAATTGTGTGAGTTCTGAGCATACACATAGTTATCTTCATTATCTTCATCATATGGGAACTGTTGGCAGGCCTGAATTTGATGATCTGTATTCTCATCAGCATCATAAAGAGTGTATCCATTGCCTATGGACATCATATTAACATCATCATCCTGCACATGATGTGGCTCATTGCATTCATTACAAGATGTAGCATTATTATACAGGGATTGAGCAATCATACACTGTGACTGTGAATGTGGCATCTGACAAATTATACACCATGGAGCATCATCAACAATATTTATAGCTTTCTTTAGTGGATCAGGAGTTTCTTTGACATGTTGAGCCCTCTGATTTGTGTTGTTACGTGGGAATACAGGCTTACCATCATGCCAATTGGTGTTATAAGGCATATCATGTAATGATGGCCTCTTTTCCTGCCTTTGATAGACTTGCCTATCAGGACCCATCCCTTTTTCACTTCTAGCTAATCTATAGCTTAGGTCCTTAACAACATTTGCCAATTTGTCTATCTTATCTTTAGGGGCAGATGTACTACCTTGAGTGTTCTGAGGCTTGTTTGGATTCTGCAGAATTTTTATATCATCCCTTCTATTTGTCTTGCCCGATGCTTTCCTGTTGTTTTCAATATTCACTGCAATTCTGAAAGCATCCCTGAGAGTAGCAGGACCTTTATCTCTTAATCCATATGCAGTTTTTGCATCAAAGGCATTGATATACAGAATTATGCACATTGGTTCATTTGGCCTCATGTGGTGTGGCAATTTGTTCAACACTTTAGTAAATCTTGCATTAAAGTCTGCAACCTGCTCATTTGACCCTTTAGTGATACTAGTGAACTCATTTACAAAAAAGCTAGGGTTAGTTTTATCACCATATTGCTCCTTGAACATCCTTTTAAAATCATCCCATGATGAAATACTCCGGTCAGGCAGATTCCTGTACCATTCTCTTGCCTCATCTATTAAGGATTGCATGAATGACTTCATGAAAACATCCTCATGTTCAACCTCAAAGTTATCCATGACATTTTGAAAGGCCTTTAGATGATCTTCTCCTGACACTGTGTTGTTTCCTGAAAATTTAGGCACTTGCAGCCTCAGATGCTTATCAATGGGGTTAGGATACCCAGGAATACCATCAAACACCAGCTGCCTGAATCTATCTAGCTGCATGGGCTGTCTGTTTAGCTGATTAACATTAACATTTCTGTTTGCATTCTGGTTTCCTGCATTGTTCAGTGGTATCCTAGCATCATTCACATTTTGTCTCTCATCATGATGCTGATGTTGCACTTCATATCTTTGCTGATGTCTCTGCACATTTGCATTCTCTAGGGTAGGAACTGAATCATTTTGGGCAGTTCTTAAGGCTTGCACTTTCTGCTTCATATCATCTTTGATTTTCATGGCTTGTAGATATTCTAGTTCTGCTCTTAGACTTCTGATTTCTTCAGCTAACTGTTCATCCTTAGGTCTGGAGGTAGATGGTCTCATACCATTCTGGTCATCATCTTCATCATCCCTCAGAGACTCTGCCTCTTCAAACCTTTCACTTGGGTCTAGAAAAGGGCGTTCTTGGAACACCTCTGACCTCATTCTCATGCTACCACCCTGTTGCCTCTCATATGCACCTTGAATATCAGCTTCTGCATTTGAAAAGTAAGGCACATGCTGTCCTGATGGCCTAGGGTTATCTTGTACATCATCACCTTTTCTGGGGGAACTCTCATGACTAACTGAGACAGCTCCTTTTCTTCTGTACATCATTCTTCTTGTTACTGGTAACTCTTCAAATAAAGGATTTTGTTGGGATCTTCTCCCCTGCATATAAATTTTACTTTGACCGGTTGGGAGATTACTTCGGAGTCGCCACCTATTACTAGGAACTGTTTTCTTCTGAAAACCAGGGTTCTTTCACAAGGTTCCCCAGTGGAGTCGCCAATTTCTGTTGGTTTTTTCCCAGACTGGATGCTTATTCCCAGATTTCCCTACAAGGTAGCCATCAGTGATCAACAGGATCTCTGGGCCAGGGGCCAACAGTGTAGGAGATAGACTCTATATTTTATCTCCTCTTCTTCTTCAGGCTCTGCAAGACCTAGGGGGGTATTCCCTACTCAACATCCATGAGGATATGCATACAAGGCTGGGATGCTGACAGAAAGCAGATAAGTCCTCCTGTAAGTAGACCAAAACTGAAAGATAAGAGCAAAGGGGCTAGCTTTGGGCCTATTTGCAGTTGTAGACAGAGGACTGAGGATCCTAAAACTAACTCTAATGTCCTAATGGTTGTTTTAGATTTTGATTTGGATTTTAAGTTTGGATGCAAAGCTGGACATGGTTGTAACACAAACACAAAGCAAGATTGGTGCCTATCCAGGGCCTGGAGTCAGTAGACATACACCTGTGAATGATCAGCATGAACAGCTAAAACTGGATTTCAAGGGGATATATGTGATACCTACCTTATAGATATCTCCCAATATAGAGTGTTAAGTTATCTCTACTTATGGCATCCCTACTGCAGTATACCCTTCCCAATGTTCAACCTGAAAATAGTTTAATCTACCCCTTGAGCAGAAGTTAAAAGATCAGACATTCAAAATAGGAATTCTATGCTCTAGAATCTAAACATTACCCAAATATCCAGATTCAGAAGAAGAATACATGCAATACTGGAGACAGAATTAACACAACACATGCTAAGATAGCATTTCTCATATAAGATTAATCTTGAAATCAGTGGGTTCATGCCAAAAACATACAACAAGAGATACATAAACTCACAGGTTAAGCTGTACAGAGCAACCGGATCAGCTTGTTATGAATTACAGAGCCAAAAATCTTCAACTTTCAACAACCATTTTGAGTAACACTTCCTGCTTATAACAGCCAGGTAGTGTACCACAGCAATTAATTACATGGTTGACCAAAAATCCCGCCAGATACACAGTATCAGGAAAATAGCACTCAAACACTACCAGATTGGCGCCCAAACATGAATGTAGCAGGTAGGGGAGGAGACAGGAAGAAATCTCGAGCCCTGCGCCACTGTCCGCTGATGTACACCTTCAATCGGGTACCAGATCCGCCCATACCTCTGCAACCTTCGCCATTAATGGCGCACCAACCTGCGGCCTTGGGAAAAACATCTAACAGTCGATCGCAACCATTTCCCGCCGAGATTCATCATCATGATATTTCGAATATGCAGGATATCAATTATCCCACATGCACCCCGCAGCAACCTCATTAACACTTTATATACTAGGTCATGAGCATATATGATGTCAGTGCTTTTGCTCCTGACGACACTAGTATAAGACTTCATCATCATCATCCCCCAGCAGCATGATATTCTGTCGCTTGAAATATCACCCTGACATCAGCATCATATCGCAATATAACCTGCATGATAATTGCCTTCATCCGCACAACCTGATCCATCGGAGGAACATCCTCCTGCTGAGCCTATACCAAAAGTCTGGCCGATGAACATCCTGATGACGTCATCATCATATCTGCCTACTGCGCACCTCCTCATATCCGGATGACGTCATCATCATGTTTGCAAATATTGGGGGATCTCCACAAGATGATCAGTGTTAGAAATGTGACCCCCCCGGACCTTGATGACGTCATCATCATATTGACATCAGGATGATATTCGGAAGATAACCGGATATTTGGAAATATCATCCTGATGCACAAATATCAGGTTGCACTGTAGCTCCACTATAAGATCGGGGCGATAGATGAATATGATGATGCTTGAAAAGATCACCCCCACTAGATAATGCACGAAGCCGGCAGGCGGATATCTCCTTGATATCAGCATCATCATGACGCTGGAACAAACATACATCCGGGTGATAAAAAATGAAAATATCACCCCCTCCTTCAGAAATATCATGATGCAGATAGGCAGAGAAATAGATATCACCCTGACGTCAGCATCATCAGGATGACAAAACAACGAACAAGAAGTGATACAACAACATCAGGATGATATTGACTAAGATCATCCTGACGTTCAAAATATGATGACCCCAGTGAATATCGGGTCATACTTAGAACTCTTCAACAACATCATCAGGATGATCATAACCAAGATCACCTGATGATAAAAATATCACCCCGGCGAAATATCATGAAGGCAGAAAATATGATGACCCCCGCAAGCAACACGGTGATAACTGGAAATATGATGATGATGATGACGACCCTTAAGAAAGAACAAGTCAGGTCGAAACAACTCAAAGAATAACCCCTTCAGAATATCGGGGCAACATCATCATCATGTTTGGGCAAGGTGATAATTGGAAGATCACCGAATACTTGAAAAATCACCTCCGCAAGCAAATCAGGGCGCACTGTAGCTCATCAGCAGGATCAGGATGATATCCAGACATCACCCGATATTGAAATATGATGATCCTGATGAAAAACAAGTCGACAGAAAACATGATAATGCAGACCATCATCGAAGACAAGATGATGATGATGACCTCCTCCTCAGGAAAATATGATGCTGCAGCTGAAAAATGCTGAGGAGGTCCAACACTTAGAAAAATGGGCAAGAAGATAAAGGGTTCAAATGAAGAAACCCCCTAAACATGAAAAATCAACCCCAGGTCAAAATGAGTGCTAACAGATGGGAAGTAAAAGAAAGATGAAAAGTTGGAGCTTGTGCATACAGATGTATGGGGACTAGCTCAGGTATCTTCTCTCAGTGGCTCTCGGTATTATGTT
The DNA here is from genome assembly GCA_027924645.1 of Cunninghamia lanceolata. Taxonomy (NCBI): domain Eukaryota; kingdom Viridiplantae; phylum Streptophyta; class Pinopsida; order Cupressales; family Cupressaceae; genus Cunninghamia; species Cunninghamia lanceolata. The sequence continues at coordinate 2,472,987 of BSBN01001053.1, read as the reverse complement.
ACATTCATAGATGATGCAACTAGGAAGGTTTGAATTTATTTCCTTAGACATAAATCTGATGTATTTGAAACATTTAAGAAATGGAGAAGTTTGGTTGAGAATGAGACTAGTAAAAGATTAAAATGTCTCAGATTTGATAATGGTGGTGAGTATTGCAGCAAAGAATTTGAGGATTATTTTTGCTTTAATGGAATTCGTAGGCAAAAAATGGTTCCAAGGACTCCACAGGAAAATGGAGTGCCTAAGCGCATGAATAGGACAATAATGGAGCATGCAAGGAGCATAAGATTGCATGTTAGGCTGCCTTTAAACATGTGGGCAGAGGCTATTAATACCGTTGTATATTTAATTAATAGAGGTCCTTTAGTTCCTTTGGGCTATGGTATTCCAGAGGAAGCATGGATAGGTAAGAAGGTGAGTTATTATTTTCTCAAAACCTTCAAATGTGAAGCATTTGCACATGTAGATTCTAAGAATAGAACCAAGATGAATGCAAAATCAAAAAAGTGTATCTTCGTTGGATATGGAATTGATGAATTTGGTTATAGGGTTTTGGATGTTGAAATCTAAAAATTGTGAGAAGGGATGTTGTATTAAATGAGAAGGTGTTGTACAAAGTTTAGTTGTAGTAGCATGGGAAGAAAGAAAAAGGATTATGTGGTGCTAGATGATACTCTAGATAGTGATGTTCCAGTGGTTCCTCATGCTCCACAACAACAACAAGAAATACCACAAACTCTAGTCAAATGGGTTTATAGGCTGAAAGAGGAAGATGGAGGTATGAAAAGATTTAAAGCCAGGTTAGTTGTGAAAGGATTTGTATAGAAAAAAGATATTGATTTTGATGAGATTTTTTCTCTGGTTGTTAAGATGACTTCTATTCTTATTGTTTTAAGTATTGTGGCTGATGAAGATTTGCATTTGGAACAGCTAGATGTGAAAACTACCTTTCTCCATGGTGATTTGGAGGAGGAGATATATATGGAACAACCATAGGGATTTGAGGTCAAAGGTAAGGAGAAATTTGTGTGCAAATTGAAGAAGAGTTTATATGGCTTGAAACAAGCACCTCGGCAATGGTATTTAAAATTTGATAGTTTTATGGCTAAACAAGACTACAACCAGTGTAATTCTAACCATTGTGTTTATTTTAAGAGGTTGGATAATGACAACTACATTATTTTTTGTTTATATGTTGATGACATGCTTGTAGCAAGGTCTAACATGGATCACATAAGAGAGTTAAAACAATAGTTAGCACAATCATTTTCTATGAAGGATTTGAGGGCAACAAAACAAATCCTTGGTATGAAAATTTGCAGAGATAGGAAGAAGAGAAAATTGACTCTATCTCAGGTTGATTATGAAAGGAAGCTAGATGTGTGGAAATTGCTTCCTACACTAATCTAATGAGGGGAGGAGAGTGCAAATTCAATTTTATCCTTACTATTATAGCAATTTTAAACTCACTCATAGAGATATTGTAGCAAACACATAAACAAGAAACTATGATAGAAGAAGAGAGACACAAGATATATGTGGGGAAAACCCTTATGGGTGAAAAACCCCACTCCAAAACACAGCTCAAATGTATTCCGTAAACAATGAAGGTTACAATACAACATAGAACCAATGCTCTTGTAGGAGTCTTTGACACTCATATCTGGAGATGTTTTAGTAGCATAACAGTACCTATCAAACCTGTAGTACTTCTCCTCTCTAAAGCACCTGTTTATATAACAAATACAAGGCAAAAATGGCTCCACATTGGGATGGGCATCCAACATGGCCTCATGGCCCAAAACCCATGCCTATGGACACTTGTCCAACACTGTAGGATGCTCCTAACACTTGTCAAGTCACCCCATCTCAAGGAGGTCACCTATTTCCAAAATGGGCTATGACAGATGCTCTTACGACTCTTACAACCGTCATAGAATCTGTCATAACTGTCATAACTTACAACTGTAAGAGAATCTATCATACACATGCTATAAATAGCATATTCTCTTACAACATGTCATATTCCACCTTGGGGTGCCCAAAGATGCTCTTTGACACATGTGTTCACCTATCAAAGAATCTCCTATTTCCAACTCTTAGATGTCATAACTTTGTCATAGGAATCTGTCATGACTGTTTCGGTCAATATTCCCTTACACAACATCTAAGATGCTGACACATGGCAAAATATTGCTACCACTAAGTGGGATGCCTATCTCCTCATGTGAGGACAAAATTATATGTGGTCATATGCCATGTAGGATGACACATCACCGTGCTAACTCCCACAATATGACAACATAGGATTTGCATCCAATTAATACAATAGTCAATAAATAAATAAATACAATGTAAAAATACAAAGAATTACCAAGGTTGAGACACCTTAATTCCCAACATTCTCCCACTTGTCAAACACCTTGTAAGAGCCAATAGAATTAACAAGATTTAACTACTATAGGCCGAGAGGCCCATACACTCCAAACACCATATGAACTTCTCTATGCCCACTGGCTTCGTCAATACATCTTCAACATTCTTCAACGTATCTACCTTCTCTAAATTTACCTTCCCATCCTCTACCATGTCTCGCACGAAGTGAAACTGTACATCAATATGCTTTATTCTAGCATGGAAAGTTGGAGTCTTCGCAAGGCAAATCGCACTCTTACTGTCACAGCAAATTGTAATATGTCCTGCATCAACACCAATATCTGAACACAATCTCTTAAGCCAAATAGCTTCCTTGCAAGCATGAGTTTCTGCCATGTACTTAGCTTATGTAGTGGACAAAGCAACCACAGGTTGTCGCTTACTCATACAACTAATTGCACCACCAAACATAATGAACACATAGGCACTGGTGGATCTCCTGCTATCAATGTCACCTACCCAATCAGAATCCACAAATCCATGAATACAAACTGAATGCAGAGGTCCTCTAGTATTACTGTGATAGCATATGGAATACTTAGAAGTACCCCTCAAATATTGAAACACTCGCTTAACTACATCCCAATGTACCCATCCAGGATTAGCCATAAATCAACTAAGGACTCCCACTGCTTGGGCAATGTCTGGTCTTTTGCACACCATAGCATACATCAAACTACCAATAGCACTAGCATAAGGTACTCTGCTTGTGTCCTCCACCTCACTAGGAGATTTTGGACAATCATTAACAGACAACTTTGTCCCCAATGAAACAGGAACACACACTGGTCTACAATTTGCCATGCTGAACCTATCCAACACGGTCTTCACATACTTTCTCTGGCTTAACCAAAGTTTTATGTTAGCTCTGTCTATTTTGATTTCCATTCCCAGAATGTACCTGGCTGCCCTGAGATTTTTCATCTCAAGCTATGCTGACAACTGAGACTTCAAATCAGAAATCATATTCTTACCATTCCTAATCAACAACATATCGTCAACATATAATGCAATAATGAGAATACGGTCATTGTCAAATTTGTAATACACACAATGATCAGATTTTGATTTCAGATATCCAATTGATAACACAAAGGCATCAAACTTCAAGTACCACATCCTAGGAGACTGCTTCAAACCATACAAAGACTTCTTTAACTTGCAAACCAAATTTTCTTTACCTTTCTCTATGTAATGCTCTAGCTGTGACAAGTAAATTTCTTCCTCCAAATCACCATGAAGGAAAGCTATCTTCACATCCATCTATTCTACCTCTAAGTCATAAGAAGCTACAAGAGATAACAGAAAATCAAATGGATGTCATCTTTGCAACGGGAGAGAAAATTTCACCATAATCAATTCCCTCCACTTGTGAATACCCCTTCGCAACCAATCTAGCCTTGTACTTTTCAACACTGCCATCTGCACCAAATTTCTTCTTGAACACCTATTTGCATCCAACAGGTTTCCATCCATCAGGCAAAGGCACCGAGTCCCATGTTTTATTCTTCTCCAAAGAAGCCATCTCATCCTCTATGACCTCCTTCTAGGAACTTACATCTTTCATGCCCATAGCCTCTTTCACAATTATAGGCTCATCAGTGTTAGTAAGTAAAGAAAAAGTCCAAGTAGAATCAAGTAATGAATAACCAAACCTATCAAGTTGCTTTCTTGTTCGTGTAGACCTCCTCAATGGCTGAGGTTGAGGTTTTGCTTCTTCTTCTGAGCTTTCAGAGCTGCTAGAGCTTTCCTCATCATCAGGTCTCATAGGGTTTGTCTATTTAGTCTTCTTAGGGGTAGAAGGAAACTGAACTGCATCTTCTTTCCTTTTTGTTTGCTCTAGCTGTAGAACAATAGAAGAAGGTGTTAGCTCTCTGAAGATAACACTTCTTCTATACAACACTTTTTCAGCCACAAGATCCCAAAGCTTGTATCCTTTCACACCGACACCATAGCCAATGAAAATACATTTAACAGCCTTGTTCTCCAATTTATATCATTTCTCCCTAGGCACATGTGCATATGCCTCACAACCAAAAACACGAAGATGTCTAATTGAAGGCTTCTTACTAGACCACACCTCCATAGGTGTCTTACCAACAAGAGCTAATGTAGGAGACCTGTTTACCAGGTAGCAAGTAGTGGCTATAGCTTAAGTCTAAAACTTTTGTTTGAGGCTTGTTCCACTAAGCATACTCCTAACCTTCCCCATCAGTGTCTTGTTCATCCTCTCTACAACTCCATTTTGTTGCGGGGTGTATGGATTTGTCTTATGTATTTCAATCCATTGCTCTTTGTAGAACTTATTAAACTCTGCTGAACAAAACTCACCACCGTTGTCAGTTCTCAAACACTTAATCTTTTACTAGTCTAATTTTTAGCAAAGGCTTTAAACTCCTTAAACTGACTAAACACTTCAATCTTGCTTCTAATAAAATAAACCCATTTCCTTCTACTGTAATCATCTATGAAAGATACAAAATATATAAATCAAAGGAACATTAACTAGACCAAACACATCAGAATGAATAAGATCCAACACACCAGAAGACTTGTGAGGACTAGAGTAAAACTGAACATGGTTTTGTTTTCCATATACACAATGTTCACAAAAGTCAAACTCCAGATTACAATCATTTAACCCCTCAATGAGGTTTTTATTTTTTAGGGTTCTAAGACCCTTCTCACCAATGTGGCCATATCTCAAATGCCATAACATAGTCTTTTCAGTAAGAAAGCTTAGCTTCCATAGCATGTGCACTACCATCAGAACTAGTTACAATAGATTTCTTCACTGCTTATTTAGATGTTGGGGATGAAGTGACTTCAAATCATTTCTTTGAGTCAGAAGAACTATTGCACTATGTAGTACATGAATCCAGCTAAAACAGAGTACCTCTCCGAGTACCCTTCACAAGCACCATAGATCTTCTAGTCATCTTGCATCCATCCTTCGAAAAGACAACTTGCACACCTGCATCATTCAACATACTTACAGAAAGTAGGTTCTATGCAAGGCCTGGAATGTAAATAACTCTAGTGATCTCCTTCACTCATCCATTAGGGAATTGGATTGAGACTCTTCCATGACAAACAATCTTCAGATGAGACTCATCAACTAGGTACACTCTTCCACCATCAAACTCTTCATACTTCGTGAACCAGCTTCGATGTGAGGTCATGTGGAATGATACACCAGAATTAATCAACCACACATCATCAGATGCATGGGTGGCCAGGGCTGTGATGAAGGCATCACCATCATCTTGTAACTTGTTAGAATCTGAATCAAGGGCTGTCTTCTTTTTCTTTTTCTTTTCTTCTTTGCATTCCTTTTGGAAATGCCCTGTCTTCCCACAATTCCAATAGAGAGCCTTGGACTTTATAGGAGATTTAGATCTCCCATGGGATTTGGATCTACCCTTTTCACCTTTCTTGTCCTTCTTCTTCCCTTTCTCTTCGAGTCTTCCATGAACTGCAAGAGCCTCTTTGGCTGATTCAGATGTCTTCCTTTGCATTTCTTCATATAATAGCGAGGACACCACATCTTCCATCTTGAAGGTGGTAGTGGTGCTTCCAATAGCCATGACAATATGATCCCATGAATCTGGCAAAGAACAAAGCAGGGTCATACATCGATCCTCCTCCTCCATTTTCACACCCATAGATGTCAACTATGTAATGATGATGTTGAAAGCATTCATGTGGTCCACAACAGATCTTCCATCTTCCATCTTTAGAGTGAACTTTTTCAGAAAAATTCTGTTCACCAGGGACTTGGCCTGATAAACATCACCCAATTTCTTTCAAAGATCTTTCTTGCTCTTCTCCTCATGGACATTCAACAGGATAGAGTCAGATAAACAGAGTCTTATGAGACCCTTAGCCTTCAGATCTTTAAGGTCCCAATCAGCTTGTGACATTACTATAGGTTTTACACTAGATACGATTTCCCATAGGTCATGATCAACAAGTAGGTCCTCCATCTTGAGTTTCCACAACTCAAAATTAGTGCCATTAAATTTCTCCACCTCTAAGCTTTTAGATGTGGTTTCCATCTCCTTGCTATAACAAGATATAGAATGATCTGCACAACACTCCCACTCAACCTAAGATTAGCTCAAAAAACCCCTACCTAGTAGCTAGAACCAAAACTAGCCAGGCTCTGATACCAAGTGAAAGGAAGCTAGGTGTACGGAAATCGCTTCCTACACTAATCTAATGAAGGGAGGAGAGTGAAAATTCAATTTTATCCTTACTATTACAATAATGTTAAACCCACTAATAGAGATATTGCAATAAACACATAAACAAGAAAGTATGATAGAAGAAGAGAGACACAAGATATACGTGGAGAAAACCCTTACGGGTGAAAAACCCCACACTCCAAAACATAGCTCAAATGTATTCCGTAAACAATGAAGGTTACAATACAACACAGAGCCAATGCTCTTGTAAGAGTCTTTGACACTCGTATCTGGAGATGTTTCATAGCATAACAGTACCTGTCAAACCTGTAGTACTTCTCCTATCCAAAACACCTATTTATATAACAAATACAAGGCAAAAATGGCTCCACATTGGGATGGGCATCCAACATGGCCTCATGGCCCAAAACCCACGCCTATGGACACTTGTCCAACAATGTAGGATACTCCTGACACTTGTCAAGTCATCCCATCTCAAGGAGGTCACCTATTTCCAAAATAGGCTATGACAGATGCTCTTACGACTCTTACAACCGTCATAGAATCTTTCATAGTTGTCATAACTTATAGGTGTAAGATAATCTGTCATACATATGTTATAAATAGCATATTCTCTTACAACATGGCATTGTCCACCTTGGGGTGCCCAAAGATGCTCTTCGACACATGTCTTCACTTGTCATAGAATCTCCTATTTCTGACTCTTACATGTCATAACTTTGTCATAGGAATCTGTCATGATTGTTTCGGTCAATATTCCCTTACACAACTTCCAAGATGCTCACACATGGAAAACATATTCCTACCACTAAGTGGGATGCCTATCTCCTCATGTGAGGACAAAATTATATGTGGTCATATGCCATGTAGGATGACACATCACTATGCCAACTCCCACAATATAACAACATAGGATTTGCATCCAATTAATACAATAGGCAATAAATAAATAAATATAATGTAAAAATACAAGGAATTACCAAGGTTGAGACACCTTAATTCCCAATAGATTATGTTGAAAAGGTGTTGCAGAGATTCCATATGGGGAATGCAAAAGTTGTCAGCACACCTTTGCCTAGTCATTTGAAACTGACTAAGGAGATGCATCCTAAGACACAAGAGGAGGAAGAAAAAATGTCCAAGGTACCATATGCTTCAGCTATAGGAAGCTTAATGTACGCCATGGTATGCATGAGACCAGATATTGCACATGCTATAGGAGTCATAATAAGGTATATGAGTAATCCTGGATTGGAGCATTGGAATGCGGTAAAATGGATTCTCAAATATTTGAGAGGTACATCCACTAAACACTTATGTTTTGGGGGCTCTAATATTGATTTAGCAGGTTATGTAGACTTAGATTTGGTAGGGGATATTGATAGCAGAAGGAGTACTATAGGTTATGTCTTTACTGTAGGTGGGACAATGGTGAGTTGGATCTCTGGGTTGCAAAAGGTGGTTGCTTGATCCACCACGGAGGCAGAGTATATAACTACAATAGAGGCAAGCAAGGAGATAATATGGCTGCAATTTTTTAGGGAAGAATTGGACAAACAGTAGGATAACATTTCTTTGTTTACGGATAGCTAGAGTGTCATACATCTTGCAAAGAATTTTGCCTTGCATTCAAAGACCAAACACATATAGTTGAGGTATCACTTCATTCGATCGGTGTTGGATGATGGATAGTTAAGGCTGGAAAAGATACATACAGATGAAAATCCAACAGATATGTTTACAAAGGTAGTGACAAGGAAGAAGCTGAGCTCCTCCTTAGCTTCGGTTGGTCTTCAAGATTGAAAATAAAAAATTAGAACAGTAGCATCCAGGGTGCTTATTTCCAGTGGGAGCTACAAGGTCAACGGTGTTATGATTAGTCTCCATGTGGGAGATGATATGGTGTGGAGTCTAATCAGTCTCCAAGTGGGAGATTGTTGTTATATGGAGCCTAATTAGACTCGAAGGTTAAATTTTCCCCACTTTTATCGATGCGGTTTTCCCCCAAATTATTTAACGGGGGTTTGGGGGCAGCGTCCCCAAGATGGGGTCAACGGGTAGTACCCCTTACGGGGTCCAAGGATAGTGCCCCTGGTGCGCTCCTTATCGTAGTACAGGGCGGGGTCAAGGGGCAGTGCCCTGAAACCTCAAATAATTTTTATTATTTTATAAAGGCGTCGAGAGTTAATTTTCTATTGGCTAACATAAAAAAACTCTATTTTGTAACCAACATAAGGCTTGATAAAAACAGCTAAGGGTTAGGGTTTCCATTGAGATATTGTATTGTAGCATTTGTAGTGGTATTGAGTTGCAAGGATTGATGGTTGTAATTGGTTCAATTTGCTGGATAATAATATTGGACTCTCTGTTGGTGGATGTAGCTCGAGTTTGGGTGAACCACGTTAAAATTATCTCTCACTGTTATTATTTCTATGTATTTTTCATTCCTCTATTTAATCTTTATTTGCATTTAATTGATATCTTCTGCATGCAATTCCTAACAGAATCCATCTTCAATATAACAACTCAAGCATGGAAGCTCTATTTTGATGGATCATATACATAGCATGGGTCAAGAGCAGGCATTTTGTTGGTGACACCACAAGGAGATACCATACCAAAATCATATAGAGTATTATTTCCTTGCACTAACAACATGGTGGAATATGAAGCATTGGTCATTGGTCTCAAGATGGTTGTAGAATGGAAAGTTTGTGAGTTGCATGTTTATGAAGATTCACAACTAGTCATCAATCAGGTAAATGATGATTATCAAACCAAGAATGATAAGTTAATACCTTACAAGCATATGGTAGATGACTTCAAAGAGTATTTTGTTGTGATTTCTTTTGAACAAATACCCAGAGTAGAGAATAAAGCTGCAGATGCCATGGCAACCATTGCCTCACTCCTAGATATACCTGAAAATCAGTCGCATTATGAGTTCTTAGTGGAGCCAATGTCTACTCCTACATATGATATCCCTAAAACACAAATTATATGTCACATAGTATGATCTAATTCCCCTTTGTATGGAAACATCTATACCTATCTAAAAGAAAACACATTGCCACCTGGCCTATCCAGTAATCAATGAAGAACTTTTATTCATCAAGCTGCTCACTATACCATAATTGCCAATACCCTTTATCGATGAGGTCTTGATGGTACTCTTCTTAGATGTACAAAAAGTGAGGAATATCAAACCGCCTTAAGAGAAGTTCATGAAAGTATTTGTGGAACACACTCTAGTGGTCCTAATTGGCAAAGAAACTCATGCGTATGGGATATTATTGGCCAAGTATGGAAACAGATTCTTATCATTTTATCAAAAAGTACAAGAAATGTTAGATCCATGGAAATCTCATGCATGCACCGGCACAAGAACTACATCCTTTAATGACTCCTTGGTCTTTTTTCCAATGGGAACTCAACCTTGTGGGCAAGATCCATCCCTCTTCATCTAACGGTCACAAATTCGTAATAACTAGCACTAAGTATTTCACTAAGTGGATTGAAGTCATATTGGTACAGGAGCACCCCTTTGAAATGAAGAATAAGTCTAATTATAGTATGTTTTTAGTTTATGATGTAATAAGGGCCATTGGACCAATTCTTATGTTTTAAGTCAATCTAGGATTGTGTGTTGACAGTTGTAGTTTGTTATGCTAGCTGTCCTCCCAGCCGCTGGGAATTGAGTCTGTACTACTCGAGAGGAGTAGTTATTTATGCCCTAGATCAGTTTGTTTAGACAGCATAGTTCAGTATTGCATATGAAAATAGAGACATTGTGTTAGATTTGACAGAGTAGTGTTGTGCAATGAGACTGTGAAGTCAGATAATTATATGCATATCTGATATTGAAATAAAGAAGATCCTGTTATTTCATTTGTCTGATTTTCGATCTATCTGTGTAGTCAATTTTGATTTTGTAGGTGAAATGGAATCATTCATCAATTCCACCGGTTGATTCTCTGAATTGGTGGAATGGGCATGTACAATAGTTTAGTTTTCTTTTTTGTTTTTATGTTCATGCATTTCATGTTTTTGGGATTGATTTGTAGCATGCTATGATCTATCCTAGCATCCTCATGTGCTAGGGTTTGAAGGATAAAATCTAAGTTAAAATTGCCCAGGAAACAAATCAGCTCGACCTCAGGGTTTTCGGTGCAAATTTATGAAAGCATCGGCGTGAGAAGGACCATCGGGTTGAGAAATTCGCATTGAGCCGACAGGGGCACTTTCAACGATCAGGGTGACAATTACGAAGTGCTGCCGACAAAGAGTATATTGGCATGAGATATGCTATTGGTGGAGAAGTGAGATGTTTCGCTAACGGTGTTAGTCACACCGATGAGTGAGGTCTGAAGGCTCATCAGAGTGGCCAAAGGTATCGGCATAAGGTTGTTTGGTGTAGCCGATGTTATATGTCACAGCGACAAGTGCGAAAGGAAGAGTGGATAGTCCATCAGGGAGAGTTGGTGAAAGTCTCAGCGAGAGAAGAAAGCATATCAGCGTAAGGTTGGATATTGGTGAAGGAGTTTAAAGTTAGGCCAATAGTCATAGTATGGCCGATGGTGGAGTTGACATTCAGCTTATTGGAGTGACAAGGGAGATCGATAGGAGTCTTAAGGTCTTCGCCGATAGTGGAAGTCTTGCCGATAGGCAACTTAATCGATGCGAAGGTGTCGGCGAGAATTGGTGGAAGTCTTAGCAAAGGAAGGCTTATCGGTGTAAGTATACGCATCAGGAGATAGACAGAAAGCCACACCGACAGTATTAGGTCTTGGCGAAAAGGAGTTTGGCATTGGTGAGACGACGTGTGTCAGAGGGACATAATCCTCGAAGGCCGATGGGTTAAGTGTTGCCGATAGGTAATGTAGTCAATAGAGGTGATTGGTAGCAGAGGTAAAGAGAACCCGTTCAGTAAGTTAGGGTTTGCATGTTTTGGTGTGACCTCAGTCATCAGAGCGAGTCAGTGTGGAGAGCTCGATAGGCACTATCTTACTGATAGGCACATAAACGAAATACTCATTGGGGTGAGATGGGTATCGGGGTGACCGTTTTTGAAGATGCTGATGGATATAGTTTGATCAATGGGATATGTCAGTAAGACATTTGAACAACTCTTGCTGATAATAATAAAACATCAAGTTCCACCATTATTACACGTTTCTGGCTGTGGCTCTACATCAAAGTGGTATTAGAGTGAAGGAGTATCTTTTGGGAAGATAAGAAGACGGTAAGATGTCGGATGAAGAAGGAACATCAGAGATTCTAGCAAGGATGACCAACGCTAAGTTGGCAGTTCTGGTAAAGAAGCAGATTGCAGAGAGCATTGTTGTAAAGGCTCAGAATCAGGCATTGAAAGATGAGTTGGAGAAGTTGAGGGACAGAGTAGGTTCTGGTAAAGAAGAAGATAGGGAAGAAGAAGAGATCCCTAGGTGGAACGAGGAAGATGTTCCTGCAGACCAGAGACCCTTGATTAATGCCCTCAAATCCATGGAGAGAACCATGGATGTGAAACTGGATTTGCCAGTGTTTACAAGAAAGATGGATCCTAATTCAGTGATGGAGTGGATAGACTCCTTAAACAATTTCTTTGAGACAGAGGAGATACCAGAACACCAGAGGGTAAAGATAGCCCAATCAAAAATGAAAGAGGCTACATTAACTTGGTGGAATTTTATCGAAGATGATAGAGTACAAGAAGGAAAGCATAGAGTTGCTACATGGAAGAAGATGATGGCTTTAGTGAAAGAAGCCTATGTTCCATTGGATTACAGCATCCAATTGCATCAAAGGAAACAAAATTTGAAGCAAAAGGAGCTAGATGTCAGCTCATATACAGAAGAGTTCATGAAGCTTTGTGTCAAGACAAAGACAAAAGAGAGTTAGGAAGAAAAGGTAGCTAGATACCTTAATGGATTGAGGTTCAACATTTAGGAAGATTTGAATCTACATAACCCAGATACAGTTCAGAAATGTTTTCAGTTGGCATTGAAAGTGGAAGAGAAGTTAAAGAGAAGATAAGAACAAAACAATAGGGGAAGAGGAAAACAGCAAAGAGGTGGAAGAGGTCCTTTCAGAGGCAGAGGACATGGATTTGGATATCAGGGAGAATCCAGTCATGACAACAGCAAGGGAGATAATAGTCAAAACTAGAGAGGAAGTTACAATCAGCAAGAAAACTTCAGAGGCAGAAGACCTTTTAGAGGAAGATCTTAGGGCAGATGATCTATCAAATGTTATAACTATAATAAAGAAGGCCATATAGCCAGCAGATATCTAGAAAAGGCAACAAGTTCAATGGGAGAAAGGAGAACAAATCTAATCCAAGAACCTGATAGTCAAAGTGCAACAAGCTCAAACACCTTTAAAAGTGTGAATGCTCCTGACAATTATGGATATCCAGAGAGTGGAGAATCTCTGATGATGATGAGAATAATGACCACCATGAAGGTACCTAACAAAGAACCCCCACAAAGAAAGTCTCTTTTCAGAACCACATGCAAGGCAGGAGGTAAGGCATGTAAAGTTTTAATTGATTTTGGTTCTATTGAAAATTTTGTATTTGATGAAATGGTAACAAAGCTTAAGCTTAGAAGATTGCCTGACCCATCCCCATATAAGGTCTCATGGCTTACCCAAGGGCAGCAAACAGTTGTAGAAGAGCAGGCTTGGGTAGAGTTTTAGATTGGAACATATAAAGATAAGTTGTTGTTTGATATCACCAAGATGGATGCTTGCCATCTTTTATTTGGAAGACCATGGTAGTATGACTTGAAGGCATGCCATGATGGTGTTAGGAACACCTATACAATCACCAAAAATGGTACGATGATAGAGTTGATCCCACGAACAGAGAAGGAGAAGAAATCAGAAGGAAAACAATTCATGAAAGAAGTAGTAGCAGAAGATGCAATTGCATATGCCCTAATTCTATGTCTGACAGTGAATAAAGAATAGCAGCAAGAAGGCAAGAAAGAGAAGAAGCAGAGGTTCATAGACCCAGCTGTCCAAGAGCTATTGGATAAGTATAAAGGCATCATCTCTGATGGAATGCCAAGATCCCTACCACCTGTAAGGGATATCAGTCGTTGCATAGATCTAATCCCTGGATCTACACTTCCAAAAAAAGTAGCATACAAGCTAACTCCAGAATAGAATGCAAAAGTAGCAAGACAAATTGAGGAATTGTTAGACACAGGTCTGATTGGCAAAAGTTTAAGCCCATGTGCAGTACCAGTTGTACTAGTACCAAAGAAAGAAGGCACTTGGAGGCTTTGCATAGATTCTAGGGCTATTAATAAGATAACAATCTGGTATAGGTTTCCAACACCTAGGATAGAGGATTTACTTGACTATTTGGGAGGTGCTAAGTATTTTACAAAAATAGATTTGAAGAGTGGTTATCATCAGATCAGAATTAGGCCAGGAGATGAATGGAAAACAGCATTCAAAACCAATGAAGGGTTGTATGAGTGGAAAGTTATGCCTTTTGGTTTATCTAATGCACTTAGTACTTTTATGAGATTGATGAATGAGGTTTTGAGAGAATTCATGGGAAAATTTGTCATAGTATATCTAGATGACATTCTGATTTTCAGCAACACAAAGGAAGAACATCTCAGATATATAGATTTGGTTCTCAAGAGGTTAAACGAAGAGAAGCTGATGATAAATTTAGATAAGTGTTTGTTCATGCAAGAGGAGATCACATATTTGGGTTTTGTCATTTCACAAGGAAAGCTACAAATGGATAAGGAGAAGGTGAGTGCCATATTGTCTTGGCCATCTCCAAGGACTATGAATGATGTCAGAAGTTTCCATGGGTTAGCAACCTTCTACAGAAAGTTCATAAGAGGGTTTAGTCATATTTGTGCACCCATGCTTGATACTATAAAAGGAGGACAAAAGTGCAGATTTGCTTGGACTAAGGAAGCAGATGATTCCTTTGAAACATTAAACAGGAAAGTGGCACAGCAGCCAGTCCTTGCACTTCTAGATTTTAACAAAAATTTTCAGGTAGAATGTGATGCGAGTCACATGGCAATTGGAGCAGTACTCAGCCAAGAAGGTAGGCCAATTGCATTTTTTAGTGAGAAGCTCAATGATGCTAAAAAGAGGTATTCATCATATGATTTGGAAATGTATGCTTTAGTCCAGTCACTCAAGAAGTGGAGGCATTACTTGATGCCAAAAGAATTCATAGTATTCACAGATAATCAGGCTCTAAGTTTTATCAACAGCTAGGAAAAGTTGAACCACAAGCATATGAAATGGGTAGAAACTTTACAAGCTTTTACTTTCACATTGAAGCATAAGAAAGGAGTCAAGAATAAGGTAGCAGATGCCTTGAGCAGGAGAGCTCTAACAGTCAACCAGATTCAGTTGGAAAGTGTTGGCATTGATTCATTGCAGACCATGTATGATGTTGATGAAGATTTTGGAGAGATATATCAGGTATGTACTTCTTTTGGAGATAAATATCATGCTGAATTCTCTGAATTTCTAATCCAGGATGGATTGTTGTTCAAAGGTGGACAGTTGTGTATTCCAAGGTGTTCTATGAGGTTGAACATCATTAAATAGAAACATTGTGGAGCTATGGTAGGACATTTTGGTTTCGATAAGACTCTTGATCTTGTCAGAAGACATTATTATTGGCCTAAGTTACAATCAGATGTCAGAAAATTTGTAGACACATGTGTGATATGTCAGAAAGCAAAAGGGAGATCCACTAATGCAGGTTTATATCAGCCATTACCCATTCCCTCCAGACCATGGGAAAGTATCAGTATGGATTTTGTGTTGGGTTTACCCAGAACTAGAAAGGGATATGATAGTGTTTTTGTTGCAGTGGACAGATTCAACAAAATGACACATTTCTTGCCGTGCAAAACCACTGTTGATGCTTCATATATTGCCGATTTGTTTTTCAAAGAAATAGTAAGAATACATGGATTATCATTAAGCATAGTGTCAGATAGAGATGTGAAATTCATTGGTCATTTTTGGAGGACTCTTTGGAAGAAACTTGGAACAAATTTGTCTTTCTCATCCGCATATCATCCTCAAACGGATGGATAGACTAAACTGGTAAATCGTTCCTTAGGGAATTTGCTCAGATGTTTGACAAGACAGCATGACGACAAGTGGGATAATATCCTATCTCAGGTAGAATTTTCCTATAATGATACTGTCAATAGGAGTACAGGGAAATCGCCTTTTCAAATAGTGTATGGTATGCATCCACGAGGTATTTTGGAGCTAAGAGCTCTACCTACAGGAGATTCTGTTAGTGCAGATGGTGAAGCTTTTGCAGAAGCCATAAAAGAGGTACATGATCAGGTTAAAAACCAACTCCAACAAACTACCTTAAAGTATAAGGAGTATGCTGATAAAAAGAAGAAAGATGTACAGTTTGATGTTGGAGATTTGGTATGGGTTCATTTGAAAAAGGAAAGACTTCCTAAAGGTAAATATACCAAACTCATGTAGAGGAAGATTGGACCATGTTAGATTTTGAGAAAGCATGGACAGAATGCTTATGAGATACAACTTCCTTCTAATCTTGGTTTATCACCTATATTCAATGTATGTGATTTAACTCCATACAAGCATAATCCGGATGAAGAACAGGAACTACTACAGGATACAGCAGTTGATGACATTCCAAAACATGATCCACAATAGTTGCAGAAGATTTTAGACACATGCGTGATCAAGAAGACCCAGAACAAAACATATTTGGAATATTTGGTGGCTTGGCAGGGCAAACTTGATTCTGAAGCAATTTGGATGACTCAAGAACAAATCAACCAAAATGGTTCAGACCTACATACTCTCATCACAAGTGGACTTGAGATTTCTTCTTCTGGGGAGTATGGTGCAAGAGCACCCCTTCAAAATGAAGAATAAGTCTAATTATCGTATGTTTTTAGTTTATGATGTAATAAGGTCCATTGGACCAATTCTTATGTTTTAAGTCAATCTAGGATTGTGTGTTGACAGTTGTAGTTTGTTATGCTAGCTATCCTCCCAGCCACTTGGAATCTCCTAGCTGCTGGGAATCGAGTCTGTACTACTCGAGAGGAGTAGTTATTTATGCACTAGATCAGTTTGTTTAGATAGCATAGTTCAGTATTGCATATGAAAATAGAGACATTGTGTTTGGATTTGACAGAGTAGTGTTGTGCAGTGAGACTGTGAAGTCAGATAATTGTATGCATATCTGATATTGAAATAAAGAAGATCCCATTGTTTCATTTGTCTGATTTTTGATCTATCTGTGTAGTCAATTTTGATTTTGTAGGTGAAATGGAATCATTCATCCATTCCACCGGTTGATTCTCTGAATCGATGGAATGGGCATGTACAATAGTTTAGTTTTCTTTTCTATTTTTATGTTCGTGCATTTCATGTTTTTGGGATCAATTTGTAGCATGCTATGATCTATCCTAGCATCCTCATGTGCTAGGGTTTGAAGGATAAAATCTAAGTTAAAATTGCCCAGGAAATAGATCGGCTCGACCTTAGGGTTTTCGGTGCAAATTTATGAAAGCATCGGTGTGAGAAAGACCATTAGGTTGAGAAATTCGCATTGAGCCGATAGGGGCACTTTCACCGATCGGGGTGACAATTACGAAGTGCTGCCGACGAAGAGTATATCGGCATGAGATATGCTATTGGTGGAGAAGTGAAATGTTTCGTCGACGGTGTTAGTCACACTGATGAGTGAGGTCCGAAGGCTCATCGGAGTGATCGAAGGTATCGGCATAAGGTTGTTTGGTGTAGCTGATGTTATATGTCACAGCAACAAGTGCGAAAGGAAGAGTGGATAGTCCATTGGGGAGAGTTGGTGAAAGTCTCAGTGAGAGAAGAAAGCATATCGGCATAAGGTTGGATATCGACGAAGGAGTTTAAAGTTAGGCCGATAGTCATAGTCTGGCTGACGGTGGAGTTGACATTCAGCTTATCAGAGTGACAAGGGAGATCATCAGGAGTCTTAAGGTGTTCACCGATAGTGGAAGTCCTGCCGATAGGCAACTTAATCGATGCAAAGGTGTCGGCGAGAATCGGTGGAAGTCTTAGCAAAGGAAGGCTTATCGATGTAAGTATACACATCGGGAGACAGACAGAAAGCTATGCGATAGTATTAGGTCTTGGCAAAAAGGAGTTTGGTGTCGGCGAGACAGCGTGTGTCAGAGGGACATAATCCTTGAAGGCTGATGGGTTAAGTGTTGCCGATAGGCAACATAGTTAATAGAGGTGACCGATAGTGGAGGTAATGGGAACCTGTTCAGCAGGTTAGGGTTTGCATGTTTCGGTGTGACCTTAGTCATCAGAGAAAGTCAGTGTGGAGAGCCCAATAAGCACTATCTTGTCAATAGGCACATAAACAAAATACTCATCGAGGTGAGATGGGTATCGAGGTGACCGTTTTTGAAGATGCTGATGGTTATAGTCTGATCGATGGGATATGTCAATAAGACATTTGAACAACTCTTGTTGATGATAATAAATCATCAAGTTCCACCATTATTACACATTTTTGGCTGTGGCTCTGCATCACATACCCTTAACCAATGTCACAGACACACAAATTGCCTCATTTATTCTAAACTATATCATTTGTCGTTATGACATTCCTTTATCCATTATCACTAATAATGAAAGACCTTTCAAAAATTAGGATATCAAAGAGCTCTATGACAAGTTCCATATCCAACACCATTTCTCCACACCATACTATCCCTAAGGAAACAGTCAGGTAGAGGCGTCTAATAAAACAATCTTGAAAATATTAAAGAAGATAGTCAATGATGCCAGCTGTGATTGGCATGTATAGTTGAGTCTCGCTTTATGGACCTATCATACCAATATCCGCACACCCATAGGTGCAACACCCTATGCCTTTGTCAATGGCTCAGAAGCAATCTTGCCTATCGAGGTCGAGTTACCATCTCTATGAGTATCATTAAAGGGATTAATAATCGATGAAGAGTATCAAGTTTCTAGACTTCACGAGTTAGAATTGTTGTAGGAAAGATGGAAAAATGCTTTTAATCACCTCAAGGCCTATCAGCAATGGATGTTAAGAAGCTACAATCATAGAGTGAAACCCAGAGTCTTTCAAGTTGGTGATCTAGTTCTGAAGGAAAATCCCAGAAATCAACAGGATAGAGAAAAGAAAGGCAAGTTTGAACCAAATGGCTTGGTCCTTATGTAATCATTATTGCTTATGGATCAGGAGCATACTAGTTAGCAACATCAGAAGGTGAGTTGTTTGATGATCCCATCAATAGTATGCATCTTTGAAAGTTTTATACTTAAAAGCCCTAGTGCAAGGGAACCAAAAAAAATGGTGCAATAAAAGCAAATGATGAAAACCTAGAAATAAGCACTATTTGTGATAAACCTACTTCCTCCATCTTTTAGAATTTTAGTTTTCATCCATCTTTTCTTCTGCATCCATCAAAATGCATAAAGATACTTATCATGGCTTGTTGCTCACTTGCCTTTACCGCCTTATCAAATAAGGTTATTAATCTAATCCTTCATCCATCTTGTCATCTATTGCAACTCCATCATCAGTATCATTGTCAAACTACATCACCTCTGAGCTATCATGTAGGCAAGGCCATCATTAATGAGCCCCTAAGGCTTCCCACCCACCTAGGTCTTAGGTCCACATGGTCTAGCTAATTGAACTACGTTGCCTCTGTGCTTTCACATAGGCAAGGCCATCATCGATGAGCCCCTGAGGCACTAGGTCAATCCCTTAGGGCCTGTCACATTGAGTCTCCCGTCAGTTCATCCATATGTTTCATCCATAATAAGTAGATCCTTTACTTCACCAGGGGAAAAATCTTAGACCTAGTTATAGAATTGGATTCTTAAATGCCACAATCCAAAGGATAACAATTCAGATCGCAATACTATCTCCAGACAACACACAACACAACAATAAGCTTTTAAACAAAATCTTGGCCCTAGGACATTAACCTATATTAGACAACAATGTGCCTAAACTACCGGGATTATTTTATCTTTTATGGCAAGAAAACATATCTATGGAAAGAAGATTTGATGGTTGTTATAAGTGTAAGTCTTATGTCTTGATTTTCATTATCATGTTTTCTATGCTACTTGAGGATGTCCAAGACTAGAGAAGCTATGATGGGGCATGATTATTTCATTTGTTTGTTTTTTGTGGGTTTATCTTTAGTAATGTGAATACTTCTCTAGTGACATGATTAGCAAATGATCATTGAGGACATTATGGGTCTGAGCATGAAAAGGTACAATCCTTGTTTGTTGATACATGCAAGCAGTACTCAAGTCATCTCGGTTCAATTATACCTAGATGCCTGTATTAACTTGCTAAATCAAAATCCATGTAAGAGATACTCAGATTATCTCAGTTTAATTATACCTAGATGCTTGTATTTCCTTGCAACATTTTAAAAGCTCAATGATGAAAACAAGTACTTTAAATATTTGTATACAAGATGACTAGACTTCATTTGTACTTATTAGGATTGCATTTCATTTCATTTATAAGAAATCCATAATTAAAATTTTCCAAGTGGCTTAAGATCCAAGTCCTTTCTTTCATTTCATCCAAGTTATCCATTTATCCAAGTCCTTTCTTTCATTTCTCCAAGTTATTTTATTTTTACAAGTCATCTATTTATCATTCCTCTAATTCTTCTAAGTGATCTTTTATTCATGATTGAGTATAATTGGCATAAAAAAAAAACTCATTATCATTGTGCATAACATAGGCATGTCAATCATAAGATCATATCATTTAAATGCATTATCTAAAAACATCTGGATCATTCATTATATCAACATACATTTCATACATAACTTTATCATCAAAAATCAAAAACATAGATATCATTGTCATAGCATATCCATATTATGTCATCATACTTAGTAAAATTAAACATCATGTATTGCATTTAAGAATCATCAAAATATGCATTAAGTCATCATAAATTATAAGCATATAGGATCATTACTCATAACATTACACATAGATATAAGTCATCATGTGAATCATAGAAACATCATATCCTAAATACCATGCATATCATAGAATCAACAAGTTAGAATCATCACAATAGAAGCATAATCATAACATCAATCATATAGACAACATCCATCCATAGTGCACATGCATATAGTCCATTGAAACTCATATTTATCATCATCATCAAAAATAAATGTCCAAGTATACAATGATATCATGAAGTGTATCTTGAGCTATCAAAAATAATGTGTATACAAAATGATATAAAATGATGCATGTCCCAAAGTGTCTATGAGGTACTGCCTCCAGAAGGTGTTGGATAATGAGGTTGAAAACCTGAAGGTCCTATCCCTGGTGGTCCTCGAGGAGGTGGTGGCCCATAACCCCTCCACTCTCAGATAATGTCCACCTAGATTTAATATGTGAACTAGGGTGGAAGCTACCTGCTCTCTACTCTAGGGGCACCATTCGCTCATACAGAGATCTCCAATAAAAAATCTCATGTCCAGTGCAAACCATCTCTGTAATAGTCTATCCACTAGGACCTTGTGCTACATTTTGTTGCACCTACTAAAGTAGGGCCTTTGCCCTAGTGTATCTTTGTATAGAGGTATCCTACTCTAAGGTCACTGCCCTCACATCTCCCTACAGCTGGGTAATCTGCCCATGCATCTAGCCAATTTTCCCCTGCATCTGGCCAATCTATCCCTGTAGCTAAGCCACTTGGGATTGTAGTGCTACCACATCCCCATCACTATATCCCTGTACTAGAATTTGTACCTATGCCTAATCTTGTGCCTGATCTTGGGACTGATCCTGTACTTGAGGCTGAGGCTGTATCTATGGTACCCTCGACACTCTCTACTAGACCCTGCTCTATCCACCTCCATCATCCCCTCCACCTCTACAACCTCACTATCATCTCCTCCTCCATGGTGCCTCATCCTCCTCATCCCCATCCTCCAATTGAGGAGCTAGCTCTCCAGGTCTAGAGTACCTCAGAAAGGGATGAGTCATAAAGTATGTTAAATAATCTGTTGTCATCCCAGCATCTACAATATCACGTTGTAAATCCCAAGTCTGATAGGGAATCTGTAGGAAGTCAGCTCAAGCTTGCTCATATAATGCAACTAGACCCCACCATAGACGTTCCTTGTGCATCCAAGCAAACATAATAGTACCCTGGGGCATCCCTTGGACCCTGTCAAACTATCAGTACACATGAGAAACAATAAGATGCTCAAGAATATAGGGTGTCCGCCCTATCGACCATCATGTCTGAAATAAAAAAGGTAACTCAATCTCATCATCATCCCATGCCTCGCACTCTATGTAGGGCCGCCAGTCCACTAAATCCGCATTGTCCAGTGCATGTGTCCAGTACTCAAGCTTTCCCAGCTTGGGCTAGGAAAGGTTGCCCTCATAAATAAAAGCATATGGTCAATCCCTGCCTCTCACTCCCATGCCTATAGGCCATGTAACTGCTATATGGCCCCATGTCCATATCTTTAATAGAGAGACCCCAGTAGATAAACTAGCGGCACCATCATATACAAACTGATGTAAGTCATGATATAAGTGAGCTAGTAAGCAAACACCCCAGGAAAAGCATGTCCCCTCACATGCCATCCTCTCCAAGGTCCTCCCCCATCTAATGGCAAATCCATGTGATCTCCTGTTAGGGTAGATCACGCCTACAACCAATCCTGCTAGTATCGACGGTAGGGGCTCGTAATAATCAACCATATCTGCCCAACTGATTTCTGTCCCCTCAATATCCTCATCATCAAAAACTCGGCGGCACTCCTCCAGTCTAGCTGCTACATGTGGCTCATACTCCACCAACTCCCCATATATCATAATCCTCAAGATCTGGTGCACATCCTCCAATGTCACAGTCATCTCTCTAGTAGGCAAGTGAAATGTACAGTGCTCACTATCCCATCTCTTAGCTAGAGCAGTCAGCATACCAAGGTTTTCTCAAATCTTGGGCATAAAGGTCACATACCATAATCTAGTAGACCCTAGTACCAAGTGATTAGTCTCTAATAAGTCGAGTTCTAGCAACTATGTCAGGGGAAATCTCTCCCAAGACATCATCACATCCAGCTCATCCTACAATCAATAACATAAGCATGTTAATCAAGCAACCAACGAAGCTGCATATCTATCAAATATATCAAAACAATTACTTACCTATCCTATCATCTCTTCTGAGATTCTATCAATCTTGAAGATCACCTATCAGTTGGCCAACATCGATCATGATGCTAACTCAATCAACTCACTAAGTAAATGACCTTTTTAAAATCATATGCACAACTTTATCAATCAAAAGTGCAACTTCATCATGTATGCGTAGAAATAAATTGTATATGCACCATTTCAAAAGTGCAACTTCACAGTTTCCATTGCCTTGGTTCTCTATGTTATACATAGACTAAATTGTAGGTAGGTACATGAAGAATTCTTAATTGTACTGACAGGTCCATGCTAGTAGGAGTGCCTATTTTCTCCTTTGCCAAATACTATCAACTATTGGTAGAGCCCTTGCTATATGTTGTCCTTTTAAAACACTTTTTGATTTGGTTTTGTATCAAGTGGAAAATACATTTTAAAAAAGTGATGTTGATATCGTAATTCATATTTTTTTTGAAAGGATCAATTCTAATTTTAAAATATAGATTTGTAACACCAATATCTAGGGCATGGATATTTTTTCATAATTTTTTGTTGCATATTTTTTTTAATTAATTTTTGAAGTGAGATTAATTATAATTTGGACATAGGTTTATGTCGTAACACATAGCTTTTTGTGTATGTATCAAAATCTAATTTTTTTTTTTTTGTTGAAACAAGGACATCAATACCTAGGGCTCACATATTTTTTAGAATTTTTTTTCTCTATTTTTTAATTTTCCCTCTTGTGTGGAATAGAAACATTGTTGTTCGGTGAAAAAATTATGTTCATTAGAAAATAGAAAATAAATATAATAATCAAATTAAATTATTAAAATTATACCTTTTGGAAAGTGTATACAAAGGGTTACATATTAAAAAAATATAATTTATAAATGACTTCAATTGACCCCCCCCCCCCCCCAAAAAAAAAAGGTTAATCAAAGTTGGTTTTATCAGCATTTTGATAGGTGCAGAGGAAACTCCATCGAGGGTTTAATTTAAGACTATGAGGGTTCTATTGAAGGGGGTTTTATCTAACTCCTTTCAATTAAAACCCTTTAGATGGAACCCCTCAAGGCTTAAATTATTAATTTTTCTAAAAAATATATGATTTCAGGGAAAAGTCAGGATGTCACATAAGTGGGACACAATATTGTGGGATAGTCCCATGCTAGTAGGACTGCCTATTTTATCCTTTTCCAGCTACTATCAATTATTGGTAAATCCCTTGCTATATGTTATCCTTTTAGAACACTTTTTGATTTGGTTTTGTATATAGTGGAAAATGGTGGGGTACAAAACACATAAGATTAAATTCTTTATAAACACATCTTTACTGACTCACCAACCCATGTTGGCTCACATTCACCACACTTGGAATCTTGATCCATGTATTATCCATGAGGTTGGTTGGATCCAATGGTGGAATGACACCATCAAACAAACAATCTGCTTCATGCAAATTTATGCCCACTACTTGGCACTATTTTGTTGCCGCTCATATGAGGGCACCACCTCAGAGTCTGCCATTTCATTGTTGAGTTGGAGGCACTATCATTTTTTTACTCTTTGTAGTTGTGCATTGCCCATCTTTGCTAGAAAAAGCAAATTGTAGATAATAATATAGCCCAAGGAGCTTAGCTGAAATCTTTCTTTCATTGGCTCAAAATTAGGGATAAAGTATCCAAAGAATTCTTTTAATTCCTTTGAGCTTGCCAAGTTTCTTAGAAAATCATGCATGCTAGAGAAGGCTATCAAGTCCTCTCTAAACTTCTTGATATTCTCCAAGATTTGTTTTCCATTATCAACAAGTTTTCTAGGTGTAATTGCCTTCCCTAGAAGTTGACAAAAACCTTCAATAAATGTGTGAGTGTGGTACCTTTTAGGCTTTCCTTTACAATGGGCCTACTAATGATAAATCTCTCACTTTGGTAGTTCTTCATAAAGTGGCTTTTTCTATGGCTAATGATAAAGCCCCTAGCTATTGTAACTTTCTATGTAAATTCTATAAAGCCTTATGGGATATTGTTGGGATTGACCTCTTCTAGGTTTATATGGAAGCATTTTCAACAAGTTCATTAGGTACTATCATAAATAAAGGCAATATTAAATTCATAACTAAGGCATGCAATCTTTGAAGAAATATACAATTGGAAACTAATCATGTTGTTGAATACTTCCTACAAAATCATAGCCAAGGCCTTGCACTTCATATCCATCATTTGCTTTCACTTATTATCCACCCAAAGTAGATTAGTTTCATCAAGGGTAGATACATCCTAGACAATATCATTTCTATTTGGGAAGACATGGAATTGGCTAGGCACTCTTAGTAGTAGGCCATTTTCATAAAAAAAAGACTTTACTAAAGCTTATGATTGAATTGAATGACCATTTATTTTATCCATGCTTTAGGCTCTTGGATTTAGCCCCAATTTCCTTTGGTTCCAAATGCTCTTTGTGGATGACTTGACCTATCTCACCATTAATGGTCAATAGTCCTCCTCCTTTGGGCTCTTCCATTCCATTCACAAGGATGTCCTTTGGCTCTAGTTCTATAGGCTCTTGTAGTGGAAGGTTTTGGCTACTTGCTTTCCAATGTGATATCACAACAAAGGGTTAAAGGTATCTCTCTTCCCAATGCCCTTCTTGATCTTGTTAATGGTCATTTTTCTAATGACTCCTTTCTCACTCTCTTGGAAGAGCCAAATAATGTGAGTCATGCCTTGCAGTGTTTGAACACCTTTTGCCTTGCCTCTAGCTCTAGTATTTAATGAAATAAGACACAATGCTATCACCAATCCTTCTTGCCCAAACCCTCTTGGCTTGATTCCTATGGTTGGAAATGGATTGACCATGGGGAAGTGTTTAGGTTTCTTGGTATTACATTTTCTTTCTAATCCTCTTCCACTAGAATCTTTGGCAAGTTGTGCTCACTCACATTGAGAAAAAGATGCACTTTTGGATTGCCAAACCACTTTCCATTATTGGAAAATTCTAGATTTGTTCCAAAGTTCTCATTGCTACTCGTGTATTATTCCTTTTTCTAGCCCCCCTCCAAAGCCTCCTACTAGAAGTTGGAAAGATTTCTCAAAGACTTTATTTAGGTCACCTCAAAGCAAGGAAAATGATTTCATTGAGTTGCCTTGGAATTCTATTGCCTTCGTCATGAATCTAGTGGTCTTGGTTTAATTGATACTTACATATAGGGCTTGACATTATGTGCTAAGTGGATAATATAGGCCTTGGATAGTAATGAGGTTTGGAAAATTATCTTGAGGCATTATATTGCTTCTAGTGTCCCTCATGGATGAGAACCCTAACAAGGATTAGGCTTTCATTCGATCTTCATCTAACGGAACCTATACAAATTCAAGGTATTTTTTTTGCTAGAAGTATATGGTAGGCTTGGAAAGCCATCAAGTTATGACTTATTTGGAATGGAAATGATTTTAGGGATAGAATCTCTATCACCTAACAATATATTTGGTGATCTCTTGTGATCACTTTTAGGATCAACCCCTTGCCAATGTTCCTTGGGTTCATGCTTTAAGATTTTACAAGCGTGGGATTTACACTTTTTCAGACCTCTTCTCCAAAGCCACTAAGAATTGGCTTTCTTATCTAGAATTTAAAGCCAAATATAGGCTTGGTAATTAGGACTTTGAATCATTTCACACAATTTTGGATTTGACAGCTCCTGATATGGTTCACAAGGTTAGAATCTATTGCATCAAACTTTGGTGGAAGGATTGGAAAAGGTATCTTGATACTCCTTTTAGGAATTACAAGCCCATTAAGGGATATTCTTGGCTCTCTCTCCTCACCTGGATCCATGGTTCTGAAACTCAATGTTAGGTAGAATCTTCAATCCACTACTATGCAATGACACTGTAGGTTTCAAATAGTTTGGTCCACACTTGTGGAACCCAAGTTGATTCATTTTTCTTGGTGTCTCCCATACTAGGGTCTCCACATTAGATCCTATCTTATCCATTTGGGCATTTCTAATCCCCTCTATCCTTTTTGTGGACATTTAGAAACTTCAAGCATCTGTCCTAGTTTTTCCCACAAGCCCAAGCTACTTGGAGCTGGATTCATGATTTTTTAAGCCTTCCCAACCAAAGTCTTTCTCTTGGCATATCATTCTTTTAGACAACTAGTCTAAAACGCCTATGAGATATACCAAGATTTAGCATGCTATCAGAATGGAGATTCTCTTTATGATATGAAGAGATACAAAATTCTTTATTTTTAGGATTTGTTGTGGACACTTTTTTTGGTTTACACAAAAGCAATTGCATGCTCTAATGTCATGTTACAAATGTAGGTTGTGGGTAATAAAGTGGCTCTAGAAGTTTCCTAGTTGTAGACACTCATAGAGCATTAGGTCAATGCCCTTTGTACTATTGCTCATATGTTGCCTTCTCTTGTTATCTAGGATGCTTCCCCTTCATGTGGGCATCACAATTGCCATAGCCATATCTCTAGACGTGGTCCTCATGGATTGCAGGGTTCTCTCCGTCATTGACACCATGGCTGGTCTCCCCCACCATGTTGCTAGTCTTTTACCTTCCAGCACGATCATGAACATTTTGGTTGGCCTAATAGTGGGAAGTTCCACCACTTGGATCTTGCTATCTCCCTTGCTCATTCAAATCATGTTCAAGAAGAAGAAGAAGAAAATGATGCCACCATCACAAGTTGGGAGCCCATTCCTGATGGCCAAGATCTCCCAAACGGTTAGGGCCCATCCCCTGATAAGGATCCCCTCCTTCTCTTGCTGATATAGTCCTAGCAGCTTAATGGTGTGCTGCCTATTGTTGATGTTGTTGTTGCTTTTTAGTTACAGCTTTGACTTTCAAGGTGTGATGCCATTCTACCTATTTTTTATAAAAACGATGTATAATATTTTTGATTTGATATAATATTTAACACTCTTCACCATTAAAAAAAATATATAATATGTAAATAATGACTATTATAAAACACATCGGTCTGCATATTTTTGCTTATGCCTATACATTTGGATAGAATTGAGGAAGAAGAAAATATAAAATAAAAATTAATTTACAGTGAAGGGAGTATAAAATTTTGACATATTTAAACAAAAAGAATAAATTTTAAAAAATTAAAAAGGGAAAAATGTTGGGCAGAGTGTTCTGCCGCACACCTATGTGGTGTGACCTGCAAGGGCCATAACCCTTGCATGGTTGTCAGCCATTTCAGGGCTGACGCCCATATGACCTTTCTTTTTCCCCTCAAAAAACAAAAAACAAAAAAAAATGGAGCAGCAAACCTTGTTATTTTATTTCTAAACTTTTAATTATTTATTGATGCACAATTTTTAAGAATCAAACCAATCTAAAACTTGAAAATCTAAAGCTTTCCATGGCTAACAATATTCACTGTGTATTGAGAACTGTCAATTTTCTGGGAGTTGATTTATATGTATGAAGGAATTGGAGAACATTGTTGTTATGTCTGTTGTAACTTAAGGGAGAGCCTTACCATATTTTAGTACATCATTTTATAAGGTGGTTATTTAGTTGATGATGACATCTGTGAATATGCTGTTAGTTGAGTTGTGAACATTGATAAGAAAGCAATGAGCTTGATTAAGAAATCTGATGTATTTTTCCTCTCCTTCAATCAGAAATACGGTTTAAATAGATTATCAGATTTACTTGATTAGATATATAAATGAAGACGTACTTGAAGGAAACATGAATCATGTATATTATGTTGGACATGCAATATTGCATATGTAAGATTCCAACGTATTGAGAAGGATAGTTGGTAATGTTGTTATGGTGTCCCTTCAACAGTCATGAATGATAGCTTGGAATGATCTAAAAAGGAAAGTTGTGATTTGAAAGCATGTTAAGACGAATTTGAAAAGTCTTTCTTATTCCATTGTTTACTGTAATTAAGGAATTATTACATGGGTAGAAGATCATGTGTTGAAAATGAGAGATTACCATGTTGAAAAAAACTTGTAAATTTATTTTAATTGGGTTATGAAGTATATGTTTTTGCTTGGAAATAGTAGTTGTTGCAATGCATAAAAATATTTGAATCTTTCTTTATCGATCTTACTTCAAACCATGATATAGTTGGAAAGATAGGTCATTTAAGTTGAACATGTAACTGGGATTGGTACCTTGATTCACTTAACAGGCTGAGTTGAAAAATGGTAGGGAAAGATGAATCTTGATAGGGATAAGGTAGTTAGATCCTACTTACCATGGATTCAGTATGTATACACATGGAACTAGTGATATTATAATGGAAATGATGATTAATTAATATTGAGAACAATGATTATAATTAATTTGAAGTTAATTTGGTTCACTTCAATCAATACAAAAAGAATGAACAATGAGAATTAACTTAGAGATAAACTTATATAATTACTCACTTAACAAAGAATAGAAGTTTCTATAAACAAAATAATTGAACTAGAAAATTAGTTAAACAATGTGAAACAATTGGTATGGAAACTTAGTTAACTTAGGGTGCACCATTACAAAT
Organism: Cunninghamia lanceolata; assembly: GCA_027924645.1. Classification (NCBI taxonomy): domain Eukaryota; kingdom Viridiplantae; phylum Streptophyta; class Pinopsida; order Cupressales; family Cupressaceae; genus Cunninghamia; species Cunninghamia lanceolata. Next base: position 2,443,581 of record BSBN01001053.1, on the reverse strand, counting down.
CTTTGACATCATATTAAATCGAATATAAATATCTTCATTAATAAATCTTTTAGTACCCTTGCAAAGCTTAGACATAAATGTGGTTATGCATGAACGGGAAGCATGGAGGCATTATGGTTAAGTCTAGAGAATCAGCTTAACTCACCAATAGAATCATTATTAATGTGGGTAATGAAATAATATAATTTAATTGGTTTCCCAAGGGCATTGGTGAAAAGAAATATGCACTAAATTCTACTTGATTCTGTGAGAAAAATATCACTTGAGTTTTTAGATCTATGTAAATTTTAGCAGAGTTTTAGCATAGTAACAATATTTAGAGTAAGAACAAGAATATAAGAGAATAGAATAACCACAACACAATTTGACACCACATGCACTCTAGGAAAACCCTCGTAATGGAAAAATATAGCCTCCAAAGCACCACACCCAATGTATTAATCAACAACAAAGGTTACAATACAATATTAAGGTCGTCATGCTTCAACGAGGTCTACACTTTGAACCTGGAGGAGTTTTGACAACATAACCCTACCTAAACATGACATAATATCTCCATCCCAAGCCTACTCATAAACTGAAAGAATTCTTAGCACTTAGGTTGAGTAACCCTATCAACACCTTAACTTGTAAATATTGTAGTTAGATCCCTAGCAACGATGCCAAAAATGATGAGGTCATTATAGTGTGTTCAATTACCCATCATTTAATTTGATCAATTCGGATTGGTGTTTGGAGCGATCAACCATAGGGTTCTAGAATCCCAAGGGTACTACCCTGTACTCTAAAACTTATAAGATGGAATTGTAACCTAATTTAATGTTGTTTAAAATAGAACACACTTTGATTGAATTCACCTGTTGAAATGAACATACATGTTAAAAATAAACATTAATGCTAAAAGTAATGGACACACATGCTAAAATGAAAGTACTGAAAAACACTGAAAGATAAATTCTGAAAAGTAAATGTTTTTGGTTACATTTTATGATTTATGTAATTGTCTGTAGGTCCTTGTCACAAAATAATAGAGACAAAAATACAAGTAGAATAACTCTAATTAATTAAATAGTAAAGTAATGAATTTAACATACACAAAATAAATACCATAAGATTGCTTCCTTTAGGTGGAGTGGGCCCTACTCCTTATCTAGATTGGCCTTCTATGCTAAGAAAGTGTCAAAACAATTTCCTTCTTATTTGTAATTGATGGGATCTTACATATGGTCCTGCTATAGAATTATCTCCTATTGAGTTTGTTTTCTACTAAGAAAAATATTGAATGAAGAATGCATTTTATGAATGAAATTTCCTTATCACCTCTTATACTTTTGAGCCTTATTAATCTAAAATTAACTAAAACTTATTAAGGCATGAATCCTTCTGACTACTTCTGAGATTGTAAGTCTCTTATTCTAAACAAGAGTTGACTTCAGTTTCAACAAAGACATTCCCTAAGTCTAAGGCGAGGGAAATGAGCATGCATGAATCACACTAGGTTGTCTTAAGTTCAAAGATAAATGAATAAAAAGATACTTCAGTTATTCTTATAACTCAAGTGTCAAGTCTGTGAGAACAGGGCATGAAGTAAAATACTAAATATAGTCAAAAGGCTCTTGACAACCAACTAACTAAACTAACTTAAACTCACCCTACACTTTATGAGGTGCACACCAAAATTAGTACCATGAATGAAGTTCATCACTCTAATGCTAGGTTTATGAATCATTGGATAGATGTAACTCTATAGTACCACTCTAGAGTTCTGTGGCCCACTCTAGAGATTTGCTACATTGTTCTGCAAATGGTTATTCTTCTACGCAACTGGCTCTAGAGAGATCCAGAGTGTTTAGATATTTATTCTTGTGTTTGCTTTTATCATACAAACACACACACACACACACACACACACATATATATACAAAAACAAAGAATTCTGAAGACATCGAAGCATTTTTAACCATTGAATAAATAAGTCCCAAAACATACTATTTATCTATCTTTAAAACAATTATAATTAATTATCCATATATCAAGTGTACCAAGTCCTTTAAAAGCAAAGAAATTAAGGTAGCACTACAACTCATCATCCCCCCACTAGAATTGAACCATGTCCTAATAGTACAAATTGTATTGCATCTTCACTGGCTAGTGTCTTCTTCTCTAGGATTTGGCTGGAATCGTAGTTTCCTTCATTGTATTGAATGAAATACTTACCACCCTATGCATAACCATTAGTATTCAAAATCTTGTTGAATCATTTTTGTACTTTTCCTTATGGCATTTTTCCTATAACAATCTAAAGAGGAGTTGGCATAATAATTAGAGGAGGCTAGAACCACATCCCAATCCAATCATGTTATTTTTCCTAAATATGTATGATGAGAGTTCTTTCTCAAATGAGGCTCCACCATAGATTGGTTGATCACAAGATGGTCTCTCTTCTCTTTAAATGTTCTAGAAAACCCTCCCATCTATTTATGCAGACCCTAATTGTTGTTGGAGGGGGGTAGCCCTCATTATATTGTAATGCAACAATGTTGGAGAGAAGATTTTTTGCATATTATTCTTTGATTCTTGGTTAATACATAGTGGCCTGGAAGGTCTTGGAGAAATAGGTGGTTTTAGGGTACTCATGGTGCATCAAAAGACCTATGGTGACTTATGCAATGTGGTATTCTATGGTTCTATTTTTCTAGTCTATTTGGTGGTGAAGAAGAGAGACAAAACTCCATAGATGGATTTTTCCCACATACAAATTGAGCATAGAAGTGTGGTGGTGCCCCATTAAAAATCCATGCTGGTAGAATTCACACAACATAACCGTTTACTCTAATGATCACTCAAAATAGTTTTTCAAAAATTCTTTATCATTGTTAAAATCAAATGGGAGATTACAAGAGATCCTCAAAAGATTCCACCACAAGAACTATTCTCTTAGAAAGATAGCATACACACTAGAAGGTTGTTGAAGGGCTAGAAGTGCTTATCTAATTTCACTGGCTTGAATCACTTGTTCCTCTATAGCATTCTTATCCTACTCAAAGGCCTCTAGAGCTCTCGAAAGCTAAGTGTTATCCTCCCTTATTCTAACCAAGGTGAGCGGAATAGGGCATTGAGGCATTGGGAAGGAGACACATGCATGCTTTTATCCATGGTGGAAGTAGCTTGTGGTAATCACTATGAAAGGATTGCAATCTAGGCATCTTTCACAATATCCCCTATTCTTTCTTGATCTAGGGTTTGTTGAAGATTAGAAATCAATTTACTTTGCATGTCTCTCTTCCTTATGTGGCCTACTACCACATTGTTTCTAGTTCCTTCTCCTTGTCAAAGAGAAGCTATTGCAATTTTACTAATTGTTGTTTATACTATTAGAGAGAGTGCTTTGCTTTAGATAGAGAAAGAGCTTACAAGGTTTGTTCCTCCTCCACATCTGTGTCCTATTCTATTAGGGTTTTCTTTCCTTCTCTCTGGAGAGCTCCAGAATGCTACTCCTCTAGTGTTGAATGGCCCATAGACATGCTACCTAAGATTTCAACAATTATTTCCTCTTCCTCTTCATCACCTTTTTTCAAAATAAGCTTATGATGCTTCCTTACTAGATCTATAATGGAGATGGCTGCTTTGATTTTCTCTAAATCAATAACAAGTGTTTCAATGGTTGTTAGGTGCCATTAGGAGGAGTGAGTGGGTGATTTCTATGGAATGGTTTGTGTGGAAACATGAGTGTGTGTAGCCTTATTCTTCTTCTTTTTCTTCTCTAACTTTCTCTAGAGGAATATTTCCCATTTCCTCTACTCATCTTCTTTCTATAGGAAGTGATGTTTGATAATAAGACAAATGCCATGATGGCTGATTTATCCATTGGTATGCTTGAATTTTTTATCATACCTTGGAGCCAATTATAAAGGAAAGTAGGTATATTGATGAGGCATTTAGGCTAACTAATGCCATGTCGTAAATGAATGGCCATTCTCATTCTAGGTCCCAATACCTACCATATTATCCATCACAGGTAAAGAACTTCATGACCCATAGAACCATGGTAGACCATGGCTCTAGAAGGATAGTTCTATTCACTCCTTTTGTTACTCCTTTGCTAAGGATATACCTCAAAAAGGGTTCTAGAGCAACATGGAATTTTAGAATCAAATCCTCGTAAGAAACTTTAGCTTATGAGATATCTTATCCTACCTTAGGAATTCTGAAGAGTCAACTGATGATTTCTAGGATAACCTCAATGCAAATCCCTTTTACAATTGTGAAAGTTAGATGGAAATTATGAACAAACTCCTCAACTAATTCTATTTCATACCCTTCAAATTTTTGCAAGAAATCTAACCATCTAGAAAGGGTGAAATTTTTTGAACTTTGGGGGTCAACATTGCATTCTTATGTTTAGACTGGTACCTTTAACCCATTGCTACTCAAAATATCTCTTATTAGTCACTTTTGTTAGATAATTTCACACACTAGAGGATTTGGAGACTATTTTTTTGAACAATAGGTATGAGAATGGCTCTAGAGCACATTATACAATTGTCAGTGTATCAATCAATCAATTATCAATTCAGAGAGCTTATGGCACTGATTGTCATAAATGTGAGAGGCATATGGTGGCAACTAAAGTATCATAATAGTATGACAGTCTTATTCATCACCACACACAACCCTCATAATTAATTGACACTTGAACATGATTCATCATAGATTTGTTACAAATTTGAATTGTACATCCCTTTCCATTAATGCAAATAATACCTTTCCATTTATTTCAAGCCACCCTTTCCTAGATTTGATATACCTCTAAAAGTTATGATGATTTGTATGGGAAGTTGAGGCCATCACTTCCATTATTCATAGAATTATTATTTGATTGTCATGACAATTTTCCTCCATAACTATATGTGAGCCCTATCTTTGGCCTATCAAGAAGCAGCACTAGTTGCCATGTATCCTCTTGAGGAAAGTCCCATCCATTGCTTGAGTGAATTATATGCTTACACATGTGTAAGGACTTGGACACCTTAATAATATTCCTAATTATCATAAATATTTGTAGAAAAGATAAACAAATGTAGGTTACTTACTTCTTAAGGGCATTGATGCTTTCAAATGACTAGTAATCTAGAGCATACAAGTCTAGTGGTGTTGTCTAGAGCCCAACAAGTTCAACTATCTGGTTCTGCCTCTAGAGCCTTGCAAGAATCTCAATCATAGCAATGACCCATTCTCCTTGGTAAATATGGAGCTATCCATTTTCAATTGCATCATCAAGAATCCTACAAAATTATCCAAGGGATTATAGCATATATTATGGTTGTCTTTAGTGTAGAGGTAAAAACTATCTTGGTCAATTTTGGACCTTGTTGTTTGGAAAGGATCACCAGTGTTGGTTTTCAATCCTTCCCCCCTTTTTATTAGAAAGGAACACCATTCCTATTTTTCAATCTTTCCCCTTTTTTTAATATAAATGACTACCATTTCTAGTTTTTAATACTTTCCATTTTATTTGTGTTGAGTTTATTGTGGGCTGTATGAAATTAAGACATCATACCCACAGAAGAAAGATATTCCATAGTATAGTGCTCAATGTGAGTTTGCAACTCTATTGTGAATTCCTCTTTGGATGTTGGTTTGTGGTATACCTTTATCCTATGGTTGTTGACCAAAAGAGTCATACAACTTCCATCTATTGGAAGTAGTTGCATTGCTCCATTATTTAAAACTTGAACTATCTCATATGGTCTTAACCATCTAGTGTGTATCTTTCCTTTGAAGTATTAGTACTTAGAATCATACAACAAGGCCTAATCCCGTAATTTGAACTATTTGTTGATGATGTGTTTGTCATGCATTCCTTCCTCTGTTGTTGAATAAGTTCTGTATGTTGATGTTCTTCTAGTCACATCTCATCCAGTCTATTAAGTTGCATTATCCTATAATGTTGGGCCCCTATCAAGTCAATTCTCAACTCTAACATTATATTCAAGGTCTCCAATTCATATTTGATAGGAAGTTTTAGTTTCTTCCCATATACTAACTCATAGGGGGTAAAGTTGGTAGTGGTCATCTAGGTGGTGTTGTAGGCCCAAACAACTTTTGTTAGTCTATTTTCTCAATATGACCTATTAGCTAAGATGGCCTTCATCAGGATATTCTCCATTTCTCTATTATTCATCTCTATCTATCCATTTGTTTGAGGGTGGTAAGGAGATGACTTCTTGTGTCTAATTTGGTACCTTGTCATGAATGTATTGATCATTATTGACATGAATTGTGGACCATGATATGAAATAAGATCTCCTGGAGCTCCAAATCTCTACAAGATGTTTTTATATAGGAAATCTACTACCTTCTCCTCACACACAAAAGGTAAGACCTTAGATTTCACCCACTTAGTAGAATATTCTATACAAACTAGGATGTAATGATTACCTCTAGACAGTGTGTCAATTGGTCCAACAAAGTCTATTCCTCACTTGTTAAAAGGTTCAAGAACTACTTGAGGGTGGAGAGACATCTCATTGGAGAGTGTTGGGAAACCCATCCTCTAGTATTGATCACAATGCTTGACATAATGTTGTATGCATTTACTCATAGTGGGCAAGTAGTATTTATTTAGTAGGAAAAGGGGGGAAAAGGGTTTGATGAATGATATGCCTAAATCCTCCTTTCACTACACACATTCAAGGACATTTAACCGAGTTGAATCTCAACTTTTGCAAGAGGATTCACCTATAGGTTGGTTGTCACTTGTACTGATAGGGAAATTTGGAATTTAATAATTATTGTGTTAATTTAAGCCTAATTATGCTCATAACCCTAATTATTGCAAAATCATAAATAAACAGATAAATTCTGACAAATGCTTGCACATAAAGATACTAGATGAAGATTATATTCATACCAAATTTCAAAGTTTGAGATTTAGAAAAGTTGAGAATGGAGGGACTCCCACCAACGTCCAATGCAGTATTTTTATCAGGGCTTTCCAGATCTTTTCTGATGTTGATTACTACTGTTCCTTTAATTTCTAGCTCTATAAATGTGGAGGACATAGGGACTAGTGCCCTTGTCCCGATTCTCCTCTTTTCCACTCTTTCTTTAGGATCTGGGATCCTTACACTCTACAATTCTCCTCTGCAACTTCACTCCACAAAATATGACATGTGTCACCTACAATCACAAGAGAGGGGTTGGGGGGTTGTGGTGTTTAGGAGCTTGCCTCAGTCAAGCCTCAGAATGACATTCAAGCCTTCCAACACCGTTGTTAGATAGAGAGTGCATATCCTTGCAGGACAGAGAAAAAAACAAATTGATAAATGCTTGATTCAAACACAACTAGATATCACCTCAGATGTGTATCTCGCATGTAGATGAAAATCCTTCATAACATGAGAAGATGAAGCCAAATTTGTAATAACAAACACAACAACAATATTCTACTCTACAACAATGAATGCCTTAAATGCTCTAAAATCATAAGTTCACCAAAATATCATAATCATCTTCTAGTTTACAAATGAAACCCTAAACATGCTTATATATGCATTCCTGCTTTAATTTTGTAATTCAAGATTAAGATGTCGGCAACAGACACTTTTTAACGGTCTCCAACTGACATTCAAATTTGGGATCCTGCCAAAATAGGGCAGGACAAGGGCTCAGGCGCCCTTGTCCTAGGACCTATTTTGGGTCAAGGTTTAGGCTCACAATGTCCCTCAAGCCCCATTTGACATGGGTTTCAGGCCATTTTGTCTCGAGAGTTAATTCTAACATGAATGATGAAAAACAAGGGACTCGGGAGCTAAACTTAGGAGGTAAAAGTCCTAAGGGGACATTTTATGACATAACATTTAGCCCCCACTTTAATGTATGTATGATCTTACAAGCCATACATGCATTAAAGTACAGTCAAAACACAACAAACATGCCAGGCACTTGAAGCTAATGCATACACGGATATTGAGGAACTATTTCTAGCCCCTAGTCTTACGTAGACATTAGAGAAAATAGATCGCAGACATGCCAAACACAGTGAAGACAGTAATAGGCATACAAAACATAGAGAAGATAGTAACAGGCATGCAAGACACAAAGAAGACAATATTGAAGACATGTAAAACATGATGAATACAATGATTGTTTCTTTTTCATTTTCATATATGAATACAGATACATGGAAAGTAAAAATGCAACACACAACCCCAAAATGTAGGAGGGGCATTTCACCACACCCTTGAAACTACATATGGGGAAGAAGACACACCAAAAAAATCCTGAAGTGTAGGAGGGGCATTTTGCCACACCCTTGAGACTACACTTGAGAACAAGCATGCCATACAAAACCCAAAGCATAGGAGGGGCATTTTGCCACACCCTTGAGACTATGCTTGGGATAAAACACTCCATACAAAGCCCAAGAGTAGGAGAGGCATTTTGCCACACCCTTGAAACTACACACGGGGGAAAACACACAGAAAACACAAGCATTGTATAGCATGCCAAAGACGTACTATATGCCTTAAACACGACAAACAAGGTGATGGAAGGAACTTATTGCCAAGCCCCCACCATCTCAAGTATGCTATAGGCACACCTGACGGTTGGGCTTATGCCATAACAACCGCCAAAGACACGCTTAAGGGAGGATAGTGTCAGATCCAACCCTGCCTACTTAGAGGACTTTTGAAATAAAAAGGATGTGCACTAGCTTAAGAGATACACCATCCCTGCCTCCACAGAGGACTTTTGAATAAAAGGATATGCATGATATCATGCCTCTGTAGAGGGCTTTTTGATTTCAATATAGAATAAAGATGTACACTTGCACCGGAGATACAACATCCCGCCTCCACAAAGGGCTTACAAACACGCTTCGTTAGTACCAAAATCATCAAATTGCTTACCTTATATGCCCCCACCTTAAGGTGGTTGATATTGTGTACCGATATCAAGCACATTAAGGTAGAGAAAAAACACACAAGGGACCAAGAGCTTTCACAAAGCCCATGCCCCCAAAGGTGACATGTGCTTATGATCACCAATGTTCCCACAAACACACTTTAATCTAAGAAAGACATGAAAGCTATGCATGAAAACAAAGAAGCCAAGGCTACACATATGGGTTCGAGTCTAAATATAGCCATGGGGCTTATACTACAGGTATCTTAGAATCAAGTGTAACAAGGCGAGACCAAGATAATCAAAGTGCACAGAGCAGATGTATTGTTATGATTTGTTGGAGAGATAAGACAACATCAAAATATCACACAGAGTGATTCTATTAGCCAAGCATCAGATATATATAAATCAACCCCATCTTCATATATGGACTAGGTCCATTTTTTCTTTCTCACTGAAGGGACACATGGTCCGTATCAATATATGTTTGTTTTTTATCATTTGCCAACTAGGTAGAATCACTAGAAGAAGGTAAACAACAAAAAAATGAGAGAGGAGAACAAGTGCCTTAGGAACAATCACATAGGAAGATACCCCCAGGTCATCAACCGCAATTCTATGCCCCTAAGATATGACACACAACAAAAAAATAGAGGAGAAGAAAGATAAAAGAATGGTGATACAAATAGAAGAATGGTCACAACAGAGGTGGTCTCCTGGTATCCTTGACCTTACAAGAGTATCAAGGGTCATCCTAGGAGGCCTAAACAACACATAACACATCATGAGGGAAAAACAACACAAGAGGGGAGGTCACATAAACGAGAAATAATGCTATGACATAGGTGACCACCAAGGTTAGAAATACTTACCTGTTGTCCTTGATCTTGATCTTTACTTTGACTATTAAAGCTTTATCTCTTCTTCTTTCTTCCACATTTTCTTGAGTTTGTGAGGGTATAAGTGTGGGAGTTGTCAATGGAAAGGTGTCTGTTAATAATGGTGTAGAAGAAATGTCACAATTTTCTATGTTAATCAAACGGGGTGATGTAGGAGCTGGAAAGATACCCATTTTAGATGAGTGAGGTAATGAGGGAACCAGAAAGATGCCTATTTCAACTAGTTTGTGAGGTGTTGGGATACCCTGGTTGTTAGGAATAATATGTTTGTTGATGTTTTCTAAATTTTTAGTATTATCCAAGGTATGTGAGGTGTCAAGTAAGGGTGTGTAATCCACTTCTTTGTTTAAGATGTAGTTGAGAAGTGTTTGAAGATTATTTGATGAATTTTTAGTGTCCATAGGTTGAAAAAGTTCACATAGAGAATCTGCATCATCCAATGCTTCATCCTAGCCAGGGAGAATAGGAAGGGATGGCAGGGTAGTCTTAAAGATTGTTTCAATGATGTCTTCTTCTTGTGCCAAAATATCCTCACCAAGTGAGGTTATGTTGGTAGAAGTTTTTAGATTGTTCGATGAATCACCTCAGGCTATATCAGTCTCATATGTCTTAGAAAGAATGTCCATTATATCATCATGAAATGTAAGAAGGGAAGGAAGTAAATTTTCACCACTACTTTCCTCATGATTATTTGTAGAAATGAAACTAGTAAGATCTTCCAAGATTGAAGGGAAAATACCCACGATAGTGATAAAGCTTTCAAAATAGGATATGGAACAAAGAATGTCACAAGTAGTGCTTATGGATATGGACATGTCAATACCATAGATGTATGCTATTTGATGTAAGAATTGAGGGTATTTATCAGCGAATTTGTAACAATTACCAACATTTAAAATGTATTCAAATAAATCTTACAAAGAGGAATGACGAGAAGAGTCCATGATATATGTAGGAAAATAAATGCAAAACTATGTATGTTTAAGACCTAAAATGCTTACTTTTTTTGCTTTTTTCAATGTAAATGCCTAAAAGAAGTAGTGTTGTGATAAAATTGCAAATGGGAAGAAAATTAAATCCTTATTATCAGTCCAATAATGCAGCAATATCTTTCACAACACACCTATCATGTGAGTCTAGATGAAGGATGAGTTCAAACCTAGTAAAAATGCAAGGATTTTAAAATCTAATTGTGAAATTAAGGCATGAAAATAAGCAAAATGATGTATGAATGAAGTCTAATCAGATTTATGATGTGAAATATCTCAGCTCAGATTTGAAAATGATGTCACAAGTCCAACAATGCTTAATGCAAGTGCAATTTTAAGAAGAAATGAGTGAATATGCTAGTTTTTATTGAAATTGAATGTGTAAATGCAAAATTTAAGATGTAAATGCAAAGAAACACAATAATGAAAAACTACAATCAGAAATTAGACCTAAAAGAGTGTTTAAAGGAGTAGTAAAATCTGAAACAAGATTTTAGCTACAAACCCTAGCTATTGCAAAGACTAGGTTATATGAAAAAATGCACAATTTCAAGCAAATTCTAACAAATGAAGTATGAAAATGCAATGCAAGTGGTTATAAAATGATGTACCACTGTAATTTATATCAGATCTGATGTAAAAATTAGAGATTAGATGAAATGCAATGAAATTGATGCAAACTATGCCCTAATGCAAGCCTAGGAAGCCAAATTTTTTTTCTGATTTTTCAAAATTTTCAATTTTTTTGTAGTTTTTCAAATGCGGTAAGATGAGAATGAAATGAATGAATGCAAATCTAAAGTACAACACTCAGAAAGGTGCCAAATTCAATTAAAACATAGGTTCACCAAAATGTTTATTAGGAAAAAGGGGGAAAAAGGCTTGATGAATGATATGCCTAAATCCTCCTTTCACTACACACATTCAAGGACATTTAACTGAGTTGAATCTCAACTTTTACAAGAGGATTCACCTACAGGTTGGTTGTCACTTTTAATAATAGGGAAATTTAGAATTTAATGATTATTGTGTTAATTTAACCCCAACTATGCTCAAAACCCTAATTATTGCAAAATCGTGAACAAACAGATAAATTTTGACAAATGCTTGCACATAAAGATACTCGATGAAGATTAGATTCATATTAAATTTCAAAGTTCAAGATTCAAAAAAGTCAAGGACAGAGGGACTCCCACCAATGTCCAATGCAGTAATTTTACTGGGGCTTTTTGGATCTTTTCTAATGTTGATTATCATTGTTCTTTTAATTTCTAGCTTTGCAAACTTGGAGAACATAGGGACTAGCGCCCTTGTCCTGATTCTGTTCTTTTCTGCTCTTTCTTTCAGATCTAGGATCCTTACACTTTACAATGCTCCTCTACAACTCCACTCTGTAGAATATGATACCTATCACCTGTAATCACAAGAGAGGGGTTGGGGGTTGTGGTGTTTAGGAGCTTGCCTCAGTCAAGCCTCGGAATGACATTCAAGACTTCCAACACCATTGTTAGATAGAGAGTGTGTATCCTTGCAGGACAGAGGCAAAAACAAATTGATAAATGCTTGATTCAAACATAAATAGATATCATCTCGGAAGTGTAGCTCGCATGTAGATGAAAATCCTTCATAACATGAGAAGATGAAGCCAAATCTAAAATAACAAACACAATAATAATATTTTTCTCTACAACAATGAATACCTTGAATGCTTTAAAATCGTAAGTTCACCAAAATATCATAATCATCTTCTAGTTTACAAATGAAACCCTAAACATGCTTATATATGCATTCCCTCTTTAATTTCTTAATTCAAACTTAAGATGTCAGCAACAGACACTTTTTAACGGTCTCCAATTGACATTCAAATTTGGGACCCTACCAAAATAGGGTAGGACAAGGGCACGGGCGCCCTTGTCCCAGGACCTATTTTAGGTCAGGGTTTAGGCTTACAATGTCTCTCAAGCCCCATTTGACATGGGTTTCAATCCATTTTGTCTCGAGAGTTAATTCTAACATGCATGATGAAAAACAAGGGACTCGGGAGCTAAACTTAGGAGGTAAAAGTCCTAGGGGGACATTTTACGACATAACAATATCCAGCCCCAAGAACCTTGTGACCAATCCTTAGAGATAAAAAAAATTCCTTCGGAGGGTTCATCATGACATACATGAATGATGTCATATACTTCTATTTCCTGCATACATCTATGTAAAACATGATCAGGACAACATTTAAATAGTATACTATTCAACCATGTAAACTAAGAGCTATTTATGATTAACCACTTTTTTTTTTACTAAAATGCATAGGACACTTCCTTGTGGCCATGTAGTTAGCCAAATCTGAAAACCATGGTGACTGAATTGGGATGGAAACTATGTGTTCGTTAGGGAACATACAGTCCACCAGTTCTTTGATTCCTTGCACATTCAACCTTGACAAGAAGTTAGCAACCACATTATCTTTCCTTGGTTTCTGAATGGTGATTATGTCAAATTCTTGCAATAGTAGTAATCACTAAATGATCCTTCCACCTACAATGGCCTTATTCATTAGGTACCTAATGGTAGAATGATCCATATGGACAATTACCTTGTACCCTATAATGTAGTGACAAAATTTGCTAATAGCATAAACTACTACTATAAATTCTTTCTCTGTGGTTGTATAATTTTCTCTATGGGTTTTAGGTTTTTGCTAATATAGTAAATAGCATGCATACTACTTGATTCACTTTTCTACCATAAGACCACCACTATAGCCTAATTAGATGCATCTATATGAATATGAAAAGGCTCTCCCAAATTTGGTGGGTCCTTTTATGAAAGGTTCTATGATTAAGGATTTTTTAATTGATTCGAAGGATTGTTGGCACTAACTAGTCTATTTGAATTCACAATATTTTATTAACAATGTGAACAATTAGCTATTCTATTAAAATTTTCAATGAATTTCTATAATAGCCATCATTCCCTAGGAAGTTTCTTACCTATTTTTAGGTTTGAGGTGCAGGTATTTGCATAATTACTTCAATTTTCTTAGGGTCCACTTTGATACCTTCTTGAGAGACATGATGTCCTAGCACTATTCCTTCATTCATCATGAGGAGATATTTCTCATGATTCAAAGACAAGTAATGTTCTTTACACCTTCCAAGGAATTTGTTTAGGCTCTCCAAGGCTTCATAAAAAATTCTTCCATGGAATGTAAAATCATCCATGTATACTTCAACACATGTATTGGTTAGGTCAACAAAGATTGCTAAGATAGCCCATTGGAAAGTTGTTGGGGCATTACACAATCCAAATAGAAAGACTATATAATAGTAGGTTCCCTAGGGATATGTAAATGTTGTCTTGTATTGGTCCTCTAAAGCCACTTGGATTTGGTTATAGCTACTAAAACTGTCTAGAAAGGAGAAATAATAGCTACTAGCTAGGTTATCCGAAACTTGGTCAATGAAAGGAAGAGTAAAGTAGTCTTTCTTGGTTGCCTTGTTTAGTTCCTTATAATCAATAAAAACATGCCACTTTCCATTCCTCTTAGGACAATGACCAATGGTGAAACCCATTGACTATCGGAAATAGGATAAATGAATCCTACATGTAATAGTTTCTCTATTTCCTCTTTCACTATTTCCCTCAGGGTGGGGTTGATTCTTTTTTGTGGTTGCCTCACAAGTTTGACATCCTCAATGTAAATATGATGGGTACATATGCTTGGATGGATCCATTTCATTTCCTTATATTCCCAAGCAAATGCTTGAGTATGGTTTTTTAATAGCTCTTTTACTTGAACCTCAGCATCTATCAACCAGTTGTTAATGGACAATTATTTGTTTGGTTGGACAATGACTTGTTTTGTGCTTGGTTGAATAGAGTGAACTTTATGATAGGATATGATCGATGTATTTAAAGGGGAAATATGAGGAAATACTTGATGTAATGTTCTTACATGTTGGTAGTCCATCTTTGATGAAATTTCTTCTGAAAAGGGGTAGTTAAATTCTCTCAAAGATTCTTTTGGACATCTCCAGAGCCATCTGGAGACATACTATTATATGATATCTGAAATGTAAGGAAGCTAAGGTAGCGAAACAACTTCCTACACTAATCTTGAGGGGAAGGATATAAAGAACTTTTTAAATCTTTACAATATTTACAAAAATAAACACAAATAGCAATCTGTTACACCTCGTGTGTTTCTAACTATTTACTATTTACCTTGACTGGTTAATTTGCTTGAATAAATAAATGGTTTATGAATCTTTGCATTAATTTGTATTTTTAATCTTGAATTGAATATATTGAAAGATTTAATGATGCAATGTGATGTATTATAAGTAATTCTAGTTATGAAATGTATAAAGCATATGATTATATTGTGATTGGCTAACTACTGTTGCAGTGATGTAAGCTGAATGCAGGAAAAGGTTGCTCCTCTGGAAATGAGGGGAAGTATCACACAGGAGGACTAGGTCTGGTAAACCTTAGAGAAGCCTAAACTAAGCAAGTACACACTACTATGCTACTTGTCTAGGTTATGTCGAGTCTGTGTGGGTAAAGGTAAGTAATCTATGGTAATGATCTTGAATGCTTATTGGGATATAATTTTATGAGTGTTTTAAATGAGGAATGTGATTTAGTCTAAGTGTTGATTGAAGTCTTCTTTGATAAATTTTGGAATTGCAAATGACAAGGTATAAATGTGAAATGAATATATACACATATGTAGATACATGTCCACGATAAACTCATACATATAAGAAAATGCGTGCATGAGTATACATAGTTAGACATATCTACACATGCTCATGAATGTATTGCTCATAGGCATAAGAGTATCAATTGGACAAGGGGTACCTATGTGTATATGTGGATTTCATACACATACTTCGTCGATGGATATGTGGGTTAATGAGTTTTATGTTGTTTTCAAGTAACGATATGTTTAATGTAAAACGAGGGATGATGAGGTTGATAGTTTTTGTTTCAAGGGTTTATCATGATCCTCCTTTCACCACTAAACATTCAAGGACATTCAACCAAGTAGACAACTCTACTACAGATCTCCTGCCACTTAGAACATAGGGGAAAATTGGAATTGTGTGAATTTGTTGTTTAATTAAATCTAATTATGCTCAAAACCCTAATTTCATAAAATCATAAACAAATAGACAAATTACAGAAAATGATCACACAGAGATATCAAATGATAACTAAATACATACTAGATTTTGAAGTTCAGTGTGTGGAAAAGTCAGGGACTAATGAGCGGCCACCCTAGTCCACTGTACTTGCTTTTGTCAAAATCTCTGAAGAATGTCTACAACCTAATCCTGTTGTCATAGAGATTTCGCCACTTCTAAATCTAGAGGACTAATGAGTGGGCACCCAAGTCCAAGCCCTAGTTTTTTTCTTAGATCTGCAATTCTGACAACATATAATGTTTTCCTGCAACTCCACTTCTTTCTCTTTCAGAACTTGTAACCTAAAATCACAGAAAAGTGGGTCGGGGGTTGTGGTGTTTAGAGGCTTGCCTTAGTCAAGCCCCAGAGAGACATTCAAGTCTTCCTAACACCATTGTCAGATAAAGAGTGCATATCCTTGTGGGATAGAGGCAAAATCCAAATGATAAATGATAGAAAACACAATAGATATCACCTTGTAGTGTTGATCTCATGGAAGGAAGATGCTCTTCATGCCATGATGATATGGAGTCAAATCTGTAATCACAAACACAATAACAATGTTCTACTCTTGCCACCATGAATATCTTGAAATCACAAGTGTGCCTAAAGTTCACAATCATCTTCTAGTCTACAAATGAATCACTAAACATGCATATATATGCAACTACACAACTTTCTGCCAAGAAATTCGTAATTCAAACTTGAGATATCAGCATAGGACCTAATAATGGTCATATAACCGACACACAAAAATAGGTCTTGACCTAAAATAGGGCAGGACTAGGGCATGGGTACCTAAGTTCTCCCCCTATTTTAGGTAGGATTCATGTTAAGCTCATCCCCTAGGTCCCATTTTCCATGAAACTCAGGGGTTTTCTTTTTGGGAGTCATCATTAACATGCAAGATGACCTAAATGTATTCTAAATTACCCGGAAGCTAAACCTTAGGAGGGAAAAGCCCCCAAGGGGACATTTTCTGACATAACATTTAGCCCCCACTTTAATGTATGTATAAATGCAAGGCCAATACATGCATTAAATTAGGGTCAACAAACACAACAAACATGCCAAGCATAGAGAAGACATGCCAATCACAATGAAGACAATAATAGGCACACAAAACACAAAGAAGATAGTAACAGTCATGCAAAACATGGAGAAGACAACATTGAAGACATGTAAAACATAGTGAATATAGTGAATGCAGTGATTATTTATTTTTCATTTTCTCATATATGAAATGCAAATGCAAGTACAAGGAAAGTAAACACACAACCCAAATGCAGGAGGAGCTCATCACCACCAGTATTGAAACTGTATAAGGGGCAACAGACATGCCAAACAAAGCTCAAAGTGTAGGAGGAGCTCATTGCAACTAGTCTTGAAACTACACTTGAGAACAAACATACCATACAAATCCCAAAGCATAGGAGGAGCTCATCGCCACCGGTCTTGAAACTATGCTTGGGAACAAACACACCATACACACACACATGGAAGACATGGAGAAAACACAACAAACAAGTGATTGAAGAAACCTATTACTAGGTTCATAGCCATCTCAGGCACATTACAGGCACACACTGATGATTGGGCTTTGACACAACAATCACCGAAGACACACTTAAGGGTTAGGATAGTCTTAGATCTGCCCCACCTGCTTGGAGGACTTTTTGAAAATGATAGGATGTTCAATCTCCTTGAGAAATACACCATCCCTACCTCCGCAGAGGGCTTAAGTGATTGCAATATAAAAGAAAGAAAGATGTGCACTCATTTAGAGATACAACATCTTGCCTTTGCAGAGGGCTTCAAACATGCTTCGTTAGTACCAAAATCATCAAACAACTTGCCTTACATATTCTTCCACCTTAAGGTGGTTGATATCATGTACCAATATCAAGCACATTAAGGTAGAGAGAAAACACACAAGAGAACAAGGGCTCTTGCAAAGCCTATACCCCTAGAGGTGACATGCACTTTACAATCACCAAATGTTTCCACAAACACACCATATCCTACAAGAAAAGGTGTTAGCATCCATATAATCATGATAAACAACAATGCAAGGCGAGATCCAAGATAGACAAAGTGCACGGAGCAGCAATATTGTTATGTTTTGTAGGTGCGATAAGACAACATCAGAGTATCACATGGAGTGATTCTACTAGCCAAGCATTAGATAATATATAACAACCCCATCGTCATGTATGGACTAGGTCCATTTTTTGATTTCTCGCTGAAGGGACACTAGGTCCATATCAGTATAATATGTTTTTCGTTATCTGCTAGCTAGATAGAACCACTAGAGGAAGGTAAACAATAAATCAAGACAGGAGAAACAAGTGCCTTAGGGACAATCATGTAGGAGGGTGCCCCTAAGTCACCAACCACAACACACAACAATGAAAATAGAGGAGAAGAAATATAGAAGAATGATGATACAAATAGGAGAAGGGACACAACAAAGGTGGTCTCCTGGTATCCTTGACCTTACAAGAGAATCAGGGGTCATCCTAGGAGGCCTAAACAACACATAACACATCACAGGGGAAACACAACATGAGAGGGGATGTCACATAAACGAGTTGATAATGCTATGACATAGGTGACCACTAGGGTTAGGGATACTTACTTGTAGGGACAACCTAATTAAAGGTTGTCAATGATCAAATCATCATCTTCCCACTCCTAAATGTTAGAAGAAAGTGGGACATAAGGTACCATAGCCCAACTTTTATTCTTGTCTTCAAGTTGTCCATTCTTAAGATCTTCTTGGTTTGATTCAATGTTAGGTGAGATGTTTTCTTGTTGAGATATGTTTCATTGGGAAAACTCTTGTCTTCTCTTCCTCCTTTCTCTTGCTTGTTTATTCCTTCTTGTCTTACTATTTATCTCTTTTAAAATAGTGTCTTGTTCTTCCATAGGCTTTTGTGTTTTAGAGGAGGA
Organism: Cunninghamia lanceolata; assembly: GCA_027924645.1. Lineage (NCBI taxonomy): Eukaryota > Viridiplantae > Streptophyta > Pinopsida > Cupressales > Cupressaceae > Cunninghamia > Cunninghamia lanceolata. Next base: position 2,424,642 of record BSBN01001053.1, on the reverse strand, counting down.
AGTACCATGGTCAAATCTCATTTGTTTTGGTGGAATGTTTTTCTCTCAACGACTACCTCCCAATCCTTGTAAGGATGGCAGGGGAGGAACCTTAGCATAGGGCCCTTTTCCTTTTGGTCTAGGATTCTCTTCAAATACTGGTTGTTCATTTCTTATTGTTTCTTGAATAGGACCAGCCACTCGATGTAATAATTGTGTTTTATAGTTTCTATAGCTCAAGAAGTTAAAATCTGTCTATGGCTCTAGTTCCAATTTAGATCATTTCCAAAAGTAATCACGGCTAAAGTGTTGTCTTGTAACCAAAGGTTTATACTTATTGTGAGGGATAGTATGCACTTGTCCATTCAAAGGAAATTTTACAAAATTATAAATTGTTGAAGGGACAACTTGCATAGCCTTTAACCATGGGTGTCCTAATTTTATGTGAAAAAGATCAGATATGGGAACAACATCAAATAATTGTTCTATAGGTTTCTCAAATATAGTAACCAATAGAGATATCTTCCAATAAGTGTTTATAAAGGTTCGCTTATGTGTCTTAATCATCATGTCTGAAGAGTCGTTGAAGCCTTGTATCAAACCATGTGAATAAAGGAACTCTTCCATTTCCACATTAGTCATGCAATTAGGATCAATGAAGGTTCCATCCATAGGGTTTCCCATTATCTTCATAGTGATATAAAGAGGTCCTTCAGTGTCTCCAATTGTGCTATCATGAGGTGTAACCACAATTTCAGGTTTGGGGACCTTTCTTTTCATGTAAGGCCTAGGAAGGAACCTAGTGTTATTGTTGTGATTAGAATCCATGTGTATATGTTTTCAAATAAATGTAAACTCAGATTTCAAAATCTTTTCAAAAGTTATGCAAGAAACAAGTGCAAAACTATACGTGAAAATGACCTAAAATGCTTGATTTTTTCAACTTTTTTCAATGCGAACGAATGAAAGAAGAGGTGTTGTAAGGAAATTTATGAGTGGAAGAAAACTATATGTCTAATATCAGTCCAATAAACCAACAATATCCTTCACAACATGCCTTTGATGCAGATCTATAATGATGACAAGTCAAAACCTAGTGAAAATACACCAAAAACATGCAAATTTTCACCAATTCTCAATGCAAAGGACCAATAGAAAGGGTGTTGTAAGGAATTTGAGGAGGGGAAGCAGATTATAACCCTAATAACAGCCAATTAGTGCAGAAAAATCCTTCACAACACACCTATGATGCAATTGTAGAGAGACGATAAGGCCAAATCTAGTGAAAATGCAAAGTTTTCAAACCCTAGACATGAAATTTTGCAAGAAAGACACTACGATGCAACACTACAGTTATAAATCAGTTGTAATGAGTGTCTTGAAAGGGTAGTAAAATCTGAAACAATATTTTGACTACAAACCCTAGCTAATGCAAAACTAGGTTTTATGAAAAAATATACAATTTCAAGTAATTTTTAACAATTTAGTCATTAAAATGCAATGTAAATGAATGATGAATGATGAATTTCTGTAATTTAAATTAGATCTAATGAAAATAATAGAAATTTAATGAAATTAAATGCAACTAATTCAAATTATTTGAAAATGTAAGCTAAAAATGCCAATTTTTTTAACTTTTTCCAATTTTTCAATTTTTTTGTAATTTTTCAAATGCAATAAGATGAAAACTAAATGAATGAATGAAAGTGTGAAGTAGAAAAATTAGAAAGGTGAAAAATTCATTAAAAACATGGGTTCACCAAAATGTTTAATGTAAAAAGAGGGATGATGAAGTTGATAGTTTTTGTTTCAAGGGTTTATCATGATCCTCCTTTCACCACTAAACATTCAAGGACATTCATCTAAGTAGAGAACTCTACTACAAATATCATGTCACTTGGAATGTAGGGGAAGATTGGAATTGTGTGAATTTGTTGTTCAATTAAGTCCAATTATGCTCAAAACCCTAATTTTATAAAATCATAAACAAACAGACAAATTACAGAAAATGATCACACACAGAGATATCAAATGACAACCAAATACATACCATATTTTGAAGTTTAGTGTGTAGAAAAGTCAGGGACTAATGAACAGGCACCCTAGTCCACTATAGCTACTTTTTTTGGGATCTCTAAAGATTTCTGCAACCTGATCGTGTTGTCACAGAGATTTCACTGCTTCAGAATCTGAAGGACTAATGAGCGGGTGCCCAAGTCCAAGCCCTAGTTTTCTTCTTAGTTATACAATTCTGATAGTCTGTAATGCTTTCCTGCAATTCCACTTCTTTCTCTTCTAGAACCTATAACCTACAATCACAGAAAAGTGGGTTGGGGGTTGTGGTGTTTAGAGGCTTGCCTCGGTCAAGCCCCGAAGAGACATTCAAGTCTTTTGAACACCATTGTCAGATAAAGAGTGTGTATCCTTATGGGATAGAGGCAAAATCCAAATGATAAATGATAGAAAACACAATAGATATCACCTTGTAGTGTAGATATCATTAAAGGAATATGTTCTTCATGCCATGAGGAGATGGAGTCAAATCTACAATCACAAACACAATAACAATGCTCTGCTCTTGCCATAATGAATATCTTGAAATCACAAGTATGCCTAGAGTTCACAATCATCTTCTAGTTTACAAATGAATCACTAAACATGCTTATATATGTAACTACACAAATTCCCGCCAAGAAATTCATAATTCAAACTTGAGATGTTGGCATAGGACCTAATAACGGTCATATAACTGACACACAAAAATAGGTCTTGACCTAAAATAGGACAGGACTAGGGCGCAGGCGCCCAAGTCCTCCCCCATATTTCATGTGGGATTCATGTTACACTCATCCCTAGGTCCCATTTTCCATGCAATTTAGGGGTTTTCTCATCGGGAGTCATCATTAACATGCAAGATGACCTAAATACATTCTAAAGGACCCGAGAGCTAAACCTTAGGAGGGAAAAGCCCCCAAGGGGACATTTTCTGATGTAACATGATAATATACATATATACGTGTGTATATAGTACGTATAAATATATATATATATGTATGCATGTATGTACGTATGTATGTATAGACGTTAATGGGAACGTATGTATGTATATATATATATATTTGCATTTATATTCATATATATATAATAGTTTACGATATACGTAAACATATGTAGTTGAGGGAATATGCAAATATGAATATGTGAATTCTAATATCAAATGATATTTTAAATAGCTATATATATATATATATAACTTTCTTTAAGCATTGATTTTATAGCCTAGCACGTAGCTTGTAAACCAATGTTAATATTAATCATAGCGTATAGTCTCTAAGACTATTACACAACATTATTACTATGAATATGGTGCTAGAATGTAGCACATACATTCTTAATGTTTGGGGCACATAAAGTGCCATGTATAATGTGAATATGGTAGTGCTCCATAAAGCGCTTGTTAACTATTTTCCAACGCATGAAAACTTTGACCTTTTCTTTACAAACTATCAGTAGGCAAAATAGGGGGCATGGTGTTTGAGTGGTGCCATGATTAAACAGTGCAAACCAAATAGAAGTCTTGAATCTGATTTGTTTCCTTGCATTTCTGAGTTTAGTCCTTGTTGTCCACTTATGTGTTCATTGTGCAATGATTTATGTTGCCACCTTGAATTCATTTTACTGTGTCAAATTTCTAAGTGGGAGTTGTGGCGAATCTAGGAGCTTGTTTGTAGCCTTGGCATGCTCAAATTTTTGTATAAATAGAGGAGCTCTTCCATTCATTTGTACACACACAATTTTTTGTCAAACTGCTTTATGTTATTCTGCTTCAATTTTCTGAGTCTAGTGTTTTGATTGTGAATTGTTATTTTGGTCTTGAGTTTGTGAGGGAAATTAGTAAGAAGTAAAGAGGGGGAATTCAGTTGATCTTGGAGGAGATATTCAACAAGCTTAAGGAATTAAGAGCAAGGAATCTAGTTGAACAGTTGGAGCATAGCATTCACAGAAATGCTAATTTCTTCTCCATTATGCATTTTATGTTTGAAAAGATTATATGTCCTTGATTGTTTGTTTGGAAATGAGTTTGGGTTGCTTTTCTTTATCAAATTGGATATTTTCTTATATGTTCAATGAGAGGTATATATAGATAGTATGGGAAATATTATGTAATGAATGTATGAATAATCTCCATAGTAGAGATTAGTATCTAAATTGGTAATATACACTATATTAAGTTAAGTATGATTAGCTATTTCTACATTATGAAAGTTTAAGTTATGAGAACTATGTATCACAACTTGTATTACTTATGGTAGAAGTGTCATAGTAAACTTGGAATTGTTAAGATGGGTTAATCCTGGGATTTGTTGATCGATGGGTAAGGGAGTAACCTTTGTATAGAGAATGATGTCGTACCAAATTGAGTTAGAAATATGGGTGTGTGATGTCCATTCCAAATTATAGGTGATGAATACTTTGGCCAAAGTTGTGTCTGTAGCCAATGTTTACACTGTCAGTTCACTATGATCTAGGTTTACATACTAGGTAGGAATAATCATACTTGTAGGTTGGAGCCACAGTATGACAGTTCTAGTTATGTAGGACACAACATCATGCTTAGAATAGGCTAATCTTTGAGGTCACCATACCAATCACTTCATCGAAGGGTAGGGCCATTTACCAATTTGGTAAATGTGTGGGGGACCGTAGTTAGTCTGTGGTTGGCAGAAAAGTGCTTGAGTGATGCTTCTCCTCATGCAGTTGGTGGATAGGATTTGATGAAGGACATCAGAACCATTTGTATCTATACAATCTGTTTAGCTCTTTGAAGCTTGTTTGTAACTTTGTATCCATCTTATGGAATTTTGTAAATGAGAAATATTCAATACTTGTAATGTCGAAAAAGTAATTTGATTCTGCAATGGTAAAGTTTGAAATATTTTTCAAATGTGCATCATACCATTTTAAAAGAAAGAAAATTTTATTTCTCATATTGCTGATATGAAGAACTATTTACTTTTGGGTTAAATTTAGTAAATTTATTTCGTAGAACAATATTGGGCATGCTACACATGGTATCAAAGCCAAGTTTCAGCTCTAGAACCTATGTGCTCACTATGCTTTCCCATCCAACATTATGAGAGTCTAATGTTTGGAATTGTTGTACCAAGATGGTGCATCTCACACTAGTAGAATTTGGCAAATAAATGACTATGTGACTAAAACTTTTAGTCATGACAACTAAAAATGACTAAATTCTACTAATTTTTGCAACATAGCTATAAATGACTAAATAAATGACTAATTAATGACTAATTTGATCATCGGGTAAAAACACAACTAAATAATTAGTCACACAAATAAAAATGACTAAATAATGAGTCACACAAATAAAAATTAGACAATATGATATTAAAGTGGGTAATTAAAAAACATATTTCCAATTGGAAAGAGGGAAATTTTTTTGATGAAAAATAATTCAAGCAAAAGAAACCCCTATATCATCATGTGACAGAGAAGAGCTTTTGAAATATGGTGAGGTAGAGCTATGCTCTGAAAAGGGTTTTCTAGTTGAAATTAGAGGTCAAGGGTTCTAATGGAGGCAACGATGGATCTAATGTGAAAAATGCTACCTACGCAATCACAAAACATGCTTAATAACTTGTTGTCTCTCCTTCCCAAGCACTCTACCGAGTTGCTCTTGTGTGTCAATTAGCCCCTCCAGGTAACCCCCCATTTTCTCTCTTTATTTGTCCTCTCATTTTACCCCATCTTCCCAATGCTCCTCCCTTCCTGAAGAGTATTCAATATGCTCCATTGTTAAAATGGGGTTTGATTTTTCTTAATTGGGGTCATCTTAGGTGTTCAACTTGGTTTAAAATACCCAAATGATGAGCTTGCAAATCAATCTAGGGTTTCTAGCTTTTTTTTTTCTGTGATATGGAAGTCACCCTTTTAGATGTTTCTCTCCCTGATGATCATCTAACTAAAATGTCCTTTTAGCATGATGATTTTCCTCTCATGGGAAAATTCATGGGAAGAAGACTAGATGACGTAAAACTCTATGGATGGATATGGAATCTACGAGGCTAGATGCAGAGTTAAATTCTTCCTTTTAAGGATTTCTTTCTTCTTCAAGTCTGTCGAGGATAGAGAGTTTTCTCAAATAAGGGTCGTGATATTTTTGGCAAATCTGGGTTATTTTTATGTCCTTTGGCAACCATTTTTAGACCTAGATCATCTCTTTTTCAAAGGTTCCCTTTTGGATCCCACTTCTACAACCTCCCTCTGGTTTGTAGAGCAGTGAAGATAGTTCAAATGCTTGCAAAGATCTATACCTGTAGACCAATGCTAGTCACAAGTTGCATAGTGCATCATAACGATTTCCTTACACCCTATGCAGTTTTTAGTAGCTAGATAGCACAACCAATTTTAATTATCAATATCAACACTATAAAATTATATGCTTTTGTGCACCATGAAAATGATACTCATGCTTCCTAGCACTTGAAAGCATTCATTGCCACATGTTTACTTGCATTCAACACATCTAAAAAACTAAACAGAAAATAAAGGGCACTTGATAGAAAGGTTTCCCTTCAAATTTAACTCCAAAACCCAACATACAATTTAACAAAGTTGCCCCTCAGATTTTAGCTCTATTATCCAATTAATTTACCCTCAAAATTATCAAGCCTAACAATTCAACAATATGACCTCTCAAATTTCAACTCTAAAATCTATCAATTTATTGTGCAAGATAACGATTCCTTGGGTTCTCAAGTCTTTGTCTTTCTACTTCCTTTCATTCATAATCATATGGTCATTGGCTTCTTAGTTCTTTAGCTTTCTACTTCATCACATACTTGCATTATCATGTCATAAGATCTCTAACACAATACCATGGAAGCCTTAATGCATCTCGTATAAAGCCAAATAGTTAAAAAAACAACAACAAAGTAAGAAACATACTCAGCAAAAATGATGAAAAATTGACACATTATCTTCTCATTTCTTTTATATAGTTGAGAACATTCCAAATGTTTTCAAATGTCAAATTCTTTGATACATTAAATGACTCCTCCAAATTATTACTTTTTAAAAAATAGAAAGTTCATAGTTTATAATACTAAGAAACCATCAATCTTTTTGCCATTTCCATGATCTAAAAGAAAATAACAAGCACTCAAGAAAGAATAAAAAATAACAAAGTCAATTAATGTGGCAGCCTAAAATAAGCCTCAAACAATACAAGGAAACAAGGATTACAACCTAGTTTGAAGTCTTTCCCAAAATTTTGAATCAAGAGTAAACCACTAATGATAAGAAACAATAATAGGAAACATGGTTTACAACATGGTCCCCATAAATTGTTGACACAAAGCAACCTAAAGAAAAAAGAAACTAAAAGATGAAATTTTTAAATAATTAGAGCTCTATAATTGTTTAATTATGATTAAGTATGTGTGCATGCTAATCCTTCTTTGTACAATGCATAGTAATGGCATGCCCAATGTGTTGATGATTACCACCACCATGAGGATGTTCAACAGGATTCATTGCCACACCATGAACCTTGGGCCAATAGTTTCTTTTGAACCTATATTTGTGATATGCATTACCAACTTTGAGCATTGGTTTTTCTATACTTCCACCACTAGTAACCTGACCAATCATGGCTCTGCAACTACTTGGCACAATCTTCTTAGCTCCAGATGGAAGCTTTACCCTATAAATTGAATCCAATTTCCAAGACTTATCAAACAAGGCTATTAAAAATCTGCAAAATAAAAAATTACACAAATCTAAACATTAAGAGAGAACTTAGATAACTGTTCCAAAATTATTTCCACTACCTTTGGAATAATTGCATTTATCAGCTCACTGCAACCTTGAGAAAAAAATTAAGCATAGAAATATGTCATAAGTCTCCACAAGGTGTACACCTAGAACTCAAAATAGTTTGAAAATAATTTGGAAAAAACCACTATCCATAGGACATCAAAACAGATGAATCACATGTTTGTTGCTAGCCAAAAAGCAAGATGATAAACAAAAATGATAATGAGTCAAGGGGAACATCAAGAAGCAGTACATTCAAATTAAATTTCAACCAGCTGCTAAACTAGCACAACCCACTTTGACTTGTCATAATTTCAAAATATTAGAATAGGTACATTTTTATGTCTATAAAGGTGACAACGATCCAACAATGGATAAAATGTTTCAAATTGAAATGCAATAGAAATGCATTGCAAATGATAGCAATCAAATTTGAAATTACTCAGCTCATAAAAGAATAGTGGAGAAAAGGTAGAAAAAGTGTTCTTTGATTTGATCGGGCCAATGAGAAACATTGTCTCAAAAATTCAACTATATCACCATGACTTGTTCCCTGCCACAATACTGCAAACTATTTATTTGACCATTGTGGGACAACGGTATACTAAACATCACTTGAAGCCTTTCACCGCACTACCACACTCCTTCATTGAAATTGTTGCAGGGCTGCAATATTCAACACTTACATAACTTAAACTCCTTATACTACAATATTGCAAGCCTCACTTGAGGCCACTGCGGGGGCACAGCGTACTATTTTCCTCTACTCCTTACTGCATTACCGTAGGTTATTCTCTTGACTGCCACGGGACCACGGTAAAGTATCATATGCCACTTAAATTTATACCGCCAGCCCGCCACTTCATTTTGAGACCGCTGCGGGGCTGTGGTAATTGATCTCTACATACCGTGATGCCGCAAGTGCAATCTCTTCATGCTGCAGGATAGCGATAACTGCTCCCTTGTTATCATTGGTTCCCATACACCCACCAAGACTTTTTGAGTGACCTGCGAGATTGCGGTGAGAGACAAAAACACACCAATGGTAAAAAATACAAATAGCTTTCACATAGACTTGGTATGGGATGCTTCTGAATGACTCCTGGAATAATTTTAAAAGAAATATGAATCCCTAAGATCGATTTATGGAAGGAAATTTGTATGAAACCAAGTGGGACTATGAGAATTTTGAATGGTCCTAATGAATGAGTACAAACCTTTCTATTCTTGTCTTGGTTGGGCCATGTGCAGGCCTGTTATGGGTTCCATAGGTTTCTAGAAGTCTATCTATATCAACCTTACAAATGTCTCATAAACCCTTAGAAAAATTCACAGACCCTTAAAAAGCTTGTGTATACCTTTAATGACTTGATAGAGTTCCTAATGATCATGCATAATTTCTCATGGTTTATGCAAGGTCCTCCACTAGCAGGACCTAGTCCTACTTTAGGACCTCTTAATGACCAGTGGACATCACCTTCACAACCACCAGTTCCTTATCCAATTATTGCTCTAGGTAAATAATCTCCTTGTTGATGGTGAAATTTTAGTTGTATTTCACCTATTATGAAACCATACATACTTAAGTTTATCATGCTATTCAAAGGTAAAATTTTAAATCCTAAATGAAACATTATGGGCTGATCTGTAACTTATATAATTATTGAAAAATTGGAGTTAAATATAAGGCCTTAGTTGCTTTTGGTCTTTGTCTTTTGGTTGAATTAGTAGCCAACAAAATCAGTGCATGCTTACTAAAGCAATGAAGTATTTTTTGAAAATTTAGGCTGTTTCTTTTGGGTTGAGTGCTTTTGTAGAGTTTGTAGCCTAGGGCCCAGGCTAAAAGCTTGAGTTTGGGAAAATTAAATCAAAATCTTATGGATTTGATTATTGGGTTGGGGGTTGTATATATGTAGTTGAATCTAAGTCTTAGTGACAGTTTTTGATGTCTCTAGCTAGAACTCTATGAGGTATCCGTCCCTGAATGTTCTTTTATCAAATGTATGTATAGATGTGTATCGCCTGTAGAACATTGTAGGAGAATCACTGTAGAAGATAAATTGACTCCACATGCTTCTTAACTAACCCTGTTTCATTTCATGAACCTTGTGTCATAGGTCCAGTTGGAGGTAGCAGAGCTGGTGGAATGGAGGGTGTACCTTATCCACCTATTTATTCAAGAAAAAATGTTTTAAGTTCCACTTCGGATCACCAAAGCCTTCACAAAAACTTCTGCACAAAATTCAATAACGAAGAATTTATGCACAAGTTCTCTTTTGAATGATGCACAAAGCCTCCACCGCAACACCACATTGTTGCTGGGCCTTGTGGTGATGTGGGTGATTCTCGCATCACTACAAGGCCTAGCAAAAAACCGTGCGGTGTTGCGATGGAGGCTTTGTGCATCATTCAAAAGAGAATTTGTGCATAAATTCTTCATTATTAAATTTTGTGCAAAATTTTTTGTGAAGGCTTTGGTGATCCAAAGTGGAACTTGCAACTACAATATCTGATAAAAATCTACTTCCAAATATGCTTTTGATGGATGTTCATATCCTCATCCAAAGCTCCAATTCACACATAGGCAGGAAATACATTTTCAAAGGTTGAGGAGTTGGGCTTTACACCCATTGGTTGCATTTTCTTAAAATTTTCTAAGGACTTTTTAAAAAAAACCCATTTTAAACATATCCTTTAATCACGACATTCCATGACATCATATTTATTTGAGGCATTTTTTGAAATAGTTCGCTTGCCTTGTCTATGCTTCCACATTTTCATGTATGTCTAGCAGGGCACTTGTAACTACAACATATGACAAAAAAATCCCTGTTGTTATGCTTTGATGGATGTACCTTCATTATTACTGGATATTTGATGTAGTGCACATTATTATAGTGCAAGCCTATTTTTTAGATTGTTTCATTTAGCATCACCAATATTCTCCACAAGAATATTGTCCCTATTTAAAATGATGGAAATGGTTCACATCTCTCAGAACAATTTCTCTTGAAACTGTTAGGAATTGCATGCAGAAGATATCAATTAAATGCAAATAAAGATTAAACAAAGGAATGAAAAATACACAGAAATAATAACAATGAGATAATTTTTAACGTGGTTCACCCAAACTTGGGCTACATCCACCAACATAGAGTCCAATAATATTATCTAGCAATTGAACTGATTACAACCAATAATCCTTACAACTCAATACCGCTGCAAATGCTACAATACAATATCAACAGAACAGCCTAACCCTTAGCCATTTTTAACAATTACAAAATAGGGTTTTTTAAGTCAGCCAATAGAAAAATAACTCCCGACGCCTTTATAAAATAGCTGCCCCTTGACCCCGTCTTGGGGGCACTGCCCCCAAACCCCCATTAAATAATTTGGGGGGAAACTGCACTGATAAAAGTGGGGAAAATTTAACCTCCGAGTATGATTAGACTCCATATAACAACAACAATCTTGGAGATGAATTTAGATGCAGTGTGAAAATTAAAACATACTTGAAGGTTCTTAACAACTCTAATGCTTGTACCAGGGGCCGTGTCTAACAAACCAAATGCAATTACTAACTTTTCACTAAGGTGGCAGATAAATGATTCCTTTTTCTTCTATTACACATCATTAAGTAAAAGTCTTGAATCTGGAAATATCCTACTGCCTTCATTTGCCAAGCCAATTTCTCCAATTTTGCATAGCTCTCCCATGTTTGTGGATGTGATTTGTCTCCTACACAAAAAAACATGTACCATTTTATGCCCTTCAATCCAACTACATGCATGTATCTTTTTAATTCCTCTATCTTTCATCAATCTCCTTACTATTTGAACCTCACCACACCTGCCCACTTCTGCATAGATGTTTTAGAGAATAACATAAGTTGCAGCATTTTTAGGATCCAACTTATCAAAAAATAGTGTTTTTGGAATACTCAACCTACATTCAAATTCTGAATTCTAGGAAATTATATACAATAAACAAATTGATGGTTGTTTGGATAGTGAAATTATCTTTCTTAGGAATTAACTAAAATATCTTGTCTTGAAATATCTAGAAGGATTATTTTAATTAAAGAGGATTTTGTGGTCATTTTTGTAACAATGATTAACAATGATTTTACAGTGCAGCTAGCTTGCTATCTTCATTCAAGATACAAGTCATCAAAATCAAGCACATACCAAGAAGATGGTACTCTACTTCAAACCCTCAACCTCACTTAGTTTAGTTTGCTTACATGGGGATATTAAGGAAGTTGCTAAAAAATTAATATGTATCATTTGTTGTTTGTGAGGGAGAATCCTGTGAGATCCAATATGGCAGTGGATCAATATCCAGTTTCTTAAGTAAAGATGATGTCACAGTTGGGAAACTTATTGTGAAACATCAAGTTAGTAATTTTTGGATGTTAAGGCTTCCCATTTGGATATCAAAGATCTTTTCTCATCAACTTAATTTGGAATTTATGTATAAATGGATTCTTTTATGGTGCAAGTCTTTACTGAGACATCACATGAACTAGGGTTGACATTTTTGTTGTCTAAGTCTGATGGCATTCTTGGGCTTGGTTTCCAGGAAGTTTCTGTTGATAATGTTGTTCCAGTCTAGTTAGTGTTGATAGCCTTCATTCTATAATGTCAACTTCATTCTATAATCTGAGCATATCACCTTTCTTAAACTTTGAACAAGGTTCTAAAATCATGGGTTCAATATGCATATTTCAGGCCTATGTTGAACACTCTATTTAAGACATTTGTTGACAAGGCTACAATTTTTAAAAATGATTTATCTTTCTGTTGTGTTTAGACTTACTTTTGTAAACTTGCAATATACAATGCACTTTTATTCTTTCTGAATTGAGACTAATAGTAATTGTGTTGGTTGTATTGAGGCACAACTTCATTCATGGCAGAAAAGGCAGCACCCTGTTGCTCATATCAGATGGCATGTTGCATATAAAGGAGGAAAGATTCTAGGGTTACTGTTGGCTGCATTGAAGGAGAGAACTTCATAGATGGGACATGATCAACACTCTCCTTCTTGGATTCTACACATTACAACTTGCTCCAAGAAGATTGCCCATGTTGCAGAAGTTTTAAGAGATGAAAGGGGCATGTACTTGCATTGAAGGGCTCTAAGCATGCATTTTGACACTAGTAATAGTCTGGTAGATGACATAGAGTGCATACCTAGGTAACAGTAGTAGTGATAACTATTTTCAAGGAATTTGGAAAAGATACAGTGATGTCAAAGGTAGTCAAGGCATTCAATAGAGGGGCAATGTTCTACATTGATGGGAGGCAGAGTATAAGTGAAAGCATGCTAGAATAATGAGCTAGGTAGTGGCAGTCATGAGGCATTGTTATTTTATAAAGGGAAAATACATGACAACAGGTTGACAAGTGATTGGACAATGCATTTCAAGAAGCTACAAGTTTGATTAGGACAATGCATAGCCTAGTCATAAGGCAATGTTGAATAACAATCCATGACAATTGAGGCATCCTACCAAAGATGGTAGTCATCAAAGGAATAATCATCATAGATAAGGATAGTTTATTGCTACAGGTAACAATTCACAGTGGCAGCTTATGAACTAGACCAAGTTGGGTGCATGAGACATGATCTCTATAGAGATGACAGTGTGATCTTGAACTAGGACAATGAGCTTCATGAGACAGTCATGTATTTGTGAAGAAGACATCTATGAATGTCTTTGTGCTTCTATGCTCAATGATACTCAAAAAATTAGTTTCTTTCTCATTCTTTGAGCTATGTATTGTAACCATGAAGGTTTTTTAGCAAAGAGAAAGCATTGTAACTTATTTTGAGATCTGTATGTTGTTTGTAAGCATTTTTTATCAATAAAACAAGTTGTTTTTACCTTCTCAAAGCTACTTCATTGTGTAAGCTTCAAAATATACTACTAAATATACTAATGACTAAATGCAAGCTTCAACATGACTAAATATACTACTAATTGACGTTAGTTAATAATTAAATTGACTAAATATACTGCCAATTGACAGAAATCAATGAACATTGAATAAATATGACTAAATATATGACCAATGTTAAATCGGTGAATAAAAATGACTAAATATACTACCAAATTGATCAAAATGATGATTAAAATTAATGACTAAAAACACTACCAATGGATAGAAATCAGTGAATAAAAATGAGTAAATAAGTGACCAGTTAACAACAATCAATGACTAAATTAATGACTAAATATATCAGTGAATAAAAACTAACTAAATAAGTGACCAGATTACAACAATCAATGACTAAATTAATGACTAAATATACTACCAAATCGATCAATCAAAACAATCAATAAATGACTAAAATTGGTTTAGTCATCAATTTGGTCACATTATAAATGACTGGCAATAAACTACTAATGGTCACATGACCATGTTTGGTCATTTATAAGCAGTTTTTAGTAGTTTTTTCAGTCATATATTGTCGTTTCTGTACTAGTGTCAAAATGACTACAAGGAAGTCAGTTGTTGGGAATGAACACTACCTAAAGGCCAAGAAGGAGAGAGAAACCATTGTTTGTACCATTAAGGGAACAAATGATGATAAAAACGTATGGTTAAGTGACACTGAGACATTGAGTCATGCCCTCACCTGAATTAGTCAAGAGAAAAGAACGATGAGAGATGCTGCCAACTTCAACCGTCTACCTTCTGTCACTCCAACCAAGTCAGAATCCTTATCACTATCTAGGGATATGCCCTTAGAGTGTAGTGTGAGTCCCATCATGTTTTTTAGAGATCCTTATATCCTTCCTTTGGCGGAAGTGATTGTAATTTCTTCAAGTGATGAGTCGGAGGAGTATGTTCCCTGAAATTATGTGTCAGAGGATAAGTTTGAGGGTTACTATCCATATGATGATAATCGTGAACCAGAATATGAGGGATACACTCCACTCAATTATGTATCTAAGAGAGAATCTGATGGATACTCTCCATTAGACTATATTAATAGTCATTCTATGTAAACCTAAGGATATTTAAATCCTTATTGATATTAAATAAAAGAAAGTGTTTTTTAATCAAAAACTTGTGTATAAGTACTCTTTTATGGAAAATGTTTTAAATATGAATAAATAATTCTATTTGAAATGTCTAATGTTTTAAGAATGTTAGGTAAACATTCATAGAATCTAATCTTAATGGAAACCTTCAGGTATAAACTTTCTTGAAAAGAATGGTTTGTACAAGAACTAATCTTGGAGGAAGTGAAGAAGTAAGGCAAGGATCGAAAAACATGGATGCTAAGTTGGATCGAATCTTAGCATTGTTGGAAGAGAAAAGAAAGAGAGTAGGGAACTTGGAACAAAAAGAAAAAGGAAAAGATAAAGTGGGAAAAGAAGTACCTATCAATAAAGACGTTCCTATTATTAATGAAGTCCCTAATAGTGAGAATGAAGGAGAGAATTCTCGTGATCACACACAAGCTAGTGAACATGAGAATTGTTGTGTGGTTACACAACACGCCCCATTTTGACTTGGTAAAACATGGGCCCAACTTTTGCTTGGCATGTTTTTGTGTGCTTTTTGGTGGTTTTGGTAAAAAGTAAGTCATGCAGATCATCATGCATGGGAGGCTGGGTAAGTCATCATCGTGAGGTCAGTTTGTCAAAGTTCATATTTTATTCCAGGAACCTCATATCTAGAAAGAGCATCAAAATTCATGCAGGTTTGCCTTTTGCATCACCCTGATATTCGCTAGGGTGTGAAAATTATGAATGGTCAAAGTTTGGTCAAACTTGATAGTCACAACAAGAGGATCATATTTCTTAACATCAGTCATATTATAGAAGGTCATCCTGATCTAATTTATCACCCGATAAATCATGCGGTCCGAATATCTGGACGTCAATTTTAAGTGATAGTGTCCTTTACCCGTCGATGGCCTTATGCATTTCGTGAGGATCATATTTCTCAATGTAACCTGATATTTAAATATTCTCCTACCGCGAAATATCCCCCTAAGCCAATATCCTGATGATGTCATTCAAGTCCGATAAACGAAGAAACGATATGACGATGACATCATCATCACATTTACCTCTCGGGAGGATATTTCATAAACTGATCCTGTTCACATAACCTGACGATGACGTCATCATACCTCAACGATATAGTGAACAAATATCCGGATGACGTCACCCCGATATCCTTAGAATAAGAAAAGGAATGACTTCGGTCATCATCACCATCTCAACGCGACCCGATATTTTCTAATATCCCCCTGACATATAAAGCACGACTTAAGGGTGCATTTATCACCCGATATTGTCAGGATGGTTTTTCCTCTCGAGGAGGATGATCATGATCCTGCTCACATAATATGACGATGACGTCATAAGTGCCATAACGCTGAACCAACTAGATATCCTGATGACATCACCATGATATTTCAACACTGGGTCATTTAGTCCAGGGGATCATCATATTTAAACATCACCCGATATTCAAATATCACCCTGCCGCAGAATATTACTCCGATCTGCTAACATGACGATGACATCATAATGACATAGCGATAAATGAGGTCTTCCATCTGCTGACATCCTCTTGATTTTTTCTAGGGGGGTCATTTTAGTTGCGGGGGTCATATTTCAGATCCTCCTGATTTCTTAGCATGACCATGACGTCAGCCTTTCATATTTTAACGAACCCTGTCCATGATGATGACACCATCATCATATCCTGATCTATGAAGAGAGTCATATTAGTCAATATCCCTCATATTAGCTAATGTGCTTACCCGAACCTGATAGTGTTATTCAATGGAATTTAGTGAACAGAAGCGCATGTATTGCATATGCATGATCTTATGCATGCGATAACTGAAAATGTAAGGCTTGCAGATCATATGAAAGGTCCCCATCACCATTGGAATACAAAAAAGGCTACTGGAAGGTGAAACCATTTGCAAAAATTTAGAGAAACTCAAAAATTAGGAAATGTTTGACCTTCCCCTTGGCAGGGTCATAACTCCTAGCCATGTTATCAGAATTTGAACTTTTTGGACTCATTGGAAAGATAAACTAGTTATCTAGTTTGAGTTGCCCAGTCACTTAGGCTTAACGCCAAGTTACCGAGAGCGTGTTGAGCCCTAATTTCGCTCCGAAGGCCTCTGAAAATGCAATTTACTAAGATGTAGAAAATACGAAAAAAAATTACATTTTCGATATTTTTATCAAAAATCACTCAAATGACCCTGGCTAGACCTGATCAGATATTGAAACTATTTTCAGGCCTGACAGCATGTTTTCCAGTCAACGATAGTCACCCGGACCCTCTTGACCACCTATGGGCATTTAGTTGCGCGAATTTTCTCATATGCTCAATATTCCTAACTCGGTATATATAGGTTTGCACATTCACAGCCTGATAAAATGTAAATGTTTAATTTCCTGCTAGTTATTAAATGATGATGCTTAATTCTTGTCTGTTTGTTGCAGGATGTTGGAGCTATATGAAGTGGCTGAAAATTGCCAACTGGTAGGCAACATGACGCTGAGCAATGGGGAAGATATTGTCAAATATGCTGTCTGCCAGCTGGAGGCCGAATCAAATCAAAGATGCTGGAATATTCTGTGCAAGCTATACATTTGCCAACTGGCAAAGCACGTGCTATTCATCTGGACCATTGATTGTTCTGGGAGGATCCTGATCCTTGGATCATTGTAACTATTTTCTGGCATTTGTTCTATATATGGGCCAGAACTTGTCATAAAAGGATATGCATTGGAACATCTGGCACAATAAGGCCAATTACTGTAGAATCAAATACGAGGTCGAATTGCTGAGACTAATGAGGATTGAATTGTTGAAGTGTCAAGGTTCTTTCTTCAGATCACTGTAAATGTACCTGTTCTTGAGCATACTGAATGGATATGAAGTTTTCAGATTACATCCTGATTGTAAATTTTATGTAATCTTCATGTTGATTTCTAGATATGTACTGGTGAATGCTATGTTCAACTAGAAGCGCTTTCATTTCATTACATGTTATTGTCAACTTTTCCTTTGAAGATTTGTACTGGATCATGCGGATTTGTGGAATGTCCTGGTGAAGTATGATTCTAGTTTCCTTCTTTTCATTGCATGTATGGGAGCTTGTATGTGGATCAGTGATCTCGGTCAAGTAGTTTTGGGAATCTCATTCTTTAACCCTTTTCCTTTTTTTAATTTCATAAATTCATCACCATAACTGCAAGTCATGACAAACAATAAGCAGAAATGGAGAGGTATGCTGACATCCCGTAGGTAACTAAAAATCATTAGCATATTTGAGTTAAATGCATGTAGTATTGGAAATATCATGCAAAGAATTGCAAATAATGGTAAAATTCATGCAAATATCAGCCTGTAGGAACATTATTTGAGTGAATTCATAGTGCAGAGGTAAAATAATTTGGAGATTTATGCAGGGCAAATATAAAGAATAGGATATTTGGATAAATATTGATGAACTTTACAAAAATTACTGAAGAACGTAAGGCCCCTGAATGATTAACAGCAACACACATCAACCATTGAGTAACGTCAGTAGATTATGAACTAATCAGCGGAGACTTGGGATCGTGAATTCTCTGAATTCATCGTATCTTTCAAGATGAGTAAAGGTTGTTGTGTAACTTTTATTCTATGTTTGCTTATGACTAACATCATGACCAACATAAATTGGCGCTAGAAGGAGGGCGGAACTGGAAAAGACACCATTGCTTCAGTCATCATACATTTTATGCAAGCTCCTCACTCCTAACGCAACATAAATTGGCGCTAGAAGGAGGGCAAAACTGGAAAAGACACCATTGCTTCAGTCATCATACATTTTATGCAGGCTCCTCGCTCCTAATGCAACATAAATTGGCGCTAGAAGGAGGGCCTGAACAAGGAAATTTCTGGATTCCTGTAAATATTGCATACATATTTCATCATTTGAGTTAAATGTCTGCAAATATCTCTTATCTGAGAGGTTGTGGTTGCACCTTTGCAAAGATCTAGCTCAAAGCCTCAAAGATTTGTTTGATTTTCCAAACTTTCAAGTTTTATTCTGAGATATGTTAGATCTCATTAAAATTCTAAAAAAAAAAAAATCCTAAAAATTTGAAATAGAGTCTCATTTTGATGGATGCATATGAAGGCAATTGTCAAATTAACATTCCTTTATTTCAGGAAACTTTGAATAGGCAGCTTTACCCTCTCAGTTTGTCTAACTTTGGTTTATCCACCTGCTGCAGGATACACCAGACCGTGGAACACAGCGAAATAAATTGTTTAACTTTCCTCACAAGGTTGGATTTATATTTGAAAGGACTAATATTATTTCTAGATGTGTTCAGGGTTGAAATTTGCCAAGAAAATGAAGTAGTTCTGGAGCAACGAAATGAGGAAATTCTAGAACAACAAGCAGAGATAGCACCAGAAGTTATTAGCTGTCCAGACACTGAAGTGGATCATTCTGAAGATTTTGAATTATATTTGTCTAGAAACATACAATGTAGTCAAATATTAGGTTTATCCATTGAGGATGTCTTGATTGAAAGCTGGTGCAGATTACATGATGAAGAGCATTTAGAGAGAGATTGTTACCCTTGCTTGGTCATGTTGAAGAAGATTCTAGAAAATACAATAGCTGAACCGGTCTTAGAGGTTAAAGACAGTGAAACGTCTTTCCTTGAGTCATTTTATGGTGATATTGATAGGAGTTCTCTACTTCCTAATACAAGTAAGGACCAGTCAGTATGCAGGTATGAATCCTATGAAAATTCTAGAGAAGAAACCACTCATCAGGATAATATTTTTTATTTTGATCCTAATACTTTTGATAAAGAAGATGAAACATCTTTCCCGGAGTCATTCTATGGTAAAGAGAAGTGTAAACAAACAGTAGAACAATTTAAATGCACTACTGATGATAAGTTCCTATGATAGTAACTCAGGGAGTCATAGAAAAGAAGATAAATGCTGATTTACTGCCTAACTGGGTTGAATTGAATGGTCAAATACAAGAATGTTGCAGGTTAATGGAGCCAAGCACTTTACTGGATAAAAGATGTCAATTATTAATGAACACTTCCTGAAGGATGAAAATGCAGAAGACTTTGGAGTTGTTGTGCATGATCAGACTTCACTCCAGAAATAATTTGAAAATGAAACAGGGAAGTATTCTTATCAGTTGAATGCCAATTCTCCTTTACAGTCAAGTGATTTAGAAATGATAAATTTCTATATATCAGGTTATGATGATAAGGATACTCATTTAGATATTGATGTGCAGGAAATTGAAGAAAATATTGAGAAGTTTCCTGAACTAGAGGAGAAATTGAAGATCCAGAATGGAGGAATAAATATGGATAAAGATGAAGAAATAATGCATCAAAAGTCATACATCCTTCAAAATGAAGAGATACCAGACATTCAGCCAAGCAATGAAAATATAATGACAAATGGAAGACTAGCTATCAATAAACGAGCATGTCCAACAACAGAACCAGAGATACACCAGGTTGTATTTCTCCTTTCCACAGTGAATGATGTTGATTATTGTTTTGATTATGGAAATTTGAAAGATAGGACATGCATATGGATTAATCATGAACATGATGAGCTTCCTCAGTTGCTGATCATCAAGGGTTATTCTGTTGAATACAATGAATTCAGAATATCAGAATATTTTCCAGAATATAAAGATAAATTTGCTAGGTTGAGAACCATAACTAATACCCTAATGCTCCTGCACAATCAAAAGAAGTATGCAAATACAGGTGTATTTGGGTCTTTTTCTAGTTTTTGTTTGCCTAGTAGTGGTTTGTATATAGTTTTCTAGGTTAGTTGTTTGTACAGTCTTCTTGTTTTGCTTTCTGCTGTTTCCCTTTTATAGGTTAGCTGTTTGTACAGTTTGCTTTGCGTTGTTGAGCTTTTGTTTTGGTTGGGCAAAATTGGTGCACCTTGTTACTTAAGAACACTGCAGAAATTGTTAGAATTCAAAAGTGGGATATAAGTTTCTCTATAGGTTGTAACTCATATCAATGTAGGTATTCTTGATCAGGTCTGTGGTATCATATTCATCAGTACTACTTCTCTTGAGTCAAGGCGATCCTCACAATGACACACCTAACATCCTTGGGTTTATTGAACTTATCAGTGTAGGTGTTAAGTGAAAAATCTAAAGGTTTCCCTTGCTACCATTGCAATTCTCAACTTAATCTCAGCAAGTGACCACTCCTTGCATCATGAAGCTATAACTGTTATATCTGATGAAATCAATTTCAAAATAAAAAAATAAAATAAAATAAAAAATAGATCTTCTGGAATCCAGATTAAGTCATCTAAGTAACTCTACTGGAGCTATAGACGCTTGCTGGTAGTGGGGCTCTACTTAGGAGAATTGCAACGATAACCTTGTCGGGGCTATGGACGCCTGCTGGCAGCAAGGCTCTATCCGGTTGGCTATGAGGGATGAACCAAACTATGTAGCTTAACACCAGTCACTGATTTATTCAACTCACTTTCAAGATGAGTATATGAATCACATGCACACAATCGATCCCTTATCAATTCATTATTACATTGATGAACATGATACCAGTTAGAGAAGATTAGGATGCTCATGCTCAATAGGAGTTGGAAATTTATGTTTTAACTTATCCTCACCTTTTGAATTATTTGAATTTTGTTGTTTTCTTTGGTGGCAAGTTGTTGTGTGGTTACACAACACGCCCCATTTTGCCTTGGTAAAACAGGGGCCCAACATTTGCTTGGCTTGTTTTTGTGCTTTTTGGCGGTTTTGGTAAAAAGTAAGTCATGCAGATCATCATGCATGGGAGGCTGGGTAAGTCATCATCGTGAGGTCAGTTTGTCAAAGTTCATATTTTATTCCAGTAACCTCATATCTAGAAAGAGCATCAAAATTCATGCAGGTTTGCCTTTTGCATCACCCTGATATTCGCTAAGGTGTGAAAATTATGAATGGTCAAAGTTTGGTCAAACCTGATAGTCACAGCAAGAGGATCATATTTCTTAACATCAGTCATATTACAGAAGGTCATCCTGATCTAATTTATCACCCGATAAATCATGCGGTCTGAATATCCGGACGTCAATTTTAAGTGATAGTGTCCTTTACCCGTCGATGGTCTTATGCATTTCGCGAGGATCATATTTCTCAATGTAACCCGATATTTAAATATCCTCCTGCTGCGAAATATCCCCCTAAGCCAATATCCTGATGATGTCATTCAAGTCTGATAAACGAAGAAACGATATGACGATGACATCATCATCACATTTACCTCTCGGCAGGATATTTCATAAACATGATCCTATTCGCATAACCTGATGATGACGTCATCATACCTCAATGATATAGTGAATGAATATCCGGATGACGTCACCCCGATATCCTTAGAATAAGAAAAGGAATGACTTCGGTCATCATCACCATCTCAACGCGACCCGATATTTTCTAATATCCCCCTGACGTATAAAGCACGACTTAAGGGTGCGTTTATCACCCGATATTGTCAGAATGGTTTTTCCTCTCGAGGAGGATGATCATGATCCTGCTCACATAATATGATGATGACGTCATAAGTGCCATAACGCTGAACCAACTTGATATCCTGATGACGTCACCATGATATTTCGACACTGGGTCATTTTAGTCCAGGGGATCATCATATTTAAACATCACCCGATATTCAAATATCACCCTGCCGCAGAATATTACTCCGATCTGCTAACATGATGATGACATCATAATGACATAGCGATAAATGAGGTCTTCCATCTGCTGACGTCCTCCTAATTTTTTCCAGGGGGGTCATTTTAGTTGCGGGGGTCATATTTCAGATCCTCCTGATTTCTTAGCATGACCATGACGTCAGCCTTTCATATTTTAACGAACCCTGTCCATGATGATGACACCATCATCATATCTTGATCTATGAAGAGAGTCATATTAGTGAATATCCCTCATATTAGCTAATGTGCTTACCCGGACCTGATAGTGTTATTCAATGGAATTTAGTGAACAGAAGCGCATGTATTGCATATGCATGATCTTATGCATGCGATAACTAAAAATGTAAGGCTTGCAGATCATATGAAAGGTCCCCATCACCCTTGGAATACAAAAAAGGCTACCGGAAGGTGAAACCATTTGCAAAAATTCAAAGAAACTCAAAAATTAGGAAATGTTTGACCTTCCCCTTGGCAGGGTCATAACTCCTAGCCATGTTATCAGAATTTGAACTTTTTGGACTCATTGGAAAGATAAACTAGTTATCTAGTTTGAGTTGCCTGGTCACTTAGGCTTAACGCCGAGTCACCGAGAGCATGTTGAGCCCTAATTTCACTCTGAAGGCCTCTGAAAATGCAATTTACTAAGATGTAGAAAATACGAAAAAAAATTACATTTTTGATATTTTTATCAAAAATCGCTCAAATGACCCTAGCTGGACCTGATCAGATATTGAAACTATTTTTGGGCCTGACAGCATGTTTTCCAGTCAACGATAGTCACCCGGACCCTCTTGACCACCTATGGGCATTTAGTTGCGCGAATTTTCTCATATGCTCAATATTCATAACTCGGTATATATAGGTTTGCATATTCACAGCCTGATAAAATGTAAATGTTTACTTTCCTGCTAGTTATTAAATGATGATGCTTAATTCTTGTCTGTTTGTTGCAGGATGTTGGAGTTGTATGAAGTGGCTGAAAATTGCCAACTGGCAGGCAACATGACGCTGAGCAATGGGGAAGATATTGTCAAATATGCTGTCTACCAGCTGGAGGCTGAATCAAATCAAAGATGCTGGAATATTCTTTGCCAGCTATACATTTGCCAACTGGCAAAGCACGTGCTATTCATCTGTACCATTGATTGTTCTGGGAGGATCCTGATCCTTGGATCATTGTAACTATTTTCTGGCATTTGTTCTATATATGGGCCAGAACTTGTCATAAAAGGATATGCATTGGAACATCTGGCACAATAAGGCCAATTACTGTAGAATCAAATACGAGGTCCAATTGCTGAGACTAATGAGGATTGAATTGTTGAAGTGTCAAGGTTCTTTCTTCAGATCACTGTAAATGTACCTGTTCTTGAGCATACTGAATGGATATGAAGTTTTCAGATTACATCCTGATTGTAAATTTTACGTAATCTTCATGTTTATTTCTGGATATGTACTGGTGAATGCTGTGTTCAACTAGAAGCGCTTTCATTTCATTACATGTTGTCAACTTTTTCTTTGAATATTTGCACTGGATCATGCGGATTTGTGGAATGTCCTGGTGAAGTATGATTCTAGTTTCCTTCTTTTCATTGCATGTATGGAAGCTTGTATGTGGATCAGTGATCTCGGTCAAGTAGTTTTGGGAATCTCATTCTTTAACCCTTTTCCTTTTTTTAATTTCATAAATTCATCACCATAACTGCAAGTCATGACAAACAATAAGCAGAAATGGAGAGGTATGCTGACATCCCGTAGGTAACTGAAAATCATTAGCATATTTGAGTTAAATGCATGTAGTATTGAAAATATCATGCAAAGAATTGCAAATAATGGTAAAATTCATGCAAATATCAGCCTGTAGGCACATTATTTGAGTGAATTCATAGTGCAGAGGTAAAATAATTTGGAGATTTATGCAAGGCAGATATAAAGAACAGGATATTTGGATAAATATTGATGAACTTTACAAAAATTATAGAAGAACGTAAGGCCCCTGAATGATTAACAGCAACACACATCAACCACTGAGTAACGTCAGTAGATTATGAACTAATCAGCGGAGACTTGGGATCGTGAATTCTTCGAATTCATCGTATCTTTCAAGATGAGTAAAGGTTGTTGTGTAACTTTTATTCTATGTTTTCTTATGACTAACATCATGACCAACATAAATTGGCGCTAGAATGAGGGCGGAACTGGAAAAGACACCATTGCTTCAGTCATCATACATTTTATGCAGGCTCGTCGCTCCTAACACAACATAAATTGGTGCTAGAAGGAGGGCGGAATTGGAAAAGAAACCATTGCTTCAGTCATCATACATTTTATACAGGCTCCTCGCTCCTAACGCAACATAAATTGGTGCTAGAAGGAGGGCCTGAACAAGGAAATTTCTGGATTTCTGTAAATATTGCATAAATATTTCATCATTTGAGTTAAATGTCTGCAAATATCTCTTATCTGAGAGGTTGTGGTTGCACCTTTGCAAAGATCTAGCTCAAAGCCTCAAAGATTTGTTTGATTTTCCAAACTTTCAAGTTTTATTCTGAGATATGTTAGATCTCATTAAAATTCCAAAAAAAAAAAATCCTAAAAAATTGAAATAGAGTCTCATTTTGATGGATGCATATGAAGGCAATTGTCAAATTAACATTCCTTTATTTCAGGAAACTTTGAATAGGCAGCTTTACCCTCTCAGTTTGTCTAACTTTGGTTTATCCACCTGTTGTAGGATACACCAGACCGTGGAACACAGCGAAATAAATTATTTAACTTTCCTCACAAGGTTGGATTTATAATTGAAAGGACTAATATTCTTTCCAGATGTGTTCAGGGTTGAAATTTGCCAAGAAAACGAAGAAGTTCTGGAGCAGCGAAATGAGGAAATTCTGGAACAACAAGCAGAGATAGCACCAGAAGTTATTAGCTGTCCAGACACTGAAGTGGATCATTCTAAAGATTTTGAATTATATTTTTCTAGAAACATACAATGTAGTCAAATATTAGGTTTATCCATTGAGGATGTCTTGATTGAAAGCTGGTGCAGATTACATGATGAAGAGCATTCAGAGAGAGATTGTTACCCTTGCTTGGTCATGTTGAAGAAGATTCTAGAAAATACAATAGCTGAACCGGTCTTAGAGGTTAAAGACAGTGAAACGTCTTTCCTTGAGTCATTTTATGGTGATATTGATAGGAGTTCTCTACTTCCTAATACAAGTAAGGACCAGTCAGTATGCAGGTATGAATCCTGCGAAAATTCTAGAGAAGAAACTACTCATCAGGATAATATTTTTTATTCTGATCCTAATACTTTTGATAAAGAAGATGAAACATCTTTCCCGGAGTCATTCTATGGTAAAGAGAAGTGTAAACAAACAGTAGAACAATTTAAATGCACTACTAATGATGAAGTTCCTATGATAGTAACTCAGGGAGTCATAGAAAAGAAGATAAATGCTGATTTACTGCCTAACTGGGTTGAATTGAATGGTCAAATACAAGAATCTTGCAAGTTAATGGAGCCAGGCACTTTACTAGATAAAAGATGTGAATTATTTAATGAACACTTCCTGAAGGATGAAAATACAGAAGACTTTGGAGTTGTTGTGCATGATCAGACGTCACTCCAGAAATATTTTGAAAATGAAACAGGGAAGTATTCTTATCAGTTGAATGCCAATTCTCCTTTACAGTCAAGTGATTTAGAAATGATAAATTTCTGTATATCAGGTTATGATGATAAGGATACTCATTTAGATGCTGATGTGCAGGAAATTGAAGAAAATATTGAGAAGTTTCCTGAACTAGAGGATAAATTGAACGTCCAGAATGGAGGAATAAATATGGATAAAGATGAAAAATAATGCATCAAAAGTCATACATCCTTCAAAATGAAGAGATACCAGACATTCAGCCAGGTAATGAAAATATAATGACAAATGGAAGACCAGCTGTCAATAAACAAGCATGTCCAACAACAAAACCAGAGATACACCAGGTTGTATTTCTCCTTTCCATAGTGAATGATGTTGATTATTGTTTTGATTATGGAAATTTGAAAGATAGGACATGCATTTGGATTAATCATGAACATGATGAGCTTCCTCAGTTGTTGATCATCAAGGGTTATTCTGTTGAATACAATGAATTCAGAATATCAGAATATTTTCTAGAATATAAAGATAAATTTGCTAGGTTGAGAACCATAACTAATACCCTAATGCTCCTGCACAATCAAAAGAAGTATGCAAATACAGGTGTATTTGGGTCTTTTTCTAGTTTTTGTTTGCCTAGTAGTGGTTTGTATATAGTTTTCTAGGTTAGTTGTTTGTACAGTCTTCTTGTTTTGCTTTCTGATGTTTCCCTTTTATAGGTTAGCTGTTTGTACAGTTTGCTTTGTGTTGTTGAGCTTTTGTTTTGGTTGGGCAAAATTGGTGCACCTTGTTACTTAAGAACACTGCAGAAATTGTTAGAATTCAAAAGTGGGATATAAGTTTCTCTATAGGTTGTAACTCATATCAGTGTAGGTATTCTTGATCAGGTCTGTGGTATCATATTCATCAGTACTACTTCTCTTGAGTCAAGGCGATCCTCACAATGACACACCTAACAGCCTTGGGTTTATTAAACATATCAGTGTAGGTGTTAAGTGAAAAATCTAAAGGTTTCCCTTGCTACCATTGCAATTCCCAACTTAATCTCAGCAAGTGACCACTCCTTGCATCATGAAGCTATAACTGTTATATCTGATGAAATCAATTTCAAAATAAAAAAATAAAATAAAATAATAAATGGATCTTCTGGAATCCAGATTAAGTCATCTAAGTAACTCTACCGGAGCTATAGACGCTTGCTGGCAGTGGGGCTCTACTTAGGAGAATTGCAACAATAACCTTGTCGGGGCTATGGACGCCTACTGGCAGCAAGGCTCTATCCAATTGGCTATGAGGGATGAACCAAACTATGTAGCTTAACACCAGTCACTGATTTATTCAACTCACTTTCAAGATGAGTATATGAATCACATGCACACAATCGATCCCTTATCAATTCATTATTACATTGATGAACATGACACCAGTTAGAGAAGATTAGGATGCTCATGCTCAATAGGAGTTGGAAATTTATGTTTTAACTTATCCTCACCTTTTGAATTATTTGAATTTTGTTGTTTTCTTTGGTGGCAAGTTGTTGTGTGGTTACACAACATGCCCCATTTTGACTTGGTAAAACAGGGTCCCAACTTTTGCTTAGCTTGTTTTTGTGCTTTTTGGCAGTTTTGGTAAAAAGTAAGTCATGCAGATCATCATGCATGGGAGGCTGGATAAGTCATCATCGTGAGGTCAGTTTGTCAAAGTTCATATTTTATTCCAGTAACCTCATATCTAGAAAGAGCATCAAAATTCATGCAGGTTTGCCTTTTGCATCACCCTGATATTCGCTAGGGTGTGAAAATTATGAATGGTCAAAGTTTGGTCAAACCTGATAGTCACAGCAAGAGGATCATATTTCTTAACATCAGTCATATTACAGAAGGTCATCTTGATCTAATTTATCACCCGATAAATCATGCGGTCTAAATATTTGAACGTCAATTTTAAGTGATAGTGTCCTTTACCCGTCGATGGCCTTATGCGTTTCGCGAGGATCATATTTCTCAATGTAACTCGATAATTAAGTATCCTCCTACCGTGAAATATCCCCCTAAGCCAATATCCTGATGATGTCATTCAAGTCCGATAAACGAAGAAACGATATGATGATGACATCATCATCACATTTACCTCTCGGCAGGATATTTCATAAACATGATCCTATTCGCATAACCTGACGATGACGTCATCATACCTCAACGATATAGTGAACGAATATCCGGATGACGTCACCTCGATATCCTTAGAATAAGAAAAGGAATGACTTCGGTCATCATCACCATCTCAACGCGACCCGATATTTTCTAATATCCCCCTGACGTATAAAGCACGACTTAAGGGTGCGTTTATCACCCGATATTGTCAGGATGGTTTTTCCTCTCGAGGAGGATGATCATGATCCTGCTCACATAATATGACGATGACATCATAAGTGCCATAACGCTGAACCAAGTCGATATCCTGATGACGTCACCATGATATTTCGACACTGGGTCATTTTAGTCCAAGGGATCATCATATTTAAACATCACCCGATATTCAAATATCACCCTGCCGCAGAATATTACTCCGATCTGCTAACATGACGATGACATCATAATGACATAGCGATAAATGAGGTCTTCCATCTGCTGACATCCTCCTGATTTTTTCCAAGGGGGTCATTTTAGTTGCTAGGGTCATATTTCAGATCCTCCTGATTTCTTAGCATGACCATGACATCAGCCTTTCATATTTTAACGAACCCTGTCCATGATGATGACACCATCATCATATCCTGATCTATGAAGAGAGTCATATTAGTCAATATCCCTCATATTAGCTAATGTGCTTACCCGGACCGGATAGTGTTATTCAATGGAATTTAGTGAACAGAAGCGCATGTATTGCATATGCATGATCTTATGCATGCGATAACTGAAAATGTAAGGCTTGCAGATCATATGAAAGGTCCCCATCACCCTTGGAATACAAAAAAGGCTACCGGAAGGTGAAACCATTTGCAAAAATTCAGAGAAACTCAAAAATTAGGAAATGTTTGACCTTCCCCTTGGCAGGGTCATAACTCCTAGCCATGTTATCAAAATTTGAACTTTTTGGACTCATTGGAAAGATAAACTAGTTATCTAGTTTGAGTTGCCCGGTCACTTAGGCTTAACGCCGAGTTACCGAGAGCGTGTTGAGCCCTAATTTCGCTCTGAAGGCCTCTGAAAATGCAATTTACAAAGATGTAGAAAATACGAAAAAAAATTACAGTTTCGATATTTTTATCAAAAATCACTCAAATGACCCTGGCTGGACCTGATCAGATATTGAAACCATTTTCGGGCCTGACAGCATGTTTTCCAATCAACGATAGTCACCCAGACCCTCTTGACCACCTATGGGCATTTCGTTGCGCGAATTTTCTCATATGCTCAATATTCATAACTCGGTATATATAAAATGTAAATGTTTACTTTCCTACTAGTTATTAAATGATGATGCTTAATTCTTGTCTGTTTGTTGCAGGATGTTGGAGCTATATGAAGTGGCTAAAAATTGCCAACTGGCAGGCAACATGACGCTGAGCAATGGGGAAGATATTGTCAAATATGTTGTCTGCCAGCTGGAGGCCGAATCAAATCAAAGATGCTGGAATATTATTTGCCAGCTATACATTTGCCAACTGGCAAAGCACGTGCTATTCATCTGGACCATTGATTGTTATGGGAGGATCCTGATCCTTGGATCATTGTAACTATTTTCTGGCATTTGTTCTATATATGGGCTAGAACTTGTCATAAAAGGATATGCATTGGAACATCTGGCACAATAAGGCCAATTACTGTAGAATCAAATACGAGGTCCAATTGCTGAGACTAATGAGGATTGAATTGTTGAAGTGTCAAGGTTCTTTCTTCAGATCACTGTAAATGTACCTATTCTTGAGCATACTGAATGGATATGAAGTTTTCAGATTACATCCTGATTGTAAATTTTACGTAATCTTCATGTTAATTTCTGGATATGTACTGGTGAATACTGTGTTCAACTAGAAGCGCTTTCATTTCATTACATGTCAACTTTTTCTTTGAAGATTTGCACTGGATCATGCGGATTTGTGGAATGTCCTGGTGAAGTATGATTCTAGTTTCCTTCTTTTCATTGCATGTATGGGAGCTTGTATGTGGATCAGTGATCTTGGTCAAGTAGTTTTGGGAATCTCATTCTTTAACCCTTTTCCTTTTTTTAATTTCATAAATTCATCACCATAACTGCAAGTGATGACAAACAATAAGCAGAAATGGAGAGGTATGCTGACATCCCGTAGGTAACTGAAAATCATTAGCATATTTGAGTTAAATGCATGTAGTATTGAAAATATCATGCAAAGAATTGCAAATAATGGTAAAATTCATGCAAATATCAGCCTGTAGGCACATTGTTTGAGTGAATTCATAGTGCAGAGGTAAAATAATTTGGAGATTTATGCAGGGTAGATATAAAGAACAGGATATTTGGATAAATATTGATGAACTTTACAGAAATTACTGAAGAACGTAAGGCCCCTGAATGATTAACAGCAACACACATCAACCACTGAGTAACGTCAGTAGATTATGAACTAATCAGCGGAGACTTGGGATCGTGAATTCTCTGAATTCATCGTATCTTTCAAGATGAGTAAAGGTTGTTGTGTAACTTTTATTCTATGTTTTCTTATGACTAACATCATGACCAACATAAATTGGCGCTAGAATGAGGGCGGAACTAGAAAAGACACCATTGCTTCAGTCATCATACATTTTATGCAGGCTCCTCGCTCCTAACACAACATAAATTGGTGCTAGAAGGAGGGCGAAACTGGAAAAGACACCATTGCTTCAGTCATCATACATTTTATACAGGCTCCTCACTCCTAACGCAACATAAATTGGCGCTAGAAGGAGGGCCTGAACAAGGAAATTTTTGGATTTCTGTAAATATTGCATAAATATTTCATCATTTGAGTTAAATGTCTGCAAATATCTCTTATCTGAGAGGTTGTGGTTGCACCTTTGCAAAGATCTAGCTCAAAGCCTCAAAGATTTGTTTGATTTTCCAAACTTTCAAGTTTTATTCTGAGATATGTTAGATCTCATTAAAATTCTAAAAAAAAAAAAATCCTAAAAAATTGAAATAGAGTCTCATTTTGATGGATGCATATGAAGGCAATTGTCAAATTAACATTCCTTTATTTCAGGAAACTTTGAATAGGCAGCTTTACCCTCTCAGTTTGTCTAACTTTGGTTTATCCACCTGTTGCAGGATACACCAGACCGTGGAACACAGTGAAATAAATCGTTTAACTTTCCTCACAAGGTTGGATTTATATTTAAAAGGACTAATATTCTTTCCAGATGTGTTCAGGGTTGAAATTTGCCAAGAAAATGAAGAAGTTCTAGAGTAGCGAAATGAGGAAATTCTAGAACAACAAGCAGAGATAGCACTAGAAGTTATTAGTTGTCCAGACACTGAAGTGGATCATTCTGAAGATTTTGAATTATATTTGTCTAGAAACATACAATGTAGTCAAATATTAGGTTTATCCATTGAGGATGTCTTGATTGAAAGCTGGTGTAGATTACATGATGAAGAGCATTCATAGAGAGATTGTTACCCTTGCTTGGTCATGTTGAAGAAGATTCTAGAAAATACAATAGCTGAACCGGTCTTAGAGGTTAAAGACAGTGAAACGTCTTTCCTTGAGTCATTTTATGGTGATATTGATAGGAGTTCTCTACTTCCTAATACAAGTAAGGACCAGTCAGTATGCAGGTATGAATCCTGTGAAAATTCTAGGGAAGAAACCACTCATCAGGATAATATTTTTTATTCTGATCCTAATACTTTTGATAAAGAAGATGAAACATCTTTCCCGGAGTCATTCTATGGTAAAGAGAAGTGTAAACAAACAGTAGAACAATTTAAATGCACTACTGATGATGAAGTTCCTATGATAGTAACTCAGGGAGTCATAGAAAAGAAGATAAATGCTGATTTACTGCCTAACTGGGTTGAATTGAATGGTCAAATACAAGAATGTTGCAGGTTAATGGAACCAGGCACTTTACTGGATAAAAGATGTGAATTATTTAATGAACACTTCCTGAAGGATGAAAATGCAGAAGACTTTGGAGTTGTTGTGCATGATCAGACGTCACTCCAGAAATATTTTGAAAATGAAATAGGGAAGTATTCTTATCAGTTGAATGCCAATTCTCCTTTACAGTCAAGTGATTTAGAAATGATAAATTTCTGTATATCAGGTTATGATGATAAGGATACTCATTTAGATGCTGATGTGTAGGAAATTGAAGAAAATATTGAGAAGTTTCCTGAACTAGAGGATAAATTGAACGTCCAGAATGGAGAAATAAATATGGATAAATATGAAGAAATAATGCATCAAAAGTCATACATCCTTCAAAATGAAGAGATACCAGACATTCAGCCAAGCAATGAAAATATAATGACAAATGGAAGACCAGCTGTCAATAAATGAGCATGTCCAACAATAGAACCAGAGATACACCAGGTTGTATTTCTCCTTTCCATAGTGAATGATGTTGATTATTGTTTTGATTATGGAAATTTGAAAGATAGGACATGCATATGGATTAATCACGAACATGATGAGCTTCCTCAATTGCTGATCATCAAGAGTTATTTTGTTGAATACAATGAATTCAGAATATCAGAATATTTTCTAGAATATAAAGATAAATTTGCTAGGTTGAGAACCATAACTAATACCCTAATGCTCCTGCACAATCAAAAGAAGTATGCAAATACAGGTGTATTTGGGTCTTTTTCTAGTTTTTGTTTGCCTAGTAGTGGTTTGTATATAGTTTCGTAGGTTAGTTGTTTGTACAGTCTTCTTGTTTTGCTTTCTGCTGTTTCCCTTTTATAGGTTAGCTGTTTGTACAGTTTGCTTTGCGTTGTTGAGCTTTTGTTTTGGTTGGGTAAAATTGGTGCACCTTGTTACTTAAGAACACTGCAGAAATTGTTAGAATTCAAAAGTGGGATATAAGTTTCTCTATAGGTTGTAACTCATATCAGTGTAGGTATTCTTGATCAGGTCTATGGTATCATATTCATCAGTACTACTTTTCTTGAGTCAAGGTGATCCTCACAATGACACACCTAACAGCCTTGGGTTTATTGAACATATCAGTGTAGGTGTTAAGTGAAAAATCTAAAGGTTGCCCTTGCTACCATTGCAATTCTCAACTTAATCTCAGCAAGTGACCATTCCTTGCATCATGAAGCTATAACTGTTATATCTGATGAAATCAATTTTAAAATAAAAAAGTAAAATAAAATAAAAAATGGATCTTCTGGAATCCAGATTAAGTCATCTAAGTAACTCTACTGGAGCTATAGATGCTTGCTGGCAGTGGGGCTCTACTTAGGAGAATTGCAACGATAACCTTGTCGGGGCTATGTACGCCTACTGGCAGCAAGGCTCTATCCGGTTGGCTATGAGGGATGAACCAAACTATATAACTTAACACCAGTCACTGATTTATTCAACTCACTTTCAAGATGAGTATATGAATCACATGCACACAATCGATCCCTTATCAATTCATTATGACATTGATGAACATGATACCAGTTAGAGAAGATTAGGATGCTCATGCTCAATAGGAGTTGGAAATTTATGTTTTAACTTATCCTCACCTTTTGAATTATTTGAATTTTGTTGTTTTCTTTGGTGGCAAGTTGTTGTGTGGTTACACAACACGCCCCATTTTGACTTGGTAAAACAGAGGCCCAACTTTTGCTTGGCTTGTTTTTGTGCTTTTTGGCAGTTTTGGTAAAAAGTAAGTCATGCAGATCATCATGCATGGGAGGCTGGGTAAGTCATCATCATGAGGTCAGTTTGTCAAAGTTCATAATTTATTCCAGTAACCTCATATCTAGAAAGAGCATCAAAATTCATGTAGGTTTGCCTTTTGCATCACCCTGATATTCGCTAGGGTGTGAAAATTATGAATGGTCAAAGTTTGGACAGCAAGAGGATCATATTTCTTAACATCAGTCATATTACAGAAGGTCATCCTGATCTAATTTATCACCTGATAAATCATGCGGTCCGAATATCCGGACGTCAATTTTAAGTGATAGTGTCCTTTACCCGTCGATGGCCTTATGCATTTCGCGAGGATCATATTTCTCAATGTAACCCGATATTTAAATATCCTCCTACCGCGAAATATCCCCCTAAGCCAATATCCTGATGATGTCATTCAAGTCCGATAAACGAAGAAATGATATGACGATGACATCATCATCACATTTACCTCTCGGCAGGATATCTCATAAACATGATCCTGTTCGCATAACCTGACGATGATGTCATCATACCTCAATGATATAGTGAACGAATATCCAGATGACGTCACCCCGATATCCTTAGAATAAGAAAAGGAATGACTTCGGTCATCATCACCATCTCAACGCGACCTGATATTTTCTAATATCCCCCTAACGTATAAAGCACGACTTAAGGGTGCGTTTATCAACCGATATTGTCAGGATGGTTTTTCCTCTCGAGGAGGATGATCATGATCCTGCTCACATAATATGACAATGACGTCATAAGTGCCATAACGCTGAACCAAGTCGATATCCTGATGACGTCACCATGATATTTCGACACTGGGTCATTTTAGTCCAGGGGATCATCATATTTAAACATCACCTGATATTCAAATATCACTCTGCTGCAGAATATTACTTCGATCTCCTAACATGACGATGACGTCATAATGACATAGCGATAAATGAGGTCTTCCATCTACTGACGTCCTCCTGATTTTTTCCAGTGGGGTCATTTTAGTTGCGGGGGTCATATTTCAGATCCTCCTGATTTCTTAGCATGACCATGACGTCAGCCTTTCATATTTTAACGAACCCTGTCCATGATGATGACACCATCATCATATCCTGATCTATGAAGAGAGTTATATTAGTCAATATCCCTCATATTAGCTAATGTGCTTACCTGGACCCGATAGTGTTATTCAATGGAATTTAGTGAACAGAAGCGCATGTATTGCATATGCATGATCTTATGCATGCGATAACTGAAAATGTAAGGCTTGCAGATCAAATGAAAGGTCCCCATCACCCTTGGAATACAAAAAAGGCTACCGGAAGGTGAAACCATTTGCAAAAATTTAGAGAAACTCAAAAATTAGGAAATGTCTGACCTTCCCCTTGGCAGGGTCATAACTCCTAGCCATGTTATCAGAATTTGAACTTTTTGGACTCATTGGAAAGATAAACTAGTTATCTAGTTTGAATTGCCTGGTCACTTAGGCTTAACGCCAAGTTATTGAGAGTGTGTTGAGCCCTAATTTCGCTCCGAAGGCCTCCGAAAATGCAATTTACTAAGATGTAGAAAATACGAAAAAAAATTACATTTTCGATATTTTTATCAAAAATCACTCAAATGACCCTGGCTGGACCTGATCAGATATTGAAACTATTTTCGGGCCTGACAGCATGTTTTCCAGTCAACGATAGTCACCCTGACCCTCTTGACCACCTATGGGCATTTAGTTGCGCAAATTTTCTCATATGCTCAATATTCATAACTCAGTATAATTAGGTTTACACATTCACAGCCTGATAAAATGTAAATGTTTACTTTCCTGCTAGTTATTAAATGATGATGCTTAATTCTTGTCTGTTTGTTGCAGGATGTTGGAGCTGTATGAAGTGGCTGAAAATTGCCAACTGGCAGGCAACATGACGCTGAGCAATGGGGAAGATATTGTCAAATATGTTGTCTGCCAGCTGGAGGCCGAATCAAATCAAAGATGCTAGAATATTCTGTGCCAGCTATACATTTGCCAACTGGCAAAGCACGTGCTATTCATCTGGACCATTGATTGTTCTGGGAGGATCCTGATCCTTGGATCATTGTAACTATTTTCTGGCATTTGTTCTATATATGGGCCAGAACTTGTCATAAAAGGATATGCATTGGAACATCTGGCACAATAAGGCCAATTACTGTAGAATCAAATACAAGGTCGAATTGCTGAGACTAATGAGGATTGAATTATTGAAGTGTCAAGGTTCTTTCTTCAAATCACTGTAAATGTACCTGTTCTTGAGCATACTGAATGGATATGAAGTTTTCAGATTACATCCTGATTGTAAATTTTATGTAATCTTCATGTTGATTTCTGGATATGTACTGGTGAATGTTGTGTTCAACTAGAAGCGCTTTCATTTCATTACATGTTGTTGTCAACTTTTCCTTTGAAGATTTGCACTGGATCATGCGGATTTGTGGAATGTCCTGTTGAAGTATGATTCTAGTTTCCTTCTTTTCATTACATGTATGGGAGCTTGCATGTGGATCAGTGATCTCGGTCAAGTAGTTTTGGGAATCTCATTTTTTAACCCTTTTCCTTTTTTTAATTTCATAAATTCATCACCATAACTGCAAGTGATGACAAACAATAAGCAGAAATGGAGAGGTATGCTGACATCCCGTAGGTAACTAAAAATCATTAGCATATTTGAGTTAAATGCATGTAGTATTGAAAATATCATGCAAAGAATTGCAAATAATGGTAAAATTCATGCAAATATCAGCCTGTAGCCACATTATTTGAGTGAATTCATAGTGCAGAGGTAAAATAATTTGGAGATTTATGCAGGGCAGATATAAAGAATAGGATATTTGGATAAATATTGATGAACTTTATAGAAATTACTAAAGAACGTAAGGCCCCTGAATGATTAACAGCAACACACATCAACCACTGAGTAACGTCAGTAGATTATGAACTAATAAGTGGAGACTTGGGATCGTGAATTCTCTGAATTCATCGTATCTTTCAAGATGAGTAAAGGTTGTTGTGTAACTTTTATTCTATGTTTGCTTATGACTAACATCATGACCAACAAGAATGAAAGGTCACAATCTCAATCTCAATCATGGTTTGAAGGAACCAAGAGGAGGAGAATAGATAAAGAGTTATCTCGAGACATGAGGAAAATTACACCTCCTAAGTTTGAAGGAAGTACCAGTGGGGATATAGCTGAGGCTTGGCTCACTGAAATGGAAAAGTACTTTGTGTTTAGAAACTACACTGAAGTTAGCAAAGAAGTGTGGGGAGCTTTCCAATTGTCAGGTGAAGCATCCAATTGGTGGATGAGTAAGAAGACAAAGCTAGGGCTTAGTTCTATTGAGCTCACCTAGACTAAATTTGTTGAAATATTTCAAAAACGTTGGTTACCCCAACTTTTCTATGACCAGAAGCTCTTGTATTTTCAGAGTCTCCAGCAAGGAGATTCTTCAGTCAGTGAATATTGGGAAAAGTTTACACATCTTCTGAGATATGTACCCATGTATCAAGCTGATGAGCAGTTCTGTATTAGGAAGTTCATCATGGGATTGAATAATCAGATAGGTGGGGAGGTGGATATGCAACATCCTACTACTATGGATCTTGTATATGAAAAAGCTCTTAAGCAAGAGCAGAAGCTTAAGTTTGCCGCTAATTATCGTGAGAAGAATAGAAAGAGGTTTAAGTGGTCTCAAACCAATCAAGCTTCTAAGAAGACAAATGAGGTACAAGGGTTTCCAAAGCAGGGGGAAAAGGATTCTTAGAATAACTGGAATGAGCCTAGGAGAGATCAGAGAGGGAATAATGGAAATAACTTCAGCAATGCTGCCAGAAATAATGGTAACTTTGGAAGAACTTCAGGAAGGAAGGGACCAGTTAAGGGATGTTTCACTTGTGGTAGAGATCACTTTGCTAGTCAATGCCACAACAAGCCATTAGGGTCACAACCTCGTGGTAATCCTCTTCCACTACAATGGGATGTCTTTCAACAAAGGATACATGTTGCAGTTAATAACTGACAAGAAAAATATTAGAGCACTCTGGTGGAAGTCACAGGTACTTTATCTGGCATACCTATCTCTATTTTAATAGATACTAGTGCCACTAAAATTTTTATATCCCCTAGAGTAGCTAGTAAAGTGTCTAAGAGATCTTGCTATATGGAAAAGTCTTGGGTTGTTGAATATGCAAACCAGACAAGAGCAAAGGTGGACCAATGTTTATTCGAAGCAAGGGTTGAACTTCCTAGTTTCTCTATGGAAGTTAATTTGTATGTAGCTCCTTTAGGGTCTTATGATGTCATCTTAGGGATGAATTCATTATTTAGACATAGAGCCAAGGTTGACTATCATGCTAAAATAGTAGAATGCCTAGATGACCTAAGGAATTGAGTATCTTTGCAAGGGACACCTAGAGAAGTTAGGCTATGACAAATTTCAGCTATGGAAATGCATACAGTAAAGAAAAAGGGTTGTCAACTCTTTGTAGTTAAAATAGAAAAACTTGAGGAATACAAAGAGTTTATCAATCAAGATGATGTGGCATATTATGGACCACAAGATCTCCAAGAAGCTGAGGATGAAGAGATGGAGGATGTAGAAAAGATGGATATGGAGAAATACCCTATCCTAAGAGATTTTGTGGATGTATTTCCAAAAGAACTATTTGGATTGCCTCCCAAGAGAGTGTTTGACTTCTCCATTAAAATAATTCTAGGGTTAGAACCTATATCCAAAGTAGCATATAGGATGATGACAACAAAATTGATAGAGTTAAAATCACAACTTGAATAATTATTATTCAAGGGACTAATAAGACCTAGTGTTTCACCTTGGGGAGCGCCGATGATCTTCGTAAAGAAGAAAGATGGGACACTACATTTGTGTATAGATTATCAGTTGCTCAACAAAGTGATGATAAAGAATAAGTACTCATTGCCACATATCAATGATCTCTTTGATCAGATGCAAGGTGCAACAGTGTTTTCAAAGATTGATCTAAGATCAGGTTATCACCAATTAAGGATCAAGGATGAAGACATTTCCAAAACTTCTTTTAGAACAAGGTACAACCATTATGAGTTCACAGTCTTACCATTTGGGTTAATGAATGCACCTGCAACATTCATGAACCTTATGAATAGCGTGTTTAGAGACTGCTTGGATAAATTTATGTTGGTCTTCTTGGATGATATTCTAATTTATTCCAAGAATGAAGAAGAGCATCTTCAACACTTAAAAATGGTACTCCAACAGTTAAATGAGCATAAGCTATATGGAAAACTTTCCAAGTGTACCTTATTTCATAAGGAAGTACAGTATCTAGGTCATGCGATTTCAGTAGAAGGAATTAAAGTTGATCCAACTAAGATAAAAGTAGTGCTTGAGTGGCCAGTGCCAAAGAATGTTTCTAAAGTTAGAAGTTTTATGGGTTTGGCTAGGTATTATCATAAGTTTGTAGAAAACTTTTCTAGAATAGATTTTCCTATCACTTCATTGCAGAGGAAAGGGAAAAAGTTTGAATGGTCTAAAAAATTTTAAGAGGCATTTGATCTCCTCAAAGAGAAGTTGACCACGGTTCCAATATTGAAAGTGCCAGATCTAGATGGTAACTTTGTTGTTATCACGGATGCATCAGGTGAAGGTTTGGGTGGAGTTATAATGCAAGAAGGGCAAGTCATAGCTTATGAATCAAGAAAGCTAAAACCTTATGAACAAAATTATGCTTCGCATGATTTGGAGTTAGTAGTAGTGGTTCATGCATTACAGATGTGGAGAAACTATCTGTTGGGAAAACCCTTTGAATTAAAAACAAACCATCATGGTTTGAATCTATTTACTCAACCAAATATGAATGCAAGGCAAAGGAGGTGGTTAGAACTGATATTAGACTATGATTTCAACATTAGCTATATCAAGGGAAAAGAGAATAGAGTTGTCGATGCTTTAAGTCAAAGAAGGCATATATCTTCAATGGTATCTATCTAAAAGGACTTCAAGAGTCAAGTATTTCAAGGATCCAAGGGTGATGAGTTCTATGAACAAGTCAAGCAAGCACTCTCAGATAATTTGCAAGATAAAAGGTATGAAGTTTTTTACTTCAAGAACCCAATGGGTTATTGAGGTATAAAGGAAGAATTTATGTACCTGATTCTAGTGAGTTAAATAATTTGGTATGGAAGGAAGTACATAATGCACCATACTCAGGACATCCTGGTGTTACTAAGATGTTAGCAGGTGTGAAGCTGTTATATTTCTGGAGGGGATTGAAAGGGGATGCTGCAAGATTTGTGGCAAGTTGTTTAGAATGTCAAAGAGTAAAGGAAAAACATCATCATCCTACAGCTTTACTATATCCCCATGATGTACCAGAAAGTAAGTGGCAAGTTATTAGCATGGATTTTGTGCAAGGTCTCCCAATGTCAAGGAATAAGCACAATTCCATTCTAGTAGTTGTGGACAAGCTTACAAAAGTGGTGCATTTCATACTAGGTAATCTAACAAATGGAGCTCCTGTAATAGCTCAAAAAATTATTCAAGAGGTTTTAGATTGCATGGAATTCTTGAAAAGATTATTTTTGACAGGGATGCTCATGTAACTTCTAGATTTTGACAAACCTTGTTTTCTTCACACAGAACTCAACTAAACATAAGTTTAGCCTATCATCCAAAAATAGATGGACAAATGGGTAGACTAAATCAAGTGTTAGAAGATCTTCTAAGGATGTATTACATGGATCAGCAATACAAATGGGAGGATTACCTACCTTTGGTTGAGTTTGCATGCAATAACTCCTATCACTCTACAATAAAGATGGCTCCATTTGAAGCATTATATGGTAGAAAATGTTAGACTCCTAATCTAGAAGATAGGATAAGTCTTGGGCCAAAAATGTTATCAAATATGGAAGAGCAAGTCAAGATTATCAAGTAGAGACTAGCAGAAGCTAATGATAGGCAGAAGAGCTATGTAGATGCCAAATGGGTTCCTAGGAATTTCTCTATTGGGGATAAGGTTTTGTTGAGAGTAAAACCCCATAAGAGTTCTATAAAGTTTGGAAAATCATCCAAACTAGCTTCACGCTATGTAGGTCCTTTTGAGATCCTTGAGGAAGTCAATCTTGTTGCATACAGAATTACTTTACCACTAGCTCTTGCTAGGATGCATAATGTCTTTCATGTCTTGTATCTTAAGAAGTATGTTCCAGGGGATAACCATGTTATTGATTGGAATGCTTTATAGGTATAGGACCTAGGAGTGGTAACAATCGAGCCTCACAAGGTGCTCTAAATGCATAAGCTTCACTTGCATAATAGAGAGGTTTTGCAATGCATGGTCCAATGGGATCAGTATGTAGAAGATTCTACCACTTGGGAAGATTATGCTGAGATGAAGTAGAAGTTTCTGCAAGTTTTTTTGAATTTTGAAAATTCTTGAGAACAATGTGTTATGTGATATGATACTTTTTATGTCTTGTGTATGTTATGGTCATACTTGATACTTAAAAATCATCGAGGATGATGATTCACAAGGGGGGAATATGTTACACCCTGTGTGTTTCTAACTATTTACTATTTACCTTGACTAGCTTATTTTCTTGAATAAATGAATGGTTTATGAATCTTTGTATTAATGTGTATTTTTAATCTTGAATTGAATATATTGAAAGATTGAATGAAACAATGTGATGTATTATAAGTAATTCTAGTTATGAAATGTATAAAGCATATGATTATATTGTGATCGGCTAACTACTATTGTGGTGATGTAAGCTGAATGCAGGAACATGTTGCTCCTCCAGAAATGAGGGGAAGTATCACTCAAGAGAAGGACTTGGTTTGGTAAACCTTAGAGAAGCCTAAACTGAGCAAGCACACACCACTATCCTACTTGGTCTAGGTTATGTCAAGTCTGTGTGGGTAAAGGTAAGTAATCTATGGTAATGATCTTGAATGCTTATTGGGATAAGATTTTATGACTGTTTTGAATAAGGAATGTGATTTAGTCTGAGTGTCAATTGAAGTCTTCTTTGATAAAGTTTAGAATTGCAAATGACAAGGTATAAACATGAAATGAATATATACAGATATGTAGATACATGTCCACGGTAAACTCATACATATGAGAAAATACGTGCATGAGTATACGTAGGTAGATGTATCTACACATGCTCATGAACGTATTGCATATAGGCATAAGAGTATGAATTGGACAAGGGATATCTATGTGTAAATGTGGATTTCATACACATATGTCATTGGTGGATATGTGGGTTAATGAGTTTTATGTTATTTTCAAGTAACGATAACATACATATATATGTGTGTGTGTATAGTATGTGTATATATATATGTATGTGTGTGTATAGTACGTGTATATATATACACGTACTATACACACACATACATATACATACATATATATATATATATATATAATAGTTTATGGTATATGTAAACATATGTAGTTGAGGGAATATGCAAATATGAATATGTGAATTCTAATATCAAATGATATTTTAAATAGAGCTTATTAGAACATACATACATACATACATACATATATATTAAAGTTTCTTTAAGCACTGATTTTATAGCCTAGCACGTAACTTGTAAACCATTGTTAATATTAATCATAGTGCATAGTTTGTAAGACTATTGTGCAGCATTATTACTATGAATATGGCGCTAGAATGCAGCACATACATTCTTAATGTTTGGGGCACATAAAGTGCCATTTAATGTGAATATGGCAGCACTCCACAAAGCGCTTGTTAACTGTTTTCCAATGCATGTTCAAACTTTGACCGATTCTTTACAAACTGCCAGCAAAAAAAATAGGGGGCATGGTGTTTGAGTGGCACCATGATTGAATGGTGCAAACCTAATAGGAGTCTTGAATTTGATCTATTTCCTTGCATTTCTGAGTTTAGT
This sequence comes from Cunninghamia lanceolata, assembly GCA_027924645.1. NCBI lineage: Eukaryota > Viridiplantae > Streptophyta > Pinopsida > Cupressales > Cupressaceae > Cunninghamia > Cunninghamia lanceolata. Next base: position 2,381,548 of record BSBN01001053.1, on the reverse strand, counting down.
TCTTGCTGTCCACTTATGTGTTCATTGTGCAATGATTTTTTCTGCCACCTTGAATTCGTTTTATTGAGTCAAATTTCTGAGTGGGAGTTGTGGCGAATTTGGGAGCTTGTTTGTAGCCTTGTCATGCTTAGATTTTTGAATAAATAGAGGAGCTCTTCCATTCATTTATACACACAATTTTCCATCGAACTGCTTTATGCTATTCTATTGCAATTTTCTGAGTCTAGTGTTTTGATTGTGCATTGTTATTTTGGTCTTGAGTTTGTGAGGGAAATTAGTAAGAAGTAAAGAGGGGCAATTGAGTTGATCTTGGAGGAGATATTCAACAAGCTTGAGGAATTAAGAGCAAGGAATCTAGTTGAACTGTTAGAGCATAACATTCACAGGCATGCTAATTTCTTCTCCATTGTGCATTTTATGTTTGAAAAGATTATATGTCCTTGATTGTTTGTTTCAAAATGAGTTTGGGTTGCTTTTCTTTATCAAATTGGATATTTTCTTATATGTTCAATGAGATGTATATAGCTAGTATGGGAAATATTATGTAATGAATGTATGAATAATCTCCATAGTAGAGATTAGTATCTAAATTGGTAATATGCACTATATTAAGTTAAGTATGATTAGCTATTGCTACATTATGAAAGTTTAAGTTATGCAAACTATGTATCACAACTTGTATTACTTATGGTAGAAGTGTCATAGTAAACTTGAAATTGTTAAGAGGGGTTAATCCTGAGATTTGTTGATCCATGGGTAAGGGAGTAACCTTTGTATAGAGAATGATGTCATACCAAATCAAGCTAGGAATATGGGTGAACGTGTGACGTCCATTCTAAATTAGGAGTGATGAATACCTTGGCCAAAGTAGTGTAAGTAGCCACTATTTACACTGTCAGTTCATTGTGATCCAAGTTTACATACTAGGCAGGGATAATCATACTTGTAAGTTGGATCCACAGTATGATAGTTCTAGTTATGTAGGACACAACATCATGCTCTGAATAGGCTAATCTTTGAGGTTACTATACCAATCCCTTCGTCGAAGGGTAGGGTCGTTTACCAGTTTGGTAAATGTGCGGGGGACCGCAGTTAGTTCATGGTTGGTGGAAAAGTTCTTGAGTGATGCTTCTCCTCATGTAGTTGGCAACTAGGATTTGATGAAGGACATCAGAACTATTTGTATCTCTACTTTCAGTTTAGCTCTTTGAAGCTTGTTTGTAACTTTGTATCTGTAGACACCTAAAAAATTAAAAATATCTCAACCATCTAACCATTCTCTGACATCACCCACCTCATTAACTTCTTCTCTAATTAATTAATTAAATTTTTATTTAATTAATTATTTCATCCATTCACCCCTTTTCTTCATCATCCAATCCCTAAAATTGAATTAATTTAATTAATTCAATAGTTGCACTTACTAACATTAGCTCAATTAATTAAATAAATATGCAAATATTTATTTGGTTAATTCCCCTTTTCATTAAACCCAATTAATTAAATAAATTATGTTTATTTGATTAATTCAACCTACTAATTAGCCTACCCCTAACCTAGTTCATTAAATACCTATTATTTAATTAGCTACCCTAGTGTACATGAACCCTAGACCTAAATTATTTAGATAAATCATCATCTAATTAATTTTCATCCCTAATTAATCCATCTACCAATTTTCTCCAGCCATATTAATTAAACTAATCCTTTTGATTAGTTTGGTCAAACCCCATTTAACACTCATCCCCACATCTCTCAAATAAAAAATTAGTCTTTATTCCATATAAGGCAATTTTTTATTCACATTTGTCCTAAATTTCATTAATGAGCTCTTACAACACCTAATTTCTCCTAGTGTTCATTTAATGGAGCTCTTCCCCATGTGAATTAAAAATTCACTTCTAATCCCCCTCATCTAACTTCATTAATGCAAACCCCTTCCCAATGTGAATTAAAAATTCACATTTAATCTCATCCATTCAATCTTCTTCATCAAATATAAGCCCTTCATCTTGCATTCATCCTCATCCATTGATCTCTACATTTAATCTCAACCATTGGATCAAATCCCCCTCTAAAATGCCTATAAATACAACCTCTTCTAAGTCATTTTATCATGCAATCTTTGAGTATTGTTATTATGCCAAAATCTCTTTCATTTCTCCATCTTTGAGCTAGGCTTGTACTGATTTGTATTGTAGTTTGAGAGCATTTCACATTGGAAGCCATGGATGAAGCTAGAGAGTAAGGGTGCACACTCTCTACCTTATCATGGAGGAGGATCACTTTCAAAGGTATAAACTTGCGTTATTTATGTATTTTTGTTTATGTTTTTCACCTTGTTTGTTTTCCTTTGACTTCATTTGGCACGCCTGGTGGGACCCCATAGTCCCAAGCTAACTAAGTTTGTTTGAGTTTTTGTGAAAAAGATGTGTTTTTAGGGTTTCAACACTAAAAGTCCTCTATTTGGCATCATTTGGTCGCACAGTGGTGCCATCTCCTTGATTTGTGGCGCCATTACTATCTGTTTTGGCACTACTCTTAGATGACATTTTTGCTAACCTTAGGCTTAGAAAACTTGTTTAAATGCTCTTTTAGAGGTTTTTGGCAATTTTGAAGTCTTAATGCTCTCCGTTTTGACAGGAAAAACATAGAAACAAGGGGATATAATGTCAAAAATTTTCTAGGGATGCTTACAATGGTTTTTCCATCTAACCCTAGTATATTCTAGCTTGCATTTAACTTGTTTCTCACATATAACTTGGCTTTTGGAGTGTTACTTGGCAGGGGGAGAGATTCTAACCTTGTTTGAGTCAATATTTTTAAGAGCTAATATGTTTTTGAGTAGGTTTTAGGGACACTATGTCGTTTCGGCACTATCCACACACAGTTTGGTGCTATTGGGTCTAGTGAACAGGCTAAACATAGGTATAAATATGCTTTGATGCCATTCTCAAAATTTTGGTGCCATTTTGATAAATTTTAGCACTATCCATAGGATTGGCGTCATTCAGTTTATCTATGGTGCCATCTTAAAATATGCTCCTTTTTATCAATCTGAACATTATCTGTTAGTTTTGTGATGCCATTGTCTCATATTTGAGCACCATTACTATATATTTTGGTGCTATTTTTGGGACTAACTTTGGGGTCTATGCAGGTAGCTAATAAGGTTTTGTAGGGAAAATAAACACTTGTAAAAGAACAAAATCAAAACCACTAACTTTTCCTTACAGGGTTTTTGTTAGCTTAGAAACATTTACTTTGGTGCACTAAAATTAACTTGGGTGTTTAGCATAGAAAACATTTCAATTTGGTGTACCTAAAAAGAACTTGTTTGTCCAAACTTAGGAACACTTCATCTTGGTGCTTAAAAAGAACTTATATTTGTTTGGCATGTTTGGTGCACTTGCACGTATTTGTCAAGTAGATCCCAAGGGATAGAATAAAAGTATCCTCTCCCCTCACCTTCATAAGGATCTTGGGTGAAGAGAAATTATTTTTTTCTCTTTTTTTTTTCATTTTTAGAGAAGGGCCTGCCTTGGTGGGAAAAGAGGTACTCACCCCAAGGGACGACCCTAAGCAGTACTTTCATTTGGTCCACTATATAAAAAAGGATAAGGCAAAATCCAAGTCTAACTGGTATTAGCACTTACTGTACAGTGCTAGTTTGAACAAAGGTGTACCTTGTGTATATGAGACTCCTAGTATGATTGGTTAAAGCCTTAAGTGGCTTACTAGACACTTGTAATGTGCTGGTCCCTTGAATATCCCCCACTAAACACCTTTGGTTAGAAGCCGACCATTTTTAACCCCTTGGCATCTTGTTCAATGCAAGGGCATAGAAGGTTTTGCCCCCAAGATTACTCACCATAAGGCTCCCTTGAGATGAGATAGAAATCCTTAACTTAGCATAAGCTACTTGTAGCTTTCTAGGGAGAGGGTGATTGGGTTATCCTTCCATTCCAGGAGGCCTGTACCTGTCCTCTCTCACAAATACAAAAGAATGTATGCACCCACTCTAGGTGTGATGACATTTGAGTTGATAGAGATTCCAAGTGTGGGTTGACAAGTCGCCATTCACCATTGAACTTAGGTAGATTAAGCATTGTCTTCAAGTATTTTTTATTGTGCTCATACCCTAGAAATTTGGAATTGAGGGGATTTTGAACATACACATAACGCTTGTACTTCCCATCAAACATTTGGCCATTGTGTTCTTTTGCTTGGAGTGTTTGTATGCTTGCCAAGAAAATTTCATTGACAAACAGAACCATTGAACATTTGAACCTCCCAAATCAATCATTTGACCTTCAAAATTCAAAAGTTTGAGACCAAAATCCAAAAAATTTCCAAAATTTTCCAATTACCAAAACAAAATCCAAGACATTGTCTCATCTTGGTGCCATAACTTCTCTATTTGGCACCTAAAAATTCATCTATGCTGTCATTTTTCCTGACACCCTAATTCACTATTTTGGCACTATTTATCCGATCTCTAGAGCCATTACTCTCTATTTTGATGCCTTATCCCTATTTCCTAGAATCCTCGGTGGTCAAGCCACCGAATGGTTTGCTCATCTTCCTCCCAGCATTAAGACATTCCATGAGCTTGCAGAGAAGTTTGTGAACCATTTCTCCTATAACTTTGAGCATGAAATATCCATGACCGACCTATGCAACACAAAAAAAAAGAGCAGAGAATCCTTCACCACCTTTTTGCAAATATGGAGAGGCTTAGCAAACAAACTCCCTTGGCCTATTCCCGAGAAACAACTTGTCAATATGTTTGTGGCCAACCTTAACCAAGAAATGGGGTTCCATTTGCAAATTCAATGCACATCAACCTTTGAGGAGGTTATTGACAAAGGAACAACCATTGAAAGAGCCCTCATTTCTAAGGGTTCCATAAAGCTTTACAACAATGATTACAAAACCAACAACAACAACAACAAGGTCAACAACAACAACATGAACAATAATGCACCATCGAACGTCATGATGGAGCAATCAACCACCAAGATCAAATCTGCAAAACCGAATAACCTTCCACACAAGAGAGAATAGCAAAGAGAATGCTATATTGCCATGATACAACAATGTACTTGATTACATAATGTACAATGAGGCCTTGGTTATAAAGACCAAGGTGAGATACAAGATGTTGTAGTCCTCTGACAAGTGTCACAATCCTATGACATATGACAACTATAGGATAAGATGACAACTATCAACTATAACTATCAACAACTAGAAACATCTAGAAGACAACTAGAATGCTTCCTAAGTCAACTTAAGATGTGAACATGTGTGTGAGTATTATTTAACTAATAAATAGTTAAATAATATGAATTATCTACACAACAAAGGTTAAACTAGATAGGTAATAACCCTGTTCACACTAACACCCCCCCTTAAGTGCAACTTAGGGAGGAACAAACAAATGCAAAGATGGGTCCCAGCAACAAGGCTATGTTAGGTACCCATATACAAACAATATCTCACAAGCAGAGAAAAGGAGAAAACCTCATGGGAAAAAACTCCTCTCCAAAAGAGAGAAAAACATGCAAAGAAAAAGCATGAAAAAGTGAAGGAAGGAGGACTCAAGAAGACCCCCCAAGGACAACTTCCTTCACCCCAAGCATCGATCACAACTAAAGATAACGAGGCAATGCCAAAGGTTTAGTGAAGATGTCTACAACCTGCTCCTCGGTAGGCAAGTACTCCGAGCTGAGAACACCATCCTGGATGAGCTGCCTAATGAAGTGCATGTGGATCTCAATGTACTTAGTATGCTGATGCTCCATGGGGTTGCAAGAAATGTGAATGGCACTCTGATTATCACACCAAAGAGTAGTGGGATGATCTAGAGGAAATCCAAACTCAGTCATCAACTGTCGAAGCCAAAGAACCTCCTGGCTAGCCAAAACTGCACCTCGATACTTAGCCTCTATTGATGATAATGCAATAGCTGTCTGCTTCTTCCAAGACCATGTAATCGGACCAAAACCAAGGTAGAAAACAAAGCCAGAAATGGACTTCCGATCATTAACATCACCAGCCCAATCTGAGTCAGTGAAGCCCATAATCGAAGCTCCGGATGTGTAATGAATGCTAAAGTGTGTTGTGCCCTGAATATACCCCAAGATACATTTGGTTGCCTTCCAATGACTCTCATGTGGCTCCTGAGAGAACCGGGAGACAAGTCCAACTGTAAAGGAAATATCAGGACAACTATGTGTCAAGTACAAAAGACTGCCAACCAACTACCGATACAATGTAGCATCAATTGTGGGAGTAATGCAACTGGTAGACAGTACAACACCTGACTGAAATGGTGTAGGGGCAGGCTTGCAATCAGCCATGCCAAATCTCTGAAGCAAATCAAGAGCATACTTCTGCTAAAAAATGAAGATCCCCTCAGTAGTCTGGCGAACCTGAAGACCAAGGAAGTAGTGCAGAAGACCAAGATCTTGTTGGTCATGATGTTAGTCACAAACAAACATAGAATAAAAGTACACATTAACCTTTATTCATCTTGAAAGATACTATGACTTCAAAGAATCCAGGATCCCAAGTCTCCGGTGATTAGGTCTTAATCGTCTGAAGTTACTTAGAGGTCAATGTGAGTTGCTGTTTCCATTTTGGGGCCTTACGTGGAAATTTATCATCATCATGACATTCCTGCAGAAATTCTTTACAAAGAAGTCATATTATGCAGTTGCTTGATGAAAAGATGCAGAAATACCTCAATCTTTGCATGATATTTTCAATTGTACATGCTGTGTATTCAAATATGCTAAATATTTATGATTATCTACGAGATGTCTGCATATTTGTGTTATTTGCTTAAGATCATCAATTATTTGCAATTGTGATAGTGAAATGCTTTGAAATTGAAAGAAACTAAAAGGAATACTACAATTTAAAGTTGAACCTTTAGCTATTGATCTACATACATACTTGATACTGTCATGAGGAGAAGAAATCAAACCATATGTTTACCAGGATATTCCATAGCTAGATACAGTTGATACAAACTTCAGAGGATGATGAATGAAAACAATACATGCAACATGATGAGCACTCCAAGGGACACAGCAAATCAAAAAATATATCCAGAATTCAGACATAGATTATTCAAGATTTAATAAGATTTGTAATCGAAATACTCTTCTCTTTCATTAAGTATGCAAAAGACATGTACATATACAATAACTTTGAAAAGAGCCATGAATACTTCAGCAAACAGATTTCAATTAAGTTTCAAATGTTTACAACAAGGCATTCCACCACCTTTTATAGAATAAGGTGAGGAATCCGTTACAAAAGATCTACGATCCTGATTTTTCAATACAAATCTACGGTCATCATTTTCTTGACTTTGTCAACTTTTACAAAATGGCACAAGTTGCCAGCTGGCAACTATCTACATTACTTATGCTATTATTCCCTTCATGATGTGTCTTCATCATGCTCCTCAGCTGATTCATGCGGGTCATCATCATGTGCGTCGCTTCTTAAACTTTCGCTATCCTGATGATGATGATGCTGCATATGGGGCTGCATACTACTGCGGACCTGCTCATATGAATGCACAACTTGATCTATCCCTCTACCATCTTGAGTTTTTGCTTTGATGATGGCGTGCTTATGTGCTTCATACTTGTCTCTATTGTTATCCAGCTTGTTATTCCTGTCCTGCAGTGTTTCATTATATTTCTCCATCTGGACCTTGATCCTCATTATTTTATCTATCAGTTCTTCTGTCAAGTGGACAGGTGGACCATCTATCTCTAATTGGAAATTACTGTGCATAGCTTTGATGGCAGACTCTTCATCTTGATTTTCTATTTTTCCTTCCACCTTGCCTTCCAGTGTTTCCAATATCATTGCCTCTTCTGCCATTAAATCACGTAGCCTCATGCTGATATCCCTCAGCTTATTATTGCATCTTTTGAGGACTCCGCACTCAAACTGAGTGTCTTTATACCAGATATCTATCAATAATGCGGTATTAGTGTTCAATACTTGCTTACTGATAAACAATTGAGGATTTATCCCCTTTATTTCTCCCAAAAGGCTCAAGACCCTTTCCAATTTATAAGACCTTTTCCCGGTCTGCATTTGCAATTTATCTACCTTGGTCTTGGAGTCACTTAATATGCTCCACCTCTTCAAAGAGGCCTTCATTATTTCTACAGCATCATTCAATGCAGATGACATCCATTTCCTTATTACAGACACCTCATGCTTCATGAGGTCTAATTTATTTACCTCTTCCTGAGAAATGGCAATCAATGGGACTGCATGTTCAGTTGTGGTATCATCAGGATTGGTCAGTCTTTTGATATAGGCATGCAACTGAGCATTGTGTTCTTTATGTTGCTTATTCTTCTCCTTCTCTCTTTTCACCTTTTGAATTAGAGAGTCAATAATATCTTTGCCCTCCTGACCTTCTTGGTCCTCATTGGCAAAGCCCAAATCTACTGTGCTGATTTGAAATTCATCAACAGTGATTTTACCCTTTTCTTTCTCCACCGCAGGTATGGCAATTTGTGCGGTCCTTCTCCCGGTTGCTGGATCTCTCTTGATGGCTGATGTCATTCTGGCCTTCCTCTTGGGTTTCATTATATCCACGGAGAACAAGGTGGAGACATCGAATTCCTGAATTTCATTATATTTACTTCTTTTGCTAACCACGGATGTGCCTGATCATGTTTTTTAGCATCATCATGATGTTCACTCATATCTCCCGTTTCTATCAGCAGATGTTGAGGAGATGGTGACTTTTCCTTTTCTTCTTCTTGATGCTCGCTTTGTTGTTGATCTTGTGGTACATCCTCCTGCTGAGGAATTTCTTTCTCCAGAGGAGCATCCTCTTGGTGTGGGGAACCCTGCGGCACATCTATATGTTGATCATGATGATCATGATCTTTCTCTATCATTATTTCATCTATTTTTACTTCTTCCCCTTGTTGCTTATCTGCTACACTAGACACTGGGGATTCTGCCTGAGGTGCTGGCGGTTGTTCTGCAGCTATTACTTCTTCCAAGCCTGCACTATCAACTTCTTGTATTTTGGCAGCTGGATCCTCTAGTGCTTCCTTCTTCTCATCAGCCTTCGCTTCCTGAACCTCTACTATAGCAGGTTCCTCTGATGCATCATGTGGGCTTTGTTGGCCTAACTCAAGAGCATGGCTCTTTGACTCTGCCATCTCTATCTCCTCTGCCAGGTGGCCTTTGTCAGGTGATCCTGCTGGCTGTTTAGGACTTGCATCATGTTTCTCTGTCAGGTCCACCACTATAGGACTTGTCACCTCTATGATTAATGCTTCCAGCCCTATTTCTTGAGCTATCTGCTCTGGGCTCTTTTCTTGCTCCTCTTCCACTTGCTTCATCTCCTCAAATACAGTTTGAACTGGTGGAGGCTTGTGAGGTGTCATACTTATATCAGCAGCAAGTGTTTCCATCTTCTGTGCAGCCACATCCTGCACTACCTCATCATCAGACAAATTTATTGTCTCATCAAGCGAGACATGTCCTTCTGCTTGTGTCTGGGAGGTTTCTTTCATTTGTTCCTCTGCAAGTTCAGTTTTGAACTTGACTATGGTAGGAAGTGGAACATTATGTTGAAGTTCCTTAGGCACTTCACTACCTGCCCCTTGTACTAGTGTAGGGGGTTGGGTTATTCCTCCTCTCATGGAGGTTCTTTGTTTCTTAGGTGTGGTGGACACCAGCACCTGTGGAGCTCTCCTCTTTCTTTTTATTATCAATGGAGCCTCTTCTTCTTCTTGCTCTTCCTCCATGAGGATATCCTCTGTATCATGTTTCCCTAAGGATTGACCCACTTCTAGGGTCCCAGTTATTCCAGCCTCTGCTGTCTTACTCTTCTTGGGCTTTTCTTTCTTCAGAGGGGATTCTAATTCTGATCCTGATCCTGATCCTGATCCGGCTGCCTCCTCAGCTGTAAATACTGCCCTGTCGATTATAACCCCTTTGGGTTGTTTATCCACTTTCTTGCTCCTTGGGGGTCTTTTGCTCTGTTGTTGTGGTGGAGGTAACTTATCTCCCTTAGTCTTCCTTTTCTCAAGCAAGAATTCATCATATACCTCCCCAGGAATATCTTGTCCCTTCTTTTTGTTGTCCACCGTAATGGCAACACCTTTCTTTTTCAACGCCTCCACCTGCTCATCAACCCAAGCTTGAGTCAGTTGTATGGTCCTCGCAATGAATGGGTCCAAGGATATGTCTTCTTGCATGGTGAGGTCAGGTGCATAGATGGTGTCATTGTATATCTTCTTTTGTTCATACTCATCTGCCATTGTCCTGCCATCATCCTTCTTCAATTGTTGGGGAAGGGAGATACAATCAAAGGTTCTAATTTGGTTCAGAGTCAACCTCTGATACCTTCTTCTCCTGGCCTCTGCCTCATCTTCACAGTCAGCCCAAAAATCCTCTAGGTGCCTCTAATGAATAGGCTTTCCTAGTATCTTCTGTATCCTGCCGTAAGGATCATATGGTCTTGTTATTGGGAAAGGCTGTAGATTCATTTTATTCAGGGTGACCATCACCTTCTTTATATTGTCAGAATCAGGGCACATATAGTTGCCAATGCTGACTGGGAACAAAATTGGTGGCAGCTTCTTGGCATCCTTGTACATTTTTATCATTACGGAGCCCTGCCTGATAAACTCCATTAGTACTACTGCATCAGTAGGATACCTTGGCAGCATGAAGGGATGCTCCTCAAAACCCTCAACCCTTATGTAAGAAAAGGTTGCAAAATGTATGTACCAGGCCCCATGCCTGTAGACTACTTCTTGAGCTTCCATGCTCAATCTTTTTGTTCTGTCCTCTTCCATGGTCCTTACCAGATGCATAGAGAATGCATCATTGACCAGTTTGTAGTCTCTGAGGTAGTTGGTTCTCTGCAGCTGGGGATGATGATCCCAAATATATGCAGCATTTGTGCCTGTGAGCTTTCCATCTGTAACTAAGGCATCAAAAGTGCCTTTATAAGCACAAGAGTAAACAATGTAAGATGTCATGTAAAATGCACAATTTGAACCTCCCAGGTTCATCAACTGCTCGTGCAGAGCATCACTTATTATTTGGCCCCATAGTGGCTTGATGTCTGAATACAGACACATCATGATTATCCCATACATCCAATCTCTGAAACTACCAGCATCAAGCTGGCCTGTTACCCTGCTTAGGAGTGCAATCATGTATTGGTACTCCTCACTGAAATCATACTTGAACATGTGCACAGGAAGTTTGGCTGCTGCAGGATATGTGTTGTTCTCATCCCGCCATTGATACATGTTCTCCCTGGTTGATTTCTTGTTGGCCTCATACTCTTTTCCTGACTTCTTGAGGTCCACGCTCTTAACTTTACTACCCAGTGGCAGTCCAAATGTCTGGGAGAGACCCTTGATGGAGAGGTCTGCATATATCCTCCCATGCTTTACCACTTGCCTCGTCTGAGGATTATAATTCCAAGCACATTCTATAACCAGCTCTGGAGATTCCATGGAATATGGGAAACTAGCAGCGTTCCACATTCCTGACACAAATACTACGTCCAGCACAGGACTCTTGTCATGCCCATCATTCAGCTTAGCTGACCAGGCCTCCAGATTGGTGCTCCCCTGATGGGTATCTGTAATTGCTCCATATTTAAACAGGACCCCCCTCTGAGAAGAGAACATGGGCTTACTGAATTCCTCTTGACACTTAACAAACCGCTTGTCTGCCATGAGTACCTGCAATTAACAACAATCCTATCTCACAACAGGTATATACATGCATACATATTGCAATTAATTTCATGAATCACTAAGCCTACTATATCACTTCAACATTACTTAATCATATGGATGCATAAACTAGAACTTACATCATCATACCAGAACGGAACAACATGATGAGGGTTTCATTTACTTACCTGATTATGCAGATTTCTCCTTTATACCAGTAGATTGCTAGTGACGTTCTTAATTCAGCTGATGATCACTTCCTTCCTTCTATCTGTAAGCTCAAATCATGCAACAATCACCTGTATGCGGATGCAGAAGCTGGTGCTCTGTAAAACAATTTTATCGCAAGGTAAATGTGAAAATGGCGGCTGAATTACCTTTTAACCTCGCAGTTAGGGTACATTTAGGGCAACTCTGACAAGTTAGATTACATTCCTTGATTATTCGTGTGAAAACACAGGATCTCGCCAGGTGTTTCATTGGGTTCCAGGGTCGGTGGGAACCACCTACCATGTCTGCGCACATTAAATGATAATGGCGGCAACGGGAGTGGGGGGATATCCATATGATAGGATATCATGAGGGCAGGATGATATTCACCAATATTGGGTTGAGTTTCAATATCATCCTCCTTCCTTATTGGAATTGTTATCGCGACAAGATTCGGGTGACAAAAGCACCTTTGTTTATGTTTAGTACATCAGGAGGATATTTCGATGTATCGGGTGATGTTTTTAAAATATGATGATGAGGAGACAAACTTACATGTCTCTCTTTTGGAATATTAGGATGATGTCATCATGATATTCATTCTTTGTATCGGAGAGGTATCATGATGTCATCATCATATTAGATGAACATGATCATGTTTGGAAAATATCCTGTCGAAATATGAATGTGATGATGATGTCATTGTCATGTTTGTTTCTTCATTTATCTGGTTTGGATGATGTCATCAAGATATTTGCTAAGGGTGATATTTTGCGTCATGAGGATATTAAGAAATATCAAGTTGCATTCGAAAACATGACGCTTGCGATATAAAAGACTGCTTGACGTGGAAGATTTACTACCACTTAAAGTTGACATCCGGATATTTTGGGCTGCATGACATATTGGGGAATGTTTCAAATATGATGATGATCTTCAAAACATGACAGGTTATAAAAAAATGATCTTCCCCCCTTGCAAATATCAGGTTTGACCGAAACTTTGACTGTTCATAACTCTCACATCTTGAGGAATATCAGGACGACGTAAAAGACAAACCTGCATGAATTTTAACATTCTTTCAGAATATGAGATCCCAGACGTGAAATGCAAATTTTGACAAACTGACCTCATATTGGGGACTTACCTCATCCTGACTCTGCATGATCATGCACATGACTTACTTTTTACCAAACCGCCAAAAAGCAGACAACACAAGCCAAGCCGAAAAGTTGGGTCCCTGTTTTGCCAAGTCAAAATGGGGTGTGTTGTGTAACCACACAACAGATCTGTCATATCAAAGTGCTCCATCAATGCTTGCTGAATAATCTAGATCATGGAGGTAGAACTGCCTTTTAGAATCAAATCATCCACATAAAGCACAAGGATCAAAAGATCATCTCCACGTCTCTGAGTGTAAATTGTAGGGTTAGAATGGCATCATGTGAAACTGGAAGCAAGCAGGAAACTATCCATCTTCTCATACTGATGTAGAGGCAAATTGGATAGGAAATGATAGACAAACTAGTCAAGGTTCAACTAAACCTATTAGCCCAAAAATAGAGATCTTTATGCAAAAGTGGGAACAACAGAAAGGAACTCCAGTATCATCATGGAAATGTTGGTTTGGGATGTCAGGGGACCCATTCCATCCATTGGCCAAGGTAGATTGGACTTCGGGTTGGTACTTCCTTCACAAACCACCCAAAATGGCTCGTAGCTCTTCAAAAAGACAACAAACCTAATAACTTTTGACTCAGACCTCCAAACCTAGATCTTAGACACTCATTAGATACCCAATATGGCATTTTATCACATATCCCAAACTTGGCATAGGTTGTTTTGGACGGACTATCTCAACCAATAACCCCTGTCAGTGACCGAGTGCGCCAATTAGACCAAATTTTCAAAGAGACTACCAAAGAATGCAAGCCCAGAACTCAAACAAAGGTTTGGACACTTAGAATACATGCTAAAACAAAGGAATTTGTGGGGTTTAGACCTCTACTAACTGCTGTTCCCAAAAACACACCTTTGGTTCCTTCAATGTGCCTTAAACTACACCTAACACATGGTTTTGTTAGGTCTCATCAATGCAAACTCTTTCTCTGCAAGTTCTCTGCCAAACAAACATCACAACATACTAGTACAGTCCTACCACCATCTATTCCACTGACCACAAGTGGATCAAATAAGTGGAATGGCAAGGAGATGCATATTCCTCTACCAAGACCCTAGAGAAGGGTTTCACAACCAAGTTTGAAATGAAACCTTATAACTCCATTCAATATTCTTGTTAAGATGCCAAACTACATTCAAATGAAAGATGACTCAATGTAGTATCAAATCAGAACATGAAGAGATCATGACAAAACTGTACCTTCCTGCAGTATGGCCTGTAGAGGTGAATTTCTCAGAAAAAACAGAATTCTGTCAATGGGCAGTCATAGTAATTTGCTTGTAGAAAACTCCTTACTACGTTTCAAGATACCAAATAAGACTTGTTTGAAGGCTAATCTACTCCTCTATCCATCTCACACCTTTATAACCCTTGACAGTTCTGTACAAATGAATAGTACGGCCTGTTGTTGCAGCAAACACAGAAAATTCAGAAAAACAGTCACAAAAAGCAGCCTGAGGGAAAACAGCGATATCTTCCTTGATATTTAGTGTAAAAACCTCAAACCAAGTTTTTTTAGAAGCTACTTCAACCCCTCACATATTCCACTAACTTTGGGGTCATAACTATTCCGTACAGAAGTATAGTACGGACTGCTACAGTGAGTAATTCAGAAAACAATAAAAGACAACAGAAAAACTGATTTGCATTGCTTTTAAAACTTCTCCTCTGGTACAATGATCATTGTCAAGGATATATATGGTTGTATATTCCTTGGAAATTTTCAAGGAATTAGTTTTGGTTGATGGGGGAAGACCACAACTACTCAAACTCCCAAAACTGTCTTTTGGACAGTTTACAAGTTTCAACCAACCTTTTGTTTGTTTGCATAATCATTAGTGATTATGAACCTCCAAACATGTTTACAATGTCATATGCCTTAGACTTCATTGGACATACCTTAGGTTCTTTGCATATGCCTTAACAAGGTTTAAAATATAAAGATTACATGACTGTCCTCTATAGGCTCTTTATGACAGCAATAGATTTTGGGACAAAGTCCTTATTACAACATAGTATCATAGTTTTACTACATCATGATATTTCAACCTTATTACATCATTTGAATGGTCTCTAGGACCTTATTGAACAAACAAAAATGAACATAAAACAAAACATGAATTTAAATGCCTCATGGAGGCCACCTAGTGTTGGGTGCTCCTGCACCATACACCCCACCTAGAAAAAAACTCATGCCACATGAGTTGGGTCTTTGTCGTGCTCCACCTTTATCCTTGGTTGCCTCATGTCTTCTCCATGATCTCTGGACTGCAACTTGCTTCCATGGAATCAAAAACTCATGCCTAGCATTGTAGGCTCTACTCACACATTGCCATGAGTGAATGTTTGCACCCAAACTTACACTTTGCTTATCATTCTTCCTTACTGTCATCTCTCCCTGAACACCTGCATTCAAAACTTTCTTTGATGTTTCTTGTACTGCTGCTATGGTAGAGCATGTTTGCCTTTCAACTCTTGTTGGCGCTAGAGGACAAACAATGGTCCCTACTATGATAGTATCTCCTTTCCAACCATCTTGTGGTTGTTTGCAGACTTGCTCTTTAACCTTCTTCTGATCCATTTCAGACATCACCACCTGATCTCCATCATTCAAAACTGAAACCACCTTCAGACTTTGATCTTTAGCAACCCCACTCCTTGAGGTATCCCCAACTTTCCTTGTCTCTTCTTCATTGATTTTCACAAACTCTTTCTTGCCCACCAAAATGACCTTGGCTGCCTTCTTTGCTTCAGCATCCTCCTGTAATGGTATCATCAAAAAAGTCTTCCCATCCTTCTTGATGGTGTATGTGTTAGTACATCCATCATATAATGATTGCCTATCAAATTGCCATGGCCTACCTAAAAGTAGGTGACAACATTCCATGGGCAAAATGTCACATAAAACTCTATCCTTATATTCTCCAATTTCAAAATCAACATATGCTTGTTCATCTACCAAAAGTGATTGACTATCACTTACCCAAGATGCTTTGTAAGGAGTTTGATGAGGAATCCTTTCTAGTTTGAATTTATCCACCATTTCCCTAGATACCATATTATCTGTTGAACCAGAATCTATTACTACCTTGCATATTTTACCTTTGCTTTTGCAATTGGTCCTGAAAAGTGCTCTCCTTTGTATCATCTCCTTGGATGTCTTCAAGAGTGTTCTCCTTAGCATCAATGCTTCTCCATCTTGAACTGGGGCTGCACTCCCAATTGGAGAGTCAACACTTTCATCTACCTCCTCTTCTTGCACATATTGAACCCTCTTTTCATTCCTCCTTTCACTATCACCGAATGTAGAACTTTGGTTCATTGGACACTTGTATGCTGTATGACCAATCTCATTGCAATGATAACATCTCCTAGTGAAAACATTAGAACCTCTACCTCCACCTCTTATGCCTCTAAATCCTCCTCTAAAATTAGAAACTTGGTCCTTACCTCTGCTTGTGTCTCCTTGGTCTTCTTGGGACTGATTTTTGTCTTCAAAACTGTCTCTTCCTCTGAAATTTCTGCCACCTCTTCCTCTATTTTGCTGCTCACCTTTCCTCCTCAACTTTTCTTCAGCCCTTAGTGCCACTTGAAAGCACTTCTCAACGGTTTCAGGGGTCAACAAACTGATTTCATCTTGAATGTTGAACCTCAAACCATTCAAATACCTTGCCACCTTGGCTTTTTCATCCTCCATGTACCCACAACGAAGAGTGTATTTGTGAAACTCCTCGGTGTAAGTAGCCACATCCAAATCTCTTTGTTTGAGATTTTGCATCCTCTTGTAGAATTGCACCTCATAGTCTGATGGAAGGAATTGGGACTTGATCCTCTCCAACATTCTGCTCCATGAAGAGATCATGCTTTTCTCATTCTTTACCCTCTTACTTTGGGTGTAATTCCACCATGTAAGGGCAGCACCTTTGAGTTTAGTTTTTGCAAACTTAACCCTCTTACTTTCAGGGACTTCCTTGTACTCAAAATAGTTGTTTAGAGCCTCAATCCACTCCATAACTTCATCAGCATTCATTTTCCCACTGAACATAGGAATCTCTATCTGAGCCTCCGAAGAATCCTTGCCAATTGCCTTGATGGCTTCAAGGAAATGTCTTTGATCAGCCGGCACTTCTGCCTCTTCTTGCTCTTCTTGTTCTTCCTCTTTCTCTTCTTCTTCATCTGAACCTTCATCTATCCTCTTCCCTATCCTCAATGCCTTCAACTCTGCTTGGAGTGCTTCCTTGACTCCACTTTTTATCTTCTCTTCCATCTCCTTGAACTTCTTGACCACTTCGGTGGTCATCCCCTTTGGAGGCATATTGCTAGCCTCTCCTTCACTCTCCTCTACTGACATATACCAGACCTTATACCACCAACAATAGAACCTTTTATGGCTCTGATACCCCTATGATGTAGAGGCAAATTGGATAGAAAATGATAGACAAACTAGTCAAGGTTCAACTACACCTATTAGCCCAAAAATAGAGATCTTTATGCAAAAGTGGGAACAGCAGAAAGGAACTCTAGTATCATCATGGAAATGTTGGTTTGGGATGTCAAGGGACCCATTCCATCTATTGGCCAAGGTAGATTGGACTTCGGGTTGGTACTTCCTTCACAAACCACCCAAAATGGCTCGTAGCTCTTCAAAAAGACAACAAACCTAATAACTTTTGACTCAGACCTCCAAACCCAGATCTTAGACACTCATTAGATACCCATTATGACATTTTATCACATATCCCAAACTTGGCATAGGTTGTTTTGGACGGACTATCTCAACCAATAACCCCTGTCAGTGACCGAGTGCGCCAATTAGACCAAATTTACAAAGAGACTACCAAAGAATGCAAGCCCAGAACTCAAAAAAAGGTTTGGACACTTAGAATACATGCTAAAACAAAGTAATTTGTGGGGTTTAGACCTCTACTAACTGCTGTTCCCAAAAACACACCTTTGGTTCCTTCAATGTGCCTTAAACTACACCTAACACATGGTTTTGTTAGGTCTCATCAATGCAAACTCTTTCTCTGCAAGTTCTCTGCCAAACAAACATCACAACATACTAGTACAGTCCTACCACCATCCATTCCACTAACCACAAGTGGATCAAATCAGTGGAATGGCAAGGAGATGCATATTCCTCTACCAAGACCCTAGAGAAGGGTTTCACAACCAAGTTTGAAATGAAACCTTATAACTCCCTTCAATATTCTTGTTAAGATGCCAAACTACATTCAAATGAAATATGACTCAATGTAGTATCAAATCAGAACATGAAGAGATGATGACAAAACTGTACCTTCCTGCAGTATGGCCGGTAGAGGTGAATTTCTCAGAAAAAACAGAATTCTGTCAATGGGCAGTCACAGTAATTTGCTTGTAGAAAACTCCTTAGTACGTTTCAAGATGCCAAATAAGACTTGTTTGAAGGATAATCCACTCCTCTATCCATCCCACACCTTTATAACCCTTGACAGTTCTGTACAAATGAATAGTACGGCCTGTTGTTGCAGCAAACACAGAAAATTCAGAAAAACAGTCACAAAAAGTAGCCTGAGGGAAAACAGCGATATCTTCCTTGATATTTAGTGTAAAAACCTCAAACCAAGTTTGATTAGAAGCTACTTCAAACCCCTCACATATTCCACTAACTTTGGGGTCATAACTATTCCGTACAGAAGTACAGTACGGACTGCTACAGTGAGTAATTCAGAAAACAATAAAAGACAACAGAAAAACTGATTTGCATTGCTTTTAAAACTTCTCCTTTGGTACAATGATCATTGTCAAGGATATATATGGTTGTATATTCCTTGGAACTTCTCAAGGAATTAGTTTTGGTTGATGGGGGAAGACCACAACTACTCAAACTCCCAGAACTGTCTTTTGGACAGTTTACAAATTTCAACCAACCTTTTGTTTGTTTGCATAATCATTATTGATTATGAACCTCCAAACATGTTTACAATGTCATATGCCTTAGACTTCGTTGGAAATACCTTAGGTTCTTTGCATATGCCTTAACAAGGTTTAAAACATAAAGATTACATGACTGTCCTCTATAGGCTCTTTATGACAGCAATAGATTTTGGGACAAAGTCCTTATTACAACATAGTATCATAGTTTTACTACATCATGATATTTCAATCTTATTACATCATTTGAATGGTCTCTAGGACCTTATTGAACAAACAAAAATGAACATAAAATAAAACATGAATTTAAATGCTTCATGGAGGCCACCTAGTGTTGGGTGCTCCTGCACCACATACCAAGCCCTAGGGGCTTGTTTGAGACCATATAATGAACGACGAAGCCTGCAAACAAGTGAAGAGTCCTGCACAAAACCTGGAGGCTACATCTCCTCATGAAGATCACCATGTAAGAAGGCACTCTTCACATCCATTTGATACACTGACCATCCTTGAGATGCAGCAAGAGAAAGTACAAGACGAATGGAATCCATCTTGGCGACAGGAGCAAAGGTCTCAGAGTAGTCAATACCCTCAACCTGAGAAAACCCCTTAGCAACAAGATGAGCCTTGTATTTATCTATAGAACCATCAGTTGCATATTTGGTGTGGTACACCCACTTGCACCAAACCAATTTTCTTCCCTTAGGAAGAGGAACAAGATCCCAAGTATGATTCTTCATTAAGGAAGAATACTCCTCAACCATTGCACTATCCCACTCTGGAATACCCGTGGCATCTAAAAACTTCTGAGGATCCGTGGAAATGGCATGACTTAAAAGACTGACACCTGTTGTCTGTGAACGAGTGCGGCAAGTATCTGTGGGATCACCAACAAGAGGACCGGCCTCCTCAAGAGTAGTGCGGGCCCATCGAGGCAAAATTGGGGCTTGAGGAGGTGGTGGTGCAGGACCTTCATCAGTATCATCATGAAGAAGAAAACTATCCTCAAGTGACGATGAAGAAGGTGGAGTATGTAGTGAGGAAGAAGAAGTGGTGGAAGAATCCACTTGTGTGAAGGACTCATCAAAATGGACATCTCTGCGAAAGTAGACATCCTGAGTGACAGGATCAAACAACTTGTAAGCCTTCACATCCTCACAATAGCCAACAAAAATCAAAGGTTGACTCTTCTTCTCCATAGCCTTACGTTGACCATTCAGAATGAATGCCCAATCCTCACTACCAAATACTCTGAAGAAGGATACATTAGGCTTGACATGGGATGAAGCCTCCTTAGGAGTCATATGCTGCATTGCCTTGTGAGGCATACGATTCTAAATATAGTTGGCACAATTGACTGCTTCAGCCCAAAAAGCGGGTTCCATAGACCTAGACTATAGCATGCAATTTGCCATCTCCCATAATGTCATGTTCTTTCTCTCGGCCACACCATTCTGCTGAGGAGTGTAAGGAACTGAAAACTGATGCTGAATTCCATGCTCACTGTAGAAATCCTGAAAAGCTTGGTTCACATATTCCCCCCCATTATCTGTGCGAATCCAACGAAGAGAAAGACCTGACTGCTTCTCCACAAATGCCTTGTATGTCCTGAATGTGTCAAAAACATCACTTTTGTACTTAAGAAAGTACACCCATGTGCGTTGTGAGAAATTATCAATGAAAGTGAGCACATACTTGGCCCCTGAAAATGAAGGAGTTGGAAAATACATGAGATCACTATGAACCAACTCCAAGGGTGCCGAAGCTCGTGTAGCCTGACCCTTAGGAAAGGGATCCTGATGATGTTTGCCAAGTACACAACCCGGACAAACTCCCTCTCTACAAGAAATCTTAGGTAGACCAACAACCAACTTCTTTGTGCTCATCTGCTGAAGATAACTGTAATTTAGATGTCCAAACCTTTCATGCCAAAGCTTGCTCAAGGCATTGGCATGTGCTATAAGAGATGATCCTGATGAAGACTCAAAGCCATCAAATCTATATAGTTGTGATCCATGATCCACTTTCCCTGTAGCAATAACTATCTCAGGATCCTATAGCTGTCGAATAACCACTTTGTGAGGAGTAAACTCAACTTTCTTCCCACCCCTAGAATAACAAATCTGATAGATAGAGAGAAGATTGTCAGAAATCTTGGGAATAAAAAGAACATCTTCAATGCAACCATCTTGCAATTGAACGGTGCCTGTCCCCATGACTGAAATCTATGAAGAGTTCCCCACTACAATATGAGAAGTGCTAGTATCAGAAAGAGTCTCAAGTAGATCAGGTGAATTGGTCATATGATGTGAAGCACCTGAATCAAGTATCTAGCTATCTGAAGATGAAAGCAAGCCATGTGCAGAAAGAGCATGTCCTTTGCCTGTAGAGGAGGCCTTGGGAAGAGAAATCTTATGCTTCTTCATAGCTTCCTCCAAAGCCTCTAACCTCTTGAAACAATGAGACTCATCATGACCTGTCACACCACAAAAAGAACAAGTGCCACCTTTCTTCTTCTTTGTCTTGGAGGAAGACTCACCATATTTGGAAGGATTAGGTGGAGGAGTGGGCTTCTGATCATTCTTTGGCTTTGGTTTGAAGGGAGACTCACTACCTGAAGGAGATTCTATCTTGGGCTTCTTCTTATTCTTACCTCTACCCTTGGAAGATGAGGCCATCAAGGCTTGACTCTTAGAACTAGGAAGTGCATCCATTTGAAGTAACTTGGTTTGCTCCCTAGTAAGATGGTCACAAAATAGCTCAAAGCTAGGCATCTTAAAGTCTTTCCCAAAGGCATCCATAGTAGAATAGAAGGTAGATGAAAACACCTGGAATGGGCCCTTCAACTTCGACAAAATCAAGAAGATGCATTCCTTTTCAGTTTTATCATGCCCACACCCTTTCAATTGTGACAAGATCATCTTGAATTTCTCTAGAAAATCTTGGATAGTAGGAAAATTGTCTGGAGAGAGTGATGTCAATTCGGCCTCTAGTTGTAAGATTTGGAATTCATTGACAGTACCATACAATTCTGCAAGCTTATCCCAAATTTGCTTAGGTGTTTTACACTCCGCAATATGAAACAACAAGTTGTCTGATACATGCAATCCTATGATTCCCATAGCTTCATCTAATTTGTTCTTATAAGCAAATCTTTCAAACTCCTTAGTGAAACCAGGTGGATTATCCTCGAGCATTTGCCAAAGTCCTTTAGATTGCAGTAGTTGTTTCATTTTAAACTTCCATGTGTGGTAATTATGTGGAGTGAGTGGTTTTATAGACACAGTTTCCGCCATGTGTAGCAGAAAAAACACCAAGAACCAAAGACACAAGGGCACTTAAATTGTGCCTTGCATCCCCCCAAAATGTATTAACAATGTGATTGTAACCCCCCCAGCAAAGTACAATGAATGAATTTGTACAATCGACAAGCTTAAATCAACTGTTTATAACACACAGTGATTTTTACAATTTTTGAGTAAAAAAGATTGTCAAGGGAAAAATAGAAGTTACAATTAGATTCCTTGTGATTTTTTGAGCAATTTCAAAAAAAATTTCACCAGATTTCGATGTCGTATGCAAAAGATACATCAATTGCAAGAAACACGCAAACCACACATTCAAGCTGCTAAAACTAGCAAAAAATGACGAAATCTAAAAAAATCACCTCACAATAGTGAAATTCATTGAACCACCTTTCTGATGACTATAAGAACGTGAAAATCCGCCTCCTGGTTTGCAAGATATGGCAAAAAGAAAAAATCTCCCTCTTTGTCGAAATTTGCAAACGACGTCAACTTGGATGTGACACGATCAAAAAATAATTATGCAAGTAGGCGATGTAATTAGATAGATAAGTAGATAAGTTCATTTGTGAGGGGGTTTGGCCACCTGCCAAATCGGGCCTCAATCTCTGTCTTTTACAAACCAACAAAGAAAGAAGACTTGTTGAGGATCGCCGGTGGTTGTGGAGGTGGTCGTTGTGCTAGCAGCTACCAACACGATTTTCAAACCGCTTAGTATAGAGTAACCATCGACTTGCAAAGGATGCCGTTAAACAATCTTTAACTGTTGTAGAAATTGATACATATGACTACTCGAAGGTACAAAAGCCAATTGCTGAATAAATTGACTAAGACCGCCGCTTGGATGAAGATGGCTACCGACCACCAATAGCAGATCTGAGCCACTAAAGAGTGCCAAATGCAAGTCTAAGATGCCTTGAATCTTAGAAATCCACCGGGAGTGGACTTAAAACCTGTCGATTGTGGGAATGTCAACGTGAATTCGAATGAAGACAAATGCAGAAGGTCTGCAGAGATTAAGGAAGTCTGCTTGGTGATGTGGTGACCACCAGATGTGGAATGCTCACTTGTCTTATCCTGAAACCATAGGTAAAAGGCATGAAACTGCCTATGAGTTGGTGACAAAAAACATTGTTGAAAAACACTGTCTGCTAGAAGTGAGTCCACTGCTGGTAGCAAATAAAAGTAATACACCGATAGCAACAACTAACAAGTATAGAAAACACTACAAAACAAATGCCGTCAACAAGATCAGGGTGCCATGATGTGGTCGATCGGTCAGCGAATTAAGACTGTCGATATCAAAGGCAAGAAGGCTGACTGGTAGATGATGCATCAACCAAATGCTGACGAGAAGGAATGTGATCGCCAAGGGAGATCTGCAGCTTCACAAAAGGTAGCTGATCTGGCATGAGACCACAAAAGGCGGATCATGGATTTTTAAACATCGATCGCCATCCAAGAAACCGCGTGGCTAGGGTTTGTCAATGCAGTAAACAACGACAAGCTTGGAACTGATCAAAACAATAACCGGCACTGAAACTGCCCATGTTTTTTAAACCTCCAGCGAATTTGGAAAAAAGGCCACCTAAGGCATTTGATCAGTGAGGATGCTTGTCACAAAAGCCAAGCAAATTCAAATGCTGAAAAAAAGGCTAGAAATCATGATTGCATGCTGACAAATAAGCCAGAAAACTCCCGATCTAACTATCCGGATCTTGACAAAGGTCGTCAAGGTGCTGAAGGCAATAGATATCCAAAGGTACTATCAATCAGACTTTAAAACACCGCAATTCAAAGGTGTAAGATGCTCTAGAACATGCCACGGTAGTACAGGATCACCCAGAAATTAGGTCGATGAGGCCAACCTTGGGCCAAATTGGGTCCAAGAAGGCCAAAAAATAACCTGCACACTGAATATTTTGATCCAAAAACAACAAAGAACTGTTTGCAAAGCCAGACTGGAGTCAAATCTCACCAAACAAGCAAAAACTATTGATCTGATCTGAGAGACTGATGGTGTTGCAGAAAATGCAGGGGGCAAAATGGCCCTTTGCTAAAAAAAATTTGCCTTATCGACAAAAAATTTCTGCAAAAAATGCATACAAAGCCCAAAAAAGTTGAAAAATTACCTATGTCCAAAATCAAGTTTTGGACAGTTGATCCTTACAGATTTGGGCGATCTGAATTCAACGGTGAACTCCATTTTCAGCCAAGATGTACCAGCAAAATGTTGACGGCAAAATCTCTCAACAAAAAAGAGAAGGGGCTTGCAGGATCAAAGCTCTGATACCATGATGGAGCAATCAACCACTAGGATCAAATCTGCAAAACCAAATAACCTTCCACACAAGAGAGACTAGCAAAGAGAATGCTATATTGCCATGATACAACAATGTACTAGATTACATAATGTACAATGAGGCCTTGGTTATAAAGACCAAGGTGAGATACAAGATGTTGTAGTCATCTAACAAGTGTCACAATCCTATGACATATGACAACTATAGGATAAGATGACAACTATCAACTACAACTATCAACAACTAGAAACATCTAGAAGACAAATAGAATGCTTCCTAAGTCAACTTAAGATGTGAACATGTGTGTGAGTATTATTTAACTAATAAATAGTTAAATAATATGAATTATCTACACAACAAAGGTTAAACTAGATAGGTAATAACCCTGTTCACACCAACACGTCAAACATCTCTTTAAGAATACCCTTAACGATCACATAACCAATGTGAAATCCATTCAAAATGTACAAAATCCAACCCTACCAAGTACATCCACAACTAGTAATGTCAATGTTCCTAAGGGACCACTGAGACAAAATAATAACCCTAAGAGAAAATTCACACCCTTAGCAGAGCCCATTGAAAATGTTTTGAACAACCTTGTGAAGGTGGACTTAATCACATAACCCCCTATTAGACCTTATGACGAAAACCAATTTAAACCCTCTTGGTTCGACGATAATGCCTATTGTGAATACCATCACGTGAAAGGGCACAAGACATCTAATTGCATGAGGTTAAAACATTGCATACACAACCTTATTGATAGGGGTGTCATAACCATTGATGAACCGCTGAAACAATCGCCAAATGCTAACTTAGGAGCATACAAGGATCCCCTTCCTAATCACAACAAGGGAAAAGCATCCTCTTCCAATCAAGCATACAATGTCATACCACCTCCCTCTTCTTTCAAAAATGTTGTGGGATGAATAGAAGATTCTTCCAACCACATCAACACTATCACCAATAGAGCTAAGACACCAAATTACGCCGTCACTACTCGTCATGGCCGCATTTCTATTTGTGGAGCTCCCACCAACTATAAACCATCCACATCCACACTAACCAATCCATCATCCACTCACAAGTACAACCTCCTAGATCATCTAGGAGAAACCCCTGCACAAATCTCCATCCTTGAGTTACTTTGCACATCTCCCCTCCACAAGGACATTCTTGACAAAGCATTGATGGAAATCCAAGTTCCCACTAATTTGAATGTGGATAAATTCCAAGACATGGTAGGCCACATCACCTCACCTCACCATCTCACCTTCTTCAAAAGGGATCTCCCTACCTCTGACGATCTACATAATGAAGCCTTACACATTGAAGTCCGCATCCACAAACACATCATAAAACAGGTCTTAATAGGTGGTGGCTCCAACCTAAATATTTGCACTTTAAAATTACTAAAACATTTGGGATACTCTGATGTGGTTGTGGATTCTAGTGAATGTATAAGCACAAAAGGATATGATGATACCGAAAGATTGTCTGAGGGCACCATCAAGCTTCGTATTCAAGTGGGACAGAAGATACTAGAAACCAAATATCAAGTACTTGATCTTGACCTCCCGTATAATATTCTTCTCGGTCAACCATGGATCCATTCCATGCAAGCCGTTCCATCCACATTCAACCAATGCCTGAAGTTTCCATTTAATGGCACAGAAGTCACTATCTATGCCGATCCCCGCCCATTCCAATATTGTAGTTTCTTGGAAGCACATGATAGAACTTTCTATCCTTACAATAACGCTACTAAAACATCTACTTCCAATGCTACCACAAAAGCATCCACCTCATACATTGATCCCTTTAATATCATAACCACCTCCCAAACATTCACACCCTCTGAAGTTAAGATCAACGTGAGAGACATGGGATGTTGAGAATATGACCTTTACGGCACATTTTGTGTGGGCCTATTGCCATCTCCTAAAACATTTGGTACTCCTAAGGAAGAGGAAGTTTCTATGGTTGTCATCAAATGCAAACCATCACCTATCTTTGAGAAAAGGCACCTCCTAGAACAAGATGTTCTCAAAGACATATCCTTGTGGTTATACAAAGAAGAAGAAAATCAAGAAATCCCTACTCTCCCAATCGAGATCTATGGTAAAGGTCTCAAAATTGTCAAGTACACGGGCTACAAAGGATAAGGTGGCATAGGCCATCACAAATAGGGAATTGTGGAACCCCTCCAAGCAACAAGAAATCTGCATCTTCATGGGTTAGGGTACAAAAAATAAGAGTCTACCCCCGCAAATTTTGAGTGTATCTTAAGTGAGGTCAGTAAGGCCTTCCCCGTGGTTGACAACATCAACGAAGAAGACCATCAAGACCCTTTTAGTGACTTCACTAAATTCTTCAAATCATCCATAGGGTGTATGCACAAAGATGGGGGACCAAAAAGTCATCACCATGGGACTTTTTGGTCCAAAACAAGCCAAAACGTGAGCGCATTATAATGTCCCATCTTGGTGCCACAACTTCTCTGTTTGGTGCCTAAAAATTCATCTGTGCCACCATTTTTCCTAACAACCTAATTCACTATTTTGGTGCCATCTGTCTGATCTCTAGCGCCATTACTCTCTTTTTTAACACCTTATCCCTATAATTTGGCACCATATAGAAATCAAATTGCACACGTGTCTAGTAAATTGTCCTAAGATCTTTGAGTCCTGCCTAGTCATTATCTTCTGCAACCTTGTTAAAATTCATCCAAATCCAAATTCACCTTTGATCATCACCCACGACCATTTGTCATTCACATACTTCCATTTTTACCTTAGAGAAATCATTCTTACTATTGGACCCTTCATTTCATTAAACACTAAGATTGACCCTAATCACTTTTTTCCATCTCCATACAATCCAACCCTATCCAAACCCTATCCATCAAATCCAAAATCAAAATCCAAAAAAATCCACACATCAATTAACATCCAAAACCATATCCCAAATAAATTTTGTGCAAAATTTAAATCTAGATCTCACCATCCCATCCCATTTTGCTTGTTGGTCATTAGTCTACCTTCAAGTAAAATAATCCTTTTCTTTTTACCTAAGGTCATAAGTCTACCTTGGATGAAGAGAGATATCCTTTTCATAATCAAAAGATCTAGATTTACTTAAACTCACCTTTGATTTGAACATCCTATCAAAACATCATCAAAATCATCCAAAACATCCAAATCACTTAAGGTTTTCCTTAGTTGATTATCAACCAAAATCCCTTTATCTCAATCATCTAAGGTCTTCCTTGGTTGATTATTATCCAAACCATCATAAGACTACCTTAGTTGCATCATTATCCTTTCCAAATCCATCCTAAAATTATTCTTCACCTACATACTAAAACCACCTTCATTCATTCTCATCATCCTCTTTGGTCCAAAATTTTATGAAAACTAAATCACCCAATTATCTTTGAGGTCCTAACCTCTAAGGTTTCTTATCCATACATACCATCCCGAGGTTTGGAACTTTTGAGATTTTGTTCTCTAAAGCTAAGAATCTATATCTTACCATATCATATCCATATCATCACTCATACTTAGGTTTAGAACTTTGGGATTTTATTCTCTTAAGACTAAACCTTTCTTCACCTCTCATCAAATTTCCATCATAACCTATCCTTGGGTCCAATACTTTGAAATCCATTCTCTAAGGTCTTGATCTTCACCCATCCAAAAAAATCCACACCCCAAAACCATTGCATGCCTGTGACAAGATGCCAAGCTAAGAAAGACAAGTACATGGAACTTTTTAGAATCAACTTTGGCATAGAGATGCCTCCAACTGATCAAAACAATATCCCTACAATCCAAAGAATACCATCATTTGATTCCAATGCTATGATAAATCCTTTTCCCATCCAACCACAAGCACCACCAACCAAAACCAACCAAGTAGATCAAGATGTCCTAGACTTCACACAGGACACTGATCCTATGGATATATTTGATAGAGTCCTAAAATTAGATCCTAATAGGTATCTTGAATTCCTCCCTCAAAATGGTGCCACCATAACTAACATCATCCCAACCATCTACATCCCATACTATCCCTAACACATCTCAAGCTTCAAATGTCACCACATCCACAATTCCTACAAACTCGAATATCACCACATCCACTACACCAAATGTTTCGACCCTATCGACATCTACCATTACCACATATACACTGCAAATCACCTTTAATATCACCAACAACCCCACACACACAAGTACCTCCACTAGTGCACCCCAACTTGATGCTAACACCATAGCTTTCATAACCCGCTTATTCTCACAACCACATCACAACACATCCAACATCTCTAACACCAATCCATGTAACAACCCTTCATCTAATTTCGCGTATGTACAAAATCCAATTTCTCGAGCACCTATCACATCTTCCATCCAAACCATACAACAAAATCCCAACCAAAATCAACAAATCCCACCACATGTTCTCCAACAACTCCTTGTGTACCAACAACACCTCACTCTTCAAAACCAAATCGCCCAAAACCAAGTCTCACAACACCAAAATTGACCCCAAAATCAAATTCCACCTTTCCTCCAATAATTAATCCAAAATCAACAAAACTACATTCCACAAGCACCACCACAAGATTTATCTACCATTATGCAAACATTGATCCAAAAGGTTGACAACATACAACATGGAAACAAGAGAAAGCAATATTCTTTAGAGGATATTTTCCCATATCCATTTGATAAAACATTAAACATGCCTCTCTTTCCCAAAAATTTTATAAATACAAAGGAAAGGGAGACCCTAGGGAACACCTTAGGGAGTTCTATATCGCTTGCTTAGAAGTCTCATATGATGATACTTATTTGATGAAACTATTTCCTAGAAGCTTCGGTGGTCAAGCCACCGAATGGTTTGTTCATCTTCCTCCCTGCATTAAGACATTCCATGAGCTTGCAGAGAAGTTTGTGAACCATTTCTCCTCTACCTTTGAGAATGAAATATCCATGACCGACCTATGCATCACAAAACAAAAGAGTGGAGAATCCTTCGCCACCTTTTTGCAAATATGGAGAGGCTTAGCAAGCAAACTCCCTTGGCCTATTCCTAAGAAACAACGTGTCACTATGTTTGTGGCCAACCTTAACCAAGAAATGGGGTTCCATTTGCAAATTCAATGTACATCAACCTTTGAGGAGGTTATTGACAAAGGAATGACCATTGAAAGAGCCCTCATTTCTAAGGGTTCCATAAAGCTTTACAGCAATGATTACAAAACCAACAACAACAACAACACGAACAATAACACACCATCGAACATCAAACCCTGCTTTTGGGGAAAGAATAAGAATACCCTTAATGATGGCATCATCGATGTTAAAGCCATTCAAAATGTATAAAATCCAAACCCACTAAGCACATCCACAACTAATAATGTCAATGTTCCTACAGGACCGCTGAGACAAAATAATAACCCTAAGAGAAAATTCACACCCTTAGGAGAGCTCATTGGAATTTTTTTGAACAACCTTGTGAAGGTGGACTTAATCACATTACCCCCTATTAGACCTTATGATAAAAACCAATTTAAAATCTCTTGGTTCGACGGGAACACCTATTGTGAATACCATCATGTGAAAGGGTACATGACATCTTATTGCATGAGGTTAAAACATTGGATACAAGACCTTATTAATAGGGGTGACATAACCATTGACAAACTGCTAAAACAATCGCCCAATGCTAACTTAGGAGCATACAAGGATCCCCTTCCTGGTCACAACAAGGGAAAAGCATCCTCTTCCAATCAAGCATATAATGTCGTACCACCTCCCTCTTCTTTCGAATCCATTGTGGGATGAATAGAAGATTCTTCCAACAACATCAACGTTATCACCATTAGAGCTAAGACACCAAATTGCGCTATCACTACTCGTTACGTCCACGTTTCTATTCATGGAGCTCCCACCAATGATCAACCATCCATATTCACACCCACTAATCCATCATCCACTCACAAGTACAACCTCCTAGATCATCTAGGAAAAAATCCCCACACAAATCTCCATCCTTGAGTTGCTTTGCACATCTCCCCTCCACAAGGACATTCTTGACAAAGCCTTGATGGAAACCCAAGTTCACACCAATTTGACTGTGGATCAATTCCAAGCCATGGTAGGCCACATCACCTCACCTCACCATCTCACCTTCTCCGAAAAGGATCTCCCTGCCTTTGATGATCTACATAATGAAGCCTTACACATCAAAGTCCACATCCACAAACACATCATAAAATGGGTCTTAATAGATGGTGGCTCTGGCCTAAATCTTTGCACTCTAAAATTACTAAAACATTTGGGATACTCTAATGTGGTTGTGGATTCTAATGAATGTATAACCATAAAAGGATACGATGACGCCCAAAGATTCTCCGAGGGCACCATCAAGCTTCCTATTCAAGTGGGACAGAAGATACTAGAAACCAAATGTCAAGTCCTTGATCTTGACCTCCTGTATAATATTTTTCTCAGCTGACCTTGGATCCATGCCATGCAAGCCATTCCATCCACATTCCACCAATGCCTGAAGTTTCCATATAATGGCCCATAAGTCACTATCTATGCTAATCCCCGCCCATTCTAATATTGTCGTTTCTTGGAAGGACATGATAGAACTTTCTGTCCTTACAATAACGCTAGTAAAAATCTACTTCTAATGCTACCACAAAACCATCCACCTCATACATTGATCCCTCTAATATCGCAACCACCTCCCAAACATTCACACCCTCTGAGGTCAAGATCAAGGTGAGTGACATGGGATGTGGAGAATATGACCTTTACGACACATTTTGTGTGGGCCTATTGCCATCTCCTAAAACATTTGGTACTCCTAAGGAAGAGGAAGTTTCTATGGTTGTCATCAAATGGAAACCATCACCTATCTTTGAGAAAAGGCACCTCCTAGAACAAGATGTTCTCGAAGACATATCCTTGTGGTTATAGTTTTGAGAGAAGGAATTTCTGAGAGTAAGAAATATGTGGATGAGAGGGAATGGAAAAATAAAATGAAAAGCTGAGAGCATAAGGAAAGAGAGAGATTCTTGTATGAGAAGCCATTGAAGGCCAAATGTAATAA
Organism: Cunninghamia lanceolata; assembly: GCA_027924645.1. Lineage (NCBI taxonomy): Eukaryota > Viridiplantae > Streptophyta > Pinopsida > Cupressales > Cupressaceae > Cunninghamia > Cunninghamia lanceolata. Next base: position 2,349,738 of record BSBN01001053.1, on the reverse strand, counting down.
GTTTATTTTTTTGTAATGTTACAGATTTATGTAATCTTTTTACATGTTTGAATTCAATAAAATGAGTATTTATGTTTGTTGCATATTTGGCATTTGAGGGTTTGAGTTGTGCTGTATCATCTAGTATTAGAACAGGAAGATGGCTGGGAGAGGAAGATAAAGAGTAGGTAATACCTAGATGCACAGGGATATACAAAATCTACAAAGACAAATGCAAGAACTTGTAGGTATGCTAGAAAATTAGAGATTGAGACCACAAATAAATGATTCTAATGAAGAGATAGGCCAAGAAGATAAAGATCATCATGTAGGAGCTAAAGAGGAGGCACAATTAGAGAATCTGACTTTTGAAGAAAGGATGCTCAGAGCATTAGAGGGAAACAATGATGGGATCAAAATTAAAGTTTCAGAGTATGGAGGTAGTCTCAAACTAGAGGAGTTGATAGATTGGTTGAATTACATGGGGAAATTCTTTGAATGGAAGACTATGACAGAGGAAAAGAAGGTGAAATTTGCATGCACCAATTTAAAGGGTCATGCCATGATCTGGTGGGATCATCTACAAAAGGAAAGAACTAGAAAGGGAAAGACTAAAATCGGGACCCAGAGAAAAATGGAGAAGAAGCTGAGAGAGAAATTTTTGCCTATGGATTATGCACAAGCTCTTTTTCATAGATTTCAAAATTTGAGAAAAAATCTATCTACTGTGCAAGACTACATAGATGAATTTTACAAACTATCCATTTGCATGGAGCATCAAGAAACTAATGAGCAGATGGCTGCAAGGTATGTAAATGGTCTAAAATTCTCTATTCAAGATGAATTGGGCATGCACAAGGTTAGTAGTATGGAAGAAGCATACCAATTAGCTTTAAAGGCTAAAGAAAAACAAAGTAGGCAGTATTTTCAAAATAATGGAGGAGCAAGGAGGGGGACATCATATCCATTGCGAGGTAACATAATTTATAATAAGGGAGAATCATCCCAAGGAATAGAGAAACTAGAAGATATCTGGTAAGATCCTGAAAGTCAACAAAGAGGAAGAGGATTTCAGAGGGGCAGAGGTTACAGTGGTGGTAGAGGATGGGAAAACCCACAAAAACCTTTCATTTTTTTTAGGTGTGGTGAAGAGGGTCACAAGGCATTTGATTGTCCAGACTATCACATGCATGAAAAGAGACAAGGAGAACAACCCAGGTTGAACTTGGTTCAACCTAAGAATGAAGGAGAAGGAACAGAACTAGAGGTTCTACCAGACGTGGGTGAGAGTCTCATGATGAGAAGAGCAATGGTCATCCCAAAAAAAGAACAAGTACAAATTAAAGGTCATGATGATTCTTGGCTTCAAACCAATATTTTTTGAACCAGGTGCACCTCAGGAGGAAAGGTATGTCAAGTTATTATTGATAGTGGCAATTGTGAAAATATGGTTTCTAGAGAAATGGTAGATAAACTGAACCTACATTGTGAAAAGCATTCCCATCCTTATCATATTGCATGGTTTAAAAAGGAAAATGAAATCACTATTGATAAGAGGTGTTTAGTTAAGTTTTCCATAGGAAAGAATTATAAGGATGAAATATGGTGTGATGTCATTTCAATGGATGCATGCCATGTGTTGTTGGTAAGGCCATGGCAATATGATAGGAAGGTAATGCATGATGGAGAAAGGAATACATACACTTTTTGGAAAGATGGTTCTAAAGTAATTTTATTACCCCTTAAGGATGAAAGGATAGTAGAGAGTATGTTGTCCACAAAAGAACTTGTCAGGGAAATGAAGGTGACAGGGTTCTGTTATGCACTAGTGGTGTAGAAAGAAGATGGTAAGGAAATACTAGTACTAGCAGAAGCACCCAAGGTACTAGAAGAACATATTGATGTTGTTCCTGAGGGTCTATCACCAATGAGAGATATTCAGCGGCATATTGATTTGATCCCAGGAGCATCCCTACGTAATCAGGCAACTTACAGAATGAGTCCTACCCACCATACAAAACTCAATCGACAAGTGACAGATATCATAAGGAAAGGTGTGGTAATAGAGAGCATGAGCCCATGTGTTGTACCTACATTATTAACTCCAAAGAAGGATTTTAAGCCCATCAGAACTTACAACAAGTTGAAATATAAGAAAATTGAACGTGAGGCAGAAGTAGATTGGCAATAATAAGTTCCAAGTGAGAAAAGAGAAAATATTGCATAGATTCTGGACAAGAAGACTATATGCACGAGACAGGGTCAAGACAACAAGTTTCTAGTACATTGGGAAGGGCTAACACAAGCAGATAATACATGGATTCTAGAGTGGGAATTGAAGAAGATGGATTTGGACAAGTGGCACAAGTTCCATAAAACAACTTGTAGGAGCTGCATTCTTTTCAACCAGAGGAGAATGATGTAAAAACTTCCAGAGGTCATAACTTTTGACCTGGGGGTCTGTTGGAGCTGAAATTTGGTGGGCAGATGCATCTTGAAGAGTTTATTAAAAATCCCACTGAATTGGTAAATTCAGAGCATCCACGGTCAATGGCAATCCTCATCAACGAAAAAAGAAAAGAAAATATTTTAATTTCCTATAGTTGGGTAATTTGTAAGTTGGAAAATAAATGCAATATTAGGCCTAAATAATATATTAAATAAATTGGCCTTATTATAATATTGCAAAAATAATAATGTTGCAAAAATATAGGAGTGGGAGATAATTTAGGAGACAATTTTGGAGTGTAAAATTAATAAAGGCAATTTGAAGTGGAAATTAACAAAAAAGGAAATCTAGGTGTGGATTTTTTGGGATTTACACTTGAAGACAACTCATTAATGCTCCTCAAATGTAGCTAGAGGATTTTGAAACCATGTTGAGTTCGCAGATTCTTTTTCCAAATTGGACCTATTTTCTAGGAAGTGGGAATCTTAGTTGTTTCTTATTCTTGGCAAATTGTGGGAGTGGATTTATTTTTCTATTATTGAGAAATTAATATGATTTTTCCAAGATTTTTCTAATTTGGGCATGGAAGTGGGAGGAGAGAGAAAATGGTGGTTGTGGAGTCATTATAAAAAGGATTTTTGGAAAATTTTGATTGGGGGAATTTCTTTTAGATTTTTTGGAGGAAGAAAAAGGAGTTTTGAGAGTAGGAATTTTTGAGAGTAAGAAATATGTGGATGAGAGGGAATAGAAAAAAAAAATGAAAAGTTGAGAGCATAAGGAAAGAGAGAGATTCTTGTATGAGAAGCCATTGAAGGCCAAATGTAATAAGTTTATTTTTTTGTAATGTTGCAGATTTGCGTAATTTTTTTACAAGTTTGAATTCAATAAAATGAGTATTTATGTTTGTTGCATATTTGGCATTTGAGGGTTTAAGTTGTGCTGCATCATTATACAAAGAAGACAAAAATCAAGAAACCCCTACTCTCCCAACTGAGATCTATGGCAAAGGTCTCGAAATTGTCAAGTACATGGGCTACAAAGGATAAGGCAGCATAGGCCTTAACGGATAGTGAATTGTGGAACCCCTCCAAGCAACGAGAAATCTATATCTTCATGTGTTAGGGTACGGAAAACAAGAGTCTATCCTCGTAAATTTTGAGTGTATCTTAAGTGAGGTCACCCGTGGTCAACAACATCAATGAAGAAGACCATCAAGACCCTTTTAGTGACTTTGTTGAATTCTTCAAATCATCCATAGGGTGTATGCACAAAGATGGGGGACCAAAAAGTCATCACCATGGGACTTTTTGGTCCAAAACAAGCCAAAACGTGAGTGTGTTATAATGTCCCATCTTGGTGCCATAACTTCTCTGTTTGGCTCCTAAAAATTCATTTGCTCCACCATTTTTCATGACACCCTAATTCAATATTTTGGTGCCATCTGTCCAATCTCTAGTGCCATTACTCTCTATTTTGATGCCTTATCCCTATAATTTGGCACCATCTGGAAATCAAATTGCACACGTGTCTAGTAAATTGTCCTAAGATCTTTGAGTCCTGCCTAGTCATTATCAGTTACAACCTTGTTAAAATCCATCCAAATCCAAATTCACCTTTGATCATCACCCATGACCATTTGTCATTCACATACTTCCATTTTGACCTTAGAGAAATCATTCTTACTATTGGACCCTTCATTTCATTAATCACTAAGCTTAACCCTAATCTCTCTTTTCCATCTCCATATAATCCAACCTAACTTTGCAATTTGATTTTCACTTTTTGGACCTTCACTTCATCCAAACCTATCCAAACTCTATCCATCAAATCCAAAATCAAAATCCAAAAAAATCCACACATCAATTAACATCCAAAACCATATCCCAAATCAATTTTTTGCAAAAGTTAAATCTAGATCTCACCATCCCATCCCATTTTGCTTGTTGGTCATTAGTCTACCTTCAAGTAAAATAATCCTTTCCTTTTTACCTAAGGTCATAAGTCTACTTTGGGTGAAGAGAGATATCCTTTTCATAATCCAAAGATCTAGATTTACTTAAACTGACCTTTCATTTGAACATCCTATCCAAACATCATCAAAATCATTCAAAACATCCAAATCACTTAAGGTTTTCCTTAGTTGATTATCACCCAAAAATCCATTTATCTCAATCATCTAAGGTCTTCCTTGGTTGATTATTATCCAAACCATCATAAGACTATGTTAGTCACATCATTGTCCATTCCAAATCCATCCTAAAATTATTCTTCACCTACATCCTAAAACCACCTTACTTCATCCATTCTCATCATCCTCTTTGGTCCAAAATTTTATGAAAATTGAATCACCCAATTATCTTTGAGGTCCTAACCTCCAAGGTTTCTTATCCATACATACCATCCTGAGGTTTAAAAATTTAAAGATTTTGTTCTCTAAAGCTAAGAACCTATATCTTACCATATCATATCCATATCATTACTCATACTTAGGTTTAAAACTTTTGGATTTTATTCTCTTAAGTCTAAACCTTTCTTCACCTCTCATCACATTTCCATCATCACCTATCCTTGGGTCCAGTACTTTGAAATCCATTCTCTAAGGTCTCGATCTTCATCCATCCAAACAAATCCACACCCCAAAACCATTGCATGCCCATGACAAGATCCCAAGCTAAGAAAGACAAGGACATGGAACCTTTTAGAATCAACTTTGGTATAGGGATGCCTATAACTGATCAAAACAATATCCCTACAATCCAACGACTACCATCATTTGATGCCAATGCTATGATAAATACTTTTCTCATCCAACCACAAGTACCACCAACCAACACCAACCAAGTAGATCAAGATGTCCTAGACTTCACACAGGATGCCGATCCCATGGATATACTCAATAGAGTCCTAAAATTAGATCCTAATAGGTATCTTAAATTCCTCCCTCAAAATGGTGCCACCATACCTAATGTCAGCATGTCATCCCAACCATCTACATCCCATACTATCCCTAACACATCTCAAGCTTCAGACGTCACCACATCCACAATTCCTACAAACTTGAATATCACCACATCCACAATCCCTACAAACATATCCACTACACCAAATTTTTCAACCCTATCGACATTTGCCATTACCACATCTACACCACAAATCACCCTTAATATCACCAACAACCCCACACATGCAAGTACCTCCACTAGTGTAGCCCAACTCGATGCTAACACCATAGCTTTCATAACCCGCTTATTCTCACAACCACTTCACAACACATCCAACATCTCTAACACCAATCCATTGTAACATCAAAAATTGTCCTTTTGTATGGAATGGTACAATTTCCCTTGGTTTAGCTCCTCACCTTTGGTGACCTCAACCTTTTTCTTTCTGGCCTTCCCAAAACCTTGATTAACTAAGTCTAGTTGCAAAATATTCACTTTTTGAGGTAACCTTTTGGTAGAACCGAGAAAGGGAATTTGAATCATAGGTCCCTGGGACCCCCAAAAAGTAGATCTAATTAGGAAATGGGGGCCTAGACTCAGGCACCCATACCCTAGTCCTCCCCTATTTTCTGGGATTTTGAATTTTGGCAATGTGTTGGCTTCCACCATATGCTTGGGGATTCCATTTTCAAATTCTCAGTTTTCATGTGATATGGAGACGTTATTTCAAATTTTAATTTCCCTAAAGCTAGATATAAAAAGACATTTGAAAATCATTTTAACACACACAATTCTTATGCAAGCTTGATGCCAAAACTCTGCTACAATTGCCATTGAAGATTAGTGACTTGTTGAAGCTCTTGAAAGTATTTTGAATTTGCTATCATGGAGATAATGGATGGAGATTAGGAATCAAGATCTTGAGACTATCTTGCTCTTCCTAGGGTTTGTACACCTTTTGCATGACCAGGGGAAGGATTGAAGCCTCCAACATCGATCTTGGAGATCCTCCGCGGACATTGCTGATTTGCCTTCTTGTTCATGCAAGTCTTCATTTTTTTTCATCTCCTTGAGGTGAAGTTGTATGCATTTATTGATTCAAAGCAAGTTGTTGATCTTCCCTTGATTGAGACATCTAGGGTTTGATATTTCTACACACATTGTTAGGTTTGCACACACATCTACAAATCTTTATCTCTATCTATTGTTGAGGTAGAAATACCAAAGATGGGGCTTGACTAAGGAAAGCTCCTATATAGCTGCAACATCTTTCTCCTTCTTTTGTAGGTGCAGATCATGTCTTGTAGGTTATGGTGGAAAGAAGCTACAAAAAGGAGGGTATTATAGGTACAGTCATCATAAACTTTTCAATTTCTAGATTCTAACAATTGCGGGACTAATGAGCGGGTGTCGTAGTCCAACTGGGGAAGATTTTTGAGATCTGGGAGCCATTTGGGAGTATTAATCAGCCTGTGTAGAAGATTTTCAGTCATGGGGATTTGCAGGACTAAAGAGTGGGCACCCTAGTCCATTTGGCCCTTAAATTCTAGGTTCACAGTCTCTGAAACCCTCTCTCTACATTTCTGTGGTCTTTTTTGCCTGTTTCATTATTAGATAATGAAATTCTCTATTTTAAGGCATAATTAGGGTTTTACTTGGTTGATGAATAAAAGCACTTGATAAAACCTTAATTAGGTTGTTGAAATTAGACCTAGCAAGCATAAGGGATATACATAGTGATTAGTAGCTTAATCTTAAGCCCAGTCCTTGCCCTCCCAATGTTTAGCATGGTGAAAGAATAGAACTTGATCCTATTAAGACAAACCTAGAATTTTACCCTAAACATTTTTTTGAATGTGAGATTTAAAGAATTTGCATCCTTTTAAACTTTAGATTTAAACTAATTTGCTGTCCTAGAGCATAATTGGATTGAAAAATCTCTTTGGTGAAATTGCATGTGTTGAATTGTGAATCATATCCTTTATCTTTTCACTAAAAGAGTTGAAAATTATCATTTATTGCTTTGCATAGTATTGCATTTTCATAGGCCATCATTGTGCATTTGAATCTTGGGTTAAAAAGAGCATGTTAAAATGTCAGATTATTTTTTGCAATATTTTCATGCTTATGATGAGCCATTTAGTCACAATGACTTCGATATGTTAGATGAATCCCTTGAGGACTTTATCTCGATTGAACATTCCACTATGGCCTCTAAGCCGTCATTATTTCAAAGATTTGTAAATGCAATTTATGTTCCTAAACCTAAAGAAGAGCTTGAAATACCAAAAATTGTGGTCACTTTATGTTTAAATGTGGTTCAACCATCTCCTAAACCAATGCTCAATGTTAAGGGTTTTCCATCTTCTTCTCGACCTCCTATTCACATTTATGATTATGCTAAACAAATAGCAAAACAACATTTACAACAAACCAATCATAATGTGGTTGCACATGCATATAACACTCAAAACAATAAACAAAGCACACAACAACTGAATATTCTAATATCTTTACCATCTTCTCAACCTATGCTTCCTCAAGCACCTCATTTCACATATAAAGGTGGTAAAGACTATGATCTTGTAGAGCAGCTTCGCGCTACTCCTACAAATATATCTCTTTGGGAACTTATACAAACTTCACCTACTTACCATGGAATTCTCCAAGAAGCTTTATAAAAGGTGATTGTTCCACCTGTTGTTAAACCAAATGATGTCACAGCTCTATTAGATTGTATGCATGCAACAAAAATAGATATTATGTTTCAACAACATGAATTGCCATCTCTTGAAGTTCAAAATCAGTATGATCCTTTGATTATCTTTATTACAATCAACAAAACATTGGTTAAGAGAGTCATGATTGATAATGGATCAGCTCTTAATGTGTGTGATATTAACTTATTACATAAGGTTAAAGTTGATATATCTACCATCAAACTGGAAACATTAAGTATCCATGGTTTTGACAATGTTGGACGATAATCTGTGGGCACTATAACTTTACCTATACAAGTCAGACCTATGATTGTGCCTACCCTGATTCATGTCATGTCGTTCTCTCTATCTTACAACATGATTCTTGGTAGACCTTGGATACATGCACTAGGAGCAGTTCCTTCTACTTTACATTATTCAATTAAGTTTATATTCAAAGATAAGTTACACACTATCCATGTTGATCCTGAACTTGATAATTTCTTATAAATAGAAGCTCATAAGCATGTTATTTATCCTAAGAGTCTAAACAATCTAAAAGTTGACACATCAACTCCTCTTGCTTCCAAAAATGTTATGCAAGAGTCTAAGAGATCAAATGCATTTGTTGGTGATGACTAGGGTTCATTAGATTTTACATCTTCTATAGGAGAATACAAACTTAAAAACCTCATCCTTGAAACATCAAATATTACATCGATCACATCGCAATCTTCAAATGATAAACATAAAGCTTCTTTGATGACAAATTCAGATAATACCTTTACTTATACAACTGATTATGAAACTTATGAAGCTCCACCTTCCTCCAAGAAAATGGTTTCTCTTTATGGTTGAGGATTCCGAATCCTTTATAAAGATTGTGATTATGTGGGTAACGGTTGTGGTATAAATCAACAAGGAATCAAAGTCCCTATAGAATTTACTTCATGACATTGCTCAAATGGAATTGGATATAATCGTTTAAAGGAATCTAAAGCTCTTAAACACCCTACTCTTAATGTGAATACAATATCAACACTTAGTTTGATATTTCCTGAGATGATCGACACTAATTGTCCTCCAAGACCACTTCCGTTGGATGTATTCTCAATAGATGAAGTGATAATAGAATTCTTAGGCACTTATGACAATATTCCTCATTATCATCATAAACGTGGCCTACCTTATTATTTAAACAACAACACATATTTTGAAAAAACTACTAGAACAATAAATGTCACTGTAAAGTCCAATGGAGAATTTGAAGAACAACTACAATCATATAATCCCTTAGACCACAATACTCTCCTTAATGGAAAGAATGTTGATGTTATTATGGATAAGGATAACACTGAAAAAGTTATCCCTATTAGTGATTGTTTACATGTGGAAGAAAAAGAAGAGATAACTAAGTTATTGCATGAATTCTTGGAATTGTTTGCTTGGGACTATTCCAACATGCCTGGTATTAATTCTCAGATTGTAACGTATAATATCATGTTGAAACCAGATGCTAATCCATTTAAACAAAAGATTCGTAATATGAATCCTAAGATTGCATTGCTTGCTAAAACTGAGATTGAGAAGCTCCTACAAGTTGGTTTCATCTGACCTATTGATTATTCACCTTGGATTTCAAATATTGTTGCGGCGCTAAACCCGATGGTCATATAAGAATGTGTACAGATTTCTGGGATTTGAATTTGGCATCTTTGAAAGATAATTTTCCACTCCCTAATATTGATATGATTGTTGATTCCATAGCTAGCCATGAATTGCTCTCTTTCATGGACAATTTTTCAAGATATAATCAAATTCTAATACATCCTCAAGACCAGTATAAAACAACTTTTATAACACTTTGGGGTACATTTTATTGGATAGTCATGTCATTTGGACTTAAGAATACAGGAGCTACTTACCAACATGCAATGACTCTTATATTTCATGATTATATGTATAATATTTTAGAAGATTATGTTGACAACATCTTGGCGAAGTCTATTCACCGTAAGGATCACGCTAGAAATCTTCGACAAATATTTGAGCACATAAAGAAATATAACATGCTATTAAATCCCTGTAAGTGTGGACAGTGGAAAGATACTAGGATTCATTGTTTCAAATCGTGGAATTGAATTAGATATGAAGAAGATAGATGTAATTGTTAATAAGCAAATACCTAAAAAACATATCTCAACTTCATAGTTTGCAAGGAAAGATATAGGCCATCCACCGATTTGTTTCACAACTCACGGATAGGACTCGACCCTTTACACAACTATTGAAGAAGGATTATAAGTTTCAATGGAATTCTAAATGTCAAAAAGCTTTCCAAGACTTAAAAGACTACTTAGCTAATTCACCTGCTCTACAACTTGTTGTCCCTAATAAACCATTTTTGTTGTACATTTCAGCATCTAACAATGCCCTAGCAACTTTGTTAGCACAACATAATGCTGAAGGCAAAGAATGTGCTATCTATTACATCAATCAAACTTTTCTCGATTATGAAGTGCGATACATTGTTATCAAAAAATAGTGCTTAGCTTTAGTGTTTGCAACTCAAAAGCTTAAACATTACCTCTTAAATGCTGAAATACATGTGATGGTAATGTTATCACTGGGAATTGTACCCATATGCAAGGTTGGTGAAGCACTGCAATTTCGTGTAACATGGGACTAATTTTAGGTTGAGGGTGCTCTATGATAAAATTACATCAATCAATGCGCTGTCTATTACATCAATCAAAATTTGCTCGATTATGAAGTGCGATACACTGTTATCAAAAAATAGTGCTTAGATTTAGTGTTTGCAACTCAAAAGATTAGACATTACCTCTTAAATGCTGAAATACATGTGATGGTAATGTTATCACTGGGAATTGCACCCATATGCAAGGTTGGTGAAGCACTGTAATTTTGTGTAACATGGGACTAATTTCAGGTTGTGGGTGCTCTATGATAAAATTAGACCTCCAGATTGTGGGCTGGTTCCCTTCAAATGTTCCATTGAGATATATGTTTTTACTATTTTGGAAAAGGGAAGAAAGAAACTAAATGAATACTAAAGGTAAAAAATGGTGATGCACCTAATTTGGATAAAATAATGCAATCTGATCCACACCGTTTACCCAGAAATCTAACTTTTACACTATCCAGTATTGGCATAAATATCACATAAATGATTCTAAGGAAGGTTTGAAAATAGGTTTTTATGAAGGAAATAGTTTTTCACAACACAAAAAAACTATTTCTGGTTAACACAACCTAAGACCTGTGATGAATATATGCTTAATGCTACAAGCAAGGAAGTGAGACAATAATTTTAAAGGTTTAATGATAAAACAAAATTTCATCAAAATCACTTCAATAATTAGCACTAAAAGGAAAGGTAATTTAACTGATCTCAAATAAACAAAGGAAAGCTCTGCAAAGAAGACAAAAGTATAACCTATAACCTACTAATCTCTCAATAAAAATGTAAAAATGAGCTACAAGAATTCTGCAATCTGTCTGAATCAGAATGAGAATCAAGAACTAGCAAAAACAAACTTTTGCTTTATAATATATAGGTCTTCTCTCTCCAAGAGGCATGCAAAAATATGGACTTGCAGATAACTGCCTCTAAAAATAATCATTCCCGAGCAACCTCCAAAATCCTCAAAATTAGGGTCTAAAACTGCCACAAATTGAACAAAAATAGCTTCAATTTGGGCCTCTCCATATGCTTGACCAAAAAATTGACCAAGAACCCTAAAAATACTCCTAAAAATCATGCAAAACCTCCTAGGTGGCCTAGTTAACTCAACTAATCAATTTGCATGATTTTGCATGAGCAAAATTGATTGTGAGTGAATAATAAAGTAATAGAAAATTACTTTATTATTGGTTACAATTTGTTCTATTTTTGATTTTACAACTTGTGGAAAATAATAAAGTAATTTAGAAAATATTACTTTATTATTTATTTACAATTAATAACTTTGTAAAATCATGCATGATTAGAAGAAAAACTAGTATATTTATATTTAAAAAAATATATCTACAGTATGTCGATAAACATCTTCCAATTTGTTGGAATTTATAAATTACTTATAGTTAGAATATTTGATATGTTCACATGAGTTAATTTAAAGAGACTATGCTTAATAGATGATGGCTCCGGCCTAAATCTTTGCACTCTAAAATTACTAAAACATTTGGGATACTCTAATGTGGTTGTGGATTCTAGTGAATGTATAACCATAAAAGGATACGATGACGCCAAAATATTCTTCGAGGGCACCATCAAGATTCCTATTCAAGTGGGACAGATGATACTAGAAATGAAATGTCAAGTCCTTGATCTTGAACTCCCATATAATATTCTTCTCAGTCGACCATGAATCCATTCCATGCAAGCTGTTCCATCCACATTCCACCAATGCCTGAAGTTTCCATATAACGGCATAGAAGTCACTATCTATGTCAATCCCCACCCATTCCAATATTGTAGTTTCTTGGAAGGACATGATAGAACTTTATGTCCTTACAATAATGCTACTAAAACATCTGCTTCCAATGCTACCACAAAACCATCCACCTCATACATTGATCCCTCTAATATCGCAACCACCTCCCAAACATTCACACCCTCTGAGGTCAAGATTAAGGTGAACGACATGGGATGTGGAGAATATGACCTTTACAACACATTTTGTGTGGGCCTATTGCCATCTCCTAAAACATTTGGTACTCCTAAGGAAGAGGAAGTTTCTACGATTGTCATCAAATGCAAACCGCTACCTATCTTTGAGAAAAGGCACCTCCTAGAACAAGATGTTCTTGAAGACATATCCTTGTGGTTATACAAAGAAGAAGAAAATTAAGAAACCCCTACTCTCCCAACTGAGATCTATGGCAAAGGTCTCAAAATTGTCAAGTACATGGGCTACAAAGGACAAGGCAGCATAGGCCTTCATGAACAGGGACTTGTGGAACCCCTCCAAGCAACGAGAAATCTGTATCTTCATGGGTTAGGGTACGGAAAACAAGAGTCTACCCCCACAAATTTTGAGTGTATCTTAAGTGAGGTCATTATGGCATTCCCTGCGGTCGAGAACATCAACGAAGAAGACCATCAAGACCCTTTTAGTGACTTCACTAAATTCTTCAAATCATCCATAGGGTGGGTGTATGCACAAAGATGGGGGACCAAAAAGTCACCACCATGGGACTTTTTGGTCCAAAACAAGCCAAAATGTGAGCGCATAATAATGTGCTCGCATTTTGACTTGCTTTAAAAATAAAATAAAAAAATTATTTTCTCCCATTCACCCATGGCCAAAAGAGTTTGTATGCGAAAAAATAGTATTCAAAGTGCGAACGTGTTCAAGGAAAGTCTCTCCAAGAAAGTACAAGGGAGAAATTGACACTTTCATGATGCCACCTCACCGCCAAATACATCATGAAGCAAATTTAGAAGGCCTAGCAGTCGAAGAAGGTAGGGTTTGTTTAATTTTTGTTACTTTGAGAAGAATTTTTTTACTTTTGTAATGTTTAATTAGTTTTTTATTTGCATTTATAGTTAATGAGGCAAGAGAAAATCCAAATCTAGCTGAGGAGGGTCAAAAAAACCCCCAAAACCCTCTAAGCCCTCAAAACCCACCTTCACTTCCTCACAATGTAAGGGATAGTCAAGAAAACTATCTAGTGATAATAGAAGAAAACAAGAAACATCTTCAAACTCTTATTCAAATGCTAAACAATCCAAGTGCAGGCACCAATCGTAGGAGAGTGCTTGAGAAGTCACTAGAGGAGATTTTTTCCCACACCAATTCAGTGACAAAAATCACCGAAATTGCAAGACTATAGGGAGAGGTGTCAACAATACTATGCCGACAAGTTGACATATGAACAAGTGAAGAATGAAAAAATTACAAAATCTCAATTATGTGCACACTTTATTAATCCCAAAACTGGCCAAAGATTAAAAGAAACTTGCAAATGGTTTCCTATTCATTAGTGTAGGAATGAAGAAATATCCCAAAACTTTTGGGATAGATGGTACATGGTCTTGGATGAGCGCCCATGCAACAATGATGAGGTGCCACAATATTTATTGAGGAAACTCCATTGCGAGTTCGTCCTCAAGAAGATTCCCAATTATTTTAACATTCGTGAGTTCTTGGGTAGAGGTGGTGGCTTTGCCCAAGATAGAGAGGGGCTCAGCGAGATCAAAACCATGTGCCTATACCCTTGTTGAGGTCAGAACGTAGGTCACTCCCTTTGACTTTGAAGGAGAGTGTTGAGTTGGAGACATTGCATTCATTGACTACTCTCACCCAATCTCCATCACAACATGCTGATAATCTTACCCAAGCCAACGAGGGTGAGATCAATAGGTGTCATTTGTCCCCACATTTGTGTAGTTCATGTGGGAACCTGTATGATTATGGGACGCAAGACTCATGGCAGGACCATCAACAAGATGTTGCGATGCAGGAGCAACATCCAATGATGGAGACATCCATATTGGATGCAATTTTTCTCATCGATGATCTATTATAGACTACATTTGGTATTGAGTCTTAGGTAATTTTTTATAAGTTTCATCTTGATTTAATATATTCTTATTTGAAATTTGTAATTAATTTTATATGACTATCTATATTATAAGTCAAAAATAATGTATGTAATTGTCTGCACAATAAAATTCTAGGGTCAAAGTATTCATCCTGCCTCTGTTAGCCATCCATTGGCAGGTTATGAGAGGAGGTCAAGTCAGCAAGTATGTAATTTATCACATGATCATAATTATTGTAGATATGTTAATGGTAATATTATTTTGTGACAATTTGATGATTTCAACAGTCACTGACACATCCATGGTTTCCTTGGTCCCCTGGACGCAAATCCGCCACTTTTATAGAGGTATATTTAACTATTTCTAATCATTATGCATTTTTAAAATAATGTTATGTATTTATTTTGGTCAAATAATCTTGAACTTGACTTTTAGATGTTGAATGTGGAGAGTCCTCCTCATCTTCGTGAGTCAGCGCAGATAGGCGTTGTTGTAGCCATGATGTCTTCAAATCCTTTGACCGAGGTATGAGCCAATAACATGAAAATGTCATAATTTTGTATTTCTTGTTTTATCTCATGTCATTTTATGTACATAAATGATATATATGTTTAGTCAATTTTTCTTCTTGATGCTTCTCATAGGAGGTCACAACTCCAGCCCATCCAACTATAGAATAAGAGAGACAAAATGATGGAGAGTGATCATCGAATGGCGGTAAGTGATCGATTACATATGTGATGTTCTATATTTAATGTACATTTTTTATAGTAATGTGCATATTGTTTGATTGTATTAACAGGTGAAGTTGGATGAACTTTTGTCGAAGAGGTCTACTTGATGGCAAAGAGAGGATGAGTCACAAATTGGCTCTTCATCTTCACGGTCAAGCAAGGGCTGCCGATTATTTCATAAAAGTCCATAGGAAACTAGTTTTTGGGACATTTTTTGTATGCCTAGATGGCTTTGTATACATACTTTTGTATGTTACCGATGTATATTTTTGTATATATGCATGTATGGTTTTGTATATAAACTATATCTTATGTTCATGACATTATGTATATGACAGTTTATATTAAATATTTAATATGATGATCAATTATCGTTACAGTAATTTGGTTTTACACATGCCAATTGCATTTGCTTGAAATTTTATAAATCATTTTCAAATAATCCATTTTGTGCATATCTTGCAATCATTGCATTTTGTGGGACTGTGCATTTCTTTGAGGCACCATTTCAAATAGTTCACGTGCCTTGTCTATGCTTCCACACTTTCCATACATGTCTATAAGGGAAGATGCAAACACAATACATGTGACAAAATTCCTATAGTATCTATTGTTTGATGGTTGTCCACACCATGTTCCCAAGATCCCATTCTGGCATAGGCAAGGAGGAAGTTTGACAAGGTTGTGCAATTTGGTTTTAGACGTGCCAAAATTTGTGTTTGGTTGAAATTTACTTTTGTACATTTGCTCAAGAGAGTTTTTAAAGCCTTATGAAAAATCCATTTCGTGCACATCTTGCAATCATTGCATTCCATAAGACAACATTTCTTTGAGGCATCGTGCCAAACAGTTCACGTTCATTGTATATGCTTCCACACTTTGCATACATGTCTTGTAGGGTACTTACAACTACAACATTTGACAAAATTCCTATATCCTTTATGCTTTGATGGATGTCTATACTGTGTTCCAAAGATACCACTTCTAAGGTTTTTGGAATTTGGATTTACACTTGCCAATTGCATTTTCTTGAAACTTTCTAAAGGCTTATCAAAAAATCCATTAAATGTTCATATCTTGCAATCATTGCATCCTGTGACAGGACATCTCTTTGTGGTGCTATATGATCAAACAATCCATGTGCCTTGTCTATGCTTCCACACTTTGCATACATGTCTCGCAGGGTAGTTGCAACTACAACTTTTGACAAAATTGCTATATCCTTTATGCTTTGATGGATGTCTATACTGTGTTCCAAAGATACCATTTCAAAGGTTTTGGAATTTGGCATTACACCCACCAATTGCATTTGCTTGAAAGTTTCTAAAGCCTTATCCAAAAATCCATTTTGTTCATATCTTGCAATCATTGCATTCCATGAGGCGACATTTCTTTGGGGCATCATGCCAAACAATTCACATGCCTTGTCTATGCTTCCGTACTTTGCATACATGTCTACAAGGGCAACTACAATTACAACATGTGACAAATTTCCTATATCCTTTATGCTTTGATGGCTGTCCATACATTGTTCCAAACATCCTATTTTGGTGTATAGATAGGGAATTGCATTTACTTGAAAGTTTCTAAAATCTTTTCAACAAATCCATTTTTTGCATATCTTGCAATCATTGCATCCCATGAGAGAACATCTCTTTGTGGTGTTGTATCAAATAGTCCACGTGCCTTGTCTATACTTCCATACTTTGCATACATGTCTCGTAGGGTAGTTGCAACTACAACTTTTGACAAAATTGCTATATCCTTTATGCTTTTGATGCCATCCTAGCTCAACCATACTCACATCAATTTGGCTCTTTACCTTGAACACTTGCTCACAACATATCATGCCTTCATTATTCACATGAATTCTAACCTTCATGGTCCTTTAATATGACATATATCTTGTCTAGAATCATGCAATAGAATATATGATCTCAACTTGATATGTTCATGCAATGAACTGAGCAATTCAATCTCCCACTAGCTCACACTAGCTTCACTCTAGGTCTAGAACAAAACCAAATCTTGATTGGAAGACTTATAGAAATTCACCATGGTTTTAAAACACTCATACATGCTTAAATTCACTATACCAACCTTATCCATGCATGGGTAGAGCTCTGTGATCAGTATAACATGTACTTGCTTTGTAAGTGGTCTAGGAGCTTGTAGCCCTTCTCAGAGACCTTTTATGTAATAACTACCTTAATACACCTAATAATTGAGATCTAAGACTTCATTTGGATACCCTTTTGGCCCTTATTAAACATATGTAAAACTTAGGTAGGCTTGTTGTGTATGGTATAGATAAAACTTGGACTGTTACAGTCAAATTAGGCTTATTTTAGGGACTGCTTTGTAACAACAGAGACCAAATGGATTGATCAGGCCCTAATATTGATAGGAAAGGTATAAGTGGACATATCTAACATGTCTAAACACCCCCCTTTCAGATATTACTCACCGAACACAAGAGATCTCAAAAATACACTAAAATATCACTCACACAACATACCTTCTTTGCATGATATACCTATAGATGATGAAATAGTTCATTGTGATTTGATATTGTTTATTCTTCTTCATATTCCATTTTTCATAGTAAGCCTAATGACGATCATATGGATAGTGGTGAGTACATATATACTAATGATCTAGACCTTGTGATGCACCTTGTAGGACATGCATTGATGACATAATCTTACCTCCTACTAATGGCATTCTTGTATTTTATAATGATTCTCCTCTCACATGCATTGAGTGAGGTTCTAGCTTCTTAGAACATTCATGGTCTATCATTATATTGAGCATCTTGTCTATAGTCCATCTCTTATCATTGTTTCTACCTAGCTATTATAAGCATTTGTGATCAAATATTGACATATTTTTCTATTTTAGAGAATTTACATCATTGATCCTACATTGGTATATCTTAAATATCATGATCTCATATTACTATATCTTGTCTTATAATCTTATCTTTTATTAGATACTTTATAGAGTATACATGTTATCATCCAACACTTTTTTATCTTATTTTGAGAGTTTAGTATTGATCCTTATTGTTTATATCAGTCTTTGATCCTATGTCCATATTGGGGGACATCATGCTACCTCCCCTTATCTATTTGAGCTATCATTGATCTATCCCTTATTCACCATTATCTATTTGATCTATCATTGAGCTATCATTGATCTATCATGGACACTAGGGTTAATCACACAAATAGGTTAATCACCATGTAAATGGCATGAAATTATGTAAATGCAATGTATTTTGACCTCTAATCATATCTGTCACAGTCAATACAATAATGGATCAATCCATTATCTCTTTGTATTTTTCCCAAAAAACCTTATGAAATATGGGCTCTAGTTAGGTAGAATGAATACCATACATCTCTAGATGTTGTTCACACATGTGTAGGCATAGTTTAAGGTTTTAGGCATTGAAACATGCCCTCCACCGGTGGCAATGTATGCATAAAATAGTCATGAACTTGGTAATATTATAGGAGATGCTTAGAGGTACTACAAGTAGCTAGAATTAATTAGGTGTTTGTCATACAAAGATTAAAGACAACACTAGGTTGACTATCATGTATCAAAGGCATTATTGTCTTCCTAGAGGATACTTATACTTTGGGGTTACGAATGCAAAGTCTACAAGTAGGGAGTGTAGAAGAGAGAAAGAAGAGGATTGTCATAATGAAGAGACAATTGTGTTGGTAATCAGAGAGTAGAAATCCTAAATTAAGAAGGGAAGACAACCCCATCAAGTCAATCATGTCATTCCCACATTGATGCAGGAGCATCCAGGGTGTAAGAGTAATCTTGCATCAACCAAAAAAAATGTTGTTTCTTTTCAATAAGGGCTAAGGGCTAAATTTGGCAGGGTTACTATTTTTAGTAAGTTTGCATTTGTGCACAGTTGGATACAAAATCTTACACAGACCTCCATAATGGTGAATTGAAACTAATGGTGAAGAAATCACTTCAATATCATTTGTCATTTGTGAGATTAAAATTTCAAATTCCAAAAATCCTATTGAAATATTCAAAGTCAAATTTGAGGCACTTAGAGGCTCTGGATGGGCCCAAAATTTGGTGGGAAACCCAAGCAGTTAACCTTTAGGTACTACTTGTGCACAACTGTCTTTTCGAGAGATTTCTGAAAAGGTATTATAATTGAAAATCCAACGGTTGGATTGAAAGTTTATGGCCCCACGAAGTTGACCTATTTTTGGGGGGAGATGCAAATTTTGAAATTAAGCTGGTGGTTGCCAAAAAGGGCTATCTATGACCATTTTTGGGAACCCTTGGGGTAGTAGAGTTAAGGGGGAAGGTGTAGAGTCAAGAAAAGGTGGGAAAATAGAAACCCTAGTTGATTTGGGGTTACAGAAGGCTGAAGATTCTAGAGTCTTGAGAGAGGGAGTTGTAATGTGTTGTAGCTTGTAGGGGATTCATCCTCTGATTGTATTTGAGCCTCTGTAATGTAATGTTTTGCCCACATTAATAAAATATCATTCTATTTTCTATGTGCAATTTCTTTTATTGTGTGTTTTATGATTTACCCCCTTCATCAAGTGGTATCAGAGAAAGGGTTCATAAGTGTGTAGACAGATCATCGATTGTGAGGCAGTTTGCACCAAGACCTAAGGTTGTGGGTTTGCTACAGAGATCAAGATGCCTCCATGAAGAAACCATGGTGGGAGGAATGCTTTGACAGAAGAGGGTTTTAGAGCCCTACAAAGACAAATCAATGCATTGCAAGAGAGCTGCGAAGAGGGTTCAAGCCGAGAAGGAGAGAGGAAAGCAAAGATGAAGTTGAAGAAGAGCTATTCGAGGAAGAACAAGAAGCTGTGGGAGATCCTGCAGAAGTTAGGTTGTTGAGGGTCATTTCAAAGATCGGAAAGAAGCCCAGGATTGAAGTTTCTACCTATTCTAGAGATTTGAATCTGGAACAACTTATTGATTGGATCAATGATATGGAGGAGTATTTCAAGTATGAAGATGTGGAAGACCTAGAACGAGTCAAGCTTGCAAAGACAAAGTTGAAGGGCCATGCCAGTATTTGGTGGAAGGAGGTCCAATTAGAGAGAAATAGAAGAGGAAAAACAAAGATTACTAGATGGGATCCGATGGTGGAGAAATTGAAGAAGCAGTATATTCCTGTGGACTATGAGATGGAGTTGCTGAAGAAGATGCAAGGATTGAAGCAAGGTAACAAGTCTGTTAAGGAGTATACAAAAGATTTTTATAAGATCACTATCAGGATAGACCATGGAGAGGCCAACAAGGAGAAGGTAGCCTGTTACATTAATAGGTTGAGGCCAAGTATTCAAGAAGAGTTGAGCCTGGTCAAAATGGGTACCATAGAAGATGTGTACTAGTTTTCCCTGAAGGTGGAAGAGAAACTGAATAAGAGATTTGAAAGCAAGCAAAGGGGAAGAGGTCAAGGTGGAAGGACTAGTGGAAGATCCTATGGAGGCCAAAATAAAAATCCAAAGAAAAGTGAAGAAGCTGGAACCAGTCAAAATCAGAGAGGAGATAATACCTACCACCCTCGTGACCAGAATAATGGTGTGCAAAGAGGAAGAGGAAGAGGTAGACCTGGGTAAGGACCTGGAAGAGGAAGTTTCAGAGGAACCTATTTCCAATGTGGAGAAGAAGGGCATCGAGCATATGAGTGTCCGCAACATCAAGGAAGGACAAATAGAAGACCTGAAGTAATACATGAGTTGCACATGTAGATGAAGATGTGTAGTCTGAGTGTTCTAAAGATGCTAAAAGGGGAGAAACCCTAGTTGTCAGAAGAACTTTGTTGAATGAAGAGAAAGAACCCAATCAAAGGAAGAGTTTATTCTGCACAAGGTGTAAATGTGAAGGTAAGTGTTGTGATATTATTATTGATAGTGGAAGCATTGACAATCTTGTTTCTGAGGAGATGGTTGACAAGTTGAATTTGACAAGAAGAAAGCATCCACATCCATATTGGATTGCATGGTTGCATAAGGACCACAGAGCTTTGGTCAATGAGCAGTGTTTAGTGAAGTTCAAGATTGGAGACTACCATGATGAGGTGTTGTGTGATATCATACCAATGGACACATGTCATATGTTGTTGGGGAGGTCGTGGCAGTATGATAGGAGCACTGTCCATGATGGCCGTGCAAACACATATTCCCTAACAAAGGATGGAGTTCATCATAAATTCAAGCCCTTGAAGGAAGTGGAAGAAAAGGTATGTAGTAATGCTAGAATTTGCTTGGTAGATGGTAGAAAATTTTTGGAGGGTATGAAGCATGAGCGTCATTGCTTTGCATTGATTCCTAAGATTAGTCAAGAGAAATGTGAAGATGTACCAGCAGAAGTCTCAGAAATGTTGGAAGAATTTCAAGATATTATCTCTGATAATGTACCAAAAGGTTTACCACCAGTGAGGAAGATAAGTCATCAAATAGATTTGATACCAGGAGCTAGTTTGCCAAATAAGGCAGCTCACAGAATGACTCCAGTAGAGAATGAAGAGTTGAACAGACAAGTCCACGAGTTGTTAAGGAAGGGACTGATAAGGGAGAGCCTAAGTCCATGT
The DNA here is from genome assembly GCA_027924645.1 of Cunninghamia lanceolata. Taxonomy (NCBI): domain Eukaryota; kingdom Viridiplantae; phylum Streptophyta; class Pinopsida; order Cupressales; family Cupressaceae; genus Cunninghamia; species Cunninghamia lanceolata. The sequence goes on along the minus strand of BSBN01001053.1, from coordinate 2,327,766 downwards.
GCGGTACCTACAATACTAGCACCAAAGAAAGATGGAGAGTGGAGAATGTGTACAAATTCTCGAGCCATAAATAAAATCACAATCAAGTATAGGTTTCCATTGCCAAAAATGTATGACATAATGGACTATTTGAGTAGAGCCAAGTACTTCACGAAAATTGACTTGAAGAGTGGGTATCACCAGATCCACATTAGGGAAGCAGACAAATGGAAGATAGCCTTCAAGACAAAGGAAGGTTTGTATGAGTGGTTAGTCATGCCCTTTGGGCCAACCAATGCACCAAGCACATTCATGCGGCTCATGAATGAGGTATTGAAAGAATTTTTGAGAAGTTTTGTTATTGTTTATTTAGATGATATTTTGATTTTCAGTAAGACTTGGGATGAGCATATGATGCATATCAGAAGAGCTTTGGAGAAGCTGAGGGAGGAGAAGTTGTTGATCAATATGAAGAAATGTAGTTTTACAAAGGAGTTGGTATAACTAGGATTTGTTGTCTTAGAGGAAGGTCTTAAGATGGACCTAGAAAAAGTAAGGGCTATCATTGAATAGCCTACGCCAAGGAGTGCAATGGAGGTACGATCTTTTCATGGTTTGACAAGTTTTTACATAAAATTTATCAGGAATTTTAGTAGAATTTGTGCACCCCTAACTGAGACAATGAGAGGGGATAGAAAAGAGTTTACATGGACTAAAGGAGAAGATAAAAGCTTTGATACATTGAAGCAGAAAGTCACAGAGCAACCTGTTTTGGCACTTCCAAATTTCAATAAGGTATTTTAGGTAGATTGTAATGCTAGTGGCAATGCTATAGGAGCTGTTTTGAGTCAAGAAGGTAAGCCCATTGCCTATTTTAGTGAGAAGCTTAACAATGCCAAGAAAAAGTATTATGTTTATCATCAAGAGTTTTATGCAATAGTTCATGCTTTGAAGAAATGGAGACATTATTTCTTTCTAAAGGAGTTTGTTTTATATACTGATCATCAGGCTTTGCAGTATCTTAATAGTCAAGGAAAGTTGAACTAGAGGCACTTAAAATGGGTTGAGTTTTTGCAAAGCTATACTTTTGTTTTGAAGAACAGGAGTGGGAAGTCCAACAGAGTTGCAGATGCCTTGAGAAGAAGGCAAATTTGTTGACAGAAATGAAGATAGAGGTTGTTGGGTTCGATGAGCTCAAAAGTTTGTATCCTGAAGATCCAGATTTTGCAGAGGCCTGGAAAGCTTGTTTGGAACCTGTTACTTTGGACAGGACAAAATGGTTGGATTTCATAATCTAAGATGACATGTTGTTTAGAGGAAGCCAGTTGTGCATTCCAAGGAGTTCCATGAGAGAGAACTTGATTAAGGAGAAGCATAGTGGAGGATTGGCTGGACACTTTGGTCGAGATAAAACCATTGCTATTGTTGGTAAAAATTATTATTGGCCACAGTTACAGCAGGATGTGAGGAAATTTGTGTAGAGTTGCAGAGTGTGTCAGATGGCAAAAGGAACAAGTCAGAATATAGGGCTATATTAGCCATTACCTGTACTAGAGAAGCAATGGGATGATATCAGTATGGATTTTGTTCTTGGTTTACCAAGGACACATAGAGGACATGATTCCATTTTTGTGGTAGTGGACAAATTCTCAAAGATGGCACATTTTATTCCTTGCAAGAAGACTAATGATGCTATTCATATTGCTGAATTATTTTTTAGAGAGGTGATGAGATTACACGGTCTACCAAAGAGCATAGTTTCAGATCGAGATACCAAGTTTGTTGGTTATTTCTGGAGGACATTGTGGAAGAAGTTGAAGACAAATTTGAAGTTCAGTTATGCACACCATCCACATATTGATGGACAGACAAAAGTGGTGAATAGGAGTTTGGGTAACTTGCTATGATGCTTAGTAGGAGATAAGCCCAAGGGATGGGATTTGATTTTACCACAGGCAGAATTTGCTTATAACAATTCTATATATAGGAGCACATGTAAATCTCCATTCCAGGTTGTGTATGGGAGTAGCCCAAAAATTGTTTTCAAATTGAGGAGGATGGATAAGGGGGAGAAGAGTAGTGCCGAAGCTAAAAATTTTGCTGAGCACATGAAGAATTTACAGGAAGAGGTAAGAAAGCATATCCATAAGAAGAATTCTCAGTATAAGGCTAAAGCATATTAGAAGAAGAGACATAAGGAGTTTCAGGAGGGTGATGAAGTCATGGTTCACTTGAGAAAAGAAATATTTCCAGTTGGTACATATAATAAGCTGAAGATGAGGAAACTTGGACCATGTAGAATCTTGAAGAAGCATGATTCAGGAAATACATTTGAGGTAGAGTTGCATGATGACATCAATATTTCACTAGTGTTCAACATTTTAGATTTGACAGAGTATCATGACGATGGACTTGATAAAGGAACACAGTGGGACATTCCAGCACCTACTTTAGAGAAGGAGGAGATAGAGGGCATTATGGATAGCCATGTGGGTAAGAGTACAAGAAACAGGCAGTATACAGAATACTTGGTAAAATGGAAAGGAAGACATGTTGAAGATTCATCATGGTTATCTAAGACTGAGGTTAACCGTTTTGGTTTCCCTCTAACTCATGAGAAGTGATAGGGTCACTCTTTAATTTACCCCAGGTGTCTGATGCAGGAGCATCCAAGGTGTAAGAGCAATCTTGCATCAACCAAAAAAAAATGTTGTTTCTTTTCAATAAGGGCTAAATTTGGTAGGGTTACTATTTTTAGTAAGTTTACATTTGTGCACGGTTGGATACAAAATCTTACACGGACCTCCGTAATGGTGAATTGAAGCTAATGGTGAAGAAATCACTTCAATATCATTTGTCATTTGTGAGATATTAAAATCTCAAATTCTAAAAATCCTATTAAAATATTCAAAGTCAAATTTGAGGCAATTAGAGGCTCCTGATGGGCCTGAAATTTGGTGGGAAACCCAAGTAGTCTTCCTTTAAGTACTATTTATGCACAACCATCTTTTTGAGAGCTTTCCAAAAAGGTATTATAATTGAAAATCCAACAGTCGGATTGAAAGTTACAGCCCCATGAAGTTGACCTATTTTTGGGGGAAGATGTAAATTTTGAAATTAAGCTGGTGGCCGCCAAAAAGGGCTATATATGACCATTTTTGGGAACCCTTGGGGTAGTAGAGTTAAGGGGGGAGGTGTAGAATCAAGAAAAGGTGGGAAAATAGAAACCCTAGTTGATTTGGGGTTACAAAAGGTTGAAGATTCCAGAGTCTTGAGAGAGGGAGCTATAATGTGTTGCAGCATGTAGGGGATTCATCCTCTAATTGTATTTGAGCTTCTGTAATGCAATGTTTTGCCCATATTAATAAAATATCATTCTATTTTCTGTGTACAATTTTTGTTATTGTGTGTTTTATGATTTACCCCCTTCATCACACATAAAGACAACCCTAGCAAGACCAATAGACCAACTATGACACAATACACTTATGGACAAGCATGCAATCATGAATAAGCATATGGACAACCATATATCCATTTGATGAGCAAAGATTCCATTTGGTGGGATCTAGTAATTAAAAAACTAGTCAAAACATATTAGGATAGTGTTGTCCCAGCAAAATAGAGAAAGTTGTTATAAAGATCTTAGAACACTCATTTTATAAATGTATAGTTATATGCAAATGGTAGCAGTCATATGTCAAGCTTAGAATGGTCATATCAACCTGAGGACTACTTGATTGAATCCTTAGGGCTAGGAGTGACATTTTGCATTGGCACAATCCGTTTGGCCTCACGACAAGCTTATCAAAAAATAAGGCACCTGGCAAGGTTGTGCTGCATGAAACTAAAGCATTTTGCAAGAATGCATTTGATTTTGGTACGATCAAACGGACTAGAGTTGACTGAAACCAAGAGAGGTTATTGTGGATGGACCCCACATGCACCTGTAGGTCCAAACGAAACATTCCCAACTTCCATGAATTCCTAGAACTACTCTGTCAAAGTTTGATAGTTTTTGCTCTTAGGATCTTAAGGGACTTTGCTGGTAGCCTGCTGCCTCAAACAACTGGGGTACTTGGCAGATCAAACAAGATCTCCCCTAGCATTTACCCACCCACCCCAACACATTGGAAAAGTCCGTTCGGCCCCACGATCTATGGAATGCAAAATGTCACTCCTAGCACCTTTCCATTGCATGAAACTGAAGCATTTTGCAAGAATGCGTTTGATTTTGGCATGGTCAAATAAATTGGAGTTGACTAAAACTGAGAGAGGTTATTGTGGATGGACCCCACATGCACCTGTAGGTCCAAACAAAACATTCCCAGCTACCATGAATTCTGAGAACTACTCCATCAAAGTTTGGCATTTTTTCCGTCTTAGGGATCTTAAGGGACTTTGTCAGTAGCCTGCTACCCTGAATGATTGGGGTGCTTGGCACATGAAACGAGACCTCCCTTGGCATTTACCTGCCCACCCCGACGTGTTGGCAAAGTCTGTTCAGCCCCACAACCTATGGAATGCAATATGTCACTCCTAGCACCTTTCCACTGCATGAAATTGAAGCATTTTGCAAGAATGTATTCCTTGCCACCATAGGCAAATGAAATTCATTTAGCAAAAATCAAGGTAGGTGTTTTTAGGTGGACCTGACATCCATCTATACATGCAAAGAAGATGTTCTTAGGTGTCACAGTTTGATGGAATAGTTGATGCAAAGTTTGTCACATTTTTTTTCTTAGGGCTCTTGAGAGATTGTCTGCGTTTGATATAGCCAAGAACGACCATGAGGCTTTTCCACCAAAAAGACATCCTCCCTAGCATTTACCCACCCACTTGGATGTGTTGGCACCATCCATTTGGCCCCAGGAGATGCCTATCCTAAAAATTCAGTTATAATATCTTTCTGGTAGTTGGAAGTTCAATACTATAAAGGTGTTCTCACTTGATCCAATGTCTTGTAGCGCATCAATTGAGGCTGCACTTATGTTACTATCAATTGTTTACATCATTAAAACTCATTAACACTCATTATGAAATAGTAACATCATTAAAATGAATTAGAACTCATAGTAACATCATTAAAACTCATTATGAAATAGAAAGTAAAGGACATATCATCATGAAATAATCATGAAAACCTACCTTACTTTGCTTCCAAAGGCAACTTCATTAGGATTATGCCTACCTCCATCATACTAAAATCCTGCATGCAAATGCAATTGCACTATTTAGCTAAAATGAGTAGTTAAAATATACATGGTGAAATTAGGATAGCAAAGAAAAATAACATATCTTTATGTCATTCCACTAATTCAATCCAATAAACCATCAGGGTCTGCTCTACTCTTTATTGTGTCAAGTATTGCCTTGTGATCAAACTTGCGAACCTTTCACAAGGTCCTTTTCAATGGTCTACCCCCATATTTGATCAAATGAATGTTTGAAGCCACAACAAGGTTAGAATAATGAAGAATCTTCCTATGTGGCTCAAAGTCCTCAAACACCCACACATCAAACTTCTTCAGTGGGTACCTTCTAAGCCATGTTCCTGTAACAACCATTGATCCTGTAGGGTACTCAATATTTTTTCCATCTATAATAAGGGAATCTAATTTCTTTTTTGCCTCAACACAATGACACAAATAATAATCCATTCCTTCTTCATTGTCTTCAGCTACAATAACTGCATAAACATGCCCTGCATTGATACGTGCACTTAGTTCGATGAATATAGTCAACAATACAAGAAAAAATACAAAATAAGATGGCATATTGAATTTTATTAAATTAGAATGATGATAATACCTAGTTGAACTAGATCTGAAACATGGTCAAAATCAACCGATGATTCAATCTCTATCATTTGTAGTGCTGTCAGTAGTCGATAATGGTCAATCAGGCATAGGCCTCTTGTACACTAATCATCAACCCACTCCTTTGACTCACAATCATACCAAGTTTCATATGTACATGAAGAACAAAAGCTTGTCATATGCCACGTATGAATAGTCCATGAACCTACATTAGAGCTTCTAAAAGAGTGTAGCTCACTTGATCCTATCAATGTACAATAGTCCTCATATTTTGCAACATTAGTATCATCAACCAACCAAAAATATCTATGAATTATAGACTTACCTTCATTACCTGGACCCATTGTAGTGTTACACCATTCGACAATAGATCTCGCATCTGTCAACTTTACATTATCTTTGTCCTTCAACTCTTCTCGTGCCAATGCTCTTTTGATACATGCTCCTGCACCATCATGCTCCCCCTTTCCATGCCTAGCCTAACAAAAATTCCACTTATGTTGAACACCATTCACCTTTTGCATCTTGCTCAACTAAAGGAACATCTACACATTCTTGAATTGTGATGCATAATTATCTAACCATATGATATGCTGATGAAATGATATGTTCCAACTGGCCAAATCACAGCAGAACATATGAAAGCAACCTTGCACAAACTCCGTAGAATGTGTGAGATCATCACTAATATAAAAATGATATTCCCTCAAGATCTTCTTGTCATCCTCTATACTATCTTCTACATCAATTAATGCTATTTGGACAAATATAGCAACCTACATAGAGTTGTAATACTATGATTTCACCTCATTCTGTGGCTGTAGTGTGTAGTTCTCTGCAAAGTCAACAATTGAAATGATGGTACCAATTGGAAACATGTCCTTGCATAACTTGAATTGCAAGTCCAACCATCGAGCTCTATGGGTATGCCTTGCATACTCGTACACTATACTGTCATGAAATGTAGACATAAACTGATACACTAGAATCTTTTGAATAACCAAATCACACCTCTTTACTTCTTTACCATCTTTTGTATTGTAGGCCATTGTTTTATACTTGTCGAACTCTACTAGTTCATTTCCAACTACATGTGTGTTTTCACTATGTTGACATATTGGCATATGTTGCAAGCCACCGCAATGCTGGCATGTGTCATCCAAGAATAATTTCTTGTAGAATATTTGACCTTCCTCTCTTTCACATAAAATTATTGATATGAAGTCTCTTGAAGCAGTTGGTGGGGAACGTATGCCACAATCCTACAAAACATTGTTAGTATGCAAATCTAAACATATATATAGATAAACATCAAAATGATTAGAAAATTCAATATGTAATCTACAACAAAAAGTAGTGTGTGTGTGATTTATTTTGACATAGAAAGGTTTTAGCATTTCAAAATATCTTTGACAAATTTTAATTTGAGGATACATCTCTTGAAATTTCTCAAAACATTGTGTTTGGGTCACATCAAAAAAATGCTTTGGATGTGGCTCATGGTTTCGACAACGAATTCTCCTTCTCACAACATCTCTTGCATTAGGAGATACCCTTGTGTTATTTTTCCAAAATTATTTAATGATGGATCTCAAAGCTTCAACAACAATTTTGTCTTTCCATGGGAGTCTCCCAGAGAATACCCACAATTTATTGGTGTTTGGGTCCTCAACTCTTTCACGTCTTCTAACAGCTCTCATTAGAGTTTCTCTACTTATTTTCATTGCTTGACTTGTCTTTCTAATGAGGCGAGCTTTCTTTGTTTGTTGGCTTACTATTGTTGATGTAATGACACGTCATGTGACATTACTATCCTTGGTGCATGAGGTGGAACCCACACTCTCATATGAACTTATTAGATTCTTGACAATTGATTTTTCACTTGAGGTATTCAATGTTCTTAGGCCAAGATTCTTCATAGTGAGCCTAAATTTTAGATTTCTCATCAATTCAACAAATAGTTGACATCTTCCGGTTTCATTTAAATTCTCAAAGAATAATTTCCATATCTTATTTGCATATCTTTGGCAAGTGTGCATGGGAATCGTATCATGCATGGGCTTTAATACAGTCTCATCAATGTTGATTAGAAACATAAGCTTCCTATGGAAAATTCTAGTAGGCATTTTAATTGGTAGAGTTGACTCAACATTAGGTATTTCTTCAATATTTACTTGAGATGGGATAGATGACATACATTCAATTGGAGGTGAAAAAGATGAAAATAACATACCTTCAACTTGACGTGTGAATGATGGCATGCCACCAACTTGAGAAGAAAATGAAGATGTACCTTCTAGTTCACCTGTGAAAGATGGAGTGTCTCCAATTCAAGAAGATAATGATGGTGTTCCTTCAACTTGACTTGTGGACAATAGAGTGCCTCCAACTTAGAGATTCACCTTCCTCATTGCATGGAGGTTTTGTATTCATTCCCTTTGTGCCACCAATTTCATCTCTCTCTCTCTTAGCTTCATTAGATATGTCATTTTCCTCTTCAATTGGCAATGGTGGAATGTCTTCTTGTATGGATGAAAATTTCCTACTTTCCTGAATTCACCTCATTCTTTCTCTTTTCCTCTCATTCTTAGCTTCATGCTCTTCTAGTGTTAGAGTCTTTTCTCATTTCCTCAGCATGATGATGATTTCTACAAGCATGATTAATAAGACAATGATAATTAGAACCTTTATAATGACAATGAATAATGGTCACAATGAAAAAATACAAAATAAATTATCATGTTTGGTGATTTGCATCACTTTAGGAGCTCTAATTTCATGAAATTCATCGTTGTCCTTATTTATTAATATATTATATACCATGATCAAAGTCATCATAAATAGGACAAAAATCATTAAAAGATATGATAGACCAAAAAACTGTCCCAAAAAGCACTCAAATTCCTTGAATTGACAACATCAAGATCATGAGAAAAATCCCCCAATTCTTGCTTATGTTCATGTGTGAGAATTTCCTAGGCTAGCGTAGTATCATGGAGGTCTCTAAAATACTTTTGAACTCATCCAAATGCACAAATATCATGCACCTACCATTGTGGTGAAAGACTAGCTTGATTTATACCCATTTTCTCAACCAAATCAACAACTTGTTCTTCATGTTCATGGCTACTGTAGGTTTGATAAAACTCATTTTTATGATGCCCAGGTTGTCCTAGACATGCATAAGGTTCATAAATTCTGAAAAATCAATATGTAGTTCATTTTCTTAACCCATGGAAAAAGTTATAACCATTGTCCCAAAGTCTAGAGGAAGACGTGTGAAGGCAAAACTCATGACTTGAATGAAGCCCTTTGTGAGTAGTTTCAAATTAGGCATGGAGTTTACCTTCTTGGACCATAGTATATGTTGTGATGACTATTTTTAAGCTTCAAACCACCTTCACATACCTTATAACATCCTAAAAATTTGTAGAACTCTTCATGTTCAATGGTTGTCCATGACTAGTTGGGCATGGCAGTCTTCCTTGGACAACAAGGTGACATTTTAGTACAAGATCATATCATTATCCTAGTAATGCATCACCAAAGGACTTATTCATCATAATGTGGGATCTAGGAAAACATTAATGAAGGTTTCAAGATGGAAATGATGCCATGGATGCCTCAAAACTTATGATAGTCCTATTGTTGATTTATTTGTGACAATCTTCTAGGGTAATCTACATGGTATTTTGCATACTAATTCAGCTATCAAGACTGTTCTTGTGATGAGAGGACCATGAGTTAGGTGTATGAACAATCCCCAAACAATAAATGATCACTAGTAGAAATATGGCAAATAATTGACCAGGTGACCAAAACTTTTGGTCACGTGACCAAATTTTTTTGCAACAAGTTATAAATGACTAATTTGGTCATCGGTTGAAATGACTAAATAAATGACCAAATAAATGACTAAACAAATGACTAATTTGGTCATTAGGCAAAAAACACAACTAATAATTGGTCAGACAAATAAAAATGACTAAATAAATGACTATTACTCTATTCTTTTTTCTTTCCAATTTGATCATAATCCATGAATTCAAAGACACTATAAGGCAAGGCAATAAATGTCCGCTTAGACCAAATAATTATATTTAATATAATTTCATTATTTTATAATTAAAACTAAGATAGCTCTATTTAAAATATATATATATATATCTAAAGTACGCTGAGATGGATCCAATGTGTCATTTAATTAAATTATTTTAAGTTAAAATTGTAATAATTGTATACTTTAATAATTTTAATCAAAATAATATATGAAATTAGAATAAATAGATATTTTTTAATGACAATAAATAATTTAAATACATATAAATATTTGAAAGGAAAAAATATAGCTATATTTAAAAAATATATCTAAAGCACGCCGAGATGGATCCAATGCGTCATTTAATTAAATTATTTTAAGTTAAAATTGTAATAATTGTATACTTTAATAATTTTAATCAAAATAATATATGAAATTAGAATAAATACATATTTTTTAATGACAATAAATAATTTAAATATATATAAATATTTGAAAGGAAAAAATATAGCTATTTGCAATTTTTTTGGCCAAGACAAGAAGGGGCAACTAGTTTTCCCCATACCGGGGCTCCCAACTTAAAGGTTCTCATGTCAATTTTGTTGTGGTTAGTCATTCTTCAATGTTTTATGATTGATTTATTCTGATTTCTACAGCTACAATTTGTTTTAAATTCCAACGCCATAAGAAGAGGGATTTAAACACATGTATGCATTCTAATTATAAATTTATTTTATAATTAAAATTATAATATAAGTTTTTGCCTTGTGCATGAGTTTAGTTCACTTTAGTAATAGAGGGAAATAATGGAGGGAATGTGTGTTTATGTGTTTTAAACAAAAAGTGAAACCTGTGAAGAAGCAAATCACGGGTCTAGCAGGAGAAGATTGTTCATGGCCGTAGTTCTTTGAGATCATCATGTGAGATTGTTCATGGCCACAGTTCTTTGAGATCATCATGTGAGATTGTTCATGGCTGCAGTTCTTTGAGATCATCGTGTGAGATTGTTCATGGCTGGAGTTAGTTGAAATAGTTTTGAGATCATCATGTGAATGAAGAAAGGGATTTCCAGCTACAGACGACAAATCAAAGGAGAAGCAATAATAATGAGATAACAAATGGTTTTATGAAGCAGAGGTAGGGTTTTCCACGTACCTCTATTCTTCTCTTAGCCTACTCTAAAGTTTTGTATCTTTGAAAGCTTGGTGCTCTGTCATTAGTGACTGTTCTCTCTCTTTCAATGACTTTTTCCATTCATGATTTATACTTAGAATACCTTGGCATGAAGGAATTTGATGGTCTTCAATTTGTGACTTAGACACTACCCTTATGTGTGTGATTCAGCCTTTGAAAGATGATTGTATTTTTAAAATGACTGTCACAAAATAGAGAATGAAAAATTGTTGTTGAGAATGCAAGACTATTCCATGATTTGTTTCATTCCTTAAATCTGCTCTTCACTGTCTTTGCTATCTCTTACTGCTATCTTGACAATAACCTTTGTCATGAAAACCTTTTTCATTGCTTCATACATGAACTAATCTTTGTTGTCCTATCATGAACTTACCTACAAATTCCTTAATACAAAGATGTCATTGATGATGACTGTCCTTTGTATGCAAAAATATATCACAGTCACATTCCCTTTGTCCATCTGCTGCTATGACTATCATATAGCATATTAGCTTGATTTTGATAAACTTGAAGATTCTATTCATACACTTTTGACTGTAAAAAATCCTCTCTGTTACTTTTGTTATTGATATATGACATAGTTTTCACATAATTCACATTTGGATGCAAAAAGACTGTCAATATTCCACTATCTTTTCTCTATTATTGTAGCACACTTTGGTGACTATGATTAGGGCATCTCTTTGAATGGATAGTGATCTCCTCTTTTCTTTTGTGGTGTTGTGCATTACTCTTTTTTATGACTGATTTCACTGTCAGTTTGATGACATGACTGTCATCACTTTCAAAGGCACTTGTGTCACTGTTTTAGCATCTATATAATGACTATCTTTGCTTGATAAAATCTTCAAGGATCAATTAACTAATTAGGTAAGGGTTTGTATTTTGACAAAAGTGTTTGGATTCATGGATTTTGTATTTTCATCTTTTCAATGCTGCTACAAACTGTAATATCTGCCCCTTCCTTTGCAATCAAAGGCATTACTATATTCTCTATGTTGTTTTTCCTATTGTCATGATTGTCATTTGAAATGGTTGACATCTTGAGTCCTTTATTTGGTGACTTTGCCTATTATTTTGGCAAGTGATTTGCTACTACGAAAACTTCATCATAATAGTTATTTAATTGGGGTTTTAAAGTGTAATCTTGATAAATTGTTTAGTATTTCTTCTAAATGCTATTTATCTATTGGTTTACATAGCTTGTCTATATTTCTAAGTCAGACAACTTGTAAAAGGTATAATTGTTGGCATGGGAATGAAATTGAATTGCTGTCGATGTTTGTTATTCTCATGGACACGTATTGAAGCACTTACTCTATCTGATGTGTATACCTAAATGAATGTTTTGGGTGCATATAAGTGTAGCAGCTAGTTGCATGGGTGATAAAGCTTGTTTGGAGAGGACTTGGAGACTTTTGAAAAGGTGGGCAAGGAATTTAGAGTTTACTGTAACGAATTTGAAGTTGGTGAGGCCCTTTGCAGCAAAGTTGAATATGGGGACACACTCTGTAGCAAATTCAAAGGTAATTCAAAATCCTCATTGCCAATAGTGAACTGATATTTTTTCATGATTGAAGCTTGAAAACTCAAAAGAAAATGTTATCTTTAGTATTTGTGAAGTTGATCCTCAACTGATCCTTGAACTCAAATAAAACCACACCTCTACTCTACATGATAACTAGCCCAAACTGAAGGAAAGGTTATCCTAGCTTGACCATATGCATGATTGAAGGTTAACTTTTAATATTTTATATTTAAAGGCCTTCTAGGTGTAGGATAGATTATTATACTAAATTAATACTAAAATGCACAATATTACAGATGGATCAGCATCGAAGGTTAACTACGGAAAAATATCATGCATATGATGAGAGAGTAGCTAATGAGAGGGAAATGGAAAAATATCCATGTCCATGTAATGACTGTCTTGGTGGAAAGGTGAGAAAAAGAAATGTGATTTATCAACATATGATAAGATATGGGCATAGTGGTATAAGCCCTTGGGCTTACAATTATTATGAAGATACGATAGAATTGAAAACTGTGAGAGATGAAGAGGCAACAAACATGGATGAAGTGGCACCAAACATAGATGAAGAGGTAGAAATGTTAGATGAAGGGTTTGAAGTTGAAAGAATGTTGAATGAGGGTCTAAACGATGATTGGGCTAAGTCAATGGAGGATGCTTTAAAGCTTGTGTATGCTAATTGCAAGTTAAGTCATTTGACAACAATCCTTCAAATTCTTAACTTGCAAGTGGTGCATGGTTGGACAAATGAGAGTGTAGATCAATTATTGGCATTATTAAGTTCATTGTTACCAGCTGACTCCACATTGCCAACAAAATGAAGTCAATGTAAAAAGTAGATCAGTAAGCTCAGCTTGGGGCATGAAAACATCCACACGTGTTAATGGTTGTGTATTATTTCACAAAAATCTTGCAAGTGAGAGTGAATGTCATGAAGCAAGGTTATATAGACAAGGGTTGAAATTAGTTGTGGTTCCTAGAAAGGTTCTTCACCACTTTTTGATAATCCCATGATTACTCTAAATGTATAGGTGCAGAGACATTGCTGAACTTATGTAGTGGCATGCCCAAAATAAGAGCATTGATGGAAAACAATGACATGTGCCTGATTCTAAGATGTAGATGGAATTTGATAATAGATGGCCTAATTTTTCTGAAGATCCTTGTAATATAAGGTTGGGTTTGGCTCTAGATGGGGTGAACCCATTCCAAATCAAAGTACTAAATGGTCAACTTGGCCAGTGTTTTTAATAAATTATAACTTGCCTCCATGGTTAGCAACTAAACCATTTTTCTTAATGCTATCATTGATTATACTAGGAAAGAAAAATGTGACTTCAAATACAATAGATGCCTATCTAGAGCCATTATGTGATGAGCTAATGGAATTGTGGAAAGGAATTGAAGCAATTCAATATTTAAGTGATGGTCATTCAATCAAATTCACTTTAAGAGCTTCCTTATTAGTTATGATTCATGATCTTCCTGCATATGGTACATTGTCTGGTCTCACTGTTCTTGGATACCATGGCTGTCCTGCTTGCAACTTTAAGGATTTTGTGAGGCACTCAAGAAGTTTGCATAAGTGTATTTATTGTGGACATCGTGCTTACCTTAAAGTGGGTCATCCATATCATCGACAAAAAACATGTTTCAATGGTCAAGAAGAGAATCATGAAGCACCTTTGCTAATAACAGGTTATTACATTATTGAGAATGGACAAAAAAGAATCTCATTTATTGAAAATGGTGGGATTACTGGTAGTAGATATGTTCCATGTAATGAAAGTGGTGTAAAATGATTGTGTATATTCTATAAGTTGCCATACTTTAAGGATATAGCCATTAGGCATACTATTGACTTTATGCATACTGAGAAAAATATAGCCTATGCTATTATAGAAACTCTTTTTGGTGCTTTTGATATTATTTCATCATGTGAAGACTTTTGAAAACTAAATATTTGTCAAAATCTTTGGGTTGAAAAATATGATGATGCAAAATATAGAAAACCCAGTGCTCCTTATGTCTAGACAAAGGAACAACATGCACAATTCTTATAGTTGATGTCTCAGACTCTCTTTCCCACTGGATATGTATGTAGTACATTTAGAACACAAACTGACATTAATAGCTTAAGAGGCCTAAAGACCCATGACTATCATGTTATAATCAAGAATATTTTACCTATTGTGGTAAATGTATCAGGTTTGGCAAAGGGGGCATGATTGGAAATTATAAGTTTGGGCCTAATATTAAAGAGAATGAGTTCACATGTATTAGATCCTTCAAACTTTGATAGTTTGAGGGAGGAGGTTGTTGAAGTCCTTTGTCTATTGGAACGGGAATTTCCAGCAACAATCTTGAACATTTCTATGCATCTTTTGATACATCCAAAATATGAACTAGAGCATTGTGGTCTAGTAAGAATGAGATGGATGTATCCTATAGAATGATATATGAAGGTTTTGAAAAAAATTGTTCGTACTAGGGCAAAACCAGAAGGCAACATGTCTGAGGGATATTCAATGCAAGAGGCCATTGGATTTTGTATAGAACATATGAAGGATTTTAAAAATGTCAATCGACGTGTATGGGATGATGATGAAGATGAGAGAGTTGCAGGTGAAGTATTAGAAGGCAATGGATGCCTTTTCAAGCTATCACATCAAGAAAGAAGTGCGATACATGCCTTTATTCTTCAAAACACATCTTTGTTCAATAAGTGGCACAGGTTAAAAAAAATTACACAATTATTTATTTACACATTTATATTATTAATCTTATTCAATTGCATTTACACATTTATATTATTAATCTTACTATTTGCACATTAATATTCTATATAGAAAATATGAAGAAGAGAATCAAAGTTGGATGCAACATTGACCTCAAAAGTGCAGACGTCATGATTTGGTTGGAGGTGATTCTTTTCCAAAATTTGAAGAATGGATTGCTAATGCAGTTAGTGAAGCAAAAGAAGAAGGTCAAGATATAACAATGGAGGAAAGTGAGCTTTCACAACCTCCACATTTATGGGCTATGCGTTTTAGTGGAATGTGGGCCTATGGTAGCCATCTAAAAGTGGAGGAAAAAGATAAAGGAAAGACAAATTGTGATTGTGTTGTAAGTGCTGAATTTCTTCACGAAACTGAGAAGAAATTCTATACTAGATTCATCCAAGAAAATATTCAAGTGGATTTTGGTGAAAATAGTCCTATATTATTAAAATGTAAGTGGATCCAACCATTCGCAGTACATTTTGATGAGTATGGATTATACATGCAAATACAGGACAATTTTTATTAGAGATGGATGAGCCCTATGTTTTCCCTTTTCAAATTAACCAATCATTTCTAATTGATGATGTAAGAAGCCCAGGATGGTTGTATGTCATTCATACAGAGTCTTGTTCGAAACAAAAATTCATGGAAGTTGTTGATAAAATGCCTGATGGCCAATATGTTAATTTACAAGAAACATTTGAAGAAGTGGATGAAGATGATGATGGAGTGTTTGGAGAAGATATTTTGATTACTAATGAAGAGATTGGGAGAGAGAATGTATTGCATGACACAGATGAGGATGAGGAAGAAAATCAAGCAGATGCAGACATGAGTGATCAGGATTCTGATCTTGCTGGCAATGCAGATGATTAGTGATGAGCCCCATGTGATCAAGATTATGATCTTGTTGGAAATGTAGATGATTAGTGATGAGCCCCATGTGATCAGGATTCTGATCTTGCTAGCAATGTAGAAGTACTTTTGAACAATTACACAACACTGCAAATGTTATGGTACTGCTGTTATGTTGTTTCATGTCATTGAAGGCATCAAGAAAATAGTGAGCTTGTAAAATGTAGTAGAGAAGCAACAAGATAAGAAAGGGCATTAGTGTACAAGAATTTCTTCCACTTTGGGTTTTTCAGGGTAATCTCTCGTGTTGAGCTCTACTTTTTGTTGTTTTTCTAGTTCTTGTCTTGTTACAGGTCATGCATATAACTAGCTATATTTGTTCCAAAAATAAATTACTCATTTTTAAAGCACATATTGACTATTTTTGTTTACTTACATTTGTGTGTTTAGAATTTATGCAGAATTATATAAGTAGAAATAATGAGGATTTTATAAGTAGAAATAATGAGGATTATATAAGTAGAAATAATGATGATTCACACTATCAGAAAGGCAATTAGTCTCTTCTCAAATAGAAGGATAAACAAATAGAGTTTCCTTTGGGTTTCAATCTATGTGCCACATTTACTTACTGAATTTTTGCTCCCCATATAATGCATCTTATATGCTATCATCCTATGTCATGTCACTTGTCATAGACTGTCTCCTCTAATTTCTAAGAATGCATCTTATATGCTCTGTGAATGTATTTCATATGTGGACTATCCTTATATATTGTATCATTCAAATGGAAATGAAATCCTTATATACTATGACATCATTTGTTTATATGCTCTAGTTGACTAAAAATAATGGCTTTGTTTATATTCCACTCTTGTTCTACTGATTCAAGTTGTTGATTTATATATTATTGTTTATTTGGACTTCAGAAAATGAGGGAAAAGACTTTGATGAACAATTTAGATGATAGTGATCATATTGCTGAAGTTCCACTAACAGATTATGAGTGCTTTCATAGAGAATGTGTGGCAAAGAATAGTGAATATTTATCACATCTTGGTTTGACAAACAAGCAAGTTGTAAATCCACTAAGTAGTATATTATTTGTTTAATTGTGTTTATGAAATTTTATAGGGAAGAGGTTTATGTATATAATACATAATATGATATTTTTTTGTTTTATAGGAAAGAAAAAGAGCACAAAGAAAATGTAGAGAGAAAACAAAATGAAAGTAAAGATACAGTTGTTGGTATTTTTCCCAGACTAGATGCTTGTTCCCAGTCACCCCTACAAAGTAGCCATCAATGATCGACAGGATTCCCGGGCCAGGGGCCAACAATATAGGAGATAGACTCTATAAATATCTCTTCTTCTTTAGGCTCTACAGAACCAAGGGGGGTATTCCCTACTCAACATCTATGAAATGCATCCATGAATTAACTGGGATGTTGATACAAAGTAGATAAATCCTCTCTTATGTAGACCAAAACTATGAGATAAGTGCAAAGGGGCTAGCTTCGGGCCTATATTCAGTTGTAGACAGAGGATTTTGGGTCCTAAAACTACTTCTAAAGTCCTAAAAGTTTTGAAGTTGAAGTTTGAGTTTGATTTATATATGGATGCAAAACTAGGACTTTGGGTTACAACAGAGATACCAGACCAGATTGGTGCCTATCCAGGACTTGGAGTCAGTAGACATATATATGTGAATGTTTACCACAGACCTAAGACAGTAATCAAATTTCAAGGGGTTTCTAAAATGTCTGACTTACAGACAATACCCAAGAGAGAGTATTTAGTTATTTCTGCTTACAAACATCCTTACTGCAATGTATTCTTCTCAACACTTATTCCAAAACATTCAATCTACTCCTTGAGTAGAAGTAAGAAACTAAGTATTCAATATAGAAAACCTATAATCTAGAATCTATAACACACCTTAGATGTTCAGAGTCAGAAGAAAAACACATTCAGTTTGGAGACAAATAACAAAACACACACAATGAAGCATTACTCATTTAAATCAACATGAAATTGATAATTCTGTGCATAATACATACAACATACAATTCATAAGCTCTCAAGACATCTGAAACAGAGTCACCAGAAGATTCTATTCCTATTGCAGCACCAAAATTTATCAAGTTTTCCAACAACAAATGAGTAACACAGTCTGGCTTATATACCAAGACTGTGTACCCAACAAAATTAATTACAAGGCTAGACAAAAATCTACCAGATACAATGCATTCGAAAATGGTGCTTAAAATCATAAATGCAGTAGGGGACAAAATGGGAAGGAGCAAGAGAAGGGCGAGGAGTAGTTGAGCTCGAGCCCTGTGTCGCCACTAGAAGACTTTCCATCATAAACCAGGTACCTGGCCGTTCGACCATCGGCCCATACCCATCTATACCCTGCCATTAATGGCTCAACCACCCATAGCTCCTCTTGGAAACTGTAATAGTACACCCATGGGAATTTCCTGCTCAAAAAATGACTGCAGACATAAGGAAAAAACCATCGTTGAAGGTTCAAAACCTGACCGTCGATCCAAAACCCATCGCCGAAATCAATGGTCCCAAAACATGCATGAAGAGTCACCAGCCAATAATATCATGCCACGTAGGCACCTTGACCTTCTATCACTAACCTTTTCTCCTTTCATTTCACCTTTATTGCTTTTATATATGCAAATCCAAATGCATATACAACATGCAAGGCAGACATCAAAAGTTATAGAACAAACTGGAATTTAGTTCGGGTCCAGCTTGTATGCTCATCCCGCACCCATCGCTTTGTATGTTTCACATATACAAGCACAAAACACATATAAGGTATATGCAAAAAGTTTCTTCTACTGGATTGGAACACTTCTTGGAATCCGGCTTGTATCCTATCATTGTACATCGGGTTGTATATCGACATATACAAACACTTATACAAGTCATGGACCCCAAATAATTATGCAGTAGCCTAAAATCTTCATTAGGTCTGGAATGTATCTCCTCAATGTATATTTTGTTTGTATGCAGAATATACAAACACAAACATACAAGCAGGGAATCTTTTTAGAATATGCGATGAATGCACATTTCCCTTATATGCCGAACATGTACAAACCCACTTGCATATCTGCTACACTGTTCACTTTGCATGTCGCTGGCCTTTGTATATTTTTCAATGTACATTCCCCTGCACATACAAATAAGGAATCTTCTCTAGAATATCCCTGCAATGTATCTTTCCTTTGTATGTTTCGCTTGCATGTTACAGATACAAGCCTGATATACAAGTAGGGCCGATATACAAATGGTGAATATTCCCAGAATCTTTTAGAAGATTCCCCCAATGTATATGCAACCTGATATACATTTAGAAATGCATATAACTCAAATTTTTCACCATTTCTGGAAGTCGATTGGGATTTCACAAGCTTTTCAACAGATTTGATCAATTGCACATACAAACTTAACATTTTTGATGAGTGTGACAGGAAAAGGCGGTAAAACATTACATGGGGGCTAGTCAACCTATGAACACTAAAGCACAAGGATAAAACTGAACAACCAGGAACCCACCACAGAAAACCATCACCAGAATAGGCAGAACAATGCAAGACCCCACGCCTTAGAAAATTTAGGATTTGAACAAGAAAATCAGCAAATGTTCAAACTTAAAACCCTAAACATAAATGAGTACTAACAGAGGCTCTGATTGGGGACGTGCAGGTGCAAGACTGCATCGAGGACCAGACTACTCCGGGGCAGACCAGACAAAACCCAAAACTCAAAACACGACTGACTATACAAGGCATGTACAAAATATTTACAACTAATTTACAGTGTGCACAATAGGTACTCATTTATGAGAAAAAATCCTAAGGAATTTACCATGCACAGGCAATTCCAGTAGTTCACCATTGAGGGCCTGGAGAAAATAAGAATCACCTCTGTGAATAGTGCCAATTTGGTATGGGCCAGTCCATAAGGACTCAAATTTGTTGTGTTTGCCCTTATCTTGGCTCTTTACATTCCACATAAGGACCAGATCACCTATCTGAAACCTTCTCTCTGTAGCCCTTCTATCAAACAGATATTTCACTTTTTACTGTGTCTTGATGTTTATTTTCTGTGCTTCCCTTCTTATCTCATCAAGTGCGACCAGCTGATTTATTCTTTCAGTCATTTGGTCTCCAATCTCCTCACTGTTCCCTTGGATGAATTTATAAACTGGCAGGAGGTAGTTCACAGGCAACCTAGCTGCTACACCATATACCAATTCAAAAGGAGATCTTCTAGTTGCTCTTTTCATTGTCACCCTGTCAGCCCATAATGCCAACTTTAGCTTTGAATCCCAAGATCTCTTATTTTTATCTATCACCCTTTTGATGATTTTCATGAGACTTTTGTTGCTTGACTCTGCTTAACCATTCCCTTGTGGATGATATGGTGATGTATGAGACAAATTAGTTCCATAATTATTGCAAAAATCAATAAATTCACCAAACCTGAAGCACATAGCATTATTTGTGACCAATTTGGTTGGTACTCCAAATCTTATAATAATATTTTCCAGGATAAAATCCATCACCACTTTGCTTGTAGCCTTTTTAGTTGGAATGGCCTCAATCCATTTAGTGAAGTAATCAGTAGCAACCATAATCCAACTGTGCCCTCCACTTGACTTTTCTGAGATTTCCCCTATAAAATCAATCCCCCATTGCTGAAATGGAGCTTCTATAGTTATAGTCCTAAGGGGTAATGCACCTTGATATCTTATCTTTCTTGAGAACCTTTGGCAAGACTCACATTTTCTTACCATTTTGTGTGTATCTGAGAAGAAAGTTGGCCACCAATAGCTTGCTCTGAGAATTTTATGGGCTGTTGTTTGGCCAGCATAATGTCCACCACATACTCCATTGTGCATGTCACTGACAATATCCTTGGCCTGATTTTCATCAATACACTTGAGTAATACACCATCAGGATTTTTCCAATATAGCTTTCCCTGAACAATGATGTATTTAATAGCCTGCAGCTTCAAAGTTCTCTTCTGGACATCACTGAGGTGGGAAGGACAGTTTAAATTCTGCAAGTAGTATACTATGTCCTTATACCACTCAGATTCTGACATATTTATAACTTCATTAAGCACTACATTCACTTGGCATGCCTCTAGATTTGACTGTGTCATCAGTTTTGCCAAACCTTGTCCTCTTACCAACTTAGTGATCTGTATTTCAAAATTATTGCAATTTGTTTATCCATCTACATCTCCTTCCAGTTACCTCCTGCTGAGTGAAGATATCCTTGATTGCTGCATGAGGCACATACACAATTACTTGAGAGCTGACCAAATAGGGCCTGAAACTCTTGACTACTCTTACCAGTGCATATGCTTGTTTCTCCATGATGTCATACTTTAATTCAGCAGCTTGCAATGACTTACTAAAGAAAGCTATAGGTTGTTCAAACCCTTCTTCATTTTTTGCAATAGGCATGCAGCAATAGTGTGGAAAGAAGCAAATGAAAATAATTGAAATGGCTTAGAAAAATTAGGAGATTTTAAAACATGAGCCATCTTTATAGCTTCTTTTCTGTTTTGAAATGATTTGGTTGCTTCATCTTCCCATTTGATAGTTGCATTCTTCTTCAGCATTTTAGAGATATCTTTGGTGGTCTCTGCAAAGTTAAGAACAAATCTCCTAACAAAATTAATTTGTCCAAAGAAGGATTGAACACCTTTCACTATTTTAGGGGTCTGAATTTTGTCAATTGCAGCCACCCTTTCAGGATCAATCCTGACTCCATCCTTGGAAACAATGTGTCCAAGCAATTTTCCTTCCACAACCCCAAAAGCACACTTCTTTGGGTTAAGTGAGATGCCATACTCTAATGCTCTAATAAAAAATTGCTCCAAATGCATACAGTGTTGCTCTTCCTTTTTTGAATAAGCAGTCAAGTCATCTTGATATACAACCAAGATTGAGTCAATCAATCCTACAAAAGCAACATCCATTGCCCTTTGAAATGTGGCACCTGCATTTGTCAGTCCAAATGGCATCCTCACATATACATAGGTTCCCCATGGAGTGGTGAAGGTAGTTTTGAATTGTTCTGATTCTTTGACTTTCACCTAATTGTACCCTGAAAATCCATCCATCATGGATAGAAGTTCATAGCCAGTCACCTTCTGCAACATGGCTTCCATGTTTGGCAATGGATAATTGTCCTTCAAAGAAGACATATTTAAATTTCTAAAGTTCACACAAAGTCTTATATCACCATTCTTTTTTCTAACTGGGACAAGGTTAGACACCCAAGTTGAATGTCTGATAGGCATAATTATTCTAGCCTCCCTAAGTTTCATAAGTTCTTCTTGCATTTTTGGAGCTAAGGTTGGGTTGATAGGCCTTTGTTTTTGTCTAAATGGTTTAGTTCCAGACTTCAAAGGGATTTCATGCTGAAATAAATCCTCTCTATAAGCTTTGAGGTCCTCATAAGACCAGACAAAGACATGCTTATATTTTCTTAGTAATGCAATCAGCATAGTTTTGATATGTAGCTTGAGTTGTTTACCAATGTACGCCTTCTTGGGGGCCTGAGATGTCCCCAAGTTTATCTCCTCTAAATCATTCTTGTTTGTTAGAGATGGCTTTATGACAAATTGGTCCCTATTGTCAAAAGCTCTCTCTAAAGAAACCAGTCCTCTAGGGATCTTATTTGTCTTGAGTTGAATTATTTCTTTCCCTAAGAGAGTTTCTTTTCCATCTACAACCTCCACAAAATTTTGAAAATCCATTTCTTGGTTCTCATACTCATCAATGCAATGTAGAAATCTCAACAAATCCTTATCATCATCAAACACTTGCCAGCTACATACGTTGTCTGGCACTACAGGTCTAAACTTGACCTCAACATTTGTAACATCTAATAGAGTTATATCATCTGGCCTTATGGCTACATTAGCTAGAAAGTCTTCCTTGACATTTTTTGATCTCTCTATCTAGTTTATTGAAAAAGCATCAAACAATTCAATTGCATCCCAAACATCATGCTTATACTGTTTTAATCTCTTATTTTTTGATGCATACTTATCTCTAACTTGGGAAACAATAAGCTCTGAATCACCAAACACTTTGAGCATCTTAATTCCATGCTTTAATGCCACATTCAATCCTAATAACAGAGCCTCATACTCTACAATATTGTTTGTATAGGCAAACTTCAACAAGAAAGAGAATTTTAGAAGTTTACCAGCTGGAGACAAAAACACCACTCTAGCACCAGAGCCTTCCTTCGAACAAGCTCCATCGAAATACATGGTCCATAGACCCTATTGATCCAATTCTTGAATGCAAATATTTCCCTCTTTACCTTCTTGATCATCTGAGACAACCCTAAAATTATCACAGTCAGTATCCACAAAACATATATGCTCCTCAGATTCTTGATCCTCCACTGTCTTTGATGACCTTTCTTCTCTAATCAGTTTGACATCCCTGCCATTCATAGGGATCATGGCATATGACAAATCTAATTGCATACTCCCACCAATCAATGTTGCCCATCTTCTTGACAGCAACATGCCATACTGTGGCTTGATATCAACAACTGTTATGTTCATTTTGTAGGTCTTCTCAGGATAAGCTGCCAGTCTGAAGTCAACATCTTTCATGATTCCAATAACAGGTACCTCCCTAGCATCCATGGCATAGCACTTCCCACATGCCTTATCTATCTTCAACCCAACTTGCTGCATGATAGCCAACGGCATGATGTTTGTGGATGCTCTTGAGTCAAGCATACAGTTCTTAATTATTTTTCCATTTATGACAAGGGAGACATAAAATGGTTCCACTTGTGAAGGACATTTTGTCATGGTCATCCCTAGATACACATCAGGAACTTCATCCTCATCAATGCACAGGGCCTATTTCCTACCCTGAGGTTCATCACTCTACATGGCTTGATAGGGTACTCCTAAAATTAAGGATACTACTTTATTTCTAAACTCTTCAACTTTCATCAGTTCCATCAATGGAACAGAGACTTTTATCTGCGATAAGACTCGAGTCATGCCAAATGGAGCATAATTTTGAATAACAGTTGTAACTTGCTCCACCATTTTACCTTTATCCTGGGATGATCCAGCCTTAGTTTTTATGGCTGCTTGACTGTCATTCTTGCCCTGAGAATTTTTATTTTGATCCTCAACCCGAGGAACTATATTTTCTAGTCCTTGAAGATCATAGCCTATTTTTTGCTTAAAACCTTGCTTATTATTGTTCCATTGTTTCTTATATGTTTCAGTCCCCTTATAACTTTACATTGGTTGGCTCACAAAAGTGTTTTCTGGTTGGTACGAATTGCTTACCTGAGCTTTACCTCTTAGGTTGTAATTGCTTTTGACTTGTGCTACTGCTGTAGCTGTGAGGGCTCTAATTTCTTCATCAGAAGGTCTCCTCAAATTATTCAGAAAATTATGTGAATCTTGAGCATAAGCGTAGATATCTTCCTCATCTTCATCATAGGGAAATTACTGCCAGACCTGAATCTCATCATTTGCACTTACATCAGCATCATGAGAAGAGTATTCTTTGTTTGTAGACAGCATATTGACATTCTCATCTTCCATGCAATGTGGCTCATTGCACTCATCACAGGCAACAACATTATTGTATAAAGACTGCGCAATCATACATTGTGACTGTGAATGAGGCATTTGACATATGATACACCATGGGGTGTCATTAACAATATTTACAGCTCTCTTCAAAGGATTAGGAGTTTCCTTTGCATTTTGAATCCTTTGACTTGTGTTGTTGTTTGGAAGAATAGGCTTACCATTATGCCAATTGGTGTTATATGGCATATCATGTAATAATGGTCTTCTTTCTTGCCTTTGGTAAACTGGTCTGGCAGGACCTATCCCCTTTTCATTTTTAGCCATTCTATAACCTAAGTCCTTAACAATAGTTGTCAATTTGTCTAATTTATCCTCAGAAGTAGATGCACTGCCTTGAACAGTTTGAGCTTTAGTATTTGGACTTTGCAGAATTTTCACATCATCTCTTCTATTTGTCTTACCAGATGCTTTTCTGTTATTTTCAATATTTGTTGCAATCTTGAATGCATCTCTGAGGCTAGCAGGGCTCTTGTCTCTCAATCCATAAGTTGTTTTGGCATCAAAAGCATTTATGTACAACACTATGCACATAGGTTCATTAGGTCTCAAGTCCTGTGGCAATTTGTTCAATACCTTAGTGAATCTAGCATTGAAATTAGCAACCTGTTCATTTGATCCTTTGGTAATACCAGTAAATTCATTAATGAAGAAACTAGGATCAATTTTGTCACCATACTGTTCCTTAAATATCCTCCTAAAATCTTCCCATGATGAAATACTTCTGTCAGGTAAATCTTTATACCATTCCTTGGCTTCATCAACTAAGGATTGCGTAAATGATTTCACGAAAACATCCTCATGCTCAACCTCAAAGTTGTCCATGATATTCTGAAAAGATTTTAAATGGTCTTCACCTGATACAGTATTATTTCCTGAAAATTTAGGCACTTGCAGCCTCACATGTTTGTCAATAAGATTGGGGTAACCAGGAATGCCATCAAAAACCAGTTGTCTGAATCTGTCTAGCTACATAGGTTGTCTACCAAACTAATTAGCATTTGCATTTCTATTTGCATTCTGATTTCTTACATTATTTAATGGTACTCTAGCATTATGTACGTTCTGTCTTTGATCATTGTGCTGATCCTGTACTTCATTCCTATGTTGATTTCTTTGCATATTTGCATTGCCAAGGGTAGGAACTGAATCATTCTGAGCAACTCTTAGAGCTTGTACTTTCTGTCTCATGTCATCTCTAATCTTTACTACTTGCAGATATTCTAATTTTTCCCTTAAGCTCTTAATTTCATTGGCTAGTTCCTCCTCTCTAGGCATAGAAGAGGATGGTTTTATCACATTCTGATCATCATTACCATCATCCCTTAGGGATTCGGCTTCTTCAAATCTGTTAGGAGAATCAACAAAAGGGCATTCTTGAAACACCTCTGACCTCATTTTCAATCCACCACTCTACTGTCTCTCATATACATTCTGGATTTCAGCCTCAGTGTTTGTAAAACAAGGTATTGTTTGCTCTGAGGATCCTAGATTGTCCTGAATAAAATCATTTTTCCTGGGGCTAGGAGAACCATCTTGACTGGCTCAAACAATCCCTTTTTTCTTATACATCATTTTTATGGGTAACTCTTCAAACAAAGGGTTATGTTGGGATCTTCTCCCTTGCATACAAATTTTTACTTTACCGGTTGGGAGATTGGTTTGGAGTCACCACCTATTATTAGGAATTATTTTCTTTTAAAATCTGGGTTCTTTTACAAAGCATTCCCCAGTAGAGTCGCCAATTTCTATTGGTGACTTAGATGGATAAAATATAACAATTCTTTTTTCATCAATCCCTCCCCAGCGGAGTTGCCAATTTCTGTTGGTATCTTTCCCAGACTGGATGCTTGTTCCTAGTCACCCCTACAAAGTAGCCATCAATGATTGATAGGATTCCCAAGCCAGGGGCCAATAGTATAGGAGATAGACTCTATAAATATCTCCTCTTCTTCTTTAGGCTCTGCAAAACCAAGGGGGGTATTCCCTACTCAACATCTATGAAATGCATCCATGAATTAGCTGGGATGTTGATACAAAGCAGATAAATCCTCTCTTATGTAGACCAAAACTGTGAGATAATTGCAAAGGGGCTAGCTTCGGGCCTATATTCAGTTGTAAACAGAGGATTTTGGGTCCTAAAACTACTTCTAAAGTCCTAAAGTTTTGAAGTTGAAGTTTGAGTTTGATTTATATATGGATGCAAAATTAGGACTTTGGGTTACAACAGAGATACTAGACCAGATCGGTGCCTATCCAGGGCTCAGAGTCAGTAGACATATATATGTGAATATTTACCACAAACCTAAGACAATAATCAGATTTCAAGGGGTTTCTAAAATGTCTGCCTTACAGACAATACCCAAGAGAGAGTATTTAGTTATTTCTACTTACAAACATCCTTACTACAATGTAGTCTTCTCAACACTTAATCCAAAAAATTCAATCTACTGCTTAAGTAGAAGTAAGAAACTAAGTATTCAATATAGAAAACCTATATTCTAGAATCTATAACACCCCTTAGATGTTCAGATTCAGAAGAAAAACACATTCAGTCTAGAGACAAATAACAAAACACATGCAATGAAGCATTACTCATTTAAATAAACATGAAATTGATAATTTTGTGCATAATACATACAACATACAATTCATAAGCTCGCAAGACACCTGAAACAGAGTCACCAGAAGATTGTATTCCTACTGCAGCACCAAAATTTGTCTAGTTTTCCAACAACAAATGAGTAACACAGTCTGGCTTATATACCAAGACTATGTACCCAGCAAAATTAATTACAAGGCTAGACAAAAATCTGCCAGATACAATGCATTCAAAAATGGTGCTTAAAATCATAAATACAACAGGGGACAAAACGGGAAGGAGCAAGAGAAGGGCGAGGAGTAGTTGAGCTCGAGCCCTATGCCACCACTGGAAGACTTTTTGTCATAAACCAGGTACCTGGCCATTCGACCATCGGCCCATACCCATCTGCACCCTGCCATTAATGGCTCAACCACCCATAGCTCCTCTTGGAAACTGTAATAGCGCACCCATGGAAATTTCCCGCTCAAAAAATGACTGCAGACACAAGGAAAAAACCATCACTGAAGGTTCAAAACCTGACCGTCGATCCAAAACCCATTGCCGAAATCAACAGTCCCAAAACATGCATGAAGAGTTGCCAACCAATAATAGCGTGCCACATAGGCACCTTGACCTTCTATCACTGACCTTTTCTCCTTTCATTTCACCTTTATCACTTTTGTATATGCAAATCCAAATGCATATACAACATACAAGGTAGATGTCAAAAGTTATAGAACAAATTGGAATTCAGTTTGGGTCTAGCTTGTATGCTCATCATGCACCCATTGCCTTGTATGTTTCGCATATACAAGCACAAAACACATACAAGGCGGACGCCAAATGTTTCTTCTACTGGATTGGAACACTTCTTAGAAATCGGCTTGTATCCTATCATTGTACATCAGGTTGTATATCGACATATACAAACACTTATACAAGTCACGGACCCCAAATAATTATGCAGCAACCTAAAATCTTCATCGGGTCTGGAATGTATCTCCTCAATGTATATTTTGTTTGTATGCAGAATATACAAACACAAACATACAAGCAGGGAATCTTTTTAGAATATGTGATGAATGCACATTTCCCTTATATGCCAAACATGTACAAACCCACTTGCATATCCACTTCACTATTCACTTTGCATGTCACTGGCCTTTGTATTTTTTAATGTACATTCCCCTGCACATACAAACAAGGAATCTTCTCCAGAATATCCCTGCAATGTATCTTTCCTTTGTATGTTTCACTTGCATGTTCCACATACAAGCCCGATATACAAGTAGGGCTGATATACAAATGGCGAATATTCTTGGAATCTTTTAGAAGATTCTCCCAATGTATATGCAACCTGATATACATTTAGAAATGCATATAACTCAAAATTTTCACCATTTCTGGAAGCTGATTGGGATTTCACAAGCTTGTCAATAGATTTGATCAATTGCACATACAAACTTAACATTTTTCATGAGTGCGATAGGAAAATGTGGTAAAACATTACATGGGGGCTAGTCAACGTATGAACACTAAAGCACGAGGATAAAACTGAACAACCAGGAACCCACCACAGAAAACAATCACCAGAACAGGGAGAACAATGCAAGACCCCATGCCTTAGAAAATTCAGGATTTGAAGAAGAAAATCAGCAAATGTTCAAACTTAAAACCCTAAACATAAATGAGTACTAACAACAGTGACTTCAACTCATAGAAGCCAATTCATTTAGGATTCAAGTACAAATACAGTTGGTGAAAAGAATAGTTGTGATGTTGTGCAGCCCAATATAACACATAGTGATGTGCATCCTGATATAGCACATGGTGATGTGCAACCTGATATAGCACATGGTGATTTGCAACATTGTGATGATCTCTTAGCACAGAGCCTAAGAGAGATTATTGAAAACAATGAGAGCAAAGGAACAGTAAATCTACAGATGATTTATTCAAGATTAAAGGATGTGTTTGAAGTGAAATCTACAGAGATTGGTACTAATCTACCTACTCATGACACACATGATGTGGCCAAGGATGATGAAGTTCTGGTTAATGAAAGTCATGAAGAGAGACCACTTGCATCTGATGTGCCTACTACAACTTTTGATGGAACTAGTGGATCAATCAAAAATATTGGTAGTGGTTTAATAGAAGATGTGCCTACTTTTGTCAAAAGAAAAAGATTGAGTCAAGATTTATATAGATCTACAAAGAGGAATGCAAAAGAAATAAAATTAGAAGGCAAGAAGCCATTCTTGGTTGATGTATCGAGAGATGGTAAGCCCATTGGGAAAAATGCTACAAGGTGGGCCTCTGAGTTGGGTGTAAGATGTAGGGCCCATTTGGATATTTGCAAATCAAAATTTGTAGATCAATATCCACGAAGTGTGGAAAATGTTATACAAAAAATAGAAAATGCTTTTGAGACTCCTGGTGGACAAATCTCTAGAAGATATTACAAGCTGTAACGTCAGAAAATGTCCCCTTGGGGGCTTTTCCCTCATAAGGTTTAGCTCCCAGGTCTTTAGAGTGCATTTAGGACATTTTAGTTCATATTTTAGCATCCCGATGGAAAGAGACCTAGGTTGCATGACAAATTGGACCTAGGTGGACCCCTTGAACTGTACCCTACCCAAAATAGGGGGGAGGACTTGGGCGACCATGCCCTAGTCCTGCCCTATTTTGGGGCAGCCCTAATTTCTGGGTGTCGGCTTATGACTGTTAGTTGGTTCTTTTGCCGACACAATAAAGTTTGATTTTTAAAATCTTGGTGGGAATGCTTGTAGGTACATATATAAGCATGTGTAGGCATTCATTTGTAAACTAGATTTCAATTAAATGATCATTGTGAACTTTAGGCATTCTCAAGGTGATTGAAGGCTTTCTATTATGTTGCAAGAGTAGACTTCTATATTTTGTGTGTTGATATTTGTAGATTTGAGCATCAATTTCCTCATGGCATGAAGAGCATCTTCCTCCACGAGAGCTTCACTACAAGGTGACATAATATTGTGTTTTTATCATTGATTCCTTTGGTTTTTGGCCTCTGCCTCACAAGGGCATGCCCTCTTTATCTGACAACGGTGTTCAGAGACTTAAGTGTCCTCCGAGGCTTGACTGAGGCAAGCCTCTAAACACCACAACCCCCCAAACCAAGTCTTGTGATTGCAGGTTACAGGTGTCGCATCTAGAAAAAATGGAGTTACAAGAAGGCTTGATAGGCATCAAGGATTCAGGATCTGAAGAAAAGTTGGAGATAGGAGCACTTCCAAGACTAGGGTGCTCACAACAGTGTCCTTCGTAGACAGATCTCAGGAAATAGAAGTTACAGGGTTGATCAATGTCAGAAGGACGTCCAAATTCCCTGAAAAAGTAGGTACCTTGGACTTGGAGGCCCACACCTTAGTCCCCGACTGTTCTACCTCGGAACCTCAAAAATAGGTATTCTATGATTTGATATTTTACCCCCATCTGCAAGATCTTTTTCTGTTATTCATCAATTTGTTGTCGTATTTGCATAATTAGGGTTTTAATGGTCAATTGGACATAGGAGAAGGAAAAATTGATAATTAATTCTCTAATCCAAGTTTCCCTTCATTTGTAAGTGACCTAGGGTATGATAGTGCTCTCCACTCGACCTTAGATCCTTCAATGTTTAGTGGAAAGAAGGGTTTTAACATCTAAACAACAAAAGATTAGCAAAATCCAATTTTACCCTAAACATTTTGGTGAACCCATATTTTTGGACTTAAATTGCAACTTGTTGAGTGTTTGTCTTCAAATTTGGATTGATTTCATTCATTCATTTGGTCATTTATTTTATTGCATTGAGAAAAATTCAACAAAAAGTTGAAAAATTGGAAAAATACAAAAAAAAATTGCATTGTTTGGCTTACTAAATTACATCAATTCTTTCTAAATTTTCCTACTTCATGATTTTTGTGTTAGATCTGATATAAACTATAGAAAAATACAAAAAATCAGAAATTTGCCTTGCATTTTCATCATTTAATTGCTAGGGTTTTGTGGAAATTTTGACAATTTTATATAACCTAGTAATTCCAAAATCTAGGGTTTGTAGGCAAAATATTTTATCAGATTTTTCTACTAATTTTAGAGGCTGATTCAAATTTACATTTGTCTATAGTCTTGCATTTTATTGTGAATATTCATTTAGATTTAAAATATTTGCATTTTTGCATAGAAAATTTCAATAAAAACTAGCAATTTTGATGCATTTTCATTAAATTTGCATGGGTATTTTGCATGTTAAGGCTTGAAAATCATTTTCAGATCTGAGAGTAAGTAAATTTCATCATAAATCAGACTTTAAATCATTCACATAGAATTTTGTCCAAGATTTCAAACCTAGGACTTCAAAAACAATAATTTTCACTAAAATCGGCCTTATCGACTCTCTAGACTTGCAATATAGGTGTGTTGTGAAGGATATTTTTTGTATTAATTTTCTATTACCAGGGTAATCATTTTCTTCCCCTCATAAAAAGCTTCACAACACCTTTTTATTGGGCTCTTGTAGTGAAAATTTTGCAAAAAACTACATATTCTAGCTATTTTTATCTTAGGGTTTGACCTAGTTTGCACTCCAAATGTGTTGTGATCAATTTTATGGATTGAGGTGACTGATATTATTGATATTATTTTATGTACCTCCTAAAATTCCTTACAACACCCCTTTTTCTAGGTCTTGGAGTTGAAAAACCGTGAAAATTTGCATATTTTGCTATATTTTCACTAGGGTTTTACCTTAAGCGGTACTAAAATCATGTTGTGTTGGTTATTTTAGCACAAAGTGGATTTTATTACTGATATTATTTTCTACCCATCATAATTTTCCTCACAAAACCCTTTGTTATGCTCTTTTGCATTGAATTTTGGTGAAAAAAGTGCATATTTTGACATATTTTCACTATACTTTGACTTGGCATTATCTTGGATTTGCATCAAGAGTGTGTTGAGAGTGATTATATTACTATTTTGGACTGATATTAGACATATAACTTTCTTCCCTTGACTAAAATCCATATAGCATCCTTTTGTGTTATTCATTTGCATTGAAAAGTATCGAAAAATCAAGCATTCTAGGTTGTTTGTACTCTTATCTTTGGCACCAATTTTGAAAAGCTTTCAAAAATCTGATTTGGCATTGATTTGAACATATAAACATGGTCTCTAATCACAACAGCAACAATAGGTTCCCTCCTAGACCTTACATGAAAAGAAAGGCTCCTGAACCTGAAATTGTCTTCACTCATGATAGAACAATCGGTGATTCCGAAGGACCTCTTTACATCACTGTAAAGATAATGGGAAATAACATGGAGGGAACTCTTATTGATCCTAATTTCATGATAATGTTGCCACTAAAAAATTCCTCTTTTTGAATCTATTAATACAAGGTCCTTATAGCCCTTCGAGCTTGATGATTAAGACACATACGAGAGCTTTAAAGAAACCATTGGGTAAGATATCATTGATAGTAACTGTATTTGAGAAACATGTTGAACAATAGTTTGATATTACTCCCGACTCTGATAACTTTGACATAAAACTTGGAATCCCGTGGTTAAAAATTATGAAAGCAGTCCCTTCAACTATTTATAAATGTGTTAAGTTTCCTTTGAATGGTCAAGTGCATGTCATTCATCGAAATACATACAAACCTTCAACTACACAACAAAAATTCACATTGGATTACTTTTGCAACAAAAATTCTAGCGACAAATTAGAGCTACGAACAGACTTTACATTTTTGAGCTATAGAAATTATAAAGCAAACTTGTTACATCCATCACCTAGTCCTCCTACACAAGAAATGACAAAAGATAAACAACCCGCATGTGAAGAGAACACTAGACCAAAAGGACAAGGTCCCTATGCCGAGGTTCCTCCTCTGAAATCCTTACAAGGATCGGGAGGTCATTGTCAACAACAAAGTGTTCCACCGTGACAAATAAGGTTTGATCCTGGTGCTTCATCTTCTAATTTGCACAAGCCTATGAAAGAGGATAACCCTATCTTACAAGAGATAAGTGGTAAAACAAAATGAAATAGAAAAGAAAGAGAAAGAAGAAAAAGAAGACAAGAATATGCTATAAACCTTGCCTCGCAACAAGAAAACATCAATCCTAACATTCAACCAAACAAAGATGATCCTAATGATGAACAAGGTATGAACTTGTCTATGATACCTTATGTCCCACTATCCTCCAACATTAGGGAGTGGGAAGATGACGATGATGATTTACTTATAGACAACTTCTAGCTCGAAAGGGGTCCTATAGGTCTCTAATCTTTTATTTCTCTCGCATGATGTGTTATGTGTTTTTTAGGCCTCTTGGGATGACCTTGGATTCTCCTGTAAGGTTCAGGATACCAGGAGACCACCTCTGTTGTGATCTTCTTCTATTTGTATCATCATTCTTCGATATTGCCTCTCTCTAATTTCATTGTTGTGTGTTGTGTCTTATGGACATAGCGTTGTGGTTGGTGACTTGGGGGCACCCTCCTACGTGACTATCCCTAAGACACTTGTTTCTCCTCTCTTATTTATTGTTTCCCTTCCTCTAGTGTTTCCACCTAGCAGATGGATGATGACAAACATTTATACTGATGCAGACCTAGTGTCCCTTTTGTGAACAATCAAAAAATGGACTTAGTTCCTAATATGATGATGGGGTTGTATATCTTATCCGACACTTGGCTAGTGGAAGCACTCGTGCTTTCCGCATAGTGAATTCCATGATGTTTCTATCACATTTACAAACCTTAACAATACTGCTGCTCTGTACACCTTTGTTTACCTTTGAATCTAGTCTTGGCGGTACTCGATTAGGAGAGCTTCGTGATATAGCCCCTAGTTATCCTTGAACTCTGAATTCATTGTATAACCTTGGCTCTTTGTGTGGTTAATCATATGCATTGATGTTGTTTTTTATAATGATGTTATAGACACTAACATGTTTCTTGCAGGGATGTGTTTGTGGGAACATTTAGTGATCGTAAAGTACATGTCACCTCTGAAAGGCATGGGCTTTGTGAAAGTCTATGTTCCCTTGTGTGTTTTCTTCCTACCTTAACGTTCTTGATATCGATAACTGATATCAACCACCTTAAGGTGGGGGCATATATAAGGTAAGCTATCTATTATAGATGTTAGCAATGTGTTTGACCTTAGATGCAGAGACTTGCGCCCCAGGGTAGTGCATCGTGCATCCTGAGCTTGTTTGCAATCAATCAATCAATCATATAAGCCTGAGTTACGGAGGTGGGATATCGAGCATATCCTTTTTCTTAAGCCTTTTGCGGAGGCGGGGATGGTGTATTTCTCAGAGCAGATTGCATCATCCTGTCATTTTCAAAATTCCTCTACAGAGGTGGGGAGCGGTTCTATGACTAACTCAACCCTTAAGCGTGTTTTCGGTGATTGTTGTGGCGAAGCCCAATTGTTGGTGTGTGCCTGTAATGTGCCTAAGATGGTGTTGGAACTAGAAATAGGTACACTCCATCGCTTGTCTGCCATTTTTTCTCCATGTCTTCAAGTGTGTGTGTTTTGGCATGCTTGTTTTGTGTGGCATGTTTGTTGCCCCATATGCAGAGACTAGTACCTTCAGGTAGTGCTTCCTGCATTTTGGGAGGTTTTGTGTGTATTGTGTGTGTGTTGCCCCATTTATATAGAGATCTACGCCTTAAGGTAGTGCATCTTGTATTATGGGAGGTTTGTTTACTTTCAAGTACTTGCATTTGCATTTCATATATATGAGAAAAAGAAAAGAAAAGATATCATTTATGTCTTCCATGCATTAATGTGTCTTATATGCATTGACTATCTTTTCCATGTTCTGTGTGACTATAACTAGCTTCTCCGTGTTTTATGTACCTGTTACTGTCTTCTATGTGATTGGCGTGTCTTCTCCATCCTTGGTGTGTTTGTTGTGTATGTGACCTTACTTTAATGCATGTATTGGCCTTGCATTTATACATACATTAAAGTGGGGGCTAAATGTAACGTCAGAAAATGTCCCCTTGGGGGCTTTTCCCTCATAAGGTTTAGCTCCCAGATCTTTAGAGTGCATTTAGGACATTTTAGTTCATATTTTAGCATCCCAATGGAGTGAGACCTAGGTTCCATGGCAAATTGGACCTAGGTGGACCCCTTGAGATGTACCCTACCCAAAATAGGGGGGAGGACTTGGGCACCCATGCCCTAGTCTTGCCCTATTTTGGGGCAGCCCTAATTTTTGGGTGTCAGTTTATGACTGTTAGTTGGTTCTTTTGCCGACACGGTAAAGTTTAATTTTTAAAATCTTGGTGGGAATGCTTGTAGGTGCAAATATAAGCATGTGTAGGTATTCATTTGTAAACTAGATTTCAATTAGATGTTCATTGTGAACTTTATGCATTCTCAAGGTGATTGAAGGCTTTCTACTATGTTGCAAGAGTAGACTTGTATGTTTTGTGTGTTGATATTTGCAAATTTGAGCATTAATTTCCTTATGGAATGACAAGCATCCTCCTCCATGAGAGCTTCACTACAAGGTGACATAATATTGTGTTTTTATCATTGATTCCTTTGGTTTTTGGCCTCTATGTCACAAGGGCATGCCCTCTTTATCTAATAATGGTGTTTGGAGACTTAAGTGTCCTCTGGGGCTTGACTGAGGAAAGCCTCTAAATACCACAACCCCCCAAAGCAAGTATTGTGATTGCAGGTTATAGGTATCACATTTAGAAAAAGTGGAGTTGCAAGAACACTTGGCAGGCATCAGGGATTCAAGATCTGAAGAAAAGTCATACACAGGAGCACTTCCAGGACTAGGGCACTCGCAACAATGTCCTGCATAGACAGATCTAGGGAAATAGAAGTTACAAGACTGATCAGCATTGGAAGGAGGTCCAAATTCCATGAAAAAGTAGGTACCTTAGACTTGGGCACCCGTACCTTAGTCCTTGACTATTCTGCCTCGAAACCCTGAAAACAAGTATTCTATGATTTGTTATTTTACCCCTGTCTATAAGATCTTTTTCTGTTATTCATTAATTTGTTGTCGTATTTGCATAATTAGGGTTTTAATGGTCAGTTGGACATAGGAGAAGGAAAAATTGATAATTAATTCCCTAATCCAAGTTTCCCTTCATTTGTAAGTGACCTAGGGTATGATAGTGCTCGCCACTCGACCCTAGATCCTTCAATGTTTAGTGGAAAGGAGGGTTTTAACATCTAAACAACAAAAGATTAGTAAAATCCATTTTTACCCTAAACACAAGCAAAATATGAGACTTTTGATGAACAATTTTAGATACAATTGTAGAAAAACAATCTTCGAAGGAAAAGAGAGGTTAGAATCCTCTCTATCTCCCAAACAGTGGGAAGCATTGAAGGAAAATATGCGTTTTGAAGAATATTTGACAAAGAGTTATAAAGGAAATAGGGCAAGAGATAATGTGATAGCTGGATATCATAGAAGTGTAATGTCTTGAATCTAAAATATGATTGCATAGATAATAATTAAATATATAAATTGTCTTCCTGAAAGATGATGATTGGCTAGGCTTTGGATAGATAATTATAAAACATAATTAAGCAACATAAAGCATGGGCTTAGCAATTTGACTAAGATTTGGCTCCATTAATCAATGTAGAAC
Source organism: Cunninghamia lanceolata (assembly GCA_027924645.1). Lineage (NCBI taxonomy): Eukaryota > Viridiplantae > Streptophyta > Pinopsida > Cupressales > Cupressaceae > Cunninghamia > Cunninghamia lanceolata. The sequence continues at coordinate 2,290,623 of BSBN01001053.1, read as the reverse complement.
ACCCGTGACCACAGGCCTAGCAAGGTGTTCCTCTCCATGTTGCAATATTTGTCAGATGTGCTATGCCCATCCTTATTGCTAAAGCAATACATTGATTTATATATTACCAAAATTATTAAAACTTCATTCAATCTTCCATGCTTCTTTTCACATTGTTCTGGAAATAAACAGGTTTACCTTGGCAATGTGATCGATGTATTCTAGAGATATACAAGTATCAATGGAAATTATTTCTTCCATGACAGATTCTAGCCTGAAGAATTTGTCCATTTGTTTATGAACATTCTCTATCACTTTTTCTTCATCGTTGGCTTTCTCCAAAGCTATGGGTAATAACTGCACCAACTCATCTTTCCATAGATCTTTATCCCGTATATTACCCTCATTATTGAAGAAATTGGGGAATGCTAGATCACCATGTAGATCAAAATCACCTATGTCATCTGACAATATTGTATTAAACCTTTCATGTTCAATGATCAGTCCACTGCATTCCTTGAGTGCTTGCTCTTTGGATTTTAGTTCTTTTTTCTCAAGCAATTTGAGATGCAATCTTCTATGTTCCCGATAAGCATTATGGGTTCTTTTATGTAAGTCCCATACTTGATCACTATGTTTCATCATCTCCTCAAATCTTCTTTTTATCAATTCAAAAGCCATCTGACTCACTTAACAACTTTTATGTCACTTTCTAGTTTATCACATTTCTTTTGAAATTTCTTTGCTTTAACTTTTCAATAATTTTTATTTGCTATGGCTTCCATCACTTTTTTATTTGGTTCTTGATAAGATAGTCAATTATTGGATGATGATATTTTATCCTTATACATAGCAATCTCTTGTTTTAATTTTGCATTTTCTTCTATATATACATTGTTATTCCTGACTAGTTTCTCTATCTGGGCTTTTGTAAATTTGGCAACATTGATATTCAGGTCAGCAGTATCTAGTGGGTCAATATCTTCAACTCTCTATATTACGAGATGACCAAATGCTTTGTTTTGATCATCAACGATTTGAACCCTCTAATGTGGGGGGTAAAGTGCCCATATTAGCAGAGCTGCCTTATTAGGGTCATACCCAGAACCTTTTTGAATTTTATCCAAAGCTTCAATACTTAACTGCATCTTCTTATCTTGATTTCTTTTAAAGGTATCAAAAACAATGGCTGAGGTCATATCCCAACCTAGGACTATCATCACCCCTACTTGTTCTAGCAAATTTCTTCCCTTTTCTAGGGTCATGTCATTCATTGCTTTATCAATTTCAATTTGAAGTTGATATAATACCTCAGATTATATCTCAGGGGAAATATCTTTCATCTTCTCCTTGGCCTGTATGCCTTTAAATTCATAAAGAAACACTTTAAACTCAGGGGTTTTTATCAAGTCTTTATCTGAGAAAAACTTTTTGCTAGATAGGTGTCTCATATCTTCTGATAGTTCATCAAGGGATTCTATATCAACTACTTCTTTGTCCATAGGTGGCTCATAGCTATCAATCATAGGTTCAAAACCATGTACATTTTCATCCTCACCCTCTAGTTCCTCATCATCTGCAATGCTAGTATCCATAGAAAAACAAATATCAGGTGTAGGTTGAGGAGAAAGACGACTCAGAGGAGCCTCATATCTAGCTTGTGTTTCCCTGATATTTATGGCAGAAGCTTCATCAACATTTCTAATTAAATCCCCATCCATGAATAGTACATGTTGATACCTTTTTAACTTTTGACTTGTACTGACATGATTGATGAAATGCTCAGGGTCAAAATTTTCCCTAGTATTTCCTTTAGGCATCCCAAAGTAATTTAATCTCTTTTCAATTTCTTCATATCCTTTCTCAGAGAAAGTAGTAAAATCTCCAAAACACGGGGTGTTTGGCATAAAGGATTGCTTATTGTGTCTCTTCAAATGCATGAAATCGGATGAAGCTAATTGCCTAACAATTTCTAGATATGCAATTCTATTAGGGCAAGTCTTCAGGAGTATAAATGGTGCTCCTTCATACCCAAAAACTTTGATCTTTGTGTTGTCCCTATATACATACCAATCACCCTAATTGTGATTGATCTTTTTGTTCTTATCCATATCCTTTGTCCTAAGAAATATTTGTATATTGGGTGACAAATTGTAATTGCATGGATAACCAAATTTAGCATATAAAGGCTTTACAAAATACTCTTCAAAATACAAATAATGTGACCTATCACACCTTCTATCTCAAATGGTAGTCCACATTTTTACTAGCTTAATGTCTCCATTTTTATCTAGATCTCTAACCTTGAGAGATTCATCCTATAGGCCCATGTTTTTCCTTTCATATAAAACCAGATGCATAAATAAGGAATAATACATAAATATAAAGCCTTTCTTTTTATTATTTATAGCCTTTAAATCATTGTGAAGATCATTTGAGAGATATTCAACATAATCAGATGTTCTGGCATCAGGGCTTTGTATATCTACAACTAGAACCATTGGTGTTATGTCCATAAATTTAGGGGCATCCACACCTAATACTTGACAGACCGAGTAATAAGTATATCTGAAATATGGTTCAAACAGATCAACCAAATAAGGGGGATCCTTCACCCTTGAGAACACTCTGAGCTAATTGTTTTTATCCCTAGGTCTGTGAAACGGTAGACTCCACCTTTTAGAAGTGTGACTCAGATTTCGATACTCATTCAATAAGTCCTTAATCTTGAATACCATATCAAAGATTGAATCTAACTGAAAGACCATTGATATATAATCCCAGGTAATAGGAATAAACCTACACCCATCTTTAAGCTCAATCATACGAGTTTGTGGATTATTGGTGCAGTCACAGTAGGAGGGTTCACAGAATGAACAGTCTGGACTATGCAGCAAGAGTAAACACAACAAAAACAACTCAAAGAAATAAAGAAAATGTAGATTTAGTCATTCAGTATATCATAGAATTCAAAATAGAGATCGGTCGGCAACATGTGGGCTTACAATTAGGGCTCACATGCCTGATTACATACATGTGCAAGATAAAGATTTGAAGCTCTCTTCGCACAAAATCCAAATTATCAGCTATCACTATGTCATGAACTTGATAACTACTTTCCTAAGGATCTATTACATCTTCAGATATCATTTCTGGACCAATAGATTCCTCTGTGTCAGCTAAGGAAGGTCACAAACTCCCATGAAGAGCCGTAACGTGTTCACAGATAGGTCGGACCTAAATGCATAGAACACTTCCTCAAATGAATGGAACAACGTGTAGACCCTTGGGGAAGGTCAGCCACGAACCACAAAACATTGAATGATGTGTCAATGAGATCCACAAGTCAAGGAACAATCTGCAAGCCTTCTCCTTTAGCTGGTTATCAGGAACTATTAGAATGCTCTGCTCTAAGAAAACAGTCAAATTCTAATAGTGATATCTTTTCGGTAATTGATCCAAATTCTCTAAATTATTGATATGTTGTAGATGAATGAATGTAGATACTAAGTCCAGATCCACAAGATTTGAAATGCTAAAACTAGACCACAAGCTAAGAACTGGTACTGACTGAACTGCCTGAACTGAATTGGAAAATGAAAGAACTGAAATGCAAACAATCTGAAATGCAAATGTTTTTGGTTGATGCAAGATTTCTCTTGAACCAGGGATGCTCCTGCATCAATTATAATGACCTGCCAACATTTTAAGCAGTTCTATATTCAGAAACACATTGGGTACTACTAATTTCCCCAAATTTAACTTCCAAGTATTTGAAATTAGTTTGTGTCTGTGCATTTTCCTATAATGGTACATGAATAGATCATATCCCATTATAGGGGTCCACGAATCCCCTACATGTTTGTTAGTATCTTCCAATTTCTCAGCATGTGGATTTAGTTGAGCATTTCTTCTGGACCTTTGTCTAGACCCTGGGCATTGTTCTATCAGGTCTTGGTTTAAAGTTCTATCCTTGGTTTTCTGCCTTTTCTTAGGGTTTTCATTCTTAATTTCCATAGTTTTATGTGTTTATGACTTCCACAATTCTTTGTAAATTCAAATTTAGGCTTGGAGTACTTACTTGAACAAGCTTCCCCTAATCTGCAACTTTGTCATTTCCAATCTCTAAGCTCCTCAATTTTCTCCATCTGCTCAAAAATCTTTTAGAAATCACTTCTTTCAGCTCTGGCTCATTGATGGCATATCCATGGAAAATTCAATATCTTATGCAGAAATAATTAATTCTTTCAAACATGAGCCATCTAATTCATGTCAAATAGTCATGTCACTGATTTATCAAGATGGTCGCTTTTTCTTTCTTCGACATTATTTCATCATTCTTCAGGCTATCAGGATGACTTTGGATAGTGTTACATCGATATCATTATGTCCAATCGATATCTTTTATGTGTTATATGATCCATTTTATTTATTAACTTCCTTCAAAATGCCCTTTAATAAGCATTATCGGTGTATCAGCAGGACCTAAAATTATGTCACTGGGTTATCCCACAATAATGGGTTACACTTTTTTGCCAAACTTGACATTGAAATTAACATTTTGAACTGAATCTTAACTTTCTGACACCTATAGCCACTAAACTGTTAGGAATTTGAAGATGATGCAAACTAGTGATTTGTGAGATTTTGTTTGTAGATTCTTAATATATTTTTTTAAAAACATTTGGAGTTAAATTGTAAATTTTTTTGCATCTCCTTTGATAACTAGTTTTTAATAGTAAACAACATTTTTTAAAGTGATGTGTATTCTGTAGCACATAACTTTTTTTCTACAAAGGATTAAATTCTGATTCTTTTGAATTTAGATTGGTAACACTGATATATAGGGCATGAATTTGGTTTTATAATGTTTTGTTGAATATTTTTTTAATTAAGTTTTGAATTCAAACCAATTATAATTTAGACATAGGCTTATTCCGTAAAACATAACTTTTTCTATATGTATCAAAATTCAATTTTTCTTTTTTTGTTGAAACAAGGACATCAATACCTAGGGCATAGGTATTTTTTATAATTTTTTTCACTAATTTACTAATTTTCCATGTGTGTAGAACAGAGAACTTGATGTTTGGAGAAAAACCTACATTCACAAGAATTAAAAAATAAATATAAGAATCAAATTAAATATATTTAAAATTATACTTTTTGGGATGCTTATAATAAGGACTACATACTTATAAAACATAAATTTTAAATGAATTCATTTGATCCCCCAAAAGGTAAATCAAAAGTGGGTTTTTATCAGCATTTTGATAGGTGTAGAGGAGACTCCATAATAGGTATGGTTTAAAACTAGCAGGGTTTTATCCAAGGGGGTTTGATCAAACCCTCTTCAATTAAAATCTTTTAAATTGAACCGTTCAAGGATTAAATCATTATGTTTTCTAAAAATATGTGATTTCAGCAAAAATTAGGATGTCCCAGAAAGTGTAACCCATTATTGTGGTAGCACCCCACTTCGATATCCTTGGGTCCCCCCGATATGCTTTTATTGATAGATATCATTGTATTGGTGTGACACATTTAGGTGTCACACCGATATGCATTGGTCCCATCGATATGTTTGGTATTATCAGGATATCGAAGAGATATGTGATCGAGTCATCTCGATACCCTTTAGTCTCCTCGAAATGTTTTATTCTCTTTAATTTTTTTAACATCAACCTTACATGCAAGAAGAGGTTTATTTACTACTTCGGGCTATCAAAGAGACACTACATTGTGTCCTCTCAACATAGCATTCTCCCAACGATATCCCTTTATATGGTCTTTTTATTTAAGGGATTTTTTTGGGTTAACTTTAATGATTTTATTCCTTTTGGGTATCGGTGGGATGTCGTGGGATTATTAAGGCTTGAATATAAGTCGATCAGATTTATTGTTTCAAATGAAAAATTAAAATAACATTGTGAGAATAGTTTATTTGGAATAATGGCGAGGATTAACAAAATTTTAGGGTTTTAAAATTTTGTTCCAACATAAGTAATGGTTGTTTTATTATGTAAATAAGGGTAATCATTACCTATGTAATAATTATTATGTATTTCAATATAATGTATATATTGTTTTTGTTTTTGTAGAAATGTATTGATAAACTCCAAGAAGGGGATAAAGTTATTGTGTTGGATCTGTTTGATGGTGTACCTATGGGCATTGGGTAGATTTAATCACTACCTAATATACATGGAGTCAACTTGAAAGGAACAAGAGATGCAAATGTAAATATTTTAAAGGTCACAAGTAATATACACCTTGCTTATGAAGACAAAATAGATGGAGCTGTCCATCTAAAAGAGAAAGAAGGAACCTTCACATGGTGGCCACTAGAATATTTTCAAAAAATGGCATAGTTGATGTTTATCATGTACTAGTTGTTAGACGTCTTGGCCCACTGCTTTATGCAGTATTTTGAATGTGTTGTTTAGGGATCTTAATTTTCATGGTGTATTTGAAAGAGTTGGAAACTCTTAGACAACTTTGACATTTTTTATTATATTTATATATATACTCTTAGACAATTTTGATATCTTATAACTTGATATATATATTTGCATTATATTTTTTTATTGTAGATTACCTTTCTTTATCATGATGTTGAATCAATCTTTTAATTCTAGCATGTTGTAACTTGTTCGTATATGTAATTTTTTTATTTGCTTTTATGTTTTAATTCAAATTTAATAATATATTTTTTCTGCATTATAAAATTTATGGTATTTAATAAATTATTCATATCATGACTAAATTTACTACCAATTAATGGAAACCAGTAAATAAAAATAACTACCATGACTAAATAAATGACCAATTAACAACAATCAATGACTAAATTAATTACTAAATAAACTACCAAATTGATGACTAAATATACTACCAAATTAATGACTAAATTAATGATTAAAATTTATTTGGTCATAAATTTGGTAGTAAGATAAATGACCAGAAATAAACTACCAATGATCACGTGACCAAACTACTAGTCACATGACCAATTTTTGATAGTTTATTTAGTCATTTATTAATGTTATCTAGAAAAACATGAGGTCAAACAAATGTATAACCATTTTTATGATAGTCTTATGCAACATTTTCATGGTAGCACCTTTAAAGTTTGCACAAGGATAGCTTCTTCAACTCAATGATAGGACCTTGGACCATTTTCTATGCTATGACTTCTATAACTAATTAGTAACATGACTATCACAAGGTGGTTGGGTAACTCCTTTGTATAATTGTCCTTTTGTAAAATGAATGATGTGTGTTCTTGCTGAGTGGCAAACCCTCTTCCATTGTCATAGAAAGAAACATGCACATTATGTCTTGTTGGGAAAATTCTCAAGCATTGGATCAATAATTAATCCCATGAAGATACTAAAACCCCCATGATGACAACCCCTAGATCTATAGCATATGATTTTCAATTTCAAAATATGACTGTGATATTTATAACAATCATAAATGACTTATCAACATTGAGAAATGACAATTTCAAAGGCTTATAACCACATTTGCACTGATGACCACACTTTGTAACTTTAATAACATCAAGACAGTCCTTCAAAACTTGCCTAGAAACCTAAAATATGACCCTAGGATAATATGGATAGTCACTAATGACTGTACTATTGGACAGTCACTAAAATACCGGACAGTCACTAATTTAACTCTTCTTCCATGAGGATTGTCTTGTAAAGTGCCATAGGACTATTACTAGTTATGCCCCTCAAGATCCTTGTCTTCCTAAGGATTTAAGAGCCTTATTTCATATGCATTTTCTTTGATTAACATGGTTTCATGACAAGTCTAATGGCTCTTTCTATGTGATGAGTGCTAGGTAGCACTCATGAAATACACCTTTTTACCCCTCTTTTTCCTTCCTTCTTATTCCATTGTCCTGATGACTACACCAAAATAGATTAACAAGATTGTTCTAATTAATTAATAAGAGATGAATTAATTAAAATCATGATTTCTAATTAAGGGACTAATGTGCACTAAACTAATGGAAATATGCAGAATTTATCTCTTTTTGAATCAACAGGTGCAGATGTTTGGGCAAAGACATTTTTGGTCATCTCCGGAGGTGGTCCTAATAATCTTCGGAGCTGACAGATGGATCTCGTACTAGTCTCCAATATATTCTGATATGATTGGAGAGATTTTTGAGATAAAGGGGGAGAATCATCTCTGGAGCTGGACTGAAGTCAAAAGCATATCTTTAGAGTTGAACAGAAGGAAGTAAAGCATATCTTCAGATCTGAATAGAAGGTTGTAAAGCATATCTCTGGAGTTGTAGACAGAAGTACACACCTTCGGAGTCTCCTCAACATAGATGCAGATTTCCAGCACGCTGCTAGTCAACACTTTCAGTAGTAATTGGGGTATTCTATATATTACTCAATCAACACCTAAGTAATTAGATGAAGATCATAGTTAACTGTTGGAAGTTTGTCTTTCTTTTGATTTTGCATGATTTCTTAATAAACTGATTTAAGTACCTATATTTTAGGGCCTCGTTGCCTAGTTGTATTTGAAACTAAGACTCAGGTTTAATAGTGAGACTATTGTTCCACTAAACCTATTTTAATTTGCATGAATGTTTACTCTGTAGTTAAACATTTAGTAGAATAAGAGATTGGTATTATCTCATTTATGAACTAGTAGTTAAGGTAAGTAATATCTCATCATTGGATTATATATAAACGTACAAAGGTAGCAAGAGAATGGGGAGAGAATTATTGTTATTGTAATCTCATTTTGATATAGACATTCTCTGAATACAAAAGTTGATGGAATTGAACTAAAAGCAAATTGTGACATTACTTTCTTCTACTAATTCTTTACTTTAGTCTTCAACCCTAAGGGTGTGGGGTAAGGGCCCACTCTCACCACCAAGGCAAAAGGCTAGTACTGTTGATTTGTTGTTTCAGATTTTGTTTCAGGAGATAGTTACTGTTTTCATAGATAAATGCATGTTTTAGTTGAAAGGAATAGTATAGATTTAATTTAGCAATTCATTGTTCAGTTTCATTTTTAATATTCTTGGAATTCATTTTCATATAAGATAGATAAATAATATTAGTTTCTTTAATTAGTAAAGATCATTAGAGTTAGTTAAATAAACTGGCAACTATAGGATTCCTAATTGCAGACAGCCATGGACACAACCCTGGATTTGATAAATGAAATATGACTAAATGCCAAGGACCAATGACCATTGTCATTTTTGGTGTCATTGCCGGGGATCTTCTGTGTTAATTAGGAAAACTTAGTCAAAAAGTTTTAGGATAGATTGAATCTATATGGTTAGAGCTAGAGATTCAAAAGGAATATATATAAAACAAACACCCCATCAACAAACTATAGGAGAAAGTAGTGGGGTGGCACAAGATCTTGTTGAAGAGAGACATCTAGAACCTACCTTGGAAGCTACACCTAAAATTAATAATCCCTTAGACCCTCTGATTCCTCCACTTGTTGATTATATCCAAGAATTGCAACAAAAATTCCAGGTAGAAATTTAAAGAGAAGAACCAGTACTAGACATGGATGATAATCATGAAGAGGAAAATAATCAGGCTCCAAGAACCTTCTCATATCCCATTGTTCTGGCTACTAGAGACAATGCCCCTATGAAAAATATCTCACCTACCCAGTTGGTAAATTTTAGGGGTCTTGCTTCTGAGGATCCAGATCAGTTTTTCTTTGAATTCAAAGTGGTATGCTAGACTTATGATTATGGATCAAGTAATCAAAAACTTAAACTATTTCCCTCAACTCTGAAAGATTCTGCAATGAGATGGTTCATGGGTTTTCCCCAAAACTCCATCCATTCCTAGGATCAGATGGAGATAGAATTCTTGGGAAAATACCAGAACTACTGTAGAGTCAGTGATAAGAATGAGGAATTATTCAAGATTAAATAGAGAGAGGAAGAAACCTTAGATGATTATGTGGATAGGTTCAACTTTGCCTTGAGAAGGTATGGCAACCCTATAAATCATTCTTTGGCCAGAACCCTATTTGTAAAAGGATTAGACAAAGAATCAAAATAGGCACTGGATCTGATGGGAAAAGGGAATATCAACAAAATGGATATGCCTGCTATAGAAGAACTCTACAGGAACTATTCCAGAACCCAAGATGGAATGAGAATGCCCAGATCTTTCAAAGGGAAGAATGAAATAGGATAGTTAATGAAGGAAATTGCAAAATTTAAAACAAGTATTCTAGTCCAACTAAATACCACATTAGTTGAGATTTAGGGAAAAACTAGAACAAATGATCAAGATAAAACAACTAAACCACTATCCATCTATTGTCCTAGGTGTAGAAACAAACATCTGTTGAGAGAATGCCCTTTGGATAAATAAAAAATCTATCAGATCTATGACAAGGAACATCCTACCAGTCGGTGTGATCAGCTCCTAGCCTTAAAAAGGTTAAGTAAAATAATACCATTATAGAGGAGGAGTTGAACTATGTAGGACAAAAAAAAGCTGGGAATTTTCCTTATAATCAGTATCCAAACCAGGCTTCATATAGGGGTCCTTCTAATTGGGGAAATAATCAATGGAATCCAACTTGGCATGGGTGTCAAAATAATACTCCTTGGGGACAACAAGATTGGCCAAACCAATAATGGCAGAACCAACAATGGAAAAATCAGCCTTGGGGGAATCAACTGTGGCCACAACAGTTTGGATCACAAAACATGCAGCTTCATTGGGGTCTTTAATAGGGATATAATCAACAATACCAAGGACAACCTAGACATTTCCAACCTCAACAACAAGCATTGCTAACTAGACCCCCCAACACACAAGTTTAGTCACAAAATGAACCAATTAGCCAACCACCCTTACTAGCTCAAGCTATACCAAATCCACGGAATAAACAGGGAGCAGCTGTTTACATGTCAGAACAAGAAAACATGGCTGGTATTAATGCTATATATTCCAATAATCTCTAGTTGTGTTCTAGGAAAGTACTTCCAAGATCATCTCCTCCAACTATAGTTGAAGTAACCAATGATGAGGAACCTAAAAATCCATCCACTCAGCTTCCAGAGGAGATTACTACCGAAACAATGCTAAAAGAATTATCCTTGGATAACTCTAGAGATCCTCCTAAAATAATGACTCTAGAGAACATCCCTGGAAACATTTCGGATAAGAGCTCCAGAGATGGAAAAACTAGCACCATACCCAGAACGGCTCAAACAACATGTTCCCCAAAAAAAGGTCTTACAAAAACAAGTCCAATCTACCTTGGAATCAGAACTTTTACAAGAAATTAGGCAACTGAACATCAAAATTATGCTCCTACAAGCAATCAGAGATGTACCTGAACTTAATCAATTCATCAAAAAACATTGTGTTAAGACCCAGGGAAGAAAGAAGAACTTTCCCTCAACCATCCAGGTGGAAGGAAAGGTATTAGACCTCCTAATGGGAGAAATGCTCCTCCCAAAATATGGAGACCTTGGAAATCCTGTCATGACTATTTACATCTCAGGAGTAGAAATTTCAAATGTTTTGGTTGATTTGGGAGCAACAATAAATGTAATGACAGTTCATATAATGGACAAATTAGCCTTAACATGTATCCAATCCACATCTACAATCCTTCAACTTGTTGACTAGTCAGTAGCTATTCCAAAAGGGGTGATTACTAATATTCCAGTTGTGATAGAATCATGGGAATTGCTAGTAGACTTCCTGATATTAGAGCCAAGAAACTAGAGAAATGCTTATACATTGATATTAGGAAGACCATGGCTGGCTATAGCAGTAGCATCCATCGATTGTCAAACTAGGGATATGGTCATTTCTAATGGAATAGATTTTAAGCAAATATCTTTGTATCCACTAGCTAAACCATCAATACATTATTTAGGAAGAGTATAGGTAGATGAACTAGATAACAGGGAAAACAATGCCTCAGTAGCTATGGTTACGATTAGAGAACATTTGGGTGAGTTAGAGAAAGATATCCACTATGATACAATAGAAGATATCACCCACATTCTTATTAATGAGGATATAATGGAGCTAGCCCAAGATTCAAGGAGAACTTCTCACTTCTGCCCATTGTACCCTAGCAAATATCATTCCTTGTGGAGAAAACTTTTAGAGAGATTTAGCCACATTCCACATGTTGCTTCCACATTCTTTCCCCCTCAATACCATGACTCCAGGATATGGATTGAATACATCTATGGATCAAATCGCAAAATAGGTTATGATTTTACTAGGGAAAACACTGAATATCAACACCCAGTTAGCAGAAAAATAGGAAGAAGAACTTATCAAACTCCTAATTTCCCATTCAGCAGCTTTTGCTTGGGAATACCAAGATATGAAGGGCATCCCTCCTGAGATCTGTACTCATCATATATATACTAAAGAAATCAAACCTGTCAGACAACCCCAGAGAAGGTTGAATCCTGCTTTAAAAGACATTGTCAAGAGTGAAATAGAAAAAATGTTGCAGGTAGGGTTTATATATCCAATCTCAGATAGTCAATGGGTCTCACCCTTAGTCATAGTGCCTAAAAAGAATGGGAAGTGGAGAGTATGTATGGACTATAGAGAGATAAACAAAGCCACAAAGAAGGACTACTTTCCCTTACCATTCATTGATCAAGTGCTAGACAACCTTGTAGGGAGGAAGTATTTTTCTTTCCTAGATGGGTTTAGTGGATATAACCAAATCCAAGTAGCACCTGAAGATCAGGATAAAACCATGTTCACTTTTTCTTGGGGAACTTTTGCCTACAAAGTTCTTCCATTTGGGCTATGTAATGCTCCAGCTACATTTGAAAGGCTTGTTTTAGCCATTTTCACTGAACTAGCTAATGAGTGCATTGAGGTCTATATGGATGAATTTACTGTGTATGGGGACAACTTTGAAGAAGCTCTCATAAACTTAGAAAAGGTATTAAAATGCTGTGAAAAAAATCAGCTATCCCTGAGCCATGAAAAGTACTTCATGATGGTAGAGGAAGGAATTGTATTAGGACACCACATTTCAGCAAACGTGATCAAAGTGGGCCAAAACAAAATAGAAGTGATCAAACAGTTACCTTCACCCAAAAATCAGACAGATGTTAGAAGCTTTCTAGGTCATGCAGGCTACTATAGGAGATTCATAGAAAATTTTAGCAAAATATTTGCTCCTCTGTTTACCTTGCTTAACAAAGATAGAATTCTTATGGACAAAGGATTGTCAATCATAATTTGAAATCCTTAAGGAAAAACTTACTATTACACCTATTTTAAGAGGACCCAATTGGACTCTACCATTTCACATACAAATTGATGCTTCAAATGAGTCCATTGGAGTAGTCTTAGGACATAAGGAGGAAGGAGAAAGTATGCATGCCATCTATTACATCAGTAAAAACCTTACCTCTGCTGAAAGAAACTATACCACAACTAAAAAATAATTCTTGGCGGTCATATATGCTATAAACAAATTCAGGCATTATATCACCAGGTACAAAATACATGTACATACTGATCATGCATCCATCAAATACTTAATGAATAAGCCAATAGTGGGTGCAAGGATAATCAGGTGGTCATTGCTATTGCAGGAATTTGACATTACCATAGTTGATAATCTAGGCAAATTTAATTTGGTTGCTGACTTTCTGTCAAGATTGCATATAGGTGGAGAGAACCATCCAGTGGAGGATAGATTTCTAGATGAACATCTTTTTGCTATCTTCTCTATTGCACCTTGGTTTGCAGACATAGCTAATCTCTTAGCTACAGGCTTGTTTCCATCCCATTTTACCTCAAAACAAAGGAAACGCTTACTTAAGGAAAGCTTATCTTACAAATGGTTAAATGGCTTACTATTTAAATGTGGTCCTAATTTCATTTTGCATAGGTGTTTAAAAGCTGATGAAATTTTTGATGTCTTAAGGGCATGTCATGATGAACCATCTAGTGGGCACTATTTTGCACATAGAACCATCCACAAGATTCTGGGAGCTAGTTACTACTGGCCCTCTATTCATAAGGATACCAAGAAGTATGTGCAGTAGTGTGATCAGTGCCAAAGGATGGGACAACCAACTTTCTCCTAGGAAATGTCACTTCATCCTCAAGTAATGCTGGAACCATTTGAGCAATGGGGTCTAGACTTTGTGGGACCAATATCTCCACCATCATCAGGTAAAGATTACATTCTAGTATGCATAAACTATGTGACTAAATGGGCTAAAGTTCAAGCATTGCAATTTGCAAGAGAAGAGAAAGTTGCTGAATTCCTTTATAACAGAACTTTCTTGAGGTTTGGAACCCCAAGATCAATAGTTTTAGACAAAGGACCTCAGTTTACTTCACAAGTAATCAGAGCATTCACAGATTTATATCAAGTTAAGTACAAGAAATCTTCACCTTATCACCCCAAGCCAATGGGCAAGTAGAGGTGACTAATAGGGAACTGGAGAATATTCTGACAAGGACAGTGGCTATGAATAGAAAGGATTGAGCTAATAGATTACCTGAAGCAGTTTGGGCTTACAATACCACTTGGAAGTCCACAACCAAATTCTCACCATATGAATTAGTTTATGGGAAGAAGCCCATTTTGTCTATAGAATTTGAACTACAAATGCTTAAAACTTCATTAGATATTGGCCTACCATTGTCTATAGCACAACAAAATAGGATTCTTCAACTTAAGGAGTTGGATGAAATCCATACAGAGGCCATACATCAAACAAAACTTGTTCAATATCAAAGGAAGCAATGGCATGACCAGCACATCAGAAGGAGGACATTTTAGCAAGGTGATTGGGTTCTCCTATATGATTCTAAGTTCAAGAAGTTCAAAGGGAAGCTACAAATTCATTGGATGGGTCCTTACTAGATAAAGGGAGTTTTTGAGAATGGAAAAGTGCTGCTGGAACCCATTGATGGAAGCACAGATACATTCTTAGTGAATGGCCACAAAATTTGACTCTATAAAAGGCCATCAACTAAGGAAGAATTCATCAAAGATTTGTGCTTGGTTATAGAGGACACATCCTCTATCACAGATTTGGACTGGAAAAAAAAGAAGGTTGAAAACCAGCAATGGCAGCCTTAAAAAAAGAGAAAGTTGAAAACCAGCAAATGGCAGTATTCTTAAAAACAAAAAAGAGAGAAAAAAATAGAGGGAGATAGAAAACTAGTAAATGACTATCTTTCTCATACAAGGGGATTGAAAACTACTAAATGGCGGTTCCCTTCTTCTTGCCAGATAGGAATTATCAAGCTATGGAGGTAATCAGGTGCCAAGAGTTGCTCAAACATAACTTCGGTGCTCACAAACTTGAAACACCTCCGACCCTCCCCCAATAAAGAGCCATTCTTGAATAGAATAAATAAGGAGGGGACCCACCTCTCCAGGTAATAAAGTGGAGATGTCACTTGATGAGGTCAGCATGACTCATCCTCCACTTCAGGATAAAAATAAAGATGACATTAGCATGCATGACATTAGCAATTGAAAAAGCCATCACTTCTACATGTGCAGGCCATCATGAATCACTGCAATGATGTGATTTGACAACATGGCATTCCTAGACCACTCAACAGGAATAATTGTAGAATATACGACGTCAGGGATGCTGACACCATTTCAAACCCGTGCAGATGCTGCTCACGTGCCTAGTCACATCAAGTCGCATCACAACCACAGTCTTGCAGCCAAGTACGTCAGATCATCATCATTAAGAATGATTAAAGTAATTCTCTTTAATTAACTTAGTTAGTAATTGTCTTGTCATTTCTATTTTTGGGTGTTGTTATTGTGCTAGATCTCCCTGCCATTATTTCCCTTTTCACCTCATGCATGCTGCCATATTTGCCACACTGTCAACTTGTCTACGGAGTGTCCCATCACTCGACTACAATTATTACTACATAAGCACGCTAAACCACTTTCAACCTCCTTTCCCATAATCTGAGCAGTAAAACAAAAATGACATATCAACCTTCACTCAAGATTGCAGAATTTTCTAAAAATCTTTGGGTGAAAAATTTAAGTTTGCTAACACAGTCCTCTGGAGTAAAAAGAGAAATAGACTACAGAGAGAAGCAACAAGAATTTTAGCTATAGAGGGTGGAATAGGATAGAGAGATGGGTGTCAAGAAGAAATCAAAGCTAGAGAATATATCAAGCCTACTGAAGGATGAAGCTGTGGCAAACATTCTAAGGAATGTAGGGTGGTTAGAGTTCCTGGAGAAATTTGAAGGTTTTCAAGAGGATATTGTTGGTGACTTCCTACAAAACTTGAGAGATAATCAAACAACTATCAGAGGGGTTCAGGTCAATATCTCTGCAACCATCATTAGTCATATCTCTAGATTACCAGAACAATGTGAGAGGTTTTACCATTTGAAAACCCTATATGCTAATTTAATTAAAAATTTCTTTGGAGATGGTGAACCTACAATACAATTGCATTTAAGCAAGAATGAGGCTAAAGGAATTGTTAGGTCTTCACTTACAAACCCCTAGCAGTCTGTAGCATTATGGTTGATGAAATAATTTACATGTGATGGCCAATTTTCCATAGTTCTAGGACCAATAATGAAAATATTGATTTTTTTGAGGCATGGAAATGCACACCCAAAATTTAGCATAAACCTTCCAAAATTTCTATATTCTATTATTAAATCATCTACAGACAATTATCAACAAGGGAAGGGTCCTATGAAACACCATGGCCTCATTTTTCTAGTTGTAAAACATCATTTTTTATCTCAAGTTGATGGAGAAACATTATGGCAAACATTTTTAGACAATAAACCCTAGAATAGAACACTAGAGAGGGCACAGAGAATGGAAGAATCTTCCTCTACCCATCAGGAAGAGGAGGCAGAGTCTTCAAATTCTTCTCCAACTACTGAGAGAGGTCAAGGTCAAAAGCCCTCATTGGAGGCAACTTCATTTGCTACCCCTGTTTCTAGCAAAAAGAGAAAAGGGAAAGAAGTTGTGAAACCTACTCTTGAACAAACTTCATATTTGACTTGCTCAGCAAGGTGGAAGATGGCCTTGGCTGAGGAGTCTATTCCAATAGAACCAACAAGGGAAAGGCAGTGTCAGAAAACAAAAAGAACTTCAAAGAAAACTAATTCCACAATATACTACTGGGTTGAGGAAGCACCTCATGATTCAGATGAAATTCCTTTGGTAAGAAAGAAGAAACTAAGAGAATCTTCTCCAGAACCATCTGTTCAGCTAGGTTCTCATAGTCCAACTTCACAACATTCCCTTGCTCCAGAGATGAAACAAAAAGAAACTTTTACCATTTCCTCAGACTCTGAGGATGATATACCTACTACAGAGGCACCTACTCCACTTGTTCTATGGAGAAGAAAAAGGAAAAGGTAGCTTACCCAAGATGAAAAAGACACTGCTCTCATGGCTAAAGTCCTCTTGGGCTTCAGAGCTTCTTTCGATGAGGTTGGGCCTTCATGAACACCAATAACTGCACAGAAAAGTCAAGAGAAAGATCAAGGCAAGGAGACTACAGGGGAAGGTGAGATAGAGCAAGTGGGTACAACAGGTAGTGAAGAACAAATAGTTGTGGAAAACCCTGATGTACAACAAACAGAAGAAGAAATAGGAACTTATTCTCATCCCTCTGATCAAGAGGATATTGATATTTCAAGGGAACAACAGTTGCTAGAGGAAATTGGTAATCTGAAAAGATTATTGTGGGGGAAGAATCTAATTATTACTGACCTCAAGAAGGTCATGGGAGAAAAAGAAATGGGGCAAAAGTAGGTGATTGAAGGGCTACAAGCAGAGCTCCAGAATAAACAACAAATAATTCAAGAGAAAGATACAAAATTGAGAGACCAAGAAACAAAGGAAGCACAAAATATCTTTGACCTTACAAAAGCTCGAGACAACAGTCTCATAATAATTGAACACTAGTTGAGAAAGTACAAAGCCAAGCCAGACAATTAACATGGGCCAACAATAAAATAGATGATCAAGAAGAGTACATTTAGGAGTTGATTGGCCCAGGGGCAACCATGGAATAGGAGATGCAAATAGATCCATATATAGGTCCAATTCCAATAGATATTCCTAAATCCTTGTTCCATTGGGAATGAAGATGTAGGGAATATGAGGCTTCTAAGCCCATGCTGCAATTACAGAGGGGCAGTAACTGCCATGTTAAAAAGAGTACAAACCTTGGAAGAAAAAGTACTTTAGGTGGCTTCCATTTCATTTGAGATCCTATCTTGTAGGCCCCTAAGTGGAAGTTATGCTCTGTTCTTACAAGAGATAATCCTGTAGAGGAAACTATTTTTGGTTCTGTCTGATTTGACTGAGGACACAAAAATAGGGGAAGGGTTCATGGAAGCATACATGAGAAGTTTTGATGAAGACAAAATATTTTTGTGCGAGTTATATTTGCATGGCTTCTGTGTTGATGATATGACCTTCATTATCAACTATTTTGTAGGAGAATGTCAACTCAAGGAATTCATGTCACTAATGAGAAATCATCAAATCTGGAATAAAAGGATGGAGGCTTATCTAAAGAAGGATGCAAAAATGAACCTTTTTATCAGAAAAGAATGTCCAAATCCCCATGCTTTTAAGGTCCAATTCAGGGCATACATTTACCACCCAGATAGTAAGACCAAGATTTTACCATTATATCTAAAACATCTACCAGAATGTTCCATTGATTTTGGGCTCCTCATGAACAGTTCATCAAATCAAGTGCTTGCAGTGGCAAAGAAAAGGTGGAACATTTTAACTACAGAATAGAAGATGAGAGAAGTGGTGTCCCCTGCCAACCTCAGGTTGTTTATGAGGAAGGCCAAGTTAGTATCCAAAATGATGGATAAATACCAACAAGAGTGGATAGGTGGCCGATTCAGACCCCCTCTCATCATTGACCCACTACCTATCTGGGTTAAACAAATGGAAGATGATAAATTACAGGAATGGATGAAGCAGGTTGATCAGTATAGAGGAAATGGTAACATAGACGACACCACTTGGACCACTTATGCAAAGGACTACAACTTAACTGATAGGATATTCCACCAGAATAAGTCCAGATTGTGAGAAGTAGGAGGACCTGCTAATCCTTAAGTATGGGGGGATTATGAGTGCTAGGTAGCACCCATGAAATACACCTTTTTACCCCTCTTTTTCCTTCCTTCTTATTCCATTGTCTTGATGACTGCACCAAAATAGATTTGTATACACCTAAAAACGACACGACTTGGTCTAAATAAATATTCTTAATATTTATTTCATTCTAATTCTTCTATCAATAAATAAATAAATAAATTTATTTATTTGATTCATATTCCTCTAAGTTAATTAAATATCAAAATATTTAATTACCTCTTCTAAATTTAAAATTAAATAATCAATAATCAATATAATAAATATCAATGATACCCAAAACTCAATGAAATAATGAACAAAAGAGATCAATCAAACAATGAACAATACAAAGGAAACCTCCTTTAATTCTCAGCTTCCATTGATCACCTATCACAAATGATCTTGTCTAATGAATATGGCCCTCAGAAGGTGCACTTCCTTGGTATGATTCCAAGATGTTCAAATGGGAATGACTATGATAGTTTCGCCATGAAGATGAGCTTCACAATAATGATGATAGTATGGTAACAAGTTTGATCGTAAGCAATGAAGGAATTGGTGCCAAAGGCACGCTATAATTCCTGTAGAGTAAGTTTACTTAAAGCATGGATGATTGAAATGGAAGAATTGGGTTTAATTTATAGACTTGAGAAAGAGAAGATCAACGGTATAGAAACCTTGAGAGAATGTGCGTGAATAGGAAGAAGACAAGTGTCTTGCTCTATTTTGCATGAGAGGAATTAAGAAAATAGAAGAATGAGTTAACTCAAGAGATTAATCAATTAAAAGAATAGATCAATCAGTTAAGTACATAGAACTAGAGAATAGAAATTGCATGAGGATGAGAAGATATTTTGCTGAATTAAATATTTAGAATATTCAATTGCATGTGCACAAAAATTGAATTATATTTAAAGATAACTCAATTTAGAAGAAATAGACAACTTAAGTAAATATTTGATTTATTTAAATTTAGAGAAGATATTATTGGAAGAAACAATTAAATAATTGGCATTATTTAATTTAGAATGATTTCGGAAGAATTAGAAGATAAGAAAGAAAATTAAATAAATAAATTTATTTAATTGTTTGTGCATGATTTGGAAGAATAAATAAAATATTTGATTATATTTTATTTTTAGAGATTGAGAGGATTTAAATAAATTTGGTTGATTTATTTAAATTTGGAAGAATGATTTGATTTAATTAAATAATTAAGAATTATTTAATTGTTTGGAAGAATTTAATTAATTAAATGATTTTATTTAATTTTGACTTTAGAAGAGGTAATTAATTATTTTGATATTTAATTAACTTCAAGGAATATGAATCAAATAAATAAATTTGTTTATTTATTTATTGATAGAAGAATTAGAATGAAATAAATATTAAGAATATTTATTTAGACCAAGTCATGTCATTTTTAGGTGTATACATTTTGCCCCTCTTTGATGCAATGTAGTTTACGACATTGCTTCAAAGAATAGATTTTCTGATAATGATACATGCCCCAGTTTGCCCCTAGTACAGGTTATGACGATAGGATGCCCCCTCGAGAGATTGGATGGGAAGAAAGCAGAAGGCATGAGATGGACAATCTCACGAAGAAGAAGGGAGAACTAGGTTAGGGTTGAAGAAATTTGATGAAGAAAGAGCCAAATGATATGCGATGCAAGATAGAATGATGACACACACAAGCAAGCAAGAAAGTATTCACAAATGATACAAGAACAAACAAGGTATTGCCCCTGTCAAGCAGTAAACCAATGATATACTGATAACGATATACGATAGTGTTGTCATGGCGAGGAATGATATATCCCTAGAGCAAACACGAAGGATAGTGTCTAGTTTCAGGAAATGAAACATGTCATGTAAGACACGTGTGTTGGTCTGATTTTGACAATGTTACATCTTGTATAAGACAATTGATTGATTAGCTGATTGAGTTGGTTTATGACCATACAAGGATCATGACCACTGATTGTGATTGAATCATTTGTACAAGATTGACTTGACTTGATTGGTATGGATTAAGGATGGACTTGCATTTGGATCAGTGCTTGGCCTGATAGCTAGAACTATTGATGAGAGATACAATGATAGACGAAAAGTTGATTTGACATAAGAATGACTTGACAGAAGGAATCACAAGCTTTTACTTGTAAACATTGATACTCTACAGTTTGGATCTTTATTTACATGGGATACGGTATGGATGATTTGTGGATGTGAATGGATGTGAGTGGTTTTGCAATCTTTATATTGTAAGTATTTTGAAGTGTTTATTTCATCATTGGGCTTTTTAAAATGTTGTAAGAAAATACAAGCATCGAGGTATAATTGAACCGAGATGACCTAAGTATTTCTTACATGGATTTTGATTTAGCAAGTTAATACAAGCATCTAGGTATAATTGAATCAAGATGACCTGAGTATTCCTTGCATATCAATAGACAAGGATTGCCCTGTTTCATGCTAGACCTTTGATGTCCTTGATGATCTTTTGCCGATCATGTCGTTAGATAAGGCATCACATTACTAAAGTTTAATCCACAAATAGCAAAACAAAGAAAATAATCATGCCCCCATTATAGCATCTCTAGCTTTTGCATCCTTGAGTAGCATAGAAAGACATAATAACAAAAATCAAGACTCTGTAAGTTAACTTGATCACAAACACAAAAAATTATTGCATTTAGATGTGTTTTTCTTGTCATAATTTAGATAGAATCAGTTTGAATGCGTAGGTACTTGTTTGCTTTGCTATGGATAGGTTGATGCCTTACGTCGAGATTTTTGCTTTTGAAAGGGGGTTGCTGCTTGTGCTTGCATGCATGTGAAAGGGTGCAAATGTGGATAGATATAAGGGTAGACAACAAGATATGGAATAGATGGGAAGCCTTGGGGGTGCATTGAGAATGGCCTTGCCTATGTGACAATGTAGAGGCAATGTAGTTCAGGATTGACTTTGATGGACCTAAGATATGGATCAGATGAGACATGATATGGAATAGATATGGATCAGATGAGACATGATATAGAACAAATATGGATTAGATATAGAATAGATATGGATAAGATATAGAATAGATATGGATAAGATATAGAACAGATATAGATCGGATGATACTAATGACAAGGAAACACCATGGATAGATAGATGTATGGGTGATAAAGAATGGAATGGGTAGGTATGAGGATGGGCAATAGTGGATAGAAAGAAACAAGGATGTAATCTCCAAGGACTATGTTGCATAAGAATAACATGCCCCATTGTAGGTAAATACTTAGGACTTTTCATGGCAACGCTTATGACGATAGGAGGATAAGAGGATAATGAAGGATTTGCATGGTTTGGAGGGATAAGGTATGTCAAGAGACATCAAAAAAATTTGTTAACATTGTGCCCCCAATCTTTATCAAGATCAAGAAAATAGAGGAATGGAAATTTAAGATAGATAGACTGGATAGTATAGGTAGGTAACAACTAGAAGGATAGCATAGGAAATGGTATGGAAGGAAACTAATAGGATAAAGTGATATGTTGATGAGACAAGGTTCCCCCAAGTGTAGGTGACATAAAAGATCAACTTACACATGACACTTGTTTGCCAGGTTTTCATCATGGTACTTATCCAAGGTGCCTATTTGCCAGATTTTCACCATTTAGACGAAGGGATTTTTTTTTGAAATAGTTGGATGGGAGAAGGTGGATATGGAAGGGAGAGAATCAAGTATCTAGTTCCCTGAGAGGTGAGAGTCCCACTAGATGGATGTTGTCGCATGGACAAGGTCAAGTGTTCTCATAGATGTTGGTAGGGGATTGCATGAAAGTGAGATGCAGAAGGTAGATAGCAGATTATGGAAGGTGTGATAGTGGATGATGATGCAGAATATGGAGAGAAGAAGGAAGGCTTATGAAAAAGTATGGACCATAGGGATGGGATGGGGAAGATGCGTAGGATAATAGTGGAAGGAAGGGGAGATGGAGGTATATGGAAATGTTGTGGGATGCAAGGGAATCATGACCAACGGTTACACATACCGTGATAAACATTGAATCTGGTGATGGGAAAGTAGTGTAGGAAGCAACGAAGACTTTTGCTTGTGGATGAATGACTTAGGCATGTAGGGATCCACAAAGATTGAGTATTTTTCTGTGCTTTGCTTGTCATGTGGGATGGAAGAATTGGAGACTTTTGGATGGAAAGGGAGAAAGTGGATGGTTGAGATTCTTGAGAGGTAGATGCCTCATGTAACTTGAGGGCTTTTTTCTTAGGTACCCAAGCAATTTTGTTTTTAGATAGTACCTATGAAGGTATGGGTTTGGGTATATGCAACTTTTATGCAGCTTCAGAGATAATCATTTGTTGGATGTGGACCCACACCTTTTTTAGTTTGGCATATAGGTGTGTGGGTGTATGTAGCTCTCGAGAAGGATGTTTCTTTGATTCTTGGCTTTTGTATCCTAGGTCATGAGGACTCTTAGGAATTTTGATTATATAGGTAGAAGCATCCATTTTTTTAATTTTTGAGTTCTCTTGAGATGGTGGAAGTGGAATTGGAGGAAGTTCTTTGTTTAGACAACATGTGCATCTATTGGTCATGATTGGGATTGTTAGGAGATTCATAGATGGATGGATAAGGTGTTGGAAGAAGTGGTGGTAAAATGCATGGAGGGATATTAGGAGTTGGAAGTAGTGGAGGTAGATTGGATGGTGGAAGGTGTATGGTCACATGCTTTTGACAATTGTATGATGATGGAGGTGGAATGACGACATATGTTTTGGGGATATGAAAGGATTTTTTACGGAAAGTGGGGGATTTAGAAGGGATATGAAGGTCTGGAAGAATCTATTCCTTTGTGACAGTGATGATAGACTATGTTCTTGAGGTTCCGGATGAAGGAGAGAAGGATTCCAGTAAGCAGATGAAGTGCAGATGTTGTTGGTGATTCAAGAAAGCTTTTGGTGATCTATGGATCGGTTCCAGTCCATGTTAGTGGTCCACATTGAAGTTAAAGTTCGTATTTGAAGAATAACCACCGGATGTTGTTGTTCTTCCTGAGATTGGCTAACTGGATGTATTACACATCTTGTGGATGTTCTTGTAGGTGTTTGCTGACTTAGACGATTTTTCCTAAGTCGATGTCTTGTATAAATAAGGGATTGTGAAATCATTCCAAAGTGTGTCTTGTGATGATAAGTGTGTGGTAGCAAAGAGGAGTACAAAAGGCAGAGCAAAAGTATTGGGCTTAATGGAACTGATTCAAGCATGGTGAAGATGCTATTCTCCAGTTCATGTATGTGATACTTATTTCTTTGTAGACAGTGTGTCTCTTATAGGCAGTGAGCCTCTTGTGAGCAATGTGCTTGGGTAGTGAGCCCTAATTGGCATGTGCCATTTTGTTCTTTCTATTCTTCTAACAGAGAATACATTCTTGGGTTAATCACCCCGTGGTTTTTCCCTTAACCAAGTTTTCCACGTCAAAATCTTGGTGTCTTATGTGTTGATGAGTTTCTGCTTTTGATTTGAATGCATTATGTTTCATGTTTAATATACTGTTAATCACCAAGAAAATTTAAGTGTGTAAATTGGAGAAAGTTTTGCACAACTAATTCACCCCCCCTCTCAGTTGTGTGCCCTAAGTCTAACAATTGGTATCAGAGACAAGTTACTCTAAAAGGACCTTAACCGCTTGAGGATATCCAGGATGTCGTCTTACAAGAAGGATAGTCCAAAGTTTGATGGAACCAACTTTTCTCTTTAGAAAGGTCGCATGAAATTTCACTTGCAGTGTATGGGAATGGCATACTGGTCCATGGTTACAAAAGCGTATGTACCTCCACAGGGTGGTCTGACAACCCTAAATGAAATCACATATGCTGAAAACAATCTGCAAACCAAAGAGGCTCTTCTAAGCACATTATCTAACTCAGAGCTCTCAAATGTTATTGACCTACCAACTGCCTTTGAGATTTGGAATAAACTAGAACTTTTGCATGAAGGAGACCAGTATGTTAAATGTGCAAGGTTACAAAGTCTAAAAGGGAAATTTGAAAAACTAAAGATGAGAGATGATGAAAATATTACCACTTTTATGCCAAGAGTGAATGAGCTGGTTTGTGGAATTAGAAATGCTGGTGGAGTCTTGGATGAAAATGAGATTATTGGTAAAATTCTAAGATCCCTCCCTGCTTCTTACAAAATCAAGGCTACTGCCATTGAAGAATTCAGAGCCCATACAACTGTCACAAGAGATCAATTGGCTAGGAAATTGGTTGCATTTGAAATGACAGAGTTTGGAGATGACCCCCCCAAGACTGAATCTGCATTCAAAGCCAGTGCCTCTGTTAAAGGTAAACAAAGGCTTGATCTGGGAGAGAATTCTTCAAGGAAATTGTCATGGTATGAAAAAGCAAGAAAAGATTTGGAAGAAGAAGAAGTAGAAACTGCTCAACTTGAAGCCCTTATTGCAAAGACGTTGCCAAGAGGATTCGGTAAGTATGAAGGAAAATTACCTTTAAAGTGTTTTAACTGCAATAAGATTGGTCATTTTGCCTCAAGGTGTCCGGAAAGATTTTCAAAGCAAAATCCTAACAAGCCAAGGTTCCAAAAGAACTGTTACTATGTACATGAAGATGATGATAATGAAGGTGTAATAGATGATGAATCAGAAATAGGAAACAAATCCAAAAATGAATGGGTGTTCATTGCCATCAAGGAAGAAAATCCAATATCCTTTGTATCTATCAATCTTAAGACTGTGGAAAGAGCTCTGGCTGCCCAAATTAAAGAAAAGGATGATTGGGTCATTGACAGTGGATGCTCTCACCATATGACAGGTGACAAAAATAAGTTTGTAGATTTGGAAAGGTATGAAGGAGTGGTAAAGTTTGGTGACAATTCTGCTGGTAGAATCAGAGGAAGAGGAACTATTTCTTTTGATGGAAGAAACAAAACTGGTAATGTACTGTATGTTGAAGGTTTGAAGCACAATCTTCTCAGTGTTGGACAGTTGGTGGACAAAAGCTATGATCTCTGATTCAAGGATGGAAAATGCAAAATCTTTGAAAGTTCTAGAACAGAGATTGCATCCGGTACTCAAACTAAAGGTAATATCTTCCATTTGGTTGGTACTGGTAAAAGCTGCTTATTTGTTCAAGTTGATCAGAGTTGGTTATGGCATAGAAGGATGTGTCATGTGAATTTTGATAATATCATCAAGATAAGCAATACTCAGGCTGTAAGAGATCTTCCAACATTAGTGAAACCTACTAACAGCTTGTGCAAGGAATGTCAGTTGGGTAAGCTGAGCAGAGTCACATTCAAAAGCAAGGAATTGTCTTCTACCAGATTATTGGACTTAACCAGAAGTATTCAAGGTGATAGATAATTCATGCTACTAATTGATGACTATTCCCAGATGATGTGGGTAACCTTTGTAAAGGTGAAATCAGAAGCTCTTGAAAAATTCAAAATATTCAAGGCTATGGTAGAGAATAAAACAAGATTAAAGTTGAAATGTCTGAGGTCAGATAGAGGTGGAGAATTCACATTCAGTGAGTTCATAGAGTTCTATGAGAAACATGGAATCAAGAGATAGTTGTCTGCTCCTAGGACTTCACAGCAGAATGGAGTAGTGGAGAGAAAGAACCAGGCCATCCAGGAAGCATCTAGGACCATGATGATGGAAGAAAATGTTCCTCAGATCTATTGGAGAGAAGTTGTCAGCATTGCAGTCTATACTCTCAATTGAGTTCAAATCAGAAGCAATACCGGTAAGACCCCTTATGAACTCTAGTTTGGCATTATTCCTACTGTAAGATATTTCAGAGTCTTTGGTAGCAAATGTTACATCAAAAGAGATGAAGATCTAGGCAAGTTTGATGCTATAAGTGATGAAGGAATATTCTTGGGTTACTCTACTCAAAGCAAAGCATACCGGTGTTATAACAAGAGACTGAGAAAGATGATAGAAAGTACAAATGTGAAGGTTGATGAGGGAATAGAGAAACCCTCAAGGTTTTATGAATATGATGAAGATGATCAGAATGGTGTTCTAGTTCAAGGAGTTCAATCCTCTTCTAAAAGTCAGATTCAAACTGATCTGGTAAATCAGGAAGAAGAGATAGGTCTGAATGAGCCTGATCAAGAAGCAGAAGCGCAAGAAACTCCCAAAGTTCTAAGGTATGTAAGACTGAACCACTCTGAAGATTATATCATAGGTGACAAAAGCAAAGGTGTGCAAACTAGAAGGAAAATTGCTCAAAATTCAGATGAATATTGTCTGATTTCAAAGATTGAACCTAAGACAATAAATGAATCCTACAATGATGAAAACTGGACCAAAGCAATGGAGGAAGAGTTGATGCAAATTAAGAAAAATCACACTTGGGATTTTGTTCCCAGACCTAGAAACAAGAATGTGATTGGAACCAAATGGGTCTTCTGGAACAAACTAAATGAAGTTGGTGAAGTAATCAGAAATAAATCTAGATTGGTCTGCAAGGGCTACTCTCAAATAGAAGGAATTGATTTTGAAGAAACTTTTGCTCTGGTGGCAAGAATTGAAGCAGTCAGATTATCTCTTGCATTTGTTACCTTCAAGGATTTCAAGGTGTATCAGATGGATGTCAAGTTTGCTTTCTTGAATGGTGACTTAGAAGAAGAAGTGTACATTGAACAACCAGATGGATTTCAATTATCTGAGCATGATGATATGGTCTGCAAGTTGAAGAAGGCATTGTATGGACTAAAGCAAGCCCCAAGAGCTTGGTATGAAAGATTGGACAAACATCTTTTGAAGATTGGTTTCAACAAAGGTACTGCTGATAGTAACTTATATTTCAAAATTGATCATGAAAACATCTTGATTGTTGAAGTATTTGTTGATGATATTATCTTTGGAGGAAGAGACAGTATGTGTAAAACTTTTGCAAATCAAATGAAAAGTGAGTTTGAGATGTCAATGCTTGGTGAAATGAATTTCTTCTTGGGTTTGCAAATTACTCAAACAAAGAAAGGAATCTTTATTTCTCATACCAAATATGTGAAAGAATTGTTGAGGAAATTTGGAATGGAAGATTCAAAGCCAATGAATACTCCCATGGCAACCAGATGTAAGTTGATCAAAGATGATGACTCTCCTAAGGCAGACTAGACAAAGTACAGATCAATGATTGGAGGATTGTTGTATCTCACTCAAACTAGACCAGATATAATGCAGGCTATTGGTCTTGTTGTGAGATTCTAGGCTGATCCCAGAGAATGTCTTGTCATGGCAATTAAAAGGATCTTTAGATATCTAAAAGGGATGGTTGAGTATGGTCTGTGCTATCCTAGAGATCATGATTTCTCTCTTCATGCATATACAGATGCTGATTGGGCAGGAGATGTGGATGAACGGAAGATTACCAGTGGTGGAGCTTTCTTTGTGGGGAAGAGATTGGTTTCTTGGCTAAGCAAGAAACAAGAGGCAATAGCCCTGTCTATAACTGAAGCAGAATACATAGCAGCAACAGGTAGTTGCACTCAAGTTTTGTGGATGAAGCAGATGCTAAGAGATACTAAAGTAGAGTATAAGGAGCCTGTTGACTTTTTCCCAGACTGGATGCTTATTCCCAGATTTCCCTACAAGGTAGCCATCAGTGATCAATAGGATCTCTGGGCCAGGGGGCCAACAGTGTAGGAGATAGACTCTATATTTTATCTCCTCTTCTTCTTCAGGCTCTGCAAGACCTAGGGGGGTATTCCCTACTCAACATCCATGAGGATATGCATACAAGGCTGGGATGCTGACAGAAAGCAGATAGTCCTCTTGTAAGTAGACCAAAACTGAAAGATAAGAGCAAAGGGGCTAGCTTTGGGCCTATTAGCAGTTGTAGACAGAGGACTGAGGTTCCTAAAACTAACTCTAAAGTCCTAATGGTTGTTTTAGATTTTGATTTGGAGTTTAAGTGTGGATGCAAAGCTGGACATGGTTATAACACAAGAACAAAGCATGATTGGTGCCTATCCAGGGCCTGGAGTCAGTAGACATACACCTGTGAATGATCAGCATAAACAGCTAAAACTGGATTTCAAGGGGATATATGTGATACCTGCCTTACAGGTACCTCCCAATACAAAGTGTTAGGTTATCTCTACTTATGGTATCCCTACTGCAGTATACCCCTCCCAATGTTCAACCTGAAAACAGTTTAATCTACCCCTTGAGCAGAAGTTAAAAGATCAGACATTCAACATAGGAATTCTATGCTCTAGAATCTAAACATTACTCAAATATCCAGATTCAGAAGAAGAATACATGCAATACTGGAGACAGAATTAACATAACACATGCCAAGATAGCATTTCTCATATGAGTTTAATCATGAAATCAGTGGGTTCATGCCAAAAACATACAACAAGAGATACATAAACTCACAGGTAAGCTGTACAGAGCAACCAGATCAGCTTGTCATGCATTACAGAGCCAAAAATCTTCAACTTTCAACAACCTACAAATGAGCAACACAACCTGCTTATAACAGCCAGGTAGGTACTCAGCAATTAATTACATGGTTGACCAAAAATCCCGCCAGATACACAGTATCGGATAGATGGCGCTCAAACACTACCAGATTGGCGCCCAAACTTGAATGCAGCAGGTAGGGGAGGAGACAGGAAGATTTCTCGAGCCCTGCGCCACTGTCCGCTGATGTACACCTTCAGTCGGGTACCAGATCCGCCCACGCCATCGCCCATACCTCTGCAACAATCGCCATTGATGGCGCACCAACCCGCGGCCTCGGGAAGAACATTAGTTCTGCATCGCAACCATTTCCCGCCGAGATTCATCATCATGATATTTCGAATATGCAGGATAACATTATCCCACATGCACCCCGCGATGACCTCTTTAACACTTTATATACTAGGTCATGAGCATATATGATGTCGGTGCTTTTGCTCCTGACGACACTAGTATAAGACTTCATCATCATCATCCTCCAGCAGCATGATATCCTGTTGCTTGAAAAATCACCCTGACGTCATCATCATATTGCAATACAACTGCATGATATTCGCCTTCACCCGCACAACCGGATCCATCGGAGGAACATCCTCCTGCTGAGCTTATACCAAAAGTCTGGCCGATGAACATCCTGATGACATCATCATCATATCCTGCTGACGTCATCATCATATCTGCCTACTGCGCACCTCCTCATATCTGGATGACGTCATCATCATGTTTGCAAATATCGGGAGATCTCCTCAAGATGATTAGTGTTAGAAATATGACCCCCCCCGGACCTTGATGACGTCATCATCATATCGACATCAGGATGATATTCGGAAGACAACCGGATATTTGGAAATATCATCCTGATGCACGAAAATCATGTTGCACTGTAGCTCCACTATAAGATCGGGGCGATAACTGAATATGATGATGCTTGAAAAGATCACCCCCACTGGATAATGCACGAAGCCGGCAGGCGGATATCTCCTTGATATCAGCATCATCATGATGCTGGAACAAACACACTCGAGTGATATGAAAATATCACCCCCTCCTTCGAAAATATCATGATGCAGATAGGCAGAAAGAAAGATATCACCCTGATATAAGGATGACGTCAGCATCATCAGGATGACAAAACAATCGAACAAGAAGTGATACAACATCATCAGGATGATATTGACTAAGATCATCCTGACGTTCAAAATATGATGACCCCAGTGAATATCGGGTCGCACTTAGAACTCTTCAACAACATCATCAGGATGATCATAACCAAGATCACCCGATGACAAAAATATCACCCCGGCGAGATATCATGATGCAGATAATATGATGACCCCCGCAAGCAACACGGTGATAAAAGGAAATATGATGATGATGACGACGACCCTTAGGAAAAAACAAGTCAGGTCGAACAACTTAGAGAATAACCCTTTCAGAATAACGGGGCAACATCATCATCATGTTTGGGCAAGGTGATAAGTGCAAGATCACCGGATACTTTGAAAAATCACCCTCGCAAGCAGATCAGGGCGCACTGTAGCTCATCAGCAGGATCAGGATAAAAACCAAACATCACCCGATAACTGAATATGATGATGACGATGAAAAACCAGTCGACGAAGAACATGATGATGCAGAACATCATCGAAGACAAGATGATGATGATGACCTCCTCCTTAGGAAAATATGATGCTGCAGCTGAAAAATGCTGAGGAGGTCCAACACTTAGAAAAAATGGGCAAGAAGATAAAGGGTTCAAATGAAGAAACCCCCTGATCATGACAAATCAACCCTAGGTCAAAATGAGTGCTAACAGAGCCTATCACAATCTTCTATGATAATTCAAGTGCAATAAATATTTCTAAGAATCTGGTGTTGCATTCTAAGACTAAGCATATATCTATCAAGTTTCACTTTCTGAGAGAGCAAGTGAATAAGGATGAAGTCAGACTAGAGTTTGTGTCCTCCAAGGATCAGATTGCAGATATCTTTACTAAACCTCTTCCCAAGGACTCTTTTGAGTATCTCAAGGAGAAGTTAGGGGTTATTGCCCCTCCAATAATGAACTAGGATGCACCGATGTGCATCAGTCTAGTAGATATCACAGTCATATCTTGTGATCTGGATTGATGATGGGGAGCTGCTACTCAGGGGGAGCAGCAGGTATGATTCTAAAGTATTGGAGTTGCAAGTATTAGCCCTTTGCCATTGATGTCAAAGGGGGAGAGAAGACATATAAAAAACAAGTGGTTGATGATCAAAGGGGGAGCAGTAAAGGAAGAGAAGACATGTGAATAGTTGTTGTTGATAGGGGGAGTTGTGACAGTAAGGAGAAGTTCTTGTCTTGATGGTTTTTCGCATCATATGTTGCCATCAATGACAAAGGGGGAGATTGTTGCAAGTATGGGTATAACCAGTGTTGTCATTGATGTCAACATACTCATGTTGCATTAATGAGAAGGATTGCATGAGCTGTGTGCTGAGGATATTGAGAAAATTAGTCTCAATCAGGAATAGTGAAGAACAATGATGACAACAAGGTAAAAGTCCAAGATAGGTTGAGGATCAGAGGATACGGTTTAAAGGTTTTATAGATATAAGTCTTTAGATGCTCTAGTCAAGTTTTTAGAGGTCTGCATGAAGATCTGAAGAAGTTATGGTCGCTCAAGTAGAACTAGTTCCGGCAGGTGTTCAGAGGTGACAGAGTGACACAGATAGGTCCGATGAGATCTGGAAATGCATTATCTCATTCTGTGGATTTGAGGAAGTGTTGAGGACGTCCTTATGAAGTGTCAAGTAGATTGGTTTGTGACTTCAAGGTCTAGAAGAATCTATTCCTTTGTGACAGTGATGACAGACTGTGTTCTTGAGGCTCCAGATGAAGGAGAGAAGGATTCTAGTAAGCAGATGAAGTGTGGATGTTGTTGGTGATTCAGGAAAGCTTTTGGTGATCTATGGATCGATTCCAGTCCATGTCAGTGGTCCGCATTGAAGTTAAAGTTTGTATTTGAAGAATAACCACCGGATGTTGGTGTTCTTCCTAATACTGGCCGACCAGATGTATTACACATCTTGTGGATGTTCTTGTAGGTGTTTGCCAACTTAGATGATTATTCCTAAGTCAATGTCTTGTATAAATAAGGGATTGTGAAGTCATTCCAAAGTGTGTCTTGTGGTGATGAGTGTGTAGTAGCGAAGAGGAGTGCGAAAGGCAAAGCAGAAGTATTGGGCTTAATAGAACTGATTCAAGCATGGTGAAGATGCTATTCTCTAGTTCATGTATGTGATACTTATTTCTTTGTAGACAGTGTGTCTCTTGTAGGCAGTGAGCCTCTTGTGAGCAGTGTGCTCGGGCAGTGAGCCCTAATTGGCATGTGCCATTTTGTTCTTTCTATTCTTCTAATAGAGAATACATTCTTGGGTTAATCACCCCATGGTTTTTCCCTTAACCAAGTTTTCCACGTCAAAATCTTGGTGTCTTATGTGTTGATGAGTTTATGCTTTTGATTTGAATGCATTATGTTTCATGTTTAATATACTATTAATCACCAAGAAAATTTAAGTGTGTAAATTGGAGAAAGTTTCGCACAACTAATTCACCCCCCTCTTAGTTGTGTGCTCTAAGTCTAACACTTTTTTTATCTGATTTTCTTTATTTATGGTAAGAAGACAAAACAAACACAAAGAATGTTTTTATGGTTTTTAATTTTTTTGTGATTTTTTGACTCTTTTTGGACTAAAAAGCAAGTACAATCCTAGGCTTCAAATGGATTACAGAGGTTTTTGGCCACTAAAACAAAGGTGTTTAATGAAGGCAACTGTTCGAGTGGTTATACATGTGGCAACACTACTCTCCATTATGGAGTCTCCTAGCTTGCAAGGCTTGTGCCTTGGAGGGTTTTGGGGGAGGTTGGCTGTTGGTATAACACAACTGCACTCGTTGTTTGAAGCTTTCATTCCAAACACAATTTATTTATAGTGGATTGGTAGGGCTTGGTGTTTACCCTATTACCACTTAGGGTCGTTCCTACTTGGATGAACAATATCCAAGAGCAGGCCCCTCTAAAGGAAAAACACATGTGAGAATGATATGTCTGGCATTTTGGTCACCTAAGATAGGGGAGAGCATAGGCCTGGTATCATTCCCAAAACATGGAAGATAGTGGTTCTTTTTCCCCTAGTTAAAAAGAAAAGACTAAATGAGCTATCTACTTGGGCACACACGCAATTGTAGTTATCAATTGTCCCTTATAAAATTGAAGTATTTGGCATTCATGTCTATTGTCCTTTAGAAAATTGAAGTGTTTTTTGCATTCATGTCCATTGTCCCTTAAAAAAATAATATGTTCCTAAGACTTAGATTGCAAAAAGATGTTTTGTCCATTAAGAAATAAATATGTTCCAAAGACTTAAATTGCAAAAAGATGTTTTGTCCCTTAAGAAAGCAATATGTTCCAAAGATTTAGATTGCAAATATGATTTGTTCAATTGTCCCTTAAGAAAGTGATTTGTTCCTAAGACTTAGTGTGATAGGTTTTTAATTCTTCAACACTCATCCTGCATGAACATGTTAGGAAAACCTATTTTCTTTGTTTGAGTAATAAGAGGCTACAAAAATTTGATTAGTTCCACCAAAAACTCAATAGTTAGCATAAAATCAATTGAATCAAAAGCGCTTAACTTGTTAGGTGAAAAATGAGCAATCTGGAAAAAATCTGATAATAATGATTTGGTACACCAAATTAGATATTATGATCATTTTTTGTATAAAATTTTATGCAATTTCAAAAAAAAAAATTTGTAAAAATTGAATAAATTTTGTACAAGTTATGACCGTTTGAAGTTTCGCAAATAAGGGTTGACTTTGACTGAGTGTACCTAACAAATATGATAAAATTACCTCAAAATTCTTTCACCATAGAAAAATTGAGAGAACCAGCGTTCTAATGCCACTGGTTTCATGAAAATTTGACTCCTTATGCAAAAGATATGCCTGATTTCATGAAATTGCTTAAAATATGCCCCAAAAAAAGAAGCATGGGCTAAAAATAGGGACATGGATTGGGATCTTTTTTTCTCAAAATCCATGCACTTCTTGCAAGAAATAATAGATACCCAGATAAGATTTTGACATTTTCAACAAAACCTAGAAATCGTTTGAGCTAAAGTTACAAAGTTATGCCTAATTTCATGAAATTGCTAAAAATACGGACATAGATTTGTGATCTATTTTTCTTGAAATCAGTGCCCTTTTTATAAAAAATAAGA
The DNA here is from genome assembly GCA_027924645.1 of Cunninghamia lanceolata. Classification (NCBI taxonomy): domain Eukaryota; kingdom Viridiplantae; phylum Streptophyta; class Pinopsida; order Cupressales; family Cupressaceae; genus Cunninghamia; species Cunninghamia lanceolata. The sequence continues at coordinate 2,255,690 of BSBN01001053.1, read as the reverse complement.
GATACCCAGATAAGATTTTAATGTTTTCGACAAAACCCAGAAACCTTTTGAGCTAAGATTACACATTTTAAATTCTCAACGCCTGTTCCCTCAATCCTCCTATGTACGAAACCTCAGCACAAAAAAACTTAATTTTTAGATTAAATCAGGGCAAGGCCCCATTGTGGGTGCCAAAAATGTTGAGGGAAAATTGGATTCAAATGAATAATCAATATATAAATATCAATGATACCCAAAACTCAATGAAATACAGAAACAAAGAGATTAATCAAACAAAAGAACTTTAAAAAACCTTTGCAAACCTCAAAACTTCATAGCTTCCATTGGTTGCCTATCTTAATCAATCTTGCATGTATGAATAAAGCCCTCAGAGAGTGCACTTCCTTGCTATGATTTCAAGATTGTCAATAGAGAACGAATATGATAGTTTCGCCATGAAGATGAGCTTCACAACAATAATAGTAGTGCATAGTAACGAGTGTGATCACAAGCAATGAAAGAATTGGTGCTAAAGGCATGCTGTAATTTCTACAGAGTAAGTTTACTTAAAGCCTGGATGAATGAAATGGAAGAATTGGGTTCAATTTATAAACTTAAGAGAGAGAAGATCAACGGTATAGAAAGAATGAGAAGATCAATAGTATAGAAAGGTTGAGGAATGTGCACGAATAAGAAGAAGACATGTGTCTTGCTATATTTTGCATGAGAGGAATTAAAGAAATAGAAGAATGAGTTAACTGAACAGATAAAACCAATTAAAAGAATAGATCAATCAGTTAAGAGAATAGAACTAGAGAATATAAATTGTATGAAGACGAGAAGATATTTTAGCTCAATTAAATATTTAGAATATTCAATTGCATGTGCACAAGGATTGAATTATATTTAGATATAACTCAATTTAGAAGAAATGGACAATTTAAATAAATATTTGATTTATTTAAATTTAAAGAAGATATTATTGGAAGAAATAATTAAATAATTGGTATTATTTAATTTAGAAGATTTTAGGAGAATAAATAAAATATTTGATTATATTTTATTTTTAGAGATTGAGAGGATTTAAATCAATTTGATTTTATTTATTTAAATTTGGAAGAATAATTTGACTTAATTAAATAATTAAGAATTATTTAATTGTTTTAAAGAATTTAATTAAATAAAAGTTTTTATTTAATTTTGACTTTTGAAGAGGTAATTAAATATTTTGATATTTAATTAATTTAGAGGAATATGAATCAAATAAATAAATTGATTTATTTATTTATTGATAGAAAAATAAGTATGGAATAAATATTAAGAATATTTATTTAGACCAAGTCGTGTCATTTTTAGGCATATACAAGATTAACAAGATTGTTCTAATTATGATTAATAAGAGATTAATTACTTAAAATCATCATTTTTGATTGAGGGACTAATGTGCACTAAATTAATGAAAATATGTAGAATTTATCTCTTTTTGAATCAACAAGTGCAGATGTTCGAGCAAAGACAATTTTGGTCATCTCCGGTGGTGGTCTTAATAATCTCCAGAGCTGACAGATGGATCCCACACCAGTGTCAAATATTTTCTGATATGATTGGAGAGATTTTTGAGATAAAGGTGGAGAATCATATTCGGAGTTGGACTAAAGTCAAAAGCATATCTTTAGAGCTAAATAGAAGGAAGTAAAACATATCTCCAGAGTTGAATAGAAGGTCATAAAGCATATCTCTAGAGCTGTAGATAGAAGTACACACCTTCGGAGTCTCCTCAACATAGATGTAGATTTTCAGTACGCTGTCAGTCAACACTTCCAGTAGTAATTGGGGTATTCCAGATATTACTCAATCAGCACCTAAGTAATCGAATGGAGACCATAGTTAACTGTTGGAAGTTTATCTTTCTTTTGATTTTGCATGAGTTCTTGATAAACTGATTTAAGTACCTATATTTCAGGGCCTTGTTGCCCAGTTGTATTTGAAACTAAGACTCAAGTTTAGTATGACTGTTGTTCCACTAAACCTATTTTAATTTCCATGAATGTTTACTCTGTAGTTAAATAGTTAGTAGAATAAGAGATTGGTATTATCTCATAGATGAACTAGTAGTTAAGGTAAGTAATATATCATCATTAGATTAGATATAAACTTACAAAGGTAGCAGTAGAATGGGGAGTGAATTATTGTTATTGTAATCTCATTTTGATATAGACATTCTCTGAATACAAAAGCTGATGGAATTGGACTAAAAGCAAATTGTGACATTACTTTCTTCTGTCGATTCTTTACTTTAGTCTTCAGCCCTAAGGGTGTGGAGTAAGGGTTCACTCTCACCACCAAGGCAGAAGGCTAGTATTGTTGTTTTGTTGTTTCAGATTCTATTTAAGGAGATAGTTACTGTTTTCATAGATAAATGCATGTTTCAGTTGAAAGGAATAGTATAGATTTCCTTTAGCAATTCATTGTTCAGTTTCATTTGTAATATTCTTGGAATTCATTTTCATAGCAGACAGATCAGTAATATTAGTTTCTTTAATCAGTAAAGATCATTAGACTTAGTTAAATAAACTAGCAACTATAGGATTCCTAATTGCAAACAGCCATGGACACAGCCCTGAATTTGACAAATGAAATATGACTAAATGCCAAGGACCAACAACCCTTGTCACTATGGTTGTAAGTTAGGTCAATATGTCTTCACAATTTCAACAAGTTACATGAGGGTTTCATGGAGGATTATTCACATGACAACCATAACAAGGGCTATTATTAGTCAAGATAATGTCATGATAAGGTCATCCAAATGGTGCCATAACAATAGGAAGCTTCAATAGGTAGAAGGAAATGTTTTGATGATAATGGAAAGGGTAGATGAAGAGGTATTTTGTTGTCTTATATAGTCATGAACAAGTCAAGAAGGGACTATCACAATCCAAAATAATCAAAGACTACCTAAGCCATTAGGACACTCATATACAAAGGTCTCCCAAGTTGTCAAATTCCTAAGTGAGGACTATATGAGAATGGTACAACATAATTAAAGGCCCTAAAACCCTTAAGGAATCTACATATGTAGTGAGAGAGATTATTACAATCCAAGATGGTCAAAGAGTACCCTTGACTTCTTTAGGATAGCTATACCTAGAACTGTCATAATAATCATTAAACTAATCTTTGTAATTTAAGGTATTGAAAGGTATATAGTCGATCAAGGTAACCACCAACATGTAGTAACAAAGGACAATTAGGAAATTTTGAAATATTATTGTGTAATGCATACAAATCATCATGAATAGGTGCATAAGCAATGTCCTAGCCCAAGACACTAAAGAGGTCTCCACATCCTCCAACCTTCTCCAAGAGAATTCATATTATGAAACATACATGGAGAAGTTATCAAAAGGACACCTTACAATTATGTCTCAATGATCAATAGAGACAAGTAGGATTATCATAATAGGGGGCATATGATAGTCTAATATTCAAGCCATTGCATGGTTCTATTGAATGAATCATTATGCATATTAAGGAATAAATCTTTTTATATCATCCTAGAACAAAAATTAAGAGTCTTGGAATCAATTTTGGCTCCATTGATCATGAATATGAGTATGACAAACAATTGTTCAGTAAAATTATTTAATGAAGTATTTAATATTGTTTTTCTCTTGTATAGGTGAAATGAAGGCATGAAGGGCTGAAACAAGGTGGAAATATGATGAATTTGGAGTCTCTTTGACTGAACTAACTGATATACCTACACATGCATGGATACAATGGTCAGTGATGATAGAAAAATATGTTAAAACTAAAAATAGATGATCACATGGATCTTTTACGTGATTTCTTAGCCTTATATGTTACTGTTGCACCATTTTCAAGGTCCTGGTTGGCTGGATCAGTAAGAGGAAACCATGGAAAGGCCTTGAAAATATTTGAGTGATGGAAGAAATAGAATCCTTTTGGGAAAATGGGTGTATCCTTTTGGTAGAATGGAGTGTTTGTTACAAAATTGAATTTTTAATCAAGTTTCCATCCTAAAACCTTTCTGCCCTAGACTTGTACACCAATAGTTGCTATGGTAGCAATTGCAAGATGCTTGGTGAAGAACTTGCTATTGCATCATGAGCTAAGTGAGATTCTAGAGCATGTATGGTAGTGCAAGGGCACATGTGGCAGTGTTGGAGTGCATGTAATGACAATTGAGAACATGTATATATTTTCTAGAGAATTTTTTGAGGTATTAAAGTGATAAGAAGCAATTTCTTGAGTTTGTCTTTGTTATCGCAAGCCATAGTTTGATTTTGGTTGCAATGTATGAAGACATACATACACAGTTCATGTGTTTTGGTAAACAACTTTTGACTAAGTATGAAAACATATTTAAAGAACCTATATATCTTAGAACATAAAGAACATAAAGAACATAAGAACATATATAAGCAAATTAAAATGGACATAACTTGAACATACCTTAGAATTCGATATTGGAGTTAACCAATTCTCCAAAATATGGCTTCAAAATCCTCAAATTCTTCTTTTCGCAAGTTTGATTATGAATTCTATATAACTCCAGAATAGGATTAGTGAAATTTATGGAAAAACAAACATATATCATCAAATTCAATGTATATATCAATGATAATTAGCTTTGAAACAATATCACACATGAAATATGAAACTTTCAGTTTAAATAATCAAATTTTCTCCAAAAACATGTAAAATCAGTTCTTCTACATTGAAAAAACAAAAAAGGTGGTGGATTGATCTAAAAATGATTCTCAATATGTCAAACAACATGAAAAGCATTTTCTTGTCTGATATACTGCATGAAAAGTAGGAATAATAGTCATGTGGGGTCTGAATCACGGATCCCACATGCTTTTTTACCATTTTTCATGCTTCCCATAATGCTAACGCGTTATAACACACTCGCATTCTAGGAAGCATGAAAACATAAAGCTTCATGCATGCAAAAATCATAACCTTCTCAATGTTGGTGCCAAAATCATGGTCTAGGATGTCATGCTCTCACATAAAATATATTGTAACTATGCATGTAGTGCATCAAATAGGTAATCAAGTGATGGTCCAAGAGTATCCGTAGACTCAAATATCCATGTGGTTCATGAAATAGAACTTTTCTATACTAGGAGGGACACATGTAACCTTGTATCTACATGGGACAGTCTCTCTCTCTCTATCTTTATTTATCTATCCTCCCTCTCTACAACTCTATCTGCTTCTCTTTCTCTATATCTCTCTCCCTATCTCTGTCGACCCCTTGGAATGTGAGGGAGAGAGATATAGGGATAGAGAGTGTTGGTTTTTCTTCTGAATCAGCATTAGGGTTTGCCACTTCTAATGCACAGGCAGATTCAGCCAACTAAATACAGGAGGTTGCGTGAGCTGCCTCCCCTTCACTTCTGGTTCTGCCGCACCAAGGGGGGTATCCCTATAACTCAAGATGTAACCTTGAATAGCTCAAAGATAGAAAGATTTAACTTGACAACAACAGGCAGAATACTCTCATGCATGGACCAAGATCTGTATGATAGATCACAAGGTGGGCAACGTTCTTGGACATATATGTCTAGTTAGGTATGAGAGCATGCAGGGGGTTCCTAATCCTACTCCTTCAACTAACAGGTGGAAGTATGAAATGGTTTAGTTTGAATTTTGGATGCAAAGCTGGACATGGTGTATAACCTCAACACAGAGTTAGATTGGTGCTTATCCAGGGCTTGGAGTCGGTAGACATACACCTGTGAATGATCAGCATGAATAGCTAAAACTGGATTTCAGGGGGATACACATGATATCTGCCTTACAGATATCTCCCAATAAAGAGTGTTAAGCTGTCTATACTTATGGCATCCCTATTGCAGTAAGAAAGATACATGCAAAACTAGAGACAGAATCAGCATAACACATGCAAACACAACATTATTCATATAAGATTAACCATGAAATCAGTGGATTCATGCCAAATCATACAACAGGAGATACATAAACTCACAAGTTTTGCTGCACAGAGCAACCAAAACCAGTTGTATCTTATTACAGAGCCAAAATGTCCAGTTTTCAACAACCAAAAAAGAGTAACACTTCCTGCTTATAACAGCCAGGTAGTGTACCACAGCGATTAATTACATGGTTGACCAAAAATCCCGCTAGATACACAGTATCAAAAAAATGGCGCTCAACGCACTACCAGATTGGCGCCCAAACATGAATGCAGTAGGTAGGGGAGGAGACAGGAAGAAACCTCGAGCCCTGCGCCACTGTCCGCTGATGTACACCTTCAATCGGGTACCAGATCCGCCCATACCTCTGCAACCTTCGCCATTAATGGCGCACCAACCCGCGGCCTTGGGAAAACGTCAATTCTGCATCGCAACCATTCCCCGCCAAGATTCATCATCATGATATTTCAAATATGTAGGATATCAATTATCCCACATGCACCCCGCGGCGACCTTTTCGACACTTTATATACTAGGCCAGGAGCATATATAATGTCGGTGCTTTTGCTCCTGACGACACTAGTATAAGACTTCATCATCATCCTCCAACAGCATGATATCCTGTTGCTTGAAATATCACCCTGACGTCAGCATCATATTGCAATATAACCTGCATGATAATCGCCTTCATCGGCACAACCTGATCCATCAGAGGAACATCCTCCTGCTGAGCCTATACCAAAAGTCTGGCCGATGAACATCCTGATGACGTCACCGTCATATCCTACCGACGTCATCATCATATCTGCCTACTGCGCACCTCCTCATATCCGGATGACATCATCATCATATTTGCAAATATCGGGGGATCTCCACAAGATGATCAGTGTTAGAAATATGACCCCCCCGGAGCTTGATGATGTCATCATCATATCGACATCAGGATGATATTTGGAAGATAACCAGATATTTGGAAATATCATCCTGATGCACAAATATCAGGTTGCACTGTAGCTCCACTATAAGATCAGGGCGATAGATGAATATGATGATGCTTGAAAAGATCACCCCCCACTAGATAATGCATGAAGCCGGCAGACGGATATCTCCTTGATATCAGCATCATCATGACGCTGGAACAAACATACATCCGGGTGATATTCAAAAATGAAAATATCACCCCCTCCTTCAGAAATATCATGATGCAGATAGGCAGAGAAATAGATATCACCCCGACATAAGAATGACGTCAGCATCATCAGAATGATAAAACAACGAACATGAAGTGATACAACATCATCAGGATGATATTGACTAAGATCATCCTGACGTTCAAAATATGATGACCCCAGTGAATATCGGGTCATACTTAGAACTCTTCAACAACATCATCAGGATGATCACAACCAAGATCACCCGATGATAAAAATATCACCCCGGTGAAATATCATGCAGGCAGAAAATATGATGACCCTCGCAAGCAACACGGCGATAACTGGAAATATGATGATGATGATGACGACCCTTAAGAAAAAACAAGTCAGGTCGAACAACTCAGAGAATAACCCCCTCAGAAGATCGGGGTGACATCATCATCATAAAAGGGCAAGGTGATAATTGGAAGATCACCGGATACTTGAAAAATCACCCTCCGCAAGAAAATTAAGGCACATTGTAACTCATCAGCAGGATCAGAATGATATCCAAACATCACCCGATATTGAAATATGATGATCCTGATGAGAAACCGGTCGACAGAGAACATGATGATGCTGACCACCATCGAAGAAAATATGATGATGATGACCTCCTCCTCAGGAAAAAATGATGCTGCAGCTGAAAAATGCTGAGGAGGTCCAACACTTAGAACATTTTTTTGGATACTTAGGGAAAGTGCCTGCATGAAAATTGCTCAAAAATTGTCAGTCAATTTAGGCACTAACAGAGAGGTAGATATATTTAGATAGAGGTAGGATAGATAAATAAAGAGATAAAGGGAGAAATATGTAGATAGAAAGGGATGTATATAGAGAGGGAGGGAGACATAGAAAGGGGTAGGGAGAGACCTGGATAAATAGAGAGAGATAGAGAGACTGAGAGACATGGAGAGATAGAGAGGGACATGGACATGGATAGGGAGAGAGCCCAGGGACATCCAAAAAGATATGGAGAGATAGAGATAGAGTTAGAGAAAGGAAAAATATAGAAAGAGGGGCAAATAGAGAGATAGAGAGGGATAGGTGGAGATAGAGATGGGGTGAGAGAGAGAGAGAGGGGGATTGAGATAGACAAAAGGGTCTATAGAGGGAGAAAGATAGATAAAGAGGGAGATAGAGATACATATATATAGAGAGAGGGGAGATATAAAGAGATAGATCTAGCGATGGAGAGATAGATAGTGAAATATAGAGAGAGGTAGAGAGGGATATATTAAGAGATAGGGTTATGTGGAGAGGTAGAGATAGGGAACGAGATGGAGAGATGTGCAGAGACATAGGGAGAGAGATTTCAAGAGGTAGAGGGATGGGGAGAGAGATAGAGAGGAGGAGAGAGATAGAGAGGGAGGGAGAGAGAGGTAGAAATGAATAGATTAAGAGATAGAGATATGTCTAGAGATAGAGATAGGGAAAGAGATCAAGAGATACAACTTCTAGAGACATAGGGAGATAGATTTGAGGTAGAGGGATTGAGAGAGCGATAGAGAGGGGGAGTGAGATAGTGAGGGAGGGAGAGATAGAAAGGTAGATTTAGAGAGAGGGGATTGAAAGAGAGAGCAAGATAGGTAGATAGGGAGAGAGAGAGAGATAGAGTCAGGTATAGTTAGAGAGAGGGATAGAGGAGATAGAGATATCTCTCCCAGACTTGGTCTCCTCTATATCTCCTTATTCTCCTCTCTACCTAAACCATAATCCTAAACCTCTAAACCTTAACTCCTAACCCCTAACCCCTAAACCCTAAATAATGCCCCTAAACCCTAACCCCTAACCCCGAAACCCTAAAAATGAGAAACCCTAAACCCCTAAACTCCTAACCCCTAAACCATAAAACCTGGAAGCAACCCTAAACCTCTATCTCCCTATCTCTCTCAATCTCTATTGCTCCTCTCACTCTATCTCTCTCTAAACCCTAAACCCTAACCCCTAAACTTGAGCAACCCTAAACCCCTAAACCCTAAACTCGAGCAACCCTAAACCCCTAACCCCTAAACCACCAAACCCCTAAACCCTAAACCCTAAACTCAAGCATCCCTAAACCCCTAAAGCCTAAATAATTCCCCTAAATCCTAACCCTAAACCCTAAACCTTATTTACTTGAGAAACCCTAAACTCATGTAAACCTCAAATAATTCCCCTGACCCCTAAACCCTAAACTCGAGCAACTAGGCTAAACCCCTCAACATATAGTTCGATAGGGGATGATGGAGGATCAATGGGAAATGGATGTAGAATTATTCGATCTTGATTATCATTATCCCCATTGGGATGTGATTTGATAGGATCCAAGTTATTTATTTGATTATCTATGTTTTCTTGGGGACCAAGTGTCTCATCATGGGATATTGATGGATAATGAATAGGACTAGCATGATATGATGGATAGGGATAATGGGATGATGGATAGGAGTGATGTGGGTTACTTGCTCATGGATAAGATCTAGATCATAGATAATATCTTGATCACAGGGAGGATAAGCATGGATAGCGCAATATTAGATATGGATATGGTAAGTGGGGATGCATTGATATTCAATGGATTGGGGAGTAAGAGGTGGTGATGGGGGTTCACTAGGAGATGTTGGAGGAGCAATGATGGGATTTATGTAGATGGGTTGACCATGAGATGGTAAGGGACCTGAGATGGGATTAGATGGGATGTTTGGATTTTGATTAGGATGGGTGGTTGGTGTTTCCACATGCTTTGGACTAGGCCCTTAACATAGCTATTGGGTTTCTTAGATGGATGTGATGGATTCTTGGATGGGATCAATAATCTTTGGATGTTTGACAACATGAATACATGATGGGGTTTGACTTGGACTTATGGTAGGAGACTCTTCAATGAAATGGATAGGCATAGGAGTGGATGATGGTGTTGGAGTGGTAGACATGTTATTGGGAGGTTATTTGTTAGGCTCAAGGATAGGAATTTGAGTACATGATGTTCTTAGATTCCTTGATAATAGTCCTTGGGTCACATCCTTCATGGATTCATGGGTTGATGGACTAGGATATGCATATAGTTGATGGACAATGATGGAATATGTTGTGGGGTTAGGATTAGGATCGAGTGAATGGATATAGGAGGCCCAAATGGATTAGGATTGGGAGCGTTAGAGGGGGATGAAATTGGATTAGTGGATTTGGATGGGTCCATATCATTGCTTTTATTTTTGGATTTTGTAAAGAGTCTTTGGAGAAAATTTTTCAAGCATTAATGGATTGATGGATTAGAGCTTATAATGTTTGATGGTAGATTAGATGGTGAGTTATATGGTGGATGGATGATAAGGATTGATGGATTAGGAGATGGGTGGACTAATGCGTTAGGATTAGAAGGATTGGAGGGAAATTATAAAATAATTCCCCTTTAATCCTAACCCCTAAACCCTAAACTTGAGCAACGCTAGAAACTCATAAACCCTAAATTATTTACCCCTAAAGGTCTAAGCAACCCTAAACTCATAAACCCTAAATATACACCTAAACATGAGCAACCCTAAACCTCTCTATCTCTCCCTCTCTCCCAAAACCCCAAAACCCTAAATAATACCCCTAAAACCTAATCCCTAAACCCTAAATAATTCCACTAAACCCTAAACTTCAGCAACCCTAAACTCATAAACCCGACCAACCCTCTCTCTCCAAAACAAGAAAACTAGGACTCTCTCTCTCCTTATCACCCTATCTCTCCCCTCTCTCTCCCCTCTATATCCATCCTCTCTCCCTCTTCCTCCCTCTCCTCTCCCATGTTGACAAAGAATATGGAAACAAGAAAACTAGGACATGCAAAGAGGGACGAGGATATAAATTGGGATGATGAAATGGAAACAAGATAATTTATGAAATTTCTTGGATGGGATAAATTGTGAGAGGTAGAGAGGGGAGGGAAGTATAGAGTGAGAGAGAGGGTAGGAGGTAGAAACGGGAGGGAAGTAGAGAGTGGGAGAGGGTAGGAGGTAGACAGGGGAAGGACAAAGAGAGAGAGGGTGGGATGTAGACAAGGGAGGGAAGCAGAGACTAAGAGAGAGGATAGGAGGTAGATAGGGGAGGGAAGTAGAAAGTGAGAGAGAGGGTAGGAGGTAGAGAAGGGGGGAGAAGAGAGTGAGAGAAGGTAGGAGGTAGAAAGGCAAGGGAAGAAGAGACTCAAAAAGAAGGTAGGAGGTAAATATGGGAGGGAAGTAGAGAGTGAGGGAGAGGGGAGAAGGTAGAGAGGGGAGGGAAGAAGAGAGTGAGAGAGAAGGTAGGAGGTAGAGAGGGGAGGGAAGCAAAGACTCAGAGAGAGGGTAGGACATAGAGAGGGGAGGGAGGTACAGAGTGAGAGAGATGATAGGAAGTGCATCTGCCCTTGTAGACATGTATGTAAAGTGTGGAAGCATAGACAAGGCATGTCAATTGTATGACGTAACACCTCAAAGAAATGTTCTGTAATGGAATGCAATGATTGCAAGATATGAAAAAAATGGATTTGTTGAAAAGGATTTAGAAACTTTCAAGAAAATGCAATTGGAATGGGTCAGTGCAAGAAGTTGGGTCCACTTTTTGGCCAAAAAGTGGAAGTGTTTTCCCTGATTTTCAAAATTTGTCGCATTTGACCTTAAAATTTGAAGCACTTAGAAATGGAATCTTTAAAAAATTCACTAAATATAAAATGTAGTACTTGGAGTCTAGTTTCTAAATATGTAATTTTTTTCAATACCCAGATGATACAAATTAATTTTCAATAGGCATTTCTAAAAACCACTATTTAAAAGTCACTTTTTTTTTACCATACCATGCACGTGTACGGCCAACATAATTTGACCTAAATAAAATTATTTTTCAAAATTCTTTTGGGAAAACATGTGTAGTATAGTGAAGTTTGATGAGGATATTTTTTTATAATTTTTTTCTAAATAATTTTTTTTTAATTAATTTTTTATTAGGCCTAATTGGTACTTTTGAAAACCCCTTGTGTACGGCCAACATAATTTGAGCAAAAAAAATCATAAAATTAATTTTTTTTTTATTGTGTAAAGAATGATGTGTAGATTGATGACATATAATTTTTAAAAAAAAAAAATTTAAAAATTAAAAGTTATTAAAAAAATACAAACACCTGTCATTTCAAGTTTTTGGACTAGTTTGCTTATAAATTAAATAATAAATAGAAGAACATGTCCAATAACAAAAAAAATTATATATTTGAAAACTAGACAATGTCATCTGTAATGGGTTTTCATTTCGTAAAAAAATTCAGAAAAAAAAGCCCTCAGCCATACAGGTAAACTCAGTGTTTCTTCTTGTTTTGTACTTAGAAAAAAATTTGCAGGTCCAAAGCTCAAGGTCGGTCAACCATGCCTATCCCGAGCCTAAAACCCAAGCAAAGGTCAGGGAAAAAGTGGCAGAGATTTCTAATTTCAAATAATGGGTACCCGTTATAAAACGAGTACGCGTTACATAACGGGTACCCGTTATTTAAATAACGGGTACCCGTTAAATAACGGGTACCCGTTATACCCGTTATATAACGGGTACCCGTTTCTATTATACCCGTTATTTCCCATATTAGGGAAAAAAGTACTTTCCCTGTATCCCTGCAACTTGCAAGTCTGATACGTACGGCGCGACAGCGACAATTTCTACATTTTTTTACTTACAATTATTTTGTGGAATCTCTTAACAGGTCATATTCTATTCAGATTTTGAAAGGAGTCAATCATATGAATAATTCTGAAGTGAAATCAAGTGCATGAGCTATTTTCAAGAGGAATAAAGCAAGAGAGTTTTTGTTTTTACATCTACCTTTTACTTCAAAATCTATGGAACAAAGGATCTACATCTAATTCTACTTCAAAAGTTCAAATAAGGACATCAATTATGAAATTGGATTAAGTATCAATTGTTATTTTATCAAGAGGGCTTGGTAATCATGGGATCAAATCAACGTCAAAGAAAAAAAACAAAGGAGGGTAATGACACCTCAAGAAATTGAAGCAAATAGAGAGAAGGAAGCCAAAAGGCAAAGAGATAGAAGAGCAAGGATCCAAGAGATGAAGAATATTGAAACATCTAGTTCCATGAGTATTGAAGAGAAAGACATTCAAGAGAGTAAAAATGATGGGATGAATGTAGATGATGCAAATGCAGAAATGGTGAATTTGGAAGAAAATGTGTCTATAGAAACAAATGCATGTATGTCTTCAAACCCAACTTTCGAAGATATGGAAAATGTGACTATACAAACAAATCTAGGTATGTCTTCATAGCCAACTTTCAATGTTATGGAAAACAGGACTATAGAAACAAATCCAGGTGTGTCTTTGGAGCCAACTTTCAATGATATAGAACACACGACTATAGAAACAAATCCAGGTGTGTCTTTGGAGCCAACTTTCAATGATATGAAAAACACGACTATAGAAACAAATCCAGGTATGTCTTCAAACCCACCTATTGATGATATGAATGAGAATGATATCCCTTTTAGGAGTGAAAATGAAAATGTTTTATTTGAGATTGAAAGAAATGTCTTAGATAATCTTCCTGGTAAGATTTCTTGGAGGCAAATGAGAACTCATGCAAATAGATTATATAAAGATTTTTTTTATAGAAAAAGTCTTGGATTTCAATGTCAACTTATGATGCAATTGATGAAGATGTGGAAATTGCGAAAAGTAATGAAAAAGTTAGGCATATTTGTAAAACCTAAAAAAAAAGATGAATCAATGAAACAAGTTTTATCTAGTGTTGCTAATGCTATTGATTCTATTGGTAAAAAGAGTCGATCTAAAGATAGCAATGCAGCACAAAGAGCTATAACAATTGCTTTAGTCAATAAATCGTCTTCTAATAAAAGAATGATAAGTAAGACAAGTGAAATTCTAAAGATAAATCCTAAAACTTTGAGAAGAGCAACAAAGAGAAGAGAATCTATTGAAAAAGATCCAATTAACCAATGTTGGAGTTTTAGTGGTAGACTCCCAAGGTATGACATGAAATTAAATAGTGAAATCAAAATTTTAATTGAAAAATATTGGCATGCTAATACAATGGTATCATCTAATGTTAGAGATGTTTTAAAATTACGAGTGGGGTCTAAAATTCGTGATCCTCATCCAAAACATCTATTAGACATGACTCAAATTGAATTATATAAAAAATTCTTAGATGATTTAGTGTTAGAACCTTTTAATATTACCATAAGCCAAAGATCTTTTGAGAAATGTAAACCTTGGTATGTGAAAATTAATAAACAGCGAATCTCTTGTTGTTGTAAAACTCATGTGCAATTTCGTTATTATTATGATCTTTTTCGATATATACGTTCTACTTTGCATACTAATGAAATTATGCAGGAATGTGGTATTAATATGCCACCTCAAACAATTAAGGAGTTTGTAGCAGGTTTGTTTTGTGAAACATCTACTGGATACTTATTTTATTCAAAAGCATGTATTTCTGGACAATGCAATAGATGTGGCAACTTTTCATTGTTAGGAGAATGTATGCATGAAAATATTTCACATGAATTTGGACAACAATTAGTGGATGTGAAAAGATTCAAGAATGTTGAATATTCTTTAAAAGATGGAAAAATTGGAAAGCGTTGTGAGTTAGTCACTGAGAAAATTTGTGTGCATGCATTCATCAAAGATTTTAAGGATAATATTGTATCCAAATATGTCAAACACTCCCAATATGCTCGGTGGCTTGATGGACAATTCCGTTCATATAAAAACACCTTTCCAATTGGAACTATCCTATCAGTGGTTGACTTTACAGAAAACTATACTCTTGCTCCACAAGAGGAAATTCAATCTCAGTATTATAATTCAGTGCAGGTGGCCATATTTGTTCATATTGTATACAGACATGCAGATGATAGTACAAAAGATAATAGAAAAATTTTGAGGGAGTATCATTTCTATTTGAGTGATAACCGGTTACACTCTTCAGAGTTTGTGCAATATTGTTTCACAAAATTTTATGAAAGTTTAAAAGAAAGAGGAATCCAGATGACACAACATTTCATATGGTCAGATAATTGTATAGGGCAATTCAAAAATGCAAGAATGTTTTATTGGCTATGTAGGGCTCACAAAGAAATCAATATCCAACATATGTGGAGTTTTTTTGAAGTTGGACATGGTAAAGGAGAACATGATGGAGTTGGAGCATGTGTGAAAAGAGCTTTTGCTAGAGAGCAACTAAAATTTGAGGATACAGCCAAATTTAGAGATGCACGTGCAATTGTGGATTGGTGTAATGAAAAGTTATCTACGGGATCAAATCAGAACTCTACAATTCGACGATTCTTTTGGTTAGTTGAAGAAGAGAACATTCCTACTCGACTTGATTGTGAGACAATAACTAGATCAACAAAATGGCATTCATTTAAGAGTTCAAATGCAAGCACATGGACTATATGGACTAGGGAGCTTGCATGTTTTTGTCAATTTTGTATTACAGGTGATTGGGGAGCATGTGAAAATACAGAATGGGTTGAAGAATGGAAACAAAGATCCTTGACACCTACAGAAACACAAGATCAACTTGAAACAACAATTGAAGATGATAATCAAATGTTTGCATCAGATGACTATGATTGTGTTTCAGACCTTGTACAAGAAGGTACTTTTGTTTTCAATTTTTTTTATTGTCATTTTTTTGTACATCCTGTATATAATTAATTATATATGTATGCATCCACAAATTTATGTGATTTAGGTACATGTCACACTTTATTGAATTATGTAATTTTTTTTGTAGGACATGTCTATGCTGTTATTGCACCTGAGGGCAATGAAGAGGAAACTGAGTATTGGTTGGCTCGATGTGTTGAGACAAAACAAAAGTTGTTACATCCTAGAGTAGATGATGATAACATGGAGTATCCAACAGGTTCTGTGGTTGTTGTTGGCACTTGGCTACGAAAATATCTAATAAGAAGGAATGGTGTGCCTGCATTTGAAGATTATGAAACACATAAGAAGATCATACACTACTCACATTTGGTTGTGGCAACAAATATAAAACTAGTCAGATATCAAGGCAAACCTTCTAATAAACAGTTATGGACACTTTCGATGGAAGAACATGAGTCAATTATAGATGCATTACAAAAAAATGAGGATGCAGATGGTACAATGGAATAAATTTTCAGGTAAGTAAACAATACTCTTACATCCCCAAGTTAAATTCTTTCATTCTCATTTTAGCTTCTATATTATTCCCCTTGTCTTAAATTTTGTATCGACCCATGGAAATATATAGTTAATTTACTTGTACATTTGAACATTACTTTTTGCAGGTGTATCCTAGACAAGTAGTCAAATGTGCATGATTGTCAATAAAAGTTATCACCATACAAGTATGTGAGGTCAATTTTGTAGTCTTCAACTAAAAGTGAACGCAAATTAGGTAATTACATATATATATACTCAAATATTTATCATCCATCCTCTAAAGACACCCGCTTGTACATCCCCTTAATTCAGATGTCATCTTAGCTCCCCTTAAGCCATCCTCTTCCATCCCCTTAAGCCATCAAGTTTTATTTTATACTTTGTAAATTGACTAGTGTACATCTCTCCAAGTAAGCTATCCTCTTTTGTATTCCCTTAAGACATCCTCTTCTAGCTCCCCTTTGAATTAATCATCTTATACATCCCCTAAATCCATCTTCTTATGTATCCCCTTAAGACATCCTCTTAGCTCCCCTTAAGCCATCGTCAAGTTGTATCCTCTTTTTTGTTATTTAGTACATATTGCATTAATATTTTGTGTTTTTGGTACATATTCTTTCATTCTCATTTACATTCATTATTTCTTGCAGGTGTATCCTACAAGTAGATTTTTCCATGATTGCCACTACAAGATTTGATCATAATGTAAATTGTAGATCAATTTTGTAGTCATGTCAAACTAATGTTAGTCAAGAGGTTTTCACAGTAATTGATGATCAAGTATATTGTGTGGATAAGATTCAAATGAATTTCCTTAGATAGTTTCTTCTTTAAAAGAGTTCTAGTTTCTCTACAAGAATTGTTCATGCTACTTCTTGAATAATTTCAAATTGTGATAAATTTATTTGTATCTTATATTGTGTGGATAAGAAAATTGAATTTCTTTGTAGTTTCTTCTTTAAAAAAGTTAGTTTCACTACAAGAATTGAATACTACTTGAATAATTAAATCCAAATGTGATAAATTTTTTTATAGCTTATATTGTGTGGATAAGATTTAAATGAATTTCCTTAGATAGTTTCTTCTTTAAAAGATTTAGTTTCTCTAGAAGAATTGAATGCTACTTCTTGAATAATTTCAAATTGTGATAATTTTTTTTGTAGCTTATATTGTGTGGATACTTGATTTGAATTGAACCTTTTAGTTTCTTCTTGATTTGAATTGTTTGAGATTTGTGATGGAGGCTTGCAAAGAGCCATTCATGGTTGAACTTTGTTGAACATGCTTGGGCAGAGCTTAGAGACTTAATATAGGTATTGGTTGGTTGTTGCACAGAACTAGCTATGTGATTAGTATAGTGTTGGAGTCATTTAAAGTAGGTTGTATTAGACAGAGCCATACATGGTTGAAGTCCACAAAGAATGATGTCTTTTGGAGACAAAGCTTAGAAAAGTTGGTGGCATCTTGAAAGCAAAAGTGTTGATTGTATGTAGGTTGATACAGTTATTGAGAGTCCTTGATAGAGGTATAGATTGCAAATAGACCGGAGCCATGTTGTAAGTTTACAGTAAAGCTTGTGAAGCCGGTTGGTTGATAAAGATTCAAAGCGTTATGACTAACTAGATAGTTGATTATGGTTGGAAGAGAGGTTGCATGCAAAGTCAATTGGGATTGTTGCAATAAAATTTTGGACTACTATTTAAGTGGTGTTTGGAACCCATGCATGGAGCTCTCATCCTTCATTCTCCACCATTGCAAGAGGAGTTGTAGGATTATATATTATGAATTAGTGTCATTAGAAGCATTGCTCATTTTTTTGAGAATTTTATGCCTAGTTGAGAGTTTCTCCCAAGTTTGAATTCTTGTGTTGTATACTATTTATTTATGTGTGATGCAAGTTTAAATGTTCCACATTTGAGATGTTGTCTTAGTCTTTTAATACACATTTTAGATAGCCATTAGAGGTGGTTGATTGAAGGTAAAGGAAGTTGGAAGTATCTCATTTTTATATCCATATGTGATGTATCGAAGTGAGGCATCTAGCTACAGTCCCGAGTTTATGGATTAATTGTCATTTGTTCTATACAATGTGTAGAGGTCTAGAAATGTGTCAACTTTCATGGACTAGAGAATGCAAAGTGTCCAAAGGTTCTTTTGGTGGAGCTTGTAAGTGTGTTTGGGAATGGTGTGCACAATAGGGCCTATGACAAATGGAAATCTCTCTATGAGGAGTGGGACGTTCGATGCATTAGGGAGTGCCAAAGCTTCCTCAAGATGTTGATGTGGTTTGGTGTTTTGTTTGTTTTTTAGCTTTCTATTAGTTGTGTTGGAATTTTGTGCTTGCTATATGTATTGGGGTATTGATATATAGTTGCATATGGGTAGTTTAGAAACCTTTATGGGATGTTGTGCTTTCTACTGCTATGCCTAGTCTTGGGTTGTTAGCACACTCATTTATATATGTTTTCTAAACTATTTAGTAAGGATGGGTCCCCTAAGTAGAACACCTATATTATAATTCAAAAAAATTAAACCAAACAAATATGAAATCCACACTAGGAACTAGGTATGTTGAAGATGTAAAGTAATTTTGAATTGGGAAAATATTCATAGGAATCTCTTCTTTAATTCCTTTCCTTTATGAGAAACTATATGTGATTCAACTTCCAAAGGCCAAGGAAGTTTTGGCTATTATAATGGTTAAGTAAGAAAGATGATAACAAAGTCTCGGTTGCAAATTAATAAAATTTCAAGGACTATACAAATGATATATATCAAGAAGGTTTTGTAATCAAAGGATGACCACAATCATTTAAAGGAACATGTATCTCAATTGAGGCTAACTAGGTGAGTCTAACATCCTTATCATTTTATCGTGATTTTGTAGGTTTATCCTAGGTAAATTACCTTGTTATAAAGTGCCCTAAATTTATCTATTAGATAATTGTAACACCAAATTTATCCATTAGATAATTGTAACACCAAACTTAATTTAGGTTTGTGAGGCAGTTAATAGATTGTTCACTATGCATAATGATTGATACAATGGGAAAGGTGACAAACCTAAAATAGTCCAAAATTTGGGATGCATATTCACATTTAAGGAAGTCTCTGGACAATCATCATGTATTTCTGAAATGTGAATATGCATCCCAAATTTTGGACTATTTTAAAGAAATATGGTGCATTTAGGAACTTGGTGATTGTTGGGGTAAAGAGGAATATATGATCATACTAGAAGAGGTGGATTAGGCCCATAATTGGCCAAGGTTGCTTTGAATAAGGTTAAAACAAGGAGATACCCATGTTGATATTCACACCCTTTGGTCCACACCTACATTGGGATGGATTAAGCTTGAAATTTTGATGGGTAGCCAAGGGTAATCCTAGTGAAGTAGGAGGAGTATGTTTATTAAGAGATGATAAGGGAAAACCTCTACCTATCTTAGCTTATGATTTTGGTGTCAAGAACAATAATATGGTAGATTCTAGGGCCATGATATCCAGGGCCTCAAGATGACTTGGAAACTAAACAAGATATCCCTTAGTGTGGAAGGAGATTCCAAGATCAACATTGATCATATGAAAAAGCATAGATGAAGCTCAAGTGGTTATTAGAAACTATTCTATTGGAATCTAGAAACTTGGTGAATAAGTTTAAATCTATCTCCTTCAAACATATCAAACGAAAAGGTAATTATATTCTAGACTAGGCAGATAATGGAAGAAATCATTAAATTGCTCCTAGACATCTAGCATTTGTTGGGAAGAATAATTTTGTTATGTATTCAACTCAATCCCTAAGTTGTGCCTCCATGCTATCAAATGTTACTTGTATCTACCTTCTATACAATGATATTGAAGGGGTAGAAGGTTAGGCTAAGGATTTCTATATTGCTACTTAGATAAATTCCACATCTTCAATGTGTGGCATGAGCATATGCACAAAGCCTTGGAGGATATTTCTACGATAATGAAGATAAACCTTCATCTTGATGCTAAATTGGATGATTCTATCTACTATGAGAATTAAGATGAGGAGGAGGTGACATAAATCCCTCCTATCAAATTTGAACAATGTTAAAAATGTCAAGGAAGTGGTAGAGGCTTTGTAAGGCTTGTGTAAATTTCAGTTTATTAGTCCCACCACCCTAGGATAAAGTTTTTAGTTTATTAGTAATTCTAACACTACTTCAACTTATTACTTTAGGGTGAGGGCCACTATAATTTTCCCTACCACTAATATATCTTAAGACACCTATTGGTTTATGTTTGATGTCATTGTAGTATGTACCTTTTTAAAGATAGATAGTATATTTTATGGAGTTTGAGATAATAGGGAATATCACAAACTTTTATGGAATAGTTGATGTCATGATATGTGGTGTTTCAATTCACATATTTTAATAGAAACTCTTTAGTATTGATGGTAGTATGTTCTTGGCAATGACACATTATTTTAGAAAAGAATCACATCCTTAAGGTTGAATCCATTTTTGGCATTTCTAGTGAGACAAATTTGAGAGGGATAACACATATAACATAGATGGATCTACTAAACACTTTGTTACTAAAATCCAAACTTTTGGCATTCTTTTTGTTCACTATTTCAAGAAAAACTATTGAACCATAATGCATTTAATCACTTCTTAAAAATTTAAAAATGTAGTAGAGAGAAATCTTCTAACATACATCTCAATTAAATAATTTATAATCTAGAAGTGAACAATGAAGCATATTTAACATATTTAACAATGAAGCATATTTAACATACTAAACTACATTCAAGCATATATACTCAATAATATATACATGTAGATCTAGATCTAGATAAGTCCATGAAATACTATAAAATATCTAGGTAGGACCCATGAAATGTGTACTTTAAAACATCTACTCATCATCAGCATATAAATAAATACAAATCACAGTTCATGAAATACTGAAATATATCTAGAAGAACATGTCATAGCAATTTCGACATAGATAGTCAAAGTCCTGGAATGGCATATATAAAAAATAATGTGCACATCATACAGTTTAGTCTATGAAATAAAACTCTATGTCAGGGATGATCATCACTCAAGTTCAAATCTGAAAGAGGCCTCTTTCTTCCTCGTGAAATGGATGGATCTACCTCATGCTGTACACACAAGAGAAAGAACTTGCAATTAGATTTCAAAATTTTAAAAATGACATATGAAATTAAATATTTAAATGTAGGCTTTAAAGTGTGCATTTAAATTACCGTCTCACTTCCCACATTTTGTTGTGCAGGTGGTATAACTGTTTCATCTTCATGACCAAAAGTTTCACTTGCTAATTGCTAGAATTTCAAATAAAGCAGGTTTGAAATAAGTTACAATTTAAAATTAGCATATAAAGACCTAGAAATTGCACATATAGAAAATTTTAAAGTAAAGTTTAGGACCTGAAAATGTGTGGATGGCTCATGAATTTGTCCCTGAGTACCAACCTGACCAATAGTCTCACTCCTATCATCTTGCACTTACATATATATGGGTGCATATATAAATTTATATAAACTCAAAAAAATACCTAGAAATTGCACATATAGAAAATTTTAAAGTAAAGTTTAGGACCTGAAAATGTGTAGATGGCTCATGAATTTGTCCCTGAGTACCAACCTAACCAATAGTCTCACTCCTATCATCCTGCACTTACATATATATGGGTGCATATATACATTTATATAAACTCAAAAAAAGAAACTTAGTACAAATTTAGTACAATTTTTTAAAACACACACCGGGGAATACTCAGGCATAGTAGCTGTCGATGGAGGATCAATGGAAGAAACACCTGAGCCAGGTGGTCGATCAAACATGGGAACTGCCACATGACCTGAGCCTTGCTGCAATAGTAGTGTTTCACATACATGTATGTATATAGTTATTTATTTAATTATACACAGTTTGTTAATTTAAAATATAATATTGATAAGTTTCAAAAGAAAAATGAAACTAGAATTAGATACATATGGTTTTAGGGTTAAGATATATTGGTTTACCCCGTAAGGTGTGCCAACCTCTACAGCTGTCGATGCAAAACTCAATGTATCAAATCGTGATGTGGCCCTAGAGCGACTTGAGATCTGTACAACAAATAGTTTACAATTATATAAATTAATTCATTAAATTATTTATAAAAAATTTGATCTACGTTCAAATTATACACTTGAAATATTTAATAAAATGTGGTCAATGTACCTGTGTAGGATTAGCATCCGAATATAGTAGATCCAAGTATGACTCCACTCTGGCTGTAGCTACATCTGATGTGGATGTAGGAGTAGGACCATAACATGGTTGATTGCAATTTGTACACAAATGTGCCCCTAACAGGCCTGGGGCTCTATGCTGAGATGCATCAACTCCTCCATGATGCTCTTCACCACTGAATTCAGCTGCCATGTGGGCAGCTTGTTCAGTGAGATTGCCTGAAAGTCTACTCAATGCTCCTAATGTCAACAAAACTGACTGCTGCTGAATAGGTGCAGGAGGAATAGGTCGATTGGGGTCAACTCGTGCCCCTAGTCTGTGTTGTGGCATGCCACGACCAACACCCTGAAAATCTCTCATATCAAAATAATTGGGTTTTTGACCCAATTGAAACTCCACCCATAATTTTCTCAAAAAATATAGCGGCACCTCACAATTAGCATGTGGTGGGTGATCAAACACCATCCACCACCGATCCCAAAAATGTCTCGAAATCCCCTCATGCGTACACCACTTAATTGATATTTTTTTTTGTTGCAGCTATAGGTTGATTAGTTTTTGGGTGATGAAAAAATGGGGCTAATGTTTGTTTTGTAATGTGGAGGTCATGGATGTCTCTATATGAAAGACCATTTGCATAGAATTGCCTCCTCTCCTCCCGCCAAAGCTGAAATCTATTTAGGTCTGCATCGATAGACCTAACAGAATCAATAATGGTTTGCATCGAAGATGCAAACCGAACCACATGCGGAGGCATCAAGTGAGTTTGATTATTAATCAAATTAATGTTCTCCTTAATTGTATTAATATTTTCATTAATGTTTTGCCACAATCGGGCCTCATCAAATGGAGGGGGTGGGGGGTTTTGAGGTGGAGGGGATGGGGGGTTTTGAGGTGGAGAGGGTGGGGGGTTTTGAGGTGGATCATGGGGTGGGGGGTTTTGAGGTGGATCACGGGGTGGGGGGGTTCCATAAAGAATGTCATCTATTAAAAATTCATCTAGACTCTGGTCATCCATTAGATCTGTCTCCTGCAAATTTTCAAATATGTAAATTCATATAAAAAACTTACAAATGTATAATTTCACAATATATATATATATATATATATATATATATGTATATTGAAAACTTACAAACAAATATCTATAAATTTAAACTTAATCTAGAATAGATCTATAAATGATTTAGTTTAAAATATCCATGAATTCAGAGAGCACGTAATACTTGAAAATTAAACACATGCACAAGTTTATCATATAATATGAACAATCAAATGATGATGCCTCATACCGATGTCTCCTTAAATTAATCCAACATTTCCCTAAAATATTATATTCTCCTTCCTACTTCATTCCTCTTTAACCATTTTTTAGAGGGTTTTTGAACTATAGAATTGGTATTTATAGATAAAATATGGAATAATTAGAAAAAAGATCTCACAAAAATTACCAAGAGGAAGTTATGCAAAAAATTACAACATAAAGCTATGTCTAAATTTTTAGATCATTAAATTCACATAGTGGACAAGGTTGCAGGTTCTAGGTCCTAGTCATACACCAAGGTGTCACTCTACCTAACAAGGTCTCAAGTCGTATCATCATTTTTCTCAAAATTATAATGGAAGTTACATTTTGACACCTTATATAGTCCAAATTTAAAAGTGCATGCCAAGTGTATTAGATTCCTATTTCTCTATTAATTAGGCTACTTCTAGCTTCTAAGTTAAGCTCAATTGTGATGGTGTGACATGAAGATGTCTACGTGATGCCCTGACATTATAGGTTCCTATTTCTCTTCCTATATTAACTCCAATTTTACTATAGGCTTCTCATGTGTCTCAAAAGAGCGGTATAGATTATGAC
This sequence comes from Cunninghamia lanceolata, assembly GCA_027924645.1. NCBI lineage: Eukaryota > Viridiplantae > Streptophyta > Pinopsida > Cupressales > Cupressaceae > Cunninghamia > Cunninghamia lanceolata. Next base: position 2,231,249 of record BSBN01001053.1, on the reverse strand, counting down.
TTAATTGAACATTGCATGCTACTTTTATACTACATTTATTACCAATACTACATTTATAACAATAGTGACCTTGTTAAAGACTACATTTATACCAATACTACAACATTGTATTCCAACAATATGAGTTACCTTCTACTGAAGTGTAAAAACCCTAAAATATCATTTTGAAACCTTATTAAATGTTAATTTCCAAACCCTAATATGAGAATTTGAAACCCTAAAATGTCATTTTAAAACTCTATTACGTGAATTTTCAAACCCTAATACATCATTTTGATACCCTAAAAGGTGAAAAGTGAAGCCCTAAACATCTACTTTAGAACCCTAAAATTTATATTTGAAACCCTAAATTGTGGATGTCAAGTTCCCTAAATTGTAAATTTGAAACTATAAAATGTGGATGTCAAGGGTAGAAGAATGTTTTACTCAATATTTTTAAATGAATTAAGGGTAGGCGAAGGATTAAGGAATGATCCCAACTTCATATAAGATTGCACACCGTATGTCGATATGCGACTATATTAATCCATCTACTAGAATGGACCCAAAACTAAATGAGAATTAGCATAGCTCTACAAATGTCACCATTGCACTAGTTAATACATGTTGATGTTATCTAAATCATATTTAATTGTGAAACTAAAACAAGAGGAGAGAAAATTAAATGTTAATTTCCAAACCCTAATATGAGAATTTGAAACCCTAAGATGTCATTTTAAAACTCTATTACGTGAATTTTTAAACCCTAATACATCATTTTGATACCCTAAAAGGTGAAAAGTGAAGCCCTAAACATCTACTTTAGAACCCTAAAATTTATATTTGAAACTCTAAATTGTGGATGTCAAGTTCCCTAAATTGTAAATTTGAAACTATAAAATGTGGATGTCAAGGGTAGAAGAATGTTTTCCTCAATATTTTTAAATGAACTAAGGGTAGGTGAAGGATCAAGGAATGATCCCAACTTGATATAAGATTGCACACCGTATGTTGATATGCAATATATTAATCCATCTACTAGAATCCAGACCCAAAACTAAATGAGAATTAGCATAGGTCTACAAATGTCACCATTGGGTGCTAGTTAATACATTGATGTTATCTAAATCATATTTAATTGTGAAACTAAAACAAGAGGAGAGAAAATTATTTATTGAAGTAAAATATAGATGCAAATTTGTTATTCCAAGTTTAAAGTTGTAGTGAATTTTTTTCAAACCATAGTGGACTATAAATTTATTTTTCATTTCTTACATGAAACGTATGGATAAGTTTACCACAACTGATAAAATGTACATTTAAATCCATGCATAAAATCTTATGGCCATAGTGCATCAAACGTGTTGGATAAACACTATGGACTCAAGGGAAGCAGGTAAAACAAGTATATAACTAGAACAACACAGGCTATAGAAAACACATCCTCATTGGTCCATCATTTAAATGTATCATGAAGGTATCAAGGATGGAAGGATCACATGTCACAAAAGATTATCCAAGCTTCTAGATAGGTTGAATCAAAAAGGTATATATCACTATTTACATGCTCAAACCCTAATCAAGATATGATAGGAAAAGATAAACAAGGACATGAATGCAAACCATAGGTAAATCTATTTAAGAAAAAGATAAAAGTGAGAAATTAGATCTAAGAACTGTAATTAAAAAAAGGCCAAACCAGTACTATAAAATCCTAGGTGATGGAATGTCAAGTTCACTAATAAATATAAAGGAAATCCATTTGACTATTACTGGATACAATTTCAATACATCTAACAGTTGTGTTACACAAAATGAACCACTAGTCAATGATCATAGTGCCTTACACTTGAAGATGATTGGGGTCCATTAAAATTTATATCTTATAGTTTTGGTGAGTATCATGTGGATCTTAAAAGGCTTATGGTATTCCATTATTAAATACATATGACCAAATATCGTTCTATTTTAATATGGACCCTTAAATAATGTGATATTTCATAGAATGGAAAGAGTCTAGGAGTTTAATATGGTTCATATACATTACACTCAAGTGAAAACTATGGTCAGGTTCACAAATAAATGTAAAGGAATATCATTTAACTATTATTAGATACTTGTAATTTCGATATATCTAACAATTAAGTGACACAAAATTAACTCCTAATCAATGATCATAATGTTTTACAAGAAGATGATTTGGGTCCATTAGACTTTATGTCTTATATTTTTGGTGATAGCAACCTTACTGGCATATCAGACAGGAACTTCTAATAGCCAACAATGACAGATATCAAAGATAGGGTATAGTCTTATAGCCAACAATGACAAATAAAAAATAGGGTATATAGTTTTATATGATTCCTCAATATTCATCTTGATACATTTAGTGTACCCTAAGTTAATCATCAACACTGAAGCATCTACATGCCTCCTCTTGATACATTTTCATCTTCAAACTTATCCCTTTTATCATTATATTACATATACTAATTTGGTTTTTTAGGGTTTAGGGTTTAGGTTTTTAGGGTTTGTAGGACAACATGGTTTTAGGGTTTATAGTTTGGTTTTTTAGGGTTTATAGTTTACGTTTTTAGAGTTTGCAGTACAACATGGTTTCAGGGTTTATAATTTGGTTTTTTAGGGTTTATAGTTTAGGTTTTTAGGGTTTGTAGTACAACATGGTTTTAGGGTTTATAGTTTCAATTTTTTAGGGTTTATAGTTTAAGTTTTTTAGGGTTTGCAGTAACATAGTTTTAGGGTTTGCAGTAACCTGGTTTTAGGGTTTGCAGTAACATACAATCACAAAATTCTAATAACAAGTAAAACCCTTAAATAACAAATAAAACCCTAATTTTCATTTTAACCCTACAATTAGGAAAAAAAACATTTAAAACAAGCTAAAGATAGGTAGAGAACCAACCTGGAAGAGCTCGAGGGTGACGAGGTGGCGGGAGGAGGTGAGAGGGCAAAAAAAACTATGTTGTTTCCCTTGTCTGGTGCTTGACAACGCGTACCCTTTTCTTGGTGTCCGTTGTCACTGTCGTCCTCTGTGGGTGAAAATGAGCCCGCAAAGCTCTTTTTTTAAAAATATATAATTTTTTGAAAACGGGTACCCGTTTAGGCTCGGGCGCCCGTTCCTAAACGGGTACCCATTTCTTTGAAAACGGGTACCCGTTACCGACGACATTTTTTTTGCCTGCGCGACTTCCCCTATATGTGGACCCAGTTTCTTGCGGGTACCCGAATGTGTATATCTAGTTATGCTCAGCATAACTAGAGTGTGTTATAATGCGATCGCATTATGCTCAACTTTCTTTGACATGTTTTTATCAGCTTTTGGCAAAATCTAGAGATATTCTAGAGTGTGCTCCCCATCAGGATGGCACTTTTTTCAATGAAAACTCAAAAAAATACCACCACAATCTTAAGCTCTCTATTAGCTATCTAACCATATAATTTTTTTCACATTTTGAGTACATTAAGGGTTTCATCTTGAATTTCTTTTGTTAGTGTGTCCATTTTTTGTCAAAAACTAGTGTCTAGTATTTTTTACTTTTTTTTTAACTGTTCATCGAAATTTGAAATAAGTTACATTTTTAGAAACTAGACTCCATCCTACATGTATTCAATATTTTTTTTTTATTTTTGATTAGTTTTAAAAAATTTTAGGGGGGAGCACGCTCAAATTTTTGTTTTTCAGGATGTGCCCACTTTGAAAATTACTAAAAAATCAATTATTCATGAAAAAATTATCAGAAAAATTAGGGATAAACTACATGGTGTTAGCTAATTTCTCACAGGATTGATTATTGAAATACTAAAAAAAAGTTAACATTTTAGGGGGAGCACACCAGACGCTATGTTATATTTTTTTGAGAAAAATAAGACCAATTTGTGTGCTCCCCCTTTTTGAACCCCTTAATCTCAACCACTTTTGGAAAAAATTAGTAGTTTAGAAACTAGATTCAGAGCACTACGACTCTTGTTTTTGTTCCATCTTCAAATTTTGAGTGTAGCTATCTTCAATTTCTCATCCAACATCAATGTTTCCTGATTTCAGAAAAAAGTGGCATCTTAATACCCCATTTTGGTCCCTCATCTTTGTGCACTTACCCCATATGCACCATCTATACCTTAACCACGATGCCATCAGTATCCAATGATCTATGTTTTGTTTAGCCCCAACTTATAGATTGGGACCAACAATGACCTCATGTCCATGACATCACACAAAATGACAAAGCTACATCATGGAACTAAACATATTTGTATACTTTAGGGAGACAACCCAAGCTCTTAGTCAAAAAAATATAAAAATAAAAATAACATCCCCTAGTGAAAACCACTTTGTGGCACTTTCGGATGAAGAAAAAATTAAAATAAAGGATGTATCACCTAGTGAAACCTCCATGAGGTGCTAGGAGATGAGAGCATGGGCCATCCTGAAGTATCTGAGATATATCAAGAAAGATCACCAATCCTAATTGAAGCATCATACGAGATGAATCTTGGAACTGAAGAAACACCAAAGATCACATTTAAAGTAGAGTCCCTTATAGTAAAAGAGTAGGAGGCTTTCCTAACTTTCTTCAAATAGAGAAACCACAACTTCGCATGGACATATACTGACATGCAAGGATTGGATCCCACTCTCGTTGTTCATCACCTTGCAGTGTGTCCTAAGATGAAACTAGTAAAAAAAAATCTAAGGAAAATGAATCCCCAGATAGCACTCCTTGTCAAGGTAGAACTCAAAAAACTCCTAGATGTGGGGTTCATTCATCCTATAGACTACCCCGAATGGGTGTCTAACATTGTACCGGTAGCCAAAGTCACTGGGGGCATCTAATGCTGCACCTATTTTAGAGACCTCAACAAGGCTTGCCCTAAGGATGACTTTTCGCTACCTAACATAGACATCATTGTGGATCTCATTGCCAATCATGAAATGTTATCCTTGATGGATGGATTTTCTGGGTACAATCAAATTAGGATAGCAGAAGAACATAAAACCTCCTTTATATGTCCATGGGGAATATACTACTGGGTCGTGATGCCCTTTATGTTAAAGAATGTAGGAGCTACATATCAAAGAGCAATGACATTCTTCTTCCATGATCTCTTCCACAACATAATGGAAGACTATGTTGATGATCTACTAGGAAAGTCCAAAACTAGAGAAGAGAACTTAAATGTGTTGGCTAAAATCTTTGATAGGCTAGATCAGTACAACGTGTGGCTCAATCCAAAGAAATCTATCTTTGGGGTCACTTCTGAAAAGATTCTAGGATACATTATTTTGAGAAGAGGGATTGAAGTTGATCCCGCCAAGGTCAAGGCTATAGTGGAGATGCCTCCATCCAAGACACTCAAGCAACATTGAAGCCTACAAGGGAAACTGCAATCCATCTGTCACTTTATAGCATATAGCTTGCTGACAAGTGCCAACCATTTTAGCATCTTCTTTGAAAGAAAATAGCTTTTGTATGGGATAATCATGTTAGAATGCTTTTGAATAGCTGGAAGAATATCTTGCTAACCCACCTGTCCTTATTCCACTGAAGCAAGGGGAACCCCTCCTTTTGTACATTTCAACAACAGAAACTATGATAGGGGCCTTGTTAGCACAACATGATGAACAAGGAAAAGAAAGAGCTATATACTCTATCAGCTACACCTTGGTGACCTATGAGCTGAACTACACCCCAATTGAACAAGCATGTCTCATCATTGTCTTCACTTCACATAAATTAAGACAATACAAGCTCAATAATAAGACTAAGCTCATTGCCAAGATTGATTCGTTGAAATATCTACTGACTAGAGCAGTTCTTACAGGATGAATGGCTAAGTGGGTTATGATCCTGAACGAGTTTGACATCAAATACATAGAAAGAAAAGCCATTAAAGGACAAGTGATCACTAATTAATTGGCTAATGCACCCATCCCAATTGAACAAACACTACTTGCAGAATTTCCAGATGAGTCCATACTGGCAATAGCGTCGACAATAGATACATGGAAAATGTATTTTGATGGATCCTACATGCATCATGGCTCAAGGGGCAACCATCTTGTTTGTCACCCCTCAAGGAGACACTATTCCTAAATCCTACAAGATCATATTTTCATGCACAAATAATGTAGCATAGTACAAGGCCCTCATCACAGGACTCCACATGGTGATATAGTGGAAAATTGAGAAGCTGATAGTTTATGGAGACTCCTAATTAGTCATCTGACAGGTGAACAATGAGTACAAGACAAACAATGACAAACTCCTACCCTATAAAAGAATGGTCGATGACTTCAAAGATTACTTCCATGATATCCATTTTGAACAAATTCCAAGATTGAACAACAAAGTAGCAGATGCCATGGCCACAATAGGATCCTTGGTTGATATAAAGAAGGAAAGCAAGAAGTGTGAGTTCCTGATCGAAGAACTCCCCATACCGGCTTATGATGTTCCGCAATCAGAGCTAGTGTGCGATAATGTTGGTCCCTTATCCCCCTAGTATCAAGATACTTACATGTTCACGAAAACATCATCCCACCAAACTTATCATCTGTACAATGTAAAAGCTTTATTCATTGAGCCTCCCGCTTTACCCTCATAGGAGACACCCTCTATCAAAGAAGTCTTGATAGTACTCTTTAACGATGTCTCAACTCTAGGGAAGCTAAAGTGGCCTTGCAAGAGGTACACAAAGGCATTTGTGGGGCACACTCTAGTGGGCCTACCTTAGTGAAGAAAATTTTGAGTATAGGATATATTCATCGACCATGGAACGAAATGCTTACAAATTTGTGAAGAAATGTTTTCCATGTTAGTAACATGGGGATCTCATCCATGCACCTTCATAGGAGCTACAACTGATAACAACTCCTTAGCCTTTTTCACAGTGGGGACATGACCTCGTAGGTAAGATTCACCCACCATCATCCAATGGCCACAAGTTCATCATCACCGCCACTGAGTACTTCACTAAGTGGGTCGAAGCCATTCCACTCACTTTCACCACATGCATCCAAATCTCTAAGTTCATTCTCCATGATATGATATGTTGTTATGGCATTCCCCATTCCATCATCATAGATAACAGGAAATCGTTTAAAAAATAGGAAGTCTGCACCCTATGCGAGAAGTTCCATATCCAACATCACTGTTCCACACCCTATTACCCCCAAGGTAACGATCAAGCTGAGGCTTCTAACAAAACCATCTTATGCATTCTGAAGAAGATGGTTAATGAAGTTGGTCATGACTGGCACCTCCAACTTAACCCCACCCTATAGGCCTACCACACAAGCATCGGTATACCTACAGGAGCCACACCATATTCCTAATATTCAGTTCTGACGCTATTTTACCTATTGAGGTTGAGCTCTCATCACTCAAGATTTCATTACAGAATATAATCATTGAGGAAGAGTATCGAGTTGCACAACTGAATGAGCTAGAATTATTGGATGAAAAATGATCGGATGCTCTCAATCACCTTCATGCCTACCAAAATTGCCTATGCAGGAGCTATAACAAGAAGATCAAGAACTGCACGTTTGAGGTAGGTGACCTTGTCCTTATGGAGAATCAGAAAAATCTACAAGAGCACACCAAAAAGGAAAAGTTAGAGCCTAATTGGTTGGGACCATATGTCATCACAACCAGCTACGGGTCAAGGGAATATCAGCTTGCAACACCTAAGGGGTAGCCTCTAGATGAACCTATGAACATCCTACATTTGAAAAGGTTCTATGCATGATGCATCGAGTATCCTAAATAAAAAAAGTACAAAAAATCAAAAAATCAAGAAAAAAACCCGAGTGCAATAAAGTCGTCCAATGGTGAAAATCACTTTGGTGACACCTTGGATAATTACCATGGTGAAAACCTATCTTAGATGCCATGTGTAGTGGTCGGTTCTACCATCTATTAAGTCCTCTTTCCATCATGACATTCAATGTCATGCACATCCCATGGCTTAGAATTCTAAAACATCAAATCCTACTGCCCACCCCACATTATCCCACCCAAAGCTAATCTGTGGAACGAGGATCCTTGTATGCTTATCTTGTATAGCTTAAAACTCCAAAAAACCCAAAAAAAACGTTAGAAAATCCAAAATCCCCAAAATATAAAAAAATCCAAAAATCCAAAGACAATATAAATCCAAAAAATCCAAAAAATAAAAAAATCATGAAAATACCAAAAATAATCCCACATCATCATCCAACGCATCATCACACCCATCTCATACCATTCCCACATCATCAAGTCAAACTAGAACTACATATTCATCTCACCTGCATCTTAAAATACCTTGATCCTGTGGACACAGGGTATGTAGGTAGTCTAGAATACAAAGGAAGTATCCAATACTCAAGTATATACGATGCATCTAGAAATGCTCTCAATATTGAAATACAAGTACTTTTCCTAGCTCATTCATCTCCTTTTCTAATCATTGTCCATCCAAACACAAAATCTAGACTTAGGATTTGAAAATGATTCCCCCCCCCATCTATTCACCCTAACACACCCCCCATCTAGCATATCCCCCCTCCCATTAATTAATCATCCCAATCATTTCACTCCACACATTTCATCCCATCCCAATAAAACCCCTCTAATGATGTGGTGTCTGGTGACCTAGTATATCCCCAAACCTATCCCAACCATCCCCTAAACATCTCAACCTCCTAACCTCATCACCTAGGGTACAACAAACAACAAATGTATCATGACACCCACCTATGACATCAACCCATCCCATTTCCCATCTCATTATCACTTGACCATTTCATTAGATTTATCCATTATCATTCCAGTAATTATATGTCCATTTACATTATCACTTATCATTTTATCATTACATTATCATCATCACATCATTAATCAGTCCATCATCCCACCATTTCATTAATTATTTCAACATTATCAATCCATTTATCATCAATTGTCATCATTATCATATCTATTTATCCATTCATTCATCTATCAATACATAATCATCCATTTGCATTCATATTATGTGTTTATTAATTTGAGCATATATTTCACATTTACATACATAATATATGTTTATTAATTTGAGCATATATTTCACATTCATTCCATTTGCATTCATATTATATGTTTATTAATTTGAGCATATAATCCACATCATAATCCATTATATATCCATTTCATTTTTAACCATGCATAATATATGTTCATTAATCTGAGCATATATCCCATTTATATCATCACATACCATAAATGCATCCATAATCAAATAACATCCACAATAATAAATCCATCTAGGTAATTCATAAATGTATCCATAACATATCATTAATCATCACATAAATATCCATCACATAATAAATATCCATAATGCATAAAAACATCATCATAAGAATCCATACATATCAACATATCATAAATGACATCATCATAATGCACACATCATCATAACATAAACATCCATGATATCATAAAATAAATTGACCACCAAAATTTACATCGCTCAATGTCATGATACAAAATGCCACAAGGGCCAAAAATACATTAGTACATACAAAACATCAACCCTGGGCTGATGATCCCCTAGTAGAATCGGTAGGAGACTCGGGCTATTGTTGGGGTGGTTGTTGTGGCTGCTAAGGTGGCAGTGGTAGAGATGCCATGGACTGCTGAACTAACTGTATTGATCTCCTGGACCTATATGACCTAGACATCCTGGAGCTGCTCCTTTGACTATAGCTCAGCACATAATGACCCTCAAGTACTACAGTACAATAGGCCCCGTAATAATACTTTTCCCTTGCACGAGTCTCCATAAGCTCACTCTGCAGCTGTGCTAAACGACTCTGGGCTGTTGTATAATCAGTCCACATCTATGATGCATTGGTGCCAACAATGACACCCTGCATCCATGTAATCTCAGCCTGCTGGCTAGCCACTTGTCCCTCGACTGCCTGCCATAGTGTCCTCTCCCGGTCCCTCTCAGATGTGACAGCCATCACCTGTGCCTATGTCTGTGCTAGCTGTGCCTGCAGTGCACTAATCTGACCATCTGCTCCGTTTCTCCCATCAAGCAAGGCGGTTGCCCCTCATAGCTACACAAGCTCCTATGTTTGTCTCTGCAATGTGTCCTCTAGGCTAGTGACCTGTGCTCACAGGGTATCCACATCCTCCTCATCATCATTGCGAGTGTCCCAATGCCTAGTATGCCCATTCATAATAGGCCCAGGCCCTGTCCCCGAAGTCCCTGCCTTTGTGGCCCCAACCGCCATAAACACCATCTTAAACTTTGGCACATGTCACTGCTGAGTCTATGGCCTCACTAGCTACTGGTGTGTGGCTTGTCTCTATGTGATCTATTGCTGCTGTGTAGCCTGCTGTCTCAGCCTCACTTGTTGTTGCCCAACCTGTGCCTACTGCACAGGTACCTGTCCTTGTTGTATAGGTACCTGTCCCTACCATTGTGCCTATTGTTGTTGTAATGATGCTCGTGGTGGCGACATTTGCCCCCTCTTCCCTACCTGCACCTATTGTATAGGTATTTGTCACCCTCGCCCCCATACTCTCTCATCTAGATACTACTCTACTACTACTACAATAAACATCCCAATGGTATCATCCTCGTCTACCTCTACCTCCTCCAAAACTATATTCTCCTCCACCGTCATGTCAAGCTCTGCAACCGGATCTATCAAACGGATCAATCTCCATATTGCCCACCACTAATCATAGGCAGGAGTAGTCCCTGCATCTAGCACCCTGCTCCTCCAATCCCACTACTGGGGCTGTAATCCTACAAAGTCATCTATCGCCACCTGGGGTACTATGGCTGGTAGCTACCTAACATCTCGAGGTGTCCTAGAAAAGATCACCATTGCTTGTAGAAGGTCCTGGTGTAATCCAAACTGTCTCTGCACTCAGGAGGGGAGATACATGTCTATCATATGGTCCCCTCAGCCCATCAAATAGCATGCCTAGAATGCATAGGGCAAGTGAATGTGCTCATCTAGCCATGCCTCTACCTCAATATACACCCGCCAGGTAATCCGAACTAGGTCATCAAAGATGTGACGCTAGTATCACAATTGTCCAACATAGGAGTACTAGAGGAGCTGCCTGTATAGGAAAACATATGCCTCAAACTATCTCTTAAAGAAAGCCCCCTATGGCCTCGTAATCCCAATTTACACAAAGGCCCACACATGCAGCAGTGTGACCCTAGCAGACAAAGTCAAATCATACAGATACACAACAATGTGTATCTCATGATACAATTGTCCCAACATGCATGGTCCCTATGCGTACACTATCTCATTTAACACCATAGGCTTGATCACCTCTCCCCAACCCATAGGAAAGCCCTACGCACATTGATCTAGCATCACCATGCCCCCAATCACTACACACAACCAACTTGAACTCATCTGCTCCCGCTACCAAGGTCTAATCGTAACTCATCTGCCTGTGATCCCTCATCAAAACTAGATGACTAGGGGCAAAAGCCCTATCCAGGGTGTTATGTCAGAAAATGTCCCCCTGGTGGTATTTTCCTCTTAAGGTTTAGCTCTCATGTCCTTTAGAATGCATTTAGAGAATCATGCATGATTTTGATGACTCCCGATGAGAAATCCCTGAAGTTTCATGACAATTGGGACTCAGGGGATGCACTTGACATAAATCCTGCCTGAAATAGGGGGAGGACTTGGGCGCTTGTGCCCTAGTCTTTCCCTATTTTAGGTCAGGACCAATTTTAAAGTGTCAGTTTATAACCGTTATTTAGGCCCTATGTTGACACAATAAGTTTGAATTACAAAATTCTTAGTGGGAATGTTTGTAGTTGCATATATAAGCATGATTAGGTTATCATTTGTAAACTAGATGGAAACTAGATGGACATTTTGATTTAGAAGTTTATGCGAAAGTGATTCAAGGCATTCATTGTGTTGCAGAGTAGAATTCGTGTTGTTCTTGTGTTTGTATTTGCAAGTTTGGCATCCATCTCCTCATGGCATGAAGAGCATCTTCCTTCCATGAGATCTTCACTACAAGGTGATATTAATTATGTTTTCTATCTTTATAATTTGGATTTTTCCTCTATCCCATAGGGATACACACTCTTTATCTGACAACGGTGTTCGGAAGACTTGAATGTCTCTCCGGGGCTTGATTGAGGCAAGCCTCTAAACACCACAACCCCCAACCCATTTTTCCATGATTGTAGGTTACAGGTTGCAAAAGTGAAAGAAGTGGAGTTGTAGGAGAGTAGTGCAAACTGTCAAAATTGTAGATCAGAGAAGAAAATAGGGACCTAGACTCAGGCGCCCGCTCATTAGTCCTCCAAATCCCCTAACTGTAAAATCTCTAGAACAGTAGGAATAGGTTGCAGACAAGATTCCCAAATCTTGAAAAAAACTATGGCACTAGACTAGGGCACCCGCTCATTAGTCCCTGACTTTTCTAGACACCGAACTTCAAAATTTGGTATGCATTTGATTATCATTTGATATCTCTGTGTGTGATCATTTTTCGTAATTTGTCTGTTTGTTCATAAATTTATGAAATTAGGGTTTTGAGCATAATTGAGCTTAATTGAACAAAAAAATCACATAATTCCAATCTTCCCCTATGCTCCAAGTGATAGAAGGCCTTTAGTAGATTCCTCTACTTGGCTGAAAGGAGGATCAACACAAACCATCAAACCCTAAGCAAAAACTATCCTCTTCCTTTTTCATCCTAAACATTTTGGTGAACCCGTGTTTTTGGACTTTTTTGCACCTTGCTGAGTGTTGTACTTTTGATTTACATTCATTTCATTCATTCACTTTATTGTTCATCTTATTGCATTTGAAAAATTACAAAAAAAATTGAAAAATTGGAAAATTTTGAAAAAATTGGCATTTTTAGCTTGCATTTTCAAATAATTTGAATTAGTTCGCATTTAATTTCAATAAATTTATGTCATTATCATTATATCTGATTTAAAATACAAAAATCTTTCATTCATCATTCATTTAGATTGCATTTTCATGATCAAATTGTTAAAAATTGCTTGAAATTGTGCATTTTTCCATATAACCTAGTTTTGCATTAGCTAGGTCTTGTAGTCAAAATCTTGTTTTAGATTTTACTACCCTATTAAAACACTCATTAGGACCAATTTCTAACTGTAGTTTTGCATCATAGTGGTCCTCTAGCAAAATTTCATGCCTAGGGTTTGAAAACCTTGCTTGTTCACTAGATTTGGCCTTATCGTCTCTCTAGATTTGGACCATAGGCATGTTGTAAAGGATTTTTCTGCACTAATAGGATGTTATTAGGATTATTATCTTTTTCCCCTCAAATTCTGTACGAAACCCTTTTTATTGGGCCTTTACATTGAAATTTGGTGAAAAATTGCATATTTTGGCTATATTTTCACTAGGGTTTGACTTAGATTTGCACTCCAATCGTGTTGTGTCATATTTTATGGCTTTAGGTGACTGATATTACTATTATAATCTACCTCCTAAAATTCTTTACAACACCCTTTTCATTGGGTCTTTGCATTGAAAAATTGTGAAAATTTGCATATTTTAGTGTATTTTCACTAGGTTTTGACTTGTCATCATACTAGGTTTGCATCAAAAGTGTGTTGTGAAGGATATTATTGCTTTATTGGACTGATATCAAACATATTATTTTCTGACCTTGATCAATTTCCTTACAACACCTTTCCTTTCACTTATTTGCATTGAAAAAAGTTGAAAAAAATCAAGCATTTTAGTTCATTTTCATACATAGTTTTGCAATTGTCTCTTGCATAACTTTTGAAAAGCTTTAAAAATCTGATTTAATATTGATTTGAAAACATTTAGACATGGCTTCTAATCATAACAATAACAATAGGTTCCCTCCTATGCCTTACATGAAAAGAAAGGTCCCCAAACCTGAACTTGTGTTTACACCTCATGATAGAACAACTGGAGACACTGAAGGACCTCTTTATATCACTGTGAAAATAATGGGAATCCTATGGATGGAACCCTTATTGATCCTAATTGCATGAATAATGTGGCAACATAAGAGTTCCTCTATTCACATGGATTGATGCAAGGCTTTTATGACCCTTCAGATATGATGATTAAGACATATAAGGGAACCTTTATAAACACTTCTGGGAAGATATCTTTATTGGTTACCATATTTGAGAAATTTGTAGAACAATGGCTTGATGTTGTCCCTGTTTCTGACCTCTTTTGCATAAAATTAGGACATCCATGGCTAAAGGCTATGAATGTTGTCCCTTCAACAATTTAATCTATGTAAAATTTCCTTTGAATGGACAAGTGCATACTATCCCTCGCAATAGGTATAAACCCTTGGTTACAAGACAACACTTTACTCTTGATTACTTTTGGGAAAGATCTGAAATGGAACTAGAGCCACAGACAGATTTCAACTTCTTGAGCTATAGAAACTACAAATCAAATCTATTACATCAAGTGGCTGGTTCTTCTATTCAAGAAACAACAAGAGATGAACAACCCGCATTTGAAGAGAATCCTAGACCAAAAGGAAAAGGACCCTATGGTGAGGTTCCTCCCTCGCCATCCTTACAAGGATCAGGAGGTAGTTGTCGAGAGAAAAACATTTCACCTAGAAAAATGAGATTTGATTATGGTGCTTCCTCCTCTAAAACACAAAAACCTATGGGCGAGCAAAACACTATCTTACAAGAGATAAGTGGTAAGACAAAAAAAAATAGACAAGCAAAAGAAAGGAGGAGACGACAAGCTTATGCCCAACGAATTGTGACTCAATAAGAAAATATCTCACCTAACATTGAATCAAACAAAGAAGATTTTAAGAATGAACAACTTGAAGATAAGAGTTGGGCTCTGGTACCTTATGTCCCACTTTCCTCCAACATTTGGGAGTGGGAAGATGATGATGATTTGCTTGATGAAGACCCTTAGTTAGCTTGTCCCTACAGGTAAGTATTTCTAACCCTTTACCTCTCATGTTGTGTTTCCCTTATGATGTGTTATGTGTTGTTTAGGCCTCCTGGGATGACCCTTGATTCTCTTGTAAGGTCAAGGATACTAGAGGGTATGTGCAGGATCATCGTGGGCCAAACAGTGGCAATAGGAAAAAAATCACAGTTATACTTAGCCAAATTCATGACTTGGCAAAGTTTGACTTTGAAATGGATATCTGTTCTCAAAACGGATATCTGTTTTCTAATTTTTTTTTGAAAAAGGCTTTTTACTCTTTTTGAAAATATACCTCTTAAATCTTGGATCTCCCATCAATATATGAACCTCCTTAAAGACTGTTTCTAGTGAAGGAGGAGGGCAAATTAACATTGGTAGCTTCTTTACACATTGATCCACAAGGATTTGTTAAACACTAAGAATCATCACTAATGAATTACTCAAATAATCAATAATAAAATATTCAGTTTTGTTCATCATGTGAAATAATCACTTTTAGACTATGTTCCAATATTTCGGGGATAGGAATGGTGGGGCAATAGGGGATGTGTTTTGGGGCATTTTGGATTTCATGCCCTAAATTGATTTACCCAATCCTTCATATGATTTGATTCATGATACATGGTTTGAGAAGGATACACATGATATACCCTTCCCCTTTAGTGATAAAATTATGAATGATACTTTATGTGGTGTAGCTACACCTTTGTTAATCCTTCATGACATTGTTATTCCTTGTGATGATGATGTCCTTCATGTGATATGTTAGGACATAATGCAAAGTTAACATGACATGAACTCTCTTGGAAGGGTAAGCATGGACTATAAGAACATTGAACTAGTTGGATCTGTTAAGCTCGCCATTTATGAAAGAACCTTAAAGGTTAACCTTAATTAGGTAAGGTTATGTTTCAGTGTGGTTGCTTGTGCAACAATGTGTAAATTAATATTACCGAAGGATAAATCTAACTATACTAACATTTTAATAACCATGAGAGCTGGGACTAACAATTAGACTAAAAACTTGACAAACAATACAACTTGGACACATGTAGGACTTGGAAAATGGAAAAGAATATAATTAAATGTGTAAAACAATGAAAAAGTGGTATTAGTTGCACCTATATAGAGAAGTGGTTTAGAGGTTGGTTAGGGGAATTATTTAGGGTTTAGAGGTTTAGGGTTGCTTGGGTTTAGGGGTTTAGGGTTTACAGTTTAAAGAGAGATAGAGAGAGGGGACTGATAGAGTTTGGGAGAGATAGAGGAGACAGAGGAGAGAGATAGGGAGATAGAGAGTGAGAGACATGTCCAGAGACATAGAGAGAGAGAGAGAGATTGAGAGGTAGAGGGATGATAGAGATAGGGAGATAGAGGTTTAGGGTTGCTTGGGTTTAGGGGCATTATTTAGGGTTTAGGGTATTGGGGTTAGGGGTTAAAGTTTAGAGGTTTAGGGTTTAGGGTTTAGAGAGAAATAAAGGACCAATAGGGAGATATAGAGGAGTCTGAGGGGAGAGATAGGGAGATAAAGAGTGAGGGACATGGCAAGAGACATAGCGAGAGAGATTGAGAGGTAGAGGGATAAAGGTGATAGGGAGATAGGGGAGAGATAGGGAGATAGTGGTTTATGGTTACTTGGGTTTAGGGGCATTATAATTTAGGGTTTAGGATTTATTGTTTAGGGGTTAGGGGTTAGGTTTAGAGGTTTAGGGTTTTGGATTTAGGGTTTATAGAGAGAGAGGAATGATAGGGAGATATAGAGGAGTTTGAGGGAAGAGATAGGGAGATAAAGAGTGAGGGACATGGCCAAAGACATAGGGAGAGAGATTGAGAGGTAGAGGGACAAAGGTGGTAGGGAAATAGGGGAGAGATAGGGAGATAGTGGTTTAGGGTTACTTGGGTTTAGGGTTTAGGGGTTTGGGGTTTAGGGTTTATGGGTTTAGGGTTTCTTAGGTTTAGGGGTTAGGGGTTAGTGTTTAGGGGCATTATTTAGGGTTTAGGATTTAAATTGTTTAGGGGTTAGGGGTTAGGTTTAGAGGTTTAGGGTTTTGGATATAGGGTTTATAGAGAGAGAGGAATGATAGGGAGATAGAGAGAGGAGACCAAGGAGAGAGATAAGGAGATAGAGAGTGAGGCGCATGACCAGGGACATAGGGAGAGAGATCAAGAGAGGTAGAGGGATGATAGAGATAGGGAGATATAGGTTTAGAGTTGATTGGATTTAGGGTGTACCTGGGTTTAAGGTTTCTCAGTTTTGGAGATAGCTAGATAGAAAGAGAGAGGAGATAGATAGGGAGAGATAGAGGTGACAAAGGGGAGAGATAGGGAGATAGAGAGTGAGCGAGATGTCCAGAGAAATAGGGAGAAGGATTGAGAGGTAGAGGGATGATAGAGATAGGGAGATAAGGGAGAGATAGGAGATAGGGTTTAGGGTTGCTCGCATTTAGGGTTTAGGGGTTAAGGTTTAGGGGCATTATTCAGGGTTTAGGGTTTATGGTTTAGGGGTTAAGATTTAGGGGATATATGTCACAGCGAAAGGTTCAAAGGCTCGTCAAAAGTGGAGTGATCGGAGCATCGATTTAAGAATTTTTGAGTCAGTCGATAGTGTTTATCTTGTCAATAGGAAGAATGTATATGATTTGATGTTATTTGGGACTTTGAGAAGGTTTCTTAAAGCTGATTAAGCTTTAATCTATTTGAACTATGGGTTTTGATGGGTATTTCACCATGTTTTGAGAGCTTCCATTGTGTGCTCTGCATCAGACCAATAGGGAGATATAGAGGAGTTCAAGGGGAGAGATAGGGAGATAAAGAGTGAGGGACATGGCAAGAGACATAGCGAGAGAGATTGAGAGGTAGAGGGACAAAGGTGATAGGGAGATAAGGGAGAGATAGGGAGATAGTGGTTTATGGTTACTTGGGTTTAGGGTTTAGGGGTTTGGGGTTTAGGGTTTCTCAGGTTTAGGGGTTAGGGTTTAGGGGCATTATAATTTAGGGTTTAGGATTTATTGTTTAGGGGTTAGGGGTTAGGTTTAGAGGTTTAGGGTTTTGGATTTAGGGTTTATAGATAGAGGAATGATAGGGAGATATAGAGGACTCTGAGGGGAGAGATAGGGAGATAAAGAGTGAGGGACATGGCCAGAGACATAGGGAGAGAGATTGAGAGGTAGAGGGACAAAGGTGGTAGGGAGATAGGGGAGAGATAGGGAGATAGTGGTTTAGGGTTACTTGGGTTTAGGGTTTAGGGGTTTGGGCTTTAGGGTTTAGGGGTTTAGGGTTTCGTAGGTTTAGGGTTTAGGGGCATTATTTAGGGTTTAGGATTTAAATTTTTTAGGGGTTAGGGGTTAGGTTTAGAGGTTTAGGGTTTTGGATTTAGGGTTTATAGAGAGAGAGGAATGATAGGGAGATAGAGAGAGGAGACTGAGGAGAGAGATAAGGAGATAGAGAGTGAGGCGCATGGCTAGGGACATAGGAAGAGAGATCAAGAGAGGTAGAGGGATGATAGAGATAGGGAGATAGGGGAGAGATAGGGAGATATAGGTTTAGAGTTGATTAGATTTAGGGTGTACTTGGGTTTAGGGTTTCTCAGTTTTGGAGATAGCTAGATAGAAAGAGATAGAGGTGACAAAAGGGAGAGATAGGGAGATAGAGAGTGAGCGAGATGTCCAGAAAAATAGGGAGAAGGATTGAGAGGTAGAGCCTGATGATAGAGATAGGGAGATAAGGGAGAGATAAGAGATAGGGTTTAGGGTTTCTCACATTTAGGGTTTAGGGTTTAGGGGTTAGGGGTTAAGGTTTAGGGGCATTATTTAGGGTTTGGGGTTTATGGTTTAGGGGTTAAGGTTTAGAGGTTTAGAGTTTAGTGTTTACAATTTTTTTATGATAATTATCTATTCAAAAGTGCTTTTGAAATACTATGAGATACCTTAGTATAAGTAAATCATATAAAAATCAAATATATATATCATCATAATCCTATATAAATTTTGATAGTTTGTCAAAAATCTCTCCTTTCATATGATACAACCTTTCTAAAATTTGGATTGTATTTTATAGCTAAAATGCCTAAATACTAAAATACTAAAATAAAAAGCAATGAAAATAATTGAGAAAAAGAAAATGGATATCCATTTTGAAAAACATAAAAAGCGAAAAAGACACTGAATTTTTGCAAACCCGCAGCTTGCAAAATGCAGTGCCATCTTTGAAGAATGGATATCAGAGGTGAACAGATATCCAATCCTAAAAGGTAAGATCTTTAGCATTTTTTTGGTTTGTTTTGTATATTCAAGCAATTTTTTTGGTTTTTTATGCTAAGTGGGTATGTTTTCCTTTTTTAATTAGGTAAAATGGATGCACAAAATGAAAACCCAAACCCTCCACCACCAAACCCTCCCCCTCCAACAATAGAAGAGAATATTCAAAGAAATATTGATCATATAAGTAGGATCATAGAAATGTATCACCACCACCCTCGATTGTCTACAAAGACATTGAATTTAGAAGGAATCATTAATCATGTTCAAACCTTGTCAACCCAACATGAATCATTTAGGCAATGGCGAGAAGCCAAGAAGGCCAAATATGCTAACAGTTTGTCATACGATGAAGTCAAAGAATTAGAGATTACAAAAACTATGTTAGCCCAAGACTTTGTCAATCCTAAAACCGGATTGCATGTTGATGTCCGTAAGCCCAAGTTTTCAATCAAATGGTGTATTCATGAGGGCATTAGTCAAAACTTTTGGGATCGTTGGTGGATGGTTTTTGATAAACCACCCAACAATAATTTAGATGTACCTTTGTATTTCCTTCGTAAACTCTATGTAGAGTTCGTCATGGGTCAACATGTTAATTATTTTGATTTAAGAGAGTTTCAAGGAGTGGGCAAAGGAATGCCTCAAGATAGACCTGGGGCAATTAGACAAGTACAAGGTCCCTATATTCCCCCTCCTGCTATCCCTTCTCCACCCCCAATGCAACACCCAGACGTTGTTGCAAATGCAACACAATAGGGCCTTAGTGCCATACACTCTTTCACCGAGCATTTGATTATATAGACATCTCAGTTTGCACAAGCACATGATGAAGGTGATGATATTGGATCACTTGGTTCTACTAGACCGTCGTCGTCCACACATGTATGTGTGCCCCATCATTGCATTTCTTGCAATCATTTATGCTTAGGTCCTATTATGGAGAGTAGTGAGCCACTGTTGAACACATCAAAGTATGATCTCCATTCACGAGATGAGGCAATGGGGTCCAGAACTCAAGCTAAGGGGTCAGGGACAAGAGTATAAGTTACCAGATCAGTGAACCATAGAGGAGAAATGCATGAGCAATCTTTTGTGCAGGTAAAATTTAAAGTTAAATTTTATGGTCTATTCCATTTGAATATATAAACAAATTTATTAGTACTAATGTATCTAAGTGGGATAACAGTTGATGACAGAGGAGGAGTTGACAGAAGTTCATCATGGAACTTTGTCTGCCATCCAATTTGGCTTGGACTTGCCGGTATAATTTGTTTTACACATCAACTTTTTTTTATGCATTTATTTCTTTGTGAGTAATTATATATTAATTTATATCTTGATGTTAATTTTATTTTATAGTCAATTGAAAATGTGAATGATGTGGCATCTCTACCAATAGTCTTTTCTCAAACTCCTGATCGAGCCAAGGGACTATCATTTGCAGAATGGCTTTCTCAACGCCAACAAAGGGTGGAGGTAATTTGGTTGAATTGTACTTTAATTGATATTTTAGAAAACTTAAATATTTGATTATAGTCATTTAGAGTCTTACATTCTTGTCATTTTGATAATTCAGAGTCCTTCTCAATTGATGCAAGAGGCCTCGAGGGTGGTATGTGCTTGTTTTCTAGTAGATAAGTATTTGTGTAGTGCACTCTAGATTGTTTGTGTGTAACACATCTAACCTTTTTAAATGTATGCATTTCCTATTTTGTTTAATAATTATATATTAATTTATTTCAATGTTACTTTGCTTTTATGTAGTCTCTTGAGAATGTGAGTGATGTGCCACCTTTGCCATCATGCTTCACTAGGACACCTAATCGTCTTAAGAGAAAATCATTTGCAGAACGATTGTCCGAACAACAACATAGAGTTGAGGTAATTGAATTGAATTTTTCTAAATAATTGATAGTTTATCTAGCGGTCTTATAGTTGATTGTAGTGATTTAGATGTATGTTAATAAATGAAAGTTCTTAATTGTAGTAGATAAGAATATATTTACCAACTTTAACTTATTTTTGTTTACCATTGAAGAGATTAATCAAATTTGTGTTTTGACTTGTTAATGCAGGAAACTTCGCCTCCATCAATTACTAGACATTTTGGTACAAAGAGGACACTTTTTCAGGATCCATCACAAATTGAGGATCCATCACAGATTGAGGGTCAAGTGGACTTGTAGTATTTGATGTAGCTATTTGGCATGAAGATTGTATATAGATTTTGAGACATGGCATATGCCACATTTTGTAAAAAATGTTTTGAGTTGGCATATTTGCCAAATTTTTGTATATGTCTACCATTGTGGACTAGATTTTAATATATATACACCTTGATATACAATATAATTTAAATTCCTTATGTGCATTTCATGATACTTCCCATAACGCCATACATTATGATGATAGTTCTTTAGTCCATTGATGATATGTTTAGCATTGAGAATGGTTTTAGATCAATAGAATCAATATGACAAAATTCCTTATATGCCCTAATTTTCATGACATTATGCATATATGTATATATCAGATCCTAATTTGGTACAAGTAGGGAGAATGCTTGCAAAGGTTATGGAATTTAGTTTTAAACATTCCAATTGTATTTGCTTCAAAGTTTCTAAAGCCTTTTCAAAAAATCCATTTTGTGCATATCTTGCAATCATTGCATTCCATGAGATAGCATCTCTTTGAGGTGTCATGCCAAACTATTCACATGCCTTGTCTATGCTTCCACACTTTGGATTTACACCCGCCAATTGCATTTTCTTAACATTTCCTTTCAATCCTTATCAAAAATTATGTTTTGTGCACATATTGCAATCATTGCATTCCTTCATTTACAACACATGATTAAATAAGAAGATGCATATTTACAACACCTAAGAATGTGTAGTAGTGTTGGTCATGTCACCAATACTATGTTTACATCTTCACATACATGGCTTACAACATGTGACAATATAAATGATAGAGAATGTTTGCATCAACATGATGGCACAACATGAACAAATTGCATGTTTGCATAAATTTCATTGGTTCAATGATTGAGAATGTGTCAACTTGAACAATATTTTTTGTTCTTCTCATCAAGACCTTCATGAAATGATACATTGGTTTCTTGATATTCAATCATGCATTGGAGATTTTCAAAGTGTTAAAGATGTTTGACGTGATGAAGAAACTTGTTATTTGATGTATTTCAACTCCAAACTTCCCCCTAGAAGTGAAGGCGCTAATCCTTGATCAAACTAACCTAAAAGTGCGCCTTGGTACTTAGGGCGCTAGATTATGATTGATCAACCTAAAATGTGTGCCTAAGGCTAGATAGTGAATTGGAAGGATAAAATACATCATCAAAGGAGTTTATAGTTATTGAAGGCATCAAATGATGACTTGGGCACACATCTACCTCTCTACACCATCAAATGTGTACCTAGATTAGTGAGGTGCCACTTCATATCTTTATGACTTTGGATATGCGCCTTGATAATGAATACAAGGCGCCAATTATTGAATAAACAACCTAGAATGAGTGCCTTACTATTTGAGGTGCTAGTTCATTCTTCTAGAACACCAAAAGTGCGCCTAGATGTTGTGGCACTAGCTCTTGCTCAAGCAACCTTGAAAGTGCGCTTTCACAAGGAGGTTAAAATGTATTATCAAAGAATTAAGTTGAATCAAGGAATCATCATTGAAGACAAGTAAAATATGATTGTGAATGACGCACAATTTTCATCATCTCTAACCTCACAATTGCGCCTTCCATTGGAAGCTCATATTGTGCCTAAAGGAATGGTACTGAGATATCATCCATGTCAATGATTGAGAATGTGTCAACTGGAACAATATTTTTTGTTCTGCTCATCGTGGGGCCAAACAAACTATGCCAACACATCGGGGTGGGCAGGTAAATGCCAGGGGAGGTCTCATTTTATGCACCAATAATCCCAGTGATTTCGAGCAAGAGGCTACCGGCAAAGTCCCTTAAGATCCCTGAGACCGAAAAACTACCAAACTTTGACGGAGCAGTTCTCAGAATTTGTGATAGTTGGGAATGTTGTGTTTGGACCTACAGGTACACATGGGGTCCATCCACAATAACCTCTCTCATTTTTGGTCAACTCCATTCCGTTTGCCCATGCCAAAATCAAACGCATTGTTTCAAAATGCTTCAATTTGATGCAGTGGAAAGGTGCTAGGTGTGACATTTTTCATTTCATAGCTCGTGGGGTCAAGCAGACTACGCCAATGCATCGGGATGGGTGGTTAAATTCCATTAGAGGTCTCATTTGGTGCGCCAAGCGTCCTAGTGATTCTGGGCAAGAGGCTACCGACAAAGTCCCTTAAGATTCCTGAGACCAAAAAACTGCCAAACTTTGATAGAGCAATTCTTGGAATTTGTGATAGCTGGGAATGTTCTGTTTGGAACTACAGGTGCATGTAGAGTCTATCCACAATAACCTCTCTCATTTTTTCTCAACTCCATTCCGTTTGACTGTGCCGAAATCAAACGCATTGTTGCAAAATGCTTCAATTTGATGCAGTGGAAAGGTGCTAGGTGTGAGATTTTTCATTCCATAGCTTGTGGGGTCGAACGGACTGTGCCAACGCATCAGGGTGGGTGGGTAAATTCCATTGGAGGTCTCATTTGGTGCGCCAAGCGTCCTAGTGATTCTGGGCAAGAGGCTACCGGCAAAGTCCCTTAAGATCCTTGAGACCAAAAAACTGCCAAAATTTGACAAAGCAGTTCTCAGAATTCATGATAGCTGGGAATGTTCTGTTTTGACCTACAGGTGTATGTGGAGTCCTTCCATAATAACCTCTCTCATTTTTGGTCAACTCTGTGAGGGTAAAATAGTGATCAATCAAATGAATAATAGATGACCCAAACATCAATAGAATAGTGAAACAAAGAAGATTCAAGTAAACAAAGCAATGAACAAACATAGCAAACCTCTTCCATTTTGAAACTTCTGTTGTTCGCCTATCACGAATCGTCCTTTCACAGATGAGATGAGCCCTCAGAGAGTGCAATCTTTTAAAGCTGTTTGAGGAAGTCGATGGTGAATGGCTATGGTGTGATGTGCAATGAAGGTGAGCTCCAATGCAACAATGGTGATCTCAAGCTTGTAGATGACAAGTGGGTGCCAAAGGCGCGCTGGTGATATTTCTGCAGAGTAACGATGTCAAAAGCCTGGATGATTAGAATGAAGGGGTGAAGCTTCATTTATAGGCTTGGAGGAATAGGAATCAACGGTTGAGAGAAGATATGAAGATCAACGGCTGAGGATGGTTGAGGAATGTGCAACCAGTAGAAATGTGACAAGTGTCCCAACTCCATCATGAAAGGTGGGATGTGACAAAACTGATTGGAGAGTTAACTCCATTGACTGGTCTGTTAACAGACTTGATTGATCAGTTAGAAGAGTGGATTGTGGAACTGACTGGGTTGATTGAGGATTTGACTCAACTGACAGGTTAGTTAACAAATTTGATTGATTGGTTAACTGACCTCTGATTGGAGAAGAAATAGGCCATGTGGGTGAGGGAAAATAAGATAATTAAATATTAAATATATTTAATTACATGTGCAACCTGATGAGGTGGACAAGGTGAGGTGGAAAAGGTGAGGTGTAAAGGTGATGTGGAATTTTGAATTTAGAATTTTAGGATAGAGGAAATTTAGATTAATTAAATAATTTATGATTATTTAATTGTGAAGGACTTTAGAAGAATTTTAATTAAATAAATAGAATTTATTTAATTGTGAGATAGTGAATTGATTAAATAAATTTGAAATATTTATTTAATTAATAGAAGAATGGAATAAATATTTAGAATATTTATTTAGGATGATTTGTGTCATTTTTAGGCGTATACATTTTGCCCCTCTTTGATGCAATGCAGTTTACAGCGTTGCTTCAAAGAAATTGATAGTCTGAATGACGATACATGCCCCAGTTTGCCCCTGGTACAGGTTAAATGATGATAGGATGCCCCCTCGGGAGATTGGACGGGAAAAACAGCGAAAGTTTTGGAGACGGACGATCTCACGACGAGGAAGGGGTTAGGATAGGTTGGAGGAAAAGGGACGCGGTCAGGGATGCGGGAAGAAAACGGGAGGAAAAACGGACACGGGAAGTAGTCCACAGTCATCACCTAGCTAGAATTAGGGTTTGGAGGCTATAAATAGGAGCTGGGTCCACAAGAATAGTCATTTGCACACTTGGTTGATCTGGATTGGAGAAAGAGAGCTCAGAGCAAACTTAGAGCAGCATGGCGGCCAGAGCAGTAGACATTCCACGCGAGGAGCACCGATCCGAGCGAGTCTGACGATTCGGGCGGCCAGCAGAGGCAGGACCCCCGGTATGGGCTTCGAAAAATTTCTCCTAGGGTCAAGTTTAGGTGTCATAAATGCACGTAGAAAATAGGTGAAATGAATGCGCCGAAACGCAGAACGGCGCATATGCCTCGCGAAGCTGCGCTTTTGTAATTTCGTGGTGCATATGCCGGTTTCGGCGGCGCATGCGTGAAAGCTGCGCATTTGTGCATTCTAGTTGCGCTTTCGTAATTGGGCGGCGCTTTTGTATTTCTGCCGCGCATGCGTGAAATGTAGCAGCGCATTTGCTAAAGTTGCGCATACGTGACTTTCTGCGGCGCACTCGTAATTTCGTGGCGCATAGGTGGATTTTCGCGGCGCATGCGTTTGAACGGCGCATTTATGCCTTGTAGCGGCGCATATGCAATTTTGTGGCGCATATGTTAATTTTTGCGGCGCATATACCAGAAATGGCGCATTTACCACCTGTAGTGGCGCATTTGCTTGGGATGGCAAATTACTTAGCCAAATTGATTCGATTAGCGTCCTGTTTGACGCAGGAATCGATGAGCTATCTCCGAGATTGCAGGAATCTAGTCAAGAGATGTAGTGTGCTATTTTGATCAATTTGAAATGCTAAGTTTAGTTGATATAGTTCAATAGATATGTTGAGTATGGTATATGCAGCTTGAGACTGACGCCTTGCATTGTGTGTTTGCAAGAGGAGATACGAGAGACTCTGCAGTCGAGGGAGACGTTCCCTATGCCTCTACTGCAGAGATACATGCTGATGGAGGCGGACAGAGTGGCGCTTGGTGCCATGGGTTTAGATTATGTTTGCTTTATGCCCGAGGTGCGGGCGAACCGAGGACTGTTGACAGCTGCCGTGGAGAGATTCCACAGCGAGGACGGGACCTTCCACTTCCCTACTGGAGAGATGACTGTGACGCTGGAGGATGTCTACCAGATACTGCACTTGCCCGTAGTAGGCGAGTTGGTGGAGTACGACACATAGCGGGATGCGGGACTCACCGAGTGTCAGCGAGTATTTGATGATCTTGAGCTGGTGGGACAGGTCATCCCTTGGCAGGATATCTATGACTGCTACGACTACTTCCCTGGGATTGTGGCTGGGTTGATTGGGGGTGTTGTATGCCCGGATAGGAGATCGCACGGGTTCCCCATTGGATGGGGCAGGATCATGGAGCGGATGCTGACCGAGGGCACCCAATATGCGTGGGGACCCTGCGTGCTAGCCCACCTCTACCATGACATGCATCAGGTGGTGTACCACCGCAGCACGAGTCTATCAGCTGGGGTGTTGCTGTTACAGTTCTGGCTGTGGGAGCACATAGCGGTGACCAGGCCGATATGCATCTTTGCGAGGTAGAGGGGAGAGCCATATAGCTATGGCTATGCAGGAGTGATTTCCCAGCACAGGCTGGGGAAGCTAGAGTACTGGCGGCATACCTTGGATGGGGTAGATGTGGTCGTCTGGCGGCCATATCTGGATTGCGAGCCCTGGGATGACGAGGGAGATGAGCTACCCTTCTGCTTTCAGACCAGGTGGTTGATAGGCCGGACACGGCACATACTGGAGAGGCAGATGGTGGGCCGAGTGCTGCGACAGTTTGGCAGGAGACAGGGCATGCCACAGGGACAGGCTATGTTTGCCCGGACTCATGCAGAGAGGGTCAAATGGGGGCCGATGGCTTCGTACGAGGAGGCCCTGGCAGAGTTCCAGCAGTTGCCTTACGTGGCATGGGACATGCGGAGAGAGATTGCAGATGCGGGGGTCACACAGGAGTATGAGGACTGGATTACTGCACATCCATTCCCGAGATATTCAGGACCTGGCATGCTGGTGCCTCGTATTGACGAGGCGGACTCAGAGGAGGAGGGAGAGGCTGGCCCAGGGCGGAGGGTCGCTAGAGGAGGATGAGGACGGGGTGGCTGAGCTGCAGAGAGGCCGAGGCAGCGGAGGAGGATAGATCGGGCTGGGAAGGCAGTGCCAGGACAGGGAGAGGTATAGTAGCAGGTGCAGCAGCAGGCACAGATGCCACCACCCCAGCAGGTACCACAGCAGCAGGTGCCGCAGCAGCAGGCGCCCCAGCAGCAGGGGCTAGGACAGGCAGAGGCAGCACAGGGGCCAGTGCAGGGTGAGGCACATGAGAGGACTATAGCCAGCCTGAGGGGACAGGTGCGAGAGCTGCAGGCACAGCTGAGGAGAGTGGAGAGGATGCGAGATACAGACGCAGCGGTGATCGCTGGTTTGACTCGCGAGCGAGACATGGCAGATACCCGGGTACGCCTTATCTGAGTAGAGAGGGACACAACAGTAGCTGCCATGGGCACAGACGCAGCGAGTACATTTTTGGTTGGGCAGCTGCAGCAGGCACAGGCACAGGTAGGCCAGTTGCAGACGCAGTTGGCACAGGCACAGACAGACCTAGCCAGAGCGCAGCAGCAGGCACAGTACTACCGAGGCTTGTACCATGGTGCCGTATCCTCGAGCCAGAGGGCAGGGAGCTTCAGGAGTCAGTCTGGGGTGGCTCACAGAGCCGGTCCTTCGCAGTCAGGGGCATCAGCAGTCAGGAGCTGGCAGTGGTGGCCCACAGCAGCAGGGGTAGACACAAACCCGATTTTGTACATTTTTGGGACATGTATCATCGTCTATTTAGACGCATATTGTATATGACACTTTGATTTTGAGAGAGATGGTGATATTGTACATTTGGACCTCTTTGTATATGATAGTATGGATGATGACGCTACATTGTGTATCTATTGCATGCATTATGAGATGATGACTTTACTTCGAGTGTATGATGTGATTCTATTGCATAGTTAGATGGTCTATATGATGCTATATGAGAAATACTTTGATATGCTGCTATATGATGTTTATATGATCTAATGTGTCAAATGGATGCAAAATGTAATATTATGTCTATGTGATGATGCAAATGTATGTATATAAAACATGATTTCTATGTTATGATGTAACTATATATGTGATGTCTATATGATCCAATGCAAATGTATATGTATGGAACATGATTTCTATGTTACGATGCTGTATAGATATGTGAGACGCTATTGGATGTTTATATGATGTAATGCTTTGAATGTATGCAGTTGTAACATGAGTACTATGTGGTGATGCAACTATATATGTGATGCACTTAACTATGTTGTTTGATTTTCTGGGCTTTTAAGATTAAGATGTGATGCAAATGTATTGGTGACCTAATGCATGGGATGGTGCATTCTACTAACCTACTCATGTGCATGACTAGTTTCTACGAATGATATGATATGCTCCTATATGCCTTGTTTTTGTGATGTCCAAATGTACTCTATCGACATAAGAATGACATGATGGATAGAGGAATGGTTGCGAAAGAATGACTTAGGAATTTTTCTTGATATCGTTACTCTGCATAGTTCGAATAATGAGGATTGTATGGATGGGTGTAGGGATGTGTATATGGATACAGGACGGATGTTTTGCTTTTAGATTGCTTTATTTCATCATTGGGCATTTTGTTTTTTTTGGTACTTTTCTGAAATGTTGTAAGTGAATACAAGCATCGAGGTATAATTGAACCGAGATGACCTGAGTATCGCTTACATGGATTGTGATTTAGCAAGTTAATACAAGCATCTAGTCAAAATTGAATCTAGATGACCTGAGTACTTCTTGCGTTTCAACAAGCAAGGATTCCCCCCATTCATGTTAGACCTTTGATGTCCTCGATGATCTTTTGCCGATCATGTCCTAAGACAAGGCTTCACATTACTAAAGTTTAATCCCCAAAATAGCAAACAAAGAAAGTAATCATGCCCCCATCATAGCATCTCTAGCTTTGTGGCATCCTTGAGTAGCATAGGAAGGTATGATAGCAAAAATCAAGACTCTGTAACTTAACCCTAGGTTCCAATCTACAAAAGCACATTTGCGTTGATATGTGTTTATTTCTTGCCTTAATTTTGCATAAAATCATTTAGAAGACCTTGGGTATTTGCTTTGTATTGGATAGGTTAAGATTCTCATTGTCGGGATGTCTGCTTGAAGTGCGGGTGTTTGCTTGCATTTGCTTACCTGATGAGAAGGTTGCACTATCCTTATTGAGAAGATGGACCCTAAGGGACTGACCTAGTGCCTCGGGGGCTCATTGCTAAATGGCCTTGCCTACGTGACGACGCAGAGGCAACGTAGTTCGGGGTAAACCCTAATGGACCATGGATGGACCAGAAGAAAGACGACAAGAATGAAGACAAGAGAGGAGATGAATGGGACCTTGGGAGAGATGGAAGCCTCGGGGGTGCATTAGAATAATGGCCTTGCCTACGTGACGGCGCAGAGGCAACGTAGTTCATGGATTCGGACCGCAGACACTGACGAGAGACACTACACTAGGCTTACATTGAGGAGACGGTATGGGACAAAACCTTGGTGGACAAGGCCACAAGGTGAGTATCAAGCCATGATAGGTAACTGTCAAGCGTTTATTGTGGGATGGATATGGGTCGAATGAGGAAAATAGAGGGAGAATGGGCTCAAGGTGATTGGATTCCCAAAGATGGAGAATGCGATTTGTCACAAGTAACGCCTGTTTACCAGGTTTTCATCACTTGCTTTTATTTGCACGAGAAGCTAGAAAGTAACATGACGCCTGATTGCTAGGTTTTCCCCATGATACCTATCCAAGGCGCCTGTTTGCCAGGTTTTCACCAAAGGACGATTTTTTTGTATGCTTGCTACTTTTTTCCAATTTTTTTTTTGTATTTTCTCTTTGTAACTTTTTCTTGATTTTTTTTTTTTTCGATTTTTTGATTTTTTGGACTTTATTGTACTCCCCTGCACTGGGGTTCTCTTAGGTATAGAACCGGCGAAGGTGCATGCTGTTGATTAGATCATCAAACAACTCACCTTCTGATGTGGCCAACTGATATGCCCCCGATCCGTAAGCCGCTACAATTACATAGGGTCCAAGCCAGTTAAGCACAAACTTGCCTTTCTTTTCTCTGTCCTGCTGATTGCAAGGGTTCTCTCTTAGGATGAGGTCCCCAACCTTGAAGCATCTTGGTCTAACCTTGTGGTTGTAGCTTCTTGACATCATCTGTTGATAGGCTTTGAGATGGTCAAAAGCTTTCTGGCGCCTTTCCTCTAGCAGTTCTAGCTCTTGTAGTCTGGAGACTCTGTACTCTTCGTCTGATATGAGACCTTTCAATGACACCCGAAGGGATGGGAGTTCGACCTCAATGGGAAGGATGGCTTCGGAACCATAGACGAGGGCGTAGGGTGTAGCACCTGTGGGAGTGCGTATGCTGGTTCGATAGGCCCACAGAGCGGGATTGAGTTGGACGTGCCAGTCGCGACCAGCTTCATTGACAGTCTTCTTTAGGATTCTCAGAATGGTTTTGTTCGATGCCTCAGCTTGGCCGTTACCTTGGGGGTAATATGGAGTGGAGAAGCGGTGTTGGATCTTGAAACGTTCACAAAGTTCCTGGACATCCTAATTTTTGAAGGGTCTCCCGTTACCCGTTATGATGGATGAAGGGATGCCATATCGGCAGATAATGTAATTCAGAATGAAAGAGGAAATTTGCTTTCCTGTGACGGTTGATAAGGGAACGGCTTCAATCCACTCTGTAAAGTACTCAGTAGCGGTTATGATGAATTTATGGCTGTTGGAAGAGGGCGGATGAATCTTTCCCACGAGGTCAAGTCCCCACTGGCAAAAGGGCCAGGGTGTCGTTAGAGGTCTCAACTCCTGAGCAGGTGCATGAATCAGGTTCCCATGTATCTGGCACTGTTTGCACTTTTTGATGAACTGATATGAATCCATTTCCATATTGGGCCAGTAATAACCCAAACGCATGAGTTTCTTAGCTAAGGAAGGACCGCTGGAGTGTGTTCCACAGATCCCTTCGTGCACGTCCCGCAAGGTAGTTATAGATTCTTTTTGTTCTAGACAACGGAGTAAAGTACCATCCAGACCACGTCGGTAAAGGGTATTGGCGATAATGGTGTAACGGGAGGCTTGTCGGATGAAAGTTCGTTTTTGGTTGGAAGAGAGGTCCAAAGGAAGGATATTGTCCTTGAGGTAAGTGTAGGTCTTATCGTACCAAGGCGAATCAGATCCTACTAGGTGGCAAATGGAATGGGTCTCAAGGAGATCATAAGCCCGTTGTCGAATTGTTTCTACTAAGAACTCATACCGTGACTCATGTTCAGGTATCTCAAGAAGAGAGGCTATGGTCGCCATTGCATCTGCTGCTTTGTTCTCTATCCTGGGTATTTGCTCAAACGAGATGGTCCCAAAATGTTCTTTGAGGTTGTCGACCATTCGCTTGTATGGGATGAGCTTCTCATCTTTGGTCTGATACTCGTCGTTGACCTAGTTTATGACAAGCTGAGAATCACCGTAGACACATAGTGCTTGGATTTTCCACTCAGTGGCCATCTTGAGACCAATTACCAAAGCCTCATACTCCGCTATATTGTTAGTGCATGGAAATAACAACCTGTAGGACTTTGGAATTGTGTCGCCTTGGGCAGTGATGAACAAGATACCTGCCCCCGATCCATGGTTGGTGTAAGACCCGTCGAAGTAGAGTTTCCAAGGAGATGTTGACAGAGTGAATAAAGATTCATCGGGGAACTCAAACTGCATTGGTGAAGTGTCTTGTAATGGTGCCTCAGCTAGTTGGTCTGCGATGATTTGCCCCTTGATGGCTTTTCTATCCACATACTCTATATCATATTCGCTAAGAAGCATAACCCATTTGGCTAGTCGACCTGTGAGAGCTGCTTTGCTGAGAAGATATTTTAGTGGGTCGATCTTGGCAATGAGTTTGACAGGATGTGCCAACATGTAGTGTCAGAGTTTTTGTGAGGCAAAAACCACTGCAAGGCATGAACGTTCCACCTGTGAGTACTGCAACTCGTAGCCCACTAAGGTTCGACTGATGTAGTACACAGCTCTTTCCTTGTTCTCATAGTCTTGCTGCGCTAGGAGAGCCCCAAGAGCAGTAGGTGTAGCAGATATATAGAGAATCAAAGGTTTTCCTTGGATCGGAGGCATGAGTATAGGAGGATTCATGAGGTACTCCTTGAGCTTGTTGAATGCCTCTTCGCACTGCTCATCCCATTTAAATGGAACGTTCTTATGTAGGAGATGGCTGAAAGGATGGCACTTGTCTGCCAGCTGTGAGATGAACCTGCGGATGGCCTGTAGCTTGCCCTGTAAGGATCTCAACTGTGTTAGAGTTTTGGGCGGAGGCATGTCCATGATTGCTTTGACCTTGGCCGGGTCTACCTCTATGCCGTTTGCTGACACGATGAAGCCTAGCAGCTTGCCCGATGTTACCCCAAACACACATTTCTTAGGGTTCAATTTTACTTGGAATTGGTCCAGCCGTTGGAAGACTTTCTCTAATGTGTCCAGGTGTGAGTCCCTGGTGAGTGATTTTGCCAGGATGTCGTCAACATAATCTTCCATGGTCACATGCATCATGTCGTGAAATATAGTTGTCATGGCCCGCTGATATGTAGCACCTACATTTTTCAGCCCAAATGGCATGACATTCCAGCAAAAGGTACCCCATGGACAAGTGAAAGCAGTTTTATGCTGATCCTCTGGTGCTATTTTGATCTGGTTGTACCCTGAGAATCCATCCATAAGTGACAGCATTGTATGTCCTGCCGTGAGGTCGACTATGATATCGATGTTAGGCAAGGGAAAGTCATCCTTTCGGCATGCTTTGTTTAAATCTCTAAAATCGTTGCATAGTCGGACCCTGCCATCTGGTTTAGACACCGGCACAATATTAGATATCCATTCAGGGTAATCTATGGCTCTGATGAACCCCACGTCTAACAATTTCTTGAGTTCTTCCTTGACCAGTAAGGCTATATGGGGATGCATCTTTCTTAGTTTTTGCTTTACGGGCTTCA
Source organism: Cunninghamia lanceolata (assembly GCA_027924645.1). Taxonomy (NCBI): domain Eukaryota; kingdom Viridiplantae; phylum Streptophyta; class Pinopsida; order Cupressales; family Cupressaceae; genus Cunninghamia; species Cunninghamia lanceolata. Next base: position 2,197,740 of record BSBN01001053.1, on the reverse strand, counting down.
CCCCTGGATCCAATGGCAAGTGATGTAGAATCAGGTTTGGGTCCAAACCTGGCATGTCGGCATATGACCAAGCAAAGCTGCCTCTCTTCTTCTTAAAGAATGGTACAAACTTGGTTTTCTCAGGCGGCGTGAGAGATTTTGCAAAGTGGATAATCTGAGGCTGCTCTTCGGTTCCAATGTTCACTGGCTCTGTTGGCTCTACCACGATCTGTGACCTTTCTTGATACATGTCACTTGGGAGGGTGTCAAACAATCCATTGTCAGGTGCCACAGTTGGGTTTTCACCTTCAGATACGTCCTTTCAGTTTACTGTTTTATGATCTGACACTGCCGCATGGCGGTTTTCAGTCAGATCCCTTTTTGATCTTTACATTTTTGCGACTAGAAGGCTTAGCACCCTCCCCGAAGTAAGCTACAGTATTGAGTTCGATAGCGAAACCGGCTTTATGATCTCCTTCTGGTAAATGATCTCGAAGTCCCATATAGTCAATGTAGGCATCATCGTTCTGGAACACATCTAATTGGGGGGTTCCTTGCAGATCCCAGTCAATAAGCTCAGGGTGCAAGAGGGGAAGGGAGTCGGATGAAAGACCTGATTCGTTGAGAGTGTGGATGGAAATATTAGGAGCACAGGTGGGGGTAGTGTTCTGGGTGGTACTTTCTTCCAGGTTGTTTATCGCAATGGAATCAAAACTTTCCTCGAAAGCCATAACTTCAGGGAGGGGCAAATCAGACTCCAGTGGTCTGTCCCGTTGCGTTTGCCTCTCATGATATGGGCTAAGGGTTTGGATGGTGTCAATCTCCTTGTCATCGTAGGAGTACTCTGTCAGCTCGTCCCATTCATATTGATTGGAATCATCTGAATCTACGTCACTGTCCACTTGGAGTGTTTGAATTGTCTCCACTAGGCAGGCATTTTCTTTGGCTTTACCTTTACCTTTGTACCCTAGGCCAGTCGTGTTTCTAGCCGAAGAGGAGGAAGAAGGTTGTATAGGTTCGATGATCCTCCGCCGATAGGGCCTTGTCCTTCATATCCCATCCTATGCAAGATGGTTTCACCCCGCCCATAGAGCTCTGTAGGGAGTCTAGGTGGCTCTTGGGATGTGTTTTCTTCTTCGGCATAAAGCCATTGCAAAAGATCTCGCTCCTCTGATTCATCGGATAAGGTCCCCCATTTTACAAAGGGGTTTGCGGGAGTTGTAGGAGGAGCAGAGGGCTTTGGAAAATGCCTGGGTTGATGCTTGGGCTGGCCAAAGGAGCGAGGAGACAAGGGCATTTTTGCAAGGTTGAGGCTGTGCTCAATCTAGTATTCCCCCACGCCATTTTCTTTTATGGTGATTTTCATTGGTTTGGGCCGTGAAGAGGAAGCTTCGGCAGTATGGTCTTGTGGCAGAGTAGGGGAGATATGGGCTCGATTGTTGGGAATGACACATTCCGGTTTTGCTTGGAATGAGTTGCAATGCTGGTAGGGGTCGGGGTCGCCGTGTATGGTGACCTGCTTGCCATCGTGTGGGAACTTTATGCATTGATGGTAGGTGGAGGGGACAGCTTTCATGGCGTGGATCCATGGTCTCCCTAGTAGAATATTGTAAGCAAGCTCCCGATCAAGGACTTGGCACACCACATCTTTAATTACCAGTCCCACTTGAATGGGTAGGACAACCGTGCCCTTGGTGGTTCGTTCCTCCTCGTCATAGGCTTTGATAGTAATTTTCTGTCTTGGATCTACTGCCTGTTCAGAGAACCCCAATGCAAGGACTAGCTTCAAAGTGCAAATATTTAAACCGGCACCCCCATCAATGAGAACCCTCTTGATGCGGTGCTTGTACACGAATGCGACAATGTGTAGAGGAGTGTTGTGGGGTTGAGACATGGAAAGGTCATCTTGCTCTGTAAATGAGATGGAAGGGGAGGATGTCAGATTACCCACCATGGTTTGAAATTTTTCTTGGGCTAGGTTAGTGGGGACAGTAGTTTCCACTAAGGCTTTCTCAAGAATCTCCTTATGAGAAGGAGATAGACGCAAGAGCTCCAATATAGAAATGTGAGCTGGAGTCTTTTGCAATTGGTCGATGACATTATATGGGCGGGAGTTAGACGGAGATGGCGACGACCTTGGAGGAGTGGTGTTGATCGTGACTCTACCACTGCGGGTAATTATACTACAACCAGTTCTGTTAGGTCCTGGTTGTTGGTTGGGGGATATGACGTTGACTTGCGGAACATGCTCAGAAATGCAGTTAATGGTGTACTCAAAGGGAACGCTTGCATAGTTAGCATTACTCGACCCACTGTTCTGGTTTGGCCTGTTGCGATTGTTGTCATTATTGTTATGGCCATTGGAGTTGTTGCCATTGTGACCATTGTTGTGGTTGTAACCATTGTTGTTGTGGCCGTTGTTGTGATTGTTGTTATACGGCCGGTTGTGGTTTAGGAGAGGATCTCGGTAGGCCACATGAGATTCATTGGAGGTATGCTGTTGTGTCCCTCCCTGATTCTGGTCCAGTATATCTTGTATGACGTTCTTAAGATGGATGCAATTATTGGTTGTGTGCCCCCTTCCTCGATGATACTCGCAATAATCTGTGTCCTTCCAATAGGGAGGTTTGACTATAGGCTCATAGTCGCTTGTTGGTGGTAGAGAAATTTCATTGTTAGCCAACAACTTCCTGAGAGCAGACTCTTGAGATTCTCCTAACGGCGTGAATTTTCTCCTTGGGTTTGAATTGAACCAAGGTCTAGATTCCCGAGGGGGTGGCTTGTTGAGTGCACCGTTATTTGCTTCTTCCTTAAGAGTGAATATGGGTTGTTGTTTAGGGGCTGCTGCCTTGGCATCCACTACTCCATCGTTGACCACATTCTTGTTCTTGATCCAAAACTTTGACTTGTCCGTCGTGTAATTGGAAGGAGGTGTGTCCTTGTAGAGCTTGAGAGTTCCTTTAGCGATCATAGCTTTCTCAATGAATAGCCCCATTTCAATGACTTTGGTGAAGGAGGTAGGGCATTGTATCTGAATCTGATAGCTAAGATCGGGATTCAAATTGTGGACAAACATTTCCAATAGTTGTTTCTCAGGCATGTCGTAAGAACACTTACTAGCTAGCTGTCTCCATCATTGTAAGAAGGTGGCGAAAGACTCACCACCCTTTTGTTTGGTGTTGCATAGGTCTAGCATAGATACTTCGTGTTCTATGTTGTAAGAGAAGTGCGTTATGAATTTATTGACAAGCTCATCAAAAGTTTTGATTCCTGGTGGAAGACGTGAGAACCACTCCATAGCTTGACCTCCTAAAGATCTTGGGAACAGTCTCATTAAGTAGGTCTCGTTGTGAGCTACTTCTAAACATGCTGCAGTGAATTCCCTGATATGATCTCTAGGGTCCCCCTTCCCTTTGTATTTGTCAAATTTTGGGATTCCAAACTGAAAGGGGAATGGTTTCATGACCAAACTTCTGTCAAAGGGGTATGCTGCTATATCTTCCAAGGAGTAGTTCTTGGAACTGGTGCCGATCTTAAGGTTGGAGATTTCCAGCTTTAGACTCTCAATTTGTTGTCTCACATCCGCCATAGGAGCATTTTGATCTATGTGTTGTTTTCCTCTCTCATTGGCCTGGGGGACCGTGTCATTTGTGCCTCTCTCATGTGCATTTGGGACTGTGTCATTTGTCTCCCTCTCACGTTCATTGTCTGCATTTTCCATGATGGAGCTAATGTCAAAGTCTGCGGGGAGTTTGATTCCGAGACTAGCAAGATGATGGAAATATTTGGTGGGGTCCTCAAGGAGCACTTTCTCCACTAGGAGTTGGAATTTGCTATCTTGCATGTGTGCCACTAATTCCTCACGAGAAATTTCTTCATCATCATCGCGTGGTGGGGCGATGTGATCGGAAGAGTCAGCCATTTCAATTAGCTTGTTGTACTGGGATCGAGTAAGAACCATGCAAGGTGGGGTGGGACGAAATGGACTAGGATTAGAAATTTTGGCAAGGTGTCGACTAAGACTGTAATGAATGGGATATCGAGGACAAGACTTGGACAAAGGGTTCTCCCGCTCAATGACTTCAGGTAAGATGGTTGACACAAGACTTTAGCCACTAGCAAGGGTAGTCGATACCAGTCTCACTGTGTAGGGCTTAGTCGTTCAACAAGACTACTAGCAAAAGGTACTGTGACCTACTAGGCTTACGTGAATTCACGAATGAAACGAAGAAGTACCTATGTCGACTCGGTATGGGACAGAATGACGTTGGGGCAAGAGTGACTAGGACAGAAGGTGATTGGGACGACCGTCGAAAGAGAGAGAAATGGGTGAAATGGATGAAGATTGACCGCAAGGTTGATTCTGACCTCGGAAAATGAAACTAGGCTGAAATGGGTACTCTGAACAGCTGACGAAAATTTCTCAAAAATAGGGCAGATGCTCACTATCACACATGCGCAGAAACAAATGCGCAGCAAGAATGGGCAAATGCGCCGTAAGTCTCTGTATATGCGCCGCTCTGGTGAAGTATGTATGCACAACAACAGTGTGCAAATGCGCAGCAGAAAAGTATATGCGCAGCAGGTCGGCGTATATGCGCAGCAAGTCGCTGTAAAAGTGCATCAGAACAGTGTATATGCACAGCAGAAAGGTGTAAAAGCGCCGTAAGTCAGACAAAAGCGCAGTAAGTCGCTGTATATGCGCAGCAGAAAAGGGTATATGCGCAGTTCTGGTATTTTTTTGCAATTTTTTTGGGATTTTTCTCTGTTTTTGGTATTCTTTGGCTGGAAAAGGTCTTCCTGATCTGATATTATAAATTAATTTAGCAAGAAAACACAGCAAGCACAAAGAGTATTTTGTAGTTTTCCATTGTTTTTGTAGTTTTTTCGACTCTATTTTGGACAAAAGCAAGCACAAAATCCTAGGCGAGAAATGGATTATAAGGGATTTGGGCCACTAAAACAAGAGGTAGTTAATTCGGGCAACCGTTCAAGTGGTTACATGTGCGGCGGCGCTACTCTCCGTTATGGAGTCTCCCAGCCTCACAGGGTTGCGCCTGAGAGGGTTTTAGGGGAGGTTGGCCGTCGGTGTAACATAACAGCACTCGTTGCAGGAGGTTTTCACCTCAAGCACAATTTATTTTAAGTGGCTCGGTAGGGCTTGGCGTTAGCCTGTTACCACTCAGGGTCGTTCCTGCTTGGACAGGCGTGTATCCAACGGCAGGCCCCTCCTAAAGGTTAAACAAGTAGAATGACAAGTCTGGCACTCTGATCACCCAGAAGAGGGGAGAGCATAAGCCTATTGTCATTCGCAGGCACAGAATACACTGATTAATCCACCCTAGTTAAAAAGATAAAAACTAAATGGGCTAAGCTACTCAAACAAAACTTTGAAGTGATTTCAACAATATTGCAGTGGTTCGATTTTAAATCCCAGAAAGCAGTTGTGAGTTCAATTTTAAATCCACGTTGCACGAGATTGTTAGCTTTGAAATTCAGGTCTCATGATATAGCAATGGTTCATTTTAACTTCAGAAAGCAGTTGTGAGTTCAATTTTAAGTCCACGTTGCACGAGATTGTTAACTTTGAAATTCAGGTCTCACGATATAGCAATGGTTCATTTTAACTGCAAGATCAGTGATGAGTTCAATTTTAAATCTTAGATAGCAATAACTTGGAAGTTTGTTTGCAATGCAAGCATGAAATAAACCAGTTATTTCCTCCCTAATTAAGACTAGATGAAGATTTGTAATGAACAACCATTTTACTCTTTCTCCGAAAATGAAATGTGAGCTAGTTAGATGCAACTACATGTAGCTAAACCTGAGCCTATCCTGCAAAACCGCTCCAGCAAACACCTACAAAAGGGTTAGCGTTAGCAAAATACTCTAGAAAAGTACTAAAACCTGAGCCAGTTACAAATGCGCAGCTTCAGTGATCAGATGCGCAGAAGTGATCAACAGAAGCATTAACGAATGCGCCGTAAAAATGAACAGATGCGCCGTTAAAATGAACATATGCGCAGTTTTAACGTATGCGTAGCAACAGTCGTCAGAAGCGCCGTAACAGTCAACAGATGCGCCATTTTAATGTATGCGCAGCAATATTATATGAAAGCGCAGTAACAGTTAACAAATGCGCAGTTTTAATAAAAGCATCGTAACAGTCTGTAAAAGCGCAGCAAGGATGCACAGATGCGTAGGATTTTCAAAAGCACCGTAACAGTCTTCAAAAGTGCCGTAAAAATGAACAGATGCGCCGAAAGAACCTGTGCGTGACTCTGCGGGATCTGTACGGAACCTGCCTTCAAAAAAGCTCAAAAAATGGTGAAATAAAGGGGCAACGGCCCCACGGTGGGCGCCAAAAATGTGAGGGTAAAATAGTGATCAATCAAATGAATAATAGATGACCCAAACATCAACAGAATAGTGAAACAAAGAAGATTCAAGTAAAAAAAGCAATGAACAAACACAGCAAACCTCTTCCATTTCGAAACTTCTGTTGTTCGCCTATCACGAATCGTCCTTTCGCAGATGAGATGAGCCCTCAGAGAGTGCAATCTTTTAAAGTTGTTTGAGGAAGTCGATGGTGAACGGCTATGGTGTGATGTGCAATGAAGGTGAGCTCCAATGCAACAATGGTGATCTCAAGCTTGTAGATGACAAGTGGGTGCCAAAGGCGCGCTGGTGATATTTCTGCAGAGTAACGATGTCAAAAGCCTGGATGATTAGAATGAAGGGGTGAAGCTTCATTTATAGGCTTGGAGGAATAGGAATCAACGGTTGAGAGAAGATATGAAGATCAACGGCTGAGGATGGTTGAGGAATGTGCAACCAGTAGAAATGTGACAAGTGTCCCAACTCCATCATGAAAGGTGGGATGTGACAAAACTGATTGGAGAGTTAACTCCATTGACTGGTCTGTTAACAGACTTGATTGATCAGTTAGAAGAGTGGATTGTGGAACTGACTGGGTTGATTGAAGATTTGACTCAACTGACAGGTTAGTTAACAGATTTGATTGATTGGTTAACTGACCTCTGATTGGAGAAGAAATAGGCCATGTGGGTGAGGGAAAATAAGATAATTAAATATTAAATATATTTAATTACATGTGCAACCTGATGAGGTGGACAAGGTGAGGTGGAAAAGGTGAGGTGTAAAGGTGATGTGGAATTTTGAATTTAGAACTTTAGGATAGAGGAAATTTAGATTAATTAAATAATTTATGATTATTTAATTGTGAAGGACTTTAGAAGAATTTTAATTAAATAAATAGAATTTATTTAATTGTGAGATAGTGAATTGATTAAATAAATTTGGAATATTTATTTAATTAATAGAAGAATGGAATAAATATTTAGAATATTTATTTAGGATGATTTGTGTCATTTTTAGGCGTATACAAACTCCATTCCGTTTGACCGTGCTGAAATCAAACGCATTGTTGCAAAATGTTTCAATTTGATGCAGTGGAAAGGTGCTAGGTGTGACATTTTTCATTCCATAGCTCGTGGGGTCGAACAGACTATGCCAATGCATCAGGGTGGGTGGTTAAATGCCATTAGAGGTCTCATTTGGTGCACCAAGCGTCCCAGTGATTCTAGGCAAGAGGCTACCGGCAAAGTCCCTTAAGATCCCTGAGACCAAAAAACTGCCAAACTTTGACAAAGCAGTTCTCAGAATTCGTGATAGCTGGGAATGTTTTGTTTGAACCTACAGGTGTATGTGGAGTCCGTCCACAATAATCTCTCTCATTTTTGGTCAACTCCATTCCATTTGACCGTGCCGAAATCAAACGCATTGTTGCAAAATGCTTCAATTTGATGCAGTGGAAAGGTGCTAGGTGTGACATTTTTCATTCCATAGCTTGTGGGGTTGAACGGACTGCGCCAACATGTCGGGGTGGGTGGGTAAATGCCATTAAAGGTCTTGTTTGGTGCGCCAAGCATCCCAGTGATTCCGGGCAAGAGGCTACCGGTGAAGTCCCTTAAGATCCTTGAGACCAAAAAACTACCAAACTTTGACAGAGCAGTTCTCAAAATTTGTGATAGCTGGACATGTTCTGTTTGGACCTACAGGTGCATGTGGAGTTACTCCACAATAACCTCTCTCATTTTTGGTCAACTCCATTCCGTTTGACCGTGCCGAAATCAAACACATTGTTGCAAAATGCTTCAATTTGATGCAGCAGAAAGGTGCTAGGTGTGACATTTTTCATTCCATAGCTCGTGGGGTCGAATGGACTATGCCAATGTGTCGAGGTGGGTGGGTAAATGCCATTGGAGGTTTTGTTTGGTACGCCAAGCATCCCAGTGATTCTGGGCAAGAGGCTACTGGCAAAGTCCCTTAAGATCCCCGAGACCCAAAAATACCAAACTTTGACGGAGCAATTCTTAGAATTCATGATAGCTGGGAATGTTCTATTTAGACCTATAGGTGCATGTGGAGTCTGTCCACAATAACCTCTCTCATTTTTGGTCAAATCCATTCCGTTTGACCGTGTCGAAATCAAACGCATTGTTGCAAAATGCCTCAATTTGATGCAGTGGAAAGGTGCTAGGTGTGACATTTTTCATTCCATAGCTCGTGGGGTTGAATGGACTGCACCAACGTGTCAGGGTGGGTAGGTAAATGCCATTGGAGGTCTCATTTGGTGCGCCAAGCATCCCAGTGATTCCGGGCAAGAGGCTACCGGCAAAGTCCCTTAAGATCCCTGAGACCAAAAAACTGCCAAACTTTGACGGAGTAGTTCTCAAAATTTGTGGCAGTTGGGAATGTTCTGTTTGGACCTACAAGTGCATGTGGAGTCTGTCCACAATAACCTCTCTCATTTTTTGTCAACTCCATTCCGTTTGACCGTGCCGAAATCAAACGCATTGTTGCAAAATGCTTCAATTTGATGCAGTGGAAAGGTGCTAGGTGTGACATTGTTCATTCCATAGCTCGTGGGGTCGAACGGACTGTGCCAATGCGTTGGGGTGGATGGGTAAATGCCATTGGAGGTCTTGTTTCATGCACCAAGCGTCCCAGTCGTTCCAAGCTGTAAGCTACCGACAAAGTCAAAAGTTGCTAGGATTGAAATTTTGCATTCTACAGGTCTTGGGGCTGAATAGATTGTGCCAACACATCGGGGTGGGTGAGGAAATTCTAGTGGAGGTCTTGTTTTGTGTGCAAAGCATCCCAGTCCTTCCGAGTTGTAAGCTACCGGTAAAGTCACTTTACCGGTAGCTTACAGCTTGGAAGGACTCAAATGCTTTGCACACAAAACAAGACCTCCCCTAGCATTTACTTGCCCACCGTGACATGTTGGCACAATCTGTTTGGCCCCAGGACCTATAGAATGCAAAATTTCAATCCTAGCAACTTTTGACTTTGTCGGTAGCTTACAGCTCAGAACGACTGGGACGCTTGGCGCACGAAACAAGACCTCCAATGGCATTTACCCATCCACCCTGATGCGTTGATGCAGTCCGTTCGACCCCATGAGCTATGGAATGAACAATGTCACACCTAGCACCTTTCCACTGCATCAAATTGAAGCATTTTGCAACAATGCGTTTGATTTCGGCACGGTCAAACGGAATGGAGTTGACCAAAAATGAGAGAGGTTATTGTGGACGGACTCCACATGCACCTGTAGGTCCAAAGAGAACATTCCCAACTATCATGAATTCTGAGAACTGCTTCATCAATGTTTGGCAATTTTTTGGTCTCAGGGATCTTAAGGGACTTTGTCGGTAGTCTCTTGCTCAGAATCACTGGGACGCTTGGCACACCAAACGAGACCTCTAATGGCATTTACCCACCCACCCTAATGCGTTGGTATAGTCCGTTCAACCCCACGAGCTATGGAATGAAAAATGTCACACCTAGCACCTTTCCACTGCATTAAATTGAAGCATTTTGCAACAATGCGTTTGATTTCGGAACGGTCAAACAAAATGGAGTTGACCAAAAATGAGAGAGGTTATTGTGGATGGATTCCACGTACACCTGTAGGTCCAAATAGAACATTCCCAGCTGTCACGAATTCTGAGAACTGCTCCGTCAAAGTTTGGCAATTTTTTGGTCTCAGGGATCTTAAGGGACTTTGCCGGTAGCCTCTTGCATGAACTAGCACCTCAAATAGTATGGCACTCATTATAGGTTGTTTATTCAATAATTGGCGCCTTGTATTCATTATCAAGGTGCATATCCCAAGTCATAGAGATATGAAGTGGCACCTCACTAATCTAGGTGCACATTTGATGGTGTAGAGAGGTAGATGTGCGTCCAAGTCATCATTTGATGCCTTCAATAACTATAAACTCCTTTGATGATGCATTTTATCCTTCCAATTCACTATCTAGCCTTAGGCACACATTTTAGGTTGATCAATCATAATCTAGCGCCCTAAGTACCAAGGCACACTTTTAGGTTAGTTTGATCAAGGATTAGCGCCTTCACTTCTAGGCAGAAGTTTGGAGTTGAAATACATCAAAATAACAAGTTTCTTCATCACATCAAACATCTTTAACACTTTGAAGATCTCCAATGCATGATTGAATATCAAGAAACCAATGTATCATTTCATGAAGGTCTTGATGAGAAGAACAAAAAATATTGTTCAAGTTGACACATTCTCAATCATTGAACCAATGAAATTGATGCAAACATGCAATTTGTTCATGTTGATGCAAACATTCTCTATCATTCATATTGTCACATGTTGTAAGCCATGTATGTGAAGATGTAAACATAGTATTGGTGACATGAGCAACACTACTACATATTCTTAGGTGTTGTAAATATGCATCTTCTTATTTAATCATGTGTTGTAAATGAAGGAATGCAATTATTGCAATATGTGCACAAAACAGAATTTTTGATAAGGATTGAAAGGAAATGTTAAGAAAATGCAATTGGTGGGTGTAAATCCAAAGTGTGGAAGCATAGACAAGGCATGTGAACAGTTTGCCATGACACCTCAAAGAGATGCTATCTCATGGAATGCAATGATTGCAAGACATGCACAAAATGGATTTTTTGAAAAGGCTTTAGAAACTTTGAAGAAAATACAATTGGAACATTTAAAACCAAATTCCATAACCTGTGCAAGCATTCTCCCTACTTGTGCCAAATCAGGATCTTATATATACATATATGCACATAATGTCATGAAAATAATGTACATAGTGTATATAACAAGCCATATAGGCATGTACAAATAAAACCATATGGGTATATACAATGATATATATCGATAACATACAAAAGTATGTTTACAAAGCCAAATAGGCATATGTAACAAAATGTCCCAAAATCAAATCTCCTATGGATTGCTATCAAATAATCTATGGCTCTTGCTAGGCTATGAAGATGGTGAACCAGTCAATGACTCATCCTCTATTGCTCATCGACTAGACCTCCTCGATAGAGATTTTTGAATTTCCACCTATTAATACAATCAAACAATGTGCACATTAATATAGAATTTAATATTCAAAATATATAACATGACATAAGTAATCAATCACTTACCACCAATTGGTGATCCCTCTTGATCATTTGTTGTCTCTCTTCTTCTGTAGAGCTGGATGGGTAGGGGAGGTGACGCCTTGTGAGAAGCATGAACAAGCAAATTTAAGTAAACATGAATATCATAAATATGTACATTAAATGTTGCGCTTATTATAGGACTGTTCTAGGACTATTTTAGGACTGTTGTAGGACTATTGTAGTTAAAACTATCCTAGTAGACATGTATAGGACTGTTATAGGACTATCATCTCATGGAATACAATGATGGCAAGATTACTATCAAGATTAGTATGAAGATTAATTATGACTGTTATAAGACTTTTATAAGAATGCAAAGTAAGGAAGCATAGGCAAGGCACATGAACTGTTTGGTGGAATACCTCAAAGAAATGAGAATTTTGTCAGATGTTGTAGTTGCAATTGCCATGTGACACATGTATGTAATATGTGAAAGCATAGACAAGGCACATTAACTATTCGGCAAAAGACATCAAATACATGTCATCTCATGGAATGCATTATGTAGAAAAAGGTACAAATGTGCAATATTAAGAAATACAAATGAGAACTAAAAATCATACCTCGAGTAAAGTCAAAATAACCTACGATGCCATACAAAATAATTTATGATACCATGCAAAATAATCTATGATGCCATGTAAAATAACTTTATTCGCAGTCCTGTATAGTCAAAAGCATGCATTATATTTAAAGTAACAAGATTTTTAATAAAACAATTCTAAAAAATAGAAAAAACAAGAACAAGTTAAGATAAAAAATGTCACACCTATCCATCTGGAAGTTGAAATGCTAGTCAAGCGTACCTGAGGGGTCATCTCTTACCTTTAAAGTATCCAATATTGCTTCATGATCAGCATTACTAATTGTCCATAGTTCTTTTAATTTTGGTTTTCCACGATGCTTTAGTAACTTGACATTTGTTGCTACAACTAGGTGAGAATACATCAATATGGTTTTATGCTTCTCAAAGTCTTCAAAGGCTAGGATGCCATTCTTTTTAATCATATATGTTCGTAACCAAGTCCTAGCAATAACAACTGATCCTGAAGGATATGTGAACCCATCATCAGTTGTCACAGGTTGTGTTAGCTTTTGTTTTCCCTATACACATCGTGCCAACCAATAGTCTGACCTCTCTTCATTTCCATGCAGTACAACAACTGCATAAACATGACCTGGTTGTACAAGGTCGGAAAGATGTTCATAGTCAAATGAGCTCTCCATGTCATTCACGGAAGATGATTGACCTTCATATAAAGGGATTAAATATTGTGGAATCCACGCATCTACCCACTCACTTGACTCACAATTGTTCCAATCACATTTAATACAACTCTGACACAAACAAGCTAATTCTCGTGTCCAAATAGTCCATGTACTTGCATCTAAGCTTTGAAATGAATGCATCTTTGATGATTCACTGATTCTCTAACATTCCAATTTCTCTATCGTTATCGCATCATCAACCAACCAAAAGAACCTGCGCACTTCAGAATCAAGAGCCACTCCTCGTGACAATGCATAGTTACACGACTTAACAATGGAATCTGCATCACTGAATGTAGCACCACCTTTAATCTTTAGTTGTTCTTTAAAAAGAGCTCTCTTCACGCATGCACCTACTCCATCATGTTCACCTTTTCCGTGCCTGGCTTCAAAAAAATTCCAAATATGAGGTATACCCTTCTCTACATGCATTTTGCTCAACCAATAGAAATTATGAGCATTCTTGAATTGACCAGTGCAATTATCTGACCAAATGAGATGTTGATCCATTCTAATATCTTTTTCTTGCAAGAACCCATAAAATTGTTGAAAACAATATTGCACAAACTCTGCTGAATGAGATAGATCATCACTCATGTAAAAATAGTATTCTCTGACAATCTTCCTATTCTCTTCTGTACTCTTGGGGGCATGTTTGTATGTGATGTGAACAAAAATAGCAATCTGAATAGAATTGTAGTACTGGGATTGAACTTCATTTTGGGGTTGCAATGTATTGTTTTCTGTAAAATTCAACTATAGAGACAATAGTTCTAATCAAGAAAGAGTCTTTACACATCCTAAACTATTGATCTAACCATCGAGACCTATGGCTATATCTGACATACTTGTAGAAAATATTTTTCTTAAAATCATCAATAAAATCAGCAATACTTACCTCTCTTACAATCAACTCACATCTAGAACCTTCACCTCCACTTTTCAAATTGTATTTCACTATCTCATATCTCTTTTTCTTAACCATTCTCTTTCCAAAATCATGCCCGTTGCCCTCATGAAAACATGATACAAAATTTGATAACCCACCACATTGTAAAGACTTTTCATTTAAATAATCATTCTTGTAGAACATGCAACCATCATCTCTAATACATAGAAATAAATCCAATAAGTCCCTAGATGACTTTGGTAGTTGAATTGCACCACACTCCTGTAACATTTTGTTAGTGTGCAAAGTAGAATAGATATTGCATAATAATTCATGGTACATAGAAAACTCTACATGGTATTTGCAACAACATGTATTATGAACTTTAAGAGGAACACAATAAAATGGCTTAAGAGATTCAAATGCTCTTTATGAGATTGTCATACCTGGGTGAGTTTCACAATATTGTTTGTACAATGTTGTTTGACTACATTCCAAGTAATGTTTAGGATGTGGTGTGCGGTCTTTATCACCAATTCTTAAATTTACAACATCTTTTGCATTTGGTGATACCCTAGAGTTAGTGTGTGTAAATTGTTCAATTTCTTGTTTTGTGCTATCAATTAGCTTCTTGTCAACTCGTGGAAGCCTACCACTGAAAGCCCAAGTATCATTGGCAAGAGGACTATCTAGCCTTGATCTTAATGCTAGTGCTTTTGACAATATTTTATGATTCAATCTTAAGTCAACACAAGTTTGCCTCATTGATCGAGCATTTCTTAATTGTTTGCTTACTATTGAGGTTGTTATTACTCTATGGGTAGCTCTTTTATCTTTTTCCTTGCTAGTCTTTCCAATAGAATTAAGTGCATTGAAAAGGCTTCTAACAATAATTTTATTCCGATCAGACACTTTGTTTAACCGAATCTTTAATTTCTTTAGTAAAGGTCTCATTTTGTACATCTTTAATAATTGCACAAAAAGTTGGCATTGTTCGGTTAATGTTATCTTCTCAAAGTAGTCATTGAAGAGTTTTGTAGCCCACAATTGAACCGCTTGTGATGACCTCTTGCCTTCAAGTTTTTCCATTATGTTCTCATCAATTTCAAGTAACCATTTTGGGGTTCTTGGGTGTTTTCCAATTTCATCACGGTTATTCTCTTCTTGACAAATGTCCTCTCGTCTTATGAAATTTGGAGATACATTGGTTGTTCTTGTTTCATCCATGTTATCAACCTCATCAATTTTATCAACAAATGGATTATGGAGTACAATTTCAACATCATGATGTTCATATCCACTTTCTTCAAGTGCACATCTTCATTTTTCTTCTTCTTCTTTGTCCATGGTATTGCTATTATGAATAGGTGTTTCATAACATTTTTCAATATTTTCATTTCAAATATCATGGTGAATTTCATTCTTATCTAACATTTCATTATAATCAAAATTAACATCTTCAATTTGCATGTCATTAGATGGTAAAGAAGAAGATTCACCTTAATGAGCATCCGCCAAACCCACTCTTCCAATCCTCTTCCTTTCCCTATCTTTTTCCCTAATTGCTTTAATTTCCTCCAATGTAACTTTCCTCCTCCTTTTTGCTTTACGACCACTATTGCTCCCCATTAGGGGAACAAGAATATCACCCTTATGATTGTAACAAGAAAATTGTCTCCAAAAGTGCATAAAAATATTCCTTTCACTATCATAGCCAGAAATCACGAGTATTTCGATAGCAGAGGGTCTCTGGTTGCTGATGTCAGTCCCAACAATATTCCTTTTGTCTTTTTTCTGCATTTACAAAATGGATATCCGTTTTGGAAATGGATATCCATTTTCAAAATGGATATTCGTTTCTTAAATCCCAATTTTTTGCCAACGGACACTCTGCAACATCCATATTGCTACTACAAAATAGATATCCATTTTATTATGTACATTTGGATTCTAGACTAGGGATTCATTTTATTATCTATAAACTTGTGAATTACCATCTAATATGAATGTTTACACACTAATCCACCTAGGTATCAACTTAATAAAGCTCTGGATATAAGCCATTATTTGATTTGAATAATCTTACTTTGGACACATTTGTGAAGACTCCTAAAGAGCCTGGACATACAATTGTAAAGATGATATAGCCTCCATATAAGCATAAAGATGATATATAATTTTAGTTTGTTGAAGGCCATGCAAATTAGTCATTGATGAGGACTCTACTACACCTAAAGTTGAGTCCTTTGTTTGGAACTTTGAAGCATGCAAAGAGGCAAGTGACTTGTAATGCTTAAGTAAACACAAGTCTCAACATGATGTAGTTCAACTTGATGACATGTCTAAATATGACACATTTTAGTTTGTATTGCATGAGGACTTCCTTATTCATGCATACCAAATTTATAATTAGGTATATTTTTCTGAAGTGTATGAGTTTGAGGCTTTTAATTTTTGTATTGACTCACTTGAAGATGCTAGCAACATGTGAACATGATTAATATGGGATCCAAGAGTTGTCCTTTTCCCATGCATTTGGAGTGGATTGTTGGCCCTTATAATTGTTTAAATCATGTTGGCCTAGCATTTGAATAGTTGCTTCGTGACATGGATGGGAATAGATAATGTATAGACTTTATCACACTTTAGGGTTTTCCCATTATATGCTAAAATGTTATGACTATCCACTTATTCTATTTTAGGCTATCATCAAATGAGGAGCTTCTAAAGGCAAAAATGTTGTCCCAAAAGAAGGCTCAATGTTATTCGTAAAGACATTAGATTGTTAAAATACAAATTCAAGGGTAGATATTCCTTGGGCTATTTTAGTATGGAGAAGCAAAATTGCAATATATCACTATCCTAGGAATTAGAATGGTTGATCATAGGATATTCATGGCATTTTAATATTAATGGATGGATTGGTGGATGTTTAGGGAGTTTAAGTTTAAATGTAATGTATGAGAATTCTTATTTATGAAGGATCTAATAGGTCTTATGTCTTATTTGTAGGCCATTCAAGAAAGAAATGAAAAGATACCAAGGACTATCATAACACCTATTACAATTAGGTGCATCAAAGGATTGTCATCCAGGACCTTACCAATATGGGAAGTTATCAAAACCATGTCATGTTTAAAATTAAAGGCTTTATCACCTCTTTGTCCCTATAGGCCTATTAGAACAATAGGTCACATTTTATTCATATACCGGGGTTGAGAATAAACATAAGCATTTGTAGTTATGGCAAGTGTAAATGGAAATAGATTACAACTTTAGACAATCTATCCTCTCCTAGATTGCACTAACTGAGTGGAAATTAAAAATTCCCTATCAATGTCTTTTATATACTGAAGGTATGGGTGAGAAAGGTAAACTTTGTATGTTGTAGACAAGGCCTCATATGTAAAATATATTATGACAATAACAATAAGGACTATTAGGCATGAATGCTATCACTATTATAGATTGTCAAACCAACCATAGGCTGCCATAATAGTACACTACTAACTATCATACCTTTAGGCATGGTGCCATGAACCTTATGAGTAGAATGCATTGGTATTTGTGAGAAATGTATTGCTAATGTTAAGAATAAGTATTTATATTGTTTGAACATCATCAAAAGGTGGACTACAAATATGACTTTGTCAAAGGAAAACTTTAGTGGCAAAAATCTAACTATGAACTATTGTGCCATCCAAGCACAATCATGACCAACATCAAGGGATAGTCAAGGCATGGGTGTCTTAAGAAACACAATTGAAATTGTCCATGGATATTTGAAGTAATCCACAATATTCATGATCAAGAATCAACTCTGATTGTCTCAACAGTGGTAAATTTGGCTTCAAGACAATAAAAAATTAGGGATTCATTATCACCAAGTAATAAAGAAGAGTAACCGTAAGTGTCGACCTTCAATTTCATTATACAAGAGGATGAAGAAGGGGCCATAGTATTTTCATACCATAATACAACATACAAAAGGAAAATCATGAAGTCAAAACATATGCAAAGGGTATCTATGTTAAAGAGGAGACTTGTGAATGGACGATGACTATCACTATCAAAATAAGATATAGTCTCACTAAGGACAGTTAGGTGATTTGTGGATTGTCATGACTACAAGGCATGAGAATCTTGTGTATGAAGAGGAAAGAAATATAAATAAAAGAAGATTGAAGGATTGTTGCACTTGGGTACAATGATCCTAAAGGATTGTCATGCTAAAAGGATAATCAACAGTACAAAGATTCATATTTCAAGGCTATCCTTAATCTCATTCACATGGTCCTAATGTTGGTTTGATTTGCAAGGAGTGAGATGACACTATCAGAATTAATTGAAAAGGTGAAAGGGTTTGGTACCAAATTTGGTCACAAGTGTAAAAATTGCAATAAGCTTGAGAATATTGTTCACTTAACCTAGAACTATCACCAAGCAACATCCTATTCATAAGATGTGATCAACAAACATGTAACAAAAATGGATATCAACCTTCTTGGTTATGTGTGCTTGATAAGAGACCATACTTTTCACAAGGAGCCACCAATTTTTAACTAAATATTTCCATTAGAAATAGATAAAAAAATGTTCCCCCAAATGAGGAAACTAGATTGTTAATTAGAATTCTATGTGTAATGTGATATGAAACAATAGATACACCTATAAATGACCAACTAACTTTAACTTCTTGTATTATTGCCTCGATGTTTCAAATATGTTGCTTCTCTTCATCCAAAATGAATGGTACAAAATTTTTCATAAATCAAGGAAATGGATATCCATTTTAGAAACGGATATCTATTTTGAGTTGCTTTTACTGAAGCAAAATGGATATCCATTTTGGTTGTTGACTTTTCTGGATTCTAACGTGTTTTCATGTTTCAGTCTCTTCTTCAAACTTCACCCTTCGTGCTGACGACTTTTTTTATGCAAAATTGATAAAACAAAAAGGGTTTATAGAAAAAAATGTTAGCTTTCTAAAAATATAAGATTTGTTTGGTTATCATTTTATTAAACAATTATTAATAATTTTCTATATACCGTGTCTCTGAAATCCTGATGGACACACTGATTGAAAAACATCCATAACTTTCAAACCATTTCACCTTTTTGAGATCCAAAACCTGCGTCACACTCTATGCTTTTCTAGCTATAGGTTAAAAAAAAAAGTTGAATTTCAATTTTTTTTATCGAGTTAGGTTGGCTGGAAAATTACTTTTGAGTTTTTAAAAAAAGTCACAGTAAAAAAATCATAACTAATTATTTTATTGGAAATTTTTTTTAAATAAATATGTGTTACACTTGGACATGAGTCCTCTACTTATTTTGAAAGTTTTTTTTAAAAAAATATAATTTTACTCATAGTTAGGTTGGCTGGACAGACACCCACTTTTTTTTTTTTTTGAAAAATTTAGAAGCTGTTCATTGAAATATTCAATTTTCACTAAGTAAATTTAGTTTTTTTTTAAAAAATAGTAGCCTATAAACTAGATTCAATTCTCTACAAATTTTGTTCTTACATCTGTTTCAAATTGTGTGGATAATCCATTCAAATTTTCACATGAACTTGATAAATTTTGATTTTTTATATTTTCATTGCCACTTAGAGGTATAGTTTGGCCCATCATGATCCTGCACATACCCTAGGAGACCGCCTTTGTTGTGACCCTTCTTCTATTTGTATCATCATTCTTCTATATTGTTTCTCCTCTATTTTCACTGTTGTGTGTTGTGTCTTATGGACATAGCATTACAGTTGGTGACTTGAGGGCACCCTCCTATGTGACTGTCCCTAAGGCACTCATTTCTCCTCTCTTGATTTATTGTTTCCCTTCCTCTAGTGGTTCTATCTAGCAGGTGGATGGCGAAAAACAAATTATACTGATACGAGCCTAGTGTCCCTTCAACGAGAAATCAAAAAATGGACCAAGTCCATACATAACGATGGGGTTGATATATATTATCTGACACTTGGCTAGTAGAATCACTCCATGTGATCTTGATGTTGTCTTATCGCACTTACAAACCATAACAATATTATTGCTCTGTGCACTTTGTTTGTCTTTGAATCTCGCCTTGGTTACACTCAGTTTTGAGATTTCTATGGTATAGCCCCATGGTTATACTTGGTTTGCCAATCTGTAGTATAACTTTGGCTCTTTTTGTGAATGATCATATGCATTGTTGTTTATCATGATTATATGGATGCTAACACGTTTTCTTGTAGGAATGTGTTTGTGGGAACATTTGGCGATTGTAAAGTACATGTCACCTCTGGGGGGCATGGGCTTTGTGAGAGCTTGTGTTCCCTTGTGTGTGTTCTTCCTACCTTAATGTGCTTGATATCGGTACATGATATCAACCACCTTAAGGTGGGGCCATATATAAGGTAAGTTGTTTGATTTAGATGCTAGCAAAGTGTTTGTTCTTAGGTGCAGTCTTAAATATTGGTGGTGATGAGTCCTTCCTGCACTCTAAGATTTGTTTGAAATCTATTATATTCATTTAAGCCCTTTGCAGAGGTGGGATATCGTACATATCATTTTTATCTCAAGCCCTCTATGGAGGCAGGGGTGGTGTATTTATCGCGGAGAGTGCACATCCTGCCATTTTCAAAAAGTCCTCTGTGGAGGTGGGGAGCGGTTCTCTGACTAACTCAACCCTTAATCGTGTCTTCGGTGATTATTGTGGTGAATCCCAGTCATCAGTGTGTGCTTGTAATGTGCTTGAGATGGTGATGAACCTAGAAATAGGAACACTCCATCACTTGTCTGTTGTGTTTTCTCTGTGTCTTCTAAGTGTGTGTGTATTGCGTGTTTGTTCCCAAGCATAGTCTTAAAGACTGGTGGTGATGAGTCCCTCTTGTGCTTTTTGATTTGTATGGCATGCTTGTTTTTGTTTGGCATGTGTGTTGCCCCATATGCAGTCTTAAAGACCAGTGGCGATGAGTCCCTCCTGCATTTTGGGTGGTGTGTTTACTTTCCTTGTACTTGCATCTGCATTTCATATATATGAGAAGAAAAAGAAAATAAAAAGAAATCATCACTGTATTCACTATATTCACTATGTTTTGTGTGTCTTCAATGTTGTATTCTCTATTTTTTACATGATTGTAACTGTCTTCTCCATGTTTTGCGTGCCTATTACTATCTTCGTTGTGATTGGTGTGTCTTCTCCATGCCTGGTGTGTTTGTTGTGTTTTTTGACCATACTTTAATGCATGTATTGGCCTTGCGTTTATACATACATTAAAGTGGGGACCAAATGTTATATCATAAAATGTCCCCCTGGGGGATTTTTCTTCTTAAGGTTTAGCTCCTGGGTCCTTTAGAATGCATTTAGAGCATCTTGCATGATTTTGATGACTCCTGATGAGAAAACTCTAAAGTTTCATGACAATTGGGACTCAGGGGATACACTTGACATAAATCCTACCTGAAATAGGGGGAGGACTTGGGCACCCGTGCCCTAGTCCTACCCTATTTTAGGTAAGGACCAATTTCAAAGTGTCAGTTTATGACTGTTATTTAGGTCCTATGCCAACACGATAAGTTTGAATTATGAAATTCTTAGTGGGAATGTTTGTAGTTGCATATATAAGCATGATTAGGTTATAATTTGTAAACTAGATGAAAACTAGAAGGAAATTTTGATTTAGAAGCTTATGTGAAAGTGATTCAAGGCATTCATTGTGTTACAGAGTAGAATCCGTGTTGTTCTTGTGTTTGTATTTGTAGATTTGGCATCCATCTCCTCATGGCATGAAGAGCATCTTCCTTCCATGAGATCTTCACTACAAGGTGATATCAATTGTGTTTTTTATCATTTATTATTGGGACTTTGCCTCTATCCCGCAGGGATGTACGCACTCTTTATCTGACAATGGTGTTTAGAAGACTTGAATGTCTCTCCGGGGCTTGACTGAGGCAAGCCTCTAAACACCACAACCCCCAACCCATTTATACAAAAATCTCGACCATGTAACCATTCTCCAACGTCACCCACATCATTAACTTCTCTAATTAATTAATTACATTTTTATTTAATTAATTATTTCATCCATTCACCCCTTTTCTTCATCATTCAATCCCTAAAATTGAGTTAATTTAATTAATTCAATAGTTGCACTTACTAACATTAGCCCAATTAATTAAATAAATTATATTTATTTGATTAATTCAGTCTACTAATTAGCCTACCCCTAACCTAGTTGATTAAATACCTATTATTTAATTAGCTACCCTAGCCTACATGACCCCTAGACCTAAATTATTTAGATAAATCATCATCTAATTAATTTTAACCCCTAATTAATACATCTACTAATTTTCTCCAACCATATTAATTAAACTAATCCCTTTGATTAGTTTGGTCAAACCCCATTTAACACTCATCCCCACATCTCTAAAACAAAAAATTAGTCTTTATTCCACATAAGGCAATTTTTAATTCACATTTGTCCTAAATTTCATTAATGAGCCCTTACAACACCTAATTTGTCCTAGTGTTCATTTAATGGAGCTCTTCCCCATGTGAATTAAAAATTCACTTCTAATCCCCTCATCTAACTTCATTAATGTAAACCCCTTCCCAATGTGAATTAAAAATTCACATTTAATCTCATCCATTCAATCTTCTTGATCAAATCTAAGCCCTTCATCTTGCATTCATCCCCATCCATTGATCTCTACATTTAATCTCAACCATTGGATCAAATCCCCCTCCAAAATACCTATAATACAACCTCTTCTAAGCCATTTTATCATGCAATCTTTGAGTACATTGTTATTATGCCAAAATCTCTTTCATCTCTCCATCTTTGAGCTAGGCTTGTAGTGATTTGTATTGTAGTTTGAGAGCATTTCACATTGGAAGCCATGGGTGAAGCTAGAGAGTAAGGGTGCACTCTCTCTACCTTATCAAGGAGGAGGATCACTTTCAAAGGTATAAAATTGTGTTATTTATGCATTTTGTTTATGTTTTCAGCTTGTTTGTTTTCCTTGAATTCAGTATCCATCTTATGGAATTTTGTAAATGAGAAATATTCAATACTTGTAATGTCGAAAAGTAATTTGATTTTGCAATGGTAATGTTTGAAATATGTTTCAAATGTGCATCATATCATTTTAAAAGAAAGAAAAATTTTATTGCTCATATTGTTGATATGAAGAACTATTTACTTTTGGGTTAAATTTAGTAAAAAATATTTGGTAGAACAATGGGTATGTTACACAGTCATACCACAACACTATAATTACATGGGGAAACCCTTTTGGATGAAAACCCCACACTCCAAAGCCGCCCAATATATTATTCATGAATCAAGAAGATTATAATATACTTGTAGAGAAAGATTTCACAGGAGTATAACCAACCAAAGATCCGGAGGCAACTCAACATCTACAAGACTCTTACATGCAACCTCCATCTCAAACTCCTGATATATAAGAGATACAATACAGTAAACCATCAACGATAATTACAAAACTATGAGCCAAAAACCACCCAAAAGTGGAGCCCAAATTATCTCCAATCAAAGATACCTTGTGATTTGCCAAATCACACACCAACATGTGTAACTCTCCCCTTTACAACTCTTTTAAGTGTCCAACACCTTTTCATATTTCCTAAAATAGGAGGTCCAACTTCTAGAGGCAATAACTTTTGATTCGAGTGTCCAATTGATGAACTGTTTAATGCGTCAGAAAGATCGTGAAAATATCTATCAAGCTATAAACTGCATCTCTAATTATGAAAACTTTCAGGGCATTTAGGGACCTCTAAGTGCCTCAAATTTGACTTTGAAACTTTTTTTCAGGAGTTTCAAAAATGGAAAGTTTAATATCTTATAATCCAAGTATGATCATGAGTTGAAACTCACCCAAGATGCTTACTTGGCAGTTCTGCACCTTTTGGGAAAATTTTGGGTCCATCCAAGCTCAAATGAAGAGTTACTAAAAATAGTAAGCCCTGTGATTTTTAACCCCTTTTGGAAACTTTGAAAGTTCTAAACCATTCTTCAAGATAAAGGGTATTTGAAAAGGCCAAAACTAGGAAGAACATAAACCTTTTGTAGTTACAAGGTTGAGACACCTTTCCTAACATTCTCCCACTTGTCGAACACCTTGCAAGAGCAAAGGGAGTATCAACACCATGATTTAATTGCTAGGGTAGAGAGGCCCATAGACTTTGTGTTGGGAATTAAGGTGTCTCAACCTTTGCAAGTTCCTAACATTTAAATATTTAATTGTATATTTATTTTTTTGCCTATAATTATAATTTTAAAATATTATGGTATTATTTTTTACCTATTATTGTAATTTTAAAATATTATGATATTATTTATTTAAAATATTTTTTGCCTATTATGATATTATTCTTTTAAAATATTATTTAATTTTTATATTACTATTTAAATGAAATATACTATAAGTTTACTAAAATCTTCCATTTTAAATAAATAATATTAAACCCATTATAAATTAAATATGCTAGGCTAGAGATACTTAAGCATTTCTTGAAGATTTGAAGTATTGGACATGACAATCTAATCAATAATGTTAATAAAAATTAAATCTTATATCCTCCAAAGATTTAAAGAAAAAATATTGTTCAACAACTTTAAAAAAAATATATTGTTAAAATAAGGACTATAATACTTAACTATGTGTAAAGTGAAAATTATAAGATTTATGATTCTAACAAAGTTGAAAATAAACACCATTTCATTTAATTTTATAGCTCAACTAATTTGAAAAATTAATTAAAATAGACTTAATATATTAAATATAAAAATGATATTATAAAATACTTATAGTCTCAATTCTTTTCATTCATATATAACAATCTTAAATATTTGAAAATAAATAAATTAATTTGAAATGCGTAATGACCTAAATAAAGATAATGATCACAAGAATGAGACTTTGAACTATTAAAATATTATGTGACATCGATGATTTGAATAATATCTTCAATAAAGTCAAAAAGAGATAATAGATAATAAATTTTAAAAAAATATAACTCAATAATGCATTTTATTAGGTGCTAGAGACCATTAGCCATCATCTTATTTCCTTTATTATAACTCAGTAAAGTTTTTATAAAAAATTGCATTTTGCTGAATTGGTGCAAGTCAAAGGCTATAGGCATAACTACCTTTCAATACATTGAACTTCGGTATAAAAAAGTACTATCCTCCCTTCAAATCACGGTATGATATAAACTAAACTTTTTTATACATAGGTATGAAATAAGTTAATAGTTTATTTGAAAAAATACCTTTTTACACATATTAAGTTTGGTTTACCTTAGACTTTATTTTTCTAAACATTATTAAATTAATAATTATTTAAATTTTTTAAAAAAAATATTCAAATTTATGTTTTGTTGGTTTTAGGTGGGAAGGGTATAAATTGTAGTTGACTAAATTTGAATTAAAAAAATTGAATTTGGGTTATCCCATGATTGGGAACTAGTTCTGAAACATGAGACCAGATCAAGGTGGGTGACATGTGTATGAAAATATGTGCATACATACGTGTAATAAATAACTAGATGGGGTGAACATATGAGAATGTGTAAACATATGGATAGGGTAAGATGTCGATTGACTTTACACAAAATTATGTCATTTCACAATATGTTATTCTATCAAAATACTCTCCCAAGAATAAACCCAAAATTAAATGGAAAATAGCATGATATATGAATTTCACCATTACAAATTTATAATTTATATTTAAAGTAATCTAAATTGGTTTATAAGGTAACTAATAATTGGTATATATTTTAGCTAGAATGAATCCAATTAGAACACATTTTCACCTCAAGCTAACTTTTAGTTGAAAAGATGAGACAACTTTGAACTTTCACTCTACTTACTATAAATAAAATAGATCTATTTGTGTAATTCAAGTAATAAATATAATAAAAATGAAACACAAGAATTTAAAAAGTGACATGGCATCAATTTGATATGGTATTATTTTTTAAATACTATTTAATTTTTATATTATTATTTAAATAGAATATATTTGTAATGGAAAATAAGCTTTATTTAAGAGTTAATTTAGGTTAATAAAGTAGGAATAATTAATTATCAAAAATCAACCTAAATTAATTAATTATAGTTGAGCGATAAATTTGATATTCCAACAACCAAATTTTAGGAAAGTAAATACAATGAAGGGTGGTACTTCCTTTGGAGAAGATTATGATATTAGATTAGTGTATGTTTGGAAAACAATACCTCTTTGTTAGTGAAATGCCTCAAATTTTGTGCTAGATTAGTGCTAGATTAGGGGACAAGTTTGTAGATCTAGGACAAGTTTATGGTTATAGATTAGTCCTCTGTGTTAGATTCATCCCTATGCACAATAGAATATTGCCCTTCTTTTCACCTAATAGATCTCTATCTCCTCTACCACTTTTGCTAATGTAAAAGATGATGGTATTTTTTAATACATTTGAAGGGTGGTTGTTTCATTGTAAGGAGACAAGTTCTCTTAAGTCAACCCTTAAAAATGTTTACCAAGATTCAAAGATAATAGGCAAGGGCCCTAGAATGCAATTCATTATTCCTTTTAAAACACCAAATTGAAGTGTGTGACTATTAATTGCTCCATTCAATTCTGTAGGATAAGAGTTAGGATAAGAGTTAATGCTTGAGAGTTATGGATGTGAAATGAATGCAATTAAATTTGTTTAAATACTCACACATAACATCAACTTCTACCAAATGGGTGTTTATTAGCTCAATTAACGGTCATATCTATGTGGCTAACAACTATATGGAGGTAGATGCATAGGTGAATATGATGAATATGCAAATAAGATAGATGTATAGAAGTAGATGTATGTAAGGATAAGGTAGGGGCTAAGTGTATTGGGATATGTGTGTATATGGATGGATAAAAGACTAGGGGAATGAGCCTAACTTTGCACAAGATTGAACTATTTGTCACTATGTGCACGTATCAAGACATTTCCTCAAAAAGAAGACAAAATTAAATGGGAAAAAAACACAAGTATACAAATTTCACCTTTACAATATTTTAAATAAGTTTACATAAGTCTTGCATTTTAAGTAAATAATACTAAGCCATCATAAATTTAAAAAATGTGGGCTAGAAACACTTAAACTTTTCTTGGAGATTTGAACTAATAAAGATGACAATCTAATCAATAATTTTAATAAAAACTAAATCTTGTATCTTTGAGAAGTTCAAAGAAAAATATGGTTCAACAACTTAAAAGAATAAAATAAATATTGTTAAATATGGTTCAACAACTTAAAAGAATAAAATAAATATTATTAAAATAAGGACTATAATACTCAATAACTATAAAGTGAAAGCACTCCTTAACATAACTTCAAAATACTTTAGAGTGAACAAATTTATAAGATTTGTGATTCTAACAAAGTTGAAGATAAATGCCATTTCTTTTTAATTTGTGGTATCCTTTTTAACACAAGAAGTGAAGTCATCCAATTTCACAACTCAACTCAACTGATTTTAAGAATGAATCAAAATTGATTTAAGTATTTTAATTTCATTATAAGAAACGATATTATAGTAAACTTCTAGCTCATTCTTATTTCATTCATATATATTTGAATGCTAATATATATATATATATATATATATATATATATATATATATTCTTATGTAATTTGACATATGTGATGGCCTAAATAAAGATAATAACCACAAGAATAAGACTTCAATTCATTGAAGAATTATATGACATACATAATTTGAATAATATCTCCAATAATCTCAAAAGGAGATATTACATAGTAATTAAAAAATAATTTTTATAATTTAATAATGTATTTAAGAAATAACTCAACTAATTTTAAGAATGAGTCAAAATTGATTTGAGTATCTTAATTTCTACTATAAAAATGATATTATAGAAAACTTAGTCTCCTTTTTATTTCATTCATATATGAATGAGGATCTTAAATATATTTTCTTACATGTACAATGAGCTAGATAAAGATAACCATCACAAGAATAAGACTTTAGTTCCTATTGAAGAATTATATGACATACATGATTTGAATAATATCTCCAATAATATCGCAATGTTAGAGCAAAATTTCACAGTTAGGGCAAGGAGACTGTTACGGTCTCAAGAGAGTCTTTTTGCAAATTTCTTAGTGGGAGATGGTGGGGATTTGGAACTTGCAGGACCGAAAGACTTTTTATCAAGACCTCCTACGCATGGAAGAGAAGGTTTTAACTCAAGATACAGGTGGTTTGGAAGGTCATTTCGGAATAGGAAATATGTCAAAGCTATGAAGCAAATCTGGGTTCCAAAAGAAAAATCTATAGGTAAGGAATTTACTGTAACTAAGGAGATTGAGATTCAGCTTCCTGAAGACCTTATTCATCCTCATGTCCTAGATCTAAGTTAGCATGCGTTAATAGGTAAGATTTGGAATTTTGCTGTTGAAGCTCATATTTTAGAATCTTGGGTAAATGATAACTGGAGCAAAGTTTCCAATTTTTGGTTATTGGACAAGGGTTTGGGATTTTTTATAGTTATTTTCTCGAATAAGGAGGCAAGAGATAATATTTTGAAAGTTAAATCTTGGTTTTTCAAAGGGAAAGGAATTTATTTACAAGAATGGACTTCGAACGTTGATCCCCGAGCTAATGCAAATAATTATTTTCCTTTCTGGATTAGTCTTCATAATTTACCTTTGGAATATCGAGATTTGGGTGTTTTAAAATTTATCGCTAAAAGAGTGGGGTTTTCTATGAATCATGATATGTTGACTTACAAAAACCCTAGTCTTCTAGTAAGAATGTGTGTGGTCATGAACACCTTTTTTCCATTACCATCATTGATGATTTTGAAAACTACTAAGAGTGTTTGGGTTCAAAATCTGGAGTTTGAAGATCCTCAAACTATTATAAATTTTGTTAATCTTTGTAATATAGAGGAATGGGTGGTTTTAGAAAATTCTCCTGATCTTTTACCCATTGGTAAAGATGCTTCTCCAGATTTAGGTATTGAGAAGTCAAATTGTTTGGAAGAGGATCATGTTTTAAATGTGTCAAATGATTCTGGTTTTTTAATTAATGCGCAAAGAGAAAATTAAGAAGTTCCTGTAATTGCTAAGGAAAATTCTTTGCTTTCAGTAGAGACAAGTTCAAAAGTGCATGTATTGGACACAGGGGATGAAGGAGATTCGGGTTTAGAGTGTTCAAATAAGGTTTTACCTTCTTTAGATGTTGGGGTTATTGGGTTTGAGGATAATGAGTTGTTTCTTAATTATTTGGTTAACCCTTCTTCTAGGATGGATAGTAATGCTATTTCCTCTTCCCAAGATTTCAATGTGGTGGAACAGGGTGTTTTGGATTTAGATTCTGTTACTAATTTTTCAGATAGTGCTAGTAATGTTTCAGACTCCTTGCCTTTTGTGATGAATGTAGAAAATAAAGACCCTTTAGTTTCTTCTGTAGATCAGATCTCAGGGGAATTTAAGGATTCTTTCCCTTTAGAGGAGGCAGAAAAGTTCATTGATGAAGTTATTTCGAAAGTAGGGGAGGAATTAATTAATAAGACAGCTGATGAAGTAATGGTTGAGGAAGATGTGGAAGGGAGTGATGTTTTATCCTCGATTTCTCAAACTCCTTTAGAGGAAAAATGTAGTCCCACTCCTCCTGCTAAACCCCGGGGAAGGAAACCAAAATCTAAGGTTTCAGAAGAAGAAATTCAAGCAGGAGTTTAGACAACATTGGAGAAAATGTTAACTAGATCTTCAGTGAGGAGAGCTTGTAGCTCTCCTCAAGACCAATGAAAATATTAACATGGAATGTTAGGGGTATTAACACCCCTAACAAAAGACGCCTGATAAAACATCAGTTGGATTTATTAGGTGTAGATTTAGTCTTTCTTCAAGAAACAAAACTCTCTACGTCTTTTGCAGAGAATTTTTTTAGCAAATGGAATAAATGGAATTTCTCTGTTGTGGCAGCCTCTGGCGCTTCAGGAGGTATGGCTCTTCTTTGGAATAAATCTTCAGTGGATGTTCAAGTTGTTTCTACAGCTCCCAATTGTTTACTAGCGGAAATTCATTTTGGATTAGAATCTTTTTGGATACTTAATGTTTATGGTCCAACTTCTACTATAGATAAAAAAGACTCTGGGAGTCTTTAAGTGTTATTTTACAAGATCTTCAGAATGAGAAGTTAATTATTGGAGGTGATTTCAATGCCATCTTGAGTTTAGATGAAAAATCAGGGGGTATAAGCTCTCCCTTAAAGACCATGGCAGATTTTTCTGAATTTATTTCTAATAATGGTCTGATTGATTCTATTCCCATTAATGGTAAATTTACTTGGTCAAATAGAAGGAAGAGTTTCTTACAAATAGCAGAAAGGTTGGATGGATTCCTTCTTTCCTCCTCTTGGATCTTTTAGCAGTGTTCATTTTCTTCTTCAATTTTTTCTTTTTCAGGATCAGACCATTTTCCTGTTCAATTAAATTTGGAATTCATGGAAGTCTTTCAAGGTAATAAAAAACCTTATAAGCTGGAAGCAATGTGGTTTCGTGATTCTGATTTTGTTCCATTAATAAAAATGTGGTGGGAGTCGCTTCCTTTTATTAAGGGATCTAGAATGTTTCAAATTTGTAGAAAGCTTTATCTATTAAAAGAGAAAATTAGGGGTTGGAATATCTCTCATTTTAAAAATATTTTTCAAGAGAAGGAGATAATTTCAGATAAACTCCAATTCATTAATCAACAAATTATTAATCAAGGAATGGATAATCATTTTTTTGAATGCCAAAAAGCGTTATAGTCAGATTTGGAGGAAATTCTTTTGAGAGAAGAGATCTTTTGGAGACAAAAGTCAAGAGAAACTTGGTTGTAGGCAGGAGATAGAAATACTAGATTTTTTCATGCCTCAGTAAAAATGAATAGACATTTAAACAAAATTTAGCTCATCCAAAATAAGGAAGGAAATGTCTTGTCTGACTTTGGTGATATTCAAAAAGAGGTTGTTTCCTTCTTCTCCTCTCTTCTTTCTAATAATAATGCTTCCTTCTCATAAGAGCAGTGTAATTCTTTATTGAGAAATATACCCTATTTGGTAGATAAAGAAGATAATCTTATGTTGTTAAAAGAATTTTCCCTTGAAGAAGTTAGGGGTGTTGTTTTCTCCATGGATCCAGATAAGGCTCCAGGTCTGGATGGTTTCACTACAATGTTCTTCCAGAAATGTTGGGAAATTGTAGGTAGAGATGTTTGGCTTGCTTTGGAAGAGTCAAGGAAGAACAGTAATATTCTAAGGGAAATGAATGCTACTTTTATAGCCCTAATTCCAAAACTTAGTTCTCCGACTTCTTTTTCTCATTTTAGGCCTATTTCATTGTGTAATACCTTGTATAAAATCTTTACTAAAGCCATCACAATGAGATTGGCCTCCTTAATTCCCAAATTAATCTCTGATGAGCAAGGAGGATTTGTTCCAGGAAAAGAGACAACAGATGGAGCATTAATAGCTCATGAAGTTCTTCACTCTATTAAGGAATTAAAACTTTCGGCCATGATTTTAAAATTAGACATGAAGAAGGCTTATGATAGAGTATCTTGGGATTTCTTGTTGAAAGTTCTTGAGAAATTTGGTTTTTCAAAAAAATGGTGTAAATGGATTTGGTCCTGCATTTCGAAAGTAAGGTCAGTAGTCCTATTAAATGGAAGTCCTTCTGATTTTTTTCAAGTCTCTCAAGGTATTAGACAAGGGGATCCTCTATCTCCTTATCTTTTCATATTGATGGCAGAAGCTTTTAGTCGGGGTATCATTAATCAATGTCAGCTTTCTAATTGGAAGGGTATTGTTATTCCTCGGGTTCCTTTTCCTATTACTCATACCCTATTTGCAGATGATACTTTATTATTTGGATTTCCTTCTTTAAGTGAGGCTAAATGCATTCAGACTACAGTCACAAACTACTGTGAAGTTTCCAACCAAGAGGTTAATCTGGACAAGTCTAAAAAAAAATTCTTTAACACCAAGGCAAATATTCAGTCTAGAATTATTTCTCTTTTGAAATATAAATTGGGGTCATTACCTAGCCAATATTTAGGCATTCCTTTATTTTTTGGTCCTAATAGGAAGTCTTTTTGGGCAAAGATTTCTAAGTCAATTCATAATAGAATTTCCTTATGGAAGGGCAGATGGCTTACTTTGTCTGGTAAGATTAGTCTTCTTAAGTTAGTCTTGACTACTCTTCCAATCTATATGCTTTCAGTCTTGAAAATTCCCAAAGGAATTATAGAAGATATCTAGAAATCTCTTAGGTCTTTTCTTTGGAAGGGTAGTTTAGAAGTCAGTAATAAGATCCCATTGATTTCTTGGGATAAGGCATGTATTCCTAAATCTTTAGGGGGATCAGGTATTCATAGTTTAGAAGCTCAAAATGAGTCTTTGGGTGCTAAGTTGGCTTGGAAGCTCTATTCTAAACCTTAGTTAAAGTGGTGTAAACTTATGCAATATAAGTATTTGGATTCTTCTGAACCTGAAAGAATTTTCACAGTAGAGAATCCTCCTAAGGGATCTAGTATGTGGAATTTTCTAGTGGCCTGTAGGGGGGTTATTCTCCCTAATCTTTCCTAGAAGGTTTTTTATGGCTCTAAGGCTAGTTTTTGGGAGGATTCATGGAATGTTTTCCCTCCTCTTTCTCTTTGTGATGGTTTGGATCAGGCTAGAGATTTCCTTTTAATTAATTAGGGGAGTAAGGTGAGTGATTATTTTTCAGTAATCAGGGATGGTTCCTTCTCCTCAATTGTGTGGAAAGACTTTCAGCAGTGTGATTTTCCTCAGGAACAAAAAAATTTACTTTCTTTTTAGCTTCAAAAAAGGAGGATTTGTTTTTCTGATAAAGTAGATGAATTAATTTGGACTTTTGCAAATAATGGTTCTTACTCTATTCGTGATGGTTATAGATCCTTGGTTTTCAAACAGGGAAGTCAGATGCTGGATTAGCCTTTCTCTCTTTGTTGGAATGTTGCTTGTCTTCCTTAAAAATACCAGAAACCACTAATAATCTAGCTGAGGTTATGGCTCTGGTTGAAGGTTTGAAATTAGAAAAGCGGGTGAATATTGTTAACCTTCACATAGAAGGGGATTCTTTGGTAATTATCAATGCATTGAAGAAAAATGTTGCTTTAAATTGGAAAATTAATTATCTTTTACAAGAGGCACGAGATTTGTTGAAATTTTTTGATCAATTTATTATCTCTCATTGTTATAGAGAAGGTAATCTTTTGGTGGATGCTTTAGCTAATTTAGCATTTGATTTGGAGGTAGACTGTTTGATTTTGGACATTGGGAACATTGGAGGTTTTCCTAATATTTTAAGTTTAATTGAAAAAGAATCTAGTATTTGTGCAGTTTAAATGCATGTGAAGCATGCTCCTCATAATACCTCCTGCTTATCCTTTCTTGGCATTAAATTTGTTATTTCGTGTGTATTAATTGTTTCATAATGTCATATGCTTGTGCTCTCCTTTCATACCAGGGAAATGTACACTGATTCCAATTCTTCAGTACTTCACTTCAAATTGTTGGAATGTGGCATCATATGAGAGGACTTAAATGGGAAACGACCTTCTTTGGGAATGTAAATGTAGCGGGTTTAGCTTCTGTGTTTGTAATTGATAATCAAGAAATTGAAGAAGCGGTGCGTGAGGTGGTAGGGAATGACTTGTTGGACTCCTGTGCGCGTTTTCTTTACCCTTCTCAGATTTTATCAATGTTTGCTTCTAATGTGATGGATTTGGTTCAGGATTCCTCTGTTTTAAGGAAATTAATTTCAAAGTTTGTTCATCATTTTCTGTATTCAAAGGATGTGTTACTGGAAGCTTTTCATAATTATAAGCTGTTTAAGACAGGTGCTCTAATTGGTGGCTTGTTTTCTAAATGTAATATTCTTCATTCTCCTTCTCACAATTGCACTTTTAATGCCTTTGGTTCAGCCATCTGACTCGAGAATGAGGATCTGTTAAGCATCCCTCTTCATGCTCATAGAGTTGAGTTGGGTGAATCTCTAGTGAATCAGGTGGAAGAGAAGTTTCATGCTCTGCTCTTTTTGATTCAGTTCCATCCTCAGATTTCTCCCCCTCCTGGGTCACCAGTTGAATCAGATATTGTCGAGGGTAATGTTATGGTGCAAGATCTTAATGCACCAGTTGATGGTTACAATGTTCGTTTGTTTTTAGCCTTTGGTTTTGCAATTTTTTTGGGTAAAGGCTTCTCCTTTAAAGTTTTGTATAGTTCTGTGGAGACATTTACTACAACAATTTTGCTCCCTTTCAGCTGTTGTTCTGAAGGATATTTTGAAATCCCTATCTTTTTGTGAGGAGTTTTGGGGGCAAAGACTGTAACCCTTTTTTGTATTATTCTATTTCCCCCATTGTTGTAATCCCTATAAGGGAAATTGTAAATTTTGAGCTATAATCGGAGGTTTTCTTGCTGGCTCTTTCCTACCGGTATGCTCTATTGAACCAACTTTTTGTAACTTTTTAATATTAATATATATAATTATAGTGGCTCGCCACTTTTGTTTTTTAAAAAAAAAAAATCTCCAATAATATCAAAAAGAGATATTACATCTAGTAATTAAAAAAATAATTTTCATAACTTAATAATGTATTTTAAGAAACAATTGAACTAATTTTAAGAATAATTCAAAATTGATTTGAGTATCTTAATTTCTATATAAAATATGGTATTAAAGAAAACTTCTAGTCTCATTTTTATTATTTCATTCATATATGAGTGAGGATCTTAGATATATTTTCTTATGTAAGATAAATTTGACATGTGCACTGACCTAGATAAAGATACCAACACAAAAACAAAACTTTGATCTATTGAAGAATTATATGACATACATGATTTGAATAATATCTCCAATAATCTCAAAAAAAGATATTACACAATAATTAAAAAATAATATTTATAACTTAATAATCCATGTTGTTCTAGGGATATTTTCAAATCCTTATCTTTTTGTGAGGAGTTTTGGGGGCAAAGACTAACTCTTTTTTGTATTATTCTATTTCCCCCATTGTTGTAATCCCTATAAGGTTTTCTTGCTGGCTCTTTCTTGCCGGTATGCTCTATTGAACTAGCTTTTTGTAACTTTTTAATATTAATATATATAATCATAGTGGCTAGCCACTTTTGTTTTAAAAAAAAAAAACTCCAATAATATCAAAAAGAGATATTACATCCAGTAAATAAAAAATTAATTTTCATAACTTAATAATGTATTTTAAGAAACAACTCAACTAATTTTAAGAATAATTCAAAATTGATTTGAGTATCTTAATTTCTATATAAAATATGGTATTAAAGAAAACTTCTAGTCTCATTTTTATTATTTCATTCATATATGAGTGAGGATCTTAGATATATTTTCTTATGTATGATAAATTTGACATGTACACTAACCTAGATAAAGATACCAACACAAAAACAAAGCTTTGATCTATTGAAGAATTATATGACATACATGATTTGAATAATATCTCCGATAATCTCAAAAAAGGATATTACACAATAATTAAAAAATAATATTTATAACTTAATAATCTATTTTGTTAGGTGCTAGATGTTCTGATGTGAAGTCCGATTCTCTTGTTTTGTCCCCTCGTCTTCCTTGAAGAATATTGTATATATAGGGAGGAAAAACTTTATGTATGCTGCTGCGATCAATATTATCTCCAATAATATCAAAAAAAGATATACACAATAATTAAAAAATAATATTTATAACTTAATAATCTATTTTGTTAAGTGCTAGATGTTCCTTCATTTCATCTCCCCTGTTTTGTTCCTTGGTCTTCTTTGAAGAATATTGTATATATATGGGGGAAAGACTTTATGGATGCTGCTACTATCATCAATTTCCATATTGGTGATCTCTTTGCGGCTCAAGGTGGGTGTTGGAAATAAGCCACACCTCGACCGATGATGGGTTGGCCATAAAGGGCCCAGTAGCTCAGTTGGTAAAACACTCCAACAGCAAATGAAAGGTCTTAAGTTTGAGTCCTAATTTGTCTATATCAGTTGCTATAAAATTTTCAGTTTAAACATATTTTGTTCAATTGGTGCAGTCAAAAGCTATGGACATAACTACCTTTCAATACACTGAACTTTGAAATAGAAAAGATCTTCCCTGCACATCACGGTATGATATAAACCAACCAAACTTTCTTTACAAAAGGTATGAAATAAGTTATTTCTTACACACACTAAGTTTGGTTCAGCTCAGACTTTATTCTTCTAAACATTATTATAATACATATTAAAATTAGTTAAATGACTTTGTTTAGTCCATTTAATAAGTTGAAAGACAGTTGGATTGGACATATTCATTTGTTGTCATATGAGTTAGATTGAAAATTATGTTTCAGGGTAAATGGCACGCCAATGAGATCATCTTGCACTTACTTGCAAATGGGTTTAATTAAGACTCTCATTCCAATGTTTGATGTGGAAACTCATTATAACAACTATAAAATCATTCTAATGGCCAGCTCTGGTTGACCTAATGCATGGGCTTTGCTACTACCAACAAGAAAAATACAAAAAATCTCACCAAATATAACATGATACAGTCATCTAAGAAATTAATCTCATCTCGTGCAAGGTATACCATACATTAAACATCCAAGAAACAAACAAGTTGCATACACTGTTAATCAATGGACGAGGCTCTGTGTATTAAAAAACTAGAACAATCACATGCATTTGAAAAAATGGGAGACAATAATTGAACAGTTAACTGTATTACTTATGATATAAACATTATTATTTTTTTTTATATTGAATTAAGTGTTAATATTACAGATTAGACACAGCTGTTCATGACAGCATGCTCGCCGATCACTGATTCAAGATGAAAGCAGTCTAAAAGAGAGATTGACGTTACTTCTTACATTGATTGATAAATATGCATCACTGTTTAAATCAAGCTGAAAGATTGCATTACAAATTATATTCTACAGGTTTCTAAACATCCATTTATATAAGCCAAAAATTGTTGGTATGCAATCCAGCTCTTACTTCTCTAATCTACTATTTATGTAGATTAATAAATATTATAGCTTTATATTGATTGATGGGATCCATTTGTTGAGAGAATATAAAAATTCTGCTAAATAATTATGTAGGTTGTG
The DNA here is from genome assembly GCA_027924645.1 of Cunninghamia lanceolata. Lineage (NCBI taxonomy): Eukaryota > Viridiplantae > Streptophyta > Pinopsida > Cupressales > Cupressaceae > Cunninghamia > Cunninghamia lanceolata. Next base: position 2,160,843 of record BSBN01001053.1, on the reverse strand, counting down.
TGGTCAATCTTTAACCACTTCTTAACCACCGTTTATCAGTAAACAAATTTAACTGGACAAAGTTATTCTCTCTCTCACTCTCTCATTATAAGTTTTTAAATTAAAAAATAATAATAAATGATTAGTTTATAATATTTTTCATTATGTTGTTGTTAAGGGCGTGGTTCGGTGGTTGGCCACCACGGTTCAAACCGCCCCTCGGCCAAAGAGCTAGCTCACAGCCAGCATTAATGCAAGAATGCTCACCTCCAATGTTCCAGCATTAATGCAGGAATGCTCACCTCCAATGTTAATGCAATAATGCCTTCATGTTAGGTATTAATGTTAGGGGATGAGGTCCCTTGTGTTGTGGCCTCACATGTATATGAGAGAGAGAGAGAGAGAGGGGTTTAATTACAGTTAATGAATTGTAATTATTTATTTTAAAATCTTTTAATTTAAATTTGATAGCCATTTACACGTCAATTTATAGATAAAGATATAGATATAGATATAGATATATAGATATATATATATATATATATATATATATATATATATATATATATATATATATATATATATATAGAGAGAGAGAGAGAGAGAGAGAGAGAGAGAGAGAGGTTTAATTACAGTCAATGAATTGTAATTATTTATTTTAAAATCTTTTAATTTAAATTTGATAGGCATTTACACGTCAAAGTATTAATATTTAATAATACATATAAATATACTTTAGTAAATGACCAAAAATTAAAAAACAATAGTAAAAACAATTAATAAGTACAACGAATTATATTAAAATTACTGTGTTTGAACTATTTTTCATTTAATTGTTTTATAATTGTTTATATTTATTATATTATTTGTTTTATTACTATAAAAAAATAATATAGCTTTTGTATTATTATTTTTTTAAATTATTGAAAAATAAAATAGCTCTTCAATTAAAAATTAAAAATAAAGTAAATAATGTTTGAAATTAAATAATTTTTAAATAAATATGAAAATAAATATTGTTTGTCTTTTATTATTTATCTACCTATCTATTTATATGTCTGTGTAGTTTAGATAGATACTAAAAAATGATATTCATATAATTATTGTAAAACTAATTTTAATTTAAGTTAATTGAAAGAACCCACACAACTATATAAATTTCAATCTAAATTAATTCATAAGTCCAAGGGCCTCTTTTGAATATATGTATTTAAGATATCTATGTTTTTTATTAGATAAGTTGGGAAAGGGGTCCCATATGATTTAATATATATTAAAATAATTGTTCATTTATTTATTTATTTGAAAATATCTCATTATATATATAAATTAAAAATATATGTAAATGTTTGTAATATAAATTGTCCAATCAATACTGCACAAAATTAACATATCATTATAAAAATGTCACTAAAATATTAAAAATCACTAGACTTAGATACACCATCACACCCCAAAAAAAAGAAAAAGAAAAAAAAAAAAAAGAAAGAAAGAAAAGAAGAAGACAAGACCATTCATTAAAAGGAGAATAACTCGAGCAAAATAGCTTAAAGATTTATACCGTATTTCATATGATCATTCTTAGCTATTACTAATATATGTTAGTCTATTATCTTTTTTCCTTTCTAAAGGCAATCAGAGCTTTAGTCTATTGTCTTTTTTCCTTTCTAAAGGCAATCAGAGTATCTGGTTGGTGGTATAGCATAGAAATGCTCTTGACAATACAGATTCTGGAATGCCAAACAAAACCCACTGTCAAGTCATATCACAGCCCTTTTCCATTGTCATTCCTTTTGTTTCTTATGTTGTCCTTACTACAACTGTTCAGAACGTATGCCAGCCACTACACAAGCATCTTTTAGTTCAAATAATTCTTCTCAAAATTTATTATAGATGTTTAACACATATTCATTGTATATACCACAATTTCTCATATACCTTGAAGTACAAAGTTACATAGGATACTAGCTTGTCATCACTTAGTTTGAGAGTGCGCCCACCAATCTTGTGGGAGGAGAATAGTCCATTTGCACACACTAGTGTCCAACTTTAACACATTCCTTACAGTCCAACAATGCTGATCCTTTCCAAAGAAATTATTAAAGTTGAGGTGGTCCAAACGAATTGGATTCCATCAATTCTTGCACGTGAGTGCCTAGTCATTGGGTAATGTTTATATTATTGTTTCTTACGAAAGTTTTGTATATGGGTGGTCCCTTTTCTTAAGCTCTTTCAGCTACCAAAGAAGATCAACATCATTCCTCCATGGAAGAAGGGTGGTCCCCTTTCTTAAGCTCTTTTAGTTGCCAAAGAGGATCAACATCATTCCTCCTTGGTCTTCTTCCATGGAATGAAGATTTTGTATAGAGTTTTTTTAAAGTCACCAAAGTCTTTTTCTATGGAAGAAGACTTGGATGAAAGTGCATATGTAAAGAGAAGACACTTCAAGGTTAGTTGGAATAGGTTCGTAAGTGTTTAGCTATTGACCTTTCTAATACTACCATCCAACATATCTTAGCAGTCACTAAAATTAAGATTAGAAGACTTGATATTGTGGTCATATTCACTCTAGACTAATGAAGGTAACCATGGTTCTAAATTTTTCTTCCAATTTATCAAGTATAATCATAAAGAAGAATGCGCAAACACTATTGTGGATGAACGTGGCACTCTTCATAGTCATCCCCTATTGAGCTTCACCATCTCTTAAATAACCACTTAAAAAATTGTTGCAATATAAGATGATTACGATCTATAACAATGGAAAATGCTATTGGTGACTACATGCCTTCTAAGATAGACCAAGATTACAACCATTACCTTTATCATTATCTCTCCCCAAATGATTTGATGAAATCCCTATTCCACATGGCTAATGAGAAGAGACCTAGATTGGATTGCCTTTTGATTGAATTATTTAAAGTTATGTGGCTACATATATTAAATAAGATTTCTATCAAGTATACTTGGAAGTGGTTCTTAAAGGAATCCTTAGGCCTCTCATGAACAAAGGCCTTCTTAAGATTACCCCTAAAGGCTAAAATGAAGACACCATTGTTGGCTGGCACCATATCACCTTGCTCAACACTATAAAATCATTAGCAAAAGCAATGTTCTTTACATTAAACTAATGGTTCAATCCATAGTTCATCCATAAATAACTATCTTCACTGGAAGCATATTCATCCTTGATAGCCTCATTCAAGCATGGGAAACTACTAAATAGGCCAAGAAATTGCTCAAGATCCCATCCTCATCAAACTTGTTTTCAACAAGTGCTATGCCCATATTCATTGGCTCTTCATCCTCAAAATGCTTAGTGAGCTTGGATTTAGACCTTGTTTGCTTTCTAATATCTAAATGTTGTTTGTTGATGTCGACACTTGCCTTGATATCAATGTTTCACCCACCAAGGCTACCCCCCTACTCCTTTCCTTTATGTTCTTACTTGTTGATGACTTAGGCTATCTTCTCCTCTAAGCCAATCACTTAGGGTTGGTCTTAGGAATATCCCTGCTTAATAAATAATTTGTTCTCAAATCCCATTTTTTTTTTATGATGGCCTCCTATTTTTCCATAATAATTTAGATGAAGTGGTTAATGCTATTGAACTAGTAGATTTGTACTGTGCATTACCTTGGAATATATTCTCTCAATGCACAAGATAGAATACTTTATGACAAGATCATATTTTTCTCGCATGGATCCCTACTAGATGGATGCAAATGAAGCATATAGTGATCATTTGGTACTTAGGAATTCCCTTTTGCTTGGGGGCATCTCTGATTGATATGTGGAAACAATTTTTCAAATGGTTCAAATTCAAACTCATGCATTGGGGTAACAATTTTCTCTCCTTTGTTAGAAGAGTGCGGGTGGCCAACATAATCATTCTAGAAACTCATGTTATACTAAGTTGAGCATATGAAATATGAAGTTTATATGCTACTTTTCTAGAATATTCATCACATGACCTCCAGATTTCACATATAACAAGATATGTGATAAATTCTATTTCATTTCTATATTTAGATCTGACAATTTCTAGGTGCATACATTCTATTTTGTGTTTCCTTTTGTCTCTAGTAGTGTATTTTGTGTTTCCAATCCCAAGTTTTGTGTTTGATGAGATAGATTAGAATAAGGCTTGATTATTTTAGATTTGATAGTTATTTCTAACTTAGAAGGATAGAAGTGTATTTATTTTATTCCTTAGAATAACCTACACTTCTTTTTCTATCTTTCATGATTTGGTGAACTTGACATGAGTACATTTCCACTTTCTAATTTTTGTGTGTAGACCAACACTACAAAATTTTCCTTTCTTTTCCCTTATCATCATTTCCTCCTATTTGTTTTGCTTCATCATTTTGTTTTTGTAACTTTCCTTCAAACCCTAGGATTTATTTCTCATCCCCTTCTTTCTATCTTTAATTTGTATATCTATTATGCATTTCTCATTGCTTGGCCTATTTACCTTTTTTCACCACCCTGCTTTTTCCAATCCATCATCTTTTGTTAATCTACTTAGTTTTTCTTCTACTTCAGCTTAAATTTACTCTTACCAATCTTACCCCAGTCCCATTTTTACCTTTCCTATCCATACCCTTACCTCCCCTAGCTTTAGTCTACATTTTCTTTTAGATTTCTTATCACATCAACTTTTCCCAATACCTCCTTAGTATATCTCATCTCCCTTTCTTTACCATAGTGATCTTATCTTAGCTTCCTAGTTCATGCCCTCTACCTTCCATAAACATTGAGATCCTAATCCTCCTAGATGGTTAGGTTTCCTCATCATAGTCCGCTTCTAAATCTCACCATGGCTAGTGCCCATCCCCCTTCCACCTATTTCAAGGAGATGGTTGCCTTATTCCCTACTACTGATAACTTTAACCAAGAGGTCTGTTGGTTATTTTCCCAGACTGGATGCTTGTTCCCAATCATCCCTACAAAGCAGCCATCATTGATCAATGGGATTCCCGGGCCAGGGGCCAATGGTATAGGAGATAGACTCTATAAATATCTCCTCTTCTTCTTTAGGCTCTGCAGAACCAAGGGGGGTATTCCCTATTCAACATCCCTGAGATATAACCGTGAAAGGACTGGGATGCTGACACAAAGCAGATAAATCCTCTATTATGTAGACCAAAACATGTGAGATAAGTACAAAGGGGCTAGCTTTGGGCCTATATTTAGTTGTAGACAGATGATTTTGGATCCTAAAACTACTTCTAAAGTCCTAATGGTTGTATATGAGGTTTGAGTTTGATTTTATGTTTGGATACAAAACTGAGACTTTGGGTTGCAACCTCAATACAAGATTGGATCGGTGTCTATCCAGGGCTCGGAGTCAATAGACATACACATGTGAATGGCTAGCATAAACATATACCAAAGACTGGATATCAAGGGGATTTTTAGTATCTACCTTATAGATACTTCCCAAAATAGAGTATCCTATTATCTCTACTTATTGATATCCCTATTGCAATGTCTTCTTCCCAACACTTGATCTGAAACGTTTAATCTACTCCTTGAGCAGAAGCAAAAAATCGAGCATTCAACTCAGCAAACCTATATTCTAGAATCATAAACACCCCTTAAATGCTTAGATTCATAAGAAGAATACATTCAATTTGGAGACAGATAACAGAACACATGCACTATAGCATTGCTCATTTAAATCAACATGATATCAATAGATTTATGCAGAAAAACATACAACATGAGACTCATAAACTCACGAGATAGCCAAGACAGAGCCACCAATGAAGTTGTATCTCTTTACAGCGCCAAAACATTTGTCTAGTTTTCAACAACAAAAAATAAGTAACACAGTATGCTTAAATAGCAAGAAAGTGTACTCCATATTAATTACATGTCACATCAACAAAAATCAAAATTCTGCCAAATGCGTTGCACCATGAAGATGGCACCCAAACAATGAATGCGGCAGAGGGACCAAGAGGAAGGAGTAGGTGAGTTCAGGATCTGCACCACCGTTCAAAGATTTTCATTATAAACCTGGTAGTTGGCCATTCAACCATCAGCCCATGCCCCTATATGTTGCCATTAATGACTCAACTACCTGCAACTCCCCTTGGAAATCACAACAGGCACACATGGAGTTTTCCCGCTCAAAAACTGACTGTAGACATAAGGAAAATCCATCACTGAAGGTTTAAAACCTGACCGTCGATTTGATTCTATCGCTGAGATTAGACAGTCCAAAAACCTGTAGAAAAGCCAAGAACCAGTAATCACGTGCCACGTGGGCACTCCATATTCCTATCGCTGACTTTTTGCCATCTCCATTTTGCCATTTCACCCTTATATATGCACGGAAGGATGCATATAAAATCGCCATTGTTCACCTGTCAAAATCCCTTGCATATGCAAAATGCATATACATGCAACAGTTCTTAGGCATGTGGCAGCTTGTGATTCATCCTCCGTCGCTGTGCATTTGATCTCCATCGGCCATCGGAATGACCCAAGAAAGGTTGGTCGATACATACGGTCTTGGTGACAATCTCTTTGCATATCGGCTATTGTACAAGCATATAATCGCCTTATACAACCCCCGGACCTCAGATTAATATTCGCTATATTTGAGTTCTCCTTTGCATCTGGGTTGTATATCTTTGTTTTGTATATAGGGTTGTATGCTGCATATACAAACCCAATATACATGCTGCGGACCCCAAACTTGTATGAAACATCTTGGAATTCTACTCAGGTCCGGAATGCATCTTTGTACTTGTATGTTTTGAATGTATGTCGGCATACATACAACCACCATTTTATACAACTGGTGGGCCCGACCCATTTTCTCTCTCCTTTGCACATTTGATTGCACATCGCATATACGAATGCAATGTACAAGCTGGACTTCGCCGCAATAAAAAGCACATCTGAAATATTTTTGGAATCTGGCTTGTATAATGGCGAATGCATATCTCCTTTGTATATCGACCATATACAAACCCACATGTACATACCTGCGAGCCCCACCAATTGTATCCTTGCTGCACTGTAGCAAATGTATGTGCGCCAGCCTTTGTACATTTTTCAATATACATTTCCTTTGTATGTTTGATCATACAAACCAAATGTACATGCAACCTGATATGCAAGCAGCGAATATTCCTGGAAGATCCCACTTGTATATTGTGCCCTTGTATATTTTCCTTTTGAGCCCGATATGCATCTAAAATGCATATAACTCAATTCTTTATCATTTTTTGGAGGCCGATAGAGATTTCATAAGCCTGTCAACATACAACTTGCACTTGCACATACAATACTTAACATTTTTCTCAGGTGCGACAAGAAAAAGCGGTAAAACATTGCATGTAGGTGGAGGAACAATTTAAACCGAGGCACCAAGGGTTTGAAGGAATACACACAGGAACTTGCAAACTTGAATTCAAAACCCTAATGCTAGGTGAACACCACCAGTGGCTCTGACTGGGGACGTGCAAACGCAAGACTACAACGAAGACCAGACTACTCTGAGGCAGACTAGACAAAACTCAAAACTCAAAACACAACCGACTATACAAGGCATGTACAAAATATTTACACCTAGTTTACAGTGTGCACAGAAGTTACCCATTTATGAGAAGTAGGGCTTCAAGAATTGACCATGCATAGGTAATTCCAACAATTCACCAGTTAGGGCGTGGAGAAAATAGGAATCTTCTCCATGAGTGTCGCTGATTTGGTACAAGCCCATCCATAAGGGCTCAAATTTACCGTGTTTGCCCTTGTCCTGGTTCCTTGCATTCTAAACAAGGACCAAATCACCCATCTGAAACTTCCTCTCTGTAGCCCTTTTATCAAATAGATATTTTACCTTTTGCTATCTCTTGATGTTTGTTTTCTGTGCCTCCCTTCTCATTTCATCTAGTGCAACCATCTGATTTATTCTTTTAGTCATTGGGTCCTCAATCTCCTCATTTTCTTGTATGAATTTATAAACTGGTAAGAGGTTGTTGACATGCAATCTAGCTATTGTACCATATACTAGTTCAAAAGGCGACCTTCCAGTTGCTTTCTTCACTGTCAGTCTATCAGCCCATAATGCCATCTTCAGCTTTGAATCCCAAGCCCTTTTGTTTTTACCTACTATCCTTTTGATAATCTTCATGAGGCTTTTGTTACTTGACTCTACTTGACCATTTCCATGTGGATGATATGGTGATGCATGTAACAAATTTATTCCATAGTTGTTGCAAAAATCAATAAATTCACCAGACCTAAAGCACATTGCATTATCTGTGACCAATTTGGCTGGTAATCCAAACCTAATAATAATATTTTCTAGAAGGAAATCCATTACCACTTTGCTTGTAGCTTTCTTAGTTGGAATGGCCTCAATCCATTTAGTGAAGTAATCAGTAGCAATAAGAATCCAACTATGTCCTCCACTTGATTTTTCTGAGATTTCCCCTATGAAATCAATTCCCCATTACTAAAATGGAGTTTCTACAGTTATAGTCTTAAGGGGCAATGCACCTCCATATTTTAGCTTTCTTGAGAACCTTTGGCAATGATCACATTTTCTTACCATTCTATGTGCATCTGAGAAGAGAGTTGGCCACCAGTAGCCTGCTCTAAGAATTTTGTGGGCTGTAGTCCGGGCAGCATAGTGTCCACCACACACTCCATTGTGCATGTCATTTAGAATATCCTTAGCCTGATCTTTGTTCACACATCTGAGTAATACACCATCCGGATGTTTCCAATACAGTTCTCCTTGAACAATGATGTATTTAATAACCTGTAGCTTCAAAGTCCTCTTTTGATTACCATTGAGATGGGAAGGATAGTTCAAATTCTGCAAATAATGTATTATATCCTTATACCATTCAGATTCTGACATATTTATAATTTTATTATGCACTATATTCACTTGGCATGCCTCTAGATTTGACTGTGTCATCAATTTTGCCAAACCTTGTCCTCTTACCAATTTTGTGATCTGTATTTCAATATTGAACTCTTGCAATTTATTTATCCATCTACATCTCCTTCCAGTTACCTCCTGTTGAGTAAATATATCTTTGACTGCTGCATTAGGCACATATGCAACTATGTGAGAGCCCACCAAATATGGCCTGATACTCTTGACTGCTCTAACCAGTGCATATGCTTGTTTCTCATGATGTCATACTTCAACTTAGTAGCTTGCAATGATCTGCTAAAGAAATCTATAGGTTGTTCAAAACCTTATGCATTTTTCTATAGTAAGCAAGCAGCAATAGTGTGGAAAGAAGCAAATGAGAACAACTGAAATGGTTTAGACAAATTAGGAGATTTTAGCACAGGAGCCATCTTTATAGCCTCTTTTATGTTCTGGAATGATTTAGTTGCTTCATCTTCCCATTTGATAGTTGTACCTTTCTTCAATATCTTAGAGATATCTTTTGTGGTCTCTGCAAAGTTAGGAACAAATCTCCTAACAAAATTAATTTGTCCAAAGAAGGACTGAACACCTTTCACTGTCTTAGGGATCTGAATTTTGTCAATTGTAGCCACTCTTTCAGGATCAATCCTGATTCCATCCTTGGAAACAATATGTCCAAGCAATTTTCCTTCCACTACCCCAAAAGCATACTTCTTTGGGTTGAGTGAGATGCCATATTCTAATGCTCTAATAAAAATCTGCTCCAAGTGCATATAGTGTTGCTCCTCCTTTTTTGAATAAGCTGTCAAATCATCCTGATACACTGCCAAGATTGAGTCAATCAATCCTATAAAAGCAACATCCATTGCCCTATGAAATGTGGCACCTGCATTTGTCAGTCCAAATGGCATCCTCACATATACATAGGTTCCCCATGGAGTGGTGAAAGTGGTCTTGAACTATTCTAATTTTTTTACTTTTACTTAATTGTACCCTGAAAATCCATCCATCATGGATAGAAGCTCACAGCCAGTCACCTTCTGCAACATGGCCTCCATGTTTGGCAATGGATAATTGTCCTTCAAAGAAGATACATTCAAATTTCTAAAGTCCACACAAAGTCTTATGTCACCATTCTTTTTTCTAACTGGGACAAGGTTAGACACCTAAGTTGAGTGCCTAATAGGCACGATTATTCCAGCCTCCCTAAGCTTCATAAGTTCTTCTTGCATTTTAGGAGCCAAAGTTGGGTTGATAGGTCTCTATTTTTGTCTAAATGGTTTAGCTTCAGGCTTCAAAGGGATTTCATGCTGGAATAAATCCTCCCTATAAGATTTTAGGCCCTCATAGGACCAGGCAAAAACATGCTTATATTTTCTCAGTAATGCAATCAACATAGTTCTGATACGTGGCTTGAGCTATTTGCCAATGTATACCCTTTTGGGAGCATGAAATGTCCCCAAGTTTATCTCCTCCAAATCATTCTTATTTGTAGGAGATGCCTTTGTAACAAATTGGTCCCTATTGTCAAAAGCTCTCTCTAAAGCAACCAGCCCTCTAGGGATTTTATTTGTCTTGAGTTGAATTACCTCCTTCCCTAAGAGAGTTTCTTTTCCATCTACAACCTCTACAAAGTTCTAAAAATCCACTTCCTGGTTCTCATACTCATCAATGCAAAGTAAAAATCTCAGCAAATCCTTATCATCATTAAACACTTGCCAGCTGCATACATTATCTTGCACTATAGGTCTAAATTTGACTTCAACATTTGTTACATCTGACAGAGTTATATCGTCTGGCCTTATGGCTACATTAGCTAGAAAATCTGCCCTGACATTTTTTGATCTCTCTATCCAGCTTATTGAGAATGCATCAAACAATTCAATTGTATCCCAGACAACATGCTTATATTGTTTTAACCTCTTATTCTTTGATGCATACCTATCTCAAACTTGGGAAACAACTAACTCTAAATCACCAAACACTTTGAGCATCTTGATCCCATGCTTCAAAGCAACATTGAATCCTAACAATAGAGCCTCATACTCTGCAATATTATTTGTACAGGCAAACTTCAGCAAGAATGAAAATTTTAGAAGCTTACCAGTTGGAGACAGAAATACAACCCCAGCAGCAGAGCCTTCCTTGGAACAAGCTCCATCAAAGTACATGGTCCAGAGACCCTGTTGGTCAAGCTCTTGAATGCATATATCTCTCCCTTCACCTCCTTTATCATCTGAGACAACCCTGAAATTGTCATAGTCAGTGTCCACAAAACATACATGCTCCTTTGATTCTTGATCCTTAACTATTTTTGATGATCTTTCTTCTCTGATCAATTTGACATCCTTGCCATTCATTGGGATCATGGCATATGATAGGTCTAATTGCATACTTCCTCCAATCAATGCTGCCCATCTCCTTGACAACAACATGCCATATTGTGGCTTGATATCAACAACTGTTATGTTCATTTTGTAGGTCTTCTCAGGATATGTTGCCAGTCTAAAATCTACATCTTTCATAATTCCAATGACAGGCACTTCTCTAGCATCCATGGCATAGCATTTCCCACATGCCTTATCTATCTTTAACCCAGCTTACTGCATAATTGCCAAAGGCATGATATTTGTTGATGCTCCTGAGTCAAGCATACAATTCTTAATTACCCTTCCATTTATGACAAGGGAGACATAAAATGGTTCAACCTGTGAAGGGCACTTTGTCATGGTCATCCCTAGATATACCTCAGGAATCTCATCCTCATTAATACACAATTTGTTTTTTATCCTGAGTCTCATCATTCAACTTGACTTGACAAGGGACACCTGAAATCAGGGATACTGCCTTATTTATGAATTCTTCAACTTTCATGAGCTCCATTAGTGGAACAGAGACCTTTACTTGGGACAAGACATGAGTGATGTCAAAAGGAGCAATATTTTGTATGACAGTTGTAGCCTGATCTACAGTTTTATTTTTATCTTGGCATGATCCAGCTTTAATTTTTGTGTCTCTCTGACTGTCATTCTTAATCTAAATTTTTTTATCTTGATCCTCAACCTGGGGAATTCTATTTTCTAGTCCTTGAGGATCATGACCTATTTTTTGCTTAAAGTTTTGCTTATTACTGCCCCATTGCTTCTTTTGTGGATCAGTCCCCTTATGACTATGCACTAGCTGACTTGTAAAAGTATTCTCAGGCTGGTGTGAGTTACTTACCTGAGCTTTACCCCTAAGATTGTAATTGCTTTTGACTTGAGCAACTGCCTCAGCTGTGAAGGCTCTAATTTCTTCATCAGAAGGCCTCCTCAAGTTATTCAAAAAATTGTGTGAATTCTGAGCATAGGCATAGTTGTCTTCCTCATCTTCATCATAGGGAAACTGCTAATAGACCTGAATCTCATCAATTGCATGTGCATCAGCATTATGAGAAGGATACTCCCTATTTGTAGACATCATATTTACATTATCATCTTCCATGCAATGCGGCTTATTGCACTCATCACAGGCAACAACATTGATGTATAGAGACTGAGCAATCATACATTGCGACTGTGAGTGAGGCATTTGACATATGATGCACCATGGGGTGTTATCAACAATATTAATAGCCTTTTTCAAAGGATCAAGTGTCTCCTTTGCACTTTGATTCCTTGGATTTGGGTTACTGATTGGGAGAATGGGTTTACTATTATGCCAATTGGTATTATATGGCATATCATGTAATGATGGTCTTCTTTCTTGCCTTTGGTAAACTTGCCTGTCATGGCCTATCCCCTTTTCATTTTAGCCATTCTATAGCTAAGGTCCTTGACAATAGTTGTCAATTTATCTAATTTATCTTCAGAAGTAGATGCACTGCCTTGAACACTTTGAGATTTAGTATTTGGATTTTGCAGAATTTTTACATCATCTCTTCTGTTTGTCTTACCAAACGCTTTTGTATTATTTTCAATATTTGTTGTAATTTTGAAAGCATCTCTGAGGCTGTGAGGACCCTTATCTCTTAATCCATAAGCTGTTTTGGCATCAAATGCATTTATGTACAACACTATGCACATAGGTTCATTAGGCCTTAGGTGATGTGGCAATTTGTTCAACACCTTCATGAATCTAGCATTGAAATCAGCAACCTGTTCATTTGATCCTTTGGTAATGCCGGTAAATTCATTAATAAAGAAAATAGGATCAGTTTTGTCACCATACTGTTCCTTGAATATTCTCCTGAAATCCTCCCATGATGAAATACTTCTGTCAAGCAGACCCTTGTACCATTCTTTGGCCTCATCAACTAAGGATTACATAAATAATTTCATAAAAACATCCTCATGCTCAACCTCAAAGTTGCCCATGATATTTTGAAAAGCTTTTAAATGATCTTCCCCTGACATAGTATTATTTCCAAAAAATTTAGGCACTTGCAGCCTCACATGTTTGTCAATAGGATTTGGGTAACCAGGAATGCCATAAAAAACAAGCTGTCTAAATCTGTCCAGCTACATTGGCTGTCTACCAAACTGATTAACATTGGCATTTCTATTTGCATTTTGATTTCTTACATTATTTAATGGTACTCTAGCATTATTTACATTGTGTCTTTGATCATTATGCTAATCCTGGACTTCATTTCTGTGCTGATTCCTCTGCATATTTGCATTTTCAAGGGTAGGAATTGAATCATTTTGAGCAATGCTCAGAGCCTGCACTTTCTATCTCATGTCATCTCTAATCTTCATAGCTTGTAAATATTCTAATTCAGCTCTTAAGCTTTTGATTTCTTCAGCTAACTGTTCCTCTTTGGGCATAGAAGAGGATGGTCTCATTCCATTATGGTCATCATCATCATCCCTTGGAGATTCAACCTCTTCAAATCTGTCACTGGGATCTAAGAAAGGGCGTTCCTGAAACACTTCTGACCTCATCCTCAAAGCACCAACCTGCTGTTTCTCATATACATTTTGGATTTCAGCTTCTGTGTTTGAAAAATAAGGCTCTGTCCTCTCTGAAGATCCTGGATTGTTTTGATTATTATCACTTCTGGGAGAACCCTCCTAACTAGCTTGAACAGTCCCTCTTTTCCTATACATCATATTTCTAGGTAATTCTTCAGACAGAGAATTACGCAAGGATCTTCTCCCTAGCATATAAATTTTTACTGTACCGGTTGGGAGATTGGTTCAGAGTCGCCACCTATAACTAGAAATTATTTACTTTTAATCCAAGGTTCTTTCACAATAAACTCCCTAGCGGAGTCGCCAAAATCTCTTGGTTATGTTCCCAGACTGGATGCTTGTTCCCAGTAATCCCTACAAAGTAGCCATCATTGATCAACAGGATTCCTGGACCAGGGGCCAACAGTATAGGAGATAGACTCTATAAATATCTCCTCTTCTTCTTTAGGCTCTACAGAACCAAGGCGGGTATTCCCTATTCAACATCCCTGAGATATAACTGTGAAAGGATAGGGATGCTGACACAAAGCAGATAAATCCTCTATTATGCAAACCAAAAGCTATGAGATAAGTACAAAGGGGCTAGCTTTGGGCCTATATTCAGTTGTAGACAGAGGATTTTAGATCCTAAAACTACTTCTAAAGTGCTAATGGTTGTATATGAGGTTTGAGTTTGATTTTATGTTTGGATGCAAAATTGAGACTTTGGGTTGCAACCTCAATACAAGACTGGATCGGTGTCTATCCAGGGCTCAGAGTCAATAGACATACACATGTGAATGGCCAGCATAAACATATACCAAAGACTGGATATCAAGGGGATTTTTAGTATCTACCTTACAGATACTTCCCAAAACAAAGTATCCTGCTATCTCTACTTACTGATATCCCTATTGCAATGTCTTCTTCCCAACACTTGATCTGAAACGTTTAATCTACTCCTTGAGCAGAAGTAAAAAATTGAGCATTCAACACAGCAAACCTATATTCTAGAATCATAAACACCCCTTAAATGTTTAGATTCATAAGAAGAATACATTCAATTTGGAGACAGATAATATAACACATGCACTATAGCATTACTCATTTAAATCAACATGATATCAGTAGATTTATGCAAAAAAACCTACAACATGAGACTCATAAACTCACGAGATAGCCAAGACAGAGCCACCAATGAAGTTGTATCTCTTTACAGTGCCAAAACATTTGTCCAGTTTTCAACAACAAAAAATAAGTAACACAGTCTGCTTAAACAACAAGACAGTGTACTCCATATTAATTACATGGCACATCAACAAAAATCAAAATTCTGCCAAATGCGTTGCACCATGAAGATGGCATCCAAACAATGAATGCGGCAGAGGGACCAAGAGGAAGGAGCAGGTGAGTTCGGGATCTACACCACCATTCAAAGATTTTTGTCATAAACCTGGTAGTTGGCCGTTCAACCATCAGCCCATGCCCCTATATGTTTCCATTAATGACTCAACTACCCGTAGCTCCCCTTGGAAATCGTAGCAGCGCACACATGGAGTTTTCCTGCTCAAAAACTGACTGCAGACACAAGGAAATCCATCGCTGAAGGTTTAAAACCTGACTGTCGATTTGATTCTATCGCTGAGATTAGATGGTCTAAAAACTTGCAGAAAAGCCAAGAACCAGTAATCACGTGCCACGTGGGCACTCCATATTCCTATCGCTGACTTTTTGCCATCTCCATTTTGCCATTTCACCCTTGTATATGCACGGAAGGATGCATATACAATCACCACTATTCACCTGTCAAAATCCCTTGCATATGCAAAATGCATATACATGCAACAATTCCTAGGCATGTGGCAGCTTATGATTCGTCCTCCGTCGCTGTGCATTTGATCTCCATTGGCCATTGAAATGACCCAAGAAAGGTTGGCCAATACATATGGTCTTGGCGACAATCTCTTTGCATATCGGCTACTGTACAAGCATACAATCACCCTATACAACCCCCGGACCTCAGATTAATATTCGTTGTATTTGACTTCTCCTTCGCGTCTGGGTTGTATATCTTTGTTTTGTATATAGGGTTGTATGCTGCATATACAAACCCAATATACATGCTGCGGACCCCAAACTTGTATGAAGCATCTTGGACTTCTACTTGGGTCTAGAATGCATCTTTGTACTTGTATGTTTTGAATGTATGTCGGCTTACATACAACCACCATTTTATACAACTGGTGGGCCTGACCCATTTTCTCTCTCCTTTGCACATTTGATTGCACATCGCATATACAAATGCAATGTACAAGTTGGACTTCACCGCAATTAAAAAGCACGTCTGAAATATTTTTGGAATCTGGCTTGTATAATGGCGAATGCATATCTCCTTTGTATATCAACCATATACAAACCCACATGTACATACTCGCAGGCCCCACCAATTGTATCCTTGCTGCACTGTAGCAAATGTATGTGCGCCAGCCTTTGTACATGTTTCAATGTACATTTCCTTTGTATGTCTGATCATACAAACCAAATGTACACGCAACCCGATATGCAAGCAGCGAATATTCTTGGAAGATTCCCGCTTGTATATTCCACCCTTGTACATTTTCCTTTTGAGCCCGATATGCATCTAAAATGCATATAACTCAATTCTTTATCATTTTTTGGAGGCCGATAGAGATTTCATAAGCCTGTCAACATACAACTTGCACTTGCACATACAAGACTTAACATTTTTCTCAGGTGCGACAAGAAAAAGTGCTAAAACACTGCATGTAGGTGGAGGAACAATTTAAACCAAGGCACCAAGGGTTTGAAGGAATACACATAGGAACTTGCAAACTCAAATTCAAAACCCTAACGCTAGGTGAACACCACCAAGGTCCAACTCAATTTGTACAACACATGAAAATTGTATCTCAAATCCAAGAAGTAAAGAATGTGGTGAACCTAGATATGTCTTTTGTTCCTCATGACCTTATTAATTCCTTGGGTAATCTCCTCTTGGCTGATTCATCCAGCCTCGAGATGCATTGGTCACATCATGCATGCACATGCACTCTTCTACTTTCTTTACTCCTATTGTTGATCATTTTGACACATCTTCTTCTATTATATCTTCTAGCCCTACATCATATTTCCCCCTCCATCCACACCTTTACAAACTCCTCCTATTTCAGCTAGTACTACTACTTCTAACTTCCCTAACATTTCCTACCCATAGTCCTCAATTCCCCCACCCTCTTAGCCATAGACACATATTCCCTCTTCAACAAGAATGTAAATTTCATCTTCTATGTATTTTCCATCATTTTCTTTTCACTCCTTGGTGTCTCACTACCTTCTATTAACCTTTATTACTCACACAATCTCTCATTTTTGGACATCCCTTCATACACCAATGTATTTATGACCACTTCATCTACTCCTCCTACTAGTTCTATGTATCACTTGTTTCCACTCCATCTAGATCTTATACTACCCATGATTTCTATTAGCCACCCTCTGCTTTCCCTATGCCTACTCCCTACCTCATATTTCTCCACCTTTCCTACATCTATACCACCTACATAGGCCTCTTGTTATCCATTGCCACCTTCTCCCACTTCCGACCCACCACATACAAAACTAGTCATGTCAAATGTTCTCCATCACTTATGACAAATGCAACATAAGTTAGATGTTATTCCCATAGGAACTTGGGAGGTTACTATGGACTTCATCATAATCCCCTTTCATATGACATCTTAGCCCACCCCTTTCCTCTAAACTTCAAAGTGCCCTACTTTCCTCTTTATGATGGTAAAGGGGATCCCACTCCACATGTATAGTCCTTTAGTGTTATTTGCATTGCATGATCCAGTTGTATCTTGACCAAGTTATTTCCTCGTAAATTCAAGGTTTATGCTCTCAAGTGTTTTTTTCATTACCTCATGGTTCCATTTGATCTTTTGATATGCTAGCTAAAGCCTTTGTCAACCAACTTCAAGTTCACATTATCTTGGAAGTTAACTTCATCAAACACATTCATTGTAAGCAAGGGCCTATTGAGTAACTTAGTGATTTTATCCTTTTCTTTCAATATATTTTGGCTAATATGCATTACCATCTCCTAGATATTGAGATGCCATGTGTGTTCATGGAAAATATTTTACCTTCTATTATGAAGAAGCTAGTATTTAAAAAATATCATACTTTTTTTTATCTATGTGCCATTCTTATAGATTATGAAACTAAAATGGATAAAGTGCACCATACATTTACTGGTTTAGCTACCACTCCCAATTCATCCCAAACCATTCAACAAAAATAACAACAAAATAGACTCAAAGGAAACTGATATTGTCCTAGCATATACTACATCTTCTTTTGTTACAACACTTCTTCCTTATTCTATCCCATCAACCAATACCATTTCCTGTCACCCACATCCAACTTAGTAGTTTACTAGACTAGCTAATTCTTATTATTCCATTATGTCAATGTAATTATCACTAATATTTTCACTCTTCCTTCCATTCACCTTCTTGACACTTCCCTCCCCTTCCCTTTTTGAAACATAAAATTCAAGAAATTATTAATTCCAATTAAATTCACATAGGTGGCCTTACTAATAATGGAAACCCCTTGGTTGCCTCACCCAATCAAAACCTCCAAATTTACAACAAACCATTTCCCCAACTCAATCTAACAATACTTATATGATTCTTGATCCTCCTTCCATTCCTTCATCTAATGACGAGCTTTGTTCACATGGTGACCACTTTTCTACAACATCTTTTGACAACTTTGTGAGCATGGTCAATGTAATACCTATTAATAAAGATGTTCCTTCTTCTTCCTCTTTACCACCTCTTCCTCCTATTACCTTTTATCCTATTGAGATTCCTAATAACACTTACCGTGGTCCTTTACACATGTGGAATCATTAACCATGGTCATTGTGATGGCATTATCATTGATCCTACTTTCCCCTTGAATATGACCATGAAATAATATCTCTTGAATACTCATACAGAATGAGGTTCCTATGCTACATTTTAGGCATCCTTAAAATTTTATGATGAATTATACATCAATATATTGGGTTGCATTGTCTTAGCTCTTCAAATCATTTTGAATGAAATTTTTTAGTAGATGCCTTTAGGTTAGTGCACCCATTTAGAGGACATGGACACACTGGACACTAGGTGGGTGTTGGGTAGAATTCTCGTGAGGAGATAGAATGAAGACCCCAAGAAGATAAACAACTAGGGAGTAACAATTATCTTGGGTGTGCAAACAAAATTCCATGGTACCACTTATTATCTACCTAGTATAAATATATTTGTGCTTGTTGATTTTCTAGCTTTCAAAAGCCCCAATATTATTCAAACCCACACTCTTACAATGTTCACAAATTTGTATAAGAGTCTCCAAAGAAGGTTGGATTTTGCTTCTAATCTACAACTACTCTAAAATACAAAACAAGCTAATCTAAACATTTTAGGAAAAATGGGTAGAAGGAGGATAAGATTTAGAAGAGAGATAAGGGGGATGGAAATAAAAGTAAAATAGAGTGATGCACCAAAATATTAGTGACCAATCAACTCTCTCTTTAGTGTTCAACCAAATTCATAATCATGAAGAATTGACATTTGTAGTTGTGGTTAATTCAACTTATTTCCACAAGATTACTTATGCGTAAAACTCCCTCAACTAACGTCATCATGGCTAGAACTTTTAGACACACATTGACAACTTACTTTGATTCAAGGGTCATAAGTAAACAAACATAAATGCATTCAAAAAATGACACTAGAGGACACTCTCTAAGTTGAGGTATGACAAATAAATACAATTAAAGCACTTTTATTTATCAAGAGCCAAAAGATAATTTGCAAAGAGACTAAGCCCATATTTATCTGACCATAAGATTCAACCTTATGTAATGGAAACTAAATAAAACCTAGGAAATTTTAAAAAGAAAAAATAAGGAGGGAAGAGAGAAATGTCATAAGGGTTATAAAATTTGCTTGATGATATGTAGAGGACACTAGATCAGTGGTTCAGAAGATGCACATGCAAGTAGTTATGGAACATGGCCACTACTCTTTGAGCAATGATAGCCTCTATCAATTGGTTATGCCACCTACTACGATTCTATGAAGAGGGCCCATGGAATTCAGTAGATAAAGGAGCTTGGTCATCCATGGAGGCACATAGGGAGGAAAATATAATGATAAGTCCTTATGACTAGTAGGGTGCATGCTAGATGTGAGTTTGGAAGCCACCTCAATTTGACATCACTAACTTGTAGGATTAAAAGAGATTGGTGGGAATGGAACTATGCTGATGTCATGGTAAGCCTTGCAACCTTCCATGATGAAGGAACTTGCATGAGGGGTCACCAATTGAGAACTACAATGACAATTGAATAGGCTCTAGGCCATTAGATCACCTAAGGATCAATGACTAGTAAGATCCAGGGTATACTTTAAGAATTGGCCCCTAGAAAATTTTGTAAATACCCTAGTGAATCCCCTATGTAGAGACACAATCCTCTTAGCGAATTTTTCCTAAAATTGAACTAAAGCGATAGAGTGGATGCCTATTTTATGTTAATTCATAATTTAAAAAATAAGTTGTGGGTGATTTGGAAACCAAAAGGCATTCTTATTTTTTAATCAATTTGGTGAACACAGACCTAAATTTTCCATAAAATATTAATTGAAGTGGCAAAAGAAGAATTATTTTTTTTTAATTTTATCATTGAAGTGGAAAATAAAGGCCAAATTTTTGATAATTTTTTAATTGAGGTAGTGAATAAAGCCTAAATTTCCCATAATTTTTTTAATTGAGGTGGTGAATTAAGCCTAATTTGCCCATAAATTTTTAATTGAGGTGTCAAAGTTGCCTGAATTTTATTAAATTTGTAATTAAAGGCGTAGATTAAAACCTAATGTAATATAAATTTTTAATTATGGTTGTAAATTAAAACCTCAACTAATATGAATTTATAGTTTAGGTGGTGAATTATTAAAAATAAAAAATATTTGTACATATCTTACATAACATTCATGTCTTGGGTTGCGGGCATCATTAAGAATTTGATTTAATTTAGCAATTCAATAAAGTTTCCCTTTAATTAACTTGTGAGAAGATGACTGCCATCATTATTTATTGAGACTTGTTTCATATAGTTCATAGTGCATTTGTGAGTTTCTCATTTGCAAGGTTGGTTGTGCAAGTTTTGGTTTCAATTTTTCGAAGGCATTGCAATGTCAAGTGATAGTTTTCACATGGCTATTCAAGGAAATATAAGGTATTTTTTGATCCCTAATAAGTGGGAATTTAAAGATGTAGATAGATTTGATTTAGTATAATTAAGGAGGGTCTTTTATATCGATTCCCTTATAGTAGAAACTACTATAACAATTATTATTGGCAAGGATATACTCCAAGCTTTTCCTCAAAAGAATCTTCCCTATTTAACACTACCTCATTCTTTTGTCAAACATCATGGACATCATCTAGGATTCTAGGTTAGTTATGATCCTAGCTAATACATGTTTATGATGCACTTGTTCTTGATGAGAAATTTAATGCCACTTTAGAACATTATGGTAGAGATGATATGCCATGAGATTTTGGGGGATACTTTCCAATGGATTTGGTTAAAAAATTATCTATTGCAACTTGTATCCTCTATGATGCTAGGGATGACATTCACCATGGGTCATTGGATGTCCATGAAAGTACTCTCCTTCATCACAAAAAGGACATCTGCAATTGTCTCTTGGCAAAATCAAGGAAGGTGGTGAATGAGGTCTTCTTCCTCTATAAGGTAGTTTTGATCAAGCAGGTATTTAAAAAATTTGGCGTGCTTTCAACATATTTCCCTGTTGTTTTCAAAGTTTCATGTTTAGACATTTGTAATTTTTGCCAGAACTTCATGATAGGGTAACTTCTAGTTGTACTTTTTTGTTTCAATTAATATGTATTTGTAAGTTGTGTGTTGAATTATTATAAATGAAAATATTTGTGCATATCTTGCATAACATTTGTGTGAAAAGATAACCTAGGACATCATTAAGATTTTCTATTTAATTTAGTGATACATAAGTGAAAAGATGTAACATCTGTGTGATTCCCATCAATAATATTTTTATTTAATTCAACACACTAGAACTATTAGACATATGGTTTTTAAGATATGCACAAATATTATCTAGGTATTTATAATATGATTACTGTATAATGAATTAAATGAAAATGTAAATGATGTTGAAGGCCATCCTTTCACTTAAAGTATCACACAGATGCCATTTAAGATAGGCCTATACAAAAATATTATTTGTGCACATGTGTAATCTAAGTACTATATTCTTATTCACTTTTATTTAATTTAAATAAAATATTCATTTAATTTAGCTGTAAATTACATAAACAAAGAGGTAACTAATCACATGCACTTGGATAGCCATTATAATTTTGATTTTCTCTCTTCATTTTGTGGAAATCCCATTGTGGTCTACAATGCATGGCCTACGAGATCATGGAGTTGCTCTTCTTCTTGTGCGCTTTTCATAGAGAGATGGATTTCCATGGAGTGATCCAAAAAAGTTGCTTAAGCATTATATTTAGTTATCCCTCACATGAGATAAAGGTGGCCATTAAGGAAGTCATTGGCATCGACTACTTGGAACTTCATAATATGAGTCATGTAAATTTTGAGGTAGCATCTTATTTCCTGTCCATTTTCCTACAACTTTCTCCATCCACAACAACAATGGTTTTGGTGGTAAAAATGTTTGTCTAACCAGAATTCATACTTGGGTTGGATGTAGTGGGAACAACGGGCTGGTGATTCCCATAGGATAATTTACTAGTTGTTGAGGATGAGTTTAGAGGCATGGCTTCTATGGGGGAACTACAAGAGCTAGCGTAGAGAATGATGAGGCTCACCCAAAATCTCCAAACACTTTGGGAAGTCATCCTAAGTGGTAATTTGGGAATTATGACTTAGGGGAGTTGACATTGTTTTGGATGAAATATGCACTCTTTTAATTAATTTTCATCCCTTTGTAGATAGAGTTCAATTCAAGAGTGTCCATTGAGTGACACTATTTCTTCTATGTATAATTCAAAATTCCAACTACAATAGAGGTAAGTAAGATATTTTTTATTAAATACTTCAATTTTTTGTAAATAGTGTAGTAGATTTTAGTAAGTAGTGTAGGTTTTTGTAAATAGTGCAGTAGTTTTTAGTAAATAGTATAATTTTGTAAATCTAGTGTAGTGTAATAGTGTTTTTTGCCATGGTAGGATCTTTCCTTTGGAAAATAGGGAACTCAAACTCATGTTACAATCCTTTTTGAAGCTTGTATATAATATAAGTTATGGGAAATATATTTAGATAGAATACATTTTACTGCTAGAATTAGATATATGGTTGATGAATTCTTAAACACTCTACAAATTATCCACACACATAGGGAGATATTAGAATGCATAGGGAATTAATTTATATTCTCGAACCTATAAATTATCTTTAGTTGATTTTATTCAAGGAGCTATTAAAATGCATAGAAAATTAATTTGTATTATAGAAAATGTAAATTATCTTCACTTGATTTTACCCATAGAGATATTAAAATGCATGGCCCAATTATTTATATTAATCTCATTTCATCTCCTTACACTAGGCATACAATAAATATTCTAATTATTTAGATTAAAATAAAACTACTATAGACCCCACCAACTAACACATCACATTTTCTAGCCAATGGCATTGCCTCTATCTTTGGTATTTTTTATTTATTTCTTGGATATCCATGAGTCGTTGATGCAGTTGGCCCAACAATGCCAACTTAGCATTCAATAGTCAATGCTAGGGATTTTCAATTAAGGCTTGAAAGAAAACAATTATATATCCTAATGGTCATTCGATTTACCTTAAATTGATGCATGTACATGAGGATTTTATATTTTAATGCTATTAGAACTTAAATTAAAAATTATAGAAAATAATATAGTCACCCACATAAATGCATATATAGTCACAAAATGATGATGGGGTTGAAGTCCCCACCCACTAACTAGTGGCATGTCAGAATTTTGGCCAATGGTGTTGCTGCCTACACTAACCATTTTATATTTTTACATTGAGTCTCACATGTCATTGATGTGGTTAAATGGTTTGATCCAACAGAGTGGGATCAATAAAAGTGAATTAAATGACATCTAAGATCTTCATGGAACAATCTAATATCTTGTTAGAATAATTACCAAAAAAGAATGCAATAATTGATATAAATGTATACACAATCATAAAATGATGGCAGGGCCAAAGGCCCTACCAATTAACCAGTGACATGTTATCATTTTGGCCAGTAGCATTGCTGCTTGCCCTGACCATCGTCTATTTTTACTTTAATCCATGCATGCTATTTATGTGGTTAAATGGTTTGATATGACAAAACAAGATCAATAAAATATGTGAATTAAATGATATCTGAGATCTTCTCAGAATAATTACTAGAAAAATAATGTAATTGCATGTAATTAATAAATGCATACATTGTCCTATGTGTGTAAGAAGTAAGGATTTACATTCAAGGAGTATAGTAATTAAAATTGCACCTATGGTGCAATATGAATACCATTATATGTAGACAAGTGGCAATATCAAAGAGACTCATAAGAAGTACTTACCTACTTTGAGACATGAGTGAGCCTCAACGAACATTGAACATATATAAATACATAAGCCTATTTACATTTACCTCCTAGTAGCTCGCAAGACACTATAATTTTACCATTCCACCTTGTAGCATTCTTTTAAGAGACCTTAAAATTAAGTTTTAACAACCTTGAAATTTTAAAACTTGAAGCATTCTTGTAGTAGTTCTAGGAGAAGAAACAATTGTAAGGGGCATAGAGTAATGGAATTTCTTATAGAAGCTAATCGCAAAAGATAATTCAATTTGTGTTTGAATTTTTTCATAAAAGTCAAATTTGACTATTTTTTAATGATAATCGAAATGTCAAATTATTTATAATATTCTAGTTGGACTACCTTTTTGGGGCTACATAAAATGTCATCTATTGTAACTGACCAAAATAAAGATTTACAATCGTTTGTCGACTATGATATATTATGTTGAGAGTTAGTAGTTTTGACTTTTGCCAATGATCTGTACTACTATGCCTACTCAATTGAATTTGACATAATATACCTCACACAAGACAAACTTAAAGTTGAAATTGATGTGTGGACATGGTGGTGTAATGTGAGTGGTAATAGAAGTTAGAAAGAATTGATAAATTTAATCTTACTTTTTTGGCCTCATTGTTACCTTCACATGGTGTTATGTTGTACATATGCTTCTAAGTTTAGTGGGATGCTAATTATTAACATTGTGGATGACCATATTCATGAATATGTCACAGAAAGTTTCCCTATAAATTGACTCATTTTAGATTACAATGAAGAATTTTTTCAACATCACATAATAGATAAACGAGAGATTTTGGAGGACAAGGGAAAGGATGAACTATTGTTGAAGTTTACATCATAAACCTTTTGCATGTTTTAAAATTTTGACATGAGTCCATTATGACATCTCACATAACTAGTCACATTTTTGGTGGAGTCATTCACAAGTTAGATTAAGTCAGAGCCTTTGAAAAGACACAAAGGAACCACTCAAATTCCAGAGGTGAGGGGTCTTGAGGGATCCTTCTAGGTTTTAAAGTTGCATGGAGCTTGTTTCTGATATTTTACTTCTAGTTTATATTGTAAGAGGGAGATAACTATTTCTAGGTGTGTTAGAAGTAGACTGGGGACAAATTTCAATGATTACTAGAGGGTTATTGTTAGCTTTCTATTGTCAAAGTTCATACAATAGTAGTTATTTTCAAATTAGTTTTCTATTAATTACATAGTGTTTCAGAGTATTTGACAAATCTCTAAAATGCCTATTTTGTGTTCTTTTATTGTGGCTAGTTATTCTAACATATGGTCATTGGGATATAAAACCTTATAATGAAAGAAATTCATTATTTTGTTTAAAATCATAAATGCATTTGAATCTTTATAATACTACCTCTTTTCACGAATATAATCCAAATATATGTTTAGTATATGTTGAGAATACAATCCAAAGATAAGTTATAAGTGCTACAAATTTGACTTTGTTACCTTCTCAAAATTCCTTGTCCACAATAAAAACTTAGCTTCAAAAATTGGGTTGGATGAGAAGTTTAGTTAACCAATGAGGTAATGGATGAGACTTTCCTTGATGTTGGTGATAGCGTATGTCTTCTATGGATCTTTCCATGCTATGGGTAATCTTCACTATATCTACATTTGATTGTTTTTCTTTCTAGTCTAGCACATGTGTCCAAATGATGGAATGGTACCACTTTAGGCTAATCAACTAGATACCCTTCTCCTTCATACCCCTTATATATTGTATTTCCCTTATAATAGATAGCTAAAAAATTGGATAACCTAAGGGCTCTTTTCTTTTCAAGCTTGGTGTGAGGTCATCCTATCTATCACTACAATGATCTCTTCTATTTGTGATATGTAATAACATTGCTCCAACCACCTCAACCACTTTATCCTTGGTTTCTTGTATCATCTCTATGGTTTCTATATTAGTCATAAATCTATATAGATTATGTAGCACTTCCATCACCAAAATATGTTCCCCTCTTATCATAATTTCTGCATCTCTCTCTATGTTGTGATACCTCTTCTTCTCCAACCCTCTTTCTATTTGTACTTGGAAAAAAAGAGAAAAATGATCTAAGCTAAACACGTCCCACGTATGGATTGGGATTCCAGTCTTTATCATCAGATAAAATAAAATGATGCTGGAGCATTCAGGCAGACTGGTGATCAACATCAACCAAAAATAGTGTGAGGTTTGGGTTTCAATTTTGGTCAGCTTCTCTTAACAGTAAATATGGAAAAGACATTCAATGAGAAAATATTACAATATTGTTTTACACATATGCATTGGCAAAGGTGAAGACTCATAAGGTTAAGCTATGTTGGCATCACATTCTTGTTACCGCTAGCTCGCTAGACTTCATTGGTTGGTGTTAACTCCTTCATCAGCCTGATAGTTCCCATTTGGCGGGACTTGAAATGAAGTCTCCTCAGTAAGCCGATGGCATTGGTTAATGCAGCCCCCTACCCCATAGTGCCTTTGGTGGGACCCGGTCTATACCTCGTGGGGAAGCGAGGAATGGTTTTTGTAGTGGTGACTTGGATGCCACGTGTGTGATGGTAGGGACCACTTGGTATTTTTAGTGGGACCTATTCATGTTGGTGGGAGGTGATATACAGTCCCCCCAATACCGCTATCCTATCCAGATAAGTAATGATGTCTGTGGTATTGCAAGAAACCATTTAGCCAATACAAGTATATTTTGAAGTGACCAATGATGATGATAGAAGGATCTTCAATCTACGGTGGTCATTCAATCATTCTATGGCATGGACTTGAAGATCTATGGTGGATGTTGAAACAGTTATAATTATCTTCTAGTAATAGTGAAGTCACGGTAGGAGGGTTCATAGAATGAACTGTCCGGACCGTGCAGCAAGAGTAAACACAACAGAAATGACTCAAAGAAATAAATCAAATGTAGATTTAGTCATCTAGTATATCATAGAATTCAAATAGAGATCGGCTGGCAACATGTGGGCTTACAATTAGGACTCACAGACCTAATTACATACATGCGGAAGATAAGGCTTTGAAGCTCCCTTCACACAAATTCTAAACTATTAGCTATCACTATGTTATGAACTACTTTCCTAAGGATCTATTACATCAATATATATCATCTCCGGACCAATAGATTCCTCTGCATTGGCCAAGGAAGATCACAAATTCCAAAGAAGAGATGTAACGTGTGTACACAAATAGGTCAGACCTAAATGCATAGACACGTCTGGAAAAATGGATGGAATGGTGTGCGGATCTCTTGGGAAGGTCGACCATGAACCAAAGATCATTGAATGATGTGTCATTAGGCTTCAAAGATTGGGAGATTCTTCCTCAAGTTTCTCCTTCAGCTGGTTGCCAGTGAATAATAGGATGCTCCACTCTAAGAAATAGTCAACTTCTGATAGCGATATCTTTCTGGTATTGAAGTGTAGATCTCTGAATTCTGGATATGATGTAGATGAATGAGTGTAGATGCTAAATCTAGCTCCACAAGATCTGAAAATGCTATTGGACCAAAATACAAAATCTTCTTCTGATTGACTGCCTAAACTAAACTAAAAAATGAAAAGAAACAAACTGAACTGCAAACAAATTGAAATGCAAATGTTTTTGGTTGATGCAAGATTACTCTTGAACCAAGGATGCTCTTGCATCAGACATCCAGGGTTATTGAAAAAGTGAGTCCCTCACTTTGCTGGGGCTAGGGGAGAACCAAGACGGTCCACCTCAGCCTAAGAAATCCATGATGAATCTTCTTTCGATCTGCCTTTCCACTTCACAATATATTCTTTGTATTGTCTTCCTCTAGTGCTGCGTCTAACTCTGATGTCCAAAATGTCTTCAATCTGCTCCAGTGCTTGTTGTGGTAACTCCTTCAAGTCTTCGTCCATGCTGTCACTGAACTCTGCTTCATGATACTAATATAGATCTATAATATTGAAAATAGGTGAAATACCCAATGTCTTTGATAATTCCACTTCATATGCATTTCCTAAGTATCTTACAAGGTTCAAACTTCTTCATCTTCAACTTGTTATATGTCCCAAATGGAAATCTTTCTTTTCTCAAGTATACCATCACTTCATCTCCAACTTCAAATTCCTCATGTCATCGCTTCTCATCAACCTTATCTTTGTATTTACTGTTCATATTCTTCAAATGCTTCTTAACCTGATCATGCACTATCTTCACGTGATCTGCAAATTCTTTTGCTTCTATACTTCTCTTTTCCTCTGTATTGATATCTCTTAATTCTTCCATTCCTCTAGGATTCATTCTGGTAACAATCTCAAAAGGTGTTCTCTTGGTACTCATGTTCACTGAATTATTGTATGCAAACTCTTCTTGTGAAAGAATCAAATCCCAACTTCTTGTCTTCTCTCCAACCAAACATCTCAACAAATTTCCCAAACTCCTATTCACTACCTCTGTCTGTACATTTGTTTGTGGATGAAAAGCTAAACTAAACTTCAAATCTGTCTTCATCTTCTTCCAAAGTGTCCTCCAAAAGTATCCAACAAACTTTGTGTCTCTGTCTGAAACTATACTTTTAGGTAATCCATGCAATCTCACAATTTCCTTGAAAAATAGGTCTGCTACATGCACTGCATCAATTGTCTTCTTACAAGGTATGAAATGAGCCATCTTTGAAAATCTGTCCACCACTACAAATATTGAATCATGTCCTCTATGTGTCTTAGGCAATCCCATCACAAAATCCATGCTTATGTCTTCCCAAGGTCTCTCCAGTATTGTCAAAGGTTTATACAATCTGGTATTTTGACTACTCCCTTTTGCAACATGACAAACTCTACAAGTCTGCACAAATCTCCAAACATCCTTATGTATCTGAGGCCAAAAGTAGTTTTCACTCATCAAAGCCACTATCTTGTCAATGCCAAAATGTCCTGCCAATCCACCACAATGCTTCTCCTTGATCAAGTTATCTCTCATTGAACTTCTAGGTATGCACAACCGACTTCCTCTAAACAACATATCTTCTTGAATGAAATAGTCCAACCACTTACTCCTATCTATCACAACAGGTTCCTTACATGCTTTCCAAGGTTCTACAAAATCAGTGTCTCCCTCATACATGTTCTTCAATTCATCAAAACCCAACACTTCAACTCTCATCTCTGTCAACAAGTTTCTTCTTCTACTCAATGCATCAGCAACTTTGTTTGATTTACCACTCCTATGCTTCAACACAAAAGTATAACTCTGCATGAACTCTACCCATCTCATATGTCTCTGATTCAACTTACCTTGACTATTCAGATATTGCAAAGCTTGATGATCTATATACAACACAAACTCCTTAGGCAACAAGTAATGTATCCACTTCTTCAAGGCTTGAATTATGGCATAAAACTCTTGATCATAAACTGAATATCTTCTCCTTGCATCATTCAACTACTCACTGAAATAAGCTATAGGTCCACCTTCTTGACTTAATACTGCTACAATTGCATTTCCACTAGCATCACAATCAACTTGAAATATCTTATTGAAATTCGGTAATGCCAAAATAGGTTGCTCTGTCACCTTCTACTTCAATAGCTCAAAACTATTATCTGCTCATGATGTCCACTTGAAATCCTTTTTGTCACCTCTCGTTGTCTCTGTCATAGGGTTACAAACTGAACTAAAATTTCTGATGAACTTCTGGTAGAAACTAGCCAATCCATGAAATGATCTAACTTCTCCAATGCTCTCCAGTGTAGGCCATTCAATAATTGCTCTCACTTTCTTAGGGTCCATCTTCAATCCTTCTACAAAAATCACAAATCCCAAGTATACCAACTCTTCTTTCATGAAACTACACTTCTTGATGTTTATCAACAATTTATCTTCTCTCAACCTTTGCAAAACTTGTCTAATATGCCACAAATGTTCCTCTTTTGTCTTACTAAAAATCAGAATATCATCCAAGTATACAATCACAAACTTACCCAAGAATTTCTTCAAGACTTCATTCATTAATCTCATGAAAGTACTCGGTACATTTGTCAATCCAAAGGGCATCACTAACCACTCATACAATCCTTCATTTATCTTAAAAGTAGTCTTCCATTCATCACCTTCTCTGATTCTGATCTGATGGTACCCACTCTTCAAGTCTATCTCTGTGAAATATTTTGCTCCACTTAAACAATCCATGATATCATCCATTCTAGGTAAAGGAAATCTATACTTAACTGTAATCTTTTTTATTGCTCTAGAATCGATACACATTCTCCATTCTCCATCCTTCTTAGGTGCTAACACTATAAGTACTACACAAGGACTCAAGCTTTCTCTAATCAAACCTTTCCTCAACAATTCTTGTATCTGTCTATTTAATTTTGCATTCTCTATCGGTGTCATTCTATGTGCTACTTTATTAGGCAAACTTGCTCCCGATATAAGATCCATGTGGTGACTGATACTCCTTATAGGTGGTAATCCATCAGGCACATTATCTGATATGATGTCTTCATATTCTGTCAACAATTCTCTTACCTCCTCCAGTTGTGATTCTTCTTTCTTCAATGCTTTAGATTTCTTAGGAATCAAGGCATAACACATATTCTCATGTCTCAAACCATCCAGAAATTTTCTTCCATCTACCAAACAGATTCTAGCATTTCCACATACCACATCTTTAGGATCATCCTCCAAAGGAATAAAAGTAATTATTTTCCCATTTGTTGTTATAGTATATGTATTCTTTCTCCCATCATGTATAGCTTTTCTATCATATTGCCAAGGTTTACCCAATAAGATATGACAAACATCCATAGGCATAATATCACACAAGACTTCATCACGATAAGATCTAATGTGAAATTTCACCAAACATTGTTCACTCAATAGTACCTTATGATCATCCTGAATCCATGCTATCTGATATGGCTTAGGGTGTTTCAATCTTTCTAACTTCAGCTTAGTCACCATCTCCTCTTAAACTAGAGGTTATCTGAACTACCACTATCAATCACAACTTTACAACACTTACCTCCTGATTTGCATCTAGTTCTGAACAAGCTCTTCCTATATGGTGGTTCCTCATTTGTCTCTGTTTGAACTAGTGCTCTCCTCATCACCGATGATTCTCCTTTCTTAGGTTTGCCAATAGAACAGGGGTCATCCAATTCAGCAGGTTCTTCTTCAACATAGGCTGCTCTTCCACTATTTTTTGTCCTCTTACTTGTACTACCCTAATTACATTCAAATTCTCTATGTCCTTCACTCCACACTTGAAACAAGTACTTCTAAATGTTCTCTTATCTAATCCTCTTCCTTCTCTTCTGTATCCTTCATTCTGGTATGCACTAGGGTTTCCTCTCTGGTAAAAAATTTTGTCATCTCTCTGGTAAGCACTGTTATCTCTGTCTTCCTTCTTGAATGGGCTCTCAAACTTGTTCTACTCTAGATGTGATCTGTCTCCTCCAAGATAAGTCCTACCTCTCTAAAATTTACCTCCTATGCCTCTCTGTCTCTGATCATGTCTCTTATTTAGTTTCTCTTCAACCTTCAGGGCAAACTGATATGCTTCCTCCAAAGATGTCATCCTCACCAAACTTAGTTCCTCTTGAATGTTCAATCTCGGTCCATTGATGTATCTAGCCACTTTTTCCTTGCTTGCTTCACTATGTCTAGTCCTTATGATCATCTTATGAAATTCTTCAGTGTACTCCTTCACAGATTTCTCCTTTTGTCTCAGGTTTTGTAATCTTTTCAATAGCTCCAACTCATAGTTAGTAGGTATAAACTGATTCTTCAACATTGTCACCATCCTATCCCATTTTGTAATCTTTTCTTTTCCTCTTCTATTTCTTTCCAACTAAACTTCTTTCCACCATATAACAGCATGTCCTTTCAACTTTGTCTTTGCAAATTTCACCTTCTCTAGATCTTCAATTTCCTCATATTCAAAGTATTCTTCCATGTCATTTATCCAGTCAATCAACTCTTCAGGGTTCAGATTACCAGTATAGTTTGGCACATCAACTCTAGGTCTCTTTCCAGTCTTTGAAATAGCTCGCAACATCTTTACTTGATCTTATTCTTCTTCTTCATCACCTCCTAGGGTTTTGCCAATTTGTTCAACAGATTGAAATTCTTCTTCCTCATCGCTTTCAACATTAGGTCTCGGTGTCAATCCTCTTCGCCTATCTTCTTCAACAACATCCAAGCAAATTCGCATTATTTTCATTATCTCCATCATCTCATTTATTCTGCTAGCCATTGTTCCAACAATAGCAACTCTCCTCGGTGGCATTCTTCCTAGGGTCAAGTCTAAACTTCCTCAGGTTTAGCGATCGGGCTACAAGGTGACAACTACCTCTCAATTGGTGATCGGTTGCAACACAAGTAACCTGCATCAATTCGATGATCTATCCATAGAAAGACCTTACAAAATTCACTCACCAACTTCACTCAATCTGCTCCCAAAAGATTTGAACTTTAGCTCTGATACCACTTGGTGTAGTCACGGTAGGCGGGTTCACATAATTAACTATCCGGACCATGTAGCAAGAGTAAACACAATAGAAATGACTCAAAGAAATAAATCAAATGCAGATTTAGTCATCTAGTATATCATAGAATTCAAATAGAGATCAGCTAGCAACATGCAGGCTTACAATTAGGGCTCACAAGCCTGATTACATACATGCGCAAGATAAGGCTTTAAAGCTCCCTACACACAAATTCTCAACTATTAGCTATCACTATGTTATGAACTACTTTCCTAAGGATCCATTACATCAATATATATCATCTCTAGACCAATAGATTCCTCCGCGTTGACCAAGGAAGATCATAAATTCCAAAGAAGAGATGTAACATGTGTACACTGATAGGTCGGACCTAAATGCATAGACACTTTGGTGCAGGAGCACCTACCTGACAGCTGGCCTTCATGAGGTAGTTAGTTGTTTTAGGTCTTGTTTATGTTTTCAAGAAGGTCTGTTAAGACCAAATGCATGTAATAAGGTCATGCTGATCGTGATAAGATCATGCTGACCAGGCTTTTGCTATTTTTAGTAAGTTTGTTAGAACAGCTGTCATGCTGTAGGGTCCGGTTGGATCTCCCAGCCGCCTGGAGAGTTCCCAGCCGCTTGGAGTCGGGTCAGTAGTACTCGTAGGATAATCTATTTAAGCATGAGATCGGTTGATATTGCATAGACAGAGAGATATCATCGATTGATAGTATAGTATTGTATTGCGCAGAGGAGTTTGAGTGTGCTGTGTGAGGAACATCATATTGTATTGCATCTTTGAAATCAATAAAGATCCTGTTTTCGGTTTCCTGTTTGATCCCCTTTGTGTAATCGATTTGCTGGTTTGGGTGGCTTCATGGATTTACTGATCCATTCCACCGGTTGATCTGTCTGATCGGTGGAATGGCGATGTATAGTAGGTTAGGTTGTAGTTTGTTTGTTTGCATGCAGGTGTGCAGGACCGCCGTCGAAAGGTGTTGAAGACCCTAGCATGGGTATGTGCTAGGTCAAACTGATAAGATAGAGTGTGGAAGATCACCCTAAGAGTGGATCAGGGTCGCCCTAGGAGGATCGGCGAAGTGAAATTTCGCTAAGGCTGAAAGTTCGTCAAAACGGCATCATCAGGATATCTTGGTGAATATCCTGCAGTCAGTTTGGGTATCGTCATCCGGATAAGTGAAGATGAGCATGATGTTTTCGAGTGCATGAAGTGCAAGTGTGTCGGGGTGATCATCATCTGGAGGAGCCGAGGAGGAGTGCATCGGCATCAAGTAGAAGATCGGGTCATGAAACTGTTGAAGTTTGCATGTTGCAAGTACATCAGGATGTTTTAAGTTGGAGATATACTTAGCGTATATATCGCCGTCAAGATCATCTCCCGGGAGTGCCCATCATCCGCGTATCACGAGCAGATGCGGGAGTGAAAGTTCGTTTTTGACTAAGTGTTGAAGAGGTCATCAGGATATTGGGTGACGTCATCGTCATCAGGATATGACGTCATCGTCATCAGGATATTGAGATATCCCCCTACGCGAGTTTATCCTGCTGTCGTTAAGTGCTTAGGTATCGGCGGAAGTCCGCGGCAGAAGGTTGTATTAACATCATCAAGAGGTTTCGAGAGAACCGGATACACCATATCATGATGCTGTTGCTTGTGTCGTCGGCTAGCGGAGCATCGAAGGGAAGGTGCCGAAGGTGATCGTCATCAGGATCTTTGGAGCAACCGGATATTGGATATCCTGCTGACGAAGGTGGTGTCGCATATCATGATGATGCCGTTAGTGCTTGGCACCCGATGAACAGTGCAACAGGAGGATGTTTGCGCCCGTTGAGTATCATGATGATGATAGGCGACAGGCGGAGGAGGTGAACAGTAGTCTGCAGGAGGATATCGGTCGGCAGGTGAAATATGATGATGATGCTGACAGTGAAATCAAATATGATGATGATGAGGATGAATATGATGATGATGATGGGCTGCAGACGTCCATGCTGTATGCGAAGGTTATAGTGTCGATGCCTCTGCATCATAGTGGTATCAGAGCTCAGCAAAAGGTCTGGGCTGTTGTGTGTTGATTCTGTCACCGAAAGGGCAGAGGTAGAGTTGAATTGTGTGTTGTGTGTTGATTGAGAGGTTGACAAAATGCCTCCGAAAGGTAGTGGTACTGCAAGGGAATTGCAGGAAATGAAGGAGAAACATGCTAGAGAGATGAGGAAGATGAAGGAGCTTGCTGAAGCACTTCAAGCCAGGCTGACAGCCCTGGAAAAGAACAAAAAGAGGGAAGTGGAAGACAGTGAGTCTGAAGAAGATGAAGATACTGTTGAAGAATATGAAGAGGTAGCTGAAGATCTGGATGCTGAAGACCAGAGATTGGCAAAACTGTTAAAGGCAGTACAAAATGATAAACCTAAGGTAAAGGTTGATGTTTCCAAGTATACTGGAAGTTTGAATGAAGATGAGTTGTTAGATTGGATTGCTGCACTTGATAATCACTTTGAATGTGAAGATGTTGCTGAGGATCAGAAGGTAAAGATTGCAAAGACCAAGTTAGGAGGTCATGCTTTGGTATGGTGGGATTATGTACAGTCTGAGAGAAGGAAACAAGGGAAGTCAAAGATCACTTCTTGGGATAAGATGGTAGCAAGGATAAAAGGGAAATTCCTGCCAAGGGATTATGAAATCCAGATGTTTAAGAAACTGCAATTTTTAAAGCAGAAAGAAAGGGATGTGAAGACATATACAGAGGAATTTTATAAGTTGAGTATGAGATCTGGTCATCATGAGAATGAGGTAGAAAAGGTGGCTAGGTACTTGGCTGGTTTGAGGTTTAACATACAGGATGAGTTAGTGTTAGCTAACCCTAAGAATGTGGAGGATTGTTATCAAATGGCAATCAGGATTGAAGAAAAGATGAATAGAGGACATGATAAGTCCATGAGAGGAAGAGGAAACAATAGGGGAAGAGGAACAACCCCTACACAAAAGCAAACCAATGAGGGTCAAGAAGACACTGGTAAAGGACAGGGACAGTCTGATTTCAGGGGTGGATGGAAAGGTAATAGAGGAAGATTTGGAGGTGGTAGAGGTTCTACTACATTTTCAGGAAAATGTTATACCTGTGGTGAGTTTGGTCATCCATCTTTCAAATGTCTAGAAAACAAAGGTTCATCATCCAGAAATGATAGAACTAGTGACAAGAGAGTACAACTTGTGCAAGAAGAGAAAGTAGAAGAAAGTGCGCAGAGTTCAAACAGAGAGCCTGATAATTATGGATATCCAGAGAGTGGAGAATCATTGATGTTAAGGAGAATTAGTTTGCAGGCATCAAAAGATATGATGCAAAGAAGAGCTCTTTTCAAGACCACATGCAAGAGTAAAGGTAAAGTATGTAAGGTTGTCATTGATACTGGTTCAACAGACAACATGGTATCTCAGGAAATGGTGGATAAACTGAAGTTGGAAAGGATTCCACATCCACACCCTTACAAGGCATCTTGGGTGAGTGATAGTCAATCACTTTTTGTCTCTGAACAGGCATATGTGGATTTTCAGATTGGAGCATATCAGGATAGAATTTTGTGTGATATTTTGCCCATGGAATGTTGTCACCTACTGTTAGGTAGACCATGGCAATTTGACAGAAGAGTACTGTATGATGGGTATGCTAATACCTACACCATCAAGAAGGATGGGAAGATTATTAAGTTGATGCCATTGCAGGCAAATGCTGCGGTACAGAAGGCAGCCCAAATCATTTTAATGGGAAAGAAGGAATTTGTGCAGATGCCTAGAGGAGCAGGCAAAAAGGCAGTTGAGGACACTGCAGGAAAAGGAGTTGTTCAGAACAACAGATTGAAGAAAGTTTTAGTTTTGACTGACAGAGATCAGCAGCAGGTGCAGAAACAGGGGTGCAAACAGCAACCAGTTGAGAGGAATGACAAGGATGCTGTCATAGTTGGGACTATTGCTTGTCCTATAAAGGTTGAAAGGAAGATAGGATTGAACATTTCAGAAGTTCAAGAGGTAGTTCAGACAGAGGTTCTGGTCAGACAATCTGACAAACACAGAGACAACCTAAGAAGGGCCTACATTGACAGGCATGCAGATTTACTTGCCAGAAAGCAAGTCATAGTTCAGAAGTCTTGGAGAAGCCAAGAGACAGCAGAGGATAAAGCTGGAGTAGGTCAGAAGATTGACAAGGCAAAGTGTAAAGGTGGAGGACTTCCACATACTAAACTCATGGGACATGAGTTCTTTTCTATTGGGGAGTATGGTGCAGGAGCACCTACCTGACAGCTGGCCTTCATGAGGCAGTTAGTTGTTTTAGGTCTTGTTTATGTTTTCAAGAAGGTCTGTTAAGACCAAATGCATGTAATAAGGTCATGCTGATCGTGATAAGATCATGCTGACCAGGCTTTTGCTATTTTTAGTAAGTTTGTTAGAACAGCTGTCATGCTGTAGGGTCCGGTTGGATCTCCCAGCCGCCTGGAGAGTTCCCAGCCGCTTGGAGTCGGGTCAGTAGTACTCGTAGGATAATCTATTTAAGCATGAGATCGGTTGATATTGCATAGACAGAGAGATATCATCGATTGATAGTATAGTATTGTATTGCGCAGAGGAGTTTGAGTGTGCTGTGTGAGGAACATCATATTGTATTGCATCTTTGAAATCAATAAAGATCCTGTTTTCGGTTTCCTGTTTGATCCCCTTTGTGTAATCGATTTGCTGGTTTGGGTGGCTTCATGGATTTACTGATCCATTCCACCGGTTGATCCGTCTGATCGGTGGAATGGCGATGTATAGTAGGTTAGGTTGTAGTTTGTTTGTTTGCATGCAGGTGTGCAGGACCGCCGTCGAAAGGTGTTGAAGACCCTAGCATGGGTATGTGCTAGGTCAAACTGATAAGATAGAGTGTGGAAGATCACCCTAAGAGTGGATCAGGGTCGCCCCAGGAGGATCGGCGAAGTGAAATTTCGCTAAGGCTGAAAGTTCGTCAAAACGGCATCATCAGGATATCTTGGTGAATATCCTGCAGTCAGTTTGGGTATCGTCATCCGGATAAGTGAAGATGAGCATGATGTTTTCGAGTGCATGAAGTGCAAGTGCGTCGGGGTGATCATCATCTGGAGGAGCCGAGGAGGAGTGCATCGGCATCAGGTAGAAGATCGGGTCATGAAACTGTTGAAGTTTGCATGTTGCAAGTACATCAAGATGTTTTAAGTTGGAGATATACTCAGTGTATATATCGCCGTCAGGATCATCTCCCGGGAGTGCCCATCATCCGCGTATCGCGAGCAGATGCGGGAGTGAAAGTTCATTTTTGACTAAGTGTTGAAGAGGTCATCAGGATATTGGGTGACGTCATCGTCATCAGGATATGACGTCATCGTCATCAGGATATTGAGATATCCCCCTACGCGAGTTTATCCTGTTGTCGTTAAGTGCTTAGGTATCGGCGGAAGTCCGCGGCAGAAGGTTGTATTAACATCATCAGGAGGTTTCGAGAGAACCGGATACACCATATCATGATGCTGTTGCTTGTGTCGTCGGCTAGCGGAGCATCGAAGGGAAGGTGCCGAAGGTGATCGTCATCAGGATCTTTGGAGCAACCGGATATTGGATATCCTGCTGACGAAGGTGGTGTCACATATCATGATGATGCCGTTAGTGCTTGGCGCCCAATGAACAGTGCAACAGGAGGATGTTTGCGCCCGTTGAGTATCATGATGATGATAGGCGACAGGCGGAGGAGGTGAACAGTAGTCTGCAGGAGGATATCGGTCGGCAGGTGAAATATGATGATGATGCTGACAGTGAAATCAAATATGATGATGATGATGGGCTGCAGACGTCCATGCTGTATGCGAAGGTTATAGTGTGGATGCCTCTGGATCACACTTCTAGAAAATAGATGGAATGGTGTGCGGATCTCCTGGGAAAGTTGGTCATGAACCAAAGATCATTAAATGATGTGTCATTAGGCTCCAAAGATCAGGAGATGCTTCCACAAGTTTCTCCTTCAGCTGTTGCCAGTGAATAACAGGATGCTTAGCTCTGAGAAATAGTCAACTTCTGATAGCAATCTATCTTTCCAGTATTGAAGTGTAGATCTCTGAATTCTGGATATCATGTAGATGCTAAATCTAGCTCCACAAGATCTAAAAATGCTACTGGACCAAAATATAGAGTCTTCTTCCGACTGACTGCCTGAACTAGACTGAAAACTGAAAAGAAACAAACTAAACTACAAACAAATTGAAATGAAAATGTGTTTGGTTGATGCAAGATTACTCTTGAACTAGGGATTCTCCTACATCAATCAAAGGAATATTGATAGGTATATGGAAGTTGTAACCATAGCACAGTTTTGTAACTGTTCATACTTGTGATAGTTATGGAATTAGAAATAACTGACAAAAGAGAGAGTGGAAGAGATCGATGAAGAATGTTTAAAAGCCACTCCAAGGCATAAGCAAATATAGATTATATATTTGGAGATGGATTGAGGTGTGGATGGATAGAGAGAAAGGGAATGTCTAGGGAGAGAGTTGATCGCCAATAAGGAACAAAGAGAGGAAGAGAAATCTCTGTCCGAGAGAAGGGTTAGCAACTTGGGACTGTGTATGCCCAAGGGAAGTCTATGGAGAGGAGAAGATATTATGCAAATGAGAGAGATGAGAGGCCATCTAGAAGGCCCTATTTTACTATTTTTTAAACAGTTTTAATGTTTTTGAGAATGAATGAATAAAGAAGATTTTTTTTTTGCTTGTTATCAATAGTGAATTATTGTTTGTGGTAAATTGAGTGAGTGGGGTTTAGAGGTAGAGAAACTAGTTCCTTCTATGTCAAGTGGTATCAAATCCAGAAGGTCTTGAGAGTGTAGAGTCTACACTAGGACCTACGGGTGAAGAGTGAAGTGGTGAAGCCATGAGAAAAGGTTGATTCTATGAGAGATATGTTTGCTATCTTCTAGCAGATATAAAGCTAGGTAGAAGGTGTGCAGACTTCTTCCACTGAGAGAAGGTGGGGAGAAGAGGTCTTGGAGAGGCACATCTTCTAGATTCTTTGTTGGGTAGAAGATAGTTGTGTGAGTGTGAGTTTTGTTGCAAGGAGAACCTGTGATTGCTAAGAGCATTGGCTCTAAATATTTGTGTGTGTAGATTGAGAGTGGGCCACAATTGTTTGACAAAATGTCTTGGAGACATGGAGAGTGTTTGATGATAAAGAAGGAATATTTGAAGCCATGGAAAGAGAAACAAGAGACCATCCAAAGGAGTGATTTGTTCTGAACTATTTGCAAGTCTGGTGGAAAATGTTGCAAGGTGATGGTGGACGGGGGTAGTAGAGATAATTGGGTTGCATTGGAAATGGTTGAGAAGCTAAACTTGAAGAGGATGAAGCACCCTAAGCCATACTACATTTCTTGGTTGCAAGGAGGTCATCAAATTCGGGTAAGTGAACAAAGCATTA
The DNA here is from genome assembly GCA_027924645.1 of Cunninghamia lanceolata. NCBI lineage: Eukaryota > Viridiplantae > Streptophyta > Pinopsida > Cupressales > Cupressaceae > Cunninghamia > Cunninghamia lanceolata. The sequence goes on along the minus strand of BSBN01001053.1, from coordinate 2,120,311 downwards.
TAAATTTTCACATTGGAAGATACAAAGATGGAATTGTATGTGATATAGTACCCATGGATGTTTGTCATGTTTTATTGGGGCAACTTTAGCTTTGGGATAGGGAAGCTATACATAATGGCAGCGATAACACATATAGTATAATCAAGGATGGGAAGAAATATGTGTTGAATCCATTTTTGGATAAACCAGAGTAAGTGGTTAAGGAAAATGCATCAATATGCTCTAATGAGTGTATGAAAGAAGAGAGCAATATCAAAGTTACAATGGGTGAGAAAGAGAAAGAGAAAAATGAAGAAGTGGCTGAAAATCCTTTGAAGGATGAAAAGAAGAAAGAAGAAGTGGTAGCGGATATGAAGAATGAAGAAGAGGAGATCCTTGTGCAAAAGGATTGAGAGGAAAGAGAGGAGATTGCAACCAAAGTTGCAAAGGAGAAGAAGAGTTGTAGCCCTTTGGTGAAAGGGGCATGGGAAGAAGAACATATGGGAGCAGCCCATACATTCCAAAATGAAAGAAAATCAGAAACGAGAAGAGATAGAGAGATAAAAGAGTGGAAAAATAAGGAGTGTTCAGCTATAGCATGAAAATTTGAAGGTAGAAAAGATGTAGAACATGAAGTTGTAGCAGAAAATGATCAATGGAAAGACATGGACTATGTGGGACAGCAATGTGAAGAAGAAGCATTGGAGATTGCAGCAGAGGTATGTCTTTTGAAAGACATAGAAGAAGAAGATGAAATTAATGTAACAATAGCAACAATAGATCCTTTGGAGGACATGAAGATAGAAGTGGAAGAACATAAACTTGCAGCTAAGGAGCAGAAAATTGCAGCAAATGTAGAGGTAGAAATGACAAAGTTTGAAGGCTCCAGGTTTGATAAATAAGTGGATGAAGAAGAGAATGATCTCCTATGGAAAGAGGAGATGAAGAGAATAAACTAGATACTTGAAGGAGATTGGATAGGAGACCATGAAGAGATGAACGATGCAACAGAAAATGAAGGCAAGAAAATTAGAACAGCGAAAAGAATTGAGGTACAATTTGATAATTTTAGGTGTGATTTGTTTCAAATGATGAATTTAGTAGAGGATAAATGACAAGAAGAAAAGAGTAGACACATGGAAGCTTTCAATTTTCATGAGGATGTTGTAGATTTGATTATAGAAGAGGAGCATACTTTGTTTTAAGAAGGAAGTGAAAAGATGGAAGAATTATTTAGTTTGAGTGAGCATTTGATGAAGATGAATGGCGCAGTTGAGAGTGATGCCATGACAGCAAGAAGTGGAGAGGTAACTTCTATTTTTTTTTGAGTTGTATGAAGAAGAAATTGATGGAGATTTGTTTGTTGCTAAGATTGATAAGGAATTACAAAATGATGCGATGAAAACAAATGAAGATGCAGATTTGTACATGCAACATGTTTATGTGAAAAGGAGATTGTAGAAGATGCTACAGTTGGGAAATTTGGTATGGTAGTTGACATGAAGATGATGATGAGAGTGGATGGGGTAGATGAAAACCTCATAGAGAAAGATGAGTGGATGAAGATTGCAAATGAAGATGGTAAAGGAAACATTGCAACAGTGAATAAAGAGGCAAACTTGTTTGTATTTTGTGATGATATTGTTTTGCATTCATTTGTGATGTTGAGAGGTGATGAGTATGGAGAAGAGCAAATGGGATTTGTTGATTTCCATGAAGATGTAGGGGCAGATTTGTGTGCCTATGTTACAGATTGTGATGTGTATGATGAGGGAATTTGGTGGAGGTGGTTAGATTATGGTGGATCAAAACCCATGAAAGAGACGAGTAGTGAGATTGTTTGGTGGAGGTGGCCCATTGATTATGGTGGGTTAGATCCATGCAGGAGGATAGGAATGGAGAGAATCATTGGAGGAGGAGGATAGTACATGGTGGATGTAAGTCCACAAATGGAAGGAGGAAGAGAGTGCAGGTTTGTTGGAGTGTGAAGCTTGTTCCAGTGAAATGCTGGAAAAAGAGGAAAAAGAAATTATTTTTGGTGCACACAGTTCACCAATGGAGTTCATTGTAGATTTCTTGCAATCTAGAAGAATGGTCCTACCATTCAACTCCACATTTGTGGGTGTACGCTCACAAACTTCTTACCTGGCGTGTCTAATGTAGGAGCATTCGAGTAGACTGCAATCAGCATCAACCAAAAATAGAGTGTGATGTTTGGGTTTCATTTTTGGTTGGCTTCTCTTGACAATAAATATGGCAAAGACATTCAAAGAGAAAATATTACAATATTGTTTTACGCATATGCTGGCAGTGGTGAAGACTCGTAAGGTTCAACTATGTTGGCGTCACATTCTCATTACTGTTAGCTTGCTAGACTTCATTGGTTGGTGTTAACTCCTTCATTGGCCTGACAGTTCCATTTCAGTTGGACTTGAAATGATGTCTCCTTGATAATCCAATGGCATTGGTCAATGCAGTCTGCTACCCATGGTACCTTTAGTGGGACCCGGTCTGTACCTTGCGGGGAAGTGGGGAATGGTTTTTGTAGTGGTGACTTGGATGTCAGATGTGCAATGGTAGGGACCCCTTGGTATTTTTGGTGGGACCTATTCATGTTGGTGGGAGGTGATATATAGTGCCCCCGATACCGCTATCCTACCTAGATAAGTAATGATGTCTACGGTGTTGCGGGAAATCATTTAGCTGATACAAGTATATTTTGAAGTGACCAACAGTGATGATAGAAGGATCTTCGATCTACAGTGGTCATTCAATCATTCTATGGCACAGACTTGAAGATCTATGGTGTAAGTTTAAATAGTTACAATTTTTCTTCTAGTAAAGGAATATTGACGGGTATATGGAAGTCGTAACCGTAGCACAATTTTGTAATTGTTCATATAGGTGTGATAGTTATGGAATTAGAAATAATTGATAAAAGAGTGAGCGGAAGAGATTGACGAAGAATGTGAAAAGCTACTCCAAGGCATAAGAAAATATAGATTATAGCTTTGGAGATGGGTTGAGGTGTGGATGGCTAGAGAGAAAGGGCATGACTAGGGAGAGAACCAATCGCCGATAAGGAACAAAGAGAGGAAGAGAAATCTCAGTCTGAGAGAGGGTTGGCGACTTGGGACTATGTATGCCCAAGGGAAGTCTATGGAGAGGAGAAGACATTATGTAGATGAGAGAGATGAGAGGCCAACTGAAAGGCCCTATTTTACTATTTTTTTTACAGTTTTAATGTTATTAAGAATGAATGAATAAAGAAGAATTTTCATTTGCTTGTTATCAATAGTGATTTACTGTTTGTGGTAAATTGAGTGAGTGGGGTTTAGAGGCAAAGGAACTAGTTCCTTCTGTGTCATAAAATTATAGAAATATAACTAGCATAATAGATTCTTTTCTATCTTAGCTTAACTTCCTAAATAAGATCCACATAGTGCTATAGGTATGTCTAGTTTTTCTAATGATCCTTCAATTACCCTTTTTAATTGTAGCTTGTGAAACTATTTCGATAACCATAATGCATGCACTCTCACATGGGGCCTAAATTATAGCATTTTAGTGGTAAGCATTGAAATTATTTTAATTATGTCCCTCAAAACTTGGTTTTCCTTATTCAAATTTTAATGATCAAATTTTTTCCTTTCTTAATTGTTATAACTTTTCTTTTTGATTGATATATGTAATGAGCCAATCATGTTTTAATTTCTCCAATTTTCTCTCATGTTCCTTTACAAGACCTATTTCTTTATCCTTTACTTGCATTATAGTAACTTCTAATTATGTTAAAACTTTGTTTTTAAGTGCCCTTATCTTTTTTTATTATTTCCTAATCAACTCATGCGCTTTCTCTAACTCCATCAGACTTGTAGTGGACTCATTCCCCCTTGCTATAGGCCCATCCTCTTTAATATCTTTAGAAATAAGATTCACAAGTTTTTCTCCTTTTTCTACCATAAATGTCTTTGCTACAGGTATCTCTGATTTAGGTTCTCCTACAACAAAGTTTTTGTTATAGGCATTTACATTGCAAGGTTCTCCATCATGGAAGTTTTAGCTACAAGTGTTCATCTCTTTTGTTTAGCACCCTATGATACCTTTCCCTCCAATATATTCACCTCAAAATTATATTGACCTTCTTTCTCCAATCTTGTAGCTTGTTTACTAGCCATGGTTTCTAAATTCATAAGTTTCATAGATGACCTTACATTAATTTTTGGAGTAGTGGGTTTTGCCTGCTTCTATTCATATTCTTTTGTCAAAAATGTTGCCTCCTTAACTTTCTACTACCTGGACTCTTGCAACCATAGAGGGCCCTGTTGGCAAGAGACACTATATGGATTCATGGTTGTTGTCATTGATGGCAACAAAGGTCATTCCACATATCCGCAAGTCATGATATATCTCTACCGGAAGTCAGATTGAAGATTGTTGTGGTCCGGTGAACAAGAACAGAGCATGTGGCAAGGTCCGACAGATTGGTCCGGATCTCTCAGAGGAAGTGTCTTGGCACAGTGCGGATCTGGGGAAGTCAAGAGGACTATCTTGAGTAGTATATTCCAAGGATTTAGCCTCCGGAGATGGACAAGGAAAAAGATATGAATAGTTGAGTACCGGATTCCTGAGAGACAGTGAAAACAGAGGAAGAACTGACTGACTGAGTATCAAACTACTTTCCGGATGTGTTACAGATGATGATAAAGGTTGCGGAGGCATGAATCATGTTTGGCCGACATAATTGATGATATCTACAAGTATATGCTTGATCCGCATTGCTTGGTGAGCAAGGATTCAGCCGACAGAACTAAGTTTGTAAGAAACTAGACTGTTCCGGATGCCGACTAGAAAGATGATGAAAGTACTTGTGCGGATATATATAGAGGATGGATTTAGTGGTAAAAGGTGTGAATGTATGTGAGGATATGCGAACAAGTCCAGAGTAGAGCAGAAGTAACAAGAAAGATCCGGTATGTGAAAGGACAGCAGACTAAAGAACAGAGGAAAGATGAAGTGCAGCAGATCAGTATACTGAACCTAACCGGAACTGAACTCCAGCATATGCAGATGCTTCCAATCAGTTCAAGACTGTGATTCTAATCACTTTGTAAGACAGTGTGTCTTCTTGTAGGCAGTGAGCCTCTTGTGAGCAGTGTGCTCGGGCAGTGAGCCCTAATTGGCAAGTGCCATTTTTGTAATTTCCTATTCTTCTAACAGAGAATAATTCTTGGGTTAATCACCCCGTGGTTTTCTCCCTTAACAGGGTTTCCACGTCAAAAATACTGTGTCATGTGTTTCTTATTTCATGGTTTATGTTTTGTGTTTGATTTTATGCTGCTTCAATTAAAAGGAAAGTTTAATAAGGGAAATAATTAGGATAACTGATTCACCCCCCCCCCTCTCAGTTATCAACAATTGGTATCAGAGCCAAGTTCCTCCCAATAGAGCCTAACAGCTTGAGGAAGATCTGGGATTTCAAATGGATGCATATGGTTTAAGGGAGCAACTCAAGACTGCCCTTGAGGATCTTGAACAGTCAAATTCTGAAGTCAGTGAATTAAAGGAAAGACTCAAACAGGCTGATGAATTCATGAGAGAATTAAAAGACAAATTAAGTCTCTCTATGAAAAAGAGAAAGGAGCTGCTTCAACAGTTGGCAAGACAAAGCGAAGAAAGCAATACAAGTGAGGAATTGACTGAGCAAACCAAGTTATGTGAAAAGTTATCAAAAGAAGTCATTATGTTAAGACATGAAATGGAATCAGGAACTATAAAGTTTACTCAAGAGATTGAAGAAAAAAGAAAGGCTGAAGACAATCTAAGACAATCTCTTAAAGAAAAATCAGAAGAATGCCACCAGATGGACAGGATTATCAGACACCTTGAATCTGATCTTGAAGATTCCAAAGATAATGAAGGAAAACTTGAGGATCAAATTGCCTCTCTCAAAAGAGACCTTCAAACAGCAAATGAATATAAAGAGAAATTCAAGATAAGTTCTGCTCAACTTGAAGTTCTTCTTGGAAGTCAAAAGAGGACAGATGACAAGTATGGCTTGGGATATGAGAAAGGAGAAAGCTCCGGATCCGGTCAGAAGAATCTTGGATCAGAAAATCCAAGGAGCAGGCCTAGAAGACCTCCGGTAAGACAGCCAAATGCTCAAAAATATCCATCCTTCAATGGATACTGCCACAGCTGCAACCATTTTGGTCACAAAGCTAATCAGTGCAGAATGAGAATGAATCAGATTAATTCATCCTTCTCCGGACAGTGCTTCAACTGCAAAAGGTATGGACACAAATCCCATGAATGCAGAATTATGCAAGTAAACAAATCATTCAAAGGTAGATGCTTTACATGCAATAGAGTAGGTCATATGGCTAATCAATGCAGATCAAGGGGATATCAGTTAAATATGCAAAGAAATGTTATTTGCCAAATCTGCAATAGGTCCGGTCATAATGCTAAAGTCTGCAGAAACAAGAATCAGGACAAAAGAGGTCCGGTGTATAATCAGAATCAAGACAAGGGTAAACAAAAGATGAATACGGATGAAGTTAGGAATCAGATGAGCAAGATTTGGGTGAAGAAAAACTCAGAGAATGTAGAGGTTGGATCCGCACCAGATTCTGGTGCTGATATTTCTTCCAGAAATTAAAAGGTGAGCTCAGGCTCAGGGGGAGACTCAAAGAAGATTCTGTTCCCCCAGCCAAACAAGTTGTGCCGGATGTGGCACAAGATGCGGATTAAAGGGTTTGTAGATATAACTCCTGAGATGCTTCAGTCAAGTTTTCAGAGGTCCGCATGGAGTTATGAAGAAGCTGTGTTCGATTAAGCTAGACCTGTTCAGGGAGGTGCTCCGGTATGATAAAGGATTACAAAAGGTCCGGAGAGATCCGGAAGTGCACGATCTTGTCTTGCGGATTGGACAGAGTATTTGGGATGTTCTTGTAATATGTTACCTAGATTTATTCATGATTTAAAGATCCGGATGATATTCAGTGATCAGGACTAATCCGGGATACTCCAAGCTGTCCAGACATGGTAAACCGGAATAATGCAGGTGAAGCATTTATTGCAGACAGATATTAGGGTTTGCGGAGCAATATAAGGGATTTCTCAAAAGTTATCTGCTCATTCTACACTTGAGAAGAAGCGAATAGTGGAGCTCTGCAACAAGGTTCATCAAGCACACCAAGGATCTCCTGCCGAAGCTATTGCATAAAGAAATCAATCCAACCACTCCGTGCAAACCGAAGGCGCATAAGGTATTCTTCGTTTTTCATTGCCTCACTGCAAATCCTTGAAGAATGGCTACTCCAAACATAGTTAAGATCTCTGATAGACCTCGCCCCTCATTCAAGAAACATCCCTACAAATCATTGGAGGTAGATCCACTAGGAGCCTTCTCTAGTGTTCCCCACGGAGTCTTACATACTGAAGATATTAGGGTTTACATACACGCAAACATTGAGGAATTTGGGGAATTCAAATTAAGAGACCTCTATCACAAGCAACTGATAGACAATGCTTTTGAGCTCAAACCAGAGTATAAGGGTATCCAGAAGAAACAATTTGAGCAATTCATTCATTTCCCTAGCTTTGAAGAAGATGAATGGGTCCGGTATGTACTGAGCAGGATGCATGACAACTTCCTTTGGCTAGATAGACCCTGTAAGATCACAAAAGAAGCAATTAGAGCAGTAACTGGTCTATACTCTTCCGGGGGGGTACCTATCCTCAAATCTGTCAAGAACAACGTTGTAACTGAGGCCACCGGATCAAAATATGATAAGAGGGCAATGACCATTGAAGATATTTCGGATCCGGATATCAAATATGCATCAATGATAATAGGATACAAGATCTATCACTCCAGCAGGGAGAATTCTGTATCCGGAACTGCAATATACACAGCATATGAAATGCTAAGAAAGAATGCAGATTATGATCTTTGTGAACTACTACTAAGCCAATTGATGGAAAATGTACAGAAAATCAAGAAAGACAAGAAGAACTCCTTTAAGTATGGTACTCTCATTGTATGTCTATTCTTTTACTTCATGAATGAGCTACCCGGAACAAGTGGATGGATATGGCAGAATGACAAACCTGTTGCAGTCCAGATAAGAGACTATTTGCATGGACTTGGGGATGCAAAAGCGAGAAATACAGCTCTATGGGGATACTTCAAAAACTTTCAGAGCATGATGCAAGCAAGAGAGAGAATTCCCCAGTCTCTCATTGAGAAATACAAGGACTCAGTATGTTTTATGGTTGACACTGATCAGTGCCTAATGGAGGCAGTGGAGCCAAGGACTGTCTGGATCATGCCCATGGGGTATGAAGTTGATGAACAGATAGTAGAGCTGCATGTTCAACACATGCTAAGTCAGCCCAAAGATCCTAAGGCAGAAAGGTTTGGAACCTTTGAGGAGCTGAGCGTGAAATTACATGTAGAACTCAGGGAACCTGAGATTAAGAGAAAAGTGAGAAAAGAAGTAGAGCACATTGCTCAAGGCCTAGGCATCTCAAAAGAGGCACTTGATGCCAGCCGGGAAAAGAGGAGAAAGGCTGAGGAAGAAGAGAAAAGCACAGAAAGTGCTCCGGTTGAAACCCCCACCCGGACCAGATCATCAAAGAGATCTGCACCTTCCACAACCAAAAGCTCAAAACCGGAAGTCCAGGCATCCGGTAAAAGATCCAAGACAAAAGCATCAAGGGCTTATGAAAGCCAAAAGGATGAAGAGGAAACAGAATCAGATAAGGAAGTAAGAGAAGTAAAGAAACAGAAGAAGAAAGGATCCGGTAAGCCCTCCACAGGCCAAGACAAGGATGAAATGGCAGAGGTAACTGTTGAAAAGCCCACTCTGTCACTAGAGAGCATAATCAAGTCGGTCACGGTGGATGGAAACCTTCAACCAATGACTGAATCCTATGATGACTTCAGTGAGGCAGACCAAAAGACCCTGCAGGAGGCCACAGTGAAATATCTCAACATATATAATAAGGCTTTCATTGAAATAATATCTCTTATTCCTAAAAGCCTAGAAAAGGAAATGGAAGTGAGGAAAAATAATGCTCATGCTAAAGATCTTGAGATCCGGGAGCAGATAGCTATTCAGCTATATCCTCAAATTGATCCCAAGACAATGAACATGATCTTCAAGGACTGCAAAGATGAGTTCAGAAGTAAAGCCAGGATGAATCAGCTCATGCTTGGTGAGACTGACAAAGTGGCACAAGAGACAGAAGAGATCCTCCGGAAGGCCTTCAAAAGGTTCAATCTTCCTGTTGTAGAGGACTTAGGTGCAGAAATAGCTGCTGACTTGGAATCTTCTGTTCCGGAAGAAGTGAGCCCTGAACAGACAAGTGAGGACTTGGGACCCTCTGCTCCAGAAGAAGTGACCCATGAACAAGCAAGCATCTCTCCTCCGGTTTCCCCTACAGTCTCCGGATCCAAAGAAGAAGAGCAATTGCAGGAGAAGGAAGCAGTGGTGACAGACAAAGAGGTTGACAGTTCCAAGACTGCAGAAGAAAAGAAACATCTGTCTCCGGCAAGAGACACTGCACAAACTGTTCAACAATTTTTGAGCAAAGAAACTCTAGAGATTGATGAACCGGAGCTTCTAAAAGGTCCATTTGATTTTGACTCTCTCTCTCCGGTACAAACAATGAAGATAGCTTCATTTGCAAATGCCAAGGCAAATGAAAAGCTCCTAAAGTCTCATATGGAGGACTGTGAGTTGATAGAGGCTGCTTCCGGAGTACTTGTAAAGATCATGCCATCAATCCAAATAGATCCGACTGCCTCCACTTCCGGTAATCTAAAAACCTTAGTCAGCAGTATTGATACACATTTTAATTCTCTAGAAAAATCAGCTGAAGACAAGGTCCGGAAGGAATTTTTGGATAAGAGATTTTCTGAAATATTAGAATTAATCTCTAAGGATAGGAAGATTGTAAGCATTGGAATAAAGAGCTTAGAAAATGCTCTTAAGGATGGCGGTGACATCTACAAATTTTGTATATCTTGGTCAAAGGCAACAACAGCAATTGACAAGAAAATAAAAGAAGAACAGGACAAGCTTCAAAGCTTATCTCAAAGTTTTGATCCTCTCTCTTCCTCTATAATAAATCAAGAATGTCAGACTATTGCAGTCTTGAATGAAATAAAGAATCTTGAGAAGGAGAGGAAGAACATTACCAACCGGATGGGAGAACTTAGAAGGATTATAGTCCCTAAGTTGGAAACGATGCATGAGGCCATCAGTGATGCCCAGACCACCGCCCATACAAAAGATCCGACAGATCTCAGGCGGGCAGAAGCTTTTGCATTTTTGCTGAGTGGTCACATTTCAATCCTAGACAGAATGAAGCTTAGTTGGGCTACTGAAATGGTTCAACTGCAGACATCCTTTGCAGACATTCTGCAGTATATGTGAGTATGTAAATATGCGGCTATATATAGAAAATTTTTGAAAATTTTGGTGTGCGGACCCTACCCTTTGCCATTGATGTCAAAGGGGGAGTGAGGAGCAGTGAAAAATGAGGAATCCAACTCAGGGGGAGTTCCGGAAATTGTATATAAAGACAGAGCATCAGCAAAGGGGGAGCATAGTGTAAACACTTAGTCATTTTTCACTAAGTGTTGCCATCAATGCCAAAGGGGGAGATTGTTGGCAAGAGACACTATATGGATTCATGGTTGTTGTCATTGATGGCAACAAAGGTCATTCCACATATCCGCAAGTCATGATATATCTCTACCGGAAGTCAGATTGAAGATTGTTGTGGTCCGGTGAACAAGAACAGAGCATGTGGCAAGGTCCGACAGATTGGTCCGGATCTCTCAGAGGAAGTGTCTTGGCACAGTGGGGATCTGGGGAAGTCAAGAGGACTATCTTGAGTAGTATATTCCAAGGATTTAGCCTCTGGAGATGGACAAGGAAAAAGATATGAATAGTTGAGTACCGGATTCCTGAGAGACAGTGAAAACAGAGGAAGAACTGACTGACTGAGTATCAAACTACTTTCCGGATGTGTTACAGATGATGATAAAGGTTGCGGAGGCATGAATCATGTTTGGCCGACATAATTGATGATATCTACAAGTATATGCTTGATCCGCATTGCTTGGTGAGCAAGGATTCAGCCGACAGAACTAAGTTTGTAAGAAACTAGACTGTTCCGGATGCCGACTAGAAAGATGATGAAAGTACTTGTGCGGATATATATAGAGGATGGATTTAGTGGTAAAAGGTGTGAATGTATGTGAGGATATGCGAACAAGTCCAGAGTAGAGCAGAAGTAACAAGAAAGATCCGGTATGTGAAAGGACAGCAGACTAAAGAACAGAGGAAAGATGAAGTGCAGCAGATCAGTATACTGAACCTAACCGGAACTGAACTCCAGCATATGCAGATGCTTCCAATCAGTTCAAGACTGTGATTCTAATCACTTTGTAAGACAGTGTGTCTTCTTGTAGGCAGTGAGCCTCTTGTGAGCAGTGTGCTCGGGCAGTGAGCCCTAATTGGCAAGTGCCATTTTTGTAATTTCCTATTCTTCTAACAGAGAATAATTCTTGGGTTAATCACCCCGTGGTTTTCTCCCTTAACAGGGTTTCCACGTCAAAAATACTGTGTCATGTGTTTCTTATTTCATGGTTTATGTTTTGTGTTTGATTTTATGCTGCTTCAATTAAAAGGAAAGTTTAATAAGGGAAATAATTAGGATAACTGATTCACCCCCCCCCTCTCAGTTATCAACAGGCCCTACTTTATCTCTTAGAGAAATACTTGTAGGAGGTATATTACTTGTTTCAATATCTACATCATGAATAGGGGCATGATCATCTTCCTTTGCAACATTTTCTCCTTGTGTGGTAGGTGTTGCAACGAAAACTCTAAAGTTAATTGGGGTTGCCTTCATTTCAAGGCCTTTGTTACTACCAACTTAATTAACCCATGATGAGCAAGGTATTTGATTTTACCATTTTGCACTTCTAGAGACATCTTTCTCGAGGATTTGAATAAAAAATATGGAACATTCATGATTCTTTGATGTCTCAAATGCACCATTATATGAAGATGAGAACTATAAATAAATGAGTACCTTCCCTTGCAATTCATATATTGGATGAGAGCATACACCACTTAAATAACTTGATAAGGTGGGTCATAAGTACATGGTACTTCACCCCCAACTTAAATAGTTGAACAAGCTTTTATGAATTTTAATACAAGTTTACTATAGTTGTTTTAGGGATCATCTTCCTTTTAGGTTTTATCAAGTGTTCTCCAATCAGGAACAAGATTTTATGAAGTTTTCTTGTAGCTCAATTATTGTAAGAACTATTTCAAATTTAATATATTTGAGTATTTAAAGACCTACACAAATACTCACACTAGATTGATTATATTGACTCTATTTTCTAAGGATAAATGAGTTTGCTACATAGATATTAAAAGTATGAAGAAAATGAAGCTAACACCACACCTTGCAATATATGAATTTTATTAGCTATTTTTATAATTTGGCAATTATAAAAAGAAAATACATATTTCAAATTTTGGAAAATTTGACCATAACTAAGTTTATTAATCAAAATTAGTAAGTTTCCAAATATTTGGGTTGTTTGTGTTGGACATTGGTTGGGAACCATCTTCCTCTTCTTTGTTTTGTGATTGAATTGAATCCTCTAATGCCCTTTTTGAAGTACTTGGATGGTCCCCTTCTAACTAGGACAACATATTTGTCACACCTCTTCTACTTCCAAACTGCAATAGCTTTGTCAAATGGAAATGTTTCAACATTATATTTGGTCATTTAAAGCCTCAAATGATTCTCTATTTTTTCAAGTTTTTTTCTTAACTTTAACTTAAAAAATGATAAGGTGCTAAAAACTCTTTCATCCTCCATTGAATTGAGAATCATTGTTTGGTACATATCTGCAAGTTTGAAATATTCTAAAATATAATATCATAGAATTTTTCTCAAACTTAAGGTTTTCCATAACTTGGTTATGAATCATTTTTGAAAGGACTATCAAGGAGTTTAAATTGTTTAATCATTATTGATGTGAACTGGGTAGATTATAATGCCAACTTTGTGTTATCTATTATTCCTTCTATCTCTACTCCATTTATTTATACCATTCTACTAAAATGATTAGGAAAGTACTTCACTTTTCTCTATGGTGAACTAATAGAAGACACGCTAATGTTCCAATATTGAGGATAAACTATAGCCATCAATCTTCTAGAAGTTCATCTTGAGGAAAGCACTCTTTGATCTCAAAAGATAGAGTTCTCACAATTTCCTACAATTTATCCTTTGCAAAAGACATAAGATCATTAAAATCATCCCTTCTAACACTTTTTTGTTTGACCCTAGAGCTTTGTCCAAATTTACTAACATAGTGTATTTCTATCATATATCCATACACTGATGCACATAAATCACCTACATAATTGTACTCTAGAAAGTTATCTAGGTGTTCAATGTCTATCATTAATTTATAACTTACAAACTTTGGACCCATGAATGCTTTAGTTTTATTGACATATAGATTGTCTAGAGTAAGACATACCATTTTTTGTATCTTTGAGTATTTTATGATGTACATTGTTTTGTCTTGTGCCTTCTTTGATAGAACAATCATTTCTTCCAACAAGGGAAGAATCCTAGATAGATTCAATAATGTCTTAGTGTTAGTGAACAGTGCCAACATATTTCCTTTATCTAAGAGATTTTCATAGAATAGGCCCATCAATGATTGTTACTCTTGGAACAATCCATTTGTTAGTTTATGTGATGATATCCATTGGGTATCCACATCCTTAAGTAGCTTGTTACTTGGAGTGAGTATTTCAACAAATATTTGATACTAAAAAACTTTTTGGACTTCTACAAAAATATGTATACACCTTGCACATTAGATCTTTAACTTTTGAAATAGATTGAAACTAGCTCACAAATTTGAAAGACAAATTCATTTTGTGGGTCATGCAGTGATTGCTAGTCATGTACAATGAACATGATGCTTAAAAATTAATAATAAGCCCATTTCTATTACCCTACATGATGGATGCTCTATCTCTAACAACATATACTAGCTTCCTTGCAATCACCAAATCATCTAGGCCCCCAATATCCATTAAACTATTTTTGATGATTTCCATAAGGTTAGTAGAGGTAGATTTTTCTTTAATTTTACGAATTATAAGTAGATGAGGCTAGCAAACATGATTGTCTATAATACAATCATGCATGCACACCCAAGAAGTATTGTTAATGGCCAGATCACCTCATCTAGAGACAAGGTAAAGAAAGTCACCTAATTCAATTTCTCTTGTATATCCTACTTCACCACCGTAGCTATGCACTAAACCCATCCCCAACCACTATTAATAGACCAATGTGAGAGTGGAAAATTAGGCAATCAAAGAAATTGTATTAAATTCTTATATTTTGGAAAGTGTTGAACACACAGAAGTACTGAGAGGGGGGGTGAATCTGTACTTAATCATATTCTTTCCTTCTAAAAGAATTCAATCAAAAGTGAGCATTTAAACCGTGAGAGAGAAAAGAGCACACAAACACATAACACCAAGTTTACGTGGAAACCCAAGATGGGAAAAACCACGGTGAGCAAGCTGCTTAGATCTACTGTCTAAATCCATCCCCACAAATAAAAACAAGTTTACAACAAATTTTATGGGCTACAACACAAAGAAAGCTACAACTCCCTAATGCACAATTTTATGGGCTTCAACCCAAAGGAAGCTACAACTCCTTAAATTGATACAACACTTTCAAAACTTACAAAATGAAGCTTCAACCTCTGTACCAAAATACTTGACTGATTCAGATGATTCTTCTATGATTTATACAATTGCTTCAACCTCAAGCTTCTGCTAATCTCTCTAGACTCTGTACTACTGTCTTCTTGCCATTACTTCTACACAATCACTATACCAAGCTCTGCAATATTAGAATTCCTTCAAGTACCTCTTCTATATCATCACAACTTCCTCAACTACCTTCGCAGCAACATCACTTATGCATTACCTTACCTAAATTGATCCTTTGCACATTTCATCATCAAACTGCTTTTGTAGTTATCTTATTCGCACATTGTCATTGCTAACATACAAAACATACCTGTTTTCACCCTTGCAACAATCTTGATCTTTCATTTATATGCTCTACAAGTATTCAAGACTCCACCTTTGTTGGCCTTAATCAAGCATGTAACATGAAACATGTGGCCTAACATGTCAGCTTCCAAATCACCTACCGTAATATAGAGATCAAATCCCATTATGTGGTTCATATCAAGTGATCAACTAGACCTATTTTAGCCTTCTCCCAACCTTTCCTACTGGTGCACATTTCCATACACATGGTACAATCATCAAAGTATACCATGTCAGCACTGCAAATACTTATCTTTTCATGTCTTACTTCTAGACCTAATGGGGTAGCAGAAAAAAAAATAACATCATGTGGATCATGTTACGAACCGTAAGGTCCAAAAAAATCACTTACTAAAAATAACCTTCGAAAAGAAATTCAATCCCAAAATAATTAAATAGAATAAAATAATTAGAAAATGGTACGGAAAAGGGGAATAATTAAATAACTTTCATCATTATATTCAAATAGGATTACATACATCAATGAATCAATAAGTATATCAAAACAAGACCGTGCCTTTACAAGATTTAGCCATGTAGGTTTATACAAGAATATCATATTAGAAATATATAATATCATTCTACAGGTGCACCATTGAACCTGAGAGAGAGAGAGTATCATCGTGGTGATATCCACCCTATCACGAAGCATTAAGCTTCCCCTTGCAACCCTACTGGGAATCCTAACCCATCACAAGGGGTCTACCAAACTGAAGATGAATTACGTGAAGGAATCTAGATCTCTTCGCAAACTCATTATACATAAATGCAAAAATGGAAAATGCATCCACAACTCATACAGATTTTCAAGAAAGGTAATATACATATGTAATGAGATGTATTATTCTTCTCAAGGAATAGTCATTCATTCTTAATATCAAGATCATATATCATGGATACACTCCTACCATTAACAATGAATTAGAAGTTGAAAACATTTATCTATCAAGTTCAATTTAGGCCTCATTCCCAACAATGCAGAAAAAGAAGTGCATATAACTCCAAAACATAGGACATCATTTCATAAGACATAAACACACATCTCATACAATGATGGACTTACAAGCATGACTCAAGTATGTGTAACTAATTGAGAACCATAGTCTGAGAGTCTATGTCTTTTGGTATACTATCATTTTGATTTCAATACCAAAACTTTTGGTAAATAACTAATACTTATGCATTTTACCTAATCCAAGGTTATGTATATCAAACCACAATATTCTTTTCAATATATTGACAATTACCTCCACTAGTTCTTCTCAAAAGACACCATTTAAGAGTACTACTTTTCATACATTGCTTTCATAAGTCAAACATGGAAATTCATACTTTCTATAGTAACACAGTCCTCATGCCAACATTAATTATTCTTCTAAAATGATTTTAATCTTATAACATATGTGTGACCGACACAATTGAACACAAAGTTCATAATATTATTATCAATTTAAACATTAAATCGACCAACTCACTACTACATAAAAGATCAATTTACTAGGTTGAAAGGGTTAAAATTAAATATACTCAAACTATGATTATTCACATACCTATGAGTCTTTTTAAAAGAAATTAAAAGTATCATGTTGTGATGTTCACAACACGCCCCATTTTACTCCTTAGCAAAATGAGGACCCCTGCTGTGGCTTTTTGCTTTTTGCTTGTGTGTGTTGTTTTGCTTGGTGGTAAAGGGAAAAAAGGAGTGAAATAGTACAAACCTTGTTGAAAACAATGAAAAAAATTGCATTAAGTGCCAGAGCAGAATACAGGTGAATTCCTTGTCAAAAATGAACAGGGGTTGCTTTTTGAACCATCTTAAAATTCCCTCTATTTTACAAGTTATGAGTGTTTTGGTAAAATGTACATTCGGGTTTGTATGTTGCACATACAAGGTCCTTTGTATGTTGGGTCATTGTATATGCAAGGTCCTTTGTATGTTGTATCTTTGTATGTTGCATATAAAAAATAGTTTGTATATCGGGTTTATACATTGTTTGCCTTGTATGTATTTCGCTGATGTTCAATCTAATACATGCAAAGTGGACCCGATGCAGTCAAAAGTTGAAATGAGTGTTTGGTTAAAATCCGCCGGATGCATCTTATGTTTGTATGTATCTTACATACATTTGTTATATACATTGCCAATATACAAGCCGCGGACCCGAGGAAATGTTATGAAATGGGGTTAAATTATTGTATGTATGCGGGCTTGTATATTGGTGAGATACAAAGGGCTTTATACATTAGACAGACTCGAAGGGCTTATAAATTACAGTTAAGTCGGTGTATGTTTGCACAATGTATGTATCTTACATACATTCGCCATATACAATGCTTTATACAAGCCGCGGATCTGAAAAGGTTATAAAATGGAGTTAGATGCTTGTACATTCTGCGCCTTGTATGTATGTTATGAGACATACATTGCTTTACATAAAAGAATTAGAACTCAGAAGAAGTTTAAATTGGGATAATGCAATGTATCCTAACTTAATGTATATTCGATATACATTGTGATACATACACGATGGACATACAAGGGTCTTTGTATGTATCTTTGGCGAAGTGTACAAAGAGTGGATGCAAAAGGAAATCAAATACAGAGAATTCTTTGTAAGTTTAATGCTTGTATATCTACGATGTTCAACCTGATATGCAAAGGGAAATATACAAGCACCAGACGTGAAGTGAAGATTAAATATTGAAAATACTTTGTATATTCGCTGCGATTGTATATTTAAAACATACATTCGCGATATACAAGGATTTAAGTAGGCGAAAAGGCAGGAAAGCAAAGCGAAGGGATTTTGAAGCCGTTCTGGGGCCCGATGCATGTTTTTAGTCAATGATGGTTGACCCAACCATTTTTTTTAACGTGGTATATGCATTCGGGTATACGGTTGCTCACAGATGCTGAAAATTCATAGCCCGATATTTGTACTAACACATTTAGAGCTGGATTTAATGTAATATTTATCTTCCTATTGGTTTATTAGATGATGATACTTAATTCCTGCTTGTTTGTTGCAGATCAAAATAGCTAGAAAATGCAGGGTCACTGACACAGTGGCGGCATGCAGGTAGATATAAAGACGAAGCCTTGATGACGATGACATCACATGGAGGACGGATCAGATCACAAAGAGCAGGAGGAGTCAAGGCCTTCAATGAAGAAGACAAAATGCAGATGGGAAAATATTATTAAATGGAATAGTAGTTATTTTTGAGCTGTTAGGGTTTCCAATGGGCATCCTTACGCCCAGTATGGGCATGCTACTCAGATTTTTGGCAAGATGTATTCTCCACCATTGATGCTGTACTTGAAGGGTGGACCGTTGATTAACTAGGGTTTTTTGGGCACTGTATTGGGGATAAATCAGAGATATATATTGAGCCCCTTTACAGCACAAAAGAGGGGGGAGGTCAATCATTCAAAATCTGACCTGTAGCAATTTCATGTAGGAGATCGGATTACTGAGACTAATGAGGACTGACCTGTTGAAACATCAAGGTTCTTTCTTCAGATCATTGTAAATGAACTTGTTCTAAAGCATACTAAATGGAGATGAAGCTTCAAATTACATCCTGATTGTAAACTTTACGTAATCTTCAAGTTGATTTCTGGCTATGTGCTGGTGAATGTTGTGTTCAATAGAAGTGCTTTCATTTCATTGCATGTTGTTGTCAACTTTTCCTTTGAAGATTTGCACTGGATCATGCGGATTTGTGGAATGTCCTAGTGAAGTATGATTCTAGTTTTTCTTCTCTTCATTGCTTTATCAGAATATTTATGTGGATCAATGATCTCAGTCAAGTAATTTTGGGAATCTCACTCTTTAAACCCTACCTTTGTCTTTTCTTTTTTTTTAAATTTCATTGAATCACTTCCATAACTGCAAATCATGATAAATAATAAGCAAAATAAAGAAATATGCTGGCATCCCATAGATAACTGAATATCATTAGCATATTTGAGCTAAATGCATGTAGTGTTGAAAATATCATGCAAATACTTGCAAATAATGGTAGAAATCATGCAAATATCAATCTATAGGCACATTATTTGAGTAAGTTCATAGTGTAAAGGTAGAAATTACTGATGAACATAAGGTCCCTGAATGGAAAATAACAACACACATCAGCCACTAAGTAACATTAGTAGATTATGAACTAATCAACAAAGACTTGGGATCATGAATTCTTTGAATTCATCATATCTTTCAAGATAAATAAGGGTTGTTGTGTAACTTTTGTTTAGTGTTTGGTTGTGACTAACATCACCATCAACAAAAACTGGCACTAGAAGGAGGGCCTGAACAAAGAATTTGTAGATTTCTACATATGTCTTATACAACATTTTCTGAGCTTTCAAGTTTTATCCTGAGATATGATAGATTTCAAAATCCTAAAAAATTGAAAGCAGAGTCTCATTTCAATGGATGCATATATGAAGACAATTATCAAGTTGATATTCCTTTATTTCAGGAAAATTTGAATAGGTAGCTTTATCCTCACAATTTATCTAACTTTGGTTTATCCAGTTGTTGTAGGATACACCAGACTGTAGAGCACAGTGAAATTAATTGTCTAACTTTTCTTACAAGGTTGGATTTATATTTGAAGGGACTAATATTCTTTATAGATGTGTTCAGGGTTAAAGTCCGACAGGAAAATGAAGAAATTCTGGGACAACAAGAAGAGACAACACCCATAATCATGAGTTGGTCAGAAAATAGAATAGCTAAATTAGTTCTAGAAGGTAAAGATAGTCAAGCATCTTTCCTTGAGTCATTTTATGGTGATATTGATAGGAGTTCTTTAAATGGGGAGTGCTAGTATAAATCTATCAAAATTTGTAGAGAAGAAACCACTTGTCAGGATAAAGTCTTTGATTCTGATCCTAATACTTGTGGTAAAAATAGTGAAACATCTTTCCTTGAGTCATTTTATGGTGAGAATTGGAGGTCTCTACTTCCTAATATGGGTGAGGTATAGTGCAGGTATGAACCTTTTGAAAATCCTAGAGAAGAAAGTGCTTCTTGTTTCACGTCATTAGACAATCAACAAGAAAGGTTTGATGAGGGGGAAGATATATGTGAAATTGATCTTGATACACTAGACAAATATATTGAATTATTAAACTCTTGTCAGGAGGATGTTTCTGGATCTGAATTTAGCAGTTTTGATAGAGATGAGCTAATAAGGAAGTGTAAATAGGTGGTGGAACAATTTAAATGCATTACTATTGAAGAAGTTCCTATCATAGAAACTAATGGAGTCATAGAAAAGGAAATAAATGTTGATTTACGAGGTGACCTCTTTAAATTGAATGATCAAATGAAAGAACGTTGCAGGTTAATGGAACCAGATACCTTACTGGATGGTAGGAGTGAAATACTTGATGAACAATTCATGAAAGTTGAAGATGCAGAAAGCTTTGGAGTTGTTGTGCATGATCAAATGCCAGTCCAATGTCATTTTGAAAATGAAATAGGGAAGTATTCCTATCAATCGAAAGTTGTTTCACCTTTACAGTCAAATGATTTAGAAATGATAAATTTCTGTATATCAGGTTATGATTATAAAGATACTCATTTAGATGCTAATGTGCAGAGAGTTGAAGAAAACATTGAGAAGTTTCCTGAACTAGAGGATAAACTAAACATCCAGAATGAACAGATAGATGTGGATAAAGATGAAGAAATAATCCATCAAGAGCCATACATCCTTCAATTCAAAGTGAGACTAGACAGTGAGCCAAGCAATAAAAGTGCAGAGTCAAATGGAGGACCAGCTGTCAACAAACAAGCATGTCCAACAAAACCAAAGATGCACTAGGTTGTATTTCTCCTTTCCACAGTAAATGTTGTTGATTATTATTTTGATTATGGAAATTCAAGAGATAGGACATGCATATGGATTAATCATGAACATGATGAGCTTCGTCAGTTGCTGATCATTAAGAGTTATTCTGTTAAACACAGTGAATTTAGAATACAAAAATATTTTTTAGAATACAAAGATGAATTTGCTAGGATCAGAACCATAACTAATGCCCTGATGCTCCTGCACAATCTAAAGAAATATGCAAATGCAGGTGTCTTCGGGTTTTTTCCTGGGTTTTATTTGCCTTGTAGTGTCTTTTGTGTTCAGTTTGGTAGAGTAGTTGTTTTGTTTCTTTTGTTTTCTTTCTGTTGTTTCCTTTTGTAGGTTAGTTGTTTGTGCGGCCCGCTTGTTTTGGCTTGTTTTGTTGTGTTTCCTCAGCAGGGATGTTATTTTGATTTAGAGTAAGAAGGAGAAGACTAACAACCACTGAAAACAATGGAAAATTTAGAACTTTCAGGTTAATTATTTGAAATTTATGCATAACTTATTGTGACTGTCATGAATGTAGAGAGTTGTTTAACTTTGTAAAATTTTGTATTCAATAACTGTGGGTTGAGTATTCAAAGAAGGTTTCTCAAAATGACACACCTAAAATCCTTGGGTTTGTTGAACTTACCAGTGTAGATATTAGGTGAAAAATCTAAGGTCACCCTTGCTACCATTACAATTCTCATCTTAATTTCAGCAAGTGACCACTCCTTGCATCATGAAGTTATAAATGAAATATCTTATGAAATCTCTATCAAATACAAAAAAAAAAAAAAAAAAAAGATTTTACTAAAAATACAGATTAAGCCATCTAAGTAACTCTACTAGGGCTATAGACGCTCGCTGGCAGTGGGGCTTTACTTAGGAGAATTGTAACGATAACCTTGTCGAGGCTATGGATGCCTGCTGGCAGCAAGGCTCTATCCGGTTGGCTATGAGGGAATGACATCAACTACGTAGGCTAATATCAGTCACTAGTTTGTTCAACCAATTTTCAAGATGAGGATTATTAATCACGTGCACCCACTTAAACTAAAAAAGAAAATTCATGCACCTTATTGAATACATTGAGTCTCAAGTTGGATAATGATTTGCAGAAAAGATAGTTGGAAGTTATGAATTTATTTCATTTAGTTTTCTTTAATGGTTTGATTTTAATTGTTTTGTTTGGTTGCTAGTTGTTGTGATGTTCACAACATGCCCCATTTTACTCCTTAGCAAAATGAAGACCCTTGTTGTGGCTTTTTGCTTTTTGCTTGTGTGTTATTTTGCTTGGTGGTAAAGGGAAAAAGGGAGTGAAATAGTACAAACCTTGTTGAAAACAATGAAAAAAATTGTATTAAGTCCCAGAGCATAATACAGGTGAATTCCTTGTCAAAATGAACAGGGGTTGCTTTTTGAACCATTTTAAAATTCCCTCTATTTTGCAAGTTATGAGTGTTTTGGTAAAATGTACATTCGGGTTTGTATGTTTCACATACAAGGTCCTTTGTATGTTGTATCTTTGTATGTTGCATATACAAAATAGTTTGTATATCAGGTTTATACATTGTTTGCCTTGTATGCATTTTGCTGATGTTCAGTCTAATACATGCAAAGTGGACCCGACGCAGTCAAAAGTTGAAATGAGTGTTTGGTTAAAATCCGCCGGATGCATCTTATGTTTGTATGTATCTTACATACATTTGTTATATACATTGCCAATATACAAGCCGCGGACCTGAGGAAATGTTATGAAATGGGGTTAAATTGTTGTATGTATGCGGGCTTGTATATTGGTGAGATACAAAGGGCTTTATACATTGGACGGAGCCGAAGGGGTTATAAATTATGGTTAAGTCAATGTATGTTTGCGCAATGTATGTAGCTTACATACATTCACTATATACAACACTTTATACAAGCTGTGGATCTGAAAAGGTTATAAAATGGAGTTAGATGCTTGTACATTTTGTGCCTTGTATGTATATTTCGAGACATACATTGCTTTACATACAAGCACTGGAACTCAGAAGAAATTTAAATTGGGATAATGCAATGTATCCTAACTTAATGCATATCCGATATACATTGCGATACATACACGGTGGACATACAAGGGTCTTTGTATGTATCTTTGGCGAAGTGTACAAAGAGAAGATGTGAAAGGAAATCAAATACAAAGAATTCTCTATATGTTTAATGCTTGTATATTTACGATGTTCAACCTGATATGCAAAGGAAAATATACAAGCACCAGACGTGAAGTGAAGATTAATATTGAAAATGCTTTGTATATTCGCTGCGATTATATATTTAAAACATACATTCGTAATATACAAGGATTTAAGCAGGCAAAAAGGCAGGAAAGAAAAGCGAAGGGATTTTGAAGCCGTTCTGGGGCCCGATGCATGTTTTTAGTCAACGATGGTTGACCCAACCGTTTTTGTAATGTGGTATATGCATTTGGGCATGCGGTTACTCACAGATGCTAAAAATTCATAGCCTGATATTTGTAATGACACATTTAGAGCTAGATTTAATGTAATATTTATCTTCCTGTTGGTTTATTAAATGATGATACTTAATTCCTACTTGTTTGATGCAGATTGAAATAGATGGAAAATGCAGGGTCACCGACACAGTGGTGGCGTGCAGGTAGATATAAAGATGGAGCCTTAATGACGATGACATCACATGGAGGGTGGATCAGATCACAAAGAGCAGGAGGAGTCAAGGCCTTCAATGAAGAAGACAAAATGTAGATGGGGAAACATTATTAAATGGAATAGTAGTTATTTTTAAGCTGTTAGGGTTTCCAATGGGCATCCTTACACCTAGTATGGGCATGCTACTCAGATTTTTGGTGGGATTTATTCTCCACCGTTGATGCTGCACTTGAAGGGTGGACCATTGATTAACTAGGGTTTTTTGGGTACTGTATTGGAGATAAATTAGAGATAGATATTGAGCCCCTTTATAGCACAAAAGAGGGGGGAGGTCAATCATTCAAAATCTGACCTGTAGCAATTTCATGTAGGAGATGAGATTACTGAGACTAATGAAGCTTCATATTACATCCTGATTGTAAACTTTATGTAATCTTCAAGTTGATTTTTGGATATGTACTAGTGAATGTTGTGTTCAATAGGAGCACTTTCATTTCATTGCATGTTGTTGTCAACTTTTCCTTTGAAGATTTGCACTGGTTCATGCAGATTTATGGAATGTCCTGGTGAAGTATGATTCTAGTTTTTCTTCTCTTCATTGTTGTATTGGAATATGTATGTGGATCAATGATCTCAGTCAAGTAATTTTAGGAATCTCACTCTTTAAACCCTACCTTTGTCTTTTCTTTTTTTTTAATTTCATTGAATCACTTCCATAACTACAAATCATGATAAATAACAAGCAGAACAAAGAAATATGCTGACATCCCATAGATATCTAAATATCATTAGCATATTTGAGCTAAATGCATGTAGTGTTGAAAATATCATGCAAAGACTTGCAAATAATGGTAGAAATCATGCAAATATCAATCTATAGGCACATTATTTGAGTAAGTTCATAGTGTAAAGGTAGAAATTACTAATGAACGTAAGGCCCCTGAATGGAAAACAACAACACACATCAACCACTGAGTAAAGTAAGTAGATTATGAACTAATCAACGGAGACTTGGGATCATGAATTCTTTGAATTCATCGTATCTTTCAAGATAAATAAGGGTTGTTGTGTACCTTTTGTTTAGTGTTTGGTTGTGACTAACATCACCATCCACATATCATTAATACAATTATTTTTATAATTTTGAAAGGTTCTATTCCCAATAGTTTCAACATATAGAAAATAAATAGATAAACAAATTTTATTATCTATCAGAATTCATAGTCCAATGAGATAGAGTAAAGACTATTAGCAAAATAGAATGATGAATTTCATTAAGGAAAGTAAGCCATCAATAAGGAATAAGTTTGTCTGGTTTCTATTAACAAAAAAAGAAAAGCATTAGTAAAAAGCCTTCTATATTGCATGGTTATGTCTAAGAAACTAAGTTTACATATTTTACTCATTCAAATTTAAATAGCTACAACTTTAGTAATATGTTATAATCTATTAAAGGAAAGATTTATTTAATAACAACACTTTAAAACAAGAGGGCTGTGAATTAAAAGCTCACAAATTTATTTTATAAACTACCACAATATTAAATAAGTGTGTTTCTATTTATGTAATTGAGAATCATTGTTTGTACAAATCAAGTGTTACTAGTTTTCCTTAATACTTCATAAATATAAAATCATACCTTCCCAAGTCATCAATTGTAATTACTATTCAAAAAAACTAGTTTCATTTCGCTCAACATGATCTGATTAATACAGATAGATATTTGTTTTGACAATATGAAAAACATAGTAATGTATTATATATATATATATATATATATATATATATATATATATATATATATATATATATATATATATCTTTTTCCTATTTGAAAACTGGATAAATGGAAAACTACTGTACATAAATTTATTTCCAGAGGATAAAATTTATGCATGAAATGTATATATGCTAGGGCATAGTGATTATATATATATATAATCATTGTCTAGTATTTTAGATATATAACACAATACATATCATACAATGAATATAAAATAACAAAGATCAGAAGAGTCTTAAATTATAATGGAGACAGTGATAAAATTTTGGGCAACGAACATAAATAGAAGAAAGTGATAATTTTTTGTTTGAAACAAAATTTATAGAATATATAAGGTGACGGCCTCAAGGGGAGATCGTAGCCTTTAAGGCTGTCGTGGGAGGCTTCGACCTTCCCCACAGGTCGTAAGGCTTGTGGGAAGCCATAGCACTCCCACGTCCCACTTTGTGGGCGCCATTTGGAATGGCTGAAACTCATACATTGCCATTTATTTATTACATACAGTATAAAATACTAACTATTATTAAAACCACACTTCATCGTTTAATTTGGTTTATACAATATAAAATAATAATAGTACTTAATATTATAATAGTTACAAAAATAACATCAGTAGTAAATAATAATAGTTATAAAGATAATAATTGTAATAAAATACTAACAGAAATAGAATAAAAATAATTATAAAAATAATAACAGTAATAAAATATTGACATTTATAAGAATAATGATAGTAATAAAATATTAACAGTAACACCTCATGTTTTATAACAGCACTAAAATAATAACAATCAATTTGCAATACAATCATTTCAGTCACACAGTTTGAGGAATAAGATTATTCCAGCCATCCAAAAATTATATCAACTATGGCTTTAAAATAAAACCTAGTAATTCGCTTTCCTGATTCTTCGAATTCCTTCTGGCTCTCCTTCACTTTCTCTTGTTCCTCTTCTGCTTCTTTCAAACTGAATATGTATTCCCTTCACTCTCTTGCTTGGTTTGATGATAATAATAAAATTTCTTTTGCATCAATTTTTATTTTTAATGATTTCTTCTCTCCTCAACATCCATTCTTTCCATCTTTTTCTAGTTTTTTTATTTCAGTTTTTTTATTTTGTTTTATTCTAATTTGGTGTCTTTTTTATTGTTTTCTTTATTTCTATATTTTGCTTTATTTTCCCTCCTTTTTTATTTATTTATAAGTTTTGTTTACTTTCTATTCTTTTTATTTTTGTTCTAACTTCAAAATCTTGTTATTATCTAAATAGGCCTAAAATTTTTTAGAAATATTACCACAAATACAAGTATGTTTATATTTATTTTATCTTTCAAATTTAACACATAATTATAAAATAATCTTTTTAAAAGCATAAATGACAAGGCATCATTCTATTCTAAAACATATCAAATTATCTAATTACTTATTCCAAAATATTGCCATAAATTTATAACGACTAATAGTCAAATGATTATTCTAATGCAACACAATTATTAATGTGACTAAATATTTTAGTCTAATCAGAAAAATTAACTAGGAAATTATTTCGCACACACAAACACATATATTGATGCAATTTAATCTACATGAAACTATGTGGTGTGTAGATTCCTTTCACCACAAGTTGCCATCAGTTGGCTAGACACCCCCTCCTTGATGATACTCTCTCTTCGTCGAGAGTGTATTCCTGTCATGCACATGAGTTAAAATTAGTCAATGTTCATTAAAATAGTAATATTTAAATTGAAAATTAATTATTGAGACTAGGGGTTGTGACATCCTTCCCCCCTTAGGAATCATTGTCTCGATAATCAAATCAACTTAATTGATGATAAGGTTTCATACCTCTTTAATTCTATTTTACCTCAATGTTGAAATCGGCCCACCTAACAAATGTATCGTTGCTTCAAGCCCCTATTTGTTCATAGTAGAAAAAAATCCTCTATCTAACATTCATTCACTTGCACACATTGTTAGCATGTCATTGCTTCATCAAATTAACTTTATTTCCATACTTTTAGACAAGTAAGACCTACACGTCATAATCTACCTCAACTAGTACAAGCATGCAAGCTAATTCATTTCTTTCATACAATCCTCTATAGCTTAGTCAAATCTTTTTCATATTGCAAGATATTTACATTTAGAAAGAAAATAATTATGTTCATTTTGTCAACATGCCTACTCACATGAGACATTTGAACAATTGCCTTTATGATGACAAACAAGCATCCCATACTACTTGTTAGCATCATTAGCAAATTAACAATACTAAAAGAAAAAGTATCAACAAATTACAACAAGATCTTTAACTTGATCAACAACATAAAAGATAAGATCATCAAAGATCAAATTTAAATATACAATATCCACAAGGTTTCAACACTAAATTATTGAAGATTCTCCTCGCAAAAAGATCATCAATACTAAAATAAAAGGTTCAAGTTGATTACAATACCAACCGAAAAGACTAGATATCAAGAAAATCATCATGATCTCAATACTAATACAACCATTTACTAAATTTAGCAACAAAAGTAAATCTTGATCTATAAATGGAAAAATAAACTTTCTATTGACAGAGATACTAAAAAATGTATAATTTCTACAATTTTTCAAATGCAGCCTTAGTTCATAGAGAAAGAAGTACAATTTCATTCCTTGTCATATACAAAGTTTCAATACATGCTATATCCATTTTCTGAATTACATAAAGAGATTCAAATGTACAATCTATTTTTAGATGCCATAACTCACTGGTCTTCCGCAAGCTGAAGATCAAGAGCATGGTTAAGGTGCTTTTTCCACCCCAACCATGAGGCACAACACTTCCCTGGGATTCTTCCTAACTTGAAGAATACCTAATCTTGCATGAGGTGCCTACAAACCTATGCATTCCTGAGGGAAACTCTCGATGCATTCCTGATGCCTTATATGCATTCTATACTAGAATGAACATATTTCTTGCATATAGGATGTGGCAGAGAACTATAAATAGTAACTAGGCATTCATTATCCATCTATTTCAATGCTACAATATAGCTTTGGCCAAAGCATAAATACAAAATTAGTTGATCTTGAAAAAGAAGATCACCTTCTTTGTTAGCCCACATTCGGCATCCTACCCTAGAAGGTAAGCTTAAAGCTTATCACACTCAACACATTCAACAAGAATAATCTATCTCAAATTGCATAAAACAAAGACCAGATAATATGATAGTACATAACACACACAAGTGCACATAGAATGAATAATTAACAATTAAGAATGCATGAACCCTTGGTGCATAACTCACATAGGGTACAAATACATAATTTACTTGTAGTGCCTCACTCACACAAAATATGGAATATGCATTGCATACAATGAGAATTACTCATTCAAGTTTACGTACAATAAATATGGTAAGTGCATCTCTTGCACAAGTGCATCGCTCGCACAAAATGTGAAATATGCATAAATCATAGTAGTATAATTATAGTGATCATTACTCGATCCAAGAAACACAATGAGTATAAAAAGTGTATCTCACACACACAAATTAGGAATGTAATCATTACTCGAGGCTTATTCACACAAAGGAAACAATGACTTACTCTAGTGCATCACTCGCACAAGGACAACAATGATATGAAATATGCATCATGCACATTAGTATAAATATAGTGAACATTTCTTGTTCAAGTTTAAATATAAAAAATATGATAAGAGCATTATTGTACACTTGCATTACTTGCACAAGAAAAATATCATTCTCTTATAGTACATATTTATAAGTACTTTTACTAATAACAATCAAACATACATGACTCATTACATCAATCATTTATGCCTTGTCTATTAGACAGATTGAGATACTTATCTATTCAACTTCAGTCATGGATAACCAATTAAGATTCTTAAGACATCTAAACCTTGCATTTTCAAAAGATCTTGTGGATTCTACTAGATACATCCTGAAAAGAATAATGTATTGCTCTAAAATCACCTTATCCAAAACCTAAAACTTTTACAGGTATTCTTGCCTTAAACATCCATCCCAGGTTTCCTGCTTCTGAAAAGGCTCAGTCAATGTTTATCCATCATATCAGCTTTATTTATTTCACAAGGAATCTTATTTCTTCCTCTTATCAAAATTTTATCCTTTCTCCTTTCCTCCTTCATCCTTTTTTTCATCAAAGAGATCTCTCTTCTCATTATATTTCTCTTATTAATTCACTTTTATTGCCACATCATCATCCTTGGGTTGTCACCATATTTTATCCATCTTGGCTCACTTCAAACAACACTATATATTATCCATCTTGGCTTCTTTGAAATAGTGACCATCACTCTTACTAGCAAGTCTTATGAAAACACAACTAAGGCGAAGAGGTATCACACCTCTAGAATGATTGAACTACGCCTAAACTTCTACTCAGTTTCAACTGATCCATGTAAGAATCACCAACTCATCAAAAAGAATCTTGACCCATAATTAGGTACTCTATTCGATACACTTAAGGCTTTACTACTATACAACCTAAGCATAGAAGACTTGAGGCCCAAGTGTTGTACCCAAAATGCTTTGATACCACATGTAAGGTCCAAAAAAATCACTTACTAAAAATAACCTTCGAAAAGTAATTTAATCCCAAAATAATTAAAAAGAATAAAATAACTATAAAATGGTGTGAAAAAGGGAAATAATTAAATAAATTTCATCATTATTTTCAAATAGGATTACATACATCAATGAATCAATAAGTATATCAAAACAAGGCCATGCCTTTACAAGAATATCATATTAGCAATATATAATAGCATTCTGTAGGCACACCATTGAACCTAAGAGAGAGAGTATCATCATGGTGATATCCACCCTACCATGAAGTATTAAGCTTCTCCGTACTACCCTACTGGGAAGCCCGACCCATCACAAGGGGTCTAGCAAACTAAAGATAGCTTAGGTGAAGGAATCTGTAGCTCTTCTCAAACTCATTATACATAAATGCAAGAATGGAAAATGCATCCACAACTCATACATATTTTCAAGAAAGGTAATATACATATACAATGAGACATTATTCTTCTCAAGGAATAGTCATTCATTCTTAATATCAAGATCATATATCATGGATAAACTTCTACCATTAACAATGAATTAGAAGTTGAAAACATTTATCTATCAGGGTCAATTTAGGCCTCATTCCCAACAATGCAGAAAAAGAAATGCATACATAACTCCAAAACATAGGACATCATTTCATAAGACATAAACACACATCTCATACAACAATGGACTTACAAGAATGACTCAAGCATGTGTAACTAATTGAGAACCATAGTCTGAGAGTCTATGTCTTTTGGCATACTATCATTTTGATTTCAATACCAAAACTTTTAGTAAATAACTAATACTTATGCATTTTACCTAATCCAAGGTTATGTATATCAAACCACAATTTTCTTAATCATATGACCATTCTAAGATAAATCAATCTCCTAGATTATAGTGTACAAAACAAGATTAGAAAGATCATCCTCCCTTTTATTCCTTTCGATATATTAACAATTACCTCCATTGGTTCTTCTCAAAAGACACCATTTTTTTTGGTATGTAAGAGATATATTATATTATAGTAAAAGGATCAAAGTAATACACCTATCTACATATGCAGGAAAGACTCAAAATGGCTTGAAAGCCCTGATCTACAAAAAGGCCATCACATCTTGCAAGGCCAACTCCAAGATACCATTACCAGCTTATCAGACTACCCCCACACCTAAGATTATAAAGTATAAATAGACACTTATATAATCTTTATATAAACTTTATATTGACAGGGACAATATAGACTCCCCCTTACCCCAAACCCTACTCCAAAAGATAATCCCAGATTTCAGGAATCTAGTCATAGCCATCAGTGGTCTCAAACTGAAATAATTTTTTGAGAAAAGCCCACCCTTTACTGGCTCGGGATCTATGTGTCACCAACTCTGCACCACTCAAGTCTTGGAGAAAGGGGAAATAGTAGACTACACCTGCATTCTAATCAACTTTGGGAAGATCTCTGGGACGAGGGATACCCGCGCCAAAAACCACCTTTGCCACCACCTCCTCAAGCCCATTCAGCAGATGATTTTTGAAGGCCATCCGCGTTTCTATGCTGATGACCACCTTATCCACATTCAAATCCAATAGAGAAGCCACAAAATAGGAAGCAATATTAGGATCAACTCGGTATCTTTTGGCTTCCTCCACAAAAACTTTGCCAATAATCAGTTTCACCATGCCTATCATAAATGCATCACCCTGTATCAGAATCCTTCGAAACCTCTGGTTCATGATCCTTCCGCAGAATGGCATTTGCCTAACCAAACTGGTCAACCAAATTGGCATCGACATCCCTTCACACTCGAGCCTCCTACTCTACACACTCTCAATAGATAGCGGGAAATCTAGCCTCGGATCTCCATCCATTGCCCTAGAAAAAATGAGAAGAAAGAATAGCTCACACATACTTAAACTTGCAAGAAGGGAGAGATCTTGACTTTCCATAAGGACTGCTCATGCAGACAGAGCCAACTCTCCTGACCACCATTTGCAAATATGATTGTCAAAGCAAGACATTCAAAAAATGAATGTTATCCGTGCTCTTAAGTTGGCGAGTAATTATGTCTCATAATGGACATGAATCTAGTTTTAAATCTGTGTGGAGTAAAATCCATGTTCCTCTCTTGGCAGAGGAGAAAACACACGCGGCCACCACCTCGGCATCCATCCCTACACATGGAAGATGTGTAGGGCCCCCACCCTACCTCCCTTTCAAAAGACACCATTTAAGAGTACTACTTTTCATACAATGCTTTCATAAGTCAAACATGGAAATTCATACTTTCTATAGTAACACAGTCCTCATGCCAACATCAATTATTCTTCTAAAATGACTTTAAGCTTATAACATAGGTGCAACCAACACAATTGAACACAAATTTGATAATATTATTATCAATTTAAACATTAAATCGACCAACTCACTACTTCATAAAAGCTCAATTACTAGGTTGAAAGGGTTAAAACTAAAGGCTTATACTTAAACTATGAGTATTCACATAACTACGAGCCTTTAAAAGAAATTAAAAGTATCATTAATACAATTATTTTTATAATTTTGAAAGGTTCTATTCCTGATAGTTCCAACATATAGAAAATAAATAGATAAACAAATTTTATTATCTATCAGAATTCATAGCCCAATGAGATAGAGTAAAGACTATTAGCAAAATAGCATGATGAATTTAATTAATGAAAGTAAGCCATCAACAAGGAATAAGTTTTACTGGTTTCTATTAACAGGCAAAGAAAATTATTAGTAAAAAGCCTTCTATATTGCATGGTTATGTCTAAGAAACTAAGTTTACATATTTTACTCATTCAAATTTAAATAGCTACAACTTCAGTAATATGTTATAATCTATTAAAGGAAAGATTTATTTAATAACAACACTTTAAAACAAGAGGGCTGGGAATTAAAAGCTCATAGATCTATTTTATAAACTGCCACAGTATTAAATAAGCGTGTTTCTATTTATGTAATTGAGAATCATTGTTTGTACAAATCAAGTGTTACTAGTTTTCCTTAATACTTCATAAATATAAAAACATACCTTCCCAAGTCATCAATTGTAATTACTATCCGTAAAAATTGACCTTTCATTTCACTCAATATGATCTGATTACTACAGATAAATTTTTGATTTGACAATATGAAAAACATAGTAATGAATTATATATATATATATATATATATTTCCTATTTGAAAATTGGATAAATGGAAAACTACTCTACAAAAATTTATTCCCAGAGGCCTTAAATTTATGCATGAAATGTGTATATATATAATACAACACATATCATACAACGAATATAAAATAACAAAAATCATAAGAGTCTTAAATTATAATGGAGACAGTGACAAAATTTTGGGCGACGAACAGAAATAGAAGAAAGTGATAAATTTTTATTTGAAACAAAATTTATACCATATATAAGGTGATGGCCTCAAGGGGAGACCGTAGCTTTTAAGGTTGCAGCCTCCACAAGAGGCCGTTGTGGAAGGCTTCGGCCTTCCCCACAAACCATAAGCCCTGTGGGAGGCCACAACACTCCCACGACCGACTTTGTGGGCACCGTTTGGAATGGCTAAAACCCATACTCTGCCATTTATTTATTACATACAGTATAAAATACTAACCATTATTAAAACCACACTTCGTTGTTTAATTTGGTTTATACAGTATACAATAATAATAGTATTAATATTATAATAGTTACAAAAATAGCATCAGTAGTAAATAATAATAGATAAAAATAATAACCGAAATAAAATACTAACAGAAATAGAATAACAACAATTATAAAAATAATAATAGAAATATGTTTTATAACAGTACTAAAATAATAACAATCAATTTGCAATAAAATCATTTCAGTCACACAGTTTAAGCAATAAGATTATTCCAGCCATCCAAAAATTATATCAGCTACGGTTTTAAAATAAAACCTGGTAATTCGCTTCCTTGAGTCTTTGAATTCCTTTTGGCTCTCCTTCACTTTCTCCCATTCCTCTTCTGCTTCCTTCAAACTGAATCTATATTCCATCCACTCTCTTGCTTGGTTTGATGATAATAATAACATTTCTTTTGCATCAATTTTTTCTTTTAATGATTTCTTCTCTCCTCAACATCCATTCTTTCCATCTTTTTCCAATTTTTTTGATTTTTGTTTTTTTTGTTTTGTTTTACTCTAATTTGGTGTCTTTTTCTATTGTTTTCTTTATTTCTATATTTTGCTTTATTTTCCCTCCTTTTTGTTTACTTTCTATTCTCTTTGTTTTTGTTCTAGCTTAAAAGGCTTGTTATTATCTAAATAGGGCTAAAAGATTTTAGAAATATTATCAGAAATACAAGTATGTTTGTATTTATTTTATCTTTCAAATTTAATATATAATTATATAAAAAATAAAAATTAAAGCATAAATGACAAGCCTGCATCTTTCTTTTCTAAAACGTATCAAATTATCTAATTACTCATTCCAAAATATTGCCATAAATTTATAATGACTAATAGTCAAATGATTATTCTAATGCAACTCAATTATTAATGTGACTAAATATTTTAGTCTAATCAACAAAATTAACTAGGAAATTATTATGCACACATAGACACATATATTGATGCAATTTAATCTATATGAACCTATGTGGTGTGTGTAGATTCCTTTCACCACAAGTCACCATTAGTTGGCTAGACACCCCCTCCTCAATGATACTCTCTCTCTCCATCGAGAGTGTATTCATGTCATGCACATGAGTCAAAATTAGTCAACATCCATTAAAATAGTAATATTTAAATTGAAAATTAATTATTGAGACTAGGGGTTGTAACACAAACATTATATGACTTGTAAAACATTCTCATAAACTCAGTTTACCATTTCATGCTACTTCATGCTGGCGCAAGCAGACATACACCGATATCGGTATCCCTTATATAGTCTAGTTACCTTGCCTTGACCTAGTTCATTGAGAAACATACTTGCGTTGAAAAAAAGAACTTGAAACTTGAATAGAGCATACATACTGACTTTTTGAGCTTGTCTTTCAAACAACAAAGCCAAATATTAAAATGGGGTGAAATGTGGTGGCTTTTACTTTCTTCCTTCAATAACCTTAACCAGCAACATGACTTGTCCTTACTCAAATGACTCTAGAAAAACCACTATGGTACATTGTATCATTTGAAACTTGAATCATGCATGCATCTTACCAGTATCTAGCAATCCTCTCAACCATAGTATCATATCTTCAAGTGTGGAGAAGTGTGGAGCATTATACTATAGCTTTGAGACTGTATCACCACTACCTTCACTTTGTTGACTCTGGAATGCTTTGCGGTAGTTTTTGTGATCTTAAATTTGAACCACACATGCCTTAGAGTTGTTTCTAACTTACCTTCAATCCACAAACTCGTATCTTCATTTGTGGTGAAATGTGGTACAATCTTCTAAGCTCCTGCAGTACAAATCCTGATAGTTTGAAAATTTACACATCTTTTATACCTCATGCAATGCTTTTCAACAAGAGGTAATGAATGCAACATTCACAACATCATAGACAACATTAATTCATCAAAAACAAGAAACCACAATTTCTTCATGTCAGCATATCCTTCAGCCTGACAACTTTCACATGTCCATGAACTTCAAAAGATAAGGTACAACTATGTATAGATGATACTGATCATCACCGCTCCTTTGATCTACTCCTCTGATTAGAACTCCTTTGACATCAATGATAATATATGCAATAATCTCCCCCTTTGTCATTGATGACAACACTAACCTGATATGCAAAATTTTCTCCCCCTTTGACATCAAGGGCAAAGGGCTAGTGGTCTTCCTCTGTATCGACAAAAACATATAGGCTCCCTTTGTCTGTTCAATCCTTATCATCCTTTAGTTTTTTTGTCAATCTGCTCCCCCTGACAAATAGTCTCTATCACTTCATAACTGATGTAGCAAAACATGTGTTCTTCATTTTCCTTATGATGTACATAGTTAATATATACATGGTGCCTTGTTCATACCAAAATAGCACTGTTTATTCCTATCTTATTCTTTGCATACCTATTTTGCATCAAAATTTTGGCTTACTTTCAACTTGTCTTATATTTATTTTGAAGGTAGAACATTCTTATATATTGCTTTCAACTGGGCTAGTGTTGTATCCCAATGTTTCTTTGTTGAAGATAGAATGTGCATTTGGCTCTCCAGTTGAATATACAAGTCTTCTACCTCTTCCAGTGTGGATGACACCTTTACCTCCTAAGAAACATTATCTTCTTATGAAAAATTCAAGTCAAAGATGCTAACCTTAGACTTACCACTTCCCTTAGTTGACCAATTTTACCTTTGATCTTGAAGCTACTTTAGCTGGGAGTGAAGTTTTTGTACATGTTCCCTTGTAGCTCCATCTTTATCCTTAACTAGATCACATACATTGGCCACCTGTGTGATTTGCAACTCAATAGAATCAGTTTGGTCCTGTATATTCTTGGTAGTTGCAGGCCATTTTAAATAAAATTGATATAGCACTTTTACTTCCTCTAAGCATTTCTAAATGCTTTTTACATTCTCTTGCATTTTAGTATGTGCATTAGCACATATTCTATATGCATCAGCCATTCTCTTGCTATTCACTTGCTCATATATCTTTAGCTCTACCTGTTTCTCCAGATATGAGTAATGTGCTTTGAAAGACTACAATAATAGCTTCATTTGTTGTGTTGGAGGCAGAGATGGATCACTTTTTGCCTCTAGTAATTCATCTTGAATTATTTTTATTTCTTCTTTTAACAACTTAGCTCCTTTAATTTGTTGATGTAAGATCTCCTACCTTGCTATGGATTGCAGTTCATCTTCAACTTGTAGCTTGTGGAGAGGAGATATGTTGTACAAGTTGACTTGTACATCAAGAACTGGCAGTTGTAACAGCTAAGGAGTAACCAAGGGTTGAATTTGCATCTGTTGTGCCAAAAACTCCTTGATAGAGTCTATAGAAGAGGAGTAGGACGATGTTTCATGTATTCTTTCAAAACTCTCCCCTACATCAAGTATTACCTGCTCCTCTTGATGATCAGGATTGACCTATTGCTCTCTATTGTTTGGAGGAGGATTTCCTTGCTCAATATTATGAGAAGAAGATGATTTCCCTTCACCTAATGTATCTTTCTCCTCATGCTAGTCTTGTTGATCCTGTTGATTTGTGTTATGCAGAGGAGACAGTATATTGTGGGGAGGAGATACTTGTTGTTGCTCCACATTTTTAGCTTCTTTTACTCCTTCAAAAAATTTCTTTTTCACCTCCTCAATTTCCTTTTGAATTTTATCTCTATCATCCTTTTCAATTCTCATTAGGGCATCTACCCTATGTTTGGTCCTTAGCTCTTAAGTCTCCATTTGTGACAGTTTATCCTTTTCTTTCTGAGAGATAGTAGTTCCAACCCTATCTAGGGCTTGTTGTCTCAGCTCTTCATCCATTTCTATAGTATTTTCTCTCCTCTACCTCAAAGCCTAAGCTAGACTCTTTGAAACCTTTTCAATGATTTCATTCAAAGACACATTGTATTTGATCATGTACATGACCACAACCTTCTCTATGGTACTCTAATCTATAGGAGGTACTTCCGGATGCAATTCTACAGTCTCCTTTAGCAGTCCATGGTGCACAATCCCATTGAAAATAGCCTCTAATTGAAGAGGATCTTGTGGAGGGGCCACCAGAGGAGTTTTCTTAGTTTTCTTCCCTCTCTTTTTTATCTTAGAAGTTTCTTCCTCTCCTTCTTCTTCCTCTTTAACCTCCTCTACTTGAACTTTTTTTCTTTTGGCTGGCTATTTAGGTCTTGCATTCTTCCTTTCTTCTGTTTTCATCTGTGCCAAAGTTTTAGATGCAACCCTTCTTCTAGTGGAAGCTATTTGTGTTGACTCAGAGGGTTGCTAAGCACTTGCAGCTACAGAGGTGGACCTACTTGTCCTTCTTGGCACTTGAGCAACTAGTGGATTAGCTAGGATAGATTGAGAATCCATTACAGGGGTTTGTGATGAAGATTTAGGTAATATACCCCATTTCTCATGTAATTGTTATTTGTGTTTCTCAAGATGCTCCTCCACACTCTTCTTATTTATCTTGTCCCTTATTTCATCATAGGTTCTAAACCTTTCTATTGTTGTGTCCTCCAGAGATTTTTTAGTGGCAAATATTTGCCAATTGGCAAATAGTTCATATCCGCGAATTGGGAATTAGTGAATACATTCCCACCTGTGAGGGGCCATTTCACCTGGATTTTTGGGATTTTCATTAAAATGTGTTTCAATTCACCACCCTATTAATTTTTGAGTCATTTATAGTTAGTATTTTCTCTATGGTATACTACGCGGTTCTAACGGTGATTCACCTGGAATTTTAGAGGCATGTTTTAATTCACCCACATATTTGCCAATATAATTAAATGGTTGACATGTATGAGGACCAATTTTGCCAATATAATTAAATGGTTGACATGCATGCGGACCAATTTCTCCAGTATCATTAAATGGTTCACATGTATGACGATCAATTTCACCAATTCCATTATAACTCCATGCTAATCCGAGGGCCATATTCACCTAGAAAATTACAACATATGTGTTTGATGGAGGTCCATTTCACCTAACATTTATAAGTGTCTTATTAATAGTACATGGGATTCACCAAATTATTATACTACCATTTGAAAATCTCATGGTATTTGCCAAATATGCATTGATATAAATGCATTTGAAACTCTAATTAATCCTTTACACATTTTATTCAACTCTGAGCTCTCAAATCCTCGATTCATTTTATATCATAGAGAAGTTATAGCTACATGCATTGGTGAGTCACTGAAAGCTAAGTGATCATTTCTTTATTGTGTAATAATATAAGATTCATGTTGATTATTTATGTCTTTGTTTGGTTTCATTGTTATAGATGATATTGATTGAGTAGGAGTTAGGAATCTAGGACTAGGGAGATATCTTAATCTAGGACCCAAGGATCTATATTCTATCATCTATGATTCATTCTTGAATAAAATAACATTTTTTCTATAGCTTTTAACTCGTGAGAGATGTCGAGCAAGAAGAAGTTGTCTGAGGATGGTGAAGGGAGGTCAGGGTCATCAAAATAGAGAAACATAAAGTCGTACTTCAGTAATGTTGGCAGTCCATCTGATGGAGCTACAACATCAAAACTTGTACCATATATTGACTTGGATCACAATGCCATGGATGATATTCCAAGGACTACCCAAGGTAGTAGGAATGATGACAATTCCATAGATGATTTTCCAAGGAATACCTAATGTACTGGGAATTATGAGAATGCCACAGATGATGTTTGAGGGAATACCCAAGGTAGCAGGAATGATGAAAATGTCACATATGATGTTCCAAGGAATACCCAAGGTAGAATGAATGATAATATGAATAAATCAAACTCAACAAATGATAATGAAGTTATAGAAATCAATGAAGATGAAGATCCTGCAAGTGCATGCAAGGGGAAAAGAAAAGCCAAATAAAAAAAGGGGCGTGAGTGGGAAATGTCAAGGAGTTTTCAAATTGATTGGGTATCAAAATTCCCATTCATTGAATTAGTGGAGAATGAAAACAAAGATGAACCTCCCACAAAATGCAAGTGTAAGATTTGCAGTTGGAAATATTGTAGGGACAAGAGGTTGCAGCTAAAACTTGACACAATAGAAAAACATATTGGCAAAGTTTATGAAAACCAAATCATAGATGGACATGAAAAATCAATGATAAATGGAAAACAAAGGAGGAATGTCTTCATGTAAAGAATGCCCTTGAATATGATGCACATATGCAAAGAAAGGTGAAGATTCATGTAGGTGGAGGTTCAATTGAAGCTTAATTTGGAAAGATGATGGGAGAAGCACAAATGGCAAAAACTATTCAGTTGGGTGTTGTTTTTCATATTTTGACCAGAGGGCGTCCTATGACAAACTACCCAAAATATAATAGTTTATTATCTTTTATGGGCATTCCTAATTTTCCTAACACACATTTGTCAATAAACAATGGTTGCGAATGGGCAAGTTGTCTTGCTGATGTGGAAAAATATGATTTATAGGAAAAAATAAAAGAGTCAACTTTTATTGTATTATCTCTAAATGAAGTTACAACAATAGATAATACTTCTTGGGTATGTATGCATGCGTATACTGTGGAAAATCATGTCCGCCAACCTCATCTACTCTTTGTTTATAGAATGAAGGAGAATGTAACATCACAAAATCTATTTGAGATAGTTAAGAAATATTTGAATGAAATTGGAGGTATGGATGACTGGACAATTGCCAGAAAGTTGGTGTGTGTAGGGGCGGATGGAGCTTCAGTAATGCAAGGTCATAGGAACAGTCTTTGTGTAAAGCTACAAACTTCTATTTCACTATACATGATTGGCATTCACTGCATGGTCCACAGAATGAATTTAGCATTTAAAATGGTGAGCAAGTTTCTTATAGTATCAAAAGTTGAAGATCTAGTCCGTGAGCTCTACTCATACTTCTGCCAAAGTCCCAAACAGTTTTTGGAATTTCAACATTTTACTGAGGGAATAACTGCAAGAAACAATCTTCTTAAGGATGTTGATACTAGATGGATCTCCTTGCATGAACCAATGAAAAGAGTTTTAGTAGAATATCAATCCTTGATTGGTGTAATGTATGACCATCGCTTCATAGTTAACAGGGCTCCTGACCTCTTACATAGGTTAAGTGACATAGAGACACTCCTCATTTTAGCTGGTATTCTTCCCATGCTAGAGGAAATGAATGTGCTTGTGAAAAAAGCCCAAGAAAAAACTATGTATATTTCTGAATATACTAGACTATGTCAAATGATATGCATGAACCTCAATAACCTATATCTATCAAACCAGTCCTTCATAAGTCTAAAATTTAGTAGTTGGCACTTGATAACAAATTTGACCAATCCTGCTATTTTTTTATAGTTTAATGATAGTGGGAAGATATGTGTCTCTATAAAGGGATTTGAGATACCAATGCACTTTTGTAACAAGGTCAAGTGCACTATCAAAGAAGAATTTGTTTCAATGGAAACTTTTGACAAGATTGTTAATTTTGTAAGTACTACTTTAAAGAATATTGTGAAATATCTTTCCTTGGATATTAGAGATCGATTCCCTCGTGATGAACTGCTTGAAGCCATGTCTATAGTGTATCCTCAATATTGGGTCAACTGTTAGCCAAGTGATTATCACAACAAGATAAAGACCTTAATAAATCATTTTTGCAAAAGTATAGAATTCGATGGACAACAAATAGAAGGAATTTTAAATCAAACTAAGCTTAGAGAGCAATCAGGTTAATTTGCAACTTCAATGAAGGAATAGTTTAAACTCATGGAGGCTCCCTACCAAGATGGATCAATAACAAATCTTTGGGCAACATTAAGTCAAAGAGAAATATTGCGTGATGCATTATTAGATTTTTCAAACTTGCTGATTTATGTCAAACCGTGATATTGGGGTCGGTGGAGGATGAGAGAGTTTTTAGTGCATTGGGGTTCTTGAAATCAAAGATAAGAAATAAAATTGACAAGAATTTGGAAAATTGCTTGAGAATGTATACAACTAGACATGATATCCATAGTTTTCCCCTTGATAGGGCACTCGCAATCTGGAGGTCCTTATGTGAAAGAAGAGGATTGTGTGACACTTCAAACGATAATAGCACACATGACAATGACACAATGAATATCAATACCACATGAAGTGATAGTGGTGTTGATGAGATGCTCTTAAGTGGAGATATGGAGATAGAAGAAAATGAAGAATATGATCAGGATGACACTGGATATCATGTTCAGAGGGAGGAGAATCAGGATGATGAGATAATTTGGCAATTTGAAGGGATTTAGCAGTTACTAGGTATTTATATTGTATTTCATGTTCCAAACTCCAAAATGTTGTTGATGACATTTTATTTGTCTATCAGTGATGTACATTCTTCATTTTCATTATAAAAATTAATATTTTCATATTATTATTGTGTGATACTGATAAGTTTTACAAGCATTCAACTAAATGCAAAGTAATTTTTCTTCTCTATAACCATAGTAGTGTTTCATTTGTTTTCCTTTATTGCATTGCATAGTAATCAACAACAGTAGCATATTAATATACAACATTAGAAAATATTTAATGTGTATGTAGAAACCAGAGTTTTCCTAAAGTAGGCAATTAATTAATATAGATAATTTGAACACATAAATGGAATTTAGTGTTATATTGATTTTTAAATAAAGGTATGAAGGAATACATTGAAGTGTTACATTTACAATGTACAATAACTTGCTCAAAACCAACTCTGCATAATGCTCTATTAGAAACACATATTACTAAATCATTTTATCAGCTTTTGTAGAGTGCTCCACTCTTCATATGATGGAAGTGTAATTTTTATTAACCCATGGTGACTAAGTTGTAAGTGTGCTATCATTTTATAATTGATATAGTCACTTGACTTGAATGTATCACTCAAAGTTGCATTCAAGGTTATCAGTGGTGCGATAGAATCCAAAAAGTTTGCCTCATCAAGATTTTGAGGAAACTGATCCTTATCCAACTTCATTTTATCCTCCATATTCTTTATGAAAGTAGCCTTTCCCATGTATCAGCATGATGGGTCAAAAGCCACCAGCAAACCAAGCATTTTGAAGTATTCTTCTTTTGTTTGCAGCCCCTTTGTCAATATTACAGCTTGTTCCAAAAGATCCTTTGCTTTTTCCAGCTTTGTACATTTTCAATGATAGTTGAGGCCTTTATTGTGGCATCAATATAGTTCTAAATTCCTTTCGAGTCCAATTCTTTGCCACTAGCTATGTAGATTGATTGCAAAATTTTGTTTGCATCTGACTGTTTTGAAGTTGCCATGTCTCCATTTTCAGCAATGTATTGTTTGAGTGTATTACTACATAATAGTAGATCATCAATGAATTCAAACATTTTAGACAAATCATCAATCCTCTTCATTATTTTCTCCCAAAGGTTATGTTTTATATAAACCATTGTGTTTCTATAAAATTTAGATACTTTATTTTGGGAGGATTTTATTTCATTTTTTGCATTCTTCAATTTTATCTGCAATTTTTTAGAGTTTTTTTCTCTCACTCTCCACATTTTCTTCCCATAGTTGTCCTCTTTTTTCTACTTGTTGCAGTTTGACATTGGCTTCGATCAAGGGTTGTTCTAATTTTTCTGAATTGAATTTTTTCAATATCATATTTTTTTACTTTCACTTAACATTTTCTTCAGTTTATTCACTTCCACCTCTATTTGTTTATTCACTTCACTTGTAACTGTAGAGTTAGAGTTTTTTTTATCCTTTTCTTTAATTCTTTGGTCTTGCTCTTTGTTGCTTTCCTCTTAGATTTTTCATTTGCTATGTCTCCTTGTAACTTTTCTATTTGAGTCTGCAACCTGTTATGTAAATTACAAAGTCAAATGAAAATGAGCAATATGAATGGAATCAACATCACTAAATATATTTTCCTTCTGTTGTAACTCAATTACTAGAACCTGTGACCTGTTTATATTACAACTCTAATTTTTAGACAATATATACAACAAGGTTACCAAGAAATTAAAAACAATCATACCTATTTTTTCTCTCTTGCTTTAGAAATGATGTGTACACCACTTCATTGTTCTTTTTTGATACATTAATTTTGTCAGAATTTTTCATTCCAGAAAAATCCACTTGGATGGTGCTCACCTCATAGTTAGAGTGTTGCATCTGGTCCTTTGCTTTATCTTGAACTTTGGGCACAATAATCATGTAATCCATTTTTTTGATTTTTAGGTCAAATGTAGTTAATACCCTGGTTGTTGCAGGCTCTGAAGTTACAATAGTCTGTATCTCTAGCACTTGCTTCTTGTGTCTTTTAGATATTTTTGCTTTCTTTTCAAACTCAACTTTGAAACCAGAATCTGTGACACTTGTCATAAGTTTGAATGATGAAGGAGTAGTTGTAGTGTTGGCGGCATCTCTAATTAATTGAGGTTGAGGATTAGCCATTCCTATCCCAATCACACTAACGATAGGAGGAGGTGCCTTCTAGAAATAATTGCTTTGATGTGGATGTGGAATCAAAACCTATCATAATCTTTTGCTTCTTAGTCTTCACAAGCCCTTGTTCTCTAAGTTTGTCTATAGTATCATCTAATGTTATTGTTGGCCTCTTCTGAGTTTGTTGTTGCAGCTCTTGCTGACCACTACTAATACTATTACCTGTACCAT
The DNA here is from genome assembly GCA_027924645.1 of Cunninghamia lanceolata. Taxonomy (NCBI): domain Eukaryota; kingdom Viridiplantae; phylum Streptophyta; class Pinopsida; order Cupressales; family Cupressaceae; genus Cunninghamia; species Cunninghamia lanceolata. The sequence continues at coordinate 2,075,911 of BSBN01001053.1, read as the reverse complement.
TGCCAAATTTGCCACCAGTAACACTAGAATGTCTACCATCTCCTACAGGAAAAGAATGACAAACATGCAGATTAGAAGACCCTTTTGTTACTGTTAGTGATTGAATCTCATTTTGAGGATTTAAAGTTGGAATAAATATAATCTCCTGATCTGTATGTGTATGCCCTTTGGCTTGTTCATCACCTTCAATGTTGAGGCAAAGATCATTAGGTTTTCTAGGCTATATCTTAGGTACCATCCAAATGCCTTGTCTTGTGGGCCCCAAAACACCACCTTCATAACCTAATTTTTGGGCTATTGATGCCCTTCTAGTATATGTTTCTCTTGTGGTCTCACTCAGAAAAGGTTTAAATGCATAGGTACTAAGATCTGTGGGTTGGTCTTCATCCTCATCATCACTTTCAGCATTAGTTGCTTCAGTGACAGTGGGATGTTCTATATCCCACAATTTGTTGAACTCTTCATCTTCTGAGATTTCTTTGAATTCTGCAGTAGCTTTTGGATCACTGAGATCTTTCCTCATAGACCAAAAGGAACTATTTTTTAGTGTGACCATTGTTTCTGTGTACAAGCATCTCTTAGACTCTGTGGAATTTTTGTATACGTAGGTTTTTTAGTAGATATTCCATAGAAATTGTTGTATCTCTTGTTTGCAAATGTCACCTCTGCATCTCTCTATGTTTGTGGAATTGGATGTATCCCATTATTTCTAATGACAATATTTCAAAAGAAATACCTCTTTGAGTAGAAGTTTCTTCCATGACTTTTCTGACCTCATCCCAAGAATTCTTGTTTTTCAACATTTCTAGCAGGGGTTTACTTTCATGTTGAATTCTAGTTGGAGCATTGTTATTGGCCACAAGCCTTGTTTTAATCGTGTCACATGGGTCATACTTCTAGTGTGACTCAACATCAAATTTTAAAAGTTGTAAAATTCTATGTGCCACAGTGAATGCTTTTCTCTCGAATGTGAACCCTCCACATGAAAAAGGTAAGCAAGGAAATATGCTCTTCTTTTGTTGACTAACAAAGTACCATCGATCTATACTCTCCATCTCCTGTATGTATTCCAATGCAAAAATCCTCTCTATCACATATATTGGAAGTTTGTGGGGCTCTACTCCTGACCCATAAAATCTTAGGACAATATATTTCTCCATGAAGTACTAGCCAGCCAATTGTATTTCTTTTCCCAGTTGAATGCAATTTCTACAAGACTCAGGCAATCTAGGCATTGGAGTATTTGTAATGGCTTGATACAATGGAGCCAAAAAGTAGTCCACAAAATGATTGTATTTCTTTTGATTATTATACATCTTTATCTTATGGGTCCACTCAAGTAGTCCATTTTTATCTTGCTGAATTTGAAGCTTGTTGTCCTGAAACATCCCAACAAACTACACTAGAAATAAATAACACAAGTAGGTTGTGAACCCAAATGTCTTTTTGTTGGAACTGGGAATAGGAGCTTCACTTTGACTTTGTTTAATCATTAAAAATTGATGATGCATGGATTATGCAATGTGCTCAAGAAATATGTATTTAACAGGTGGATAACATTGATAGATATTGTATACCATTTCAAGCAGGCTTGCATCCACTTGACTATTATTATCCAATCCAAGGAAAAACACTAGCATGGAAATAGTATCTTGAACTCATGATTTAAAAATATCAATTTTATAAGGAGGATTATGATTCTGATTAAGTAGGGCACCATCCAATGTTAGAGATTTGAGAAATTTTTTTTATCATTTTCACTAACTGCTTCATAAGTACTAGCAAGTTTTTCTAGGTTTATGTGGACTTCTCCACATTCTTCAGTGGTAAAACCCAACAATTTGCCAAAATATTCTCCATTAATGGGAAGCGTTACTTCCTAGCTATCTTTTATAACTATTGCTTTTCTATTTTCATCATAATTCTGGGCACATACCATGATAAATTCAGGGCAAGGTAAAACCTCAGGGAACATCAGGTGTCCCAATCCAACCACCCATGGTGCAGTCATCCCACTAATTGGTATTGGTTTTTTAGGTCATGTTACACTTGACGTACCTTATATTCTCTAATGAAAATCTAAGCGCTGAGGTAAACCTTCCAAAGATTACAAGGTCATAAATATCATGGTATTCATCTATAAAACCTGGGGTTTTAAGTAGTCTAGCATAGCTTGTTTTATCTCTTTCTTTGGTATTCCCAATTTTTGGTCTGGTAGTGCTGGTAGACATGCTTGTAAGCACTCAACCCTAAACCTCGATCCCCAAGATTTAAAAAATTGAAGTCTCAAGGACAATAGTAATAGCAATAGTAATAGGAATGAAGTATTTATGTATTTCACTTACCCAGAAAAGATGAATACAAAGCCTAGCACTGAGTGACTTCGTGGCATCACATAATCGATATTAATTTTTTTGGTGCACTGCAATCTCCTTGAGTCCTTGACACTCTCACTTCCAAATAGTATCAATTAAAATTTCTAAATGTTAAGTGGCAACTATGAAGTAAAGTGAGTGAAACGTGTTACATTCTTTTATTAATGTTATAAAAAAAATTATTCTCGAGGATAATTTTTTAAAAAGTTATTATATTATATTCTATTCTTCACTTTCAGTACAAGTTTGTAGTTGTAGTTGTACTAAGTACTCCCACTTGAAACAAAATTTAAGGATGGCATGGAAGCCTACAGCCTGAATTAATAATTTATTACAACATGTATGTTGAGCAGTGGAATTGAAAACTGTTGTATAATCTCAACCGTTGATCTTTGTAAATCTAATGGCTCTTGATTGATTCCAGAGGTCTGAGTTCACAAGTCTAGTGCTCTAGACTTTTGTTCTAGAATTCAACTACAGTTGTCCATCTAGCATCGAAACATTCATCGAATGGTGAAACATGGCGCTAAAGTTTGAAGCTACCTTTATATGAAGTCAGGCCCACTTTGATGATATAATATAGGTTAGATATATTATATAATAATTATAATTAATATTATATAAAATATTATAATATAGGTTTGATATATTATTATAATATATTATATAATAATTATATTATATTATATATATAATAATTATTCATCCGTTGATCTTTGTAAATCTAACGGCTCTAGATTGATTTCGGAGGTATGAATTTGCAAGTCTAGTGCTCTAGACATTTCGTTCCAGAATTCAACTATAGCCATCCAATGATATATTGGATAATTATTAGATATATTATTATTATATGTAATTATATTAGATATATTATTATAATATATTATATAATATATAATATTGATGGTGGCATTTTAAGGTGCTCGACTAATAAAGATATAATGGTGCAGCGCACCACGCAACTTTAAAGTGTTTGTCCTTCGTTCGAGGTTGCGATATGGCACTGACACACGATATTGAAAAGATTAAGGTCTAGTCTTGATTGAATGGTTGATATTAAAAGGATGTGATCATTTGCACTTCGCAGCATGTGTTCAATTGAGAAATAAATGAGGCAATGACAGGAAATAAATGGATTTCATCCTCTATTTTGAAGTCCATTATGCACATTGCAAATGTAATTCTGAGCATACTAAAGACTGAAGACTTCTGCGAGTTGAAGCAGGTTTGGACTGAGTAGCTAGTGATTGTGACTTCAAAGTTTGGGTGTGGGGTGATTGCATAAACTGGTATGTTGAATCTTGATCAATAGGGATATCTTTGACCTACATAATTGCATTGAACATTGAGGAAAACGAAATTGACTCCCCTCCCAAGTTTTTAGAACTATCAAGCCCTCACCCCCTTTTTTTCTTGTAGCCTGTCCTACTCCTTTTGCCTATAATCATGAGTTAGAGGTCCAACTGTGGGGGTAAAATCAAGAGGTATCTATCCCAAGACCTTATAAACTAGCTCCCGGGATCTTCTAAAAAATATAAACATGCCCAGGGTACCAGGGAATTGACAGATATGTTTACTGATTTTCATAGTTACATTAAGGATGCAATCCTACCAATAGGAGGGTGGGAGCTATTTGAGTTTGGATACAACCATTGTGCCTTGAAAAAACCCATTTCACACATTTGGGATTTGGATTTAGGGAAATTAGTTGACCCCAATGTATTTGTAAATGTGGACCTCATTCGAGCAATTAGCCGGAGGTATGATTCAAACAATCAAGTGCTATCAAATTATGAGGGTAAGCAACTTTTCCATCTAAACAAAGAATTGATAATTGAAGTGTTTGGTCTAAACCCCCTAGCCCATGAAAGAGTTGTTGTTGAGGAGATAAAGAATGAATACAATAGAAACATGAAGGCTTACAAAACATACAAGTTACCTCTTCACAGGCCAAGAAGCATGGGCAAGCATTTGAAAATATCTGACCATGAAACAAAACCTTTTAGCATTGACATGTTTGAAGACTACTTTGTGAAGGCTTACTATGCCCTCTGTCAAGTTTTTGGGATCGATTATAATCCCTTGATACCAAATCATTTATTGGTCATGATTGTTGATATACAAGATAAATATCAATATAGAAGATTTGATTATGCTACATATCTGGTTGAACAAATCCATAAGGAATTGGTAGGATTCAAATAGGGAGATAATGCCCCCACCTTTTCTAGGTGTTCTTTGTTATGCCATATTTTATTTCACTGTGGGAGAAGATTCTGGGGTAGTGAATTGTAAATCCAACATCAGACCAAGGATGAAGTGCCTATGCCAATTCAGGGTAGAGTTCACTTATGGGACTCATTTCATAGAAATACAAATTACCTGGTGTTTGAGGAGCATTTTCCACAAAGGGCGCTGGGACTATTAGGACAGGAGAGGCCTACACTCTCCAAGGAGATAATGGACTTGCTAAGGCCTTTGGAGAGAAAACTAGATGGTGTGATTGATCACAACTGGGGTGATTGGTTCCTTTATAGGAATGTAACTATAATCAGGGTTTATGGGGCAAATGTTAGACCCCACTTATTGCCCAAGAATGTGCCAAATAGGGTTGTGTTTTTGGAGATTATGTGGCAGTTGAATGCGTCTGATAAGTTTCACTTGAGAAATAGTAAAAAGGGGACTTTCCTTACTTCAAAAACTAGTTTCCCTAGTTTCTTTATTAGTGCTAAAGAAGGTTTGGAGGCCTTCTTGGCAAAACTGCAACATTACAGACCATAGGAATTATGACCCTGAGCACTTTATTGACAGTGTAAGGAGAGGGAAACATAGATCAGGGTTCCAACATTGTTTTGATGAGAAGGAGGATTTGCTTAGAAATTGTCTTTCAGAGGTAGATTTCAAATTGAGAGGAGAAAATTGGGGTCTCATTCTCCTTGGAGAAAGGAAGAGGAAGTTGAACAACCCTGCATATAATGGTGCCTTTAGTGAAATTATTGATCCTATTCTTAGGATGCAAGTGATGTTGGAACATGTCGAGGAACTCAAGTTTGTAGCCAAAAGGAAGCCAGTGTCCCCTAAGAAGTAGCAGCTACTTGAGAAATTTTTTGAAGAACTTGCTCAATCTATGGTTGAGGAGGTTGCAGGAGAGGCATGGAGTTTACTTCCTCCCCTTGAACCAACTATTGAAAATCAACCTTTAGTTGATTACTCCTTGATAAAGGAGGTTGAGTAAAACCAAATTGACTTTGATGAGGTGCAATAGGTGTTAAGGTCACCTCTTAGGAATGAAATACATTTGTCAATGCCTCCCCCATCAAGAACCTTATTGATCCTATAAAAAAGTAGTGAAATTGTAAAAGATGTCAGGGCATTGGCTTGCAAGGAATTTCTATCTGATGATGAATTCATTAAATCAAAGGAATTTAGAGTTTTACTTATGCAGAGGAAGTCTGAGATGTACTTGAATAAGTTGAATGAGGAACAATGTAAATGGTGCAGTCATGGTAGGAGGGTTCATAAAATGAACTGTCCGGACCATGCAACAAGCGTAAACACAACAAAAACAACTCAAGGAAATAAAACAAATGCAGATTCAGTTATTCAGTATATCAAAGAATTCAAATAGATATCAGATGGAAACATGCAAGCTTACAATTAGGGCTCAAAGGCCTGATTACATACATGCACAAGATAAAGCTTTGAAGCTCCTTCGCACAAAAATCCAAACTATCAATCTTCTAAATCATGAGAACTACATTCACTACTTTTCTAATCATCTATTACATTAATACAGATCATCTTCAGACTAATAGATTCCTTCGCATCAGCCAAGGAAGATTACAAATTCCAAAGAAGAGATGTAACATGTGTACACAGATAGGTCAGACCTAAATGCATATAATAATTCTAGAAAATGAATGGAATGAGGTGTAGATCTCCAAGGAAGGTTGGCCATGAACCAAAGATTATTGAATGATGTGTCATTGGGCTCCAAAGATTGGGAAATGCTTCTACAAGCTTCTCCTTCAGCTGATTGTCTGTGATTAACTGGATTCTTTGCTCTAAGAAACAGTTATCTTCTGATAGCATTATCTTTCCGGTATTGAAGTGCAAATCTCTAAATCTTGGATATGATGTAGATGAATGAATGTAGATGCTAAGTCCAGCTCCACAAAGTCTAAAAATGCTATTGGACCAAAATATAGAATCTACTTCTAATTGAACTACCTGAACTGAACTAAAAAGAAACAAACTGAACTGCAAACAAAATGAAATGAAAATGTTTTTGGTTGATGCAAGATTGCTCTTGAACCAGGGATGCTCCTGCATTAGACATCTAGGGTTATTGAAAAAGTGAGTTCCTCACTTTGTTGGGGCTAGGGGAGAGCCAAGATGGTCTACCTCAGCCTGAGAAATCCATGATGTATCTTCTTCCAGTCTGCCTTTCCACTTCACAAGATATTCTTTGTATTGTCTTCCTCTAGTGCTGCATCCAACTCTACTGTCCAAAATGTCTTCAATCTACTCTAGTGCTTGTTGTGGTAACTACTTCTCCAAGTCTTCTTCCATGTTGTCACTGAACTCTACTTCATGGTATTGATATAGATCTACAATGTTGAAAATAGGTGATATACCCAATGTCTCTGGTAGCTTCACTTCATATGCATTCCCTGAATCAAATTTCCTGAGTATCTTACAAGGTCCAAACTTCTTCATCTTCAACTTGTTATATGTCCCAACTGGAAATCTTTCTTTTCTCAAGTACACCATCACTTCATCTCCAACTTCAAATTCCTTATGTCTTCTCTCCTCATTAGCCTTCTCTTTGTACTTATTGTTCATATTCTCCAAATGCTTTTTAACCTGATCATGCATTGTCTTCATGTGATCTACAAATTCTTCTACTTCTGCACTTCTCTTTTCTTCTGTACTGATATCTCTTAATTCTACCACTCCTCTAGGATTCACTCCAGTCACAATTTCAAAAGGTGTTCTTCTGGTACTCCTGTTCACTAAATTATTATATGCAAACTTTGCTTGTAAAAGAATCAAGTCCCAACTTCCTACCTTCTCTCCAACCAAACATCTCAACAAGTTTCCCAAACTCTTATTCACTACCTCTGTCTATCCATCTGTTTGTGGATGAAAAGTTGAACTAAACTTCAAATCTATCTTCATCTTCTTCCAAAGTGTCCTCCAAAAGTATCCAACAAACTTTGTATCTCTGTCTGAAACTATACTCTTAGGTAATCCATGCAATCTTACAATCTCCTTGAAAAATAGGTTATCTACATGCACTACATCAGTTGTCTTCTTACAAGGTATGAAATGAGCTATCTTTGAAAATTTGTCAAGCACTACAAATATTGAATCATGTCCTCTTTGTGTTTAGGCAATCCCATCACAAAATCCATGCTTATGTCTTCCCAAGGTCTCTCCGGTACTGTCAAAGGTTTATACAATACAGTGTTTTGACTACTCCCTTTTGCAACTTGACAAACTCTACAACTCTGCACAAATATCTGAACATCCTTATGTATCTAAGGCCAAAAGTAGTTTTCACTCACCAAGGCCACTATCCTATTAATGCCAAAATGTCCTTCCAATCCACCATTATGCTTCTCCTTGATCAAATTATCTCTCATTGAACATCTAGGTATGCACAATTGATTTCCTTTGAACAACATATTTTCTTGAATGAAATAGTCCAACCACTTACTCCTATCTATCACAATAGGTTCCTTACATGCTTTCCAAGGTTCTACAAAATTAATGTCTCCCTCATACATATTCTTCAATTCATCAAAACCCAACACCTCAACTCTCATCTCTGTCAACAAGTTTCTTCTTCTACTCAATGCATCAACAACTTTGTTTGATTTTCCACTCATATGCTTCAACACAAAAATATAACTCTGCATGAACTCTACCCATCTCATATGTCTCTGATTCAACTTACCTTAACTGTTCAAATATTGCAAAGCTTGATAATCTGTATACAACACAAACTCCTTAGGCAACAAGTAATGTCTCCACTTCTTTAAGGCTTGAATTATGGCATAGAACTCTTGATCATAAACTAAATATCTTCTCCTTTCCTCATTCAACTTCTTACTTAAATATGCTACAGGTCTACCTTCTTGACTTAGTACTGCTCCAATCGCATTTCCACTTGCATCACAATCTACTTGAAATACCTTATTGAAATCAGGTAATGCCAAAATAGGTTGCTAGTCACTTTCTACTTCAACAACTCAAAACTTTTATCTGCTCCAGATGTCCACTTGAAATCCTTTTTGTCACTTCTCATAGTCTCTGTCATAGGGTTACAAACTGAACTGGAATTTCTGATGAAATTTTGATAGAAACTAGCCAATCCATGAAATGATCTAACATCTCCAATGCTCTTCAGTGTAGACCATTCAACAATTGCTCTTACTTTATTAGGGTCCATCTTCAATCCTTCCATAGAAATTACAAATCCCAAATATACTAACTCATCCTTCATGAAACTACACTTCTTGATGTTTATCAGCAATTTCTCTTCTCTCAACCTCTGCAAAACTTGTCTAATATGCCACAAATGTTCCTCTTTTGTCTTACTAAAAATCAGAATATCATCCAAATACACAATAACAAACTTACCCAAGAATTTCTTCAAGACTTCATTCATCAATCTCATGAAAGTACTCAATGCATTTGTCAATCCAAAGGGCGTCAATAACCACTCATACAATCCTTCATTTTGATCTGATGGTATCCACTCTTCAAGTCTATCTTTGCGAAATATCTTGCTCAACTCAAACAATCCATGATATCATCCATCCTAGGTAAAGGGAATCTATATTTAACTGTGATCTTGTTTATTGCTTTGGAATTGGTACACATTCTCCATTCCCCATCCTTCCTTAGTGCTAACACTATAGGTACTACACAAGGACTCAAACTTTCTCTGATCAAACCTTTCCTCAACAACTCTTGTATCTGTCTATTCAGATCTTCATTCTCTGTCGGTGTCATCCGGTGTGCTTCTTTGTTAGGTAAAATTGCTCCTGGTATAAGGTCCATGTGATGACTGATACTCCTTATAGATGGCAATCCATCAGGTACATTATCTAATATGATGTCTTCATACTTTGTCAGTAACTCCTTTATCTCCTCTGGTTGTTCTTATTTCTTCAATGCTTCAAGTTTTTTCAAAGTCAAGGCATAACACATATTCTCATGTCTCAAACCATCCATAAATTTCCTTCCATCTACCAAACAAATTCTAGCATTCCCACATACCACATCTTTAGGTTCATCCTCCAAAGGAATCAAAGTAATTCTCTTTCCATTTGCTATTATAGTGTATGTATTCTTTCTCCCATCATGTATAGCTTTTCTGTCATATTGCCAAGGTCTACCCAATAAGATATGACATACATCCATAGGCATAATATCACACAAGACTTTATCATGAGAAGATTCAATATGAAATTTCACCAAACATTGTTCACTCACCAATACCGTATGATCATCCTAAATCCATGCTATCTGATATGTCTTAGGGTGTTTTAATCTTTCCAACTTCAGCTTAGTCACCATCTCCTCTAAAACTAGGTTATCAAAACTACCACTATCAATTAAAACTTTACAACACTTACCTCCTGATTTGCATCTAGTCTAGAACAAGCTCTTCCTCTGCGGTGGTTCCTCATTTATCTCTGCTTGAAATAGTTCTCTCCTCATTATCAATGATTCTCCTTTCTTCCATTTGCCAATAGAATAGGGGTCATCTAGTTCAACAGGTTCTTCTTCAACATAGGCTACTCTTCCACTATTTTCTATCCTCTTACTTGTACTACCCTGATTACATTCAAATGCTCTATGTCCTTCACTTCCACACTTGAAACAAGTACCTCTGAATGTCTTCTTATCAAATCCTCTTCCTTCTCTTCTATATCCTTCATTCTGGTATGCACTAGGGTTTCCTCTCTGGTAAAAATTTATGTCATCTGTCCGGTAAGCAATACTATCTTTATCCTCCTTCTTAAATGCATTTTCAAACTTGTTCTGCTCCAGATATGATCTATCTCCTCCAGAATAAGTCCTACCTCTCTGAAATTTACCTCCTCTTCCTCTCTATCTTAGATCATGTCTCTTATTCAGCTTCTCTTCAACTTTCAAGGCAAACTGATATGCATCTTCCAAAGATGTCATCCTCACCAAACTTAGTTCTTCTTGAATGTTCAATCTCAGTCCATTGATGTATCTAGCCACTTTCTCCTTGCTTTCTTCACTATGTCCTATCCTTATGATCATCTTATAAAATTCTTCAATGTACTTCACAGATTTCTCCTTTTGTCTCAGGTTTTGCAATCTTTTAAATAGTTCCAACTCATAGTCATTAGGTATAAATTGATTCTTCAATTTTGTCACCATCCTATCCCATTTTGTAATATTTTCTTTTCCTCTTCTATTTCTTTCCAACTGAACTTCTTTCCACCATATAGAAGTATGTCCTTTCAACTTTGTCTTTGCAAATTTCACCTTTTCCAAGTCTTCAATTTCCTCATATTCAAAGTATTCTTCCATGTCATTTATTCAGTCAATTAATTCTTCAGGGTTCAAATTACCAGTATAGTTTGGCACATCAACTCTGGGTCTCTTTCCAATCTTTGAAATAACTCACAACATCTTTACTTGATCTGATTATTCTTCCTCATCACCTCCTAGGGCTTTCCCAGTTTGTTCAATAGATTGAAATTCTTCTTCCTCATCACTTTCAACATTAGGTCTCGATGTCAATCCTCTTCACCTATCTTCTTCAACAACATCTAAATGAATTCGCATTGTTTTCCTTATCTCCATCATCTCATCTATTCTACTAGCCATTGTTCCAACAACAACTCTCCACAGTGGCATTCTTCCTTGGATCAAGTGTAAACTGCCTCAGGTTTGGTGATCGGGCTACAAGGTGACAACTGCATTACAATCAGTGATCAGTTGCAACACAAATAGCCTGCCTCAATTCGGTAATCTATCCACAGTAAGATCTTACGGAATTCCCTTGCCAATTTCACTCAATTCACTCCAAAGATTTGAACCTTCACTCTAATACCACTTGGTGCAGTCACGGTAGGAGGGTTCACAGAATGAACTATCTAGACCATGCAACAAGAGTAAACAAAATGGAAACAACTTAAGGAAATAGAAGAAATGCAGATTCAGTCATTCAGTATATCAAAGAATTCAAATAGATATTGGCTGGCAACATGCGGGCTTATAATTAGGGTTCACAGGCCTGATTACATAAATGCACAAGATAAAGCTTTGAAGCTCCTTCACACAAAAATCCAAACTATTGATCTTCTAAATCATGAGAACTATATTCATTGCTTTCCTAAGGATCTATTACATCAATATATATCATCTCCAGACCAATAGATTCCTTCGCATCGGCCAAGGAAGATCACAAATTCTAAAGAAGAGGTGTAACATGTGTACACATATAGGTCAGACCTAAATGCATAGAACACTTCCAAAAAATGAATGGAATGAGGTATGGATCTCCGAGGAAGGTTGACCACAAACTAGAGATCTTTGAATGATGTGTCACTGGGTTCCAAAGATCAAGAAATGCTTCTACAAGTTTCTCCTTCAACTGATTGTCTGTGATTAACTAGATGCTCTGCTCTGAGAAACAATCATCTTCTAATAGCATTATCTTTCCGGTATTAAAGTGCAGATCTCTAAATTTTGGATATGATGTAGATGAATGAATGTAGATGCTAAGTCCAACTCCACAAAGTCTAAAAATGCTACTAGACCAAAATACAGAATCTGCTTCTGACTAAACTGCCTGAACTAAAATGAAAAGGAACAAACTAAACTGCAAACAAAATGAAATGCAAATGTTTTTGGTTGATGCAAGATTGCTCTTGAACCAGGGATGCTCCTGCATCAATAAATCTGAAAATGAGGATAAGGTGGCAATTGTTCAGAGGGTTTTGAAGGAAGTTGATATGGATGTTAGTAGCATTACCCTTGAGGAAGGAAGAAGGTTAGTAAAGGAAAGTGGTTTATTTCTCTTTCTAGGATGAGATATCTCATCTGCTATTGTTATGGGTACTATTAGAAGGAAAGATGAATTTGATGATGAAGAATTGACATATGAACAAGTAGAAAAATTATATGGAGTAGGTTTTAATGCCAATCATGAGACTTTGGTTATTTGGGCTATGGCTCCATGTGATAATAAAACACAAGTGGTAAGGGATATAAATGAGCTCATAGGCTAGTTAATTGTGAGAAGATTAACTGACACCACTCCCCCTTAGGTTGCATTGTTGGTGGTAGCTATATCACAATTTAGTGAAGCTGCAGCAAAGAAGCTACAAGTAGAACTAGACAAACAAAGGGAGGATTATGTGAAGCTATTACATGAGTACAACAAGCTCAAATCACTTGTTCCTTCCACTGGATTTGAAGTCTAATCAACACCTTTTGTGTCTAGTCAAAAGAGTTCATCAGAATATGAAGGAGATTCTATTGGTGTTACTAAATTACAAGAGAATTTGAGGAGTAATAGTCTAATTGATAAACTCAAAGAAGAGCACAAAAGTGAACATGTAGCTTTGATTAAAAACTTCTTGGATCATCAGATGAGTAAAGTGTTGAATAAACTAGATGATGCATGGGTTTGTCTAAGTAATTTGGAAAAGGCAATTAAAGCCACACTATTAATGAGTCAACCTTAAGGGATATTCTAGGTAATTGGATTCTTTGTGTGCATGTGATGAATCATATTTATAATAGTGCCATCATAGGTTCTAATGTGCTAGATGGAGTGATTAGCACACATGAAGTCATAGGCCTTTTGAATGAAGTCTCTTCTATTCATGACCGACTTGATATAATGTTGAAGGACAGATTTAATAGATTTAAGTCTCTTGAAAAGTATTACCTACTGCTAGTTTGTACTAAAAATGACACTAAAAAGTCTCTGTCAGATTAGAAAGCGCAATTTGACAGCGTAGTTCTTGTCTCCATCAAATCAATCATCACTAGGAGTAAGATTGATCATGTGCAATGTAATGCTCAAATGGACAGGCTACTGAATTTAGAATCTGACTAGAGTAGTTTCATAAAAAAAACTAAAATATCGTTAGACTCCATGTACACAACTTATATGAAAAGAGTTGATAAAATTTTGAAGTACAACTGGCCAGTAAAGGAGGAATATAATGTATGGGTGCAGAAGTATGTGATGCAATCACCATTTGTAATTTTATGTCTAGTCTATGTTTAGGAGCAATAAATTATAGGTGATTTTGGTCTGTGCAGTGTGAGTACTTTTGTATGATGTATTCTCTCCAATTGAATTAAATGACAGAATGCAAACTATTTATGCATCAGAGCATATTATCAAGTTATCTCCATTTGTGTTTTTTGTAACTGATGATTGAGAATTTGAGGATTACTACAATCAAGGATTTATAAATTATTACTTCTCTCATGATGAATCTTACTATCAGTTTTCATTATGTTTGATAACTTATAAATTTCAGAGTCACTTAAATTAGGTTTAGAATAAGGTTTTAAATTTTAATCTAATCAGGGTTATGGTTATGTTTATACATTATAAATCTTGTTAATGTTACACTTAATGTTTTATTTATGTACCAAATTATGATAAAATACCACATGTAAGGAAAGTACCTTTGGCGGGACATTGGAATTCATTCTACAAAAAAAGGTTTAAGGGACACATGGCGCCTTATCACACCATCGTAGCTTTAATTTTTTGGCTTAAAGCAAGGCTACGATGAGGCAAATCCTTATGACAAGACAATAGAGACCACCTATGTCAAAGACTCAGAGGGGATAACTTATTCTAAACCTTATTAGATTAAAATTTAAAACTTTATTCTAAACCTTATTAGCTTTATCATATATTATTTTATTATCTAATAATTGTGATTGAAAATTTGAAGCTATTGTAAGAACCTAATAAGATACCACAATTACTCTAAATTCCTACTCAAATTATATTCACCAATGAAACTAAGAAAAATACAGAAAACATAAGTTATACCTTGCAAACTGATTTATCCTTTGCATTCCATTGTCTCCTATCTTCTCAATGATCTTGTTGATAATGATATTTCTCTTGGAATTGTACTTCTTTGCTTTCCAAGATGACAATGAGATGAATGGAATTTGTGGATTCTAATATGCAATGTAAACAATGCAAACTATGCTAATGATAATGATGATGTGAAGCTAATGATAAAGCCATTGATAATGATAATGAGGTTAATGGTATGCAAAATGGGGGACCAAAGGCACGCTTGATTGTTTGATGGAATTTCTGCAACATGTAAGTACTATAACTCTTGTGATTGATAAAATGAAGGTGAGGAGCTTCCTTTAATAGTCCAAGAAGGGGTCCAATCCAAGTGTCAAAAGATCCATGGTGGAGAATAAGTCTTGTCACATGTACAGTTGAGATCAAATTGGTTGGGATGAGGGAGATAAAAGTGGAAGATGTTCCTACCACGATGACAAAGTGGAGGAATACATGGAACCATAAGCCATGTCATGATGCTCACAAGGACCAATGAGATAAAGGTGGAAGACCATGAGAAGAACATGGAGGAAGGAGTCCTTGGTTGTTGGAATGTGAGAGAGAATATAGGATTTAGAAGACAAGTGTCTTTGACCATGTTTGATGTTTGAGAAGATATAAGGCACATGTTTGAGAGGATAAATGACTTAATTAAATATTAAGAATATATAATTATTGGAGCAACATGATGAGGTGTCCAATGATGTGGAAATGACAAGAATGGGTGATGTGGAATTTAGACATAGGACTTTGTCTTAGAGGAAAATAATTAAATAATTTAGGATTATTTAATTAGATATAACATTAGAGGAATTTAGAATACTTAATTAAATAAATTGATTTTATTTAATTCGACTTGAGCCATTTTTAGGTGTATACATTTTGTCCCTCTTTGAGACAATGTGTTTTATCACATTGTTTCAAAGAATTATAAAAATTTTATGAGTATGATGCATGCCCCAGTTTGCCCCTGGCATAGGTTTGATGATGGTAGGATGCCCCCTCAGGAGATTGGTTGTGATGAATTTTGTGAATGGATGATGAACGATCTCATTATGAAAAAGAATGAATGATATGATCTGTGGATGAAAAATTCAGGTGATGGAGAATGAGAAATGGATGGAAAACATGACATGCATGTGCAAGGTCAAACATCTCTAGTTAGGGTTAACTTGGCTATAAATAAGGATGTGGGGTCTCTTTTTTATTCATTTCCACACCTGTCATTTGAAGAGAGATTATAGGGAGCCCTAGTGTATAGCAAAGTAGAGTAGTCAACAAAGATACAGCAGATTTCAATAGAGAACCACAGGTTCAAGAGGATCCGGTGATTCAAGCAGCCAACAGGCTACAGACTCCCAGTATGTATGCTTTGAATTTCATGCAAAATGCATTTATGATGGTCAAAATTTAGGGTCAAATGTGTCAGTTTTGTATGCATGGTGCCATATAGTGATTACACGGCCGATAGGCATGGGAGTCCGAGGCTATGATAGACCTTATTCCTACATGTTTTAGGAGACCCTTTCCTAGCCCAAGCTTTGAAAGCTTGAGTATTGGAGACACACATTGGATAATGTGGACACAGTTGAGTGGTGGCCTTACCTAGATTGTGAGGCATGGGATGAGGATGCTGTGGAGCTACCGTATTATTTTCAGATGCGATGGTTGATAGGGAGGACCCCCTATATTCTAGAGCAACACATCATTTCTTGTGTGTACCGACAGTTTGGCAGGGTCCATGGGATGCCCCAGGGAACTACTATATTTTCTCAGATGCATAAGGAGCATCCATGGTGGGGTCCTATGGCTTCATATGAGCAAGTGAGAGTTGACTTTTATATATTCCATACTAGGTTTGGGATTTACGGTGAGCCATTGTGGATGCAAGGATGGTGGTGGATTACGTAGCACATTTTACAGTGCATCCCTTTTCTAGATACTCTAGACCTGGGGAACGGACTCCTAGACTAGAGGATGGGGATGAGGAGGACAACGATGCTCCATGGCAGAGGAGGAGGCAATAGTGAGGTGGGAGGGGTGGTAGAGGTGGCCGAGGTGGAGGGGATGATGGTGGCAGAGGTGATGATGTAGATGGTGGTAGAGAATTGAGGGGGCACCACAAGTATAGGCACAACCTTAGGTGTAGGCACAGGCCCAGGATGATGGGATGATGGTAGCATTGCAAGCTCGAGTGGCTCAGTTACAGGGCTAGGTTAGATAGATGCATAGACAAATTACCCAGTTGTAGGGAGATGTGAGGACTACGATACTAGAGCAAGATACCATTATATAGAGATACACTAGGGCAGAGGCCCTACTTTAGCAGGTATAACAGACTATAACACAGGGTCCCACTGGACATACTATTTTAGAGATGGTTTGAGCTGGTCAGGAGATTTTCTATTGGAGATCTCTATATGAGTAGGCAATGCCCCCGGAGCAAAGAGCAGGTACCTTTCATTCGAGTTCATGCAGTGGATCCAGGCGGACACTATCTAAGAGTGGAGGAGTTATGGGGTCGCCAGCTCCTTGAGGACCACTAGGGATAGGTCCCCTAGGTCCTTAGCCTCATCAGCTAGTGCCTTCTAGGGGTAGTACCGCTTAGGCATTTTGGAGACATGCATCATTTTTGTAGCATTTTGTATACACACTATTTTTGATATCTCAAAATACTCTTTTTATGATATCATTGTATACATGGACATTTATTTTTTATGATGATATATATATGGGTTCGATGGACTATATGCATATGCACTTATGGATGGATGTTATCTATATGTTTGATGTTGATGTTATGCTTCTATTTGATGATTCTAACATATTGATTCTGTGATGCATATGATATTGATGATATGATGCTTCTATGGTTTACATGATGACTTATATCTATGTGTAATTTTATGTGTAATGATTCTATATGCTTATAGTTTATGATGACCTAATGCACATGTTGATGACTTCCTAAATGCAATACATGATGTTTAATTTTCTATGTATGATGATCTAATGTGGAAATGCTATGACAATGATATCTATATTTTTTCAATTTTTGATGATAAATGTTATGTATGAGACTTATATGGATATATGACATCACTATATGAAACTGTTGTTAATAATCATGATCTAAATGTTTATGTAACTAATGACCTAAAATGATATGAACTTATGGTTGGACATTCTTATAATATGCAAAATGACAATGATTTGTTTTCAGTTATGCCAAGTATACTCTATCAAAAAGAACACTTAGACAAATCATAAGAATGACTTGGATAAATAGATAACTTAGAAGAATAATTTGGATAAATTAAGAAAACATTTGATAAATGGATAATATGGATGAATGAGAGAAATGACTTGGATTTTATGCCACTTGGTAAATGATGATTATGTAATACTTATAAATGAAATGAAATGCAAACCTAACATGCACAAATTAATGAGATTTAGTCATCTTGTATACAAATTTTTTAAGTACTTTTTTCATCATTGAGCTTTTTAAAATGTTGTAAGGAAATACAAGCATCTAGGTATATTTAAACCATGATGACCTGAGTATCTCTTACATGGATTTTGATTTAGCAAGTTAATACAAGCATCTAGGGAAACTTGAACTGAGATGACCTGAGTATTGCTTGCATGTATTAATAGACAAGGATTATATCATTTTTGTTTAGGGTAAAATTGAATTTGTTAATCTTTTCTGGCTTAGATGTTAAAATCCTCCTTTCACCCTAACATTGAAGGATCTAGGGTCGAGTGGCGAGCACTATCATACCCTAGGTCACTTGCAAATGAGGGGAAGCTTGGATTAGGGAATTAATTATCAATTTTTCCTTCTCCTATGCTCAATTGACCATTAAAACCCTAATTATACAAATATGACAACAAATTATCAAATTATGAAAAAATCTCTTACAGACGGGAGTAAAATACCAAATTACAGAATACTTATTTTTGAGGTTCCAAAGTAGAATAGTCAGGGACATTGGAGCGGGCGTCCAAGTCCAAGGTACCTACTTTTTCAAGGAATCTGGACCTCCTTCGGACACTAATCAACCCTGTAACTTCTATTTTCCAGAATCAGTCTATAGAGGACACTGGAGTGAGCGCCCTAGTCCCAAAAGTGCTCCTTTGTCCATCTTTTCTTCAAATCCTAAATCCCTGATGTCTTTCCAGCCTTCTTGCAACTCCACTTTTCCCAGATGCAACACCTGTAACCTACAATCACAACACTTGGTTTAGGGGTTGTGGTGTTTAGAGGTTTGCCTCAGTCAAACCCTGGAGGACACTTAAGTCTTCAAACACCATTATCAGATAAAGAGGGTGTGCCCTTGTGAGGCAGAGGCCAGAAACCAAAGAAATCAATGATAAAAATATAATGATATGTCACCTTGTAGTGAAACTTTCATGGAGGAAGATGCTCTTCATGCCATGAAGGAATTGATGCTCAAATCTACAAATATCAACACACAAAACACACAAGTATTCTCTTGCAACACAATAGAAAGCCTTGAATCACCTTAAGAATGCCTAGAATTCACAATGATCATCTAGTTTACAAATGAATGCCTACACATGCTTATATATGCACCTACAAGCATTCCAGCCAAGATTTTAAAAATCAAACTTTACCGTGTTGGAAAAAGAACCTTCTAATGGTCATAAACTGACACCCAAAAATTAGGGCTGCCCTAAAATAGGGCAGGACCGTGCCCTAGTCCTCCCCCCTATTTTAGGTAGGGTACAGCTCAAGGGGTCTTCCTAGGTCCTATTTGTCATGGGACTTAGGTCTCATTCCATCGGGATGCTAAAATATGAACTAAAATGTCCTAAATGCACTCTAAAGCACTGGGAGCTAAACCTTATGAGAGAAAAGCCCCCAAGGGGACATTTTTTGACGTTACATTTAGCCCCCACTTTAATGTATGTATGAACACGAGGCCCATACATGCATTAAAGTAAGGTCACAAACACAACAAACACGCCAAGTAGGGAGAAGACACTCCAGTCACATAGAAAATAGTAATAGGCATGCAAAACACAGAGAAGATAGTTACAGTCATACAGAACATGGAGCAAATAGTTAATGCATAGAAGACACATTAATGCATGGAAGATAGAAATGATATCTTTTCTTTTCTTTTTCTCATATATATGAAATGCAAATGCAAATACTGGGAAGTAAACAAACCTCCCAAAATGTAGGAAGTGCTACTTGATGGTGCTGGTCTCTGCATATGGGGCAACACACATGCAATACATGCAAAACCTCCCATAATGCATGAAGCACTACTCAAGGCACTGGTCACTGCATATGGGGCAACAAACACACCATAAAAAACAAGCATGCCAAAACACACACACTTGAAGACACAGAGAAAACATGGCAGACAAGCGATGGTGTGTTCCCTATTTCTAGGCTCATCACCATCTCAGGCACATTACATGCACACATCAACGATTGGGCTACACCACAACAATTGTCGAAAACACACTTAAGGGTTGACTTAGTCACAAAACTACTCCCCGCCATGCAGAGGACTTTTTAAAATGCAACCCCACCCGCGTCACGGAGACACCTTACAGTGAAAAGGAAGCATGACATACAACACCACCCGCATCACGGAGATTCCTTACGGTGAAAAGGAGGTATACACAATAGATAGATTGATTGATTGCAAACAAACTCAGGATGCAGGAAGTACTCATTGTACTAGCCTGCACCTAAGGACAAGCACATTGCTAACATCTACAATAGACAACTTACCTTATATGCCCCCACCTTAAGGTGGTTGATATCATGCATCGATATCAAGCACATTAAGGTAGGAAGAAAAAACACAAGGGAACACTAACTTTCTCAAAGCCCATGCCCCCTAGAGGTGACATGTGCTTTACGATCGCCAAATGTTCCCACAAACATGTCCCTGCAATAAACATGTTAGTGTCTACAAGATCATGATAAACAAGAACATCAATGCATATGATTAACCACACAAAGAGCCAAGGTTATACAATGAATTTAGAGTTCAAGGATAACCATGGGGCTATATCACGAAGCTCTCCAAATCAAGTACCACCAAGGCTAGATTCAAAGGAAAACAAAGGTGCACGGAGCAGCAGTATTGTTAAGGTTTGTAAATACGATAGAAACATCATGAAATTCACTATGCGGAAAGGACAAGTGCTTCCACTAGCCAAGCGTTAGATAAAATATACAACCCCATCATCATATTAGGAACTAAGTCCATTTTTTTATTACTCTCAAAAGGGACACTAGGTCTGCATCAGTATAAATTTTTGTCGTCATCTGCCCGCTAGGTGGAAACACTAGAGGAAGGGAAACAATAAATAAGACAGGAGAAAACAAGTGTCTTAGCGACAGTCACATAGGAGGGTTCCCCCAAGTCACCAACCACAATGCTATGTCCGTAAGACACAACACACAACAATGAAATTAGAGAGAGGCAATTTAGAAGAATGATGATACAAATAGAAGGTCACAATAAAGGTGATCTCTTGGTAACCCGAACCTTACGGGGGAATCTAAGGTCATCCTAGGAGGCCTAAACAACACATAACACATTACGGGGGAAGCACATTACGATAGAAATAAAAGTTTATAGATACTTACCTGTTTAGCACCATTGTTAAGAATATACATATCTAGGATATCTCTCATGTTGTTTTGATATTGTATTAAGTTTAGGATGACAAGAGGTTTTCTTTTCTTTAAAAGGATTATATCCAATACCGCTTGAGTAATGTGTTGAGGCGGTTTCTATAGATACTCGAATTCCTTGTTGATTTACACCACATCCCTTACCTATATAGTCATTATGTTTGTACAAAATTTGAAATCCACGACCATATAGAGAATCCAATTCCTTAGAAGTAGGCAAAGCCTCATAGGTATCATAATTTGTAGTATAAGTTAGAGTATTGTCTTTATTTTCAACCAAGGAGACATTGTTGTTCTTAGATGCTTCAAAAGATTGCTTAGACAAGATCAGTGCTAATTTTGATGTGTTGAGGTTATTAAGTTTATATTCCCCTATATCGCAAGGATTAAAACTTAATGAACCCCAATCATCACCAACAAGTGCATTCGGTGGTTGAGAGTCTTGCACAACATTAGTCATTGATGGAACACCTCGCAAATTGTTTAAGATCATATGGTTGTGAACTAGTTTTTGCTTTTCTATATGCAAACAGTTATCTAGTTTAGGATCAGTATGAATAGTATGAAGTTTACCTTTGAATATAAATTTGATTGAACGATGCAAGGTGGAAGGCATTTCCCCCAATGCATGAATCCAAGGTCTACCAAGAATCATGTTGTAAGATAAAGAACTAGGCATGACATGAATCAGGGTAGGCACACTCACAGGTCCCACTTGTATAGGTAAAGTTATAGTACCTATGGATTGTCATCCAACATTGTCAAAACCATGGATACTTAATGGTTCCAGCTTGATGGCAGATGTATCAACTTTAATCTTATGTAATAAGTCAATGCCACAAACATTAAGAGCCAATCCATTATCAATCATAACTTGTTTTACCAACGTTCTATTTATTGTAAAAAAGATTATAAGAGGATCATATTGGTTTTGAACTTCAATTGACATTAATTCTTGTGGTTGAAAGAGAATATATATTTTTGTCGCATGCATACTATCTAATACAGCTGCTACATCATTCGGCTTAACAGAAGGTCACACAATCACATTTTGTAAAGCTTCTTGGAGCATTCCATTGTATGTAGGTGATGTTTGTATCAAATCCCAAAGAGAGATCTTAGCTAGAGTAGTGCGAAGCTGTTTGACAAGATCATACTCTTGACCATTTTTATGAGTAAGACAAGGTGCTAGAGGGAGCATGCGTTGAGAACATGGAAGAGATATAGGCACATGCGGTGCTTGCTTACTTTGCTTGTTATTACGAGTGTTGTGTACATTAGCAATCACATTATGGTGTGGTTGTTGTAATGCATTTTGAACACCTTGAACCGTAATCACCAATTTTAAGCAAGAGGGTGCACTAAGTGCCCCTTGAACAATCATTTTAGGAATATTGCTATGAATTCCATTAATGATTATTGAATTAACATTATTTTCCTCTTGATTGCATCCAATATCCATCCCCAAAGGATTAAATGTGAGAGACCTGTTATCATCCACTAATGCTACATCTTGGCTAGGAAGAGCAGTGGGATGAGAGGGAGGTACATCATCACTATCATCATCATACTCTGTGGTAGAAAAGGGCTTTTCACTCTCATCTTTCTCGTGAGTATTCCTAGAGATGAATTTGGTTAAATCTTCTAATATCAAAGGATATGCTCTTATGATTAAAGTGAAGCTACTAAAATCATGTGTATAACAAAGTAATTGCAACTCATATATAGAACATATAGAAGTGTCAATACCATTGATATAAGCTATGTGTTCTAAAACATGAGGATTCTCATTAGTGAAATTAGTGAAATTTTCAAAATCTAGGATATACTCATGTAAAGATTTCAGAGATGAATAACACAAAGATTCCATAATGAAATGCAAAATCATATTTTAACAATTTTCCAAGAGTATGCAAAAGACAAGTGCAAACTATATGCAAAATGACCTAAAATGCTTGATTTTTTTGTACTTTTTCAATGCAAATATATGAAAAAAAAGGTGTTGTAAGGATTTTTATCAAGGGTAGAAAATAATATGTTTGATATTAGTCCAATAAAGCAATAATATCCTTTACAAAATACTTTTGATGCAAATCTAAGATGATACCAAATCAAATTATAATGAAAATATGTCAAAATAAGCACTTTTTCACCAAAATTCAAATGCAAAAGAGCATAACAAAGGGTGTTGTGAGGAAAATGATGATGGAAAGAAAATAATATCACTAATAACAGCCACTTGGTGCCAATATATCCAACACAACATGCTTTTAGCGCCACTTAAGGTCAAACCCTAGTGAAAATATAGCAAAATATGTAATTTTTCACGGTTTTTCAATTCCAAGACCTAGAAAAAGGGGTGTTGTAAGGAATTTTAGAAGGTATAGTGAATAATATCATTAATATCAATCACCTCAATCCATAAAATTGATCAAAATACGCTTGGAGTGCAAACTAGGTCAAACCCTAGGGCCAAAATAGCCAAAATGTGTAGTTTTTTGTAGAATTTTCATTACAAGAGCCCGTTAAAAGGGTGTTGTGAAGATTTTTATGAGGGGAAGAAAATTATTACTCTAATAACATAAATTTAATGTAAAAATATCTTTTACAACACTCCTATGGTGCAAATTTATGAAGTCAATAAGGCCAAAAGTAGTGAAAATTATCATTTTTGAAGCCCTAGGTTTGAGATTGTGGAACAAAATGCTATGCGAATGATTTAATGTCTGATTTCTGATGGAAATTACATACTTTTAGATCTGAAAATGATTTTCAATCTTAATCATGCAAAATTCCCATGTAAATTTAATGAAAATGCACCAAAATTGCTAGTTTTTGTTGAAATTTTTGATGCAAAAATGTAAATAATTTAATTTTAATTGCAAATTCACACTAAAATGTAAGACTAAAGCCAAATAAAAATTTGAATGAGCCTCTAAAATTAGTAGAAAAATCTGATAAAATATTTTTCCTACAAATCCTAGATTTTGGAATTACTAGGTTATCTAAAAAAATTGTCAAAATTTCCACAAAACCTTAGCAATTAAATGATGAAAATGCAAAGAAAGATTTTGATTTTTTGTACTTTTCTGTAGTTTATATCAGATATGATGCAAAAATAATTAATTAGGAAAATTTAGGAAGAACTGACACAATTTAGTAAGCCCAACAATGCAATTTTTTTGTATTTTTCCAATTTTTCAATTTTTTTGAAAATTTCTCAATGCAATAAATTAAATGACCAAATGAATGAATGAAATCACACCAAATCTGTAGAAAAACACTTAGCAAGTTTAAATTTAAGTTCAAAGACATGGGTTCACCAAAATGTTTAGGGTAAAATTAGATTTGTTGATCTTTTGTGGCTTAGATGTTAAAATCCTCCTTTCACCCTAACATTGAAGGATCTAGGGTCAAGTGGAGAGCACTATCATACCCTAGGTCACTTGCAAATGAGGGGAAGCTTGGATTAGGGAATTAATTATCAATTTTTCCTTCTTCTATGCTCAATTGACCATTAAAACCCTAATTATGCAAATATGACAACAAATTATCGAATTACGAAAAAAGCTCTTACAAACGGGAGTAAAGTACCAAATTACAAAATACTTGTTTTCAAGGTTCCGAAGCAAAATAGTCAGGGACACTAGAGTGGACACCTAAGTCTAAGGTACCTACTTTTTTGGGGAATCTGGACCTCCTTCGGACATTGATCATCCCTGTAACTTCTATTTTCTAGAATCAGTCTACGGAGGACACTAGAGCGAGCGCCCTAGTCCCAAAAGTGCTCCTTTGTCTATCTTTTCTTCAAATCCTGAATCCCTGATGTCTTTCTAGCCTTCTTGCAACTCTACTTTTCCCAGATGTGACACCTGTAACTTGCAATCACAAGACTTGGTTTGGGGGTTGTGGTGTTTAGAGGTTTGCCTCAGTCAAACCCCAGAGGACACTTAAGTCTCTGAACACCATTGTCAAATAAAGAGGGTGTACCCTTATGAGGTAGAGGCCAAAAACCAAAGGAATCAATGATAAAAACACAATGATATGTCACCTTGTAGTGAAGCTTTCATGGAGGAAGATGCTCTTCATGCCATGAAGTAATTGATGCTCAAATCTGCAAATATCAACACACAAAACACACAAGTTTGCTCTTGCAACACAATAGAAAGCCTTGAATCACCTTGAGAATGCCTAGAGTTCACAATGATCATCTAGTTTACAAATGAATGCCTACACATGCTTATATATGCACCTACAAACATTCCCGCCAATATTTTAAAAATCAAACTTTACCATGTCGGCAAAAGAACCTTCTAATAGTCATAAACTGACACCTGAAAATTGGGGTGAGGGCATGGGTGCCCAAGTCCTCCCCCCTATTTTAGGTAGGGTATAGCTCAAGGGGTCTTCCTAGGTCCTATTTGTCATGGGACTTAGGTCTCATTCCATCAGGATGGTAAAATATGAACTAAAATGTCCTAAATGCACTCTAAAGACTCGGGAGCTAAACCTTATGAGGGAAAAGCCCCCAAGGGGACATTTTCTGACATTACAATTTTCATGTTTAGACCCATGATGTCCTCAATGATCTTTTATCAATCACATTGTTAGACAAGTCATCACATTACTAAAGATAAACCCACAAATAACAAACAAATGAAATAATCATGCCCCATCACAGCTTCTCTAGTCTTAGACATCCTCGAGTAGCATAGGAAACATGATAATGAAAATCAAGACATAAGACTTAAACTTATAACAACCATCAAATCTTCTTGCCATAGATATGTTTTCTTGCCATGATAACAACTATAACCATCCTTATAGTTTAGGCACATCATTGTCTGATATAGGTTAATGTCTTGTGTCAAGTTTTTGTTGAAAAGGTTTGTTTGTAGTGTTGTACATTGTCTAGAGATAGTATCATGATCCTGATTGTTATCCTCTGAGATTGTGACATTGAAGAATCCAAGTCTATAACTAGGTCAAGGATTTTTCCCCCAGTCAAGCAAAGGATCTACTTATTATTTATGAAGCATATGGATGAAACATATGGATTGAATGGATGGGACACTTGATGTGATAGGCCCTAAGGGATGAACCTAGTGCCTCGGGGGCTCATCGATGATGGCCTTGCCTACATGACAATGCAGAGGTAACGTAGTTCAATTATGTGGACCATGTGGACCTAAGACCTAGGGGGTGGGAAGCCTCGGCAGCTCATGAATGATGGCCTTGACTATGTGATAGCTTAGAGGTGACATAGTTCAACTATGGAGACTGACACTGGTGATAGATGAATGGAGGGAATGCAATCATTATGATAAGACAAGAGGTATGAATGGATGGGAAGCCTTGGGGGCTCATTAATTATTGCCTTGCCTACGTTATAGCTCAGAGATGACATAGTTCGACAATGATACTAACAATGGAGTTGCGATGGATGACACAATGAGTGAAGGTTTAGATGGATGAGCTTATTTGATAAGACAGAAAAAGGCGATCAAGCAATAAGCCATGATAAGTATCATTATGCATTTTGATGGATGTAGAAACAAAAATGGATGAAGACTGAAATCCTACAAGATGGAGGAAACAAGTTTATCACAAATGGCACATGTTTCTAGGTTTTCACCACTTGCTTTTATTGTACCATTTTTAAAAAAAAATTTATATGTTTTCAATTCCCTTGCATTGGGGTTTTAGGTATAAAACTTTTGAGGATGCATACTGTTGATGGGATCATCAAACAACTCACCTTCTAATGTTGCTAACTAGTACGTGCCTGATCCATAAGTGGCAATAATTACATAAGGACCAAGCCAGTTGGGTTCAAACATACCTTTCTTGTCCCTATCCTACTAATTTCTAAGATTTTCCTTGAAAACTAGGTCACCAACTTGAAAGTCCCTGGGTTTGACCCTGTGGTTGTAGCTTCTTGACATCCTTTGTTGATAGGCTTTGAGATGATTAAAGGCATTTTGTCTTCTTTCCTCCAACATCTCTAGCTCCATAAGTTTGGAAACCTGATACTCTTCATCAATTATCAAGCCCTTCAATGATACTCGTAAGGATGGTAACTTGACCTCAATGGGCAAGATTGCTTCTAAGCCATAAACTAGGGCATAGATTGTTGTACTTGTGGGTGTGTGGATACTGGTATGGTAGGCCCATAGAGAAGGATTTAGTTGTACATACCAATCACGACCGACATCATTGATAGTCTTCTTCAAGATTTTCAAGATTGTTTTATTAGATGCCTCTGCCTGACCATTTCCTTGGGGATAGTACGAGGTGGAGA
The DNA here is from genome assembly GCA_027924645.1 of Cunninghamia lanceolata. Taxonomy (NCBI): domain Eukaryota; kingdom Viridiplantae; phylum Streptophyta; class Pinopsida; order Cupressales; family Cupressaceae; genus Cunninghamia; species Cunninghamia lanceolata. Next base: position 2,048,426 of record BSBN01001053.1, on the reverse strand, counting down.
AATGATGTTGTATATGGAACTTGTCATAGAGTTCTTTGACATCCTAATTTTTAAAGGGTCTGACATTATCAGTGATATTGGATAAAGGAATGCCATAGAGGTAAATGATTTAATTCAGGATGAACGAGGCAATTTGCTTGCCTGTGACATTGGTTAAGGGTATGGCTTCGATCCACTTAGTAAAGTACCACTAAAACAAAAGAGGCAATTAGCACCTAAAATAGTGCCAGAATTTAGTGCATTTGAGTTCATGAATTGGACACTTCTATCAGTGCAAAACTCAGAGCCAAACTGCATTTTACTTTGGCGCAAAATTTAGCACTAGATTTAGTGTCGGGTTTAGCACCGAAATTAGCGCTAGTTTAGCGCCAAGTTTAGCACTAGATTTAGCACCAGATTTTGTTGCTTCCGGTTTGGCTTCTATTTTTGCTTCTAGTTTTGCTTCTTGTGTTGCTTCCAAGTTTGCTTCCAAGTTTGCTTCCAATTTTTCTTCCAGGTTTGCTTTCAGTTTTGTTTCCAATTTTGCTTCCAATTTTGCTTCCAGTTTTGCTTCTGGTTTTACTTCTAGTTTTGCTTCCAATTTTGCTTCTGCTATAATGTCACATGTTACATCCAATTTTGCTTCCAGGTTTTCTTATGGTTTTTCTTCCACTTTTTCTTCCACTTTTTCTTCCACATTTGCTTCCAATTTTGCTTATGGTTTTGCTTCCAATTTTGCTTCCAGTTTTGCTTCCAATTTTTCTTCTGGTTTTGCTTCCAATTTTACTTCCAATTTTGCTTTTAGTTTTGCTTCCAAGTTTGCTTTCGATTTTGCTTCCAATTTTGTTTCCAGTTTTGCTTCCAATTTTGCTTCTGGTTTTGCTTCCAATTTTGCTTCTGATATAATGTCGCTTGTTGCTTCCAATTTTGCTTCCATTTTTACGTCTTTTGTTGCTTCTAATATGGCTTCTATTATTGCATCTTTTGTCACTTCTAAAATTGCTTCCATTATTACTTCTTTGTTTGCTACCTGAATTGTTTCTATTTTTGCTTCCTAGCTAATGCCAAGTTTTTCTTCTAAGATTGCTTCTGGTTTGCTTCTAGTTTGGCTTCCATTGTTGCTTCTAAAAATGCTTCTTATTTTTCTTACATTTATTAATTTAATATGTTTTATTTTAATTTAATTAGTTAAATATATCATGCCTCTTAAATAACTCATATGATTATAGAGTAAGTAATTTAATTATTTAACTCATATGATTAAATAACAAGATAATTATTATAACATGATCATTATCTATAATTAAAACAAGTGAGTCAAATATCTATAATTTAATTGAATTTGACAACATCCATCCTGATAAGTAAATTAAAATCATCATACGTAATAAATATCCATCCAAAAATCATCGACCACTTTTAATATATATAAATTGACAAGTCAATAATGATAAGATCATCATCATATATAACTAAAACAAGTGAAATTCAAATATGCCAGTAGATCAATAACATGTCAAAATTATAAATGTCCAACAGTCGACATAAGTCAAAATGATACATATGTTACAAATGATATAAGTAAAAAAGATAAATTATGTAACTCAAAATGATACAAGTCAAGATGATACATGTCCAAATGATATAAGTCAAAATGATACATAAATTTATGTTACAACTCATTAATATGGTATTGCAGGCTGTGAAAATGATACATATGATAGTGACCATGAAAAGAGGCATCATAACGATATATCAACAATGATCCATGATGTAGTCTATATGATCATGAATGTCACTGGCTACTACTAGCAACTGCATCATCATCATCATCACCATCGTGTTCATCATCATCATGATCATCTTCGGTGTCATCATCATTGTCATCAGCCTCGGTGTCTTCTGTATCTGCATCATCATCATCATCCTCTGCCATGTGATCTATACTAGAACCAACATAATCTAGATCTATATCATGATGATCATCTTGATCTTCTGGAAGACCTGTGTTCTACAAAAAAAACATTTAAAATGAAAAGTTATTATTTATTTCATGCAATAATTTATTTTTCTGTTATATATCTAATATTACAACATATGAAACGAAACCATAATCATACTACATCATATTAAAGTGCACATACCATAATAAAATTTCAAAAAATTTACAGCTAATATGTCATTCCAATGATGTAAAACATGCAACAATTCTAATAAAGGTTAGTAAAGATTATAAAAATGTTTGTTATACAATTTAACTATCAACTGTAAATTCTATTACATAACCTTAAGTGCCACAAATTGCGTGGTCCATGTATGTTCTTTTTCACTATTAATCTAATAACCTGCATTAGACAGAAACATTAAAGAGTTTTTAAGTAGCAGTTGATTAAATTCTCTTACATGTCATTAAGGAATGCACAGTTTTTTTTCAATAATTATTTATCTTAAGGTTCATGAGTAACCTTAAGATAAAAGTCTATTTTGTTCGAAAAAAAAATGAAGTTAGCAATATGTTATCCGCCCGATTTTAGAAAGAAAAAATGTTAGCCCTATTCCTGCTCACAGGTCTTCAATGTGAGCGGGAATAGGGCAAATTTGGGGATTTAGAAAAAAAGATAAAGTTTAGGGTGTCTTGAAGATAGCCAGCATAGGCAAGGAGGTCAACCATGTACACATAATGATCAACTATAGGTGTAATGCAATAAGGGTTACAAATGTGATTGAAGTATGTGCAGCTCTCATCCACTAAACATGCATGGATGCATGCACCTAGAAAACAAGCAAAGCTTACAATGTTAGGATATGTTCCAGAGTACTTAATTAATTCAATGATTTTGAGAGAGTCCTTGCAAAATCCATTTTGTGCATATCCTGCAATCATTGCATTCCATGAGATGACATCTCTTTGAGGAATTTTGTCAAACAGTTCACATTTTTTGTCTGTGATTCCATATTTTGTGCATATCCTGCAATCATTGCAGTCCATGAGACCACATTTCTTTGAGGCACTCTATCAAAGAATTCACATGCCTTGTCTATGGTTCCACATTTTGTATACATGTCTAACAGGGTAGTTGTAACTACAACATCTAACAAAATTCCTCTATCCTTTATGTATTGGTGGATGTCCATACCCTATTCCAAAGCTCCCATTTTGACATAGGTAGGGAGGATGCTAGCAAAGGTTGTGGAATTTGGATTTACACCAGCCAATTGTATTTGCTTTAAAATTTCTAAAGCCTTTTCAACAAATCCATTTTGTGCATATCCTCCATTCATTGTAGTCCATGAGACCACATTTCTTTGAGGCATTCTGTCAAACAGTTCATGTGCCTTGTCTATGCTTCCACAATTTGTATACATGTCTAACAAGGCAATTGCAACTACAACATCTGATAAAGGAGGAATTAAGAATTCAGAAACTTGACCATGCCACCTTGTGTGGATTTGATGAAGGGCTTGTAGCCATCAAATCCAATGAACTCTTAAATCATGTCTTCCTTAATCTGGACCAGCAATGTAGAGACAGTCCTCTAAAATAGAAGAATATAAAGTGGTCTTATTTTGTGTCTGCATTTGTATCATCATTATTGTCTCCTTTGGGACATTATTTTTTACCATTAAGGGATGGATGATTGAGACTAGTCAACACAGACCTTATGGTTACCATCAATTCCATCTCTTTGGTATTGAAAACTATAGTTGCATTAATTCTATGATGGCAATGAGAGGATACAATTACTGCCCTAGATTTTTTGTAATGACAACAATCCTATTTAACACTGAATTATGAATCATTCCCATAGTGGGATCTTCTCAGAGGAGTTTCAAACAACTCATACTCATAGAGTCATGGTTTTAGGTCACATATGTTATGGTAACAACAAGATATTCCAACTATGGTTACAATAGCTAAGATGGACAACACTATCTTGCTCTTCACACTAGGTACTATATAGGCCAAGATTGGGTTGAAGAACTCACTTGATGGTTACCTATATAGTGATACCACACCCTAATACCCCCATGCATTGTAAATAGATTGATATTTATACAATACTCAACCAAGATGAAATTGTATCACTGTACCACACTTAACAATGACAGTCCCTTCTTCACAACAATTTGTAATCTTTAAACTATTGGGATCCTTGCCACAAATAAATATTAGGTCAATGACACAAGGATTTTAAACAAAAACCACAATCCCAACTCTATATCCATCCCCTTGGCAGTCTCAAGGGCCACCTTGAGACAAAAAATACTAATGTACTATTATGACAATTATGATTGTCCTCCATTGTTTCATTGTGCATTTGAAACTTGAGATGAGGATTGGGGATGTCTCCATTGGTATTTTGTCATAGACAATTTGGGAATAGTAGACCCCCATCTTATCAATAAGGAAGATTATATAAATCTTGAATAAAACAAGAAAAACCTCATGACTATCTTGCATGTTAGGAAATTGACTGTGACAGTGGTAAGGTTAGTCAATAATTCCCACACCTTTATATTCAATCTTCGGATCATTAGGGGGTAAAAGCATGGAAAATACTCATGGCAAGATCTTTAAAATAGGCATATTCAACTTCAGGCATTTCTGCAGACCCTAGGAAGGTGGATGTAAACTTAGTGACTATAATTACCACCATAAAGACTATCCCCTTTGTGACTATGACAAGGTAACATTGTCATGCTCTTTATGACAATCCCTTCTCCAATGGGTGATGGCCTAATAACATTTATCTCCTTTGTGATTTCAATGCCTCTCTAATGCACTATCATAGGAGTCTTGACAGTCCTTATGTATCAGTGAAGAAGGCTTCCAAAAAATCCAAAAGGAGGGCTTAAGATTACATACAAAGTCCTAGCCTTCATACCCTAGTCACATATCACCCCTCTAAGAAGACCTCAAGACTTTATGGGTTCCAAACATAACACAAACCTAGTCCTATATGACTGTCACTACCCTAGGTCCCTCAAAATTCTTATATCAACCTTCCCTTGGATGGTAAGGGTCTTGAAACTCCATTGTCCCTACTAGTCCAAACTTGGAATGGTCAATATAATGATTCTACTACAATGCATAGTTAGGGCTACACTAAGGAAGTCCTACCCACACCTAAACTATGATGTATTCATGATCTTGTCAAGCATGATCTTATGATAGTGTTTGGACTGAACCTATATAGTTTTAGGGCATTCACACATCTCAATTACAGTGTGTTGTGTGAGGAATTATTGCTAAATGGTTGCTACCATGCACATAAACTATACACATATTTGAAGACTGTAATATGACATTATTGTGATGGAATCCTAGGTTAGAATGAAAGCTAGGCCTCAGACCATTTTAAATTGATTCCTTGCAAAAAAATCTGATATGAGAGCCATTGTGTCCTCGAATACCATTCCACCAGCTTGTGGACCTAGTGCAAGGTGTGCAACAAGCCTAGAAGCAACAACATCCTTCTTTTTGTCATACTGAGAACCACAAAATAATGGATTTAAATCATGGAACATATATAATTGACACCTTTAATGCATCTTCCATGCAAGTGAGTTTAAAACTGAAGATTTGGGTGTAGGAAAGGGCTTCTGAATAAATGTTCATTAGAAAAGAAAGAAAACAAATAGTTTTGAAATGGAAAAAATAAAAATCACAAAATCTAAAGGTTTCCATATTCCACTAAGCCCTTCTTTTTCCACACATCTACTTGGAGTGCAACTTTGATCTTCCTTCAAATCACCTTGACTTGATAAGGAATCCAAAATGGGATCAGTCATAAGAAGGAGGTAGGCAAACAAGGGTTCATTGTTCATTATTAGCCCGTCAAACTTAATCATATGAGATAGCATGGCACACACAAAATGTTGTGGATAATGACCACAAGATTAGGTTAATTGTAACCACTTTTTGCAAGAAAGCACAAGACTAGTATACTCATTATGATCCTAATGGCACCAATAATGATCTTGGTAAACTGCTAAGAGATATCCTTCCCAATTTCAATTGCCCTAAGATGGTGCATCATAAAATTGTGGCATTAAAGTAAATAAGTCAACAATCGGGAGTGATTGTGTGTAGGTATGATCAACGTTCTAAGGAATTGGTGTTAAAGATTGACCCAACTATAAAATGTTGAAATTGAGAAGGAATGATTTATTGGTAGGCTATTTGCACATATCCAACATAAAATAGTTTAGCTCACTCTCCCTAATTAAAAAGATGCCTTAAAAGTTGTGTTGAGATTATAAGAATTAAGGGAGCCCCCAACATATGATTCTACTACATGCCTAAAAGAACAAATGGAAAAATGGTCATGCAAATAGCACAACTTGCAAGTGAAACTCTTAATCAATGTAGTTTATGATGAACAAAGTGCCACACTAAGGGGCATACAACTACAAACTATCTAGTGGTGGGAGCTCAAGATATTAATGCCACATACTTCCCTCTTGCTCAACACATACCTAATTGCACCATATGTCATGAGACTCATGAAATTGTCCACTACTACAAAAGTGAAAGGATGTTCCTATCAATTACTAGTGCAAGGTTTGTCACACATCTACCCATGACACTACCACCTACAAAGTAGTACAAGTCCTCCACAAGGCAAGACAAAAACAAAATTAAACACAACCACGCAACCCCAATCACAACCACAATAGATGGTGTTTTTCTATTAGGAGCCATAATATATGGAGCATGGAGGAAATCAAGGAGGCCATCGTAGAGTATGCAATAGAGGAATCTATTGCTACTAGTGTGGAGAACCTGGGCATACCTCGTGTAGTTGTACAAAGTTTCCAATGTATACTTGTTATGATGTTGATCACAAGATAGAGGATTGCCCTACATTGTTGCAACTGTTGGAATATTCAATGATGTGCCTTTGATAAGGGACTCATCATTTTCATAAGTTCTATCACCACCTAATGATTCAATAAAGGATCTGTTGTCTATACATTAATTCAATATAAACAAATGTGTGGATGATTCAGTGGTCTATTCACATAACTCACATTTGTATATAAGTGATTGCCCTTACAGTTGTCAAGCTTTGTGGATTAAAATTATTGTGAAAAATGTCCAAGATTGTTCTGTAAAGGTAAAAAGGTGCATTCATAATGAGAGTGACTAAAGTTCAAATCTCCACACTGCAATAAGGTAACTAGGAGGACATGTGCACATGTTTAGGACTGCAAATAATGGGACAATTGAGTGGGATCTAGGGCCAACAGAGAAGCACTTTAGAACTCATCCTACACATCAATAAAAAACTCAACACAATAAATGTAAATTGACATATTAGCACAACAATATCCAACTAAGTTATTGAAAGTCAACTATTGATACCTCGTTCTCCATTCAGATTACAAAATCAGTCCACTTTTTACTTTGTAACATTTCCTTTTTAAATTGGCTTGGATGCCAGCCATATTTCACCTCTTGTCAAAACATGGCACATGGACTAGTTAAACTAATTAATATGTAATCATTTACTTTTTCCTAGGAAATAAAAAAAATATCATTTAACATATTAAATATACTTACAAATGTACAAATCAAGGCCTGTAAACCTTTCTGGACACTAGGATGCGTGGCACAAAGTTTGTCAAGCCTAGCCTTGGAGGCCTTGTCCTGAAACATATATTAATTCAATTTAACTATGCACGAATAAAATTTAAAAATCATTTAATAAATTTGATATAATCTTATGAGCAAATTCAAATACCTACGTATTCTCCTCACTGAACTTCCTCCATGCATTGAACTTCTTATATGCTTTTACAAGCTCTTTCCATACTTTCACACTTACATTAATTGGCCTTTTTTTGAGCCTTACCTCGAGAGAAATTTTTTTATCTTCTTTTTTTGGTTGCACCAAAATCTCTTACAGTTTTGAGACATTCGTAGCTTTATCTTTTTTACAGACCAACCTATGCAAAATTTAGTCTCCATGTCATGGATAACTACTTTTTGTAGGTGCATGGGTATCTTTGAGAATGATAAATGTAGGTGGTCTTTGAACCGTTGAAGGCATGATTCCTTCAACCTATTCACAAACATTTTTCCAGCATCTGTCATTCCAACTTCCCTTGAAACCACATTGTATTCTATCTTGGTATTGTAGGTACCAATGCAAGATGCAAAACATGGCATGGTGGTCGAAGAAGTATGTGTCCCAGGAGTGGTTGGGACATTGGAAGCCTCTGCTCTATGCTCCACATTCTTAGAGGTTACTGTTATTGATTTCTTCTTGGATCTTTTGCCCGATCCAAGACTAGTTGGGGAATCAATTAATTCCCTTTAACATTGTTTATTTGGTTGAAATGTTTTAGGGGCTTTACTAGATCATTTTTTCTATGTATCTAGCAAGAATTATCAAGTCCACACCATCCAATTTGTTCACTGCCTCTACCCCCAATATGGAAGCCAATGCCTCTTTATCCTTGTCAGTCTCATGTCCCTACATATATATAATTTCTTCTTTTAAATTTAGAAATAAAAAACTAAAAACTAAAAATCAAAGAAACAATGGAAACATTTACAAATCTATAAATTGACATTGAATTACCTTATTGTGGCTAGAGTCTACTCCCTTTTCTCTCTTCCCTCTATTACTTGACATTTTGAGGCGAACTAGGGCAAATTATTTTCATCCAGTTTGTGGAGGCAAATGAAGTACACACTGCTAGGTATGAAATTTTTCATCCAGTTTTTATGTATTCCTCAAGGTTTTTGACCTTTACTTTGTAGAGAAAATCATGAAGTTGTTTTCCTCTATAAGTTTTCTGCAAGAAAGTAAGCTTATACATCAATTGAAATAAAACCAGAGAGAAATTTTATCAACTAGTGGAAAAATGTGATTTCATCCATATCAAGATAGACAACAATTTCCTTTAAGTAAAGGCTGGGATATTTGATTCACACAGTTTAATCCTGAAGAACACATTTATAATATTATGGAATGTGGAAATTTGTCATCTATTATGAAAATCCTTCCTTAGAATTATCTTTAATAGATGCCCTATGAATATTACAAGACCCGCATTTGTCCAAATGAATTTGACAGGAAAAAAAGAGTAGATGAAAGAGAGGTGATGCCCTTACCTGGCACAAATATAAGAAGAGAAGCATGAATTGAAAGGCTAAGACATCTGGAAGTAAAGGCTATTGTGGCTTGAACCCAAGACTTTTGAGATGTAAGAAAGTGAGTATGTGCTTTAGGAATGGAAAGGAAATTGGGGTTGGAATACAGGGCCCGCCATTGCTAAGGATCTGCCCACAATAAGGGTGAACACAAGAAACCCAAACACTTGATCTCTGCATGCCAAATGCTCGATCTCCAAATAAAAAATGAACATGAAAAATCAATAAAGTTTTGTTTTGTGTTTTTTTGTTTTGGGGTATGTGCAGGTGGGAATTTTTAAATTTTTTTATTCATTAGTCGGCGTTATAGTCGGCACAGTTATCACCGACTTTAGCATCAACTTTTAGGCCTAAATGTAATCTTTTTGGGGCACCAAAGGCAGCACAAAGTGTACCTAATTTGGCACCTATCAGTGCAAAATGATGTATTTTTCTTGGAAGTTGATATCACTATCTAATGGAATGCCAAATTTGGTTGCTTGTAGCAACCTCACCAAATTTGGATTGTCCTTATAATAAGTAACTATATCTTATTTCCATGATAACAATTTTACTTCATGCTTCTCTTATGATTAGCTCAATAATGACTCACTCTGTCACGACCTTACACAGATGGTTGGTGACAATCCTTATGCAAGTGATATGGCTTTGGAAAAACCAAACAACTCTTCTCCTTACTATCATGACATGATATTAGGACTATATTGGTAGCTTATGGCAATGCTTATTGTGATTTTCATTTCTATGTTCTCATTAACCTATTTTAGGTTGAAGCATGGTAACTAACCCACTAGCTATTATGATAGTCATAAAATGACTAGATAATCCTCTTCACTTTGACTATGACAGTCCTATGCATGGTGTTTTCTTCATGACAGTCCCCAATAATGTGAATTATTGATAGTAGCTAGTTCAAATGGAGTTTTGGATGGTGTAGTAAGTTGTCCCTATGGCTCATGATAGTGCATGCCTTGGTTATGTCCTTGTGACATTACTCTCTAGATATCTCCTCTTTATAGTGACAAGGTTTCAAGAACATGACAACTTGTGTAAGGTATCAACTTCTCTTTAACCTCTGGATTGTCATTTTTGAAGAATTGATCTCATTGAAATGCAAAGACAACATGTTGATTGATGACTAACTATATTGTTACTATGATAGTGACTTAACCTAGTCACAAGATTAATGAGACAATTTTATAGTAAAAACTCTATGGATGCATACCTAGATATCATAGGTGTACTATGACAATAATTTAATGTTGCTAGTGTTTCTTTTAAACCTACTATGGTTGTTACCTATGCCTCATGGTATGACAACCTCTACAATGTTAATTATGATATTCATATGATGGTGAATATTGGATCTATGGTTTGGATGACCTAATAACATTCATGATAGTCCTTTGGGGTTGTGATAGACCTTTTGGGTTGTAACAATACTTAGGATGATTGTCCATCAGCTATAACAAGGCATAATGATGGTCCTTGATATCATCCCCCTATAATGATAGTAATCCACCATATACCAACAATTATATAAGTTATAACAATCCTAATGGTTGAAAGATGATCTTTGATACCCCTATTAATAGTCAAGGCAAAATTTTAAGATGGTTTCTATAATAGCATTTTTTAATAATAAATGATTACCTAACTTATAATGTTAGCAATGCCTTTACTTATTTTTGTCAGTCATAGTCCTATATCATATGGTGGCTGCCCTTTATTCCCATATCAGTCCATTGACTTGCTAATAAAGATTCTAAATCATTGTTACTACAACATTAGGTGGTATTTGGACAATAGCAATGATATGACAACCTTTGAATCCTCAAGATCCCACTACAATAGTAGATCAACAATATGATGGTCCCCTGACTTATCATTTTGACACCAATTATTTTAGTTGGAGCCATGACCTTCCATCTAACATTTCAGAGTTGGATTTGGGATTAAGGACAACCTTAAGATATGTGATAGGAGATTGACAACATTTTATCTAAGTTATGACAATCTTTGTTTATATTATGTGACTTCATTATAATATTGAGGCCCAGTTTAAGAGGCCATGAACTATCTCCTTTACTATCTGACAACCTTCCACTTCCTCACATACCTATGATAGTCCTATTTATACATCTAGTTATTCCTTAGATCTTGTCAATCCTTAAGGCATGGCGACAACATTCATAAATACCCCAACTAGATCTCAATCATATCAAAATTTCATTGTAATTTCACTTTCCTACCATGATTGCATACTCCATCCTTTGTGACATAGATCACAGGCTTGTTACATCAATGTCAAGGGCTTAGAATTTCATCACCTAGGAAAGCATGTTACCAAGATTTGATTGATTTCCCATTAGGCAATCAAATCTTGGTACTCAAAGGATCTTTGCCTCTCTCTTACACCATGCCCTTTATCTTCTTAATTGTTACAAACCCTACAAGCAAAAAAAAGGATCATTAAGTCTTTCAATATATCTATACATAAATTATAACATCAAACCCTCTACTAAAACTCCAAAATATAAAACCCTAGGTGACAAAACTCTCACATTTGAGGGAAAAAAACTAGAATAAATGTTGGATTTCATGGTAACTCAAAACTTCCCTCTCTCAAACTAATGACTTATTGCATATATGGTTTGAAAGAATGGAAACTAGTCATAGATTAGATGAAAAGATCAAGGAGATGCATGTTATAGAGTATAAAACTCAAAAATCAAAAGTCTTTTTGGGCCTTTTTGTGAGGCCTACTTTTCACTTCCTTACATTTGACTATTTATTTTTACTGTCGGTGATCCATTTAGACTTGTGGGACTGTTGATCCCAAATTTCTAGACTATTAGACTTTATGTTATATGTAGATTTGTTATGCTTAGTATGTTTATGATGTGTTTAGACCTGGATATTACTTTACTGATGATGTTAGACATATGGTTTATATTATGTGTTAGAATTAGGGCACAAAACTGAGAGGGGGGGTGAATCAGTTGTACAAAACTTTCTCCAATAAAACACTTAAATCTTCTTAGTGATTGGTAGTATATTAATAATGAACCATAATGCATTCAAGTCAAGAGTAGAAACACATCAACACATAAGACACCAAGATTTTGATGTGGAAAACCCGGTTAAGGGAAAAACCACGGGATGATTAACCTAAGATTGTATTCTCTGTTAGAAGAATAGAAAGAACAAATGGCACATTCCAATTAGGGCTTACTACCTAAGCACACTGCTCACAAGAGGCTCACTGCCTACAAGAGACACACTGTCTATAAAGAAATAAATATCACATACATGAACTGGAGAATAGCATCTTCACCATGCTTGAATCAGTTCCATTTAAACCCAATACTTTTGCTCTGCCTTTTTCTTTCCTCCTCACTACAACACTCTCATCACCACAAGATGCACTTTGGAAAGACTTCACAATCCCTTATTTATACAAGGCATCGACTTAGGAATAATCATCTAAGTCAGAAAACATCTACTAGAACATTTGCAAGATGTGTAATACATCCGGTCAACCAGTCTCAGGAAGAACACCATCATCCAGTGGTTATTCTTCAAATGCGCACTCTAACTTCAATGCGGACCACCAACATGGACTAGACATGATCTAAAGATCACCACAACCTTTCCAGAATCACCAAGAGCATCCATACTTCATCTGCTTGCTGGAATTCTTCTCTTTTTCATCTAGAGCTTTAAGAACACAATCTGTCATTACTGTCACAAAGGAATAGGCGCTTTTGGACCTTCAAACCATGAACCAATAGAGTTGACACTTCAAAGGACATCCTCAACACTCCCTCAAATCCGTAGAATGGGATAATGCATTTTTGGATCTCATCAGACCTATCTATGTCACTCTGTCACCTCTAAACACCTGCCGAAGCCGGTTCTACTTGAGCAGCCATAACTTCTTCAGATCTTCATGTGGACCTCTAAAAATTTGACTGGATCATCTCAAGACTCATATCTACAAACCCCTTTGAACTGCAACCTCTGATCTACATCTTAGCTGGGATCTCCACTTCACTATCTCCATTGCTCTTCTCTGCTCATCCAATCCTTCTCATCAATGTAACATGAGTATGTTGACATCAATGACAACACCGGTTAGACCCATACTTGCAAAAATCTCCCCCTTTGTCATTGATGGCAACATATGATGTGAAAAACCATCAAGACAAGAACTTCTCCTTACTATCACAACTCCCCCTATCAACAACAACCATTCACATGTCTTCTCTTCCTTTACTGCTCCCCCTTTGATCATCAACCACTTGTTTTTCACATGTCTTCTCTCCCCCTTTGGCATCAATGGCAAAGGGTTCATACTTGCAATTCCAACACTTTAGAATCATACCTGCTGCTCCCCTTGAGTAGTAGCTCCCATCAATCTGGATCACAAGATATGACTATGATATCCACTGGACTGATGCACCTCAGTGAACCTTAGTTCTGTTGGTTTTTGCTTCTGAATCAGTATTAGGGTTTGCCAGTTCTAATGCACAGGCAGATTCAGCCAACTAAATACAGGAGGTTGCGTGAGCTCCTCCCCTTCACTTCTAGTTCTACTGCACCAAGGGGGGTGTCCCTATTTGATAAAAGTATAACCTTGACTAGCTCAATGACAGAAGGATTTAACTTGACAGCAACAGGCAGAATACTCTCATGTATGGACCAAGATTTGTGTAACAAATCACAAGGTTGGCAACATTCTTGGACATAATGTCTGGTTAGGTATGAGAGCATGGAGAGGTTCCTAATCCTAATCCTACAACTAATAGGTGGAAGTGATGAGATGGGTTGAAATGGTGTTTGGAGTGATGGGACTTTCCTAGACCCATTGAACAGACAAATTCCCAAACCAGTGCCTTATCTGGGCAGCAGAGTCATATCTAAGACTGTAAATGTCTCCCCATGACAACATAAATTCATATCCAGAAGACCTGAGAATAATGCTACTACTTGACAGCAACATGTCCAAGAAAGAGTATCATTAATGATCATGCTTAACAGATCCTATGATGCAATCTATTTCTCTTTGTATCTGATCAAAAGCCTATTTAACCACTCCTTGAGCAGATGCAATAAATCAGACACATAGTATGCATACATTGAAAAATATGGAAGTCCTTGACAACCTTGTTTGAAAGGAAAACAAATGACATACAGGAGACAATCAGAAACAATACACACATAGGTGTTTTTCATTTAAAATCAATCTGCATAGAAGGTCATCACAGAGAAAATCATCATTTACAATCCAAGATAGATTAGTACACCAGACAAAGGACCGAGTCTGTAGCAAAAAATGCCTTTCAAAATGTGAACACCTTATGTTCAGAGTCAGAGCCGAAAGCCCAGAAAACCTCCAACCTCTCAAAAGTAACACAGCCAAAACCATTTATACAGAACCGTGTACATTCAGCAATTAATTACATGGCCAGAAGTCAAAAATCCACCAAATACATCCATCAAAGGGAATGGCGCTCAGAAGCCATCAATGCAATAGACAAGGGAGGCCTCGAGCCTTGCGCCACCATCTGGGAGTCTTTATTCACAATCGGGCAGTTTAATCGCTTGTACCATCACCCATACTCCTGCTACAGTCACCATTGATGGCCCAACAACCCACAACCATCGAGAAAACTATCACTGTGTTCAAATGGAAGTTTCCTGCCAAAATGCCCTCTTCGCAGGTTCAAACTACACAGGGGAATAATCCCACATGCACGGTGCCGAGACACACTAGCACTTTATAAACATAGCTGCATGCATAATAGGTGTCAAGCGTTTTGCCGCGCTTGACACACGACCCTTCGCCAAAAGCCCATCGGCCAAATCTACACCATCGGCTTGCCCCAAAAACCTCTCGCCGATCTCAATCGTCTCACCGACGACACCTCCGCAAGCCTCTGTCGGCCAGACATAGTCTATCGGCTAGCCCAAAAGCTTCCTTGGCCGATAGACCAACTCTCCCTGATGGCCACCAAAACACCCTCGTCAGTGAAACCTCCACTATCGGCCCAACATCTGCCCGTTCACCCGACAGTCTATGTCCTGCCGATGACCGTTCCAAATCCCTTGTCGCCAAGACATAGACCGTCGGCACACCAATGAAAGCTCCCACCGACCTCAAAAGTCCTGCTAATGCCTACCTTCGCATTCCCCATCGGCTAGAGAAACGCCATCGGGCCAACACATTCCATCCTTGCTGACACAGCCAGTCACACCGACCACCAACGAGCCACACTCTGCTCCACTATCGGCCAAACACTCATCATCGGAGCAACTGAAAAAACACTGGCCGACACCCTTAGTCACACCAACGAATGCCTCCCTAAAGCCTCCAACTTCCACATCGGCCAGAGAAGACCCATCGGCGAACCCTCCAACTGCTAGCCCGATATGCAATCTTACTCCGATGGCATTCCCCATTGGGCAAACTCCTTACATCAGCGGCCCAAAAATTTGCTTCGCCGATAGCCAAACACACGCCGATGGACATCCATCGGCCAGACCAAAACAATCGGAGCACTCAAGAAAACTTTCACCGATGAAGCCAATCACTCCGATAAGACCAAAAACATAAAGCTTTGAACCGTTGAACCTCGAACCAAAAGGGTTCAACACGAGGGTTCAGCGCGATGGTTCAAACATCAAAAATAGTACTCCATAGGCAACAAAGCTTTGAACCATTGAACCTTGAACCAAAACAAAAAGGTTCAAGCGGGAGGTTCAACGATGCAATATTTGCGCAAGGCAAATGCATAATGCGACCCGTTAGAAGAAAATTAAACCCTGAACCGTTGAACCACTGAACTTAGAGAAAAAAGGGTTCAAGTTCAAACCGAAATGTTGAAGACACAAATACGAACCCATGCCAATGGAGAAAAGACGAAGACCCCTCCTTAAGAAATGAGATGCAGATGCTGAAAAGTATTGAAGGGGTGCCAAAACTTAGAACCTTTTGGATATTTTGGGATGGTGCCTGCATGAAAATTGCTAAATTAACTGACAGTGAATTCAAGCACCAACAGTGGCTCTGATTGGGGATGTGCAGGTGCAAGACTGCAGCGAGAACCCCAGATCTCTGGGATGCAGACCAGTGCCTTATCCATTGGGCATAGAGTCATGAAGTTACCATGATCTGCATCACCAATCAAACTTGATGGCCTAAGGCCACCAAGAAAAGGAAAACCAATATTTCCCCTTGTCAAACACCTTGTTCTCATCTGCATACACTGGGTCAAGCCTGAGAGTACTGCCATGATCTGACCATAAGCTACCTTGGTCATTTGCATGTTCAACCTTCTGATTCAGTTTGTCACTGTCACCCTTATGCAAACAACCCTCAGCATCAGGCAACAAATGGATGCAGAATGTATCAAGCAATGCATACTCAAATGGCATAGAACACAGGTTATCATCACTATGCATTGCAAAATGATTTCCTAGCTGGACTGAAAATTGAAAGCACTCGAAGTCCACCACACAACTAGGGAAAATAGAGCTCTCTTTATACACTGGCCTCTCAAAAGAAAAGCTTTCAAATTCACAATTGTGCACATCATGCACACAACCAATAGTAGCACCAAACTAGAAAAGATCAGGCTCTGGCATCTTTTTACAATCTGGCACATCTTTACAATCACTTACCTGATGTATGTTGTTTCCTCTTTCATCAAGATGAGAAACAGAATCCAAGTCAAAAATAGTGCTCAAGCCTTCACCATACTCAAATAGATCCTCATCATCATATGTGTCAAAAATGGGTGATCCATGTACATAAGCTTGATCATAATATGCCATTTGTTCATGGGCAGCAGAGCACACATCTTCATCACCAATGGATTCCCTTTGTGGAGGAGTATCAACTTGTGTGTCATAAGCAAAACAGCCATCAAATGAAAAACAATCATGCTCTGAACTAGCACTTGTTTCAATTTCTGACTGCTCTTCATGATCTCCATGTGTTTGAAAGGTAGGCAATGAGTCACACATGGGACTGTTTTTCTGTTTGCTTATACCTTCTCTGTCTTGAGTACAATACTCACAATTGTCTCCATAGGTCCATTCCAAAAGTTGCTCATTACTATCCACAACCTCGTTGTTGTTTTCATGACCAGCTGCCTCATCATTGCAATGGGAGTCTTCATTAGTCCTTTCACTGGAACCTTCAATATTCATCTTTTCATCTTCACATGATGTCTTAATTACTTGGTCATTTGCAGCTTCACAACCATTATTCACACCAAAGCCTGGGGACAGGGATTTCAGCAGGTGCTCATTTCTAAATTTTTCTATGTTTTCTACGAACTTGTATGCCATCTGCATACTTGTCACCTTGAAATCCCTCAGTAATGCACTAAAGCCCTCCTCAAAAGCCTCAAAGAATATGCCTACACAGGCTGAAATATCAGGTCTGAAGACTTCTGGGATCTGTGAAAAGGCTACTGCAAACCTATGACTGAAATCAACACATGGCTCTTCATCTTGTTTTCTGATTCTCATCAATTCTGCAACAAGATCAGCCAGTTCTTTTACAAATTCTTCCTTGAAACAGTCAGCAAGCTCATCCCAATAGGCAAAGGATCTTTTTGAAAAGCTCAAATACCAGTCTTTTGCTTTTGCATCAAAGGACCTAACAAAAAACCTCATCCACATATCCTCATCTCTGAATGAATGCTTTCCCATGAACTCATGAAAATTTTGGATATGTGCATTCCCATCACATACACTGTGACCACTAAATCTGGGTATCTGACAGTATATCCTAGCAGGCATAGTTTCTACTTTATAGTCAACCCATGACAAATCTAATTGGTCATACAAAGGATCAAAAGGGCTGATAGGAGGTTTAGCTTTCTGACTGGCAGACACAACAGGGTTATTATTTTTTAATTGGGCCTGCTCAGCCTCTAAGAATATCAACCTATTTCTTATCTCTTGTATTCTTTTATCCAACATTTCACCGCTGAGTATGGGATAATTCATACTTGGATTCATGAAATTTCTATTTTCAGACATCTTTTCCATTCCTAAGACCTATAGCCTCCATCTAACCTATGCAATAAACAACAAATATAAAGGGGAAGGAACAAGGTACCTTTTCTCATACAGATGCTGAAGTATGAACAGCACATTTTTGTCACAACACACACATCAACTTTCATGTGCATTCAGATCTTTTGCAGAGTCGCCACCTCTCCAGAGAGGACAAAATTTACAGCAGTTGAAAGCTATTTTTTCTAGGTTCATTCCACTAGCAGAGCATCATTTTGTTAGTGACTCAGATGGGCCACAAATATATCATTTTTTTATCAGTCCATCCCCAGCAGAGTCACCATTTTGTTGGTTTTTGCTTCTGAATAAGCATTAGGGTTTGCCAGTTCTAATGCACAGGCAAATTCAGCCAACTGAATACAGGAGGTTGCGTGAGCTCCTCCCCTTCACTTCTGGTTCTGCCGCACCAAGGGGGTGTCCCTATTTGATAAAAGTATAACCTTGACTAGCTCAATGATAGAAGGATTTAACTTGACGGCAACAGGCAGAATACTCTCATGTATGGACCAAGATTTGTGTAACAAATCACAAGGTTGGCAACATTCTTGGACATAATGTCTGGTTAGGTATGAGAGCATGCAGAGGTTCCTAATCCTAATCCTATAACTAATAGGTGGAAGTGATGAGATGGGTTGAAATGGTGTTTGGAGTGATGGGACTTTCCTAGACCCATTGAACAGACAAATTCCCAAACTAGTGCCTTATCTGGGCAGCAGAGTCATATCTAAGACTGTAAATGTCTCCCCATGACAACATAAATTCATATCCAGAGGACCTGAGAATAATGCTACTGCCTGACAGCAACATGTCCAAGAAAGAGTATCATTAATGATCATGCTTAACAGATCCTATGATGCAATCTATTTCCCTTTGTATCTGATCAAAAGCCTATTTAACCACTCCTTGAGCAGACGCAATAAATTAGACACACAGTATGCATACACTGAAAAACTTGGAAGTCCTTGACAACCTTGTTTGAAAGGAAAACAAATGACATACAGGAGACAATCAGAAAGAATACACACACAGGTGTTTTTCATTTAAAATCAATCTACATAGAAGGTCATCACAGAGAAAATCATCATTTACAATCCAAGATAGATTAGTACACCAGACAAAGGACCGAGTCTGTAGCAAAAAATCCCTTTCAAAATGTGAACACCTTATGTTTAGAGTCAGAGCCGAAAACCCAAAAAATGTCCAACCTCTCAAAAGTAACATAGCCAAAACCATTTATACAGAACCGTGTACATTCAGTAATTAATTACATGGCCAGAAGTCAAAAATCCTCTAGATACATCCATCGGAGGGAATGGCACTCAGAAGCCATCAATGCAGCAGACAAGGGAGGCCTCGAGCCTTGCGCCGCCATCTGGGAGTCTTCATTCACAATCAGGCAGTTTAATCGCTTGTACCATCACCCATACTCCTTCTATAGTCACCATTGATGGCCCAACAACCCGCAACCATCGAGAAAACTATCGCTGCGTTCAAATGGAAGTTTCCCGCCAAAACGCCCTCTTCACAGGTTCAAACTACACAGGGGAATAATCCCACATGCACGGTGCTGAGACCACACTAGCACTTTATAAACATAGCTGCATGCATAATAGGTGTCGAGCGTTTTGCCACGCTCGACACAGGACCCTTTGCCAAAAGCCCATCAGCCAAATCTACACCATCGGCTTGCTCCAAAAACCTCTCGCTGATCTCAATCGTCTCACCGACGACACCTCCGCAAGCCTCTGTCGGCCAGACATAGTCTATCGGCCAGCCCAAAAGCTTCCTTGGCCAATAGACCAACTCTCCCTGATGGCCACCAAAACACCCTCATCGGCGAAACCTCCACTGTCGGCCCAACATATGCCCGTTCACCCGATAGTCTATGTCATGCCGATGACCGTTCCAAATCCCTTGTCGCCAAGACATAGACCATCGGCACACCAATGAAAGCTCCCACCGACCTCAAAAGTCCTGCCGATGCCTACCTTCGCTTTCCCCATCGGCTAGAGAAACGCCATCAGGCCAACACATTCCATCCCTGCCGACACAGCCAGTCACACCGACCACCAACAAGCCACACTCTGCTCCACTATCGGCCAAACACTCATCATCGGAGCTACTGAAAAAACACTGGCCGACACCCTTAGTCACATCGATGAACACCTCCCTAAAGCCTCCAACTTCCACATCGGCTAGAGAAGACCCATCGGTGGACCCTCCAACTGCTAGCCCGATATGCAATCTTACTCCGATGGCATTCCCCATTGGGCAAAATCCTTACATCGGCGGCCCAAAAATTTGCTTTGCCGATAGCCAAACACACGCCGATGGACATCCATCGGCCAGACCAAAACAATCGGAGCACTCAAGAAAACTTTCGCCGATGAAGCCAATCACTCCGATAAGACCAAAAACATAAAGCTTTGAACCGTTGAACCCCGAACCAAAAGGGTTCAACACGAGGGTTCAGCGCGATGGTTCAAACATCAAAAATAGTACTCCATAGGCAACAAAGCTTCGAACCATTGAACCTTGAACCAAAACAAAAAGGTTCAAGTGGGAGGTTCAACGATGCAATATTTGCGCAAGGCAAATGCATAATGCGACCCGTTAGAAGAAAATTGAACCCTGAACAACTAAACCACTGAACTTAGAGAAAAAAGGGTTCAAGTTCAAACTGAAATGTCGAAGACACAAAAACAAACCCATGCCAATGGAGAAAAGACGAAGACCCCTCCTCAAGAAATGAGATGCAGATGCTGAAAAGTACTGAAGGGGTGCCAAAACTTAGAACCTTTTGGATATTTTGGGATGGTGCCTGCATTAAAATTGCTAAATTAACTGCCAGTGAATTCAGGCACCAACAAGTTCATCATCGAAGGGGTAATAACCCCTAACTTCTCCCTGAGATACTCAAAAGAGTCCTTAGGTAGAGGTTTAGTAAAGATATCTGTAATCTGATCCTTGGAGGGCACAAACTCCAACCTAACTTCATTCTTGTTCACTTGTTCTCTCAAAAAGTGAAACTTGATAGATATATGCTTAGTCTTAGAATGCAACATCAGATTCTTAGATATATTTATTCCACTTGAATTATCATAGAAGATTGTGATAGGCTCCTCATACTCTACTTTAATATCTCTTAGCATCTGCTTCATCCACAAAACTTGAGTGCAACTACCTACTGCTACAATGTATTATGCTTTAGTTGTAGACAGGGATATTGCCTCTTGTTTCTTGCTTAGCCAAGAAACCAATCTCTTTCCCAAAAAGAATGCTCCACCACTGGTACTCTTCTGGTCATCCACATCTCCTTCCCAATCTGCATCTGTATATGCATGAAGAGAGAAATCATGATCTCTAGGATATCATAAACCATACTCAACTATTCCTTTTAGATATCTAAAAATCCTCTTGATTGCCATGACATGAGATTCTCTGGGATCACCCTAGAATCTAGCAACAAGACCAACAGCCTGTATTATATCTGGTCTAGTTTGAGTGAGATACAACAATACTCCAATCATTAATCTGTACTTTGTCTAGTCTACCTTAGGAGATTCATCATCTTTGCTCAACTTACATTTGACTGCCATGGGAGTATTCATTGGCTTTGAATCTTCTATCCCAAATTTCCTCAACAATTCTTTCACATATTTGGTCTGAGAAATGAAGATTCCTTTCTTTGTTTGAGTAATTTACAGACCCAAGAAGAAATTCATTTCACCAAGCATAGACATCTCAAACTCACTTTTCATTTGATTTGCAAAAGTT
The DNA here is from genome assembly GCA_027924645.1 of Cunninghamia lanceolata. Taxonomy (NCBI): domain Eukaryota; kingdom Viridiplantae; phylum Streptophyta; class Pinopsida; order Cupressales; family Cupressaceae; genus Cunninghamia; species Cunninghamia lanceolata. The sequence continues at coordinate 2,026,411 of BSBN01001053.1, read as the reverse complement.
TTACACATACTATCTCTTCCTCCAACGATGATATCATCAACAAATACTTCAACAATCAAGATGTTTTCATGATCAATTTTGAAATATAAGTTACTGTCAGCAGTACCTTTGTTGAAACCAATCTTCAAAAGATGCTTATCCAATCTCTCATACCAAGCTCTTGGGGCTTGCTTCAATCCATATAGTGCCTTCTTCAACTTGCAAACCATATCACCATGATCAGACAATTGGAATCCATCCGGTTGCTCTATATACACTTTTTCTTCCAAGTCTCTGTTTAGAAAGGTAGACTTGACATCCATCTGATATACCTTGAAATCCTTGAAGGCAGCAAAGGCAAGAAATAATCTGACTACTTCAATTCTTGCCACCAGAGCAAAAGTTTCTTCAAAATCAATTCTTTCTATTTGAGAGTAGCCTTTATAGACCAATCTGGCTTTATTTCTGATTACTTCACCAACTTCATTTAGTTTGTTCCGGAAGGCCCATTTGGTTCCAATCACATTCATGTTTCTAGGTCTAGGAACAAGATCCCAAGTGTGATTTTTCTCTATTTGCACTAGCTCTTCCTCCATTGCTTTAGTCCAGTTTTCATCATTGCAAGCTTCATTCACTGTTTTAGGTTCAATCTTTGAAATCAAACAATACTCTTCTGAATCTTGAGCAATTCTCCTTCTTGTTAGTACTCCTTTGCTTTTATCACCTATGATCTGATCTTCAGAGTGGTTCAATCTTACATACCTGGGAACTTTAGGAATTTATTGCACTTTTGATACTTGATCAGGCTCATTGAAACTCATTTCTTCTTCCTGGTTTACCAGATTAGCTTGAATTTGACTAACAGATGAGGCTTGGGCTTCTTGAGTCAGAACACCATTCTAATCATCTTCATCATATTCATAAAACCTTGAGGTTTCTCAATTCCCTCATCAACCTTCACATTTGTACTTTCTATCATCTTTCTCAGTCTTTTGTTATAACACCGGTATGCTTTGCTTTGAGTAGAGTAACCCAAAAATATTACTTCATCACTTCTAGCATCAAACTTTCCTAGACCTTCATCTCTTTTAATGTAACATTTGCTACCAAAAACTCTAAAATACCTCATAGTAGGAGTGATGCCAAACCAAAGCTCATAAGGAGTCTTACTAGTATTGCTTTTGATTTGAACTCGATTGAGAGTATAGACTGCAGTGCTGACAGCTTCTCTCCAATAGATGTGAGGAACGTTTGATTCCATCATCATGGTTCTAGATGCTTCATGTATGGTCTGGTTCTTTCTTTCCACTACTCCATTCTGCTTTAGAGTCCTAGGAGCAGACAACTGTCTCTTTATTCCATGTTTCTCAAAAAACTCTATGAACTCACCGAATGTGAATTCTCCACCTCTATCAAACCTCAAATATTTCAATTTCAATCCAGTTTCATTTTCTATCGTAGCCTTGAATATTTTAAATTTCTCAAAGGCTTTTGATTTCTCTTTCAAAAAAGTTACCCACATCATCTAGGAATAGTCATCAATTAGTAACATGAAGTATCTATCACCTTGCATACTCCTGATTCTTGTTGGGCCACAAAGGTTAGTATGAACTAAGTCCAATAATCTGGTAGAAGACAGTTCCTTACTCTTGAATGTGATTCTGCTCAGCTTACCCAACTAACATTCTTTGCACAAGCTATTAGTAGGTTTCACCAATTTTGGAAGATCTCTTACAGCCTGAGTATTGCTTATCTTGATGATATTATCAAAATTCACATGACACATTCTCCTATGCCATAACCAACTTTGATCAACTTGAACAAATAAGCAACTTTTACCAGTAACAACCAAGTGGAAGATATTACCTTTAGTTTGGCTACTGGATGTAATCTCTGTTCCTGAGCTTTCAAAGATCTTGCATTTTCCATTCTTGAACCGGAGATCATAGCCTTTGTCCACCAACTGTCCAACACTGAGAAGATTGTGCTTTAAGCCTTCAACATATAGAACATTACCGGTTTTGTTCCTTCCATCAAAAGAAATAGTTCCTCTTCCTCTGATTCTACCAGTAGAATTATCACCGAACTTCACCACTCCTCCTTCATACCTTTCCAAATCTATGAACTTATTTTTATCACCTGTCATATGGTGAGAGCAACCACTGTCAATGACCCAATCATCATTTTCTTCAACTTGGGCAGCCAGAGCTCTTTCTACAACTTTATGATTGATAGAAACAGAGGATATTGGCTCTTCTTCCTTGATGGCAATAAACACCCATTCACTTTCAGATTCATTTCCTGTCTCTGATTCATCATCTGTTACTCCTTCATTATCATCTTCTTCATGAACATAGTAACAATTCTTTTGGAACCTTGATCTATTAGGATTTTGCCTTGAAAATCTTTCCAGATATTTTGAGGCAAAATGACCAATCTTATTGCAGTTAAAACACTTGAAAGGCAATTTTCCTTCATACTTACCGGATCCTCTTGGCGGTCTCTTTGCAATGAGGGCTTCAAGTTGAGCAATTTCTACTTCTTCTTCTTCCAGGTCTTTTCTTGCTTTTTCATACCATGACAGTTTCCTTGATGAGTTCTCTCCCGGATCAAACCTTTGTTTACCTTTTACAGAGACACTAGCTTTGAATGCAGATTCAGTCTTGGGGGGATCATCTCCAAACTTAGTCATTTCAAATGCAGCCAATTTTCCAGCCAATTGATCTCTTGTGACAGTTGTATGGGCTCTGAATTCATCAATGGCAGCAACCTTGATTTTGTAAGAAGCGGGAAGGGATCTGAGAATTTTTCCAACAATCTCATTTTCATCGAAGACTCCACCAGCATTTCTAATTCCACAAACAAGCTCATTTACTCTTGGCATAAAAGTAGTAATATTTTCATCATCTCTCATCTTTAGGTTTTCAAATTTCCCTTTCAGACTCTGTAACCTTGCACATTTAACATACTGGTCTCCTTCATGCAAAAGTTCTATTTTTTTCTAAATCTCAAAAGCAGTTGGTAGGTCAATAACATTTGAGAGCTCTGAATCAGATAATGTGCTTAGAAGATCTTCTATAGTCCGCAGATTGTTTTCAACATCTGTGATTTCATTTGCAGCTTTTGGACCACCCTGTGGAGGTACATACTGTGTTGTAACCATGCTCCAGTATGCCATACCCATGCATTGCAAGTGACACTTCATGTGACCTTTCCATAGATTAAAATTTGTTCCATCAAACTTCAGGCTATCCTTCTTGTAGGATGACATCCTGGATCTCTTCAAGCGGTTAAACTCTTTTAGAGGAACTTAGCTCTGATACCAATTGTTAGACTTAGGGCACACAACTGAGAGGGGGGGTGAATTAGTTGTACAAAACTTTCTCCAATAAAACACTTAAATCTTCTTAGTGATTGATAGTATATTAATAATGAACCATAATGCATTCAAATCAAGAGCAAAAACACATCAACACATAAGACACCAAGATTTTGACGTAGAAAACCCGATTAAGGGAAAAACCATGGGGTGATTAACCCAAGATTGTATTCTCTGTTAGAAGAATAGAAAGAACAAATGGCACATGCCAATTAGGACTCACTACCTAAGCACACTTCTCACAAGAGGCTCACTACCTACAAGAGACACACTGTCTATAAAGAAATAAATATCACATACATGAACTGGAGAATAGCATCTTCACCATGCTTGAATCAGTTCCATTTAAGCTTAATACTTCTGCTCTACCTTTCGCTTTCCTCCTCGCTACAACACTCTCATCACCACAAGATGCACTTTGGAAAGACTTCACAATCCCTTATTTATACAAGGCATCAACTTAGGAATAATCTAAGTTGGCAAACATCTACTAGAACATCCACAAGACGTGTAATACATCCGGTCGGCCAGTCTCAGGAAGAACACCATCATCCGGTGGTTATTCTTCAAATGTGCACTCTAACTTCAATGTGGACCACCAACATGAACCGGACATGATCCAAAGATCACCACAACCTTTCTAGAATCACCAAGAGTATCCATACTTCATCTGCTTGCTGGAATTCTTCTCTCCTTCATCCAGAGCTTTAAGAACACAGTCTGTCATTACTGTCACAAAGGAATAGGCACTTTCGGACCTTCAAACCATGAACCAATAGAGTTGACACTTCACAAGGATGTCCTCAACACTCCCTCAAATCCGCAGAATGGGATAATGCATTTCCAGATCTCACCGGACCTATATGTGTCACTCTGTCACCTCTGAACACCTGCCGAAGCCGGTTCTACTTGAGCGGCCATAACTTCTTCAGATCTTCATGCGGACCTCTGAAAACTTGATTGGATCATCTCAAGACTCATATCTACAAACCCCTTTGAACCACAACCTCTGATCTATATCTTAGCTAGGATCTCCACTTCACTGTCTCCATTGCTCCTCTTTGCTCATCCAATCCTTCTCATCAATGCAACATGAGTATGTTGACATCAATGACAACACCGATTAGACCCATACTTGTAACATTATGATGTTATGGGAAAACTAATTGGGTGATGTTAGATAGAAATTTGTTATGTGATTCAATCCTGGGAATGGATGTTTGAAATGCAAAATTTAGAATCTAAATTGTAATGTGACTTCCTTGATGCTTATGTGAACTTGTGATATTTTATGCAAGTGTATGTTTTAATTTTCTTTGGCTATTATATATGTGGAATTAACTTTCATTTGAGTGCACAGGTATTTCTAACAAGTCGCAGAAATTGGAGATCATCCCACACATGATGTTTTTTTCCCTTGTGAAGTCAATCTAGTTCCACGAGGAACCAAGATGAACCCTGTGCATGATGAAATTTTGTAATGTTGATTGCATGTTGTTAGTCGGGCTAAGTCTACCCCTCTTTTATTTTGAATTCTAATTGGTGTTGTAAGAATATTGTCTTTTGAATTTTATTTTTTAAAATTTTAAATTTTGAGACCCCTTTTCATGTGCTTTAACTTAACCCTTGGTGCTCAAAATGAGCTAAACTTGACCCTAGGTTGTACCCCTTATGTCTACGGATGTTTTTGGCTTGGGTAACCCAAGGTAAACCTCCATTTGGTCACTTTAACTTCACCCTAAAGTAAAGTGACGAAATTGGAGGCATGGGAGGGAGAGGATTGTAAGGAAAGCACAGGTGCGGAAAACAACTTCCCTAATGTTAATTCCCAGGGGACAGTGTAGACCAGTCACTTTTTACGTGGCAATAACACAGATGAATACACAAGAGAAACCAAAATAGACAATATTTAGAACACAGACACACAGAATTACGTGGGAAAACCCTTACGGGTAAAAAACCCACCACCACAAGAAAACAATCTTTATTACAGTAAGATATACAGTTACAATAAAGAACTCAGCTTCTTGCTCTGGTGTTTGATTCTCGACATCATACACAGTTCACCTCCCTGTACATTTACAGAACGAACCTTTATTCAAGTCTCATCATCATAATACCAACGACACCTATAGACATATCATTCTATTTCCAATCTGCAAGAACAAGAGTCGTTACAGACTTCTGCTCTAACTGATAGAACAAATTCCTCATACGTCGCTGCCATCTAACCGTCGCAACGGTTCACATTTCAGTGAGGCGTTTAGTCCCACATGTACCAAGTCGCAAAGGACTTTGCAGTTTATAACCGCCAACAGGCGAAAGATTATTGTCAGCAATTTTGTTGCCGACAATACCAAGCCTCCAAGTCCATCGGCATAACAACTCCCATCGGCCCTCAGACTTCACCTCCCACCGATGAGCATTGTCTCCCCGATCACCAAGGTTACCATCGGTATGACATTCTCCATCGGCAAAAGATCTAGCCCTCGCTCCGACAGAGGTTTGTCTCACCGATACCAATAAGACTTCCATCAGGATGTCCGCAGTACATCGGCCCAACACCTTTAGCCGACGGGTATTCTCTTGCCGATAGACATACGCCATCGGAGTGACTACTCCTGTCGGAGTAACTCTACAGTGTTTGGCCGATAGGCCTTGTCTTGCCGACGACCAACCCGTAACCTTCGTCGGAGTGACTACTCCTGTCGGAGTAACTCCACAAAGTTTGGCCGATAGGCCTTGTCTTGCCGACGGTTGAATGCTTCCATCGGGGTGACACTCAGCATCGGACAAACCTTCGATGCTTATTCCGACGGCCCTTGTCTCACCGATGCCAATGGTCTTCAACACGGTCCTGCCGATAGTGCTTCGTCACAGCGATACCAACATCGCATATCCTCAAACCAATGAACCAAGGAACAGTTGAACTAAAATTCATTGAACCTACCAAATGAACTCTAGAAAGGTTCAACAAAGGGGTTCAACGAAGTGGTTCAATGCATAGGTTCAACTAAGAGGTTCAAGTAGTAATTTGAGACACAAGTTCTCTTCAATCTCCCACTTGTCGAAGACATTACTGCTACCTCTTAGTTACCTCTTAGTCCTCATTCGATTATTGAGAACTATGGGCCCGAAGACCCATTTCATCTGAGCACCATTTGAACTTGGCTGTGTTCACTGGTTTAGTTAAGGCATCAGCAACATTTTCCAAAGTGTCAACCTTTTCCAGCTTCACCTTCCTGTCTTCCACCATATCACGAACAAAGTGATATTGGACATCAATATGTTTTGTCCTAGCATGAAATGTAGGATTCTTTGCCAAACATATGGCACTTTGACTGTCACAATGAATTTGTATTTGCCCTGCATTAAAACCAACATCAGAACACAACCTTTTCAACCAAACAGCTTCTTGGCATGCACGAGTGGCTGCCATGTACTCTGCCTCTGTTGTGGACAAAGCGACTACAGCCTGTCGCTTGCTCATCCAACTGATAGCACCACCATGTAACATGAACACGTATCCACTGGTGGATCTCCGACTGTCAATGTCCCCTGCCCAATCAGAATCAACATATCCCTGAATACTGATAGATCTCTTAGACCCTTCTGAGTTTCCATGATAACAAATAGCATAGTCAGAAGTTCCCTTCAAATACCTCATAACTCTTTTCACAGCATCCTAATGTGATCTGCCTGGATTCGCCATGAATCGGCTCAAAACTCCCACTGCTTGGGCAATGTCTAGTCTGGTACAGACCATTGCATACATTAAACTGCCAACAGCACTTGCATAAGGTACTCTCTTCATGTCATCAATTTCATTTGAAGATTCTGGACAATCTTCAACAGATAATTTCGTTCCCTGCAAAACTGGAACAACTAACTGTTTAGAATCAGACATATGAAACTTATCAAGAACATTGGTAATATACTTCCTCTGGCTGAGCCAAATTTTTCTCTTAGATCTGTCCCTTTTGATCTCCATTCCCAGAATGTACTTTGCTGCCCCCAGATTTTTCATTTCAAATTTCAAGGACAACGGAGATTTTAATTCTGAGATCATCCCCTTACCATTGCCAATGAACAACATGTCATCCACATATAGTGCAATTATAAGAATCTGGTCACCTTCAGTTTTATAATAGACACAATGATCAGATTTAGATCTCACATACCCCAAGGATAAAACATACGTATCAAACTTTTGATACCACATTCTGGGAGACTGTTTCAAACCATAAAGAGACTTCTTAAGTTTGCATACCAGATGTTCTTTACCTTTTTCCACAAAATGCTCTGGCTGAGACATATAAATTTCTTCTTCAAGGTCTCCATGAAGAAACGCTGTTGTCATATCCATCTGCTCAATTTCAAAATCATATGCTGCTGCAAGTGACAACAGAAATCTAATGGATGTCAACTTAGCTACAGGAGAAAAGATTTCTCCATAATCAATACCTTCCTTTTGGGAATACCCCTTAGCAACCAGTCTTGCCTTGTACTTCTCAATACTACCATCTGGACCATATTTCTTCTTAAATACCCACTTACAGCCTACAGGTTTTCTTCCTTCAGGCAAGGGCACCAGATCCCAGGTTCCATTCTTCTCCAATGATGTCATTTCACTATGCATGGCTTCCAACCAAGAATCTGAATCAGGTACACTAATAGCTTCTTTCACAGTCCTAGGTTCATCAGTATTAGTAAGTAAAGCATAGGCACAAGTTGAATCAGGTACTGAAAATCCATACCTATTTGGTTGTCTTCTTTCACGTGTAGATCTCCTCACAGGTTGAGGTGCAGGTTCAGGTTCTTGCTCTGGATCAGAATCTTCGGAGCTACTTGAACTCTTATCTGAACCATCTACACTTGGTGCTTGTTGTTCCTCTTTTACAGGAGTCAGAGGAACATTCACAACACTCTTTTCTTTCTTTTCTTCTGTCTTTTCTGGTTGAGGATCAACAACCAACGGTTTCAGCTCTCTGAAAATTACATTCCTGCTGTAGATTACCTTTTCAGTTTCAGGATTCCAAAGCTTGTATCCTTTAATACCGACTCCATAGCCAACAAAGATACATTTAACTGCCTTGTTATCCAACTTAGATCTTTTAACTTCAGGAATATGAGCATATGCCTCACAGCCAAAGACTCGAATATGTCTTAGAGAGGGCTTCTTACCAGACCATGCTTCCATAGGTGTCTTATCAACCAATGCTGATGTAGGAGAACGATTCAGCAAGTAACAAGCTGTAGCAACTGCCTCAGCCCAGAACTTCTGTTCAAGACCAGCATAACTCAACATACTTCTTGCTTTCTCCATCAACGATCGATTTAACCTTTCAGCAACTCCATTCTGTTGTGGAGTATAAGGTGTAGTTTTATGCCTTTTAATTCCATGGTCTACACAATACTTATCAAAATCCGCATTGCAATATTCACCACCGTTATCTGTTCTCAAGCATTTTAGTTTTCTACCAGTCTGATTTTCCACAAGAGTTTTAAATTCTTTAAATCGACTGAACACTTCTGATTTGTTTTTCAAAAAATATACAAATGCCCTTCTTGAATAATCATCAATGAACGATACATAGTATCTTGATTTAGATAAAGAAGGAACATCAACTGGACCAAAAACATCAGAATGCACATAGTCCAGAACACCAGAAGATTTATGAGAACTAGAGTAAAATGAAACACGGTTTTGCTTTCCATATATACAATGTTCGCAGAAATCGAACTCCAGATTACAATCAATCAGCCCATCTACCAGATTTTTGTTTTTCAAGGTTTTTAAACCTTTCTCACCTATGTGACCAAGTCTATGATGCCAGAGCATTGTTTTCTCTGCAGGAAGTTTAACTTCCATAGAATTTACGTCATGTGTTACAATAGTAGCCTTTTCAGATTTTGCAGAGACATTATTACAGCACACTGGTTTAGCATCTAACCTATACAGAGTTCCAATGCGTTCACCTTTTGCCAGAACAATAGAACCTCTAGTCATCTTACAGCCACCATTCACAAAAGTAACTTGCACTCCAACATCATTAAGTTTACTAACAGAAAGTAAATTTCGAGCCAGACCTGGTATATGAAGAACTTCATTCATTCCCTTTATTCTGCCATCCGAGAACTGGATTCTGACTCGACCTCGGCCAACAATTTCCAGCGTTGAATCACTAGCCAGAAACACCTTGCCACCAGCATAGGGTTCATACTTCGTGAACCACTCTCTATGAGATGTCATATGAAAGGATGCTCCTGAATCAATCAGCCAAACATCTTCAGAAGCAGGTGTTGCCAGAGCAGCAATGAAAGCATCAGCATCACTGTGTGAAGACTCAGAGTCAGAGAAGTTCTTCTTCTTTTTCTCCTCTTTGCAGTCTTTCTTGACATGACCTTTCTGTCCACAATTCCAGCACTTCACCTTGGACTTCTTGCCAGGAGATTTTGATTTCCCCTCTGATTTGGACTTAGACTTCTTGTCCTTCTTCTTGCCTCTTTCCTTTAATCTACCACGAACTGACAGAGCCTCTTTGGCCATTCCAGAAGATTTCCTCCGCATCTCTTCAGACAACAAAGAGGCAACAATAGTTTCCTGAGAAAACGAAGTTGTTGTACTTCCAATAGCCATCACCAGATGGTCCCACGAGTCAGGTAAGGAACATAACAGAAGCATACAGCGATCTTCCTCTTCTATTTTTACACCTATAGATGTCAACTGAGCAACAATCGTATTGAATGCACTCAGATGTTCTGCTACAGATGCACCTTCATCCATCTTCAGAGAATACAATTTCTTTCTGAGGAAAAGTTTATTTACCAAGGACTTGCCCTGATAAATATTATTCAACTTTTTCCACAAATCACTTGCAGATTTCTCCTCATGGATGTTCAATAGAACAGAGTCAGATAAACTCAGTCTTATCAGTCCTTTGGCTTTTCTGCATATCAGTTCCCAATCTTCTTGCTTCATGCCTGTAGGTTGAACTCCAGACACAGCAACCCAAAGATCTCTATAGACTAACATGTCTTCAACTTTAAGTTTCCACAACTCAAAGTTTGTGCCATTGAATTTCTCAATGTCTATTTTGTCTGATGTACTTGCCATCTCTATTTAATTTAAAAAATAACTTTCTACAGAACTCCCACACAACAGAATTAACACAAAAAACCCAAACTACCGACAAGGATAACACAACGGGCCAGGCTCTGATACCACTTGTAAGGAAAGCACAGGTGCGGAAAACAGCTTCCCTAATGTTAATTCCCAGGGGACAGTGTAGACCAGTCACTTTTTACATGGCAATAACACAGATGAATACACAAGAGAAACCAAAATAGACAATATTTAGAACACAGACACACAGAATTACGTGGGAAAACCCTTACGGGTAAAAAACCCACCACCACAAGAAAACAATCTTTATTACAGTAAGATATACAGTTACAATAAAGAACTCAGCTTCTTGCTCTGGTGTTTGATTCTCGACATCATACACAGTTCACCTCCCTGTACATTTACAGAACGAACCTTTATTCAAGTCTCATCATCATAATACCAACGACACCTATAGACATATCATTCTATTTCCAATCTGCAAGAACAAGAGTCGTTACAGACTTCTGCTCTAACTGATAGAACAAATTCCTCATACGTCGCTGCCATCTAACCGTCGCAACGGTTCACATTTCAGTGAGGCGTTTAGTCCCACATGTACCAAGTCGCAAAGGACTTTGCAGTTTATAACCGCCAACAGGCGAAAGATTATTGTCAGCAATTTTGTTGCCGACAATACCAAGCCTCCAAGTCCATCGGCATAACAACTCCCATCGGCCCTCAGACTTCACCTCCCACCGATGAGCATTGTCTCCCCGATCACCAAGGTTACCATCGGTATGACATTCTCCATCGGCAAAAGATCTAGCCCTCGCTCCGACAGAGGTTTGTCTCACCGATACCAATAAGACTTCCATCAGGATGTCCGCAGTACATCGGCCCAACACCTTTAGCCGACGGGTATTCTCTTGCCGATAGACATACGCCATCGGAGTGACTACTCCTGTCGGAGTAACTCTACAATGTTTGGCCGATAGGCCTTGTCTTGCCGACGACCAACCCGTAACCTTTGTCGGAGTGACTACTCCTGTCGGAGTAACTCCACAAAGTTTGGCCGATAGGCCTTGTCTTGCCGACGGTTGAATGCTTCCATTGGGGTGACACTCAGCATCGGACAAACCTTCGATGCTTATTCCGACGGCCCTTGTCTCACCGATGCCAATGGTCTTCAACACGGTCCTGCCGATAGTGCTTCGTCACAGCGATACCAACATCGCATATCCTCAAACCAATGAACCAAGGAACAGTTGAACTAAAATTCATTGAACCTACCAAATGAACTCTAGAAAGGTTCAACAAAGGGGTTCAACGAAGTGGTTCAATGCATAGGTTCAACTAAGAGGTTCAAGTAGTAATTTGAGACACAAGTTCTCTTCAAGGATGAGTGAGTCAAACACTTAACCTCATCCTTATCTCTTCCCTAGGTTGGGGAAGACTCCAAGACCCCTCAATGGTGGAGGACTTTACTCCAAGTCTCTTCCACCATTGGTGAGGGTACCTTGGGGTTGTGTGGTCCCTCTTGGGAGAAAAGGAATGGGACACATGTGTCACCCATTCCCTCTTAAGCTCCACTTTTCTCTCCCACATGTTCTAGGGAGGACAAGTGGAAGGGAGAGAGACTTGGGGGATGGGTGAGTGACATGTGTCACTGCCCATTCCATGGGTCTCGCTTGTAGTTGGGAGGAGGAGTGAGGAGGTGACAAGTGTCACCTCCCCATTCCTCAAAGCTCATGGATAGAGCTTATTTTAATCCCACTTGGAGAAGGGTATGGGTTATTGAATTTTTGGCAAACTTTATTGTTTTGAAATTTACTTTGGGGAAAAAGATAGAGAGATTTTTGTGGCTTATGTTGGAGGAAGATTTGGAGAAGCTCTACATCAACCATCTACCAAATTTAGATTTTTAAAAGTTGGTTTCAAGGATAAGGCCTTCCCTTATGTATATTTTATTTGTTTGTGTGATGCTATGTGTGAGTTCTATTTTAGAGTTTTTATTTGTTGTTGTGGGGAAAAATTGTAAGGGTGTTGTAAGAGCCTCTCCCACTTGGGAGAAGATGCTCAACAAGTGTGGGGTGGGGGAGGAGTGAACCTCCTCAGGGTCATTTCCTTGATTTTGTGGTGTTGTAGCCTTGAGGGCAATATAAGATTTTGTGAAACATGTGAAATGGCTTGAGAACCAAATGGAAGCTTTGTAGAAATTGTGTTAAAAAAGAGTTGGGTTGAGGCCTTAAGAGGTATTTGTATTTGGGATATTTGTAGGAGTGGCACTCTTGAGTTGAGTGTTGTCCACTCCCCTACCCCTTTGAACTCATCCGGAATGAGTTCTTGTGTTGTGTTAACCATGGGAGTAAAATTGTGTTTGGTTGTTTGAATGCCTTGTTGTGATGTGGAATGAGTTCCCAAGTGTGTGGATGACCTCCATAGCTCAAGGGTGACCCACTAGTGGGTCTATGGTAGGGAGAAGATCAAGTTGTTGTGGCTTCTTTCCCCTTCTTGTGATATTGCAGGTTCATTGGAGCTAAGTTGTGAAGTTGGAGAAAACACCTTGTTCTTGGAGTTGATACCCTATTTCTTTTTAACTCTTGAGAGAGAGCTTGGCCTATTTAGGAGCTTGTATCTTTTGTTAGTTGTCAAAGACAAGAGCATTGTTCTCTCTCTTGTTGTAAAAATGTATTTTTAATTTTGTGTGTAGTCTATTTACATTTGAATAGAAAGTTAAAATTTGTTGATTTTAATGCTTATCATTCAAGAAAATGTTGAAGGAAGAAAATTTGGTTTAAAAGTTATTTCATTTGTATGTTTATTTTAAAAATATCAATTAGTAAAGTTGTGATTTTGTTGTTGAGACAACATGAAAATTTGTATTTAGTTCTTATGAGAAAGAGAAAATTAGATGATGTTAAGTATTAGAAGTATTTACTTAATTGTATTTATTCCTTTCCTTTAAAAATGAACATATTAGAAATACAATGAGTATATTTTGATAAAAGAAATGAGTTCCTTGCCTTATAAAATTTTGATAAAAAAAAGGGAATATAACTTTGATTATTGTTCTTAAAAGTAGATTTGAAGTGATTGGAAGGAAAATTTTAGTTGAAAATTATATATATATTGAATGAATGTATTTATATGTATTTTAATATAAATTGATTTTTTATTATTTTTGTCAAACAAAATTGAGTGATTGTATTAAGTATACACGTTATTTATATATATTTAAAATTTCATAAACTGTGATTTTAAATTTAAAAAAAATAAATATGAGTTGCCGTGTCTATATATATATATTATAAATTAAAACTTAATAAAAAAATGAGAATAAAATATAAAATCCCGAACATAGAGAAAATAATATTTCTTTTGGCAGTCGTAGGCTTGTGCAGAGAGTATTTTTTATGATAATGGTGGGGGAGTTTGAACCCACCACCGCCATGACATCTGTGTTTTTGGGTGTGGGGAGGGGGGCGGAGCCCCCACCCACACCCCATCATACAAGATGTGGGTGGGGGCTCCGTCCCCCTCCCCACACCCCGTCACTGCCCCTTTCATCCCGCGGACTCCCCATGAACCGTTACTGCCAGACTCCTCTGTCCTGCAGTCTACGCCCCCGCTGTGGCTCCTCCTCTGCCACACCTCAAACCTTAACCTCCATCCAACACCACCACTACGGCCGCCACTCCTCAGATCCAACACCTCCACCACTGCTAGCCTCTTCCTCATAGCGCCGCCCTCCACAGACTTGCCACAATAAACTTAGGGTTTTTAGAAAAAATAAAATAAAATAAAATATATTTATTTTAAAAGAAAATCCAGAACATTTTAAATATACCCAAAAAGAATATATATATATATATGCCATCATATGCATTTCATATGTGGCTACCATTACAACCTGCAACACAAACAAAACAAAAAACAAAATGAGAGAAAGAGAAAGAAAGGAGAAGAGAAAGCAAAGAGGAGAAAATGAGAAATGAGAAGAATAGGGTTAGGGGTTTTACCAATAAGGAAATTAATTTTTTAGTAGAGAGGAATTTAGGGCTTTGTATTTTAGAATTGCCCTTATATTTTTTTCCCGTTCTCTTTATTATTTTCCTCCTTTTGTTTTAAAATTTATTTTTGAATGGGTTATTATGATCAATTAAATGGGTAAAACTTTATTCTTGTTGGAATATTATTTTTATTTGTTAGTGGATGTTAATAAATAGATTAGATCATGATAGAAGGATTTATTTGATTCAACTAAATTTTGCACAATTTAAATATTGAGAGGTATTTATTTTAAACAATCAGGTTAATTCTTATATTATAAAACCTAACTCTACGAGGATGATTTAAACCTACATCATTATTAATTAAAATTTAATATTCTTTTTAATCCTTTTGGGACAATTTAATTAATAGAATTAAATTAGATGTTGTTTTAAATCTGACTCAGAAACCTAGTAAACTTTTAAAATAAAGTTAGTAAACCCTATTTCCAAGATCTGATCTACCAAGAAATTAGGAATAATGTAAATGATGCAGAGATAACTCTAATTGATCGAAAATGTGAAGAAAAACAAATTGATCAAGCTTTGTTGAAAAATGTTTTAAATTATAGAGAACATGAAGAAGAACAAATTGATCGATTTTTGTTGAAAAATGTTTTAAATTATAGAAAACATGAAGGAGAACAAATTGATTGGGCTTTGTTGAAAAATGTTCAATTAACTTATTTAACTGATCTACCATTTCAACTAGTAAGACGTAGGTAATATAAACCAAACCTTTAAACCTTTGATCAAATTAGTTTTAGTTCAATAAACCCTAATCATGCCCATGAGGCATTATGCTGCCAGATTTTTCCAGAATTTAGGGTTTAGCTAGGTTAGTAAAATTTAACCTTGTTTGGGAATATAATATTATTTTTTTCTGAGTATCATCTTTTGATTTTTAGATTTTATCATCCTCTCATGCACTTGATTTTTAGCTATTGATTTTGACTTATGTCAAAATCCCTTCACTCACATAGGTTAACTTAGGGTTTCGATCATTGATCCTAACCCTAATGGCGATGTTAACCACATTGCAATGACCCCCTAGTTGGCCTTCATTGCGATTGGTTTGCGCACATGAATGTAGTAACCTGCATTCAATTTTAATGTTTACGCCTTAAGCGTAACACCACCAAGCACACTTACGCATACAAGGGGGTTTCTAGGGAAGCGTAGAAATTTTTTTGATATTTCATGTCATGACCACATGACAAATGTGGACATGACACGTGTGATGCGTGTCATGACAACATGGGAAATGTGCGCATGACATTTGGTATCAGAGCCCAAGTTTAAACACTGGGCTTATTTGGACACATTACTTATTTTGCAACTTTGATTTAATTAGTGCCTACCTTGTTTTATAGGATGCCTCCCTGACGTATTTAGCGAGCGCAATCACATAACACTGCATCCGCTGAGGTGTACAGTGATTCCTCTGCAGAGGGACAGTTACTAGCAGTGTAGTGCCCCTCATCTCGTCGTCCATCAGATTGATGTTTGCTTAGACTTTATGATAGTGTCTTAGACCATAGATGATGAATCTCTTGTTATCTTGTTACTTCATTATGAACCTAATTGTTATGATAACAGTTGTTGATGTTGGATTTTATCATTTTATGTTTTGTTTTATGTTGTTGATTAATATCAGATATCTTGTTCAACATAGTTAATTGTTTATTCATAAACGTGAATGGAACAGTGTTGTATTACTCGCTCTCGAGTACCCTACACCACTGCGATTTCCATTCACTTCAGGACTACATGTGGATATATATATTTTGTTATGCTTAACCGTGCGTTGTTGCAGGAATGCAGGTACTAGGCATCGACTCCACCTGATTACAGGTCTAAGCATGCCTTCGCCAATGGATTAGTTGTTTGGAGTTAACGTGAGGTCCCATGTCAGTGTGGTCTGGTTGTCAGTTTATCCTTTTGGTCATTGTCTGTCATTCGATCATGATTTGCGGACAAGTAATATTGCACCTTGGAGTCTAACTAGGTTAGAAAGTGTCTAAGTGTGTAAGGTATCGTTGTGCATTAGATAGAATCATATTATGGAAATTATAATGTTGATAATTAAATGTATTGATAAAAGATAATATTGAGTCGATAATTGTTGATTATTGTTGTAAATAAATTATTATTTTATTAGAAGTGTAGTTGTTAAATAAAGTTGTAAGAAATTTTGTATTACTTAATATAATATTATTTAAAATAAATATTTAAATAAATAAAATAGTTGTAAGTTATGTTGTAATTAGTGATTTACAACTAAATTAATAAAATAAATTAATATATAGTTGTACAATTATGGATTGTTGTAATGTTAAAACTTTATTAAATAAAATATGCTTGGTCGGTTATAAAATAATTAAATGTTAGAATTGTGTGTTAATATTTAAAAAAGGAATAACCTCTTGGGATTATTAAATTAAATAAAAGTCTATCTCGAGGAGGGAGATGCACGGGATCACGTGCCGAGTTCCTTGGTAGATGAGAGAGACTGTGTTATAAAAGAAAAGCTTGTAGAGGCAAAGAGGACAGCATTGCAGGTAGAAGAAGAGAGTAGAAGGCTGGGAAAAGAAGCATGGAACTTCAGCAATTGAAACGGACTCGGCGATTTGATAATCAAAGCCAGGTTCCACTGAATGCATAATTCCTTTCCTCTGAATCTGAATCTGTGGGTGTTGATCATTTCCTTGTTTCTAAATGGATTGTTTTGGTTGAATTTCTACTTCAAGAGATATTTTAGTTTGCAATTAAGTTGTTTTTTGCATCCCTCCGATGTTTAATCTGAGGTATATATCTTAACATTTCCATTAAACGGGTTATCGCTAGTTTTTATTACTGGTTGCGGTAATGTTGTAGACCTAGTGCTCTTTTAGACTAGAAGGAATTGATTCCTCTGATTTTTCATACTCTTGGATCATGTTGAAGGAGTCGTGTTTGTTATGCTATGAGATCTGGAGTTTTAATCAGAAATTACCACTGTTTTCATCAGCTGAAAGATGACCATAACTCTGCATTTTCTGTGAAATCTTGTCTAATCAAGCATCATTTACTTTAAGAACCTGACAGAATCCTGCTATTCTTCATGCTACGATGTTGGTCTTTACCTGTTCCACATCTCCTCCGATGCAGACTGAAAGGGGCGCTGGCAAAGATTGTGATCTGGCTTTGTTTCACTTGTCAACCACCAAAACCTAGCGTCTAGGAGGAGAAAATATGGCTTTCCTGGCTATATACATATTAAATTCAGTCAAGCTATCCAGATTAAAGAGACTTAAATCTAGTGACCGAAAATTACCCTACTCACTACTCCAATTGTGCAAGCAGCAACTTGTTCAAGAAATTCCCTCTGTTGCCTACAAACTACATAGCACAGGCTTGTTCGTCTCTTGTGGAAGCCTGAGCACATGGTGAATTGTACTGGATGATGCCCTCACACTCACACGGTATATACTGGATGCGCTCACACCCACACTCGCTTGGTCTTTCAAAGGGCTTCTCGACCTCGACCAGCTTAGGAAACTTGGGCTTAGGAACCTCAAGAGTTGGTAAAAGGGGCCTCAAGCTATAAGACAATACCGTCTGCCATACAGTCCCCACAAAGATGGCGGGCAATACCCCTATTAAAAACAATATCGGTAACCATGAATAGTTTGGTGCCAGCAAAACAAATAGGCAGGTCAATTGAAAGTTTCGATTTGCAACACAAGCCGATCAATACACTGTGACGATAGTTGTCATACTCAGGGAATATACAACGATCTCACAGTTGGTAATCGTGATCAATCTGTGCAAACTCAATAGTTACCTCTGAAAACCTAGTAATAACAATATTATGTCTTTAGAATGCCCCATCTTAACATGACAACATTCTTTCATGCCAGCACCTCAATCTCAGTGTAATTTGGTCCTCTCTGATGTCAAATTCTCTGAGCCTGGGGCCAACTATATGTCTTGACATTACTTTTCTAATTTCACATATATTGAGTTTCTATTTATTTCTATTGTGATTATCATTTTTTTGCATATGATGCATGAAGTTTGGCATCTTTCTAAAGTTATGCTCCTACTTTCATAACTTTTTACATGATAGTTTTCCTACCTTGATAGATATTGTTCCAACATGATTTATGTCAAACTTGTTAATGGAGCTTGGGAACAACATAAGCATTCTTCATAAATACTTGTATGTGGGAAGTTATAATTTATCAAGAACTGCTCGACTAATTTCCCATGAAATGTTCCCTGACTACCTTAGAATAATCGCCACTTTCAAAGAAGTCGAAACAACTCATAGACTGGTTATAAAGAACCCATCTTCATATGGAGTAACGAAAGTAAGAGGCCGACCTTAGTGATGGAATAAATTCAGATTTAATTACTTTAAAAGGATGAGGTGCGTTCAAAATACAATAGTAAGTATACAAATTGCATGGACAAAAGCAGCGATTAGCATGGAATGTTTTGTATTCGTTATTTGTGGTGAAAAATAAATATTAACTTAAAGAAGAGAAGCCGACTCCCATATAACACAATAGAGGATGCAATTTTATTTATAGGGGATGTTGACTTGTGAATAAAGATTACTAATAAGACAAAGTCTTAGTTATTCAATACATACCAAGACATGATCCTTTACTCTCATTGTCTCTCGACATGTAGGCCATTGTTGTGCATTCAGTTATCCACAACATCAACAATGCGAATAGTTAATCCATAATTTCGTAATTCCATTTGATCTCATTTAGGAGTTGTTCTCTTTTTAGGAGTTGTGACTTCGATTTTACTTGGAAGCATTTACCAGAAAACTGTAATGCCTTGGGGACGAACATAGTTGATACATCTATCAAGTTTTGATGGCGTGAGAATGACCAGTCCCGATCTTCTTCTTAGACAGATTTAAATCATCTTTGATTAAAACATTTCAGAGACATCGTTATGATGAAGAAATCCAAGCATATTAAACTGTTATCTGATTGAGGTCAAGAATTGTTAAAGGACCGTATCATGTGGCAGAAGAGATTTTGAAACAAATTGTTAAAATTTACATTGGGTTATGTTGATAAGTATAATAGGGTATGTCTAATTTACTTATATTAAAAGTAGGTTATAGTGTTTTAGAGGCATTGTTGAATAACTGATTGTCATATTGAATTCATTTACAATATTCATTTAATGTTCTTTGGATGGAAAATATTTACTATCTTTTATTCCATTGAATTTATTATTATTGTTATTGTTAATATTATTATTATTTATGTTTTGTTTAATATTATTATTATTATTTCAAAAGTATAGTTGATTGTCTAAAAGCCAAATAAAATTGGGGATTTAGAATAATGTTGTCATTATTTATTAGATTAAAAGAAAATCGTTGTGATCATATATTATGGTTAATGAAATTTGATTTAGATTGACATCAGTTTTAATATGGTTTCTTCTTTTGTTAAGATAAGGGGTTAAGGATTAGGTATATAATTATTGTATTGAAAATTTGATTTAAAGGTATTAGATAGTTAGTTAGTGTGAATTGAAATTGTATAAAATGGTCTAGGTGTAAGTTGTCAAGGGTTCATTTCCAGAGGCCAAGGTTGTTGTGTTTGACTTCATGTAATGTGTTGATAAGTGTCCTAAGTTATTGAAGTCATGTCGCCTTTTGTCATGTATAAGGAATTTGGTTGGTATTGTGAAAGAATGTAAATATTCTAAATGCATCATGATGTGTAGAAAGGCTCTTCATGAATGTTGTGATTTATTTGTTTGTTTGGGATGTTGTATTGGATTAGACAATGGGGAGACATTGGTATTCGTGAAGAAGTATTTTTCTTATAAGTTACTTCATTAGAAGCCATGGAAAATGTATTAAGAGTATGTCCTTGTAATTGAGTTGATATGCAAGATGGTGAATGCCTTGCATCATTACATATATATGTTCATATCAGAATAATGGTTATGCAAGATGGTTAATGCCTTGCATGGTTTATGTATCATCATCGCCATGATGATGTTTGCTATGTTTGTTGAGTAGGGTCTTCTAGATGCAGGTAGGGGAGTGGCTTTCAACATGGGGCCGGCGCCCAAAGTGGCAGTCAGGATAACCCATTGGAAGTAGATTAATCAAGTGATAACCTAAATAATGAATTAGGGGGTTGGGTAGTTAAGCACACTAAACAAGATAAGTGGATGCCTCACTCATGGCTCAAGTGCTTGTTTAGGCTTGAGATGAGATGAGAAGGCCTGGAATGGCAAGATCAACTACCTTGTCCTCATGAAAGGTATGTTGATTTCTGCATGAGCGTTGTATGGGGGCCGGGAGTCGGGAGAGGCTACCAGGACAACCCAAGATGGGGGCCGGGGCCTAGGAAGGCTTACCAGGACAACCCATGACAAGCCATGTGATGATACTTCTCCCTACTGCAGCCTAGCATTCCCTAGTTGTACTCTCCCCATTCGTTATGTGTTGCCTCTGGAAGTTTAGTTAAGTTGTGTTGTGTTGTTATTGCCATGTGTTGTATTGGCATTTGGTCGTCCTTTGTTCTTGTTTGTCTTTTGTCTACCTGACTGTCATTGTTTGGGACCTCATGTTAACTCCTAGCTTAGGGGGTGGACCTTAGGGTTCCACATGGTCGGGTGGAAGAGCTATTTTATCCATTGGTTACTCTTGCTGAAGTTCATATGCAGAAAAGATTTGTTCCAGTTGTACTTGTACCAGATTTGTGTAACAGATCAATCATAATGTATGTGATTCTGATGTAGTCTGAAAATGGTAATGTAATGATGTACTTATGAGTAAGGAAAGCATTTCAGTTATGTATTTAATTATGTAGATTGTATTACATTATTTGTTGACATGCAATGAATATGAATAAGTTATTTAATTGTGCATGGTTTTAGATCAGTTACTGATGAATGTTAATTTATGTTAGTTGGTTTGTAAAGTAATGCAGCCTTGTATCCCTAGAGAATATGTCATAGTTAGTTATGTTAACATTATTTGTTATCTTAAACATTTAAAAAAAAAAAATTTCCTGTTTCTTGTAGCATAAATGTGTATTTCTTTAAGGTGTTCAAGGCGGGCGTTACAAGCAGCCTTAGCAGATCTACTAGTACCATAGGTACCATTGGTACTTGATATAGGACCTCAGATTTTATAGACATTACATGCCATGTTAGAGAGGCTACCGCCAGTTATACCAGTACCACATGACGATCCTCGCATTGATCTGGGAGAGGAGCCGCGTGCTGAGCCATGTGCTGAGCCACGTGTAGGGCCCCGCGTCGATCCGTGAGAGGTGCCATGTGTGGAACCTTTTGTGGAGATACCTAATACTACAGTGGAGGAGGTAGGGTCAGCTTACAAAGCACAGAGTAGGATTCCTCTGCGACATGCAAGATGAGATGAGACTGTGAGGGTAGAGCAGGTACATCATGGACCTTATGAGTATGGTATGGATGAGCTGGTCACAGGACATAGAGACAGAGGAGATCCCATCAGAGACCTACTTAGGCTTAATCCACCTACCTTCGTAGGAGCTATAGAGGGAGCCGAGGCTGAGGCTTGGCTCATTAGTCTAGATAGGTGCTTCGTGTTGCGACCTTATGGGAGCAACATAAAAGCACGAGTGGCAGTACACCTCCTAAGAGATGCAACAACTATTTGGTGGTGCACTGAGGAGTACAAGTGTTAGTTATCATTAGACACACTCACATGGGACACATTCATAGAGCGCTTTAATGCACGTTACTTGTCAGATCATTATAGCAGCATCGGATAGATGAGTTCCACAACTTACAACAGAGAGGACTCATGGTTGTACAGTATGAGAACCAATTTATTGATGTTTCACATTAGCAGAGTATCTCCATGATGAGAAACTTTTGGTGCACAAATTCATCAGAGGTTTGAATCAGGGGATAGCAGGACCAGTGCATATGGCAGACCCCCAGACTATGAGTGAGTCTACCGAGAAGGCTTATATTGTAGAGGAGATTCAGGGACGAGGGCAAGATTCACGCCCACAATTTTAGGATTGTAATCATTAGTAGTAGCAGAACTTTCATAGACCACCACCAACACCACAGAGAGGAGGATTTAGTTCTCCATCTTTACATCCTAGGCCTCCACAACAGTAGCAGCAGCATCAATAGAGGTCTAGATCCCAGCAGAGGGCACAGGGAGGACAAAATCATGGTTGGCAGTAGTAGGGCCCGCGTAAGGATCAAGGATAGCAGGGATCATCTATGGGACTCGCGAGGTCACAGCAATCCTTCAGAGAGTCACAGGGTTTCATAGATCAACCTAGACAACAGCAGTCTAGCAGGACACAGACAGGGCAGTATCAGCCTAGGGGACCATGTTATGTATGTGGTGGTGAGGATCACCTAGCTAGAGAGTACCCACAGAGCTTTACAATAGGGGCAACCTCGTATGGGAGGTTTAGAGCAGATTGTAGGAGATGTGGGTAAGTCCCACCATATGTTTACAATGGTTGATAACTGCTAGGCCGATTTCTAGGCCCCCGCTATTGAGACTTCGAGTAGAGGTGAAAGAGCAGTTGGCTTTGGTGCCAATTCATATATTGGCTCATCGAACCCTGGGCCTGTGAGGTTGAGAGCTGGACCAGGTTAGGGTCCAGTGGGACATGTACGATGAGGTCACGGTGACATGGGAGGATGTAGCGAGATTGAGGGACCTTTATCCTCACCTCTTTGACGACTACCAGAAGGAAGTACAGTCTTAGGGGGGAGGATGTGAGGCCTACTTTTCACTCCCTTACATTTGACTATTTATTTTTACTGTTGGTGATACATTTTGACTTGTGGGACTATTGATCCTAAATTTCTAGACTATTAGAATTTATGTTGTATGTGGATTTGTTATGCTTAGTATGTTTACAATGTGTTTAGACCTAGATATTGCTTTACTGATGATGGTAGACATATGGTTTATATTATGATGTTATGGGAAAACTAATTGGGTGATGTTAGATTGAAATTTGTTATGTGATTCAATCTTGGGAATGGATGTTTGAAATGTAGAATTTAGAATCTAAATTGTAATGTGACTTTCTTGATGCTTATGTAAACTTGTGATATTTTATGAGAGTGTATGTTTTAATTTGTTTTGGCTATTATATATATGTGGAATTAACTTTTATTTGAGTGCGCAAGTATTTCTAACAAGCCATAGAAATTGGAGATCATCCCACACATGATGTTGTTTTCCCTTGTGAAGCCGATCTGGTTCCACAAGGAACCAAGATCAACTTTGTGCATGATGAAATTTTGTAATGTTGATTACATGTTGTTAGTCGGGCTAAGTCTACCCCTCTTTTATTTTGAATTCTAATTGGTGTTGTAAGAATATTGTCTTTTGAATTTCAATTTTTTTAATTTTATATTTTGAGACCCCTTTTCATGTGCTTTAACTTAACCCTTGGTGCTCAAAATGACCTAAACTTGACCTTGGGTTGTACCCCTTGGGTCTAGGGACCTTTTTAGCTGGGGTAACCCAAGGTAAACCTCCATTTGGTCACTTTAACTTCACCCTAAAGTAAAGTGACGAAATTGGAGGCATGGGAGGGAGAGGATGAGTAAGTCAAACACTCAACCTCATCCTTACCTCTTCCCTAGATTGGGGATGACTCCAAGACCCCTCAATGGTGGAGGACTTTACTCCAAGTCTCTTCCACCATTGGTGAGGGTACCTTGGGGTTGTGTGGTCCCTCTTGGGTGGAAAGGAATGGGATACATGTGTCACCCATTCCCTCTTAAGCTCCACTTTTCTCTCCCACATGTTCTAGGGAGGACAAGTGGAAGGGAGAGAGACTTGGGGGATGGGTGAGTGACACGTGTCACCACCCATTCCATGGGTCTTGCTTGTAGTTGGGAGGAGGAGTGAGGAGGTGACAAGTGTCACTTCCCCATTCCTCAAAGCTCATGGGTAGAGCTTATTTTAATCCCACTTGGAGAAGGGTATGGGTTGTTGAATTTTTGGCAAATTTTATTGTTTTGAAATTTACTTTGGAGAAAAAGATAGAGAGAGTTTTGTGGCTTATGTTGGAGGAGGATTTGGAGAAGCTATACATCAACCATCTACCAAATTAGGCTTTTTAAAGATTGGTTTCAAGGCTAAAGCCTTCCCTTATGTATTTTTATTTGTTTGTGTGATGCTATGTGTGAGTTCTATTTTGGAGTTTTTATTTGTTGTCGTGGGGAAAAATTGTAAGGGTGTTGTAAGAGCCTCTCCCACTTGGGAGATTATGCTCAACAAGTGTGGGGTGGGGGAGAAGTGAACCTCCTCGAGGTCATTTCCTTGATTTTGTGGTGTTGTAGCCTTGAGGGAAATATGAGATTTGTGAAATATGTGAAATGGCTTGAGAGCCAAATGGAAGCTTTGTGGAAATTATGTTAAAAGGAGTTGGCTTGAGACCTTAAAAGGTATTTGTATTTTAGATATTTGTAGGAGTGGCACTCTTGAGTTGAGTGTTGTCCATTCCCCTACCCCTTTGAACTCATCTGGAATGAGTTCTTGTGTTGTGTTAACCATGGGAGTAAAATTGTGTTTGGTTGTTTGAATGCCTTGTTGTGATGTGGAATGAGTTCCCAAGTATGTGGATGACCTCCCTAGCTCGAGGCTAACCCACTAGTGGGTCTATGGTAGGGAGGAGAGCAAGTTGTTGTGGCTTCCTTCCCCTTCTTGTGATATTGCGGGTTCATTGGAGCTAAGTTGTGAAGTTAAAGACAACACCTTGTTCTTGGAGTTGATACCCTATTTATTTTTAGCTCTTAAGAGAGAGCTTGGCCTATTTAGGAGCTTGTACCTTTTGTTAGTTGTCAAAGACAAGAGCATTGTTCTCTCTCTTGTTGTAAAAATATATTTTTAATTTTGTGTGTAGTCTATTTACATTTGAATAGAAAGTTAAAATTTGTTGATTTTAATGCTTATCATTCAAGAAAATGTTGAAGGAAGAAAATTTGGTTTAAAAGTTATTTCATTTGTATGTTTATTTTAAAAATATCAATTAGTAAAGTTGTGATTTTGTTGTTGAGACAACATGAAAATTTGTATTTAGTTCTTATGAGAAAGAGAAAATTAGATGATGTTAAGTATTAGAAGTATTTAATTAATTGTATTTATTCCTTTCCTTTAAAAATGAACATATTAGAAATACAATGAGTATATTTTGATAAAAGAAATGAGTTCCTTGCCTTATAAAATTTTGATTAAAAAAAAAGGGAATATAACTTTGATTATATATATATATATATATATATATATATATATATATTATGTGTATATTGAATGAATGTATTTATATGTATTTTAATATAAACTAATTTTTTATTATTTTTGTCAAACAAAATTGAGTGATTGTATTAACTATACATGTTAAATATATATATATATATATAATTTCATAAACTGTGATTTTAAATTTTAAAAAAAAATATTATGAGTTGCTGTGTATATATATATATATATATATTATAGATTAAAACTTAATAAAAAAATGAGAATAAAATATAAAATGCCAAACATAGAGAAAAGACTTTTTTTTTTGCAGTCGCAGGCTTGTGCAGAGAGTATTTTTTATGATAATAGTGGGGGGGTTCGAACCCCCCACAACCATGACATCTGTGTTTATGGGTGTGGGGAGGGGGGCAGAGCCCCCACCCACACCCCATCGTATGGGATGTGGGTGGGGCCTCTGTCCCCCTCCCCAGACCCCGTTGCTACCCCTTTCACCCCGCGGACTCCCCGCGAAGCATTGCCGCCAAACTCCTCCAACCTGTGGTCTACGCCCCCACCGTCGCTCCTCCTCCACCACACCTCAACCCTTAGCCTCCATCTAGCACCACCACTATGGCCGCCACTCCTCAGATCCAACACCTCTGCTACCGTCGGCCTCTTCCTCACAACGCTGCCCTCCACAGACCTACCACAATAAACTTAGGGTTTTTAGAAAAAATAAAATAAAATATATTTATTTTTAAAGAAAATTCAGAGCATTTTAAATATACCCAAAAGGGATATATATATATATATATGTCATCATATGCATTTCATATGTGGCTACCATTACAACCTACAACACAAACAAAAGAAAAATAAAATGAGAGAAAGAGAAAGAAAGGAGAAGAGAAAACAAAGAGGAGAAAATGAGAAATGAGAATAATAGGGTTAGGGCTTTTACCCATAAGGAAATTAATTTTTTAATAGAGAGGCATTTAGGGCTTTGTATTTTAGAATTGCCCTTATATTCTTTTCCCATTCTCTTTATTATTTTTCTCCTTTTATTTTAAAATTTATTTTTGAATAGGTTATTGTGATCAATTAAATGGGTAAAACTTTATTCTTGTTGGAATATTATTTTTATTTGTTAGTGGATGTTAATAAATAGATTAGATCACGATAGAAGGATTTATTTGATTCAATTAAATTTTACACAATTTAAATATTGAGAGGTATTTATTTTAAACAATCAGGTTAATTCTTAGATTATAAAACCTAACTCGACGAGGATGATTTAAACCTACATCATTATTAATTAAAATTTAATATTCTTTTTAATCCTTTTGGGGTAATTTAATTAATAGAATTAAATTAGACATTGTTTTAAATCCGACTCGGAAACCTAATAAACTTTTAAAATGAAGTTAGTAAAACCTGTTTCCAAGATCTGATCTACCAAGAAATTAGGAATAATGTAAATGATGTAGAGATAACTCTGATTGATCGAAAATGTGAAGAACAAATTGATCTAGCTTTGTTGAAAAATATTTTAAATTATAGAAAACATGAAGAAGAACAGATTGATCGAGCTTTATTAAAAAATGTTTTAAATTATAGAAAACGTGAAGGAGAACAAATTGATCGAGCTTTGTTGAAAAATGTTCAATTAACTTATTTAACTGATCTACCATTTCAACTAGTGAGACGTAGGTAATATAAACGAAACCTTTAAACCTTCGATCAAATTAGTTTTATTTCAATAAACCCTAATCATGCCTATGAGGCATTACGCTACCTGATTTTTCTAGAATTTAGGGTTTAGATAGGTTAGTAAAAGTTAACCTTGTTTGGGAATATAATATTGTTTTTTGCCGAGTATCATCTTTTGATTTTTGGATTTTATCATCCTCTCATGCACTTGAGTTTTAGCTATTGATTTTGACTTATGTCAAAATCCCTTCACTCACATAGGTTAACTTAGGGTTTCGATCATTGATCCTAACCCTAATGGCGACATTAACCACGTTGCAACGACCCCCTAGTTGGCCTTAATTGTGATTGGTTTGTGCACATGAACGCAGTAACCCGCATTCAACTGTAATGTTTACGCCTTAAGCATAACGCCACCGAGCATGCTTACGCATGTGAGGAGGTTTCTAGGGAAGCGTAGAAATTTTTTTGATATTTCTTGTCATGACCACATGACATGTGTGATGCATGTTATGACCGCATGGGAAATGTGGGCATGACACTTTTTCCAACAATATGAGCAAAAATCAAACTTTAAACATGTAGCACATGTACCATATGACTCATTTGCATACATCACACATATGGGACCACTAAGAAGGGAGGTAGGTACTTAATGTGAGCAATGACAATTGCACATAATGTTTAAGTTCACTTCAATAGATGGTTGGGGTTATGATAGCTAATGGAGGGTTTTCTTTTCAAACGAAACCATTAATTTTGGAGTGAAAGTTAATGGTGAAATATAACATAAAGTCCCTATAATTAAATAATATCCAATGGCTAGGACTAACCTAACAAAGATCTAAAGACGTGATTTCAAAATTAACATCCAAATCATCCTTCCCTCCATCAAGAATTTTAAAATTTCATGCCAAAGACTCTTTGAGACTGTTTTGAGGGTTTTATGGCCACTTGGAGAGATATAGATAGCCTTAAAATGACCCATAAAAGAAAAAGGAGAGTCAAATATGAAATAAATGTCTTTTTGATGTGAATTTGTAGTCACCTTATAATCATAAGATTTGAGCTCTAGTTGTCAAGATTATGCGTGTAAACTTGTTGTGAAGAACAAAATGTTGCAATGTCCTATTTTGTTTTTCATAGTGTGTCTTAATGAAAAGCGAGTGTATTAACAAGATAATTTCAACAATATTCTCTTGGTGCACAACTGTTATGTTACTATTGTCATTGTTGTGTATTACAGGATCTAGAGGAGGCCATGGAGAGAGGATGTGGACAGTGTAGAACTACTAAATCGTAGAGAGGAAAGTGGGTGGAAATAGATATGACAATAGAATCTACAAATACAATAGAGGTAAGAAGAGAAAGCAACCTCAACCAAAGGAGGAAGGTGTTTATGAATTTAAAAATGCTACAACATAGAGGAGATAAAGTTATTTTTCCATCCATGAGGCCTCTGAGGTCAAACTTATTGGTTGAAAATGCACAGGAATGGTGATTAAATGTGATTCTATGATTAAGGGAAAAGTTTAAAAATTAGGATGGCCAAAACATGATATCAATATGTCAAATATATGACTAAAGTGAGGTTTTGTGTTGGATAGCATATTCGTTGAAATGATATAATTGGTGTACTAAACATTATTTACTTGTTGTGTATTAGAAGGGCCAGACGAGGCCATGGCAATAGATCCTGTCATATCAAATGAGGACACAATGGATGAAGCAGGACATCAGGTACTCAAATTTTGACTTAACTTAGGAAAAATGATCTGATGGCATTTTGTGATAGTCCATCTTTTTTCATAGTATTATTGAAATTTATAATGTATTATCCAATCTTGACATAAATTAATGCATGTTGTTGATTATTTAAGATGGAGATTGGAGCAAATCTAGAGCCTAAGCATTCAACTAGCAAAAGAAAAATATATGTATGTGGACCTAAAACTATTAAATCATGTAGAGGACAGTGGGTGGAAGAGGATATGACAATGGATCCTATAGACACAACAAATGATTGCACTAAACAAGAGGTTGCTTAGGACTATAGTACATGATATGAATACTTTGAGAAAATTGTTGTTTTTGGATGTTCTGTATGTTGTGGAAAGAAACAATTCAAACAAGTGATTGTAAAAAGACATTACACATATGATGAGCTTCCATTCGGTAGTATTCCTCCTACAATTGATTCAAATCCAATAGGATTTGTGGTAAGGAATTTTCTAATTTGATATAAATAACAAGTATACTTCATTTAAACATTGTTTTATATTATTTAAATAACTAATTTTTTTCTTAATGGATACTTGCAGGATAAAGTTCTTGGTTTAAATTTTCCTGGATCACCGAATTCAAGCCTAGAGGCCAACGATCATTTATTAGATGATACATCTAACAAAAATATGTTCCAATATACCAGCTCGGAAGATAAGGAATTGATGAAAACAAGCAACAGAACAAGAACCAGTTTAAAGATACATAATTTGCTTAAAGACAAGGGGAAGGGGACTACATACCCTATGAGAATGAATGTGATGGAGATGATGACTTTCCCCTGAGTTTGAGATCAATTTACAAAGAGACGTTTGATCGTCGACTATATTGTGCTTGGCCTAGTGATCAACAACTACCTAGAGTGTACGAGGTGTTTCAATTTTGGGGATACAACTACATGATACGACCCTCCAATATTCATGGAGTGAATCTAGGCCTCATTATTGTCCAAAATGTATATGTGGGATCTAAACATAGAAACAATTCAGAACAAACCACTTCAAGATTAATGCCATATTATGGTCCATCATATTACAATGGTGAATGGGGAAAGCTGGCAGAATATAAGCCTAGCATGTTAGCATATGGTCTAAATTTGAATATGTATACATATCATCTCCAATTGGAAAGTGGAAAAGAAATGAATAGAGGTCATTTTATGTATATAGATGGACGTACATACACACAAAAATATTACAGGATTTATAAATAGTAGTAAGGGAAGGGACCCTACTGTAAGACCAAATTGTCAATTTGTTGAGGTTATAAATGATAAAGATGGAGATATGGAAAGAGAGGTTGATAGATTGATAATGGTTGAGGCTATTATGGACCTTACCATTGGGGATGAGTTGTTGATTGATTACCCCTTCTTAAAATGCACTCCTACGTGAAAGAAGAGGGAAGACTAAGGTCTCCCTAAGGATGTTCTTAAGGGCAGAAAACCAAAGAATAATAAATGAGTGTGGACTGATGTTTTATAAACTATGTTGTCAAAATTATGTTTTATTTAAATTATTGTATAAAAAAGATAGTCTATAAAATAATGTTCCATTATTTAATTGATGTATATATGTTCATACAATTTATATTTTTATTTTTTAAGCCATATTTGATTATATTTCTTTGAAATAGATACATTTATGATTTATCCAATTGTTGCCAAACATTAAATAATGCTTGTGTTTGTTGATAGGTACAAGATGTTGATGAAACACATAGTAATACCCAACATCCAACTGGATTATTAAGATTTGGACAGGATGATCCAAACCATCCTTTAAACAATACCAAGGTGAAAAGAGCAAGATTGAAGAGAATACTACCAACTGAGAAATTTGAAGAGCTGATGAGATCTGCATACACTGATGACATGCCACCTAGCCTTAATGATGACAATCATGATAGTGAAAATGCAATGCATGAAGAAGGATTGAATGAAATGCTTACAGGTTTCTTTGGGGATGGAAACAATGATGACAATAATGATCATATGGTTGACAGTAATGATGATAGCAGGGGCAATTACCACCAATGTAATGTTGATGATAACAACCTGAAAGACTCCATCAAGCAAGTAGTGAAGACACCCGTGTTCAAATTAGGTGCAAGTAGAACCTCAAAACTGGCATGCACGTTAATATTATTAGAAATCAATTCACTATTTGGTTGGTCAGACAAAGGATTCACTACCCTACTGAAGTGAGTTGAAATCTATTTCTTACTTTGCATTGTCAATTGGTGTACATAATTCTTAAACATTCATCAACTTTGTTTATATTTCTTTAAGGGGATTTTAAAACTATATATTGTATATAAACAGTCCTAGTATAGATTGACATATCAAGCATGTTCATCATAAGTCAAACATTCAATTGATTTAATCTCTGGCAATCTTACAGGGCACTAAAAACTAAAATATTCCCTGAAGAGAATGTGTTGACATCAACTTACAAAGAGGCATGTCTGTTGTTGGTTGAGTTGGGGATTGAATATAAGCAAATTCATTCATGTAAAAAAGATTGCATTTTATACAGAGATGAATATCAAAACAATGTAGAATGCCCTATATGCAAGAAGAGATATCGTATAGATGTACAAGTTCCTATAGTTCCAAAGAAGGTTTTACGTCACATGCCAATTATACCTAGACTTCAACGAATGTTTCATTGCAAGTCACTTGTACAATTGATGGACTGGCATGCAAATAATAGGAGTAAAGATGGATTCATACAAATTTTGGCTGACTCCAAAGCAATGAAACACAGAGGAAAAATGGCCAAGAAAATTCAAAGATGAACCTCGTACTATCAGGTTTGGTCTTGCAATTGATCGAGTGTTCCCATTCTCTTTCTTGAGCTCAAATTATAATGTTTGGCTAGTTGGATTGATAGTATACAATATTCCCCAATGGATGAGTGTTAGAAAGGAGCACCTTATGCTAACTCTCATTGTTCTAGGAAAACATCAAGTTAAAAACATGGATGTTTATCTTGTGCCTTTTATTGATGAGATGCAACTGCTATGGAAAGACATAAGAATGTATGACATATTATGTCCCCCATCAAATAGGTCCTTCATGTTGTATGGTGTGCTATGTTGGACTATTCATGATTTCCCAAGACTTGGTGTTTGTTCTGGTAATATAAAATATTTACATATTTACACTCATAATTTATTTTCATCCCAACTTTAATACTTAGTTTAATACTATTTTTTTAAAGTTATTAACATTGCTTATTGAATTGCAGGGCTTCAAACAAAGGGGATATTTGCATTTCCAAGATGTGTAGAACAATTTAAAGGGTGGTATTCTAAAGATCTACATAAATTTATTTATGCAAACAATAGGGTTTTTCTACCACTAGATCATAAGTTTAGAAATCACTTGAAGAATCAATTTGATGGAAAGTTAAAAATAGAGGCCCTCCCATGATTATGGGTCCAGGTGATTGGCTTAAGAAGTATGAAGATGCTGAATTGAAAGCTTGGGAGGATTTTTTTGATCGGGGTGATTCAATTGAAGAACCAGAACAAGTTGTACTTAATATGCCAGAAGGAATGAAAAGGAAATTGATATTTTATGAGCTCCCTTACTGGAAGGATCTATTAATATCTCACCTATTAGATCCTATACACATCTTAAAAAATGTTGTAGATTCTATATTTTGACATATATCAGGCAAAGAGAAGGACACCTTGTCTTCAAGGAGAGATATTGCTCTTTCGTGTACCAAAATTGATAGAAAATATTTGTGGCCAAATAGGGAAAATGAAACATATGCAGAAGCTCCATGGATTTTGAAAAAAAAAAGAGCTAGACCAACTAAAAAATGTCATCCGTTCAATAAGGACACCTACTGGCTATGGGTCATCATTGGCTAAAGCTTTTACAGTTGATGGACATATCACAAGATTTAAAACACATGATTTTCATAATTTTATGAAGGTATTATATATCATCATTTAACATTTACTAGTAACATTGATTAAGTACTAAATATATTTTGATATTTTGTTGTGTGAGATAAAATTACTAATGACCTTTTCATAAATGTGTTTGATAGCATATCATGCCATTGGCAATTAGGGGGGATTCATGTCTTACACTTGACTTAGGAATGCCATAAGTCGATTATCAGCATTTACAAGCTATGTGGTTATATGAAATACTCATGTGTGAGAGACATAGATATATTATATTGCATTTTAATTTTTGACTAAAGGTTCATACTAATTTACTATTCTTATATTAGGTGGGTGACCTCCATGGAGATCCACAAATGTGAAGTGCCAAAATGGAAGAAGGAAATTGCAGAAATTGTATGTGTATTTAAGAAGGAGCTCCCTACAAGTTTCATGGAACTACAAGTCCATTTACTTATACACCTAGTCGATGACATTGAATTGGTAGGTGTCGTATCAACTAGGTGGATGTTTATCTTTGAGAGGTAGATGAAAACTCTAAAAAGATATGTTTGACAAAAGGCACATCCAGAGGGTTGCATGGCTGAAGGGTATGTATTGAATGAAGCATTTTTCTTCCTGTGTGAATTCCTTGTAAGGATTTTGAAGATGGGCCACGCTTCTAGGATGAAGAATGAGCATCTGATATTATTGATGGAGAAAAACCACAATCTAATGGTGTTCAAGTAGAAATTAGTAAGTAAATTCATGATCAGTGTGGTTGTTTTTCTTGCAATCATTAATTTACTCTGTAATTTATTTGTCAAATTAACAACATGACATTTGGAGTTTGAAATAAACATGTTGACATGTAATAGGTGTAGATGAAAGTGCTATACTCGACAAGTTCATTCTATACCACATGGACTTTATGAACAAATGGATTGATTTGTATGATAAAAAGAGAGAAGAAGTGTTAGAAGCAAGGATACAGTTTAAGAGATCAA
Source organism: Cunninghamia lanceolata (assembly GCA_027924645.1). NCBI lineage: Eukaryota > Viridiplantae > Streptophyta > Pinopsida > Cupressales > Cupressaceae > Cunninghamia > Cunninghamia lanceolata. The sequence continues at coordinate 1,992,237 of BSBN01001053.1, read as the reverse complement.
ACCCAAGGAATACTCTACTTCCCACTGATCTGCTTGGGGAATGGGGCAAAGATTGTACACTAGAATGGGTTACTAAACAAATTCAAAATCAAATAGAAGATGCAGGTATAGATTCAAACATAACAGAAGATGAAATCAACATGTCTAGAGGATGTGAAAGAAAGGTACAGTTGGAATTTTACAAAATGTTGTTTCCTTACAGTTTTGACACTATTAACTATTTTAATATTCGTCATTATATTTGTTTTCACTGAAATAAATGGTCTTTCACAGGTGAGGAAATATCCAACAATGTGGCATATGGTCAACATTATCGTGTAGAAAGTATAGATGTAAAGAGATGATCCTTCGATTGTGGCATCATGGTTGACTTCAAGAAATCCAGTCGATCAAGATCAAAAGATAAGAATATAATTGAAGGGAATCTACAATATGTTGGGAAAATACAAGAAAATATTGAGTTGGATTACCACTCTTTTAAATGTTATATTTTTAAATGTAGATGGTATGAAGCATTTGAGAGGACACGAAGACATGATACCCATAGTAGATTGTTTTCTATAGATTCCTCATGTTTCCTACCGGAGGATAAGGAGCCTTATGTTCTTCCAATTCATTGTGAGCAGGTATTTCTTTAACTCAAACAAGAAGCAGAATTAGTGATCATTAATCTATTAATCCATAGTTTATTGTGAATATATACATGTGTTTATTAATCAATAATATTTTTATACCATACATCTAATATATGTATGTCATTCATGTGCAAGTATTTTTCTATGAAGATATTTTGGACCTGAAATGGATATTTGTCATACATTATGATCCAAGATTAAGGCATGTATTTGACGATGCATTAGTGGATACTAAACAAAACAATGATGGCCAACAAAATGAGAGAGAGGGATTAGAGAACATCAAAGAAATTGGCATCCATGATGATGTTGAAGATGGTTATGTTCAGGCACAAGAAGACAACAATCCAGAGTTAGATGATGTTATGGAAGACAACAATATGGATGGTATAGAAAATGATGATCCAAATACATCTGGTAACAATATAGATGGTCTACAGTCAAATTTCAATGATGATGAAGATGATGTAGGTCAAGATGAGGATGATGATAATATTAAATACTTGAAAGAACATATGAACATTGACAATGATACACTGGATGACATTGTAGCAGACAATAATGTTAATGACCAAGACTTCTAAATTTTTAGAATAATTTGCAATCCATGTTTAAAAAAGGATGATTCTTATGGCTTAAACTTTGAACATTTTCTTCAGTAATATTATTTGTGTCGATACAAATTACCTATTGCAATATCCTTAAATTGTTCAATCTTTGGTATGAATTGTTGGCAGAAAAAATTAGGATTACTTGAATGCAATTTCCTTTTCATTGCTTTATATTTTTCTTGAATGTCAAGGTCTCAACCTAATCCTCATTTTGCACTAAGAAGAAACCTTAGGCTTAACTCTACAATGGCCTCGATTCATTGTGAGGAAGTTATGATTGAGGATTTGATGACTACTACATATTTTAATGGGGAATATGTTTTTCATCATGATGCACATGTTTCACATATGGATAGGCAAGACATGAATCTTACTACACAAATACTTATATCAGACCTTTACGAATTTGAGCAATAATGTTAATTATTCAAATTTGATTGATGCTCTTCATAACTTGTTAATGGATAATCCTTATCTAACGGAAGTATTAAGTGATATAGGTCAAATTATAAGCTCATCAAGTTCATTAAATAGTGTGTCTCCTCCCCTTCCTTTACAAGCCTCTTCGTCTAGTGTGCCTCCTTCCACATCTTCTCCTACATTAGCCAAGCCACATATTTCTTCTCTTCTCTGTATTGCTTATCAATTTTTCATAGCTCCTATCATTGATCCTCTCATTGTACCTACTTCTCATATTGTACCTTCCACTCATCCCCTGATTGTGTTTACTTCTCACCCACTACTCATATTCCCACTTCTAGTGTTGTCATTCCAACTTCATTCTTTATCCCCCAATCAACCTACACTCCACGTATTATCTCATGTTGCCACTTCCACTCCTATTTTAATCATAACTCATAATGTTCATCCTTCCAACATAGATGTCATCCTTAAAAGAATTGATGAGATGCAAAGTAAAGTTGATGCATTACCCCTAGTAATCAAAGGATATCATAGGACAAATCAAGCATAATCCACTTTCATTTGAGTTATTTCTTATCCATTTCTAGTTTGTTCGGTGGCCCCTAGTTTTGTAATGTATAGTGGTAAAGGGGACCTTATGAAACAATTGGGAGTTTGTTTTGATTATGTTTATGATGATAAATTTTTTACAAAGCTCTTACCTAGAAACTAAAAGGATTATGTAATTGAATGGCTTTATTCTCTTCCTCATAGTTCTATTCATTCCTTCATTGTTTTGGCCAATGCTTGTGTACATCACTTTAATGTCAATATTGGTTTTTTTGGTACTCAAATTTGTAAATTATAAAACCCTAAAGATATGCCAAATCTTATGATTAGGTTTTATATGTGAATTTGGCCAACTAACAGAATTGATTAGATTAATCAAAATTCTCTGCACTTTAGGCTCATTCAAGCCTAGGTGGGTGTTACCTTGTTTCACTAATGACAATTTACTTTCAAGTTTGATGGTGACTTCAGAACAAATTAAGGAGATTATGTAATTTTGTCAATTAGATCATCCACTTCACTTAACCAAATCTAGCATACAATTTGGATTAATGTTTTCTATAAATCTTTAAACCCTACTCCTAAAATAGAAAAACAAAATTGGATTTTGAAAATATATACAAGGGAATAATTTTCAAAAGAGAATGACTAGTGCCTACCTTTGGGTTATGGAGTTTTCACTCTAAGAAGAATATGTGCTTCCCTTTTAGCCACAACTCAATTTGCTTAGCAATTCTAGGTCTATGACTTGCATAGACATGCAAATATGTAAGTTATCAAGTTCTTCTTTAACAATCCAATTTAACTTTCCAAAGTTACTGTGATTCACCTATATGATTTTAATCCTTGCTTGAAGGAGCCCAATAAAAAAACCACACAAGAAACATCAAATGTGTTCTAACAAATCAACAATATACTTGATAGGTTGATTTGAATAACAAAGAAAAAGCAAATTGGAGACAACCAGATAAATTATTAGCAATCCAATTCAACAAACAAATGAGAACCAAAAGTTGAGCACTAGAGAATAGCAACTTTTATATTGATTTGCTTCAAAGTACAAGCAGTGCAATGTCTCTTTCAAAAAATCAAAATCCCAAATAGATCCCGAGTCATAAGGTCTTGGTTTCCTTTTATAAAGGAAGCAACAAGCTTCAGACCTTTCACATTCAAAATGGTTCTTTGTATTCCTAACCCTTGATATTACAATATTTGCCTTTTATAAGTCCAATTTAGATTTTCAAATATATTTGAATACATTTGAAAACATGAAGAAAACATAAAGAGACAAAAGGAGAGCATTCAAGATGTGGTGGTGCTATTTAACACCAGCATATGGCTCATTGCTCCTTTGCACCTGAACCTGTGCTACTGATGATTCATCTCTAAGATATTTCTCCTCCCATTTATATATTGTAAAATAACTAGGCCATTGGTAAGCCTGAGTCTAAAGCAAGTTCTCCTGGTGATCTTTCCATCTTTTATCAAGCAAAGCTCTGACATCCATCACAAATTGTTTCACATATAGTCAAAAATAGTAATAAACAAAAACACTCATATAGTCAAAAATAGTTAAGATTGTTTCACAATGGCCATGATATATATTCCAGAGATTGGATGTTAGAGAATTTTGGCAAAATTATAGGTTCCAAGATAGATTGAATGAAAAGGAGAGCATCAAACCGAATAGGATCAAGCAAATTCAGGGAGGTCCTAATATGTTTAAAGGTTACAATTTTAGATTTAGTAGGATGTAAACAAGGATCAAATGAGTGCACTCATGATTATGTTACTAAATTGCAAACTTTGTCTACAAAGATACACTATCAAATTCCTAATGATGAATTGCAAAGAATATTTGTTAAGGGCTTATTACCTACAATCCCAAGCTGAGACAATGTACCTAAACAACTATTATTCTTCCATGGATTTGTGTGCAAATGTAAGAAACATTGAATTGAAACTTCTTAAGTCTAATGCACTTAATATGGATCTCATCCTTCAAAATTTCAATAGGAAAATTTAGTTTTCAAAAGGGTGAAAATAAGCAAGAAAATCAACAAAATGCTCATCATGTTGTTAATTTATAGTCAACTTCAGATGTTATGTTGGGTTTTCTCCCAAACTGGATGTTTCCTAATTATCCCTACAAGGTAGCCGTCACTAATCAACATGATTCTTGGACTAGGGGCCAATAGTACAGGAGATAGACTCTATAAATATCTCCTCTCCTTCTTTAGGTTCTGCAAAACCTAGGGGGTATTCCCTATTCAACATCTATGAAATATATCTATAAACTCACTGAGATGCTAATACAAAGCAGATAAATCCTCTCTAATGAAGACCAAAATTGTAAGATAAGTGCAAAGGGGCTAGCTTTGGCCTTATGTTCAGTTGTGACTCAGAGGATTTTGGGTCCTAAAACTACTTCTAAATCCTACAGGTTTGTGAATAATACTTTGATTTAGTTTTTTTGTATTTTGGATGCAAGACAGGGGGTTTTGAATCATAACTTCAACACAAGAACAAGCTGGTGCCTATCTTAGGGTAAGGAGTCAACTAGACGTATATATGTGAATGATTTCCATAAACTCAACTGGCATTCAAGTTTCATGGGGATAAATTGGTATTTGCGCCTATAAACACCACCCAAGATTGAGTATTCTATTATCTCTACTTATGAATATCCTTATTGCAATATGTTCTTCCCAATATTTAACCTAAAACATTTAATCTACTCCTTGAGAAGAAGTAAAAGATTAAACATTCAATACAAAAACAAACCCATATCCTAGAACCTCAAATAACCCTTAGCTATTCAGATTAAAAAAAAACACACACACAACTTGGAGACAGATAGATGAATACATGCAATGAAGCATAACTCATATAATATCAACATGAAACTAAAAATATATATGCAAACATACATTCAACATATAACTCATAAACTTATAGCACAAGAGATAGAAGAACCCAGAAAGCTCTGTATTTTCATTACTTTTCCAAAATTTTCCAAGTCTTCAACAACCATAAAATGAGTAATACAATTCCATTATATAACAGGAACGTGTATCATCAGCATTTAATACATTATTTTTGAAATACAATGGATACAGAGAGGTGCCAAAAGGTGTTGAACAAATTAATTACATTAAAGGAAAAGAGAAGAAGTGGTTGGCCTTGAGAAGCACGTGAAGTTGCCTGGGGATGTGCATTGTTGTGGTTAGGAGATAGTGGTTGAGTTGTCATTCATGAGGTCCATATCTATCCTACCACTCACTGTATGTACTTTTAGCTAGCCAAGGGAATGAGATGATTTCTACTACCTTACTATTGTGGCTGACATACTGTGCATCTAGGATACTTTTGACATTTTTCCCAAATAATTCAAAGGTAATGTCCACAACATGCAACCTATCAAGCGTCCAACTTAACACATGTAAAGCTAGGTCTCCCTTATCACAACAAGATGGAATTAACTAATCACCATTATCAATGATTTCATTCTTCCATTTTTTCATATCTTTTGTTGTTCCACCAATTTCTAGAATGTGAGGCAACCACTTCATGTCTAGCCTCTCAATTGCTTGCATTTTATCCTTCAATACTATATCCAATTTTAATTGATGAGAAGCCACATCCTCAAATTTCCTCAGCATACCTGCTACCAACTCCATCTCAAGAGGGGCATTTGGATCATATCTAGAGCACCTAAGAAAATATTTGACTTTTGCAGTCCTTGGTAGCCACCTGGTCTTCATAGTTGACAACCTTTGTTTATCTGATTCATGCTTCTCATGTGTTGTCCTTAATTGGAAGTAAGACCTATGGGTCTCCTACAACCTACCCAATATCTTGTTGATCCTATAGTTGATCAAATTCATAGCTACATGCTCCACTTTACTTTCTATTTCTTCCTTCAATTTCTTATTCTCTTCTTTCAGTTCCTTTATTTCTTGAAGCAGGGGTTGTGTGTCACTAGTAATGACTCTTTGGTTTGTATAATTGGAGGGGTTTGAGATGGACCAGCTTCCAACTGAGGTTGACTCTCATGAGTATTAAATCTGGTCATTGCTTCTATGAATTTATCCAATAATTCATTATACTCTTTTTGTAGTTTGAGTGTTGTTGCCTCTGTAAAATGTGTTGTTTGTACACTTAGGATGGCTACCTGAGGAGCAGGGGTTTCTGACACCCTCTTGATGATCACATTACTATTCAACTCCTCCAAACCTACCTTTGTCTTTTTATCATTTGGGCCAATGTCCAGATAGCTAAGGTCTCAAATCTAGGGTCAAAGATAGCACCCTGTAATACCTTTCTGGCCTGCTCTCCACTTACATCTGAATCATCCCTGGCGATTGTATTAAATGTAATAGCATCTAATAGTGTCCAATGTGGCAATAGTAGTATGTTACTTTTCTTCACAAGTGCTCTCCCTTCCTCAGGAGTCATGGCATTGATGTCCCTGTTCACTTTACTCAAAACCCTCCTTGTGATGGCATCATATTCTGAAGGGTCTGCACCACGTTTTGCTTATTCTAACCTTTTCTAAAATTCTTCACTCCTCGTTCTTAGCACATAGAATTTAAATTCTGGAGTAGCAATGAATACATCATCAGAGATTGCATGCCACCTCCCTCACATCTTCTATGTTGACTTCATTGTCGACTGTGGACCTTGTCAACCTATTCTCTGTAGAGGCATATGGTAATATCCTCGGGGGAGAATGTGATTGGTGTGGAGGCTCTGGGACTTGTTCCTTTGCTACTTCTTCCTCCAGATTCACAACTTCCATCTCTTCCTCTATTTCAAGGTAAATTATTTTTTCTTTCTTTGGGACAGGGGCATTAGGGGAGTCAGGGGAATCTCTTCTAACATACTTGCCCCTTGAACTACTTGGTTGATATGTGGGCCTTTCCTCTCTAGCAGGTGCTTCAACAATCAATTCATTTGCTTTAGCAAAGAAAATTTTTATTATTTCAATGGGGTCTTGAATCTTAGTGAAAGCCCCTTGATATGCAGAGTTAGCATTCTTTTTCCTTTTCTCTGCTTCCATTATCAATTCCATTTATTTCTCAAGACATGCACCTATTGCATTGATTCACAATTTTAAAACAATTTCCTCATCAAGCAGGACATGGTGTGGATATGCAGGCCTGCTGACTTTATGCCTTGTGTCATGAATGAAGCTTCCAAGATCAAAGTACCTTATTCTATCCATATCCATCCTATAACTTTGCAACATGAAACCAATTTGGTCCAAGCCACTCTTCTCAATTGTAACAAAATCATGAAGTCTAAAATATGTTGGAATAAGAGATCTTTTCTTATGCTTCTGAAATGTTCCTTATCTGCTTCATTTAGTTGTCTGATGATCTCCATAAATGCTATTCTCCTAGGCACAAATTTTGGTAAGGAGTAGGGTGGAGCCTCACACCCATAGATTCTGATACAAGTTGTGTTTTCATGTAAAAACCAATCTCCCCAATTGTGATTGATCTTCAAATGAGGGGTTTTCTCCATTGGTCTCAAAAAATCCTTTATCTCCTTTGGTATCCTATCTGCAACTGGCTCTAGGAATCCCAAGATTTTCCTCACAAAATGTTCTTTAAAAGTAACATAGCTAGCATATTTGAAATGCATGTCTAGTATGCAGGTCCACATCTAAACTGGCATGGCATTGCCTTCTGTATTATTCATTCTCAAGTGCAATTCTTTGCTCCAATGGCCAGACAGAGAGAACAAGATCATGTGGCACATTAATGAATACCAAGTGAATTTTACATGGGGATTTGGAGTGTACATATTGTTCTTAATGGCCACCATCTGCTCATGCATCCTTTTTGACAAATAACCTGCATAATCATATGGCTTCTCGGCTCCATAGTCTTGAATATACACCACCATCATCATTAAAGACACCGACATTCTATTTGATGCATCTCTTCCAAGCACATGACATGAACTATGATAGGTCTTAACAAAATATTCCATGAATAGGTTGCATTGGAAAGGTTCCTCTTCTATATCAGGGATTTGATCAAAGCTCCATTAACCCCCTTCAATCTGTGCTTGGCCAAGTTATGAGATCTATATGCATACCTAAGACTTTTGTATTTTTCTCTGAAGGCATTCAAGTCTATAGGTATACTAGTAGTAGGATCAAGATTGAAGATAGTAGTAATATAGGCCTTTGTGAACCTAATGATAACATTGCCATTACCAGACAAGATGGACATGGTCCTAGGGTCATACTTAGTTGCTATAGCCTCTCATCAGGTCTGTGTTTTTGAAGACATCAGGGCATATTACTTTGGCTAAGTCAAGTGTCCAAGAATGACAGATTGGGGCTCTGTAGTCAAGTCGCTTGTGCCAATGCCAAACAGACACAAGGATCCTAGCATCTCAACAATCTACACAAAGGTCATATATTTTGTCATTTTTGCTAACCTCCCCCAAATTTGTCAGAGGTCTCCTAGATGATCCGGGACACTGAATCATGATATCCTCATCCAGGCTATGTTTCGAGGTCAAATCCTGACCTGACTGACTCATTTTGTATTTGTGCAAGCAACCTAGGGTTTATGCAATCAACAGCTGGTCTAAATGCCTTATAAAGTACTTACAGATAGAAAGAGTAAATGCAAGGGAGAGACAATAACTTATTAGTTTTTTTGATGTTGCAGAGGCTCAGAATTGCTTCTCCTTGCCTTTTTTGATGATTCTCTGGATCTAAACACGATTTCTCCTTGAAAAATGATAGGAAATACTTTAAATTATGTTGTTATAACATCAAATTCCTATACTATTCTCTATATTAATGGAGGTCGCAAAAACCATAACTCTGCTCATACCACAGTTATTCAAAAATCTTCTTTGTTTGTAAGTTTGAATTTAGACCATTGATCATTTCATGTCTTTCTGAAATCCACGGCTTTAATTCATTAACTAGATTTGACCAATTCATTAACTAGATTTGACAATCTTAGTCATCTTTGTCGACAAGTCATCACCCAATGAAAATTAGCCAAATCATCAGTACCTTCCCTGCTCATTATATCATCCTTAGCCTAGACTAGACACGTGTCACCTTTTCAAGGCATCGCAGTTAGGGAGGGCCCACCATATACCTATAGCGTGATGGTATGACATAGTATCCATGTGCCTTCATTATACTTTCTTTTCAATCGGTGCACACCATGTGTTGTCATCTTGCTACCTCGTAATGAATATTCCTCTTGGAAAAACTCCCTTACACTGGAGCGCAGTCATTGGATCTTAGCCTTGTTCTATGGACCATTAATACTTTGACATATGGCAGTGAACAGTTGGCTGAGGCAGGATTTCTAACAGAACACTTCATAAGCAAAGGTTACTGGATAGGTGACAGCTTGTCATAATGTCGTGGCCAGGTACTGACATCATCTGATATGCTCCGCAATGGTGCAATATTCACTTTATAATAGTTTAGACATTAAATATTGATTTTACCAGTGGAAACAAATAACGGCTAGGCTAAGGGGTCGGTCAACTCACAAGCTGCAAGACTTAAGGTCATGACTTAAAGGATCGACAACCGGCTTGTAAATAGTTAACACAAGAATATAACAATAAAGTGCATGACCTAAGAAAAGGGACAAAGGGTTTTTGAATTGAAACACTTAGAAATTTTTAAACCTAAAACCCTAACCCTAAAAGGGGGAACCACCCATGTTATTTAATTTAATTCCCAAGGTGCACTAAGGACAATCCTATATTATCTATTAATGTACTAAGATCATATAATACATAAAGGAAAATAGATATGTAAACCAAAACACATTAAAATATAGAAGGGTTCTAACATATATGTCACTTCTATTCAAAATGAACAAAGGGAAATATACAGAGAGGTAAGATGAAAATTTGTTATACCTCTTTTACTCTACAAAATGTACAAAGTAGGCATTTGTTCAAGAATACAATCAGTTATGCTCCATGTAGATGTTGACCAGTATCCAACATGTATGGTGCATTTCTTATATGGATGGGATGAGAACAAATGTACTCAAACTTGTATGGTGCCAACTAGATCATTGTGGGCATGTGGCATACATGGACATCACCATGTGTCAGATGCATACAGTGCCAATTATATGATCATGTTTTACAGTACAAATGTCATTAGGTGGCACACGTTTATGGAAGCATAACATGTGGTTGTTGATGTTCCATGTGTCTAACTAGACACCAACATCTGTAGCAATGTGTATAGCCACACTATCTAGATCCTTGAAGATCCGTAAACCCTGAATAATGCCCCTAAACCCATAAACCCTAACCCCTAACCCCTAAATCATAAACCCCTAATTAATGCCCCTAAGCCCTAAGCCCTAAGCCATAAACCCTAAACCCCAAACCCCTAAACTCTAAAATCTAATCATCTCTCTCTCTCTCTCTCTCTCTCTCTCACTCTCTCTCTCTCTCTCTCTGCTCTCCTCTCTCTCTCTCACTCTCTCTCTCTCTCCTCTCTCTCTCTCTCTCTCTCTCTCTCTCTCTCTCTCTCTCTCTCTCTCTCTCTCTCTCTCTCTCTCCTCTCTCTCTCTCTCTCTCTCTCTCTCTCTCTCTCTCTCTCTCTCTCTCTCTCTCTCTCTCTCTCTCTCTCTCTCTCTCTCTCTCTCTCTCTCTCTCTCTCTCTCTCTCTCTCTCTCTCCTCTCTCTCTCTCTCTCTCTCTCTCTCTCTCTCTCTCTCTCTCTCTCTCTCTCTCTTCTCTCTCTCTCTTCTCTCTCTCTCTCTCTCTCTCTCTCCTCTCTCTCTCTCTCTCTCTCTCTCTCTCTCTCTCTCCTAGTTAAATCCTTTTCCTAGCTTTCCTAGTTTTCCTTTTCCTTTCCAATTTTTTCCTTTTCCTTTCCAATTTCCCTTTAGATGCCACCAATTTTCTAGTATTTTACTATTTTCCACCTCTCCTCTCATCATTCTTCCCATCCAATGAACTTTAGTTTTATCTTGTTTCCATTTCATCCTGCCAATTTATATCCTCATCCCTCTTTTCATGTCCTAGTTTTATTGTTTCCATTTGCTTTGTTGATAAGGAGACAGAGAGAGAGAGAGAGAGAGAGAGAGAGAGAGAGAGTCCTAGTTTTCTTGTTCATTTCCTTCATCAATAAGGGAGAGGGAGAATAGAAGGGAGAGATAGGAAGATATAGGAATGATAGGGGGAGAGAGGGCAAGAGATAGAGAGATAGGGAGAGATAGCTAGGTAGAGAGAGAGATAGAGAGGAGATGGATAGGGAGATAGAGAGTGACTAGAGAGATGTCTAGAGAGATAGGGAGATAGAGGAATGATAGGGGAGAGAGAGGCAAGAGATGGGGAGAGATAGATATATAGGTAGAGAGAGAGAGAGAGAGGAGATAGATTGGGAGAGATAGAGGAGACAGAGGGAGAGATAGGGAGATAGAGAGTGAGTGAGATGTCTAGATAGATAGGAGAGAGATTGAGAGGTAGAGGGGATGATAGAGAGAGGGAGATAAGGAGATAGAGATGGTTTACTAGGGTTGCTCAGGTTTAGCATTTAGGGGTTAGGGGCATTATTTAGGGTTGAGCGATTTAGAGAGAGAGAGAGAGACTTCTTTTGACATGCAATCGTAAACCTTGAATAATTCCCTAAACCCTAAACTTGAGCAACCCTAAACCTCTAAACCCTAATAATGCCCCTAAACCCTAACCCCTAACCCCTAAAACATATATAAACCCTAAATAATTCCCCTAAGCTCTGAGCCCTAACCCCTAAACCCTAAACTTGAGAAACCCTAAATCATAAACCCCTAAACCCTAAACACTAAACCAAAGAAACCCAAACCTCTATCTCTCTATCTCCCTATCTCTATCGTTCCTCTATCTCTCAATCTCTCTCCCTATGTCTCTGGCCATGTCCCTCACTCTCCATATCCCTATCTCTTCCTATGTCTCTGGTCATGTACCTCACTCTCTATATCTCCCTATTGGTCCTCTCTCTCTAAAACACTAAACCCTAACCTCTAAAACCTAAATTGTAAACCCTAAATAATGCTCCCTAAACCTTAACCCCTAAGGTCTGACCAAAAAAATGCCTACTCCTGACCCATGCTATGTATAAGATCCATCAAAGTAGAGTTTCCATGCTTGTGTTGTTATGTTGAAGATGGCTTCATCTAGAAATTCAAAACTTAATGGATTGTCATCATTTAATGGTGCATCCGCTAATTGATCCACAATCACTTGGCTTTTTATAGATCTTCTATCCACATATTCGATGTTGAACTCACTGAGAATCATTACCCACTTGATAATCTACTTGTTAGGGTTGCCTTACTGAGAAAATACTTCAATGGATCTATCTTTGCTACCAACTTGATTGAATGTGTGAGCATATAATGTCTTAATTTTTGGGATGCAAAAACTATAGAAAGGCATGCTTGTTCAATAGGTGGGTATTGTAGCTCATAGCCTACCAATGTTTGACTAATGTAGTAATTAGCTTGTTCCTTTCCTTCATAGTCTTGTTGTGCTAGTAGAGCCCCTAGAGTTGCTGGTGTAGCTTAAAATATAAAGCAAAAGTAGTTTTCCTTGGATTGGAGGCATCGAGATTGGTGGATTCATCAAATACTCTTTCAGGAGTTGAAAAGCTTGTTCACACATCTCATCCCATCTGAAGGAATGATCTTGTGAATGAGATGGGTAAATGGTGACATTTTTCAACTAACTTTGAGATGAACTGATGGATAGATTGCAACTTTCCTTGCAATGACCCTCAGTTGACTAATATTTCTAAGTGGTGGCATGTCCATTATTGCTTTCCCTTTTGCTGGATCTAGCTCAATTCCATTGGCTAAAACTTTTATATCCTAAAAGTTTGTCAGATGTGACTCTGAACACACACTTCTTCAGATTCAGACAAACATTGAATTGATCTAGTCTTTGAAAGATCTTGTCTAAAACATGTAGGTGTTCCTCTCATGTGATTGATTTTCCTAGGATGTCATCCACATAGTGTTCCATAAGGGTGTGCATCATATCATAGAAAATTGTTGTCATTGCCCTTTGTATGTTGCTCATGCATTTTTTCAGTCCAAATGGCATCATGTTCCAGTAGTATATGCCCATTGACATGTAAAAGTAGTCTTGTGTTGATCTTCTGGTGCTATTTTGATCTAATTGTAGCCAGAAATCCATCCATTAAAAGACAACATAGTATGCCCCACTGTCAAATCCACAATGATGTCGATATTAGGCAAAGGAAAGTCATCCTTGGGACAAGCTTTATTAAATCCCTAAAATCATTATAAATTCTATTCCTTTTATTTGGTTTTAAGACAAGAACAATATTGGAAATCCATTCTAGATAGTCAATTGATCTGATAAACCAGACATCTAACAGCTTCTTCAATTCTTCTTTTACTAATAGTGCTATATGCGGATGCATCTTCCTTGGCTTTTGTTTTACTGGTTTAGCTCCTAGAGCTAGTGATAAGTGATGTATTATAAGATCTAGATCAAGTCCTGGCATATCCACATAGGACCAAGAAAAATTTATCTATCTCTGTTTGAAGAATTTGATGAATTCTACTTCTTCTTGCTTAGATAAAGATTCTGCTAGATGGATTATCTTTGATTGTCTTTTGTACCAATGTTGACAGGTTCTACTGGTTCTATCAAAACTGAGGACCTCTCCTAATGTGTAAGGTTGAGGAGAGTATCAAGCCTTTCATCTTTTGGCACCCTAGAGAGGTTTTCACCATAAGATCATCTTTTATTTTATCTTTTTCTTGATCTAATACTACCGCAGAGCAGTTTTTCACCATTAGATCTATTTTTTATTTTTATATTTTTATGACTGAAAAGATTGGCACTCTCTCCAAAATAAGCCCTGTCATTGAGTTCTATAGTGAAGCCAAATTTATGATCCCCTAAAGGTAGATGGTTCCTTAGTTCTAGATAGTCAATGATAGCATCATCATTTTTAAAGGTATCTAGTTTGGGGGCCTCTTGTAGTTTCGAACCTATAGTTCAGGATGTACTAATGGTAGAGGATCATCAGGTTGGTCTACCTCAAGGGTAATAATGGTTAGGATGGAGGAGTTGTCTAGGTTTGTGGAGTATTCACAAGGTCTAAATAGTACTCTCCTCAGTATTATCTATCAAGTATGACATCCGACCTTCCTCTTGGGACTCACTCTGGATATTTTGCAAATCAAACTCTAGCAATCTAGACCTTGAGCTTTGACCCTCATGGTATGTATTTGTTGAACTATATGTTTGGAATACATCAATGCCCCTGTCTTCACAAGATAGTTCAGAAAGACTATCCATTCCCATTGGTTAGAGTCCTGTTTCACTCTCCTCTTGTAATTTGTGAATTTCTCAACTAGATTGTGGTAACCTTTTCCTTGTCTTTTCCTTTGTATCCTAGCCTTGTAGTGTCTCAGGCGGATAAGGAAGAAGGTTGTATGGGCTCCATGATACCTTCTTTTCTCAAGCCTATAGGACTATGACCATCATATCCCATTTTCTGCAAGATAGTAAAACCTGGGCCATATTGGTCAGTTTGTAATTGGGGTTGTTGATCTTGTGGCTTGGATTCCACATCCTCTTCTTTGTATAGCCATTGAAGGACATATTTCTCATCACTTTCATCTAATAGAGTACCCCATTTGATAAAAGGATTGTTAGGAGCCTTTAATGCCTATTGTTTGTCCATAGATGGTTTGCCATAAGACTTGGGTGATAGGGGTAATTGTACAAGACAAAAGGTTTGTTCAATAGAATATTCCCCTACACCTTTATCTTTGAGATTGACTTTTAGATCTACAGTTTTGGATGTAGAAGGTATTGAGCTTGGGTTAACATTGGTTGTAGAGGATGAGGTTGCTCGGTTGGTAGGTATGACAACTTTAGGCTTTGGTTTGATGGTATTGCAGTACTGAAATAGATCAAGATCACCTTGGATAGTAATCTCTTGGCCGTTGTAGGGAAACTTTATACATTAATGATAGGTGGATGGTACGGCCTTCATCGCATGTATCCAAGGTCAGCCAAGGAGAATATTGTAGGCTAGTTCCATGTCGGGAAAACCACGTCTTTCTCTACTGGTCCAACTTGTATTGGGAAGACAATAGTGCCTTTAGATGTTCTTTCTTCTTCATCATATGCCTTGATTGTGATATTATTCTTTGGATCAACAACATTTTTTGAGAACCCCAATGTAAGGATTAATTTTAGTGTGCATATATTTAAACTTGTCCCTCCATCTATAAGGACCCATTTTATTCTGTGTTTATGTATGAGGGCTTCGATGTGAAGGGATGCATTGTGAAGTTGAGTAATGGACATGCCATCTTTTTTGGTAAAAGATAGGAAGTGAGGGGTAGTAAGATGTCCTACCATGGCTTGGAATTGCTCTTTGGCTAGATTTGTTGGCACGATGATTTCCAATAGAGATTTTTCTACAATAGCCTTATGGGATGGTGAAAGAGGCAAAAGCTCAAAAATAGATATATGTGCGGGTGTCTTTTGGAGATTGGATATGGAAGATGGTTTAGGCAGAGCCCCTTGGAGAGTAATCTTTCCATGACTAGTGGTTACATTACAATCAGGCTTGTTATTTATAGTAATCACATTTATATGTGGGTCACTTTCAGAGATGTGGTTAATGGTATACTCATATGATACATTCGTGCAGTTGGAATTATTACCACCATTATTGTTTTGTTTAGAGGGTCCTCCCTTCTCATAGTTAGGGAGGAGATTCTTGAATGCCACATGTTCATCATTGGATGTATGTCCATCAATTGATATGTCTCCTCGATCTATCAAGTCTTGGATGGTGTTTTTCAATTGTTGGCAATAGTTAGTTTTATGACCTTTACTTCTATGGAATTCACAAAAGTCATAATCTTTCCACCAAGAGGGTTTGAACTTGGGTTTGTATTCTCCTACCATAGGAAGCGTTATGAAGTTGTTTGCTATGAGCTTCTTTAGGGTAGATTCAATTGATTCCCCCAAGGGTGTAAATTTTCTATGAGGAGGAAAATTTGTTGGTCTTGATTCATTGTTTGTGGGTTTGTTTGAAGGTGCATTGTTGTGTGGACTTGATAGATTTAGAATAGGTTGTTTTGGTGTCACACATTTTTCATCTATAACTCCATCATTTACAATGTTGTTATTCTTAGTCTAAAACCTTGATTTATCTATGTTGTTGCTTGAACTAGGGACATCCTTATAGATTTTTATTTTTCCTTTAGCTATCAAAGCCTTCTCAATAAGTAATACCATCTCAGTGACCTTACTAAAAGAAGTAGGACATTAGATTTGTATTTGATAGCTTAGCTCCGTGTTGAAGTTATGGACAAATATTTCAATCATTTGCTTATCAAGAATATGATAAGGACATTTACTAGCAAGTTATCTCCATCTTTGTAAGAAAGTGGCAAAAGATTATCCACTCTTTTGTTTGTTATTGCATAGATCTAACATTGAAATCTCATGTTCAATGTTGTAGGAGAAGTGAGTGAAAAACTTGTCCACTAGTTCATTGAATGTTCAGATTTCGGGAGGTAGATGTGAGAACCACTCCATAGCTTGACCTCCTAGGTTGCATGGAAAGAGTTCCATTAGATATGTCTCATTATGGGTGACTTCTAACCATGCAATGCTGAATTCTCTAATGCGGTCATGTAGATCACCTTTCCCCCTATATTTGTCAAATTTAGGGAATTTGAATCTTGAAGGGAAAGGTACCATGACTAAGTTTTTGTCAAAAGGATATGGAGATATATCCTCTAATGAGTAATGTTTTGTGGAAGTTCCTATTTGTAGGTCCACAAATTGTTGTTGTAAGGCGTGGATTTGTTGCATGAGTGTATCTAAAGGATTTAACATATCCTTAGCCTTTTCATTCTTGGGAGCTTCTATTTCATTTGATGAAATTGTTTCTCTCAATTTTGAGATGTCAAAATCAGCGGGTAGCTTGGCTCCTTGTTGTGCAAGTAAGAGGAAGTATTTGTGAAGATCCGTCGTTATGACCTTATCCATCAATTTTTGAAATTTTGGTTCTGGTAAGCATCTATCAAGTTCTTCTTGATCGATTTCTTCCTCTCCATCACTAGAAGAGTGTACACTACTGTTGGATAGATCCATTTCTTTTCTCCTTTTGGCTTGAGACCTAGTTTCAACCATGCAAAAGTGTGAGATGAATGGAGTTGAATGAGAGACTTGTGGATGTAAGTGATGTTTTGGTAGGGTGTAGTTTGGGGTGAAAGATTGGATTGAATGTATTGGTGATAAGATTTTCTAAGGATTGTTTTGATCTTTGTTCAAACAATAGTCTTGAGCTATGATGTATAGCTATCAAAGTGTTGATCCAAAGCAAGTCAAATAGGGATGATTGTAATCACTATTGATGTAGACTAACCTTGTCAAGATGTTTAGTGTAGTTCCTAGATAGAGGATGATTGATCCTAATAGGGAAACTAACTATATTGTTTTGAAAATGGAAGATCTCAATAGCACCTTTGGGAAAATCTTGTTTTTGTTTGCTTTTTGGAAGACTAGATATGGGATGCAAGTGAAATGTTTGAAAATGGGTATGGGATGTACTTTTATGGTTAAAATGATTTCTCAAGTATATTCTAAGTAGAAATGGGTATCTAAAAATGATTTTTCTTTTTTCTCAAAACCTCAGGCACAGCTTACTATTGTGTATATGTAGCTTCAGATGCACAAGAACAGGGTGCAAATGCGTAGTTCTGTTGATTATATGCGTAGCTCTATTTTTTATATATGTAGCAGAATTTATATGCACAACAAAAAGTGTCAAATGTGCAGTAGGATTTGTATGCGTAGGAAGAAGTGTCAAATGCATAGCAAGATTTGGCAGATGCACAGTTCTATTCACAATGTCTGAATTTAATCAAGTTTTTTTCTTTTTTTCTTTTGGCACATTTTTCTAGGTAACCTAATGTTTTTCTTGTGATGATTTTCTCTACTTTTAGGCAAGAAAACACAGTAGACAGTACAATTTAATGTTTGTTTGTGACATTTAGTGTTTAAAACAATTTTGAAGACATGTACGATCCTAGGCGAGAAAGGATACTACTTGTTGAATCCCAACTTGGATTTCTTCAGCCACTTAAACAAGGCAGACAACTAGAAACTTGGTGGCACTGGCTCCCCCTTACATGAAACACACTTCTTAGGTACACCAAGTTTCATTCCCCCAAAGAGGAATTTCTATCTCTACACATGATTAGTGAAAATGTTGGGCAGTTTCAGAGGTCCAGCCTCCTGTGTCAACAAGTAAAAGGGATTTTGGTCTCTAAAACAATTGGTTCTTAGTAACTTTGAGGGACCAATGCCTTGCAAGCATGCAGCAAGCTACTAAAAGCTTTGACCAATCCTACTAAGAGTTTCAAATACTTCACACATTGCGAAAATTGTTTTCACAAAGTGTTAGTACACCTCCTTTTGATTTGGCACTGCAAGGCAAGGCTGACACTGGTTAGGACTTGGCTTTCGCCTTATCCCATTTATATATTGGGTCAAAGGAAAGTTTTGCTTAAGGTTGTCCCTTTTGGATGAATTGCAATCCAAAAGCAGGCCTTGCTAAAGGGTAAATAAGAAATGGTAGATGAGTCTAGCTTTTTGATCACCCAAGATGTTGCAAGGGGAGAGCATATGCCTATCACCTTTGCAATCACAACACACACTTGTTTATTGACCGCCTAGATTAAGCTAATTGTGACTAATCTAACAACACAAAGTACCATATTTGGATGATAACAAAGAAGAAAAAGATTGTCAAATTTAGCCTCTTACTTAAACTATGTTATGATTTGTATGCAAGATAGAATTACTTCCTCCTATTTATGCTATGTTTGGATTGTATGCAAGATTGTCCAATTAACCACCTAATTTAGACTATGTGATGACTTGTATGCAAGATTGTATGCAAAATTTGTCTAATTAACCTCCTAATTTAAACTAGGTGAAGATTGTATGCAAGATTTGTATGCAAGATTGTATGCAAGATTTATCCAATTAACCCCCTAATTTAGACTAGGTGAAGATTGTATGCAAGATTGTATGCAAAATGTGTGATTACTCATTCTATTTTAAACTAGATGCCACTAGATTATAAATGCAAAAGTAAATGATGTCTAAACCAACTCCCTAAACCTGCAAAACCAATTGTCAGTAGTCTGAATACACTTCTTTGACAATCGATGACAGCTGCAATAAGAGTTAGCATAAAAAATTATCAAAAGACTTATACTAAAACTGACTAATTTCAAATGCACAAAAACAGACAATAGATGCATAGCAAAATGGATTATATGCATAGAAAGATAAATGTGCAGCAGAATGTATCATATGTGCAACAGGATGAATTAAATGCGCAGGAAGAATGGATGCACAAAATAATTTGTCATATGTGCAACATGAATGATCATATGTGTAGGACTACAATTTTTCTTCACAAATGCGTAGAACTGGAACTCGAATGCATAGAAATGACTTGTTACAACTGTAAGTACACCAAAAAGTCAAATTTGGAAGTTAAAAACAGGGCAAGGCCCCACGGTGGGCGCCAAAATGTGATTGATAATTTGAAGCTATTGTAAGAACCTAATAAGATACCACAATTACTCTAAATTCCTACTCAAATTCAATTCACCAATGAAACTAAGAAAAATATAGAAAACATAAGTTATACCTTGCAAATTGATTTATCCCGTGCGTTCCATTGTCTCCTATATTCTCAATGATCTTGTTGATAATGATATTGCTCTCAGAATTGTACTTCTTTGCTTTCCAAGATGACAATGAGATGAATGGAATTTGTGGATTCTAATATGCAATGTAAACAATGCAATCTATGCTAATGATAATGATGATGTGAAGCTAATGATAAAAGCCATTGACAATGATAACGAGGATAATGATATGCAAAATGGGGGGCCAAAGGCACGCTTGATTGTTTGATGGAATTTCTGCAGCATATAAGCACTATAGTTCTTGTGATTGATAAAATGAAGGTGAGGAGCTTCGTTTTATAGGCCAAGGAGGGGTCCAATCCAAGTGTCAAAAGATCCATGGTGGAGAATAAGTCTTTTCACATGTATAGTCAAGATCAAATTGGTTAGGATGGGGGAGATAAAAGTGGAAGATGTTCCTACCACGATGACAAAGTGGAGGAATATGTGGAACCATAAGCCACATGTCATGATGCTCACAAGGACCAATGAGATAAAGGTGGAAGACCATGAGAAGAACATGGAGGAAGGAGTCCTTGGTTGTTGCAATGTGAGAGAATATATAGGATTTAGAAGACAAGTGTCTTTGACCATGTTTGATGTTTGAGAAGATATAGGGCACATGTTTGAGAGGATAAATGACTTAATTAAATATTAAGAATATTTAATTATTGGAGCAACATGATGAGGTGTCCAATGATGTGGAATTTAGACATAGGACTTTGTCTTAGAGGAAAATAATTAAATAATTTAGGATTATTTAATTAGATATGACATTAGAGGAATTTGGAATACTTAATTAAATAAATTAATTTTATTTAATTATTGGAAGAAATATGATGAACGTGAACCAAATAAATAAATTAGATATTTATTTATTGATAGAAGAATAAAAATAAAATAAATATTAAATATTTATTTAATTCAACTTGAGCCATTTTTAGGTGTATACAATAATAATGTAATATATGATAATAATTATAATAATTATATAATAAATATATGATAATAATAGATTCTAAAGGTTAGTTCCTTGTTAAATAGCTTAATAGAACCTTGTCTTGAGAAAAGAGGTAGCAACAACTAAAACGAATGTTGAAAACAAAAGAAGCAATACACCAAGATTAAAATATATTATCCTTGAAGATTAAATTCAATAGTTAACAAAATAAAATGCACACATCAATAGCAATGTAGGGAGTAATTAATCATCCAAAAGTAATAACAAAAATATGATAGAAACACAATTCTACAACTTCATATGTTAATTGAATAATAACTAATAGAATAAAATAAACACATCAATAATAATATAGAAAGTAATTAATCATCCAAAAATATTATAATAATAGCATAGAAACACATTTTTTGATTGGTAAACTACACCATGTGCGGGAAATTATATTAATACAAAATAAATTACATTTGGTTCGAGCCTAGAGGGCTCTTCGTAGATTAATACAAGAGCACTCAAATGTGCCAAAAAACAAAAGTACTATATAGTGCCAAGAAAATTCCCAAAATTAGCCCTCTAATCTACCGGCCCAAGCTCCAAAAACACACAGCACCAGAGAGGCTTCAGGCTACCATAGAAACCCCTAGCCCCTTGACTCCTCAAAAACTTGCCACCCTACCACCCCAACACAGTAATTACCAAAAAAGTGGCCTTGGGAGCCCAACCACTCCTACAACCAGTAGCATTCCCCCGCACTCATAGTGGCTATGAAGTGATCAATCCATACTGGAGTATCCTCTCTATCCATTCCAATTACCCACCAAATAAAGTCTCTCCCATGAGCCACCCAAAGCCTATGCCTTCCCAGTTGCTTCTCATTCATGTTTAGCAGGAATGACTACCTAGCTATGCCCTCCTCTTCCTCCTGTAACTTCTCTAGGTCTCTCATCCACAGGATCCTAACCCCTAATTCTACAAAAACTGCCACATCTACATCATCCAAAAGAATATCTGAAGTGAATACCTCCCATAGAATCACCAACGCATCCACCTTTGCCTCTCTCAGGTCAAACAAAGAAGCCAGAAAGTGTGAGGAAATGTCTGTATTTACCCTGTATCTATCCTCTGAGACCAAGAAGTCTTTACCCAAGACCATCTTCACTGCCTCAAGGAAGAGTCCATTCTGCTTCTTACAAATGATGATCAGTCTACAATTTGTGATACGACATAGAAAGACAACCTGGCACTTATTGCAGCAAAGCCTTATGGGAGTCTCCATGTCCTATATTTTGAGAAAGCCAATTGAGTGCCATTTTTTTAGAGACCTCTAGGATTTAAAGAAAGTTCATTAATGAACACACACCTCAGGTGAAAGATGCATTTATTCATTGTCTAGATTTTTGTAGTGTTAATCTTTGGCTTGTGTGAGGATAGTCTGACTCTCCCAATTCCTCACACTGGTAGGGTTTTCAAAAGCTCTCATGGGAGAGCCATTTAATGCCTAGGAAAAGTATTGTTGCTTCAATAATTATATAATAATTGTTAATAATATATAACTATTATTATATTATATATTGTATTAGTATTAGTATTAATAATATAATAATATATATTGTATTAGTATTAGTATTAGTATTGATAATAATATAATATATGATGTTAATTATATAATATAATTATTATTATATATTATATTATATTGATATAATATACCATTGGCATTTAATAATAATATATAAACATGGCAACTTATAGCACCATCACAACTTTGAGTTTTCAGCTTAAAGCAAGGTTACGATGAGGCAAATCCTTATGACAAGACAATAGAGACTGCCACATGTCAGAGGCTCGGAGGGGATATGGCACTTGAGGCCCCCATAAATATTAAAAATATATCAAAATAATATTAAAATAGATCAGGGTGATTAAAAACAAGGACCCACAGGGAATACGTGGTGTCTTTGTGCATTGTCGTAGCTTCAGAAATATAGGCTTAAATGGAGGTTGTGACACTCATCACGAAATCAGACAGAATAAAATAAAGGGGCTCAGGGCCGGTAACTTAGAGCAAAGGGTCCAATAACTTGATGACCACAAATGAGATAAAAGAACAACTTAAGTTGGGGAAACTGGCTACATAGGTCAATGATCAATTAGAAGGATAAACCCTAAATGCCTTAGACAATACCAGTCACAGTGTTTTTGCTTGGGGATTTTGCATAGTGAATTGTGATAACATAAAAACCCTAAAAATTTGAATTGGCATAACACATCCATTTATCTTTGCCCTTTTATACATCACTATACCTTTCCATTGAACTCATTTATCTTTTCCATGTGATGAATGTTATTTAATATTGAAAATTTCAACCATCTATGATTTGAATACATTGCAATTTGCCATTGAACTCATTTCAATTTCAAACCGTAATTACTTCTATATTTTTTTATTAAAATTTAACATCACCCTTCAAAAATATCAGGGAATTACATCGTACATGAACATCTAACCAACCTCAAAGTTCCAAACAAAACTCCTATCCTTCGACCTTGAAACCTTGCTTTGATCCTCCAAAATCTTTTTGGTTCCTCTTTTCGATGATGCTTAATGAATATTTCACTGTAGTCCATAATTATCCTATTAACATGCAATGGGTCCATTACAAATTTAATTATGTACTCATTCACAATGTCAGTAAATGATTTTCAATGGAACCTTGTTTTATATGTACAAGAAACCACTAGGTATGGGTAACAATAAGGCCAATAAAGGAGAATTAAATTAATTTTATTGAGGCCACTGGCAATTGAGTTGCAATACCAATTCCATGCGTCAATTCAAATTTCTAATTTTTCATACTGCATGCATGTGTGGGAGATTGAACCCACCACCTAGAATAGAATTCATCATTTGCAAATGTTAAAAATGTTAATTCTTGACATGATTTATTCCACTCGACGAATGCTCGTATTTCTTCATCCTGAGAAATGCAAAGCAATAACATCCTACATAGCCACATATAAATTATATTTTCCATCATACTTATTAATATTCTACATATGTGAACTGATAACTCTATCACATAATTAAATTCAAAATCATGAATGAACACAAAACAAGTACTTGATAACTTACTTTCTTCACATAGCTGCTGTAATGAAAGCCATTACTTTGAACTTTTATAGTTTATTGATTCTTCTACTATCTGAAACTTAGTAATGCAATATAAGGTTGAAACAATAATCATTATCATATATACATGACATGTACTACCGTGACAAATGGGTAATAAATAACAAGCATTAATTAACTCAATTGGCATTAGCTAATCTAGCTGATTAAGTGCTTTTAATGAAACCAATTGTATGACTCTAATTAAATATAGAGAAAATTCTTCCACTTGTAAATTGTTCCACCATTTGATGAACAAATGATGAATGGTTGTAGTTCAATTCTTGAAGGTAGATCTCCAATGCTACACATTGCCAACAAAATCCTTCGGAATCAACTAGGAGCCATTAGATATTATTAGATCAATGGTTGAAATATATATAAAATACATAATATATTTATATTGGTTATTGTATAAAGGTCAAGGTGGTAGTAGAGCACAAGCCCTCAACTATAGAAATTTGGGTGTGTCAATACTTTGGCCTAAAATAGAACTTATACCATCAATATGTGATCATCTGGTGATAAAAAACTATTAGAATATTTTTCATTTATTGACAGGCATGGCGGAAGTGACATATGTCCTTTAGTAATAAATAAGGAATGTCATGAGAAGTGCAATTGCACATTTTTTAGAAGGCAAAATTTACACAACTCATTTATGAATCGTACAATAGTACAAGCCATCGTAATCAATGAAATTTATGGAAACATTTTATTAGGTTTGCAATCTATTTTGATTTTTTCCTTTTCTGCATATGCCTTTATCCAAGGTTCGTATTAGGGCACCTTGGGCTTGGATTAGGACTATGTAAATACTAAAAAATCCTCTGTAGACTATAAATTGAAACTCTTTTGTTTAATATAATTTATATTAATATGGGTTATCAATAAAAATTACAATTGTTATCAACATTTTAATTATTTTGTCTTATTATCTATTATTTTTTGATAATAACATAATTTTGGAACTTTTTATTTTTATTATTTTATGGTTAGATCAATTGGTTGATTTTGGAAGTATTATAATTCAGAATATATGTAAAAAATAAGTTTAATCAAAATCATTCCTTGAACCCTTCAGAAAAGAGATTAACAATGTCTGTAATTAATGAAATTAACAAAGTAGAATTAGAATCATCTCTCATTTTATTAAGTCTAAAAACTTAAACAACTGTTACAGAAAGATGACAACACAAAGATGAAATCCCTTTATAATAAAGGTTACATGGCAAAAGAAGAAGCTCTCGGGCCCCTCGCTGGATAAATATTTCCAGTTGATAGAGAATGGAGCACTGTGTATTTCCCTCGTATTCTCCTTACAAAACAATGAAGAAGAAACCTTCACTTGAGCCCTGGCTGCTAGAGTGGGAAGAGTATGTGAATGAAATTGGGAACAAAGCTGAGGCTTTCGTCCAAATTTAAGAAGAAAAGCTAACATTGTGAAAGAAGAAGCCTTATGCAGAGTGGACTATCTAGAAGGAAGCCAGAAGAATCATTATACTAAGATGGCTGCTAGACACATGAAATAATGGATTAGGAGAGACCACTGTCCATAATCCATCACTAGGCTGCCAAAAAGATCTAGCAATGGATTGGGAGAGAACACTAACCACAACCCATCAAATAGATGCAAGACCATCTATCATATAATGCTGCTAGATGCATTTTTCTGTGGAGCCAAGGCACTTTCTAGCTGCACGAAAAGAAGAATGTTGCCAGAAGGCACCATTCTCCTTCCTCTTTATTTCCCAAGTAGTTGGTTACTATCTTACCAGATCCTCCCATGTCATACATGGAGTTCCCATGACTCATTTTTTTTCATCTTACAAGAATTAGGTTCTTCAAGGTAAGGATAACAACCCAACTGTGTAACCATTCTAACTACTTCCTCTGCTGAAAAAGAATGCATTCTAACTCAATAATTCCCTTCAAATTAGCTAACAAGGAACAACCAAAAGTTGAAATTGATTATCGGAAGCAACTTTCTCCATCCCTTTATAGCCATGACTGCTGGGAAATTGGGAATTCAAAAATCATTACCTATCCATCAGTATATCTTACTAAGCTTGCAAATAAATCTCTAGAAACCAAATGTCACTTCATATCATGCTTTGAGAGCATTTGGGCATCCATTTAAAGAAATCCTCATATGGACTTATCATCTTACTCGTATGAACTTGACATCTGGCATTGAAAAGTACCTTGGCTCCCTTTACAAATCTTAAATTTTGCATCCACTTGATCATCTTAGGTGACTGATGTGACCACCAAAATGTTAGCCATTAGAGAAAATTACTCCCCTGTTTGATGAACAAATGATGAATGGTTGTAGTTCAATTCTAGAAGGTAGATCTCCAATGCTACACATTGCCAACAAAATCCTCTATAATCAACTAGGAGTTGTTAGATATTATTAGATCAACAGTTAAGATATATATAAAATATATAATATATTTATATTGATTATTGTATAAAGGTCAAGGTGGTGGCAGAGTGCAAGCCCTCAATTGTGAAGATGGACCTACCTCTTAATTTTGTGATGTACATGAAACATCACGATGCAATCATGATGAGCCACATGGCATACAACACAGTCCACTTGTCTCTATTTGAGAGACTTTATGTAGAAATCTGGGTGTGTCAGTACTTTGGCCTGAAATAGAACTTGTGTCGTCAACCTGCAATCATCTGACGATAAAAAACTATTAGAATATTTTCCATTTATTGACATGCGTGGTGGAAGTGATAGCTATCCTTTCGTAATAAATAAGGAATGTTGTGAGAAGTGCAATTCCACATTTTTCATAAAGCAATTTACGCATCTCATTTATGAATCATACATTAGTACATGCCACTGAAATCAATGCAATTTATGGAAACATTTTATTAGGTTTGAAACCCTCGCAGATACCTTATTCTACATTTTCACTGTTGTACTTTGGAGAAGCTCTGGACTGCGTCTTCTATAGGTATTGAACACAGGCTTTCACAACCAGGTTAGCTAATTGGTGCTCTTTTTTGCTCATTTCTTATAGTGACAAATTTGAATTCTTTAAGTCAATTGGGTGGGAAGAACAATCATTTTTCATGAGTCTAAACTATTTGTTTACCCCAAATCTTTTGGAGACTTATTTAGCACCCTTAGCAGTTACAGAAGCTTTTGTTTACTAGTTTCTCAAACAAGTAAAGATGAAGCTTTTGTTTATTAAGAATGGTTTAGCTAAGGTGAAGGATACCGACATATAGATTTGGACTTGGAGGATTTTTGGGCTCGATTAGAGAAAAACTCCAAGTCACCTATAGCCAATAAAATCCTAACAAGAAGGTTAGCTTGTGTTGGGGGTTTCCCACTTGTTGTTCCATGTCCAGACCTAGTTGTTGCATGTGCAAAGAACTATTATCCTGATATTAAGGTCTGGTCATCTTTTGCTTTGGAGAAGACTGAGAGGTGGCTTAAGGGGAAATTTTGAGAGCACGTTGGTTCTTCTTCTGTGCATAAAGAATTAGGAACAAGAGAGAAAGGAACCTCCCAGGCCTCCAGAATTTAGAAAACTTCAACTGGTGTGGAGACAACTAATCACAGAGTTGGTTCACAATCTGGTAGCAGCGGGGATGGAGAGCAGCCTGAAGATAATAGGAAACTAAAAGGTGTATGTGAATAGGATGGTCAACCTGCATTTGTCAAACCATAAGTAAAGAAGAAGTTGGATGCTTTACAACAATTACAGGAAGATCACATGACTTCTCCTGTGTCTCCTTCACCTGGTAATGATTCTTCTATTTTTCAACAAATTGCTGATGATAGTACTTTTCGTTCCTTGTTTGATATTACAGCCTCCTCCGTATCAAATGAAATTCCTGTGCAAGATACTCCAAATCAGCCAGATAGAGTTGTCCTAGGTGCAAGTGAGAGTGGTACAGTTTTGTCTTCCCCTTCCTAGCTAATGAAAGTTTTTGAGAAAAAGAGGAGACATCCCCCAATGACAGACATAAATGTTGACACTGTAGCTAAATTGTTGCAGACTACACATAATCCTAAGAAGGCTAAGAGGATGTCTCGGATGGTAGCGAATGCTTTCTTAAGGCATATAATTTTGGAGATTGCAAACCCCATCGAGGATAAAAATGAAAATGAAGTCACATAAGTGGATTTTAATATGACCAAGATTGACATGGGACCCCTACTATGGAAGGTGACATATATCATGCCAAATTCTCTGTAGGCATGCTAGCAAAAAGAGTTAAAGCTAAGCAATAGGAGAATGTACAGCTGCAATCCTAGGTGAATTCTTTGACATCTTTCATTCAATCTATTTTGAATATTACTTCTCAATCCTCCGATGCAACTCCAAGTGTTTCTGTTGATGGAATGGATCCTAGCATGTTGCAACAAATCATGAGATATCAAACTCTAGGTAAGGCCACTCAGCAATGGGTAGAGCAAGTCACCATTAATGGTTTGTTGTACATCAAGGAGGTCATGAAACTATATACCCTCACTTCTAATAAAAGGAAAGGGTTAGTTGCAGAGTTATGAAATGTAAAGAGGGAAGATAGTAATCTGCTCACAGTGTCTACAAAGATAAAATATATGATGGAAATTGATACAAATATTCTTGTAGCTGAGAAAATCTTTAATGATCCAAATGAGAATGATTCTATGTCTTGGCTAGATGCACTAGAGTGGAAGAGGTCTATGCTAAGGTATTTTAGTGGAGAAATAAGAAGAATTTTGACTCAATATTACACTAATATGGTTGATCTTAAGAATAATCGTACTATCTTAGATGTAGAGATTTCAGATGAAAGTGGAGAGAACTTGCTTAATATCAAGGAAGTAAAGAAAAATTTTAAGAAGATGCTTACTGAAGAGCTTGTTGGTGCTGACACAGTTAATGGTGAATCACTAGGGAAGCTTAGACATATAGCAATGTATCTCTGAACTTTCAGGCGTGAAATTGATGTTGTCTATAAAAGACTAATAGATGTGGACAAAATGATAAATAAGTGGAAACTTCAGGCAAACATTACATGTAGACCAAGTGTCAAGATTTTAACTCCCATCATTAATAGGTACAAGAGTTACAAGGTGGAACTGAGAACATTAGTACATGTTGACTCGACTGGTGCTAGTGAACATGACAAGGAAAGAGAAGCAACCTGGGACAAAGACCAAGCTATTGTCATGTGATGGCATTTCTTATTTTTATGTTATTTCTTTAAACATGCTTTGGATACTCTTGTGGAAAAAGACTTATTAATATTTTATGTTTTGAATCAGCTGTCCCCAAGAAGCTGCTATTATTTCAAATATAGTTATTTTATGACAAGGCTTTATATACTAAGCATGTTGATGCATTTAGGATCTTTTGGCAAACTTTGTGTTGTTGATAGGTCAATTTTGTGTTACTCTAGATATTTCCGTTATTTTCAATATATGAATGGAAGCTTAAGGAGTTGATTTCTAAAGTCGTAAACTTTGTGTTATGGTGGATGAATTTATATTCTTCGTATGTATCCTTTTGAATTTTCTTTTATTAAAATATTATCTATTAATTTTTGTTAATTCGAATTGTTCCTTCGTTGACACTTGTCTCTATTCTGGAGACTTTATGGAGAAAGACGGGTGTGTCAAAACTATAGCCCAAAATAGAATTGATGTCATTGATCTCTGATACTAAATATCCATTGATCTAAATGTAAATTTTTTTAAGCTATAAATTTGCTAAGTAAATTAATTATTATAATTTAGCATTTGATATTTTCACCAGCCACATTATGATTTTTCAAAAAATTGCCCACACATTCGCCAAATAATTTATTTTACATTTTTTAATATCTATATAATTCACCACCTAATTTATTTTATTTTTTGGAGTACAACTATAATTCGTCAAGGAAACTTTTTTTTTTTCAAATCTATATACAATTCGCCAACAAAAAAACCAATGTCGACAAATTTGAAAAAAATTGCCAATGAATTTTTTTTTCAAAAATAGGCATAGATTCACCAACATTTTTTTGGCCTTGGGCTAGGATTCACCAAGATTTTATAGGTTTTTTTTGGGGGGTTCCTTAAAGTTATCCCTGGTGTCCTTAGGTTTACTAAGAAGAATATTAGTATGAGTCTTTATCTCCTTTATAGAGACCTCATAAGGGAATTTAGGTATCCAAGCTATCCTTGGTTCTATGACTTCCATGTATGTGTAGTCTTTATCAACCAAGAATGTGATTTGCTATTTATATTTCCTTACAACATTACAAGGAATTCTCTCTTTGGCTTGTAGGTCAATTTGCATGGTTTTGAAAAACCTCTAGTACGTAGTGTTATAGTTCTTGGAATCACCAAAACCCCTCATGTGATTCTTGATTTGTGTAGCAACAAAGATGTGTTGTTGCCACACCTTTCCCTTAAATCCTAGCAAATCATTCAAGAAGTAAAATACAAGGCAAATAATAAGAGTGTCACACCTAAAATTATAACCTAAATCTTTTGTTCTCTTTAGATTCTCCATCAGTTGCTCTCTCATGACCTCACAGAGGTCAAAGTCTTTTCCCTCTTTCACCAACTAATATGCAATGTGAATTGTTGTACCAATGGAAGACCCTTCTCTATTTGCATAGCAAATCTTGTAAGCAATGCACATTGTGGCATACCAGACCCCTGGATTGGTTATATCATCTACACTTAGGGTTCTTTTGTCAAACTTTGCCCCAGTCAACTCTGTAACCTTCTCATTCTTGATCTCCTTCATTACAGGTACCAGTCTGGTAGAGCTTAAACTAGTAACAACCCTAATTGCCTCTTTGGTGATCGAGTAGGGTTTGTCAAGATATAAAAAATCATCATGAATTCTACTTAATAGATACTTATTATTATTCAAAACTTCATTTCCCATGTGTTCCAATCCAAGATCTACCTTAGTTTTTAGACTGTATCAAGGAACTTGGCTCTATTTGCATGATCTAGCTTCATTCATATTCAAATCAATTTGCAATCTTGAGCTAGGAAGAGCATAAGAGTGTTTCACAAATTTGAAAAGGAGAAGAGGGAGAAACCTGAGCTACAAAGTACAAAGGTATTTTTTGGAACTATTCTCTCATAAAACCCTAATTACAAAATATAGAGAAGATTGAATGGTGGCACCACAATTAGTTGACATTTATGAGAAGCCAAGAACAAAGTACAAGAAATATCTATATAAGGCCATGGAAGTAGACAAGGACAGGGCATTTTCCTATGTTCCTGTAGATGTCGTGTACACTGAGGATGTTAGGATATACATCCACTCTCCACTAAATGAAATTGATCATATGAAGTTTGATGAGATGAGAGATACTCTCCTGGATGATGATAGTTACAAACTAGAGTATGCAACTATTATAGCTAAATGACTGGATGTGTGGAAAGATTACCTTGAATTATGTGATGCACATGACTAGATAAGGTACAACTATGTACAAATGATACTGATTGTCACTGTTCCTTTGATCTTCTCATCTAATCAGCACTCTTTTGACATCAATAACAACATATACAACATAAATTTTATCACCGACTAACCTCTATTTAATATATGCAATATAATTGGAATTGTATAGTTTTGGACAATTGACTTGCTTCCACCACCTTTCCAAATATAGCAGATATGTAGTCTCTAACAATGACTACTTATTCCTATGATTGCATGTATTCTTTCTTGGTGCAGGAACACCCAATCCACAGTGGCCTCCATGAGGCATTTAACTGTTTTATGTTCATGTTTGTTGTTTCCAATAAGGTCCTAAAAGACCATTCAAGGTAATAAGGTATGTTTGACCAATGCATGTTAATTTATCTTGTATTTAGTTTTATGTTGTAAGTCCCAAAGACTTTTGTCGAGCTGTAATCTCGAAGGTTGTTAGGCAGTTAGAGGTTGTTATTCGGTTGTGATCTCCTAGCCGCTTGGACTAGTCTCCCAGCCACTTGGAGTCAAGTTTGTACTACTGAGGGTAAGTGGATAAATACCCCTAGGATCAGATCAATTATGATCATGATGATAGATAGTTGCAATCAGTTGTAGTTGAGTTCGGGTTTGATCAGAGTGTTTGCAACTGTAAGCAAAGCATCTATGCATATACATGTTCTGAAAGGCATAATAAAATTGTGTTGTACATCTTTTTGGCATTTTAATTCATTGTGTAATCAACTTGCTATTTTGAGGCCAAGATGGGTTCTTAACCCATTCCACCGATTAGATTTCTTTGAAATCGATGGAATGGCTGTACAATGTTTTCATTTTGTTTTTCTATTTGTTCAATTTCATGCTTGCAAGATTGGGTATGAGATGCATTGAAAGATCCTAGCATCCTCATGTGCTAGGTTGGGAAATTCTAAAATATGTGTTAGATTGTTAAGGAAACGGATCTGAGTAATCGCATGTTTTGCAGCGGACCAAATCGGCGAAATTCCGCTTTGTTTCATCAGACATACAATTTGTGTGTATATCGCATTTGCATGTCAGAAATACATTCTGTGTGTATATTGCAAGGGTCTGTCCTGTGTGTATGTCACAAAGCATATCGGGAAGCATTAAGGCGTTGTATGTCAAGATTGTAAACATACATTGCGAATATATATTCTGTGCGTATATCGATAATGTATGTCAAGTTCATTTTCTGTGTACCTCACAGTTGTAAGTCGTGAGTATCTCACAAATGGTTATTGAGATTGTATGCAGTAAACATACATTGTAAATGTACAAGTATATCGACATACAAAGAAGTCAACATTCAGTCTCATCAAATGCATATTGTGAATGTACAACAATTTAGATACAAGGAAAGTCAACAGTCAACTCCCATCGAAGGCATATTCTACAAAGCATATTCTAAATGCATGTTTTGATTGTATCTTTTGAATGCATATTCAGGTTGCATGTTTCAAATGTATGTTGCGCATATGCATTGTGTAGATACATTGAGTCAGGTACAAAATGTGACCAGCAGTAGTGGTGAAGGAAACGAGCAGTCACAGGTCAACTGAAGTATATTGCGATTGTATATCGCAAATGTATATTCTAAATGTACATTGGGTAATGTATCTTGTAGCAAATACAAGCGTTGAAGATATACATCGGGGTGATCATTTGTAAGGTGGTCGATAAGAATGTTTTGCCAATAGGCGAGAGGTGCATGTATATACATCAGAGAATGTATGTTAAGTAAAGTGGGACATACAAAGAGGGTAATACATGTTAGAGTATTTTTGGCTCCTCATAATATTGGTATCAGAGCTCAACAAAAGGTCTGGGCTATTGTGTGTTGATTCTGTCACTGAGAAGGCAGATTAAGAGGTTGACAAGATGCCTCCGAAAGGTAATGGTACTGCCAGAGAGTTGCAGGAGATGAAGGAAAAACATACTAAAGAGATGAGGAAGATGAAAGAGCTTGTATAAGCACTTCAAGCCAGGCTTGCAGCCTTGGAGACAAACAAAAAAAGAGAAATGGAAGATAGTGAATCAGAAAAAGAAGATGATGGTGAAGAATTTGAAGAGGTAGATGAAGATCTAAATCCTGAAGATTAGAGATTTGCAAAACTGCTAAGGGTAGTTCAGAATGATAAACCTAAGGTAAAGATTGATGTTCCAAGGTACACTGGAAGTTTGAATGAGGAAGAGTTACTTGATTGGAATGTTGCATTAGATAATCATTTTGAATGTGAGGAAGTTCCTGAGGAGCAGAAGGTAAAGATTGCAAAGACCAAATTGAGCGGTCATGCTTTGGTATGGTGGGATTATGTACAATCAGAGGAGAAAGCAAGGTAAGTCAAAGATTTCTTAATGGAACAAGATGGTAGCAAGGATCAAAGGTAAATTTTTACCCAAGGATTATGAAGTTCAAATGTTTAAGAAGCTTCAATTTTTAAGGCAAAAGGAAATGGATGTGAAGGCATATACTGAGGAATTTTATAAATTGAGTATGAGGTCTGGTCATCATGAGAATGGGGTTGAAAAGGTTGCTAGATATTTGGCTAGTTTGAGATTGAACATACAAGATGAGTTAGTTTTGGCTAACCCTAGGAGTGTAGAAGATTGTTATCAAATGGAAATCAAGATTGAGGAGAAGATGAAAAGATGATAGGACAAGTCCATGAGAGGAAGAGGCAGCAATATAAAGGGGAGAGGATCAGCCCCTGCAACAAGACAAGTCAATGAGGATCAAGAAGAGACTGGTAAAGGACAGGAGCAGTCTGATTTTAGAGGTGGATGGAAAGGTACACGAGGTAGATTTGGAGGTGGAAGAGGTTCTAATACATTTTTAGGAAAGTGCTATACCTGTGGTGAGTTTGGTCATCCATCCTTCAAGTGTCCTCAAAAGTTTGGTACTACTTCAAGTGGTAATGAAAGAAGAAGTGAAAAGAGAGTTCAAATTGTGCAAGAGAATGTGGGAAGTATGACAACTCTTGAAGTAAATTTGGAATCAGAAATAGGAGAAAGTTTGATGATCAGAAGGACAATGTTGCAAACATCTAAGTAGATAGATTTGAGCCAAAGGAGGAACTTGTTCAAGACTACATGCAAATGTAGAGGTAAGGTATGCAAAATAGTAATAGATTCTGGTTCATCAGACAACATGGTATCTCAGGAAATGGTGGATAAACTGAAACTGGAAAGGATTCCTCATCAAAATCCTTACAAAGCATCTTGGGTAAGTGATAGTCAATCACTTTTGGTATATGAACAAGCATATGTTGATTTTCAGATTGGGGAATATTAGGATAGGGTTTTGTGTGATATTTTGCCCATGGAATGCTGTCATCTACTTTTAGGTAGGCCATGGCAATTTGATAGGAGAGAATTGTATGATGGATATGCTAACACCTACACCTTCAAGAAGGAAGGGGGAACTTTTGTGATGACACCATTGCAGGAGGATGCTGAAGCAAAGAAGGTGGCCAAAATCATTTTGATAGGAAAGAAAGAGTTTGTGAAGATGCATGAAGTAGAGACAACGAAAGTTGAGGATATCTCAAGGAATGGGATTGTTGGAGATCAAAGTTTGAAGATGATTTTAGTTCTGACTTATGGAGATCTGGTGGATTAGCAGAAGGTCAAAAAGCAGGTTTACAAGCAGCCACAAGTTGATTGGAAAGACAAGGATGTTATCATAGTAGGGACAATTGTTTGTCCTCTAGAACCAACAAGAGTTGAAAGAGAAACATATTCTGCCACAACAGCAATACTAGAAGCATTACCCAAAGTTTATAATGCAGGTGTTCAGACAAAGATGACAGTAAGAAAGAATGGCAAGCAATGGACAGGTCTGGAGTCTTTGATTCCATGGAAGCAGGTTGTAGTTTAGAGATCATGGGGAAGACATGAGACAGCAAAGAGTAAAGGTGGAATACACCCAAGGATTAACTCATGGGGCATGAATTCTTTTCACGGTGGGGTGTATGGTGTAGGAGCACCCAATCCACAGTGGCCTCCATGAGGCATTTAACTGTTTTATGTTCATGTTTGTTGTTTCCAATAAGGTCCTAAAAGACCATTCAATGTAATAAGGTATGTTTGACCAATGCATGTTAATTTAGCTTGTATTTAGGTTTATGTTGTAAGTCCCAAAGACTTTTGTCAAGCTGTAATCTCAAAGGTTATTAGACAGTTAGAGGTTATTAGTCGGTTGTGATCTCCCAGCCACTTGGACTAGTCTCCCAGTTGCTTGGAGTCAACTTTGTACTACTGAGGGTAAGTGGATAAATACCCCCAAGATCAGATTGATTATGATCATGATGATAGATAGTTGCAATCAGTTGTAGTTGAGTTTAGGTTTGACCAGAGTGTTTGCAATTGTAAGCAGAGCATCTATGCATATACATGTTCTGAAAGGCATAATAAAATTCTATGTTGTACATCTTTTTGGAATTCAAATTCATTGTGTAATTGATTTGCTCTTTTGAGGCCAAGATGGGTTCTTAACCCATTCCACCAGTTAGATTTCTTCAAAATCGGTGGAATGGCTATACAGTGTTTTCATTTTGTTTTTCTGTTTGTTCGATTTCATGCTTGTAGGATCGAGTATGGGATGCATTGAAAGATCCTAGCATCCTCATGTGCTAGGTTGGGAAAGTCTAAAATCTGTGTTAGATTGTTAAGGAAATAGATCTGAGTAATCGCAAGTTTTGCAGTGGACCAAATCGGTGACATTCCGCTTTGTTTCATCAGACATACAATTTGTGTGTATATCGCATTTGCATGTCGAAAATACATTCTGTGTGTATATTGCAAGGGTTTGTCCTGTGTGTATGTTGCAAAGCATACCGGGAAGCATTGAGGTGTTGTATGTCAAGATTGTAAACATACATTGCGAATATACATTCTATGCATATATCGCTAATGTATGTCGGGTTCATTTTCTATGTATCCCGCAATTGTAAGTCGTGAGTATCTCGCAAATGGTTATCGAGATTGTATGCAGTAAACATACATTGTAAATGTACAAGCATATCGGCATACAAAGAAGTCAACATTTAATCTCATCAAATGCATATTTGAAATGCATATTGTGAATGTACATTGCGAATGTACAATGATTTAGATACAAGGAAAGTCAATGGTCAACTCCCATCGAAGGCATATTCTGCAAAGCATATTCTAAATGCATGTTTTGATTGTATCTTTCGAATGCATATTCAGGTTGCATGTTTTGAATGTATGTTACGCATATGCATTGTGTAGATACATTGAGTCAGGGGCAAAACATGACCGGCAGTAGCAGTGAAGGAAACCGGCAGTCACAGGTCAACTGAAGTATATTGTGATTGTATATCGCAAATGTATATTCTGAATGTACATTGGGTGATGTATCTTGTGGTAGATACAAGTGTTGAAGACATACATCGGGGTGATAGTTTGGAAGGTGGTCGATAAGAATGTTTTGCCGATAGGCGAGAGGTGCTTGTATAAACATCGAAGAATGTATGTTAAGTAAAGTGGAACATACAAAGAGGGTAATACATGTTAGAGTAATTTTGGCTCCTCATCATTTATACTCAGTTGCATTTTAAGCATGAGTGCATTCATCTTTCATTTTCTAGTGTATCATTGACTTCAACTCTCCATTAATATTCACCTTTTCATAAACTTTACCTACATGCTTCTCAATAGTGTCTAATTTTAGTTGCAACATCTTGTCTTTCTTATATTTCCAACTACAAATCTTACATCTACATAGTTTTAGCATGCCCTCTTCATCTTGATTCTCTATAGGTTATATGAATGGATACTTAGAAACCCATTCGAGTTGAAAATTTCTTGACATGTCCCACTGATGTGCTTTACGTTTCTTTAAGAATATTTAGACTCAAGGTCACCACTACTAGTAGCATGGGTAGTTTATCCCTATATGAACTTATTGTTCACACTTTCACTACCAAATTGAACCACATCATGTCTATCTCTTTCAATATTTTCAATTAAGGTGTGCTCATTGTCAAGCTCATTCAAATGGAATCATTAAATATCAGGTACATTTCCAAGTTATTTATTCTTGATGGACCCTCACTCGCTACATAATCTCCTTGTTTTGAATTAAAATAAGACATTATGGAGGCATTTCTTTTCTTTTATGGGCCTCCTCTTCGATTTTTCACATTTGAGGATGAAATCTTTCTCTGACAATGTTATAAAAGTGTTAAAACAATGTTCATGAAATTGTAAAATATTCCAATTATGCATATTCAAATCACTACTCATATGAAATGAAGAAAATTAAACTAGTTACAATGAAAGAGAATAAGATGAGACATTTATGAGATAATACAAAAAATTAGGGAGTACAACATTCCTTTAGCAAGTTCATGAAAGAGGAACAATATTTTAATACTTTAATCGTTATGTGGGGCATCTAATAATAATACTTTAATCATTTAGATTAAACTAAAACTACTACAAGCACCACCAACTACCATGTCACCATTTCTCACCAATGGCACTACCTCCTACTCTAACCATATTCATTTTATCATTTGAGCCCCATGAACTATTGATGCAGTTTGATCCCATGATGCGAGATAAATAAAAATGTGCTTCTCTTTCAATACTATAGGGTCCTAATAAAATTATACATGGTTGGTCCTTAAAGTATGGAGATGATATTTTGATAGATGACTCCCACATACATCACCTAGAGGCCATATAGATAGTTTACCATGGATGCAAACGATATATTTTAGCTAGATCATATCAAGTGGTCTAGGGGGATATATGGAAAGTATGGCATAGTGATAGAGACATTTCATTATGAACATGTGTTATGCTATTTTATCATATGACATATGTCATATGGAGGCAATAATATCTATTAGATATCATAGATCACCATTGTAGCAAGGGAGAGGGTGAGGCACCCATAAAAAGGGCATATAGATATTGATGATTATGTAGACCCACATATGTAGATGGAAAATATGAATGATATGGGGTTCTCACCCAAGTATGATGCATGGTTGGAAAGAGAGGGTTCACCCTCTTTCTATTCTCATGATGCACCCACAACTACACTTGCAAAAGAATCTGATCCACAAGTTGTATTAGACATCAAACCTTACAATATCTACTAGTCAATGTTGATTAAAAGGATAAAGATCTAGGTATACTAGTTATGATATTGCATTTAGAATTAACTTTATTTTTTTTATAATGATGTAGGAGCATCTAGAAGCATTTAGAACAATTACGACAATTGACAGTGAAGTTGTAGATTGTAGAGAGAGCGACCTTGGAGAATTTTGCATTTTATCGCATTTTTATATTAGAGGCTACGGAGCTGGAATTAACATCTAGACATAGTTAGTTATAACATATCAAGAATTTAGAGCATTTGTCTTTGAATCCAGAGAGATATGACCATCAAAAGATTGACAGTTTTGGCATGTTTGACAGAGTAGAGCTGATTGTGTTCAGTGAAGTTTAATCAGCTTGCGGAGCAAATCCGTGACTTACGGAGCCTAAAGGAACATTATCCAATGAAGTATAGGACCTAGCTGACCTTCATGGAGATCTGGGTGAAGTTTTACGCAGCAGCGGAGCAATGCCTTATGTTTAGGCCCGACCTATTTTGTGTACACGTTTCATAACTAGTCGTTACAATTAGGCCAACTTGATAACAATTTGAAAGCTTGCAGAGGATATAAATGAAGGATAAAAATTTTGTTATAAGGCACCAGTGACAAAATGAAGGATTATGCAAAGACATGAAGAAAATCCATAAGTGTTTTGATCTGAAGAGGAAGAAGAGGTGAAGTAGAGTGCAGAGCAGAGAACAGAATGGGTTGCAGAGCAGAGAATTGAGTTGTAGAAGAAAGAAATCATGAAAGAATGTTGTTGTATGAATCTTTTGTAATCCCTAGGCTATGGCCTAGCATCTGTGAAGCCCTTTAGGCATGTGTAATTTGATTTGAAGTTATAATATATGAGGAATGAGCTTTGAAGGATGGGTTTTTCCCTGTTAGGGTTTTCCCAAGATACATCTTGTGTTATGTGTTCATGAATATCTTTATCTTTTTGTTAATTAGCCATTAGATTCCATTGCATATCCATTATGATCTTGTCGTTAGTTGTTTAAGGCTACAAGGTTGGACAGTCCCTCACTGGACCCTCCTACCTTGACTACACCAAGTGGTATCAGAGCTGGTTGCGAATCTACTGGGAAGGTTGCAAATCTATTGGGAAGGAAGAAAGAGCTGAAAGAAGTGTGAAACCCTAGAGTGTAAGAAGAATCCCTGCAGAAGAAAGTTTGAGGCAAGAAAGATTTGGTTAAGCTTTTCACATTCAGTTGTTTATCTAATTTGTTTCAATGGGGAAGATTAGAAAAAGGATGAAGAAAGAAAATGAAAACTTGATATGTGAAAGGGATACTCTAGAAGAAGAATTGTATGAAATTAAAAGGTGTAATTTAGAGTTGTTGGAAAGGATGAAAGAACTAGGAGAAGATAAATATGATTCCCTTGAAGAAGAACTGAATAATGAAAGAAGGAGAAATGAAGAATTAGAAGTAGAGCTAAAGTTGTTTGAAGATGTTGAAAAGAGATTTGCAGAATTAGAAGAAGTATTCAAGTTGTTTGGGAAGGTGGAAAAGAAGAACATAGATCTAAAAGAAAGTTTTGAAGAATTGAAAAGGGAGAACAATCTATAGAAAAAGGAGATATTTGAATTGAAAGAGCAGATGGATCAGTTAGAGCAGTCACTTGTAGTATGCAGAAAAGAGAATGAAAGTCTAAAATCTAAGCCTAAATTTTGTGATGTTTCTTGTGATACTAATGATTTGTGTGATGTTGCAGAAGTTGCTTTAGAAGGTGCAGATGAAAGCAGCAGTGTGACTAACCCTAGAGTTGTTGGTGATGGTATTGGTTTCAAGATTATGCAAAGAATGGGGTATGAAGGAAAAGGATTGGGAAAGCAGCAGCAAGGAAATACAAAACCTATTGAACCAGTAATTAGATCAAGAAGTGAAGGCCTTGGATATGATAGAGGTAAGGATGTTATGGAAAATTCAAACAAATAAAATCAGGGGAGAAGAGGTATGTATTGTTCACATTGTAATAGACATGGACATGAGAAGGAATTGTGTTAGGATCTACACCCTTGTAAGTTGTGTGGATTGAGAAATCATTCTAAATTGATGTGTTGGAATAAAATGAAGAAAAGAAAGCCTATGATAGATTGATGGAGCAAGATGGAAACATGTTACTTGTATGTTCAAAAGACTATATAGATGGAAGAATTCATATGTTGGAAGAAAAGAAGGATCAGGATATAGAGACAAACGACCTTATGCAAAGTAGAACAAGAACATAAATTCAAACTATAGAGGGAGAGATGACATGAGTCACAATTCTTATTACAGTACAAGATACAGAAGAAATGAAAGAGGATTTGATAGAAGATCATTCAAAAGAACCTATTTTCAAGTTTGGAGGAGAAAAGAATCAAGCAGTGAAAGTCAACAAGAACCTGTTATCAAAGAGGCTAATGAAGGAGAAGCAGTACATAATTCAGAGACAATTTTTGTAGAGGAAGAAAAGCCTGTTGATACAGAGATAGCTTATGCAGAGGAAGGAGAATCTTTTGAGACATCAGATTTGATAGAGACCTATCAGAAAAGAGAAGTTCATAGAAAGAGGGAATGACAAGATATTCTACCAAAGGAGAAATTTTATGTACAGGAGTAAAAGAAATGTGGATAAAGAAATAGAGAAAAGTATTGAAGAAGTATATGCAGAGCAAAAAATGTAATATTTTGAGGTGTGTGAGAGAAATTGTATATGAGATCAGGATTGGAAAGTGTTGTAGTGAAGTTCAGGAAGTGTATTGATTAGATCAGAAAGTAACTTGATTGTTCTAGAGGATGCATGAATG
Source organism: Cunninghamia lanceolata (assembly GCA_027924645.1). Taxonomy (NCBI): domain Eukaryota; kingdom Viridiplantae; phylum Streptophyta; class Pinopsida; order Cupressales; family Cupressaceae; genus Cunninghamia; species Cunninghamia lanceolata. The sequence goes on along the minus strand of BSBN01001053.1, from coordinate 1,950,714 downwards.
AATTTAATTGAAGCAGACATTGATCTTGAGGTAACTTGTGGAGAAGACTTGCTCAAACCACCAATCATTAAAGTAGTACAAGACTTGCAAGTAGACCGCCGAACCTAGACCCTGACAAGATGATGAACTTGAGGCAGTTTTGCAGGGTGGACTTAAACAGACCACCGACCTTGAGGTAGTTGCAATTACCTTAAAATAGATTGCCAAACCTATTTGATCTTGGCATAATATAGACCAAAGTGAAAAGGCTCACTTTTCAAATAACCTTGAGAGTCTGATGCAGGAGCATCCGGAAGCATTCAGAACAATTAAGACAGTTGACAATGAAGTTACAGATTACAGAGAGAGTGACCTTGGAGAATTCCACATTTTACCGTATTTGCATATTAGATCCTACAGAGCTGGAATTAACATCTAGACATAGTCAGTTATAACATATCAAGAATTCAAAGCATTTGACTTTGAATCCAAAGAGATATGACCATTAGAAGATTGACTATTTTGGCATGTTTGATAGAGCAGAGCTGACTGTGTTCAGTGAAGTTTAATCAGCTTGTAGGGCAAATCTGTGACTTACGGAGCCTAAAGGAACATTATCTAATGAAGTATAGGACCTAGCCAACCTTAATGGAGATCCACGTGAACTTTTACGCACCAACAAAGCAATGTTGTATGTTTAGGCCCGACCTATTTTGTGTACACATTTCATAACTAGCTGTTGCAATTAGGCTGACTTGATAACGATTTGAAAGATTGCGGAGGATATAAATGAAGGATAAATGATTTGTTGCAAGGCAACAGTGACGAAATGAAGGATTATGCGAAGACATGAAGAAAATCCATAAGTGTTTTGATCTGAAGAGGAAGCAGAGGTGAAGTAGAGTGCAGAGCAGAGAATTGAGTTGTAGAAGAAAGAAATCATAAAAGAATATTGTTGTATGAATCTTTTGTAATCCCTGGGCTGCAACCTAACATCTATAAATCCCTTGAGGCATGTGTAATTTGATTTGAAGTTATAATATATGATGAATGAGCTTTGAAGGCTGGGTTTTTCCAGGATACATCTTGTGTTATGTGTTCATGAATATATTTATCTTTCTATTGATTAGTTATTAGCTTCCATTGCATATCCATTATGATCTTGTTATTAGTTGTTTAAGGATGAAAAGTTGGACAGTCCCTCAACCCTCCTACCTTGACTGCACCATAAAATCTATGAAGCTAAAAAATATGTAATCATGAAGGGAGCGTAGAAAAGTGGGTGGTAATCATTTCTCTCACCATTGAACATATAACATATGGTGTACCAACCATCTTAGTGGAGTAGATAGTGCTTGATCATACACATGTTAGATAATTTGTTCCATGCTTTGACCCCATCAGTCAATTTATGATGAACTATGGAGGCCTCTATGAAGGTTATATCGATATAATAAGAGTGAGGTGTAGTGGAGGTAGAGAGATGCAACTATCTAGGAGTAGTGGAGGCTTTGGCTAGACCTAAAATCCATCTACACAAGGAGGGATGAGATTAAGCAAGAAGTTACAAATTTTGATGCATAGAGATATATGCATCTACTATCAAATGGTACTTTTATTTCTTATTTGATGAATTAGGTAGAATGTACACACATCAACATTCATGAGCAAAAGATAAAGATGAGCACACTACATGAGGAGGTTGATTGGCTGTGCAGGATGACTATAGTGCTATAGGATTTATCTTGATCCTAATCCCAAATGAGGACACATGACAATTGTATACACCTAAAAGTGACACGACTCTAGCTAAATAAATATTTTAATATTTATTTCATTTTTAAATTCGTCTATCAATAAATAAATAAATCAATTTATTTATTTGATTCATATTTCTCCAAAAAATCAAATAAAATCATTTATTTAATAAGTCATCCAAATTTTTCTAAAATCATTCTAAATTAAATAATACCAAATTATTTAATTAGTTCTTCTCATTCTCTATATTTAAATAAATCCAAACATTTATTTAAATTGTCTATTTCCTCCAAAATTGAATTAATACCAAAAATAATTCAATTAATCCATTGCACATGTAATTAAATATTTTAAATATTTAATTAGCTCATATCTTCTCACCCACGTGTCCTATTTCTCCTCCAATCAGATTAGTTAACTCATCAATCAAAATAGTTAACTAATTGGTCATCCAAGTTCACTGATCAATCATCTCAGTCAACTCCCCAATCAGCCCACTTATCTCCCCAATCAACCCAGATAGCTAGTCAATCATCTCAGTTAACTCTTCAATCTATTCTATTAACTCCCCTAATGCATGAAGGAGCAGGACACTTGTCCTCTCCCTATTTGTACACATCCTCTCAAATTTCCTCAACCATTGATCTTCTTTCTCACAAATCTATAAATACAACCCCTATTCCTCTATTTGAAGGATCCAAGGTTTTAGTAAACTTACTCTGCAAGAATCACAGGATGCCTTTGGCACAAAATCACTCCATAGCTTGAGATCAATTATTATCACCATTTTCATTGCATTGTGAAGATCCTCTTCATTTGGAAAACCTATCAACAACCATTCTCCATTGTCATCTTGGAAAAAAGCAAGGAAGTGCACCTTCTAAGGGCTCTATTCATACATGAGATCAATTTGAGATAGGCGACCAATGGAAGTCATGAAATAGAAAGGTTTGCAAGGTATTGTGTTCTTTGTGTCTAATCTTATTTATTTCAATTCTATTGAGTTATTGGATTCTATGGATATATTGATATTGTTCACATTTTCTGACACCATTTCTGGCACCCACCATGGGGCCCTTGCCCCAATTTAACTTTAAAATTCAGTTTTTGTGTTAGAATTCGTACACAGGACATTTCTACACATCCACTCACTGTTACAGTGCATCTACTCACTGATACTGCGCATCTATCAGACCTGTGCATTTACTCACTGTTTTGGCACATTTATTCACTGTTCTGGTGCATTTGTCAAATCTATGCATTTGTCCTCTGTTACAGCATATCTGTCATATCTACGCATCTCTTCTCTATATCTGCACATACATTCTCTATAACTACACATTTGTATCTGTGCATACATTCACTGTATCTATGCATTCATTCTGCTAGGGTTTTTGATCTATTTCTCAGGAAATTTCTAACGCTAACATCTTTTGCAAGAATATTCTTAGATCCATCTTGCAGGTTAAGAGCTGGTCAGTCATATAGTTGCATGGTTAACTCTCATCTAGATCTAAATAGCAAAGGAAGTAATTGAACTTGTTCATGCAAATTTCACCTAGATTCTAGATAGGAGGGAAGTAATTTGTACTTGCTGCATCACAACTTAAACTTAGTCCCAACTAGGAGGATTAAAATTGAACAAATTGCTTTCAAAAGCTTTTTTTTTTAAGTTAACAAATCTTGTGTGCTCAAGTAGAGTAACTCATCTAGTTTTTCAATTTTTAACTAGGAGAAAAGAATCAGTGTTTTTCATGATTTTGGAATGATGATAGGACTATTCTCTCTCCTTAACTGGTTGACCAAAATGCCAGAATCATCATTTCACATGTGTTTCCTTTAGAGAGGCCTGCCCTTGGAATTCCTTCCTTCCAAGCGGGACGACCTTAAGTGGTAATGAGCTAACGCCAAGCTCTTCTGATCCACTATAAATAAATTGTGTTTGAGGTGAAAGCTTCAAGCAATGAGTGTAGATTAGTTATACCGACAACTAATCTCCCCATAAACCCCACAAGGCGCAACCCTTGCAAGCTGGGAGACTCCATAATGAAGAGTAGTATTGCTGCACGTATAACCACTCGAGCGGTTGCCTTTACTACATATCTATTGTTTGTAGAAGCCAAAATCCCCTATTCAGTGACATAGGAGGAAAACATTCTCCAAAGTTGTCCAACGTCATACACTCATTTAGTGTAGAGACAGAAGAGTTCAATTCTTTGGAGGAACTATAGCTTGGTATGCGTGAGAAGTGAGTGCCATGGAGGGGAGCCGGTGCTACCAAGATATTAGTTGTCCACCTTTATGCAAGTGGCTAGTGTAAAAACCAAGTTGGAACTCATTGAATACTGTCCTGGCCAACCTTAGAATTGTGCATGCCTTGTAATAAAAAAATCAATCATTAAAATATTCTTTGTGTGTGATGTGTCTTTCTTGCCATAATCAAAGCAACAAATCAAACAGAGCAACATTCAGACAAAGAACCCAAAAATACTGAAAATTGTGCCTTTTCCAAGTCAAAATCAGTCAAAATCAAGCAAAATAGATAGATCTGCGCATTTGCTTCATCCTGCTGTGCATTTGCTTCACCATGTTGCACATCTATTTTTTGATGTACATTTACTCAATTCTGTTGCGCATCTGCTTTTCACCAAACATGCACTTCTATTTCCTATTGTTGCGCATTTGTATTCTATTCTGGCGCATCCGCTTTTCACCAAATCTATGCTTTTATTTCCTGTTACTGCGCGTATACTAGATTCATGCGCATCTGTCATAGTGAGCACTTCTGTACATTTTGGGAGAAAAACAAGGTCACTTTCAGGCACCCATTTGAACCCAGTCTAGTCTTCATTAGTAAAAATGGTTATAATCATCAACAAATCTCAACCAAATCCAGAACCATACATACTCCTAGGTGGCCTAAAGTTTGGTCCTAATGATGATAAGAACTTTGTAGAATCCCTAGGCCATCCTAATGATACTCTAGACAAGGGAAATCCCACCTCAAATTTGAAATCCAACACCAATCCATCTACTAGTCCTCCTCCACCATCCCCTAGAATACATATCCCAAAGCATACTAGTTCTACACCAACACCACCATCAAGTTCCTCAAGCTCTAATACATCAACCAAAGAGTCCTTAAAAGATTTTCTCAAAAGACTCTTTACAAAATCTAAAAGCAAAAGAAAAGATATGGAGAACTCCAAATCCACTCATCCATTACCTCATTCATGTACCCATGCACCTACAAATGATGTGATCCAAGGGCTATTAGTAGGGAGTCAATCGTGTCCCCAAATTCCTATCCTTGAACTTACAAAAGATTCTTCCAATGTCATGCCAAAATGCACAAACCCTTCATATAATCTACAACCCCTTGAGCTTATTGAAGAACCTCCTACCATGAACCAAACTCAAGGTCCATTGTACCTTCATGTTGTTGACCAAGAGCCTATCCAAGAGTCTTCTACCTCCACTTCAATTCAAGTAACCCAAGAGGTATGTCAAGAACCTAATCCTAAGCATGTGAAAACATCAAGTCCTAGTCCTAATCAAGGTCAACTTACTTTCATTCAACCCATCCATAACATTTATCTTTTCCATGATCAAGATATTACCTCTGAAGAAGCTATCCATGAGCAACTTGATCCTATACGTAAGAAATAAATCCAAATCCAACCCATCCATAACCTATATCTTTTCTATGATCAAGATATTATCATTGATGAAGAACCTATACACGAGCACATTGATCCCATCACACTTAATCCTATCTATGATCAAGATCCCATCTACTATCAAGAGTCTATCTATGATCAAGTGAACCATGATGATCCTCTTAGCCAACTTTATGCATTCCATGGTCATGAGATTATTACACCATCTATCCATAACCCCATAACCATCCATGAGCAAGAAACCTCCATTACTCCTATCCATCCTCCACCTAGTCCTATCCATGATCCAACAACACACTTTCCTTGATGAGACACTTGCCTCCCAAGTGTACATAGATGATGAAACCAATAACTTGGATCTTAGTGAGCATAACGATAATCAAGATCCTAATGATCCTCCACCATCCATTATCGACCATGTTACAAATACGATATCCTATCCCCTTGGCCTCACTACCTTCATCCATGAATGTTCCTCCTTAGGAGAGAAACAACTATTATCTACCACTTCACCTTCCCCATCAAATATTGAGATCACATCTAGTGTCCAAATCACTCATAATCCCATTGTCCACCGCATACTCCAAAATATGAATTATCAAGGTAAAGGATTAGCCCTTCATGAACAAGGTATTTTGGAGCCTATCCATGTCAGAGTCCCTCCACCCTCTTATGGCCTTGGTTATACTCCCCAAGAAAAGAAATCTCATGATGTTGGTACTTCCTCCATGCCTTCTAAATCCACCACTTCCCATCGCAAACCCTATCATATGACCAAAACATATGTCGCCATTCCACCTCCATCATCCTACAAATGTCAAAAGCATGTGACCATACACCTTCCACCATCCACTTTACCTCCACTCCTTCCAACTCCTACTATCCCTCCATCCACTTTGCTTCCACTTCTCTCAATTCCAAATTCATCCATCTACACATTCCCTCACATTTCAAATCATGACCGATAGATGCACATATTGTCTAAACATGAAGCTTCCACTCATTCCACCAAGCCTATGGGATTCAAAAATAAACATTGGGATGCATCCTTTCATAAATCCAAAAATCCTAAGGGTCCTAATACCTTAGGAAATCAATCCAAAGAATCAAAGAAAAACCCATCTCAAAAGTTGCATACACCCACACACCTCAAAGAAAAAATGAAAAAGGTGTGGGCCCCCACGCAACAAATAATTACCTCAGAAGTTGCACAAAAGCTGCATATACCCAAGCCCATACCTTCACAGGTAAAGTCTACAAGCAAAATGGTTTGGGTACCTAAGAAAAAATCCATCAAGTTAAATGAGGCATCCCAACCATCCACTTTCTCCTTTTCCATCAAAAAATCTCATTCCATCCAAAAGTCTCTAATTCTTCCATCCCACATGACAAGCAAAAATCAGAAAAATACTAAGTGTAGGTGGGTCCCTAAATGCCTAAATCACCCATCCACCAAACAAAAATCTCCATTTCTTCCTACCCCACCTTCCCATCATAATCTTCAATGTTTATCATGGTATGTGCAACCGTTGGTCATGGTTCCCCTCCATCCTGCGACACTTCCATATACCTCCATCTCCCCTTCCTTCCACTATTATCCTACATATCTTCCCCATCCTATTCTTATGGTCCATGCTTTTGCATAAGACTTCCCTCCATCCTTGCATAAGTCTTACATAATCTGCATCATAATCCACTATCACACCTTCCATTATCCGTTATCTACCTTCTCCATCTCACTTTCATGCAATCCCCTACCAACATCTATGAGAACACTTGACATAGTCCATGCAACAACATCCATCTAGCGGGACTATCACCTTTCATGGCACTAGACACTTGAGTCCCTCTTGTCCGTATTCCACCTATCCTATCCAAATATTAAAAAAAAAGAGAAAAAGAAAAATCCTTTCATCCAATGGTGAAAACCTGGTAAATAGGTGCCTTAGATAAGTACCATGATGAAAACCTAGCAAATAGGCATCATGTGTAGGTTGATCTTCCATGTCATTCACCCTTGGGAGCACATTGTCTCATTGATCCTATCATTTTCCATCTTATCATCCTTATCCTACATATACCTATCATATTGAGTCCATTCATCCTCCATTCCTCTTTTGATCTTGATAGAGAAATGGGGGCAAAATGTTGAAACATGCTTTGGAAAAACTCTTGATATACCTAGTCTTTTTCAAAACAATCCAATCCTCTCATCCTCCTTCGTCATAAGTTTTGTCATGTCTAATCCTGAGTTATTCCTATATGACATAGTCCTTGGAGATCACATCCTTGTTTCCTTCTACCTACCTATCCATTATCCATTGTCACCCATCCGTTTACCTATCCATGGTGTTCCCTTGTCATCAATATCTAGCATTTAGGCTATCCAAATTACCATCCAAAAATCCCAAAAAATATCAAGTCGTCTGCAACCCCATCATTAGTACCATTTCTTGAACTACGTCACCTCTGCATCTTCATGTAGGCAAGGCCATCTTGTATTGATGCGTCCCCAAGGCTCTTTTCCCGTCCATTCCATACCTTATCACCCATCCTCTGGTCCATCCACATCTACACAATTTCCCATCACCTAGGTCCTAGGTCCACCAAGTTCACCCTAAACTACGGTGCCTCTATGTCATCACGTAGGCAAGGCCATTGATCAATCTAGGCCCCTGAGGCACTAGGTCAGTCCATTAGGGCCCGTCCCATCGAGTCTGCCATAAGCGTCTCACAGTTTTTCATCCATAATAAACAAGAAACCTCTACTTAGCTGGGAGCAAGTCCTCGACCTAGTTACGAAGTTGGATTCTACAATGCCACATGTTCTAAGAGGGCACCAATAATGATTGTGATACCTTTCACTAGATACACACGTGCAACAAAGCATGCTTCCAAACATAAATTTTGACACAAGACATCAACCTCTCCTCAACAAAATAAACAAGAGCCTAAAACACTCAAACGATTTTATCTCAATTATGGAAAGAAAACACATCTAATGCAAGAAAGTTTTGTTTTGATTGGTTTTGCTTAAAAATCTTAAACTTTTGTTATCATGTCTCCTACACTACTCAAGGATGTGTAAAAACTAGAGATGCTATGATGGGGGCATGATTATTTTATTTGTTTGTTGCTTGTGGGTTCATCTTTAGTAATGTGAAGCCTTGTCTCAAGACATGATCAACATAATGATCATCAAGGACATCAGAGGTCTAAACATGAAATGGGTGTAATCCTTGTCTATTAACGCAAGAAATACTTAGGTCATCTAGATTCAATTTTGAATAGATGCTTGTATTAGCTTGCTATATCAAAATCCATGTAAGGGATACTCAGGTCATCTCGGTTTAATTATACCTCAATGCTTGTATTTTCTTACAACATTTTAAAACAAAAAAAAATGCTCAATGATTAATCAAGCACTTCAAAATACTTGCAATATCAAGGTGACAAATATATGCATCCATATGTATCAAATTGCATTTCATTCCATAATAAAACTTTTCCAAGTGTCAAAAGATCCAAGTCCTTTTTGATAGTTTATCCACTTGTATCTTCTAGTTATGCATGTGAACCATTCTTCCTTGTCCAATCTGTTGACACTCATTTTGACCAGGGGTTGATTTGTCATGATCAGGAGGTTTCTTCATTTGAAGCCTTTATCTTCTTGCCCATTTTTTCTAAGTGTTGGACCTCCTCAGCTTTTTTCAACTGCAGCATCATGTTTTCCTGAGGAGGAGGTCATCATCATCATCTTGTCTTCGATGATGATCTGCATCATCATGTTCCTCGTCGACTTGTTTTTCAACGTCATCATCATTTTTCAACTGTCGGGTGATGTTTGGTTTTTATCATGATGATGCTGCCGAGCTACAGTGAGCCCTCATCTTCTTGCGAGGGTGATGTTTCAAAGTCTCCGGTGATCTTCCATTTATCACTTTGCGCGAGCATGATGATGATGTTGCTTATTCTTTGAATTGCTCGACCTAACTTGTTTTTTCCTAAGGGTCGTGTTCATCATCATCATATTTCCAGTTATCATCCTGCTGCTTGTGGAGGTCATCATATTTTCTGCCTTCATGATATTTCGTCGGGGTGATATTTTTATCATCGGGAGATCTTGGTTAACATCATCCTGATGATGTTGTTGAAGAATTGTAATTGCGACCCGATATTCACTAGGGTCATCATATTTTGGAACGTCAGGATGATCTTAGTCAATATCATCCTGATGATGTTGTATCACTTCCTATTCTTTGTTTCTCATCCTGATGATGCTGACGTCATCCGTATATCAGGGTGATATTTTTCTTTCTGCCTATCTGCATCATGATATTCGCGAAGGAGGGGGTGATATTTTCATATCACCCGGATATATGTTTGCTCGAGCATCATGATGATGCTGATATCAGGGAGATATCCGCCTGTTGGCTTCGCGCATTATCTCCGGGGGGTGATCTTTTCAAGCATCATCATCATATTCAGTTTTCGCCCCGATCTTACAGCGGAGCTACAGTGCAACCTGATATTTTCACATTAGGAGGATATTTCCAAATATCCGGTTGTCTTCCGAATATCATGATGATGTTAATATGATGATGACGTCATCAAGGTCCGCGGAGGTCATATTTCTAACAAGTGATCATCTTGAAGAGACCTCCTGATATTTGCAAATATGATGATGACGTCATCCGGATGTGCAAGCGCAGTAGGCAGATATGATGATGACGTCAGCAGTATATGATGATGACGTCATCAGGATGTTCATCGGCCAGACTTTTGTTATAAGCTCAGCAGGAGGACGTTCCTCCGAAGGATCAGGTTGTGCCGATTATCATGAAGGTTATGTTTCAAATATCATGATGACGTCAGGGTGATATTTCGAACAACAGGATATCATGCTGCTGGAGGATGATGATGATGAAGTATATACTAGTGTCGTCAGGAGCAAAAGCGCCGACATGATATATGCTCATGACCTAGTATATAAAGTGCAAAGGAGGTCGTCGCGGGGTGCATGTGGGATATTGTTATCCTGCATTTTCAAATATCATGATGATGAATCTCGGCGGGAAGCGGTTGCGACTGTCTATTTGATGTTCTTCCCGAGGCCGCGGGTTGGTGCGCCATCAATGGCGATTGTTGCAGAGGTATGGGCGATGGCGTGGACGAATGTTGTACCTGATTGAAGATCTGAATCCCGAGGTGGCGGCGCAAGGCTCGAGAAATCTTCCTGTCTCCTCCCCTACCTGCTGCATTCAAGTTTGAGCGCCATTTCTATGGTACTGTATATCTGGCGGGAATTTTGGTCAACCTGGTAGTTGATGCTGAAGACACCCTCCTGCTATATAATGCAGATGGTGTTATTCTTTTGAGGTTGTTGAAAGTTGATGATTTTGGCTCTGTAATGCATGACAAGCTAATCTGGTTGCTCTGTACAGCTTACCTGTGAGTTTATGTATCTCTTGTTGTTTGTTTTTGGCATGAACCCACTGATTTCATGATTAAACTTATATGAGAAATGCTGTTTGGCATGTGTTGTGTTAATTCTGTCTCCAGTATTGCATGTATCCTTCTTCTGAATCTGGATGTTTGGTAATGTTTAGATTCTAGAGCATAGAATTCCTGTGTTGAATGTCTGATCTTTTAACTTCTATTCAAGGGGTAGATTAAACTGTTTTCAGGTTGAACATTGGGAGGGATATACTGCAGTAGGGATACCATAAGTAGAGATAACCTAACACTTTGTATTGGGAGATGCCTGTAAGGCAGGTATCACATAGATCCCCTTGAAATCCAGTTTTAGTTGTTTATGCTGATCATTCACAGGTGTATGTCTATTGACTCCAGGCCCTGGATAGGCACCAATCATGCTTTGTTTTGTGTTATAACCATATCCAGCTTTGCATCCACACTTAAACTCCAAAGCAAAATCTAAAACCAACATTAGGACATTAGAGTTAGTTTTAGGAACCTCAGTCCTCTATCTACAACTGCAAATAGGCCCAAAGCTAGCCCCTTTGCCCTTATCTTTCAGTTTTGGTCTACATACAGGAGGACTCATCTGCTTTCTGTCAACATCCCAGCCTTGCATGCATATCCTCATGGATGTTGAGTAGGGAATACCCCCCTAGGTCTTGCAGAGCCTGAAGAAGAAGAGGAGATAAAATATAGAGTCTATCTCCTACACTGTTGGCCCCCTGGCCCAGAGATCCTGTTGATCACTGATGGCTACCTTGTAGGGAAATCTGGGAATAAGCATCCAGTCTGGGAAAAAGTCAACAGAAATTGGCGACTCTACTGGGGATGAGAAGTAAAAGACTATCTAATCATCTCCAGTGATATATATGTGACCCATCTGAGTCAGCAATAGTAATCTACTCCGCTGGGGAACCTTGTGAAAGAACCCTGGTTTTCAGAAGAAAACAGTTCCTAGCAATAGGTGGCGACTCCGAAGTAATCTCCCAACCGGTCAAAGTAAATTTATATGCAGGGGAGAAGATCCCAACAAACTCCTTTATTTGAAGAGTTACCATTAACAAAAAGAACGATGTATAGAAGAAAGGGAACTGTCTCAGCTAGTCATGAGAGCTCCCCCAGAAAAAGTGATGAGATACAAGATAACCCTAGGCCATCAGGACAGCATGCTCCTTATTTTTCAAGTGCAGAAGCAGATATCCAAGGTGCATATGAGAGGCAACAGGGTGGTAGTATCAGAATGAGGTCAGAGGTGTTCCAAGAACGCCCTTTTCTAGACCCAAGTGAGAGGTTTGAAGAGGCAGAGTCCCTAAGGGATGATGAAGATGATGACCCAAATGGTATGAGACCATCTACCTCCAGACCTAAGGATGAACAATTGGCAGAAGAAATCAAAAGCCTAAGAGCAGAATTAGAATACCTACAAGCCATGAAAATCAGAGATGATATACAGCAGAAAGTGCAAGCCTTGAGAACTGCCCAAAATAATTCAGTTCCTACCTTAGAAAATGCAAATATGCAAAGACATCAGCAGAGATATGAAGTGCATCATCAGCATCATGATGACAGACAAAATGTGAATGATGCTAGGATACCACTGAACAATGCAGGAAACCAAAATGCAAATAGAAATGTTAATGTTAATCAGCCAAACAGACAGCCTATGCAGCTAGATAGATTCAGGCAGCTGGTGTTTGATGGTATTCCTGGGTATCCTAACCCCATTGATAAGCATCTGAGGCTGCAAGTGCCTAAGTTTTCAGGAAACAATACAGTGTCAGGAGAAGATCATCTAAAGGCCTTCCAAAATGTCATGGACAATTTTGAGGTTGAGCATGAGGATGTTTTCATGAAGTCATTCATGCAATCCTTAATAGATGAGGCAAGAGAATGGTACAGGAATCTGCCTGACCGGAGCATATCATCATGGGATGATTTTAAGAGGATGTTCAAGGAGCAATATGGTGATAAAACTGACCCTAGCTTCTTTGTAAACGAGTTCACCAGCATCACCAAAGGGTCAAATGAACAGGTTGCAGACTTTAATGCAAGATTTACTAAAGTGTTGAACAAATTGCCACATCATATGAGGCCAAATGAACCAATGTGCATAATTTTGTACATCAATGCCTTTGATGCAAAGACTGCATATGGACTGAGAGATAAAGGTCCTGCCACCCTCAGGGATGCTTTCAGGATTGCAGTAAATATTGAAAACAATAGGAAAGCATCAGGCAAGACAAATAGAAGGGATGATGTAAAAATTCTGCAGAATCCAAATAAGCCTCAGAACACTCAAGGTAGTATATCTGCTCCTGAAGATAAGATAGACAAACTGGCAAATGTTGTTAAGGACCTGAGCTATAGATTAGCTAGAAGTGAAAAAGGGATGGGTCCTGATAGGCAAGTCTATCAAAGACAGGAAAAGAGGCCATCATTACATGATATGCCTTATAACACCAATTGGCATGATGGTAAGCCTGTATATCCACGTAACAACACAAATCAGAGGGCTCAACATGCCAAGGAAACTCCTGATCCCCTAAAGAAAACTATAAATATTGCTGATGATGCTCCGTGGTGTATAATCTGTCAGATGCCACATTCACAATCACAGTGCATGATTGCCCAATCTTTGTATGAAAATGCTACATCTTGTAATGAGTGCAATGAGCCACATCATGTGCAGGATGATGATGTTAACATGATGTCTATAGGCAATGGATATACTCTATATGGTGCTGATGAGAAGACAGATGATCAGGTTCAGGCCTGCCAACAGTCCCCATATGATGAAGATCATGAGGATAATTATGTGTATGCTCAGAACTCACACAATTTTCTGAGTAGCTTACACCGACCTTCTGATGAGGAAATCAGAGCCTTCACAGCTGCAGCAGTTGCTCAGGTCAAGAGCAACTACAATCTCAGAGGTAAAAATCAGGTTGGCAGCCCACATCAGCCAGAAGATATTTCTGCAGGTCAGCAGATGCATGGTCATAAAGGAACTGAACCACAAAAAAGGCAGTGGGTAAATAACAAGCAGAACTTTAGATACAGAACAGGTCATGATTTCCAAGGACCAGAAAACAGAACCCCTCAGGCTGAAGATCAAAGTAGAGGTTCCCAAGACAGGAATGATGATCAGGGAACTATGAGAATGAAAGCTAAGTCAGCTCAGGATAAAAGCAAGATTGTGGAGCAAGCTACAACTGCTGTACAAAACTGTGCTCCATTTGATATAGCCCAGATCCTCACTCAGGTAAAGGTCTCTGTTCCACTTATGGAACTCATGAAAGTGGAAGAGATCAAGAATAGAACAATATCCCTAATCTCAGGGGTACCTTTTCAAGCTAAGCAAAATGATCAGACCCAGGGTGAGAAACAGGTCATGTGTAGTGAAGAAGATGAGACTCCTGAAGTCTATTTAGGAATGACCATGACAAAGTGTCCTTCACAGGTGGAACCATTTTATGTTTCCCTGGTTATAAATGGTAAAATAATTAGAAATTGTATGCTTGACTCTGGAGCATCCACAAATGTCATGCCTTTGGCTATCATGCAACAAACTGGATTAAAAATTGACAAGGCATGTGGGAAGTGTTATGCTATGGATGCCAGAGAGGTACCAGTTATTGGAATCATGAAGGATGTAGATTTCAAGCTGGCAGCATTTCCTGAAAAAAGATACAAAATGAATATAACAGTGGTTGACATCAAGCCACAGTATGGTATGCTGCTGTCAAGAAGATGGGCAGCACTAATAGGTGGAAGTATGCAGCTGGACCTATCATATGCCATGATTCCAATGAATGGCAGGGATGTCAAGCTAATTAGAGAGCAAAGATCATCAGAGACAGTGGAAGACCAAGAAGCAAATGAACAGGTATGCTTTGTGGACACTGACTGTGATAACTTCAGGGTTGTCTCAGATGATACAGAAGATGAAAAGAAAAATGTCTGCACTGAAGAGCTGGATCAGCAAGGATTGTGGACCATGTTTTTTGATGGAGCTTGTGCAAAAGAAGGTTCTGGAGCTGGAGTTGTCTTCCTGTCTCCAACTGGTAAGCTCCTCAAATCCTCTTTCTTGCTGAGGTTTGATTGCACAAATAATATTGCAGAATATGAGGCTTTACTTTTAGGCCTGAATATTGCTCTCAAACATGGAATTAAAATGTTAAGAGTATTTGGAGACTCTGAGCTGATTGTATCCCAAATCAGAAATAAGTATGCTGCAAAGAATAAAAGATTGAAACAATACAAGCATGCTGTTTGGGATACTATTGAGTTATTTGATGCATTTTCAATTGGCTGGGTAGAAAGGTCAAAAAATGTTATGGCTGATTTCTTAGCCAATGTTGCAATAAGGCCGGATGACATCACTCTGTCAGGTGTCACAGATGTAGAAGTTAAAATTAGGCCTGCCATACCAGAAAACATATGCAGTTGGCAAGTTTTTAATGATGATAGGGATTTGCTGAAATTTTTGCACTGCATAGATGAGTATGAGAACCAACAGATTGATTTCCAAGCTTTTGTAGAAACTGTAGATGGAAAAGAGACTCTTGTAGGGAAGGAGATCATCCAGTTGAAGACTAACAAGATCCCTAGAGGGTTAGTGGCTTTGGAAAGAGCCTTTGACAGTAGAGACAAAATGGTCACAAAGACATCCCCCACAAATAAGGAGGATTTGGAAGAAATAAATTTGGGGACATCTCAGGCCCCTCAGAAAGTATATATTGGCAAACAGCTCAAACCACACATAAGAAGTATGCTGATTGCATTGCTAAAAAGGTATAAACATGTTTTTGCTTGGTCATATGAGGACCTAAAAGCTTATAGAGAAGACTTATTCCAGCATGAGATCCCACTGAAGCCTGAAGCTAAGCCATTTAGACAGAGGCAAAGGCCTATAAATCCTACCTTAGCTCCTAAGATGCAGGAAGAACTCAGAAGGCTCAGGGATGCTGGAATAATTGTGCCCATCAGACATTCAACTTGGGTGTCTAACCTTGTCCCAGTCAGGAAAAAGAATGGTGATATTAGGCTTTGTGTGGATTTCAGGAACTTGAATGTATCCTCTTTGAAGGATAACTATCCATTGCCTAATATGGAAGCTATGTTGCAGAGGGTGACTGGTTGTGAACTCCTATCCATGATGGATGGATTTTCAGGATATAATCAGGTAAAGGTAAAAGAATCAGAACAGTATAAGACTGCCTTTACCACTCCATGGGGAACATATGTGTATGTTAGAATGCCATTTGGACTAACAAATGCAGGTGCTACATTTCAAAGAGCAATGGATGTTGCTTTTGCAGGGCTAATTGATTCAATCCTGGCAGTATATCAGGATGACCTGACTGCCTACTCAAAGAAAGAGGAGCAGCATTGCATGCATCTGGAGCAGATCTTCATAAGAGCATTAGAATATGGTATTTCTTTAAACCCAAAGAAGTGTGCCTTTGGAGTAGTTGAAGGAAAGCTTCTGGGACACATTGTTTCCAAGGATGGAGTCAGGATAGATCCAGACAGAGTGGCAGCCATTGACAGGATCCAAATGCCAAAAACTGTGAAAGGAGTTCAGTCCTTCTTTGGACAGGTAAACTTTGTCAGAAGATTTGTTCCCAACTTTGCAGAGATCACAAGGAACATTTCCAAGATGATGAAGAAGGATGCAACCGTCAACTGGGAAAGGGAAGCAACAGAATCATTTCAGAATATCAAAGAGGCAATAAAGATGGCCCCTGTTCTTAAATCTCCTGATTTTTCTAGGCCATTCCAGGTGTTCTCATTTGCTTCCTTTCATACTGTAGCTGCATGTTTGTTACAGAAAAATGAAGATGGTTTTGAACAGCCCATCGCCTTCTTCAGTATGTCCCTGCAGGCCTCTGAATTGAAGTATGATATTATGGAAAAGCAGGCATATGCACTTGTTAGAGCCATCAAAAGTTTCAGACCATACTTGGTAGGGTCACATATAATTGCATATGTACCTCATGCTGCAGTCAAAGACATATTCACTCAGCAGGAGGTGACTGGAAGAAGGTGCAGATGGATAAACAAACTGCAGGAATTCAACATAGACATACAAGTTACTAAATTGATAAGAGGACAAGGACTAGCCAAGATGATGGCACAGTCAAACTTGGAAGCATGCCAAGTTAATGCAGTCCAAGATGAGAATGTAAGTGCATCAGGATCTAAATGGTACAAGGATATTGTCTATTATTTGCAAAATCTGAATTGTCCCTCCCATTTCAGTGACAATCAAAAGAGGACTCTGAAGCTACATGCAATCAGGTATGTTGTTGTTCAAGGTGAGCTGTACTGGAAAAATCCTGATGGTGTGCTGCTGAGATGTGTGGATAAGAATATGGCTAACAATATTTTGATTGACATGCATAAAGGATTGTGTGGTGGCCATTATACTGCCCAAACAACAGCTCATAAAATTCTCAGGGCAGGATATTGGTGGCCCACTCTCTTTTCAGATGCACAGAGGTTAGTAAGAAAATGTGACCCTTGCCAGAGATTCTCAGGAAAGCTGAAATATCATGGTGCTTTACCCCTCAGAACTGCACCTGTGGATGCTCCATTCCAGCAATGGGGAATTGATTTTATAGGGGAAATTGCAGACAAATCAAGTGGGGGACACAGTTGGATTTTGGTGGCAACTGACTACTTTACCAAATGGATTGAGGCCATTCCAACTAAAAGAGCTACAAGTAAGGTGGTGACAGACTTCATACTAGAGAACATCATCATCAGGTTTGGAGTACCATCTAAAATAATCACTGATAATGCTATGTGCTTCAGATCAGGTGAGTTTGTTGATTTTTGCAACAGGTATGGGATAAGCTTGTCATATACATCACCATATCACCCACAAGGAAATGGTCAAGCAGAATCAAGCAATAGGAGCATCATGAAAATTGTCAAGAGGATACTGGACAAGAACAAGAGAGCTTGGGACTCAAAGTTGAATTTAGCAGTATGGGCTGACAGAGTGACTGTGAAAAGGGCTATTGGGAAGTCACCTTTTGAGCTAGTATATGGTGCATCAGCTAGACTGCCCATAAACAATCTCCTACCAGTTTACAGGTTCATCCAGGAAAATGATGAGGACATTGAAGGTCCCATGACAGAAAGGGTGAATCAGCTGGTTGCATTGGATGAAGACAGGAGGAGAGCCCACCAGATCAATCTCAAAAGACAACAAGATGTGAAATATCAGTTTGACAGGAGAACTACAAAAAGGAAGTTTCAAGTTAATGATCTGGTGCTTATTTGGAATGCTAAAGATCAGGAAAAGGGTAAACATGGCAAATTTCAGCCCTTATGGATGGGCCCATATCAGGTTTGCAATACTCATGGGGAGGATTCTTATTTCCTCCAGGCCCTAGATGGTGAAATTCTGGAATTGCCTGTGCATGGCCAATTCCTTAAGTTCTATTTTACATGAATATCTGGTTGCTGTGCACATTTGTAAAATATGTATGTAGTGTAAATGCCTTGTACAGCTCGCGTTTTTTGGCTTTTTGTCAGGTCTGTCCGGAGATCTGGTTCTCGCTGCAGGTTTTCACCTGCACGTCCCCATTCGGAGCCACTGTTGACACTCATTTTGACCAGGGGTTGATTTGTCATGATCAGGAGGTTTCTTCATTTGAAGCCTTTATCTTCTTGCCCATTTTTTCTAAGTGTTGGACCTCCTCAGCTTTTTTCAACTGCAGCATCATGTTTTCCTGAGGAGGAGGTCATCATCATCATCTTGTCTTCGATGATGATCTGCATCATCATGTTCCTCGTCGACTTGTTTTTCAACGTCATCATCATTTTTCAACTGTCGGGTGATGTTTGGTTTTTATCATGATGATGCTGCCGAGCTACAGTGAGCCCTCATCTGCTTGCGAGGGTGATGTTTCAAAGTCTCCGGTGATCTTCCATTTATCACTTTGCGCGAGCATGATGATGATGTTGCTTATTCTTTGAATTGCTCGACCTAACTTGTTTTTTCCTAAGGGTCGTGTTCATCATCATCATATTTCCAGTTATCATCCTGCTGCTTGTGGAGGTCATCATATTTTCTGCCTTCATGATATTTCGCCGGGGTGATATTTTTATCATCGGGAGATCTTGGTTAACATCATCCTGATGATGTTGTTGAAGAATTGTAATTGCGACCCGATATTCACTAGGGTCATCATATTTTGGAACGTCAGGATGATCTTAGTCAATATCATCCTGATGATGTTGTATCACTTCCTATTCTTTGTTTCTCATCCTGATGATGCTGACGTCATCCGTATATCAGGGTGATATTTTTCTTTCTGCCTATCTGCATCATGATATTCGCGAAGGAGGGGGTGATATTTTCATATCACCCGGATATATGTTTGCTCGAGCATCATGATGATGCTGATATCAGGGAGATATCCGCCTGTTGGCTTCGCGCATTATCTCCGGGGGGTGATCTTTTCAAGCATCATCATCATATTCAGTTTTCGCCCCGATCTTACAGCGGAGCTACAGTGCAACCTGATATTTTCACATTAGGAGGATATTTCCAAATATCCGGTTGTCTTCCGAATATCATGATGATGTTAATATGATGATGACGTCATCAAGGTCCGCGGAGGTCATATTTCTAACAAGTGATCATCTTGAAGAGACCTCCTGATATTTGCAAATATGATGATGACGTCATCCGGATGTGCAAGCGCAGTAGGCAGATATGATGATGACATCAGCAGTATATGATGATGACGTCATCAGGATGTTCATCGGCCAGACTTTTGTTATAAGCTCAGCAGGAGGACGTTCCTCCGAAGGATCAGGTTGTGCCGATTATCATGAAGGTTATGTTTCAAATATCATGATGACGTCAGGGTGATATTTCGAACAACAGGATATCATGCTGCTGGAGGATGATGATGATGAAGTATATACTAGTGTCGTCAGGAGCAAAAGCGCCGACATGATATATGCTCATGACCTAGTATATAAAGTGCAAAGGAGGTCGTCGCGGGGTGCATGTGGGATATTGTTATCCTGCATTTTCAAATATCATGATGATGAATCTCGGCGGGAAGCGGTTGCGACTGTCTATTTGATGTTCTTCCCGAGGCCGCGGGTTGGTGCGCCATCAATGGCGATTGTTGCAGAGGTATGGGCGATGGCGTGGACGAATGTTGTACCTGATTGAAGATCTGAATCCCGAGGTGGCGGCGCAAGGCTCGAGAAATCTTCCTGTCTCCTCCCCTACCTGCTGCATTCAAGTTTGAGCGCCATTTCTATGGTACTGTATATCTGGCGGGAATTTTGGTCAACCTGGTAGTTGATGCTGAAGACACCCTCCTGCTATATAATGCAGATGGTGTTATTCTTTTGAGGTTGTTGAAAGTTGATGATTTTGGCTCTGTAATGCATGACAAGCTAATCTGGTTGCTCTGTACAGCTTACCTGTGAGTTTATGTATCTCTTGTTGTTTGTTTTTGGCATGAACCCACTGATTTCATGATTAAACTTATATGAGAAATGCTGTTTGGCATGTGTTGTGTTAATTCTGTCTCCAGTATTGCATGTATCCTTCTTCTGAATCTGGATGTTTGGTAATGTTTAGATTCTAGAGCATAGAATTCCTGTGTTGAATGTCTGATCTTTTAACTTCTATTCAAGGGGTAGATTAAACTGTTTTCAGGTTGAACATTGGGAGGGATATACTGCAGTAGGGATACCATAAGTAGAGATAACCTAACACTTTGTATTGGGAGATGCCTGTAAGGCAGGTATCACATAGATCCCCTTGAAATCCAGTTTTAGTTGTTTATGCTGATCATTCACAGGTGTATGTCTATTGACTCCAGGCCCTGGATAGGCACCAATCATGCTTTTTTTTGTGTTATAACCATATCCAGCTTTGCATCCACACTTAAACTCCAAAGCAAAATCTAAAACCAACATTAGGACATTAGAGTTAGTTTTAGGAACCTCAGTCCTCTGTCTACAACTGCAAATAGGCCCAAAGCTAGCCCCTTTGCCCTTATCTTTCAGTTTTGGTCTACATACAGGAGGACTCATCTGCTTTCTGTCAACATCCCAGCCTTGCATGCATATCCTCATGGATGTTGAGTAGGGAATACCCCCCTAGGTCTTGCAGAGCCTGAAGAAGAAGAGGAGATAAAATATAGAGTCTATCTCCTACACTGTTGGCCCCCTGGCCCAGAGATCCTGTTGATCACTGATGGCTACCTTGTAGGGAAATCTGGGAATAAGCATCCAGTCTGGGAAAAAGTCAACACAATCAATCCAAGCAGTGATCCAAATGCAAGTCCATCCCTAATCCATACTAATCAAGATAATCAATCTTGTCAAATTATCCAATCGCAATCAGTGGTCTTGATCCTAATCTTGTCGTAAACCAACTCAATCAATCATAATTATCAGTGGGATATATCTTTCCCGCGCCTATCGTGTTGATCTAGGGATATATTGTTCCCCATAATGAAAAACACTATCATCAATCATTATCAATTTATCATTGGTTTACTACTTGACAAGGGGTAATACCTTGTTTGTTCTTGTATCATTTGTGCATACTTGCTTTCTTGCTTTTGTGTGTTATCATTTTATCTTGCATCATGTGTCATTCAGCTCTCTCATTCCATCCCTTATCTTATGTCAACCAAATTTCTTCACCCGTCTATCCAGTCAACCTATTGTTCAACCTATCTCATCATGAGATTATCCATCTCACACCCTCGTACTTTTCTTCCTGTCCAATCTCTTGAGGAAGCATCCTACCACCATTAAACCTGTACCAGGGGCAAACTGGGGCATGTATCAAATCGCAAAAAAAAATCTTATTCTTTGAAAGAACATGATAAAACACATTGCATCAAAGAGGAGCAAAATGTATACACCTAAAAGTGACGTGACTCTAGCTAAATAAATATTTTAATATTTATTTCATTTTTAAATTCCTCTATCAATAAATAAATAAATCAATTTATTTATTTGATTCATATTTCTCCAAAAAATTATAGTCGGTTACTAAGGTAGGAGATTAAAAGGATGGCGTTCGTGTGCTCTGCAAGCTGAGCTAGGGCGACCGTGCCCTAGCTCGTTCTCTGTGTGTTGCTTGCTTCTGCATTGTGGGGGGGTTTTTTGAAGCTTTCGGGGTGGTGGTGGTGGGTTTTTTTCTTTTCTGGAGGCCTTCTTGCTGTCGTTTGGGTGGCTTGTGGGTGGAAGGGTTTTGTTCCTTCCCTGGGGGTTTTGTCTTTTTCCATTTCTTGCAAACGTGTCTTGGGGGTTTGCATGCCTGCTAGGGTTCTTGTTTTTTGCTATGCAGGGTGGGGAATCATCTGGGGCTAGCCCCAAATTGGATTTCCGATCAGCAGTTGGTTCGAAGCCTTCGGCGCATGGAGTGAATGTTTTTGATAATACGCTGTTTTCTTCAGAAATGGAGATGAATGATCTAGGATCGATTAGTGGTTCCCAAATAACAAAGATTAATGGGTGTTTGGAAAGATGCAAAGAGCAACCGAAGTTGACTATCCTGATGGAAATGCTTGTAGATGATATTGAATACTATTCAAGGCACTCTTTTTATTGCAAGTTCATGGGTTTGAGAGTCTCGCTGCAATTTTTGGAATCCTGGGCTCAACGGACTTGGATGCTAGAGGGGGAGATGGAGATTAGGCTCCTTGCGAACAACTTTTTTATGGTCTCTTTTGACTGCATGGCAGATCGGAATAAGGTCTTCGAGGGCGGCCCCTATTTTTATAACCAGGTGAGTTTATTTATCAAGCCATGGCATGCTGGCTTCAACCCAACTGAGGCACTACCAAGTCGGATCCCAGTTTGGGTTCGGTTGCCGTGGTTTCCAGTTGAGTGTTGGCGGGATGACGTGTTGCATTTGGTGGCTTCAATGCTCGGTAAACCTGTTGGGTCTTCACAACAGACACAGTATAAAAAGGTAATGACTTTTGCTCGTATCTGTGTAGAAATTGATTTAAGCAAGCCACTGCCAGATTCTATTGAAGTGAGTGCTGGATCATATACTTGGGTGCAACAGCTAGATTACGAAACCCTACCTTTTCGGTGTTGTCGTTGTCATGAATATGGTCACTTGCAGCGTAAGTTCCCTAGGGCTAAGCCTGTGGTGCCCCAACCTTCCCAGCCTTCTTGTAATCCACCTAGGGCTGATAATGGTAAGGAGCCTATTCCGGGTGATGGTAATGGAGATGATGGCTATGTCCCTGTCAAGGCTCGCAATAGGAATTGGGGCCAGAAGCGGACCTTGAGGGAGAGGCAGGTTGATGAAACTTTTAATAGGTTTGAGGTGCTGGATGATCTCAGCCAGGGGGAGGTGAATCTGGGGTTGCTGAACTTGGATCAGGGAACTTTGGGTACAGGACAGGATGGGCCACCATTGGAGACCATGTAGGTTGTGCAAGAGATTGGGGTTGGGCAGATGGATACGGATCAACAATTGAGTGTCCAGACTGAACAAGAATCTTCTATTGGAGCTCCGAAGAGTGGTGGAGGTGTTTCTCCATTGCCCCTGAAAGGAGGCAAGACTGTGGGGAAGAGCTCTTTGGCCTCCCCTCTTTTGGGTATTCAGCAAATTGAACTGAAGAAAGGGATTGGTGACAGGACTTCCAAGATGGGAAGGAAGAAGGATATGGAGAAGATTAAATTAACTGGGGAAACTTTGGTGGAGTCAGGGTCAGTCAAGACTCTGGATTCACATTTTTCATGCCCCCAGAAATGATTGTTCTCTCGTGGAATGTAAGGGGCTTGAACAGTGGCCCTCGACAAAAAGTTGTTCGTGATTTGGTTAGGAATCATTCTCCGAATGTTCTTTTTCTTCAGGAGACTAAATTATCTGTAGATAATATGTTGGCCATGGCTCCTAAGTTGTGGAAATATGGTGAATGCTAGTGTATGGGGGCTCTTGGTGCTTCTAGAGGGGTGGCTTGTTTTTGGAACCCTCAAAAGATATTCCCTCTCTGGTGAATGTCCTCTAGATCCTCTATATCCCTAGTCGCCTCTTGGTATGAGACTGGTGAGTGTATTCTCCTCTCTAATGTGTATGCTCCTGTTGAGTTTCCAGGTAAACAACTTCTATGGTCCCATCTTCGTTTTGTTCGTAGCTTAGCTCCTTACCATCTGTGGGTTATGGCTGCGATTTTAATGCTATTGTGGAGTTGTCTGAGAAAAGAGGTGGTATTCCTAGGTTGGAGCCTTCTGCTCTGTTATTCAGAGATAGCATTTCTGAATTAAATCTTATTGATGTTTTGCCAAGTAATGGTCGCTTCACTTGGAATAATAGGAGAATTGGTGAGAGTTGTGTTGCTGAGAGACTTGATCGATTCTTGGTTTCCTGTTATTGGGTTGGAGACTTATGGTCCACTCGATATAAAATTCTTGATTGGAGAGGCTCTGATCATTGGCCTATTAAGCTTAGCATTATCTCTACTCGGGGGCCTCATTCTCCCTCATTTAGGTTTCAGATTATGTGGTTACATGATCCTACTCTTCATGAACTTGTGGCTAAGTGGTGGCGGATTGGTAGACCAACTTTTGGTATGGCAATGTACACATTCTCCAAGCTTCTTCAGTTTGTCAAATATCAGCTTAAAAGGTGGAATCAGTGATGTTTTGGTAATATCTTTCATGCTAAGGTTGCTGCCCAGGAGGAGTTGAATAATATTACGCGGTTGATTCGTGAGAATGGGGCCTCTGAAGATCTTCTAAGGGAGGAGGCTAAGACTTTGAAAGTGGTTGAGGAATTTGAATTGCAAGAAGAAATCTATTCGAAGCAAAAGGCCCGGGTTGAATGGTTGCAGGAAGGTGATAAAAACACCGCCTTCTTCTTTAATTCTGTGAAGGACAGGAGGCATGGTAATTCCATTCCTTTTTTGGTGAATGACAGGGGTGAACGTCTTGCCTTGTTTCAGGAAATCTCTGCTGAGGCATCTCAGTATTTTGCTACTTTATTTAGGGAGGATTCTCGAGGGGGCTCTGTTGAGGAAGCACATGTTCTTTCTTGTATTCCTCAGTTGGTCTCCAGGGAGGCGAATGAGTATCTGATGAAAGATATCTCTCTTGATGAGCTGGAGGGGATTGTGTTTCAGATGAAGAAGGGTAAAGCTCCTGGTCCCGATGGTTTCCCGATTGAATTTTTTTAGGAATTCTGGGATATCATAAAGTTGGATCTTCTAGCAGTTGTCCTTGAGTCCCAGAGGAATAAGCAGATACTTCGTGCTCTTAATTCCACCTTCCTTGCTCTCATACCCAAGTGTGAAGGGGCTAATAGGTTATCTCAGTTTCAGCCTATCTCTCTTTGCAATGTGGCTTACAAAATCATTTCTAAGTTATTGGCTGAGAGATTGAAGAAGTGGCTTAAAGTGCTGATTTCAGAGGAACAGAGTGGATTTGTGGTGGGTCGACAAATTCTTGACGGGGTTGTCATTGCTACGGAGACCATCCACTCCATGGACAACTCCCACGAGAAGGCTATGTTCATTAAGCTAGATATGGCTAAGGCTTATGACAGGGTTAGATGGTCTTTTTTGCAGAAGATCCTTGTTTCTTTTGGTTTTGGTGAGGAGTGGATCCAATGGGTCATGAGCTATGTCACGTCTATTTCCTTCTCAGTTTTGATAAATGGAGATCATTCTAAACTTTTTGGTGCCTCAAGGGGCTTGCGCCAAGGGGATCCTCTTTCTCCGTATCTTTTTCTACTTCTTGTGGAAGGCCTTGGATGTTTGTTGAAAAGAAGGGTGGAGCTTGGCACCATTCAGGGTTGGCGATGGGGTGGAGACTTGCCTCCGCAATCTCATTTACAGTTTGTTGATGATACTGCCTTGATGGGGATGGCTACTATTAGGGAAGCTACTAACTTGAGGCAGGTGTTGGACATATATCTTGTTGCTTCAGGACAATTGATTAATGAGGAGAAGTCATCCATATTCTTCTTCAATACGCTGACCCCCATTCAGAGAAGAATTGCTAATATCTTGAGGTTTCAGATAGGGGTTTTCCCTTTGACGTATCTGGGTTTCCCAATTTCTGTTCACCATCTTCCCAAGGGTTCTTGGCAGAATATTATTGATAAGCTCCGTGCAAAAGTTAATCATTGGACCCACAGATGGTTGTCTTTTGCGGGGCGGGTTCAGCTTCTCAAGTCGGTGGTGCAGGCTCTTCCTACCTACTGATGTATGCTTCAGGTGGCTCCAATGGGTTTTCTGAGGGAGTTGGATTCTCTTGCGAGGCAATTCTTATGGGTGGGAAGTTTGTCATCCTCCAAGTGGAGCCTGGTTAGGTGGGATGTTGTGTACAGCCCAAAGCAATTTGGTGGTCTTGGTCTTCGACAGTCTGCGTTATCTGGAGTGGCTATGGCTACTAAACTTTTTTGGAGATGGTGTGTGGAACCAGATCAGCCGTGGGCTAGGATATTATCCCATAAGTATTTCCCAGGGATTCCATGGCAGGATCTCCCTCGTTACCCTCTTGAGGGGAAAGGTTTAGTGATTTGGAATACTCTTCAGAAGGGTACAAAGCTTATCAAGGAAGGTTTATTTTGGATTTGTAGACGGGGAACTGAAGCTCTCTTCTGGTTAGATTCTTGGGATGGATTCCCTCCACTTACTTCTCAGTTCCCCAACCTTCTTCCTTTGTGCCAAAGATTTCTCGAGGCTGGTTGGGCTAGGGTGAGTGACTTCAAGTCTGTTTCTTCTTTTGGTTAGTTGGAGGTAGCTCATTGGAAGGATCCCGCAGTGTGGCCAGATTTGGGACTTGCGGAAGATAGTGTTGAGCTTCACAAGATTCTTCATAGTAGGAGTTGTAGTTCTCTTCTGGAAGAGGATATTCTTGCTTGGACCCATAATCCTAAGGGGGAGGTGTTATTGGCTCAGAAGCTAACTGGGGTAGAGGTTCATTGGTGGAAAGGGTGTGGAATAAACTCTCGTGGCCTAAATGCAATTACTTTGTTTGGACTTTGGCTTGGAATAGGTGTTTGACCTGGGATAACATTTGTAAATGGGGATTTCAAGGACCTTCAATTTGTGTTTTGTGTGGGGGAGCTGAAGAGGATTCTTCACATTTGTTCTTTCGGTGCCCCTTTGTTGTGCAGCTTTGGCATTGGTGGTGGGAGTTATGGAAGCTTCCTTGTATTCATGTGTGCTCTTTGGTTGAATTCTGGCATAGTATGGGAAGACCTCCTTCTATGGCTTCCTTTTTGCAGGAAGTTTGGTTCGTGGGTCCTACCTTTCTACTTTGGCAGATTTGGCTGGAGCGGAACCACCAAATTTTTCGTGATCAGAAGTTGGTGGGTCGGCAAGTTTGGCTGCATATGCTAGGAATGGTGCAGGAGTCAGTTTTAGCTAAATGTGATTTAGTTTTTCCCTTGGAGAGAGGTGATGATGAGTTGGTGGCCAGACTGGGTCTTCAAGAAATTCATTCTTCTTTTGTCAGTTCCAGGAACTGTAGGCATGGGAAAAAGAGGGTTCAACAGGTTGGAAGGTGGTTACCTCCTCCCAATGGATTTTTAAAGATCAATACTAATGGTTCTTCTAGGGGCAATCCTGGGCCTACTGGAATTGGTGGAGTTGGTAGGGACTCAGCTGGGTCAGTGATTTTTCTGTTCTCTATACATGAGGGGGTGAAGACTATTAACTTCATGGAGGGCCTGGCAATTCTACATGCTATTGAGAGGGCCCTTGCTTTGGGTTGGAGAAAAGTTATATGTGAAGCTGATTCACAGATTTTGATTAATCTCTTGAATGAGTGAAAGATGTTTGATATTAATTGGCAGTTGGCTTCGGTGGTTCAGTGGATTCTTCAGGTTAGTTCTTGGTTGGAGGAGGCATCCTTTGTTCACATCCCGAGGGAGTAGAATCAAGCTGCCGACTGCTTGGCCAAATGGGCCTCTGAGCATGATAGTGGTT
This sequence comes from Cunninghamia lanceolata, assembly GCA_027924645.1. Lineage (NCBI taxonomy): Eukaryota > Viridiplantae > Streptophyta > Pinopsida > Cupressales > Cupressaceae > Cunninghamia > Cunninghamia lanceolata. The sequence continues at coordinate 1,922,861 of BSBN01001053.1, read as the reverse complement.
GGAAAGTTGAGGAATGGGATTAGGTTAACCCTGAGCTGCATCTGGATTTAGACCGGTTCTTGGAGGAAGATAGGAGGATACATGAGGATAGTTGATGTTGTTTCTGCTGTGGGGTTTTCGCCTTGTTTTCTGGGGCTGGGTCCCTTGGTTATTATTGTAATGCTCTTTTCTGATTTCTAATAAAGTTTTTACCCCTTTGTTTTAAAATATATATATATATATATATATTTCTCCAAAAAATTAAATAAAATAATTTATTTAATTAAGTCATCCAAATTCTTCTAAAATTATTCTAAATTAAATAATACCAAATTATTCTAAATTAAATAATACCAAATTATTTAATTAGTTCTTCTCATTCTCTATATTTAAATAAATCCAAAAATTTATTTAAATTGTCTATTTCCTCTAAAATTGAATTAATACCAAAAATAATTCAATTAATCTGTTGCACATGTAATTAAATATTTTAAATATTTAATTAGCTAATATCTTCTCACCCACATGTCCTATTTCTCCTCCAGTTAGATTAGTTAACTCATCAATCAAAACAATTAACTAATTGGTCATCTGAGTTCATTGATAAATCATCTCAGTCAACTCCCCAATCAACCCACTTATCTCCCCAACCAACCCAGTTAACTGGTCAGTCATCTCAGTTAACTCTTCAATCTATTATGTTAACTCCCCTAATGCATGAAGGAGCAGGACACTTGTCCTCTCCCTATTCGTGCATATCCTCTCAAATTTCCTCAACCATTGATCTTCTTATTCATTCTACACCATTGATCTTCTTTCTCACAAATCTATAAATACAACCCCTATTCCTCCATTTGAAGGATCCAAGATTTTAGTAAACTTACTCTACAGGAATCACAGCACGCCTTTGGCACAAAATCACTCTATAGCTTGAGATCAATTATTATCACCATTTTCATTGCATTGTGAAGATCCTCTTCATTTGCAAAACCTATCAACAACCATTCTCCATTGTCATCTTGGAAAAAAGTAAGGAAGTGCACCTTCTGAGGGCTCTATTCATACACAAGATCAATTTGAGATAGGTGACCAATGGAAGTCATGAAATAGAAAGGTTTGCAAGGTATTGTGTTCTTTGTGTCTAATCTTATTTATTTCAATTCTATTGAGTTATTGGATTCTATTGATATGTTGATATTGTTCACATTTTCTGATAACAACAACAATTGGAGGGAGTTATGATAGCAAGGAGTCCTCAATAGCAACTCCCAGTGAGAGATAGCCTCATTATATTTATTCATGTATATGTATTTGACATTCTATGTGTATGAACATTTGATCAGTTATATCATGAGATAGTCTATGTTTATGGTTCCATGTTTTCTATTTATTTTTCTATGTTTAGATGTTACATGTTTAAATTCTTCTTTATATGCACATGTTATAATCTATGTTGTGTTTTCTAAGGTGCATATGTATGTATGCATGTATGTAATATGTATCATGAACAATGTCACACATACTATCTAATGGAATCAATGAACCCTAATAATGATATGGAAACTTAACAGATGAATCAATTAATGGCCCAAAAGGGGCCCCATAATCAATATCATATGTGATGAAGGAACAAGAAGCCTCATTAAGAGCAAGATAAGTTTCAATTAAGGTTCTTTTCCTTTTCATTGTCACTTTTATAACCATCTATTCATGTCCTTAAGTTGCTAGTCTATTCCACAATGTCTTATATTTTCACTTGGTTCAACAAAACATTTATAACCTTGTTCATTTTTCTAATTCTAGTTCCTCTCTATCCAACATTTTTTATAAGATTATATCTAGGACCATAAATATGTTTAGATGATGGTTTAAGATGAGGTGGCGGTGATGTTGAAAATGTATCATTACTAGGATTAGATTCACACATACACATCTCCTTTGCATCCTTATATGCCTTAGGTGTTTTACCATACATAGGTGGATCCATAGATAAATATGGAATACCATTAGCCTCAGGATCCACATGATACTCATTGAAACCATAGGATGTAAAATCTAATGAACCCAAATCATCACCATGTAAAGTGCTAGAATCATTTTCTAAGGATTCATTTTGTGTAAAAAAAATGTTATATGTATCAATTTGATCACAGTTGTTATATGGTTTAGATGTATCAATTTTCCTTTATGCTAATATTTACTACATTGATGCAAAGTATAAGGAAAAACTCTCATAACATGCAACTATAGATTCCCAAGAAAGATATTATAATTTAATTTGTCAAGCATCACATGATAAATGCATCTAGAACTTACATGGGCCAACATATATTAGAAGAGAAATAGTACCCTTGAACAATATCTAGGAATATAATTATCAAATACTTGAATAGTAAGATCTAGTGATTTTATGATGGACAATTATTCTTCCAATTGGTTTACATTCCTTAGTACATATGTTAAGGCTAGATCCATCATCAACTAAGGATCATTTAATGGTTTCTTCACCATATTCCACCATGATATGCAAAGGTAATTCTTAAGTAGTTTTTTAGATGGAAATGCTTTATCATTGAATTATATATCATGAATATCCATATGGACAATAGACTATGTCAAAGATGTTACTAATTGTGGATTTATATTGGATGTAGTTTGTAGTTTCTCTAAATCCTTTTGCATTATGTCTATTGCTGGAAATAAAATATAGGCCTAAGGTTTGGTTTGTTTATATCAGAGAATTTAACCCCAAGCTGAGGCAATAAGAAGGAAATTATAATAGTGTGGTAGATAATATATGCATATTATAACAATTCACAACATTGTACATATTCATGGACACCATAAGGTAGGTCTTCTCATATATTTATATCATATATTATTCATACAATGTATAGTCTTTATTTTAAGAATAAATATATTCGTAACATATGCTTGGGTAGCATCTATTACATATATACTTACATATGTTCCACATCCTGTTTTACTATATATTTGTGTCCCTCTCTATTTCTATTTGTCTCCTCTTATGGTCAGGATAAATTCTTATGTAGCCTTCTCCTAATGTGGGGATGTGTCCATTGTTTGTCCTTATGTCTTTCCATCCTTCAAAAGGTACCACATGATGTTATTTTCTACTGCAATTGTCTTTTTATGAGTGTTGGTTCATTTTTTTTATGGTTGCTAACCTACTAATATCCTCTTGGGGCCTAATCCATTATCTTGTTCTTAAGACATCTTTCACTGTCAAAATCAATGTGTCATATCAAAATTATTTTCTATCTTTCTAAGGTAGTAGGTGTTTGTAGTTAATCTTTATCTATTTATATGTATTATCCTCTATCTACACCATATATTGACTTCTTTTTGTCATTGTTGAAAGGTCGACATACCCTCTATCGATAGTCATTAGAGTAGCTAGTTGGAAAGTGTAGGAATGACTTGCTTCATTTCTTGGAGAAGCTTGGATAGAATTTATAAGTGGATGTTTACCTCCAATCCCAACTCTGTCAATGTTATTAATTTCATTCTTTATTCACTCAATTAATTGTATTGTGTTTGGATATTTTTCAATTGTTGTTGTTGTGATCCATTTAAGTTAGCCATGATATTGTAGTTTCTCGAGATTTATAGAATTTGAGCTTCTATGGTGTCTATTTGAGTCTTTTGGTCCATGGTGATTTGTGGCTAGTTGGTGAAATATTGATATAATGTAGAGATGTTACCACAAGCATCCTCTAGTTTCTTTATTTGTTGGTCTAAGTGCTTTTGGTTGTTTCTCTTGTGTTTGATTTTAGGCTGCAAGTAACTAGTTCTCAATTTAATTTTTCTAACTCCACCAATAGGTGTTTAAAGGAATCTTCTTCATCTAATCATGTAGTAATTATGGTTCTTAGATTGTGAACTATATGTTGAACTAGTAATGTTGCATCTAATACATAAAGAAATTGGAACATGGGCAATATTTGTTAACCATTTATAGGTTGTATGGTAGGTCTAGAGTACTACTAGTATCTTTATATCCTAATCCGATGTATCTTTATTACAAAATTTAGTAAGTGTTTTCCTAAAATTTTGTTAAAAGATTCACTCGCTCCATTTGCTTGAGGGTGATATGTCATGCTTTTGCTATGACTTATCATAAATGTATTCAAGATTTCCTTAATGGTCTAATTAATGAATTTTTTTCCTTGATCACTGGCAATATTTAGCAAAAATCCAAATCTTGTAATTATGTTTTTGTAAATGAAATTAGTTTTTTTCTTTGTAGTGTAGTAATTTTTTAGCTCCTTCCACTAATTTAGTTAGATATTCAGTACCGATTATGATGAAATGTGCCTTAGTATCCTAGGCAAGGGGATTTATAGGTTTGATGAAATCAATTGCCTGCTTCCTGAAATGTGCCATGGCTAGTACATGTTGAAATAGCATTTCATCTTTGGTTGGTCTGCTAGTTATTTGACAAGTGTTGCATGTGTGGCAATACTTATTAGCATCTTTGAATAATGTTGGCCACCAGATTCTAGATAATAGAACTTTTCTTGTGGTTCTAGTTCATAAATTTTGTGCCCTAGAAATACTTGCATGTGCTTCTTCCAAGACTTGGTTTTGTTTATGGTCTATGCACTAATATTTTTAGTGGCAAATATTCACCTAATGGCAAATAGTTGAAATCAAGGCTTCAATTTTTGACAAATAGTACAAGTTGTGAGGTGACCTAAATCACCATATTTTTATGAAATTTTAGTTTAGTGTTGGTGACACTGCATGAGCATTTATTTATTAAACTTTTAAATTCAATTGTTTCACCATAGTATTCAATGCATGATTAGATCTAATTTTCCTAAAGTTTATAAGTGACATTACAAATCTAAATTAATTTTTTGTTAATATTACATAATTCTCATTTATTTTAGGTCCTTGTCATCAATTTTCATTTTCCATTGTTGATTTTGTCTCTAATCTAATGGTTATCATTGCATAATAAGTTTGATATATAGACATGCAGGTGAGGCCCTACTATCTTAGTCCAAAAGGAAATCCCTTATCTATAGGTACAATGCTATGGAATTCCCATTTATTACAGTCCCTATAGATAGTAATGATAATCATTAGGTTAGAGATGAGTTTATAACTTTGAGTAGGGCCATTATATAAGCATCTAATTTATATGGCATTTATTTAAAAAAATTAGTCCATGTGAGCTCTAATGCTTAAATCTTGATAGTGGATTTTTGCTTGGACACCATCCTTGAACCCCACAAGGGGGCATTGCCCCATTGACCCCATGAGGGGGAGATACCCCCTCAATCCCTGCAAGGGTTGCTTCCCCTTGACCCTACAATGGGGCACTACCCCTTCAACCTTGGCAAGGAGTGTTGCCCCTTGACCTTACTAGTGGATATCACCCCCTAGCACTTTCTTTTCCATATGAATTTAACTTTTTAAGGAAAGATTCACCATGGTAATTAATATACTTACCTATTATTCACTAATATTTTCTAAGATTTTTTATAAATTTCTAGTGATTTGGGTGAAATTTCAAAGTTGTCACACTTTTATAAAGGAAACAACCAACACTGATCTAACTTTTTTAACTTGAATCACTACAAAGTGACATATATGTTTTTTAATTTTAAAATGATGTAAACTAATAAAATGTAGATTTTATAGTGTATTTTATGTTTGTATTTTTTAAAAATATTTCAAGATTTATTTATATGTAGTATTTTATAAAATTGACACTATAATTTAGTTGTTGATAAAATGCTGAAAATTATGGTTGAATGGGACATTGCACTTTATATAGTAAATTTCATTTATTTTCCTTCTATTTTTTTGTGTATTCATAACTCAAAACTTTAGTACATTGATTAATTTTTCCTCATTTTGATAAATATATATTTTAAAATAAATCTTAGAAGTTTCATGTAATAAAAACACAATTGGTTCAATGGGACGTCAACTTTTGTTAACTATTTATGTAAAAAAAAAATTATATCATCTCGACATGGAATCTATCCTCTAGGGTGTCATATTTAAAAAGAACTTTTTGATAAACTTTACTATTTTTCTTGAGAGGACAATCAACATCATATTTTGGTGCTGATGACCTACTTTTAGTAAAAATAAAAAATAAGATATAAACACTAATTGAAATGTTAAAAAAAAATATATTTTTACAAAGTAGACTTATAGATCTACAAAAGAATATTTTTAGATTCTTTTAGAATGATTATTTCTGTGAGGAGTTGTTAGAACATCAAGTTTTTCAAATAATTTCATTTTTTTGGTAAATAAGCCCCAAAGTGATGCTACATATGTTTTTAGTGGTTGGTTCTAGGTCGAAAAGTTGTGGCCTAGATCTAATTTAGCTAGAATGAATCTAGATAGAACATATATTTCACCAAAATTAACTTTTAGTTGGAAATACTTAAATTCATTTATGCTAATAAGTTGGCCTAAAGTGTGACACAACTTTGAACTTCTACCTATGTGCATAGATTTGCCAATAAAATTAATTTATTTGAAAAAAAGGAAAGATTCACCATGATTTTATAAAACAATTGAGGGGCCTTTTCTTAAATTTATCAATGGGTCCATGGCTACTCTTCATAGAATTTCATCTTTTCCCAAAATGTATAAATCTCCACTAATAATGGTATAGGGGATGTGATCTCCCATCATGCAACCCTAGAGAGTTAGGATAAGCTAGGCAATAGAATACAGAATTTTTAAAAAAAACAAGTATTTTCATTAATCACTAGATAAAATAACAACTAATTACATCATTTAGACTATATGATCAACTAATATCTCTAGGGAACATAACTACATCAATAATTATAAACAAAGATCATTAACAACATAATACATCACTCATGTCCATATGTAATTTTTCATTTACAAGATATGTATAAGTACAAATTGGATCAATTGCAGGACTACATCATTACAAGAATTCTTGACTAAATACATCAACTTACAATATAAATCATGGCTATACAATTCTGGAGGCATAATACAAAACTTAGGATGCAAATATAGGTCTAGAATTGGTTAAACACATCTGCCACGATCATGAACCAAGATGCCAAAGAAATCCAATGGATTAAGCTCTTCCACCCGACCATGTGGAACCCTGAGGTCCACCCCTCGAGCTAGGAGATAATGATGAGGTTCCACTAGGACAAAGATCAAAAGGTACAAATAAGTAGATACAAAATCAACACAGAAAACATTGATCAGCAATGGCTAACACTACTCCAGAGACAATAACAGAAGGTAACATAAGGGAAGTAACTATGCTACAGTAGGAAGAGTGTCATCACATGGTCCTAGCATGGGTTATCCAGGCTATCTTTCTCTAGAAAGCGGCCCCCATCTATGGTTATCCTAGCAGCCTCTCTCTAGGCATCGACCCCATAGGGTGACACATGCAGAATCGACTCATCCTTTCATGAAGACAAGGAGGTTGATCATGCCAACCAGGCCTTCTCACCCCATCCTTAGCCTGTGAGAGCTCTATAGGCATGAGTGAGGCATCAAAATTATCTTATTATATGTTTTATCTACCCAAACCCACCTAGATAAATTATTATGTTTCCTCTTAATTACTACTTCCATAGGGTTATCCAGGTAGCCACTTTAGGCACCGGCCCCACTATAAAAGCCACTCCTCTACATGCAACTAGTACCCCTATCATGACAAAAAAATTTCCCCCATTGCCCTACTGACACTGGAAGAGCAAGACATCACTCTTTTTGCACATCGATACCATCTCAGAAACATTAAACAAGTTCCAAATAACAATCTTTCATGGGCAACTTAATTCTCATACCAATAGATGTAACAAGAATTTCTAAATCACATGAGAACCCCAGAATCCACCAATTAAGCCTCTAGAGCCGACAATGATACAACCCACACTAAACTAGTTTAAGACCTACTAGAGAGAAATGGTCTACATAGGAAACATCAACACCACAGCATACGATAACATTCATTTGACACAATAATAAACCATAGTCCATCATGAACATAATAAGCATAAACCATAAATCTAACCACTCAACTGTCTCAAAATTGTCTAAAAGCAATGGAAAATTATCAACTAACACAAGCCAAAATTGAGGGGCATTACATCATGCCCCTTAGGATCAGGTTTACTCCTGGAAGCCTGCAACAAGATAAAGATAGGGATCTTGCATCTCAACCTAGGCATCTTCATATACAAACATACCTCTGAGGGACAACTTCAAAACAAGAACTACTTAAAAGAAAAAGAATTTTAATCTATAGACTTTAAGCACTAGGTTACATAATGGGCTCAATATTAACCAGAGTACCCAGTGTTCAACCCTGGCTTTGATACCAAATGTGATGCCCCATCATGTAACCCTAGAGTGTTAGACTAGCAAGTACAAAATTTATGGAAATATTTTTTTTGAAGCAAGTAAATGCATTAATCATTAAATATAATTACACTATTAACAAAATTAAATAAAATGAACAACTAATACCTCTAGGGAACATAACTGCATCAGATAAACATAAAATTATAACAATACAAGTGATATACATTATGATACAATAGAAGAGGATTTACATCATTCATCTGTAGAGATGAACAGTTACAAAGGTTCAAATACAAGATTACATGACCGATCACGTCGGTTTACAATATACAACAATATAATACAATACTAAAATTATAATATAACTCTTGAGGATGCAAGTACAAGTATAAAACTAGAGAATCATCTACAGTGATCACAAATCAGGATGGCCAAGAAAAACCAATGGATTAAGCTCTTCCACCCAACCATGTGGAACCCTGAGGTCCACCCCTCTGAGCTAGGAGATAACAATGACGTTCCACTAAGTCAAGGGATATAAGAAGATAGATACAGTCTTGGTATAGACAACTTAGATCATCAAGACAAGTTAAATCATCAAAACAAGTCAAATCAACAAGACAAGTCAAATCATCAATAAAAATCTTCAAGACAAGTCAAATCATCAAGACAAGTCAAATGATCAAGTCAAGTTAAATCAAAAAGATAAGTCAAATCATCAAGACAAATTAATTCTTCAAGTCAAGTTAAATCAGCAAGACAAGTCAAATCATTAAGACAAATCTTCAAGACAAGTCAATTCTTCAAGTCAAGTTAAATTAGCAACACAATTCAAATCATTAAGACAAATATTGAAGACAAGTCAATTCATCAAGACAAGTCAAATCATCAAGTCAAGTTAAATCAGCAAGGCAAATCATATCATCAAGACAAGTCAAATCATCAAGACAAGTCAATTCTTCAAGTCAAGTTAAATCAGCAAGACAAGTCAAATCATTAAGTCAAGTTAAATTAGCAAGACAAGTCATATCATCAAGACAAATCTTCAAGACAAGCCAAATTATCAAGAAAAGTCAATTCTTCAAGTCAAGTTAAATTAGCAAGACAAGTCAAATCATTAAGTCAAGTTAAATCAGCAAGACAAGTCATATCATCAATGTTGGTCTCTTACAATGATTTAACAACTAAGCTCTTAAAACTGTAACTCAAAGATTGGACATCTAACCTGAGTAGCTGTCTTAATCACTATGGAGATGCATTTCACTTGTCAACCCAGGGACATGAACTTGAAATGGGTTAGCATGGTATGTGCACTAAGAACTTCCAAAGTAGCCATGTTCATTCTATATCTAAGAAAGACATAATGCTAAAGATAAACTGCTAGAAAGGAAATAACAGGAATGATGAACATCAACCAATAGCTATTATAAGATCAAGTACATGACAGAAAGTAAAAGTCTGGGCAAACAAACAGGAAACTACTCTATCTACTTTGGCTGTAGGAATAGACACAGAAAAGAATTATAGTGGCTGCAAGAACATTCAATGCCAGATTTAACTAAATGCTTAACAGAAAATGCAACTAAACTAGAGGGTGGAATTCTCAGCAAGTGGGCCCCCTTGGATGAGTATTCCCTAAGACAAATGTAAACTTAGAAATGCAAAATTACAACTTCATTTTATTCATTCGAAAAGATGAGTACAACTGAACATTATAACTGTATTACCAAAACTTGGATAATGCAAGTACAATCTCTGAATAATCAACAACCCCTCAGAAGGAGCATCAGAGTCTTATTTATAGAAGGAAAACTACAAAACTAACTACCTAGCAGGGCGGTCAACTCCAATAGAATAGGAGGATGCCTCATTATGAAAAACATAGAAAGTGGAAAGGAGGTTACACATGCAGGGGAATTTGGTCAAGCAAGTTGCTTTAACGTAGATCTAGCATAACAGTAACTCCTAAATTTGCTCAACAAGTATTTAAGATTAGTTACAAGGTGGTTGTCTTCCCTCCATTTGACATTTGAACAATCAGCATGTTTGACTTTTTATGGTAAGTGACCAACCAGCAAAATCTTCCTCTACTTTATGGATACCGATTATATCTGCATGACAAATTTAGTACACACAATAATTGCACATCCATAACTACCTTGGAGTAATATTCATTAACCATATGTAAAATTAACATAGATAGTTCATATAGCATGCCTTTGTCATAAAAGAATATAAGAAATGACCTATACTCAACAAGTTATAGCTTTGGGGCAATGACATAAAAAGATCGAGATTAAAGTATCAAAGTCCAAGATAACTACAACAAGTGGATAATAAAGTTTAACAAAATGGAGTCATAAACTAGACTCGTCATTCTCCCCAACCTAAGACTTTGTTGGTCCTCCAGCAGAGGAAGGGTTGTTCTTTTGCTTAGATAATGCCCTAAAATTAGCAACTGCTATTTGTCCTATATCAGTTTCTCTAGTGCGTGAGCTAGGATCCCAATAGAACCCTTGCTGCCTATCCAACTTGCTCCATCTTTGTCTCTCCTCAGCAATATCATACTGGTAAAATCTATAATTTGGCACAGGCTACAATAGGATAGGTGGTTGAAAGATTAAGAGAAGCCAAAATTGTCCCTTTGTCCTACCAACCTGTATATATCTATCCACTCTTTTACATGCTCTAGCATAAATCTGCAGAGAGTGAGGCTCTTCTTGTTTTAGCTCATCAGATAAACTATTCCACCTTTGTGTCAAATATCCCTTCATAGATTCTCCAATAGTGTGTGCCATCTTCTCATATTCTCTGTAAGCTACTTCTCTTTTAGGCAGGATTCTGTTACCATAGCTTGGCCTATAAAGCATCCTATGCCAATCATTGAAAACGCTTCCTAGATTTCCATATTCGTCTCTAATGGCCAATGGAGTGCTGAATTCTAATTGCTTATAAGCCCTAAAATGTTGTCCCCAACTAACCTCATTTTGCATCCAGGACATAAATGCCCTCAATTGAACATCCCCAACATACAACAAGGGTTTCCACTCATGGTCTTGGGACACAGCAAAATTATGTAAATAGAATTCACACAACAAATTCTTTGTTTCTGGAGGAGCAATCTTATAAGCATTGAAAAATTCTGGTGCAGGAGCACCCCTACAAGATAGGATATAGGTTCATTGTCCGCATGACAAGACATTAGTCTATTTTTAGCATGTTTGACTTCATAATGTAATAAGGTCCATTGGACCAATGTATATGTATTAGATCAGCCTAGGAGAGTGTGCAGGCAGTTAGAGCTCGTGATCAGGTTGTCTGAGCTGTCTTCTCCCAGCCGCTTGGAAGCTCCCAGCCGCTGGGAATCGAGTTGGTAGTACTCGTAGGATATTGCTATAAATAACTCAGATCAGTTAGGGTTTGAGATCAGAGAGTAGGAGAGAGTAGTAGTTATGTTATGTTGTACTGGTGATTGAGTGAGATCCAGAGATCTGTCCAGACATTGTGAAACATTGTTGTTCGATAGTATTGTAGAAACAGGACATTTGTGTTTCATCTAAATAAGATCTCATCAATTGCATTATCTGGTTTATCAGCTGTTTATGTTTTGATTTCTGTTCTGATTACAGGTTAATGGATTCTTTCAACCCTTCCACCGGTTGATTCTGTGAATCGGTGGAATGGTCATGCATGTTAGTTTAGGTTGTATTTTAGTTTTCAGTTTATGCATTTCATTGTGTGGGAGATCGATGTGTATTTTAGGTTGTCAATGGAAGGGTTCAAACCAGAAACAATCCTTGCTAACTTAAAAGAGAGGTATCTTTCCTTTAAATGTAGAGCATAGACTCTCGGGGGAGTCCTACATTCTAATACCTATGGCACCAAAGCTGCCATATTATCCACTCTCTCTTTTAAAGTTGCAATTTCTACATTCTTGTCTTTAATCTCTTCATCCTTCTTTTGAATTTCATCCTTTAATCTGCGTTTCTCCTTCTTCCATTCATTTTCTCTCTGCTGCATTTCATTCCACAAATTCATGGCTACCATGTGCATTAAAAAATTAGGAGGTCTGTGTATTCCTACCAAAGGCTTTCCTATAATAGATGGTTGATCTTCATGTAGCATAGGCTACAGGGTTTCTGATTGCTCAACCAATTCTGGTTGTAGGGTGTCTTGCTGTAGGAACTCCTATTTATCTTCATGTTCTTGTCTCTCAATATGCTCAGCAGTGGCGGTAAGGTCTACCAGAGTTACATCTATTGCTTCCTCAATTATGTCTTTTTCTACATCATTCACATGCCCCATTTGGGCCTCTGTATCCTCAGCTGTCATTTCTTCAACCCTAGGACTTGTCTACATAGACACACCGGAGGCAGGCTCAGCAGGTCTTGATTTACTAGAAGGACTCTCATGTTTCTCTTCAGCTGCAGGAAGTACAATGTCAGCCTTTTGTTTCCTAGAGCACAGCACCTTCCTTTCTGTAGTTTACTTTTTGGTTTTACCCTTCTTTATTTCTGTCCTTCTCCTCTATGCCCTAGTTTGAATTAAACTGCTAAGAAGAATATCCTCATTGTCAGAATCTGAAGAACTTTCTTTGTCTACATGCTCTACTTCAGAAGAGCTAATCTCAATAGCTTGTTTTGCTACAGGAGGGTTTGCACTGGAAGTTGAAGTTCCCGGAGTAGCTTCAACAAAACACACCCTTCTCCTAGTTCTATGATGTTGCGACACAACCACAGGTCGCAAATGGCTTGGTCATATTTGATCAATATTCAAAAATTCCTCCCAAGTCATATCAGACACATCATGCAGAGACTTTTCAACTAGCAATTTGATTAAACAATGGTGAGAGATAGAATTAGGCCTACCTTTTTGGGTCTCAGTGGTCATGATTGAGAGAAGGTGGTAAAGCATGTTTGGCACATTCATTCTTCTCCCATGCCTCATATGATTCAACAATTTGAAATGCACAGAATGAAGGTTCGATAGACGACCTTCAGAAGTAATGTACTTCACCACATGGACAACTACCTATTTCCATGGCTCAGGTAGAGAGGTTCTTTTGGCTCCCTGCTTGTCTATAGTCAATCAAGGATCACCAGGTTATGTAAATTCAGCCCTAGCTAACCTGGCATCTCTGGCAACAAGGTAATCTTTGCCATCAACAGGTAGACTTGTAACTTCTACAATTCTTTTCTTAGTAGCCAACACCTCCAACCCTCTTACCATGGCTTTACCATCAGACAATGTCTAAGCAAATTCTAACGCAACATTTTCATCAAAACCATTTAACTTCAAGAAATAGTCCATCCATCCACAATTTCTAAATTCATCCTGGCTAAGTGCATCCTACAATAATACATCATGAACTGTGGGTTCATTCTGAATTAATCCTCCTCCCATTGACTTAGCTGCCTAAAAACAATCACACTGCAAAGTTTTTTTCTGCAAAAAGTTTGAAAACTAACTTCACCTTCCTACAACCTTGTTAAATCTTCAATAACTCATGCTATCTATATTTTCCTTTTCGGCTTCTTTTCTTGGGAACACAAGACAAGGGTGGTACAGGCAGTAATGAATGATCGATGAAGGCTGTCATCTCACACTTGCAAGCCATCACCTCACTCAGAATTCAAATCATTCAATTTTAAAACTTTACTGGCATTTTGGCATCAAGCATATGGATGGACTGACATGTGGACATCATATTAACACTCCCTCCCCAACCTAAATTTAGGCATGTGTCCACACATGCGGAATGGCGATACATGACAAGACAAGGAAGGGAATAATGACATGCTATAAGAAATATCGATATTAATGTACAATAATTAAATGAATGAACCACAAGATAATTAAGATAGAATTATTAAAGTGTGCATACCTTGATATGTGGAAGATCAGTTGCAAAAATCATGGAGAAAGTAACGGTTAATGCTTAAGAATTTATTGAGTAATGAATGAAAGTGGAGTGAGCTGAAGTGAGATGGGATGAAGTGTAATCAATACACAGGATGGAAGAGAGAAGAATAGATATGGGTGGGTGGATGGGTGAAGAAGTGAAAGAGTGGACTCCCACAAATGTGGAAGTCATTATTATGACAAGTGCCATACCTTGGTTAGCTAGAAGGAGGAACACTAGGTCCACTACCTTTGACTGCAGGAAGTTTAGGAGTTGCATGCTGAGTGAACTGTTGCAAAAATTCTTCTTTGGAGGCTGGCTTGTGATATAACCTGAATCAATGACCATTGACTAATAGCTTAAATATGATAGGTTTAATAGTAGTAAGTTGAACAACACCATTGGAAAAAAATTCAGCAACCTCATATGGTCCTATCCACCTTGTCTGTAATTTTCCTGCATTATCCTAATACCTTGAGTCATAAAGCAAAGCCCAGTCACTAGGTTGGAATTTCTTATCTTTGATGTATTTGTCATGCCACATTATTCTCTAATTCTGCACCACTTCTGTATGATGTAAAGTTGCTTTTCTCATCTCATCCAAAGCATTGAGCTGCATGATTCTTTCTTTTTGTGCCTTAGATAGATCCATCTCCAAGTCAAGTGCAGTGTGAAGAGTTTTATGTTCAAATTCAATAGGCATCATGGCTGTTTTCCCATACACTAACTCAAAGGAGTAAAACCAGTAGTTGTTTTCTAGGTTGTCCTATAGGCCCAGACAGCCTCTGGTAGCCTATTTGCCCAATCCTTCCTATGGACAGCCACAGTTTTGGTCAAAATGGCTTCTATTTCTTTGTTTGTCACCTCAACTTGGCCATTAACCTGAGGGTGATAAGGAGTAGATTTCTTGTGCCTTATGTTGTATTCTTGTACTAGTGTTGCAACTAGAGTTGAGGTGAATTGAGCTCCTTTATCAGTCACTAATTCTCTGGGAACTCCATACCATGTAAAGATTTCCTCATAGAGAAATTATGCAACCTTACTGTCTCTTGCATGCTTCATGGCCTTAACTTCTACCCGTTTAGTTACATAATCAGTGCATACTAAGATATAGGATTTAGCATTAGATGGAGGATCAATGGGTCCTACAAAATCTAATCCCCACTTATCAAATGGAGTAATCACAAGCTGGGGATAAAGGGGCATCTCATCAGATTTTGTTGGCCATCCCATCCTTTGACAACTATCACATTTCTTGGTATATCTTACTGCATCCTTGTATAGTGTAGGCCAGTAATAACTTGCATTCAAAATCTTCATTGCTGTTCATTTTGCTACAAAATGTCCTCCACAAGGTTCATTGTGACAGGCATGTAAAACGTCATATGTTTCATCCTCTCTCACACATCTCCTCATGACATTGTCTAGTCCAGTGTAGAACAAACATCTAGCAATCCATGAAAAAGGAAAAGATTTTTCAATGAGTACCCTTCTTTCCTTAGGAGAGAAGTGAGGAGGAACTCTTCCTGTTACTAGGTAATTGGATGTGTCAGCATACCAGGGTGTTTGCATAGTGAGTGAAAACAAATGTTCATCAGGAAAAGAGTCATCAATGACTTGGTTATCCTCTGATGTAGTCATTCTTGAAAGAAAGTTTGCAACCACATTGGCCTTTCCTGGCTTATCCACAATAGTGATGTCAAATTCCTGCATTAACAATACCCATCTTGCTAATCAACCAGTTATGAGAGGTTTGTTCATGAGATACCTAATGGCTGCATGATCTCTGTGCACAAAGATTTGATAACCAATTATGTAGTACTTAAATTTATTAAGTGCATAGATGACTGCTAACATTTCCTTCTATGTCACTGTATAGTTGAACTCAGCACCATGTAAGTTTTTGCTAATAAAATAAATAGCATGCTCAATGACTCCTTCTTTCTAGCCTAAAAGTGCTCCTATGGCATAATCTGATGCATCAATATAAATGTGGAAAGGAAGTTCCCAATTAGGGCCTTTAAGTACAAGAGCATGGGTTAAGGCTACCTTTAAATCAGAAAATTATTTGTCACAATCTTCAATCCACTGAAATTCAGCATCCTTTGTAAGAAGAGTATATAATGGGGATGCCATTTTACTGAAATCTTTGATGAAATGTCTATAATACCCTGCATGACCAAAGAAACTTCTGACATCCTTGTACTTTGTAGGAATGGCCAGATTGATGATGACTTCAATCTTTGTTGGGTCTACCTGTATTCCTTTTGGAGAAATGTAGTGGCCAAGCACTACTCCTTCCTGCATCATCATGAAGCACTTTGCACTGTTTAAGGATAGGATGTGGTCTTCACATCTTTCCAACACCTTGCCTAAGTTTGCTAATGCCTCTTCAAAAGTAGCACCATAAGTAGTGAAATCATCCATATAGATTTCCATACAATCATGTGAGATATCAGAAAATATGCTGATGACTGCTCTTTGAAAAGTTGCAGGTGCATTGCATAAGCCAAATGGAAGTACTGGGTAGGCATATGTCCTTCAAGGACAGGTAAATGTTGTTTTCTCTTGATCTTCAGGTGCAATCTAAATCAGATTGTAGACACTGAATCCATCCAAAAAGGAAAAGTACTACTTTCCTGCAAGTGAGTCCAATACTTGGTCTATGAAAGGAAGGGGAAAATGATACTTTTTGGTGGCAGAATTTAATTCTCTATAATCAATATAGACTCTCCATTTTCCTCCCTTCTTGGGTACAAGAACTAGAGGGGACACCCATTGGCTATCCGAGATTGGGTAGATAAATCTTGCATCTAATAGCTTCTGCAATTCCTCTTTGACAATTTCCCTTAGTGCAGGGTTGATTCTCCTTTGTGGTAGTCTTACTGGTGTACAATCTTCCTTTATGTAAATCCTATGGGTGCATAATGTAGGATCCAATCCTTTCATATCATGATAATCCCATGCAAAAACATTTTTATGCTTCTTTAACAAATTTGTCAAGGACATTTGCTGTGCTTGAGTCAAGTTGCTGTTAATATTGAGATATCTTTCTTCTGAAATTTCCACTTGAGTTGTGAGGTCAAACATAGTTACTTCATTAATGCTAGGTACCTTAATTTCTTGTGGAAGCAATGTATGTAACATACCTGATGCTATAGGAAAAATTGGAACAAGTATCCTTCCTGGATCAACAGAATGAGAGGATGATGCTTCCTCTACTTCACAAAGATTTTGAATTATATTAGACAACACCTCCTCCTCTCCTTGAAGTTGCAGGAAAGAACTTCTGCCTATCATCATAAGATGCTCCACATAATTAGCTTCCTTTGCCTCTTCACCAACATGAGGCCAAACAGGATTATCCATATCATGATATGGCTGTGCAGGTGGGTAAAGAACAAGTGTTTTAGTGCTTCTCCCATTAGAGATGGTCCTATCTCCTGACTAGCACCCAATATAAGCATCTGTTGTGGCTAACCAAAGACTTCCCAAAATAATGGGGTATCCTCCCAATGTAGCTTTAGGAGAAAGTATCATGAAATCAGCTAGATATTCCCATGAGTCCAGGGATACCACAAGATCCTTGACTATCCCATCAAGTATAATAGTAGAGCTATCAACAAGCTGTAGGACAGTAGGAGTTGGTTGCATGGTTCCAACATTCAGTTGCTACAGGATATCCTTTGTCATTACATTTATGGCTGCTCCAAGATCAATCAGAGCATTTTTTATTTGGATTCCATTTATAACAACTCCTACCACAGGACTTCCTGGATTATTATATTTGGGAACAGTCACTTTTCCAAGCATGATGTCAGCCAACTATCCCACCACATGAACCATAGTGGGGTCTTTCCTTTTTCTGCCTGGCTTCTTAAGGCATGCTTCTTTAATTGCTTTTCCATATATAGGAACATCTTTTATGGCTTGAAATAGAGGGATCTTGACACATACATGTTTCAACTGCTCTAGAATATCAAAGGTGGGTTCCTCTTCTACTACCTTTTGTTTCATAGTTTCTAACCTTCATTAAAATGATGGTTCTTGGGGAGTCTATTTGACTGTCATTGGTTCAGGATTTTTAGGTACATTTGATTGAATGGGGGTTTTTCTAGGTTCCACTTCTTCCTCAGAAAGCTCAGTAATAATGGGTCTTGAAGGAACTACCAAGGTAGTTCCTAAACTTAGACGTATATCACTTACATTCATAGCATATGCAGGGAATTGACTTGGATCAGCAGAATATACTGACTGTTGTTGTGGTCTATTATTTGGGTTAGGTGAGGGTTAAGATGGTAACTAAGTAGGTTTAGGTGTATTTGAATTGGAGCTAGTAGGTGGAGGCATTATAGTAGGTTGTTGGGGCTGAGGAGGTGACTGCATGTAATTAGTGGTCTGATTTGGCCATTGTTGTCCTCCTCTCCATTGAGATGTTTGTTGCCAATTTCCTGGAGGTGACTGCCAATTCCCCGGAGGCTGCTGCCACTGGGGTGCAAGGTTTTGGTAATTTAGCCAAGTATTTTGAGGGTTGTTCCAAGGCTGAGGCGGATATCCTCCATAACTATATAGAAATGGTTGTTGTCATTGGTTACCAGATGCATAAGTATTAAAATGTGGTCCAACATATGATAATGGATCTGGTGACATACCTTATCTTGGATCCCATGGCCTCCTTTGGGCAACATAGAAGACTTGATCCTCTTCAACTTATATTGGCTTGAACTTAGGTGGAATTTGCTTGTTGTCAATGTTAGCTACCAACTTGCATCTGCAGTCCCTCTTCTTCTATCTGCAATGAGGACAATATTCGGCCAACATTGCCTCAGCCTCTTCATGCTTCTTCTTTGCTTGGAGTGTGTCCAACTGGGTGGCCATATTATTTATAATATATTTCTTAAAATTAGATAGCAAGTGGCTTATCTCCATCCTTGAAACCTAATTGGTAGAGGTTTTGCCCATAAGGGAATGGTAACCTCTTCCTTTCTTCATGGCTACTCTGGAATAATTCTGGCACAATTTCTTAATATCATCCCAAGACAGCTGGGTAATATCTCCTCCTCCCATTAAATCCAAGGCATCTGTGCAATGCTCACTTATTCCCCTGAGGAAGAGCAGTTTTTGAGAGTCCTCAGTGAATGCATGATGGGGAGACTTTTGTAAACAAAATAGGAACCTTGAGATGTAATCCTCCAAACTTTCATCTTCTTTCTACTGCATTTTGAAAACATCATTTCCTCTTAGATCCCCACTCCTATAATAGTCTTTATATATCTCAAGAAATTTATCTTTCATTTCTTCCCAAGTATTGACAACATCACTACCTAGACTCATAAACCACCTTAATGCAGCCTCTTTCATGGTAGTAGGAAACAACTTAAGTTTGTGAGCATCAGTAGTGTAGTCATAGCTTATGCAGAGGATATCCAAACAAGAAGGTGTCTAGATCCTCTATTGCAAGTCCATAGAACTTGGGGAGAGCTGAACCAGGTATGTTCTTAAGATTATCCACTTCATTTTGAAGAACAATCAAAAATGGAAATGTTGGTTGATTAGGTACATTTTGGGTAGCCATGACTGCTTGACCTATTATCAAGGCAAATGGATTTTCAACTAGGTTTGGGGTATCTCGTTCTTCAGAGGATGTTTTGGAAATATTTAAATTAGGGAATACATCAAGGAAAGGATTCACTCCTGCTTCTTCTGTTGGGTAAGTTGAATCATTAGGAAGGAATCTCCCTAAAGCATCTCTTCTCCTACCTCTATGCATGCAATATACTCAATATCAGCCACTTCTCACACAAAAAATGTTGATGGGTTGTAGATGGTTTCTTCCTAACTAAAAGCACATTTTAAGGGAAAAAATGCAAGGAATAATACTAAAGATGACTCTAAAGATCTTCTTAGTTTGACACCATTCCCGGCAATGACGCCAAAAATGTTGGTCTCTTACAATGATTTAACAACTAAGCTCTTAAAACTATAACTCAGAGATTGGACATCTAACCTGAGTAGCTGTCTTAATCACTATGAAGTTGCATTTCACTTGTTAACCTAGGGACATGAACTTGAAATGGGTCAGCATGGTATGTGCACTAAGAACTTCCAAAGTAGCCATATTCATTCTATAGCTAAGAAAGACATAATGCTAAAGATAAACTACTAGAAAGGAAATAACAGGAATGCTGAACATCAACCAATAGCTATTCTAAGATCAAGCACATGACAAAAAGTAAAAGTCTGGACAAACAAACAGGAAACTACTATGTCTGCTTTGGCTGCAGGAACAAACACAGAATAGAATTCTAGTGGCTGCAGGAACATTCAATGATAGATTTAACTAAATGCTTAATAGAAAATGTAACTAAACTAGAGGGTGGAATTCTCACCAAGTGGGCCCCCTTGGATGAGTATTCCCTAAGACAAATGTAAACTCAGAAATGCAAACTTACAACTTCATTTTATTCATTCAAAAAGATGAGTACAACTAAACATTATAACTATATTATCAAAAATTGGATAATGCAAGTACAATCTCTGAATAATCAACAACCCCTCAGAAGGAGCATCAGAGTCTTATTTATAGAAGGAAAACTACAAAACTAACTACCTAGCAGGGCGGTCAACTCCAACAGAATAGGAGGATGCCTCATTATGGAAAACACAGAAAGTGAAAAGGAGGTTACGCATGTAGGGGAATCTAGTCAAGCAAGTTGTTTTAATGCAGATCTAGCATAACAGTAACTCCTAAATTTGCTCAACAAGTATTTAAGATTAGTTACAAGGCAGTTGTCTTCCCTCCATTTGACATTTGAATGATCAACATGTTTGACTTTTTATGGTAAGCGACCAACCAGCAGAATCTTCCTCTACTTTATGGATACCGATTATATCTGCATGACAATATTAGTATACACAGTAATTTCACATCTGTAACTACATTGGAGTAATATTCGTTAACCATATGTAAAATTAACATAGATAGTTCATATAGCATGCCTTTGTCATAAAAGAATATAAGAAATGACCTATGCTCAACAAGTTATAGCTTTAGGGCAATGACATAAAAAGATCAGGATTAAAGTACCAAAGTCCAAGATAACTACAGCAAGTGGATAATAAAGTTCAACAAAATTGAGTCATAAACTAGACTCATCAATCAAGACAAATCTTCAAGACAATTCAAATCATCAAGACAAGTCAATTCTTCAAGTCAAGTTAAATTAGCAAGACAAGTCAAATCATTAAGACAAATCTTCAAGACAAGTCAATTTTTTAGAGGCAACAACCAAAACAAAGAGGAAGTAACTAAGTTGTAGTAGGGAGAGTGTCATCGCATGGTCCTAACATGGGTTTTCCAGGCCATCTCTCACTAGAAACCAGTCCCCATCTATGGTTTTCTTGGTGACCTCTCTATAGGCACCGGCCCCATAGGGTGACACATGCGGAGCCGACACATCCTCTCATGGAGACAAGGAGGTTGACCTTACTAACCAGGCCTTCTCATCCCATCCTTAGCCTATGAAAGTACTCAAGGCATGGGTGAGGCATCATACTTATCTTGTTATGTGAATTACTACCCAACCCACCTAGATCAATTATTAAGTTATCACTTGATTACAACTTCCATGGGGTTATCCAAGCAGCCACTTTGGGCACCAGACCCACCATGAAAGCCACTCTCCTACATACAACTAGCAAGCCTTAACCATCACCCATAAACCAATAACATGCATGGACAAGGGATTGAAAAGCATCAAACTTTTCGCAAACCAAAACATTACATAGATCATTTTAAATCCAAACTCTCAACCACGAAACTTTCCCCTGTCCATTTCAAAATCCCAAATCAAATAAAACATTTAATCAACAATTTTCAAATTCAAAACAACAATCTTTTCCAATCTACATCAAGACCTCATACCAAAAGACACATCACCAAAACATCCTTGCCACAAATATCACACTGAATTCAAGGTAACAAGCCTCTAGAGGTAAATAGATTTTAACACAAATACCAATAAACAACTAACCAAAGCATGATGCTTAACAACCTTGACCTCTCACAAAACTAGCATGATCACCATTACATTAAGTTAGACAAAACATAACAGCAAGACTCAAAACCAAATTAAATGCAATGACCCAATTGCATCGTTGATACACATCGGTTTAAAATTAGCAATAAACAATCAAAGAATATATATATATATATATATATATATATATATATATATATATATATATATATATATATATATATATATAAGACCCTAATACTACAACACTTTTCAAACTATTCAACATAGATTCAATAAAAGACTTTAAATCTCTCTTTTTAGTTAAATCATAAACTTACTTAAGATAACAATATTCTAATCAAATCTCAAGATCTATAATTCCCTCTATGATTTATTTAATAACTTACTACTACAATTCACATCTATACACTTTTAAAAAGAATCCCAATCTCAACTCAAACTGTAAGTACATCTATGACAAAAATGATTTTTAAAACAATACACAATAAAATTTTAACTCTCTTTTAAATAAAATTCATATACTATTCTATTCTAGAATTTTAATTTCATCTATTATTTGTTTAATCAATACCATAATAACCCAATTCACAATAAATCTCTAATTTAAAATTAATGTACCACAAGACAGTATGTTACTAAATCATAACTAAACAAATTTATATTTAAATAAGATAAAGAGAATATAACTCAATATATTTAATTCTAGAATTATAATATTATTTATCTAGCATCACCATAAAATCTACTTTACATAAAAAAAAAGCTAATTTATTTATTTAACAAACTTGCATCTACTAAAGCAACTTTATTTAAATAAAATTAATTTTAAAATAATACAACTCTATCCTAATATTTTAAGATAAACTAATATTATCTTATCACTATTGCCTTTTAATGAGTTTGATAAAAAAGTAGGTCAAATTAACAATGTTAATAAATCAAAACTAAAAAAACACAAAGCAAGATTTATGAGTTGTTCAAGGAGTTACAAATAGAAGTTTTCTAATTCTTGGCTTATAAATCCATCTAATATTTGTTTAACCAATACCTTAATAATTGAATTCACAATAAATCTCTAATTTATTATTTATTTATTAAAACAATGTATATTGCTAAATCATAACTAAACAAATTTATATTTAACAAGATAAAATGAGTATAACTAATATTTAATTCTAGACTTGTAATACCATTATAACCCATTTAATACTCTAATTTAATTCATTTAACAAACATACATCTACTAATTAAATTCTATTAATAAAATATTTCAAATCTAATCTAACACAAGTATGAGTTCACCACATTTTATTCTTAAAAAGTTGGTAAAAAAATCTAGTTAACAATTTACTAACTCAAAGTGATATTCACTTAAGCAATGTTTACTAAACATTCATGGAATATCTATTAGCAACTTTCTAAATAAACTCATTTACCAATCCTTTTATTTAAATGGACTCTTGCTTTAACTTCTTCATAATGAAAAATACAATAATAATCAAATTTTATTTGAGAGTCTTTATATCTAGAGAAAAGAAATTGGAAGAAAACTTCTGAAGTTTTCTGCAAAAAAGGAGAATGGTCTACTAGGAAAAGCCATGAGAGAAAGATAGTAATGCATATTTCAGAAGCACAGAATGAAACCAATATAAATTTTTAGAAATTCAAGAACTTAACAAAGATACCAGAGATTTCAAGAATTTAACAGAGATACCAGAGATTTCAAGATGTCTAGCAAAGAAGAAGAAGATTGTAGTAGGTTCAGGAAGAAAAATGACTCCAAAAAGTACTGATCACAAGCAAGAACAGGTTTTATTATCTTTTATTATTTTATTCTTTTAAATATATAATTTTAATTTTGTGCTAAGGAGGTTTTTTTTTTAGCAAAAATGGAGATTGGTTTACCAAAAGAAAGCCATGAAAGAAAAATGACAATACAGATTTCAAAGAAGAGAGAGAGAATCCATTATATAATTTCAAGGATTTTATTCAAAGAAGAAATGTCAAAATGCAAGAAGGAAGGCATTCTCAGAGAAATCAGAGATAAAAAAAAATCATCTGGCTAAGAGGTTTCAGGCTGACTCAGACAAGAGTTGGATAAATTTCTGTATGACAGAATTACTCAGCGTAACCAAGCAAAGATTGAGAATCAGTTTTAAAAACTAACAAAAAATTTCCCAAGAATGTACAAGAGGAGGCCGTACGGTGGCTAGGGGAATAGATTGTGCAAGAAGAAAGAAATTACAATCTGATCAAGGCATTGACCCCCCTATCAAAGCCAGTATAAATCATAAAACTATCAAAGCTAGTATAAATCATAAATTTTAGGTAACAAAATTAGAGAAATCATATATAGTAGGCCGTATGATTGGCATGCTGGAATAGGGTAAGAAACATTTTAAATGATGTCTCTGTCACTGATTTCTCAGAGCCATCAATTGATATGATCTGTCAATTTCAAGAAAATGATTGATGAGCAAGCCAATTAGAGGTAAAAGTTTTGGTGAGATTCTAATGAGTTTCATTTCAATGCGTGAATAAAGAATAAAGATTTCATTTTCTGGAAGAGGAGTCTAATTCAGAGTACTATCAATTAATAATTTGTTTGCTAAATCTTTGTAGAAATCCCTATTGGACTGACGGAGGTTGAGAGATTCCTAAGTTTCTCAAGAATGGAAAACAAGCTATTAGATACAGAGTCGAATGGTGACAAGAAAGCAAGAATTTCACCAAGATAGTTTCCAATACACAAGAGGTTCCTCAAGAAATTAAAACTACTTGACTGAATTGCTACAAAGAACACAAGTAAACATACCTGGGATTTCAACCCAAACTTCAAATTCTTCAACTACCTCCAATCTTCCTCAATTTTCCCGTAACAATTTCTTCTCCATCCTTTTTGTCTCCCTTTCTTAGAATGACTTTTCTCAATATAACCTCCCAAAAAATAAAAATAGGCAAACTCAATTAATTTTCCACTACCAAAAATTCGTTACAAAATCCCACTAACTCCCTAAAAAAGAAAAACAATTAAATTTTTACTTTTTAGAGAGATTCGCCAAATCTGGAATCTTATTGACAACTCACAAGAATTAATTTGCTGACTAATATTATTTTACTATTTACAATATACTATTTTAACTATATTAAATACTTATGACTCATATTCTATAAAAACATCATTAAAATAATTAATTTAATCTTTATTAAAAATTTACTTAAATAATATTCCTAATTTCACATTGCTAAATAATGATTAATAAATAATATTATAACCAACTTATTAACTAATAAAATCTTGCCCGTAAAACCAAATACAATTTCAGCTCAATAAAATAATACCATTCACTTTTGACAAATGTCAATAGGATTTAAATAATTAAAGCTATTACTTTAATTCATAATTAATATATTTTTCATTATTTCTCAATTTACAATTTTAATTAATATTTATATAAATATCACTATATCAAGCCTATTATTACTATTATATCATTCATTAATGTGTTACCAAAATACACATAGGCTTAACTAAACAAAACCTGACAATAACTCCACATACCACATGACGACCAACATCTTGAAGCAAGAACCAAAGGGTGACACCTCGACTCACAGTCACAAACTGAAGACTAAAACTAACCTAGGGAAAACCACATGTTATCTCCTTTCAACAGTATCCATTGGCTAAGAGCACGCTCAGACCTGCTAAGTCAGGTGGAGTCAATGTCCGGTACCTGCAACCTGCATCAAGATGATAGGTTCTATACAACATACACATATATATCAAACACAGAGTTAGGGAATCACAGCGTAGTAGGGTGCTTGAAATGAGTAATACTACACCATCCCTGCTCACAAGCATAACAATAAACACAAACATCTCTAATCAAACAACATTAAATCCATATAGCATAGTAACATTATTCTGCATAATCAATTAACTATCAACTAATCATGTCACAACATAAATTGTAATAACAATAATGTCATCATAACACATGTCAATAACCACATTAGTCAACCATAGTCCATCATGAACATAATAAGCATAAACCATAAATGTAACCACTCAAATGTCTCAAAATTGTCTAAAAGCAATGGAAAACTATCAACTGACACAAGCCAAAATTGAGGGACATTACATTCATGGGAAACTTAATTCTCATACCAATAGATGTAACAAGAATTTCTAAATCACATGACAACCCCGTAATCCACCAATTAAGCCTCTGGAGCTGACAATGCTACAACCCATACTAAACTAGTTCAAGACCTACTAGAGAGAAATGGTCTACATAGGAAACATCAACACCACTACATATGATAACATTCATTTGACACAATAATTACTACACTTAAACATTCCATACACGGCCTTAAGAAAACAAAACTACAAGAATCGAAAATAACATTAAGTACAAGCAAACCACTTTCTTTAATGACGCACATATGTTGCAATGTGATATGAACTTGCAATATTTAGGGGTCAACTTTCAAATACAGTTATTGGCATAATTCAACTATAATCATATAAGTTTCCCCATAACTTAAGTTAAAGAGGAGAGCTATAGAATCCTACTATTTACCAAAATTCATACTTAAACTTACAAATTTAACTAATGAAACTAATGATTGAATCTTATCTGTTATGGAAATTTGATAGTCAATGTGGGTCATCTAGGAGAGATAACTTTTATAAATTTAATACCTAAGTTAGAACTAATACCAATTATTAATCAACTCAAAAACCAAATTCTATTTCTAATAATTTAAACTAGTATTCTATTCACTAACTACAAAAGCAAGAATTAATTTATTGAGATATCTATCTAGTAACCTTACTATCCTATAAATAAAAGAATGTTAATTTCTATATTATGAACGTTTAAACCATTTAAAACATTTAAATATTACCAATACCCATATTTCTAATAAGTGTGATAATTATAAAGAAGGAAAGATTTCTAATATTCTATTTACATGATAGACTACCCCTGAACAAAATAAGAAACTATCTAATTAATTCATATTTTTTAGATTACTAATTTATCAACTTGCTAATCCTGTTAGGTTAAGGTTTATCAAGACAGAGAGAGAGAGATTCCCCCCTAAGCATTTTCAAAGGTTTCACAATTGCAAAGGATAAATAGTTTGGCATAGAGAAGACATGGAATGAAATTTTTAGAGAATTCAGTAAAAACAAATGATAAACAACCTGCCAGAAGTAACGAGCCATGAGAAATTTAGATTGAAGATTAAAGGAAAACGTGGGATGCACTCTTGTTGAGGCATAAATTTGAAGGTGAAGAGTAGTAGCAGAAGCACAGTCAATCATCTTTGATGTTATCCAATGGCAATTGTATTGCAAAATGATTAAGGCATCTCAAGGCTATGGATAGAGGTAAATATAGGTTTAGTCAAGAAAAGAATTTAGGAATTAGAGTCTAACTGAAATTTATATATGATTTTTGCAGGTAACGGTTCAAGAAAGACACAGGCTGGTGTCCTTCACCAACATGTCTTGTCTAGAGGCCCAATAGTCATATAGATGCTGCCAAACAAAACGTCCAGCTACACATAAAAAGCCATCACTCAGAATAACACCAGGCGAGTTGAAATCCAAATTTTTGGGTTGCAGATTTGAAAGATAGAAGAGGTTAAAGATATCACCCAGCTAATAACCAGATTGGCTTTAATGAATTTGAAAGAATTAGTTGATTATGTCTATCTTGAAATGAGTTTGGTTTAAAAGAAGAATGCAGGAATCGATAAGAAAGAACCCCATGTTGCCCAAACAAGTAGCATTTCATCTATTTTGTTTTTTTAATAGAGATCCTCTGGTAAAATGCCCTAAATGGGTCGACTGATTAAGTATAGTTTAAAGGTGATTGACCTCATAATAAAAGAAATCCAGATTGTGAAATGAGGAAGGGAGTGATTGAAAGAAACCATCGATTGATCAGAGAAAAACTTGCCAAAAGTTCAAATTTGTTACAAGGCTTAAGTACCTATTTTAAACAAAAAGAATTGATTGAAGAAGGGCACACCCAAGGTGCAAAGACTATTCCTTTCAGGGTGAAAATAAAGTGGAAGATAATGAAGTATTGCATGGAGACCGTGAATGAAATAGGCAATAGGAAGACATGAACAATCACCAGAACAAACTAATGGCAGATTAGAAGAAAATACATCAGTCTAACATGCATGCAAGCATGGTTTTCAGACAGTCAAAAGAAATAGAAGAGAGGGAATGATCCATTTTCAAAGGCACAAATAACATTCATTCAATCATACAAAAGACATACCCAGAATTTGATCCTTGAGCTTCAAAATCCTCTCCCATTAAATTCCTCTCTTTTTTCCTCAATTCTTCAGCTTCTGTAAAATTCCCCCCTTCCAAATTCCCTCTCTCCCCTTTCAGATAACTCCCATATTGCAAAAATAGACAAAGCCAATTAATTTTCCCACTTCCCATATCTATTATTGAAAATCCACTATCTCTCAAAATTTAAATGCAATAAATATCTTCTTCCAGGGAGATTCTCAAATCAGGGAATTTATTGCTAGCCATTCACGACAATCACTCAACAATATATTATTAAATAATAATATCTTTCAAGCTAAACAATATACTAATTTAATCAATTAATATAATATTAATTACTTATGACCATTATCATTATTACTAACTATTAAAGTTATTAATTTATTTTTTTATTAAAATCACTTATTCAATATTCTCCAATTTTTACATTATTTATTAACAAACTAGATAAATACTAATATACCTAAACTTATTATTATTATTATTACTATAATAATTATTGCATCTCCAACAATTACACGTAGACTATAAACCAAAAGCTCAAACAATAACAACCACATACCAACGGATGACCAATACCCAAGGGCAAGTACCACTAAGTGACATCTATACCCATGACCACAAACTAAAGACAATGGCTGAAATAGGGAACCCCATGTTATCTCCCATCCACATTATCCATTGGAGTAAAGGTACGCTCAGACCTGCTAAGTCAGGTGGAGTCGAATCCTGGTACCTGCAACTTGCATCAAAATGAGATGTTGCATACGAGCATATACATATATAACAAACACACAGTGTTAGGGAGTCGTAGTGTAGAAGGGTGCTCATAATGAGTAGTACTACATTGTCCCTTCACCGAAAGCATGATATATAACATAAACATCTCTAACTAACAATCAGGTATACATAAATCATGATAACTCTGTTCTGCATAATCATCTAACCATTAACTGATCATATCAAAACACATCATTTACTATCATATCAACAATGTCACTATAATGATCATAACAACTATCAACATCCACATCAATAATCCATAATCCATAATTAGCATACTAAGCATAAACAATAAGTCTATCATCCACATGTCTCAAAAAATATCTAAGTGTAACTGAAATACTATCACTATCAGAAAACCAAAATGAGGGACACTACATCCTCCCCCCCAGAATCAGGCTTACTCGTAGAAGCCTGCAAATAAGTAGCGATATAACTCCTACATCCTGAAAGCATCTTCCTAGGTAGCAGAAGTCTCATCATTAGGTTCCCACTACACCCTGACCTACTCCATGTCCCTGTCCTTGAAGATCTACTCCTGATGCTGTAGAACGCACACGAGCTCCAAAGAAGGCTTCTCATCCCCGACCTACGGCCTCCCAGACTGCCCCCTGATGCTCTACCTAGCGGTGTTCAATCGCTACAAATACTCTATGAGACCTCCCTGCATCCCCTACGGTCAGCTCTGAAGATTCTGACCTTTGACCAAATCCTGTAGCATTTCTTGGTGGACACTGCCTGACTATATGGCCCTATTGTCCACAAGAGAAACATCCTGAACTTTTGCCAAAACCTCACCACCTGAGGAAGCATTGGACTATTGAAAATTATTTCTACTCACTGTAGACTGCGTACTCTGAGCTGGCTGATCAAAGCAGTTACGCCTGCTCTGCTGCCAAGACTGATCCTTCATATTCTGAAATCTATTACCCTATTGAGGTTGAGAATTCTTTGGTTGAGATTGAGAACACTGTTGCTGCTGCTCACCCTTGGTGGGTGCACAATGGCCTCTTGAAGAGCTGGCTACCTGAGACTGATCACCATGAGGTCCAACACCTGTAGAAGGTACACTACCAATGTGCACACCTGTATGACCTCCAAGAGCCATAGCTACATTCTCCTCTACTAAACAGGCTTTCTCAACTACTACCTCCATAGTTTTAGGCTCAAACACATGCATTCCTCCACTGATTTAGGCATTCAAGCCCCTAATAAAATGTTGTACTAACATAGTCTCATCATCTCTGATGCCTGCATACTGCTTGAGCTCATAAAATCTACGCTCATACTGCTCTACTGACATCGACATCTACCTCAGCTCATGGAACTCATCTGCACATCGCTGCTTCCAATGATCCAATAGGAAGTGAGCTCTGAATCCATCTAAGAACAACTCCCAAGAAACAGAACTAATGTCCAAGTGCAGCTTCTACTCCTCTAAATGCCACCAAGTCAAAGCAAAACCTCTGAGATGCAAGATAGCACATCTAGCCTTGGTGTTATTACCATACAGATGCATGGTAAAACACCTACCCAAATCTAGTAACTAGGTCTCTACCTCTAAACCACTACCAGATCCATCAAATTTAGGAGGGTGTGCCCTTAGAAGATCTCTCATATGACTGGCTAAAGTGGCCTCCTGCTTAGCTGTCAATTCTTTCTGCCTAGGTGATCTCTCTTTCCCTAGGTTCTAGTTGATCTACTTCTTGTCCCCCTCCTGGATGCTCTACCTCTTCTCTAGGACCTAGTCGGGCAAGGGCCTCCTCAAGCAACTGACACAATTGAGCTCCCTCAGGTTGTCCCTGACCTTCCATATTCTGACCCCCACCATCCTGAGCACTCTCATGAGGGTAACTGGGAAGAGTTGTACCACCACCACCTCTTCCATGTCCCCTACCTCTACCTCGACCTCAACCTCTACCCCTAGGCATCTTCCTACACACACATACCTCCAAAGGACAACTTCAAAATAAGGACTACTTAAAAAAGAAAAAGAAAAAGAATTTAATCTATAGAGTTTAAGCACTAGGTTACTTAATGGGCTCAATATTAACAAGAGTACCCAGTGTTTAAACTGGGCTCTGATATCAAATGTGATGCCCCGTCATGCAACCCTATAGAGTTAGGATAAGATAGGTAATAGAATACAGATTTTTAAAAAAAAAAAAATAGGTATTTTCATTAATCACTAGATAAAATAACAACTAATTACATCATTTAGACTATATGATCAACTAACATCTCTAGGGAACATAACTGTATCAATAATTATAAACAAAGATCATTAACAACATAATATATCACACACATCCATACATAATTTTGATACATCATAAGAAGATTACACTTTTCATTTACAAGATATGTACAAGAACAAATGGGATCAATTACAGGATTACATCATTACAAGGCTTCTTGACTGAATACATCAAATTACAATATAAATCATGGCTATACAATTCTGGAGGCATAATACAACACTTAGGTTGCAAATATAGGTCTGGAACTGGTGAAACACATATACCACGATCACAAACCAAGATGCCAAAGAAATCCAATGGATTAAGCTCTTCCACTCGACCATGTGGAACCCTGAGGTCCACCCCCCTAGCTAGGAGATAATGATGAGGTTCCACTAAGACAAAGATCAAAAGGTACAAATAAGCAGATACAAAATCAGCACAGAAAACACTAATCAGCAATGGCTAACACTACTCCAGAGGCAATAACAGAAGGTAACATAAGGGAAGTAACTATTCTATAGTAGGAAGAGTGTCATCGCATGGTCCTAGCATGGGTTATCCAGGCTATCTTTCTCTAGAAACTGGCCCCCATCTATGGTTATCCTGGCAGCCTCTCTCTAGGCACCGGCCCCATAGGGTGACACATGCGGAATCAACTTATCCTTTCATGAAGACAAGGAGATCAATCATGCCAACTAGGCCTTCTCATCCCATCCTTAGCCTGTGAGAGTGCTATAGGCATGGGTGAGGCATCAAAATTATCTTATTATGTGTTTTATCTACCCAAACCCACCTAGATAAATAATTATGTTTCCACTTAATTAGTACTTCCATAGGGTTATCCAGGATCCACTTTGGGAACCTGCCCCACTATAAAAACCACTCCCTTGCATGCAACTAGTACCCCTATCATGGAAAAAATTTTCCCCCATTGCCCTATTGACACTGGAAGAGAAAGACATCACTCTTTTTGCACATCAATACCATCTCATAAACATTAAACAAGTTCCAAATAACAATCTTTCATGGGTAACTTAATTCTCATACCAACAGATGCAACAGGAATTTCTAAATCACATGACAACCCTAGAATCCACCAATTAAGCCTCTGGAGCCGACAATGCTACAACCCACACTAAACTAGTTCAAGACCTACTAGAGAGAAATGGTCTACATAGGAAACATCAACACCACTGCATACGATAACATTCATTTGACACAATAATTGCTACACTTAAACACTCCATACAAGGCCTTAGGAAAATAAAACTACAATAATCGAAAATAACATTAAGTGCAAGAAAACCACTTTCTTTAATGATGCACATATGTTGCAATGTGATATGAACTTACAATATTTAGGGGTCAACTTTCAAATATGGTTATTGGCATAATTCAACTATAATCATATAAGTTTACCAATAACTTAAGTTAAAGAGGAGAACTATAGAACCCTACTATTTACCAAAATTTATACTTAAACTTACAAATTTAACTAATGATTGAATCTTATCTGTTATGGAAATTTGATAGTCAATGTGGGTCATCTAGGAGAGATAACTTTTATAAACTTAATACCTAAGTTAGAACTAATACCAATTATTAATCAACTCAAAAACCACATTCTATTTCTAATAATTTAAACTAGTATTATACTCACTAACTACAAAAGCAACAATTAATTTATTGAGATATCTATCTAGTAACATTGCTATCCTATAAATAAAAAAATGTTAATTTCCATATTATGAATGTTTAAACCATTTAAAACATTTAAATATTACCAATACCCATATTTCTAATAAGTGCGATAATTATAAAGAAGGAAAGATTTCTAATATTCTATTTACATGATAGACTACCCCTGAATGAAATAAGAAACTATCTAATTAATTCATTATTGCTAGATTACTAATTTATCAACTTGCTAATCTTGTCAGGTTTAAGGTTTATCAAGACAGAGAGAGATTTTACCCTAAGCATTTTCAAATGTTTCACAATTGCAAAGGATAAACGGTCTAGCATAGAGAAGACATTGAATGAAATTTTTAGAGAATTCAGTAAAAACAAATGATAAACGGCCTGCTAGAAGTAACGAGCCATGATAAATTTAGATTAAAGATTAAAGGAAAACGTGGGGTGTCGCTCTTGCTAAGGCGTAAATTTGAAGGTGAAGAGTAGTAGCAGAAGCATAGTCAATCATCTTTGATGTTATCCAATGGCAATGGTATTGCAAAATGATTAAGGCATCTCAACACTATGGACAAAGGTAAATATAGGTTTAGTGAAGAAAAGAATTCAGGAATTAGAGTCTAACTAAAATTTATATATGAAATTTGCAGGTAATGGTTCAAGAAAGACATAGGCTAGCATCCTTCACCAGAACATCTTGTCTGGAGGCCCAATAGTCATACAGATGATGCCAAACAAAACATTCAGCTACACATAAAAATACTTCACTCAGAATAACACTAGGCGAGTTGAAATCCAAATTTTTGGGTTGCAGATTAGAAATCTAGAAGAGGTTAAAGAGATCACCTAGGTAATAACTAGATTGGCTTCAATGAATTTGAAAGAACTAGTCGATTATGTCTATCTTGAAATGAGTTTGGTTTAAAAGAAGAATGTAGGAATCGATAAGAAAGAACCTCATGTGGCCCAAACAAGTAACATTTCATCTATTTTGGTTTTTGAATAGAGATCCTCTAGAAAAATGCCCCAAATAGGTTGACCGATTAAGCACAGTTTAAAGGTGAAATTAAATACCCAACCAAGCAATTTATCGGTCCATTTACTAGCAAAAAGACTTGTAGTGGAAACCACTAAATCTAGTGAGAAGTCTAATGGATGAGAAAATCACAGGCTTAGATGAATCTGCTGACAGAGCTTCAGGATAAGGGATGGGTTCAATATAAAGCATTAGCAAGACTAAATAAAGTGATTGACCCCACAATAAAAGAAAGCCAGATTGTGAAATGAGGAAGGGAGTGATTGAAAGAAACCATCAATTGATCAGAGAAAAACTTGCACCAAAATTTCAAATTTGTTACAAGGCTTAAGTATCTATTTTAAACAAAAAGAATTGATTGAAGAAGGGCACACCCAAGGTGCAAAGACTATTCCTTTCAGAGTGAAAACAAAGTGGAAGATAATGAAGTATTGCATGGAGACCGTGAATGAAATAGGTGATAGGAAGACATGAACAATCACCAAAACAAACTAATGGCAGATTAGAAGAAAATGCATCAGGCTAACATGCATGCAAGTATGGTTTTCGGACAGTCAAAAGCAATAGAAGAGAGTGAATGATCCATTTTCAAAGGCACAAATAACATTCATTCAATCATACAAAAGACATACCTAGAATTTGATCCTTGAGCTTCAGAATCCTCTCCTGTTAAATTCCTCTCCTTTTTCCTCAATTCTTTAGCTTCTGTAAAATTCCCCCCTTCCAAATTCCCTCTCTCCCCTTTCAAATAACTCCCATATTGCAAAAATAGACAAAGCCAATTAATTTCCCCACTTCCCATATCTGTTACTAAAAATCCACTATCTCTCAAAATTTAAATGCAATAAATTTCTTCTTCTAGGGATATTCTCAAATCAGGGAATTTATTGCTAGCCATTCACGACAATCACTCAACAATATACTGTTAAATAATAATATCTTTCAAGCTAAACAATATACTAATTTAATCAATTAATATAATATTAATTACTTATGACTATTATCATTATTACTAACTATTAAAGTTATTAATTTAATTTTTTATTAAAATCACTTATTTAATATTCTCTAATTTTCACATTATTTATTAACAAACTAGATAAATACTAATATACCTAAACTTATTATTGTTATTATTACTATAATAATTATTGCATGTCCAACAATTACACATAGACTATAAACCAAAAGCTCAAACAATAACCACCACATACCAACAGACGACCAATACCCAAGGGCAAGTACCATTGAGTGATATCTATACCCATGACCACAAACTAAAGACAATGGCTAACATAGGGAACCCCATGTTATCTCCCATACACATTATCTAGTGGAGTAAAGGCATGCTCAGACCTGCTAAGTCAGTTTGAGTCGATGCCTAGTACCTGCAACCTGCATCAAAACGAGATGTTGCATATGAGCATATACATATATAACAAACACATAGTGTCAGGGAGTTGTAGCGTAGAAGGGTGCTCATAATGAGTAGTAATACACTGTCCCTTCACTGAAAGCATGACATATAACATAAACATCTCTAACTAACAATCAAGTATACATAAAGCATGATAACTCTATTCTGCATAATCTTCTAACCATTAATTGATCATATCAAAACACATCATTTACTATCATATCAACAATATCACTATAATGATCATAACAAATATCAACGACCACATCAATAATCCATAATCCATAATGAGCATACTAAGCATAAACAATAAGTCTATCATCCACATGTCTCAAAAAATGTCTAAGTGTAACTGAAATACTATCACTGTCAGAAAACCAAAATGAGGGGCACTACAGGGGATACCTCTTGTGGTTAGTCTCCTTTTATCATCTTTGTTGTAATGCTCTTGGAAGGTACTAATAGATAGTAGTTGAGCAATGTCTTATAATTCATTAGGTATTGCATTTATCTTGAATAGGTGTGCAGTAGGGAAATTATCTTCAATATGTTCTCCTTCTTCACCATTGTTAATTCTATAAAGATAGTCTAGCCCTTGATTGGCTTTCCTAGGTTTCATCATAATCTTGAAATCAGATTCTTGAAAAAACACTAGCCATTGGCATATTTGGTTGTGTATTACTAGTTTATTCATAAGATATTTCAGTGGTTCATGATATGTATAGAAAATGAATGGAGTTGCTAAGAGATAATGTTTAAAGTTATGTAGAGAAAACACCATGTCCAAGGCCTCTCTTTCTATTGTTGTGTAGTTTTTCAGCTACCACAAGTTTTCTTCTTGCAAAAGCAATTAGATGATCCTTCTTGCCTCTAGGCTATGCTCATACTACACCTATTACGGTACCAGATACATCTACATGAACATGAAATGGTTGTGTCCAATCTAGAAATATTAATATTGGAACCTATGCTATTTTGTTTTTAGGTATATCAAATGATTTTTGGCATTGAGTTATCCATTCAAACTTCTTATTATTCTTTTTCTTCAACAATTCCTCAATGGGTCCAGAGAT
This sequence comes from Cunninghamia lanceolata, assembly GCA_027924645.1. Taxonomy (NCBI): domain Eukaryota; kingdom Viridiplantae; phylum Streptophyta; class Pinopsida; order Cupressales; family Cupressaceae; genus Cunninghamia; species Cunninghamia lanceolata. Next base: position 1,886,008 of record BSBN01001053.1, on the reverse strand, counting down.
TGTGGTAAAGTTTTTGATAAATTTCCAATGGCAACTAGTATAACCCAAGAATGTTTTTGTCTCTATTACACTCTTTAGGGTTGGTAAATTTAGGATAATATCTATTTTAAGTGGGTCTATCATCATTCCTTTGAACATGATATGTCCTAGTAGAGTGCCTAATGGTGATACAAATTTGTATTTTTTAAATTTATTGCAATTCAAATTGTGACATCTTTCAAACATTAGCCTTAGTTCCTAAATGTGATCGTTTAGCATTCTATATAATGTCTATTCATCACAATATACTTCAAAAAAGTGATGTATGAAATCTTTGAATGCATTGACCATAATTCTACTAAATACTGTAGGTGCATTCTTTAGTCTGAATGACATGACTATATACATATATGATCCCCATTCTATTGCAAATGTGTTTTTTGGCTAGTCTTATTATAATATTTTTACCTAATGGTAACTGACTCTAAAATCCATCTCTAAATGAATAGATATATGATCCCCATTCTATTGTAAATGTGGTTTTTGGCTGGTCTTCTTCTGATATTGTTACCTAATGTTTAAACTAGTTCTAAAATCCATCTATAAATGAATAGACCTCCCTACCAACAACTCTTTCTAGGACGTATTCTATAAATGGTGTTGGGAAAGGATTATGCTCACAAGCTTCATTAAGTTCTTTGAATTCCACACATATCCTTATGTCTCCTATTTTCTTATTCTAGACTACCATAAGGCTTATCCAATCAACATTTTCTATTGGTTTGATTATTTTTCTGGCTGACATTCTATTTATTTTAGTTTTCACTTCTACTTTGAAATTTGGGTTGAGTCAGTATGGTCTTTGTTTGTGCGATTTGGCATTTTCTTTCAATTGAATTTTCATCACTCTTGCTTCCTCTTTTATTCCATTCAATTTTGTGAATTTCCTATGGAATAGATCTTCATATTCCTTTAGTATTTCCATATTTTTTGTTATTTCTTCTTTTATCCAATAATTGGCAATTTTAGCTAGTTTTGGCCCACCATTTCTAGTTATGTTTTCTTCTTTAAGTTTTAGTGGTTAATAGTAGTATTGATTTCTATCCTCAGTTTTGTCTACTATTTCTCTTTCATCTTCTCCTATCTATATGTCCAAATTTTTAAGATCTCCATCTTCTCCTAAAGGATCATTATTCCCTTGCTTTGCCAAATAACAATTTTTTTATAGTAGTGGTGTGTGCAATAGCCATTCAATAGTTTTTTTCAAGTGCTCTTGTTTTTTAGGCATTTGATGTATGTTTTATTTTCTGAACTTTTTTTAAATTCTTCTTCTAGTAAAGTTATTACCTCTTTAATCCTTTTGAGAACACTGTCTATTTGTGGATTTGGATCCTAGAATTGGAAGGTTTTATAGAAATTTGTCTTGGTTGTGCTCCTGTTTTGTTTCTCTTAATTCCTAGTGAATATAGTAAGCTTTTATTATAGGAGTTAGAGTCTAGTAAAATAGTTATGTTCTTAGCCTCTCATTGGTTTCTCCTATCTCATCACAAGAGTATTCACAAATCTCTATATGGTCTACTGGGTTTCTTGTTCCATCATATTCAATTATTCCATCAGTTGTTCCATCTTCTTCTAGATACCTATTATTAATTAAAATTGTCAATTTTTTCCAATTAGTTATATTTTTTATGGGTCTTCCATCACCTTGTGGTGCTTAAGATCAATGTCTCATCAAGAGCTTCCATCTTGAGTTCTTCATTTATAAATTTTTATTCCATTGTTTGAAGATAATTTAGTGAATTGCCTATTCTTAAATAATGGGGTAATTTAACATGTGATACTTCTCATTGTATGTATTTTAATCTCTTATTGTGCATTATGATTGCTTGATATGTTGCATTTAATTGTGTCATTCTAGGAATTTTTCTAGCCATAAAGACTTTTCTGAGTCCTAATATCTTCTTCTTATGCTTCTCTATCTCTTCATGTGCCCATGTCTGTGCTACATCCTCCGTATTAGTTGAAAAATTATCATTGTCTATGAATATTTCACCCTTAGAATTGGGTTCACCATCTCATTCTTTTCTAGGTATTATACCTATTGTATATATTGTTTTACTATATTCCTTCTCATTTTCTTCTTCATTATTAGAGTGAAGTTCTTCTATATATACAACTTTCATTCCTTTATTGAATGGCATATGTACTACTTTTCCATTGTCTTGTAATATTAATTCTTCCTTATCTACATCAAATATTCTATTATTGTCCACAAACCATTCAATATATCTAGTATGATGTTGAATATTTCTTGGGATCCTTCATACATATTTATAACTTTGAAGTTAACTTTTGTTTTTATACCCATTAATTTTGTTTGTACATTTTACCATGTGCCTATTGGACATATAGAAATTCCATCTACTTTTTCTAGTATCTACTTGTTTTTATTTGTATCTAACCCTCCTCATGTTGTTATTGTAGATTTATTCTCTCTTTTGTTCAATTTTTCAAGAGCGTCTTTCCTCAATTATTATTTTCTTTGTTTATATTCTTTTTCTAGTAATTCTTCTTCATTCATAGAAGGTTCTCCCACTTCATGTTTAAATTTTGGATTCATTTTTTGACATCTCCTAAAACTTTGTTCGTCTTTCTATGGTATCTTCATTGGCACCATGTAGTGCATTAAAAATTAACAATTCTTCACCTCTCATTCCTTGTACTAGTCCATTCTTATAAAATTGTGCAACTTTGGGACAACTGAATGCATCATGTGAATTATCACCACAAAATCCACAACCTAGTTTTCTTCTTTCTTTTTGCTTCTGCATTCACTAGAATAATGTTATATCTTATTGCAATAATAGCATGTTGGTCTCTGTCTTCTTCCACTACCTTAGCCATCTCTATAGTTTCTGCAATATTCTCCTCTACCATATCCATAAGAATAATAATTGTTATAGCTTGTATAAGGATCTTTGTTTTATATTTGGGGCACCACATGGTTCACATTGTTGATTTGTCTTTGGTTTCTCCTCCATGGTAGTTCTTGGTAACCAGGAGTTGTATAGCCATTTATTGCTACTATGGACAATCCTTGTGCTCCATCCATACCTCTCTTCATAAATGATTTTTATGTATTCATTCCTTTGACTAATGATTTATATCCTTATTCTTCCAATAATATGGGCCAATCATCTACTACATGTTTATCCCACTATTTACATATACCACAGTATAAGCTTAGTATTTTTCCAATGAATTTTTCAAATTCTACCCTCAATGTAGCAATTATTTTTGTACCCTCATCCATTGGGCATTCATTTCTTAGATTTTCTTCTCTACTGTAATAAGTACACTAGATATTGGTCCATCTTGTTAAGGGAGAAGTATCACTCCTCTTGCCTTTTGCTAGAATTTCTTGTTTTTATTTTAATTTCTCTAATTAATTTTTTTTTAAAAAAATTTTTCATTTCCACTAGAGTCATTTCTCCAAGATTCCATTATGGTTTCCAATTCTACCACTTAATTGGATGTATTAAACACTCTTCCAACTACCGCAACTCTAACTTGTAGTTTCAGTCCTAATATAAACCATTTAATCCTCTATTTCACTATTAGTGGTTCTAATTTTTGGACCAAACTTTGAACCTTTGATCATATTGTTTTAATGACTCATTTTTTTCTTGTATCATCTCCCTCATTTTTCCCACTTTCAATAGAGGCATCTAGAGGAAATTTTTTTATCCAAGAATAATCGACTTATCTCATCCCATTTCTTATTATGTTTTGGCCATACTTTTATATACCATTTTAGAGATCTATCTCTTAGTGTTTCTACAAATTCATATAATCTAGCTTGGTCATCATCTATGTTATCCTTTCTCCAATGGGATTCCAAGATGAGGAGACGCTCACTTTCATTGTCAATATCCTTACCAAACATGAGGAGTTTAGTCCTATTTGTGGCCATCCTTACAGAAGTTGAAGGTGTTTTTGATTTATCCTTTTATGGTTTTGGGCTTATCCTTCCTTCTAATGTATCTTTGACTCATGTTCCTAGGTTTATCCTTCTATTGATTGACTAATTTATTTTCTCTACCTTTGTCTCTAGATAAATGGATTTCAAAATATTCATTGCCTAATATCTCTTCAAATTCTTTCACACACTTTCTTCTTTCTCTCGTTTTCTATATCCTAAGCAAGGATTCAATACATATCTTCTTCATATACACTTCTTGATTTATTTGGCATGGGGTGTGACTCTTGGTCTAGGGGGTTCACCTCTTCATGGTGTCATTTCATGTTTGAAGATGAAGCTTTTGATAATTCATTTGTTAATGACATTTCATGAAATAATATAAGGCTCTCCCATACTTCTTCAATTTCTCCAATTGTATCAATGGGTAACTAACTGCACATTTCTCTTATATCTTCCTTCTCCGCATTGCTTTCTCTTTCCTTAAATTCTAAATATTTTTCCATCTCTTCTTTTTGTAAGTGTACACTTTTTCTCACTGTGTTGTCTAAATATTCTTCACTCAATATTAGAGGATTTAGTTTTGAAATTGGAGTTAATATGTCCTCAAATTCTTTACTAATATAGAGCCTAACATTTGATAGATTTGGTTTTGAATATGGATTTTTAGTCAAAATTTCAATTTATGGAGCATCACTATTTCTATGCTTTGGTTGAGCATTGTTGCTTATAAGCCATTTCTCTAATGATTCCTTAAACTCATCATATTCTCTTATCTTATCTATTAATACAGTCAAATTTTCTTCTACTATTTTTATGTGAATAGTTATTTGTTGAGATGTTTCATTCTTATTGTGTGGCATAGTAAATATTTTCCCCTCTATTGGTGGATTCTCATCACTTCCAATATTTTCAATGTTCTCAATAGTAGCTCTTCTAGTGCACTCAACTAAGGCTTCTCTAGCCTTCTCCATTTTTCTATGGTATCTCTCTTGTCTTTCTTGGGTTTGTTTCAACCTTCTTTCTTCTTCCATGTGCATCTCATAATCTATTTTAATTTATTCAAAAAAATTTCTCAATCTTTTTCTATCTCATTTTTCCATACGTGTTTTTGGTTTAGGATTTCATTAATCCTTTTATTCATCCCTAATGACTCACTATAGACTTGCTTTTAATGGTCACATAGATTTTTAGGATCCCTTTCAAAATCCCTCCCCCATTCCATTTATCACCCCATAGGTGCCTAACCCCTCTCACATGATAGGACCTAGTATGTTACCACACATATCTTCTATTATACTAACTGTTATTAATACTCCTTTCTATGGTATTGTTATTTATCACAGTTTTTTTTTCTTATTTTTGTAGTTTCTCTTTTTACACACCACAAATTGGGGTCCCAATAATAGAATCAAATTTTGACAATAAACTATAGGCCTAAGGTTTTGTTTGTTTTTGTTAGAGAAGTTAACCCTATGGTGATGCAATAGGAAGGAAATCGAAATAATTCAATAGATGATATATCCATATTATAAAGATTTAGACCATTGTACACATTCAGACACAATAAGGTAGGTCTATTCATATATTTATATCATATATTCTTTATACAATGTACAGCCTTTGCTACAAACATAGATATACATGTCACAAATGCTTGGGTAGCATCTATTACATATATTCTTACATATGTTCCATATCCTATTTTACTATATCTTTGTGTCCCTATCTATCTATGTTTGTCTCCTCTTATGGTGAGGACAAATGCTTATGTATTCTTCTCCTAATGTGATGACGTGTCTACTATTTGTCCTCGTGTCTTTCCATCCTTCAAAAGGTACTGCACATGATTATATTTGCTTCCATAGTGGTTTTTTTATGACTGTTGGTTCATTTTGTTTGCAGTTCCTAACCTACCAACATCTATAAAAAGGTGATGTACACACTAATTCCCATAGAGATATTTTAGCAAGTGAGTATTTTGCATTAGTTGAATGATGTCATATTCCCTTTTTTTAGATTCAACTTGAGGTGCAAGAGGTAAATAAAGTGTATTAATGGGTAAAATAGGAGGTTGTAAATTGGCATCTTGTCCTCTTTCTAACCTATGTTGAGTGAGCCCCATAAGATTATAATCATGTGAATTAGGGTATGCATGAAAGGTAGGTATAGGAGATGCATAAGCCATAGTAATAGATGGATTAGGGTTGAAAGATAGATTATGAGAGGCCATATCTATGTCCATACTATCCTCATGTGAATTTGGGCTCAAAAATATGCAATAAAAGCATTGGCCAAGCAAAAAAATAAGTGTAGAGAAAGCAAGATGAGTTAAACCATTGTAAAACTCTACCACTTAGGTATAATCTAAACTCACTAATCAATAGAATGTTACCATGTATGTGCATATGACTAACAAGTAAGAATCACTTCAAATATAAGGATGTACAGCATTAGACCTATCATAATCATGTAAGAGTTTTTCACTAAGACTTGTAATGTCATCATGCAATGTAGAATAAGGTAGTGTATCATCAATAAAATCAACACAAAAATTTAATAAAGTATCATCAAGGAATAAGCTATTATCATGTGAAAGACAAATATTCATAGACTCAACATGAGATGTAGAAGAGTGATCATCATGTATCATGTATCATGTATAAAGGAAAATAATTCAAGTATATCACATGAATCTATGGAAATAAGACTATCATGACATGTAATAGATGTGTCATCACGAGGTACACTAATGGCATGCATAGGTGAATCATTGCTTAGACTATGAGCTCATCATTGTTAGAAAGCATAGAGTCATCATGAAATGTGTGAATAAATGAACTAATCATCTCTAATATCATAGGATAGGCACTAATCAATTCTATAAAGGAAAAATATGAAACATGATAAAATGAGACCTTCATAAAGAAGACTCTCATATCTATAACATAAAATCTAACAAATACATCAAGGATGGATCTGTCATATGATATGCAAGATAGATATATTTTATAATCTAACATAAATGGATGTAAATTAGCCAAGGAACAAGCTCTAAGAGCTGTCATAGTGATAAAATAACTTAGGGTGGGAGCATTGGATAAAAGATAAACCACAATGTATACCCAAACACTAAGCAATATAAGCATATGAAGATCAAACCTCAACAAATTTTAAAAATAGATGATAAATTAGAATGATATCAGTTTTGAAAATATGGATTAGAAACCCTAAAGGCAAGATAAGATTGTGTAGGATCTATCAAGTTCACCAAAATGTAAAGGAAATTAAACTTTCCTTAAGATTAGTGTAGGACGATCAAATAAAATGTATACACAAGCACAATTAGCCTAGACTAATTAATTCAATATGTTGGGACTAATAATTTGATAATTTACAACAACTATTAATATAGGAATGTAAATAGAAATAGTGGTACTTAGATTTATTATTAAAGATGGGATGATCCAATTGAATGCTTTAAAATTTATAATGCCTTAGGATCTCATACAGATGACAATCTATTATTCACCTAGGAATTGGAATATTCTTGATCTCTATATAGGGATGAGTTTGAGGATTAAGGACAAGTTGGCAACCACAAATTTGTCTAGTACTAGCAAACTTCTATTGTGGAATATATAGACTTCTATTCTTCACTTTCCCTGATGTACCTCTATGTCTTATGCATCTTTTGATACATTGGGCTGACAGTATTTATAAATACATTGGTAGGGTTATCATTGTGTTGGTGGGGGACACATTCTCTTATGTTAACTTGTGGAGAATATGTATGAATGATCAAAACCAACATTCTTCAATTATGCATATGCTCATAGGATATTTGTGTAGAACTAGATTCATTTTAGCATATCAAATCCAAATGTTTTGGCTCCTTAGAATGAAAGAGAACTCATGAATATTCGATGAGTTTCTTGATATGGAAAATGAAAGCATTAAACGCCTTTAAATACAAAGACATAGCAACACATTGCACAATTTCTGATTTAGTTGGCCTTAGGCGAGAAGGGTAAAGGTGGGAGTCAACTAAATTTGAATTTAAATATTTGAATTTGGGTAGGATGAGTCCGCGACCACAAGAATGTCCCTATGATTGTGAACTTGTCCTAGGATATGAAAGGGGGTCAAATCAAAGTGGGTAATGTGTATATGGAAACATGTATACACATACATATAATAAACATGTAGATAAGATGAATGTATAAGAATGTGTTAACATATGGATGAAGGTAAATGGTAAATGGTAAGTGTATAAGAATTTATATAATAGATAAAGTAAATAATATAAGACAAAAAAAATAGAGTATATATGAAATTATGCCATTTGTCAATATGTTAGTGTATCAAGACACTCTTCCCTCAATTATTAAAGAAAATGATATTAAAAGGGAATTTCTTTCTACATTCCTTTAATGATGCATATCTATTTAATTGTGACATTGCTTTTCCGACAATGAAAGGAGACAATGAAAGGTCAATGTAATATTTTACAAAAATTCGTTTGATTCGGTTGAAGGCTATGCATTCCCACGAGCGATTGGCAATGTAAGTAATTAATCTCTCGATTGAGACTCGATTATAATGGCATGAGCCTTCTTATATCACCAAATTTGATTTCCTTGAGTTCTCTAAAGTTATAATAGTAGCAAACCTAGTTCATTATAATTTTATAGTTCTTAAAATTTTTAATTTCATATTATATTTTAGGTTTAGTTAATCTAAAATTAGTTTATAAAGATTATTTAAGTGTTTTAAGTATTTTGAGTAAAAGTTTTTGATAGATATTTTAATTAGAATTTTAATTTGTAAGGGGTTTGATTTTTTTGAATTTTAGTTATATTAAGCATTTTTATTTATAATAAGATGATTTTCATGAATATTTATTAATAATAATAGTATGTGTTTATTTATTGTAAGGGATAAAATGGTATAGTACGTTATTTGATTTATTTAGTGTACAAGTTAATTCTTACCGAGTAGGCATTTATCATTTTTGACCGCATTAGCTTTCACCAATTCACATCTCGAAGCCTTTTGGCATCGAGACTAATCCATGTGGTGTGACTTAGTTTGTCAAATTTAAATTCACCTTTTTGCACCTAAAAGTTGATCTTTTTGCAAAATAATTAGTATCATGGTCACTCGTAATGCATGAACATGACAGGGGTTGAGCAATCTTGCATCAACCAAAAAAGAGTTTTATGTTTTCCTTGTGTTTTCTTTATGTTTTATAGGTTTTGAATTACTAGTTTTTGGTTCTAACAATGTAAGGAAGCAAGCTTGAATAAGACCATATAGTAACACAAATCTATTTGGATGATTTCTTGTTGCACAAAGATCAATTGGCCAAAGAAAAATCTAAACTATGTGATATTGCTTGAGAATGAATTCTTCACTTGGGGGCCTTGCAACATCATCTTAAGTCTCTCTACACTTTCTTTACATCCTAGAGTGGATCAAAACTTCAATCATTAGAAAATTTTATTTTGGAGCTTTCTCTTTTCCTTAGCATGTGAAAGGATGGGGCCAACCAAGTGTGTCATTAATGGAGTTGGATCACACGTTGGCTCTTGGGACTAGCATAAGCCCATTTGGGAAATGTAGTATGGTGCCAAGAAGAGGACATAATTAGCCTCAAGATTAAGAATAGACAATTGGGTAATTTTTTTTGAACATAGGAAATCATCCCTCTTCATGAGAAATTTGTAATGGGCTTGCTAAATTGACATTTATATATACATATAAAGGAACCAAAAGAGAGCATTCATTGAACATCTTTAGCCTATGGAAGTAGTGTGAAGCAAAGAAAGCACAAGAGGAACTCAATAGATGGTCTGGGGGTTATAATAATGTTGTAAGGCTTCAAAGCCTCAATGTATAACCAAGTGACTAGTTGTAATTGTGAAGATTTATTTAAAATATATCATTTCTGAGCATTAATGAGTCTCCATTGTGTTTAAATGATGTTATTTGTTCCCAATTTTGTGATGTGAGTGGATTTGTGTGTTAACGATATGGGTTGTGACATCACTTAATTGGCACATCCATCCCCTATCACATCAAATGGTATCATAGTGGTTGTAGTCTTGCAAGAGTTGGGAAAGAGAAATAGAGTATCATGGAGTCACAAGTGGAAGAGGTAGAGAAGTTTCTAAGGGATATAATGTCCAACATAAATATCCTACAACTAATCCCAACAAGGAACGAAGTGAAGCTAAGAATATATGGAGGGTTGTAATTAGACCTAGAGAAAATTGTAAATTAATCCAATATAAGAATTCTAGGAAGAACCAACAAGCAAGTGCTAAGAGACAAAAGGTAAGCCATGGTAAAAATTTTATTATCAAGAAAAGAAAGTTATGAGGATTTAATAATATGGATTTTAAGGATGAAAATATATTTTGAGGGGAATAGTATAGTAGATCTCAAGAAGGTAAAACATGCAAATATGAAATTTTTTGAAGGCATGATTGTGTATTGAAGTGGTCTCCAATAGAGGAGATTGAGAAAGGGCAAAGAGAAGGTGAGAACTTCAAAACAAATAATTTCTAAGATAATGGGTCAATTTGTGCACCCAAAAGAACAATCAACATGGATGAGAAATATTTGGGGTTGAAAGATTAGAGGCATGGAGGAGAAGAAGTTTGCCTTGATAGGAAATAAAGAGGATGACTTGACCTATAGGAGGTTCAAGTAAATATTCTATGAAATAGAGAAAGTAAGGGAGGTTGTAAGTAACTAAAAGAAGAGGAATAAAATCTCATAGGTGAGGAGAAAGAAAGAGAAGAAAGTGTAGATATGCTTGAAGGAGAGGCATTAGAGGATTATTTCCCTCAAGAGTTTTTCACAAAGGGAGCATTAGTGATAGTAGAAGACTTGAGAAAAATGGTAAAGAAAGAATTTCCTTACACATAGTTGGTTAATGTTCTTGTTGATGCTCATACATGTTCTAAATTTATTAGTGCCTTGCATAGAACATCAAAAGAGAAATTCTTATAGGTGTGGAACTTGAAAATCTAAGACTATGTCTAGCATTAGAAGGAATTACTAGGAGTAAAAAATGAAAATGGAAAAGGGTGATTCACTAGAATAGATTTTTCTCACCAATCTCTTGTAGAGCACTTGCATAGTGTTTAATATTCAATAGTTCAACTAAATTTAAACATGATCAAAAATATGTAAGAGATAATTATTCATCCATAAACAATAATAAGAGGATAGAGACAATCACAATTACATATTGAATTCAGTTTTTTGCATAGCTACATTATATGAAAATCCAAAGAACTTTGGACACATGAATGAAGGTTACTTTAGGGCTTAAAAGAAAAAATGAGAAATATTCTTGAAAATGAGGCTCACCAATCATGAGTCTACAAAGTAGATCTCTCTTATAATGAGCTCAAGGATTTCATTTATAACATTCGACCAAAGTTAACTATATACAAAATTATCCAAGTTGGAAAAATGTCTAGAAGAGATTCAAGGGATGTGTTTAATTCACCATCTACTCATTTCAAGGACTAATTCATGGTTCAAAATCCTTTCCTTGTGTTTGTGATTACAATAAATTCCTCAATAGAGAAGTGGTTACATATCTTTACTATGTCTTTAATGCTCATGCATGTACTTCTAATCTCCATTTAAATTAGAAATCCTTCTACTAGATTACTCTTGAATATCCATAGGTTTTTGGAAAAAGTATCTTGTCACATCTAATGATCACTATTATCTACAACCCCTTGCATTTGAGCTTGGATCCAAAAGATTGTGAGCCATTGGTCTTTTGGTTCCCCTATTCATATACAGCTACCTCAACCTCTAAAAATAATTTGCCTTTAGTTCTCCTCAAAACCATCATGGTTCATTAATTTAATCCATCTAACAATTACCACTTCTCCATATAAAGCTCCAATTTCTATTTTTTGAAAAGGTTCAAGAGCCATTTGATATGCCACATCATTAAGATAACTTAAAGTATTTGTAGATCCCACCCATCCTTATATCAGCTAATGGTGAAGATTTTATGCCAACAACTCCCATTATCCATTGAGGATAAATGCTATTTTATCAAAGCTCTCAAAAGTAAAGATTAAAACCCACATTGAAACCTTTATATCTCCATGGACTCCTCAAACTATTGATCCTTCACATTAGATGAACATCACCAGTACTTGATTTTTCTAATCACCAACATAAATAAAACTCATGGGAGTCATTGGTATTTTCATCAAACAAACATTGTCACATGTGAACCTTAGACAAAACTAACAACTTCATAGATCCCATGTGTTGTTAGTTCAAAGGGAACAACAACCCACATTCATCAAATCTTGAAAAGGATTTTAAATGCCTACAATAAATTATATCTCCATGAAACTTGGACAAAAGTGCAAAAGGAATATACATGTAGTGTGTATATACTAAAGTTATATTAGATCACAAGGGTTTTTCTACTTGCAGAGAAGGAAGGGAACCCAAAAAATGGCATCCATTGGGCATAGAGTCCCTATTACCAAAATTTTAGAAATGAAATGAACATTCATAAATAAATCTTCTCAAAACTTTTGTAGGCCACATAGAGTGTTTTCCATTCATCATCCTTAGGTATCTCTAGCTTCATGAAAGCTCTAAAGCATCATTCCAATTCAATTGTATCTCTATAAGAGAATCATTGTACCTTTGTTATTGTACTTTGGACTCATGCATCTATTTCTACTAAGGGTTTAAAAATCATGTTAACATCTTCAACTATAGGTGTTCAAGGCTATTCCTAGAAAATTTATTCATATTTTTTCTTATTCTCCGTTAGCTACAAAAATTCATCCTTAGGGAACACCCTTTTATTCTCATTTAAATGTAATGGCTAGCCTTGTTGAACTAGTTGATCAATGTGTGCTCTCATATTTGCATTAGTTTTTCCTAGGACAATTAACTGAGTCTTGTATCTCTGGGATACTTCTTTATCCAAGATATCATTGATCTTTTGGGTTGTATCATTCCTATTTTTTATCCTCAAAAAGATCAATTTATCTCTTCACAAGTCATATAACTTATGTATGAATACATTTTCACTTGCCATCATTTGAGATAGGGTGGTTAGGACTCCATCTACCTTTATTTTCTCCTCTAAATTTAGTGCCTAGACTAAATCAATGAATTGTAGGTCATGTTCCATGTGACTTTATATATTAGGTGATGGTGTTCCAATATGAGATACAAAAATCTTTAATCAAGTCTAGTGAGACTAATGGTTTCTTCAATTCTTGGACATATGCCTCTAGAGTGGTTATTTTCTTCTTGTGACCCTCTAGGTTTACCTCATTAGTTTTTTGTTTTTATTTTACCTCTTTCACCAATAAGTTTTGGCCATCCACCTAGTTCTTATATAAGGCTAGGATGCTATTCTAAGTAGTTACTTTTTGTTTTAATCCACTTGTTTCACCAACTAAAGAGTTTTTCTTTTCCCTAATCTCTCCAACCTATGCTTGAAGGATCACAACTTGGCCTTTATATTCCTCTTTCTTTACTTGAAAAGAAGTTGCATCTTACACTAGTGCATCCACATTTAGCAGTAATGTGAAGATTTTTGTTGTAGTTATTCTCTAGATTGAAGAGTAATTGACTAATGTTTGAAACTCTCCTCCTTGGCTCGGAGGGTGGTAGTTTGTTGATTAAGGGTTATTATTGTATTATTTATCTCCTACAACCTATTCAAAAGTTCTTTGATATTTTCTTGATCCAACTTAGTCATAGTTTTATGCAACTGAGAAGCTAGCTTTTCATATGATTCTAACATCTTCCTCTTATAGGATTTAATCTTTACTTGGGTGTCCTTATGAGTTTTTTTAATTATAACTAACTCCTATCTTTTCTCTAAATTTTGGATTATAGCCATATACTCTGAGGTCATTATTTTTGTGCTCTCCTTTAAGAATTCCACCATGTCTTTTGTCCTTGCACCTTTCATGCTCATAGTCATATCTTTCATTTGGTAGTTGATGGCCAACATTTTGCCTTCAGGATTGCTTACCATTAGTGTCATGTGATCCAAGAACATCATTTAGCTAGTGTTATCATTCTAAGATATGACATTTGTTCTAGCTAGGTGGTTGTCTACCTTTATCCTTTTTCTACCCATTTTCTTGATTTTGACTCTAAATTTGTTGCATATGTTGCATAAAAGCGTCTAGGGAACTATTGAAACTCTAGTAAAATTGGATTGGGATTACATTAAGAAGAAGGATTGGGTCACCATATATTGAGTGATTGATGGGATAACACCAACTTAGGACAATGACAATTGTTAGAACCCAAGGAGTGAAGATAATGATGAAAGACCTAATGCGTGAGAATCCATGGAACTCATGATAGCTAATTAGATGGATAGAGGGGTGGATAAGAGAGATTATGATAGAGGAAATTGAAATTAGAAAAAAACCCAACCTAGGTGGACCCTGTGTGACAACCAAACTCATCATAGTAGAGGAAGACATGGATGATGGAAACAACATGAGGTAAGGGGTTCTCTAGACAAGGGGTAGAAGACATGAACTTTAAAGACTAGGGATTTCAAACCATAGGTGAAAGATGCTAAAATACTTGACATAACTCTTGAAAAGGAACTAATGATAATGTTGTTGCAAGTATGTGCCTAATCAATGTTGTCATTGATGTCAACATATCTTTGTTGTCATTGGTGTCAATTGTATCATATTTTTTTATTTGTTTAGAAGCTTTATATGTTGAGGATATTGAGAAAATTAGCCCCTCCGAAAGAATTAGAAAGGAAATAATGAATAACAGTGAAGACAGTGAGTTGCATACTGAAGAACAGTCCAGAAGGATGCTCCGCATTTCTTGTAGATTGAAGATCTTGGTTTGTGGATTGGAATTTATTTAGAGATATGTCTGAAGATGCTAAATCCTGAGTTTGAGCTTCTGGCATGAAGAACTGAGTGAGTTACATTCACCAGAGTAAAACCTACCTTTTCTAATTATTCACTGGTGACAAAGAGAGTATTTTTCTCTGCATTCCTCTGCATTGAAGTATTTTACTCTGCGGTTCTAGAGGGAAGTCTAGGATGATGATAAGTGCCTACAACTACAATGGTTCATGATTTGGTGGTCCGCAAGCTATCTTTCTTTTATGACAGTTGAAGATAGTGAAGTTTATGTGCTCCAGTGTGAAGAATCTCATGGATAAAGTGGTTAGAGTTTGTGCGATTGATCCTGGTGATTACAACATACGTGTGGATGCCTCCTGATCATGTTCCTACATTTACATTGATCCACATTAAGGAATTGAGATTGTGTTTGAAGTTTATTCCCAGATAACATAGTGTGTAACCAGTCTTAGCCGACTTGGTTAATTCCAGTGATTGCGGAGATGTATTGAAGATTGTAGAAGCATTTCACGGTGTGGAATATCATGTTTGAGTCCCAACTAAGGCATAGAGTGATCCACATACATCTTTACTACATTTCCTTAGCATAATTTTTGTATTAGGTCAAGACCTATTTTGTAAATGTTTGTAATGCTGACCTTGGAGATTGTTCCAATGGTTGATGAGTGTAATGCCAACCTCGATGTACATTCCATGGTTGATGAATGATATATATACTTGTGATTTAGTCATGGAAAAGACATCCTTATGTGAACAATGCAAAGTTAAGTGAAGAGGTGTAGAAGGCAAAGCAGAGTAGAGGAAAAGTATTGCAGTTTAATGGAGTTGAATTCAGGCATGGAGTAGATGCTATTATCTCAGTTCCAAACCCTTGGCAGTGAGCCACCCCTTGGCAATGAGCTACCCCTTGGCAATGAGCCTTTTTCTAGACAGTGAACCCTATTAGTAGTGAGCCTCTGATTTTTGGTATTGTTATAACTTATATATCTTGTGGACTAACATCTACCATGGTTTTTCCCTTAACAAGGTTTTCCACATAAAAATCTAGTGTCACTTGTGTATGATCTTGTAATTGTGTTTATGTTTCTGAGTTTATGCTTTCATGACTTAATCATAACAAACAGTGGACAAGTGTTTAATGTTTTAAGGTGTAGAATTGTTTAAGTTTTGAGACAACTGATTCACCTCCCCCTCTCAGTTGTCTGGTTCATTTCAACAATTGGTATCAGAGCCAAGTTCCTTTAAAGAGAGCTTGATAGCTTGAGGTTGATCTAGGATGTCGTATAAGAAGGAAAGTCCACAGTTTGATGGAACAAACTACTCTGTTTGTAAGATCCGCATGAAAACCCATCTCCTCTACTTGGGTTATAGTGTTTGGAAAATAACTAAAAATAAGTATGAAATACCGAAGAATGGTCTGCAAACTAAAGATGAGATCAAGGAATTTGAGTTGAATATAAAAGCCAAAGATGCCTTGGTAAGTGCCTTATCCGACGTCGAAGTAAAAAAGATCATGGAGTTGGAAACTGTTTATGAAATCTGGGAAAAGCTGAAGAATCTATATGAAGGAGATGAATCTATGAAGAGCACCAAATTGTAGAGTCTGAAGACAAAATATGAATGTTTGAAGATGAGCAAAGATGACAACATAACATCCTTCATACAAAAGGTCGACGAACTTGTGAGTAGCATTAGAAGTGTGGGAGGAAAAATTGAGGCTATTGAAGTTGTGAACAAAATTTTCAGATCACTGCCTAAATCTTATTGTCATAAAGTGGCCGCAATTGAAGAAGTAACAACAGTGACAAAGATTACAAAAGATCATCTCCTCAGGAAGATGACAGCCTTTGAAATGAGAGAACTTGGTGATTCACTTCCAAAAATAGAGACTTCTTTCAAGGCCAGCACTTCAAAAAGAACCCCCAGATTAGACAAGTACAAGGTGGAACCGGATCATGAGCTTGAAGAACTTGAAGCCAACTTTGTTAACAGTCTACCCAAAGGTATTGGTAAGTTCAAAGGAAAACTACCTTTAAAATATTTCAGTTGTGGTAAAGTTGGTCATTATGATTCTAGATGCCCCACAAGAGTTCCTAAGCCAAGACCTGATAGACCTAGAATCCCAAAGAAATGTTATTATGTCGAAGATCTTGATGATGATGAAGGAGTATCAGATGGTGAACCAGATAATGCTAGTACCTCTGGTAATGAATGCTTGTTTATTGCTATTAAATAAGAACCTGTGACTACTAATCCTACTAGCTGTGTGAAGGAAGAAAAACCAGTGGAAAGTGCCTTGACTGCTCAGGTTGTTGAAGACAAAGATGAATGGGTTATTGACAGTGGATGCTCTCATCACATGACTGGTGACAAAAGTAAGTCAATAAGTTTGGAAAGATATGATGGAGGATTGGTTAGGTTCAGTGATAATACAATTGGTAAGATTCGTGGAAAAGGATCCATTTCTTTTGATGGAAAGCATAACACTGATGATGTCTTATATGTGAAGGGATTAAAGCACAATCTCTTAAGTGTTGGTCAGATGTGTGGCAAAGATTATAATCTTAGATTCAAGGACAATGGATGCAAGATTTTAGAAATCTCCAGAACAGTGATTGCAACTGGTAAGAAGACAAGAGGTAACATTTATCATTTGAAAGGGACTAATGAATATTGCTTGTTGACCCATAATGATGAAAGTTGGTTGTGGCGTAGAAGGTTGTGTCATATCAATTTTGACAACATTGTGAAGATAAGTTCCACTCAGGCTGTAAGAGATTTGCCCAAGCTTGTGAAGCCTGCTGATACTTTGTGCAAGGAGTGCCAATTTGGAAAATAGACAAGAATAAGTTTCAAGAGCAAGGACCAATCTATTGATGGACTACTGAAGCTAGTGCATATAGATCTATGTGGACCTACTAGAGTAAGAAGTCTACAAGGAGACATGTATTTCATGTTGTTGATTGATGATTATTCTAGAATGACTTGGGTTACCTTCTTAAGAGAAAAAGCAAAAGCCCTATAAAAGTTCAAAGCATTCAAGGCAATGGTTGAGAATGAGCTAGATTTGAAGATAAAGTGCTTAAGGTATGATAGAGGTGGAGAGTTTACATCAAATGAGTTTAACTTCTTCTATGAGGAACAAGGGATAAAGAGACAATTATCTACACCTAGGACTCCACAACAAAATGGAGTAGTTGAAAGGAAAAATAAGACAGTTCAAGAGGCTGCTAGAACAATGATGAAGGAAGCTGATCTACTAGAAGTATATTGGAGAGAGGCAATTCACATTGTTGTATACATCTTAAATAGAGTCCAAGTCAAAGGTAATAATTTGAAGACTCCTTATGAATTGTGGTACAGTAAAAATTTCCTACTGTGAAATATTTCAAATTTTTTGGAAGTAAGTGCTATAACAGAAGAGATGAAGATCTTGGTAAGTTTGATGCAAGATGTGATGAAGGTATCTTCCTTGGATACTCTACCAAGAGAAAGGCCTACCAATGTTACAATAACAGGTTGAAAAAGTTCATTGAGAGTACAAATGTCAAAGTTGATGAAAGCAAGGAAAAGGTGTTAAGTGGATATGAATCTGATGAACTGGATGTCCCTACAAGCAAAGTAGTAGTGCAGGAAGAAGAGAACTTAGAAGAAGAAGAACAACAAGCTCTAAAAATCATTACTAAGACACCTAGGTATGTGAAGTTAAATCACTTTGAAGATCAAATCATAGGAGATAAGAGTAAAGGAGTTCAGGCCAGAAGAAGAGTTGTTGATGAACAAGTTAATTATTGTTTGATTTCTCAAGTGGAACCTAAAAATGTAAATGAAGCATGTAGTGATAAAAACTGGGTAAATTCTATGAAAGAAGAATTGATGCAGATAGAAAAGAATTAGACTTCGGATCTAGTCCCTAGACTAGCAGACAAGAATGTGATTGGTACAAAATGGGTTTTTAGGAACAAAATGAATGAGAATGGTGAAGTGGTAAGAAAAAAAGCAAGGTTGGTATGCAAGGGATACTCTCAAGTTGAAGGAATAGATTTTGAGGAAACATTTGCACCAGTGGCAAGGATTGAAGCAATAAGAATATTTTTTGCATTTGCAGCCTACAAGGATTTTAAGGTATATCCAATGGATGTGAAGTCTACATTCTTGAATGGAGAATTGGAAGAAGAAGTCTATATTGAACAACCAGAAGGATTCCAGTCATCAGATCAAGGTGACATGGTGTGCAGATTGAAGAAAGCATTGTATGGACTAAAACAAGCCCCCAGGGCCTGGTATGCAAGATTGGATAAATATCTAATACAATTAGGGTTCAGTAAGGGTACTACCGATAGTAATCTCTATTTCAAGATCAATGATGAACAAATCCTAATTGTTGCAGTCTTTGTTGATGACATTATCTTTGGAGGCAATGAAGGTATGTGCATGGTTTTTGCTAGGGAAATGCAAAATAAATTTGAAATGTCCATGTTTGGTGAGATGAATTTCTTTTTACATCTGCAAATCAATCAATCAGATAAAGGTATCTTCATTTCTTAGTCTAAGTATGTGAAAGAGTTGTTAAAGAAGTTTGGAATGGAAGACTCTAAACCGGTAAGCACTCCCATGGTAACTAGTTGTAAGTTGAGAAAAAATGATGACTCACCTATGGAAGATCAAAAAAGGTATAGATCTATGATTGGAGGATTACTTTATCTGACCCAAACCAGACCTGACATAATGCATGCAGTTTGTCTTGTGGAAAGATTTCAAGCAGAACCTAAAGAGTCACATGTGATGGCAGTCAAGAGAATACTGAGATATTTGAAGGGCACAATAGATTATAGTTTGTGGTATCCAAAAGATAATGATTTCACTCTTAGTGCATACACTGATGCAGATTGTGCCAGAGATGTGGATGACAAGAAAAGTACAAGTGGAGGTGCATTCTTCTTAGGAAAAAGGCTGGTATCCTAGTTAAGTAAGAAACAAGACTCGATATCTCTATCTACTGCAGAAGCAGAATACATTACAACAGTATGCAGCTGCACTCAGGTGTTATGGATGAAGCAGACATTAGAGGACATCAGAGTTGTGTATGAAGATCCAATTGCAATCTTTTGTGACAATACAAGTGCCATAAACATTTCAAATAATCCAATAATACATTCAAGGACAAAACATATATCCATAAGATATCACTTTCTGAGATAAAAGGTGACTGAGAATAAAGTCAAGTTGGAGTATGTGTCTACAAAAGATCAGATTGCAGACATCTTCACCAAGCCTCTACCTAAGGATACTTTTGAGTATCTAAGAGAAAAGTTAGGGGTTATCACCCCTCCTTCTCTAGACTAAGATGCACAAGAGTGCATCAGTCCAGTGGTGTTTAGAGTCCTACCTCCAGATCCGGATTGATGCTTTAAGGGCTACTTCTCAGGGGGAGTAGTCAGAGAGTTCAGAGGAGAGTTGGATCAGAATAGCAAAGTGCAAGTATGTGCCTTTTTCCATTGATGTTAAAGGGAAGAGAAATCATGTGAAAAACTTAGAGAGAAAGAGTACAAATGTGTAAAGAGAAAGGGGGGGAATCTTGTCATGATGGTTGATGTGGTTTTTCACATCATATGTTGCAATCAATGACAAAGGGGGAGATTGTTGCAAGTATGTACCTAATCGATGTTGTCATTGATGTCAACATATCTTTGTTTTCATTGGTGTCAACTATATCCTATTTTCTTATTAGTTTAGAATCTTTATATGTTGAGGATATTGAGAAAATTAGCCCCTCCGGAAGAATTAGAAAGGAAACAGTGAATCACAATGAAGATAGTGAGTTGCATACTGAAGAACAATCCAGAAGGCTGCTCTGTATTTCTTGTAGATTGAAGATCTTGGTTTGCAGATTGGAATTTATTTAGAGGCATGTCTAAAGATGCTAAATCTTGAGTTTGAGTCTCCAGCATGAAGAATTGAGTGAGTTACATTCACCAGAGTAAAACTTTCTTTTTTTGATTATTCACTGGTGACAAGGAGAAAGTATTTTACTCCACATTCCTCTGCATTGAAGTATTTTGCTCTGTAGTTGTAGAGGGAATTTTGGGATGATGATAAGTGCCTACAACTACAATGGTTCAGGATTTGGTGGTCTGCATGCTATCTTTCTTTTATGACAGTTGAAGACAATGAAGTTCATGTGCTCAGGTGTGAAGAATCTCATGGATAAAGTGGTTAGAGTTTGTGTGGTTGCTCCTAGTGATTACGACGTACTTGTGGATGCCTCCTGATCATGTTCCTGCATTTACATTGGTCTGCATTAAGGAATTGAGATTATGTTTGAAGTTTATTCCTAGATAACGTAGTGTGTAACCAGTCTTAGTCGACTTGGTAATTCCAATGATTGAGGAGATGTATTGAATATTGTAGAAGCATTTCGTGGCATGAAAGATCGTGTTTGAGTCCCATCTAAGGCATAGAGTGATCCACATACATCTTTACTACATTTCCTTAGCATAATTTTTGTATTAGGTCAAGATTTATTTTGTAAATGTTTGTAATGCTGACCTTGGAGATTGTTCCAATGGTTGACGAGTGTAATGCCGACCTTGATGTACATTCCAAGGTTGATGATTGATATATATACTTATGATTTAGTCATGGAACAAAAATCCTTGTGTGAACAATGCGAAGTTAAGTGAAGAGGTGTAGAAGGCAGAGCAGAGTAGAGGAAAAGTATTACGCTTCAATGGAACTGAATTCAGGCATGGATTAGATGCTATTATCTTAGTTTAAAACCCTTGGTAGTGAGCCACCCCTTGGTAGTGAGCTTTTTTCTAGGCAGTGAACCCTATTGGCAGTGAGCCTCTGATTTTTGGTATTGTTATAACTTATATATCTTGTGGACTAACATCCATCGTGGTTTTTCCCTTAACAAGGTTTTCCACGTAAAAATCTGGTGTCACTTGTGTATGATCTTGCAATTATGTTTATGTTTCTGAGTTTATGCTTTCATGACTTAATCATAACAAACACTGGACAAGTGTTTAATGTTTTAAGGTGTAGAATTGTTTAAGTTTTGAGACAACTGATTCACCCCCCCTCTCAGTTGTCTGGTTCATTTCAACAAATGTTGGTTAAAGGAGGAAGAGGAAGGGAAGAAGGTGTACTTATTGTGAATGAAGATGGTGATATTTGTAATGGTTGTTGAGCAATTTTTTTCTTGTTGATTCCTGCTTTTGGGCTCCTTTTATTTCTTATTATTTTCCACATCACCACCTTTCTATAGCTTTCTCTTTTTTTTATCCTTAGGATCATTGCCTCCTCTTAGAACATGTTTGTAAGCTTCCCCTTCAAGAAGGTGGAACATGTTCAATTTTAGTGGGATGAGAAGATTAACTAGATGTTTGAGATCAACCCTTGCAAGGAGATCTCTTGGTGGTTATTTAGGTTTGTTACCCTCCCTTTCTAGTTGTACTAATTGCTATTTTCTCTCTCATTTTTAATTACATAGGACTTGTCTTGGCTAAATTTTCCAAGGCCACAAGGTCTTGCACTTAATGTTGCATTATCGAGGCCATTCTTGTGAATGATTGTACTTGTCATTGTTATATAGCATGGGGAATCTATATTTTTTGGAGTTAACCTTGAGGAATTTTTTATTGCATTTCTTGAATTGGTGGCTACAAATTAGGAGGAAACTATTAATAAGAAGTAGCTTCATCTACTTTAAGGTCTATAACCTCGTTTCCTCTTGAGAGATGATAATTGGAGACTAGATTATTGTGGTCTTTATGATAAAAATCTTCCCATTTATCATATATATCAACATTGTTAAATGGGGTGACCTCTTCAACTATTTCTTGACTATACTTCTAGTAAGCATTCATTTTGTTCTCTATCCAATCTGTAGTGCCCCTCCATTCTCACCTTTATTATGCAGGTGGTTGGACTAAGGAGCATGAAGATGAAGTTAGTATGTTTTATTGATAATCCTTATTGCAACACTGACAACGCATATGCTCTGACATTGTTTACATTTAGGTAATTATGATGTTGATCTTACTATGATTGTCATATGTTAGAATTAAGTTTTATGCGACTGATTCTGTATCATAGGAGGTTTTGATGTTTTGTGTGGATCAATCATATTATGAGTATCGTGCGACTATCTGATAATGGTTCTTACTTAGTCGTTCAGTAACTGATTGCTATGTGTGTTGTGATTACATGTTTGATGTTTGGGTGAAAGGAACAGTGTCACATTACTCATGCATGAGTACCCTGCTACACTATGACTTCCTTTCACTGTGTGTATGACTACATGATTGCATATATATACATGTTCGACCATGTTGTTTGTTGTAGGCTGCAAGTACCAGGCATCGACTCCACCTGAATTAATAGGTCTGAGCGTGCCTTAACCAATGGAACTATTGAATGGAGATAACATATGGTCCCCTAGGTTAGCCATCATCCTTGAAGAGGATGAGTATCTAGCTGTGCACCATGTCAGTGTTGTTGGTTTGGTCATAATAATTAGTCATTGTTGTGGTGGTCTTGCTTTCTGATCTTGCATAGTAGTCAGGTATAGTTTGGCAGTTCGGTTATTTTGTTGGTATTGTTTTAGTTATTATTGCCTTAAAATAAAATAATTAGTTATGAAGCATTTTTGTTAAATAAATATATATATATGTCCTTATATAAATTTAGTTTATGAAAAATATATTATTCTAGAAGTTAAGTTAACAAATAATAATAATAATAATAGTAATAAATCAGAGGATTGAGTTGTCACTATCATGGGAGATTTGAAAAGAGATGTTTTTTTTCTTCATCCTCATATTGGTATTTCTTGTTAGGACAGTTGCCAGTGACATTTATGAGTAGTGATTTGTTTGTGTACTTCAACATAGGGGGAGTTAATTCAAGCTTTGTCATCCGATGTCAAAAAGGGGGAGAAAGAAAAATTGCATCATGGAGTTTTGCCATCAATGACAAAGGGGGAGATTGATGGAGAGTGATTGTCATTGATGTCAAAAAGGTCTTGCAAGTTTACAATATGTTGGTTTTGACAGGAGTTGTTCTCAGGATGGATTTTCATGTTTAATGTGTATATTGGTTCATATCTTCAAAGGTCACCTTTCAGGAGGTAAGTCCATTATCATATCACAGCTTGTTCAGTATGGTTGGTACAGATGAGATGATATGCAGTGGTAATGACTTGGTCATTTGATCTTAGTGAAACACAGTAGTCTTCATCATGATTTGATATCTCGGTGTATGATTGCATTTTTGAGGTGTTTGTTGTTTGGCATTCTCTGCAATAAGGAATGATCTTCATATCAGGTTGTCATGGATGTTGGACATCAAGATCGTCAAGAGTTATGAGGAGTGATATTAGTTCATGTTTATGAGATCATCATCATGAGTTGATTGATCATCTTTTTATATCCACAAGATTTATTTGATTGGTTTGATTGCATAAATTGTTGTTGCTAAGACATTGATGCTCACATAAGTATTAAAGGAAGGTTTTTTTGTTTAAGTGTCATAGCAAAATTCCTTAATCTACCTATCATATGAACTGTCACTGGTGGTCAAGGTAATGGATTTAAATGAAGGCATCGAATGCTCTTATAAAAAGATCTCCATTTATTTAAAAAAATACATTGAAAGTCAATTTGGAGCCTGAATAAATTGAAGATTTCCATTTATTTATAAAATGGATTGAAGTTTGTAATGGCAACCAGATTCATTCAAGACTCTTAGTGGAGAATTTGTATTGAATGTGCTTTATTTAAAAAGGCCAATAGAGAGTATTTAAATGGGCCATTTATTACATAAAAATCAATCCTTATTTTTTTTGCATATATGCTTCGGTCTTTATTAGAGAAGAAAGCCTGATTAACAAGCCATTTATGGCTTTATTTTTTATTAGAAACTTTAAGTTGATCGGCCTCCATGTCATAATTTTATGACAATTAAAAATAAGGTGATTTTTTATGCAAAACCATAAAAGATTTAAGATGTGTGTGGGCACGAATTTGAAGGAAGGAAAAAAGTTTTTTCTATTTTTAATCTTTGAAAAAGGAAATATTAAAGCTAATTTTTAGCTTCTTTCTTAAGGCAGATTTTAAAAAGGCAATAAAAAAAACTGATTTGTTTCCATTTGAAGAGACCTTGAAGATAGAAGTTTTTTTATTGAAGATAATGTCTTTTTGAGAAATGAATTTCAAATGGAGGAAATTTTTTATTGGGCAGATTATTTTTTTGAAGTCTTTTACAGAGAATGAATTCTTGAAGAATATCAAAGTTTTTCAGATTGAAAGAAATTTGATGCAGAGATGGAAGATGAAGTTGCTCAAATATTT
This sequence comes from Cunninghamia lanceolata, assembly GCA_027924645.1. Classification (NCBI taxonomy): domain Eukaryota; kingdom Viridiplantae; phylum Streptophyta; class Pinopsida; order Cupressales; family Cupressaceae; genus Cunninghamia; species Cunninghamia lanceolata. Next base: position 1,860,767 of record BSBN01001053.1, on the reverse strand, counting down.
TATTTTATTTACAGGGCATTGAAAGGTTTGATGAAGATATTATTGAAGATAAATTTTTATTGGAGAAGACAAAGAGAATTCAAGAATGAAATTACAGAATTTAAAGAATATTTGTTTTTTTTTTTTGTTTTACAATCAAGGAATATGTTTTTGCAGAGAAGATCAAGAGTTTGGAAATGTGTTTCCTTGCAGAGAGGATGAAGAGGTTTTGAAAAAGAGGATAATGCAAAATTGTTTTGTGATTTGGAGAATGTGAAAGGTTTTGGGGATTAGATATATGTTCTTTTATTTTTGCAGGTGAATATATAAGATGCATTGTTTTTGAAGATATATTTTGAAGAATAGAGATTCCCACAGGGAATATGAATGGGATTTTGGTTTTGAAGATTGAAGAGGTCAAATTTAAAAAATGCAAGAATATTAAGGATATGAAAGGTCATCAAATGTTGTTGAGGTTGTTGAGGTTGTGTGATTCATATGCAGGTTAAAGTCATACACTTGAAAATATTACAAATGGAGTTTGTATTTTTCAGAGAAGAGGAACTTCAAGAGTCTTTTTATTTACAATATTTCTTTCAGGTGTATTGATGCAACTATATAAAAAGACAGAGATGAAACACACAAGGTATGCAGTGTTGTTGAGTGGATCAGGATACAGGATTAATTTTGAATATCTGAGTTTATGATTTGGGTTGATGAAAAGAATGGCCATTTGACAGACACATGAGAGAGAAGAAATGTTTTGTATTAAAACAGAGAAACCCTCTGAATTCTTGTTTTCAGCTTGTTCTGTATTAGGGGTTGGTGCTCCTTGAAGCTGGTGCTTCTAAACATTGTTGCCAGTGAGGCACATAGTATGCCAGTGAGGCTTGTAGGTCAGTGGGACCTCTTAATTGTCAGTGAGAAATATTATTTAGCCAGTGAGGCTTTGTAAGAAGTTTTTAAAGTTAAGCCAGTGAGGCACTTCATGAGTGGTTTTTCTACCCTGAGAGGGTTTTCCACTCCAGAAATTTTTGTGCTATAATTTGTCTCTATGTGTGCATATTTGTGTTTTGTTGATAAGTTTTTGGTTCACATCTTTCACTATCAGTCTTGTGCATATGAGCTCAATAGATCATTAATGTCTTTCTTTCTATTTGTCTTGTAAAATTTGCAAAAAGTCAAGAATTTACACAACACTGATTCACCCCCCTCTCAGTGTTGTCATTGACTCCTACAATTGGTATCAGAGCCATGGGTCACGGGTTTGAATCCCTCAGGTTGCATTGAGGGAGGGATTGTTGGCAGTGAGCTGCCCCCTTATCAATGAGGTGTTCAAGGTTGACCTCGGGATTCGTGACATGGTAGTGAGCCTCCCGTGGATCTGGGTTAAGTCTGGTGTTTGTAGCGAGCGTTGATAGCTCGAGCTTTTGGCGCAACGGCAAACGATTCCAACATGTAATTCCAACTAGAGATAAATTAATTAATTAATATAATTTAATGTTGTGTTAATGGAAATAAAATAGATAATATTTGCAAGTTGTCATATATATATATATATATATAGAAAATACTAAAGTAGATAAAATCATAAAGGAATCTTGTCTAGTTGTAAATGAAATAAATAGCAAATTCTAAAATAAATAAAATCAAAGAGAAATTATTGTTTGGTTAAAAATGGTAAATTCTAAGAAAATAATAAAGGAGAATCTTTTGGAAGAAATTATGGGGGTGGTTATGCATGCTCAACTTTATTTTGAAATCTAAAAAATATAATTTGGAAGAGAAGCATGCATTTCAAATAGCAGAATATGTTTTATGTTTTGATTATCTCTCTCTCTTAGGAAGTTTTCATTTTTCTTTTGGCACCATAAACCATAGTTTCCAGAAGAAAAGACTTGAGGGAAAATAGATGCGAGCTGGGAATTTTGTGAAGATGTGATAGAAGTAATATACAAGGTATGGATTGAGATATGAATCTGATTTATTGTTGCATTAGATTTAGTAAAATATTCTGTGAATTCTCTTCTACATTTTCTAAACCCAGTCTGTTGCGTTAGCCATAACTTTATTTTTACAAACTGAGTTTCTCTTATTTTTTTACATATGGTGCATGACCTGGATATCTAAATCATAGCTGAAAATTAGCCATACCCAGTTTGTCATTTTTGAGATATGAATATGTTTTGACTGTCTACCTCTCACCTATTTCATCTCTATTTTAGCAGTCTATTGCGTTAGCCATAACTTTAATTTTACAAACTGGGTTTCTCTAATTTTTTTTATATTTGTTGTATGTTCTGGATATCTAAATCATATCCAAAAATCATCCATACCCAGTTTGTCATTTTTGATATATGAATATTTTGTGACTGTCTACCTCTCACTCATTTCGTCTCTATTTTAGTAGTTTTTTGCGTTATCCATAACTTTAATTTTACGAACTGGGTTTCTCTAATGTTTTTATATATGGTGCATATCCTGGATATCTAAATCATATCCAAAAATTAGCCATACCCAGTTTGTCATTTTTGAGATATAAATATTTTGTGATTGTCTACCTCTCACTCATTTCGTCTCTGTTTTAGTAGTCTGTTGCATTAGCCATAACTTTAATTTGACGAACTGCATTTCTCTAATTTTTTTATATATGGTGCATGTCCTGGATATCTAAATCATATCTGAAAATCAACCATACCCAGTTTGTCATTTTTGAGATATGAATATTTTGTGACTGTCTACCTCTCACCCATTTCGTCTCTGTTAAAACAGTTAGTTAAGTCAACAATAATTCTATATTTTCGAACTAGGTTTCTCTGAGATTTTTTTCAACAAATTTATTTTTTGTATATCCTACGATCATTGCTTTCCATCATATGACTCTCTTTGAGGCATTCTACCAATCAATCTGTGTGCCCTGTCTATGCTTTCACATTTTACATTGTTGGTAGCTTCTAAAGCCTTCTCAACAAATTTATTTTGTGCTGATCCTATCATATGCATGTGGTTAAAAGTGTAGTAGATTTGATGAAGATGTTAGATCTATAGGAATGTTTTGTTGTTCTGTATTCTTTTCCTCTCAAGCTAACTTTAGAACAATGTTCTTTCATTGTAGCTTCAGGTTTTGTATCTTATGATTCTAACTAGTGTAAGATATTTATAGCATTCTAATATTATAGGCTTTTAGTCTTGCTTATACAGTTATATTTAATAGTATTTACAAAATTGTCATGTTTATTAATGAAATCTACATCAGTGTAAATAGTGTAAACAACTATTGTGTTTAATTTGTATGCCTTAGGGTTATTTGCATGTTGTTTGCAATCACTTTAATTAAATGAAATTAAAAATAAGTCTTAGGAATTATTAGTTAAAATATTGATAATCATGGATACTTATATCTTATGATCATATTATAAATGCTATTGGTGATTAGAAAGTTATAGTTTTGTATTATTGAGATAGATTCACTTTATAATTGCTAGATGATTGATCATGCTTGGATTAATGTTACATTCCTTAAAATATTATTGAAGGGTATTAGTTTATGATGTTCTTTGAGAGCGAATGTGATGTGAAACTATTGTGTTTTTAATAGTGTCAAGTGTTGTGTCATTTCAGAAAGTTGTTTCCAGAGGCCTAAGAGGGTGTGATTGTGTGGGGGTTGGCTATGTGTACATCATGTGAGTTGAATGAAATGCATTCTTGAAATATTGTCTCCTATTCATGTTAGTATGATTTGTATGCAAGAAGGTAAATGTCTTTTTCAGTGTACCTATTCATGTGGTTATGATGACTATGCAAGATGGATAATGCCTTGCTCTGTGTGATGTGAAATGATGTGTATTCTGTGTTGTAAATGCAACATGATGAGAATGAGGTAGTTCATGCTTGGTTTATGTTTTGGGACAAGAATTGGTCCTTGTGATTATGATTTATATGCAAGAAGGTAAATGCCTTCCATTGTATATGTTACTTGTCATTGTGATGGTAATTGCTATGCTTGATGAGTAGGGTCTTCTAGATACATGTAGGGGAGTGGCTCTCAATGGGGGCCGAAGCCCAAAGTGGCATCCAAGACAACCCATGTGGGAGTTTCTTAACTCATTGATAACCTAATTAATGAATTAAGGGGTTGGGTAGTTAATCACATTAAACAAAATAAGTGGATACCTCACTCATGGCTTAAGTGCTCGTTTAGGCTTGAGATGAGATGAGAAGGCTTGGAATGGCAAGATCAACTACCTTGTCCTCATGAAAGTTATGTTGATTCTGCATGAGTTTGTATGGGGGCCGGGTGTTGGGAGAGGCTACCAGGACAACCCAAGATGGGGGTCGAGGCCTAGGAAGGCCTACCAGGACAACCCATGACAAGCTATGTGATGACACTTCTCCCTACTACAGTCTAGCATTCCCTAGTTGTACTCTTCCCATTCATTGTGTGGTTGCCTCTGGAAGTGATGTTTGTATATTACCATGTGTTTTTGTGGTCATATGTAGTTCTTGTTCACCATAGTTATTGTCTGCCTAACTATTCATGTTGTGGGACCTTAATGTTATCTCCTAGCACAGGGGGTGGACCTCAGGGTTCCACATGGTCAGGTGGTTGTGCTTTTCTCTCCATTGGTTTCCCTTGTTGTTGATCATGTGCGAGACAGATGTACCTTGCATGGCAAATTTTAGATCTTTCTCTAGCTTGAGGAGACAAATACTTATGATCATGTTCCAGTCTTGTATATCAATTGAATCATGTACTGTTATCTTGATGTATGTACTCCAATGTAATCTGGATAGCGATATTGTAAACAATGTAATGTTGTACTCTCTTCTAAAGGAACTTGTTAATGTACTCATGATCCTATGTACAGGATCTTGATGTTACTTATCTGATGATATAATATGGAATTGTATGTGTTTATTTATCTGATGCAATTAGACTTAGAATGAACTGTGTTTGTTAGTTAATTCATAATGTTGGTTAGATCTTGTTTTAGTGTGTTAGTAATGGAGTCATGGAACCCTAGAGGATAAAGCTTAATTTAAATGTTATGAATAAATATGTGATTGTTGTTATTTCTTTTGTTTAAAAAAAAATTGACCTTTTTGTAAGCTTAGTTGTGTTATCCTTTGGGTTCCTTGGAGAGGTGTTACACAATCTTTGGCCTTTAGGATTTTTAACATTCCACTTCACATCTTATTGGAAAGGACATAGTCATCTCTTTTCACATAGGAATGTTCATATGACATGGTCTTCTTTAGGGGAAGCTCTCATATTTTAGTCATAGTTGTAGGATCTTCTCTTAAAAGGGAATTTCCTTCTCTCATTATCCTCTCTTTTCTAATGGACATACTAATCAAAGGTGTTAATGGTAGCCAACAAGGTTGCAAAGAAACCCATAGGGTCATATACCCATTTATCTTCAATTAAATCCAACTCAAGGCTTGCCAACTTATCTATCAATAACTCAACTGACTTACTTTTGGATAGAATTATCCCACTGTATGTAATTGGAGTGTTATAATATCCCTTCACCCCCTCACATTACAAAATAAGTTATCAATGATGTCCATTTGTTTAGTAAGCTCCAAGGTCAAACACATACCAAGGAAGTTTTAAAACTTCAGCATTGAAGCCATGAAGCATGATCATAGTGTAATTAACTCCAAAATACTATCATCCTCTACAACCACCCCTTATAATCTAGATATTCTTCTAGGAGAATCTCATCAAATATTCTCCTCTCATTGTTTATATTGCAAGGGCTGGAAATTTTTCTACAAATTTGTACTGTGAAGAAGACATAGAGAGGACATGATTCTAGGTAGAGATTGGGATATACTTCATGGAATATAAGGACTCAATAATTATGAGTTATAAATGAGAAAAGAATTTCAAGTTGTGATGCAAGACAAAGTGGGCAAGATAGGAGGGAAATTTGAAGATTTGTGTGCTCTGGAAATTGGCTAATTCCTCATGGAATTTTCTTCATTAGCTTGAAAAAGTTAAAGGTTAAATATTTCTATGGATGAGTACCCCTCCTTCTGTAATTTTCCAGCAAATAGTATTCATGTACATGTTTATCATCTTCTGAACCAAAAATGAAAGCAAGCATGTTGCATACATTTTCTATATCCTTATAGAAAGAGTTGATAGGAATAGGGAACTTTGGTACTTGCTAATGGTTTCTATGGTTTTCCCTATTGAAAAACTATATATTTTCATTAATATTCCCCCAACAAGTGGCTATATTCTCAAGGTTTAATTGGAGATAGGTTTGGGTGAGACTCAAAATTTATAGATATGGTCATTTAAAACTAAAAAAAATTAGGGGTAGGATCCTTCCCTTAAACTTAATCTTTTTAGTCTTGACATTAAAACCCTTTACATAAGAAAAAAATCACTCAGGGAAAGGGTGTACTAAAGGAATCATTTATTGGTCTAGGTTATTGGTCCAAATCTTGGTGGTCCAAGGATTCATAATTCTTGTCCTTCATTCTTTCAAAGGCTCCATGTTTGAGATGGCTAGGTTTTAAAATTAACTTTGGGTCAAAAACCCCATCCACCACATTATTGATTAAATCTCTATCAATGGTAGAAAAGGGAGTTTTGAGTTTCTTAATCTCATGATTTACTATAGGAGAAATATTAGTTTTTCTAGTAGAGGTGCAATATTTGGGTACCTATGGAACTTGTGGAGGAAGATTTGGAAGCAATTGATTTGGTGGTGTGTAAGTGATCCAAGTGCATCCTCAAAAATCCTAAAAATGAAGTATCATGTCTAAAGAAAGAAGAATTATGGTTTCATTTGGTAATTATGTGTAGGAGTATGTTTGTGGTTAGCAGTCTATAGTAGTAAATTGTGGTACATTTCACCACATGATGGAATTAGGTTCTATGGTTTTGGTGCTAGTCTAGTATGTGGTTCTTGTATCTCTAGTCAAGATTTGATGTTTTTGATTTAGTTGAGCTGGGAAAGGGTCCCAGACCCATACAAAAAGTAGATCAACAGTAAAGCACAGCACAACACAGACCCTCCCTAATAATAACCCAACAAGGCTAGAGATCCATCATAGTAAAAGACTTACAGTTTCATAAACATGTTCCAAAAAACCCCATAATAGTATGCAGCACCATCCCTGTAATAACCCTTGTAGGGTCAAGGATGCATAACCAAAAACTAGATCAAAAAGTATAAGAACTAGTATCATACAGTCTAAGAATCCTGATAATAACCTTAACGGCCAGGATATTGTTAAGCAAAGTAAAATAGACAAAAAACAACAAAAGAATAGCATGAACCTGTAAGCTTAAACAAGAAGATAAGCTAAAATTTTTGGCTATTCCAATCATTCTTCATTTTTTGCAGTACCTCCTCCTAGGGAGTATGATCCCTATCAGCCTTATACCTCTTATCTTTTTCATGGTCTATATCTTGTATGTGTTTTCTTTTTTCCATCTGTGTCTTGATTTTGTTAACTTCCTCCACAGTAGAATTCATTATGCTATTGGTAACTTTTACCAGGTCCTTCATGCATTTTTCCAGCTTATCAATCCTAAATTGGAACATGTTGCACGTCTCATACATGTTTGTCCAGCTCTCATGGCAAGTTGTGCAGTTAACCCTCTTGTTAAAAAATCCTTCTACCTTATCCAACTTTTCAGCCAGATTCTAGAGTTCCTCATTGTTATGGGTATTTTTACTTCTATTAGAACTATTAATTTGAGCTTCAAAGGTTCCTATATCTATTTGGAATTCCTCACCATAGGTATCCTCCACAACATTTGTATTGAAATTTCCATTCCCTTCATACTGGTCTTGGTTAACAACCTCAAATTCTCACAATGTGATTGTAGTTTGATAGTGTGAGTTTTTGGATCTATTTTTGTTTTGCGAAAGGTTATTTTGGGTTTGTCTCAAAGGATAATATTTGTGAAGTGTTTAGTGCCATTGGGAAGGTCTAAGGTGTGTTATGTGGAGAATCTCCATAGTTGGACTATTGTAAATTTTGTAATTTTGTTATGTTTAGTCAACAACACGTTTCATGTAGTTTTGGGATTTGTTCCATCATGTGAAGAGTTGAGGATGATATAAATAAGAGGTTTTAAATTGGTGGAAAGTGAGAGAAGACCAAAAGGAAGTAGTAGCGAAGAAGGTAACTTCAATAGTGAGGGAGTGAGATCTAAGTGACAAAGTGTGGGAATTAGTAGTATGATGTAGGATACAACCTAAAGGTATTCCCACGTTGTTTGAGTAGTTTTGTTAGGTCATGTCATAGCCCATGTGGCAAGTCTGTGGTAGATTATTTGGTTGTTTTTGTGTGAAAATCATTTAGAGGTCACTAGTAACTAGTCTGGAAGTGGTGATTCCATAGATAGTACAGTGTGTTGCATGTAGGAAGACCTAGTGGCATTTGTGTAATTGTAGATAATCTTAACATAATGATATGGATGTGACTTGGTATGTAAGAGGGTTTATTGAGGTAATTTGTGTGGTTATAAACATATTGATAATAGTGCATGCTTATGTTAATAAATTTATAGTGGTATGTCTTGTAAAGTTCTATGGTTTGTGGTAATTTATGTGTGTGTTACTATGGTTTGCTACACGGTTGCTTCTAGTACCATCCTACCATGACTACATCATTTGGTATCAGAGTGAGGTTGGATCATGGGAAGATTATTGGTGTGGATTTGAGTGCACCTAATTGATGTGGTTTCTTAAGAATGATTTTGACAAAAGCCTAAACTATAGTGGTGATAGGTACAGTAAGGTGTAACTAGTGAAGGCACATTGAATTTGGATTTGTAGGAATTAAGTAAAATTTAGATTGTGGCAATCCAAGGGTTTGTAGACAAAGAACCAATTATGAGGTAGTTTACAAAGAGGTGAGTGGACAAATCATTGACCCAAGATGCCATCAAGGAGAAGGCAGGTTATGATCAATATTGTAGGTAGAATAAAATAGATGTATGAGATTTTAAAGGCCATGCAAAACTGGATGGATGTTCTAGAATAGGACTATCAAAGGAACCCTAACCTTAGGGCCAAGGAAAGTGATGAAGAATAGGAAGCAGATCCTATGGAAACAAGTGGGAGTGAAGAGGATAAGAAAGAAAGGGTGTTGAAGGCCATAAAAAGAATTGGTAAGACTAGAGTTGATATCCTAAACTATTTTGGGAACTTGGATCCCAAGGAGCTAATTGATTATATCACCAATCTTGAGGAACATTTTGAGTATGAGGACAATGTAGACCCAAATAGGGTAAAATTTTCTAAGACCAAGTTAAAAGGTCATGTGATGATCTGGTAGAAGGAAGTCTAGATAGAGTGGAATAGAAAAGGGTAGTCTTGCATCATGAAGTGGGATTGGATGGTGGAAAAGATGAAATCCAAGTTCATTTTGGTAAATTACCAGTTGGAGTTATTGAAGGAGATGCATAATTTGTGGTAGGGGAATATGACCATGAAGGATAACATTGAGGAATACTAATAGCTAACAATTATGTCAGGACATCAAGAGGAAGGGGTTGAGAAGGTGGCCAAGTACATCAATGGGATAAAGAAATCCATCTGGGGGGGATTGGATATGTGGAATATTTAGATAGTTGAAGAGGCCTACCAATTGGCACTCACTATAGAGAATAAGTTGAATCAAAAGCAAGAGGAAAAGTGGAACTAATAGAGAGGAAGAGAAGAGAATAATCAAAACAGTAGGATGGAATGCAAAAATAGGGGAGCAACCCCAAGGGGTCAAGGGAGAGGTAATCAGTACTAAAATGAAAGAGAAGGTTGAGGATCCCACCGTAGAGAGAAAGAAGATGATAAGGGAAATTGCAAAAATAAAGAAGGTAATTGTAGTAGCTACAAGAATGGCAGAGAGGATGATGAAAGATATTGAAAAGATGAAAGAGTAGAAGATACTCACCATAGATAGGCTTAAAAGGAGGATAGAGGATATACTCAACAAGGTAGATGTGGATATGAGAGGAAAAGGAAGAAATCCTATAGGGGAACCTATTTTAGGTGTGGTGAAGGACACAAGGCATTCAAGTGTCATGGAAGGATGGAAGAAGATAGTGCAAGAGCTACATTTGGTGATGAGAGGTCACCTACTTCTGAGAGGGATCCTAAGTGTGAGGATTCATTGGTCTCATAGAGGGATCTTAGATGCGACAAGAGAGATGAGCCAACACAGAGGAAGAGTTTTTTTAGGAATAGGTGTAAGGAAGGTGACAAATATTGTGAGGTGGTAGTGGATACTGGTATCATAGACAACTTGGTGTTTGTAGATATGATTGAAAAGTTGGGATTGAGGAGGATGGAACATCTTCACCCATACTAGATAGGTTGGTTGTTGTAGGGAGACTAGATTTTGGTGGAGTAGTGAAGGGTGAGGTTCAACATAGGGGCATACCATGATGAGGTGTTGTGTGATATTACGTCAATGGATGTGTGCCAAATTGGGAGGCAGTGTATGATGGGAGAGCTAACAAATACATGATCTAGAAGGATGGATAGAAGCACAAATTGATGCCACTAAGGGTAAGCAAAGGATAGCTTTACAATAGCACTAATGTGTGCATTGACAAGGGATGGTATGCATTGATTCTAAAGATGTGTGGTATTACTAGAGTGGGTGGCAGCATTACAAATGCAAAAGAAGTGCTCTAGAGGATAGGACAGATGAACAAGAGGATGAAGAGTTGTATCGAGGAAACTACACCTAAGGAAAGCATAATAGAAGGATATATGCAATGTCTAGGAAGGACATTGATAGATGTGAGGGACTAGTTGTTAACAAGGGAAAGTGTCCCATGACTAAATATTGGCCAAGAAAAAATAGTTTGGGAGATGATTGGTGGAACAAAGTTACAAATAGTACGGGAGAAAGCAGTGCTCAAGGTGGATCACTTGAGGCATACCTAAGGAGGTGGAAAGAATGAGTTAAAGCAAAGTGGAATCTCTAGTTAGGGATGGTAGACTACCCTAGAAAATGAGGGACTCACTTTTTTATTTACCTTAGGAGTCTAATGCAGGCACATCCCTTGACATCCTAAAAATGAAGTATCATGTCTAAAGAAAGAGGAATTATGGTTTAATTTGGTAATTATATGTAAGTGTATGGTTATGGTTAGCACTCTATAGTAGTAAATTGTGGCACATTTCACCACATGATGGAATTAGGTTATGTGGTTGAGGTTCTAGTCTAGTATGTGGTTCTTATATCTCTAGTCAAGATTTGATGTTGATTTGATAAGTGGAAGTTAATTATTTGGTTCATAGTGTGATTGTGGTTTGACATTGTGAGTTGTTGGATTTTTTCTATTTTATGGAAGGTTATTTTGGGTTTGTATCAAAGTAAATATTTTGTGAAGTGTTTAGTAGTCATTGGGAAGGTCTGATGTGTGTTACAAAGAACATCCACTATTGGACCATTGTATTTTATAAGTTTGTTATGTTTAGTCAATAACACGTTTCATGCAGTTTCAAGATTTGCACCATCTTGAGGCTGATTCAGATCATGTGAAGAGTTGAGGATGATATAAATAAGAGGTTTTAAATTGGTAGAAAGCGAGTGAAGAAGACGAAGAGGAAGTAGCAACAAAGAAGGTAATTTTAGCAGTGAGGGAGTGAGATCTGAGTGACAGAGTGTGGTAATTAGTAGTATGATGTAGGAGACAACCTGAAGGTATCTAACATTGTTTGATTACTTCTATTAGGTCATGCCACAACCCATGTGGAAATTTGAGGCCCATGTGGCAAGTCTGTGGTATATTCTCTAGTTGTTTTTATGTGAAAATCATTTGAAGGTAATTGGTAACTAGTTTGGAAGTGGTGATTCCATAGCTAGTATAGTGTGTTGCATGTAGGAAGCCCTAGTGGTATTTGTGTAATCCTGGATAATCTTAATGTAATGAAATGAATGTGGCCTAGCATGTAAGAGGGCCCATTGTGTCAAGTTATGTGGTTATAAACATATTGATAATGGTGAATGCTTATGTTAATGAATTTATAGTGGTATCTCATGTAAGATTTTGTGGTTTGTAGTAATTTATGTGTGTGTTCCTGTGGTTGGTTATATAGTTGGTATAGTCCTTCTAGGACCCTCCTACCATGATTGCATCATGAAGTAGTCTTCTTTCCTTTTATTTTTACTTTTCTTCATTCAAAATATTGCTTGGAATGATCTTGTCTTTGAAATAAATCCACTTTCCTTTACAATGTAGCTTATTGTTCTCTTCAATTCTTTTTGATCAATCCTTTTTTCTTAAGGTTTATTTTTCTCTAACTCAAGTTCTCTACTCTTAAAACTCATTTCAAATTGGATATAGAATGAAAATAATAGAAAGATTTATGGAGGAGAATTTTAGATGCATTTGTCTCTCATTCATTCATTAGAATCCATAGAATTTACTTCACCAACCATATTAATTTCATTCTCTAGGTCAGAGAACCATGCCACCTTTTGAATTTGAACCTTTTATCCTTTGGAACAAGTCTTCTTTTCCAGTGTGGACCAATTGTGGACACTTAAACTTTGACAACCTTTATTTTCCTTAAAACCATTGTAGTCATGCCATGCGAAAGCTAATGTCATAGTAGGCTAGAGCAATCTTCAATTATTTTTTGTTTTAACTAGATCCATTGTCCTACATTAATTTTATTATTCCTTTTGATCAAATAATTCTCATTTGTTTTGGGAAATGTATTTTTTTGATAATTGTTGAACTCTCGCACATCATTCATTTAACATATTCATTTAATCAATGATCATGGAATTACCTTTTCTTGATGGTTAAGACAATAGTGAGGCTCCTATTTGGGAAGGTTGGCCTTTTTTCTTTGATGCTTAGAGAGATGACACACGGACATAGTGACATCACCATGGGTATCACTAATGTTAGGCCTCTTATTTCTTATGTCCACCATATAATATGATTTGATGACTAAAAGATATTAATTGGATTTATCCAATGGCTCTCAAGAAATCATATCAAACATAATTCAAGCACACCATAAGTCTCGAGGGTTCTTGATTTAGGATCCATACTTAATTGGGTAATGAGGGAAAACATTGATTAATTGAAACTCAAAGTTGCCTAGTCTTTCCCACATGCCATAGACTCATGGAAAAGGTCCTTCACAACACTTCAAAACACTTATGATACATATGTTACAAGGAAAATAAGAAAAAATACATAATAATATGTTAAAACATTTACAAGTCCTATTAGGAAACATAGGAATGTGGCTTCTAGTATATCCCATTAACTAGGATAATAAGGACATGGACACTTGGGGTTGATATTTCAAAAGAGTTTCATGCTTGCATGTTCAAATCACATATGAACCACTCCAAAGTGAATCAAACTTGTTGTGGTAACTCGGTTTTTCTTTGTGCTCATCCCATTAAAACTAGATTGCCAACCTTGAATTATTGGGTTGTATTTCTCTTGTAAAACCCTATTTTATGACCTCTTGATGTATTCCATCTTATTTTTGACATGTTCTCTATTCTTCCATATATAACAATTATGCCAATTTTACAAACATGGAATGATTTTACTCTATTTATATTTAATGCAAGATTTCTAATGTAGGGGATTCAACTAGAACATGTATCTCAACTTCATTTCCATACATTAAGCCATATGGGGAGGTTCCTAAGGCCTTTTTGGGTGTGATCTAATTGGCCCATAGTGTGTTCCTTAAGTGTAGATTCCAACCTCTCTAATGAATCAATATGAACTAATCCTTTATATAATTCTTATCAATTTATTGTTGATTGATTCTACTAAGACATTTCCTTGAGGATAGTAGTTTAAACAAGCTTTTATACAAATACCATAATTACATCTTAGTTATTTTGGATCCTATGAATGCCTTAGCATTATTAGTGCTAATAGTGTTAGGAATACTAAATTTGTTTATTATACCTTTTAGAAAATCAATGATGGAATTTTGTGTTTCCTCCTTCAAGGAAACTACCTCTATCCACCTAGCAAAATAATCTGTAGTAGTGAGGATCGATTTATGCCCTACACTAGATGAAGGGTTCATAATACCTATGAAATCCAAGCCCCATTGGGTAAATGGATCATCAACATCAATAGGTTTTAGAGGCATTAATGTGTTCCTCTTCTTACTAGTAAAGAAATGGAATTTTGCACACTTTCTTACCCATTAGTGGGCACCTACAAGCATTATTGGACAATAATACACAATCCTCATAATTTTTGTAATGGTTGTTTGAGCTAAGAAATGACCACCAAAAAATCCTTGATAGAATTCATGTAATAAAGATGGGACTCTCTATCCTTCAATACATTTTAAGAGAATTCCAATAAATTTTCTTTTGAACAAAACTCCATCAATGAGTTTGGAGGGAATACTTTGAAGCCTAAAGGTTCTTCCTTTAGTAGTTAGGCCAATAGGATACTAACTTGTCTCTAGATATATATTTTTTTCTTTAATATAGTACATTTTATCATTTCCAAATTCATTCATTAAGCAAACCCCCTTTTCCTCCTTTGGCATCATAAAATCCTCAGATAGGTGCTAGCAGAGATATCTCCCTCTTACCAACTTTTTGGGTTTTACATCAATGTCACACTCAAAGATTTTAGTGATCCAATTAGATCTCTTCTCATTGATATATCCATCCATTATATATTATTTTATGCTAGAGTGGACCAAATTAGCAATGATTTTGTTTCTTGAGACTATATGTTTGATTTTATTTAAACCTTTAACAAGAGCATAAATCTACTTCTCAAATATGTTATATTTCACCTCAAAGTCTTTCAGGGTTTAATTAAAAATTTTATGGGATGATCTTTAATATTTGTATAATGCTTTTGTGTGAGAACAAAAATAATTCTGAACTCTCATCCATAGATGTAAATGATAAAATATTTATCAGACATTAATTTTACTAGTACTAGGGCTACAACTATATCCTACATTAGATCTTCAAAATCCTTCCTTCTATTTACTATCCATTTGAAAACTTGATCCATTTTCAACATAAGGTTTACGGGTTGATCTAGTCCTATTGATGTAGGAGCATCCAATGGTGTAAGGGCAATCTTGCATAACCCAAAAAAAGATGTGTTTCAAAATTGTTGATGTCCTTTCCATTTCTTTTCAAAATTTGTGGTTCTGGTTCCATAATCGCTTGAATAATGATGTAGAACTTTCAGTTTTTCCAAACTGCTAAAAATAGCAAGATGCTATTTTAGGAAAGTTTGCATTTGGGCATGGATTAAAGTGAAAATTTACAGGAAGCTTCGTAACTAAGAAATAAGACCTTTGGCGAAGGAATCACGCCAAGATCATTTGTGAGCTAAAAGATATTAAACTTTTCGTTTCCCAAAAAAATGCCTGAAAATTATTCAAACTCAAGTTTGAGGTACTAAACAACCCCGTACGGACTTGAAAATGGCCAAAACTAGAAGAGACATTTCTTATCACGAAGAGCACTTCGTGAGCTTTCTGATGCATAAAATGCTTCATTAATCAGACACCTGGATCAAAAGTTATGGCTCCCGGAAGTTGACCTATTTTTGGAGGGAGATGCAAATTTTGAAATCAGGTTGTTGGCCACCAAAAAGGCTATTAATAACTATTTTTTTGAACCCTGGGCAGTAGTAGAGTTAAAGGGGAAAGTGTAGAGTCACGAATAGGTGGGAAAATAGAAACCCTAGATGATTTGGGGCTACAGAAGGTAGATGATTCCAGAGTGTTGTGAGAGGCCCAAGATCAAAGTTTCTACATATTCTAGAGATTTGAATCCAAAATAGCTCATTGATTGGATCAATGACACAGATGAGTATTTCAAGTATGAAGATATGGAAGACCTAGATCAGGTCAAGTTTGCAAAAACAAAGTTGAAGGGCCATGCCAATATTTGGTGGAAGGAGGTCTAGTTAGAGAGGAACAGAAGAGGAAAAGGAAAGATCACCATATGGGATCAGATGGTGCAGAAACTAAAGAAGCAGTTCATTCCTGTGGACTATGAGGTCTGTTAAGGAGTATACAGAAGAGTTTTATATGATTACTATCAGAACTGGTCATGCAGAGGCCAACAAGGAGAAGGTAGCCGATTACATTAATGGGTTGAGGCCAAGTATTCAAGAGGAGCTAAGCCTGGTCAGAATGACCACCATAGAAGACGCATACCAATTTTCCCTAAAGGTGGAAGAAAAGCTGAATAAAAGATTCGACAGCAAGCAAAGGGGAAGAGGTCAAGATGGAAGGACTGGTGGAAGACTCTATGGAGGTCGTAATGAAGATTAGAAGAAAAGTGAAGAAGCTGGCACCAATAGAAATCAGGGAGGGGATAACACCTATCGCCCTTGTGACCAATACAATGGTGAGCAAAGAGGAAGAGGAAGAGGCTGACCTGGGAAAGGACCCGAAAGAGGAGATTTCATACGAACCTGTTTCCAATGTGGAGAAGAAGGGCATCAAGCATACGAGTGTTCACAACATCAAGGAAAGACAAATAGAAGACCTAAAGGTAATGCACGAGTTGCACATGTAGATGAAGATGCACAATCTGAGTGCTCTAAAGATGCTGAAAGGGGAGAAACCTTAGTTGACAGAAGAACTTTGTTGAATAAAGAGAAAGAACTCAATTAGAGGAAGAGTTAATTCTGCACAAGGTGCAAATGTGAATGTAAGTGTTGTGATATTATTATTGATAGTGGGAGCACTGATAATCTTGTTTCAGAGGAGATGGTTGACAAGTTGAAGTTGACAAGAAGAAAGCATCCACATCCATATCAGATTGCATGGTTGCAGAAGGACCATAGAGCTTTGGTCAATGAGTAGTGTTTAGTGAAGTTCAAGATTGGAGACTACCACGATGAGGTGATGTGTGATATCATACCAATGGATGTATGTCATATGCTGTTGGGGAGGCTGTGGCAGTATGATAGGAGCATTGTCCATGATGGCTATGTAAACACATATTCCCTAACAAAGGATGGAGTTCATCATAAATTGAAGCCCTTGAAGGATGTGGAAGAAAAGGTATGTAGTACTGCTAGAATTTGCTTGGTAGATGGTAAAAAAATTTGGAGGGT
This sequence comes from Cunninghamia lanceolata, assembly GCA_027924645.1. NCBI lineage: Eukaryota > Viridiplantae > Streptophyta > Pinopsida > Cupressales > Cupressaceae > Cunninghamia > Cunninghamia lanceolata. The sequence continues at coordinate 1,843,696 of BSBN01001053.1, read as the reverse complement.
ATGAAGCATGAGCGTCATTGCTTTGCATTGATTCCTAAGATTAGTCAAGAGAAATGTGAAGATGTGCCAACAGAAGTCTCAGATATGTTGGAAGAATTTCAAGATATTATCTCTGATAATGTACTAGAAGGTTTACCACCGGTGAGGAAGATAAGTCACCAAATGGATTTGATACTAGGAGCTAGTTTGATGAATATGGAAGACCACAGAATGACTCCTGTAGAGAGTGAAGAGCTAAACAGACAAGTTCAAGAGTTGTTAAGGGACTAATAAGGGAAAGCCTAAGTCCATGTACGGTACTTGCAGTACTAGCACCAAAGAAAGATGGAGAATGGAGAATGTGTATAGATTCTTGGGCCATCAATAAGATCACGATCAAGTACAGGTTTCCATTGCCAAGAATGGATGACATAATGGACTGTTTGAGTGGAGCCAAGTACTTCATGAATATTGATCTAAAGAGTGGGTATCACCAGATCCATATCAGGGAATGAGATGAATGGAAGATAGCTTTCAAGATAAAGGAAGGTTTGTATGAGTGGTTAGTCATGCCATTTGGGCTAACCAATGCATTGAGCACATTCATACGGCTCATGAACGAGGTATTAGAAGATTTTTTTGGGAATTTTTGTTATTGTTTATTTGGATAATATTTTAATTTTCAGCAAGACTTGGGATGAGCATATGATGCATATCAGAAGAGTTTTGGAGAAGCTGAGGGAGGAGAAGTTGTTTATCAATCTGAAGAAATGTAGCTTTGCAAAGAAGGAGTTGGTATACCCAGGATTTCTTGTCTCAGAGGAAGGTCTTAAGATGGACCCAGAGAAGGTGAGGGCTTTCATTGAATGGCCTACACCAAGGAGTGCTTCTGAGGTAAGATCTTTTCATGGTTCGACAAGTTTTTACAGAAAGTTTATCAAGAATTTTAGTAGCATTTGTGCACCCCTAACTGAGACAATGAGAGGGGATAGAAAAGAGTTTAGATGGACTAAAGGAGTAGATAAAAGCTTTGATACATTGAAGAAGAAAGTCACAGAGCAACCTATTTTGGTACTTCCAGATTTCAATAAGGTATTTCGGGTAGATTATGATGCTACTGGTAGTGCTATAGGAGCTGTTTTGAGCCAAGAAGGTAAGCCCATTGCCTATTTTAGTGAGAAGCTTAATGATGCCAAGAAAAAGTATTTTGTTTATGATCAGGAATTTTATGTAATATTTTAGTCTTTGAAGAAATGGAGACATTATTTGTTGCCAAAGGAGTTTGTTTTATATACTAATCATCAGGCTTTGCAATATCTTAATAGTTAAGGAAAGTTGAACTAAAAGCACTTAAAATGGGTTGAGTTTTTGCAGAGCTATACTTTTGTTTTGAAGCATAGGAGTGGGAAGTCCAACAGAGTTGCAGATGCCTTGACCAGAAGGCAAAATTTGTTGACAGAAATAAAGATAGAGATTGTTGGGTTTGATGAGCTCAAAAGTTTGTATCCTGAAGATCCAGATTTTGCAGAGGCCTGGAAAGCTTGTTTGGAACCTGTTACTTTGGATAGGACAAAATGGTTAGATTTCATAATCCAAGATGGCATGTTGTTTAGAGGAAGTGAGTTGTGCATTCCAAGGAGTTCCATGAGAGAGAACCTAATTAAGGAGAAGCATAGTGGATGATTGGCTAGACACTTTAGTCGAGATAAGACCATTGCTATTGTTGGTGAAAATTATTATTGGCCACAATTTCAGCAGGATGTGAGGATATTTGTGCAAAGTTGCAGAGTGTGTCAGATGGAAAAAGGAACAAGTCAAAATATAGGGCTATATTAGCCATTACCTGTACCAGAGAATCCATGGGATGATATAAGTATGGATTTTGTTCTTGGTGTACCAATGACACAGAGAGGACATGATTCCATTTCTGTGGTGGTGGACAGATTCTTGAAGATGGCACATTTTATTCATTGCAAGAAGACTAATGATGTTGTTCATATTGCAGAGTTATTTTTCAGGGAGGTGGTGAGATTACACAGTCTACCAAAGAGCATAGTTTCAGATCAAGATACCAAGTTTGTTGGTTATTTCTAGAGAACATTATGGAAGAAGTTGAAGACAACCTTGAAGTTTAGTTCTGCACACCATCCATAGACTGATGGATAGACCAAAGTGGTGAATAGGATTTTTTGTAACCTACTACGATGCTTAGTAGGAGATAAGCCCAAGGGATGGGATTTGATTTTACCACAGGTAGAATTTGCTTACAACAATTCTGTCAATAGGAGTATTGGTAAATCACCATTCCAGATTGTATATGGGAATAGTCCAAGAAATGTTCAGAGTTAAGGAATCTAGACAAAGGAGAAAATACAAGTGCCAAGGCTGAAGACTTTGTAGAACACATGAAGAATTTGCATGAACACATGAAGAATTTGCATGAACACATGAGAAAGCACATTAATAAGATGAATACTCACTACAAGGCTAAGGCAGATCAGAAGAGGAGATATAAGGAATTCTAGGTAGGAGATGAAGTCATGGTTCACTTGAGAAAAGAAAGGTTCCCAATTGGAAAATACAATAAGCTAAAAATGAAGAAATTTGGACCATGCAGAATTTTGAAGAAACATGATCCAGAAATGCATGAGGTAGAGTTGCTGAGTGGGATCAACATTTCCCCTATTTTCAACATTGTTGATTTATCATATTATCATGAAGGTGGCACAGAGGATGGACCAACAGAAGAACAGTGGAGTGTTCTAGCAACTACTTCAATAGAGGAGATAGAAGAGATCTTGGAAAGCCATGTGGGAAGAAGTACTCAAAACAGGCAATATAAAGAATATCTGGTGAAATGGAAAGCAAGGTATATTGAAGATTCTTCTTGGTTCTCTAAGGCAGAGGTTGACCATTTGGGTTTCCCTCACACAAACACCTAAGACGTGACAGGGTCACTTCTCAAATTACCCTGGTGTCTGATGCAGGACCATCCAGTGGTGTAAGGGCAATCTTGCATCACCCACAAAAAGATGTGTTTCAAAATTGTTGATGTTCTTTCTATTTCTTTTCAAAATTTGTGGTTCTGGTTCCATAATCACTTGAATAATGGTGTAGAACTTTCAGTTTTTCTAAACTGCTAAAAATAACAACCTGCTATTTTAGGAAAGTTTGCATTTGGGCACGGATTGAAGTGAAAATTTACAAGACACTTTGTAACTAAAAAATAAGACCTTTGGCAAAAGAATCATGCAAAGATCATTTGTGAGCTGAAAGATATTAAAGTCTATGTTTCCCAAAAAATGTTTGAAAAGTATTCAAACTCAAGTTTGACGCACTAAATGGCCCCGTACGGGCCCAAAAATGGCTAGAACTAGTAGAGCTAGTTCTTAGCGCATAGAGCACTCCACGATCTTTCTGACGCATAAAACGGTTCTTCAATCAAACACCTGGATCAAAATTTATGGCTCCCGGTAGTTGACCTATTTTTGGAGGGAGATGCAAATTTTGAAATCAGGTTGTTGGCCTCCAAAAAGGCTATTAATAACTATTTTTGGGAACCCTGGCCAATAGTAGAGTTAAGGGGGGAAGTGTAGAGTCAAGAATAGGTGAGAAAATAGAAACCCTATCTGATTTGTGGTTACAGAAGGCAGATGATTCTAGAGTCTTTTGAGAGGAAGCAGTAATGTGTTGCAGCCTATGGAGGGTTGATTCCTTTGATTGTATTTGATGTTCTGTAATGTAATAAGTTGTCTAAATCAATAAATAAAGTTCTATTTTCTATGTGCAATTTCTGTTGTGTGTTTTATGATTTACCCCCTTTATCAAGTGGTATTAGAGCGAGGGTTCCTGAGTGTGTAGACAAACCACTGACTATGAGGTAGTTTGCACCAGGACCTGAGGTTGTGCATTTGCTGCGGAGATCAAGATGCCTCCACGAAGAAATCATATTTGGAGGAATGCTTTGATAGAAGAGGATTTTAAAGCCCTGCAAAGGCAAATCGATGCATTGCAAGAGGAGCTACAAAGAGGGTTTGAGTCAAGAAAAAGAGAAGAAAGTGAAGATGAAGTTGAAGAAGAGCTATCTAAGGAAGAACAAGAAGTTGTAGGAGATCCTTCAGAAGTTAGGTTGTTGAGGGCCATTTCGAAGATCGAAAAGAGCCCCAGGATTGAAGTTTCTACATATTCTAAAGATTTGAATCTAGAACAGCTCATTGATTGGATCAATGACATGGAGGAGTATACGAGTATGAAGATGTGGAAGACCTAGATCGGGTCAAGTTTACAAAAACAAAGTTGAAGGGCAATGCCAATATTTGGTGGAATGAGGTCCAGTTAGAGAGGAATATAAGAGGAAAAGTAAAGATCACCAGATGGGATCGGATGGTGGAGAAACTAAGGAAGCAATTCATTCCTGTGGACTATGAGATGGAGTTGCTGAAGAAGCTGCAAGGACTAAAGCAGGGTAACAAGTCTATTAAGGAGTATACAAAAGAGTTTTATAAGGTTACTATTAGAATCGGTCATGTAGAGGCCAACATGGAGAAGGTAGCCCATTACATTAATGGGTTGGGGCCAAGTATTCAAGAGGAGCTGAGCCTGGTCAGAATGACCACTATAGAAGACGCGTATTAGTTTTTCCTGAAGGTGGAAGAGAAGTTGAATAAAAGATTTGACATCAAGCAAAGGGGAAGAGGTCAAGGCAGAAGAACTGGTGGAAGACCCTATGGAGACCGTAATGAAGATCAGAAGAAAAGTGAAGAAGTTGGCACTAGTAAAAATTAGGGACAGGATAACGCCTATCACCATTGTGACTAATACAATTGTGAGCAAAGAGGAAGAGAAAGAGGCCAACCTGGGCAAGGACCTGGAAGAGGAGGTTTCAGAGGAAACTATTTCCAATGTGGAGAAGAAGCGCATCGAGCATACGAGTGTCCACAACATCAAGGAATGACAAATAGAAGACCTAAAGGTAATGCACGAGTTGCACATGTAGATGAAGATGAACAATCTGAGCTCTCTGAAGATGCTGAAAGGGGAGAAACCATAGTTGTAAGAAGAACTTTGTTGAATGAAGAGAAAGAACCCAATCAGAGGAAGAGTTTATTCTGCACCAGGTACAAATGTGAAGGTAAGTGTTGTGATATTATTATTGATAGTGGGAGCACTGATAATCTTGTTTCAGAGGAGATGGTTGACAAGTTGAAGTTGACTAGAAGAAAGCATCCACATCCATATCAGATTGCATGGTTGCAGAAGGACCATAGAGTTTTGGTCAATGAGCAATGTTTAGTGAAGTTCAAGATTGGAGACTAGCATGATGAGATGTTGTGTGATATCATACCAATGGATGCATGTCATATGTTGTTGCAGAGGCTGTGGTAGTATGATAGGAGTGTTGTCCATGATGACCGTGCAAACACATATTCCCTAACAAAGGATGGAGTTCGTCATAAATTGAAGCCCTTGAAGGAGGTGGAAGAAAAGGTATGTAGTACTGCCAGAATTTGCTTGGTAGATGGTAGAAAACTTATGGAGGGTATGAAGCATGAGCGTCATTAATTTACATTGATTCCTAAGATTAGTCAAGAGAAATGTGAAGATGTACCAGCAGAAGTCTCAGATATGTTGGAAGAATTTTAGGATATTATCTTTGATAATGTACTAGAAGGTTTACCATCGGTGAGGAAGATAAGTCACCAAATGGATTTGATACTAGGAGCTAGTTTGCCGAATAACGCAGGCCACAGAATGACTCCTGCAGAGAGTGAAGAGTTGAACACACAAGTTCAAGAGTTGTTAAGGAAGGGATTGATAAGGGAGAGCCTAAGTCCATGTGTAGTACCAACAGTACTCGGACCAAAGAAAGATGGAGAATGTGTACAGATTCTCGAGACATCAATAAGATCATGATCAAGTATAGGTTTCCATTGCCAAGAATGGATGACATAATGGAATGTTTGAGTGGAGCCAAGTACTTCACAAAAATTGATCTGAAGAGTGGGTATCACTAGATCCGTATCAAGGAAAGAGACAAATGGAAGATAACCTTCAAGACAGAGGAAGGTTTGTATGAGTGGTTAGTCATGCCATTTGGGCTAACCAATGCACCGAGCACATTCATGCGGCTCATGAACGAGGTATTCAAAGAATTTTTGGGAAGTTTTGTTATTGTTTATTTGGATGATATTTTGATTTTCAGTAAGACTTGGGATGAGCATATGATGCATATCAGAAGAGTTTTGGAGAAGCTAAGGGAGGAGAAGTTGTTGATCAATCTAAGGAAATGTATCTTTGCAAAGAACGAGTTGGTATACCTAGGATTTTTTGTCTCAAATGAAGGTCTTAAGATGGACCCAGAGAAGGTGAGGGCTATCATTGCATGGCCTATGCCAAGGAGTGCTTCTGAGGAAAGATCTTTTCATGGTTTGGCAAGTTTTTACAGAAAGTTTATCAGGAATTTTAGTAGCATTTGTGTACCCCTAATTGAGACAATTAGAGGGGATAGAAAAGAGTTTAGATAGACTAAAGGAGTAGATAAAAGATTTGATACATTGAAATAGAAAGTCAAGGAGCAACCTGTTTTGGCACTTCTAGATTTCAATAAGGTATTTTAGGTAGGTTGTGATGCTAGTGGTAGTGCTATAGGAGTTGTTTTGAGCCAAGAAGGTAAGCCCATTGCCTATTTTAGCGAGAAGCTTAATGATGCCAAGAAAAAGTATTTTGTTTATGATCAGGAGTTTTATGCTATAGTTCAAGCTTTGAAGAAATGGAGACATTATTTGTTGCCAAAGGAGTTCATTTTATATACTGATCATTAGATTTTGTAGTATCTTAATAGTCAAGGAAAGTTGAACCAGAAGCACTTAAAATGGGTTGAATTTTTGCAGAGCTATACTTTTATTTTGAAGCATAGGAGTGGGAAGTCCAACAGAGTTGCATATGCCTTGAGTAGAAGGAAAAATTTGTTGACAGAAATGAAGATATAGGTTGTTGGGTTCGATGAGCTTAAAAGTTTGTATCCTGAAGATCTAGATTTTGTAGAGGCCTAGAAAGCTTATTTGGAACTTGTTACTTTAGATAGGACAAAATGGTTAGATTTCATAATCCAAGATGGCATGTTGTTTAGAGGAAGCGAGTTGTGCATTCCAAGGAGTTCCATGAGAGAGAACCTAATTAAGGAGAAGCATAGTGGAGGATTGGCTAAACACTTTGGTCGAGATAAGACCATTGCTATTGTTGGTAAAAATTATTATTGGCCATAGTTGCAGAGGATGTGAGGAAATTTGTACAAAGTTGCAAAGTGTGTCAGATGGAAAAAGGAACAAGTCAGAATATAGGGCTACATCAGCCATTACCTGTACTAGAGAATCCATGGGATGATATTAGTATGGATTTTATTCTTGGTTTACCGAGGACATAGAGAGGACATGATTCCATTTTTGTGGTGGTGGACAAATTATTGAAGATGACACATTTTTTTCCTTGCAAGAAGACTAATGATGTTGTTCATATTACAGAGTTATTTTTCATGGAGGTGGTGAGATTACATGGTCTACCAAAGAGCATAGTTTCAGATTGAGATACCAAGTTTATTGGTTATTTCTGGAGGACTTTATGGAAGAAGTTGAAGACAGATTTGAAGTTCAGTTCTGCACACCATCCACAGACTGATGGACAGACCGAAGTGGTGAATAGGAGTTTGGGTAACCTGCTACGATGCTTAGTAGGAGATAAGCCCAAGGGATGGGATTTTCTTTTACCACAAGCAAAATTTGCTTACAATAATTCTGTCAATAGGAGCACTGGTAAATCACCATTCCAGATTGTATATGGGAATAGTCCAAGAAATGTTTTAGAGTTAAGGAATCTAGACAAAGGAGAAAATACAAGTGTCAAGGCTGAAGACTTTGCAGAACACATGAAGAATTTGCATGAAGAGGTGAGAAAGCACATTAATAAGATCAATATTCAGTACAAGGCTAAGGTAGATTAGAAGAGGAGATATAAGGAATTCTAGGTAGGAGATGAAGTCATGGTTCACTTGAGAAAAGAAAGGTTCCCAATTGGAACATACAATAAGCTGAAAATGAAGAAATTTGGACCATGTAGAATTTTGAAGAAACATGATTCAAGAAATGCATATGAGGTAGAGCTGCTGAGTGGGATCAACATTTCCCCTGTTTACAATATTGCTGATTTATTAGAATATCATGAAGGTGGCACAGAGGATGGACCAATAGAAGAACAGTGGAGTATTCTAGCATCTACTTAAACAGAGGAGATAGAAGAGATCTTGGATAGCCGTGTGGGAAGAAGTACTTGGAACAAGCAATATGAAGAATATCTGGTGAAATGGAAAGGAGGCCTGTTGAAGATTCTTCTTGTTTGTCTAAGGTAGAGGTTGACAGTTTGGGTTTTCCTCACACAAACACCTGAGACATGACAGGGTCACTTCTCAAATTACCTTGGGTGTCTGATACAGGAGCATCCAGTGGTGTAAGGGCAATCTTGCATCACCCAAAAAAAGATGTGTTTCAAAATTGTTGATGTTCTTTCCATTTCTTTTCAAAATTTGTGATTTTGGTTCCATAATTGCTTGAATAATGATGTAGAACATTCAGTTTTTCCAAATTGCTAAAAATAGCAACCTACTATTTTAGGAAAGTTTGAATTTGGGCCTGGATTGAAGTGAAAATTTACAAGAATCTTCGTAACTAATAAATAATTCCTTTGGCTAAGGAATCACGTAAAGATCATTTGTGAGCATAAAGATATTAAAGTTTATGTTTCCTGAAAAATGCCTGAAAATTATTCAAACTCAAGTTTGAGGCACTAAACGGCCCCGTACGGGCCTAAAAATGGCCAAAATTGGAAAAGATAGGCCCTAGCACGTAGAGCACTCCGTGAGCTTTCTGATGCATAAAATGGTTTGTTAATCAGACACCCGGATCAAAAGTTATGGCTCCCAGAAGTTGACCTATTTTTGGAGGGAGATGCAAATTTTAAAATCAAGTTGTTGGCTGCCAAAAAGGCTATTAATAACCATTTTTGGGAACCCTGGGCAGTAGTAGAGTTAAGGGGGAAAGTGTAGAGTCAAGAATAGGTGGGAAAATAGAAACCCTAGCTAATTTAGGGTTACAACAGGCAGATGATTCCAGAGTCTTGTGAGAGGAAGTTGTAATGTGTTGCAGCCTGTGGAGGGTTGATTCCTCTGATTGTATTTGAGCTTCTATAATGTAATAAGTTGTCCAAATCAATAAAAAAAGTTCTATTTTCTATATACAATTTTTGTTGTTGTGTGTTTTATGATTTACCCCCTTTATCACCTATAAAGTTAGATATAAACTTCCTAACAAAGCTGATTTGACTAATGAATAAAGGACCTTCTTGTGTTGGAAAAAACAAAGCTCCAATATTACTCTAATTCTACTTGGATCAATGGAAATTCCTTCTTTAGATACTACATTCCCTAATAGTTCCCCTACGGGACTTAAAGATACACCTTTTGGATTTATAGGAATCTCAAATTCTTGACAACATTGAAAAATCTTATCTAAGTGCATGAAATGGTCCTCTTTGTTCTTGGAGAACACAATTAGATCATCTAGATAGGTCAAAATTATTCCATCAATGAGATCTTTAAAGGCAATGTCCATTGCTCTTCAAAACAGTGTTCCTACATTAAAGAGACCAAAAGGCATTTTTTAATATGCAAATATTCCTCATTTGGTGGTGAATGTAGTCTTATATTGGTCTCCATCTTTAACCTAGACTTAGTTGTGTTGTGATGTTCACAACATGCCCCATTATGCTCCTTAGCAAAATGGGGACCCCTGCTATTGCTTTGCTTTTTGTTTCTGCTTGTGTTGTTTTGCTTGGTGGTAAAGGGAAAAGAGAGTCAAATTTGCAAACTTTGTTAAAAATATGGAAAAATGCATTTTCAGTACCCTTGCATGATATGGTTGGCTTCCTTGTGAAAAATGAGCCAGGGTTGCTTTTTGAACCATCTCAAAATTCGCCATATTTTGCAAGTTATGATCATTTTAGTAAAATGTACATTCAGGTTTGTCTATCGCTTGGCATATACAAAGTCCTTTGTATGTGCAAAGTCATTTTTTTTATATATATGCTTGGTCGCTTTTGTACATTCGGGCTTGTATATTCTAACATACAAGCGAAATATACATTGTAGAATATACATGGCGGACCCGGAAAACTTATCAAAATAGGTTTTTTGCTTGAATGTTCGGTGCTTGTATATTTTAACATACAAGCGGAATATACAATGCGGAATATGCAAGGCACTGTTCACATGCAAGTGCGGGCGATACAAGCGAAATATACATGCCGGAATTAAAAGGGAAATCAAATAGAGTTTTTTGCATGTATATTGGTGATATACATTGGTTTCAAAAGGGAAAGGATATCGGTGAAATTCTTGCTGATAAAGGAACATCGGCCAAGGTATGGCCATCGGCGGAGGAAGGTTGGAGTTCGCCGATGGGCGATCTCTCGCCGATGGCGAACAATGAAGGGGTCGTCGGCAGGAGTCAGGCCGACGAAAAGCACATCGGTAAGAAGAGAGTGGTCGGCGGAAAGAATATAGAGTTCGCCGATGGCGAATCTCTCGCGGATGAAGGGAAATACAAGCCGATAGAGGATGAACAAAGCAAAGAGGCCATCGGCCAAACCATAGTGATCGGCAGAGAGGTTTTTTGTCATGCCGATAATGTAAGACATGCCGATGGAAGGAAACAAAGGGTAAACAGAAGAGAAAGGCCATCGGCCAAATAGCGATGATCGGCCTGAGTATTTTTTTACTCGCCGATAGTATTTGTCACACCGATGGGCAGGAAATAGAAAGCGATAGGAACTTTAAACTATATTTTTTGGCACCCGTGGTATTTTTCGGTCAACGATAGTTGACCCGATGATTTTTGAGCAGTCTAAGTGCGTTTTTGAACACGTTTTGAGAGTTTTTTGGACCCGATTTCCACATTTTTGCATTCACCCTGATTTAAATAGATATTTTAGTTTCTTACTGTTTATTTGATAAATTGGTACTTATTGCTAGTCTTGTCTTGCAGGCTTGCAGTTGAGGAAGCAGCTGGAAATTCAACACAGTGACATCATGGAGGAAGAAAATCTGATCTCAGGAGCAAGAGGATAAAGATGAAGTACGAGGAAGTCAAGGCCATTCAAGTGAAGGACAAGGTTGCAGCTGAGAACATTATTGTAGCAGATAAACAGAAGTTATTGCTGAGCTGCCAAAGCTTCTCAGAAGGGGCAATATTTTGCCCAGATTTGACACTGCTCAGAGATATTTTGGAGGACTGGCTCATCTCTATTTATTGCCGTAACCAGGGGTTTGAACCAGAGGTAGTTAGGTTTTTTGCTGTAGTGAGGACAATCAGAAAGTCTACATATTGTGCCTCTCTACACTGTAATACTTTACACAGGGATTTTAGGAACATACAGCAAGTTAACTTAGCATAGTTTAGAAGTAGAAGAAGGAGGTCGCCTGTTGTCTGCAGTAAGGTGCGCGTGGAATGTCTGGCTTCCTTACTGTATCTGTAAAGCTTGTAAGTTCTCTGTAGTTTGATCAATGAAACTAAGAGTCATTCCTATATTGTAAATCATGTATGACTATTTGTTTCTAATACAATAGAATCTGGAGTTCTGCATCTATCTTCTGAGTGTTCTCCTGCTCTTCTTTGTGTTTTGAAATATTATCTTTAAGAGCTTGCAATTTTAAATGTATGTTTGTGAAAATGCTCAGAACTTGCATTTAAGGTTTTTACTGTGGATTTGATCAAATTACTATAGTATTTACATAGTGCATAACAGAACAATTAGATCCTTCGATAGAGTAAATGAGGTGTAGATTAAATCTTTCTAACTTTTCCCAACCCATCTGAAATATTTAGCTGAAAATGTAGAAATCTAAAGGAAATTGTCTCAAATTTGAAGAAGCATGCATAACAGAGTTAAAAGTAGACAATTTTCATGAATGTATAAAGGAGAAAGCTGCAATAATTCAAGAAAACCATTTAGAATTTGCAGCACAGTAACACTTGTATGCAAATGAACAAAATACTTGTTGAAATCTATGATCTTTTTGCATATTCTTAGTCCAGTAAACCACCAAACAACCCTAAACTACATAAGGCCCCTTGAACATTATAGCTTCACATTGACCAACTGAACTTGACTGACCGAACCATTGTAGACTTGGGATTAGTTGAATCTCAAATGATTCCTTCTTATCTTTCAAGTATAGTTTCAGTTCATTATATGTGAATTTTAACTTATTGTTATGATTGCATCAAAACAATCATCGACAGTTTTTTTGGCGCTAGAAGGAGGGCTAGAAGGCTATATATTGCAATCATCAACAAGTTGTAATTAGAGAATCCATCTAGTAATAAAAAGCTATTTGAGCCCACTATGGTCTATAGAATCTAATCCATGGAGGGAAAGGGGTAATGCCCCTCAATGATGCCATGTTTAAGTCCTCAAAGTCAACACACATCCTAATATCACCACTTTTATTCCTAATAGGCACCAAATTGTATACTCATGTCGAGTGCTTGATTGGATAGATAATTTTGGACTTAATTATCTTAGATAATTCTTATTTCATCAAGGGATCAATCATAAAGTTGACTAGTCTTTTCCTTTGTCTGAATGATTTGGTTTTAGGCTAAATCTTGATGGTGTGTTGATTAACACTCTTGTCATATCCTTTTAGATCATCATAGCTTTAAGCTATGACACATCCATATTTATGATAGGTGTCTAAGAAATTATTTCTCTTCCTTAGTACACAACTTTACCAGTTGATTATCCTAGAGTGATCTCCGTGTCTCTATAATCTCCTTTGTTGGTGGTCATTCTTATTTTACCCATATATTAATCATCTAGATTGAATAGGGATTCCATAGTGACCAGTCCTTGGGCAACTCATTTGATTTGAGTTGCAATATTTGATCTCCATAAGCTTCTTGAATTTTAGGGCTAAGGTCAATAAAATATATCATTTTTGGAAGCATTATTGAGTCTCTATTATGTTGAAATAATGTTCTTTGTTCTTATTTTATACTATACAATTGGATTTTTGTGCTAAGGTTATAGGTTTGAATATCCCTTAATTGGGACATCTATCCCTAAAGTGTTCTACATTATCTCATGTGTCAAATAGTTAAACTCAATGACTATCCCAATTTACCATCATACCATATTTTCATCCACATTTTGTGATTCATGTGTTTGTGACACTTTGTTATCTTTCAAAGCCATGAATTCCATTAAGGCAAGTCAAGTATTCGTTCCTTCATCTTGAACTAATTCCCATAATGATGCTTAGAATGAATGAAGTCATAGATAAGTACAAAAGTGAAGGAGATTGTTTTCTAAAGTCTACCCTAGCACAAGATCAAGTAATGCTAGTTAGACCAAATTACCTGATGGCCCAATCTAGGACCAAGTTGCATGATGTGGCCTAGTCTGGAACAATAAATTTTCATACATAGTCCTCTTAGTCTTATAAGATCATAGATTTACTTTTAAATTTAAATTTCAAATCATCTGTCATAATGCTTCAATCAATTAATAACCAAGTCAAGCCCCTATCACATCAAATCAAATAAGAATTTAATATCTCTTCAATTACTCTAATAATCTCTAAATATAATTCATTATTAATTAGTATTGATCATTTTAATTTGATATTAATTAGTATGGAAGAACATAAAGTACTCACATATTTTCTTTACTCATATATTTCAAATAAATGTAAATAAAGTAAACCCACTTTAACCCACAAAGATCTCTGAGAGATTATTTATAAGAAGAGAACAATATATATTCCCTAATTTAAAATTTTCACTCTCTACCCTCTTTCTCCACTAAAAGTTTTTAAAACATATAAAAATGAAAAAAAAATATGCTAATTAAAAATACTACTAATATATTTAAATATAATTACAACCACCAACTTCTAAATATCTACATACTTATTTGAAATTATCACTCCTTTTCTTTTCATAATTTTGCTCATTATAAAAATCTAAATGTTATAAATAATTATTCTTCCATTTATTATCACTTCTTTTCTTTTCATAATTTTGTTCATTGTAAAAATCTAAATGTCATAAATAACTAAATAACTACTCTTCCATTTATGTAGTATGTAGTTATATGGGTTTTATTATATTTCACAATTACTCAAATTATATTTTTATTATTATAATTAACTTAGATATTTGAAAGATAAGTACTAAAATATATATTAAATAATATTAAAATCCACAAAGAAATATAGAAGTGTTTATCTTTGTGTATAATAAGGAATATTATGTTGTAACATGCAGCTTATGATTTGTCTTGGACACATGATATCATCTTTGTATCAATCAAGCTCTAACATATTAGAAAATATATTGTTTTATGTTTAGGTTCAAACTTATACGTGTAGCCCAATTCCTTGAATTTGTGGCCCTAAACTAGATGTGTAACCCTAAACCTATAATATCTTTGAACTTAGGGTCTCTACTTTCATAAATATGTTCACTAAATATTTAAATAGCTAGACCATGTGGTGCTAAAAAGTACTAGTAGATCTTGATATCAAGTGGGAAACCTATATCTTGTCTCAATTATAGTTAGACCCTGCTATACCGATTCGATAATGTTAGGATAAGAAGTTAATAAAGTAATCAATGTCATATTCAACCTAAATATTTAAATTGAATCAAAATTTAATTTGTTAGAGAAACTATTGTATTCTTGAAAACACTTGTAAAATGCTAAAATTTAGAAACAAGATAAGAGAGTTATAGTTATATTTTATTGCTTAGTCATGCACATTATTCTTTATTGTAAATAAAGTTTGGCTTATAATATTTTTCATAAAACTTAAAGTTGATCAAATGAAAAAGCATTAACCTACAATTTTAAATGAAATGTAATAATTCTTATCACATTATCTTTATTTCAAAGAAAATGTAATAATTCTTATCACATTATCTTCATTGAAGATGATTTTATTTCTATGGACTCTAGGACCATAATTATATAAAAATATAAAATTGATAGATAATCAATGAGTAATGATAGACTCCTTACTAGTCACTTGAATAATATTAACATTTTATCCATCACAAACATTAAAAGGGTTGGGTTAAATTAGTAAAATTTGGCTTAAGTATTAGATTGGAGAAGATAACTTAATTAAGATTTAGTTAATTTTATATTAAATTTTATATTTTTAATGAAGTTTTTAAAAAGTATAGAATACTAAATAATTATTAATAAAAGGAAGTTGAAGTAATATAAAGATTGTATTCATTTTAATTTCACAAATTAAAATTTATTTTTTAATATTTTGAGTTTTGAAAAATGAAAAATGTTGAAATAAAGATTAAGTTTTGACAAATTTATTATTGGTTTATTTTAAAAGTTATTTTTGAACAAGTTAATTTATAAAAATTGTGATATTAATAAAATTAATGATCTTAATATCATTTTCTTTTAGCATGTCCTAGATCATCAAGGCTTACCAAACCAATGAAAAGAATCAGAGGGAACCCACTATAGAAAGGTAGGGTAAATCAATCATATCACATATAGAATTTCTTGTTTCAACACATAGAACTTCACCACTGAACCCATATCTATATGATGATAATATATCTAGCAAAAACCCACCCCTCCCCTAGCCCCAGCCCCCTATTTATATTCCTAATTCTAGTCCCCCTATTCTTAATAGTTGGCATCATATGTGGTTGGAAGAACCATTAGTTACATCCTCACATTGAGACCAACAACTAAGCAAGTAGGTTTTTTGGACATGTTATTACATTCCAAGAGTAGCATTTTGTCATTTGGTCCTAGATTCAATGAGGAAACTACACCTTATTGGATTGGATCTTTTATGGAACTTAGAGTCATTATCTATTAAAAAAGGTGGCTCATTTCAATTTATTCCTTATTTCTAGCTTGATGCTTTCACAAAGCACTAACTTCATGCATTTTAACAACTTAACTAATTTCAAAGATGCAAAGGATGTGAAGGTTTGAGTCTGTGATAGGGAGACCATTGTGGTTTTAGGAAAGTTTTATGGCTGAAGTAAGGAGACCTCTATGGTCACAAGAAAGTTTGTTCAAAGAAGCAGTTAGGGAAAATTAGGCAAAAGATCGAGTAGTATGCTATGGCAATTCCAAGATAGGGTTTTGTGATGGAGCAAGATACAATGGTAGAGGGAGGAATGAAACTAGTTTTTCATGAAAATGGAATAATGTGCTTAAGGAGGATATATCAAGAAAAAGGAGAAATGATAATGTTTTGTATCGAGGGAGTAGTGAAAGGAATAACAAAGAAATAGTTTCCTCTCAACAAATCTAGGTTGAAAAGAGAAATCCTTCAACTGATAATGCAGGATCCAAATCTACGATTGATTCCAGTGTGGATATTTAGATTCAAATAATTTATTTCTTCATTATGTTGAGGATTTGTCCCAAAAAGCTTTAATTGGAAAGTTCTAGAACTTTTTCCCTATTTCAGATAATTTGAATGCTTGGATAGATGTTTTCTAGGAAAATGTTCAAAATGCTATAATGATTGATAAGAGTCAGGGACTTTTTATAGTGATATTTTCAAATAAAGAAGCTAGATCTGCCATCCTCAATAATGAACCTTAGTTTTTTCATGGGAAAGGAATGTTTTTACAAAAATGGGAACCCAACTTTGACTCATTAGCTGCAAATACCCAATACATTCCTTTTTGGGTTAGGCTAGAGAATTTACCCCTGGAATACATAGATGAATGAATCATTCAATTAATGGCAAAAAAACTAGGGTTTTTTCTTCATTTGGACTTTAACTTTTTCCAAAATATAGCTCTGCCCATAAGATTTTGTCTTTTAATGAATACATCACACCCCTTTCCAAAGGTTTTGAATATGAAAACTTCTAGAGGGATATGGCGGCAAAAAAATGTTTTTGAAGATCCACAAAGTGTATGTCTAAGTGGGAAGTTAGTTTCAAAAATGGCATGTGAGGATCTGGTAAATGATGTTGATAATGATAGGGTTTCAGTTCAGTATTTGGGGAAAGAACCCTCATTCGATTACCCTGTCAATCTTCTAGATTCCCCATTAGGGAATGTATCTAATGAAGTTCAAAAAGAAGAATTGTAGTTAGAATTTCAGGAGGGAGGATCTTTTGATTTTCAATCTTGTGAAAATGGTAATCAATGTGTTGAACAAAATGGTAAAGATGTTCTTATTTTAAAAGAATTTCTATTAGTACAAATAGGATCAACTTTCAATATGGTGTCTTCAGATCTAGATGTTCCTAAACAAGATTCAAATGAGGTAGAAAATTTTTAGGCAGATCAGATGTTAAGGTTCCTGGTATTTTGGAGAGTAATGAGGGATAATTGATTCAGGGTTAGACATGTTTCAATACTCAACATTGTTAGAAGATAGTTGATCCAATGGAAGCCTTTCCACTAGAAGAGGCAGATAAGTTTATAGATAAGTTAGTCACTAAAGTGGGTGAAGAGCTAATTGAAAAGTTAGCCGATGAAGTTTTTAATGAAGAAGATGAACAAAGCAATGAATTACTAGTTATCTTTCAAACCACTTTAAAGGAAGTTGTAACCTCTTTGTCACCTGCTAAGAGAGGAAGAAAACCTAAATCTAAGATTACGGAAGAAGAAATTCAGGTAGGAGTCCAAATTACTCTAGAAAAAATGTTAACTAAGTCTGCATCGAGGAGATCATGTAGCTCTCCTCATGCTCAATGAGATCGATATCTTGGAATGTTAAGGGCATTAATGCTAGTGATAACTTTAAGAAATCCCTCCTGAAAAAAGATATAAAATCCTAGCGAATCTTTCATTTTTTTGGAAAAAAATATTAATTTCTATTGGCGAATCTTTCCATTTTTTGAAAAAAATTATTTAATTTTATTGGTGAATTTTTTAAATCACTAGAAATTTGTAGAAACTCTTGGCGAATCTTGACAAAAATAGGAAAATACATTAATTACCATGGCAAATCCTTACTAAAAAATAAGTTAAATCCCTATGAAAAAGTAAATGAGAGGAACCTCCTGCAACAAAATAATGAAAATGCACAAAATAACAGAAATAGAAAAACACAGAAGGAATTTATTGATCGTAGGCCACTTTGAGGGGGCAACCTCCTTTGAGCAAGCTCAATACAATAAACTTGTGGATGCCTTCATTGGCCTCAACACGTACTTATATACTAAGTCTAATAGAAAAAACTATTACTCCCCATGAATGTGGGATAATACAATATACTCACCGGATGACTTACAAAGCATATGCATCCAACAACAATATACTAACAAAGTAAAGAGAAGGGTTAAACACGGGTTCCTAACATCCCCTCCCTCTTATAAAAGCTTTGTAGTAAATGAGAGGAACCTCCTGCAACAAAATAATGAAAATGCACAAAATAACAAAAATAGAAAAACACAGAAGGAATTTATTGATCGTAGGCCACTTTGAGGGGGCAACCTCCTTTGAGCAAGCTCAATACAATAAACATGTGGATGCCTTCATTGGCCTCAACACGTACTTATATACTAAGTCTAATAGAAAAAACTATTACTCCCCATGAATGTGGGATAATACAATATACTCACGGGATGACTTACAAAGCATATGCATCCAACAACAATATACTAACAAAGTAAAGAGAAGGGTTAAACACGGGTTCCTAACATCCCCTCCCTTGGTGCAGGAGCACCCGCACATGATCAGGATATAGGTCCGCATGATGACATACATGATCAGGATATAGGATAGTTATCAGTATGATGACAGGATAGGCTATTTTTAGTATGTTTGACTTTGTCATGTAATAAGGTCCATTGGACCGATGCTATGTATTAGCTCAGCATAGGAGTATGTGTAGGCAGTTAGAGATCGAGATAAGATTGTCTGAGTTGTCCTCTCTCCCAGCCGCTTGGAAGCTCCCAGCCGCTGGGAAGTGAAGTTGGTAGTACTCGAAGGATTTGTTATATATATACCTTCGATCTGTTAGGGTTTAGACGCAGTTGATATTGATAGTTCATATTGATAGTTCATCTTGATGTTGTTAGATGTGTTGTGTTGAGCTGAGATTCAGGAAGGCAGTTCAGTCATTGTGAAGCTGTATTCAGGACTTTTGAATTTCAATTGAATAAGATCTCATCTTTTGCATTATCTGGTTGTATCAGTTGTATCTGTTTTGATTTCATTTCCATTTTGTAAGTTAATGGGCACTTTCAACCCTTCCACCGGTTGATCCTGCAAATCGGTGGAATGGTCCTGTATCATAGTCTAGTTTGCATTGGTGTTTTCTGTTTATGCATTGCATTGTTCAGGAGATCTGTTAGGAGCATGCTGTAAATCAACCTAGCATCCTCATGTGCTAGGTCTAAAAGATAAGTTGTTAGATTTTGGTTTGAAGGTGATCCGGCCCGGTCGTCACATGATCTTTGTGAAATAGAGCAGTTCGGGGTGCTTACATGCAGTGGAAGGATACACAGGAGTCTGCATGTGCGTTTCCAGTCGAAGCAAGCCGCATCGTCATCTGCGAATGCATCACCATCAGGATCGGGTCATGAAGTTGTTGAAGTTTGCATGTTGCAAGTGCATCATGATGTTTTGAGTTGGATATATACTCAGTGTATATATCGCAGTCAGGATCATCTCTCGGGGAAGTTCATCATCCGCATATCGCTAACGGATGCGGGTGTGAAAGTTAAGTTTTTTTGGCTAAGTGTTGAAGAGTTCATCAGGATGATGTGTGACGTCATCGTCATCAGGATATGACGTCATCGTCATCAGGATATTAAGTAATCCCTCAATGCGAGTTTATCCCGTTTTCGCTAAGTGGTTAAGTATCGGCGTAGGTAGGAAGTTGTATTAGCATCATCAGGAGGTTTCAAGGAACCCGATGAACAATATCATGATGCTGTTGCTTGTATCGTCGGGGAGTGGAGCATCGAAGGCAAGTTATTGAAGTGCAACGTCATCAAGATATTAGAAGCTACCGGATATTTGGATATCCTGCTGACGAAGGTGATATTGAATATCATGATGATGCTGCTTGTATTTGGCACCCGATGAATAGTGCAACTGGAGGATGTTTGCGCCCGTTGATTATCATGATGATGATGATAGGCGACAAGCGGAGGAGGTAAATAGTAGTCGACAGGAGGATATTTGCGATCATCCGAAATATGATGATGCTGTTGAAATGTGATGATGCTGTTGTTGTCTCTAGGAAATATGATGATGATGTTCAGCCGATAGGGAATTTTATCATGCTGTTTGTATTGTTGGCTACTCCTTCCTGTCAGTAAGCCTCCGTTGCGTTCCACTCTGCATCATAGTGGTATCAGAGATAGGTTTAGGATCTTTTGAGAAAAGATAGGCAGGATGTCAGACGGAGAAGGAACATCTGAGGTTCCAGCAAAAATGACCAACGTTGAGTTGGCAGTTCTGGTGAAGAAACAGATTGCGGAAAGTAAGGCCGTGAAGGCTCAGAATCAGGAGTTGAAAGATGAGTTAGCAAAGTTGAGGAGCAGAGTAGGTTCTGGTAGAGAAGATGATTGGGAAGAAGAGGATATCCCTAATTGGAGCGAGGAGGTCGTTCCTGCAGACCAGAGGCCACTGTTGAACGCCCTCAAGGCCATGGAGAGGAGAACCATGGATGTGAAGCTGGATTTGCCAGTATTTACAGGTAAGATGGACCCTGATTCAGTAATGGAATGGATAGATTGTTTGAACAATTTCTTTGTAACAGAGGAGATACCAGAACAACAGAGAGTGAAGATAGCACAGTCAAAGATGAAAGAAGCTGCCTTGACATGGTGGAACTTTGTTCAGGATGATAGAGTACAGGAGGGAAAACGTAGAGTTGCCACATGGAAGAAGATGATGGAATTGGTAAAGGAGGCTTATATTCCTTTGGATTACAGTATCCAGTTACACAAGAGGAAGCAGAACCTGAAGCAGAAGGAGCTAGATGTCAGCTCATATACAGAAGAGTTCATGAAACTCTGTATGAAGACAAAGGTGAAAGAAAGTGAAGAAGAAAAGGTAGCCAGATACCTTAATGGACTGAGGTTTAATATTCAGGAAGATCTGAGTCTGCATAACCCAGATACAGTGCAGAAAAGTTTTCAGTTGGCATTGAAAGTGGAAGAAAAGCTGAAGAGAAAACAAGATCAAAACAATAGAGGAAGAGGAAGACAACAAAGAGGTGGAAGAAGTCCTTTCAGAGGCAGAGGACATGGACAGGGATATCAAGGAGAATCCAGTCAGGACAATAGCAAGGGCAACAATAGTCAGAATCAGAGAGAGAATTACAGTCAGCAAGGAAATTTCAGAGGTAGAAGACCCTTCAGAGGAAGATCCCAGGGCAGAGGATCCATCAGATGCTACAACTGTAACAAAGAAGGCCATATAGCCAGCAGATGTCCAGACAAGGCCACAAGCTCAGCAGGAGAAAGGAGGACAAATCTGGTCAATGAACCTGATAATCAAAGTAGGACAAGCTCTAATGAATTTCAGAGTGTGAATGGTCTTGAGAATTTTGGATATCCAGAAAGTGGAGAGTCCCTGATGATGAGAAGAACAGTGACTACCATGAAGGTACCTGATAAAGAAGCCCCCCAGAGAAAGTCCCTTTTCAGAACCACTTGCAAAGCAGGAGGTAAGGCTTGTAAAGTTTTGATTGATTCTGGTTCTACTGAGAACTTTGTGTCTGAAGAGATGGTGGTGAAGCTGAAGCTTAGGAGATTGCCTCACCCATCTCCATATAAAGTCTCATGGCTTACTCAAGGACAGCAGACAACTGTAGAAGAGCAGGCTTGGGTAGAATTCCAGATTGGTGGATATAAGGATAAGTTGTTGTTTGATATCACCAAGATGGATGCTTGCAACCTTTTGTTTGGAAGACCATGGCAATATGATCTGAAGGCACAGCATGATGGTGTTAAAAACACCTATAAAATCACTAAAGATGGTATAGATGTAACGTTATTCCCATTGAAGGAGAAAGAGGAGAAGTCTAAAGGCAAAGAAGTGAAGGTCATGCGGATGGAAGGCAAACAGTTCATGAAAGAAGTAGCAGCAGAAGGTGCAGTTGCATATGCCCTAATCCCATGTCTGAGTGTGAATAAGAAACAACAGCAAGAAGCCAAGAAAGAGAAGAAGCCAAGGTTGATAGACCCAGCTGTCCAAGAGTTATTGGATAAATACAAAGGTGTTATCTCAGAGGGAATGCCAAGATCCCTACCACCTGTCAGAGATATCAGTCATTGCATAGACTTGATTCCAGGGTCTACACTTCCAAATAAAGCAGCTTATAAGCTTACCCCAGAACAGAATGCAGAAGTAGCCAGGCAGATTGAAGAATTGATGAATTCAGGTCTGATTGGAAAGAGTTTGAGCCCATGTGCAGTACCAGCTATACTAGCACCTAAGAAGGAAGGCAATTGGAGACTTTGTACAGATTCCAGAGCCATCAACAAGATCACAATCAGGTATAGGTTCCCAATCCCCAGAATTGAGGATTTACTTGATTGTTTGGGAAATGCTAAGTACTTTACAAAAATAGATTTGAAGAGTGGATACCATCAGATCAGGATTAGACCAGGTGATGAGTGGAAGACAGCATTCAAAACAAATGAAGGATTATATGAATGGAAGGTTATGCCATTTGGTTTGTCTAATGCCCCTAGTACTTTCATGAGGTTGATGAATGAGGTTCTGAAGGAATTCATTGGTAAGTTTGTCATAGTCTATTTAGATGACATTCTGATTTTTAGTAACACCAGAGAAGAACATCTCAGGCATATAGAGCTGGTTCTCAAGAGGCTACATGAAGAGAAGCTGATGATAAACTTGGACAAGTGTCTGTTCATGAAACAGGAGATCACCTATTTAGGTTTTGTCATTTCACAAGGAAAGCTGCAGATGGATAAGGAGAAGGTGAGTGCCATATTGAATTGGCCAACTCCACAGACCATGAATGAAGTCAGAAGTTTCCATGGGTTAGCAACCTTCTACAGAAAGTTCATCAGATGGTTCAGTCATATTTGTGCACCCATGCTGGATACCATCAAAGGAGGACAGAAATGCAGGTTTGTTTGGACTCAAGGAGCAGATGATTCCTTTGAGGCATTGAAGAGGAAGGTGGCACAGCAGCCAGTCCTTGCACTTCCAGATTTCAATAAGATCTTTCAGGTAGAGTGTGATGCCAGTCACATGGCCATTGGAGCAGTACTCAGTCAAGAGGGTAGACCAATTGCATTTTTCAGTGAAAAGCTCAATGATGCTAAGAAAAGGTATTCATCATATGATCTGGAAATGTATGCTTTAGTTCAGTCCCTAAAGAAATGGAGGCATTACCTGCTGCCAAAGGAGTTCATAGTTTTCACAGACAACCAGGCTTTGAGTTTCATCAACAGCCAGGAGAAGCTGAACCACAGACATATGAAGTGGGTAGAGACCTTACAGGCTTTCACTTTTACCTTGAAGCATAAGAAAGGGGTTAAGAACAAAGTTGCAGATGCTTTGAGCAGAAGAGTTCTCACAGTAAATCAGATTCAGTTAGAGAGTGTTGGTATTGATTCACTCCAGACTATGTATGAGTCTGATGCTGATTTTGGAGAAATATATCAGGTCTGTACTTCTTTTGGGGAGAAATACCATGCTGAGTTCTCTGAATTCCTGATACAGGATGGATTATTGTTCAAGGGTGGACAGTTGTGTATCCCAAGGTGTTCTATGAGATTAAATATAATCAAGGAGAAACATTGTGGAGCAATGGCAGGTCATTTTGGTCTAGACAAGACCCTTGATCTGGTCAGGAGGCATTATTTCTGGCCTAAGTTGCAGTCAGATGTCAGGAAATTTGTAGAAACCTGTGTAATTTGTCAAAAGGCTAAAGGCAGGTCAACTAATGCAGGGTTATATCAGCCCTTACCCATTCCCTCCAGACCATGGGAAAGTATCAGTATGGATTTTGTTTTAGGTTTACCAAGGACCAGGAGAGGCTTTGACAGTGTCTTTGTTGTAGTGGATCGATTCAGTAAGATGGCACATTTCTTGCCATGCAAAACCACTGCTGATGCCTCATATATTGCAGATTTATTCTTCAGGGAAATTGTCAGAATTCATGGGTTGCCTTTGAGCATAGTTTCAGACAGAGATGTGAAGTTTGTGGGTCACTTCTGGAGAACCCTTTGGAGGAAACTGGGAACCAATTTATCTTTTTCCTCTGCATATCATCCTCAAACGGATGGACAAACTGAGGTAGTGAACCGTTCCTTGGGGAATCTACTTAGATGCTTGACAAAACAGCATGGAGAGAAGTGGGACAATATTCTGTCTCAAGCTGAGTTTTCATACAATGATACTGTCAACAGGAGCACAGGAAAATCGCCTTTTCAGGTAGTGTATGGAATGCATCCCAGAGGTATTTTAGAGTTGCGAGAGCTACCTACAGCAGATCCTGTTAGTGCAGATGGAGAAGCTTTTGCTGAAGCAATCAAAGAAGTTCATGATCAGGTTAAGACCCAACTCCAGCAAACCACCTTAAAGTATAAGGAGTATGCTGACAAGAAGAAGAAGGATGTTCAATTTGCTGTTGGAGATTTGGTTTGGGTTCACTTGAAGAAAGACAGGCTTCCTAAAGGGAAGTATACTAAGCTCATGCAAAAGAAAGTTGGACCATGTCAGATTTTGCAAAAGCATGGACCGAATGCTTATAAAATCCAACTCCCACCTGATCTTGGTTTATCTCCTATCTTCAATGTATGTGACTTAACTCCATACAAGGCTAATCCAGATGCAGATCAGGATATCCTACAGGATACAGTTGCTGAAGACATTCCTCAACATGATCCTCCATAGATACAGCAGATTTTGGACACTAGAGTGGTCAAACAGACCAGGAACAAAAAGTACTTGGAGTACCTCGTCTCTTGGAAGGAATAGCCGAACTCTGAAGCAGTATGGATGACTGCAGAACAGATACAGAAGCATGGTGCCGACCTTGATACTCTCATCTCAAGTGGACTTGAGATTTCTTCTTTTGGGGAGTATGGTGCAGGAGCACCCGCACATGATTAGGATATAGGTCCGCATGATGACATACATGATCAGGATATAGGATAGTTATCAGTATGATGACAGGATAGGCTATTTTTAGTATGTTTGACTTTGTCATGTAATAAGGTCCATTGGACCGATGCTATGTATTAGCTCAGCATAGGAGTATGTGTATGTAGTTAGAGATCGAGATAAGATTGTCTGAGTTGTCCTCTCTCCCAGCCGCTTGGAAGCTCCCAGCCGCTGGGAAGTGAAGTTGGTAGTACTCGAAGGATTTGTTATATATACCTTCGATCTGTTAGGGTTTAGACGCAGTTGATATTGATAGTTCATATTGATAGTTCATCTTGATGTTGTTAGATGTGTTGTGTTGAGCTGAGATTCAGGAAGGCAGTTCAGTCATTGTGAAGCTGTATTCAGGACTTTTGAATTTCAATTGAATAAGATCTCATCTTTTGCATTATCTGGTTGTATCAGTTGTATCTATTTTGATTTCATTTCCGTTTTGTAAGTTAATGGGCACTTTCAACCCTTCCACCGGTTGATCCTGCAAATTGGTGGAATGGTCCTGTATCATAGTCTAGTTTGCATTGGTGTTTTCTGTTTATGCATTGCATTGTTCAGGAGATCTGTTAGGAGCATGCTGTAAATCAGCCTAGCATCCTCATGTGCTAGGTCTAAAAGATAAGTTGTTAGATTTTGGTTTGAAGGTGATCCGGCCCGGTCGTCACATGATCTTTGTGAAATAGAGCAGTTCGGGGTGCTTACATGCAGTGGAAGGATACACAGGAGTCTGCATGTGCGTTTCCAGTCGAAGCAAGCCGCATCGTCATCTGCGAATGCATCGCCATCAGGATCGGGTCATGAAGTTGTTGAAGTTTGCATGTTGCAAGTGCATCATGATGTTTTGAGTTGGATATATACTCAGTGTATATATCGCAGTCAGGATCATCTCTCGGGGAAGTTCATCATCCGCATATCGCTAACGGATGCGGGTGTGAAAGTTAAGTTTTTTTGGCTAAGTGTTGAAGAGTTCATCAGGATGATGTGTGACGTCATCGTCATCAGGATATGACGTCATCGTCATCAGGATATTAAGTAATCCCTCAATGCGAGTTTATCCCGTTTTCGCTAAGTGGTTAAGTATCGGCGTAGGTAGGAAGTTGTATTAGCGTCATCAGGAGGTTTCGAGGAACCGGATGAACAATATCATGATGCTGTTGCTTGTATCGTCGGGGAGTGGAGCATCGAAGGCAAGTTATTGAAGTGCAACGTCATCAGGATATTAGAAGCTACCGGATATTTGGATATCCTGCTGACGAAGGTGATATTGAATATCATGATGATGCCGCTTGTATTTGGCACCCGATGAACAGTGCAACCGGAGGATGTTTGCGCCCGTTGATTATCATGATGATGATGATAGGCGACAAGCGGAGGAGGTAAATAGTAGTCGACAGGAGGATATTTGCGATCATCCGAAATATGATGATGCTGTTGAAATGTGATGATGCTGTTGTTGTCTCTAGGAAATATGATGATGATGTTCAGCCGATAGGGAATTTTATCATGCTGTTTGTATTATTGGCTACTCCTTCCTGTCAGTAAGCCTCCGTTGCGTTCCACATATGCATCATACAACAATATACTAACAAAGTAAAGAGAAGGGTTAAACACGGGTTCCTAACATCCCCTCCCTCTTATAAAAGCTTTGTAGTAAATGAGAGGAACCTCCTGCAACAAAATAATGAAAATGCACAAAATAACAAAAATAGAAAAACACAGAAGGAATTTATTGATCGTAGGCCACTTTGAGGGGGCAACCTCCTTTGAGCAAGCTCAATACAATAAACATGTGGATGCCTTCATTGGCCTCAACACGTACTTATATACTAAGTCTAATAGAAAAAACTATTACTCCCCATGAATGTGGGATAATACAATATACTCACGGGATGACTTACAAAGCATATGCATCCAACAACAATATACTAACAAAGTAAAGAGAAGGGTTAAACACGGGTTCCTAACATCCCCTCCCTCTTATAAAAGCTTTGTCCTCAAAGCTTAAGATGTGGAAATTGTTGCTGAATCTGAAGGAGTGGTTCCCATGTAGCATCCTCTGGTTGCATTCTGTGCCACTGAATTAATACCTCTGTGATGGACCGAGAGCGAAGCTGACAAGTGTGCCTGTCGAGGATTTCTTCCAACTCCAAAATGATGGATCCTTCGTTATCCAGTTCTGGTAAAATAGTTTGTGCTCTGATGTTGGGGCCAAGAACTTTCTTTAGATAAGAGACATGAAATACTGGATGAACGCGGGAAGGAGGAAGCTCCAATTTATAAGCAACTGACCCTACCTTCTGAAGAACCTTATATGGCCCATAGAACTTTAGAGCCAGCTTATGATGCCCTTTGAGTTTCAGGGAGGATTTCTTGTATGGCTGTAGATGAAGAAAAACTATATCACCTACTTGAAAAGTGTACTCAGAATGGTGTTGATCGGCTTGTTGTTTCATTCGATTTCTTGCCATGTGAAGATTGTCCTGCAAAATGCGAAGAATCTAATCACAGGTTCAGAGAACCATGTCAACTACCTGAATTGGTGAACTACTAGGGGTGTATGGAAGAAGCACTAGTGGTGCCTGACCATAGACTGCTTCATATGGAGTCATTTTAGATGCAGTGTGGTAGGAGGTATTGTACCACCATTTAGTGAGAGGGAGCCACTTTGCCCACTGATGCTATTGTTCTGATGTGAAGCAACGAAGATAAGTTTCCAAACATTTGTTGATAACTTCAGTCTGACCATCTGTTTGTGGGTGATACCCTGAACTCATCTTTAGTTTGGTGCCAGTGTGGCAAAATAGTTCTGTCCAAAAATGACTGGTGAAAGTTGCATCACGATCTAAGACAATGGAAGAAGGGATTGTTGCAAGTATGGGCCTAACTGATGTTTTCATTGATGTCAACATACTCCTGTTGCATTAATGATAAGGTTTGGATGAGCCGTGGGCTAAGCATATTGAGAAAATTAGTCTCAATCAGGAACAGTGAAGAATAGTGATGACTGTAAGACAAAAGTCCAAGATAGGATGATGATCAAAGGATACGGATTAAAGGGTTTGTAGATATGTGTCTGTAGGTGATCCAGTAGAGATTTTAGAGGTCTACATGAATTTATGAAGAAGTTATGGCTGCTCAAGTAGAACCAGCTCTGGTAGGTGTTCAGAGGTGACATAGTGACACAGATAGGTCCGGTGAGATCCGGTAATGCACTATCCCATTCTACAGATTTGAGGGAGTGTTGAGGACGTCCATATGAAGTGTCAACTCGATTGGTTTGTGGTTTGAAGGTCTGGAAGAACCTATTCCTTTGTAAGAGTAATGATAGACTGTGTTCTTAAAGCTCTAGATGAAGGAGAGGAGAATTCCAGCAAGCAGATGAAGTGTGGATGTTTGGTGTAGGAGCACCAAGACATCTAGGTTTTACTTGATCTTCAAGTAGTTTGTTTTGTTTAAATAAGGTCCTTGAGACCATTCAATGTTGTAATAAGGCTTGGATGCCATGCTTGTAATAGGACTATGTCCAAATATCTAAAACCTATTCTCATGTTGTAAGTCCTAAAAGAGGACAGTCATGTGGTGAAAGGCAATCATATGTTTCTTTACTGTTGTAGCCCTCTTAAGGTATGTAGGAGGAAATCCTATTGGTTGTTAGCATGTCAAAGGTTAGGAAGTGGGTTAAAACCTTGTCCAAGGTTAACCAAGTGTTAAAGAAAACATTGTTAAACACAAAACTATCATTTCAATCCAAGACAGGATAGTTACAAGACAATAAACAGTTGTAGGCCGAGTAGTTGATGGTTTGGGGATAGTTTCTACTCCCTCCATTGGTTCAAATACCTCCAACATGTAGAAGGCATCGAGGCAGGCTTTAAGAAGCCATGAAACTATTCATTTTGTAGGGGGAAGAAAGATTGAAATGAAATAAAATAGAAAAAACATCCATTTTCTTGCTTTCTTTGTGTTTTATTGTTGTTTCCAGCTCGTACCTAACCCTATACGGAACTGTCATAGCACATGAGCATATTGGATGTTTAGTAGGAGGAAGTATCTTTGATTTGAGCATAGTTTGGAGTCTTAACACAAAACTAGGTGGGAGAAATTGTTGGTTTCCCACAAACTGCCATAAAACCTAAGTTAGGGCTTTTCCTGAAGAACCTAATGGATTTCTCCTCATTCCACTAATCTTTTCTATTTCTGATTAGTGGAATGGGTTGTATAGTAGTTAATGCAGGGGCTTGTGAAGGTTTTAGAGGTAGGAGGATAGTTTGGACTGAGGTTGCCATGTAGATGACTTTGCAGAGCCATGTGTTGGGACATTAGAGAAGGACAGCAACACTAGGGGGATGACCACTGATTGTGGAAGTGGATATGTTATGAAATATCAGTCATTGCTACTAATGCAAGGTGTTCTAGGTCCTACAAGGATCTTGTGATAGAAGATAGAATGAGTTCCTCCATGAAGCATGTCCTCTCTACTTAGTTTGACTCTGTCAGTCCTCCTGGAGACAGTCACTGCAAAGAAGGTAATGGGTATATTGATATGTTATTGACTTGTGAAGGCATTAGGTATGTTTAGCATGTTATAGATTAGGCATGTTGTATGAAGAGTTTGTCTTAATTAAGACCACCATAAGAAGGATATTATGACTGTCTTTGGAAGACATAGTAAAGACTGATGTCCTGTAGACCCTGCACAGTGGGTTGGATGTGATATGTGTCCTGAAGTCCCTCATTTTGTATGTCAAGAACAAGTTAGTTATTGTGTTGAAACCCTTCCTTGTAAGAAGTCTGATCTTAGTCAAAAATAGTGAACCTAGAGGGTCATTGCATTGTAGGATTGAAGTGTACTTCTCTATCGTAGATGCTTTGCATCAATGTTCTCAAGTGATTCGAGAAAGGTTGTGGTGATCCTTGGATCGTGTCCAGTTCATGTTGGTGGTCCGCATTGAAGTTAGAGTGCGCATTTGAAGAATAAACACTAGATGATGGTGTTCTTCCTAAGACTGGCCAACCGAATGTATTACACATCTTGCAGATGATCTTGTAGATGTTTGCCGACCTAGATGATTATTCCTAAGTCGATGCCTTGTATAAATAAGGGATTGTGAAGTCTTTCCAAAGTGTGTCTTGTGGTGATGAGTGTGTGGTAGCGAGGAGAAGTGCGAAAGGCAGAGCAGAAGTATTGGGCTTAAATGGAACTGATTCAAGCATGGTGAAGATGCTATTCTCTAGTTCATGAAGGTGATACTTATTTCTTTGTAGATAGTGTGTCTCTTGTAGGTAGTGAGCCTCTTGTGAGCAGTGTGCTCGGGCAGTGAGCCCTAATTGGCAAGTGTCATTTTGTTCTTTCTATTCTTCTAACAGAGAATACATTCTTGGGTTAATCACCCCGTGGTTTTTCCCTTAACCGGGTTTTCCACGTCAAAATCTTGGTGTCTTATCTGTTGATGAGTTTCTACTTTTGATTTGAATACATTATGTTTTATGTTTAATATACTGCTAATCACTAAGAGGATTTAAGTGTGTAAATTGGAGAAAGTTTTGCACAACTGATTCACCCCCCCTCTCAGTTGTGTGCCCTAAGTCTAACAATTGGTATCAGAGCCAAGTTCCTCTAAAAGGAGCTTAACCGCTTGAGGAGATCCAGGATGTCGTCTTACAAGAAGGATAGTCTAAAGTTTGATGGAACCAACTTTGCTCTTTGGAAAGGTCGCATGAAATGTCACTTGCAGTGTATGGGAATGGCATACTGGTCCATGGTTACAAAAGCGTATGTACCTCCACAGGGTGGTCCAACAACCCTAAATGAAATCACAAATGCTGAAAATAATCTGTCGACGAAAGAGGCTCTTCTAAGCACATTATCTAACTCAGAGCTCTCAAATGTTATTGAACTACCAACTGCCTTTGAGATTTGGAATAAACTGGAACTTTTGCATGAAGGAGACCAGTATGTTAAATGTGCAAGGTTACAGAGTCTAAAAGGGAAATTTGAAAAACTAAAGATGAGAGATGATGAAAATATTACCACTTTTATGCCAAGAGTGAATGAGCTGGTTTGTGGAATTAGAAATGCTGGTGGAGTCTTGGATGAAAATGAGATTGTTGGTAAAATTCTCAGATCCCTTCCTACTTCTTACAAAATCAAGGCTGCTGCCATTGAAGAATTCAGAGCCCATACAACTATCACAAGAGATCAATTGGCTGGGAAATTGGCTGCATTTGAAATGACAGAGTTTGGAGACGACCCCCCCAAGACTGAATCTACATTCAAAGCCAGTGCCTCTATTAAAGGTAAACAAAGGTTTGATCCGGGAGAGAATTCTTCAAGGAAATTGTCATGGTATGAAAAAGCAAGAAAAGATCTAGAAGAAGAAGTAGAAAGTGCTCAACTTGAAGCCCTTATTGCAAAGAGGCTGCCAAGAGGTTCTGGTAAGTATGAAGGAAAATTACCTTTTAAGTGTTTTAACTGCAATAAGATTGCTCATTTTGCCTCAAGGGGTCTGGAAAGATTTTCAAGGAAAAATCCTAACAAGCCAAGGTTCCAAAAGAACTGTTACTATGTACATGAAGATGATGATAATGAAAGAGTAACAGATGATGAATCAGAGATAGGAAACAAATCCAAAAATGAATGGGTGTTCATTGCCATCAAGGAAGAAGATCCAATGTCCTCTATATTTGTCAATCTTAAGACTGTGGAAAGAGCTCTGGCTGCCCAAATTGAAGAGAAGGATGATTGGGTCATTGACAGTGGATTCTCTCACCATATGATAGGTGACAAAAATAAGTTTGTAGATTTGGAAAGGTATGGAGGAGTGGTAAAGTTTGGTGACAATTCTGCTGGTAGAATCAGAGGAAGAGGAACTATTTCTTTTGATGGAAGAAACAAAACTGGTAATGTACTGTATGTTGAAGGTTTGAAGCACAATCTTCTCAGTGTTGGACAGTTGGTGGACAAAGGCTATGATCTCCAATTCAAGGATGGAAAATGCAAAATCTTTGAAAGTTCTGGAACAGAGATTGCATCTGGTACTCAAACTAAAGGTAATATCTTCCACTTGGTTGGTACTGGTAAAAATTGCTTATTTGTTCAAGTTGATCAGAGTTGGTTATGGCATAGAAGGATGTGTCATGTAAATTTTGATAATATCATCAAGATAAGCAATACTCAGGCTATAAGAGATCTTCCAAAATTGATGAAACCTACTAACAGCTTGTGCAAGGAATGTCAGTTGGGTAAGCTAAGCAGAGTCACATTCAAAAGCAAGGAACTATCCTCTACCAGATTATTGGACTTAGTTCACACTGATCTTTGTGGTCCAGCAAGAACCAAGAGTATTCAAGGTGATAGATACTTCATGCTGCTAATTGATGACTACTCCTGGATGATGTGGGTAACCTTTCTAAAGGAGAAATCAGAAGCTCTTGAGAAATTCAAAATATTCAAGGCTATGGTAGAGAATGAAACAAGATTAAAGTTAAAATGTCTGAGGTCTAATAGAGGTGGATAATTCACATCCAGTAAGTTCATAGAGTTCTGTGAGAAACATGGAATTAAGAGATAGTTGTCTACTCCTAGGACTCCATAGAAAAATGGAGTAGTAGAGAGAAAGAACTGGACCATCCAGGAAGCATCTAGGACCATGATGATGGAAGCAAATGTTCCTTAGATCTATTGGAGAGACGCTGTCAGCACTGTAGTCTATACTCTCAATCGAGTTCAAATCAGAAGCAATACCAGTAAGACCCCCTATGAACTTTGGTTTGGCATTACTCCTACTGTAAGATATTTCAAAGTCTTTGGTAGCAAATGTTACATCAAAAGAGATGAAGATCTAGGCAAGTTTGATGCTAGAAGTGATGAAGGAATATTCTTGGGTTACTCTACTCAAAGCAAAGCATACCGGTGTTATAACACGAGACTAAGAAAGATGATAGAAAGTACAAATGTGAAGGTTGATGAAGAAATAGAGAAACCCTCAAGGTTTCATGAATATGATGATGATGATTAGAATGGTGTTCTGGTTCAAGGAGTTCAATCCTCTTTTGAAAGTCATATTCAAACTGATCCGGTAAATCAGGAAGAAGGGATAGGTTTGAATGAGCCTGATCAAGAAGCAGAAATGCAAGAAACTCTGAAAGTTCCAAGGTATGTAAGACTGAATCACTCTGAAGATCAGATCATAGGTGACAAAAGCAAAGGTGTGCAAACTAGAAGGAAAATTGCTCAAAATTCATATGAATATTGTCTGATTTCAAAGATTGAACCTAAGACAATAAATGAAGCCTACAATGATGAAAACTGGACCAAAGCAATGGAGGAAGAGTTGATGTAAATTGAGAAAAATCACACTTGGGATATTGTTCTCAGACCTAGAAACAAGAATGTGATTGGAACCAAATGGGTCTTCTGGAACAAACTAAATGAAGTTGGTGAAGTAATCAGAAATAAAGCCAGATTGGTTTATAAGGGCTACTCTCAAATAGAAAGAATTGATTTTGAAGAATGTTTTCTCCGGTGGCAAGAATTGAAGCAGTCAGATTATTCCTTGCCTTTGCTACCTTCAAGGATTTCAAGGTATATCAGATGGATGTCAAGTCTACCTTTCTAAATGGTGACTTGGAAGAAGAAGTGTATATAGAGCAACTGGATGGATTTTAGTTGTCTGATCATGGTGATATGGTCTGCAAGTTGAAGAAGGCACTATATGGATTAAAGCAAGCCCCAAGAGCCTGGTATGAAAGATTGGACAAGCATCTTTTGAAGATTGGTTTCAACAAAGGTACTGCTGACAGTAACTTATATTTCAAAATTGATCATGAAAACATCTTGATTGTTGAAGTATTTGTTGATGATATCATCTTTGGAGGAAGAGATAGTATGTGTAAAACTTTTACAAATCAAATGAAAAGTGAGTTTGAGATGTCTATGCTTGGTGAAATGAATTTCTTCTTGGGTCTGCAAATTACTCAAACAAAGAAAGGAATCTTCATTTCTTAGACCAAATATGTGAAAGAACTGTTGAAGAAATTTGGGATGGAAGATTCAAAGCTAATGAATACTCCCATGGCAACCGGATGTAAGTTGGGCAAAGATGATGACTCTCCTAAGGTAGACCAGACAAAGTACAAATCAATGATTGGAGGATTGTTGTATCTCACTCAAACTAGACCAGATATTATGCAAGTTTTTGCTCTTGTTGCTAGATTCCAAGCTGATCCTAGAGAATCCCATGTCATGGAAATCAAGAGGATCTTTAGATATCTAAAAGGGATGGTTGAGTATGGTCTGTGGTATCCTAGAGATCATGATTTCTCTCTTCATGCATATACAGATGCTGATTGGGCAGGAGATGTGGATGACTGAAAGAGTACCAGTGGTGGAGCTTTCTTTTTGGGAAAGAGATTGGTTTCTTGGCTAAGCAAGAAACAAGAGGCAATATCCCTGTCTACAACTGAAGCAGAATACATAGCAGCAGCAGGTAGTTGCACTCAAGTTTTGTGGATGAAGTAGATGCTAAGAGATATTAAAGTAGAGTATGAGGAGCCTATCACAATCTTCTGTGATAATACAAGTGCAATAAATATATCTAAGAATTCGGTGTTGCATTCTAAGACTAAGCATATATCTATCATGTTTCACTTTTTAAGAGAGCAAGTGAACAAGAATGAAGTTAGATTGGAGTTTGTGCCCTCCAAGGATCAGATTACAGATATCTTTACTAAACCTCTACCTAAGGACTCTTTTGAGTATCTCAGGGAGAACTTAGGGGTTATTGCCACTCCGGTGATGAACTAAGGTGCACTGAGGTACATCAGTCTGGTGGATATCATAGTCATATCTTGTGATCTGGATTGATGGGAGCTGCTACTCAGGGGGAGCAGCAAGTATGATTCTAAAGTGGTGAAATTGCAAGTATGTGCCCTTTGCCATTGATGTCAAAGGGGGAGAGAAGACATGTGAAAAACAAGTGGTTGCTGATCAAAGGGGGAGTAGTAAAGGGAGAGAAGACATGTGAATGGTTGTTGTTGATAGGGGGAGTTGTGACAGTAAGGAGAAGTTCTTGTCTTGATGATTTTTCACATCATATGTTGCCATCAATGACAATGGGGGAGATTGTTGCAAGTATGGGCCTAACCGGTGTTTTCATTGATGTCAGCATACTCTTGTTGCATTAATGATAAGGTTTGGATGAGCTGTGGGCTAAGCATATTGAGAAAATTAGTCTCAATCAGGAACAATGAAGAACAGTGATGACTGTAAGACAAAAGTCCAAGATAGGATGATGATCAGAGGATGCGAATTAAAGGGTTTGTAGATATGTGTCTGTAGGTGATCCAGTAGAGATTTCAGAGGTCCACATGAAGTTATGAAGAATTTATGGCCGCTCAAGTAGAATCGGCTCCAGCTGGTGTTCAGGGGTGACAGAGTGACACAGATAGGTCCGGTGAGATCCGGTAATACACTATCCCATTCTGCAGATTTGAGGGAGTGTTGAGGACGTCTGTATGAAGTGTCAACTTGATTGGTTTGTGGTTTAAAGGTCCAAAAGAACCTATTCCTTTGTGATAGTAATGACAAACTGTGTTCTTAAAGCTCTGAATGAAGGAGAGGAGAATTCCAGCAAGCAGATGAAGTGTGGATTATCTCAAGTGATTCAGGAAAGGTTGTGGTGATCCTTGGATCGTGTCCAGTTCATGTTGGTGGTCCGCATTGAAGTTAAAGTGCGCATTTGAAGAATAACCATTGGATGATGGTGTTCTTCCTGAGACTGGCCGACCAGATGTATTACACGTCTTGCGGATGATCTTGTAGATGTTTGCCGACCTAGATGATTATTTTTAAGTCGATGCCTTGTATAAATAAGGGATTGTGAAGTCTTTCCAAAGTGTGTCTTGTGGTGATGAGTGTGTGGTAGCGAGGAGAAGTGCAAAAGGCAGAGCAAAAGTATTGGGCTTAAATAGAACTAATTCAAGCATGGTGAAGATGCTATTCTCTAGTTCATGAAGGTGATACTTATTTCTTTGTAGACAGTGTGTCTCTTGTAGGCAGTGAGCCTCTTGTGAGCAGTGTGCTCTAGTAGTGAGCCCTAATTGGCAAGTGCCATTTTGTTCTTTCTATTCTTCTAATAGAGAATACATTCTTGGGTTAATCACCCTATGGTTTTTCCCTTAACTGGGTTTTCCACGTCAAAATCTTGGTGTCTTATGTGTTGATGAGTTTCTACTTTTGATTTGAATACATTATGTTTTATGTTTAATATACTGCTAATCACTAAGAGGATTTAAGTGTGTAAATTGGAGAAAGTTTTGCACAACTGATTCACCCCCCTTTCAGTTGTGTGCCCTAAGTCTAATAGGGATTCCATGAAGATGGAAGATATGGTCCATGAAAATCTGTGGGAATCGGGAGGTGGTATAGGGATGGCTGAGGGCACAAAAATGACTATATTTGGAGAGGTGATCAACCACAACCAAGATCACTATCTTTCCTCTAGATTTAGGGAGCCCTTTAATGAAATCCATAGAAATATCTGTCCAAATCCATGTAGGGATGGGCAAGGGTTTGAGCAATCCAGGAAGAAGTGTCATTTCACCCTTGTTGTGCTGGCAGATATCACATTCAGCCACCATCTGTTGGATTGCCCTTTTCATTCCCTTCCAAAAGAAGTTACGCCATGCCTGCTCATAAGTTTTGAGGAACCTAGAGTGCTCTACCAATGGAGAAGCATGGAGTTCATAGAAGACAGGCTGTTGAAGATCTGTGCTCTGGGGAAG
Source organism: Cunninghamia lanceolata (assembly GCA_027924645.1). NCBI lineage: Eukaryota > Viridiplantae > Streptophyta > Pinopsida > Cupressales > Cupressaceae > Cunninghamia > Cunninghamia lanceolata. The sequence continues at coordinate 1,806,719 of BSBN01001053.1, read as the reverse complement.
CACTAGATGACCCATGTATCTCAGAGAAGCACCATCCCAAGAGTAATGCAGTACATCAGAAGGGTTATTGGCCAATTATTGGATGATTTGAGATAATGAAGAGTCATTAACATAGCCCTATTGGACAGATTCCAACTAATTTGGAACAGGCATAGAAATAGCTGAAAGAGAAGCTTGGTCATCAAATGTGCGAGAAAGAGCATCTGCCACAATATTGTCCTTACCCTTCTTGTAAGTGATCTCATAGTCATAACCCATGAGTTTGCTAACCCATTTCTGTTGTGCTGGGGAGGAGACTCATTGTTCCAAGAAATATTTTAGACTCTGGTGATCAGTCTTGATGCAGAAATGATTCCCTAATAGGTATGGCCGCCACTTCTGTACTGCATGCAAAATAGCCATCATTTCCTTCTCATATGTAGAGAGTACTAAATTCTTACTTAAAAGGGCTTTGCTGATGAAAGCAATGGGATGTTCATCTTGAAGGAGAACAGCACCAAGCCCATTGCCGCAAGCATCACTCTCAATAGTGAAGGTCTTGGAAAAATCTGGCATAGCTAGAACAAGTGTAGTACACATAGCTTGTTTTAGTTTTTCAAATGCACACTCAGCAGCATGTGTCCATGTAAAAGCATCCTTTTTTCAATAGAGCTATTAATGGAGCTGCAATCTTCCTGTAATCCTTGACAAAATTGCGGTAGTAGCCAGTTAGTCCCAAAAAACCACGGAGGCTCTTGAGTGTTTGAGGATGCGGCCAATTTTTCATGGCATCTATTTTGGTAGGATCCACTCGAACCCCTTGGGCTGAAACAATATGCCTGAGATACTCCACTTCCTCCTACCCAAAAACACATATAGACTATTTTGCATAGAGACGATGATCAGAGAGAAGTTGTAGTACAAGATCCAGATGCTAGAGATGCTCAGCCCATGTTTTAATATAGATGAGGATATCATCAAAGAAGACTAGAATAAATTTTCGCAAGTAGGGCTGGAATATTTTATTTATCAATGCCTGGAATGTGGAAGGAGCATTAGTGAGGCCAAAGGGCATGACCAAAAGCTCATAGTGGCCATCATGCATGTGGAAAGCCATTTTAGGGATATCATCCTCATGAACCCGAATTTGGTGATACCCAGAACGAAGATCCAACTTGGAGAAAAAATGAGCGCCATGAAGCTCATCAAGAAGCTCATCAACAATAGGAATTAGAAACTTATCCTTGATTGTGATGTGATTAAGTGCTCGGAAGTCAATGCAGAGGCGCCATGACCCATCTTTTTTCCAGATAAGAAGAACTAGTGAAGAAAAGGTACTGGTACTAGGGTGAATAATACCTTGCTTCAGTAAGTCCCGAATGAGCATCTCAATCTTGGTGAAATGGGTAGTGGTACGACCTAATGGTGGGAGGAACACTTCTAGGAAGGAGCTGAATATGATGGTCCTCTAGTCATGAAGGTGGCAATCCCACTGGTTCAGCAAAGACACATGCATATCTATCCAAAATTCATTGTAGATCTGAAGGAGTAGTGGAGACTATTGATGGTTGCATCTGAATGGAATGGAGCTGAGTAATGACACCATGTGAATTCTTCTTATGGAACTTTTCCATGCGATGTGAACTGATAATGCTAAGAGACCCTAGTTGTAAGCCCTTCAATGTGTGTTATTGCCCATTGTCTGAAAACTGCATCCAAAGTTCAGCAAAATCCCATAAGATGGGTCTAAGTGTGCATAACCATTGAGCACCCAAAACCACATCACATCTACCTAAGGGCAAGGCAAACATGTCAGAGCGCAGGTTATAATCTCCATAGAGATACGCACATTGTGACACTTCCCTTTGCAAGGTAATGTGCCCCATTGGCATTCATGACTTCAAAACTGGAGCAAGGATGGACAAAACAATCAAACTGTTTGGTGATCCGAGGGTCAATGAAGTTATGAGTTCTACCAGAATCAATGAGTATTGTAAGAGGGAGCTTCTTGAAGTAACCCTTGACCCGCATGGTTTGTGGGGTGGTGACTCCTGCTAAAGCATGGAGAGATATCTCTGGGTGGTCGTCCTGAGGAGGAGGGTCAACAGGCGGTTGCTGAATGTCGACCTGATCATCTACTATATCTTGAGCATCTTCATAAACATCAGTTACAGGTGAAGAATCCACATCCAAGAGATAGGGCTTTTGTTCAACACATCTATGTCTCCAAGTGAATTTCTCATCAAAATTATAACAAAGCCCTTTTTCTCTACGTGCCCGCATCTCTACTTCGGACAAATGCTTGATAGGAGTTGTTTTAGGAGCTGGCGTGATTGGAGGTCTTTGGGAAACCATATTTCTAAATGGAACAAAAGTGGATTTGGAGCACTATTGAGCTGTGATCTTGTCCTCCACCAACTTAGCCAACCCTAGGGCTTCCATCATTGTGCTGGGATGGAACATTTTAACCTCAGATCAGATTGCATCCTTCAGAACACTAACAAAACAACTCTTGAAGAATTCATCAGACAATCCCTCTGTGATTGGCCAGTTTCTCAAATTCTGTCTGATATTCTCTTACAGTACTAGTTTGGCAAAGTTTAGTGAGTGCTCCTGTGAAGTCATCAAAAGTACTAGGGCCAAATCGTTGCAAAATGAGTTTGCAAAAATCTATCCATTTTGGCTCTTCATGAGCCTTGATTTACCAACGGAACCATTGAAGGGCTTCATGTTCCAAATGAAAGGATGCAAGTGGGACTTTGTTGACATCCAAAGTATTATGCAGACTGAAATATTGTTCTGCCCGGTATATCCATCCAATCTGATCATCACCATTGAAGCGAGGAAAATCAAGCTTCAGCCCACAAAAATGGCTGGAAGAAGAGAACCCAGTGTCTGCAGAAGACTCTGGCTGTCGTCTGTTGTTCATGGCCAAATGCTAAAGATTGAGGCCGAGAATTTTTTCATCCAAATCTTGGAGTTTGATCTTGAGGGCTGCAAGTTCATCCTCCTTGTTTTTTGCTCCTATGTGGGTCACAACCATAACCAGGATTTTTTTTTTTTGGAATGGGTAGAAAAACAAAAACAAAAAACTTTTTTAGTAAAGTAAAATTTGGATTTGGGAAAAACTCTGATGGGTAATTGGGGTTTGACTAGGTTTTGGACACCTTCTGAGGGATAGGGAAGCAGAAAATGGGGATTTCATAAGCGGGGTGAAAGAATGGAAAAATTTGTCCAAGAGGGACAAAGGAGCAGAAATAGGAAATGAACATTGTGGCAAAATTTGAAGGTGATTGGGTGAGAATCGAAGAAGTTATGGAAAACCCTAAAAATAGACAAATGTGGGATTTCTGGCTTCGATAAGTGGAATTTGGGATAAGGTCCTCAAGGAAGGAAATATGTAGAATGGAATTTTGTTAGAATCTGAAAAGATTAATAACGCAGAAAACTAGTGCAAAGAATAGATATTAAAACTATGAATGCAAATGATACGAAATCAAAATAGCAACACAGAGTTAGTCTCCAAGAGAGTAATGCAAATGCTAGAAGCAAAATAGCATTAAGAGGATGCAAAAACAAAAGATGCCAAATACAAGCCAGGTAGCATGCTTATATAGACCAAGGAGAGAGAGGAGGTGGTAACACCGACCAATGAGGAGCAACCATCTATCAGACTAAAGATAGCAAAGTATCTTCCCAAGATAGCTAATGGATGCTCATGTGTAGGAAGGTGACACCTCACAACCACTCACCTAATAAGACATGCTGTATTAACCTAAGTGATATTAATAGAAGTGTAGGAAAAACCTAGGAATATAGGAAAAATAAATAACCCATCTAGGAAATAAAAACCTACACTAACACCCCCCCCATAAGCGAAGCTTAGGTGGATGTAGAAATGGGTCCCAGCAAATCAAGCCTGATGAGGTACCCATGTACATAAAATTCCCCCCCCCAAAGAGAGAGAAAAGAGACCCCCCCAAAAGTAGAGAGAGTCAGGACTCCGAGTGAGAGGAAGAAGCCCCCCCAGAAGATGAAGCATACCGCACCCCCAGCAAAGCTCGCAAATGAAGGAACTTGCTCTCAGTGAAGGGTTTGGTGAAGATATCAACAACCTGCTCGGAAGTCGGACAGTAGCGAAGGTCGATGACGTGGCCATGGATGAGCTCTCGGATGTAGTGCATGTGAACCTCTATGTGTTTGGTCCGCTGATGATGGACCGGATTCCGTGAGATCTAAATGGCACTCTGGTTGTCACAAAAGATGACTGATGGCCGTCTGATCTGGATACCAAACTCAGTGAGAAGATTCTGAAGCCAAATGGTCTCAGTGGCGGCATTCACAGCCCCCCGATACTCGGCCTCAGTAGAAGATAAAGCAATAGCAGACTGCTTCTTGCTCGACCAACAAACAGGACCTGAACCAAGTGAGAAGCTGTAACTTGAAGTAGACTTGTGAACCTGAGAATCGCCCGCCCAATCAGAATCGATGTAGCCCACCAAGTCAAGCTCAATACCCGCTGCATAGTGAATCCCAAAACTGTGAGAACCCTGAATGTAGTGAAGGATCTGCTTGGCTGCTTTCCAGTGCAGCTCATGAGGCTCCTGCATGAATCGAGAGACCATGCCTACAGCATATGAAATGTCGGGTCTCGTATGAGTCAGATAAATGAGACTCCCAACAAGCTGTCAGTACAAAGTGCCATCAACAAGTGGAGAAGAACATTGAGCCTCAAGTTTGACTCCAGAAAGAAAGGGAGTCGGAGCAGGCTTACAGTCAGCCATATGAAACCTCGAGAGCAAATCTAGAGCATACTTGGACTGTGTGATGGTGATCCCAGCTAGAAGACTGGTAGATCTCAATCCCGAGAAAGTAATGCAACAAGCCCAAGTCAGTCATCAAAAACTTGTCATGAAGGGCAATTTTGACGGCCCCAATGGTGGATGAAGAACTCCCTGTGATCAGCAAGTCATCAAGATACAGAACCAGAAATAGGAGTGAATCATCCTACTGCAGAATGTAGACATTGGGATCAGAATGGCACCGAGTGAACCCAACGGATAGAAGGAAGGAATCCATCTTGGCATACTAGGCCCGAGGAGCCTGTTTGAGGCCATAGAGAGACTTCTGAAGAAGGCACACAAGTGAAGAATCCTGAAGGAACCCCTGTGGCTGCTCCATGTAGATCTCCTCCTGAAGGTCACCATGAAGAAAAGCACTCTTCACATCCATCTGGTGTACTTCCCAACGATTACCTGCAGCAATGGCAAGAACAAGTCGGATGGAATTCATTCGGGCAACTGGCGCAAAAGTCTCAAAGTAGTCAATCCCAGGAACCTGGGAGAATCCTTTGGCGACCAAGCGAGAATCCTTTGGCGACCAAGCGAGCCTTATACTTGTCAACCGACCCATCTGCTGCAAATTTTGTCTGATAGATCCATTTACATCGAACAAGTTTTCTTCCCTTAGGAAGAGGGACAAGATCCCAAGTGTGGTTCCTCATCAAGGAACTATACTCCTCCTGCATAGCTGTATCCCACTCAGGAATACCAGAAGCCTCATGAAAAGACTGTGGATCTGAGGCAGTAGCAATGAAGACATGTGGAGCATCCTGGAACTGTGAACGAGTTCACCTGGTGTCTGATGGATCCCCAACCCAATCACCTGCAGACTGTAAGGTCTGTCTAGCCTAAAGTGGACCAGAAGATGGAGAATGTGGAGGAGAATCATCAACCTCTGAATGATGACTAGGAGAGGAAGGAGGTGAGTCCTCTGAATCGCTCTCTGCATCAGAAGTGGAGGTAGAAGACTGCTCAGGTGAATCTGACTCATCAAAAGATCTATCATGTATCCCAAGTGACTCCAATGTCAAGGTAGAAGGAGTTGGAGAAGTGATAGAAAGTGAGCTCGAAGAGCCCTCCTCAAACTGAACACTCCTCTCAATGAACAACTCATGTGTAGTAGGGTGGAGCAACCGATAACCCTTCACACCATCAGGATAACCTACAAATATGCAAGGTCTGCTCTGTGGATCCAAGGCCTTGCGTTTCTCTATAAGAATGTGGGCCCATGCAGGAGAACCAAAAACTCAAAAGTGCTTAACTGATGGTTTCCGACCGCTCCAAGCTTCAAAAGGAGTGACTCCCTTCAAGGCTCGGTGAGGAACACGGTTCTGGATATAACAAGCACAGTTAATGGCCTCTGCCCAATACTGTGGTGCAAGAGATCTAGAGTGAATCATGCAGTTCACCATTTCCTTCAAGGACCTATTCTTTCGTTCTACAACACCGTTCTGCTGAGGATTGTATGGAACTGAATGCTGCAAATCAATCCCCTCTGAAGTGCAAAACCTCTCAAACTGATGGTTGACATACTCACCACCATTGTCAGTGCGCAAAACTTTGATGGCTTTCCCAGATTGCTTCTCTACAAAAGTCTTGAAGTCCTGAAAATGATCAAATACCTCTGACTTCTGTTTGAGAAAGTACACCCAAGTATTTTGAGAAAAGTCATCAATGAATGTGAGGACATATCTAGCCCTGCTGAAAGAAGGATGCTGAAATGGACCAGCCAAATCACTGTGAACTAACTCCAGTATCTGTGAAGCTCTCCATGCCTTACCTTTGTCAAACTTTTCCTTAGGATGCTTACTGAGAATGCAACCTTGGCAAACACCACCTGAAAACTAAACTGAAGGCAACCCTGTGACCATGCTCTGCTGGTTGAGCTGTTGCAAGTAGCGGAAGTTAAGATGGCCAAACCGCTCATGCCATAATCTACTCACATCATTAGAATGAGTGAGCAAAATAGTCGAAGGAGGATCAGGAACAAAGTGAGAAAACAGATAGAGCCGTGACTGATGATCTGCTCTCCCAACTGCAACTGTAGAACCACTATGCAACTCACGAATCTCCACTGAATCAGGAGTGAACTCAACCCGCTTGCCTGTACCTGTGTGAGTGATCTGGTATACCGATAGGAGATTAGTTGATAATGAGGGCACACAAAGAACATCATGGAATGTGCCATCCCCCACATCAACAGACCCACTCCCACACACCTCAACAGGAGTGTTATCACCCATCAAAATAGAAGGCATAGTACACGGCTCCAAGGATGCAAGTTCTTCCTTAGATGAAGCCATGTGGTGCGAAGCACCCGAATCAAGAACCCAAGTGGATGGTGAAGAAGCAACTGCAAAAAGGGCCTTGCCCTTTCCTTTCCCCTTGCTATTTTCTTTTGCCTTATTAGACCCCTCATTAGAACTCTGTTTGATAGACTCAGGAACACTAATATTATTCTTCTCAAGAATGTGTGTCAAGTGATCAATTTGTTTCTTCAGACATTTGTGTTCATCATGACCAGGTCTTTTACAATAAGCACATTGGACCCTCTCTTTCTTAGGCTTGTCGCCCTTGGAATATTGGGTCTCATTAGTTGCTTTTGAAGCAACCGTTATTTGATCCTTCTTCTCCTTGCTATTCTTTTGTTTCTTATCCTTACTATTGTTGTTACTACTTTGTCCTTTCTGTTCTTTTGTGCCTTGGTTGGCAGCCAAGGCATGTGACTTAGAGGACTTAAGAGTGCCCATTTGGATTAGCTTGTCCTGTTCCCGAGTGAGATTGACAGTAAAATCATCTAAAGATGGCATGGTGAATTGAGTATCAAGTGCACCCTTAGTAGCATAGAAAGTAGAAACAAACATAGAATATTCTGAACTTAGCTTAGAGAGAATACTAAGAATCAATTGTTCATCTTTTTTTTCAATTCCACACTGTTTTAACTGCAGCCTTAGTGATTTCAATTTGGTGAAGAAATCCTGGATTGTGTTGAAATTGCCTGGACTTAAACTAATTAGTTCATTTTCCAACATATGACCCCTCATTGAATCTTGTGTGCCAAATAGTGTTTCTAACTTTGTCCAGATTTCATTTGGTGTATTCAAAGACTCAATGTGAAAGAGAAAATCAGGAGAAATAGACAAACATAATGTTCCATATGCCTCATCACATTTGTTAAACCACTTAGGCTTATCTTCATCTTTAGCAGGTTCAGTTTCAAGTCCCATAGTTATCCTATTTAATCCAACTTTCCTTAAGTGAATTGTCATGCGTGATTTCCACTCAAAGTAATTGTATGGAGTTAGGATAGGCAGATTTGTTTGATCCATGATGAAGAAATGCAGAGAAGAAGTGTCAAAAAGAAGAGAACCCAACCAAGACAACCCCCCTTTTCACTCAATCAAAGAACCCCCCCAAGAAAATATGATTTGGCACTTTATATTAGTGTGTTTACAACTACCACTAGCAATAAATACTAAGTGGTCTTGATTTCAATGCATTACAAAACCCTCATGAAGAGCATATGCTCAAAATACAACTTTGGCATAATATCCAGAGAAATAAATAGCACCACTGCAATCTACTTGAAAAATCATGCACTTTCAAAAAAAGAATCGCCTCGATACGAGGTCGTATGTGAAAGTTATGATCCTCCGAAGTTTCCAAAACGAGAACCATGCAATGTCACGACTGAGAATCTACAATTTCTAAAAAATATTGGCATCAAAATCAAAAAATGACTACACTAGTGCATAGAGCACGAAAAAATAGCTAAAATCAAAAAAAAATTCGTGGGAAAAGGAGTCCATATGAGCAAGAACGGAGCATTTGAAAACTGTCTTCAAAACTGCAGCTGCCAATGGAGAGGGGTTCTGCTGTAGCTTTCTGAGCGCGTTTCTGCAAAATATACAAATTGCATGCAAAATGGAAAGATACCCATATGGTTTTTCTATGCTGCGAACAAAACCCAGAAGGCATTTTTCTTGCAAATGCACAGAAGATGTTGCTCCAATGTAAATAGAACACCTTTAGCTACAAAAAATGACCCCAACAACCAAAAAATGACATGCAAAGGCTGAATTAGATGCTGGAACCTGCAATATTGATTCAAAAGACCAAATATGCAAGTTGGTTGTCAGATTTGAGCTCGAAACCCCGGTTCCGCAACTGTGTATGACGATCTCCGATTTCGGTGAAACAAAAGCCAAATCTGAGTTTCTCAAGCCTCCTGGATGTGTTGGAACAGCCGGAAATGCTGCCAGTATAACCAAAAATGCTGCAATCACCCAGATTTTATAAACACATGTGCAAACCCCAGAGATTAAAAGAAGTTTCCGTCAAACTTTTCTGATTCTCAAGATCATCTGAAGATGCAAGAGAAGAGCATACTGGGTTTTTTGAAAACCTGCAATAAGATTTATTAGCCCCCCCTGAATCTCTCAAATATGGAAACTAAAATCTACTCTTGCACATAGAATCGCTCCGATACCATGTTAGAATCTAAAAAGATTAATAACGCAGAAAACTAGTGCAAAGAATAGATATTAAAACTATGAATGCAAATGATACGAAATCAAAATAGCAACACAGAGTTAGTCTCCGAGAGAGTAATGCAAATGCTAGAAGCAAAATAGCATTAAGAGGATGCAAAAACAAAAGATGCCAAATACAAGCCAGGTAGCATGCTTATATAGACCAAGGAGAGAGAGGAGGTGGCAACACCGACCAATGAGAAGCAACCATCTATCGGACTAAAGATAGCAAAGTATCTTCCCAAGATAGCTAATGGATGCTCACATGTAGGAAGGTGACACCTCACAACCACTCACCTAATAAGACATGCTGTATTAACCTAAGCGAGATTAATAGAAGTGTAGGAAAAACCTAGGAATATAGGAAAAATAAATAACCCATCTAGGAAATAAAAACCTACACTAACAAATTTTAGGGTTTCAGTGAATTTTCAAGGGAAACGGAGCTAAAGCAAGGAAGATATGGCGAAAAAATAGATTTTTTTTTTTTGGAAATGATCTGCAATGGCTCTGGATAGATGCAATCTGTGATTTATCAGCTGGCAATAGATATGGACCCCAGGTATGTTCAGTTTCCTAAGGGTTAAGGGGATTCACTCAGCTACCAATGCTGTCTAACGGCTTGCATATTGGGGCAGTACCCCTCACTCCACAGCTCAGGTAAAACTGATAGCCGCTTTGCCACAAACGACAGCTCTTGGTTTACCTCACAGATGGGAACTAGTCAATCAGGTAGGGGCCGTTGCCTTTTTCACTGGCATGTCCTCTCAATGGGCCAGCTACTTCAGGGTTCCTATGGTACTCCTCACAATGAGTTTTAGGGCTATGCCCAGGCACTTGCCATAGTTAAGCAGATAGGGATTATTCTCTGATCCAAACCTGCAATTGAAATGAACAATATAGATCCAAAGAAAAAATAACTACTGCAATAATCACAGTGCCTGGAGGTACTGCGAAAAAAATTGGCAGAAATTCCACCCAGCGAGACCAAGAAAGCGCTCTGATACCAGATGAGAGGAACCTCCTACAAAAAAATAATGAAAATGCATGAAATAACAGAAATAGCATAACACAGAAGGAATTTATTGATCACAGGCCACTTCGAGGGGGCAACCTCCTTTGAGCAAGCTCAATACAATAAACTCGTGGATGCCTTCATTGGCCTCAACACGTACTTATATACTAAGTCTAATCTAAACAACTATTACTCCCCATGAATGTGGGATAATACAATAGACTCACGAGATGACTTACAAAGCATATGCGTCCAACAGTAATATACTAACAAAGTAAAGAGAAGGGTTAAACACGGGTTCCTAAGAGTAAAGGCCTGAAGGTGGCAGTGATTTACTAGTGTAAGGTGTAGTGCTTATGTCTGTAATTCCTTAATTCCTTAATATTTTAAATCAAACATTTAATATTTTAAATTGGCCCTAAATTATTTTTCACCACCATTGATTTTATTTGTAATCTAATGATTTGGGTTCTATTCCATGGACCAAAATGTACCCACGAAGCTCCAATGCCCATGGGGCCTGAAATTGCATTTGGGATGTTGATCTTAATGGAGATCAATGACTCAAATGCAATTTTGGGCCCCATGGGCATTGGATCTCCATGGGTACATTTTGGCCCATGGAATTTAACCCTAGATGTTAGATGATAAATTAAGATCAACAACCCAAATACAATTTCAGGCTCAATGGGCATTGGAGCTCCATGGGTACATTTTAACCCATAGAATACAACCACAATTGTTAAATTATAAATAAAATAAATGATCGTGATTAAAAATTCGCGATATGGCCCTAAAGTAACCAATAATTACATAATAGTATTGGCAAATTAATTTCATTTTCTACTAAAACTTATAAAATTTAGGCGAATCTGATCTAATTAGGTATCGAATATTGTGGTGAATTTTTCAGTTTAAAATTTTAATAAAATAAATATTCTAGCGATTTAACTAGGACTAAAATAAAATTTTGTAAAAATATGGTGATTCAGGGCACCTTATAGCTTGTACTATTAGCCAAATTTTGAATCCTCAATTTCAACTATTAGCCAATTGGTGAATATTAGCCACTAAAAAAATCACTAATTAATGCCCCTAACAAGAGACACCTGATAAAACATCAATTGGATTTATCAGGTGCTGATTTAATTTTGCTTCAAGAAACTAAGTTGTCAAAACAAGCTGCAGAAGATATTTTCTCAAAATGGAAAAAAATGGAGTTATACTTGTTCAGCTGCTTCAGGGGCTTCTAGGGGATTGGAACTATTATGGAATAAGTTTAAGGTTGATGTTGAGATAATGTTAGTCAGTTCTAACTAGTTAATGGCAGAAATTGTGTTTAGAAATAAAAAGTTTTGGGTTATGAATGTCTATGGTCCTTCATCTATAGTAGATAAAAAGAGGTTGTGGGATTCTCTAAGCAGGGTTATTTAGAATATGTCTGAGGATGGAATTATAATTGGTGGAGATTTCAATGTTATAATGAATTTGGATGAAAATTTTGGGGGCATTCTTCCACCAGTCAAAACAATGACAGACTTTTTAGATTTTGTAAGTGAAAATGGTTTGATTGATTCTCCTCCGATCAATGGTAAATTCACCTGGTCTAATAGAAGGAAGGATTTTCTACATATTGCAAAAAGATTGGATATGTTTCTTCTTACTTATCCTTGGTTATCTTTTGAAGGTTCTTTCTTCTCCTTTATCATGTCTTACTTAGGTTCTGATCTCTTTCCAATATCCCTAGAATTAGAGTTTGTTGATATTTCATCTAGTTGCAAGAAATCTTTTAAATTGGAAGCTATGTGGTTCAGAGACCCTAATTTTGTGCCTTCTCTGAAGTCATGGTGGGAATCATCCCCTTTTATAGAAGGATCTAGAATGTTTCAATTGTGTAAAAAACTTAATTTGCTGAAGAGTAAGATTCATTTTTGGAATGCTTCACATTTTAAGAATATTTTTAAGGAAAAAGAGATTTTGTTAGACAAGCTTCAATTTTTAAACTCTCAGATTATTCAGCATGGGATGGATAGTCAAATGTTTGAAATGTAAAAATCTTTACAATTGGAGTTAGAAGAATTATTAACAAGAGAGGAAGTTTATTAGAGGAAAAAGTCGAGGGAAGCTTGGCTTCAGGCTGGTGAAATAAATACTAAATTCTTCCATGCTTCTACGAAAATGAATCGGCAAGTTAATAAAATTCATCATATTCAAATTTCAAATGGTATATAGATAAGTGATCAATTACTAATTCAAAAAGAAGCAGTTGTTTTTTTCTCTAAACTTCTTTCTAAGGAGGATAATGATCCATCAGAGCATATGGTTAATTCATTACTAAGTAATAGTCCTAGCCTGGTATCTGAAGAGGATAATGCAATGCTCCTAAAAGAGTTTTCTTTAGAAGAAGTCAAGTGGGTGGTTTTTTCTTTTGATCCAGATAAAGCCCTAGGGCCAGATGGTTCTACTCCTCTTTTTTCCCAAAAATGCAGGGATTTTATTGGGAGAGATGTTTGGCTAGCTTTGGAAGAGTCTAGGCGAAATAGTAGTGTGTTGAAGGAATTGAATGCGATATTTATTGCACTAATCCCAAAGACTAGCACTCCATCCTTTTTTGCTAATTACAGACCAATTTCTCTTTGTAACACTCTATATAAAATCTTTACCAAGGCTATCACCATGAGATTGGCTTCTTTGATTCCTAAAATAAATTTAGAAGAGCAAGGAGGCTTTATCCTAGGAAAAGAAACAACAGATGGAGAATTAATTGCTCATGAAGTATTACATTCTATTCATGATCTAAAACTCCTAGCTATGATATTAAAGTTGGTTATGATGAAGGCGTATGATAGAGTATCTTGGGATTTTCTTTTGAAGGTTTTAATCAAATTTGGGTTTAACAAGTGGTATAAGTGGATATTGTCTTGTATTTTAGGAGTCAGATCAGTAGTTATTGTGAATGGCAGTCCTTTAGACTTCTTCCAAGTGTCTCAAGGCATTAGACAAGGAGACCCTTTATCTCCTTTTCTCTTTATAATGATGGAAGAAGCTTTTAGCCGTAGAATTTCTAAGCAAAGCAAGTTATCAAACTGGAAAGGTATTCATATCCCAAGAATCCCATTCCTTATTACCTATACTCTTTTTGCAAATGATACTGTGCTTTTTGGATTCCCATCAATTAAGGAAGCTAAATGCATTCAGAGCACCATATATAAGTATTGTGAAGCTTCTAATCAGGTAGTGAATCTTGTAAAATCAAAAGTTTTCTTCTTTAATACTAAGCCTATAATTCATAATAGAATCATCTCTTTGTTGGGGTATAAGGGAGAATCTCTGCCTAGTTAGTATTTAGGTATTCCTCTCTTTTTTGGGGTTTATAAGAAGAATTTTTGGAGTAAAATCACTCAGTCCGTTCATAAATGAATTGCATCTTGGAAGGGGAGATGGCTCACTTTAGCAGGCATAATTACTTTGATAAAGTTTGTTTTATCAGCTGTGCCAATATATATGATGTATGTGCTTAATGTTCCTAAGGGTATTATTTAGGATATTCAAAAGTCTTTGAGAGTGTTCCTTTGGAAAGGTAATTTAGAAGGACAAAATAAGTTGCCATTACTTGCTTGGGAGAAAGTCTGCATTCCTAAATTTAGTGGAGGTGCAGGTATATAGAATATTAATGATCAAAATAAGGCCTTGAGGCCCAAATTAGCTTGGAACCTTTATTCCAAACCTCATGCTAAGTGGTGCAGATTAATGCAATTTAAATATCTAGATTCTTTAAGTCCTGACAGAATTTTTACAGTTGCTAGTCCTCCTAAAGGTTCTAATATGTGGAATTTTTTGATAAAATGTAGAGATGTTATCCTACCTCATCTTTCTTAGATAGTTCATGATGGACATAAGGCTTCATTTTGGGAAGACTCTTGGAATAGTTTTCCATAGTTGTCTCAAACAAAAGGTATAGAACAAGCCAAAGAATTTCTCTCTCTTAATTGGGGAAGGAAAGTGATTGATTATTTCTTGGTTAGTAAAGAGGGTCTTTTTTCTTCAATCATTTGGAAAGACTTTTTAGACTACCCCATCCCATAGGATCAAAAGAATATTTTGTTAGGATTTCTAGCAAAAAGAAAAGTATATTTTTCTCTGAAAGAAGATGTGTCGGTTTGGAAGTTCTCTAATTCAAGTAAATATTCAGTGAGAGAAGGTTATAGATCCTTGACCCTATTCAAAAACTCTTCTGCTACAGGCTGGCCCTATCACCTATGTTGGAATAAGGCTTGTCTTCCTAAAGCCGGTGCATTTGCTTGGTTATCCCTAAAAAATAAAATTTTAACTAGCCAAAGATTGAGTAAACTTGGTATTGTAGAGCCTTTCAATTGCATTTTTTGTGATTAATTAGAAGAAAGCCTAGATCATTTATTTGTTTTATGTCCTTTTGTTGTTTAGTGTTGGCAATGGCTTCTCTCTAAGTTGAATTGGTCTGCACCACTTTCAAATTCTCTATTTGATCTCTTTAGTAGCTGGCCTATTTTGTATAAAGACTCTACTTTCTCCTCTTTATGGATTGTTTCTTCATCTTTGGTAATATGGAGTATTTGGCTAGAAAGAAATAGGAGGTTATTCAAAAAAGAAAGTTTGGAGATTGAAAAGATTCTTAGAGTGATTGAAAAAACCATATCAAAGGAGGTTATGAATAATCTGCAAAGAGAAGGGTCATCAAATAAATTATTTACTTCTTAGGATGATAGAGTTCTAAGAAATTGGCAGTCACTAAAAACTTTGTCGGGATCTAGGTGTCAACAAATTAATAAAGTGGATCATAGTATCATAAAGTGGAACCCACTTGAAGGGGATTTTGTAAAACTAAATTTTGATGGAGCCTCCCAAGGAAATCCAAGTCCTTAATCTATAGGAGGTGTTCTAAGAAATAAAAGGGGAGAAGTTATTGAGGCTTTCTCTAAAAGGCTTCCAGATATGATGAATAATTAGCCAGAAATACTAGCTTTAGTGGAAGGCCTTAAGTTGGCAAACAAACTTCAAATTACAAAGCTTCATATTAAGAGGGATTCATTGAATATAATAAATGGGTTGAAGAGGAGTTCTGTTACGAATTGGAAGCTCCATTATTTATTACAAGAGGCTTGGGTTCTTTTGGAGACATTCAAAAAATTTCAAGTTTCTCACTACTATAGAGAAGGGAATGCATTAGCAGATGGATTCGCTAATTTAGTATTTGAATTGGAACTGGACTATATTAAGCTTGGTGGAGATCATCTTAGCATCTTCCCTAAGATTTATGACATCATGGGGAAAGAGTTGCAATCATGAGTGGCATAAATGCCACATGTTTTTTGTTACTATCTTTTTGTGTTTGAGTGTAGGTGATTACGTTACATGTATTTTTGATAATCTTGTTATTAATGTGGATATCTCCCACATATGATCGAATCTACCTTGTTTTTGGCAATGTTGTACTAGTTGCCATTTCGCGTCAGATTTATGTAGAGTAAATTCTATTTCAGAGTTGGATATGATGTTTTGTAATCATTTCGCAGCAGGTCTCTTGCCTTTAAATCATCGTCGAGTGGTCTCATTCATATTCATTCTTGCATGTTCACAATGGAGATCCAGCTAAATATGAGACTTTATTTCCCTGTTCAAAAATGGGAGTGGGCATTTGCTAGTATTTTGGATTCAAATGCAATGGAATCCATCTTTGCAGTGGACAATTTGGAAGTAGATGAGGCCTTAAGGGAGGTTATTGGAAGAGATTTATTGGATGCTTGCCTGAGGACTCTATATCTCTCTCAAGTCTTTTCTACTTTTGCATCAAATGCCATGGATTTGCTTCAAGATGTCAATGTGGTAAGAGAGTTGGTGGTTAAATTTATTCATGGCTTTCTCTACTCTAAAGACTCCTTGAATATGGTGTTTCAAAACTATGATATGTTCAAATCAGGTGCATTAATTGGAGGCCTGTTCACGAAGTATCAGATTTCTCACTCTCCAACTTTCAATTGCCTCTTTAATGTTGTTCGTTCTATTCTGCATCATGAATGTGAGGAGTCTTTGCACTTTTCAATTCATGCTCAAATACGTGAAGTCAGGGAAGCTTTTGCTAATCAAATTGATGAGAAATTCCAAGCTCTCTTATTTCTTTTCTAGTTCCAGCGCCAAGTTCCGCCTCCTCCAGGGCCGCCAGTTGATGATGATGATGTAGCTACAAACATTTATGTGATACATGACTTAAATGCCACTATGGATACTTAATTTTCTATGCTTTTACTATACTATGTATCATCGTATCTATAATGTTTTTATTTTTTTATGCAGCTCACCTTCTGTTTATGGGTGTAGCCTCTCTCTTCTCCTTTTCTGTTGACTGCAAGTATGGCTCTGGGCCATCTTATTGTATAAAGAGATTGTTCTGCGACTTCTCTTGTTGCAAAAGATCTTTTTCTCCTACTTTTTTCTTAACCATTATACTTTCATATAATATAATATTATAGGTGCTAGGACCACCTTTTTCATAAAAAAAACAACTTAACTAATTTGTGGGATCTTCTAATTTACAATAATCAAAATAAGTTGAGTACCTTCATTTGCACCATATTCAATATAAAAATAATATTATGAAGAATCTCATTAAACCATATCATCTATAAGGATATAAATGCTACTATCTAAAATATCTATTTTCTCTTTTATAAAACACTTTATACACCAAAGGAAAGTATCACAATATTGATGACAATATAAAGATCATAGATTCATTCATGGAGAGTTCAAGAACATGGAAGATAAATATATCAACATGGATAAGCTTACCTCTCATTTAATATATTATATAATGAAGTCAATGGTAAATTAGATTTATTTTTAATTTTGGAAAGCTATCTTGCAATTTTTTATGGTTTTTTTAAATGAAACTAGCTTTGGTTCAATATCAAAAAAAATTGATTTGTATGGATGAATGATATTTTTTGATAGTTCTTAAGATTAGTTTTTTATAAATATATTAAAAGTAATTATCATTATTATCATCATAATTACTATCATCATTATTATCAATTAAAAAAAGAGTAATTATTGATATAAAATATATTAAATATTATTAAAAGAGATTGTGATAATAATGTTAATATGAACATCTGTAAACTTCAAATCTTCTACAATGTAATAATATAGGCATAACTTAAAACACATAATATAATTCAAATGCAAATCAAATATAATGAAGATCTCTTTGTATTTGATATGAATTCGTATTAAAAGATTTTTATCTCCTAAACATGAAAAAAATATTAGTAAACTACATTCATATTAGTAAAAAAACCTCGAATATTAACTTTCTTTTCTTTTATCTTTAATGATTCACTTAATTTATGGATTCAACCTCGACTCTATTAAACCTACAACAAAAACTTATTAAGTATAAACAAAATCTATTTAAATATAAATCTCGCACAATTAAGATTGGATCCCAAGTTAAAAGAAGATAAGTCTAAATATTAGACTTATAATTCCTTTGCATTATCTTCATGGACCCTGCAACTTGAAAGTAATTAAACATAGAAGAAATTCGAATATGATATTTTTCTTTAGCATGTTGAAATTGTTATAGTAGTACGATTTCCCCAACTAAAAATAACTTGATCTCTAATCAACGGTCGACAGTAATTTTTCACTCTAGAAATTAGGGAAACCAAAAATATGCGGGTTAATTTTGGTTCTTTCCTCTTTGGAATAGAATCAGAAACTGTGGGGATTATGCGGTCCCCATAGAAGAGCATGTCTTTTTTAGCTCATATGGATGGATACAAACAAAAAGCTTACTACATGAGGATGTTTGATTGAAATTTGTTACTTTTATTTCATATGCATACAAACAAAAAGCTACTACAAAAGGATGCATGATTGCAACTTTAATTTTTTTTAATAGATATGTTTTAATAGGGTGGATTATAATATTATGAGGGAGTATATATTTATATTAGAAGTCAGTTTTTAATTAAGCTAACATAAGTAGGGGATCTAGTTCGTCAAAGTCACCTAGGGGTTCAACCTAACTCAATCACACCTTTAAGAGGTTTCAACCTTGGTGGATGGCATAATCAAGGAACATACCATCATCCTCACCAATGGAACACAACCAATCAAACTAACCCTTCAGTAATCTTTACAATTTAATTGATAGATTAATAGTCCTTTCGTCAATTGCGGTATGTGGGAGATAAACCAATCATTATTATTTACATAATTGATGTTTGTATGCATGTGTATATATATGCATGCATGCATGTGTGTATGTATTGTTCAATATAATTGTAAAGAAAATAAGCTTTCCTTAGGTGTTAATTTAGGTTAATTAAGAAAATGCAATCAATTAAGCATAAATTAGCCTAGATTAATTAATGATGAGTTGGGATTGATATCTTGGATTATTTGCAACAATTATTTTAGGAAAGTAAATGCACAAAATGATGGTACTTAGCTCTGTGACTAAAGATTGAATATTCCGAGTGAAGATTATGGAAACTATGATGTCAAGCAAGATCATAAATAGGATGCGATTGTTTGATATTTGCCTTGGGGTTAGAATATTCTTATTTCTCTATGTAGGGTCTGTCTATTGTAGCATAAATGTCCTATACTTGCATACTTGATCTAGTAATTTGTAGAATTTTATTTTTTTGTTTTCCCTGATTTGCCTCTATTTCTTTCTAGCCTTTTTTATATCTAGAGACTAGTGGTATTTAAGAATACCTTGGGAGAATTCTCATTAGTGTCACAAGAGAACACATTCTCCTAGGTCAACCCCTAGAAAACCTAAGGAAATGATTGAAAACAACACTCTTTAGTCATGCAGACATTCCTAGGATAATTGTGGAGATCTAGATTCTTTTAGTGCACCAAATCCAAATGTTTAGCTCCTTAGAATGAGAGAGGACATATGAATTCCAACTATTGCTTGATTTGATCAAATGATTAGAATGAATGCATTGAATGCTTTAAAAAAAAGAAAACAGTGATAAATCATCTAAATTTGTGTTTAGTTAGCATTTGGCCAAAATTTGAATTTGAAAGGGTCAAGTTTGCAACCATGGGGTTGACCCCACATATATAGAAATGATCTCAAACATAGAAAGGATTAAATTAGGAGGGATACCAGGTATATTGGAATGTGCATGCATAAGTTAATAAATCCATGGATAGGGTGAATGTATCAAGATGAGTGAACATGTGGATGGGGTAAGGAATATGTGTAATGAATAAATAGGTGGCAAAGGGAAAGGGGCTTGACTTTGCACAAAAATACACCACTTGTTGATATGTCTTGATGTATTAAAGCACTCTCCTAAAAATGGGCCCAAAACTAAATGGAAAATGAGATGGGTATGCAAATTTCACCATTATATTTCCCCACTTTGAGGTGTATGTGAATCCCAAAATGATCACGCATTTCAAAGTATGTAGCACTCACAAACATGCATGTAAAGTAAATATCTAGACATCAAAGGATACGAAAGGGGGTCCATGTAAAGTAATGGATCCTGCAAGGTGTCATTGTGTAAGCGTGTCCTCTATCATATACACTTCATCCAAGAACTAAGTATAAGTCTCTATAAGCACCTATAATTGTATGTAAAACTCAGCATGAGAGTGTTGAAATTAGGGTAGACAACTGAGAGGGGGGGCTGAATCAGTTGTCACAAAACTTTTATCTCTTGCTGCATTTAATCTTCTTTACCACTTATTAATAGATTAATGATATAACCATGAAAGCATGAATCAACAACAGATGAGCAGAAACATAATCAACACACATAACACCAGGATTTTTACGTGGAAACCCGGTTAAGGGAAAAACCACGGTGGGGGTTAACCCATAAGATTTATTCTTTGTTAAAAGAATAGAAAAATGGGAAGGCACTTGCCTTCGGGCGCACTGCCTAGAGCTCACTGCTCAAAGGAGGCTCACTGCCTACAAGAACATTCACAATGTTAACACTGAAAGATTAAATTGAGAAACAACATCTTCTTCATGCAAGATTCAATTCCATTAAAGCGCACAACACATCTGCTCTGCCCCCACTCACTTCCTCGCTACATCCACATCTTCGCTCATTACCACACATTTCTACAACTTCACAACACTTATTTATACATGTCATTGACTTTGGAATGAACATCAAAGTCAGAAAAACAATCATCTATCTGGAACATTCTCCAAGATAGGCATTACAAGCAATTACAATCACAAGACTTAACTTGATACAAAATGCTATATGTGAACCACTCCTCTGTCGGCCAAGCATAGCTGAGACTCAAATCTTCCTCAAACAACACACCACGCTCCATAGAACTCTTCTTAGGTCATCCGCAACATGCACCAAGCATCCGGTCGGCCAAGACTGGAAAGAATAGTAGCACCCAAGGAGAAATCTTCAACCATGAGCTCAATCCTCAATGCGGACCACCAACACAATAGGCACACAATCCAGAGACCACCACAAGCACAATGAAATCAACAAGAACAACCACACCGCCTCAAATCACCAGAAACACTTGCATCTTCATCCGGGAACTTAAGAACACTAACTGTCATGACTGTCACACTAGAAAGATTACTTGCGGACCTCCAAACCATGAACCACTTGAGTTGAGGATACACACCAACATCCCAAACATACCTCTAGATCCACAGACTATAATATTCCAATGCGAAGCAATCCGGACCAAGTTCCTATCACTCTATTACCTCTGAACAACTGCAAAACCCGGTTCTACTTAGATGGCCATAACTCCACCAATACTTCATGCAGACCTCTCAAATCTTAGCTGGAGCAACTTTAGACAATTCTCTACAAAACCCTTTGGTCCACAGACTCCGATCTTCATCTCACTGGAAATGCAGAGCAATCTACTTTTCTGAATTGCATTGTCTTCACTATTTCTGACAAAGAGATATGTAACTCACTTGTTTCTTCCAAAGAGGTTAATTTTCTCAATATCCTCAACATACAAGTCTTCTAAATAAGTAATAGAATAAGATATAGTTGACACCAATGACAACAAGGATATGTTGACATCAATGACAACACCAATTATGCACATATTTGCAACAGAGAGTGTTAACAATAGAATATGCCCTACAATTGGTTGCATATGTAGGATACAAGGAATTGTAGGAGAAGGAGAAACAATAAATGAAATGTAAATGCAAGCATGTAATCTTGTAAAGTAGTATCTATAAGTAATGCATCATGTATCAAGCATGTAACTATCTTGAATGATAAGTGTGGTAATATTATAGGTTAGAGATGGTATCAAGGAATAGTGGTGTTGCCCCCAACATGGGCAAATAATGGTGATGTGGCCCTTAGTGGCTAGGAACACTCATGTAAGTACATATGACACTAGAGTGCCCCCAATGTGGTATCAAAGAGCACAAGCACACATTGGTACATGTAAGGCAATAAGTCCCTAGTGGTGATGAATCTATAAATGTATGACATATAACTAATAATGTGGGGACAACCCTAGTGTAACCCTTAGAACATGGTTCTAGGACAAGCAGGTACACAATGTGATTGGGAAGGCATAACTCCTAATGCACTTCAATGTGGTAAAGTATCTACATAGGATGTGAATTAGGTCAAATGAGCACAACAATGTAAAATCAAGCATGGAAAGTCATATCAATGTAATAGCCTCTACATGGGAAAAATAATGTGATAAGGCATAAATGTGTATAAAGGGGGAAGTCAAGATGCCCTTGATGTAAGGTATGGTGATAGTGAGAACAATGTGTAAAGGGAAGTCATGATGCCCTTGAATATCAAGATGCATTGGTGAAAGCATAGTGTACAAGGGGAAGACATGATACACTCCATGTATAAGGGTGTGGCAATAGAGAAGATGCAAAAATTTCAATCCAATACTTCTCTACAAATAATGAATTCCTTAATTATATCCATTAGGTCCCAACCTAGCCATGATATTTCATTTTATGATGTGGATATTCCACCTATTTTGGTTATAAATGAACATGTACATTTACACATTGTGGTGAAGTTCAGACATATCAACATTAAGCATGCCTTGGTTTATAATGCTTCTAGTTTGAATATATGTAGTGAGGATTGTTTGAAGCAATTTAAATGTGGATATGATTATGCTAGAAATATTAAATCTATCATTAAGAAATAATCTATGGGCATTATTTGAATTCCTATTATACTTGTACCATTTACTATAGATGATCCATTCCATGTAATGCCTAGGAAACTAGCATATAGCATGTTATTAGGTCATCCATGGATTCACATGATGGAGGTTGCACCATCTGCTCTTCATAAGGTTGTAGTTTTTGTTAAATAATAAGCAATGTCAAATAGATGTTAATCCTCACCCACACAGTCATTATCAGGTAGTTTATTAGCCTAAAGTTGCTACTACACAAAATCAATCTATAAAAGAGACAACTATGTGGTCTAAGAGGGAACACACAAGAAGAGGAACCTTTGGCAATACATGGATTGGTGATGATTGGGGTGCATTATAAGCAACATGAATCTCATGGACAAGTGAAGCAAGTGTATGTAATAGGAAAGGAAAGGTACTGACCAACTCTTTGAAGGATGAAAAATCACATACTTGTTGGAACAAAACCTCCATAGAAAAGACATCCCCATTCATAGGATAAAAAGACATGAGAGTATCATGGATGGAAGGAATTAGATGATACAAAGCATAGATGCTAAGAATAACAAACTATGAGGATCCATGAGAATATATATCCATGATGCGTAAACAAGGATTAGGGTGTAGGGATCAAAGGACATCATGCAATAAAGGCCCAAACCCTAATATAAATAAATCAAGACACACAAAACAAAGGGTGGATTCAAAACTCTAATTAGAGCTAAAATGAAGGACAATAAAAAACATTTGATGCCATAATGTAGATGGGATAAACCCTAAGGTCAAATCCTAGGGGGTGTAAGATAAGTTAAGGTCACCATTTTATGTAATTAAAATAAATCATGCTTACATAAATAAATCTAAACTAATTAAATAAATAAAACAATTGGTCTAGATATATGAGATGTGACTGGAAATAATTAAATACAAATTTCAATGTAGAAATAAAATAAATTAAATGTGATACTTAGCTCAAGTTTTAATGATGGAATATGTTGAAAATGTCATCAAAAATTGATTTGTCGATATGTTAAAAATTAGGGCCTTGTTTTGACAACTACCTCATAATTTATAAATTGATAGTGCCTTGCTTGGGTTCAAATCTCACCTATGGATTTAATGTCCATATCCATAAAAAATGATTTGATGTACGGAATCAAACCTGAACCCACATAAGTTAACTAGTAGGAAGTGATTGTATATCATAGGTTTTTCTTGCCTTGATATTTGATATAGAGTAAGGAAGCTAGAAGTGTTTATAAGATCCTTTATGGAATCTATTGATTTGCAAGGGTCATGTTCTCCTCAGTTAGACCCCCAGGTAAACTAATTCAACAATGATGAAATAAGATCAAAGATAATACGAAAATATGCAATATGCCTACGATGATGATGCAATCAGGATGCTCTATGATTCTACTTTGATGCTCTCATATGAATTATCTTCTAATGAATCCTAAGCAATTTCAAAATGAATAAACAAATGTTTTTATATACAACAACATAGCACATAAATCAACACAAATGTGTGCTAGGTCAGCTCACAATAACTAATATGAGGGAGTTGGCAACATTTATGTTGAATTTGAATTTGAAAATCCCTGGGTTTAGATCCACAACCATGGAGATGACCTAGGTTAATTCTACACCAACAGATTTGATCTAGCGAGGCGAATGTAAAATCTAGGGATTATGATCAACTTCTAGGAATGAATGATGATGGGATCATAATAGAAAAATATCATGAACATAATTTACACAAGAATATATCATTTATAAACTTATTATTTCCATAAAAGACACTCTAATTGAAGTGGGCCCAAAACATAAGGAATAAGGACATAGGTATCCAATTTTCACCATCACATTCTTAAAGTATGAATTTCTTATGCATTAAATTATTAAATATTGACTATTGTTTTTAATGTTTTTGAGATTGTTTTCATTAGGATGGCATGCTTACAAAGAATTCATAGCCGATCGGCTAAATATTTAATGCTAGTAGACTAATTTAGTATGGAAAGTGCTTTGCTACGGTGTAAAGATGTGGAGCTTTAGACTTTTGTTTGAATTTAAGAGGAGAGGAAAAGCTCGTTGACACTAACTCAACTTTTATTATTTATTTTAAATGATTGACTTTAAGGGTATTATACACATAAGGGCATTTAGTTTACTAAGTTAAATACAAATACCTTGGTCGTAGATTAAATTCCAAGCAAAATTTGAGCTTATGTTGTTAGCAAATTTAGGGTTTTAATTGCCAGTTTTTCCAACATAGTGAATAGGCATATGCTTTCAATGTAAGGTCATTATTCTAACGACATTTGAGGTGTGGACTTCACATGTGACCATATGAGAATATGGTTGTCAGTGCGGGACCATATGTCCTCCCTTAAACATTTGAATTTTGCAACTTAGAAGTCTTTTCAAAGGTACAACCATTTTAATGAACAAAGTGAAAGTGGGTTTTGTGAGACTTTAAGTACACATGGATTTTAGTGGTGATTATTAAAAAAATTATGGTTTGTGTGAAGAATTATTAGATAATGAATAAGTTTTTTTTAATTTTTTTAATTTGTAAAAGTGAATATGGGCTCACATCTTTTTGCATTAAACTAAAAGTTATAAAAACTTTTTGCTTGTAGCATGATAAAAAAACGAGAATTATTTTGGGTCATAAAGGCCAAAGGATTACATAAATATAATGTTTTTCTATTGAATTCATAGCATAATAGGGATTGGAATACTTAATTACACCAAAAGATTGTAGAAAGAGCTATTGCATTGAAACTATTAGATGTTCTTAGAACTAGGATTAGTGTTCGAAGCATTGTCTTAGTAGTCTTGCATTATGAATTAGATGTTTTATTTCTTGGTTAAGATAATTCTTTTTTGGACTAGTATTCTGGATAGAGGGAGGTAGGAAAGACGCCTCCATGCTACCAGGAATAGCCTCCAACTTCTTCGTATTTTCTTCAATGATTCATTTTTTCACAATGCTCACTAGAAGCTAGAGACAAGACTAAAGTTCTTTGAAAGATGTAATGGACACCCAAACTTTGTTATCATCCTTAGCAAATCCAAGAGTTGTATCCAAGCCATCTAGGAAGTCTCATGCACATAAAATTCTACTAATGAATTTACCAATCTTTTGTATTTGATGGCATCCAAGAGATTATAATCAAATCTCAAAGATGCACCATTGTGGGCTCTACTTATGGAAACATAGGTCCAAAAAATCTGATCCAAGAACTTCTTTAATTGTGCTATTCATAATTCTTGATTTGAGTATAAAGATGGTCTTGAGGCACTGCTCGTCCATCGATCTAGGAAAGGATGCTTCCCACTAATTTACCATAAGATGTAGGTGAGCTCCATTCTAAGTTGTGTATGAAGGAAATCCTAGAAAACATTCTAAAAGAATGAGTGATAGAGCCAAGTGGAGAAAGGAATAAAATACTAGAGACTAAGCTTTATAAAGCATGCAAGTGGTAAGATCATAGCATTTGTCCACCGTAAAAAAAAAAACATGCCATGAAACTAAAGGAGGAAATATTATAATCAAATTGTAATCTTCATGATAATTGGAGTGAGTTAATTGATTATATCCCATTTTGATTGTAATCCAAACTAATCATTCATTACATTCCCTAACTTTAGGGACCCATCAGCATCAATGCCCAAATTGACCAAGTGAAGTGCAAGTTTATTAACATCTTAGAATCAATGTTTGTAGGAAATGAAACCAAATGAGTCAATAATTTGCTAGGCTTCTTTCAAGATGTTGTTTAGCTTCCATTTTTGTAAACCTCTATTATGAATGGTATGAATCATTACCATGGAATCTCCTTCAATATGTAAATTCTTGATGCCAACTTGAGGAGCACACTGAAGACCCAATACCAATGCATTGGCTTCAGCTTCATCATTAGTACTCCAAACAAATTTCTTAGAAGTTGCCTTAATCAAATGTCCTAAATAATCCTTAACAATTTGTCTTACACCTAAAACCCAAATTCCATTTTGAAACTCCAAAATTTATTTTGAAATAATCAATAGAAAGGGCATCCATAAATAATTAAGTTCCCTTTTGCCTTGGTAGATTTATCTCCTCCCCATAAGCAAGAAAGTCATTTTTTGATGTTATATATGCTACTAACAAGATCATTTCTTTCCTTCCTATCTATTCAACCCTATAATTATCTATCTTTTGTGGTTCAATAGGTGCCAATTAAAAAGCGCCACCCATAGACAAGTTAAGGCAAGAATTGGTTTTTGAACTATTTTGACAATTTCAAGAAGAAATAACACTTCCAATCCTAAGTTGAGAAATGTAACTTCCTATGATCAAGTGAAAACCTCTATAATAGAGAAACTCAAATAAAAGATTTACCTCCTCATAACATAGAGATAACTCAACAAAAATGAGAGAGGATTTATGGTTTATGATTTTTATCTATAAAGAATATGATCACAAGTCTAGAGCCATAAGAAAACATAGGTATAGTTTTGTATGAATAAAATGATGAATCTTTTAAAATACATGATCAATATGTCATATAGTAATGGAAAGTGTATCTCATGGGGTATAATAAGATTTAAAATTGAGGGAACCATTACTAAGTAATAGTAATTAGATTAGTGTAAAAATTGTATTTAAATAATTAAAAATTATAATTTTTTGATTACATAAAAGAGTTGGTAGGGGACCCTACCCTTACAGCAACCAAAAGGCAGTGACAAGAAAAGTCCTAACAAGAGGACCACTCAAGACTATAACTAGGCAAACAAATAGAAAAACCTATAGACAAACAACACACATACAACACATGGACAACCAAACATGAACAACACAGGAAGTTGGCACCAATAATAGTCCACCACAAGCAAGAGATACTAGGAAGAGGAGCAGCCAAGGCCTTGGAGGTTAAGTGCAACTTCCCATTCTTTAGAGAGCTAGCACATAGCAATCAACTTCATCACTGGTAATGATAGATTTTTTCTTCTTTGCTTTATCTTTTTTCAGCTCCTCTTCAAGAATTTTAATGCTAGTTGAAGTATACTCTAAGCTCTATCTACTTAGGCTCAACATATTAGTTACTGATCCCTTCAACCCTTTAACTTTTCTTTTTAGGGAAACCATTTTGTTCTATAGCTTATTAATCATCTTATGGTTGAAATAACAAGTGGTACAGACATAATGTTTGTTGTTGATCTTCAAAGGTTCATTCTTCTTGGTCTCTTCATCAACATACTTAGAGGGGTTCACCTTGCTTTTCTCAGGGGCCTTCTTTTTGTCCTTCTTTTGTTTGGGATGGGAGGGCTTCATACAGGTCTTAACATTTATAGGCTTGGTCACCACCTTCTCTTCAACAGCCATAGGGGGTCCTTTTTACTTCTCATTCCTCTTTGAGTAGGGGGTTTACTAGACTTCAAACTTTCACTTGAGTCTGAGGCCAACTTCTCATGATCTAAGGGCACATACAAGCCCTCTTCACCTTCACTGGATACAATGTTGATGTCACATTATAATTTGTGCAAGAAAAATAGATGGTTTTATATAAATATAGTTTATGTAAATTATTTAAATTACAAATAAGTAAATAATTTAAGATAAAGTGTTGGGACTAATTAAGTTATTGAAATAAATGTACATAAATAAAATAATGGTATTTTATTTTAAATTTGATGTCAATTTTATTTTGACAGACATGGTTAATTGATTTGTCACTCATTGTGTGGTTACACAACACACCCCATTTTTCCCTAGAAAAATAGGGAACCGACTTTTCTTGCTTTGCTTTGCTTGTTTTCTTTTCCTTTGCTTTGGGTATTATGGTAAAAAGTAGTATCAGATGTATGTCTAGGTCATGCCTTAGGCATATTTGGATCTTGAAATATAGATCAAATTTTCAAAGTATGGATTTTCCCTCATAAAGCCTATCAAATGAAAGAGAATGAAATTCTAAGCAGGTTTGCCTTCTACATCATGTGGAAATTCCCTAAAATCAAGAAGTTATACCCGGTCAAAGTTTGGTCAACTGGTCATAGGGATGTTCACATTGTCTCAATATCTAGACATTCACTAATGTCCCGACCCAAGAAATTGCTAAGTAAAAGGTTAATATCCTAACATTCACAAATGTGCACACGTCAAATTTAACTCACTATGCAATGAAACCGTCATGCGCATAATCCCATAGTTCATGGATATCCACAGGTATGGATACTCGATCTTAAATATCTAGACATTTTCTAATGTCCAGACATTTCTTAATGTCCATACTTGTTCTAATATCCTGAATTTCTTTAACATCTAGACATTCACTAGTGTTTAGACTTTCTAAATATCATGATGGCGTGTCTCATTTGACTCTTCAAATGGACATTAGACTGGACATTTCGCTTAAACACTTAACATCCGGACCCACCTTAATATCTAGATGACGTCATATGATCTCGTTTCAAAAGGAACATTATAAAATGATGACATCATCTAGACATCGAGGGTACAAGACATTTTGTAAATCTTAATGTCTGGACATTCACTAATGTCTAGACCTTCCCGAACATCCTAATGACATCACTTCTCAACATACTTAAAGAGTTATTTTACAAGGCTAATGTCATGAGGACATTTAGACTTGGGGATATTTCGTGAACTCTAATGTCTGGATATTTGCTAATATCCATATCCTCGTCTCCCATGAACAAAATTTGCCACTTCCCATGGACCAATCAGATGGTGCCACGTGGCATAGGTTTGACTTTTTAGACTGGACATTTGTAATGTCCTGACATTTGAAGATCAAAGGCAAATGTCTTTGGATCCTAAGATCCCAATATCTACCCTCATTCAGCGTTGACCAATATGATGGCATCATATGGATATGCATATGTGTATTTTGAAAAGTAAGCACATTGCTTAAATATCCGGGCATATGTTCTTATCTAGACCTCACAATAAATGTCACGAAAGGGAGTTGTTGGGCTTTCAAAATTCAAATTAGAAGCCACCACTTGTAGCAATCTCCTGAATGATAGGTGGATATCCACGAACGAAAGCAATTTTGCATTAATTGATAGCCTAATTCATGATTTAACACATAAACGCTAGATTTTTTTATCATTTTAACCTCAAAGTATTTAGAGATTAAGAATTTCAGAGCTTAGATGATTTTACAAAGTTTTTATGGTGGCCATAACCCTAAACAGAATGGTGCAGATGACGAACGAGGAATAGTAAAAGGCAATTGCACAGTGAAAGAATGCATCCAGACATCTTTTAATCAGGTTTTGAGTATAGAAAATAGGTATGTAATGGTGAAACCCTATTTTTGTCATTATTGCATAGCAGTAAAAGGTAAATATTGCATTTAGGGTAAAATCTTGTTTGCACATGCACATGTTATGATCTGTAAACTATAAAATGTCAGGATATTGAAAACTAATTGTTAAACCTGAAATGTAGAATGCATTTTGAGATATGCATGTCCTCTAACTGCAGGACAAGATGCAAGATAGAAAGAATTGAAGTGAGGTAGAGTTCAGGAACCCTATGTTCCCAAGTCCTAGGGCCTCTAGTTTTAGATTTAGAAGGATTGGAGATACACACTCAGGTAACACAAACATAGATGAATGGACTGCTAAGTCGATCAGTGGGGATGGACATCCTATGCTACATAATATATACAATTCTAGGATGTGGCATGTTTATGGCTTTCCTTATGCAGCAGAGGCAATGGAGTTGATAGTTGCATGTGCACATAACTATAACAAAGAGAACAGAAAGGTAGAAAAGAATGGTAGGGTATATGTAGATTTCTCCATCTAGGGTATTACAGAGGCATTCCAATTGCCTATAGGTCCCAATCTATTCAAGATAAATCTCAAGGATCTGGAGAAACAATACAAAAGAAAAACCACTAACTGTAAAAAGATCATGTTCGTATCTTGGAGGGCAGCAAACAGTAAGGTTAAGGCAATGGCCAAGATGCCAAAAAATCTCTATAAGTTTGATTTCACCCCAGAGGTGTAGTATATGATAGCGATGATGAGCGAGATGACAGGAAAACCTGATGCTGGTAACTTTGAGCCATGGATGTATGGGCTCATCAGATTGGTAGAGACCTCTGACATGCAGATTTAGTGGACATCACTCATCAGTGATAGCCTTGATTGGGGTATGAAACAATTTAGGGGTAAGGCTTGCCTTTTCTATATGTCATCATATGTTGTTTATGCATGTGTTGCATAGTCTACATTTTTTGGTTTACAAATAGTAGGAAGAGTGGGTAGGAATCTAGGAGATGTGACCATATGGGATTATTATCCATAGCTAGAGAGAAAGGCCTCCATCCAGAATTACCAAAGGGTAAATGATTGTTTTGTTATGCACTTAGTCAGATTGATGGATAATGACAAAGAAAAAAGATTAAGCACTGAGGCTCAAGAAGCAATTGCAAGAAATGGAACTTGGTTTATCTAGTTCTCAACCTTCACCTACCTCAGGATGGAGGGATTCAATGGGCAACCTCTCATGTTACCAAGATACCCCACAGACAAAATAATTTTGCTAGAGTTAACAAGACAAATAATTCCTTCATATGAAGCATTTGTGAAGAGGAATAAGAAAGGTAATGTCAGGTTTCCCTTGGTCATTAGATGGTATGTATGTCCATTTATTGATGTGGCCAAACATTTAGAGGCAGAATTGTACATGGTGCAGTTGCAGCCATTTTCCTTGACAAGACAATGTGACCCTTATCATAGAATGGAGAGATTTGTCAGTAAGAAGTTAGTGCATCAAGTGCACTTAGAAGACTACTGGGTAGATTGTCTAGATGATGTGGAGGTTAGGAGAAGGACTTACCAGAGATTAACTCTGAACTAGATCCAAACATTATACTACTTTGATGTTCCCCCTCAATTACATTCTGATGATGGTATGTTGATTGCTAAAGAATATGAGGATAAGTAGATCTATAAGGAAACCATCTCCCCTCCTGATTGGAGCCAACCAGAGGTAACATCTATTGACCTCATTACAACCAAAGTCATGGAATTGACAAGGAAGTGGGTATATCAGAAGTTGACTGCTCTGAAGGCCAGAGGAGTGGCTTTGACTGTGGAAAAGAAGAGAAAAAGACAAGAATTGCCAGATGCAAAGTTTGATGACTTCTTAATTCATAAAAGGTAGATCATGGAATCCAAGTAGGCCATACTAGATTCCTCAAAGGGAGCTAGATAATTTACTGATAGTGGCATCACAATAGCCATAAGACCCTCACCTCAGAAAGAAAATCATGTCCCTACTATCACAATAACTAAAAGGCAGGTGGAAGAGCCTAAGGACACTTATGAGGATATGGAGGAGGAGGATGAAGGAGAGCCTTTGATAAGAAAAGGTAGGTATATATTGAAAGGGGCTAATATCCCCAAACAAAAGAGAGGACAAGTACCTATTATGAGAGGATCAATTAGTAAACAATTAGATGTCCTGCTCAAGGAGAAAGAAACTGAAGAATTAACCAAAATGGAGAAGATTTTTGCTACTCAGCAACCTATAGTAGATAGAGCTACAACAACCATGGTGCTAAAGAATAAAGATGTGGAGACAATACAAATAGGGTTTCAACATGATGTCCCCATCCCTACCATTGTTAAGTTTAAATCAGAGTTAGCTCAAGAAGCAAGGGAAGAGGAAAAGAATAAGATGGCTAGTCAACCATTGTCACTAGATAAAACCATTGACTTGACAAATGATGAGGTGATAAAGGATTTGACAAGCAATCCACCTGAGGACTTGCTAAGACACACAACACTAACACCTCATGGTACACCACAAAGCACCTAAAAATACAAGAGATGAGGACGACTATGAAGATATTGAGATAGCAGCGCAGACCATTGGTCTGGATGTGTTAGTGGGTATTGTCACTAGCCTAGCGGTTATTGATCTATCATATGATGGGGGTGACTTGATGAATATAGGGATAAAGCCATGGATGATGTGCAGACTGGAAATGATACAGCTACAGACATGGATATCCATACAAAGCTACCAGAGCATAATGTCCAGGAGATTGAAGAAGGACATACTAGGGAAGATGATAAGGAACAACCAATGTCAACATCAGGACAAGTAGGTCCAATGGTCACATCCGGATCAGAAGATCCAAAAGATAAATAAAAGCTAGCATCTAGAAATGAAGGTCTGAAAGACAAAGGTAACGAGGAAGAAATGGAAAGAATAGATACTGGTGGTGATCAAACTACACATTAGGATAATCAAGATCCTGGCCACCAAGGGATTAATACAGGCAATCCTCAGTCCCAAGATTGTCAACATGCACAAGAACAAAATATAGAAACATGTCAGGATGTCCATGTTGACACAAGTAAACAAGATGAGGATGTCTAGATGAATGTGCCTGATAATCAAGAGCTGACCAAGGAGACATTACAAGATCAGGATATGACATCCAGAGATACTACACAAGATCAGAATCAGTAGCAAGTGCATGAGGTTCCCACTGATGGGGAACAACAATAGAATGTGAACCAAGAGGTTCTAAAAGAGATAAATGTAGAAGTACATGATGCTCACATTGAGCAGACTGGCCAGCAATGGTCCATATCCAGTGCACCACATTGTCTTGCACATGAGATAAGTCAGCCTCTAGCTCCTAGTGCTTCAAAATTTGATATTTCATCATTATTTTCACTTGAGGTTGCAAAACCCAAGCACAGAGCGAGGACAAATTCAACAATAAGGAGAGATATAGTCACAAGAAAGAGGGTATCTCAAGTAGCTGTGCCCACTGTTAACACTTGCAAAAGGAGAAATAAGTGCCAATGAGTTTCAAATAACAACAGTAGGCCTAGGGCACACTACTATTGAGCAAGAAGGTCAAGAGATAAAAGAAAATATAGATGCATTAGTTGCAAGAGTCACAAAGGCTAAAGCTAAGAATAAAGAGTATAAAGGGCAAATTGCCCAACTTTAGGCCTTCATAAAAGGGTTAGTGGCACCTAACAATGTCCATATCACACCGACTACACCTCTAGCATTGGTATCTTAGTATGAGATAACCAGATTGGATGCATTGAAGCATCATGTACATGTGATGAATGATTGGTTCACCAAGTTCCTACAAGAGGGAGATGAAGTAATAAAGACCTCATTGTCTAATTGGGACATGCTGAGCAATATGAAAAGCAAAGCAAATAAATTGAAAAAGGAGGTCGACCAAAGATTGATTAAGAGTAGTTAGGATCTGACTACATTGAAGGATATGAGGAAAGAGGATATTAATACCCTCATGACAAAGAAGATTTTGACACCTCAAACGCTACCACAGATGGATATCTAGTTTGAGGACCTAAGATTTGAGGTCACCATTTTGAAAAGATGTAACAATAAAGCAGTTGACATAAGCGTAAAGGCACATGAGCTTCTAGCAGAGGAGTTGGCCATTTTGGAAGTTTTGGAAGGAGAAGTTGAAGGTAAGAAAATCAGGATGATGAATTTGCAATTAAGGCATTTAGAGACAACTTTAGTTCAGCCATAGAGGATCTTGTCCAACATTTTTTAGAGGATACTATAAATGAGGCTATGCTTATGAAGTCCAAGATATATGCATATAATGAAGAGTTGGACAGTAGGACCAATAGGTGGATATCCTTGAAGGAGCAATTGAAAGCTCGAGAGCATGCAGCTGAGAAGGCTAAGGTGCAAAATAGGACAGAGATAGATAAAGCCCTCAGAGCATATGAGCTCATCCAAGGTATTGGATGCAGGATAATAGAGGAAGGATCCACATAAGAGGAATTTGATGGAAATGCAGAGTGAAGAGGTCATGAAGACCAAGTCAAAGATTCATAGAATATGCTATTTTGCCAGCTGTCCTCAACTAAAGATTGCAAACTGGCAATCACATGCCACATTTTCTTGACCGTCAGATCATCTTGAGTTGATCCTAGCCATTGGATCATTTGTAACCACATCCTATCCTTGTTCTATAAAAGGAGATGGATTGCCATTTGTAAACTATTCAAAGCTTAATTGAGATTGAATTGGTGATTCGTGGACACTTAGTGTACATTCTGTGACTTAGTGATTCCTCATTATTCTCTCTCAAGATCATCTGTATATGTGTATTCTTTTTGCATACTTAATGAAGATGGAGACTTAGGTTACTTCCAAATCATATATCTTGAGTAATCTGGTGAATGATTTTTGGATGTATAACTGTGAATTGCTACACTCAACATAAGTTCATTCACAAAGTGCATGTTGTCATCATTCCTTCTTTTACCTTTGAAGATTCGCACCTGTCATGTGTAGTCATGGATTGTCCTGGAAAAGCATGGTTTGGTTTTCATATCCTTTTCATGAAAGTGTCAAAGATACATGTGGATCAATGATCAAACTTCATTAATTTTAGCAAATTTACAATTTCAGTTTGTTTTCTTTTAAATTTCATAAATCATCATCATAAACTACAAATAATGACAAATGATAAGAAGATATAGAATAAATATGTAGAATTGAAATAAATAAATGTATATCTCAGCATATTTGAACAAAACATCACAATCTTAGTAAATTTCATGCAAATATTGGATAATAACAGTGAAATGCATGTTTATTTGCATAACTTTTGAGTGAATTTGAAGTACTAAAGTAAAGATTAGTTTGAATTAAGAGAATTTTAGAAGAACTAATCAAAGTTAGAAGAATCATCATAAATAATCTTAGTTGGAGTAAATTACAGAAGAATTGATCAAACTTATGATAAATATCCATGAATACATGCATATCCTAGCTAGGGGTTATCATATTTGATACAGTTTGTTGAGATACATGCATAGCAGGTATAAAGGACACTATTAGGATAGAATTTCTTCAAATCAAGATGTAAGGCCCCAAAAGGATTAACATCATCATCACATGAAACTACTGAGTGACTGTCAGAAGGTCATATCCTGACTATCGGAGACTTGGGATCATAAATTCATATTGAATTTATCATATCTTTCAAGATTATAAAGGTTTGTTGTGTAAACTTTTATTTGTGTTAATATAGCTAAAAATTGTATCAACATCACCATATCAAAAAGCTAGGATCTAAATTATATGATTGCCTTAGGATTGATAATATTGTTTTCTAATGGTCTAGTTTGCTTCCATGGTAGGGTAATTGATCATTGTGCCTACAAAACTAGTTTCTACACTCGCAAAGTTGAACCCTGCATGCAAATTTGAACTATATTGAAATTGATGTTAGAGATATGCTTGCATTGATGTTCAAAACCTATATTTGAAAGGGATAGTGTCAATAGACATTATTGAGGAGTTTAATTGGCTGGTTTGATTTTCCTTTGGTTAAACATTTATTAATGATTCAATAGTTTGGTGCAATGATTGAAGACATGTTAAACAACCATGCATTATGCCTAGAGTGTTTCTACCATGCTCTTATGATGATGCAATCTATAGAAAAGATTTTTCATGTGTTTTCTTCTAGGCATGCTCTACGATTCCTTGATCCCTTAATGGAATAATGAATTAGGGTTTATCCTTTCAAACAACATGCTATTCAAATATTCTTTATCATAATGGCTCATTGAGAATGGTTTGACATGGGCCCAATTTAAAATTAAAATTTAAAAGTTTGAGGGTATAATCTATGTCTGCATATCTAAATTGGGTTTTCTTATGTACTTGGAGATATGCTATTATAGTGTATATAGGTTGATGGAGATGTCGACATGTAGTACACACTTGTTCAATTAGATATATTAGGTCATGTGGATAACTTGTGTAATTATATTAGGTAATTAGTAAGCCTACATGGGTTTAGTGGTTATCCATTCATGTAATGTTATTAGGATATAATGGCAATGAATATCATTGTAATAATATGTGAAGAGTGTGGTATTGTGCTTTGGATCTCTTAGAGATATGTGAAGAGTGTGGTATTATTCTATAAAATCATGTGTCAAAGCCATGAAGGAATAATATAATAGAAAATAGGAATCAAGCCAATATAATGCTTTATCCCTCATAGTAAATCTAGTTCACTTAAATCAACAAGGGATCATCATCCAAGTACTCATAATTAGAAAGCAAGAATAACTTGACATATAATAAAGCATCACTAGATCCATCAAAGTTATCTTATAATAAGTCCTCACCAAGAACACAAAGGTTATAATGTAATGTGGAGTAAAATAATGAAGCATCATAGATCATTAAATAATCAAAATGAAATCTTGAGGAAGGATCCTCATAAAGTTCAACACCATGTAATAGTGAATCACAATGCAATACAAAAGTATGAGATAATAGAGAAATATCATCATGAGGCACAACATAATTATGAATGGAAAAATTTAGTTCACATCAAGCACTATCTCTAGGCTACCAAATTAAGAGAACATTAACTAAAGGATATAGAGGTGGAAACAACATCACAAGGCTCAACAATATCCTGAGTAATAAAGGAAGGTTTATCCTCATCATATAAAGTGATGTAGGAGCATCCAATGGTGTAAGGGCAATCTTGCATCACCCAAAAAATGATGATTTTGTTTTCTATTCTTTTCAATTTTGGTATTTTCAAATATCCAATTGCTTGAATTATGATGTAGACCCTTCAGTTTTTCCAACTTGCTAAAAATAGCAAACTGCTATTTTTAGAAAGTTTTCATTTGAGTACGTATGGAAGAAAAAATTTACTCAAAGCTTTAGAATTGAAAAATATAACCTTTGGTGAAGGAATTGGCCAAAGATCACTTGTGGGTTCAAAGATATTAAAGTTTATGTTTCTTTAAAAACCCCTAAAACTTTCAAAGTCAAATACGAGACTTTTAGAGGCCTCATACGACCCCGAAAATTAGAAGAATCAGTAGAGCAAATTCTTAGGGTGTAGAGCTCTTCACGAGATTTCTAACGCATCAAACAATTCATCAATCGTACACCCAGATCAAAAGTTATGGCTCCTAAAAGTTGACCTATTTTTGGAGGGAGTTACAAATTTTGAAATTTTGGTTGGAAGGCACCAAAAAAGACTATTTATGACCATTTTTGGGAATCCTTTGGGCAGTGGAGAAAGAGGAAAAAGTGGTGAGTCAAGAAAAGGAGGGAAAATAGAAACCCTAGAAGATTTGAAGCTATAGAAGGCAAAAGGTTCTAGAATCTAGAGGAAGGAATTTGTAATGTGTTGTAGCCTGTTGAGGATTCATCCTCTGATTTGATTCTAGTTTTTATAATGTAATGTGTTGTTCAGTTCAATAAAAGAACATTCCTATTTTTTGAGTGCAATATTTGTTATTGTGTTTTGGGTTTTTCCCCCTCATCAAGTGGTATCAAAGCTAGGTTTCCTGAGTGTGTAAATAGATTGAGACCGGTAGGCAGTTTGCACCAAGACCTAAGGTTGTGGGTTTGCTATAGAGATCAAAATGCCTCCATGAAGAAACCATGGTGGGAGAAATTATTTGACAAAAGAGGGTTTTAGAGCCTTGAAAAGGAAAATTGTTGCATTGCAAGAGGAGCTATGAAGAGGGTTTGAGCCAAGAATAAGAGAAGAAAGTGAAGATGAAGTTAAAGAAGAAGAGTTATCCAAGGAAGAACAAGATGATGCAGGAGATCCTGCGCAAGTTAGGTTGTTGAGGGTCATTTCAAAGATTAGAAAGAGGCCTAGGATTGAAGTTTCTATGGGGATTTGAATTCAGAAAAACTTATTGATTGGATAAATGATATGGAGGAATATTTCGAGTATGAAGATGTGAAGGATCTAGAATGGGTCAAGTTTACAAAAATGAAGTTGAAGAGCCATGCAAATATTTGGTGGAAGGAGGTCCAGTTAGAGAGAAATAGAAGAGGAAAAGGAAAGATTACCAGATAGGATCAGATGGTGGACAAAATAAAGAAGCGGCTCATTCCTATGAACTATGAGTGGGCATTGTTGAAGAAGCTGCGAGGATTGAAGCAAAGTAACAAGTCCGTTAAGGAGTATACAAAAGAGTTTATAAGATTATTATCAGAATAGGCCATGTAGAGGACAAAAAGGAGAAGGTAGCCCATTATATTAATGGGTTGAGGCCAAGTATTCAAGAGGAGCTAAACCTAGTCAGAATGATCACCATAGAGGATGCATACCAATTTGAACCCTGAAGGTGGAAGATAAGCTGAATAAAAGATTTGAAAGAAAGAAAAGAGGAAGAGGTCAAGGTAGAAGGACTAGTGGAAGATCCTATGGAGGCCAAAATGAAGATCAAAAGAAAAGTGAAGAAGTAGGCACCAGTCAAAATCAAAGAGGAGATAAGGCCTACCACCCTTGTGACCAAAATAATGGTGAGCAAAGAGGAAGAGGAAGAGGAAGACCTGGGCAAGGACCTAGAAGAGGAGGTTTCAGAGGAACCTATTTCCAATGTGGAGAAGAAGGACATCAAGCCTAGGAATGTCCTCAACATCAAGGAAGGACAAATAGAAGACCTAAAGGTAACATTGAACGAGTTGCACATGTAGATGAAGATGTGTAGTCTGAGCATTTTCAAGATGTTGAAAGGGGAGAAACCCTAGTTGTCAGAAGAACCTTGTTAAATGAGGATAAAGAACCAGATCAGAGGAAGAGTTTATTTTGCACAAGGTGCAAGTGCGAAGGTAAGTGTTTTGATATTATTATTGGTAGTGGAAGCATTGCTAATCTTGTATTAGGGTAGATGGTTAACAAGTTGAAATTGACAAGGAGAATGCATCCACATCCATATCGGATTGCATGGTTGTAGAAGGACCATAGAGCTTTGGTCAATGAGTAGTGTTTAGTCAAGTTCAAGATTGGAGACTACCATGATGAGGTGTTGTTTGACAACATACTAATGT
Source organism: Cunninghamia lanceolata (assembly GCA_027924645.1). NCBI lineage: Eukaryota > Viridiplantae > Streptophyta > Pinopsida > Cupressales > Cupressaceae > Cunninghamia > Cunninghamia lanceolata. The sequence continues at coordinate 1,767,257 of BSBN01001053.1, read as the reverse complement.
ATGCATGTCATATGCTATTGGTAAGGCCATGACAGTATGATAGGTGTGATGTGATGGCCATGCAAACACCTGTTCTTAGAAAAAGGATGGAGTTTGTCATAAGTTTAAGCCCTTAAAGGAGGTGGAAGAAAATGTATGTAGTACTGCCAGAATTTGCTTGGTAGATGGTAGGAAATTTTTGGATGGTATGAAGCACTAGCGTCATTGCTTTGCATTGATTCCTAAGATCAGCCAGAAGAAATATGAAGATTTACTAGAAAAAGTCTCAAACATGTTGGAATAATTTCAATACATTATCTATAATAATGTACCAAAAGGTTTACCACCGATGAGGAAGATAAGTCACCAAATGGATTTGATACTAGGAGCTAGTTTGCCAAATAAGGTAGCTCATAGAATGACTCCTACAGAGAATAAAGAGTTGAACAAACAAGTTCACAAACTGTTAAGGAAAGGACTGATAAGGGAGAGCCTAAGTCCATGTGTAGTACCTACAGTACTAGCATCAAAGAAAAATGGAGAGTGGAGAATGTGTACAGATTCTTGAGCCATCAACAAAATTACAATCAAGTACATATTTCCATTGCCAAGGATGGATGATATTATGGATTCCTTGAGGGAAGACAAGTACTTTATGGAGATTAATCTAAAGAGTGGGTATCACCATATCTAAATTAGAGAAGGAGATGAATGGAAGACAACCTTTAAGACTAAGGAGGGCTTGTACGAATGGCTAGTCATGCCATTTAGGTTAACCAATGCACCGAGCACATTTATGCAGCTCATGAACGAGGTACTAAAAGAGTTTTTGGGTAAATTTGTCATTGTTTATTTAGATGATATTTTGATTTTCAGTAAGACTTTGGAGGAGCACTTGATGCATGTTTGAAAAGTTTTTAAGAAGTTGAGGGAAGAAAAGTTGTTGATTAATTTGAAAAAATGTAGTTTCGTGAAGAATGAGTTGGTGTACCTGGGATTTATTATATTAGTTGAGGGTCTTAAAATGGATCTAGAGAAGGTGAGGGCTATCATTGAATGGCCTACCCCAAGGAGTGTTATAGAGGTACAATATTTTCATGGTTTGACAAGTTTTTATAGAAAAATTATCTGGAATTTTAGTAGCATTTGTGCACCCCTAACTGAGATAATGAGAGGGGATAGAAACGAGTTTAAATGGACTATAGGAGCAGCCAAGAGTTTTGATACATTGAAGCAGAAAGTCACAGAGCAACCTATTTTGGTACTTCCAGATTTCAATAAGGTATTTCAGGTAGATTGTGATGCTAGTGGTAGTGCTATAGGAGCTATTTTGAGTCAAGAATGTAAGCCCATTGCCTATTTCAGTGAGAAGATTAATGATGCCAATAGAAAGTATTTTGTTTATGAGCAAGAGTTTTATGCTATAGTTCAGAATTTGAAGAAATGGAGACACTATTTGTTGCTGAAATAGTTTGTTTTATATATTGATCATCATGCCTTGTAGTATCTTAATAGTCAAGGAAAGTTAAATCAGAGGCACTTAAAATGGGTTGAGTTTTTGCATAGTTATACTTTTGTTTTGAAGAGCAGAAGTGGAAGTCCAACAGAGTTGCAAATGCTTTAAGCAGAAGGTAAAATTTGTTGACAAAGATGAAGATAGAGGTTGTTGGGTTCAATGAACTCAAGAATTTGTACCCTAAAGATCCAAACTTTGCAAAGGCTTGGAAAGCTTGTTTGGAGTATGTTACCCTGGATAGGATGAGATGGTTGGATTACATAATCCAAGATGGTATGTTGTTCAGAGGAAGCCAGTTGTGCATTCGAAGGAGTTCCATGAGAGAGAATCCGATTAAAGAGAACATAGTGGAGGGTTGGCATGACACTTTGGTCTAGATAAGACCATTGCTCTTGTTAGTGGGAATTATTACTGGCCACAGTTGCACCAGGACGTGAAGAAATTTGTACAAATTTGCAGAGTATGCTAGATGGCTAGGGAGTGAGTCAGAATACGAGGCTATATCATCCATTACCTATACCAGAGGGGCCATGGGAGGATATCATCATGGAATTTTTTTTGGTTTACCAAGGACACAAAGAGGGCATGATTCAATATTTGTGGTGGTTGACAAATTTCAAAGATGGCACATTTCATTATGTACAGAAAAGAAGTGATGCTATTCACATTGCAGAGTTGTTTCTCAAAGAGGTGGTTATACTACATGGTCTACCAAGGATTATAGTTTTAGATAGAGATACCAAGTTTTTTGGGTATTTTTGGAGGACCTTATGGAAGAAGTTGAAGATGAAGTTGAAGTTCAGTTCCACACATCATCTATAGACTGATGGATAGATAGAAGTAGTGAATCAAAGTTTGGGCAACCTGGTGAGATGCTTAGTAGGAGATAAGCCCAAGGAATGGGATTTGATATTACCATGGGTAGAGTTTGCATATAACAATTCTATCAAACTGAGTACTAGTAAATCCCCATTCCAAATTGTATATGGGAGTAGTCCAATAAATGCTTCTGAGCTAAGAAAGATAGATAGAGGAGAGAAGAGTAGTGTCGAGGCTGAAGACTTTGTAGAGCACCTGAAGAGCTTGTATGAAGAGGTACGATAGCAGATTAATAAAATGAATTCTTAGTACAAAACTAAGGTAGATCATAAGTGAATGTTTAAGGAATTCAAGGTTGGTGATGAAGTCATGGTTCACCTAAGGAAAGAAAGGTTCCCAATGTGGACATATAATGAGTTAAAGATGAAGAAATTTGGACCGTGCATGATCTTGAAGAAGCATGATTCAAGAAATGCATAAGAGGTAGAGCTATTGAGTGGAATCAACATTTCCCTTGTGTTCAACATTGCTGATTTAACAAAGTATCATGAAGGTGGCACAGAGGATGGACCAACAAAATAACAATGGAGTATCCCGGCATCTACTTCAAAGGAGGAGATAGAAAAAATCTTGGATAACCGTGTGGGAAGAAGTACTTGGAACATGCAATATGAAGAATATTTGGTTAAGTGTAAAGGAAGGCATGTCAAAGATTCTTCCTGATTGTCTAAGACAAAGGATGACTATTTGGGTTTTCCTCAAACACCTGAGATGTGACAAGGTCACTTCTGGGTGTCTGATGCAAGAGCATCCAATGGTGTAAGGGTAATTTTCCATCACCCAAAAATGATGATTTTGTTTTCTGTTCTTTTCAATTTTGGTATTTTTAGATACCCAATTGCTTGAATAATGATGTAGAACCTTCAATTTTTCTAACCTGCTAAAAATAGATAACTGCTATTTTTAGAAAGTTTGCATTTGAGCACTATGGAAGTGAAAATTTACTCGAAGCTTCAGAATTAAAAAAATATAACCTTTGGTGAAGGAATTGGCCAAAGATCACTTGTGGGCTAAAAGATATTAAAGTTTCTATTTCTTTAAAAACCCCTAAAAAGTTTCAAAGTTAGATACGAGGCACTTAGAGGCCTCGTACGACCCCAAAAATAGGCGGAATCGGACACCCAGATCAAAAGTTATGGCTCCCGAAAGTTGACCTATTTTTGGAGGGAGTTATAAATTTTGAAATTTTGGCTAGAAGGCACCAAAAAAGGCTATTTAGGACCATTTTTGGGAATCCTTTAGGTAGTAGAGAAAGGGGGAAAAGTGGCGAGTCAAGAAAAGGAGGGAAAATAGAAACTCTAGTATATTTGAAGCTACAGAAGGCAGAAGGTTCCAGAATCTAGAGGAAGGAAGTTGTAATGTGTTGTAGCCTATTAAGGGTTCATCCTCTGATTTGATTCCAATTTCTGTAATGTAATGTGTTGTTTAGTTCAATAAAAGAACATTCCTATTTTTTGTGTGCAATCTATGTTATTGTGTGTTCTAGGTTTGTCCCCCTCATCATAAAGCATCATATATGTCATCATCATGAGAGAAGGGAGGAGCATCAAAATAAATAACATTACACAAAGGCATGGATGACTTCCTAGGGCATCCCAAGACATGACCATGGAAAAGATAAAGAAAATGGAGATAATCCTAGTTAGAGCTAGCCAAAATCTAAGCATCATGAAAATCATACCCCTAACAAGGAACCATAGACAATATATGAGAAGAGTAATCAACATAGAAATACAATCATTTCCTATGACATCACCATGGAAGAAATAATAACCATAATCAAATCACACAGAGGGATCCATGAAAAATTTAAGAAATAATATGACATCATAAAATTAGACATAATTAAATATAAAAAAATAAAAGAAAAATCCAAAGCTAAAGGGTTGCAGGGTAGGAATCGAAGAGGTGGATGACAATGAAAGTATAATCCATAGTAAAAATGGTTTTCCAAAACCTTGTGTGGTTTCTGTTGATGATTGTGATATACAGCCTTCTAGCCCTCCTTCTAGCGCCAGAAAACTGTTGATGACTGTTTTGATGCAATCATAACAATAAGTTAAAATTCACATAAAATGAACTGAAACTATACTTGAAAGACAAGAAGGAATCATTTGGTGATTCAACTAATCCCAAGTCTACAATGGTTCAGTTGGTCAAGTTCAGTTGGTCAATGTGAAGCTGTAATGTTCAAGGGGCCTTACGTAGTTTAGGTTTGTTTTGTGGTTTACTAGACTAAGAATATGCAAAGAGGTCATAGATTTCAACAAGTATTCTGTTCATTTGCATACAAGTGTTACCGGGCTGCAAGTTTCAGAGGGTTTTCTTGAATTTTTTGCAGCTTTCTTCTTTATCTATTTATGAAAACTGTCTACTTATAGCTCTGTTATGCATGCTTCTTCAAATTTGAGACAATTTCCTTTGGATTTCTACGTTTTCAGCTAAATATTTCAGATGGGTTGGGAAAAGTTAGAAAGATCTAATCTATACCTCACTTAATCTACAGAAGGATCTAAGTGTTTCTGTTATGCACTATGTAAATACCACAGTAATTTGATCAAATCCACAGTAAAAACCCTAAATGTAAGTTCTAAGCATTTTCACAAACATACATTTAAAATTGCAAGCTCTCAAGGAAGATATTTCAAAACACAAAGAAGAGCAGGAGAACACTCAGAAGATAGATGCAGAACTCCAGATTCTATTGTATTAGAAATGAATAGCCATACATGATTTACAATGTAAGAACGACTCTTAGTTTCATTGATCATACTACAAAGAACTTACAAGCTTTACAGATACAGTAAGGCAGCCAGACATTCCACGCGCACCTTACTGCAGACAAACAGGCGACCTCCTTCTTCTACTCTAAACTATGCTAAGCTAACATGCTGTGTTTTCCTAGAATCTCTGTTGTAGGCCCTAAAAATCTCTGTTGTAAAGTATTACAGTGTAGAGAGGCACAATATAAAGACATTTTGATTGTCCTCACTACAGCAAAAACCTAACTAAACCCCTGGTTCAAACTCCTGGTTACAGCAATAAACACAGGTGAACCAGCTCTCAAAAATATCTCAGAGCAGTGGTCAAATCTGGGCGAAATATTGCCCCTTCTGAGAAGTTCTGGCAGCTGGGCAATAACTTCTGTTTGTCTGTTGTGATAATACCTCCAGCTGCGACCTTCCTCTTCACTTGAATGGCCTTGACCTTTAGCATTTCATCCTTATCTTCTTGCTCCTGAGATCAGATCTTCTGCCTCCATGAGGTCACTGTGTTGACTTCCCAGCTGCTTCCTCAACTGCAAGCCTGCAAGACAAGACAAGCAATAAGTATTCCATTTATCACATAAGCAGCAGGAAATTAAAATAAACATTTAAATACAGGTGACAGCGCAAGATGGAGAAAATCGGATCCAGAAATCCTCTCAAAACGCGTCAAAAAATGCGTTCAGACTGCTCAAGATTCACGGGTCAACCATCGCTGACCGAAAAATGCCAGAGGCGCCAAAAAAAATGCTTTAAAATTCCACCGCCTCATTTCCCGCCCATCGGCATGATCATCGCTGTCGGCGTGTCAAAAAAAACATGTTAGCCGACATACTTCATCATCATGATATTTCACTTCTGCATATTGGAGAAAAGAACAACATCATCATCATCATCATGTTGAAGAAGAATAGGAGGATATGAATATAATCATGCTGCCGAGGAAAGGAAGATGATGGTGACGTCATCATGATATTCGGGCTTCATTGAAATGCTAAGGATGATGTCATCATGGTGTTCAGTTAAGATCAGGGGATAATTGTGATATCGGGTCACCTAAGGAGCATGATCAGGATGATGAAGTGAATATGACCCTTTCGCGGCCAAGGTAACCCTCTCGAAAGATCAGGATGATGATGATCATCATCATATTTGCTTTTGTCGAACATAGAATAAGACATCATCATCATATTTCGCGAACCAAATCGTGTTTTGGAAAATATCCTGTTGAAAGAAAAAATGATGATGATGATCATCAAGATATTAGCTTCTTCATTTATTAGATCGGGATGACGTCATCATCATGTTCGGGTCCTTTGTTAAACTTAAAACATGACGTCATCATGATATTTCGCCAACCGGATCATGTTTGGGAAAAATATCCTGTTGAAAGAAAAAATGATGATGATGATCATCAGGATATTAGCTTCTTCGTTTATTAGATTGGGATGATGTCATCATCATGTTCGGGTCCTTTGTTAAACTTAAAACATGACGTCATCATGATATTTCGCCAACCGGATCATGTTTGGGAAAAATCCTGCCGAAGGGAAAATGTGATGATGATGATCATCAGGATATGTGCAAAAGGTTGTGTTTCATCGGCAGGAGGACTTTGCGAAATATCAGGTGGACAAACAAGATCATGATGATCTTGACAACAGGGTAAAAAATATAATGATGACCCTCATCGATTTATCATGATGACGTCATCATCATAATTTGTCTTCGGAGCACAAGGATGAGTTAAGGTCATCATGATATTTCGATAGGGTGATATTGTGAAATATGATGATGATGTTGAGGAATGCAATATCGACCTCTTCTTAATAAATAGGGTGATCATCATAATATTCGCTAACCGGAGATCAGGAGGATATAAAGATGATGATCCTCCTCGTCGAATTATGATGATGATGCTTCCATCACTTAGCGAATTTCAGCAAATGACTCGTGAAAGATCAAGATGATATGGAGTCGTCATCATCATAATTCGATGTTCAGCAAATATCATGATGATGACCTTGCGATAGGATTATAACACGCGCATGCAAATATGCCGAAGGTGGATTTTTCTAAGTCTGGGTGATCAGCATGATAATATAAGATCAGGTAATGTTGAATTATCATGATGATGCCTGCGATACAAAAGACCACTTCGACGGGGAACTTACCTTGACTTAAAGCCGATGTCATCATGATATTTGAACCTCAGGATATTGTCGGGGGGGTGCGTTTCAACTATGATGATGATGTCCTCATACAGCAAAACCAAGTTTATAAAATATGACGCTCCTAAGAAAATCATGATGCTGATGATGCGCCTGAGGCCATTTGACGGGTAAAGGGAACTACCACCTAAAATTGACGTCCGGATATTGCGAATGCATGATTTTTAGCGGGTGATAGACCAAGATCATGATGATCCTCCTGCAAATACCAGGTTTGACCAAGACTTTGACCGTGCATAACTTCCACATATGGACGAATTTTCAAGTGAAGTAAAAGGCAAACCTGCATGGAATTTCAAGCTCTTTTAAAATATGAGGTCACAGAAACAAAATATGAACTTTGACAAACAGACCTCATGATGATGACCTACCTTATCATATATCATGATGATGATGCACCTGACCTTCATTTTTACCAGACCGCCAGGAAGCAGAAAAAACACAAGCAGAAGCAAAAAGCAAGACATCAGCAGGGGTCCCCATTTTGCTAAGGAGCATAATGGGGCGTGTTGTGAACATCACAACAACTAGCAACCAAAACAAAACAATTAAATTCAGAGTGTTCAAGGAAACTAGATGAAGTGAACTCATAACTTCCAACTATCTTTCCTGCAAATTACTATTCAGCTTGAGACTCAAGGTATTCAATAAAGATGCATGAATTTCCATTTTCAGTTTAGTTGTGTGCATGTGATTAATTATCCTCATCTTGAAGATCGGTTGAACAAACCAGTGACTGACATTAGCCTACGTAGGTGAGGATATTCCCTCATAGCCGACCGGATAGAGCCTTGCTGCCAGCGAGCGTCTATAGCCCCGGCAAGGTTATCGTTACAATTCTCCTAAGTAGAGCCCCACTGCCAGCGAGCGTCCATAGCCCCGGTAGAGTTACTTAGATGGCTTAATCTAGATTTTCAGTATAATCCGCTTTATTCATTTATTTATTTATTTATTTATTTATTTGTTTTCTAATTTTGAAAGATTTCATAAGATATAGCAATTTGTAACTTCATGATGATGCAAGGAGTGGGCACTTGCTGAAATTAAGCTGAGAATTGTAATGGTAGCAAGGGTGACCTCTGATTTTTCACCTAATATCTACACTGGTAGGTTCAACAAACCCAAGGATTTTAGGTGTGTCATCGTGAGAAACCTGCTTCAAATTCTCAATCACATTTATTGAATACAAAACTTTAGAAGATGAACAACTCTCTACATTCATGACAGTGACAAGTTATGTGTAAATTGCAAATGGTTAACCTGAATATCCTAAATTATATACTGTTTTGAATGGTTGCTAGTTCTGCTCCTTAATACTCTACAGTAAAATAAAGATCCCTGCTGAGGAGACAACAAACAAACCAAACAAACAGGCTGTACAAACAACACAACAAAAGAAAAAACTGTACAAACAGAAAGAAACAAAAAGCAAAAACCAACAGAAAGGAACTATACAAACAACTAACCTAAAAAGAAAACAGCAAAAGAAGAACACAAAAAATACAAAAAACAACTACCCTACCAGACTATATACAAGCCTCCACGAGGCAATTAGAAACCCAGGAAAAGGACCCAAAAACACCCCTACTTGCATATTTCTTTAGGTTGTGCAGGAGTAACAGGGTACTAGTTATGGTCCTCATCATAGCAGATTTATCTTTGAATTCTGAAAAAAATTCTGGTATTCTAGATTCATTGTGTTTATCAGAATAGCTCTTAATGACTAATAACTGAGGCAGCTCATCAGGTTTATGATTAATCCATAAGCATGTCCTATCTCTTGAATTTGCATAATCAAAATAGCATTTATCATCATTTACTAAGGAAAGGAAAGAGACAACCTGATGCGCCTTTAGCTCTGTGGAACACACTTGTTTATTGATAGCTGGCTCTTCATTTAACTCTGCATTTTCATTGCCCAGCTCTATGTCTAGTCCTTTTTCAAGTTGAAAGAAGAATGACTCTAGATGTATCATTTCTTCATCTTCATCCAGCTCTGTTCCTTCATTCTGGATGTTCAGTTTATCCTCAAATTTAGCACACCTCCCAATGTTCTCATTAGTTTCCTGCACATCAGCACTTAAGTAAGTATCTTCATCATCATCTGATATACAGAAATTAATCATTTCTAAATCACTTGAGAGTAAAGGTGGGACAACATCTTTTGATTGACAAGAGTACTCCCCTGTTTTATTTTCAACATGGCATGGGGGTGATGTTTGATTGTGTACAGCAGCTCCATGATCTTCTGTATTTTCAATTTTTAAGAATTGGTCATCAACTGACTCACATTTATCGTCCAGTGTGGAGTCTGCTTCTATTAACCTGCAACAATCCTGAACTTGGTCATTCAATTCAGAGAAATCAGTCATGGGATTGGGATTTACTTTCTCCTCTATGACTTCACTAGTTTTTATAGTAGGGATCTCATCAATTTCAGTGCACTCTAATTTTTTCATTTGCCCACATTTCTCCTTTCCATAAAATGACTCAAGGAAAGAAGTTTTACTGTCTTTACCAAAAGCATTAGGATCAGCAATAAAAACCTTATCCTGACAAATGGTTTCCTCTCTACAAGATTTAAAAGACTTATACTTGCACTCCCCTTTTCCTGTATTAGGAAGTAGAGACCTACTATCAATCCCTCCATAATATGACCTAAGAAAAGATGCTCTGTTATCATTCCCTTTCAGAATTGATTTTTCTATTGTATTTTCTAACCACCTATTAGTTTCTAGTGTTGTATTAGCTTGTTGCTGCAAAATTTCTTTTTCCTGCCAGCTTTCAACCCTGAACACATCTGAAAAAATAATTAGTCCTTTCAAATATGAATCTATCCTAGTGAGGAATGTTAAACATTTAAGTTCATTGTGTTCAATAGTCTGGTGTATCCTACAACAACTAGACAAACAAAAATTAGATAAACTTTGAGAATAAAACTGTTCATTCAAAGCTCCCTGGAATAAAGGACTATTAACTTGAAAACTGTCCCCATATGTGTCCATTAAAAAAAAAAAAAAAATGGGACCTTCCTTTCACCCTTTTAGGCCTTTTGAAATTTTATGAGATCTAACATATCTCAGAATATAACATTTAAAACTCAGAATTTTAACCCTAAACCAAATCAGGCCCTCCTTCTAGCGCCAGAAAACTGTTGATGATTGCGATATACAGCCTTCTAGCCCTCCTTCTAGCGCCAGAAAACTGTTGATGACTGTTTTGATGCAATCATAACAATAAGTTAAAATTCACATAAAATGAACTGAAACTATACTTGAAAGACAAGAAGGAATCATTTGGTGATTCAACTAATCCCAAGTCTACAATGGTTCGGTTGGTCAAGTTCAGTTGGTCAATGTGAAGCTGTAATGTTCAAGGGGCCTTACGTAGTTTAGGTTTGTTTTGTGGTTTACTAGACTAAGAATATGCAAAGAGGTCATAGATTTCAACAAGTATTCTGTTCATTTGCATACAAGTGTTACCGGGCTGCAAGTTTCAGAGGGTTTTCTTGAATTTTTTGCAGCTTTCTTCTTTATCTATTTATGAAAACTGTCTACTTATAGCTCTGTTATGCATGCTTCTTCAAATTTGAGACAATTTCCTTTGGATTTCTACGTTTTCAGCTAAATATTTCAGATGGGTTGGGAAAAGTTAGAAAGATCTAATCTATACCTCACTTAATCTACAGAAGGATCTAAGTGTTTCTGTTATGCACTATGTAAATACCACAGTAATTTGATCAAATCCACAGTAAAAACCCTAAATGTAAGTTCTGAGCATTTTCACAAACATACATTTAAAATTGCAAGCTCTCAAGGAAGATATTTCAAAACACAAAGAAGAGCAGGAGAACACTCAGAAGATAGATGCAGAACTCCAGATTCTATTGTATTAGAAACGAATAGCCATACATGATTTACAATGTAAGAACGACTCTTAGTTTCATTGATCATACTACAGAGAACTTACAAGCTTTACAGATACAATAAGGCAGCCAGACATTCCACGCGCACCTTACTGCAGACAAACAGGTGACCTCCTTCTTCTACTCTAAACTATGCTAAGCTAACATGCTGTGTTTTCCTAGAATCCCTGTTGTAAAGTATTACAGTGTAGAGAGGCACAATATAAAGACATTTTGATTGTCCTCACTATAGCAAAAACCTAACTAAACCCCTGGTTCAAACCCCTGGTTATAGCAATAAACACAGGTGAACCAGCTCTCAAAAATATCTCAGAGCAGTGGTCAAATCTGGGCGAAATATTGCCCCTTCTGAGAAGTTCTGGCAGCTAGGCAATAACTTCTATTTGTCTGTTGTGATAATACCTCCAGCTGCGACCTTCCTCTTCACTTGAATGGCCTTGACCTTTAGCATTTCATCCTTATCTTCTTGCTCCTGAGATCAGATCTTCTGCCTCCATGAGGTCACTGTGTTGACTTCCCAGCTGCTTCCTCAACTGCAAGCCTGCAAGACAAGACAAGCAATAAGTATTCCATTTATCACATAAGCAGCAAGAAATTAAAATAAACGTTTAAATACAGGTGACAGCGCAAGATGGAGAAAATCGGATCCAGAAATCCTCTCAAAACGCGTCAAAAAATGCGTTCAGACTGCTCAAGATTCACGGGTCAACCATCGCTGACCGAAAAATGCCAGAGGCGCCAAAAAAAATGCTTTAAAATTCCACCGCCTCATTTCCCGCCCATCGGCATGATCATCGCTGTCAAAAAAAACATGTTAGCCAACATACTTCATCATCATGATATTTCGCTTCTGCATATTGGAGAAAAGAACAACATCATCATCATCATCATGTTGAAGAAGAATAGGAGGATATGAATATAATCATGCTGCCGAGGAAAGGAAGATGATGGTGACGTCATCATGATATTCGGGCTTCATTGAAATGCTAAGGATGACGTCATCATGGTGTTCAGTTAAGATCAGGGGATAATTGTGATATCGGGTCACCTAAGGAGCATGATCAGGATGATGAAGTGAATATGACCCTTTTGCGGCCAAGGTAACCCTCTCGAAAGATCAGGATGATGATGATCATCATCATATTTGCTTTTGTCGAACATAGAATAAGACATCATCATCATATTTCGCGAACCAGATCGTGTTTTGGAAAATATCCTGTTGAAAGAAAAAATGATGATGATGATCATCAGGATATTAGCTTCTTCGTTTATTAGATCGGGATGACGTCATCATCATGTTCGGGTCCTTTGTTAAACTTAAAACATGACGTCATCATGATATTTCGCCAACCGGATCATGTTTGGGAAAAATATCCTGTTGAAAGAAAAAATGATGATGATGATCATCAGGATATTAGCTTCTTCGTTTATTAGATCGGGATGACGTCATCATCATGTTCGGGTCCTTTGTTAAACTTAAAACATGATGTCATCATGATATTTCGCCAACCGGATCATGTTTGGGAAAAATCCTGCCGAAGGGAAAATGTGATGATGATGATCATCAGGATATGTGCAAAAGGTTGTGTTTCATCGGCAGGAGGACTTTACGAAATATCAGGTGGACAAACAAGATCATGATGATCTTGACAACAGGGTAAAAAATATAATGATGACCCTCATCGATTTATCATGATGACGTCATCATCATAATTTGTCTTCGGAGCACAAGGATGAGTTAAGGTCATCATGATATTTCGATAGGGTGATATTGTGAAATATGATGATGATGTTGAGGAATGCAATATCGACCTCTTCTTAATAAATAGGGTGATCATCATAATATTCGCTAACCGGAGATCAGGAGGATATAAAGATGATGATCCTCCTCGTCGAATTATGATGATGATGCTTCCATCACTTAGCGAATTTCAGCAAATGACTCGTGAAAGATCAAGATGATATGGAGTCGTCATCATCATAATTCGATGTTCAGCAAATATCATGATGATGACCTTGCGATAGGATTATAACACGCGCACGCAAATATGCCGAAGGTGGATTTTTCTAAGTCTGGGTGATCAGCATGATAATATAAGATCAGGTAATGTTGAATTATCATGATGATGCCTGTGATACAAAAGACCACTTTGACGGGGAACTTACCTTGACTTAAAGCCGATGTCATCATGATATTTGAACCTCAGGATATTGTCGGGGGGGTGCGTTTCAAATATGATGATGATGTCCTCATACAGCAAAACCAAGTTTATAAAATATGATGCTCCTAAGAAAATCATGATGCTGATGATGCGCCTGAGGCCATTTGACGGGTAAAGGGAACTACCACCTAAAATTGACGTCCGGATATTGCGACTGCATGATTTTTAGCGGGTGATAGACCAAGATCATGATGATCCTCCTGCGAATACCAGGTTTGACCAAGACTTTGACAGTGCATAACTTCCACATATGGACGAATTTTCAAGTGAAGTAAAAGGCAAACCTGCATGTAATTTCAAGCTCTTTTAAAATATGAGGTCACAGAAACAAAATATGAACTTTGACAAACAGACCTCATGATGATGACCTACCTTATCATATATCATGATGATGATGCACCTGACCTTCATTTTTACCAGACCGCCAGGAAGCAGAAAAAACACAAGCAGAAGCAAAAAGCAAGACATCAGCAGGGGTCCCCATTTTGCTAAGGAGCATAATGGGGCGTGTTGTGAACATCACAACAGTTTCTAGTTTGAATCCTTTCCTATTTATTAGTGTTTAGAGATGTAGTTTGCATGAGTTAATTTGCAGGTACTGCAATGATTCCAAAATCACTCCAGATTTGTATGAATAGGTGATACTCCTATAAAGGTTTTCTCTACAAGTGTATTGTAATCATGTTGTTTATTGAATAATACATTGATATGCTTTGGAGTGTGGGGTATTTATGTCGAATGGGTTTTCCCCATGGATGTACACTTGTATTATGGTATATTATTTATTTTATGTTTATATGTGTTTCTACTTTCTATAATTGTAAAGATTGAAAATTCACATAACACTCTCCTCAGAATATTAGTGTAGGAATTGTTTCCACATACCTTGCTTCCTTTCAGTTTGCACATGACAAGGATAGTTCCTCCATTTTGTCCAACCCCATAAGTATTATGAGTCCACAAATTTAGACAAGATCGGGAACAAGTAGTCATGCAACATGCTTTAGGATGCTAATATAGTGCTCATATCACTAGATAATTCTTTTTAATCTCTCTTGTGTGCTTTAGAAGCTGTTCATTCCATGTGTTGGCTAGATGTTCTAAATGAACCAGGGTTTTTCTTTAAATAAAACACATTAACATGCAATTGAACTATTTTTTGCTTTTAGCAATAAAGAGAAAAAGTGGGCCCAATTCTAAATTTAATTATTAAAGCAAAGCGGTCATTTCTATGAGTGTAGAAGTGATCAAGATCATAATTGTGATCACACATTTGACTTGAGACAAGAAATGAATAAACTAAGAATCATGTCTAGACCTTAGGAATGAGTGCAAATGGAAACAATACCAAGATCAAGGTGTTTGCCACCTTCCACATGAAAATCATCATTTGTATACTAATTATTGCATTAGAGACAAAAAGGTAAAACTAAGTCTAAACAAAGGGGAAAAGTGCAAGATGTGTAATTTTTGTCACTAGACTATTATAGTCATTTATGTTTTAAGTTGATAATTATAGTTTGAAATCCATCCCCTTAATAATCATGTGAAATGCTAAACATTTTTATTAAAAAATAATGTTCATTAAAAGGGGGGCATTATATGGAGTAAGGCCTCCACTAGTTAATATAATTAGTTATTTAATAAGGATGTACTTAATTACTCTCTATTAGAGTAGAGGAGAAAATTTCATACCTTGCACTCTTTCCCTTTATTTATGCCATTTGGGTTGATGTATTTGATGTATGATTTTAGTGTATACTTAGATTATTTTAGCAATTACTAGTCCAAGACCTAGAATAAAAAAATTGACATGCTTCATCTCTTAGTTCAAAATTTATCTCTCATTTTTATCAACTTTTCATCCTGGATTGGATCATAGTTGTGATTTTATACCTCAGATAAGTGAAAGTAAGAAATAGTGTGGAATCTGCTTCCTACACTAAACTTTGAGGGGAGATATGTGCCAAAATAATTAATCTTCATAGTAACAAAAAAAAATACACAATGAGATTAGATCATAACAAGATGATTTACATGGGGAAATCCCTTTTGGGAGAAACCCCACACTCCAAATAAAAACCAATTGTATTATTCAGTAACTACGAGGTTACCATACAAATTTCATGCTATGCCTTTATAGGAGCATCACCAACATTTAGATTTTGGAGCAACTTTGACAGCATAACAAAACCTTCAAGTCAATCATACAACTCATACTTGGCTCCAGTCCAAGCACCCAATATAAAGGAGATCAAATACAAGAAACCATAAGTGGTAAACCACAAACCATGAGCTAATACCATGACCCAAATATGACACTCAAATCTAGGGCCCAAATTCCAATGCCCACTCCATGATGAGTCATCATACTAATAATAGTAGATGCTCTTATGTTATCATAATGCTCAAAAATCTATCATAATCTACTCACCAAATTGAGAACTCCATTGTGGCTCCATAATATCCCTTAAAAGATGCTCTATGGCATGCCATAACATGTGTCATAAAGTTGGTCAAGATTCCTAGTCAATAATGTAAATCCCCTACAATCATGCTCTTACACATCTCGATATCTCTTTACACCACTGTCTTTGTCATAGATGCTCTTACACATCCTTCATGACAAGGTATTCTCTTACACATTATTATTCATGTCATAATAAGGCATACACATGGCATCATGATCAAGTCATAAGTGGGACACCCCTTTCCATGTGGGCTCGCAAATAATAGATAACATTAGAATTGCAAGGTATATGACACACCTATCCCAACAAAAAGGTCACAGGCACAATCGCATCCCCTAGTTTCTAAAATTCAAAATCTTGATCCTAGGATAACAATCTCAAGATCTAATCATTACTCATTGGTGTGGGCACCCAAAATGATGTAGGAGCATCATGGGTGAACCAGCTATCCTGCATCAACCAAAAACAATTTTTAGTTTTTTGTTATCAGTTTTGTAGTCTCTGTTGCATTGCACATGATCGCCATAGAGTTCACCATGATTGAAATAATTGTTTCTATAGTTTTGCACCAACATACTTAAGTGTCAATATGGATTCATAAATTTTATGATCTCACACTTCTTTAGATTGATAAAGGTCAAAATATCAAGCTACAAATGAATGAGCTACAACCACACTAAGACAATATAGATCTACAGAATTGGAAGTTGAACATGACAGGTCAGTGGAGTACCCTAAAAAATTGATTGTTGCAGAAGAAAAAGGTTTTGTTAGATCATGGCTTAGCATGACTACAGAATATGGAATGAGTACACAGTTGGCAAATGATACTGACATTTTAAATGGAGATAGGTTCGGTTCTTGTGAGCATAATTTTTAGGGAAGTGTGTGTCACAGATGTTCATCTAAGGCATGGGTGTCTCAATGCTATTGTTTATCCAATAATACATGGCCATGTTGCTATTGGAACTGTGTACACTATTCATGGAGACATTGTAGATGTCGACAGACTCAAGGCTGAGGCATAGTCTTGGCAAGCAATATATTACTTGATGGAGTAATCTTAAGTGCCACGATGGAGGTGCCGGTCATATTGCAATTTGTGTGTTTTGTTTAAAACCCATGACAGATAGGAGGAGACCATGCCTACACAACATATATTCAACATTAACAAATCTGTAGTCATGAGTTAATTTGAAATTCCTCATTGAGGCAGTTACAAAAAGATATCGATTAAGGAAGAGGATACACTAATGGTGGAGTGTCTATGTGCCATTTTCAAAGTAACTTATAGGAGAATAATAATCTGGCGTAGCATAAGACCAAACACCACATATTAGAAGGTGAATGAAACATTCTACACTACACTACTCAAGGGGAATTGATCAAAGGTATCGAAATTGGATACCATGAGGATAGAAAGAGGCCACGAGGCATTTTTAGAAGAAAGTCATTTGATTTCCTTTGTTCCAAGTCTCTTTATATTCCATGATATGCGAGGAGATGGAACATCTCTTGCTTGTGATAAAAGATTTGTTGTGAGAAGGTGAAGTCGTCAGCCATTAGGAGAGAATAGAGGCTTGGTTGGAGTAGAAGATAGTTTTGCAGAGGATGCAAGTTAATGTACCTATGGGTATAGAGAAGGGAGAGATATGAAGCCTTGTGAGGCTAAACTGAAGGTTGTATGAGAGATAGCTTGCAGAATGTAGATTGGAGATTGAAGAGAGATA
This sequence comes from Cunninghamia lanceolata, assembly GCA_027924645.1. Classification (NCBI taxonomy): domain Eukaryota; kingdom Viridiplantae; phylum Streptophyta; class Pinopsida; order Cupressales; family Cupressaceae; genus Cunninghamia; species Cunninghamia lanceolata. The sequence continues at coordinate 1,749,539 of BSBN01001053.1, read as the reverse complement.
GAAGCTATTCTGTAAATGATCCTATAGATTTATTTATGAATTAAATACAACCAAAGTTAGTTTTGTGTTGCAATCTAAAATTTTAAATTGTGAACAATTTAGTTGTGTTAGCATAGAATTGCTGGTGTGTGTTTTAATAGCGAGAGGGAGTACATCTTGCATCAAGAGGTATCAGAGTAGGTTGTTCCTGAGTGTGGAGAGTATCCACTAGGACCTGTGGAGTAGTAGAGAAGGCAGTTGTGAGAACTTGAAAGGATCGATGCAGGTGTGTGAAGTCCTGATCAGTTGAGAGCTTGAAGCCACAAAGGAGAGAGTAAAGATGTGTGAATAGTTGCAGCAGTAAAGAATCCGAGAAAAGCTTGAGAGATGGGGTAGGTGTGAAGGAGTCCTACAATGGTGAGAGAAAGAAAGACTCAAAGTTATTGATGGAGAAAATAAGGAAAAGGAAGAGAGGGTTTGTGATTGGATGGGTTTTGACAATCCCAGTGTTGAAGAGATGGAGAAGACAAAGATGGAAGGAACGAGTTGCGAAGATGTGTGAAGAGTTATTGGAAGAAGTGAAGGAAGAATTGTATGAAAACCTAAAGGAGATTTGTGCAGAGAAGAAAATGGGTAGAGAAGAGCCCCATGTTTCTTCTAATAATTGTTTGTTTACAAGTGACAACATGTGTGCAACAGATCAATTTGTAGCCATGGAGTGTGCAGAGGTTGCAGTTGTGAAAGAAAAAGAGAGATGAAAAGGTGCAGAAAATGGACTTTGGAAGTCCTATGTTTGACAGAGAAGTTGGTGAGGATGATCTCCTGTTGAAAGAGGAGATGAGAAGAATTGAAAGATTCTTGGAAGGAGAAGTGACTAGTAAAGGAGAAGATTTGATGATGCATGATGGTCCAGTGTTCAATGAGGAACCTAATGAAGATCAAGGGTTTCTTGGTGAAGAGATACAGGAGATTGAACAATTGTTCAGTGTAGTAGTGGAGAATGTTGCACCCGATGATGTTGGAGTAAAGAAAAACATTACACTCATTAACAATGGAACAACAAAGGAGTATGAGGTAAAATTTGTTGTTTATAAGTTTTGTGATATTGAGTTTGAAGTGCATGTACCTGATGAGATGAGTAGCATGGTAGATAAAATTGTGGAATGTGCAGTTGTGGTAGAGTGGAGTAGGGATGCCTACCTACAGGTAGAAGTTGTAGAGGATGTGACAAGAGAGATTTGGTGGAGGTGGTCGATCTGTGGTGGGTTGAAGCCCACGAAGGTGAAGGATGAGAAGAGAGGAGTGAGGATGTGGAGAGTGAGCCTTTGGCGGAGGAGGACGGTCTACAATGGATGTGAGTCCACAAGAGGAAGGAGGAATAAAGTGCACACTTGGTGGAGGAGGTCAGCAAGTGTCCTAGCTAGTTACTGGAAGAGGTGGAAGAAGAAATTCTCTCAGCCTAATACAACAATGGAATTTGCTGCAAGTTGTTTTCAACTTGGAAGAGTAGTCCCACTACTCAACTCCATTTTGTGAGTCCTACTCACAAAATCTTTCTACCCAGCATGTCTGATGCAGGAGCATCCTAGGTGAACTAGCTATCCCACATTAACCAAAAACAATTTTATTTTTCGTAATCAGTTTTATAGTCTCAGTTGCATTACACATGATCGTTATAGAGTTCACCATGATTGAAATAATTATTTCTATAGTTTTGCACCAACATACTTAAGTGTCGATATGGATTCAAAAATTTTATGATCTCACACTTCTTTGGATTGATAAAGGTCAAAATATCGAGCTACAAATGAATGAGCTACAACCACACTAAGACAATATGGATCTAGAAAAATTGGAAGTAGAACTTGACAGGTCAGTGGAGTACCTTCGAAAATTGATTGTTGCAGAAGAAAAAGGTTTTGTTAGATCTTGGCTTAGTATGACTACGGAATATGGAATGAGCACATAGTTGGCAAATGATACTGGCATTTTAAATTGAGATAGGTTCAGTTCTTGTGAGCATAATGTTTGGGGAAGTGTATGTCATAGATGTTCATCTAAGGCATGAGCATCTCAATGCTATTGTTTATCCAATAATACCTGACCATGTTGCTGTTGGAACTGTACATAATGTTTGTGGGGATGTTGTAGATGTCAACAGACTCAAGGTTGAGGTGAGTGACATGGTCACATTTTTGGATGTTGTTACTTGCATAGTCTTGGAAAGTAATATATTACTTGATGGAGTTATCTTAAGTGCCACAATGGAGGTGCTAGTCATACTGCAATTTGTGTGTTTTGTTTAAAACCCATGGCAGATAGGAGGAGACCATGCCTACGCAACATATATTCAACATTAACTCTATAGTTAGGAGTTAATTTGAAATTCCTCATTGAGGTAGTTACAACAGGATATCAATTAAGGAAGAGGACACACCAATGGTGGAGTGTCTACGTGCCATTTTCAAAGTAACTTATAGGAAAATAATAGTCTGGCACAGCATAAGACCGAACACCACATATTAGAAGGTGAATGAAACATTCTACACTACATTACTCAAGGGGAATTGATCAAAGGTATCAAAATTGGATACCATGAGGATAGAAAGAGGCCATGGGGCAATTTTTGGTGCAGTCACGGTTAGGAGGGTCCTCAAAGAGAACAATCCAAACCGTGTAGCTAGAGTAACACAATGGAAACAATTCAAAGATCTAAAGCAAATGTAGATTTAGTCATTTAGTAATCATAGAATTCAAATAGAGATTGGTCGGAAACATGCGGGCTTACAATTAGGGCACATAGGCTTGATTACAAAATATCAAAATATGCACAAGATATAGCTTTGAAGATCCTTCGCAAAGAATCCAAACCATGAACTTATGCTAATGATCATCAATACTTTCCTAGGCACCTATTACATCTTTTTATATCATCTCTAGAACATATGATTCCTCTGCGTCGACCAAGGAAGATCACAAACTCCAATGAAGAGCTGTAATGTGTGTACATGGATAGGTCAGACCTAAATGAATAGAATTCCTCTGCAAATGAATGGAATGGTGTGCAGATCCCAAGGAAGATCAGCCATAAACTAATGAACATTAATTGATGTGTCTTTTAGCTTCGTAAGTTATGAAATGCTCCGCAGGTCTTCTCCTTTAGCTAATTATCTGAGACTATTAGGATGCAGAACTGAGAAACAATCAATCTTCTGATAGCGATAACTTTCTGGTACTTGATCCAAATGCTCTAAAAATTGGATATGATGTAGATGAATGTGTCTAGATGTTAAGTCTAGCTCCGCAATATCTAAAATGTAACTGTGGTAGAATGTGGACCAAAATATGGAAAATACTGCTAACTGAACTGCCTGAACTGAACTGGAAAGTGAAAAAAAAAAATTGAAATGCAATTATTTTTGGTTGATGCAAGATTTCTCTTGAACCAGGGATGCTCCTACATTAGACATCTAGTGTTATTGAAAAAGCGAGTCCCTGACTTTGCTGGGGCTAGAGGGAAACCAAGACGGTCTACCTCAGCCTGAAAAATCCATGATGAATCTTCTTTTAGTCTGCCTTTCCACTTCACAAGGTATTCTTTCTATTGTCTTCCTCTAGTGCTATGTCCAACTTTGTTGTCCAAAATGTCTTCAATTTGCTCTGGTGCTTGTTGTGGTAACTGCTTCTTCAAGTCTTCTTCAATGTTGTCACTAAACTCTACTTCATGATACTGATATAGGTCTGCAATGTTGAAAATAGGTGATATACCCAATGTCTCTGGTAACTCCACTTCATATGCATTTCCTGAATCAAATTTCCTGAGTATCCTACAAGGTCCAAACTTCTTCATCTTCAACTTGTTATATGTTCCCACTGGAAATCTTTCTTTTCTCAAGTACACCATCACTTCATCTCCAACTACAAATTCCTTGTGTCTTCTCTTCTCATCTGCTTGCTCCTTATACTTGTTGTTCATCTCCTCTAAATGCTTCTTCACCTGATTATGCACTATCTCCATATGTCCTACAAATTCTTCTCCTTCTGCACTTCTCTTTTCTTCCATACAGATATCACTCAATTCTGTTATTCCTCTAGGGTTTACTCTGGTAACAATCTCAAAAGGTGTTCTTCCAGTACTCCTATTCATTGAATTATTGTATGCAAACTCTGCTTGTGAAAGAATCAAATCCCAACTTCCTACCTTCTCTCCAACCAAACATCTCAACAAGTTTCCCAAACTCCTATTCACTACCTTTGTCTATCCATCAGTTTGTGGATGAAATGCTGAACTGAACTTCAAATTTGTCTTCATCTTCTGAAGATCCAAAGTGTCTTCCAAAAGTATCCAATAAATCTTGTATCTCTGTCTGAAATTATACTCTTAGGTAATCCATGCAATCTCACAATCGCCTTGAAAAATATGTCAGCTCACTAGTACAAAAAGAGCAATATATTACTAAAAAAACTACTAAAAACTGCTTATAATGACCAAACATGTTCACGTGACCATTAGTAGTTTATTGCCAGTCATTTATAACATGACCAAATTGATGACTAAACCATTTTTAGTCATTTATTGGTTGTTTTGATTGATTAATTTGGTAGTATATTTAGTCGTTGATTTAGTCATTGATTTATGTAATCTGGTCACTTATTTAGTCATTTTTTATTCACTGATATATTTAGTCATTGATTGTTGTTAACTGTTCACTTATTTAGTCATTTTTATTTACTGATTTCTATCCATTGGTAGTGTATTTAGTCATTAATTTTAATCATAATTTTGATCAATTTGGTAGTATATTTAGTCATTTTTATTCATCGATTTAACACTGGTCATATATTTAGTCATATTTATTCACTGTTCACTGATTTTTGTCAATTGGTAGTATAGTGAGTCAATTTAATTATTAATTGATGTCAATTAGTAGTATATTTAGTCATTTTGAATCTTGCATTTAGTCATTAGTATATTTAGTAGTATATTTTGAAGTTTACACAATGAAACAACTTTGAGAAGGTAAAAAAAGCTTGTTTTATTGATAAAAAATGCTTACAAACAACATACAGATCTGAAAATAAGTTACAATGCTTTCTCTTTGCTAAAAAAACCTTCATGGTTACAATACATAGCTCAAAGAATGAGCAAGAAACTGATTTTCTAAGTATCACTAAGCATAGAAGCACAAAGACATTCATAGATGTCTTCTTCACAAATCCATGACTATCCCATGAAGCTCACTGTCCTAGTTTAAGATCACACTATCATCTCTGTAGAGATCTTATCTCATGCACCCAACTTGCTCTAGTTCATAAGCTGCCACTGTGAATTGTTACCTATAGCAATAAATTGTCCTTATCTTTGATAGCTATTATTTTAGCCTTGTTAGGCCACTGTTACCATAAAGCAATTAGGATATTGTTAGAATTTGGAAATTGAAACAGGGGACAGGTTTGGATCTATTGTATTAATTATCAACATTAGAGATACAATGACAATGAATGCATATACTTGTGGTTACCAATGTGGAAAAGGCCCCTGAATAGTTTGACATGCATCTGTTATAAGCTAGAATTGAGAGTCCAAAAATCTAGACTGTAGCATGGTGATTACTATCAAGAGGAAGGCAGTCTTAAGACTTCCTTAAACCCACTGCCTAATTGATAAATTTTCCATAGAAGACAAGAAAATGCATCAAATAACTCATGCATCACCTCCTCATTGCCAACATATTCATCATCCATCTCCAATTGCTTCAACACCTGATGGGCTAACAAGAGACCAGTACAATATGCTACAAAAGCAAACGAGAGATGCATAAATATCCACTGTAACAAACAGAAAGAATTCTAGAAGTAGATAAGTCATCAATGCATGCACAATAAAGTATACTAGAAGCCCTAAGAATTTCTCAAAAAGGATAATATACAAACAAACTTGCTCATTATGCAACTCATGTACAAATTTTGTTTTTTTAGAATTCATTCCACCAGGAAAAAACAACCTTAACCAATAACAAAAATTAGAAACTTGTCATATTCAGTGCATAAAAATAAAGAAAATCAAGAATTACTAAAGGTTTAATTTCCCTACAGTACATGATTTTAATTGGCTTTGACACAGATTTCAAAACACACTAATAGGAAAATGATCAGATGAAAATATAAGTGGGCATTTTATAGAGGCAAGAACTAATAAATAATATATCCAATATTAAAAATGGTTAGATTTTAACACAACTCCAATATAAAAGCACAATTCATATTCAATTTCATAACATGATCTGTTTGAAAGAATTTTATTTAAATATCATCCATTTCAATAATTAAACAGTCACTAGCAATTTTACCCCTCATTCACAACAAACATGGTAAATATTTGTCCTACTTTTATTTCTCAAAATTGACCTATTGAAGCGATTAAAATAGTTAAAATCACAAATGTAAATGGAAATATTTTGAAATAACATTAAAAAATAGAAGCTTCATAATTTGATACTTGGCCTGCAACTCTTTCAACTTGTGTTTCAGTTGATTTAAGTCTTCACACTGCTTCACCCAATCCCAAGCACCATCTAAACTGTTGATGATATCTTGAGATACATTTTTTCTCTGCATGTTCTATATGAAGTACCTTAGTTTATATTTGGCAGTGTAAATTTCTTTGACTCATTTGTCCTCCACTTGAAAACGCAGTGCATTGGCAATTGTTGTACCCACTTCCTCTTTGCTCACTCTCTGCCTCTACTCATTGTAACAAATTATAATGTAAAATGTGGAAGAATTGACAAGGCATGTGAACTATTTGACAGAATGCCTCAAAGAGATGTCATCTCATGGAATGCAATGGTTGTAGGATATGCACAAAATGGATTTGTTGAAAAGGCTATAGAAATTTTCAAGAAAATGCAATTAGCAGGTGTAAAGCCAAATTCAACAACCTTTGCTAGCATACTCCCTGCCTGTGCCTAAATGGGAGCTTTGGAACAGGGTATGGACATCCATCAAAGCATGAAGGATAGAGGAATTTTGTCATTTGTTGTAGCTACAACTGCCTTGGTAGACATGTATACAAAATGTGGAATCATTGACAAGGCATGTGAACTGTTTGGCATAATGCCTCAAAGAGATGTCATCTCATGGAATGCAATGGTTGCAGGATATGCACAAAATGGATTTGTTGAAAAGGCTTTAGAAACTTTCAAGAAAATGCAATTAGCAGGTGTAAAGCCAAATTCGACAACCTTTGCCAGCAAACTCCCTGCCTATGCCAAAATGGGAGCTTTGGAATGGGGTATGGACATCCATCAAAGCATGAAGGATAGAGGAATTTTGTCATTTGTTGTAGTTGCAACTGCCCTAGTAGACATGTATGCAAAATGTGGAAGCATTGACAAGGCATGTGAACTATTTGGCAGAATGCCTCAAAGAGATGTCATCTCATGGAATGCAATGGTTGTGGGATATGCACAAAATGGATTTGTTGAAAAGGCTTTAGAAACTTTCAAGCAAATGCAATTAGTAGGTGTAAAGCCAAATTCGACAACCTTTGCTAGCATACTCCCTACCTATGCCAAAATGGGAACTTTGGAATAGGGTATGGACATCCATCATAACATAATGGAAGGGGGATTTTTGTTAGATATTATAGTTGGAAATGCTCTTGTAGACATGTATGCAAAATGTGGAAGTATAGATAAGGCACGTGAACTGTTTGATGGAATGGCTCAAAGAGATGTATGCAAAATGTGGAAGTATCCATAAATTACCATGCTTTTCCTTGTTGAAAATGCAATCTAGAATAAACCTCGTTGTTAGAAAATAGGAAGCATTTCCAGGTCATAGATGCTAAAATTGTCAAACAGACTGAACTGTAATAAAATAAACAACAGGGTAGTCCAACATAAACAATGTTAGTCTACATATAACTTTGCTACAATTATTGATACAAGCATGGGGTAATCACAACAATGGTAACAAGACTTTGACTCAACATGGACTCAGTGAGATTGATCTTTGAACTTGGTCTCAAATTCAGCAACAAAAGATCAACAATTTTTTAAACAAATTAATATGTCCAAAAATGTTTTCAATGGTTTTTTTTATCTTTAATTGTTTTTCAATTTTCTATTATTTTTAAGTCTTATAGACCTGGTAAGTCTGTCTCATAGAGCTCACAAGTCCCAATAGGTAGACTTGGCCGAGTTTGCAAGTTGGATCTGCAAACTTATTTGAGGTAGCACAGTTTGTGATTCAGTAAGTACTTGGAGACACTTGTCAAACCTCATAACTATGCACACAACTCATAAGTCTATGAAAACAACAAAATTTTAGGTACTAATGAATTCAAAATAGACATCAAAAGGATATTTCTTCCTAATCTACAATCTATCTTGCTCAGGCTGCTTGTAGCCAGTACAAACAAGTACTGCTTTGAACTGGTCATAAAGTGTCTAACTATAATTTGAACAAAGATTTGTTAGCAATTCTGTTAAGCTCAAATTTGACCAGAGTGGATGAAAATGTTGAAGTACACAATTTGATAATGGGTTGACATAATTTGAATAAAATAATTTATCTTGAATAATTCTTAATAAGCAACTGCAGAGAGAAATTAAAATTCCTACAAATCTAACACATGATTTTGTCAAATTATGTCAACCTATTATCAAATTGTGTACTTCAACATTTTCATCCACTCTGATCAAATTTGAGCTTAACAGAATTGCTAACAAATCTCTGTTCAAATTTGCAACAGGGTATAGAAATCCATCATAGAGAAATTTTGTCAGATGTTGTAGCGGCAACTACCCTAGTAGACATGTATGCAAAATGTGGAAACATAGACAAAGCACGTGAACTGTTTGACAAAATGCTTCAAAGAAATGTGGTCTCATGGACTGTAATGATTGCAGGATATGCACAAATTGAACTTTTTGAGAAGACTTTAGAAACTTTCAAACAAATGCAATTGGCAGGTGTAAAGCCATACTCCACAACCTCTGCCAACATCCTCCCTGTCTGTGCCAAAATGGGAGCTTTGGAATAGGGTATGGACATCCATCAAAGCATGAAGGATAGAGGAATTTTGTCAGATGTTGTAGTTGCAACTGCCTTGGTAGTAATGTATGTAAAATGTGGAACCATGGACAAGGCACATGAACTATTTGATAGAATGCCTAAAAAAAAAAGTGGTCTCATGGACTGCATAGAGAGAGCTTAGAGAGAGTCTCCTGGTCGACCACAATATAAAGGAGGAAAGAAGAATGAAGAGAGGTGTAAGTAATGCAACCATGTAGGATGAACCTACTTAGAAATTCAGGGAAGACATCTGTTGGGTATTTCATTTGGCATGATTTCTACCTCACCTACTTATCTCTATGTAGTCTAGGCTCCCCCACAGCCCCATAAGGACTAGGGCATGAGGGCGTGGGATGGAGGGCTCTCCCCGCATCCCTGCATAGGGCGTGGGAAAGAGCAAAACTGTGGTCTCATGGACTGCATAGAGAGAGCTTAGAGAGATCTCATATGATTGAGAAGGCGGCATGAAACTTTCATGGTATGTACAATGATTTGAATGGTAGTGTGGTCATATTGTTAGCCTCCTGATCAACTGCAATATAAAGGATGAAAGAAGAATGAAGAGAGGTGTAAGTAATGCAGCCATATAGGATGAACCTGCTTATAAATTTAGGGAAGACATTTGTTGGGTATTTCATTTGGCGTGATTGGTGCCTCACCTACTTATGTTAGATGTATTTTCAACTGCCTTGGTAGACATGTATGTAAAATGTGGAAGCATTGACAAGGCATGTGAATTGTTTGGTAGAATGCCTCAAAGAGATGTCATCTCATGGAATGCAATGATTGCAAGATATGCACAAAATGGATTTTTTGAAAAGGCTTTAGAAACTTTCAAGAAAATGCAATTAGCAGGTGTAAATCCAAATTCGATAACCTTTGCCAGCATCCTCCCTGCCTGTGCCAAAATGGGAGCTTTGGAACAGGGTATGGACATCCATCATAACATAATGGAAGGGAGATTTTTTGTCAGATATTATAGTTGGAAATGCTCTGGTAGACATGTATGTAAAATGTGGAAGTATAGATAAGGCATGTGAACTGTTTGATGGAATGGCTCAAAGAGATGCCATCTCTTGGAATGCAATGATTGCACGATATGCAAAAAATGGATTTGTTGAAAAGGCTTTAGAAATTTTAAAGCAAAGGAAATTGGATGGTGTAAAGCCAAATTCCACAACCTTTGCCAACATCCTCCCTGCCTGTGTCAAAATGGGAGCTTTGGAATAGGGTATGGACATCCATCAAAACATAATGGAAGGGGGATTTTTTTTAGATATTATAGTTCGAAATTCTCTATTAGACATGAATGCAAAATGTGGAAGCATAGACAAGGCATAAGAACTATTTGACAGAATGCCTCAAAGAAATGTCATCTCATGGAATGGAATGATTGCAGGATATGCACAAAATGAATTTGTTGAAAAGGCTTTAGAAATTTTAAAGCAAATGCAATTCGCTGGTGTAAAGCCAAATTCCACAACCTTTGCCAGCATCCTTCCTACCTGCACTGAAATGGGAGCATTGGAACAAGGTATGGACATCCATCAAAAAGTAATGGATAGAGGAATTTTGTTAGATGTTGTAGTTTTAACTGCCCTAGTAGACATGTATGTAAAATGTGGAAGCATTGACAAGGCATATGAACTGTTTGGCAGAATGCCTCAAAGAGATGTCATCTCATGGAATACAATGGTTGCGAGATATGCACAAGATGGATTTGTTGAAAAGGCTTTAGAAACTTTCAAGCAAATGTAATTAGCAGGTGTAAAGCCAAATTCGACAACCTTTGCCTACATACTCCTTGCCTATGCCAAAATGGGAGCTTTGGAATAGGGTATGGACATCCATCATAACATAATTGAAGGGGGGTTTTTGTCAGATAGATGTATGTATGAAAACTATGGAAGTATAGATAAGGCACATGAATTGTTTGATGAAATGGCTCAAAGAGATACCATCTCTTGGAATGCAATGATTGGAGGATGTGTACAAAATGGATTTTGCATGGATGCCCTCAAAATATTTGAATTAATGAAGCACTTCGGAACATATCCTAACATTGTAAACTTTGCTTGTGTTCTATGTGCATGCAGCCATGCAGGTTCAGTGGATGTGGGTTGTACATACTTCAATCAAATTAGTAACCCTTATTGCATTACACCTACAATTGATCATTATGTGTGCATGGTTGACCTTCTTTCTCATGCTGGATATCTTGAGGACACTCTAAACTATATCATTAAGATGTCATTAAGAGTGGCACCAGGCATGAATAGTGACTAAAAAATAAAACATGGGCAATTTTCATTAGTGAGAAATATTTTTTTAAGGTGGGAAAATGCCAAACTAGAGGGAGACCAACGTAGTTGTCTACTACTAATTCGTATATGGGAATAAATAGACTGAGATATTTTTGTTTGGAGGTTGTGCGACAGTAAAATAACTTGGCACATGAATACAATATCAGAAGAGACCACACATGATTTGTATTGACCATATTGTTTTTCTAGGTTGGGTGCTTGCCAATGGAAAGAAAGGGGCAATGCATATATGCTTAATGATAAATAGAATCCAAGGATAGAGTTATAGGAAAGTAATGATGACAATTACTTTGGTTGGGATGGCAATGAATAGAGCATCAGTTGATTTCCAAATTAGCATTCCAACAAATGATGGAGGAATGCATCAACTTCTTCCATGTCTTGTTCGTTGTGCATAACCATTTAAGGCACAATGAACTTGTTCTCTTTTGCTAAAGTTATGGAAGTATGGCATGTACCTAAGCTTGTGATGACACTTATTATTGTTCCTATGGTTCATGCATTGGCAACTACAGTCAAGGAAAACTCCATAAAAGATCAGATTTGTATGGAGTAATTACCAACAACTTTGAGATTTATGATTTTCTTATTTATTTCCATGTGCATCTATGTGTTTATTCTTTTTTCTCTCACTAAATTATCCCAATCCTTGCAACAAATAAGTTTTGATTTTTCTATGCTCAGAGGAGGACTATAGATGAGTGTTCTTCAATATGCAAGGTAGAGGTGATATAAATCATGGTGTCTTACACATTCAAGGAAAAGCACAGGTATTCTATATATATGGAGGTGTAGGAGTTTGAGAAATGGTGTGGAATAGGTAGGCAAACCAAATGCAGTGATTTATATTATAGAGAATGCTAGCATGTATTGAAAAAAAAAGAAATCCATGTGGCAAGTGTTATTTGTTATTACAATGGATCTTTGCAATGGGGAGTTTTATCTTCCCCTAGCTTTCCACTCTCTGTAGGTGTTTTCCCCATCAATTTAGTGCTTTCTCTCTGTAGAGATTACAATAATAGATCTTTCTTTAGTTGGTATATGGTTTTAAAAGAGTGGTGGGGCTCAGGTGACATACTGTTTGGTTATCTAATAAGAAATATTTAAAAACAAATATATGGGAAAGCATTTTATATACTTCAAGGTTATAAAGAGTGTCAAAGGTGGAGGATTATTTTTTGTTATAATGTTTTAGCCCACCATTATGTATTTCACAATGTGAATAGGCTTAAGATTAAGGTTATCCACATTCTCTTTACATGCTAAAGGGGGTGTAGCCCTGCTAACATAGTCTCGTGTATTCTATTGCTATGAAGAGATTATAAGGTTAAGCAATAGTTGGGACATGAATGAGAAATATGAAACATAAACATGACCACATGAGCTATTTGAAATGCAATGATTACAGATTTGTTGAAGAGGCTTTGGAAACTTGCAAGAAAATAGTATTGATAGGCATAAAGCTAAAATCTATGCCTTTGCTAACATTTCCCTTGCCAGAGCATGAACAACCATGAATGTATTTAAAATGGTTTTTAATCAGATATCTAGTAGACATATATGCAAAAAGTAGAAGCAGAAATAATGTTTATCAGGTGTTCGACTAAATGCTTGTGCATGTATGTGAAATAGAGAGATACAAAAAAAGCACCCCAACTATTTGACAAAATGTCTAAAAAATTATTACTTGCAGGGAAGAGTCCTTAACATGTTTGACAAAATGCCTCAAAGAAATGTAGTCTTATGGAATGCAAATTTTAGCAAATAGTTAATTTGGATACTCTATACTTCCACATTTGCATGCATGTTTTCCATAGCATTTCCAACTATAATACCTGCCTAAAACCCCCTTTCCATTATGCATTGATGAATGTCCATAGTGGGATATAAAGCTCCTATTTTGGCATTGGCAAGGAGGATGCTAGCTAAGGTCATGGAATTTGGCTTTAAACCTACCAATTGTATTTGATTGCAGGTCTATCAATAATTTTCAACAATATTCAGAAGGAGTCCACCCTTCATCTCATCCTTCGACTCAGGGGAGGTGCGAAGAAGAGAAAGAAGAAGACCTATACTAAACCCAAGAAGATTAAGCACAAGAAGAAGAAGATCAAGTTGGCTATTTTGCAGTACTATAAGGTGGATGACTCTGGAAATGTGTAGAGGCTTAGAAAGGAATTCCCTAATCAGGAATGTGGAGCTGGGACTTTCATGCCAATCACTTTGACATGCATTACTGTGGAAAATGTGGTTTGACTTATGTCTATCAAAAAGCTGAGGCTTAAGATGATTTGGCCCTAAATTGGGTTTTGGGTTAAACAAGGTTTAGTGATGAATTTGATTAATTTAGTGCTGAAAAGGGTTGCTTAGCTTTTTAACATTGTACGCTGGGGTTTGAAATTGTCTAAGTTGGATAAGAATTTTGTAGCAGGGATTTAGATTTTATTTATGCAATTGGTATTCACCAATCATTAAAATAGCCTAAACAATCCACAAGAAAATGGAAAGCCAGAGAGTCAAATGGATGATGTAATAGCCCAAACAGTCCACAAACAAATGAAAAGCAAGGAGTCAAGAGCTTCCATTTTGAAACCAGGTCTTTTTTTGGAGAAAAAAAAAATTATAAAAAAATATGAAGGGAGAAACTCACAATAGCAAAGGCCTTCACCATGGTGTCCTTATCCTATGAGAGACTTTCATGCTTGTCTATTGTAGAAATGAGCACATCAATAAAGTCATTGTGAGCCCTCCATGTTTGACAATGATCATCCACCAATGTCTGAATAAAATTATTTCTTTTCTTCTATAGATTGATCATAGTCTTTGTGAGGCCTTGCAAATCAAATCACTAGAGAAATGACAGATAATCTCCCATAACCCTAAACCTCCTTGGCATGCAAGTTGATCATAGTCTTTGTGAGGCCTTACAAATCAAACCACTGGAGAAACGACAGATAATCTCCCATAACCCTAAACCTCCTTAGCATGTAGGTGAAATGAAGACAAAATTGAAACCATCACTTTGGCACCTAATCTTTTTCTATTTTCCTTTTGATTTTCCCTTTCAAAAAAATGCGCTTGCTTTTAGCGCTTAAAATTTTAAGCAATATGCTTTTTTTTCAAAAGTGTTCTTTGAAGACATATTTAGTCATATGACTAATTATTTAGAAATATGACTAAATATTTAGTTGTGTTTTTTACCTGACGATCAAATTAGTCATTTATAGCTATGTTGCAAAACATTAGTAGAATGACTAAAAGTTTTAGTCCCATGACTAAAAGTTTTAGTCACGTAGTCATTTATTTGCCCAAATTCTACTGGTGGCTACATGCACTCCATCACTTGTCTTCTTACAAAGTATGAAATGTGCCATCTTTGAAAATCTATCCACTACTACAAATATTGAATCATGTCCTCTTTGTGTCTTCAGTAATCCCATTACAAAATCCATACTTATGTCTTCCCAAGGTCTCTCCGGTATTGTCAAAGGTTTATACAATCTAGTATTCTGACTACTCCCTTTTGTATCTCGACAAACTCTGCAACTCTGAACAAATTTCCTAACATCTTTATGTATCTGAGGCCAAAAGTAGTTTTCACTCACCAAAGCCACTATCTTATCAATGCCAAAGTGTCCTACCAATCCACCACTATGCTTCTCCTTGATCAAATTATCTCTCATGGAACTTCTAGGTATGCACAACTGATTTCCTCTGAACAACATATCTTCTTGAATGAAATAGTCCAACCATTTACTCCTATCTGTCACAATAGGTTCCTTACATGCTTTCCAAGGTTCTGCAAAATCAAGATCTTCCTCATACATGTTCTTCAATTCATCAAATCCCAACACTTCAATCCTCATCTCTATCAGCAAGTTCCTTCTTCTACTCAGTGCATCTACAACTCTATTTGATTTTCCACTCCTATGTTTCTTGATACAAAAGTATAACTCTGCATGAACTCTACCCATCTCATATGTCTCTGATTCAACTTACCTTGATTGTTCAAATATTACAAAGCTTGATGATATGTGTACAACACAAACTCCTTAGGCAATAGGTAATGTATCCACTTCTTCAAGGATTGAATTATGGCATAGAACTCTTGATCATAAACATAATATCTTTTCCTTGCATCATTCAACTTCTCACTGAAATATGCTACAAGTCTACCTTCTTGACTTAACACTACTCCAATTGCATTCCCACTTGCATCAAAATCAACTGAAATACCTTATTGAAATCTGGTAATGCCAAAACAAGTTGCTATGTCACTTTCTACTTCAAAAATTCAAAACTTTTATCTGCTCTTGATGTCCACTTAAAATTTTTTCTGTCACCTCTCATTGTCTCTGTCATAGGGTTACAAACTAAACTGAAATTTCTGATGAACTTTCGGTAGAAACTAGCCAATCCATGAAATGATCTGACTTCTCCAATACTCTCCGGTGTAAGCCATTGAAAAATTACTCTCACTTTCTAAGGGTCCATCTTCAATCCTTCTGCAAAAATCCCAAATCCCAAATATATCAATTCTTCATGAAACTACACTTCTTAAGGTTTATCAACAATTTCTCTTCTCTTAGCCTCTGTAGTACTTGTCTAAGGTGCTACAAATGTTCTTCTTTTGTCTTCCTGAAAATTAGAATGTCATCCAAGTATACAATAACAAACTTACCCAAGAATTTCTTCAGAACTTCATTCATCAATCTCATGAAAGTACTCGGTGCATTTGTCAATCCAAAAGGCATTACTAACCATTCATGTAATCCTTCATTTGTCTTGAAAGAAGTCTTCCACTCATCACCTTATCTAATTATAATATGATGGTATCCACTCTTCAAGTCTATCTTTGTGAAATATTTTGCTCCACTCAAACAATCCATGATATCATCCATCCTAGGTAAAGAAAATCTATACTTAACTATGATCTTGTTGATTGCTCTAGAGTCTGTACACATTCTCCATTCTCCATCCTTCTTCGGTGCTAACACAACAGGTACTCCAAAAGGACTCAAACTTTCTCTGATCAAACCTTTTCTCAATAACTCCTGTATCTGTCTATTCAATTCTTCATTCTCTACCGGTGTCATTCTGTGTGCTGCTTTGTTAGGCAAACTAGCTCCTGGTATAAGATCCATGTGATGACTGATACTCCTGATTGGCAGAAATCCTTCAGGTACATTATCTGATATGATGTTTTCATACTTTGTTACTAACTCAATTATCTCCTCCAGTTGTGATTCTTCAGTCTCCTTCAATGTTTTAGGCTTCTTAGGAATCAAAGCATAATGCATATTCTCATGTCTCAAACCATTCAAAAATTTTCTTCCATCTACCAAACAGATTCTAGCATTCCCACATACTTCACTCTAGATCATATTCCAAAGGGATCAAAGTAATTCTCTTTCCATTTGATGTTATAGTGTATGTATTCTTTCTCCCATCATGTATAGCTTTCCTATCATACTGCCAAGGTCTAACCAACAAAATATGACAAACATCCATAGGCATAATATCATACAATACTTCATCATGATATGATCTAATATGAAATTTCACTAAACATTGCTCACTCACTAGTACCTTATGATCATCCTGAATCCATTCTATCTGATAGGGCTTAGGGTGTTTCAATCTTTCACTACTACAAATCCCTGTGATTAGCTCCTTTTTTTGCCCCATTTTTTGCTTCCACCCACTGTTTTAATGTATTTTTCTCCAATTTTTTAAAAAAGTTGGCACTATTTATTGGGATGGCACTTTTTTTGGCATTTTTTGCACCGACAGAACAAGTAGGTGCTAAATTAGGTGCCAAATTGTGCCTAAATTAGAGCCAACTTTAGCGCCCAAAATAGCGCTGACATTAGCATTGACTTTAACATCTAAATTAGCATCGACATTAGCACTGACTTTAACGTTTAAATTAGCACCAACTTTAGCACCGTACCTCTAAGCCTCTATGGATTGTGTTGGATCAAAATTTCAGACTTTAAAAATTTTCCATTCCCTCCATAATCCCTAATAAGATGTTCTACTTGAACCTAAAAAATATCACTATTCCCTTATTAGCCCTAAATTCTATACCTCAACCGTAAAATATTTGATGAAAAAATCACTATAGCTAACATCGGCAAAATGATACTACATCAAGAAGACTCAATATATAGTCTCTTCGATGACCTGAAGGCCCAAGCAAACAAAAGGAAAATCACATGAAAACCTGAGTAATGAGTAAATCGAAGAGACAGGGGATATCAACAAGAGTCATTCAGCAGTTTCATCGATACCCCAAAAATCAAACAGATAAGGCACTTTGGCATGATACCAAAACGTGTCACGACGATCAAATGAAAATATCGATAACCTTTAAGACATTCGGGATATCAAAGTGATATGGTTTAGAGTCTCACTAATAGAAGGGGTCTCGTCGATGAAAAGATAATGTAAAGGGTATTTCGAAGAAACTTTACTGTGTCAAAGAGAGGGTTTTTGAGGTCTCTTTGAAAAGGCAATGAAAAGAAATTAAAATATCAAAAGGGTGATTTCTTATTCAAGGAGACTCAATTATTGAAGTAACGCTAGTTAGGGTCATACTAAAATCCTGAACAATAAATGAGATTACAAAACACATCACCTCAAAATAAAGTGACAAGACATAAAGGTGGCGATCTAACACTCTGTTTAAAAAAAAAATTAAATTCCCTTTGATGATATGAGAAACACAATCAAGATTCCATTGATTGCACTGAGTTAAGATTGTTGAAAGGGAATTCGAAGGGCGTTGCAAAGAACAAGTGCAGGGCGTGGATGAATAAGCAATTTTGGACTAGAGTGATTTGTCAAGTAAGTACTGTGAACGTGCTTGTATAGATTATTCTGCATTTATAAATCACAGAGTTGAAATCCAGACATAGTGATAGAATATGGAAGAAACAATTCAGAACCCAAAGAGTAAAAGACAAAAAACTAGGGATAGGCATCTAAACTGGGATCTATTAGACCAATGTCCCAGGTCAGGACATAAATCTAGAAGAAATGCCCAACTAAACACACATGCTGAGAAATTTGAAGATTTATATAGGCATATTGGGGATATATGGACACCAATCAGAGGGTATGATCTCTTTATCTCCCATTACAGAAAAATGCACAAGCAAACCCATTTCAAACCCATGGTGGCTAAACTTGGGTAAATTGGTAGTCCTGAATGTGTTTGTAAATGTCCAGTTGATGAAGTTTTTTGTAGAGAAATACAACCCTAAGACTTGTTATATTGAATTCAACGATGGGGACTTGTTTCTTCCCATTACCAGAGACTATATAGCCACAATGTTTCAGTTAGACACAAGTTTAGACAAGAAATTCAAAATCAAAGATTTGTTGGTTGAGTACTGCAATGTGAGTAGTAATTATAAGAGATGGAAGTTACCCTTGCACAGGCCTTGCGGTGACAATAACCAACTTATGGTATTTTCAGAGGGTGAAGATCCACCCTACTCAACTGAATTATTTGAAGATTATTTCAAAAACACATATTACTCTACCTACTAGATATTGGGAATAGAGGCCTCCATGTTCATGGAAATTGAGCCCATGGTCCTAGCTGCAGACATATAGAGTCATGATGCACGGTATTTTGATTATGCTGAATACCTGGCATATAATATAAAAAATGATTTAATGTCTATTAAGAATGGAAGAAGTAAATTCAGATATTATTCTTTATTTATGCATATGGTATTATATGAAGGACAATGTATGGGCTTATGGGATAGAAATCTTAGGGTAAGAGACCTAGACATCAATGGAGATATAAAACCTGTGCAAATGTGGAATGTTATTTGGGATAGTAGATGTGACAGATCCTATTATTTATACTTTAAAGAGTTTTTTGTGAAACTAATATTCAAATTGTTTGGACATCCTTGCAACCACAATTTTTCATTAGAAATACAAAAGTTTTTGAGACCAAAAGATAGACATGAAGAGGGAAAGTTCAGCCATAATTGGGGAAATTGGTATGTTTTTAGAGATTGCACTATGATAAGAGTATTCAAATATGAAGGGCCACCCTTCTTGCTACCAAAGACATGCCTAGATCAAGTTGTATACTTAGAAATTGTTAGGCAATTAGCTTCCTCAGACTTCATGCATCTCAAGAATCACAATAAATAGTTATTTATGCTTGGGACTTTATGCTTTGGAGATTTTATAATACTTTCTAACAAAGGTTATCAATTAATTGATAGTAAATTAGAACAATTCATATTACCTTTTGGAAATGCAAGAGGAAATTTTGATCCAGAACACTTCATAAATAGTGTAAAAACAAAGCAGAAGTTAAAGGGATATCATCATGTCCTATTTGTTGATGAAGATTTAATCAAAAATTGTGATGAAACTATAGCAGAAGTAAGAAGAAGTTTGTACCATAAAACCATGTTAGCAGAGGCTTGGAGGGTAGCCCAAAACCCCACCTACACCAGAGTTTTCCAAGATATTGATGATCCTATCGAAAGACTGGACACTATGATTACACATGCACCAAAAGTGATCAAGAATGTTCCCCTTCATGTATTTAACAAAAAAAGAAAATAGATTAAAGATGCACAGGCTGAGTATGAAGTATCCCTGGGTCACTTGTCACCTCAACCCACACCGGATATAAGTTTCTTTGTGGACACAAACATTGCAGAAGGAGAGGAAGAGTTTGAAGAAGGGGTGCAAAGTTATGACCCAACCATTGAGGGATATGAACCACCTAAAGACATAGAAGCTGTCACTGTGGAAGTACTAAATGATCTATCAGAAGACATAAGGCACCTGGCCAATAGTAAATTCATATTAGATGATGATTTCATCAAAACACCTGAGTTTAAAGCATTCTTATATAAATACAAGGGCAAACAAGCTAGGAAGAGAATGAAAGATATCACTCCTGACATACGGGATGAGGTGTTATTTGAGCTTCAGAAGGAGATCGATAATGAATTGGAGACAATGACTCCAGAAAGGGGAAGGACCTTGTTACAAGAAGCAGGTTGATTTTGATTCTTGGATGGGACATGGCTTTGGCCATTGTATTTGATACTTTCAATAGAAATCAAGATAAGAAGTTGAAACTCAACATAGAGGCAATGGATGATGTCATAAGAGGATCAGGGTATGACCCTGATAAAAGAGCATTGCTTATATGGGCGTTGTATCCTCCAAATAAGAGACCACATATCATTGATGATCCTAATAAAGCTTTTGGTTGCCTGTTGATACCAAGGATTAAGGATACAAATCCTATGGACACTGCTGATTTAAATGTTAATGTTGCAAGGTTTACTAAATCACAAATTGAGAAATTAATCAAAGATAATATTATATATAAGAAAGAAAATGCTACGCTGAGATAAGAGATTGTTTTACACAGAGACAAGTTGCCTTCATCCAACAGCTACTCACCATACCTAGAAGGTGATCAAAGGGTAATAGAGGCCTTGGCAGATGTGAATTATTGGAAGTATAAGGCAAAAAAGAATCAAAAGAAAAGTGAGCAGCTAGAAATTGAATTGAAAACTGTCAAATATAGTATGGCCTCTGAATTGATTCAAAGAAGGTTTGGCCACATGATGAAAAATAGCGACAAGGTTTGGGATTTGCACAATAGAACACACCAATTATACCAAGAGCATAAAAGACTACACCTCAGAATGTTGGAAACAAAGGAAGGGTTGAATGCTAAAGCTAGCATTGAGGAACAAGTGCTCAAATGATATAATGAAATGATGAAAGAACATGAGAAATTTAATGGTATATTGATAGTAGATTTGAAAGATTTTGATCAATGTATTGATTTGGCATTTCCTAACTTCTTCAATGATGAGGGAAACCTAAAAGACAAGGACACTTGGAGGAATGAACTGGGTCAGTTGCTTCCACCACTACTTGAAAATGTAAATACTGAGGAGAGGATGATAGAGAATACTTATACATGTCTGGGAAAGATATTTACTATGGAATCAATGATGAGCAGTTTACTTGAGACTGATCCATGTGATGATCAAGGGTACATCAACCATATCGGTCAAATAAATCTATTTGTATCCAGGGCACTATGATGAAGCAAAAGTAGTACAATTTTGTCAAGCAATGCAGGTGTATCAATCTATATTATGGAGATGAGGATGACCTTGCCAGGCCTTGGAGTCATGGGTCACTCTATGGAGATTAATAGAGCTAGAATTAGATTGCTGCATATGCTTTTATCTTCATTTATGTTTCTTAATTATGCATTAGTTACCGAAAGATGTTATTATGAAAAGGTGCAATGTTTCAGGCTTGAAGCTTGTTTGCATCCTATAAAATAGGATACCAAGGCTACTATGAAGGAGATCATCCAATCTATTTCAGAGACATATATTTAATATAAAAGCAGTATTCAAAGAATCCATTTCCATCTATCTATGTTTTCAAACCAGTATGAATTGCTAAATTAATAAAAAGAATCAGAGTTAGTTGGTGGATCCAAAATTGATGTTCAATTGTTGTGTTAATATTAATATTTATGAGTTGCATGATTATCTCCAAAGTGGTTTGTCAAGTTGTTTAAGTTAATATATCAAGGATATCATTAATTTTTCAGTATACATTTGCTGTTACTAAATGATCTATGTGATTGGTTTATGAGGAAGTTGATTTAAATCCAGCTGAGTAGTCAGTGTTTATTGGTCTCTGCCCAGGGTTAAAATCCTTTGAACAATCTATTCTAGTTGGTCTCTTTCCTGTTAGAATTAAAATCCTTTTTCTAGGTCATAGCAATTTGAGGAAATATCATTAGGATTTATAAGAAGAATCTTGTACCTCAACATTCTTGCATATCTACACAAGATACAGATTTACATAAGTGCCTAACAATCTAAGTTACGTTAATATAAAGATCCATTACACCATTGACTCCTGATTTCTTTGCCCAATAGATAAAGCATTGGTCCAATTTATTATTAATCTTCATACCCTATTCATATTTGCAAACCTTAACCTTAGAAATACATTCCAACCCTTACATCTACTTCACACCCGTTTTCCACTATGAAGGTTACACAAAAATATGCAATATCTTTCAAGGTACACCGACCTAGGTCTAGTAGAGCCTAAAGTGAAGGGGGTTTAGCCATATCTACCCCGTGTCATTAGCCAAAAATGTCAAGAGAGCTTGGCAACCTCTTAAGGTTAACAACCTACATTTTTTTGACCTAACAGATTGTTTGAGATGTTTCAGTTAGAATGTCAGAGGTTTGGAATCCTCTGAGAGGAAATGTGTAGTTAGAGATTTTTGTACCACTCTATGACTTTTAAATGACACGGTTCAATGCTATTCCGCCCATGTAAAGCAGTTGTATACCATCAAGCAATGATCTCACTACATCTTGGGAAAGGATATTCAATCATCCACTTTGATCACAAGCCACTCCAATTCTTGCAAACTTAGAACAAATTGGAAAATGTGCACCACATGGAATAGATGACATGTCTACAATAATTCCATCTAGTTATCTGCAATCACGAGAAGGGAAAAGATAAAAAGGTATTTGACTACCTAAGATAATAGCTAGTTCATGCACTCACCACAATGTTGGACTCATGTGGTCACAACTTCTTTGACCGGGAACCTCTCTACCCACCAGACTTGTACTTTGCATAGAACTACACCAAGCTCTTACAAGGCAAATAGGTTGGTGAATTTTACATGTCTAACAAGCTTCTCTACAAGCTCAAGTATCTCTATGTTTTAGACATCACACCACACTAGAGACTCATCTAGGAAGCATACTATGCCAAAATAACTTAGCACTTCAACATTACTAAAACACTAGCAACACTTGAACAACATTTCTAGTGGCCTCACATATGTGCAAATTGAGAACCACATCAAGTCTCTTATTCTTTGTAGCATTGCAAAATATTGGAAATAGGAAGCTTGGACTCTACACCCCTCTCTTAGTTTTGACACCACCTTGGGAATCATTAACATGGATTTATTAAGAAACCTACCTATGAAAAAGCATTGGTGTAACTCCATGACTGTGTTATCATTTTGTATTTTTCTTATGTTTACCATACTTATTTCTTCTTATATTTGAATGAATATCAGTTATTGAGCCTCAATACTGTGATTATGTGAATGAATATGTTGACACAATAAAGCATTTACTGTGGATGTTTTCAGTTACACGTTCAAAATTATGTTCAACATAAAAATGGAAACTATTTAAAAATAATAAAGTTAACAAAGTTGCTTATTTAAATAATTGTGAGTTATGTGCATTAATATTTTATTAACTTTTGTGTCTTCACAAACATATGTTGATACAAAATGAATGGAAGAAGCATCCAAGTAATCCTATTTTTTTCTGCCAACAATTCATACCAAAGATTGAACAATTTAAGGATGTTACAATAGGTAATTTGTATCAACACAAATAATATTACTGAAGCATTACAAAGTTTAGGCCATAAGAATCATCCTTTTTTAAACATGGATTGCAAATAATTCTAAAAATTTAGAAGTCTTGGTCATTAACATTATTGTCTGCTACAATGTCATCAATTTTATCATTGTCAATGTTCATATGTTCTTTCAAGTATTTAATATTATCATCCTCATCTTGACCTACATCATCTTCATCATCATTGAAATTTGACTATAGACCATCTATATTGTTACCAGATGTATTTGGATCATCATTTTCTAGACCATCCATATTGTTGTCTTCCATAACATCATCTAACTCTGGATTGTTGTCTTCTTGTGCCTAAACATAACCATCTTCAACATCATCATGGATGTTAATTTCTTTGATGTTATCTAATCCCTCTCTCTCATTTTGTTGGCCATCATTGTTTTTCTTAGTATCTAATAATGCATCGTCAAATACATGCCTTAATCTTGGATCATAATGTATGAAAAATATCCATTTCAAGTCCAAAATATCTTCATAGAAAAATACCTGCACATGAACGACATACATATATTAGACGTATGGTATAACAATTTTATTGATTAATAAACACATGTATATATTCGCAATAAAATATGAATTAATAGATTAATGATCACTACCGCTTCTTGTTTGAGTTAAAGAAATATTTTCTCACAATGAATTGGTAGAACATAAGGCTCCTTATCCTCCGGTAGGAAACATGAAGAATCTATAGAAAACAATCCACTATGGGTATCATGTCTTCGTGTCCTCTCAAATGCTTCATACCATCTACACTTAAAAACACAACATTTAAAAGAGTGGTAATCCAACTCAATAATTTCTTGTATTTTCCCAACATATTGTAGATTCCCTTCAATTATATTCTTATCTTTTGAGCTTGATCGTCTGGATTGCTTGAAGTCAACCATGATGCCACAATCGAAGGATTGTCTTTTTACATCTACACTTTCTACATGATAATGTTGACCATATGACCACATTGCTGGATATTTCCTCACCTGTGAAAGAACATTTATTTCATTGAAAACAAATATAATGACAAATATTAAAATAGTTAATAGTGTCCAAACTGTAAGGAAACAACATTTTATAAAATTCCAACTGTACCTTTCTTTCACATCCTCTAGACATGTTGATTTCATCTTCTGTTATGTTTGAATCTATACCTACATCTTCTATTTGATTTTGAATTTGTTCAGTAACCCATTCTAGTGTGCAATCTTCGCCCCATTCCCCAAGCAGATCAGTGGGAAGTGGAGTATTCCTTGGGTTTGATCTCTTAAACTATCTCCTTGCTTCTAACACTTCTCTCTTTTTATCATACAAATCGATCCATTTGCTCATAAAGTCCATGTGGTACAGAGTGAACTTGTCGAGTATAGCACTTTCGTCTACACCTATTACATGTCAACATGTTTATTTCAAACTCCAAATGTCATGCTGTTAATATGACAAATAAATTATAGAGTAAATTAATGATTGCAAGAAAAACAACCACACTGATCATGAATTTGCTTACTAATTTCTACTTGAACACCATTAGATTGTGGTTTTTCTCCATCAATAATATCTGATGCTCATTCTTCATCCTAGAAGAATGGCCCATCTTCAAAATCCTTACCAAGGAATTCACACAAGAAGAAAAATGCTTCATTCAATACATACCCTTCAGCCATGCAACCCTTTGGATGTGCCTTTTGTCAGACATATCTTTTTAGAGTTTTCATATACCTCTCAAAGAAAAACATCCACCTTGTTGATATGACACCCGCCAATTCAATGTCATCGACTAGGTGTATAAGTAAATGGACTTGTAGGGAGCTCCTTCTCAAATACACATACAATTTTTGCAATTTCCTTCTTCCATTTTGGCACTTTAGATTCGTGGATCTCCTTGGAAGTCACCCACCTAATATAAGAATAGTAAATTAGTATGAACCTTTAGTAAAAAATTAAAATGCAATATAATATCTCTATGTCTCTCACACATGAACATTTCATATAACCACATACCTTGTAAATGCTGACAATCAACTTATGGCATTCCTTAAGTCAATTGTAAGACAGGAATCCCCCCTAATTGCCAACGGCATGATATGCTATCAAACACATTTATGAAAAGGTCATTAGTAATTTTTTCTCACACAACAAAATATCAAAATATATTTAGTACTTAATCAATGTTACCTGTAAATGTTCAATGATGATATATAATACCTTCATAAAATTATGAAAATCATGTGTTTTAAATCCTGTGATATGTCCATCAACTGTAAAAGCTTTATCCAATGACAACCCATAGCCAATAGGTGTCCTTATTGAATGGATGACATTTTTTTAGTTGGTCTAGCTCTTTTTTTTTCAAAATCCATGGAGCTTCTGCATATGTTTCATTTTCCCTGTTTGGCCACAAATGTTTTCTATCAATTTTGGTACGAGAAAGAGCAATGTCTCTCCTCAAAGACAAGGTGTCCTCTTTGCCTGATATATGTCAAAATATAGAATCTGGGACATTTTTGAAGATGTACATAGGATTTAATAGGTGAGATATTAATAGATCCTTCCAGTAAGGGAGCTCATAAAATATGGATTTCCTTTTCATTCCTTTTGGCACATTAACTACAACTTGTTCTAGCTCTTCAATTGAATCACCCCGATCAAAAAAATCCTCCCAAGCTTTCAATTCAACATCTTCATACTTCTTAATCCAATCACCTCGACCCATAATCATGGGAGGGACTATATTATCAACTTTTCCATCAAATTGATTCTTTAGGTGATTTCTAAACTTATGATCTAGTGGTAGAAAAACCTATTGTTTGCATAAATAAATTTATGTAGATCTTTAGAATACTGCCCTTGAAATTGTTCTGCACATCTTGGATATGAAAATATCTCCTTTGTATGAAGCCCTGCAATTCAATAAGTAATGTTAATAACATCAAAAAAATAGTATAAAACTAAGTATGAAAGTTGGGATGGAAATAAATTATGAGTGTAAATATGTAAATATTTTATCTTACCAGAACAAACACCAAGTCATGGGAAATCATGAATAGTCCAACATAGCACACCATACAACATGAAGGACCTATTTTATGGGGGATGTGATATGTCATACATTCTTATGCCTTTCCATAGCAGTTGCATCTCATTAATAAAAGGCGCAAGATAAACATCCACGTTTTTAACTTGATATTTTCTTGGAACAATGAGAGTCAGCATAAGGTGCTCCTTTCTAACACTCATCCATGGGGGAATATTGTATACTATCAATCTGACTAGCCAAACACTATAATTTGAGCTTACGAAAGAGAATGGGCACACTCCATCAATTGCAAGACCAAACTTGATACTACCGGGTTCATCTTTGAATTTTCTTGGCCATTTTTCCTCTATGTGTTTCATTGCTTTGAAGTCAGCTAGAATTCACATGAATCCATATTTACCCCTATTCTTTGCATGCCAGTCCATCAATTGTGCAAGTGACTTGCAACAAAACATTCGTTGAAGTCTAGGTATAATTGGCATGTGACGTAAAACCTTCTTTGGAACTGTAGGACCTTGTACATCTATACGATATCTCTTCTCTTTGCATACACGACAT
Organism: Cunninghamia lanceolata; assembly: GCA_027924645.1. Classification (NCBI taxonomy): domain Eukaryota; kingdom Viridiplantae; phylum Streptophyta; class Pinopsida; order Cupressales; family Cupressaceae; genus Cunninghamia; species Cunninghamia lanceolata. The sequence goes on along the minus strand of BSBN01001053.1, from coordinate 1,722,048 downwards.
TCTACCTTGTTTTCATATTCATCTCTGTATAAAATGCAATCATTTTTACATGAATGAATTTACTTATACTCAATTCCCAACTCAACCAACAACAGATGCGCCCCTCTGCAAGTTGATGGAAACACATTCTCTTCAAGGAATATTTTAGTTTTTAGTGCCCTGTAAGATTGCCAGAGATTAAATCAATTGAATGCTTGACTTATGATGAACATGTTTGATATGTCAATCTATACTAGGACTGTTTATATACAATATATGGTTTTAAATTCCCCTTAAAGAAATATAAATGAAGTTGATGAATGTTTACGAATTATGTACACTAATTGACAATGCAAAGTAAGAAAAGGATTTCAACTCACTTTAGTAGGGTAGTGAATCCTTTGTCTGACCAACCAAATAGTGACTTGATTTCCAATAATATTAATGTGCATGCCAGTTTTGAAGTTCTACTTGCACCCAATTTGAACACGGGTGTCTTCGCTACTTGCTTGATGGAGTCTTTCAGGTTGTTATCATCAACATTACGTTGGCTGTAATTACCCTTGCTATCATCGTTACTATCAACCATATGATCATTATTGTCATCATTGTTTCCATCCCCAAAGAAACCTGTAAGCATTTCATTCAATCCTTCTTCATGCACGACATTTTCACTATCATGATGATCATCATTAAGGCTAGCTAGCATGTCATCAGTGTATGTGGATCTCATCAGCTGTTCAAATTTCTCAGCTGCTAGTATTCTCTTCAATGTTGCTCTTTTCTGCTTGGTATGGTTTAAAGGATGGTTTGGATCATCCCGTCCAAACCTTAATATCCCAGTTGGATCTTGGGTATTAGTACGTGTATCATCAATATCTTCTACCTATCAACAAATACAAGCATTATTTAATATTTGGCAACAATTGCACTAAATTCAAAATGTATCAATTTCAAAGAAATATAATCAAATATGGCTTAAAAAATAAAAATAAAAATTGTATGAACATATATACATCAATTGAATAATGGAACATTATTTTATAGACTACCTTTTTTATACAATAATTTAAAGAAAACATAATTTTGACAACATAGTTTATAAAACATCAGTCCACACTTGCTTATTATTCTTTGTTTTTCTGCCCTTAAGAACATCCTTAGGGAGACCTTGTTCTTCTCTTTTCTTTCACGCAGGAGTGCATTTTAAGAAGGGGTAATCAATCAATAACTCATCCCCAATGGTAAGGTCCATAATAGCCTCAACCATTATCAATCTATCAACCTCTCTTTCCATATCTCTATCTTTATCATTTATAACCTCAACAAATTGACAATTTTTCTTATAGTAGGGTCCCTTCCCTTACTACTATTTATAAATCCTGCAATATTTTTGTGTGTATGCACGTCCATCTATATACATAAGATGACCTCTATTCATTTCTTTTCCACTTTCTAATTGGAGATGATGTGTATACATATTCAAATTTAGACCATATGCTGACATGCTAGGCTTATATTCTGCTAGCGTTCTCCATTCACCACTGTAATATGATGGGCCATAATATGACATTAATTTCCTAGTGGTTTATTCTAAATTGTTTCTATGTTTAGATCCCACATGTACATTTTGGATGATAAAGAGGCCTAGATTTGCTCCATGAATATTGGAGGGTTGTATCATGTAGCTGTATCCCTAAAATTGAAACACCTCGTACACTCTACGTAGTTGTTGATCACTAGGCCAAGCACAATATAGTCGATGATCAAATGTCTCTTTGTAAATTAATCTCAAACTTAGGGGCAAGTCATCATCTCCATCACATTCATTCTCATAGGGTATGTAGTCCACCTTCCCCTTGTCTTTAAGCAAATTATGCATCTTTAAATTGGTTCTTGTTATGTTACTTGTTTTCATCAATTCCTCGTCTTTGGAGTTGGTATATTGGCACATATTTTTGTTAGATGTATCATCTGATGAATGATCATTGCCCTCTAGGCTAGAAGTCAGTGATCCAGGAAACATTAAACCAAGAACTTTACCCTGCAAGTATCCATTAAGAAAAAATTAGTTATTTAAATAATATAAAACAATGTTTAAATGAAGTATACATGTTATTTATATCAAATTGGAAAATTCCTTACCACAATTCCTATTGGATTTGAATCAATTATAGGATGCATACTACCAACTGGAATCTAATCATATATGTAATGTCTTTGTACAATCGCTCATTTGAATTGTTTCTTTCCATGACATATAGAACATCCACAAATAATAATTTTCTCAAAGTATTCATCCCATGTACTATAGTCCTGACCAACCTCTTGTTTAGTGCAATCATTTGTTGTGTCTGTAGGATCCATTGTCATATCCTCTTCCACCCACTGTTATCTACACAATTTAATAGTTTTAGGTCCACGTCCATGTACATATCTTTTTCTTTTGCTAGTTGAACACTTAGGCTCAGCATTTGCTCCAATCTCCATCTAAAATAATCAACAACATGCATTAATTTATATCAAGATTGGATAATACATTATAAATTTCAATAATATTGTGAAAAAAGATGGACGTATCACAAAATGCCATCAGATCATTTTTTCCTAAGTTAAGTCCAAATTTGAGTACCTGATGTCTCGCTTCATTTGTTGTGTCCTCATTTGATATGACACAATTTGTTGCCATGGCCTCATCTGACCCCTATAATACAAAACATAGTAAATAATGTTTAGAACACCAATTATATCATTTCAACAAATATGCTATCCAACACAAAACCTCACTTTAGTCATATATGTGACATATTCATATCATGATTTGGCCATCCTAATTTTCAAACTTTCCCCTTGATCATAGAATACATTTAATCACCATTCCTGTGTATTTTCAACTAATAAGTTTGACCTTAGAGGCCTCATGGACAAAAAAATGACTTTATCTGCTCTATGTTGTAGGATTTGTGAATTCATAAATACCTTCCTCCTTTGGTTGATATGGCTTTCTCTTCTTACCTCTATTGTATCTGTAGATTCCATTGTCATATCTATTTCCACCCACTTTCCTCTATCCAATTTAGTAGTTCTACACTGTCCACGTCCTCTCTCTATGGCCTCTGGATCCTATAATACACAACAATGACAATAGTCACATAACAGCTGTGCACCAAGAGGTTAAAAGAAACCAATCAAGATAACCACACATGAACAACAAATGTGTCCTGATAGATTATATAAATTTCCTATATGTTTGCATTTATCATCTAACCTTTCTACATCAGTCCTCAATTGTGCAGACCTCCTAGTTGTTATATGCAAATTATTTGTATCCTTGCATTCCCATTGGCAAACATAGTGAACTGATTTGAATCCTTGTATAACCAATTTGTAGGTACAGTGAATTGATTTGAGTTTTTGCATTCACAATTAAAAAATCATAGCAAGATGGTTTAAATCCTTGAGTACTCAATTGCCAAACACGGTGAAATGATGCAGGTTTTTGCATACCCACTTAGCTATTATAGTGAAATGTATATGAATATTTGAAGATCCATTCACCACACATGGTGACTGTTTAGACATAGGACTTTGAAGTCCGTGCACTGAATAGAGGAAAATACTACATCAGTTTTCAATGCCTGATGACATGTTTAAAGACATCTCTTCCTTTAACAACATTTGAAAAGGGAAGAAGTAGGTGACCTAATTTGTGAAATAATGGTGATCACTTTCACTGGTAAACTCATTATTCTTTCATTGGTAGAATTTGATAGATTTCTTCTCATTTGTAAAATTGTAAGCAAAATGTTTTCATTATAGTATGAGAAAATTACAAGCATCCACATCATCCACTACTCGGTCTAAAATTTTCCAATAGTTGTTATATGCAAATGATTTCTATCCTTGCATTCCCATTGGAAAATATAGTGAACTGATTTGAATCCTTGTATTACCAATTTATAGGTAAAGTGAATTGATTTGAGTTTTTGCATTCACAATTAAAAAATCACAGTGAGATGGTTTGAATACTTGAGTACTCAATTACCAAACACAGTGAAACGATGCAGGTTTTCGCATACCCACTTAGCTATTATAGTGAAATGTATATGAATATTTGAAGATCCATTCACCATACATGGTGACTGTTTAGACATAGGACTTTGAAGTCCATGCACTGAACAGAGGAAAATACTACATCAGTTTTCAATTCCTGATGACATGTTTAAAGACATCTCTTCCTTTAACAACATTTGAAAGGGAAGAAGCAAGTGACCTAATTTGTGAAAGAATGGTGATCACTTTCACTAGTAAGCTCATTATTCTTGCATTGGCAGAATTTGATAGATTTCTTCTCATTTGTAAAATTGTAAGTAAAAGGTTTTCATTATAGTATGAGAAAATTACAAGCATCCACATCATCCAAATTACAAGCATCATCATCATCATCAAATCATTTGTATCTTTCTTCAATCACTTTGCAGATTGTACAGCAACATATAAACATGAAAATTAACACAACAGTTGAATACTGAAAAAAGGTTACCATTTAAATACAGTCTTCTCCATAATACTGCTTCATAATATATATATTAATTGCAAAGTTTTTGGAACATGAAAGTGGATGAGTGGGATGGGTGCAATCTATCTTCTTACTAAGTCCCCTAAAATGCTTCAGAAAGAACTACTAACCTACTTTTTTTCTCTTCGATCTTGGTCTCTCTTATATGCGAGAGGCAACAAGCTACATATCCGCTACAAAAAGACACGACTTTTGATAACTAATTATAACTGAAAAGAAAAACATTTCACTAAATGGATGCATCGATCTGTTAATCTCTGAATAGAGGCCGTGACCATCTAAGGCTTGTGCAAAGCTTCTATTTTCTGATATGATGCCCATCATATTGTTGGCTGATCTCCTCCATCCGATGACTATCTTGTCATTCTAGCATGTTTATGGTTCGATTGATAAACAGATTTATTGTAGAGAGATTATGGATGCAGTCTTGTTCTACATAGGTATTCACATTGATAATCACTTCCTTCATATCATACTCCATTCACAACATTTTTTCCAACTGCTTATGAGTATTTTTCAAGACTATCTCTTCATCATTGATCTCCTGTAATGCATTAGTTAGAACCATGGCCAATTCTTCCTTCCAATCACCACATTTTTAGAGATTCCCAGAATTATCATGAAGTGGTGGAGCAAGATTAAAATAATCAAGCTCTTCTTTGAGCTTGTCATGTTATTCATCATGTGACTCTATCAAATCATTATATACCTGTAATGTTAGTCCCACCAAGATCCCTTTGCCCAAAAGGTCTTCTTTCTTTTCGGTCATCCTCCCCTGTAATCTTTTATTTTCTGCCATTGCTGAGAGTGTCAGCTTAAACAATTTCTAATAGGTATCAGCATAGCTCATCATTTTATTGAATCTATCCTTGATTAATTCAGATGCCATATTGTATTTGATATTTTGAACTTCCTTCTCCATCTCTTTACATTTCCCTTGGGATTTCAGATGGCAATTTTTCCAATAATATGCATCAGTAAGTGCATCCAACACTTTCTTATCTTTCTCAAGGTCTAGAGGATAGAATTGTGATATAGAGGAGGAAGAGGATCTTTCCTTTTGATATAACAACTCCTTCTTTAGTCTATCATTTTCTTTAAGAAATTTTTCAACTTGTGCCTTATTGAACTTTGCCACATTAATGTTGAGCTCTGTTGTTTCCATAGGGTCAATATCCCCTACCCTTTTGACTAAGAGATGACTAAACATTTGATTTTAATTATTAGCAATTGCCGGTCTCTTATCCTGTGGGTGAAGTGACCAAATGAGTAGAGTGGCTTCATCTACATTATACCCTAATCCTAATCCTGAGTATATCTTATCACTAGCTTCTTCAGTCAAATTCATTGTTTTGTCTTCTCTCTTCCTAAAGCTATCAAACACAATTGCTGAACTCATATCCTACACTGACAAGAGCAATACTTTGGCTTCTTGAAGCAACTCCCTTCCTCTTTTGGGAGTGATGGACTCCATCTCTTTATCAACTTCCCTTTTTAATTCATCCAAAGCATTAATCTCTTGTTCAGAAGTGACATCTTGCATTTTTTCTCTCACCTTTTTTCCTTTGTACTCATAGGCAAATGACTTAAATTCAGGAGTTTTAATAAAATCATCATCAGAAATAAATTTCTATGCAACCAAGATTCTAATGTCATCGGATAATTCATCTGATGTCTCAAACTTCACATCATTCAATTTAGGAGGATGCTCATATTGTGCTATTTCAGGAACATTTATTGGCTTCATTTGTTCACTTTCTTCATCACTTTCCCCTTCTTCACTTATGTCAGTATCTATAGAAAACAATGCTTCAAGGGTAGGCTATGAGGCTTCGTAGCCTAGAAGCTCTATGTCTTCAGCTTGTGTTCCTGAATATATTGTATAAGTTGTATCAAAAACAACTGGGGGCACATCTTTTATGATTTCATCCTTGCCAGTGGATCTTGTATTTCACAAAACATTTTTGAATAAGATTGGACATGTTTTCTTTTCCATTCATCAGCAAGTATCACTTTGTTGAATGTACCCATTATGTTAATAGTAGAGGCCTCATAATGGTTTCTAATCACATCTTCCTTTGAAAATAAATGTTCATATCCTAAGAGCCCTTGTGAAATCTTTGATTTATGAATAAAACCCTCTGAATCAAAATTTTGTCTTTCATTACCTATAGGAAGATTGAATTGTGCCAATTTAGTATTAGTTTCTTCATACCCTTCATTCATGACCACTGTGAAATCTCCAAAACATAGAGTGCTGGGCATGATTGACTGTTTGTTATGCTTCTTGAGGTGTATGGCATTAGATTTTGCTAATTGCCTCACAATCTCTAGATAGGCAATCCGATCAGGAACTATTCATGGCAGCAAATGTGGGGTGCCCTCAAATCCATAAATTCTAATCACTATGCAGTCATGGAAAGCATACCAATCTCCCCGGTTATGGTCCACTTTACTTTTAGGGTCATTTTCTTTGGGTCTTAAAAATCTCTGCATCCTTGGGGATAGGTTATAGTCCCAGGGATATCCCAGTAACTCCATTAAAGGTTTTACAAAAAACTCTTCAAAGTAGAGGTAGTGAGATCTACCAAATCAGTTATCCCATAATGAAGTCCACATCTATACAGGTTTAGGATCCCCATTATCAAAAGAATCCCTTATCCTCAATTCACTGCTCCAAAATCCTCTATCATGTCTCTCATACAAAATCAAATGCATTAATAAGGAATAATGTTTGAAGTTGATCCTATCACTGTTATTTTTTATTTTTTCCAGCCCTTGATATTGGGCATTAACCATAAAGCTAGCATAGTCAAAAGGCATGGCCCACTTAGTTTGTACATCTGCAGCTAAAACCAATGGTGCAATTGACATTAGAGGTGGGACCTCTACTCCCAAGACTTTGCCAGTTGCATAATAGGTGTATCAAAAATACTCTTCAAATAGATCTTCATGAAATGGAGGATTCTCATTACTAGAGAATTTCCTTAATTGTCCTTCTTCATCCTTAGGCCTATGCAAGGCCAACTTCCACCTTTTATAGCTAGTATCCATATGACGATACTCTAGCAATAGATCTTTGATTGTAAATGGTAAATCAAAACCACACTCTAATTGAAATACATTGGAAATGAGATCTTTTGAAATAACCAGTAAATTATCACCAATGTGTGTTTGAATAGTTCTCATTTTCAAATCATATTTACTGGCAAGGGCTTTCATTAATTCCACATTGACAAACACCTCTGGCACAACTATCTCCCTAGGTTCAGCCTCCACAGGTTACATACTGGTAAAAACCTATATTATTTTCTATAGTGGTATAAGAAAAGTTTGTACCCTCGTAGTGGAGTCCATACATCTCCCAAGTCCTTGTGATTGTCCAACAATCAATCATGTGAGGGGTTCATCTGTACACTTCTTTTTGGTCTTGGTCCCGACCTAGGACACTGATCTATCAAGTCTTGGTTTAATGGTCTCTTTTTAGTTTTCTATTTCTTATTTTTATGTTTTTCTACACTATCTCCCATTGCTTGATCTATCAAGTCTTGGTTTAATAGTCTCTTTTAAGTTTTCTATTTCTTATTTTTAGGTTTTCTTGCACTATCACCCATTGCTTGAATTCAAACCTTTAAGAGATAGAATTTCTCAGTTGGGATCGGTGTACTTACTTGAATTTCATTTTCCCACTAGTTTTTCTTCGCTTTACTGTGTGAGAGCTTCGGTCCCCTTCTCCTTCGGCCCCTTTTGCGATTTGTTCAAGTTTTATAGGAGCTATGTGATCAAACTGTGGTGCAACTCGCTTTTATTCCTGGTTCATAAATGCACCTTTCATTTCTGTCATGCCATTTATTTTGAATATCTAAATGATGCCTCAGGATGTCACAATAATTATTATTGTTGCATCGTTGAGACTGTTATTTATGTTTCACCAATGTCATCTTCCTTCATTGATGAACTCTTTGTGTCGGTGTATCGGTGGGATGCCAGGTAACATTACCCTGATGTACCTTAGCTTGGATGATATTGCACCTTTGGGTAACTTATGGTCATATCAAGTTATCAGGGGAACAAAAACATTTGTTCCACTGATGTTTATGAGTAACAACGATGTGCTAGCTTTTGTTGATTTTATCGGTCTATCGGTGAGGGACTCTCAAGAGTTATGCTGATAGGACACTGTTAGCCCGATATGGCTACGAGTTAAGTTTATAGGACTATCAGTGGGAGTATGATGGGAACTCAAACAGTGAGGGCATGTTCGGCCGATTATGTCTAATTTTGGACAACCCATAGTTATATCGGGTCATCAAGGGAATATGAATATCTATCCTACCGATGACTGTGTTGCAACGATGAGCTCACTGTAGTTGGCTATATCAGTCTATCGGGGGAAGGACTTCAAAGGTTAGCCCGACAAGGTATTGTTAGATAGGTAAGGCTATAAATTATTTTTCATAGGGTTGTTGGTGGAGCTATAAATAGGGTTCCAATGATGAACTGTTGCTAGGCTGATACACTTAGGAAAAGATATTATGAGAATTTGTTCATAAATGTAATTGTTCTGATAGGATTTTGTCACACATGTTTTAGCAAATAGGAGTTAATATGGATCTTGTCACACAAATTTTAATAAATTGTTTTAATCACAAAATTATAATGTGGCAAATTTCCATGGTATACAGAGGATAAGTGTGAAGAGGTTGGCGAGAGATGTAAACTTTTTTCTGGTTCTAACAAGTTCAATCCCTTTTCAATCAAAATTGTTCATATAATGTTCATTTGCATGGCCATTAATGCCCATCACTAGAAATGAATGCAACAGATTTTTTGAATTTTGAAATGTCAGATTGCATCGGTGGGACTCTCCTAGTTTCAGGCCAATCTGGGTGCTTCATTTGGTGTCATCTTTGTTTATATATTCATAACTAATCGCCAAGACTCACTGAATGTCTTTTGAGCAGAATGGGAATTTGAGATGGGAGTAGATGGTTAGGATTTTTTGGAGGTAGATGCCTCATTTAACTTGATTTCTTGTTTCTTAGGTACCCATACCATTTTGATTTTGGACTTTGCTTGTGGAGGTATGGGCTTGGATAACTTTTTGGATTGATTTTTCTTTGACTCTTTGTTTTTATGTCCTGAGGCATGAGGACCCTTAGGATGTTTAGCTTTATCAGTAGAGGCATCTAATTTTGCATTTCTGGATCCCTTGGGGATGGTGGAATGACTAGAAGCTTTAAGTTTATCTTTAAGATTAGGGTTGAGGGTTGAGGGTTGAGGGATTAGGGTTTAAGGTATAGTGTTCAGGGTTGAGGGTTGAGGTTTTAGGGTTTAGGGTTTAGAGTTGAGGGATTAGGGCTTAACACATAGTGTTTAGGATTGAGGGTTTAGGGATAGGGTTTAGGATTTAAGGTTCAAGTGTTGAGGGTTGAGGCTTTAGGGATAGAGTTTAAGGTTTAGTGATAAGGGATTAGGGTTTAGGGTTGAAGGATTAGGGTTTAGGGTTGAGGGATTAGGGTTTAAGGTTTAAGGGTTGAGGCTTTAGGCTTTAGAGATAGCATTTAGGTTTGAGGGATTAGGGTTTAGGGTGGAGGGATTAGGGTTTAAGGTATAATGTTTAGGGTTGAGGGTTGACAGATGCGTTGCACTGCATTTAAAGGTTATAGTCCCATTAGAGAATGATGTCCTCGCATGGACCATGTTAAGTGCCCTCATTAATGTTGGTAAGGGATACATGGAAGGCAAATGGATTAGGCAGATAGTGGATTATGACATGGATTCTAGAGGGGAGAAAAGTAGATTATGATGTGGATTATGTAGGGAAAATAGTGGATTATGATGTGGATTATGTCAGACTTATGCCAAAGCATGGACCATAGGGATGGTATGTGGAGGGTATGTAGGATAGTGGATGAATGATGGTAGATTTATTGCAGAATGGAAGGGAACCATGACCAATGGTTGCACACATCATGATAAATGTTGAAGCTTGTGATGCGGAGGTGGTGTAGAGTACAATGGAGATGTTTGCTTAGGAGATGGATGATGAAGGGCTTTAGGAACCCACATAGACTCAGGCATTTTATTACTTTTGTTTTGCTTGTGGGATGGAATGTTTTGACACTTTTGAACGCAATGGGAATTTGAAATGGGAGTAGATGGTTGGAATTTTTTAGAGGTAGATACCTCATTTAACTTGATTTCTTATTGCTTAGGTACCCATACCATTTTGGTTTTGGACTTTGCTTGTGGAGGTATGGGCTTGGATAACTTTTTGGATTGATTTTTCTTTAACTCTTTATTTTTATGTCCTGAGGCATGAGGACCCTTAGGATGTTTGGCTTTATCAGTAGAGGCATCTAATTTTGCATTTATGGATCCCTTGGGGATGGTGGAATGACTGGAGGCTTTATTTTTATCTTTAAGATTAGGGTTGAGGGTTGAGGGATTAGGGTTTAAGGTATAGTGTTGAGGGTTGAGCATTGAGGGTTTAGGGTTTAGGGATTAGGGTTTAGAGTTGAGGGATTAGGGTTTAACACATAGTGTTTAGGGTTGAGGGTTTAGGGATAGGGTTTAGGATTTAAGGTTCAAGTGTTGAGGGTTGAGGTTTTAGGGATAGGGTTTAAGGTTTAGCGATAAGGGATTAGAGTTTAGGGTTGATGGATTAGGGTTTAGGGTTGAGGGATGAGTTTAGGAATCTTTAATCCTGAATCTTTACTCTTGTTCTTTGCATGCCAGTCTATCAATTGTGCAAGTGACTTGCAACGAAACATTCATTGAAGTCTATGTATAATTGGCATGTTGGCATGAGGAACATTTTGGTTTGGCATAGCTAGGCACTAAATTAGGTGCACTTCGTAATGGTTTTGGTGACCCAAAGAGATTACTTTTAAGGGCTGAAAGTTGGCATGAAAGTCGGTGTTAGAGACGCCGACTTTAGTGCTGACTAATGAATCGAAAAAAAACTTAAAATTCCCGCCTGCGTTAAAACATACCACACAAAAAAACCACAAATTCAAGTTAATACATTTAAACCCACAACACAGTGTACTTTGCCTCTGTTTTAGGTTTCCTGGTAAGAATTGTAGGCTGTGAAGTGATGACTTTATTAGGTTGAAAACGAATGTTACTGAAAAGTTTCTACAATGGATCCGTGAATTTGTATTTTATTTATTTTTGGTTCTAGACATCTAAAAGATAAAAAATTGCTTTAGCTAGCTACTAAATTTGGGGTTTCTGATGCTAAATTTGGGGTTTCTAGCTACCTCATCCATTCGATAAAGCTTGTTTGTTTGCCTTTTAGCAAGTAAGTTCCAATTGTTGAGCAATTTACTCTTGACCTAGGTTTTTATTGATTTTGATATAATTTTGAGCTCAAAGAAAGTTTTTCTAAGATGTTGTACTCACGCATTAGGGTAAATTTGAGTAGTAATGTTGTTAATTATCCTTGCTTGTAGTATAACTTACATTTACTATTTTTGGAAGGCCTATCGAATGAGGTATTTTTGTACATCCTACCCAAAATACGAGCTGTTAGGATTTGTTTTTGGCTACATATTTATTTTTGGATATGATTGGTCAAGCACACTATTAATTCATACCTAGCTACGATTGCCTCCATAGACTAGATGAAAATAATTTGCCCTAGGTCGCCTTAAAATATCAAGCAATAGAGGAAAGGGAGCAAACTCTAGCCACAATCAGGTAATTCACTATCAATTTATAGATATGTAAATGTTTCCATTGTTTCTTTGATTTTTAGTATTTAGTTTTCTATTTCTTAATTTAAAAGAAGAAATTTATTATATATATATATATATAGGGACATGAGATTGACAAAGATAAAGAGGCATTGGCTTCCATATTGGGGGTAGAGGCAGTGAACAAATTGGATGGTGTTGATTTGACAATGCTTGTCAGATACATAGAAAAATGATCTAGTAAAGCCCCTAAAACATTGCAACCAAATCAACAGTGTCAAAGGGAATCAATTGATTCCCCAACCAGTCATGGATCAGGCAAAAGATCCAGGAGGAAATCAATAACAGTAACCTCTAAGAGTGTGGAATAGGGAGTAGAGGCTTCCAATGTCCCAGCCACTCCTGGGACAGAGACTTCTTTGACCACCACACCATGTTTTGCATCTTGCATTGGTAGCTACGATACCAAGATATAATACAACATGGTTTCAGGGGAAGTCTGAATGACAGATGCTGGAAAAATAGTTGTGAATAGGTTGAAGGAATCATGCCTTCAACGGTTCAAAGACCATCTACATTTGCCATTCTCAAAGATACCCATGCACCTGTAAAAAGCAGTTATCCATGACATGGAGATTGAATTTGGCATAGGTTGGTCTGTAAAGAAAATAAAGCTATGAATGTCTCAAAACTGCAAGAGATTTCGGTGCAACCAAACAAAGAAGATAAAAGAAATCCCTCCCAAGCTAAGGCTCAAAAAAAGGCCAATTGATGTAAGTCTGAAAGTATGGAAAGAGCTTGTAAAAGCTTATGAGAAGTCTGATGCACGGAGGAAGTTTGGTGAGGAGAGTATGCAGGTATTTGAATTTGCTCATAAGATTTTATCAAATTTATTAAATGATTTTTAAATTTTATTTGTGCATAATTAAATTGAATTAGTATATGTTTCAAGACAAGGCCTCCAAGGCTAGGCTTGACAAACTTCGTACCACTCATCATAGTGGCTAGAAAGGTTTATAGGCCTTGATCTGTACATTTGTAAGTATATTTAATATGTTCAATGATATTTTTTTTTATTTCCTAGGAAAAAGTAAATGATTGCATATTAATTAGTTTAACTAGTCCATGTGCCATGTTTTGACAGGAGGAGAAATATGGCCAGCAACCAACGCAATTTCAAAAGGAAATGTTACAAAGCAAAAAGTGGACCGATTTTATAATCTGGATGGAGAATGAGGTATTAATAGTTGACTTTCAATAACTTAGTTGGATATTGTTGTGTTAATATGTCAATTTGAATTTCTTGTGTTGAGTTTCAATAATCTTTGAAGAGGTTATATAGTGATACCTGAGACAAATAGTTACAGTTGTACTCTGTTTGTTGTGTTTGCTTTCTATTGGTTTTCTTTTCTTTTTGACTCAAGTGGATCGTTATTCATAGGTCGCTTGTCATCCTTGTTGATCATGTGGATGTAGTTATCATTGAGTTTTTCAGGTGGTCTCCTAAGTGAACAGACCAAAGGGTTTATCTCAAGTCTTTGTTTCCTAACCGTTTATTAGAAGACTTAAAGGGGGCATGCATTACAGTTATGTTGTTGGTTATATTTTAAACCTTTGAAATATAATAGTGGACATTTAAATTATAATATGCACATTTTTTTTTCGAGAAGAAGCCATCATTAGTAGTAGGCATTAACTCTCCTCTGCCATAACAGCTTTGGGAAGTACTAGTCTTTAATGTGCTTGGTTTTGGGGTATGTGAAGGAGAAAAGGATGGAGTGGGGAACCATTTGGGGGGGGAATTCTTCTTTTTACCTTGGGGTCAAGGAAGGAAGGTTGATGGTTGGAATGTAAGTGATTTAGAGGAAGGGAGACTTTGGGTGTGCTCATCATGTTGGCTGAGTGTCTTGCTGTTTGGGTTAGAGACTAAGAATCAAATCGCCAACTGGTCTTCTTCAACTAATCTAACCTTTCTTTGAAGTAAAGCTCCTTGTCATCCATTCTTGTAAAATTACACTGACCATTTTGGGAAACATTTCCCTTAACTTGTGTAACTGTATGTGGTCTTGTGAAAGCCTATGCTAAAGGGTTTGGATGAGGAAAATATTGTTAACTGTGAGAGTTCAGACTTAAGATCATGGGACTTACGAACTGTGGCAAACCGTTGGTTATTGTGTTTTGGATTTCTATCATGAAGGAAGCTACATTAATTTGGTCATAATTTGAGGTGGAGTTTCAAACCCTAGCTAGAATTGCTAGAATGCTATCATTGCAACTATTGACCTATTTTCCTCTGTGTAGAGTTAAATAGTTCACCTTGTATTTTCCTTGAAAATCCTTTAGAAATGACCTTACAAGGCTTAAATCCTTCAAATACTCATGCTATGCCTTGCCAAAAATCCCAAAAATCTTGCCTTGAGAATCTTTGCCAAAAACCCAAAAAAACCCATAAACCCTTTGTCTTCAAGTGCTTTCCATCGTAGATAAATCTCAATTTTATACTTAGTATTTGTATACGCATTTTCAAATGTATGTTTGCATGTACATTCGCCATTGAATGTTCGCATATGCAAAGAAAATGTACATCAGTGAGATACAAGGTACCATATACAAAGGGCATATGCAACGGGTGGAATGCAAGGATGAATGTATGTTCGCATTGTATGTTCAAACATACAATCACACATACAAAGGAAAAGATACAAGGGGAAGATGCAAAGAAAACATACAAGGCTGACATACAAAGGCGACATACAAGGATACAAGAAGAAAAGATACAAGGAGGAGATGTAAAGGATGGGGCCCATCAATTGCATATGCGATTGTATCTTTGAACATACAATTTGCATATACAATACGATATACATTCCTAAGATGCAAGCCCCGGACCTGAGAGGAATATGCATTCTGGTCAATAATGGTACAAATGTTTGTATGCATCTTTTTGTTTGTATGTTTGCATTTGTATGTTGCGATATACAAAGGGAATATGCAAGGTCATATACAAAGGGTAATGTACAAGGCAGACCTGACTATAAAATCAAATTTGACAAATTCAACATTGAGTTCTGAAGGTTGTATGTTAAGTACATGTATATGCATATATACAAAAGAGGAAAAGATATAAGAGTTGGACCTGTTTCAGCATTTCAGTATAGCGGATAATCATTTGAGGTCTGTAGGTTATATGAAGAGGCGATTGCATGTGCCGATATACATTTCAATATACAAAGCCATATGCAAGGAGATGTTCGGCGAGACATGCGCATTGGTGGCTCTGTTTTTAATCATTTCGAAGGCCGATGGAGGATGCGATTGCTTAGCAATAGGTCTCAGGACATCTTGGCACCAAATCAGGTGGTGCCATGTGTCAGCGGTGATACAAATGCTAATTCAAAAGATAAAGACCTGTGTTTGTATGCAGGCGCATGCATATCCAAATGCATATACAACGACACTTCAAAGGCCATTTTAAATGCCAAATGCAGCGTAGATTCAAAGGGTCTTTCAAATGCCGATTTAGGTCATAGATGCAAAGCGATATACACAGGTAGTTGACCACAACTTTGACCGCGAATATCTTGTGCATCCTGGCAAATTTCTACATGCTGCAAAAGGCAAAAATGCTTGTTTTTGCCTCCTCTTTCATTTGGCGGGCTTTTGAGGGGAAAATTCTCTTTTTCTATTTTGGATCTAGATTTGCATGTTTTAGCTACTGGACATTTCAATGACCATTTTTGGGCAAGATGCAGATATTTGTTGCATTCATTGCTGTAGGTAGATGTTCAGCAGCTCGCATTGATGACCAGAAATATCTCTCAACTGCCTTGTTTCAGATATTTCATATATTCATTGTTGAGGATAGATGATGGAGCTGCTCACATTCAATGCCCAAAATATCTTCCATCTACCCCTGTTCCAGATATTTTTTTGCCATGAATTTTTGCAGGTAGACGTCCCTTCAGAGGCAGATTTTTTCTGACAGCGCCCATGGGCGAAAATTGTTTGTAACCAACTAAGGTCAAATGTAAAATGCTATATATACATGAAAAATAGATGTATATGGTTGTTGGCTGTTCTTCTGGGCTATTTTGGTAATAGCTACTTGGCCTCTATAATCAATATAAACTGGTATTTTTGCCTCTCTTCTATTATTTTTAGCAATGTGTCTACTCTTTGGATTAGTGTAGGCTGTGCATTATAGACAAAACGGTCCCTTTCATTCCTCCATTATTCTGTCTTGACCTCTGTTAGAATTAATATGAGTCTGTCTAAGTCTTTCCAGCTATGAGATTATTATTGTGTCGATTCAGTTGCAGCCAAACACATTTAAATCTGGTGTATCAATTATTTCATTTCAGCATTCCTTCTAACCCTTTTCCCAGCAAGCATTAGCACTAGGTTTAGATGCATTTCTCTAAGCATTAGGCTTAGAAAGAGGAAGCTAGCCTTCTCCGGAGGTCTGATCTCAATTTGCAAGGTCACACACTTTGAGATCATTCCCATGTTTCTCTATATTGTTAAAGTTTCACAACAGTAGCAAAGGGTGCAAATCTGAGAGACAATAGTTCTGGCACACCTGGTGGGCCCAGTTCGATGAACTTCTCATCAAAATACTAAGAGATTTGGTGTTTCTCCTAGTATTACCAACCTCTGGAGGAAAATACAAAGATCACCATGGCGACTCTACTGAATGAATCAACTGGTTTCAGCAGCCCAAGCACCTAAATTTTTATCAAAGATCAGGATTTTGGTGGTTTTCCTGGTCTATTCAGCTTCTAGAAGCATCTCAACCACCTGGCGACTCTCTCTCTGGTATGTATCTAGTTTCTTTTTGGTTGCAGACCTTTTTGCTCTATTTCTAACATTTCTATGATTATCCAGCATTTAAATGCTATAAAATGTCAAAATTTTATGGGAATCATGGCTATTCCCCAACCCCTAATCCAAATACAGGCTATTGGCCCCCATATCAGCAATACCAGGCCCCAAATGCCTCTGATTTTATGCCATACAGCCCTACCGCTGTCGAATATCAACACCCTCATGATGTTTATTCTCAATCCCAAGAGGGGGTTTTTGACGCCAAACAACATAACTATTCAAATAGTTAGCCTCAAAAACACCCTTACCAGAATGTTTTGGATCTGATCCAAATGTTTGACTGTTTTCTATGGGATTTGAGCCAAAAGCTTGAACTTATGAAGATCAATGATATTAATAAGGAGTTCTCATGCATGTCCTGGATGTTGGTTCAAATTGAGAAGCAAAAAGAGATTACCTGGCAGCAGCGAGAATTGGCTGAGCAATCCATTATTTATAATCAAGAGAGGGTGACAAAAAGAGTACAGTTTGAAAGAAGTCTTGAAGGAGCGATAGCTGCTAAAAAGGAGCAAATGAAGCTTTTGTCTGCTCAAGTGCAAAGTAGTCGAGCTTACTCAGATTATAAATGCCAAAAGGGATGTGAGACCAAAGCAGCCCCCTCCATTCCTAGTTTCAAAAATCCTCTCCCTTTCACGCCTACTCGGCCTGCTGTGGAAGAAGCCCCAAAATTTAAGATTCCAAGCTTCAGGCAGGATAATCCCTCTGCACCTCCAAAACCACTTCCCAATTTTAAAATCCCAAGTTTCAGAAGCCCTCAACCTTCACAGGAGCCTATCCCAGCACAAATTCTATCCCCTATCTCCTGTTTGCAGCCCTTTCAAATCCCCTTATCAGATGGACCTAGCATGGACAGTTATGATGAAATTGCTAAGTTGAAGGAGCATGTGTTTACAATCCCAAAATTCAAGTAGCCCCCTTCTTCTGTACATGTTCGGCCAACATAAGAGCAACCTAGACCCCACAAGTTTCCAGGCTTCAACGTCTTTATCCCTCCACAAGTCCCTATTCCTGTGCAAACTCAAATTATCACTACCTAGGAACAAATTTGTCTAGAACCCTCTCCCCTCCAAGAAATTCAAGAAGATATTCAGGCCTCTTTCCCTGATGCTATTTCCATGCCAAAAGATAATTGGAAAGATGAGCCAAAAGAAGAGGTGGAAGAAGATAAAACTAATGAGGAGCAGTTTGTTCCACTCACAAAGATAGAATTGTTTGAACCTATTGCACCTGTGAATAATGTTAATCCAAATAAGGGATTGAGTCCTCTAGACTTTAGTTCTTTTGAAGCCTTTTCTCATGCATCTGATCAAGAAAACAAGGTTGAAATGTAAAGAGTGCATGGGGAAAACCTTCAGCTGCAGAGGCAACTTAAACACAATCCAGAAGAGCTACAGTCAAAGGATGAAGGCATAAGGGAAGAGGTTGTTATGGTCACTGCAGAGGTAGATGATGCTACCTGATTATGTTGAAGCTGAGGAGGATGAACAACTGGTTTTGAATTTACAGCAACAAGAGAACATAGACAATCATGACAAATTGCTGCAGGTTGAGGCTAAGCATGACAGTGAGGTTCCAAACCATGAGAAGGGGAAAGCATGTTGCCCTATGCTAGATGATGCATAGGCTAATGATGTTGATATGCTTGAGGAGCTTCCATGCTTTATTGAAAATAATGAGGAGACTGAATATGGGCAAGAGCAAATTAAAGATTTGTTCTTTATTATCTAGCAGGGATATGAGCTTCTTGGCGGGGAGGTTTTCTCTTTTGAGCATGTGCATGGCTCATTTTCTGAACTTAAGTCAGAAATTCATGAACATGTTGTTCATAAGGTAGAGGCAGCCATATTTGTAGTAGAATCATAGGGGCTAGAGTATTCAGACTAGTAAGAAGAGGAGGAATGCAGCCATGATGACATTATATCAATATTCTTGGTTTCTTTGAAGGAAGAAGGAGAAAACCATGAGGTCCCAAGTCAGCTGTTTCACACACAAGAGCAACATGAGAGCCAAATGAAAGGCACCATCATACCAAATGAATAGCAAGGAGAGAAAAAATCAGAGCAAAGACATGAGATCAAACATATTGATTTACATGTCACTTCAAGGGGATGCCCAATCAGGCATCTAGCCTAGCTGGAGACACATTAAGAGGAGTCACCACTTGTCATGCTTACCTCTAAGCATGAAGTTAAACATCAAAATGAATGGGATCAACCTATTTATTCACCACAAGTTAGCATCACCAGCAATTAGTCTAGGTGGATAGGTGAGTTTATCTCCATTTTGTGGGGGGTGTTTTATCAATTTGTCATATGCCCATTCCCCCCTCACCTCTTTTAAACTACCCACATGCATGAGAAACATTGTAAATTGTTAAGAAAGGGCAACTACTTTCAAGAACCAGTTAATGGCTTTGTTTAAAGTCACCTTTGACTAGTTAGTTTAGGATTAGAGTAGATTTTATTTCAGCTTTAGGTTTCCTTTCAATAAGTGCCCTTGCACTCTACTGTATTCTCATTAGGAGATACATGCTTGCTTGTTGTTTTCATTTTGGCTTGGTAGCTTGCCCAGTTTTCTAGCTCCTTTATTCTTGTTACAGTCTCTTTGAATCCATGCCCAATGGATGCATAAGGCCACTGATCTCATGTTTAGCAGGAAAACATCCCGTAGAAGTCACCAAATTGTTGACCTATTTTCCTCTGTGCAGAGTTAAATAGTTTACCTTGTATTTTCTTTGAAAATCCTTTAGAAATGACCCTACAAGGCTTAAATCCTTCAAGTACTCATGCTATGCCTTGCCAAAAATCCCAAAAATCTTGCCTTGAGAATCTTTGCCAAAAACCCAGAAAAACCCAGAAACCCTTTGTCTTCAAGTGCTTTCCATCATAGATAAATCTCAATTTTATATTTAGTATTTGTATATACATTTTCGAATGTATGTTCGCATGTACATTTGCCATTGTATGTTCACATATGCAAAGGAAATGTACATCGGCGAGATACAAGGTACCATATACAAAGGGCATATGCAAGGGGTGGAATGCAGGGATGAATGTATGTTCGCATTGTATGTTCAAACATACAATCACACATACAAAGGAAAAGATACAAGGGGAAGATGCAAAGAAAACATACAAGGCCGACATATAGAGGTGACATATAAGGATACAAGAAGAAAAGATACAAGGAGGAGATGTAAAGGATGGGGCCCACCAATTGCATATGCAGTTGTATCTTTGACCATACAATCTGCATATACAATGCGATATACATTCCTAAGATGCAAGCCTTGGACCCGAGAGGAATATGCATTCTGGTCGATAATGGTACAAATGTTTGTATGCATCTTTTTGTTTGTATGTTTGCATTTGTATGTTGTGATATACAAAGGGAATATGCAAGGTCATATACAAAGGGCAATGTACAAGGTGGACCCGACTATAAAATCAAATTCGGCAAATTCAACGTTGAGTTCCGAAGGTTGTATGTTAAGTACATGTATATGCATATATACAAAAGAGGAAAAGATACAAGGGACGGACCTGTTTCCGCATTTCAGTATAGCAGATAATCATTTGAGGTCTGCAGGTTGTATAAAGAGGTGATTGCATGTGCCGATATACATTTCAATATACAAAGCCATATGCAAGGAGATGTTCGGTGAGACATGCACATCGGTGGCTCTATTTTTAGTCATTCTGATGGCCAATGGAGAATGCAATTGCTCAACGATAGGTCTCGGGACATCTTAGCACCAAATCAGGTGGTGCCACATGTCAGTGGTGATACAAACGCTGATTCAAAAGATAAAGACCCGCATTTGAATGCAGGCGCATGCATATTCAAATGCATATACAAAGGCACTTCAAAGGCCGTTTTAAATGCTGAATGCAGTGCAAATTCAAAGGGTCTTTCAGATACCGATTCAGGTTGCAGATGCAAAGTGATATACACAGGCAGTTGACCACAACTTTGACCGCGAATATCTTGCGCATCCTGGCGAATTTCTACATGCTGCAAAAGGAAAAAATGCTTGTTTTTGCCTCCTCTTTCACTTGAGGGGCTTTTGAGGGGAAAATTCTCACTTTCAATTTTGGATCTGGATTTGCATGTTTTGGCTACTGGATGTTTCAGTGACCATTTTTGGGCAAGATGCAGATATTTGTTGCATTCATTGTTGCAGGTAGATGTTCAGTAGCTCGCATTGATGACCAGAAATATCTCTCAACCGCCTTGTTTTAGATATTTCATATATTCATTGTTGAAGATAGATGATGGAGCTGCTCGCATTCAATGCCCAAAATATCTTCCATCTGCCCCTGTTCCAGATATTTTTTCACCATGAATTTTTGCAGGTAGACGTCCCTTCAGAGGCAGATTTTTTCTGACAGCGCCCATGGGTGAAAATTGTTTGTAATCGACTGAGGTCAAATGTAAAATGCTATATATACATGTAAAATAGATGTATATGGTTGTTGGCTATTCTTCTGGGGTATTTTGGTAATGGCTACCTAGCCTCTATAATCAATATAAACTGGTATTTTTGCCACTCTTCTATTATTTTTAGCACTGTGTTTGCTCTTTTGATTAGTGTAGGCTGTGCATTGTGGACAAAACGGTCCCTTTCATTCCTCCATTATTCTGTCTTGACCTCTGTTAGAATTAATATGAGTTTGTCTAAGTCTTTCTAGCTGTGAGATTATTACTGTGTCGATTCAGTTGTAGCCAAACACATTTAAATCTGGTGTATCACTTATTTCATTTCAGCATTCCTTCTAACCCTTTTCCCAGCAAGCATTAGCACTAGGTTTAGATGCATTTCTCTAAGCATTAGGCTTAGAAAGAGGAAGCCGGCCTTCTCCGAAGGTCTGATTTCAATTCGCAAGGTTCCACACTTTGAGATCATTCTCATGTTTCTCCAGATTGCTAAAGTTTCACAACAGCAGCAAAGGGTGCAAATCTGAGAGACAACAGCAACATACCATGAGTCTTGAGGAAACCTAGCCTAGTTCATGGTTATCTTTTTTGACATGGTTGTAAACCCTAATGGTGTTGGTATTTCACCTATAAATGTCCACTCTCTCAATTGTGGATGCAAGGTCTTCTTGGGATTAATAATGCCACTCCTAGGTGGGGTTTTGGGATGGTTTTGGATCCGTGGTTCGGGTCAACTTGCCCCCCAACACTCCCACACTTTGAGATCATTCCCATGTTTCTCCAGATTGCTAAAGTTTCACAATGCATGCAAAGGGTGCAAATCTAAGAGACAACAGCAACATACCATGAGTCTTGAGGGAACCTGGCCTAGTTCATGGTTATCTTTTTTGACATGGTTGTAAACCCTAATGGTGTTGGTATTTCACCTATAAATGTCCACTCTCTCAATTGTGGATGCAAGGTCTTCTTGGGATTAATAATGCCACTCCTAGGTGGGGTTTTGGGATGGTTTTGGATCCTTGGTTCGAGTCAACTTGCCCCCCAACACTCCCTCCAAGGTTATGAGGTTCACATTATTGAAGCCAAAATGGAATACAATGTTGAAACAACACTACATGATTGTATTTGATTACCCGTTGACTCTTGGAAAGAATGGGTTTTGTCAATTGCATACAGTTGTGTAACATTGCAATAGTTGTATTGTACTTGTAACTAGAATAGTCTAATGTGAAGACATTCGTTTGATGAGAATGACCTTTGAGTTCATTGTAATGACTTGCACTAACTTAGAAATGTGATTTCAAACTAGTATTTATTAAATTGGAGACTATTTGTGAACAAATTTATCTTAGTATGGACTTCTCTATGTTTGAATGACTAAGCACTACCATAGAATAGTAGATATTATGTACTTGTGATCACTGTATCATTTGGATAGAGGACTCATAAATGCAATATAGGACATTTTGTTCCATTGTCCATAAAATCCTAAGGGTTGATTAAGTTATTGTGCATGGATGTAAATGGAAACTTTAAGCTCTTTGAAGGCTTGCTTATTGTTTGCAAAGTAGCATTAATTTCTTATTTTAACTATGGAAACATCTTGTGGACACTAGTATGGTGTTGACTAAGGAATTATCTTGTAAACACTAGAAAGGTCTATGCATGTTAATCATAGACTGTAACCCTACATTTGGAAGGAAATTGTTACTGTAGATGTGATATATACTATACAGTGGTATCTGGTCTATGGCATGACATCTTTAGTAGGAGGTACCTTCATATTTCTATAGCATCATGTCTGGGCTAAGGTATCGTAAAGTTAAGTGTGCATTGTATAGTGTTATTGTATTGGAGGTTGTTGTATGCAAATCTACAATGATATAAGGAGACTCAACTCTCGTCATTTCATTGCACAAAGTGATTGACAAAACAACTACCTAGTTTGAAATTGGCCCTTCTTTAAGCAACATATGTAGCAATGAGACTTAGGATTCTTGAAAATGAGAAGCATCCTTCTCCCCATACAACTTGCTAACTAGGGCCACTATGTTTTTTACTGAACCCTTGAGGCTGATGGAAGGGTACCATTTAGTGTTCCTAGAAGCTAATTGTCTAACTCCTCCTCTTGAGCCAATTTCCTTGTATGATGAACTAGATGATTGGGATGACCATCTTGAAGATGTAATTGAAGACTTTTGTGCTTGTGTAGTGTTGCAAATGTACACTCCATGGGGACAAAACTTGTAGATCTTAGTGTTAATCATGATATAGGAACAATTTTTTTAATTGTTGGTCATGTATATGTGATTTTTTAGCTACCACAAGCGTACTCTTAAGGATAGTCTTGCTAAGGAAAGCATGGATGTAAGAGTCAAACTTGAGATACATGATCTTGACTTTCTTCTTGTTATACCTAAAGTTTCTAATCTCTTTGTTAATGAGCTAGATGTCAATTTGAACCAAGGATGTGTTTCCAACATTTGTGATGATGTTTGCATTCATGAGGATGATAAGTTACATCAAAATATCAAAAGTTACATAGCTTCTGAGATAGAGTTTATCCTATGCACGAGGGAGTTAATTCGTTCCAGTTGTTCTACTGAGAACAGATTGCCATATAGGCTTACAAAGTTTGCAAAAGTAGTCATGTCACAGTTTTCCAGTCCCTCTATGAAGATCTTGAGGGATTCTTTAGTTTTCTTCTTCTTCTTGATTGCCTCCATATCGAAGACTCCACAGATGAAACCTTTTTTTGGATTTGGGTTGGTGTGCTAGCCTGCATTAATAACATCATCCCTAATCCCCTCATTGACCAGAAAACCCATAAATCTTGACACCCTGGAAAGAGACCATGTGGCTTGGATGACAGTCATGTAGAAACGCTCTAAAAGGACACCGTCATGGATATGGCTTCCCTATGCTCCCCTTATCCCTGCAATCTCTTTGATGGCATTGCATAGCCCCTCCTTCTCTATACTGAATAAGCGGTGGACTTGCTGGTCCACCGACTCCTCCAAGCACTCACAGCGGACTCCAAAGTGTTTTCTTCCTACCATTGTTATGGGAGACTTCAAGCTATCCTCTTAAAATAGGAAGTTTCTCTCGATTACCTTCCTCATGACTTACATTGTCTAAAAGTTGTAGGTTTTACGATACTTTTTGCCTGTCTGAACCGTCCTCACTTCTGGAAAAGGAACACTTAATTGACTCTTCCCTAATTGAACCAGACTGGGGACAGTCCTTCCTATCTCCTCCAGGATTTCCTATCTTGGAGAAAGCCATGCTCATCGTCAATTCTTCTGAGATCTCCTACCTTGAGCTGTACCTATGAAATTCCTAAATCCCCCTCATCCTTGATTAGCATCTTTCGTAGATCCTTGAAAATTTGCCCTTCAAAAAAGAATTCCTCCCCTGTTTCCTGCTCAACCCCTCAATTCGTTAGGAGATCGGCCACCCCATTGGCCTCTCTGTATACGTGCATGGTTGACCTCCTTGCCCGTGCTGGCTATCTTGAAGACACCCTAAACTTTATCATTGAGATACCTGTAAAATATGTGTTGGTTTTATGCATGTGTTTTCTTGGTGCCTATAGATCACATAAGAATATAGGCTTAGGAGTATTTACAACAACACTTCTTTTTGATTTGGATCCTAAAAATGCTGCACAACTTATGTTCTTCTCTCAAACATCTATCCATAAGTGGGCAGGTGTGGTGAGGTAAGGAGATTGATGAAAGATAGAGGAATTAAAAAAATGCCTGGATGCAGTTGGATTGAAGGGCATAAAATGGTACATGCTTTTTTGTGTAGGAGACATATCACATCCATAGACAAAGGAGACCTATGCAAAGTTGGAGAAATTGGCTTGGAAGATGAAGGCGGCAAGGTATTTTCCAGATTCAAGAATTTACTTAATGCTATGGAAGGATGGCAAAAACAATTATTTCTCGGCCACCATGGTGAAAAGTTGGTAATTACATTTGGTTTGTTAAACATGAGCCATGGAACAACTATTAGACCTTTATCTTAAGGTTACTCATGAACCTTACGATAAATAATTATTGAAAAAAAATTGTGCATTCATTAATGACATGTAGGAGAATTTAATCAACTACTACTTAAAAACTCTTTAATGTTTCTGTCTAATGCAGGTTATTAGATTAATAGTGAAAAAGAACATAAATTGACTATGCAATTTGTGGCACTGAAGGTTATGTAATAGAATTTACAGTTGATAGTTAAATTGTATAACAATTTTTTTATGATCTTTAGTAATGTTTATTAGAATTGTTGCATGTTTTACATCATTGGAATGACATATTAGCTGTAACTTTTTTAAAATTTTATTATGGTATGTGCACTTTGATATGATATAATATGATTATGGTTTCGTTTCATATGTTGGAATATTAGATATATAACAGAAAAATAAATTATTACATGAAATAAATAATATCTTTTCATTTTAAATATTTTTTTTGTAGAACACGGGTCTTCCAGAAGATGAAGATGATCTTGATGATATAGAACTACATTATATTGGTCCTGGTACATATTATATGGCAAAGGATGATGATGATGCAGATACAGATGACAATGAGGCCAATGATGATGATGATCATGACAATGATGATCATGATGATGATGATCATGATGGTGATGATGATGATGAGGTAGTTGCTGGTAGTAGCCAATGACATTCATGATCATATAGACTGCATCATGGATCATTGTTGATATATCGTTATGATGCCTCTTTTCATGGTTACTATCATATGTATCATTTTCACGGCTTGGAGTTGTATCATTTTCACATGTATCAATTTGACTTATATCATTTGGACATGTATCATCTTGACTTGTATCATTTTGAGTTACATAATTTATCATTTTTACTTATATCATTTGTACATGTATCATTTTGACTTATGTCAACTATTGGATATGTATCATTTTGACATGTTATTGATCTACTGGCATATTTGACTTTCACTTGTTTTAGTTATATATGATGATGATCTTATTAGTATTGACTTGTCAATTTATATATATTAAAAGTGGTTTATGATTTTTGGATGGATATTTATTACGTATGATGATTTTAATTTACTGCTCAAGATGGATGTTGTAAAATTCAATTAAATTATAAATATTTGACTCACTTGTTTTAATTATAGATGATGATCATGTTATAATAATTATCTTGTTATTTTATAATAATTATCTTATTTTTTTATATAATTATCTTGTTAAATTGGAAGCAAAACCCAAAGAAACAAAGGAGGTCATAATGGAAGCAAAACTTAGCATCAATTAGGAAGCCAAAAAAGAAGTTATTTTTTATGCCATACAAGAAGCAAAGTATGAAGCACGACTGAGAGCAAAACTAGAAGCAAAAATGGGAGCAGACATGGAAGAAAAATTGGAAGCTAAATTGGGTGCCAAATCCGCCAAATTGGAAGCAAAATTGGAAGCAAACCTGGAAGCAAAAATGGAAGCAAAAATGGAAGCAAATCTGGAAGCAAAAATGGAAGCAAAAACTGAAGCAAACCTAGAAGCAAAATCAGAAGCAAAACTGGAAGCAAACTTGGAAGCAAAACTGGAAGCAATCCTAGAAGCAACAAAAGAAGCCAAACCAAAAGGAAAAAAGGAAGCCAAACTGGAAGCCAAATCTGGTGCTAAATTGGAAGCAAAATCAGAAGTAAAATGGGAAGCAAAAATTGAAGCAAAACTAGAAGCAAACTTGGAAGCAACACAATAAGCAAAACTAGAAGAAAAATCAGAAGCCAAACTGGAAGCCAAATTCGGTGCCAAATCTGGCGCTAAATTGGAAGCAAATCTGGAAGCAAAATTGGAAGCAAAATTGGAAGCAAAAATTGAAGCAAAACTAGAAACAAACTTGGAAGCAACACAAGAAGCAAAACCAGAAGCAAAATTGGAAGCCAAATTGGGTGCCAAATTTGGCGCTAAATTGAAAGCAAATCTAGAAGTAAAATTGGAAGCAAAATGGGAAGCAAAATAGGAAGCAAAATTGGAAGCAAAAATTGAAGCAAAACCAGAAGAAAAACTAGAAGAAAACCTAGAAGCAACACAAGAAGCAAAACCAGAAGTAAAATTAGAAGCCAAATTGGAAGCCAATTTGAGTACCAAATCTAGCGCTAAATTGGAAGCAAATCTGGAAGCAACACTGGAAGCAAAACAAGAAGCAAAACTGGAAGCAAAACTAGAAACAAAATTGGAAGCCAAATTGGGTATCAAATCTGACGCTAAATCTGGCTATTGCTTTCCGACACTAAATCTGGTGCTAAAGTCAGCACTAAAGTCGGTGCTAAATCTGGCACCGAAGTAAGCATGAAAACTTGTGCCAAGTTTTGCGCCAGAAAAAGTGTCCAATTCCTAAGATCAATTGCACTAAATTTTGGTGCTATTTTAGGCACTGATTGCCTATTCTATTGTAGTGTGTCCAACTTTAGCTTAGTCACCATCTCCTCAGAAACTAGGTTATCAGAACTACCACTATCAATTACAACTTAACAACATTTACCTCTTGATTTGCATCTGGTTCTGAACAAACTCTTTCTATGCAGTGGTTCCTCATTTGTCTCTGTTTGAAATAGTGCTCTCCTCATCACAAGTGATTCTCCTTTCTCAAGTTTGCCAACTGAACTCAGTGATCCAATAGGTTCTTCTTCCACATAGGGGTTGTAGCAAGGAGATGAGTATACATTTCGCGGAAGTTTTCCACTGGTGGAAAATGCCACTTGGAATGGGTGCTCGAGCTAAAACAGGTGCCCGTTACGAAATGGGTACCTGTTTATGATCGGGCACCCGAAGCAAAAACAAGCACCTATTATGAAATGGGTACCCATTTTTGAAAAGTATAATTTTTTTAATAAACATGCCTGTAGCTTCATTTTAATCACTATAGGCTGCAAGACATCAGGGAAAGCAACGCCAAAAAATGGGCACCCACGTTTCCTGACCCTACTTTCAACCTCCATAGCATCCCTTCCTCCTCAAATCAATTTTGCAGTGCCCTAGGTTGGTTGCCCGTCCATTTGTGTTGATTTATATTATTTTTTTCTTTGTATTTTGTTGTTTTTGCAATGTTCAGCTATAGGTATTCAACTTGTAATCTAAAACAAGTAAACCCTAATGCATAAACTATAACTCTTTAATTCAAAAATGGTAAACCAGGCTATTTCATAAAGACTAAACTGTAAAACCCTAATTCATAAACTAGGGTTTCAAAAATAGTAAAACATAAAACCCTAATTCATATTTACGCTAAATTGTAATTCATAAACTAGTATTTCATAAACAGTAAAATGTAAAATTGTAATTCATAAACACTAGAAATCCTAATTCATAAACTAGGGTTTCATAAACTAAATTGACCTATTCTTTAAAACCTAAATGACTTATTAAACCTAAACCTAGAAACTTAGAAACTTCACTTTATTATGTTTAAATCTTTAATTTAAACATATGGACATATATATAATGTTTAAATCTTTAATTTAAACATTCAATATTCATATACCTGGTTCGCATGAGCATGGGTCACTTGTAATATTGGATTTATGCACACTATCAGCATTTCTTCTACTCAAGTGAGATTGAATAAGACACAGTTGTTCACTTGGGTCCATATTGTTAGATGTAGAGAATTTTTGTATGCTTATGTCATTAAAGCATCTATTGCAAATAATTTAGTTGTTTAATGAAAAAACATGCATACTAGGGTAGCTTTCTTTACATATAGTGCATGTTTGTAAGGTTGAAAGTGCATCTATTCTATGCCAAAAAATTTAGATGTTTCCATGAAGTTTGCGGATAATTGAACTCCTTGTTGGAATTTGAATTTTCATATTGTGTTAGGTTTTGTTTGGTTTGAAAGACCATTTGTTGGGTTGGTAGTTATTGGTGGATCTATTGTTTGTGGTAGTCATTTCTTAATGCTTTGCATACTACAATGAATACTTATTTCTTCTTTATTGAAAGCATAATACAAGTGGCTTCACTTGTGGCGCTATTGATTTACAAGTTTAGTATGAAAGGGATGGTTGTTAGGTTCTTTTTGGGTGGAATTCAATATATGTAAAGTGAATGTAAGTTCAAGTATTATTAATATATTGGAAAAAACATGCATAGAGACAAATAATATAGATTTTCCATCTTCTTCTTAGATTGAAATATATCAAGAGAAGAAGGTATTTACAACTAATCGAAATTGATAACTATATTTCACACAATTATGATCTATTCTTTTTTCCTCTATATAAATTTGAAATAACAATTCATAAGAAAGTATTGCAAGATTATTGGTTATTTTCTAAGCATGAACTAAATTTTGCAAAATTAGTAGTTAATCCACTAGAAAAAGGTATCTTGTAATGGTAATGATAATAATTGATTAAAACATTTTGAGGTATTCGAAGAGTACCTATAGATCTATATTTTTTCAAAGTTCTCACAAGAAATAATTCTTGAAAGAAAGTTGACCCTACAAATGATAATAAAAAAAAATAGAGCATTTCAATATAGCTATCCATTTAACAAAAGACACATAAAGAAAGTAAAATGTCTAACCAAGCTATATTTTAATTTGACTTTGATGTGCACAAACATAAAAAAATAAAGTTAGAACTTAGATAGGGTTTTCAATAGTGGAATGTTTCTAAGGAGGTGGCTTGTTTGTCCCTCTCATCTTCTTCCTCAAAGGAATTTCTTCTTCCTCCACATCTCCAAGTATGCTCCTATAGTTTTCCTCTTATATGTTCTCTTGACCTTTTGACTAGGAATAAATTTCTTCCCTTCAGAGGACTCCTTAAAATTTATCAAGACTTTGTGGAATGAAAGGAACTCTGAATTTAGTCATCTATTAAGACTTTGTTGGTGGGCTGATACCATGTATGATTGGTTATTTAGTAATTAAATATTTAGTAGTTATTTAGTACAATTCACTAACAAGCTTAAAGTCATAACTACTCTACTAAACTTTTAAAAATATTGGGCATTAAATGCACATATATTATCTCACCTATTAGGTATTTTCCCCTATATCTAGACCTTGAACTAGTTATACTTTCTTATAAAGTTCTTCCCCTATATCTCACCTACTAGGTCTTTTCCCATTATTCTTTAGTCTTCTAGGCTTTTAATGTTCTTGATGCTCGTCTCATAATCCTAAATTAACCATTTGTAAAACTCTTTTCACATTAAGCTAAAAACCTACACATTAGACAAGATAAGACCCTAATATATCTTTTTGTAGACCTAACCTAAATGACTTATATTAAACCGTTAAACCTAAAAACTAGAAGTCATTTTATTATGTTTAAATCTTTAATTTAAACATATATCCATATATCTATGAGAACTTGATGCTTTTAAGAAAGGGGTAAAGGAGACAACAACAATCCAAAAAAAAATAAAAATAATGTTGAGTGTACATAAAATGGGTTCAAAGATTGAATAGGTCGACATAAAACTTAGTGACATGTTTAGGAGTAGTTGTAGCCAATAGGTTGACATGAACTTATTGACATGTGTTTAGGAGTAGTTGTAGCCAATAGGTCATGAACTTAGTGACATGTTTAGGAGTTTGAATGTAATACATGAGCATATAAATTTTGACTAGATACTAGGACATAAATTTTTTATTCATGTCATGATTCTTAAATGTATAAATTTGATTTTAAACATTCTATAATGTAAGTTTAAATTTTGAATGCATGTATATGTTAAATTAAATGTTAAATTAAATGTTTTAATGTATATTGTTTAAACCACACAAATTTTTATATTTCCAAGTTTTCAATTTATATGTATATGTATATATTTAAACATATGTTGTGCATGCAATTTAATCTATATTTTTTGGTAATTGCAGCTCGACTTGTAGGCCTTATTTCTACACATGTCCAATCTAGCCTATGACACCCCCCCCCATGACCCCCCACCCCAACACGCCCCCCCCCCCCCCCCCCCCCCCACCAACACCACCGCATGATGAGGCTCATTTGCGAGCCACAATTGATGAAAACATACATGTTCTGCAAGAAAAAAACAATTTATTGCAAAGCCAAATCCAAACCCCTCCACACATTTCACGGTTTGCATCTATGATGCAAACTATTGTTAATTTAGTGAGAGCTATCCACACGAATCTAGACACATTCTGCTCATGGCAGGAAGAGAAGAGGCAGTTTTATTTAGATGGTCTCTCATATAAACAGATCAATGATTTACATATTACCAAAACTACAATTGCCCCATATTTCATTGATCCCTCCACAGGTCAACAAATAGCACCAACTAAAAAGAGAATTTCAATCAGATGGTGCACACATCAGGAGATAGCTGAAAATTTTTGGGATCGATGGTGGATGGTCTTTGACCATCCACCTCATGCTAATTTTTGAGGTTCCCTTTTATTTTTTGAATAAATTATGGGCAGAGTTTGAGATGGGCCAAAAGCCCAATTATTTTGATATGAGATCATTTCAGGGCATGGGTGGTGGAATGCCATAGCATAGACTAGGAGCACATGTCGATCCAAATTGACATTTGTCCATTACACCTATTATCCCTTCTCCACCCTCTGTTCTTGTGCCCTTTCACTAGCTGACGGTCGTCTCAGCACTCAGAGTGTTATCATTGCTCTCAGGAAACTTAACTGACCAAGCTACTCGCTTGGCAGATGAAGTCAATCTTGGAGAGCCTGCACAGCTTGGAGGAGCATCTGATGCTGGTACTAATGCAACACCTAGATTGACACCATTGCGATCCACACCGCATTTTTGTCAGAATTGTCATCAACCATGTTTTGGTCCTACATCTGCTTCAAAGGAGCAGTCCTTTTTGGCTACATTATTCGCTCCTATGGACTCAGTATGTATGCCACATTTACTAAAATTAAAATTAATACAAATTAATATAGATTTAGACAATTTTTAATTATCAATCTTTTTTTTTAAATTAGATATATATTAATAAATATATATGTTCATGTTGATTGGTACATATGACTCCATTAGTTGTTGCCACTTCATCATGGCTGGACCATTTAGTGTCAACAACAGTAGAGATGGGTAGACCTTATACAGACGAGGTATAAAATTAGGACCTCTAAAGATTATTTAATTGGATATATCTAATTTAATAATATATAATTTAATGTAGAAATGTGACATTTTAATTTAAAGCAGATGAGAGGTCCTAACACTCTTGTGTCAAACCAATCTAGTCATCCAAGACCAATGGCAACATCATCTATAGAGGAGCCTACTTCATATGCCATGGTTTGTATCTTAAAATTGTACATTTTTAGTTTAAATTTGAATTTCCAATGTAATTTCATGATTTTATTAAATTAATGTCTTTAAAGTTGAATTTATATATACATGTACACATATATATATGTAGGATGAGATTAGTTTAGGTGCAGGCTCAATTCATTGTATCATTGATGAGCCTGCACAGGTGCACGAGTCATCTCTCATATTTTAGGTCCTATAGTTAAATCCTATGTGATTTCAAAGTCTTTTGTATCATTCAACCTTGCATTTTGTATCTATACTCTAGAGCCTAACTAGTTCATTCAAGTGTTTTATTGAAATACAGGAATTGGTGACACAGACATTTAATTTGTCATTTGAATCGACACCATCGATTGCACAGGAGCAAGGTAGGAGAGATGATGAGCCTATTGTGGTATGCTTAGACATTTTGAAGTTTAGATTTAAAAAATTAATTTGATGGTTTGGTTTTAAATATTTGATTTAAATTTATTTACGATGCAGTTTTGACATTAAAATTGATTTGAAGCTTCTTTTTCTTGTACACAACATGAGTTGCCCTCTCAGCCGCATGGGACCAAAAGGCAGCTTGAAATGGATGATGATCAAACTTAGTGTGCACACATGTTTTAGATTGATGGATGGATGATGGATGATGATGATGACATGATGTATTAGATTATTTATGACTATTTCAGTATTAACTATTTCATGACTATTTTAGTATTGACTAGACATGTATATGTTTTGTGACTATTTCATTTTTTACATGGACTGTTATTATGTCAATATTTATATCTCGTAGACTATTTCATCTAGACTAGATTTTGCTATTTATTGAATTTTCACTATATACATGTCTATATTCAAACTTTAATTTCATATATCTCATATTTAACACTTCAAATTAAATCACATGTTTAATTACATAAAATTGTAAATTTACAAATTCTAATTAGATAAGAGAAAAAATTCAATTGATTTAATTTATTAAAGATTTATTAGATACAGAGGAGCTAGGTTGGATAGTTTATAGACTAAATGTACCTTCCCTAAATAAATTTAAAAAATAAAATGAAAATTAACAAGTTATTGAACTAGAATGAATATGTTTGGATTTACATGAGTCAAATGTTGGGGCACTTTTGTTAAATTTTAATTGAGTTAAATATTTAGGAAAATTTTATTGATTAGATTTTTCAATCTACTAACCATGTTTAATCAATTTATTTTTAATTCTAGATTAAACATTTCATAGATCAATACCTTCCCTATAAATTTACGAAAAGAATGTAAATAAAATTAGAGAAATACCTGTACCGTTTAAATTTAAAATTTAAGAAATTATTTAGTCTATCCTCAATTATATCAAAAGAAAAATAGAGAAATTTACATGTAACATAATAATAACTTAATAATAACCTAATCAATTCAAGCACTTAATAACTTAATCAATTTCATCAAGAGCATTAAATAATAAGATTCCTGAAGTAGACAAACTACTGGATTAGCTTTCAAATCTTGTCTTTGTATGGTTGTAATCATTCCAACTTCATCTCATAGTTCTCAGAAACCTAATTTATCAGTAGCTAAGAATCTTCAAAGGCAAATGTTTCAAATTCTCAATTTCAAAGCTAACATGACTTCCAAGGAAAGAGCTTTTTAGTCAACAACATTTTTGGAAGTCTAATTAAAAGGGGAATGGGAGTTCTACTCTCCCATTTTCTCAAGTTAGAACTACCCCAACTCTAGCTCTTGTCCTACATCTAGCTCCATCAAAGTGGAAATCAAAATCCTAATTTTACCAATAGTGGTTACCTTTAGGTTGTCAGAGCCACATAAGGTCTCTCTACATGCAGTGATATTGGAGTGGAAATATCCCACTCTCCAAGAGGGATAAGGGAATGATGTTGACCATGGCCCCATCATCCATGAGGATCCTCTTAAATCAATTATCATAGATCCATACTTGTAAATATAGGTTGAGGGGTCTCCTCTTCTAGCTAGCTCAATCTTTGTAGGGATTTTCTTGAGGTTTCAAAAGAAACCTAGATCGTGTAACTTAGTGTTGGGTGGGCTCAAATTAGGTCAACTTGGTTGATATGATCTTTTGGGGGTGGTGTTATATGGTTTACATATTTCAATTCTATGGCCTCTAGAAGGGATACATGGTATGATGAGGATTTTCTCTCAATGAACAAGTTTTTTGTGAACATCTTTTTGAGATCATCCACCAAGTTGCAAGGACCAATAGAATTAGGAGTGGGGTCAACCATGGAGACTGCATGCATGTGATACTCCACTTTTGCAGATGCCCAAGGTTCTTGGTTTTCATCATTTTGAACTAATTCAACTAATCTAAACATTTTGGTCTCTCCCTTTATCCCCATTTGAGGGGTGTTAGATCCTTCTAGGTGAGAGGCGACTATTGATCTATATGTGGAGGGATTAGGATGATTGGGATGATTCAAATTGTTCTTGTGCTTACATGGTGGGAAGCAATTTTAGTAGATCCACAAATTGGAGATTTGAGTGGTGAAGGGCTATAGGAAATTATGGTTCAAGGTGTCCTAGAGATGATTATATGTCCATGAATAAGTGTTTTTCTTTTGATGATTATACGTCCATAAATTCTCAAAATGCACTCAAAATATTTCTTGTACGATTTATATGGGAGATTTTGAACCTCCTCTTGTGTATCCCTATTTAGGGCATGCAAGAAAAGATCACAAAGATCCATGTGGTCCATGTGTGGCACACTAGTTGAAGAGTAAAGCAACAGTCTCCACCTAGTTATGAAATGGGCCACTAACTCATTTGGGTCCTATTTGACACTAGGGAATTCTCTAATCGTGTACTTTTAATGAACTTATTCATGTCAAAGAAAGTAACAAACTCAAAAATTAGCATTTTGAATGTAATTTCATCAATCTGCACTAAATAATAACTTTTAATCAATTTGCATTAGTTAGATTTTCATAACTTCTATGTACAATAAAAAGGGCTCCCCTTAGCTTCAAGAAATATAAATATTCTATACTAACAAGGCCAACCACATGAAGGTGGAAGCTCATGTGGCCTCACCTAAGACCTAAGACACATGTATTCTAGTTCTATGTATGACACCTAAGACACATATTGTATAGACACCTAGAAATTTTAACTTTCTACCTAAGACACAGGCTCTAGACACCTATTACATGGTAGACCTAGTTGACATATCTAGTATCTACCTAAGCTATATTGATTAAATTAAAACCTTATTCTAGTCTCTATCTACCTATTTGACATATAAAATACCTAAGACACAGGTAGAGACATAGGTATTATATAGTTAGAACCCAAGACACCTAGAGACACCTAGATTTTATACAATGTTATTCTCTAAGTCTAGATCATCTAATATTTTATACTTGACACCTAGAGAAGTTGAAGACTCTAGATATGAAACATGTGTAGAGATCATACCTGTGCAACAAGAAACAATAGATTTGAATCCTTTCAACACTACATGTGAAAAATTGCAAAAACAAATATAGAGGTCAGGCCACGATGAAACATATATAAAAATTTAGAAGGTCTCTAGAGATCATTTTATTTAAAGATAGAATTTGTTAAGACGTTCCATTTAAATTATAATGAAAGGAAAGAACTATTGAAGCATAAATTAAAATAATTAATAGTATAGGTCAAATGAATACCTGAAATAAAGTGTAATTGAAATTTAACACAGGTTATATGTTTCCAGCCTCTATTATGACTGCAAAAAACATCTCCTACACCATGTAATGTATTGTAAAAAAAGTTAGAATGTGTAATGATCTTTAAGAGAATTAGGAATATTAATATGAACGCTTAAGGGGAGTTAAGAGGATTATTTAAAATGGGATTTAAGAGGATGGATTAAGAGGGGATGGAATCAACTGTAGTATTTAAATGGTAAGGGTACATGCACTAACTTATATCATTTAACTAGGGGATGGCTTAAGGGGAGTTAAGAGGATGTCTTAAGGGGAGATGGTCCAATCAACTATAGTATGTTTGGTAAGGGTACATGCACTAAATTATATCATTTAGCTAGGGGATGGCTTAAGGGGAGTTAAGAGATTGTCTTAAGGGGAGATGGTCCAATCAACTATAGTATTTTTGGTAAGGGTACATGCACTAACTTATATCATTTAGCTAGGAGATGGCTTAAGGGGAGTTAAGAGAATGTCTTAAGGGGAGATGGTCCAATCAACTATAGTATTTTTGGTAAGGCATGCACTAAATTATATCATTTATCTAGGGGATGGCTTAAGGGGAGTTAAGAGAATGTCTTAAGGGGAGATGCAATCAATTAGTTAAGTTATCAATCATATTAAATCCTAAACTCACATCTTAGACAAAGATTAAAAGTTTAAAAATTTCTACATACATGTTAATCATTTAAAACATTTACTCCATTGTACCATTTGCACCCTCTCTTTTTTGTATTGCATCTATGATTGCCTCATGCTCTTCCATAGAAAGTGTCCATAATTCTTTTGTGATAGGTTTCCCTTTATATCTCACTAATTGTATATTTGTTGCCACAATTAGATGCGAGTAGTGTAAAATTTTCTTATGTCTTTCATAATCTTCAAATGCAGGTATAACATTCCTCCTTATCAAATATTTATGTAGCCAAGTGCCAGTAACAACCACAGAACCTGTTGGACACTCAAAGTTATCATCATCTACTATAGGTTGTAACAACTTATGTTTTGCCTCAACACACCGAGCCAACCAATACTCTGTTTCCTCTTCATTACCCTCAGGTGCAACAGCAGCATACACATGTCCTGCAAAAACATTTCAAATTCAATAAATCATAAAAATATACATACATACATACATATGTACAATTAAATATATATTTCCAAAAAATGTATTGAAAAGAAATATTGAATGAATTTGTACCTTCTTGTACGAGGTCTGAAATACGGTCATAGTCATCTGATGCTTGCAAATGATTATCCTCCTCAAATGTTATCTCATTTTGATCATGTGTTTGTAGAGGTGTTAAGAACTTTTGTTGCCATTCTTCAACCCAATCTATATTTTCACATGCTTCCCACTCACCTGCGATACCAAACTGACATAAACATGCGAGCTCCCTAGTCCATAGAGTCCATGTGCTTGCATTTGAACTCTGAAATGAACGTCATTTTTCTGATCCACTAATTGTATCATAATCAAATCAGGGAGGAATGTATTCTTCTTCAGCGAACCAAAAAAACCGTTGAACTTTAGAGTTCTCACTTGATCCTGTAGTCAATTTTGTATTAAACCAATCCACAATTGCACGTGCATCTTGAAACTTTGCTGCATCATGAAATTTTAGTTGCTCCCTAGAAAGAGCTCTTTTCACACATGATCCAGCTCCATCATGTTCTCCTTTACCATGTCCAACTTCAAAGAAATTCCAAATATGTTGGATATTGTTTTCTTTATGGACCCTACTTAACCACAAAAACATTCAAGAATTTTTGAATTGTCCTGTACAATTGTCTGACCATATGAAATGTTGTGTCATCTGGATTTGTCTTTCTTTTAAGTAGTTGTAAAATACTTTGAAACAATACTGCACAAACTCTGATGAATGTAATCAGTTATCACTCACATAGAAATGGTACTCTCTCAAAAATTTCCTGTCATCTTCTGTATTGTCAACTACATGTCTGTATACAATATGAACAAATATGGCCACTTGTATTGAGTTATAATATTGTGATTGAATCTCCTCTTGTGGAGCAAGTGTATAATTTTCTGCAAAGTCAACCACTAAAAGTATAGTTCCAATAGAAAATGTGTTCTTACATCTGCGGAATTGTTCATCAAGCCATCGAGCATATTGAGAATGTTTGACATATTTATACACAATCTTATTCTTGAACTCTGTGATGAATGCATGTACACTACTTTGTTCTGTGACTAACAATGCTTTCCAGTTTTTCCATCCTTTAATGGATATTGAACATTGGTGAACCTCTTCACCTCTACTAACTGTTGTCCAAAATCATGTGAACTACTCTCATGCATGCATTCTCCTAACAACAAAAGGTTACCACATCTATTGCATTGTCTAGAAACACATGGTTTTGAAAAATAGAATTGCCCCTCAGTTGTTTCACAAAGTATACTTGTTATAAAATCCTTAACTATTGTAGGTGGCATATTAATACCACATTCTTGCATAATTTGGTTAGTATGCAAAGTACAACGTATATTTTGAAAAACATCATAAAAATAATTAAATTACACATGAGTTTTACAACAAGAGATTTGTTGCTTATTAATCTTGACATACCAAGGTTTGCATTTCTCAAATGATCTTTGACTTATACTAAAATTTTCTATAACTGAATCATCTAGAAATTTTCTATATAATTCTATTTAAATCATGTCTAAAAGATGTTTTGGATGAGGATCATGATTTTTTGACCCCACCCTTAATTTCAAAACATCTCGAGCATTTGATGAAACCCTTGTATTATCATTCCAATATTTTTCAATCAAAGACCTAATTTCATTATTTAATTTCATGTCAGACCTTGGGAGTCTACTACTAAAAGTCCAACATTGGTTGACTGGATCCTCTTCAATACTTAAGTCTTCTCTTTACTACTCTTCTTAAAGTTATAGCATGCACATTTAAATATCCACTTGTTTTACGTATCATTCTTTTGCTCACAACTGATTTATTAACTAAAGTAGTTGTTACTATTCTACGTGCTGCATTCTTATCCTTAGATCGACTATTTTTTCCTATAGAACCAATAGCATTAGCAACACTTGACATAACTTGTTCCATTGATTCATCCACCTTTTTGGGTTTTACAAAAATGCCTAATTTTTTTATTACTTTTCTCATTTTTGTCATTCTCATCAATTGTAATACAAGTTGACATTGAAATCCAAGAGTTTTTCTATAAAAAAATTGTATGTACAATCTATTTGCATGTGTTCGAATTTGTCTCCAAGATATCTTACCACGACGATCCTTCAAAACATTACTTTCAATTTAAAAAAAAAACATTTTCATTTTCATGCATACAAGGGTTTTCATTTTCATGCATAAAAGGGTTTTCATTTTCATTTTTTATTGTCTTGTTTCTAGTTGAAGAATTTATGTCATCAAAATTATATCCATCTTTATTTAAATCTTTAATCTCATTATCATTGAATGGATCATTCGAAGACATACCTGGATTCGTTCTTATATTTGTATTTTCCATGTTCTTGACCTCTTCCACATTTGCATACTCTACATTCATTTCATTCAAATTGGTCTCCTCTTCAATGTTCTCCTCCTCAATGTTCTCCTCTTCAATAGTCATCGAACTGGATGCTACATCATTCTTCATTTTTTTAATCCTCTCTCTCCTATGTCTTTGTCGTTTTGCCTTTTTCTCTCGATGTGCTTCAATTTCTTCAACTACATAACCTTCCTCTTCCTTTTTTGTTGACGTTTATTTGATCCCATAATTATTAAAATGTGTTGGATCTCTTCTTAAAAAATGTATGAAATACAAGTAGAAATAGATCCTTTGTTCAATATGATAGTTGCTTGATATTTGTTTAATCTCTCTAAGAAAATGAATCCTTCTAAAAAATGGATTTCCTACTTCATCACATCTGAAAATTCTCTTAATGATTGAATCCCTATAAAAATTGCATAAAATGTGTCCTCTTAAAAGCTCGAATTAACACTTTGCATATAAAAAAGTCACAGAATTTGTCACTGTCGGTGTATTGGTAAAAATGAATTGTCTCTTCAAGTTGAATGCCTGTAAAAAAATAAATTTTCTACTTCATTCCATCTAAAAATTCTCCTTATGATTGAATCCCTGTAAAAGTTGCATAAGATATGCCCCGTTGAGAGCTCGAATCGACACTTTGCACATAAAAAAATTGATGTCCGCCGTACTGGTAAAAGGGAATGTTGCAGGTTTCAAGTCGTACTACGAATTTATGAAAAAAAAATAATAATAGCTAAAACAGAAATGGGTGCCCATTTTAAAATGGGTACCCATTCTAAAAAAGAAGAAACGGGTACCTGTTTTGTGAAAAAGAAAATAAAATGGGTACCCATTTGTAATGGGCACCCGTTATGAGCGGGTACCCATTTGAGAATGGGTACCCATTTCTTATTTTTTGAAATGTGACACTTGCCAATTTGCCTTGGTTTTAGGATTGGTAAAGGCTTGGAAACCTGAGCCTAAGCCTTGGACCTGCAACCAACTTGCAACTAAGAAGCTATGAAAATAATGAGAGAAAAAACTAGTTTCACCATTGTGGCTGATGACTTTTTTTTCAGAATATTTTAACAAAATTAAAACCCATTAGATCTAAAAGTCCAGTTTTAAAATATGTAAAGTTTTTTACTATTGAACACAATTTTCTATTTATTAATTATTTTCTAAACAAACTAACTCATAAACTTGAAATAACACAGGTTACTATTTTTTTAATAACTTTTGATTTTAAAAATTTCTTGAAAAAAAATTATTTCTGACCAAACTAGACATCATTCTCTACATGATGATTTTTTTTTTACTAAATTGATTATTTTAGCTCAAATTATGTTGGCTGTACATGAGGGATTTTAAAAAACACTAATTAGGCTCATTAAAAAATTAATAAAAATAAATATTTATCAAAAAATTACAAAAAAATATCCTGACCAAAATTCAACATCCTAAGAATCTTTCCACAAAAGGTATTATAAAAATACATTTATTTAGGTCAAATTATGTTGGCCGTACACATGCATGCTTTTGTAAAAAATAGGGGACTTTTAAAAATCCACTTTTTGTACATCTAATAAAAACCCAACTTACATCATTTGGGTATTTGAAAAAATTACATATTTCAAAACTAGAAACAAAATCCTACATTTCTTATTTTTACATCATCTTAATATGTTATGTGCAAGTGCTTCAAATTGTCACTCCAAGTATGACAAAATTTGAAAAATAGGAAAAACACTTCCACTTTTTGGCCAAAAAGTGAACTCATCTTCTTGCACTTACCCATAGGCTATTCTTCCACTGTTCTCTATTATCTTGCTTGTACTCCCCTGATTACATTCAAATGCTCTATGTCCTTCACCTCCACACTTGAAATAGGTTCCTTTGAATGTTCTCCTATCAGGTCCTCTTCCTTCTCTTCTATATCCTTCACTCTGGTATGGGCTAGGGTTTCCTCTGCAGTAGAAATTTCTGTCATCTCTTCAGTATGCATTGTTATCTCTGTTCTCCTTCTTGAATGTATTCTCTTTTTTGTTCTACTCTGTAAATGATCTCTCTCCTCTAGAAAATGTTCTACCTCTTTAAAATTTACCTCCTCTACCTCTCTGTCTCTGATCATGCCTCTTGTTCAACTTCTCTTCAACTTTCAGGACAAACTAATATGCTTCTTCCAGTGTTGTCATCCTCACCAAACTCAGTTCCTCTTGAATGTTCAATCTTAGTCCGTTGATGTATCTAGACACTTTCTCTTTGCTTGCTTCACTATGTCCTATCCTTATGAACATCTTATGAAATTCTTCAGTATACTCCTTCACATATTTCTCCTTTTGTCTCAGGTTTTGCAATCTCTTCAACAGTTCCAACTCATAGTCAGTAGGTATAAACTAGTTCTTCAATTTTGTCACCATCCTATCCCATTTTGTAATCTTTTCTTTCCCTCTTCTATTTCTATCCAACAAAACTTCTTTCCACCATATAGCAGTATGTCCTTTCAACTTCATTTTTGTAAATTTCATCTTCTCTAGATCTTCAACTTCTTCATATTCAAAGTAATCTTCCATGTCATTTATCCAGTCAATCAACTCTTCAGGGTTCAAATTGCCAATGTCAGTAGGTACATCAACTCTAGGTCTCTTCCCAATCTTTGAAATAGCTCGCAACATCTTGACTTGATA
Organism: Cunninghamia lanceolata; assembly: GCA_027924645.1. NCBI lineage: Eukaryota > Viridiplantae > Streptophyta > Pinopsida > Cupressales > Cupressaceae > Cunninghamia > Cunninghamia lanceolata. Next base: position 1,679,211 of record BSBN01001053.1, on the reverse strand, counting down.
TGATTCTTCTTCTTCTACATCTCCTAGGGTTTTGCCATTTTGATCAGCAAATTGAAATTCTTTTTCATCATCACTTTCAACATTAGGTAGATAGGTGTCAATCCTATTTGCCTATCTTCCTCGACAACATCCAATTGAATTCTCATTATTTTCATCATCTCATCCATCCTACTAGCCATTGTTCCAACAACAGGGACTCTCCTTGGCAGCATCTTCCTAGGATCAAGTGCAAACTACCTCAAGTTTGACGATCGGGCTACAAGGTGACAACTGCCTCACAATCGTTGATCAGTTGTGACAAAGTAACCTGCCTCAGATTTGGAGATCTATCCACATCAAGATCTTATGGAATTCCTTCGCCCACTTCGCTCAATTCACTCCCAAAGATTCAAACTTTTGCTCTGATACAACTTGGTGCAGTCACGGTTAGGAGGATCCTCAAAGAGAACAATCTAGACCATGCAGCTAGAGTAACACAATAGAAACAATTCAAAGATCTAAAGCAAACATATATTCAGTCATTCAGTATATCATAGAATTCAAATAGAGATTGGCCGACAACATGCGTGCTTACAATTAGGGCTCACAGGCCTGATTACAGAATATCAGAATATGCACAAGATATAGCTTTGAAGTTCCTTCACAAAGAATCCAAACTATGAACTTATGCTAATGATCATCACTACTTTCCTAGGTACCTATTACATCTTTTTATATCATCTCTGGAACATATGATTCCTTCGCATAGACCAAGGAAGATCACAAACTCCAATGAAGAGCTGTAACGTGTGTACATGAATAGGTCAGACCTAAATGAATAGAATTACTCCACAAATGAATAGAATAGTGTGCGGATCTCAGGGAAGGTCAGCCACGGACCAATGAACATTGATTGATGTGTCTTTTAGCTTTGTAAGTTGTGAAATGCTCCACAGGTCTTCTCCTTCAGCTGATTATTTGAAACTGTTAGGATGCTCTGCTATGAGAAATAGTCGATCTTTTGATAGCGATAACTTTCTGGTACTTGATCCAAATGCTCTGAAAATAAGATATGATGTAGATGAATGTATCTAGATGTTAAGTCCAACTCCACAAGATCTAAAATGCAACTAAGGTAGAATGCGGACCAAAATACAAAAACTTCTACTAACTGAACTGCCTGAACTGAACTAGAAAGTGAAAAGAAACAAATTGAAATGCAAATATTTTTGGTTGATGCAAGATTGCTCTTGAACTAGGGATGCTCCTGCATCAGTTTTAGAAGGAAGTCATTTGATTTCCTTTGTTCTAAGTCTCTTTATGTTCTACAGTACGTGAGGAGATGGAACATTTCTTGCTCGTGATAAAAGCTTTGTTGCGAGAAGGTGAATTCGTCGGCCATTGGGAGAGAATAGAGGCTCAGCGAGAGATAAGAAGATAATTTTGCATAGGATGCAAGTTAATGAACTTGAGGGTATAGAGAAGGGAGGGATATGAAGCCTTGTGAGGATAAACTGAAGGTTGTATGAGAGATAGGTTGCAGAATGCAGATTGGAGATTGAAGAGAGATGGAAGCCATTTTGTAAATGATCATGTAGATTTGTTTATGAATTAAATACAACCAAAGTTAGTTTTGTGTTGCAATCTAAAATTTTAAATTGTGATCAATTTAGTTGTGTTAGCATAGAATTGTTGGTGTGTTGTGGTGTGTGTTTTAATAGTGAGAGGGAGCACCTTTTGCATCACAAAATTTGGATTATGAATCTAGGGTTGTATATAAAGACATCATTATAAGACACTTGTGCATCATAAAATAACATCATCAAAAACATTTTGACAAAGCCTTAACAATATTTCTTCTTTTGGACTTGAACTAGTCATCACTCATCATCACTTAGCATTAGGCATCACCACCCATTAGCAACAAGAAATAAAGCAATCAACATCCATTGACAAAACACACTCTAAGTAAATCTTTGGCACAATCACTCATTATTTTGCATTTGGATTCAACAATAATGAACCATCATCATGGGAGTATTTGTTGATACCTCACCTTCACATCCATTGGTACCTCTTATCTCTTTTACTATTCGTGCTAACTCTATCTTAGGTCTTGACTAAGGTTCAAAAACATCATGAAGTTCAATCCTTTTATAGCAAGCCCCATCATTCTCCTTAGCACCACCAATTTTTCCTTACTGTAGATGTCATCAAGCAAACATGTTTTGCGTGTGTTGAAGATCCTATTATGTTCAAGATTCAATTGTGGAAATTTGGATGAAATCATGCCCCTAGATTGTTCCCATGATTATGTCCCAGACACTCAACTTCTCATATTTTTAGAGTCTCAACTCTTTGGCCTCAAATCTAGTATAAAATTCTAGATCCTCTCTCTATGGCAATTTGACCTTAATGATAGTCAACAACAATTTGATTTCAAGACATACAACCCTAATCCATCTCATTTACATTTTCAATACATATTTCATTACAATCTTTCTTCAATTAATTAATCATACTCATATCTAATATTCATTAATATTTGTTGACACCTAGATTTTTCCATCCTAATTTCATCACCTTCTATCATTAATCCTACACATTAACTCATCCTAACCAATTCACTTTAACACCACCACCTTAATTGAATAATTAAATTAATTAATTGCACTATGTCATCACATTCCATTAGCTAATTAATTATCATTAATTGTTAGTTAATTCTTAATTTGATCCTTGCACACATAATTAATTGATTATCCTCTCACAAATTCTAATTTTATCCACTAACATCATTTCATAATTAATTAATTTATAATTATTAATTAATTAATCAATTTCTCACTAAATCCATGCACACACAATTAATTAATTAATTAATTAATTATCTTATCACAAATTCCATAAATAAACTTCATACAAATAATTAATTAATTATCTCCTCAACATGCCATAATTGATTAATTTTCAAAAGTCAAATTCTTCCATTCATCAAGTCATGCAAGTTGTTAATTCTTTGATTTATACTTGCACATTCCTAAATCAAATAATTTAAAATTCATGCAAGCAATTTTAAACCAAAATTAGAAAAAAAACAAAGTCAAGTTCTAATCAAGTGAATCAATTTCAGCATTTCATTTCCTCATCTAAAAACCTATAAATTCACTCCTTCTTTCACAAATTCGATCAAAAACTTACATCTATTTATCATCACTGAATATCTTGATCAATCATAGGTACATGTTGCAAAGATCTTGCACAATCATTTGCGCATCCACATTCATAATCATGAGCAAATCCACTTATTCATAAGTTTGCACATAGTTTAGAATTTGATTTCAATTTATTGTGAACTTCCATTTTATTTATTATTTTGAATTCCCTACTTACAATATTTAATTGATTTATTTAGCACTAATAATATTTATTAACACTAAAACTTTAAAAATAAAATATTTATTAGCACTAAACATACTAGGAGGTGTGTTTTTATTTCCATCAATTAGCGTTCATAATAAGTTTTCATTCTCGTTTTTTTTTGGAGGTATTTCCTTTAGCTTCATTCAAGAAGTATGTTGATATGCAATTTTACTCCCTCCAACATAGTTGTTGTTGGCCTACGAGACCATGACGTGAGAAGTATCTTTTCAATAACGAGGGGAATATCTTCATTCTGTTCTCCATATAATGTTCAAAGCTTCCACCAAAAGTCTATAATAAAAGAATGACATAGGTACATATTTATTATTTATATTGCTTTTCGATAGCCCATCACATTATTATATTACTCAATTTTTATCTTACCTATACAAGATAAAGATTGTTTAGTTATACTTTGTTTCTCATAATTATAATAGGATTAGGTTCAATAATATATATATTACATTTAGAAATAAGAGAGTTATATCTAGAGTTTATAATGATTGGGTAAGAAATAACTTTAGAAAGTAGGTTATATATTACAAGAAGATATTATGCATAGTTTTTAGGAGTGGATTAACATTCAAACATGTGTTAATTTTATGAACAAAGTCTTTTTAATCTTTAACAAAAACTAGTTATCGAGATTGAATATTGATTGCTTAGCTTTGAATTCAACATTACTTTTTAACACTTTCATCATTATCTTAAAAACACTAACAACTATAAAAATATTATTAAAAAAAGTACATAATCACTTCAAAGATTCATTGACTTATATGATTAAAACAAGTCAAAAGACTAGTATATAGAGGAAGCAAAAACAATTATCATTTGTTTTTATGGCTTGACAACATATCTTTTAAACTTGGGTGCAATAATATTAACTATTGCTTGAGTGCAATAATATTAGCTATTACTTGAAGAGTTAATTTTCCCAATGATATTTGATGATTACTTGCTCATCAAGCATTTGAAGACTTGCACTTTATATTATAGTTTATGGGATTTTTCTTTAGAGTGACCCCACCTTTAAATTCTATGTAGTTTGATTAGCCTTGCTCTCTAGGAGAGAAAACAAGTGGAAGGATTGTGTTCTTATTGCAATCTTAAATCAATTTTGTGACAAATTTAAGTGACATTTTTGGAGCATGTGCCTCACATTCTTTTATTATTATGTTTACCTATCATAAGTCTTTAAATCTTGACATTGGTATTTATTGAAGATTGATTAAGATTATTTTTTGTTTTTTCTTTTAAATTGATTTTCTCATTTAAATGATTTTAATTGTAGAAGAACAATAGGATAAATTCATTTGTTATGATTATATTATATGTTTCATTTTATATTTTATATTTTTTATATATTTAGTTATATATATTTTTTATAACTTTTTTAAATTTATACTTTAATTAATAATTTTATCTTTTTTATTTATTAGTTCTAATTTTAATTTTCTATTATCATTATCTTTGTTTTAATCTTTATAGTTGTAATATAAGTTATTTTTTATAATTATTTGTTTGTATTAGATTTTTTATTGTCTTCATTTTGTGTCCAACAATATAAGTCATTGCACTATATTAAGATTCTTTAACATGTCACTCATATCATATGTTGTTACTCATTGAACAATCATTACTCTCATATTAAGTCTAACAATCTAAGAGATTGTGGGCACCATCTTTATCCTCAAGGATAGATGTAAGAGACATCCCACCACTAAACAAAATGGAAATAGTCTTCTATTATTATACTTATCATTTATGGTATGTCTACTCACACTTCAATCAAACAATAAAGACTTGTGTTATGTTGTATATATAAATATAAAACAGTAACTCTAAATATTGAATAACCTTTAACAAATATTCAATTGCAGATAACAAATTTGTTTTTATCAACTTACAATCATAATGGCTTATCCTTCACAGGAATAAAATCATAGCTTCCAAAACTCTACCATCATAGATTTTTAACTCTACTCCATAGAAATTGAGGCTCAATGTCATTTTATTCATGTATACTGTGTACAAGAAGTTAAACACACAGGTCAAAAGATTTGCTGTAAATTCAATTCAAACCAGGTTGGAATCCATATCTACAAGTGAAACATTAAAGAAAAAAATGTTAGATACAGCTATGACTTGATAATTGTCTATGATCTTTCAAACCCAATTATAAAACCAACTAAATCAATGACAGACATGACATTGACAAAACCGTTTCACTTCACACAGCGCTAAGTTTTCCCGATCTTTTCAATGTTATCTTATTTCAATGTTATCTTTCTGCTGAGAATTCTCAGGAGGAGTTGTATGCCAACTCAAATGGCCTTTTGTTGAAGATATATCTTTGTGACGGTGGATCAAAGAAAACAAAGTCAAAGGCAGCCATGTGAACTCTTGGGAAAGGTGTTATCATGGAGAAGATGATAAAAATTAATGGCAATCATGCACCAAGAGCTCTTACCACCTTAAATCCAACCAAACATATATGCATGCTTTGAATTGACTAAAGAAAGCACCAAAACACTGAAAAGTTACAGTTCACAGATAAAGTTCTACCAAACTGGGCAAATGAATGTTCTATATTAAAGCACAAGAGGATAATTGAAGCTCTGGATATTTTAGAGGATATGTATACAATTTCAAAAAGTCAATATGGTGCATGCAAAGCAAAGATTTAAAAAAAAAGGGTGTAAACAACCATTTGATTGTTATTTTTTAAAAATAACTGTGAATAATTAAAAAAAACAGTACTAACATTTTTTTAAGGCACATAGATATGTTTATTAACCATTTAAACATGAACTATTTTAATATCTATAACTTAGGTTTTATTAAAATAATCTTTACACAACTTTAGATATGTGTTTAAAAAAATTTAGAATTATTACGAATGCATACAAATATATTTTATATGATTATAAAATGGTAAAGTTGTATGTCTTGGGGTGTTGGAAAGGAGGTGATATTTGAGCTTTTATATGATTATAAAATGGTAAAGTTGTATATTGAGTTGGGGGTGTTGGAAAGTAGGTAGTATTTAAGTTATCTAATATAGTTATTTATTTTCTATCTAAATAATTAGAATTAACTAAAGTTAATTTGATTAAGATATTTGAAATAAATTTTGGATATTGTGTATTTGAAAATATTTTAAAATAATATGTATAAATGATAAATATATGCTTACATTTAGTTGCTTTAATTTAATTTGTAAGTAATTTGACTTAGTCTATAATATGACAGATTTGGTTTCTTACTAATTATAATTATATAAAAAATTATTAACTATATGATTTGTTGTGCTATTGTGTTGTGTTCGTGAGAGAGAATATCATGGAGGAGGATTTGACATCATTCTTAAGCACAACACAAAGGAAAGAAAATGAGGTAACTAGTTTTGCATATGTTGTCTTGTTAGATTTCATCCCCTTTGGTTGCTAGTTGTTGGGTCACTATTATCCACTTGATGTAAATGATTGATTTTAGTCGAATAGTCATTGTTTTGGTTAGATTGCATCTTATTGTCTTAGTCAAAGATTGTTATGCTTATGTGATATTATACTATATATATGTATGTATGTATGTTCTAGCCACTAGATATATGTATATGTTAAATACTAGTGGGTAGGATTTGGAAAGGTTGTATGTTGAAATAAAACATAATGCTAAACCTAAACCATTCTTAATCCTAAACCTTATTTCCTACCACATAATCTATAATATGTTTGACCTTTTCAAAAGAAGGAAACAAATGTTTAATGGGTTGAATTATTCTATTCAATGATATTGATTCCTAAACCCTAAACAATAGGGTTTTGTTATTGTTTCCTATAGAGAGATAGAGGTATGGCCTCCATCCCACCCAGGGCTTAAATTTGACAGTCAAACTTGCTTGTCAAGCAATTTTTGTATGACAATTATCTATTCAATGGTGCCTTTCAAATACTATGACATACTTTAGTATAAGTAAATTATATAAAAACCAAATATATATATCATCATCATCATCATCATAATCCTTTATAAATTTTGATAGTTTCTCCAAAATCCCTCCTTTCACATGGTACGGTCTTTTGAAAATTTTAATTGTATTTTATAGCTAAAATGCCTAAATTCAACTATACAACTGTCAAATTTAAGCCCTAATCCCACCCTACAAGGGTTTGCATGTTATGGTGGCAACCACACCCATCCACCCACAAACCTCAAAGGGCACCATGGAGCTCTATCCACTATGTCTAGATATGAATATGGAATAAAAAATGAGGAAAAGACCATTGAATGATTTATTGAGTACTCAAGTAGTCCTTCATTTAATGAGCTTAAAAGGATTGATTACACACTAGATGTTTTGGAAAAGTTCATTATGCACTAGCATTTCATTTTCAGGAGCTTGGGGGAAATACTTTGGAAGTGAATACAAATGGATAAATGCTTGTTTAGGTATTATTGGATGTATCTTGATGAGGGGAAGCATCCAACTATAGCAAGTTCATCCAGTATGTTACAAGCTTTTTCATTAGCATTTTATCTTATAGTAGCTATGAATGTTGTGAATTTATGGTCAATATGTGATCATCCTATGTTGTTTATATCACATGGTTTTTGTAGAAATTGAAACTATAGATGGCACCCTATTAATACCCCTTTAGTAGTGAATATGTAATTGTTTGCAAGGAAACTCACTTTTGTTGTAAGATCATAGCCATACTACTCTAGGTTTTGCATCCCTAAGTGTAAAGGAATATAAATATGCAAATTTGAGAAGCCTTAGATGAAAATCTCGTTGTGCATGTACTCACTTTATATTCTCACTATTCATTCATGTAAATTTATTTTATGTTACTTAAACTTATATATGCTTTAGTATATAAATCCTATCCTTGTGAGGACTTATACATGTGGATAGACAATCATTCTTATAAACAATGATTAGGTTTCATGTCTTGATATCACCAAAAGGGAGAAAGTACTTTCATAGAATTAAATCCTATAAGAAGAAGTTCCTTCCTTGAACTCATTGGGATTGAGATATATCTTAGAGAACTATGACTACCTTAAAAACTATACTACCACATTATAATGTTATAAGATTGTAAGGAATCTCTAAATGATTTGTCTTATCTTGAATGTACTCAAAATTAATTTGTTTCTACACTATGTTAACGATTCTAAACTCGTGTCTTCTCTTGTACTAATTATGGATTGAAAACATTGTCTCTTTAGCAATGCTAGCTAGGCTAAGGGTGAAATAGACCTTGTAGATGCATATCTTAGTGGGGTTGCTACTTCACTTATAGAACTAATATTAGTTATTTACTGAAAAACCATGTGAAAAATAACCATGAAAGTAAATGATTAACATATCCGTTCTTCCATAAGTAGTCATTAGACTCTTTGTTTATGAATGCACATGTTGCATCATGACCAAGTTATAATGGTAGTAGAGGTGTTATAACTTACTTCATATGTGCATTGGTATGACTATGATATTAAATATTTTAATGTTTTTGGTGGTGATTCAAAAAATAAAAACCATCAATTTTCTTGTGAAAAGCATTTATAACCATGCTCAGAGATAGTCTAGAGTATGGCCATTGAGGATGTCTACAAGTAGAGGTCCATGCATAGATCATAGGAACTAACTATAGAGGTTTGAATCACATCCATGTGTGGACTTGGGGCAACACTACGATGTTGATGGTTGTTGTTGTAAGCCATAGTTGGTAGAGCATGTGGAAATGTGTGTGTAATGAGTTTAGGCTTCTTACCAACTTGTTGTAAGCCTTGAAGGTAGATTTTAGATAATTAAATAAAGGTAGCATTATTTATCTTCTACATAGCATATGTTTTCATGGTTGGTACATGTGTGGTTGCTAGGTTTAGGTAGTTATTTAGTTGACCCCCTACATAGACTGCATCATTAACTAAGGAGAATGTGACCTTCATGATTTGGCAAATTTCTCAAAGGTGTTTATAAACATTACATGTTCGTATTGAACTCAGATTCCAAACATTTGGGTGAAACAAGTCATAGACTATGAAGATTTACCATATTATCTTCGTGAATCACATGTTCATATCAACATGCAAGTTTAGGTCCATACAGACAGATCTAAACCTTGATAGAGTACAATCTAAATCTCACGTTAGCAATAGAAGACAAAATTCTAAGATATTAATGAATGGATCCATGACACTTGTATAGAGACTTCTACAACTAAATCAAAATTAAATATATGTACAATTAATCTATTTAATTTTTTGAACTTAATTTTTATAAATTTCAAAAATTAGCCCAATTCTATTATTTAAATTAAGTTATATATTAATTACATTTATTTAACTAGCTTTGATCATATATATATCTTCTAGAAGCCTATTTTTAATCGATTGAAATGGCTCTTTCCATTTTAAATCCTAGTTATGTCAGTGCTTTTGCGTTTTCCATAGTTTTTGTAATTTTTTCCACATTTTTCTTTCGACTATTCTAATTTTTTTTTTAGTTTTTAGTTTTTATTTATTTTTATATATTTATATGAAAAATGAGTGCTCTCATCTCCACCCCATTGTGACTGTAGAATGCCTCTTGACGTAATTAACATAAAAATAGTTTAAATAATTTAAAATTAAAGTTATACAGTAAACTTCATGCTTACCACATGAATTAGATTTAACCACTTCATCATCCTTATCCTCCACTAAAACGAGATACAACAGTTTTGAAGATTATTATTACCACTATAAAAACTCTTCTCCCTTTTCAATTATCATTCAAAAAAATGATTTAACAAGATGTTTAAGTTTAATAGTTAAATTCATTCCTAAAATGCAATAAATTTCTTGCCATTTGCCATTTTGTGTAATTAACTCTTCGTCTTCCTTGCAATACCACCTTTCCACCTCTACACCTCTAGGGCTCATTGTTTATGAGTTTATGATTGTATTACGTCAGTCATAAAGACAGCTAAACCGAACTCATGTCATTGGTGATCCATCTCTATCCCAACCTCATTCATCTGATCTTAGGACTTACCTTGTTTTAATCAAAGCGCCCATGATTTTATTACCATATACCAATATGACATGTTCTAAATTTAGGGAGGGGCGGAAATTTTGTCTCAGAATGAGCATTTATATATTAGGATCTTTGGAAGCCATGGATCAGATGGAATTTAGAAATACATAGTTTATGTTAGTTATAGTTTTGTCTCTGATTTCTTTGTTTTGTATACGTGAATTTGGTATGAGTGGGAGTTAGAATTTTCTTTTTTTTTAATGGATGATTTTATTTGTTTATCAATGAGAGGTCGAGAAGGATGGTTTGTCCATATGTGAATAAAGATATGATTATAGAGGAGGGAGAGGGTGAGGCCTACAGGTCGGTGGCCCCTCACACAATGGCCCCATAGAGGCAGACAGCCTGCATGACAGGAGCAGCTGCAAGGATGATCAAACAGTGGTAGGATTGGATTTTAGAATAGGCCAAGTTTGGACGAAAAATGGTAGGAACAAAATATGAGCATTAAAGAGGAAGAGGGAAACAATACAGAAGAAAGTTGCAGGCAAAGACAGGTATCATATATTGAAGGACTAGAGACCATAATCAGATTTTGGAGATTTTGATGCAGACCATGATAATGATGAAGCAGAAGAATTGGGGGGTTAAGAAAGAGTTTTTTTTAATGATGATGGTGATGATAATGATGTTTGTCCAGTTTGGGTGAATAAGTGACAAAGAAGCAGTAGTTACCAGATCCCTAAGACCTTCAATACAATGTCTTCTTCTTCTTCTCCCAAGCTCTCTGTTGTCAGTAGTAGTAGCAGTAGGGACCAGGATCTTAACATGGTTCAACAGCAGCAGCAGCAGCAGCAATCAACAACTACAACAGCAACAGCAGCAGGTGCAGGATCAAACACAGCTATAAACAGGAGCAACAGTGCCATAGTAAAGCGAAAGAGAAATCTTCCTGGAACACCAGGCAAGCAAGGATATGTTATATATAGATAATTAGATATATATCAAACCTTCCCATGTGTTATGCTTTTCATGGATCTCCATTTGTTTAATGTTGAATCACAACACAAGGCAGCACATATGTTTTCAGTATTGGAATTCCAGATATTGATGCCCTTCCTGGCATGATTCTGAGAACTGTATAAGGATAAAAATCTTCTTGGCCCTTTGAGAAAGATTAGTTTTAACACCGTTTCTTCCATACCAACAGATACCAAGATTCATGTTGTTAACCGTCCATATTAATCGATTTAATTTAGAAATGAGAGTGTTCTTTATAGCAGAAGACTGATTCTATATCCCCCCTTGAGTCCTCGCCTGTAGATATGTGAAGGGTTGTATATAATATCCTTGTAAAAAGTTTGGGTAATTTTATAGTAATTATAGTCCAACAAAGTCTGTTTCTGATTCATTATGACGTAGAGCAATATACTTAATTAGATTGATTCTTAACTCAGGTTTTCTTTGATTTCTTCTTTTCTCCTTTGTGGTTTTGCAGACCCAGATGCAGAAATCATTGCCCTATCTCCCACTACTCTCATGGCTACAAACAGATTTGTTTGTGAGGTTTGCAACAAAGGATTCCAGAGAGAACAAAATCTGCAGCTCCATAGAAGAGGACATAATCTTCCCTGGAAGTTGAGGCAAAGAACTACTAAAGAGATAAAGAGGAGGGTTTATCTGTGTCCAGAACCCACTTGTGTACACCATGATCCATCCAGAGCTCTAGGAGACCTTACTGGTATCAAAAAACACTTCTGTAGAAAACATGGAGAGAAGAAATGGAAGTGCGATAAGTGTGCGAAGAGATATGCTGTTCAGTCGGATTGGAAAGCTCATTCCAAGACTTGTGGTACGAGAGAATATAGGTGTGACTGTGGGACTCTTTTTTCCAGGTATTGTCGCTTAATGCTATAAAAATATGGAGAGGACATGGGTCTTAATTTATTTTATAACTGTGATTGTTTCTATTATGTCTGGAATGAATGCCATCTTCTTGAAAGTTGTGTCCAAACAGCCATTGAAAGAAAGTACTCATGGGAGAAATCATCTAGACATGGTGATGACCATTCTAATTGAGCACCTATGTGCCTTCATTGTCTTACACATTTTCCTTGATCTGGATGCCAAATTGCAATTTAAACAAGCACCAAACCAATTATAAACAGATTTACTTGGACAGCCTAAATTGGGTTGAGTTGAAACTAGATATCACTGCATTACTGTTATTACATCTTTGTTAACTAACTTCTGGAGCCCTCATGGCGTACTTATTTCCAACACAATCTTTCCATCAATGTCAAATTTGGATTAACAAATGCATATGCAACCAGAACATCAAACATTCTTTCGGTATTGTTTCTAGACTTCAATCCATTAGCTATTCTATTCTATGAAGGTACCAAGACCCCACTACTACATGAGCTAGAAACAGTTGAACATAGCAAACCTATACAGGATATCATCCAACCAGCTGAAGAGAGACTTAACAAATAACCCACAACAAAAGACTTCAGAATTCTAATTGCATTAGATCCAAATCACTATTCTGAATACTGATTCAAGACCTCTAGCCATGATATTCTCCACTATCTTTTTCCGAACAACGCTCTTAAACCATCCAACTCTTAGAGATACAGTACTTTTAGGCCTGCCCAATATATACACTAGGCCTATTACTCCTCTTTAACTAGCCCTATCTCATTCATAATACACTGCGCTTCTGCAATTCACTTCCCAACTCAAACACCTCATCAAGCTGTACCAAACATATCATGGTGAACCATTATTAAATCTTTGGTTTTTGTCTGAAAAACCAGAAAGCAGCTCAACTATAGAACAAAACTCCCTACGTGAAAACAGTTGCCATTCCTGAATAGATATTTCTGATGCACAAAAAGACACACAATAAGGTCTTGATCTGCCACTGGTTCTGAGAATCCCGTGCTTAAACTGACCACATACATTGCATTGACACGTGATACTACCGGGGAAACGCCAAAACAATATTCTGCAACCGAATTCAAAGCAAACCCTTAAATTTGCAAGATGCCAAAAGTTCTGGCAATGATACCAACCCTTTTTTTTTTTTTCAAACTGAGTACTGATGCCATTGAAACCATAGCCATGCCTATTCACGTGTAACCTCTATAGTTTAGGTTACATCTACCCAACACGTGAGGCATGTATTATATATTGTGTTACATTATATTGTATTTTGTTGCATTCTATGAAACAGCTTATTTGTATATATGAAGTTTAAAACATATAAAAATTAAATACTCTATGACAAGTTGATAAGAAGTCAGACTTGTCTAGATTTATATTACTGAATTCTGCATGTGGGGTTTGATGAGTATATACACATTATATATATGCATGTTATAGTTGTTAGAATTGCCGAATTTATATGCTGGATCTCTGATAATTATTTTTGTTTTTATATAGGAGGGACAGCTTTATTACCCATAGAGCATTTTGTGATGCACTGGCTGAAGAAAGTGCAAGGGTTCCTGGAGCATTAGCAGTTACAGGTAGCCATTTGTATGGTAACAACGTTCTAGTTGGCTTGCAAGCTGCAGGCCAGTCAGGCTCTCCAATGTCTATAATGGCAGCTCCCTCTTCCTCTTCTTCTTTCAGGCCTTCAGCAAGCCTTAACCATGGAGGAGGTGGCATGAATTCTGCCATATTTTTTCAACAGTCCTCCAGAGCCATGCAACAAGCAGCAGCTGCTGCTGCTGCAGGTATTCTTCAGGACAGCAGTGGCTATGAGGGTGTTAGTAGTAATTCACAGGGAATGATGTATGAGAAGCCATTGTCAGGACTGATGCAGCTGCCTGCAATGGGATCCTCCAATAATCCTGGAAGTCAGATGGTTTATCCTGATCTTTTCGCTTCATCTGATCTCCAACAAAGTGGGGTTTCTGGATCAGCAATGCAGGATTTTACAGGCAACAACAATACACAACCACTCTTCACTATCAATAATAACAATAATAATAATAGCAATAGTAATGATAATGGTGGCGGTAGTAGTAGCAGCAGCATGGGTCCTCATGGCCACCACCATGGAGGTATCAGCCTGCCCAATCTATACAGCCAACAGCACCTCAGCCAAAGCACCACCACTCATGCTCAAATGTCAGCCACTGCATTACTTCAGAAAGCTGCACAGATGGGTACAACTACAAGTAGCAGTAGCCCATTGCTGAGAGCCTTCAATGGCAATACAATAAACAACACCAACACCAACAATATGGCTAGGTCTTTCAGTGGGAATAGTTCAAGATCATTAGAAAATGAAGGTCTACAAGACCTTATCATGAATTCTCTTGCAGCTGGATCCACAGGACCCATGTTTGGATTAACCAACATGCAACATCATCAACCTATATATGGTGGGAATTACAGTGCTGTTGCTGAGAATGAAAGGAACCCACAGCAACAGCAAACTTATCGTGTCCATGGACTGCAACAAAAAATGCAAGGAGCTGGTGGGAGCAATCAAATTTCGTCAGTATTATCAGGCATGGCAAACAGAAATGAAGATCAAGCAGCAGGAGACAGATTAACCAGAGATTTTTTAGGTGTGGGAGGGGCCTCCAATGCAAACTTTCTTATTAGAAACCATCATGCAGATAGTATCACCAACATGGACTCTCAAAGGAATGCTGCAGCTTCGTATAATACCACCACCACCACCAACAACAATAGTAATCAATGGGAAAATTTGAGGTGAGTTTATTCTTTTGGGTGGCCAAACATGTTGAGCTTAAAGGACTTTGGATTACATCCAGCAATGCAAATTGCTAGTCCTATGATGATAAATCCCCATTTTTTTTTTTCTTGTTGTAGAAGACTCAAAAAAAGTTTAGGTTATTCTCTGTACCTTTTTTGTCGAAATTCAATAGTTTTGAGTGATAAAATGTTGTGGAGCGAGAGAAATTGAAATTTCCATTGCTTTTGTTCTGGTGTAGTTTTCTCTTTCTGAAAGAATTTTTCCCTATTCGATGGCTTAGTTTCAGTCTCTTGCACACTGCATACACTTATTTTCCCTTTAATATGTTTCAGTGGTGCATGGTGTATGAAAAGGAGGAAGATAATATTTTGTGCTATTTGTATACTATTTATGATGAAGAGTTAATAGCCAAACATATGATTCTATGATGTTCCAAATATAGTTCATCCATCTGCATTTATCACAAGGCTGTTGTAGATACTTTCATGTATGTAAGATGATCTATCACATGCTTTGCAGACCAATACTCTGCACGTTATCACTTCCTGAATAGGAATGAATAGCACTGTGTTTTGCTCATATACGTCAACTTTATTTCTACTGATTGATTGAGTGTGTGTGTGTGTTTCACTAGTACATCTTGTTTGAATTATAGGGCTTCTTTCGTACTGTGAAAGACAACTAGATACCGTCCTTGCATAGTGGAAGGACCTGTAACTATTTGTCCTTTCTATTCCATAAGGTAAGTTTTATATGAAATAATAATAAGGAGATTTGTTTTTTACCGGTTTATTTTCCCATAATGGCTCATGACCATCCATTAATGTTTCTCTCTTAAACTCAAGAGGAAAAATCTTTTTTGAATCAGCTTCAAGAATTTATTGGACAAGTACGTACATTTCATCATTCAGGCTTTTACAAAAATTATCTGACAACAACACGTGTAGAATTCGAACTGTACTTTTGGACACCAGAGTATGCTAGTTTGTCTTTCAATTGGTTACATTTACATAGAAGTTTACTACCTAAGAAGTTTATGTTAGAATTATTTTAGATAGGTTGAATTTGTTGTATTAATTAAATTTTTGGTTTCAGATAATATGTTTAGTAAGGATTAATATATTTATTATAAGATTTATAATCGCATACATTTCTTACACATGTATTAAGAATTAATGAATGAATATGAATAGTTTTTAACTTCAAGGAGACTAAAATAGCCTATGGGACTATTTACTAATTGTAGGCTTACCACTTGTACCTATATTTACTAATGAGCAATATCCCTGCCACATTAGCTATAATTACATAATTCCTCATATGTCTACTAAAAGCCAACTTGAACTTACCACTTGTACCAACATTTACTGAGGAGTAATATGCCCGCCACATAATTCATAACTACATAAGTTTCTTATATGTCTACTAGCAACCAACTGTGAGTCTACCACTTGTATCACATTTTGCCACATTTAAGCTTTAATGTTGTGATTAAATGCAAGAAAGATCACTGTTAAGACCAATCTATTATTTTTAGTGGTGAATTGTTAATACCAATTTATTACTTTCAATGTTGGATTGTCAATTATATTTAAGTATATAATAAAGGTTCATAATTACTTTAAGGAGTAATATCCCTTCCGCATAAGTTATAATTACATAATTTCTCATATGTCTACTAAAAGCCAACTGTGAAGTGAACTTACCACTTGTATCACATTTTGCCACATTTAAACTTTAATGTTGTGATTAAATGCAAGAAAAATCAATGTTAAGATCAATATATTATTTTTAGTGTTGAATTGTTAATACCAATTTATTACTTTTAATGTTGGATTGCCAATTATATTTATGTTAGAATTATTTTAGACAGGTTGAATTTGTTGTTATATATATAGTGAAAGTTTGGTTTTGGGGTTCACATTTCAGATAATATGTTTAGTAAGGATTAATATATTTATTTTAGGATTTATAATTACATACATTTTTTACACATTTATTTAGACGTAATTGCTGGTTTACCACTTGTACTCATATTTACTAAGGAATAATATGCTCGCCACATAATTTATAATTACATAATTTCTCTTATGTCTACTAAAAACCAATTGTGAGCCTACCACTTGTACCAACATTTACAAGGAGTAATATGCCCCCCACATAATTTATAATTATAAAATTTCTCATATGTCTACTAAAAACTAACTCTGAGCTTATCACTTGCACCACCATTTATTAAGGAGTAATATGTTAGCCACATAATTTATAATTACATAAGTTTCTCATATGTCTACTACAAACTAACTGTAAGCCTACCACTTGTATCACATTTTGCCACATTAAGCTTTAGTATTGTGATTAAACTTTTAATTACATTTTTATATAAAATAATTATATGTTATTTTTCTTGTCTTAATTGTCACATACACAACAAAGATCAATGTTAAGACCAATCTATTATTTTTAGTGTTGAATTATTAATACCAATTTATTACTTTTAATGTTGGATTGTCAATTATATATGAGTATATAATAAAGGTTTATAGATGCTATTATTTCATTAGCACAATTAGAATAATTATTTAGTATATTATGTTCTAACATCTAGATCTATGTACAAAAGGTTTTAGGAGATCTTACAATTTTCTAGTACAATTGATAATGTTTTTAGATAAAAATAATGTTCTAAAAATTTATTTTTTCAAAATATATGTTGTTTTTCTTGTCTTAATTGTCACATACACCACAAAGATTAATGTTAAGGCCAATCTATTATTTTTTAGTGTTGAATTGTTAATACCAATTTATTACTTTTAATGTTGTGTTGTCAATTGTAATTGAGTATCTAGTAAAGGTTTATAATTGCTATTATTTTATTAGCACAATTGAAATAATTATTTAGTATATCTTGCTTAGATATTTAGATCTATATACAAAAGGTTTTAAGATATCTTACAATTTTCTAGTACAATTGATAATGTTTTTAAATAAAAATAATGTTATAAGAATTTATTTTTTCAAAATTAACATACAAAATAATTTTAATATATTTATAAGTAATAAGTCAAATAATTAATTTTTATTTCAAATATATATTTTTCTTTAATAGGTGAATTTGGCCACAGGGACCCTAAAATTAATATTTCAAATATATTTTCAAAGAAAATTATTGAATTAGAATTTAATATTAACATTATTAATTTTCATAATTAAATCATACACACTTTCTATTTGCAATATTTTTTCAATTTTAAAATTATCAAGTTTAAATTATTTAGCTATTAAATTTTAGTATCAAAATTATTGAAATCTAATAATAGAAAGAAAAAAGGGATTAATTTAATAAACCATAGAAAGAAAAAAGGGATTAATTTAATAAACCAAAGGGTAGAAGGGATGGTTGTCACTTAATCTCCTTAGTAAGATCAAACATGAAACTTGAATGAAACTTGAGTCTTGAGAATAAAATAGGTAACTATTCTTTCTTCAGTGGATGAAATGTTTTTTATCAATGATATTGTATATGTTATTATTGACAAGAGTTATGATTGAAATATTTAGTATTTTTATTATATATTTGTTAAAAATCAATCCTCAATGATTTGTAGTAAGTTGGTAATTTTGTGGACAATACACTTGTTGAGGAACTTAATGCATTATAAGTAACAATTTAATAACACAAGATTAAACATTACTAAATAGTTGAATAAAATAGATCTTTATTTCAACTAACAGCTTATAAAATATGGGCAAAGTTTATAGGAGAACTTTGTCACTTATAGTTTTCTTAGATGGTTCAAATTTAGCTATTATATAGCCTTATAATATAAAACATAGAAAACTTATTAAAAATAATAAATTAGGGTTCTTGGAGAGAACCAAAGATGCACCACACTTGGTGGTGAACTTAGTTCTTCTTTGAAGTTGGATAAGAAAAATATTTAAAAAAATAAAAAAATGGTTATATATTTTTGGGGTTTAATTAATTTGGGTACCCCTATATTTGAGGTCATAACTCCTAGCTTGTTTGTTGAAATTTGATGTTCAAAATTGCATTTGAAAGCTTAGCTCACCAAACTATAATTAATCTTCCATAGAGCATAGAAAATGTAGGAAAAATTTCACTTTGAAGGACCCTAAATATGCAAAATATAAAATCTAATAACAATTAAAAAATAGATTTTTAGGAACTTTCAAAATTCTTTCTAAAACTACTAGACATCAAGATAATTTAATATATTCTCTTAATAATTTTCTCTTCCTTGAGAAGCAACTAGCCCCATTTCTGAGGTCACTTTAGATTAATTTCATTCTTAGTGAACCACTTGATGTAAAAATTTCTTTGTTTCACACTTGATAAAGTGGAATCTATTGATTTTTCATCTCTTTTAACAATGTATCAATGGCTTGATTTGTATAAATTGGAGTAGTGGTGTTAGGTTTCAATTCTATTCTTTGAAATTGCATAATAAAATCTAATATGTCCAATAATGGTGGAAAATATGGCTAGAGTACTTTTGTATTGAATACTAGATGTAGCTCAAGATAAGGTGGCAAGTTGAGCTCAAATGCATTATCACCCACCTACTTGGTCATGGTGTATGGTCCATATTGTATAGGTTTGAGTTTCCTATTTAGACCTTGAAGATTCTATTTTTGAAGGTGCAACCATACTTTGTCTCCCACTTGAAAATAATGGACATAATGTTGATCATGCCATTGCTTGTACTTTTCATTAGTTCATTGCAATATCTCATGAACCTATTGTTGAATGTGTTGGATCCTCTTGATAAATTTGGTTACCTTATCTAATTCCTTTTCTACATGGGGTGATTCCTCATCCAACATGATAGACAATGCTATATCAATGGTTGTTGATGGTTGTATATTGATGTAGACCTTAAATGGGTTATGCTAATGGAGCCATAAAGATCATGATTGTAGTTCTGTTGGATATAGTGAATCTTTCATTCTATGTGGGAGGATGCTTCAAGTGATACATATGTATAGTGTACACAATCATATGGTTCACAAAATTCTATCTTCCCATTTGTCTATAGATGGAAAGTCATTAAATTTATTCTAAAGTTTTGTGTCCATCATGGACCACATTAAAGACCAAAGATGGCTAATGAACATACTATTCCAATCCATCACAATGGTTTGTCGTAGTCCAAAATGGTCCCATACATATCGAAAGAATAAATTATAAATCTATGTTTATAAACCCCTTTCTTATAGGGCATCAAGAATTCCATCTTTGAGAAACTATCAAGCTCCATAATATATACACAATCATAAACATTTTGGTTCACAAGATGAATTAACCATGTGAAATCTATTGAAGAAGACTAGCACAATTTGTTAGAAGTTGGAAAGGGTGTGTAGAGGCCCTATTTTAAATTGGTTGGAATTTCAATAGTAGAGTATGTGTAAGTATGATGTATACAATAACATTTTACATATTTTTTGTTATATAAACTTCTACATAAATACCGCCATTTATCTACTCCAAAGTAACTCACCACCCAACTATAGTGGGGTAAAAGCATAATAATGTGTCCCAATCTTGTGTCACAAGAAAAAAACATGTCAAATTTTACTCAATCACATGGGTTTTGATCAAAGGAGATGTTTGTATAAACTCCCTTCCATTAGAATCCTTTCCATGTCAATGTCAAGGGGGTTTGACTAAAGGGTGTGCATTTAAAGGCACACCAAATTATTCATTCTAATTGGTTGGATTCTTTTAATTCATCCATGTCACAACCTAATTGTTCAGTCAAACCCCTATTTTGGCACCCTTTTCCCTCAAAGGCACATGGATCAATTTTATTGATCTAAATTTACTACTTCATGCCCCAAATTGCATAGTCAAATAAATTGATAATAAAAAAAATAGAGTTAAATAAACCATGTTTTTAGTTTTCTAAAGTATACATTTTGTTATATTTTATTTAAATATTATATTTTTCCCTAATCAACATAGGTTTGTTACAAAAAATAATGACATATTTTTGGAACATATAATGTAAGAAAAATATAAAAAATAACCATAATTGGCATATTGATGTCCTTATTTCAATAAAAATAATAATTTTGGTATATACAAAAGAAGTTATGATGGATGATGATTTATGTGTCTAAATTGCATTTATCATCAATTTTAAATAATTAGTAATAAAAATATTGAATAAAAATTACAAAATATATGTATTCCTATAGATATGAAAGTTAAGGATCCATGTTCAAGAAATATATTTAAATTTATTTTTTTTCTCAACATCATGTGGGAGAGAGATTAGGTTACCTAATAAAAAAAATTGTAAAAATATAATAAACAAATTATTAAAATTAACCAAAAAAAGAAATGATTTTCTAAAGAACGTAAAAAATTATAAATAAAATATATAATTAATATTTCATGAATAATTAGTTTACATGATCATTAAATTCTTGACTATTTGCTAGTTAAAATTGATAGAATGTGATGAGTTTTGAAGAAACCTATTTTTAGTGGCCCCAAAATAAAAAAATGTGGGACATACTATTGTGATGTCACCCAGTGAGATTCCTTAGTCATCTTCTAATGCTCTTCAATAGGAGCATATATGTGCTAAATGTGACATAAGTCTCCATTCTATAGGTGGTACTTAGGAACCTATTACCTAGTTGGTAGTCTCTAGTAAATGTTAGAGAAGTTAGGATCTCTAATTTAAAATAGAGGTTGTTCTAATGTCTCTTGCATGTAGGATTCTAGGAAAATTATCAAGTATCTCATGAACCTATTGTTTTTTATTACATCAGGTGGCAAAAACAAGGGGCCGAACCCTAAACAGAGATTACATAAGAAAAAGCACAGGCTCAGGAAAAAAAAAGAGCCTGGAACCAAAACCTAGTCCAAACACCAGCTTACAAATGGTAGATAGTAAGAAACAACAAAAAACCAACAAACAGATAGCAGAAGGCACACTAGGACATAGAGTCCTCCCAGTCTTTAGCAAGAACTTCAAAAACTTTGTCCAGCTCCTGAGTTCTGTCATGAACTTATTATTGAATGTGTTGGATCCTCTTGATAAATTTGGTTACCTTATCTAATTCCTTTTCCGCATGGGGTGATTCCTCATCCAACATAATAGACAATGCTATATCAATGGTTGTTGATGGTTGGATATTGATGTAGACCTTAAATGGGTTATGCTAATGGACCCATAAAGATCATGATTGTAGTTGTGTTGGATATAGTGAAACTTTCATTCTATGTGGGAGGATGCTTCAAGTGATACATATGTATAGTGTACACAATCATGTGGCTCACAAAATTCTATCTACCCATTTGTCTATAGATGGAAAGTCATTAAATTTATTCTAAAGTTTTGTGTCCATCATGGACCACATTAAAGACCAAAAATGGCTAATGAACATACTATTCCAATCCATCACAATGGTTTGTGGTAGGCCAAAATGGTCCCATACATATCGAAAGAATAAATTATAAATAAAATAAATAATTAATATTTCATGAATAATTAGTTTACATGATCATTAAATTCTTGACTATTTGCTAGTTAAAATTGATATAATGTGATGAGTTTTGAAGAAACCTATTTTTAGTGGCCCCAAAATAAAAAATGTGGGACATACTATTATGATGTCACCTAGTGAGATTCCTTAGTCATCTTCTAATGCTCTTCAATAGGAGCATATATGTGCTAAATGTGACATAAGTCTCCATTCTATAGGTGGTACTTAGGAACCTATTACCTAGTTGGTAGTCTCTAGTAAATGTTAGAGAAGTTAGGATCTCTAATTTAAAATAGAGTTTGTTCTAATGTCTCTTGCATGTAGGATTCTAGGAAAATTATCAAGATAGAATAATGTCTATTTTTGAAGGTGCAACCATACTTTGTCTCCCACTTGAAAATAATGGACATAATGTTGATCATGCCATTGCTTGTACTTTTCATTAGTTCATTACAATATCTCATGAACCTATTATTTAATGTGTTGGACCCTCTTGATAAATTTGGTTACCTTATCTAATTCCTTTTCTACTTGGGGTGATTCCTCATCCAACATGATAGACAATGCTATATAGATGGTTGTTGATGGTTGGATATTGATGTAGACCTTAAATGGGTTATGCTAATGGAGCCATAAAGATCATGATTGCAGTTGTGTTGGATTTAGTGAAACTTCCATTCTATGTGGGAGGATGCTTCAAGTGATACATATGTATAGTGTACACAATCATGTGGTTCACAAAATTCTATCTACCCATTTATCTATAGATGGAAAGTCATTAAATTTATTCTAAAGTTTTGTGTCCATCATGGACCACATTAAAGACCAAAGATGGCTAATGAACATACTATTCCAATCCATCACAATGGTTTGTGGTAGACCAAAATGGTCCCATACATATCGAAATAATAAATTATAAATCTATTTTTATAAACCCCTTTCTTATAGGGCATCAATAATTCCATCTTTGGGAAACTATCAAGCTCCATAATATATACACAGTCATAAACATTTTCATTCACAAGATGAATTAACATGAAATCTATTGAAGAAGACTAGCACAATTTGTTAGAAGTTGGAAAGGGTGTGTAGAGGCCCTATTTTAAATTGGTTGGAGTTTCAATAGTAGAGGATGTGTAAGTATGATGTATACAATAACATTTTACATATTTTTTGTTATATAAACTTACTTCTACATAACTACCACCATTTGTCTACTCCAAAGTAACTCACCACTCAACTATAGTGGGGTAAAAGCATAATAATGTGTCCCAATCTTGTGTCACAAGAAGAAAACATGTCAAATTTTACTCAATCACATGGGTTTTGATCGAAGGAGATGTTTGTCTAAACTCCCTTCCATTAGAATCCTTTCCATGTCAATGTCAAGGGGGTTTGACTAAAGGGTGTGCATTTAAAGGCACACCATTATTCATTCTAATTGGTTGGATTCTTTTAATTCATCCATGTCACAACCTAATTATTCAGTCAAACCCCTATTTTGGCACCCTTTTCCCTCAAAGGCACATGGATCAATTTTATTGATCTAAATTTACTACTTCATGCCCCAAATTGCATAGTCAAATGAATTGATAATAAAAAATATAGAGTTAAATAAACCATGTTTTTAGTTTTCTAAAGTATACATTTTGTTATATTTTATTTTAATATTATATTTTTCCCTTTTCAAATCAACATAGGTTTGTTACAAAAAATAATGACATATTTTTGGGACATATAATGTAAGAAAAATATAAAAAATAACCATAATTGGCATATTGATGTCCTTCTTTCAATAAAAATAATAATTTTAGTATATACAAAAGAAGAAGTTATGATGGATGATGATTTATGTGTCTAAATTGCACTTCTCATCAATTAAATAATTAGTAATAAAAATATTGAATAAAAATTACAAAATATATGTATTCCTATAGATATCAAAGTTAAGGATCTATGTTCAAGAAATAATAAATTTTTTTATTTTTTTCTCAATATTATGTGGGAGAGAGATTAGGTTACCTAATAAAAAATTGTACAAATATAATAAACACTTTATTAAAATTAACCAAAAAAAGAAATGATTTTCTAAAGAAAGTAAAAAATTATAAATAAAATATATAATTAATATTTCATGAATAATTAGTTTACATGATCATTAAATTCTTGACTATTTGCTAGTTGAAATTGATAGAATGTGATGAGTTTTGAAGAAACCTATTTTTAGTGGCCCCAAACTAAAAAAATGTGGGACATACTATTGTGATGTCACCCGGTGAGATTCCTTAGTCATCTTCTAATGCTCTTCAATAGGAGCATATATGTGCTAAATGTGACATAAGTCTCCATTCTATAGGTGGTACTTAGGAACCTATTACCTAGTTGGTAGTCTCTAGTAAATGTTAGAGAAGTTAGGATCTCTAATAAAAAATATTGGTTGTTTTAATGTCTCTTGCATGTAGGATTCTAGGAAAATTATCGAGATAGAAATTGGAGGTCAAATTAGGTAGATAGAAACCTTATTGGTAATTTATTTCTTATGTGTCATATGTTGAGGTGGAACTATTAGAGGTACATGGACTATTATTGATACCCGTCACTCTACATATTTCCTTGAGTTGGAATGAACTATAGAGGCTTGCAATCTAATTGGACGACTATCTCCTTGCCTAGTATATATATGAACTATTTCAAATAATATAGACTTATTGCTAGTCTATATTTTAAAAAGTACTTTGAAATAAGCCTAAATTAATCAAAATATCCAACTATTAATCTAAATTATTTTACATATAGGCATACCATTCCTAGTCTAGATTTTAAGGAATAAATTCAAATTATTTAAAATATTCATATTCCTAGTCTAGTTTACAAAAAAAAATCTCTCCAATCTAGTTTTGAGCCATATGTGCACATTATTTGAAATAGTTTATATTTAGTATTTCTAGTGCTTACTATTATGGACAATAGTGTAAATCTATGTCTTATGTTGGATGCCTATGTATAATGTTAGAAAATGTCTCACTATGGTAGGAAAATAGGTGGTCATGTTATGTTAGAACCATTGCAAGTGCCTACTTTGAGGCATGCATCTCAGTCTTAAAGGACTATTTAGAGATTTGATCTAGGATAAGGAGTAGAGTCAAACAAAGCCTTTATTTCATTTGTGTGAATGTTTGTTTTTATAACTCTATCCAAATGAACTTTGTTGTATCCCCTTTTTTTTACCTCTAGTTTATAGACCATGCAATATGAAATAATCTAAGTACAAATCTTTAGTAGAAGCTAGGTAAAACTAAGAAGCTCCCAAGTTTTGTGAGAGTTCTTAAGGTTGGATAGTATTTAATGACATGAATCTACTCTAGGTTGAAATATATTCACTATTTTCAATAACTTAGCCAAAGTACTAGATTCTCTTCATTCCATAAGAACACTTCTCTATATTAGCATAGAGATTATGCTAGCTTTCAGTAGAAATAACTTGTTGAGAATGAGGGTGAGTGTGAGATCATCATGGGCAAACAATACCTCTAAGTGGCAATGGAAATGCTAAAAATATACTTAAGCAACTTCACATGAAAATTCAAATGGATTATCTACATAATTTGAAAAATATGTAGGAATGAAATTTGTAGAAAATTGAATGTAGTTTATGGATTTCTTTTTTTTGAAAAAAAAAATTATTTGGTGAAAATTAGATATTTCAATGAGGCACTACTAAAATTTTTGGTAAAAATAAAAAGTAGGTGCCATACCGGCCAATCTAAGTATGAGCCAAAAAAGAATTGAATCTTAACATATAAGTAAAGTACACTTGCCTAGACGTGACACATATTTTTGTGAATTTTTTGTAAGTAAATAATTAGCTATGAATTTTTTACTATGACTTTTTAAAAAATATTAAAAAGTAATTTTCTAGCCAACCTAACTTAGTCAAAAAATAATAAATTAAAAAAAAAAACTTAGACCTATAGGCAATGAAGCGTAGAGTGTGACACATCATTCATATTTGAAAAAGGTGAAATAGTTTGAAACTAATGGATGTTTTTCAATCAATATGTCTATTAGAAATTTAGACATAGTGTAGGTGGACAATTATTAATAATTACCTATTAAAATTATAATCAGACATATATTATATTTTTAGAATCTTGATAGCTTCCTAAATATACCCATTTCATTTTATCAAATTTGGATTAAAAAAATTCCATCAGCATCAAGGGTGAAGTCGAGGAAAATCTGTGAAAATCCCATGTAATTTTGGGTGGGAGGGGGGAGGAGGGAGATTTTTAAAACCAAAACGAATATCTATTTTTAAGAAATGGATATTGTTTTCAATAAACAAATATTTGTTTCTTCCCAAGAAAAATTTAGAAAAGGGGTTTTTTCAAAATGAATATCTGTTTTGTTTCCATAATGGATATCCATTTTGGAAAATCTAATATCTATTTTGTTTCTACTAATCGGAGGCTAAAAAAGAGTTTCATTCAATTTTAGCTAACATTTTATGCAATTGTTTCCTCCATTGCCATTATTTGGCCCATCATGATCTTGCACTCACCCATGATGTAGGTTTTCTTCCAATGTCTTACTAAAGATGATGATTCCATCTGTGTAGATAGCCACAAAAAAAATTGTGAAAGGATTGAGTAAACCATTCATCATCAACATGAATATGGTAGGTGCATTGGAAGGTAGTCTTCCAAATATTAGTTGGCTTGACATGCACCTAATGATACCTTAAATTTAAATCTTTTTATGAAAAAATTGAGGCACTTGGATGAATTTAACCATTTTGGAATAAATTGTGAATCTACCACTTAAGCTTATCATTCTCTAAGAAGTCTTGTATAGTCGGCCATTTAGTAATCACATTTTATGGATGAGATCAATCAATATTTCTTTCACATATTAATGTATTGACACATGTGCCATTTATATATTAACGCCATCATGTGCATTTTCTTATGTTATGTTTTTAAACTTGATGTTGTAGCATGTATTTTTTAAAACCTTCCATTCTTCATCAAGTTGGATCACATGAGTATGACATATGTCTCCCAATTTAAGCAATCACTGTCATTTAAATATCTTATTACAAATTAAAGACACTAGCTTTATAGGAGAAATTTTTGGTGTCTTGTACTTTTTGTTGTATATTTTAATGATGATGGTCTAACCTCATTAAAACCATGATGCATATACATCTACCTTGGTTGTTCCCAAAAAACATAAACATCTAGGAGTTCAATGCCATATATCACCTCATATTGCAAGGATTTGAAAGAATATGATAGATAACATTTTTGATTCACACACACACACATACCTTGACTTGCCAATACATAAGTATATAGATGTTGGTGAGGTGTTGTTTGTAGGTTTAAAATATCTTGATTGTCTCAATAGAGATTAACTTCTTTTGACTTATACTATCCACAAGTACATTAGGGCCTTTTCATGCATCCACATTTGAATGTAAAAGATGTTCCTTGTCCTCTCTAGTGGAAAAAAGTATTACAATGGTAATGACATGGCATGTGGTTCTAGGCAATAATTCAACCACCTTCACTTTTCTTGAATATATTTGCATGTAATGATATAGAGTCTACATTTGTCTATTAGAACTCTATCAATAGAGCCTTATTGGTTTGAGAGTCCCTTTATTCATGCCACAATATCTTCTCACACCACATGCCTATATTATTCAAGGAATTTTGTTCCACTTTTCTTTGGTGTCTACTTTTGTGGTAAATCATTCTTACTTTTTTTCTAGTGAATCATGGTTGTTGTCTCCTTTTTTATCGACGCCTATGATAGATTCTTTGTTACCTTTGAGCTTGAATTTCACTTATGCACTATGAATGGTTAGGCACTCAATAAGACACTATTCTCCTATGTACACTTGATTCGCTCCATTTTGCATGTTTCTTTAGTACATTACTCCCTGAACTTATCCATAACGTTAATACCTACAATATTACTTGTTCTACTTTCCATGATGGTTTCATTGACTTGGTGATAGTATTATTGGATTTCAAATCCCTCTACATGTGTTTTAGCCATTATCAAATTCAGGTTGTTAGCCTTATATACATTCACTACCCTATGTTATGTTTGATTTCCATTATAAGTCCATGCTAATTCTTCCCCTTAGATTATATTCTCAATATCCACACTCATTAGTGATACCTAGAGGCTTATAGGCAAATTACTCCCTTTCTACCTCATCAAGTCTAGAGCTCTAAATAAAATTCATATGCTATTCAACATGCATTATGTATGTGCTCCTAGGCATAGCCTTTATTGATTATGGGGTTGACATACATTTAAAGTAAAATAAATGCCCACACTCACCAGATCTAACCTTCATTAATGAGCACTTGCATCCTCACAGTTGCATGGAATTCTATACTATGGGTGTGGCATCCAAAAGAAAATAAAAATGCATGATGTTTGTAATCTTAGACATAGCCTTTAGTGAAACTAAAAGGGTGACATCTATTCAAAACTAAAAGTAAAAATAAGAGCAAAAGCATGTAAATCAAATTAAAGAAATTCAAAGCTATATCTAAAGAAAGTGTTGATATCCAAATTTTCTATCACTTAAAATGTGTGCTTATGTAGATATAAAGCATGAGAAGCCTATCAGTGTGAGAATTGACTCATAGGACAACCTATGGGGTTAAGAGG
Source organism: Cunninghamia lanceolata (assembly GCA_027924645.1). Taxonomy (NCBI): domain Eukaryota; kingdom Viridiplantae; phylum Streptophyta; class Pinopsida; order Cupressales; family Cupressaceae; genus Cunninghamia; species Cunninghamia lanceolata. The sequence goes on along the minus strand of BSBN01001053.1, from coordinate 1,649,824 downwards.
ACATCTCCTTGTATGATTTTCAAGTAGCTCTCATAATTTCACTTCACATATCCTGAAAAAGGAGAAAAAAATTGAAAGGAAATTCAAAAATGAAATCTAATCTAAGTAAACAGCTAAAGAAGTTACTATATATTGGATGAATGATATACTCTTCTCTTCCAACAATCACATATCAATGATCAATTGACATAACTTAATCATTCTTAGCATGGGAAAAATACCAGTCTCATGAACAACAAGAAGGACAAGAATTATCGTAACTCCTTTGTATTGATTACTTGATTTAAGATAGATTTTTTTTTAGAACACTAGGATTATCCTTGGAAACATGAAGCCTAGATGAAATAAAAAAAAGTAGTTAGGACATAAAAGTTTGTTCATCTTGAATGAGCATGGGAATTCCTATTACAATCTAACCTAGAAAATGATCTTGGGGCTCTTATTTATACAAAGATGAACCAATATATAAAACCCTAAAATGCAAGCAATGAATGCCCTCATGATATCCAATCAATCTTGCATGAAGATATAGTAAAATGCCATTATTGCAAGTAGAATGAATGCAAGTGTTGAATCCCATAACTTGACTATAAATGTTATTATCATCCATGCAATAAATTGCTTCATTAATGAAATAAATACTAAAGTCATTATTCCTTTGATTTATTGATGTTCACTTGCTTGGAACGATTTCATTTATTGTTGCACGTTCACAGTTCTATCTTCTTACATTTTCTCCTTTCCATGTTGAAACCCTAGCTCACTCTTACCTATCTTCTTCCTCTTCTCGGTTAATTGTTTTATTATATCCATGAGCTCTTTTTGATTTTAGGGAAAACTAATGATATGGGAGCTCATTTTAAATTTACCATGTGGGCCTTTGTTTATTTATCTCTCTTATGAAAAGTGCTCTTTTAATAATCTACTTTTATCATATGGCCAATTAGTTTTTAAAAGAACATTTTAAAAGAGATCACATTCTAATAATATCATGGCACTTTTATCGTAACTACAAAAAAAACAACAAGCTTACTTTTTTAATTTTCATCCATGAGGCATTGTTTTATACTTTATATTCTTTACCTTTATTAAAATCCTTTCTTGTTTTATGTAATTTATGTGCCTACCTATAATAAAACATTAACTTTGAAATGTGTTTGATATCCATGGCTTTAGTTTTAACATAAATCTATGCGAGTTCCCCTTTACAAACATTTATGTGCCCTCAATGATAGCTCACATGTTTGCAATCAATGAAACTCTTTTTAATGTTTTCCATAAGCATGTAATGAACCTGCAAGACACATTATGTTGAACACACAAAAATATTTTAAAAATGAGAGAAACATAAATTCTTCTATTATCTTCACAACACCACTTCGAGGGGGCAACCTTCAAATAGAGCATACACTCTAATTACAAATATTCCAAGATGCCTTTACAATTGAGGAGTTATTACAATATATATAGAGTTTTTCTAAAGACAACTACTACCATCCCATGCATGTGGGATAAATACATTATTCTAACAACTAGTGGGATGACTTATAACGCATATGCATCCCTTTATTAAAGATACCTAAAGACAACTTAGAAAGCATATGTACCCAACTAATACTAGCTATCATAAAATAGAATGGGGTGAATAACATTGCCTCCCCCTTCAACATCTTTTTCCTCAAAGCTTGAGATGAGGAAACCTAAAGAGAATGCTAGAAAGCTCCCATATGACATCTTCAAGTTGCAGGCCCTTCCACTAGATTGATAACTCCTCAATAAAAAAATTATGAAGGTACTTGGTGTGTTTTCCAAAATAGCCTTAGGTTCCAAAAATATTGATCCCTACTCATCAAACTTAGGTGGTTCTACCAACGATTGAGTAGTAGGTCTAAGCACTTTATTGAGACATGAGACATGGAAAACTAGGTGGATTTGAGAAGAAGGTGACAATGTTAACTTTTATACCACCTCACCTATGCATTGATAAGGACCATAAAATTTGGGAGCCAACTTATGACCATTCTTGTCTCATAATAAAGATACTTGTACATATGGAGATGTAAAAAAACCCCAATCACTAATATCAAAAGCACACTCTATCCTATGTTGATCCACCTATTATTTCATGCAATTTTGGGCTAGTGTCAGATTATCCTTAAGTAGTTAAGAGATGTCTTCCTACTTGGCCAAAATATTGTTAGCTACTATAGCCTTAGAAGAATGTGAAACATAAGTATACAAGGTAGGTGGGAGACTACCATAGAGGGCCTCATAAAGGGTAATTTTAGAAGCACTATGATAGTGGTGTTGTACCAGCACCCAACCAAAGGTAGCTACTTGGCCCACTATCTATATTGCTCAAACACAAAACAATGGAAATAAGTCTCAAGGTACTTGTTGACAATCTTGATTTGACCATTAGTTTGAGGATGTTAGCATGAGCTCATGTTCAAGGTAGTGCCTTGTAACTTGAACAACTCTTTCTAGAATTTGCTAGTGAAGGACGGATCATGATCACTAATAATAGAGTGAGGCATCCCATGGAGTTTTAAGATTACATCCAAGAAGTGTTGAACAACCATAACAATAATGTATGGATGAGGTAATGCACATAAATGCACATATTTGGTCAAGTGATCCACCACCACCAAGATAACTTGTTTACCCAGGTTGAGAGTAGAAACCCCATTATATATTAGTCCAAGCCCTACTGGGGAGAGGAAGTGGCTACAAAAAACATATGACGTTGAGAATTTCCCCTTTTGTCCTTTGACACACATCACATTTAGCTAGACATGTCTTAATATCCTACTTAAGGCCATCCCAAAAGAAATCCTGCTTCACCCACTTGTAGGTCTTCAAGAACCCCAAGTGTTCTCCAGTAGGGGATAAGTGCAATTTCGTTAGTATTTCGGAGGCTTGAGTACTGAGTTAGGGGATAAATAAATCTAATCATGATAGGTAAGAATTTGACCTATCCAATGGAAACCCAAAATTGACTATGGATCATGTTCCAACTATCAAATGATGTCTTTAACTACAAGGTTGGTAGCTCATTGATTTATGATCTCATCTATCCAATTTAGCACCAAGATGGAAAGAGAAAAGATGGAACCTTTTTATTCATATTGGCATGAGAGGGCATTTGCAACCACATTTTCCTTACTTTTCTTATATAAAACCTCATATCATATCCCTACATCTTTACCACCCATTTTTGTTATTTAGGGGAGGAAACACTTCACTGCAAAAATAATTTAGGTTGTGATGATCTATTTTATCAGGAACTTATGGCCCAATAGGTAAGGACACCATTGTTAGACATCATGGAGGATGGCCAACATTTATTTTTCATATGTTGATTTAGCCAAATTGTGCCCAATGAGTTTCGTTGTGCTAACATCACACCTATGCCCATGCCAAAAGAATTGCATTCTAGAATGAATGGTTTATGAAAATTAGGAAGGGACAATAAGAGAGTAGAGAAAATCTTAGTTTTGAGTGCATCAAAGACCACCTTAGCTAAGGCAAACAAATTGAAAGATTTCTTTTTGAGTAAAGATGTCAAGGGTCCAATAAGTTTACTAAAATGATGCACAAATTTTTGATAATACCCTATCAATCCCAAGAACCCATGTGAGCTTTTGATGGACTTTGGGTGTGATCATTCTTGCATTACTACAATCTTCTTAGGATCAACCTAGACACCCACTAGTTAAACTATATGGACCAAATACTCCACCTATTGAACTCTAAAGGCACACTTAGAGCACTTGGCAAAGAGAGAATGTTCTTATAAAATCCTGAGTGCTATCTCCACATGATGAAGATGATTAGTCCATGTTCTATTTTATATGAGAATGTCATCAAAGAAGACAAAAATTAATTTCCATAAGTAGCCATAAAACAAATTGTATTCATGGGGCTCTAAAAAGTAGAGGAGGCATTGGATAAGCCAAAGGGAATTACCAATAAATCATAATGGCTTTCATGAGTCTAAAAGAAAATTTTAGGAATGTTAGCCTCTTTGACCTAAATTTTGTGATAGCCTGAATGGAGATCCAACTTAGTGAAAAATTGAGCCCCCAAGTGCTCATCCTACAAATCATAAATAACAAGGATAGGGAATTTATATTTGATGGTTTATTTATTAAGCCCATAGAAATCAAGGCACATCTTTCAATCCCCATCTTTCCTAGGAACCATAACTACTGGTAAAGAGTAAGGATTGTTACTAGGACAAATGATACCTGCCTCTTGGAGGTCCTTCACCATTTTATCAATTTCATTATTTTTCTAAAAAGGGTACTAATAGGGATAAATATTAGAAGGGTGGCTAGATAGGATGAGGGGAATGAAATCGTCATGGGACCTTGGAGGGGGTAGCCTTTGAGTTCCTCAAAGACTAGTTGATATTTATTAAGGAGGCAATAAAAATCTGACAAAGGAGGAGAAAGAGGTTGAGCATCTTGAGAGTGAAATTGAGCTAGAACATCAAAACATCCTTTCTTCAACAATTTTTCCATATGATGGGAGATAACAATCTAAACTCCACCTACCTTTAGTCCTTGTAATGTATACTCTTGGACATTGCAATGGAATAAGAGCCAAAGCTAGGAGCAGTCACAAGTGATTGGGCCTAATGTCTGCAACCACTAAACACCCAATACCACATTGGTAACCCCTAAGGAAAGAGAGAATATATCTATGATGGGTGATCCACAATAGTGTGTCCCACTTTTTGACCTAAGTGGGACATTCAAAATCAACATTTTTTAGTATTTTTCAATTTGTGTCAATTATACCAAAAAAAGGGTCAAGAATTTAATGATGATCTAAATTAATGTGTTGTGGAATGTTCTATTTATATTTGAGTTGTAATTTTTTTAAATTTTTTATTTAAAGAATTATTTTGTTCATTATTTTTTAATAGATAAAGTGATGGTTAAGGGCACTCTCCCTTTTATTAGAAAGTTATGATTTTACATAGAGAATAAAATCCCCCAAAATGGGTAGATAGAATGATTTCTTAGATATACATAAGTGAAATGACATATTGAACAAAAGATACAAAAGACACATAGGAAAAGGTGCCAAATAGACCTAAGAACCAAGACCTAAAGAACTACATTATGCCTTTATCCTTCTCCATGAACCATCATGTGAGTGGAGAAGCATTCAATGTGGGCTTGATTCCTAACTGATGTGTGCTTTCTTGCATTTCTACACAGGTGTCCAAATTCCCTCATCAACCTCAACATCATTGATCAAATGCTAGAAATTATTTGATTCTTTTTTAGACCAAAAATCTTGAGTTTCTTGCTGCATGAGAGACTTGATCAGGAATGAAGGTACCTCCTTATGAATCATTGTAGATAAAATATCTTTCTAACCATGTGATGAATCAAGAGGACACAGATCTTTTGCTACCTCGATAGTGAGATGATGTGGAAGAGCACTTTCCACCATGTGGCATGGGATGTTGATTTATGTTTTCTAATAGGGAATTTTGTAGCAACATGACCTATATCATAACATCTTTGACAACAAAATAGTAACCCTTTATAGTTTAAGAGTTGAACCCAAGAATGACCTACAACTTTTAGGGTGATGTATGCAGGGAGATCCTTAAGATATCTAGATCAACTAGAATCTAAGTGTAAGTTGTGTGAGTGAATGTTGAAGTAACCTTATTTGTAATATAAAATTACCTCATGAGTTACCAATAGCTTCAAGGTAGGAGTCTAGCCAAAGTTGAAGTGGTAGATTAGGAAGATAGATCCAGATTGACATGACACTAAAAGATTGTGTTATAATCCTAATAGTATATATTCCTAATTATAATAAGGACAAGCACTTATAGCATGCTTAACCTAAATAGTTTCATTTATTAGTCTTATTTATTCCTTAAGATGACTTAGTTAGGATGAAGGGGTGTGTCCCTACATAGTTATGGGTAAAAGCACAAACCTGTGTCACACTTTTATAAAGGAAACAACCAACACTGATCTAACTTTTTAACTTGAATCACCACAAAGTGATGTATATGTTTTGAATTTTAAAATGATGTAAACTAGTAAAATGTAGATTTTTTAGTGTATTTTATGTTTCTATTTTTTTTTTAAATTTAAAAAATTATTTAAACATAGTATTTTATAAAATTGACACTATAATTTAGTTGCTGATAAAATGTTGAAAAATAAGGTTGAATGGGACTTCACACTTTATATAGTAAATTTCATTTATTTTACTTCTATAGTTTTTTGTGTATTCATAGCTCAAAACTTTAGCACATGGATTATTTTCTTCCCCAATTTGCTAAATATATATTTTTAAATAAATCTTGGAAATTGTGTGTAATGAAAACACAACTGTTTCGATGGGATGCCAACTTTTGTCTTCATTATTTATCCAAAATAGGAAAAAAATTATGTCATCTTGACAAGGAATATCTCCTCTAGTGCATCATATTGTTTTCAATTTTTTTTATAAACTTTACTGTTTTCTCTTGAGAGGAAAATCACCACCATATTTTGGTGTTGATGACCTACTTTTAGTAGAAATAAAAAATAAAATATAAACACTAATTGAAATGTTTAAAAAATTATCCTTTTACAAAGTAGATTGATTGATCTACAAAAGGGTATTTTTAGATTCTTTTAAAATGATTATTTGCATGAGTAGAAGTTCTTAGAGCATCAAGTGTTTCAAATAATTTCATTTTTTTTGGTAAATGAGCCCCAATGTGATACTGCATATGTTTTTAGTGGATAGTTCCAATTCGAAAAGTTGTGGCCTAGATCTAATTCAGCTAGAATGAATCCAGATAGAACATAAGTTTCATAGGAGATAACAATCTAAACTCCACCTACCTTCAGTCCTTGTATACTCTTGGCCATTGCAATGGAATAAGAGCCAAAGCTAGGAGCAGTCACAAGTGATTGGGCCTAATGTCTGCAACCACTAGACACCCAATACCACATTTGTAACCCCTAAGGAAAGAGATAATATATCTATGATGGGCGATCCACAATAGTGTGTTCCACTTTTTGACCTAAGTGGGACACTCAAAATCAACATTTTTTACTATTTTTCAATTTGTGTCAATTATACTAAACAAACGGTCAAGAATTTAATGATGATGTAAATTAATGTGCTATGGAATGTTCTATGTATATTCGAGTTGTAATTTTTTTAAATTTTTTATTTAAAGAATTTATTTTGTTCATTATTTTTTAATAGATAAAGTGATGATTAAGGGCCCTCTCCCTTTTATTAGAAAGTTATGATTTTACATAGAGAATAAAATCCTCCAAAATGGGTAGATAGAATGATTTCTTAGATATACATAGGTGAAATGACATATCATTGAACAAAAGATACAAAAGACACATATGAAAAGGTGCCAAATAGACCTAAGAACAAAGACCTAAAGAACTACATTATGCCTTTATCCTTCTCACATGTATCATCATGTGAGTGGAGAAGCATTCAATGTGGGCTTGATTCCTAACTAATATGTGCTTTCTTGCATTTCTACACAGGTGTCCAAATTCCCTCATCAACCTCAACATCATTGATCAAATGCTAGAAATTATTTGATTCTTTTTGAGACCAGAAATCTTGAGTTTCTTGCTGCATGAGAGACTTGATCAGGAATGAAGGTACCTCCTTATGAATCATTGTATATAAAATATCTTTCTAACCCTGTGATGAATCAAGAGGACACAGATCTTTTGCTGCCTTGATAGTGAGATGATGTGGAAGAGCACTTTCCACCATGTGGCATGAGATGTTGATTTATGTTTTCTAATAGGGAAATTTTGTAGCAACATGACCTATATCATAACATCTTTGACAACAAAATAGTAACCCTTCATAGTTTAGGAGTTGAACCCAAGAATGACCTACAACTTTTAGGGTGATGTATGTAGGGAGATCCTTAAGACATCTAGATCAACTAGAATCTGAGTGTAAGTTGTGTGAGTGAATGTTGAAGTAACCTTATTTGTAATATAAAATTACCTAATGAGTTACCAATAGCTTCAAGGTAGGAGTCTAGCCAAAGTTGAAGTGGTAGATTAGGAAGATAGACCTAGATTGACATGACACTAAAAGATTATGTGTTATAATCCTAAATATTATAATAAGGACAAGCACTTATAGCATGCTTAACCTAAATAGTTTCATTTATTAGTCTTATTTATTCCTTAAGATGACTTAGTTAGGATGAAGGGGTGTGTCCCTACATAGTTATGGGTAAAAGCACAAACCTGTGTCACACTTTTATAAAGGAAACAACCAACACTGATCTAACTTTTTAACTTGAATCACCACAAAGTGATGTATATGTTCTGAATTTTAAAATGATGTAAACTAGTAAAATGTAGATTTTTTAGTGTATTTTATGTTTCTATTTTTTAAAAAAATTAAAAAATTATTTAAACGTAGTATTTTATAAAATTGACACTATAAGTTAGTTGCTGATAAAATGCTGAAAAATAAGGTTGAATGGGACGTCACACTTTATATAGTAAATTTCATTTATTTTACTTCTATATTTTTTTGTGTATTCATAGCTCAAAACTTTAGCACATGGATTATTTTCTTCCCCAATTTGATAAATATATATTTTTAAATAAATCTTTAAAATTGCATATAATGAAAACATAACTGTTTCGATGGGATGCCAACTTTTGTCTTCATTATTTATCCAAAATAGGAAAAAAATTATGTCATCTTGACAAGGAATCTCTCCTCTAATGCATCATATTTTTTTCAATTTTTTATAAACTTTACTGTTTTCTCTTGAGAGGACAATCGCCACCATATTTTGGTGTTGATGACCTACTTTTAGTAGAAATAAAAAATAAAATATAAACACTAATTGAAATGTTTAAAAAATTATATTTTTACAAAGTAGATTGATTGATCTACAAAAGGGTATTTTTAGATTCTTTTAAAATGATTATTTGCACGAGCAGAAGTTGTTAGAGCATCAAATTTTTTAAATAATTTCATTTTTTTGGTAGATGAGCCCCAATGTGATGTTGCATATGTTTTTAGTGGATAGTTCCAATTGGAAAAGTTGTGGCCTAGATCTAATTTAGCTAGAATGAATCCAGATAGAACATAATTTTCATGGGAGATAAAAATCTAAACTCCACCTACCTTTAGTCCTTGTAATGTATACTCTTGGCCATTGCAATGGAATAAGAGCCAAAGCTAGGAGCTGTCACAAGTGACTGGGCCTAATGTCTGCAACCACTAGACACCTAATACCACATTGGTAACCCCTAAGGAAAGAGAGAATATATCTATGATGGGTGATCCCACAATAGTGTGTTCCACTTTTTGACCTAAGTGGGACACTCAAAATCAACATTTTTTACCATTTTTCAATTTGTGTCAATTATGTCAAACAAATGCTCAAGAATTTAATGATGATGTAAATTAATATGTTGTGGAATGTTCTACGTATATTTGAGTTGTAATTTTTTTTAATTTTTTAAAGAATTATTTTGTTCATTATTTTTTAATAGATAAAGTGATGGTTAAGAGGCCTCTCCATTTTATTAAAAAGTTATGATTTTACATAGAGAATAAAACCCCCCAAAATGGGTAGATAGAATGATTTCTTAGATATACATAAGTGAAATGACATATTGAACAAAAGATACAAAAGACACATAGGAAAATGTGCTAAATAGACCTAAGAACAAAGACCTAAAGAACTACATTATGCCTTTATCCTTCCCACATGTACCATCATGTGAGTGGAGAATCATTCAATGTGGGCTTGATTCCTAATTGATGTGTGCTTTCTTGCATTTCTACATAGGTGTCCAAATTCCCCTATCAACCTCAACATCATTGATCAAATGCTATAAATTGTTTGATTCTTCTTGAGACTAGAAATCTTGAGTTTCTTGTTGAGACTCGATTAGGAATGGAGGTACCTCCTTATGAATCATTGTAGATAAAATATCTTTCTAACCCTATGATGAATCAAGAGGACACAGATCTTTTGCTACCTTGATAGTGAGATGATGTGGAAGAGCACTTTCCACCATGTGGCATGGGATGTTGATTATGTTTTCTAATAGGGAAATTTTGTAGCAACATGACCTATATCATAACATCTTCGACAACAAAATAGTAACCCTTCATAGTTTATGAGTTGAACCTAAGAATGACCTACAACTTTTAGGGTGATGTATGCAAGGAGATCCTTAAGCTATCTAGATCAACTAGAATCTGAGTGTAAGTTGTGTGAGTGAATGTTGAAGTAACCTTATTTGTAATATAAAATTACCTAATGAGTTACCAATAGCTTCAAGGTAGGAGTCTAGCCAAAGTTGGAGTGGTAGATTATGAAGATAGACCCAGATTGATATGACACTAAAAGATTATGTGTTATAATCCTAATAGTATATATTCCTAATTATAATAAGGATAAGCACTTATAGTATGCTTAACCTAAATAGTTTAATTTATTAGTCTTATTTGTTCCTTAAGATGACTTAGTTAGGATGAAGGGGTGTGTCCCTACTCAATTATGGGCAAAAGCACAAACCTGCGTCACACTTTTATAAAGGAAATAATCAACACTGATCTAACTTTTTAACTTGAATCACCACAAAGTAATGTATATGTTTTGAATTTTAAAATGATGTAAACTAATAAAATGTAGATTTTTTAGTGTATTTTATGTTTCTATTTAAAAAAAAAAAATTAAACAATTATTTAAATGTAGTATTTTATAAAATTGACACTATAATCTAGTTGCTGATAAAATGCTGAAAAATAAGGTTGAATGGGACATCACACTTTATATAATAAATTTCATTTATTTTCCTTCTATAATTTTTTTGTGTATTCATAGATCAAAACTTTAGCACGTGGATTATTTTCTTCCCCAATTTGATAAATATATATTTTTAAATAAATCTTCAAAATTGCGTGTAATGAAAACACAACTGTTTCGATTGGACACCAACTTTTGTCTTCATTATTTATCCAAAATAGGAAAAAAATTATGTCATCTTGACAAGGAATCTCTCCTCTAGTGCATCATATTTTTTTTTTTTTTGATAAACATTACTATTTTCTCTTGAGATGACAATCACCACCATATTTTGGTGTTGATGACCTACTTTTAGTAGAAATAAAAAATAAAATATAAACACTAATTGAAATGTTTTAAAACCTATATTTTTACAAAGTAGATTGATTGATCTACAAAAGGGTATTTTTAGATTCTTTTAAAATGATTATTTGCACGAGTAGGAGTTGTTACAACATCAAATTTTTCAAATAATTTCATTTTTTGGTAAATGAGCCCTAATGTGATGTTGCATATGTTTTTAGTGGATAGTTCCAATTGGAAAAGTTGTGGCCTAGATATAATTTAGCTAGAATGAATCCGGATAGAACATAAGATTCATGGGAGATAACAATCTAAACTCCACCTACCTTCAGTCCTTGTAATGTATACTCTTGGCCATTGCAATGGAATAAGAGCCAAAGCTAGGAGCAGTCACAAGTGATTGGGCCTAATGTCTGCAACCACTAGACACCCAATACCATATTTGTAACCCCTAAGGAAAGAGAGAATATATCTATGATGGGTGATCCCACAATAGTTTGTCCCACTTTTGACCTAAGTGGGACACTCAAAATCAACATTTTTTAGCATTTTTCAATTTGTGTCAATTATACCAAATAAACAGTCAAGAATTTAATGATGATGTAAATTAATGTGTCGTGGAATGTTCTATGTATATTCAAGTTCTAAATTTTTTGAATTTTTTAAAGAATTATTTTGATCATTATTTTTTGATAGATAAAGTGATGGTTAAGGGCCCTCTCCCTTTTATTAGAAAGTTACGATTTTACATAGAGAATAAAACCCCCCAAAATGGATAGATAGAATGATTTCTTAGATATACATAAGTGAAATGACATATTGAACAAAAGATACAAAAGACACATAGGAAAAGGTACCAAATAGACCTCAGAACAAAGACCTAAAGAACTACATTATGCCTTTAGCCTTCCCACCTGTACCATCATGTGAGTGGAGAAGCATTCAATGTGGGCTTGATTCTTGACTGATGTGTGCTTTCTTGCATTTCTACACAGGTGTCCAAATTCCCTCATTAACCTCAACATCATTGATCAAATGGTAGAAATTGTTTGATTCTTGCTGAGACCAGAAATCTTGAGTTTCTTGCTACATGAGAGACTTGATCAAGAAGGGAGGTACCTTCTGGTGCAAGGCACCTAGGAGCAATCTAACACCTCAAGCATTTTGATGCATTTTGATAAGCTATGTTTTGTTTTGTTTTGTATGTGTTGTAATAAGGCTTTATCCATGGATGTAAGGTCCTTTTTGTGTGGTCAAGATGATTGAGGTGACCATATAAACCTCAATCATGCTTAGTCCATCTGGACCCTTGTTGAGCTACTTAGGCCTAGTAGGTCTAATGTTGGCTTTTTGAGTTTGTTTGGGTTGTTCTAGTGTTTTAGCATGGTCTAGGGAGTATGATAGTGATTTGATTCCATTGGACAAGAAAAAAAAATTGCCATCCTTTTGTAAATGCAAAAACTCCATAGTGTCAAAGGTTGCCAATAGTGTCAATGACACATTGGTTGGTTACAACTTAGTTTGGGCGGTTGAATCTGCTTTTGGAAGTTGGATACCAATTGAAGATTGGTTCATAATGTTGTTTTCTCACTCCTGTATGGTAGAGGAGGTCTGGTATAGATTTTTGGCATTGGAACAATTGAAAACAGTCACTTTTTTTCTATTTTTCTTGTTGTGTACAGCCTGTACGGACTTGTTAGGTGAGCAAAAGTTATTTTTTTGAAATTTCTTGGAGTCAAGGTTCAAATGCAACTAGTTTGAGGTCTTGAAGTGGTCGGAGTCAAAAGATATTGAATTTTCTTTCAAGACCGGTCTAGAAACCTTGTTTTCTAGGGCAGTCATAGAAATCCGGCCCTAGAATGCATTCCCACCGGTGAAAATTCATAAAAACTGGTGAAATGTAGGCTAGGGATGTACTCTATAGGATTCCAAAAGCATTTGGTTGGGAGAGACTATTTTCAAATTTTAAGGTGATGCCCTAGGTCAAGTATTTCCTTCTATTTGACCAAATTTATGCTATTTGAGGTTGTAGATGATAGAATCCTGATAGGGTGAGTGAATGGATGGTGGTTTTGTGTTGTTTGGGCATGGTAGAGGCATTCCAAATTCCTGCCCCTGATCTATGCACCCAATTTTAATCACTTGCTTTGTAACCTAGCCCTAAATTGATCAATTAGGCCTAGAGACCTAGTGAGTGTTCTGGATTGCTGGAGTAGAGTTGGAATAGGAGACTTGGAAGTTTGATAGGCTCCCCTAAAGGGTATCTAAAACCATCATTTACTTACCTAGTCATTTGGGATTTTATCAAGTTGTGTTGAGAAAACCTAGTTTGGAGGGCTAGTAGCCTTACTAGTCAAGGTATAGGTTGGAGAGTTTTGGGAAGTTGGGGATCAAACCAACTGCATAGGAGGTGTTTGTTGATCTGTCTTAAGGTGTTGGAGAAGCCTTGAAGGTTGAGTCATCACCCAAATATCAGACCCTTCATATACCCTTGAATGTGCCTTTGGTTGCTTGGTTGAAGGCTAGGTGAGTGGGTGAGTGGGTAGTAAACCATTGTGTTGTTGCTTCCCTTGTGCCACTCTGCATCAGGTGGTATCAGAGTCATCAAAAGAGATGGGAGATAGAGAAGAAGAGGAGGAAGTCCCTTCAAGAGTGACCAATGTCGAATTGGCAAAGATAGTGAGAGAGCAAGCAACCAAGAACAAAAGGATGGAGGCTGAGATAGAAAAGTTGAAGAAAGACAAGGACAAGAAGAAGAAGCCAAAAGTCATCTTAGATTCAGATAAAGAGGATCAAGATGAAGAAGAAGAAGAGCCTATGGAAGAGCCACAAGGAGGCATGTCGGAAAGATAATTCCTAGATGCACTTGGAAAGTTGAGTAGGAAGGACACTAAGGCAGACTTACCTATGTTTCCTGGTAAGATGAACCCAAAGGAGTGCCTTGATTGGATTGAGGCAATGGAGAACTATTTTGAATGTGAAGAAGTGGCAGAAAATTAGAAAGTGAGGATTGCCAAATCAAGAATGAAAGGGCCAGCCTTGAGTTGGTGGAATTTTATTCAAAATGAAAGGGTAGAGGATGATAGGAATCCTATCTCTACATGGAGGAAGATGGTGCTTGAAATCAAGAAGCAATTTGTCCCTAAAGATTATGAGGTCAACTTAAACAAGAAGTTGCACAACTTGAGACAGAAGGACATGGACGTGAGCACATACACAGAGGAGTTTCACAAGATGACATTGAAAGCCAAGATGCCTGAGAATGAAAAATAGAAGCTTGCAAGGTATCTCAATGGCCTTAAGTTCTCCATTCAAGATGAATTAACCCTCTTTAACCCAGAGACAATCCATAAGTGTTTTCAAATGGCATTGAGGATTGAGGACAAACAAAGGAGAAAAGGTGATTCATCCAGCATAGGTAGAGGTAATATGAATTTCAGAGGTAAGGGCAGATTTCAAAACAGAGACAACTTTCCTAGATACCAAGAATCAAATCACAAGAAGGCAGCCAAGGACAGGCTGACAGAAACAGTACTGATAAGGGTCAATTTAGAGGGAGATGCAAAGGCAGAGGAAGAAGTTGGGGTAGAGGTCCCAATGTGTTTACTAGAAGGTGTGTCTCTTGCAATCAGATAGGACATCAGTCCTTTAGGTGCTTGGAGAAGATGGGAAACACTGCTGCAAATCAGAAAGAGAGAAGGGCGCAACTCCTTCAAGAAGAGGACTGTCAAAGCACCACAAGTTATCAAACAACCTCTTCCAAGTCTGCAGCACCTGAGAGTGGAGAATGCATCATGTTTAACAGGTCACTCATCATGCCAACCACTAAGAAGCAGCCCCAAAGGAACAACTTGTTCAGAACCACTTGCAAGGTGAAAGGAAAAGTTTGCAAGGTAATAGTTGATTTAGGTTCTTTTGAAAATTTGGCTTCTAATGAAATGGTGACTAAGTTAGGATTGGAAAGGATACCTCATCCTAACCCCTATAGAGTCTTTTGGCTAACCAAGGAACAACAAATTGTGGTGAAAGAGCAATGTTGGGTTGAATTCAAGATAGGTGAATATCATGATAGGATTCTCTGTGAGATAGTGGATATGGATGCATGCCACCTTCTTCTTGGAAGGCCTTGGCAACATGACACAAGTTCCCAACATGATGGTAAGCAAAATGTGATTCATTTGTCCAAAAATGGTGAAAACTTCACAATGACTCCTTTGATTGATGATTGCAAAGAAAAGGTCATTCTAGTTCAGTTATGTTGGTAGGTGAAAAAGAGTTTTTGGCTAACCTCAAGGAATAGAAAGTGCCATGTTTTGCAGTAGTTATCAAGCCCAAGGATGTAAATCCCAAGAAGGTCAAAGTGCAACAACCTCTTAGGAGGATTGGACCAAAGGAAGTGGAAGAACTATTGGAAAGGTTCCATGATGTGATAGCCGATGAGAGTAAGGATGCCCTTCCACCAAAGAGGGAGATTAGTCATTGCATTGATTTCATCCCTAGATCCACCCTACCAAACCAAGTAGCCTACAAGTTAACCCCGAAGAAAAATGCTGAAGTGGCAAGACAAATCCAAGACTTGTTGGATAGAGGGCTTATTAGGAGTATTAGTCCATGTGCAGTACCTGCAGTACTTGCACCCAAGAAGGAAGGTACATGGAAACTATGCACTGACTCTAGGGCCATTAATAAGATCACTATCAGGTATAGATTTCCAATGCCTAGAATAGAAGATTTAATGGATTGCTTGGGTAGGGCTAAGTATTTTACCAAGATAGATCTAAAAAGTGGTTATCACCAAATCAGGATAAGGGAGGGGGATGAGTGGAAAATTGCCTTCAAAACCAATGAAGGACTATTTGAATGGGTTGTCATGCCTTTTGGCTTATCAAATGCACCAAGCACCTTCATGAGATTGATGAACGATGTGCTAAAACCTTTCCTTAACAAGTTTATTGTTGTGTATTTGGATGATATATTGGTTTTTAGTGACAGCAAGGAAGACCACATAAGGCATATCCATCAAGTGCTCAGGAGGCTTCAAGAGGAGAAGTTGAGAATCAACCTTGACAAATGTGTCTTCCTATAAGAAGAGTTGATATTCTTGGGGTTTGTCGTCTCTAAGGGCAGCCTATAAATGGATCCAAGCAAAGTGGAAGCCATTCTTAATTGGCCCACACCTACAACAGCCTCTAAGGTAAGGAGTTTCCATCGTTTGTGTAGCTTTTATAGAAAGTTCATTAGAGGGTTTAGTGGCATTTGTGCTCCACTTGTTGACACCATAAAAGGGGGTAAGAAATGTGTGTTTGTATAGACAAATGAGGCCAACCAAGCCTTTGAACTGTTAAAGAAAAAAATATCAGAACAACCGGTCCTTGTTCTTCCTGATTTTGACAAGGTCTTTGTGGTAGAGTGTGATGCAAGTAAGAGGGCTGTTGGGGGAGTCCTAAGTCAAGATGGGAGGTCTGTAGCATTCTTTAGTGAGAAGTTAAATGAGGCAAAACAGAACTACTTCACCTATGATTTAGAATTATATGCCATGGTTCAATCATTGAGGAAGTGGAGACACTACTTATTGCCAAAGGAATTTATAGTTTTTACTGATAACCATGCATTGAGCTTCTTGAATAGGCAGCAAAAGTTAAATCACAGACATGTCAAGTGGATGGAGTACATCCAAGCATACACCTTCTCAATAAAACACAAGAAAGGAGTGGCCAATAAGGTAGCCGATGCCTTAAGTAGGAGGAATCTTGTGGTGCAAACTATTCAGTTGGAAAGTACATGTATTCAAGCCATCAAAGATCAGTATGCAGCAGATGAAGACTTCAAAGAACCATACCTATCCTGCAAGGCCATGACAGGAAGGTATAACACTGATTTTTCTGATTATTTGTTACAAGATGGATATCTTTTCAAGGGTAGCATGTTGTGTATCCCAAGAGGGTCTGTTAGAGAGAACATTATCAAGGAAAAGCACTGTGGCAACATGTCAGGCCACTTTGGCATTGATAAGACCCTAGAATTGGTTAGGAGATACTATTTTTGGCCAAAGTTGCCAACCAATGTAAGGAAGTTTGTTGAAACTTGTCAAATTTGCCAAAGAGCAAAGGGGCATACATCAAATGCAAGTTTATACACCCCTCTACCTATTCCTTCAAAGCCTTGGGATTCCATAAGCATGGACTTTGTACTTGGTTTGCCTAGGACCAAGAATGGACATGATAGCATCTTTGTGGTTGTTGATAGGTTCTCAAAAATGGCTCACTTCATCCCATGTAAAACCACACATGATGCCTCACACATAGCAGGTCTTTTCTTCAAGGAAATAGTCAGATTACATGGTTTACCTTTGTCCGTAATCTCTGACAGAGACCCTAAGTTCATAGGACACTTCTGGAGGACACTTTGGAAAAGACTAGGTACAAATTTGTCCTTATCATCTGCCTATCACCCTCAGTCTGATGGACAAATAGAGGTGATTAATAGGTCACTTGGCAATCTCCTAAGATTCCTAACAAAGGAGCAGGGTGCTAGTTGGGATTCAATTTTAGCTCAGGCAGAGTTCTCATATAATGACACTGTCAACAGAAGCACCGGCCTGTCTCCTTTCCAAATTGTTTATGGCACTCACCCAAGGGGTATTCTGGAACTTAGGGAGGTTAAAGGACTAGAAAATAGCAGTGCCTTGGCTGAAGACTTCGTTCAAGTGATGAAAGATGTCCATGAACAAGTACAACAAAAATTACAGTCCACTTCTCAGAAATATAAATCGTTTGCTGACAGGAAGAGAAGGGATCTACAGTTCAAAGAAGGAGATTTGGTTATGGTCCACCTTAAGAAGGAGAGACTCCCTGCAGGTAAATATACCAAGCTACTCATGAAGAAGATTGGGCCTTGTGAAGTGCTCAAGAAATGTGGAGAAAATGCATATAAAATCAGACTTCCGGATGGCATTGCTTTGTCTCCAATTTTTAATGTTTCAGACCTTTATCCCTATAAAGGATCTAATCCTTAGACTGTTGATGAAGAAAACCAAACTGATCAGACACTCCAAGAACTGATTCCTTCATCTCCTGATCAGATTGAGTGCATTTTGGATAAGAGGATTGCAAAACAGACTAGGAGGCACACATACTATGAGTACTTGGTGAAGTGGCTCAATAAACCTCAGGAGGATGCCACTTGGATGAGCAGAGTAGCCATTGAGAAGGTAGTTTTCACATTTGATAACATTCCTAACTCAAGAGACTTGAGTTCTGTTTGATAGTGGGTGTATGGTGCAAGGCACCTAGGAGCAGTCTGACACCTCAAGCATTTTGATGCATTTTGATAAGCTATGTTTTGTTTCTTTTTGTATGTGTTGTAATAAGGCTTTAGCCATGGATGTAAGGTCCTTTTTGTGTGGTCAAGATGATTGAGGTGACCATATAAACCTCAATCATGCTTAGTCCATTTGGACCCTTGTTGAGCCACTTAGGCCTAGTAGGTCTAATGTTGGCTTTTTGAGTTTGTTTGGGTTGTTCTAGTGTTTTAGCATGGTCTAGGGAGTATGATGGTGATTTGACTCTATTGGACAAGCAAAACAAATCACCATCCTTTTGTAAATGCAAAAACTCCATAGTGTCAAAGGTTGCCATAGTGTCAATGACACATTGGCCGGTTACAGCTTAGTTTGGGCAGTTGAATCTACTTTTGGAAGTTGGATACCAACTGAGGATTAGTTCATAATGTTGTTTTCTCACTCCTGTATGGCAGAGGAGGTTTGGTATGGATTTTTGGCATTGGAACAATTGAAAATAGTCACTTTTTTTTCTATTTTTCTTGCTGTGTACGACTTGTACGCACTTGTTAGGTGAGAAGATGTTATTTTTTTGAAAGTGCTTGGAGTCAAGGTTCAAATGCAACTAGTTTGAGGTCTTGAAGTGGTCGGAGTCAAAAGATATTGAATTTTCTTTCAAGACTGGTCTAGAAACCCTGTTTTCTAGGGCATTCATAGAAATCCGGCCCTAGAATGTATTCCCACAAGTGAAAATTCATAAAAAATGGTGAAATGTAGGCTAGGGATGTACTCTATAGGATTCCAAAAGCATTTGGTTGGGAGAGACTATTTTCAAATTTTAAGGTGATGCCCTAGGTCAAGTATTTCCTTCTATTTGACCAAATTTATGCTATTTGAGGTTGTAGATGATAGAATCCTGATAGGGTGAGTGAATGGATGGTGGTTTTGTGTTGTTTGGGCATGGTAGAGGCATTCCAAATTCTTGCCCCTGATCTGTGCACCCAATTTTAATCACTTGCTTTGTAACCTAGCCCTAAACTGATCAATTAGGCCTAGAGACCTAGTGAGTGTTCTGGATTGCTGGAGTAGAGTTGGAACAAGAGACTTGGAAGTTTGATAGGGTCCCCTAAAGGGTATCTAAAGCCATCATTTACTTACCTAGTCATTTGGGATTTTGTCAAGTTGTGTTGAGAAAACCTAGTTTGGAGGGCTAGTAGCCTTACTAGTCAAGGTATAGGTTGGAGAGTTTTGGGAAGTTGGCGATCAAACCAACTGCATAGAAGGTGTTTGTTGATCTGTCTTAAGGTGTTGGAGAAGCCTTGAAGGTTGAGTCATCACTCGGATATCAGACCCTTCATATACCCTTGAATGTGCCTTTGGTTGCTTGGTTGAAGGCTAGGTGAAGTGGGTGAGTAGGCAAAGAACAATATAGTAAACCCTTGTGTG
The DNA here is from genome assembly GCA_027924645.1 of Cunninghamia lanceolata. Lineage (NCBI taxonomy): Eukaryota > Viridiplantae > Streptophyta > Pinopsida > Cupressales > Cupressaceae > Cunninghamia > Cunninghamia lanceolata. Next base: position 1,629,950 of record BSBN01001053.1, on the reverse strand, counting down.
TTGCTTCCCTTGTGCCACTCTGCATCACCTTCTTATGAATCATCGTAGATAATTATCTTTCTAACCCTGTGATGAATCTAGAGGACACAGATCTTTTTCTACCTTGATAGTGAGATCATGTGGAAGAACACTTTCGAACATGTGGCATGGGATGTTGATTTATGTTTTCTAATAGGGAAATTTTGTAGCAACATGATGTATATCATAACATATTCGACAACAAAATAGTAACCCTTCATAGTTTAGGAGTTGAACCCAAGAATGATCTACAACTTTTAGGGTGATGTATGTAGGGAGATCCTTAAGATATCTAGATCAACTAGAATCTGAGTGTAAGTTGTGTGAGTGAATGTTGAAGTAACCTTATTTGTAATATAAAATTACCTAATGAGTTACTAATAGCTTCAAGGTAGGGGGCTAGCGAAAATTGAAGTGGTAGATTAGGAAGATAGACCTAGATTGACATTACACTAAAGGATTATGTGTTATAATCCTAATAGTATATATTTCTAATTATAATAAGGATAAGCACTTATAGCATGCTTAACCTAAATAGTTTCATTTATTAGTCTTATTTATTCCTTAAGATGACTTAGTTAGGATGTAGGGGTGTGTCCCTACATAGTTATGCATATAAATAAGGAAGAGAGAGACTTTCCCAAATCATCATATATTTTAATATGAAATTCATATATTATTTTTTTATTATTGGAGGTCACCCCCTCGAAGTGGTATACTATTTTTTTTAATTTTTGCATTTATTTCCAAGAAATATCATAACAAGTGGTATTAGAGCTATGATTTGGGCCAAGATTTTTGTTTCTTCCATAAATACAAACCATTGTGAATTTAGACCTATTTTTTTGGGTTTTTAAGGTATAGAATAGGTAAATATTTAAGTAAATAATTAGATTTCTATGATAAGTTTTGCGTAAGTTATTTTAATTTTATGTTTTTCCATTAATAGGCTTTATAGGCTACATTGTTTGGAAAATTTTTAATATTTTTACATTTTTGAAAGCTTATGAAAATTAGGTTGGGTCAATTCTTTGTAATTTATTGTTAGAGACAATTTAATACATTTCATATTTTAGTGGTCAAAGTTAGGTCAAAATATTTAATTATTCTACTCTACAATCTACAATTTTGAGATTTTTTTTTTTGAAATTACACTTTTGGAAAGATATTGAAAACCTAGAGTTTAAAATACATACACATTAGAAGCCATGTCATCTTTAGGATTCAAAGACTTTTCTACAAAAATTGAATCCAATGACCTTTATTGTCCACCACCTAAAATTGAGGGTAAAATTCCCCTAGGATGTGAAATAGTGGTACATTTTATTAAGGATAATTTGTTTGAACCATTTGCATCATCCTAAATAAAGGTTTAGATAGGTTTAAACAAGAACTATTATATGAATTGAAGCCCCAACAAAACCACTTGGGAAAGTACAACCCTAACAGATAAAATCAAGGGATAAAACAACCTTTTCAAGGTCCAAAATTGAACCTACCCAAAATAAATATCTCTAAATTTGATGGTACTAATGTAACTTCATGGATAAGTCTCATGGAATAATACTTTAAGATTTATAATATACCAAAGAATGCAATGGTTGACATAGCCTCATGACATTTATAATCAAAACGTTATCAATGGTACCAATGGAGGATGAGTGACAAGCAAGGGAAAATGATTAGTTGGAAAGAGTTTAGTAATGACTTAGAAACCCTCTATGATAAACCATGGAGTGAAAGCTATGTTTCCCAACTAAAAACTTTAAAATAATTAAAGTCTATAGCTGAATTAATGCAAAGGATATGAGATTAGCAATTTAAGCTCACGAAGTGACACCTTATCAAAGGCTACAACTCTACATCAATGGACTTAAAGACCAAATTAAGCATGATGTTCATTTGTTGGAACCTTGAATAGTTAGGAAAGCTATGGAACAAGCATTGCATACTAAGGAATGCAAATCCACAACTAGAAGTTCCACACAAGGTCAAACCGTAGGATTAAAAGACAAAATTGTAAGTAATCCTATTAATAGAAATGAGGACAACTTCTTTAACCTAAGAAAAAATAGTGAGCACTCTCCTCAAAAAGAGGAAAATACCTATTCTATAATTGTGATAGCAAATGGTCTAGGGGTCATAAATGTGCTAATAGCGATAAAATACTAATGGTTATTAAGAATGAGGTCGAAGAAGAGGGAGAAGTGGCTATATAAAAGAACCAAATGTGGAACTTGAGAATAAGAATTCCAAGGAAGAAGAAAGCAGTACTATCTCCCTACATGCATTGAATGGCACAAGTGCACCACAAAAACTTAAACTAATTAGTTATCTCAAAAATTAAAAGGTGATAGTGTTGGTTGATATAGGTAGTACACACAGCTTTATTGATAGAAGATTAGCTAATAAGATTAACTATTTTGTGTATCCAATATCTAACTTCCATGTCATAATAGCTGATGGGAAATATCTCTCTTGTGGTGATAAATTCCATCATATAGAACTCACAATGGGAAACTATCAAATGGATTAAGAAATATTCTCTATCTCAATTGGGGGAGCAGATGTAGTTTTGGGGGTACAATGGCTTAAATAGTTAGGAATAGTGATTTTCAATTTTCAAGACTTATCCATGGCTTTTAGTACACATGGGAAAAAATACAAACTTATAGGGATACAATCACCACCAAGTCAAATTATTAGCTCCCACGGGATGGAAAAATTACTTAAGAAAGGTTCTTATAACATACTTGGGCACAACTACACTTTGTAGAAGGACAATATGTGAAAAATCAAGATCAACCAAAGATTCATGAGATCATTCAACACCATCAACATGAATTTCAAGAATCCAAGGGTCTACCCACAATCAAAGACCATGATCATGCCATTGAATTAATACCAAGAAGTATTGTTCATCCCCAAAAAAGTGCTTATTCATCCCCAATGATTATGGTTAACAAGGATGAGACATGGAGAATGTGCCCACATTATAGGGAGATCAACAAGCTCACTCTTAAAGATAAGTTTCATATTCCTATTATTGATGAATTGGTAGATGAATTGACCAATGTAGTTTTCTTTACTAAGTTAGATTTACATTTAGATTATAATCCAATTCAACTAAAGGAAGAGGATATAAATAAGACTACATTTAGAACACAATCAAATTTTCAAATCCTCATAATTTAGTATTCCCCATTTCTTCAAAATTTGGTGTTGGTATTCTTTAATGACATATTCATCTATAGTAAAAAATAGAATGATGAGCAATTCATAGAAAAGATTCTAGAGTTGCTAAGCATTGAGGGCAACACTTTTTTGAAGTGGATGGGAATGTTATGATCTTAATAGTCTGTATTCCTAATAATAATAAGGATAAGAACTTGTGACATGCTTAACCTTAATAGTTTTGTTTATTAGTCTTAGTTATTCCTTAAAATGACTTAGTTAAGATGAATGGGTGTCTCTGTTAGTGTAGAATATTATTGTTAATTATTTATTATATAAGTAATTATGCATGTACTTCAACACTTGGCATTAAGCCATCTTAGGTGGCTATGTGGTGACTTGGAAAGTTGGTCAAACTCATCCAAGGTGGTGCAAGACTAAATTCAGGGGTACTATTAGACTACTGAATTAAGCAACAAATAAAAACAATAACACAAACACCACGCCATCACAAAAATGAATCTATTATTAGCAACAACAAAATGATTACAGGAGTACAAAATACATTACACAGTCACCAAGATACATCAATCTTTGTCTACAGAAACTTCCCCAACATCTCTTTCCTCCAAGAGATTGAACCAGGATAAAATCTCACTCCACCAATGAACCAACAATCGAACCATCCAACCATCCAACCCCTTCTCAGAAGTTGAGAAAAGCATTTATGGCACTCAGCTCAAACAATTCAACTGCCACAAGTCATTAAACAACTAAACAAATTGTTAGAATAGAATGAACCGCCATCTTAAACCCCATTGTAAGCATATCCCAATCATCATTGTATATAGTCATTAGTTTATATATATATATATATATATATATAGGTTTTAGGTAGTTATCGACAAAATGCTTCTCTCACAAACCACAATGCTTCCTATCAATGAAACCAAACTTTCCAAAACTTACACATTATCGACAAATGTTTGGTATTCTAAACCTTAGTGATAAATTCCTATCGGCAAATGTTCAATTTTCTGAACCTTCATTATAAATGCCCATCGACAAAAATCCGCATTCTTAAACTTGAGCATATTCCTTCATTACTGGCAAAATTTGTCTTTTCTGAACTAAGACTTGGCAATGCAGTCTGTTTAGTCACCATGTCATTGTTAGAAAAATTTAACTTTCCCAAACCCCCAAAGTCTTCAATTGCCTTTTATCAACAAAATGCAGCTTTCTCGAATCCTGTCGGCCAATTAGCAATTTCAAGAAGTCACAAACTAGTTAGAAAATGTGAAGGTTTGCCGACTAAGTGATCCACTTCTATCAGTGAATTGCAACTTTGATGAACCAAAGGATTTTTATTCCAACTTGACAAGGCTTGTTGGTGAAATAGATCATCAGTGAACTTATGAGTTCACGAATTCGTGATATTACCGATAAAGTTTGAAAACTTGAAACTTTGTCGATCAAAATTTCCTTCAACACTACGAAGTCTTTGTGGTTGAAAAATAAGCCTTGTATAAAGGCCTGCTGGTGAAGTTCCCATTGGAAAATTGATCCGTCAGAGAATTGAGCTGTCGGTGAACTAAAAAGTTTGCAAACTTAGGATTTTTTTGACTAGCTATAACTTAGCCAAAGTTTATCCAATCTGCACCAAAATTAAACTGGAGATACCCATTTGGGTCTTCTACAAGATGATGTCTTGAAAGTGACCAAATAAATCCAAATTGCTCTTGAAACACAAAAACCAACTTTGCAAGGAAAACAAAGCCAAAAAATAACTTAGGAAGTAAAACATATTTTTGGTGACATAGGATTGCCAATGAACCTAGATGCTCCTACATCAGAAACACCAGGTAAGAGATATGTTTCTTGAGGCTGCAACTCAAGAACATTTTGGTAAGTCTGGAATAGAAATCCCATACTTAGCCAATTCAGAAGCTTGCATCCAAGAGGCTTCATCAGCTAGTTTACCCTTCCACCAGACAAGATACTCCATGTATCCTTTTCCTCTTGTTCATTTAGCCACACGAGAATCAATCACTTGATCAACCTGTTCAAACTATTTTTTAGGCAATTGATCTATCCATTCACATTTATCCTGAACATCTGAAATGAATTTGACTGGTGCATGTAACCCCTTCATAATAGCAATACAAATCTGCCACATTAAAAATGGGTGAAATATCTACACGTGGTGGAAGTTCTATTTCGTAAGCATTGGATGAAAACTTATGCAAGACCTTACAAGATCTAATCTTCTTCCATTTTAGTTTATTGTAAGTTCCCTACGAGAACCTGTAATGCCCCTTGCTTTTTGGCTTGTGATAGATGTTAGTTTCATATTTCTCTCTGACAGTTCTAAAACAGTTGATAGTCTTTCATTGCATTGTTACAGTTTCAAGACATTTGGATTAGTATGTTATGGTTTATATTCTCTTTGACCTTGATGAACTATGTTCGATGGATATATTTAGACATGTGTTATGAGTGATAATGACATTATGGTTACTTCAGTTATGATGTGTTGGACATGTTTAGTAATGGATTATTATTTACATGTTTTATTAGATCTGTTGATATTTGTTTTCAATTGCAGTGGTTATAATCTTGTTTAAAGAGCAGGGACGGTGTAGTATTACTTGCTCTGAGTACCCTACTATGCCGCAATTCTCTGACTCTCTGTGTGTAGACATATATGTACTTGATTGTGTACAACCAATTGTTTGAGTATAGGCTACAGGTACTGAACCTTGACTCCACCTGATATAACAGGTTTGAGCAGGTTCTTTCACCAATGGGTATCAGTGATGGGAGATAACATGAGGTCTATTCCACTAGGTCAGTCCTTATTTTTTGTTGTGGTCTTGAGTCGTGTTGTGACGCTTGGTCTTTGCCTTGTTATGTTAGTTATCTTGTGTCATGGTGTATAGTTGAGTTATGTTTTATAATGTTTAATTATGTTCATGTGTGGTTGGAAGATACTTTAATGAATTACTAGATTACTAATAATGCTTCTATTATGTTGGTTAGATAATAATTGATTTAGCCTAAAACTTTGTTTGACATCTTGGTTAAAATTTATAATAGTCTAGAATTAAATTATTTTCTATTCCAAAGTAATCATGTCATAATTGGAGTTTGAGTAATGAGTAAATATTTTGTTTAGAATAATTGATTGGGAAATAAATGCCTTGAGTTGTCATGTTGGAAATTGGAAGATTGGTATCTCTTGTTATAGCAAATTTTTGAATTTCTCGGAGGAGTGGGTTGTTGGATAACGGATGCATGTCTACATTTATTTTATGAGTTGAATTTTTTTGGGGGGATGATAGAAAATCTATTGGGAAGGAGTTGGAAAGAGAATGGAGAAATTGGGAGGAGAACAGAGATTTGGTGTTGTAGGGTTGAAGAAATTTTGAAGAGGGACTAGAATCCAGGTATGTGTTTTGTCTCTTTCTATAAAATTTGCAATCTTTGTAGCTTATAAATTAGAAATATTTTGCATCTTGTTCCGTGTGTGTGTTTTGCTTGTCTTGTAGGTTGGAATCTGTGTATCTCTGTGGCTTGTAATGTCTTGTGCTTGTGAGGTCGAGTGTTGCTCCAACCTCTGCAGACTCCTCCAAGATATATCTTTCTGGGTTTGTCTTTGCCTAAATTCCTATTGAAATCATGAGCCCTCATCTGTAACCCTGTAATGTGTTTGTAACCCTGTGAAAAGATGACCCAATGTTAAACTCTTACCAACCTCTTGTCCCTGTCGTTCTTGCATTTGATCTCACATTTGTATTTCTCTGATAGAGGTGAAAGGCTCAGAAAGAAGTGATTTGGCTTTATCCTACAACCTGTTAGTGCTTGCAACCTTGAAATTAGCCCTCATAGTATTCATATTACCTTATTAGTTGAGATTCTTGGAGTCTATCTGAGTAACCTTGACAAAGACTTTGCATCTCCAACACTACCCCCACAAGAGTGTACCCTGTAATCATGTCTAGGATTCTATCAATCTTGTGAAGTCCTCCTCATATTTTCCTCCATCTCTGCTTTAAAAAAAAAAAATCTCATGACTAAAAGAAATTGTTCATTCTTTATTTGCATGTGATTTAACACAGCTAGAAGCAACAGAAAAATAATTTTGTTTGATTTGAATTTGGTAACACCTTATAGATATTACCTTTTCTATCTTTAGATAGGTTGCAGATTTCTCTTCAGTTCGCTGCCCCCTTTTGATAGTTTCCGATTTTGAACTTGGCAAATGATCAGAAATCCGTGGGTTGGTGAATCATGAGGTAGTTGTGGTTTAGCAGTTTTGACTTGTTAATCCTTCTCTGTGTTAAACCTCAAGCCATGTCTAATGACTTATGCTTAGAGTGGTATGCATGATGACCTTTGTCGCTTGCATAATCGTCAAAATGTGCCGTAGAGAATCAACAGCCATAATAATGTTATAGGTGTAGAATATTTTTGTTTAAAGTCAAGTGGATCGATGGGATTCATTCGTTTAGGAAACAATCCCATCTCAGCTATGTAGGCTTATCTTAAACCTCTAGTGGACGTCGATAGAAAGTCATAAGGAAGAATGTAAACCATGGGGTAAGGATCGTTCAAGCCTCTTTCTGTATTTAGACTATGAGCATTGTGAGTGTTGTGTAAATGGTTTATTTTTTTTGCATTCACCACCTGTAGTTTGTCTTGGCCATCAAAAGGCCTAGTGTAGCCGACTACCACAGCTAGATTAAGTCGCTGTTTATATTCATAAGTCACGGTTTATATTTCTTATGTCACTATTGTTGGTCTAGAGTCACCATAGCATAGCGTTAAGTCAGCCTTCTCAGCGATGTGTATATTAGTTGGGTGGTCAGTTTAAGTCGTCGTAGTGGGTCGTTGGGTGCACCTTGCAAATAGGAATGCATACACTCTCCTTTTAATTTGATGGTTAGTAGATCTCATGGTAGTATGTTAGTTAGGAAGCTCACATGGGTTTGAATTCAGAAAGCGATATTAAGTTAGAAATTTATATATATGTTCATTATGTGTTTTTGCATAGGATTTATATTTAGTAGGATAGAAATTTAGTTTTTTTTTGTTGTTGGGAAATGTATTTATGTATTAGTATTTTGATTTGAAATGTTTTGGTAAGATGTTTAAGGTTGGCATGGAAATTTAGATAAAATTAGTTATTTTAGGTATTGTTAGATGTCATTAGATGTTAAATGCTAATAAGAAAACTTTTGTAATGCATTTATGTTTAAGGTTGTAAAATGTTAGATAGTATGTTATGTTCATAGGAGACTATAGGCATGTATGTGTATAGATATTGTCTTACCAATGGGTTTTCTTTTATTAGAAAATTGAAATAGGGAAAATGTAGTCCTTATAGATGTGATTATTAGGATTTGGGAAATGTTAAAATGTTAGGAAAATATTTATATAAATTCATAATGTTTTCATCGGAAATTGCATTGGATAGACGTTATATGGTAATTTATGTTTGTTGTTATTATGAATAGCGTTTGTTTTGAAAATTGAATTCGTAATATAGTAAGTTATGCTTATGGGATTTATATGAATATTAATATAGATGTTGTTCTAACTATGGGTAGTTGTTAGAAATTGAGATAGTAAATGATCTCCGAGAAGTTTGTATACTTAGCAATAGTGGTTCCTAGTAGGTAGTGTCATTAGTGAATCATAGATATTAATTCTTCTCACTTATACTATGGTTGTATTTTTGTTAGTAGCTAACAGATTAATAGATAGGAAGTTATGACATATGTTGTTAGGAATTGTTACATTCGTTTACTAGAATATTCCATTGTGAAGTGAGAACTTTTTATGTAATCTTGTGTTTAAAGAAAGAGCACATTGAAAATCTATTTTCTTGTTTTCATCCTTGTCATACTTTATGCTTATACTGGATCATTGTGATTGATTTTGGGGTGGAGTTTATGCTTGGATGATGTCATGTGTACTTGGTGTTATGATGCAAAACGTTGTCATGTTCGGGTATTGGTTGTCTTTTCATCAGTTTTATACCTAGCTCCAGAGGTGTGATGTTTTGGTTCAAATAGTGGCATGCCAACCCATTGGGATTTGTTTTGTTGAGGGCAAGTGAATGGCTTGAGTAATGGTTAGAAGTCATTTTTTACATTATCTCTTCTCGTGGTGGTGTTAGTGGTTTGTTTGGAGATTGCTAAGGGATTGGCTTCTATGGTGGGGCCGGTGCCTAGTGAGAGGCTGCCTGGGTAACCCCACGGAAGTTATGAGCAAGTGGAAACTTAATAACTTATTAGGAGGGTTGGGGTAGTAAAACTCTTAACAAGATAAGTAAGATACCTCACCCATGCCTGAGTGCTCTCGCAGGCTAAGGATGGGATGAGAAGGACTAGTTGGCAAGGCTGATTCCCTCGTCCCCATGAGAGGACCTGTCGGCTCCGCATGTGTCACCCTATGGGGCTGGTGCCTACAGAGCGGCTGTGAGGGTATCCATAGATGGGGGCCAGCTTCTGGTGATAGATAGCCTAGGTAACCCATGCTAGGACCATGTGATGACACTCTCCTTATGCAACTCAGTTACTTTCTCTTTATTTTGTTGCTACCTCTAGAGTATAGTCTTGGCTTCATGTTTGATCTTGATTAGATGTTGGTTTTGTCTGGTGGATTACTATCATTTTTGTGCAGTCTTGTTATCTTGTATGCTTGTGAGGAGTCTATATCTTATTGTTGTTTCACTGTTGTAACTTTGATCAAGTGGAGCCTCGATGTTATCTCCTATCTCGGTGGGGTGGACCTCAAGGTTCCACATGGTTGGGAGGTAGAGCTATCCATTGGTCTTTTTGGAGATTCGATTCGAGTCCTGTGCAGTGTTGTTCTAGTTCTTGATTGCTTTTCCACTTTTAGTGATGTTGTATACTTTCATTTGTACTCATTTGTATACCGACGAGATCGGTCTTGTAATCTTGTACTGAAACCTTGTAATCAAATTATCTTGCTATTGTAAAAGTTATTTTAGCAGTTTAATGTTTATCACTTATGTGGTTTTACTTTATATTCTCGAATGCAGTTATGTTGCCCTAGAGTTGTTGGAAGAACAATTCCCTTTATGTTGTGTATCATGATATATTTGGTTACTATTATTGCACTAACTTATTTAAAAAAAAATATTATTTCTATAATTTTGCACTTTTAGTCTAGCACTCTAGGGTTACATGACGGGGCATTATAGAACCTCTCCTTCCACAAGTGTACCAAAACTAAATATCCAACTTGAAACTCTTGTTCTCTCCTATGAATATCAACACACTCCTTGTATTCGGCAGCACTTTTCTCCAAATCTTCTTTCATCTATGTATGCAAATCATGGATATATTCTGCAAAATCTTCAGCTACAACACTCTTATGAGTCAAATCAAAACTATCTCACAATTCATCTACCCCTTTTGGACTATAACCATACACAATGTGAAAAGGAATTTCCCTACACTCCTATTGATTGAATTATTATAGGCAAATTCTGCCTGAGCCAAAATCAAGTCCCACTGGTTAGGTTTATTCGCTACCAAACATCTCAATAAATTTCCTAGACTTGTATTTATAGCTTCTATTTGACCATCACTCTGAGGATGGTACGCTGAACTAAAACTCAATAGTGTACCTATCTTCTTCCACAAGATACACCAAAAATAACCAACAAATTTTACATCTTGATCTGAAACTATGCTCTTAGGCAAACCATGTAATCTAACTACCTCCTTGAAAAATAATGTAGCAATGTGGGAAGCATCATTACTCTTTTGACATGGAATAAAATGAACCATTTTAGAAAATCTGTCAATAACAACAAAGATAGAATCATTACATCTCTGTGTGCAAGGCAATCCCAAAACAAAATCCATACTTATGTATTCCCATGGCCTCTCTGGTATAGGCAATGGTTGATATAAACTAGTATTCTGCCTAACTCCTTTAGCATATTGGAAAACTCTACATCCTTGTACCAACTTCTTCACATCTGCATCCATACTAGGCCAGAAATAACCTTAATTTAATTGTGCCAACATTTTGTCAACACCAAAGTGTCCACCTAAACCACCACTATGCTTTTCTTTTAGCAAATTATCCCTCATTGATCCTTGAGGTATACACAACTTCTTCCCTTTGAACAACAAAGCTTCCTAAATAAAATATTCCAATTACGGTGTTCTATCTATCTCTACTAGATTCATACAAGTAGCCCATGCTTCCTTGAAATCAACATCATCCTTATACAATTATCTCATGGAATCAAAACCATTCCACACTCACCCACATTTCATTCAACAACAGACATCTCCTACTTAATGCATCAACTACCCTATTAGATTTTCCACTTCTATGTTCCAAAACAAAAGAATAACTCTACAAAAATTCAACCCATTTTATGTGTCTCTGATTCAACTTACCTTGGCTATTAATGAACTACAAAGCATGATGATCAGTATACAATACAAATTCCTTCAGTAGCAAATAATATCTCCACTTCTTGAGTGCCTATAGAATCGCATAGAATTCTTGATCAGACATAGAATATTTCTTCTTTGCTTCATTCAACTTCTCATTGAAGTATGCAATTGGTTTCCCCTCTTGACTAAGGACAACTCCAATCATTGTTCCAATTGCATCACGATCTATTTGAAAAACTTTCCTAAAATCAGGTAGTGCTAAAACTAGTTGTTCAGTTACTTTACTCTTCAAAATTTTAAAACTTTTCTCAGTTGTTGTCCACACAAACTCCTTCCTATTACCCTTCATTGTCTCAATAATAGGTGTACAAATCCCATTGAAATTTTGGATGAACTTTCTATAGAAGTTCACCAAGCTATGAAAACTCTGGCTTCAAACATATTGCAAGGTGAAGGCCATTCTACAATTACCTTGACCTTCTTTGGATCCATCTTCAGACCATCACCAAAAACTACAAATCCCAAATAAACTAATTCCTTTTTCATGAAGCTACACTTTTTCAAATTAACCAACAATTTCTCTTCTTTCAACCTCTGCAAGACTGCTCTAACATGCAACAAATGTTCTTCCTTTGTCTTACTAAAAATCAAAATATCATCAAGATATACAATAACAAACTTACCAAGAAATGCCTTCAACACTTCATTCATCAATCTCATGAAAGTGCCAGGAGCATTCGTCAACCCAAAAGGCATCACTAACCACTCGTACACTTCATCTTTTGTCTTGAAGGTTGTCTTCCATTTGTACCCTTCTCTGATTCTAGTCTGATGATACTGTAACAACTCATTTTTGACCTTCGAATATTACTTAGGGGAAGGGAAAGTTGGTGTGGAGTTTAATGCTGTGGAAAAATATCTTCTTGGGCAGCGTAGGAAGAAAGTCAAGGGGCTTGGTGAAAATGTTGATGGCAGCAAGAAAAATATATTAGGGGTAGTTAAGCGAATGGATGGCTAGGTAGAAATTCTCAATGGTGGCGTGTAGAGATAAAGGATGTGTGGAACAGTTAGATGAGAAGATTCAAGAACTAAATGCATTCTTATTCTTTGTTTTATCTAATAAAAGTAGACTATGCCTTGAATTTAATATTTAGAATCATAACTTCTCTTTTTGGGCTGGGAGGAGAGCTATCGAGAAGTATGTGAGGAGTATCCAACATTTGGAGGGAGGGAAAAAAAGGTGGAGTAGGGAGTTAGAATCTTTTAACAACCTTGGAAATCTTTCAAACCAGATGGAAGTCTCTGGTAGAAGAAAACGTTAGTAGTACAGTTGAACCACTCCTCCTTTGTGTTGTTCAGGGAGAAGAGAAAACATATCAATCTGCAAGCTTTGGACTTGAAAGATAGAGGGGTGTGATCAGCACACTCAGGCAACCTCATCAAATTGCAAGATTAGAGGTGAGATAGGGGGAGTGCGAAGTGAAAGAGGTATTTACATCTATTCCTTGTCTTTTCCTACATAAAATAAAACCCCAATATTGCGTTTCCAAAACTAAATCTGTTTGCTACTATATCATTAAGCATAGGAAAACTTAAACCCCACATAACCAGAATGTATTTGCAAGGATTTTGCTGAAGGAAAAAAAATGTGGGATGTGAGTATTTGACTAATGGGCTATTTAACTTGTTATTGCACAAAATTTACTTAGGAGGGTTGTATGCCCTATATCATTTGGGGGTTTAGCTCATATTTTTGCTCCTTCTATTCGAATCTGGTGTTCTGTACCTATTTTTAAACTAAATTATTTTATACATCTTATAACGTCGTTATTTAAAATAGTTGTCTTTTAGCCACAAGATCTAGCAAAATTCCTCTATCTTTCATGCTTTGACGATGTCCATACCCTATTCCATTGCTCCCATTTTGGCATGAGTAGTGAGGATGCTGACTAAGGTTGTGGCATTTGGCTTTACATCTGCCAATTGCATTTGCTTAAAAGTTTATAAAGTCTCTCTATACAAATCCATTTTTGTGCATTTCCTCCAATCAGCGCAGCCCATGAGGAACATCTCTTTGAGGCATTCTGTCAAACATGCTCCCATTTTGGGCATGGACAGTCGTGGTAATCCCACAGTTGAGGACCCGGTGGCATGTTACAGAGACCCACATGACAGAAGATCTTTATTTTGGTAGATAGATAATGGTGATTGAAGTCAATATCAATGGATGATTCCTCCTATGATGAGTGGTAATTCAGGGATCACATGGCCTCCAGTGAACTATCTATATTCTCTATTGGAGATTTTCCTAACTATGCTTTAAACCTAGGCATCATAGTACATTTTGGCTAGTGGTTGATCCCCGAGCCTCACCAGCTCAAATAAAAGGAAGATTGCTAAATGTCCACTAGATAATGCCATTTAGTTTAGTATTTGGTCAGAGTAATAAATATATTTACTTTTTGTAAGAGTAGTTTTGAACATTGTTGCGTTTAGCACATAATATAGAATTGAGATTGGAATACAATTTAAGGGATGGAGATGCAAAGGAAAATAAATCACTTAACAGTTTTGAAGAAATTTTGCTTAATTGTTTGAAGGAATGTTCTCACGTTAATGTTAGTTGGGTCCCATATGGGACAAAATGTAAAAAGATTCAAATGTAAGTGCCAACTTGAAATTTAGAAGATAGGCACTGAAACACAGAGTTATAGAAGGTATGAAGTAAATAAACATGTGATGGATGGAGCAACTACAATTTCTTCCATGTTATCTGGCTATTATCACTTGATAGAAAATGTTCTTCATTTCTTATTGATTAGTAATTTAAAGGTCTTCTTCGATGTCCTTATTACCGTGCATCTAGTATCATTTGTTAGAAAATTAGAGGATTTAGTTTACACAACTACTATTCCTATCATGTCTTTCCTCACCTTTCCATATAGTAGTGAAGGCAAAGCAAATCCTAAATTGGATGCATACAGACAAAACAATTTAAGATCTGAGAAACAAAAGAAGCTGTTAAACTTGAAAATGATTCTTTCCTAGCATTTGACGAATGACTCCTTATCATTAGTATGCATCTCATAGATTGGAAGGATGTAGGAGATGTCTTTAGTAGAAAGGAATGTTCATTGTTATCTCCTCATGCCGCAATAGACCTATCCTCCAAAAGAACACCAAAAGAAAAGAAATATAACAAAAGTCAATGAGTTAGTTGTAGCCCTTAATGGTCAAAAAGTTCCCACCTAAGAGATTTCTTGATTATTCAGATAAAATATTAGCTGGAAATTAGAAAACTTGCAAGACTCATCAACAGTGTTTTGAAAAAAAGGAGAGTTAGTTTAAAACAAAATTGTGGGAACTATGCGATGATGTTCCCCTATGCTATATTTAATATCCAGTATCTATTGTGGTTCTGAGTAGTACCCATGGTGTGGATAGTGTACTCTTGCATTATTGTACTTGTGAGTTGGTTTCCATGTTTGCACCATGTCTTACGTGTGTGTGTAAGTATTTTTCTTCCTCGTGTGATTGGTTTTGTTGGCCTTGTGACTATCTCTGAGCACGGTGGGGTGGTCTCTTATGAGTCCACATGGTTGGGAGGCGTTACCACCACCATTGGGGACCGATGTACAGGTTTTGGGGCATCAATTAGAGATGTACTTTCTCTTCGTTACCTTACTAGTTGATGTACTTATTCGGTTATTGTATCATATTCATGGCTATGCCATTGTTCTTGTATATTCTTTTATGTAGTTGTACTCTTTTGAGAGAATGGATGTAATCATGCAATTTAATGAGAAGAAATGTGATGTTACTCTATAATTGGCTTACGGATTCTGGTGTGGGTATCAGATCTGCTTGTATTATGGTGTTTATGGATTCATGTTTATTTTTGGAATGTGTTATAGGAACATTTGGGTTGGTGTTTAAAATGAATGTAGTTTTATAGTATTTTCATCTGGAGGGTGAATTAGTCCCCTCCTTTAGGTTGTACTTTCGGCCATACTTGGCCATGATTGTTGTCGACATATCGAATCGGTAACCGTATCTTGTGCATGTTATCTATTATGTCAAAAAAAATCTTGTTCTCTTTTGGCCCTTACCCTTCGGGGTCGTGGGGTGGGATGTTACATCTGGTATCAGAGCCAGGTTCACACACTGGGAGCTCTGGTATACTTGAACCTTCTATGTTTTGTTGTGTTTGGCATGTGTGGAGTGAGCTTGTCATATTGCTTTTTATAGTCTTGATTGCTTTCATGCCTTAGCATGGCATTAGTGGGTTAAGTTACAACCCCATGCTTAGAAATCATGGAGGAAATAGCCTCCTTACTCAATGGGACTAGAGTGTTGAGTCTTGTATGTTTGTGGGTTAAAGGTAACTTAGATTGCCTAAATTGGTGTAGGGCACCTAGGAGCACCTTAGTTCCTAAAGGCATTTTGATGCATTTTGAGAAGTTATGTTTTTTTTGTTTAATGTGTTTTGTAATAAGGCTTTTAGCCATTGTTGTTTGGTCCATTTTGTATGGTCAAGAGGTTTGGGGTGACTATATAAACCTCAAATCCTTCTTAGTCCATTTGGACCCTTGTTGTGCCAATTAGGCCTAGAAGGTCTAAGGATTGGTTTTGAATTTTTTTTTGGTTGTTTTAGTGTTTTAGTATGTTGGAAGGAGTGTGTTGATCATTTGGACTCCATTGGACAAGCCAAACAAATCAACCTCCTTATGTTAATGCAAAACACCATAGTTGTCAAAGGTGTTATGTGTTGGGTCGGTTCAAAAAAACCACTTTGGGCAGTTGAATGCTGTTGTAGAAGTTGGAAACTGACTTGGATGGGTTAATATGGTGGATATCTGACTCCAGTACGGAGGAAGAGATTTTGTATGTAATTTTGGGCACAAAAATCAAGAATTTGACTATTTTTTCGAAGAAAACATGTTGCTGTATGGACTGTACGGACTTAACTCTTGGTCTAATGTACTTTTTCTGAAAGCTCTTGGAGTCAAGGTTCTAACACAACTAGTTTGAGGTCTTGAAGTGGTCGAGATCAAAAGTTATTGATTTTTCTTTCAAAACAAGTCTAGAAACCCTATTTTCTAGGGCAACCATAGAAATCTGGCCCTATAATGCATTCCCACCGGTGAAAATTCACAAAAACTAGTGAAATGCAGGCTAGGGATATGTACTATAAGATTCCAAAAGATTTTTGTTGGGAAATGCAGTCTTCTATTTTTAATTTGATGCCCTAGGTCAAGTATTACCATGTATTTGGCCTGTTTTATGCTGTTTGCTATTGTAGGTGACAGAATCCAGACAAGGTGAATGAAAGAATGGTGGTTTTGTGTTGTAGGGACCTAGTAGAGACATTCTAAATTCCTGCCCCTGACCTATGAACCCAATTTGAACCCTTTGCTTTGTAACCTAGGCCTAAAGTGATCAATTAGGCCTAGGGACCTAGTGGGGGTTTTGAACTACTGGAGTAGAGTTGGGATTGGAGATTTGGAGTTTTGTTAGAGTCCCATAGAGAGTATCCAAAATCACCATTTGTTTTCCTAGTCCTTCGGGGTTTTTGTCATTTGTTGTGAAGACAAATAGTTTTGGAGGGCTAGTAGCCTCACTAGGCCTAGTCAAGGTTAGAGAGTTGAATGAAGTTGGTGATCAAACCAAGTGTTGGTAAGGTGTTTTCAGACCTGCCATAGGGTGTAGAAATAGTCTCAGGGGTTAGACAATAGCCTAGACCACAAATCCATAATTTGCATTTGGTGAGTGGCTTTGCTTGGTTGAAGGCTAGGTGAGTGGGTGAGTGGGTAGTAAACCATTGTGTTGTTGCTTCCCTTGTGCCACTCTGCATCAGGTGGTATCAGAGCCATCAAAGAGATGGGAGATAGAGAAGAAGAGGAGGAAGTCCCTTCAAGAGTGACTAATGCCGAGTTGGCAAAGATAGTGAGAGAGCAAGCAGCCAAGAACAAAAGGATGGAGGCTGAGATAGAAAAGTTGAAGAAAGACAAAGACAAGAAGAAGAAGCCAAAGGTCATCTTGGATTCAGATGAAGAGGATCAAGATGAGGAAGAAGAAGTGCCAATGGAAGAGCCACAAGGAGGCATGTCAGAGAGAATTCCTAGATGCACTTGGAAAGTTGAGTAGGAAGGACACTAAGGCAGACTTACCTATGTTTCCTGGTAAGATGAATCCAGAGGAGTGCCTTGATTGGATTGAGGCAATGGAGAACTATTTTGAATGTGAAGAAGTGGCAAAAAATCAGAAAGTAAGGATTGCCAAATCAAGAATGAAAGGGCCAGCCTTGAGTTGGTGGAATTTTATTCAAAATGAGAGGATAGAAGATGATAGGAATCCTATCTCTACATGGAGGAAGATGGTACTTGAAATCAAGAAGCAATTTGTCCCTGAGGATTATGAGGTCAACTTGAACAAGAAGTTGCACAACTTGAGACAAAAGGACATGGACGTGAGCACCTACATAGAGGAGTTTCACAAGATGACATTGAAAGCCAAGATTCCTGAGAATGAAAAATAGAAGCTTGCAACTTATCTTAATGGCCTCAAGTTCTCCATTCAAGATGAATTAACTCTCTTTAACCCAGAGACAGTCCATAAGTGTTTTCAAATGGCATTGAGAATTGAGGATAAACAAAGGAGAAAAGGTGATTCATACAGCAGCAGTAGAGGAAGAGGAAATTAGAACTTTAGGGGCAGGGGCAGATTTCAAAACAGAGATAATTTCTCTAGACTCCAAGGTGGCGGATCACAAGAAGGCAGCCAAGGGCAGGCTGATAAAAATAGTGCTGATAAGGGTCAGTTTAGAGGGAGAGGAAATGGCAGAGGAAGAAGTGGGGGTAGAGGTCCTAATGTGTTTACTGGAAGGTGTTTCTCTTGCAATCAAATTGGACATCAGTCCTTTAGGTGCCCCGAGAAGATGGGAAACACTGCTGCAAATCATAAAGAAAGAAGAGTACAACTCCTTCAAGAAGAAGACTGTCAAAGCACCACAAGTTACCAAACATGCTCTTCCAAGTCTACAGCACCTAAGAGTGGAGAATGCATCATGTTCAGTAGGTCACTCATCATGCCAGCCACCAAGGAGTAGCCCCAAAGAAACAACTTGTTCAGAACCACTTGCAAGGTGAAAGGAAAAGTTTGCAAGGTAATAGTAGATTCAGGTTCCTCTAAAAATTTGGCTTCTAATGAAATGGTGACTAAGTTAGGATTGGAAGGAATGCCTCATCCTAACCCTTATAGAGTCTTTTGGCTAACCAAGGAACAACAAATTGTGGTGAAAGAACAATGTTGGGTTGAATTCAAGATAGGTGAATATCATGATAAGGTTCTTTGTGAGATAGTGGATATGGATGCATGCCACCTTCTTCTTGGAAGGCCTTGGCAACATGACACAAGTGCCCAACATGATGGTAAGAGCAATGTGATTCATTTGTCCAAGAATGGTGAAAAGTTTACAATGACTCCTTTGATTGATGATTGCAAAGAGAAAGTCATTTCTAGTTCAGTTATGTTGGTAGGTGAAAAAAAGTTTTTGGCTAACCTCAAGGAAGAGAAAGTGCCATGTTTTGCAGTAGTCATCAAGCCCAAGGATGTGAATCCCAAAAAGGTCAAAGTGCAGCAGCCTCTTAGGAGGATTGGACCAAAGGAAGTGGAAGAACTATTGGAGAGGTTTCAGGATGTGATAGCCGATGAAGGCAAGGATGCCCTTCCGCCAAAGAGGGAGATTAGTCATTGCATTGATCTCATCCCTGGATCCACCCTACCAAACCAAGCAACATACAAGTTGACCCCAGAGTAAAATGCTGAAGTGGCAAGACAAATCCAAGACTTGTTGGAAAGAGGACGTATCAGGAGGAGTATTAGTCCATGTGCAGTACCTGCAGTGCTTGCACCCAAGAAGGAAGGAACATGGAGACTATGCACTGATTCCAGGGCCATCAACAAGATTACTATCAGGTATAGATTTCCAATACCTAGAATAGAAGATTTAATGGATTGCTTGGGTAGGGCTAAGTATTTTACCAAGATAGATCTAAAAAGTGGTTATCACCAAATCAGGATAAGGGAGGGGGATGAGTGGAAAATTGCCTTCAAAACCAATGAAGGACTATTTGAATGGGTTGTGATGCCTTTTGGCTTGTCAAATGTACCAAGTACCTTCGTGAGATTGATGAATGAATTGCTAAAACCTTACCTTAACAAGTTTATTGTTGTATATTTGGATGATATACTAATTTTTAGTGACAGCAAGGAAGACCACATAAGGCATATCCATCAAGTGCTCAGGAGGCTTCAAGAGGAGAAGTTGAGAATCAATCTTGACAAATGTGTCTTCCTACAAGAAGAGTTGATATTTTTGGGGTTTGTCATCTCCAAGGGCAGCCTAAAAATGGATCCAAGTAAGGTTGCAACCATTCTTAATTGGCCAACACCTACAACAGCCTCGGAGGTAAGGAGTTTCCATGGTTTGTGTAGCTTTTATAGAAAGTTCATTAGAGGGTTTAGTGGCATTTGTGCTCCACTTGTTGACACCATAAAAGGGAGCAAGAAATCTATATTTGTGTGGACAAATGAGGCCACTCAAGCCTTTGAATTGTTAAAGAAAAAAATTTCAGACAAACCAGTCCTAGTGCTACCTAATTTTGACAAGGTCTTTGTGGTAGAGTGTGATGCAAGTAAGAGGGCTGTTGGGGGAGTCTTAAGTCAAGATGGGAGGCCTATAGCATTCTTTAGTGAGAAGTTAAATGAGATAAAACAAAACTACTCCACCTATGATCTAGAGTTATATGCCATGGTTTAGTCATTGAGGAAATGGAGACACTACTTATTGCCAAAGGAATTTATAGTTTTTACTGATAACCATGCATTAAGCTTCTTGAACAGACAACAAAAGTTGAATCATAGACATGTCAAGTGGATGGAGTACATCCAAGCATACACCTTCTCCATAAAACATAAGAATGGAGTGGCCAATAAGGTAGCCGATGCCTTAAGTAGGAGGAATCTTGTTGTGCAGACCATACAGCTAGAAAGTACAGGTATTCAAGCCATCAAAGATCGGTATGCAGCAGATGAGAACTTCAAAGGACCATACCTCTCTTGCAAGGCCATGACAGGAAGGTATAATACTGATTTTTCTGATTTTTTGTTGCAAGATGGATATCTTTTCAAGGGTAGCATGTTGTGTATCCCAAGAGGGTCTGTTAGAGAGAATATAATAAAGGAAAAGCACTATGGCAGCATGTCAGGCCACTTTGGTATTGATAAGACCCTAGAATTAGTTAGGAGGTACTATTTTTGGCCAAAATTGCCAACCGATTTAAGGAAGTTTGTTGAAAGTTGTCAAATTTTCCAAAGAGCAAAGGGGCATACATCAAATGCAGGTTTATACACTCCTCTACCTATTCCTTCAAAGCCTTGGGATTCCATAAGCATGGACTTTGTACTTGGTTTGCCTAGGACAAAGAATGGGTATGACAGCATTTTTGTGGTTGTAGATATGTTCTAAAAAATGGCTCACTTCATCCCATGTAAAACCACACATGATGCCTCACACATAGCAGGTCTTTTCTTCAAAGAAATAGTTAGGTTACATGGTTTACCTTTGTCCATAATCTCAGATAGAGACCCCAAGTTCATAGGACACTTTTGGAGGACACTGTGGAAGAGACTAGGTACAAACTTGTCATTATCATCTACCTATCACCCTCAATCTGATGGACAAATAGAGGTGATTAATAGGTCACTTGGCAACCTCCTAAGATGCCTAACAAAGGAGCAGGGTGCTAGTTGGGATTCAATTTTGGCTTAGGCAGAGTTCTCATACAATGACACTATCAATAGAAGCACCGGCCTGTCTCCTTTCCAAATTGTTTATGGCACTCACCCAAGGGGTATTTTGGAACTTAGGGAGGTTAAAGGACTAGAAAATAGTAGTGCCTTGGCTGAAGACTTCATTCAAGTCATGAAAGATGTCCATGAACAAGTACAATAGAAATTGCTATCCACTTCACAGAAGTACAAACAATTTGCTGACAGGAAAAGAACGGATTTGCAGTTCAAGGAAGGTGATTTGGTAATGGTCCATCCGAAGAAGGAGAGGCTCCCTGCAGGTAAATATACCAAGCTACTCATGAAGAAGATTGGGCCTTGTGAAGTGCTCAAGAAATGTGGAGAAAATACATATAAAATCAGACTTCTGGATGGCATTGCTTTGTCTCCAATTTTTAATGTTTCAGACCTTTATCCCTATAAAGGATCTAATCCTCAGACTACTGTTGAAGAAGATCAAACTGATCAAACACTCCAGGAACTCATTCCTTCCTCTCCAAATCAGATTAAGTGCATTTTGGACAAGAGGATTGCAAAACAAACTAGAAGGCACACCTATCATAACTATTTGGTGAAGTGGCTAAACAAACCTCAGGAGGATGCCACTTGGATGAGCAGGGCAGACATTGAGAAGGTAGGTTTCACATTTGATAGCATTCCAACTCAAGAGACTTGAGTTCTCTTTGACAGTGGGTGTATGGTGCAGGGCACCTAGGAGCACCTTGGTTCCTAAAGGCATTTTGATGCATTTTGAGAAGTTTATGTTTTTTTTGTTCAATGTGTTTTGTAATAAGGCTTTTAGCCATTTTTTTTTGGTCCATTTTGTATGGTCAAGAGGTTTGGGGTGACTATATAAACCTCAAATCCTTCTTAGTCCATTTGGACCCTTGTTGTGCCAATTAGGCCTAGAAGGTCTAAGGATTGGTTTTGAGTTTTCTTTTGGTTGTTTTAGTGTTTTAGTATGTTGGAAGGAGTGTGTTGATCATTTGGACTCCATTGGACAAGCCAAACAAATCAACCTCCTTGTGTTAATGCAAAACACCATAGTTGTCAAAGGTGTTATGTGTTGGGTCGGTTAAAAAAAAACCACTTTGGGCAGTTGAATGCTGTTGTAGAAGTTGGAAACCAACTTGGATGGGTTAATATGGTGGATATCTGACTCCAGTACGGAGGAAGAGATTTTGTATGCAATTTTGGGCACAAAAATCAAGAATTTGACTATTTTTCTGAAGAAAACATGTTGTTGTATAGATTGTACGGACTTAACTCTTGGTCTAATGTACTTTTTCTAAAAGATCTTGGAGTCAGGGTTCTAATGCAACTAGTTTGAGGTCTTGAAGTGGTCGGGATCAAAAGTTATTGATTTTTCTTTCAAAATAGGTCTAGAAACCCTGTTTTCTAGGGCAGCCATAGAAATTTGGCCCTAGAATGCATTCCCACTGGTGAAAATTCACAAAAATTGGTGAAATGTAGGCTAGGGATATGTAGTATAAGATTCCAAAAGATTTTTGTCAAGAAATGCAGTCTTCTATTTTTAATTTGATGCCCTAGGTCAAGTATTACCATGTATTTGGCCTGTTTTATGCTATTTGCTGTTGTAGGTGACATAATCCAGACAAGGTGAATGAAAGAATGGCGGTTTTGTGTTGTAGGGACCTGGTAGAGACATTCTAAATTCCTACCCCTGACCTATGAACCCAATTTGAACCCTTTGCTTTGTAACCCAGACCTAAAGTGATCAATTAGGCCTAGAGACCTAGTGGGGGTTTTGAACTGCTGGAGTAGAGTTGGGATTGGAGATTTGGAGGTTTGTTAGAGTCCCATAGAGAGTATCCAAAATCACCATTTGTTTGCCTAGTCCTTTGGGGTTTTTGTCATTTGTTGTGAAGAAAACTAGTTTTGGAGGGCTAGTAGCCTCACTAGGCCTAGTCAAGGTTAGAGAGTTGAATGAAGTTGGTGATCAAACCAAGTGTTGGTAAGGTGTTTTCAGACCTACCATAGGGTGTAGAAATAGTCTCAGGGGTTAGACAATAGTCTAGACCACAAATCCATAATTTGTATTTGGTGAGTGGCTTTGCTTGGTTGAAGGCTAGGTGAGTGGGTGAGTGGGTAGTAAACCATTGTGTTGTTGCTTCCCTTGTGCCACTCTGCATCATAAATACCCTTGCTTGGACTACTCTTGTAAGCTTTGTGCTATAGATTTAAAGGATGGTAGGATGTAGCTATTTGCGAATGTGGACAAATTAGTTTGATTGCTCCATGCTCTCTTGTAAGTGTTGGATGATTGCTGATTTTTCTTATAACCTCTTAATGTGCTTGAGTTGCTACCATTTATGATCCTTGATAACATATTGAAGTCATTAGAATACTAACGGTGCATTAAACTTTCCCTTAGTAGAATTTGTATGTTTGTATAATGAATATTGGATGGCATGTAATGTCTTGACTTGAGATGAAATCTATCTTTCTCTCCTCTTCTTAGTGTTCAATAGTTGACAAGATGTTAGAATAATGGCATATGGGTTTAATTAGCATGTGAAAGTTGCAATAAGTAAAAGAATTAGTGAAGAATAACTTATGTTTGTTATGGTTACGTATTGAATGTGGTTACATGTTTATTAGTGCCTCCTTACTTAATGAGTTTACATGAGAACGATAATTGTTTGTGGATATATCTTGTTGATGAAAGAAGATCTTCTCAATTTCATTGTGGATTTGAATGGGACTTTATAGCTGAATGTTTGTATTTTAATGCAACAGAAAATAGTTAATGTAGGGTAATAGGAATGTTGCATATCTTTCTTGATGAGCAATTGCACACCATTGACATGACCATGGTTACTTAAGCTAATATGTATGGATGTGAATGTGGAGAAATGATTAGAGTTCCTCAAACAAAACTCATTCCATTATGTTATTATCATCTGATTCTCTTGTGAATGAATGGTATTTTTGTGACTTGTGACATGATGTCGCATTATGTGATTATAGAAGTGACTGTAATAATGATTGTGAAAAATGTTACTTATGTTCATGCACCATTGTGTTATATTGAAAGCATTGCATGTGAACATCCACTGATGTATTGCTATTGAGTGTTGTGATTAACTAGTACTTGAGATGTGTGCCCATGGGATGGTGATACTGTGTACCCATCCATGGAGGATATGTATGGATTATGTGTATGGGAGAAAATCATACCACCTATGTGTTTTTTATTGTCACCCTATTGACTACCAACCCAAGGGTTGTTGATAAGTTAATATGTGGAGGGGTAGTAGCAGTAACAAAGTTCCTTGGGAGGGAATTGCACAGCGTACGTATAGTGGTGGCGTGAAACAACACCGATCATTTCAACCTCCTAGGAAAGTACTCACTACAAGTCCCCTTATTAATGGACTAGATACTTGGTTCATATAGTGTTAGCCTACTCTGCACAGTTCTTGAGGATGATATTAGTTTATGGTATGAGCCCCTTTGATAGCTATGATCTTACCCTTATGTGATTGTTTTAGATATGATGCCACCCCCACTGGTGTTCCAACATAGTGTTGGTGATGATACCGTGTCACTGATGGTAGCGAGCTGAGCTCGAGGACGCGATGCCATGTACCTAGATGCATGAAGGTGTAGCATATATGTTGTGTTCCTACTTGTGCAGAGAGGAGTGGTTTCTCACACAGAGTAGAGGGTTCACTCAAGAGGGCCTTGATTCTGATCGGTTGGCATGCGAGTGGAACTTAGCCATGTGCACCTTTGGCTTAGTGTGTTGCTGCACATGATTTCTCTATGGGTACACACTATGCAGGATGTTCCTCTAAGTACATTGCATGCTTTCTCCACTTGGCGTATACCATGCGCGGATGATTTCTCTGTGGGGACATTGCGTGCTTTCTCCACTTGGCATATACCATGCACGGTTGCGCTGCATGAGGCATGTGACCTGGGTGGCCGACACAATACCTTTACATGTGAGGTTATGTGAGTAGGCCACATCCACATGAAGGACTGTTGAGACAGTCACGCTTATTTCCCTCCTTCCTTGTGTGGTGACTAGTGATAGTCACGTAGTGTTGTAATGTGTATATTTTGAAGAATGTGAATCTTCTTTTTGGTTATTGGTGACTTTTATTTTACTTGTGTGGACCAGCACTTTAGTTTATCTTGCTCGTATTGGTTTAGCCATGGATTATGATTTTCTTTGGCATGTAACTCTTGTGGTTACATTGGATTTATTATTGAAACTGTGCACATTTTTCTTATCTTACTGTTGGAATTGAGATTTATTCTTTATTATTTATATCCTTAGTGGCTAAACTAATTGAATTTTTGTTTTTGAATGCTAGTCTTGTGTTGTGATGTGATTCCTCATCGGGTATGGTGAGATCCACTTGTTTGAGTGTATACGAGGAAGTAGACGTAGGGAAACCCTTAAGGATGAGGGTATGTGTGAGCTGTTCTAAGATCTAATTCACTACTTTCCTATTGTTTGACTATCTCTTGGAGGCTAAAACCCTTACACAAACAAGAGATATGTCATTGTGGCTTGTATGGAAGGGCTCACTAGGTGGGTTAATGCCATCAAGACACATGGTTATGGATTTTGGACATGGTTATTGGTTATGGACTCATGATTACTTTGGATATGGATGGTACTACGACATCCACATGAACCCCTATGTAGCATTGTGATGAGAATGAGTATGTATGTATATGTAGGTGGTACAATTGTCATGTATGTAGTTGCATATTAAAATATAGAAAAGAACAAAATTTGCATCATTATGTCTTGAAAAGTGACAAACTATTTCATTATATGTAAAGAGATGTCATGCATGCTATGAAATCAGAGGTTGAAATTATGTATATGTGTGTATGTATGCTCCATTTTATAGATAGTTGCATATGAAAAGTTTGAGAACTGGAAATTTTGTATATTAAAATGCATTTTTCAACAATTTATGAGAAAATTGTGTAGTTTATGCTAGTATATATGTGCAAATTGAGGGTTGTTGCTTTCCCTTGATGGATTCTAATATTATTATGATGTTGACATGATTGGTTATCATGTCAAATTACATGCTTACTATTGCTTCGGCTATGATGTATGTTATATGCACATGTGCTTTGACGTGTGATCGGAGTGATGCAGGTATTGGGTATCGACTCCGCCTGGACTCACAGGCCTGAGCGTACTCTTATTATCCCTGATGGTGGTTACTGGAGATAGTCACAGGCCATGTTTCCTACCCTAGCCAGAGTACCTTGCCAGTGTAGTGTTCTCATGTTGTTGTCTTATCATCTGGTTACCTAGCGGTGATGTCTAGATTGCCCTTATGATCATGTGTAGTTTTCTAGTGCAGTGGTTGAGACTTTTCTCCTTGGTTTCCATTGATTGTTTGATGTGGCTTCCTTGGAATCATTCCTTATTTTGATTGGAGAAAATTGTTTTATGCTAATGTATATTTTGTACGAATGAGTGCCTTGCCTATTCCTTATCCATGTTCTAGGACAGATTGCATGTATTTGTGCATATGATAACCTAATTTTATAAATGTATCATGTTTCATGGACTAGTGTGTGCTTTGGCTGCATTTTAGTGTTTGCAAGCTTCCTAGAGTAAGCCTAGTCCTAGGGGGGTAGGATGTAACAACTCATTTTTGACCTTCGAATATTACTTAGGGGAAGGGAAAGTTGGTGTGGAGTTTAATGTTGTAGCAAAATATCTTCTTGGGCAGCATAGGAAGAAAGTCAAGGGGGTTGGTGAAAATGTTGATGGCAACAGGAAAAATATCTTGGGGGTAGTTGAGCGAATGGATGGCTGGGTGGAAATTCTAGATGGTGGTGTGTAGAGATAAAGGATGTGTGGAATAGTTAGATGAGAAGATTCAAGAACTAAGTGCATTCTTATTCTTTGTTTTATCTTTTAAAAGTGGACTGTGCCTTGAATTTAATATTTAGAATCATGACTTCTCTTTTTGGGCTGGGAAGAGAGCTATTGAGAAGTATGTGAGGAGTATCCAATGTTTGGAGGGAGGATAGAAAAGGTGGAGTAGGGAGTTAGAATCTTTTAGCAACCTTGGAAATCTTTCAAACCAGATGGAAGTCTCTGGTAGAAGAAAATGTTAGTAGTACAGTTGAACCACTCCTCCTTTGTGTTGTTTAGGGAGAAGAGAAAACATATCAATCTGCAAGTTTTGGACTTGAAAGATAGAGGGGTGTGATCAGCACACTTAGGCAACCTCATCAAATTGCAAGATCAGAGGCGAGCTGGGGGGGAGTACGAAGTGAAAGAGGTATTTACCTCTATTCCTTGTCTTTTCCTGCACAAAACAAAACCCCAATATTGCCTTTCCAAAACTAAATTTGTTTGCTTCTATATCATTAAGCACATCAAAATTGAAACCCCACGTAACCAGAATGTATTTGCAAGGATTTTACTAAAGGCAACAAAATGTGGGATGGGGCATTTGACAAATGGGTTGTTTAACCTGTTATTGCACAAAATTTACTTAGGTGGGTTGTATGCCCTATACCGTTTGGGGGTTTAGCTCATATTTTTTCTCTTGCTGTTAGAATCTTGTGTTCTATACCTATTTTTAAACTAAGTTTATTTTATACATCTTATAACGTCGTTATTTAAAATAGTTGTCTTTTAGCCACAAGATCTAGCAAAATTCCTCTATCTTTCATGCTTTGATGATGTCCATACCTTGTTCTATTGCTCCCATTTTGGCATGAGCAGTGAGGATGCTAACTAAGGTTGTGGCGTTAGCTTTACATCCACTAGTTGCATTTGCTTAAAAGTTTCTAAAGTCTCTCTAAACAAATCCATTTTTGTGCATATCCTCCAATCAGCGCAGCCCATGAGGAACATCTCTTTGAGGCATTCTGTCAAACAAGCTCCCATTTTGGGCACGGACAGCCATGGTAATTCCATAGTTGAGGACTCAGTGGCATGTTACAAAGACCCACATGATAGAAGATCTTTATTTTGGTAGGTAGATAATGGTGATTGAAGTCAATATCAATGGATGATTCCTTTTGTGATGAGTGGTAATTTGGGGATCACATGGCCTCCAGTGAGTTGTCTATATTCTCTATTGGAGATTTTCCTAGCTATGCTTTAAACCTAGGCCTCATAGTACATTCTGGCTAGTGGTTGATCCTCCAGCCTCACCAGCTCAAATAAAAGGAAGATTGCTAAATGTCCACTAGATAATGCCGTTTAGTTTAGTGTTTGGTTAGAGTAATAAATATATTTGCTTCTTGTAAGAGTAGTCTTGAGCGTTGTTGCAATTAGCACATAATATAGAATTGAGATTAGAATACAACTTAAGGGATGGAGATGCAAAGGAAAATAAATCACTTAACATTTGTGAAGAAATTTTGCTTAATTGTTTGAAGGAATGTTCTCACGTTAATGTTAGTTGGGTCCCATATGGGACGAAATGTAAAAAGATTCAAATGTAAGTGCCAACCTGAAATTTGAAGATAGGCACTGAAACACAGAAATGTAGAAGCTGTGAATTAAATAAACATGTGATGGATAGAGCAGCTACAATTTCTTCCATGTTATCTGGCTATTATCACTTGATAGAAAATGTTCTTCATTTCTTATTGATTAGTAATTTAAAGGTCTTCTTTGATGTCCTTACCGTGCATCTAGTATCATTTGTTAAAAACTTAGAGGATTTAGTTTACACAACTACAATTCCTATCATGTCTTTCCTCACCTTTCCATATAGCAGTGAAGGCAAAGCAAATCCTAAATTGGATGCATACAGACAAAACAATTTAAGATCTGAGAAACAAAAGAAGTTGTTATACTTGAAAATGACTCTTTCCTAGCATTTGACGAATGCCTCCTTATCATTAGTATGCATCTCATAGATTGGAAGGTTGTAGGAGATGTCTTTAGCAGAAAGGAATGTTCATTATTATCTCCTCATGCCTCAACAGACCTATCCTCCAAAAGAACACCAAAAGAAAAGAAATATAACAAAAGTCAATGAGTTAGTCATAGCCCTTAATGGTCAAAAAGCTCCCACCTAAGAGATTTCTTGATTATTCAGATAAAATATTAGCTGGAAATTAGAAAACTTTCAAGACTCGTCAATAGCGTTTTAAAAAAAAAGGAGAGTTAGTTTAAAACAAAATTGTGGGAACTATGCGATGATGTTCCCCTATGGTGTATTTAATATCCAGTATCTATTGTGGTTTTGAGTGGTACTGGTGGTGTGGATAGTGTACTCTTGTGTTATTGTACTTGTGAGTTGGTTTCCATGTTTGCACCATGTCTTCTATGTGTGTAAGCATTTTTCTTCCTCGTGTGATTGGTTTTGTTGTTTTTGTGACTATCTTTGAGCATGGTGGGGTGGTCTCTTATGAGTCTAGATGGTTGGGAGGTGTTGTCACCACCTTTGGGGACCGGTGTATAGGTTTTGGGGCACTAGTTGGAGATGTACTTTCTCTTGATTACCTTACTAGTTGATGTACTTATTCAGTTATTGTATCATATTCATGGCTATGCCATTGTTCTTATATATTCTTTTATGTAGTTGTACTCTTTTGAGAGAATGGATGTAATCATGTAATTTAATTGGAAGAAATATGGTGTTATTCTATAATTGGCTTATGGATTCTAGTGTGGGTATCGGATCCACTTGTATTATGGTGTTTATGGATTCATGTTTATTTTTGGAATGTGTTATAGGAACATTTGGGTTGGTGTTTAAAATGAATGTAGATTATAATATTTTCATCTGGAGGGTGAATTAGTCCCCTCCTTTGGGTTGTACTTTCGGCCATACTTGGCCATGATTGTTGTCGACATATCAAATCGGCAATCGTATGTTGTGCATATTATCTATTATGTCAAAAAAAAATCTTGTTCTCTTTTGGCCCTTACCTTTTGGGGTCGCGGGGTGGGATGTTATAGATACCCACTCTTCAAATCAATCTTCATGAAATATTTTTCTCCACTTAGGCAATCCATCATATCATCCATCCATGGCGATGGAAATCTATATTTGATTGCTATTTTTTTAATGGCCCTCGAATTTGTGCACATTCACCATTCTCCATTCTTCTTGGGCATCAACACTGCTGGTACTGCACATGGACTGAGACTTTCCCTTATTAGCCCCTTATCCAACAATTCTTGAACTTACCTATTTATCTCCTCATTCTCCATAGGTGTCATCCTATACGGTGCCTTGTTTAGTAACCTTGCACTAGGTATCAAATCCATATAGTGACTAATATGTTTTACAAGTGGCAATCCATCTGGTAACTCCATCATGATATCTGAGTATTCTTCCAACACCTGTTGAATTTATATGGGTGGTTCTTCTTGTTTTTCTGTTGTCATCAACACTTCAAGCTTAGGAACAAAAGCATAACATGACCCTCCTTTCTTCAAATCTTTCAAGAATTTCTTTCCAGAAATGAAACAAACTCTAGGATTACTTTCTACTTCATCTTCCTTCTCCTTCATATAATTCAAAGTATACTCTTTCCCATCCTTCTTTATCCTATACGTATTTGTTCTCCCATCATGAATAGCTTGTCTATCAAAATGCCATGGTCTACCCAACAAAATATGACATGCATCCATCGACATTATATCGTACTATATTTCATCCTTATAACTACCAATTTGAAAGTTAACTAGGCATTGTTTACTTACCACCATTTGATGCTCTTTCTGCAACTAATAACTTTGTAAGGATGGAGATGCTTCAACCGCTTCATCTTTAGTTTGTTAACCATTTCTTCAAACACAATATTATCTGTGCTACCACTGTCTACTATCACTTTACAATGCTTACTACTTGATTTAGATTTCTCCTTCTCTAGGTTCAACAAAACCCTTCTTAACATCAAGGATTCTCCATCCTCAGGATCTTCTCCACACTTTGGTAAAGCCACACTTTCACATTCTTCTTGTACCACATTTTCTCTTGCTTCTTTTCCTTTTCTAGTACTCTGCTGGATCTAAGGGCACTCAAATGCCCTATGTCTAATTTCTCCACATTGAAAATAAGTACCATTGAATCCTCTTCCCCTTCCTTTGCCAAAAGATCCTCTACCTCTGAAATAATCACCTTTTCCTCTTGAGGAATCTTCTCTTCCTTTTCTTTCCTGGCATCCTCTTCCGCCACTAGACTGGCATCTTCCATGTGAAAATTTACCCATACCTCTTGAATTATTTTACTTTCTAGAAAGCTTATCTTCTACCTTCAGGGCATATTGGTAGGCTTCCTCAACACTTGTGATTCACACCATACTTAAATCATCTTGAATAGAGTAGTGCAATCCATTGATATATCTAGAAACCTTCTCAGCATCAGCATCAACATGACTAGCCCAAATATTTAGTCTATAAAACTCCTCAATATATTCTTGCAAATTCTTCTCCTTCTGCTTCAAATTCTGTAATTTCTTAAACAAACTAAGTTGATAATCTGTAGGTAAAAACTTGGCCTTCAATTTGGTTACCATTCTCTCCCAAGTTTGAATTTTCTCCTTTCCCTTTCTTTGTTGTTCTGTCTGAACATGTTCCCACCATAAAGAAGCATGACCCTTCAACCTTGTGTAGGAAAAATTCACTTTCTTAAGGTCTTCAATCAATTCAAAATCAAAATATTTGTCCATCTCTGATATCCATTCAATTAACTCTTCTAGATTTAAACTACCATTATAACTGGGAGGATATAAATGAGGCTTACTACTTATTTTGGACATTGCCCTCAAAAATTGCCTTTCTGGTTCATCTCCTTCATTTGCATCATCTTCTCTCACTTCAACTTCTTCATTCTCATTAACATCTTCAACATGTAATCATCGGTGCTGCACTATCTCAATAGCATCTAACCATGTAGTTATTCCTATCAACATTTTTGCAATTGCCACATCTCCTTGCGTCCCTCTTCTACTATGTCCTCTCTGTGCCATGTCTTCTTTAGATTCTCTGTAATTGCATGTCTACACTCACTCTCCTTTACCCACAAAAAAAATATTAGAATCTCTTCGTTGACACATCCACAGTCTCCTCAAGAAAATTGCTCCGATACCACTTGGTGCAAGACTAAATTTAGGGGTCTTATCAGACTATCAAATTAAGCAACAAATACACAATAATAACACAAACACCACGCCACCACAAAAATGAATCTATTATTAGTAGCAACAAAATGATTACAGGAGTACAAAATGCATTACACCGTCATCAAGATACATCAATCTTTGTCTATAGAAACTTCCCCAACATCTCTTTCCTCCATGAGATTGAACCAGGACAAAATCTCACTCCACCAATGAACCAACAATCGAACCATCCAACCATCGAACCCCTTCTTAGAAGTCGAGGAAAGCATTTATGGCACTCAGCTCAAATAGTTCAACTGCCACAAGTCATTAAACAACTAAACAAACTATTAGAACAAAATGAGCCACCATCTTAAACCCCTTTGTAAGCATATCCCAATCACCATTGTATACAATACACGTTATTGGCAAATGTTTAGTATTTCGAACCTCAGTGATAAATGCCTATCAACAAATGTTCAGTTTTCTGAACCTTCGTTATAAATGCCTATCGGTAAAAATCTGCATTCTTGAACTTGAGCATATTCCTTTGTTATCAACAAAACTCATCTTTTCTAAACTAAGACTTGGCAATGTAGTCTCTTTAGTCACCATGCCATTGTCAGAAAAATTTAACTTTCCCAAACCACCACAATCTTTAATTGCCTTTTATCAGAAAAATGCAGCTTTCCCAAAGCCTGTTGGCCAATCAGAAATTTCAAGAAGTCATGAACTAGTTAGAAAATGCAAAGGTTTTCCAACTAAGTGATCCACTTCTATCAGTGAATTGCAACTTCCACAAATCAAAGGATATTTATTCCAACTTGACAAGACTTGTCAACGAAATAGATCATCGGTGAACTTATGAGTTTGCAAACTCATGATATTACCAATAAAGTTCAAAAACTTGAAACTTTGTTGATCGAAATTTCCTTCAACACTATGAAGTCTTTGTATTTGAAAAATGAGCCCTGTATAAAGGCCTTTTGGTGAAGTCACCCATTGATGAACTGAGCCATTGACGAACTGAGCTGCCAAAGAACTAAAAAGATTACG
The DNA here is from genome assembly GCA_027924645.1 of Cunninghamia lanceolata. Taxonomy (NCBI): domain Eukaryota; kingdom Viridiplantae; phylum Streptophyta; class Pinopsida; order Cupressales; family Cupressaceae; genus Cunninghamia; species Cunninghamia lanceolata. The sequence goes on along the minus strand of BSBN01001053.1, from coordinate 1,596,312 downwards.
AACTCAAGATTTTTCTGACTAGCTATAACTTAGCCAAGTTTTATCCAATTTGCACCAAAATTAAACTGGAGATACCCATTTGGGCCTTCTACAAGATGATATCTTGAAAGTGACCAAATAAATCCAAATTTCTCTTGAAACACAAAAACCAACTTTGTAAGGAAAATAAAGCCAAAAAACAACTTAGGAAATAAAACATATTTTTGGTGACACAGGATTGCTAGTGAACTCGGATGCTCATGCATCACAAAGTATGTGGTGCTACCTCTTTTCCATTTGTAGGATAAAACTCACCACCACTATTGGTGTGTATAAGTCAACTTCTTATTTGACTCAACCACCTCTCACTATATGTACAAACCTTATTCGCAATATTATTCATCTCGGCTCATTCCAATTTTGTGCCTATCATCTATTTTGCAATATTCTATGTTCTTCGTCTAACTTTGTAGGGCATGTGATTGTTTATCTCTCATGGCCATTCCAGTTCCAACATTCCATCTAGTTGATCCTCAACTCCAACATGGTATGAGAGCTGAACTAGTTTACTTGATGGTTCAATAATTTTCAAAGTTTAAATTTGAAACTGTGTTTGCATTCTAGGTGAAATTTGTTTGTTTTTTTCTTCTCTATATTGTCTAGTTGGAAGCCCTATCTGTAAAGATCCATGGACGTGTGTAGGTGGACTATGTGTGGAAGGTGTAGTGAGTTTTTGGCTCACAGCCCATTCTTGTGGCCTCACACCTGCAATCAAAAAAGGCATTTTTTTCTCTAGTGGAAATCAAGAGAAGGTGTTTTTAACCCTTGTGGTGAGTTTTGAAAGCTTTGTGGCATTTTAAAACCTCCCTGTGGTGGTTTGAAACCTCCTTGTGGCATTTCTTTGGGCGTATGGATTGTAGCAAGGCATATCAAGGTGTATCATTTGTGTGTAGGGTATCAAATTAAAACCAATAGGAGGTAGCACTATTCACAAGAAAAAAGGCAGATTTGTTGAGGTTGGTAGCTCCCCTCACATTACATCATCTAAGGGGGGATAGCCACCAAATCCCTTAGCCCCCTGGTCATATGGGGTGGTTGTGACCAACCAAAGGGGGATAAACTCTTGCTCTCTTTTTTTCCCTTCTATTCTCAAATTTTGAAGGCATTGTAATAAAAAAAAAAAAAAATTCAGTGCAAATTTAGGCAAATAGAAAAATAAAAAAAATTGTAATAACTTTTGATAGGCAACTCGTATCCAAGTGTTGTTTTTTTAAAAGTACTTATTTTCTAAGCTCGATCCATTGGATACAATTTTGCACTATTGTTATAAAGTGCCATTTTTTGTTCCAAATTAGACACGCCTATGCACTGAGTTATAAAGTGCTAAAAATCTAGGGGGATAAAATTATTGAGTTACGAGAGGTGTCTTGTGTCATGTCTAGTGCACACTTCCACATTTCCCTCAATATTTTCTTTCTACATTTCTAAATTTCTACAACAATATGGTTAAACATGGATTCAAATCGACCTATTAAGCCTCTCATACCCTTTAATTATCATGAGTGGAAATTTGATATACAACTTATGCTAAATAATAAAGAGCTGTATAGGGTAACTATGGGTACTAAAAAAGAACCTAATGCTACTAAAGATAAAGAAAAATGGTTTAACAAATGTGATCAAGCCTTTGGGTTTTGTGTCTAAACCTATCTCCTAAACTATTGTTTCATGTAGAAGCCTTGAAAACACCCAATGAAGTTTGGCAAGCCTTAGAATTTTTTTGGGGAAGATTGATGAACTAAAAAGTCACGAGTTAGAAAATAAGCTCATAAGTTATATCCCTAGAGACTTTGGCACCTTAAAGGATTATTTAACTAGATTCAAATCATTAAGATTATATAGTTGAAAGAATGTGGGATAGAGAAAAAATAGGATCAACTTATCCTTTCTATACTTTCCAAACTAGGTCTTGACTACTCTGTGTTTGTATCCGGCTTTTATACCACCAAAAAGGCTTTTGGAGCTAGATGGAAAATGCCTAATTTAGATGACTTCATTGCCAAATTAATAAGGGAGTAGGATAAGTTGATATAAATGGACACCATGAAGTCAAGTCTAAACCTCATGTCCTTCTTGCTAGAAATATAGGAAACAATTAGCTTCAAACAACACGTGAGAGAAATAAAAGGACAAGGAAATCAAGGAAGATATGAAATCTGAATCCTTAAGATCAAACATTGAAAGATTTTTAGATCAAGGGCAACCTATGAAAGGAAAAGCTAAGTGTACATTTTGCAAGAAAGGTGGGCACAATGAGCACAAATTTTTGAAGAAAAAGATTAACCACCTCACAAATATTCTTGAGAAGAACAATATAGGGATCCTGAATCTATCCAAGAGTCCTCACCAACACCAGATATGTCTAAGGAAAAAGAAAAATCTAAGGGCAATGCTCTTATTGCATCTGTAGTCTCTAAGTATGGAACATGGATTCTTGATTCTGGAGCTTCCCATCACATGGCTTCTTCATCGATTATGTTCTCTACATTACAACCTATAGATACATCTAAAATCCTGATGGCTAACAACACTTACATGACTATTTATGGGAAAGGAACTATCAACTTAAACAAAGGATGTTTCATTGATGTCCTTTTTGTTCCTAAATTGTCCTACAATATCCTTTCCATATATTAGATTATAAATAGTGGGACAAGTATGAGAGTAGAGTTCACATTAGATTCAATGATTATTCAAGATTTGTAGAGTAGAGAGGTTTAAATGCAGTTGTCAAGGTTGATAATTTCTCTCATATTTACACCTTACATTTTGTCAAGGTATTTGGAGGAGAAAACTCACCACCACTATTGGTGTGTATAAGTCAACTTCTTATTTGACTCAACCACCTCTCACTATATGTACAAACCTTGTTCATAATATTATTTATCTTGACTCATTCTAATTTTGTGCCTATCATCTGTTTTATAATATTTCATTTTTTTGTCTAACTTTGTAGGGCATGTGATTATTTATCTCTCATGGCCATTCTGCTACCAACATTCTGTCTAGTTGATCCTCAACTCCAATAGTCTCTACATAGTTATGCATATAAACAAGGAAGAGAGAGACTCTCCCAAACCATCATATATTTTAATACTGAATTCATATATTATTTCCTAATTATTGGAGGACCACCCCCTTGAAGTAGTCTACTATTTTTTCTAATTTTTGAATTTATTTCCAAGAAATATCATAACATTTCATGGAGGGATTAAAAGATAAATGCCCCAATTTTAGCATAAGGGTATGTTATCCCCAAAACTAGAAATGATTAGAAAAGATTGAGTCTTAATCCTTAGTTGATTCAAGTGCTACAATGAAAAACCTCTGAGCATAGGGGTACATTTCTAGACTATCCTACACGAGTGGTTTCTAATTATCAAAAATCAACTTGTTCAAATCTAGTAGGCTTGGCTAGAGGAAGTTGATTGGGCAATCAAGCCATGTGTTATAAATAACTTGTCCTCTTTAATAACTTCCTTACTAAAATCTAGCATAAGAGATTGCTTTGCGCATTTAACACCCTTTGAACCCTATAACCCTTTACCCCTCAACCTTGATCTGAACTCTAAAATTGACAAAGAAGGTTTTCAAGGTACAAAATTGCTAGAACCAAAAACCATAGAGGAGTAAGTGTTAGAAAAAAATGTAGGCATAGAATGTATTTTCAAGCCAATTGAGTAAACACCCATTGAGTCTTTGGATGAGGGCTCAATAGAGGTCAAGGGAGCCGTAATCTGAGTAGAATTTTCAAAGGAAGACCTAGAAAAAGGGAAAGCTAAAGATCCCAACGAACCCTCACCTAATGCAAGCCATTTGACCTATGTAGTAGAGAGATAATCAATGTAGGAGCCATTGCCATCTCCTCTGGTTGAGCTAGTGGTAGCTAGGGTTTTAGAAGTGCAGTGGGAGGAGAGTGGGAGCACCATCCTATTCTCACTCTAGACTAATGTTAAGATGATGATTTCTTAGATTATTTTTAGTGCTCATGGATTCTAGTAATTATTTCCATCATTTTTATTTTTCAATTAATTTTTGTTTGTTCGATTATTTTTTATTGAGTGGTATTTTCCATATCACATAATTTTCACTAGAATTAAAAACTTTACACAATTTCTTGGAATTAGAGCATTGGCTCTAATGTCTAGTGCATAGATATTTTTTGGTAAATTTTTATTTTAAATTTTATTTATTATTGATTTTTAAATTAGTACAAACAAAAATTCTAGACTTATATTATTTCATAACACATTTCTCTTAGCATATGTATTGAAACTAATTATTTTCTCCATTGAAAAAATAACATCCATGTGGAGTGTAGTGCATTAGTTTCATATGTTTTAAACAACATTTGCATTTTTCCTAGTGTCTTGAATAGAGGTCATTATTTTTTCCTATGGAACTTGCATTCATTATAAAACTAAAAAATATATCATATTAAAAAAAATATAGTTTTTAGAAAGCTTGTACACTAAGGGATACATACTTACAAAATGAAATTTCTAAATGACTTCATGTGATCCTCTAAAAGGTGAATTAAATCTATTTTTATTGGCATTTTGATAGGTGCAAAGGAGACTCCATCAAAGGTATGATTTATGCCTAGGGGGTTCTAGATAACCAAGAGGGTTTGACCCAATGGATTTTGATCTAACCCCATTCAATCAAATCCACTTAGATGGAACCCCTGTAGGTTTAAATCATTAATATTCCTAAATAATACATGATTTAAAGAAAAAATTAAGATGTCCCACAAGTGGGACACACTATTGTGGGATCACCATGGTTAATTGATAATCTCCCATTGTAAACTTGAAATTGCAACACTTTGCCCCACAAGACATAGTATTACTATTGGCCACCATAATTTAAAAATTATTGCAAAAATAAACATAACAATGTAGTTGGTCAACTAATTTTCTACTAATAAACTTATGAGTGCTACCACCATCTTTTTTCTTTTGATATAGCCAATGACCTTAATTATTTGGGGGAAAAGAACATAACCAATCATGAATAAAAATATTGGAATTAGGAGTGGATTGTTGATTTGAGGAAACCAACTTTTCTTGTGCATTTGAAATTTTCTCAATCACTAGCAACCATGGTAGAGTCAATGAGATACAAGCATTTCTCACCATATTTGTGACCCTTTTCTCATTTATTATCACAACTGTAAAATAGTCCCTTGGACTTTTTCATCATCATCTCTTCTTGAGAGATTTTATGAATTGTGGGGGGTTTAATTCCTTTATCCGATGTCTCCTTTTTAATTTTGAAAGAGGAGTAAGAGATACTAGTTTTTATTGGGCTAACAATTTGTCTTCTGCACAAAGCATCTTGATAGGAGTATGATTTACACATGAGAACCTTTTCATAAATATTCTCCTTAAGACTACTAATGAAACAACTACAAAAAATAGTAACTCCAAGCCACATGTCTAGATGGCCAGTTTCTCAAACTCACTTTGATATTCCTTGGTTCAATGTGTATGGTGAATTTTAGTGAGTGCACCAATAATATCATCATAGGTACTAGGTCCAAAATGGATTAGGGCTTCCTTACAAAATTTTGACTAGGTGAGAAGTGGGTAGATCCAATGAAACCATTGAAACCACTAAAATCCATCCTTGTACAAGTGAAAAAATGCAAGGGAGATATTTTAATCTTGGTGGATTTAATAGAACTCAAAATACTACTTGTTGATGTGTATTTTTTCACACAACTTAGATAAAATACAAGTATCTTATCTCTCCTAAAAGGAATCAAAATTCAAATCCCAATGAAATGGAAAATGACTACCCCAAGGTCTTTACCAGCCAAGTCTTGGACTTTACAAGATAACTCAGTTGTTTGATGTCTTTAACTATTTTAACAAGGGGGCCTTACATGAATCTATACTAGATCAAAGATATCTTAGTTTTAATATGAGATCTAAGTAATACAATAAGTTTTCAAACTTAAGATATATCTAGGTTTATTTATATTGAAAATAGATTTCTTTTACATCAGATGGGAAAAATATTGATGTTGATCCCACATCTAATCTAAACTTAATCACTATTCAAAAAAGATTAAAAGATGGGTGTGAGAGAAAGGGTTTAAAATATTGTAGTATAAACCATTACAAGCATGAACTTATATTTTAAATCGAAAAATCCCTAAAAGTAACCAATCTTTGCTTAATCATGTAACCTACAAAGTTATAGAGACAGCACAATCTTCAAAGGGAAACATACGATTTTCAAATCATGAAAAGATTTCATTAAACACCCATATAATGGAGTAGTTTAACCAAAATTTCCACAATTGAACTTGAGCTGAAAGGTGTTCAGACTAACCACACAAAAAAACTTTATTGTTAGTAAGTTACCTATGGTATAAACATGGTGTGATAGGTAAAATCAGATATGCAAATATAAACGAAAATAAACCAAATAACTACAATTTACTTCCCTTTTGCACAAACAAGTTGCCTACACTGATCAAGCATATTGAAGTTGCACCCAAATTTAATTGATTTCTCCTTGCTTTTGTTATGTGGATTGCTCTATTTGCTAATAACATAAATATTGATCTCCCAAAGAATGAAAATAACATCATAAGTTTACTAAAATGAGAGATACTGATAAATGGGAAAAGAGGTCCTTTTTATAGAGCTGTGAGACAATAGATCTATGGTTGAGGATGATCAGAAAGATCAATGGTTGAGGATGGTTGAGAGAATACGAGAAGGACAAGTGTCCTGGATTCTTCATAAATCAAGGGATTTAACAAACTTGATTAAGGAGTTGGCTGAATTGATTGATCAGATGACTGAATTGATTGGGTAGTGAACTGAATTGATTGGAGAGTTGACTAGATTGACTAACCTGTTAACTGATTTGATTGATTTAGTTAACTAATTTGATTGATTAGTTATCTAAATTGATTGAGAGTGAATTATGGATGAGAGGGAATAATAGGAAATTAAATAAATAAATTATTTAATTTCATGCACATGGATAAATAAATAACATATTGAATTTTATTTATTTTGAAGAAATAGAATATTAGCTTTAATTAAATAAATGATTTAAATTTATTTAATTAATATGTAGAGGAAAATTGATGTAATTAAATAATTAGAATTATTTAATCAAATATGGAGGATAAATTGGTTTAATTAAACAATTGGAATTATTTAATTAATGTGGAGAATAAATTGATTTAATTAAATAATTGGAATTATTTAATTAATATGGAGGATAAATTGATGGTGATCGATGGATGAACTTAATCAAATAATTAAGAATTATTTAATTAAAGTGAAGTATGGTAGATGAAAGCTTGATCTGGGAACAGATCAATTTTAGGTGTCTACATGTTGCCTCTCTTTGAGATGGTGTTGTGAAGTAGCATCATTTCAAAGAAGTTTAAAACATAGTGCTATGTTGGATAGAAGAAGATATTGGTTTAGAAGAACCATATGATTGGATTAGAAATGATGATGCCCTAGTCAGGTAGAAGAAGTACCTAGTAGATTAATTAATAGGTTGAATGGATATGAAGAAAATAAGGAGATAGAAGATGGAGAACAACATAGAGAAAAATGGAGAAGATAAAAGGATAGATGATGGAATGATGTATTTATGAGTAGTTATGATGAATCAATTGATTAAACTAAATAAAGATAATCAAGTGATGATGACAATGATGAAACGATTGATTAACAAAGATAATTATGATGGACAAATGATTAACACATGATTGATAATCAAATGATGAGGATAGAATAAATAATTGACTGGGAGAAGTTATGCTAATATGTATAATAGAGTAATCCTTTATTTTTGATATGGCATAAGGATATGATGCACCAAGATATAAGAACTAGGTTGACCATGTATCCCATGCATAAGACAATTGATTATGCAAACAAACGGTTTGAGTTTATTACTAGTAGGTATAATAGAACCTTGTTGGATAAGTAAATGGAAAATAGTCTTAGCATAGAATAGTCTTAATACAAAGGTCTTTGCAGAGCCTTAGATGTAAAAGATATTGATATGCAAGATGCTAATCCCATCACACACAAGATAGATATTGGACCTAATAGGATAATAAACCCATCCCTCAAACACAACATACGAAAGCAATGACTATGCCCTAGTTTATACAATATCGCGACACACCAGGATATAGAAAGATCAAGGTAGTTTTTATTGTGCATTTTAAAAGGGACACAAGATAAATCAAAAAGCAAAAATAACCAACTAATAAAACTAGTAGACAACCAACATGTTTTCTTGCCAAAGCGGGTATTCCAGAGAGATTTGAGGCCTTATCGTAGGAAAGATGTATCCATTAAAGGCTTTGGAACCAAGACATATGGATATACCAAGATAGGGGGAAAATGATATATGGTGACGTATTGTTTTTTTTAGGAGTAGTCTTTTCTGTTTCATATTTGATAATTACTTTTAGCTTCCCCAAAGATGCATAGTTCATTTTCTGCTTGAGTTAGTCATGTCTAAATGGTAAATGGATAGGATAGATTGTGGTAAAATGGATGAAGTCACAAAGATGAATTTATTATGGGTTGAGATGGATGATGGGGTGAATTGTATGTGTCTGAGTACTTGATACTTCCTTCATATTCCAGACTGCCTACATACCCTGTATCCATGTGATCAAGGCACATTACGATGATGATGATGATGATGTGTAGTTCTGGGTGGTGTGATGATGATGAGTGATGAGTGAATTTGTGATAACTATCGATAAATGATGATGGTTTTCAAATGATGAGGGAAAGTGTGAAAATTGCCCTTGATGTAAACAAGGATCCATTCCTAGCCTTAGGTTAAGGAAACTTGCCCCATTCCAATAAAGGGTTTTATTATGGAGAAAGATGACTGACCATGGATGGAACTGACTATGAGTGAAACTTACTATTGATGAAACTAACTATGGATGAGACATGGTTACAATGCTTGACACTAACCAATTCCTAAGCCATGATAGATGGACAATTGGGAATGTGAGGGTCAACAAGTTTTTATTATGGAATGATATCCATGGATGAAAGAAAATGAATAGATGGTAGTGTTGACTCCTACACATAGCACCTATTTGCCAGGTTTTCACTATGGTACTTATCCAAGGCACCTGTTTACCAGGTTTTCACTAGAGGATGAACATTTTTTAAAAAAAATTTTGTTATTTTTTATTTCTAATTTGTTTGTTATTTTATGCTAGGATATCCCCAAGGATCAAGCATAGAATTTCTTGAGATGAACACTTTTGATGGGTTCATCAAGAGGAATTCCTTCAGGTGTTGCTAGGGTATAAGCCCCTAATCCATATGCTACGATGATGACGAAAGGGCCCAACCAGTTAGGTTCAAATTTACCTTTCTTTTCTCTGTCTTGAAAGTTTCTCTAATTTTCTTTTAGGACTAGATCACCCACTTGGAACCGCCATTTGATTCTTTTGTTGTAGCTAAAATTAGATATGCAAATATAAATGAAAATAAACCAAATAAGTACAATATACTTCCCTTTCGCACAAACAAATTGCCTACATTGATCGAGCGTATTGAAGTTGCACCCAAACTCAATTGATTGCTCCATGCTTTTGTTATGTGGATTGCTCTATTTTCTAATAATGTAAATATTAATCTTGCAAGGAATGAAAATAACAATGCTCATAAGTTTACTAAAATGAGAGATGCTGAGAAATGGGAAAAGATGTCCTTTTTATAGACCCATGAGACAACAGATCTATGGTTGAGGATGATCAGAAAGATTAATGGTTGAGGATGGTTGGGAGAATGTGCGTGAATGAGAGAAGGACAAGTGTCCTAGCTTCTTCATGAATCAAGGGAGTTAACAGCCTTGATTAAGGAGTTGACTGAATTGAGCGATCAGATGACTGAATTGATTGGGTAGTGAACTAAATTGATTGGAGAGTTGACTAGATTGACTAACCTGTTAACTGATTTGATTGATGTAGTCTACTAATTTGATTGATTAGTTATCTAAATTGATTGAAAGTGAATTATGGATGAGAGGGAATAATAGGAAATTAAATATATTATTATTTAATTTCATGCACATGGATAAATAAATAACATATTGAATTTTATTTATTTTGAAGAAATAGAATATTAGCTTTAATTAAATAAATAATTTAAATTTATTTAATTAATATGTAGAGGAAAATTGATTTAATTAAATAATCAGAATTATTTAATCAAATATGGAAGATAAATTGGTTTAATTAAACAATTGGAGTTATTTAATTAATGTGGAGGATAAATTGTTAATTAAATAATTGGAATTATTTAATTAATATGGAGGATGAATTGATGGTAATCGATAGATGAACTTAATCAAATAATTAAGAATTAATTAATTAAAGTGAAGTATGGTAGATGAAAGTGTGATCTGGGAACAAGTCAATTTTAGTTGTCTACATTTTGCCCCTTTTTGAGATGGTGTTGCAAAGTAACATCATTTCAAAGAAATTTAAAACATAATGCTATGTTGGATAGAAGAAGATATTGGTCTAGAAGAACCATATGATTGGATTAGAAATGGTGATGCCCCAGTCAGGTAGAAGAAGTACCTAGTAGATTAATTAATAGGTTGGATGATGCCCTCTTGAGAGGACAAATGAATTGGAATAATACAGGTGTACTCTTGAAATGAATGGATATGAAGAAAATAAGGAGATAGAAGATGGATAACAACATAGAGAAAAATGGAGAAGATAAAAGGATAGATGATGGAATGATGTATTTATGAGTAGTTATGATGAAATAATTGATTAAACTAAACAAAGATAATCAAATGATGGAGAAATGATTAACACATGATTGATAATCAAATGATTTGGATAGAGTAAATAATTGAATGGGAGAAGTTACACTAATATGTATAATAGAGAAATCCTTTATTTTGATATAGCATAAGGATATTATGCACTAAGGTATAAGAACCAGGGTGACCATGTATCCCATGCATAAGACAGTTGACTCTAATAGCAAGCGATTTGATTTTATTACTACTAGGTATAATAGAACCTTGTCAGATAAGTAAATAGAAAATAGTCTTAGCATAGAATAGTCTTAATACAAAGAAGGTCTTTGCATAGCCTTAGATGTAAAAAATATTGATATGCAAGTTGCTAATCCCATCACACACAAGATAGATATTAAACCTAATAGGGTAATAAACTCATCCCTCAAACACAACAAATGAAAGAAATGACTATGCCCCAGTTTATACAATATCATGACATACCAGGATATAGATGTTGGAAACAAGGTGGATAACTGAGAGGGGGGGGGTGAATCAGTTATCTCTGATAACTTTACTTTATTTTTCTTTTTATAATTTGAGTAGCATCAAAACACATAAGCATATATAATCATAAGAGTAGAAAAGAAATCAACACTCATAACACAAGGATTTTAATGTGGAAAACCCTATTAAGGGAAAAACCACGGGGTGACTAACCCAAGATTGTATTCTCTATTAAATGAATAAGAAGTACAAAATGGCACTTGCCAATTAGGGCTCACTGCCTGAGAACACTGCTCACAAGAGGCACACTGCCTACAAGAGACTCACTATCTACAAAGTTCATAGAAGGTAACTAGGTGTTTGAACTGATGAGAGGCATCCATATATGCTGAGGTTCAGTTCTGGTTAGGCTCAATATACTTATCTAATGCACTTCATTCTTCCTCTGCTTTTAATACTGTTGTTCTGTCACATAGCGGACTTGTATTACTACTTCCACACTTATCTCTGCCTTTCCTCACACACTTTATCTATACACACACTTCTTCATCCTGAAATTCATCTGGTATATATATTTGCATCAAGGATTTCAACATCTTTCTAGTCAACAACCGGAATACTCAAGATATTTCCAAGACACTAATCTGTTGACTGAATCCATGTTTAATATGTGAAGTGTATCAAAGACATAGACATAGAAGTCATCAATCATGTCAGCTAACCATGTATGATCCCTTAAATAGCTTGATCACCATCAATTTCTCATCCAGATTAAAGTCTGATGCTCTAGCGGTCAGTTCTTCCTCAGTCTACTCTGCCTGTCAGGAACCCAATACTTAGATGCTCATCTCTTTTCACTCATTCATCACCGGAGGCTCAATCTCTAAAATGTAGTAGTCATGGTACTCCTCTTGACTTGTCCAAGTCTGCAACTTTCTAAGTTACACCATCTGAGAGATCTGGACCTGATTGTTAGACCTTGTTGCATGCTCTATTCTTGTTCATCGAACCAAAACACTCTTCAATCTAACTTCCGGTATAGGCATACTATGCTCTACAGATGTGTGGGATAGACTTTGTTGCCATCAATGACAACAATCATGAAGCCACATAGTGTCTCTTGCCAACAATCTCCCCCTTTGGCATTGATGGCAACACTTAGTGAAAAATGACTAAGTGTCATAGAAAACTCCCCCTTGGCTGATGCTCTGTCTTATGTACACTTTTACCAGAGCTCCCCCTTAGCTGGATTCCACATTTTTCACTACTCCTCACTCCCCCTTTGACATCAATGGCAAAGGGTGGAATTCATACACCAAAAATTGCAAAAATCCACCTATACATAGTCGCATAAGTATATATACATGTTATACTTACATATACTTAAGTATATCCACAAAAGTGGTCTTCAATTGTACAAATTTTGTTTCCCAACTCTACTTCATCCTATCCAAAATTGAGATGTGACCACTCAACAAAAATGCATAAGCTTCTGTCCTCCTTAAGTTTGTTGGATCATTGGTTTGGGCTGTGGTCTGAGCATCAGTTAAGAGCTCATGCATTGCCTCTAACTTAGGGATAATTATCCCTCTAAGTTCACTCATCCTGCTTATTCTAATCTTCTTCTCCTTTTCAAGCCTCTTTAATTCATTTATAATGGCAATAGCCTGGCACTCTTGATTCATTATGGATGTGGTGAGGGGATCAAAATTCTAAGATAAACTTGACAATTTACCCTCTTGTTCTTCCACCTTCTTTTCAATGTCTTCTGTCACTATTGACCAAGATAGACAAACTTTGTAGATTTCTCCACCATCTTTAAGAGCATTTTCTAGGCTCTTTATCCCAATATCCAGGGTTCTCCTATCATTAGCTATGAGTCCCTATACTTCAGAGAATCTCTTTCCCAAAAATTCTTTCTGGACCTTTTCTTCTATCAATTTCTCTAAGGAATCAAAATGAGTGTTGACAGAGTTTATCAGAGATTTAAGGTTACTGGATGGAGAGGCTGAAGGATCCTTTTGGAAGGATGGAATGATCTTCTAAAGTATTCTTGATGCAATCTCTATCAGCTCACAATATTCCATGTGAGACTTCAGAAGCTTTTCTTTTGCTTTAGCTTGTGGTCCTTGAAAGAGTTCCGGTTCATCTATCTCCATCATCTCTTTGGTCAAGAATTTCTTCATTACCTCTGTAGTGTCTCTTGCTAGAGACTGAGTCTTTTCTTTTGGAATCTCTGAACTGTCATCAGAGATCTTTTCTGTTTTCTCTTCTTCTCCTCCTTTTACCTCTTCTTCTTGACTCACTTTTTCTTCTTTTCTTCCTTCTCCTTCAACTCTTGAGTCTGGAATGTTTGCAGTGGGATTTGGAGGAGAGATGTCTGAAACAGAGGAATCCAAGTCCTTAGACTTCTCCTCACCTATCTCTTTTGACTCTTATATATTTTTCTCAGTAGATTCTTCCTTTGATGCACTTAATCCTTTGACATCCATGGTAGAAGGTTCTTCATCTATTTCCTCTATCGTAGGAAGGTTGAATCTTTTGAAAGCATTCTAGAGGATGTCTTATGTTTCTTTTGCTACCTGATTAGTCTCTCCAAGCATTAGTTTGTTCATTCTTGCTTTGCTCCAGAAATCATCCTTGCAGTCCTTAAAAATCATGTTCATTTGCTTTAGATTAATGGAAGGATAGAGCTGAATAGCAATCTATGCTCGGATCTCTAGGTCCTTTGCCTTAGCATTCTCCTTTCTCAGTTCAAGTACCTTCTCTAGACTTTTGGGAATTAGAGAGATGATTTCAATGAATGCTTTATTATAAATGTTTAGGTACCTAATTGTAGCATCTTCCAAGATCTTCTTGTCAGTGTCACTATATTCATCAAAAAATTTAGTGACTAGTTACAGGTTCCCGTCCACTGTGACTGCCTTGATAATATCATCAATAGAGAGAGTAGGCCTTTCAACAAATTCTTCTACATCTTCTTTGTTTTTACCGGTAAAGGATTCCCCGGATGTTTTCTTCTTCTTCTTCGTTTTCTTAACTTCCTCATCAGACTTTGTTTCTTCATCATCCTTTTGGCTTATGTATGACCTTGTGGATTTTATTTTCATTTTCTTCTCTCCCTTTCTGGATGTCTTGGCTTCCAGTTTTGAGGCTCTTGAGCTCTTAGAGGTGGTAGGTGCAGAGCTCTTGGAGGATCTAGTCCGGGAGGAGGCTTGTACCGGAACACTTTCTTTTTCTGCTTCTTATTTCTCTTTCTCAGCTCTTTCTATTTTCTCTCTATTTGCATCAATTGCCTCCTTTGATATGCCATATTTCTTGGCAATTTCCTCCACTTCCCTTCTCACTTTTCTTTTCATCTCTAGTTGTCTCAGTTCAACATGTATCTTTACACTTAATTCTTGAAAGGTTCCAAACCTTTCTGCCTCAAGGTCCTTAGGCTGACTTAGCAAGTGTTGGACATGCAGCTCCAAGATTTTCTCATCTACCTCATATCCCATTGGCATAATCCAAACTGTTTTGGGCACAACTACCTCCATTAGGCATTGATCAGTGTCTACCATGAAGCATACTATATCCTTATATTTTTCAACTATTGTTTGAGGAATTCTTTCTCTAGCCTGCATCAAACTTTGGAAGTTTTTAAAGTATCCCCAGAGTGCTGTACTTTGTGCCTTGGCATCACCAAGCCCATACATATAGTCTCTGATTTGTATGGCAATTGGTCTGTCATTTTGCCATACCCAACCACTTGATCCGGGTAGCTCATTCATATAATAAAAGAACAGACATAGTATTAAGCTACCATACTTGAATGAGTTCTTTTTATCCTTCTTGATCTTCTGTAAGTTTTCTAAAAGTTGATTCAGAAGAAGACCACATAGGTCATAATTAGCATTTTCCCTTAGCATCTGATATGCTATATAAATTGCAGTTCTAGACACAGAATTCTCCCTGCTGGAATGATAGATTTTGTAACCAATTATCATAGAGGCAAATTTGATATCCAGATCTATGATATCTTCTATTGTCATGGTTCTTTTGTCAAACTTAGATCTAGTAGCCTCACTTACTATCTAGTTCTTGATAGATTTGAGTGCAGGCAACCCACCGGATGAGTGCAATCCAATTACTGCCCTAATTGCATCTTTTATTATCTTGAAGGGCTTCATCAACCACATGAAATTGTCATGTACTCTGCTAAGAACATACCAGACCCATTCATCTTTTGCAAAATAGGGAAAGTGCATGCAATGTCCAAAATGCTTATCCCAGATGGCCTTGTATTGAGGTTTGAGTTCAAAAGTTTCATCTATTAATTGTTTATGGTAGATATCCATCAGCTTAGATTCTCCAAATTCCTCAATATTGGTATGGATGTACACCCTAACATCTTCTACATGCAGAACCTGATGTAGAATGCTAGAAAAAGTGCCTAAGGGATCAACTTCTAGGGACTTGTAGGGGTGTTTCTTGAATTTTGGTCACGGCCTATCAGTGATCTTAACAACCATTGGAGTAGCCATCTTTGCAAAAGATTCAGAGAGAGATATTCAGAAATGGAAATACCTTTTTACACTTTTAGGGTTCACAATAAGAGCTAGAATAGGTCACTGGTTGAATCAGATTCTGTGGTTGATCTTTGACAAAGTTGTAAAAACTTGATGCAGAGCTCTTCCTTTCTTTTTCTTAAATGCAAATGTGCAAATGATGAGTAAAAGAACCCTTTTATCTTTGTGTAAACCCTAATTTCCTTTTGCAATAAATGTACAACTTTAAGTCATCTAGTTACCTTGTTCTGAGAGAGATCTTTCTGAATCACTAAGATGCACTTGGAATCATTTTCAATGATAATTCACAATGTATCTTCTTTCCTCCAATCATGCCATGAGTCCGCAGATCAATTTTCAATCATACGAGATTTGTTATGAAGACCTTGCTTTATTGGATGGCTGTCAAACCAGATCAATCTTGGCTGATTAAACTCTTCAAAACTCCTTACAGATCTTTCATATTTTTATTGAGGGTTATTTGGATATTTCTATGAGAGCCCTTTAATCCGTAACGTTCCATGTGCCAACTTTAGGCACCAATTGATTGGATGGGGGAATGTATTTTCCTTTATGACTCCCTCTAAGCTAGAGTTCATTTGTTTAGTTTCTAGAAGGAATATCAGCACTAGATTCTAGTGCGGATCCATCCCCAACATTTTCTGTACTCTTCTTCACCCAAATCTTGTTCATCTCCCTTTGAACTTCATCCACATTCAGTTTGCCTTTTCCTTTATCTTGATTTTGATTATGATGCACTAGACCCTTTTTATCCCAATTCTTACTTCTGTAGAATTTGGCAATATGACCGGATCTATTGTAATTGTAGCAAACAACATTTCTTTGCATTTTTGACTGATATCCTCTTGATCTGCATTGATTAGCCATATGTCCATTCTATTGCATGCAAAGCATCTACCATTGAATGAATTGTTTATTTGCATATTTTTGCATTCATGAGATTTGTGACCATACCTTTTGCAGTTGAAACACTGTCTAGAGAAGGATGAATTAGTCTGATTCATTCTTCTTCTGTACTGAGTTGCTTTATGACCAAAGTTGATGTAGCACACAACATACACTCAACAGAATTGTGCCATTAAACATGAGAGACAAAAATTTGGAAGCTGAAACATAAAAAAACTTCTATTCCTCAACTCTGCTGCTACAATGAGAGAAAACTCTCTTATATCTAAGAAAACAAACAAAAAAAACAAAAAATTACCTTTTTTGGCAGATTTTGACAATTGTCACATTTTGCCATTTTAGGTAATTTTACAATCAAATCTTGAGAATCCAGTTTTTTCCCAAAAAGCTCATAAAGCTAAGGTAGGACGAAAAACCAACTAACATCCTAAATTCAAAACATGAGTTTCGAGTTATTAAAAAAAGTAACTTTTAAAAAACTAGAAAAAAACACTAATTTGCCATTTTGAGGGCCAAGATGAAAGTTTGAAGCCCCGAAAAAGTGCCAAGACAAGGTCCAACCGACTAGGGTGGGTTGGGAAACCACTGGCCACCTCATAACGCATCCACCTATAAAATTTCGTAGAAAACCCACATCCGAGTCAAAAGTTATGACCTCCGGAAGTCCCTGCATCAAAAGTTGTTGCAACTATAGCAGTATCCATTGAAGGATAGATATCTTTGAGCATTTGGTTGCCTTACCGGAGGTCTTCTAGGCATGTTCCTTGGATTTCCTGATCCAGAGTTCTTCTAACCAGATCCAGAGCTTTCACCTTTCTCATATCCCAAGCCACACTTGTCATCTACCCTCTTTTGGCTTTCAAGAAGAACTTCAAGTTGAGAAGAAATTATCTTGAATTTCTCTTTGTATTCATTTGCTATTTGAAGATCTTGTTTAAGAGTGTATATCTAATTTTCAAGTTGTTCTTCATTATCTCTAGATTCTAGATGCCTGATTATTCTATCCATTTTGTGGCAGTCCTCTGACTTCTCCTTGAGAGATTGTTTTAGATTATCTTCAATTTTTCTTTTCTCTTCAATTTCTTAGGTGAAACTCATAACCCCTGATTCCATTTCATGTCTTACCAGAATGACCTCTTTTGATAGCTTCTCACATAGTTTGTTTTTCTCATTCAGATCTTCATTCTCTTTTTCACAAAGGTACTCAGTTTTTCTTTTAGCTCATTTATGAAATCATCAGCTTGTTTGAGTCTTTCTCTCAAATTATTGACTTCAGAGTGAGATTGCTCTAGATCGTCTAGGGCAGACTGAAGTTGTTCCTTCATACCATACATATCCATTGAGATTCCCAAATCTTCCTCCAGCTATTAGGCTCTGTTTAGAGGAACTTGGCTCTGATACCAATTTTTGGAAACAAGGTGGATAACTGAGAGGGGGGGTTGAATCAGTTATCTCTAATAACTTTACTTTATTTTTCTTTTTATAATTTGAGTAGCATCAAAACACATAAGCATATATAATCATAAGAGTAGAAAAGAAATCAACACTCATAACACAAGGATTTTAACGTGGAAAACCTTGTTAAGGGAAAAACCATGGGGTGACTAACCCAAGATTATATTCTCTATTAAGAGAATAAGAAGTACAAAATGACACTTGCCAATTAGGGCTCACTGCCCGAGCACATTGCTCACAAGAGGCACACTGCCTACAAGAGACTCACTATCTACAAAGTTTATAGAAGGTAACCAGGTGTTTGAATTGATGAGAGACATCCATATATGCTAAGGTTCAGTTCCAATTAGGCTCAATATACTGATCTAATGCACTTCATTCTTCCTCTACTTTTAGTGTTGTTGTTCTGTCACA
Source organism: Cunninghamia lanceolata (assembly GCA_027924645.1). Classification (NCBI taxonomy): domain Eukaryota; kingdom Viridiplantae; phylum Streptophyta; class Pinopsida; order Cupressales; family Cupressaceae; genus Cunninghamia; species Cunninghamia lanceolata. The sequence goes on along the minus strand of BSBN01001053.1, from coordinate 1,577,635 downwards.
TACCGGACTTGTATTGCTGCTTCCACACTTATCTCTGCCTTTCCTCACACACTTTATCTATATGCACACTTCTTCATACTAAAATCCATCTGGTATATATATCCGCATCAAGGATTTCAATATCTTTCTAGTCAGAAACTGGAATACTCAAGATATTTCCAAGACACTGACCTATCGTCTGAATCCATGCTTAATATGTGATGTGTATCAAAGACATAGACATAGAAGTCATCAATCATGTTGGCCACCCATGTATTATCCCTCAAATAGCTTGATCACCATCAATTTCTCATCCGGATTAAAGTCTGATGCTCTGTCGGTTAGTTCTTCCCTAGTCTACTCTGCCTGTCAAGAACCTAATACTTAGATGCTCATCCCTTTTCACTCACTCATCATCGGAGGCTCAATCTCTGGAATGTAGTAGTCATGGTACTCCTCTTGACTTGTCCAAGTCTGCAACTTGCTGAGTTACACCATCTGAGAGATCTGGACCTAATTATCAGACCTTGTTGCATGCTCTATTCTTGTTCACCGAACCAAAACACTCTTCAATCTAACTTCCGGTATAGGCATACTATGCTCTACAAATGTGTGGGATAGACTTTTTTGCCATCAATGACAACAATCATGAAGCCACACAGTATCTCTTGCCAACAATAGAAAGATCAAGGTAGTTTTGAATGTGCATTTTAAAAGAAACACAAGATAAATCAAACAGAAAAAATAACCAACTGATAAAACCAATAGACAACCAACATGTTTTCTTGTCAAAGTGGGTATTCCAGAAAGATTTGAGGCCTTATCATAGGAAAAATGTATTTGTTAAAGGCTTTAGATCTAAGATGTATGGATATACCTAGATATAGGCAAATGATATGCGGTGACGTATTATTTTTTTTTAGGATTAGTCTTTCCTGTTTCAGATTTGATAAGCACTTTTAGCTTCCCCAAAGATGCATAGTTCATTTTCTGCTTGAGTTAGTCATGTCTAAATGGTAAATGGATAGGATGGATTGTGGTAAAATGGATGAAGTGAAAAAGATGAATTTATTATGGGTTGAGATGGTTGATGGGGTGAATCATATGTGCATGAGTACTGGATACTTCTGTCATATTCGAGACTGCCTACATACCCTATATCCATGGGATCAAGGCATATTACGATGATGATGATGATGATATGTAGTTTTAGGTGGCATGATGAATGTGTTGATTGATGAGATGTGATGAGAGTGGTGATGGATGAGCAATGAGTGAATTTGTGATAACTGTCGATAAATGATGATAGTTTTCAAATGATGACAGAAAGTGTGAAAACTACCCTTAATGTAAACGAGGATCCATTCCTAGCCTTAGGTTAAGGAAACTTGCATCCATTCCAATAATGGGTTTTACTATGGAGAAAGATGAATGACCATGGATGGAATTGAGTATGAGTGAGATTGACTATGGATGAGACATGGTTAAAATGCTTGACACTAATCAATTCCTAAGCCATGATAGATGGACAATTGGGAATGTGAGGGTCAACAAGTTTTTATTATGGTTGGATGGGTTTTATTACGGAATGATATGGATGGATGAGAGAAAATGAAAACATGATAGTGCTGACTCCTACACATAGCGCCTATTTGCTAGGTTTTCACTATGGTACATATCCAAGGCGCCTGTTTACCAGGTTTTCACCAGAGGATGAATATTTTTTGTTTTTTTTATTTTTTTCTATTTTTTTATTTCTTTGAGTTTTTTGTTATTTTTTTTATTTCTAATTTTTTTTTGTTATTTTCTACTAGGATATTCCCAAGGATCAAGCATAGAATTTCTTGAGATGAACACTGTCAATGGGTTCATCAAGAGGAATTCCTTTAGGTGTTGCTAGGGTATAAGCCCCTGATCCATATGCTGCGATGATGATGAAAGGGCCCAACCAGTTAGATTCAAATTTACCTTTCTATTCTCTATCTTGCAAGTTTCTCTGATTTTCTTTTAGGACTAGATCACCCACTTGGAATCACCATTCTTTGATTCTTTTATTGTAGCTACGACGTAGGTGATTCTGATAGACTTGAAGATGATTTAATGCTACAAGATACCTTTCATCTAGCATCTCTAATTCATGTAGCCTAGATACTCTGTACTCTTCTCCATCTATTAGATGTTGTAGGGAGACATGGAGAGACGGGATCTCAACATCTATAGGCAAAATAGCTTCAGTTCCATTTACTAAAGCATAGGGTGTGGCTTGAGTTGGGGTTCAGATGCTTGTTTAATAGGCCCAAATGGTGGGATTAAGCTGGAGATACCAATCACGACTGGATTCATTGACTATCTTTTTGAGTATTTTAAGGATTGTTTTGTTCGAAGCCTTAGCCTGGTCATTGCTTTAGGGATAGTACGGTGTAAAAAATTGATGTTGAATATGGTTCTGCATGCATAAGGCATGGACATCTTAGTTTTTGAATGGTTTACCATTATTAGTTACTATAGCCATGGGGATACCATACCGACAAATGATATAGTTTAGGATAAATTTAGCAATTTTCTTTCCGGTTATGGAGGTCATGGGAATATGGTGCAGTCACAGTTAGGAGGGTCCACAAGGTGAACAATCCAGACCATGCAGCAAGAGTAAACACAACGAAAACAACTCAAAGATATAAAAAAAATTTAGATTTAGTCATTCAGTATATCATAGATTCAAAATACAAAGTGGTTGGCAACATGCAAGCTAACAATTAGGGCTCACAGGCCTGACTCCACAATTACAGAATATGCACAAGATATAGCTTTGAGGCTCCTTCACAAGAATTCAAACTACTGAACTTTGGACTAATAATCAACTATCAATGACTGCTTTCCTAGGAATCTATTACATGATTATATATCATCTGCAGAACAAAAGATTCCTCCATGTTGGCCAAGGAAGATCACAAACTCCAATGAAGAGTTGTAACATGTGTACACCAATAGGTCAGACCTAATCATCTAGAACTCCTCTACAAATGAATGGAATAGCATACGGCTCTCAGGGAAGGTTAGCCACAATCCAAACAACATTGGATGATGTGTCATTTAGCTCCGCAAGTTGTGATTTATGTTCTGCGAGTATTCTCCTTTAGCTGATTATCTGAGACTGTCACGATACTCTGTTATGAGAAAACAATCAATCTTCTGATAGCGATATCTTTCTGGTACTTGATCCAAATGATCTGAATTTTGGATATGATGTGCATGAATGTGTCTAGATGTTAAGTCTAGCTTCGCAAGGTCTAAAATGAAATTGCAGTAGAATGTGGACCAAAATACAGAAACTGCTACTAACTGAACTAACTAAACTAAACTAGAAAATGAAAAGAAACAACTAAAATGCAAATGTTTTTGGTTGATGTAAGATTGCTCTTGAACTAGGGATGCTCCTACATTAGACATCTAGGGTTGTTGAAAAAGTGAGTCCCTCATTTTGTTGTGGCTAGAGGGAAACCAAGATGATCCACCTCAGCCTGAGAAATCCAAGATGAGTCTTCTTCCAGTGTTCCTTTCCACTTCACAAGATATTCTTTGTATTGCTTGCCTTTGGTACTACATCCAACTCTGCTATCCAAGATGTCTTAAATTTGCTCCAGTGCTAGTTGTGGTAACTACTTCTTCAAGTCTTCATCAATGCTATAACTAAACTCTGCTTCATGATACTAATATAGGTCTGCAATGTTGAAAATAGGTGATATGCCCAATGTCTTTGGTAACTCCACTTCATATGCATTTCCTGAATCAAACTTTTTGAGTATCCTACATGGTCCAAACTTCTTCATCTTCAACTTGTTATATGTCCCAACTGGAAATCTTTCTTTTCTCAAGTACACCATCACTTCATCTCTAACTACAAATTCTTTATATCTCCTCTTCTCATCTGCTTTCTCCTTATACTTACTATTCATCACCTCCAAATGATTCTTAACCTAATTATGCACTATCTCCATGTATCCTACAAATTCTTATGCTTCTGCACTCCTCTTATCTTCCATACTAATGTTTCTCAACTCTGCTACTCCTCTAGGATTATTACCTATCACTATCTCAAATGGTGTTCTTCCAGTACTCCTATTCACTGAATTATTATATGCAAACTCTGCTTGTGAAAGAATCAAATCCCAATTTTCTGTCTTCTCTCCAACCAAACATCTTAACAAGTTTCCCAAACTCCTATTCACCACCTTCGTCTATCCATCAGTCTATGGATGAAATGCTGAACTGAACTTCAAATTTGTCTTCTTCTTCCAAAGTCTCTTCCAAAAGTATCCAAGATGTCTTATATCTCTGTCTGAAATTATGTTCTTAGGTAATCCATGCAACCTCACAATCTCTTTGAAAAATAGGTCAGCCACATGCACTGCATCAGTTATCTTCTTACAAGGTATGAAATGTGCCATCTTTGCAAATCTATCCACCATTACACATATAGAATCATGTCCTCTTTGTGTCTTTAGAAATCCCATTATGAAATCCATACTTATGTCTTCCCAAGGTCTCTCTGGTACTATCAAAGATTTATACAATCTAGTGTTCTGACTAGTCCCTTTGCACAAATTTCCTAACATCCTTATGTATTTGTAGCCAAAACCAATTTTCACTTACCAAAGCTACTATCTTATCAATGCCAAAATGTCCTACCAATCCACCACTATGGTTCTCCTTGATCAAATTATCTCTCATTGAACTCTTAGGTATGCATAATTGATTTCCTTTGAACAACATGTCTTCCTAAATGAAATAATTCAGCCGCTTACTTCTATCTATCACAACAAGTTCCTTACATGCTTTCCAAGGTTCTACAAAATCAAGATCTTCATACATGTTCTTCAATTCCTCAAATCCCAAGACTTCAACTCTCATCTCTGTCAGCAAGTTCCTTCACCTACTCAAGACATCTACAACTTTGTTTGATTTTCCACTCCTATGCTTCAACACAAAAGTATAACTTTGCATGAACTCTACCCATCTCATATGTCTCTGATTCAACTTTCCTTGACTGTTCAGATACTGTAAAGCTTGATGATTTGTATACAACACAAACTCCTTAGGCAACAAATAATTTTTCTCCACTTCTTCAAGGCTTGAATTATGACATAGAACTCTTCATCTCAAACTAAATATATTCTCCTTGCATCATTCAACTTCTCACTGAAATATGCTACAGGTCTACCTTCTTGACTTAGAATTGTTCCTATTGCATTTCCACTTGCATCACAATCTACTTGAAATACCTTATTGAAATCTGGTAATGCCAACATAGGTTTCTCTGTCACTTTCTACTTCAACAATTTAAAAATTTTATCTACTCCTAATGCCCACTTAAAGTCTTTTCTATCACCTCTCATTGTCTCTGTCATAGGGTTACATATTGAAATGAAATTTTTGATGAACTTTTGGTAGAAACTAGCTAATCCATGAAATGATCTAACTTCTCCAATGCTTTCAGGTATAGGCCATTCAACAATTGCTCTTACTTTCTCAGGGTCCATCTTCAATCATTCTGTAGAAATCACAAATCCCAAGTATACCAATTCTTCCTTCATGAAACTACACTTCTTGATGTTTATCAACAATTTCTCTTCTCTCAACCTCTGCAATACTTGTCTCAAGTGCCACAAATGTTCTTTTTCTATCTTTCTAAAAATTAGAATATCATTCAAGTATACAATAACAAACTTACCCAATAATTTCCTCAAGACTTCATTCATCAATCTCATGAAAGTACTTGGTGCATTTGTCAATCCAAAAGGTATTACTAACCACTCATACAATCTTTTATTTGTCCTTAAAGCGGTCTTCCATTCATCTCCTTCTCTAATTCTGATATGTTGGTATCTATCTTCAAATCTATCTTTGTAAAATATTTTTCTCCACTCAAACAATCCATAATATCATCTATCCTAGGTAAAGGGAATCTATACTTAACTATGATCTTGTTGATTGCTCTAGAGTCTGTACACATTCTCCAGTCTCCATCCTTCTTTAGTGCTAGCACTACAGGTACTGCACACGGACTCAAAGTTTCTCTGATCAAACCTTTCCTCAACAACTCATGTATCTGTCTATTTAATTCTTCATTCTCTGCTGGTGTCATTTTGTGTGCTGCTTTGTTAGGCAAACTAGCTCTGGGTATAAGATTCATGTGATGACTGATACTCTTGATTGGTGGCAATCCTTTAGGTACATTATCTGATATTATGTCTTCATACTCTGTCAACAACTCACTTATCTCCTTTGGTTGTGATTCTTAAGTCTTTGTCTTCAGGGTTTCATGCTTCTTAGGAATCAAAGCATAACACATATTCTCATGTATCAAACCATCCAAAAAACTCCTTCCATCTACCAAACAGATTCTAGCATTCCCACATACTTCACTCTCAGGATCATCTTCCAAAGGAATCAAAGTAATTCTCTTTTCATTTGATGTTATAGTATATGTATTCTTCCTCCCATCATGTATAGATTTTCTATTATACTGCCATGGTCTACCCAACAAAATATGACATACATCCATAGGCATAATATCACACAATACTTCATCATGATAAGATCCAATATGAAATTTCACCAAACTTTGTTCAATCATCAATACCTTATGATCATCCTAAATCCATGCTATCTGATATGGCTTAGGGTGTTTCAATCTTTCCAACTTCAGCTTAGTCACCATCTCCTCTGAAACCAAATTATCTGAACTACCACTATCAATTGCAACTTTACAACATTTACCTCCTGATTTGCATCTAGTTCTAAACAAACTTTTCCTCTGTGGTGGCTCCTCATTTATCTCTATTTGAAATAGAGTTCTCCTCATGAGAAGTGGTTCTCCTTTCTCAGGTTTACCAACTGAACTAGGTGATCCAACATGTTCTTCTTCCACATAGGCTACTCTTCCACTATTCTCTATGTTAGAAAAGAAGGTGCAAACCACACAATGGAAATATGATTCAAACCTTATTATCCTCTAACCAATGTTGAATCAATGGAGATTGCAACAAAAAATAAAACCCATTACATAGAAATAACATGCACTAAGAACTGAACACAAAACATAATATGTAACATGGAGAAAACCCTTTTGGGTAAAAAACTCCACCAAGAAAAAAGGCTCCAAGTTGTATTATCTTCAAATATGAGATTACAATACATGCACTTCCTCTATTTCTTCAGTCTTCAATCTAGTGGTGCCTGTTACTCTCCAATCTGATAAAAATGTAGTACAAATATCCTTATAAAAGTGGGTTGCCTTCTAGGACAATATAACCGACAAAATATTGACTGTCAGATTTGTGACCTAATGGTGGACAAATGAGAATCATGTATCGGATATAAACATACAGCTAAACCAAAATCACTACTGGTGAAACCTTTCATCCCTTATGGGTGATTTACAGACAATATTAGGAGCAATTAATTACATAGGATTTACAAGGTTGATGGCACCTTAATCCTAACACTCTGTCCTCTTACTTATACTCCTTTGATTACATTCAAATGCTCTATGTCCTTCATCTCCGCATTTGAAATAGGTTCCTCTGAATGTCCTCCTATTAGGTCCTCTTCCTTCTCTTCTATATCCTTCACTCTGGTATGGACTAGCATTTCCTCTGTGGTAGAAGGTTCTATCATCTCTTCGGTATGCATTATTATCTCTGTCCTCCTTCTTGAATGTGTTCTCTTGTCTGTTCTACTCTACATATGATCTCTATCCTTTGGAAAATGTTCTACCTTTTTGAAATCTATCTCCTTTGCCTCTCTGTCTCTGATCATGCTTCTTGTTTAACTTTTCTTCAACTTTCAGGGCAAACCAATATGCTTCTTCCAATGTTGTCATCCTCACCAAAAAATGTTCAATCTCAGTCCATTAATGTATCTAGCTACTTTCTCCTTGCTTGCTTCACTATGTCCTATCCTTATGATCATCTTATGAAATTCTTCAGTGTACTCCTTCACAAATTTCTCTTTTTGTCTCAGGTTTTTTAATCTCTTCAACAGTTCCAACTCATAGTCAGCAAGTATAAACTAATTCTTCAACTTTGTCACCATCATATCCCATTTTGCAATCTTCTCTTTTCCCCTTCTATTTATATCCAACTAAACTTCTTTCCACCATATAGAAGCATGTCCTTTCAACTTTGTCTTTACAAATTTCACCTTCTCCAGATCTTCAATTTCTTCATACTCAAAGTATTCTTTTAGGTCATTTATCTAGTCAATTAGCTCCTCAAGATTCAAATTGCCAGTATAGTTTGGTACATCAACTCTAGGTCTTTTCCCAATCTTTGAAATAGATCCCAACATCTTAACTTGATCTAATTTTTCTTCTTCATCTTCTAGGGTTACTTCATTTTGATCAGCAGATTGAAATTCTTCATCATCATCACTTTCAACATTAGATCTAGGTGTAAGTCCTCTTCTCTAGTCTTCTTCAACAACATCTAAGAGAACTCACATTGTTTTCATCATTTCCATCATCTCATCCATTCTTCCAGTAATTGTACCAACAACATGTATTCTCCTTGGTAGCATTTCTTCCTCAGATCAAGTGTAACTACCTCAAATTCAACGATTGGGCTATAAGGTGACAACTACCTCACAATCGGTGATGAGTTGACAACACAGGTAGACTGCCTTAGATTCGGCAATTTGTTCACAATAAGATCTTATAGAATTCCTTTGCCAACTTTGCTCAATTCACTCCCAAAGATTCAAAACTTCAGTCTGATACCACTTGGTGTAGTCACTGTTAGGAGGGTCCACAGAGTGAACAATCCAGACTGTGCAGCAAGAGTAAACACAATGAAAACAACTCAAAGATATAACATAAATGTAGATTCAGTCATTTAGTATATCATAGATTCAAAATACAAACTAGCCAACAACATGTAGGCTTACAATTAGGGCTCACAGGCCTGATTCCTCAATTACAGAATATGCACAAGATATAGCTTTGAGGCTCCTTCGCAAGAATTCAAACTACTAAACTTAGGACTAATGATCAACTATCAAGGACTACTTTCTTAGGCATCTATTACATGATTATATATCATCTTCAGAACAAAAGATTCCTTTGTGTCAGCCAAGGAAGATCACAAACTCCAATGAAGAGTTGTAACATGTGTACACAGATAGGTTAGACCTAATCATCTATAACTCCTCCGCAAATGAATGGAATAGCATGCGGATCTTAGGGAAGGTTGACCACAATCCAAAAAATATTGAATTTTGTGTCATTTATCTCCACAAGTCATGAAATTCTTCGCAAGTCTTCTCCTTTAGCTGATTATCTGAGACTATCAGGATGCTTTGTTCTGAGAAAACAATCGATCTTATGATAGTGATATCTTTCTGGTACTTTATCCAAATGATCTAAATTTTGGATATGATGTGCATGAATGTGTCTAGATGCTAAGTCTAGGTCCGCAAGGTCTAAAATGAAATTGCAGTAGAATGCAGACCAAAATACAGAAACTGCTACTAATTGAACTAACTGAAATGCAAATGTTTTTCATTGATGCATGATTGCTCTTGAACTAGGAATGCTCCTGCATCAAAATAGCTTCCACTCACTTTGTAAAATACTCAGTGGTAGTAATTATAAACTTATGGTCATTTGAAGAGGAGGGATGTATCTTGCCTACAAGGTCTAGACCTCACTATGAAAATGGCCTCGGAGTGGTCACTGATTACAATTGATGAGTAGGCACATGAATCAAATCTCATGTTGTTGACACTAAAGACCTTTTTTGGTGAACTAGTTGGCATCTTGTTCCATTGTGGGCCAAGAATGTCTAGTTCTAAGCAACTTCTTTGCTAGGTTGGGACTGGTGGAATGTGCTCCATAGATACCCTCGTGTATATCTCTTAAGGTGGTTTTAGCTTCTTCTAAGTTTAAACACCTGAGGAGGATACCATCAAGACTCCATCGGTATATTGTATCTCCTAGGATGGTGAAATGGGAGGCTCGGCGAATGAAGGTTTTCATTTTTGTTAATGTTAGATGGGATGGGAGGGTGTTGTTATGAAGGTAGTTGTATATATCTTGATACCACGTTGAGTTAGGACCAACAAGCTCATAGATGATTTTAGTTTGCAGGATATCAATAGACAGTATTAGAAACTATTCTACCAAGAACTCATAGTTTTGTATGTTGGTTGGCATGTCTAGAAGAGACCCAATAGTCACCATTACATCAGTAGCCTTGTTGTTAACTCTTGGGATCTGATCAAAGGAAAGACTACAAAAGTGTTGTTTATAGTTGTCCACCATATTCTTGTAGGGTATCAACTTGTCATCCTTAGTTTGATATTTGTTTGTGACATGACGAATGACAAGTTGAGAATCTCTGTACACCTGAAGCTATTTGATGTTCCATTGGATAGCCATTCGGAGACCTATTAGTAATGCTTCATACTCAATTATGTTATTGGTACATGGGAAAGCAAGCCAATATTATTTAGGGATACAATCACCTTGTGGGTGATGAAGAGGATCCCTGCTCTAGAACCATGCTGAGTGTATGATTAGTCAAAGTATAGTTTCCACCTGACTGATGTAGAAAGGTTGAAGTTCCCTTCATCTGGAAACTCAGATGGCATGGGGTACTTATCTATTAATGGCACCTTTTGCAATTACTTGCTCTTTGATAGCCTTTCGATCCATATATTCAATGTCAAACTTAGTTAGGTTCATTACCCATTTCGCTAGGTGACCCATAAGAGTTTCTTTGGAAAGAAAGTATTTCAAATGATCAACCTTGGATATACGCTTTGTATGCTGGTTCAACATATAGTGCTGCAACTTTTGGGAAGCAAACACTATTGCTAAACAAGCTCTTTCTATAGGGGTATAGTTGAGCTCATATCCCACTAAGGTGTGACTAATGTAGTAAATTGCATGTTCCTTACCCGAGTCATCATTTTGTGCAAGAAGTGCCCCCAAGGCTACTGTTGTAGTGGAGATGTAAAAAAGAAGAGGTTTCCCAGCTACTAGAGGCATCAACACTGGTGGTGAAGTAGGATAAGCTTTTAGATATTCAAAGGCATCTTGGCACTTATTGTCCCATTTGAAAGTGACATCCTTGTGGAGTAAGTGCAAGAATGGTTGATATTTATCCACATATTGTGAGATGAACCGCCAGATGGATTGTAGCTTTCCCTGAAGACTTCTTAACTATTTAAGGTTGCTCGGAGGAGATATGTAAACAATACCTTTGACCTTTGCAAGGTTGACCTCAATGCCTCATAGAGATACAATATATCCCAGTAGCTTGCCAGTTGTTACACCAAAGGCACACTTCTTTAGATTTAGCCTGAGTTGATATTGCTCTAGCCAATCAAATATTTGCCCCAACACTTTCAAATGTTCTACTCTTGTAGATTTACCGAGGAGGTCATCGACATAATCTTCCATAATAGTATGAAACAAATCATGGAAGATTACTGTCATCACTCTTTGGTAAGTAGCGCTGGCATTTTTTAGGCTAAAAGACATTACCTACCAATAGTAGGTTCCCCAAGGACATGTGAAAGCCATTTTATCTTGGTCTTCAGGTGCTATCATGATCTACTTGTAGCTAGAAAAGTTGTCCATGAGAGACAGCATTTCATGGCCCGCCGTTAAATCCACGATGATGTTGATGCTATGCAATGGAAAATCACCCTTGGGATAAGCCTTATTTAAGTCTCTGAAGTCTTCACAGATGTGAATGCCCCCATTCAGCTTGGAAATAGGTACCAGATTCAAGACCCATTCTGTATAATCCACTGGACATATGAACTTGACATCTAGTAGCTTCTCAAGCTCAACTTTGACCAATAAAACAATCTGTGGGTGCATCTTGTACAATTTCTGCTTGACTAGTTTAGATTCTAGTGAAACTGATATATGAAGGATTACTAATGCAGGATCCAATCTTGGCATGTTAGCATAAGTCCAAGCAAATTTAACAGCCCTTTTATGAAAGAACTGTGTGAAGTCTGTATTTTCCTATTGAGACAAAGAAGCTGCTAAGAATGTAACCTTTAGATTTTGGACCATGCCAAGGTTCATTTCTTGTGATTTTTCCACCAATAAAAAAGACTTCTCCTAGTATTTCAATGGTGGGAGAAGGTCAAATCTTTCATCCTTAGGTACCTAGGGAGGTTTTCACCATTAGGTACGTCCTTTATTTTTACTATTTTGAGATCAAAAGGTGCCACAATGTGGTTTTCACCTAAGGATTGATTCATTTTATTCATATTTTTGCAACTGAAAGATTTGACATTCTCCTTGACATATGCAATAGGAGAGAGATCCATGACAAAACATGCCTTATAGTCACCTTGGGGTATACCATCTTGAAGTCCTAGAAATTTTGTAAGAACTTTGTCATTCTAAAAAGTGTCTAGGACAAGAGGCCCTTGTTGGTCCCAATCGATTAGGTCTAGATATACAAGGGAAATGGTTTGTGTTTTGGTTGTTGAGGTAAGGAAATGGATGAGAACATGAAGATAGATGATTCCTGAAATAAATTAGTGAGGTGAAGGTGAGAATTGTCGATGGTATCCTCCATAGGAGTCTCCTCTACTGGCCAAGCCTTAGCCACTTTGTCAAGTATAAACTATCTATCAAAGGAGAAGGGTACCTCCTTACCGAATCCCAAACCATTTCTATTATATTTGCGGGTGACAGATATGGGTTCTATAGTTCTTTTCTCATGGAGGCCAAGTCCACCTTGTCCTTTATAGCCCATATTCTTTACAATACGATGACCATTGTTGTACTTGTCCACATGTAGTATGATTGGTTCCTTCTCATCTTAGAATATCTAAGATGATATGTCTGCAATGTGCTCATCTTCAAGATTGCGTTCATGTATGAAAACTGTTGAGGGCATAGGTTTGATGGCCTTCTTTTTACTTTCTTTTGCCATAGGAGGTTTTCCATAAGATTTTGGTGATAAAGGCAAGTTCCCTACACAACAAGAGTTCTACAAGTCATATTCACTGAACCCTACATTCTTGTACTGAGCCTTGACCTCAGGAATGTCTTTCTTAGGAGGTCTTGTGGATAATGTGGTTGGATTGACATATGTAGATGAAGATTGAGCTATCTCATTTTTAGGTACTTGGTTGGAGTTCAAGTATCTGTCTTGCATGGTGTGGCAAAATTCAAAAGGGTTCATATCTCTAGGAATGGTAATTTATGTACCATTATAGGGGAACTTCAAACATTGGTGATAGGTGGAGGGGATGGTCTGCATGGTGTGAATCCATGGGAGACCAATGATAATATTGTATGGGAGGTCAAGATCAAGTACCTGACATCAAGTTTCCACTAAGGCCGGCCCCACTTGGATAGGTAAATGAATGACCCCTTCAGATTCCCTTTCAGCGTCATCATAGGCCTTGATGGTCATTGTGTTGGAAAAGTCAATAGCATCAACAGAATATCCTAACTATTTTAAGAGCTTCAAAGAACAGATATTGAGACCAACACCACCATCTATAAGGACTCGCTTGACTTTACGTTGGTGGATGTACACTTCAATGTGTAAGGCTTTATTATGACATGAATTTTGGAAAGGGATATCTTTCTCTGTAAAGACCAACTGATGTGGAGAGGTGATATGTCCTATCATGGATTTAAATTGTACATTGTTAATGTTGTTAGGGACGGATGGCTCTTTGAGGGCTTTTTCTAGAATGTTCCTATGCTCAGGTGAAGTGGGGAGAAGGTCAAGAATAGATATGAGTGATGGTGTTTTTCCCAAATGATCTAGTAGATTATACTTTGAATGGGGTTGGTTGTTTGATGTTGACCCACAAAGGGTAACATGACCTCGATGAGTAGTGACTGTACAATCAGGAGCTTTACCCTTGATTGTAAGAGTAGATACAAAACTTTTGCTAAAATGACCAACAACATAATCATATACCCCTGACAAGTTATTGACACCTTTACCTTTATTGTTGGAATTGTTTCCTTTTCCGTGAGGAGGGAATGGATTTGTATAGACACCAAGGTCTTTATTTGTTGTGGGTGGAGGAACACCATCGATGACAACACCTCTGTGATCAATGAGGTTTTGTATGAGGTTTTTCAACTTCATGCACCCTAGAGTTTTATGTCCTTTTACCCGGTGGAATTTATAGTATTCGTTGTTTTTGTACCACACGGGTTTAAAAGAAGGTTCATCATATTGTCTGGTTTTAGGCAATGTGATTAAACTGCTTTGGACAAGCTTCTTAAGTATAGATTCAATGGGTTCTCCCAAGGGAGTGAATCTACATTTAGGTGCAAAGTCTTGTTTGGGTTGGTCCCTTTGAGGGGGAGAATTATTATTTTGCGGTGTTTGGAGGTTAAGAGGCATTTGAACTATTTGGACGTGTTTGGCATCCATAACACCATCTCTGACAACATTTTTGTTTTTAGCCTAAAAGCAGGGCTTGTCATTTGATGCAGGAGTGTTGTCTTTTGTTTCTTTGAAGATTTTCACAAGTCCTTTAGTGACAAGGGCTTTTTCTATGTTGGTCCCTTTTGAAATGATTTCCTCAAAGGAGTTAGCACATTGTATTTGTAGATGAAATACAAGTTCTTGATTCAAATTTTGGACAAATATATTTACTAACTGCTTCTCAGGTAGAGGCCAAGGGCATTTTCTCACCATATTTCTCCACCTTTGTAGGAAGAAGCCAAATGTTTCACCATTTCTTTGTTTAGTATTACACAAGTCTATCATGGTGACTTTATGTTCAATGTTAAAAGAGAAATGGGTGATAAATTTCTTAGCTAATTTGCTAAAGGGTTTTATACCCAGAGGTAAGTGTGAAAACCATTCCATGGCTGTCCCTCTGAGACTTTGAGGAAAGAGATGCAAGAGATATGTATCGTCGTGAGCGACCTCTAAAAAAGCCATGTAAAATTCCCTTAAATGCTCTTGAGGATCAATTTTTCCTTTGTACTTGTCGAATTTGGGTACTTCAAAGTTTTTAAGAAAAGGGAGCATGGGAATAGAGTGATCAAAATGATATTGACAAACTTGCTCGAATGAGAAAGTCTTTTTGATGTTTCCAAGTGTAAGATCAGAAACCTATTTTTGCAAGTTTTGGAGTGTAAGTTCAATTCCAGATGGTGGCGATTGTGGTGTATAATATTGTTGAATGTTGGAAGAAGGTGGTTGTTGATAGTTGGTTGGTGGTTGTTGATATTGATTTGGTGGTTGTTGATAGTTAGATGGTGGTTGTTGATAGTTAGATGGTGGTTGTTGGTAATTTTGGTTTGGAGGTTGTTGGTGTAGACACCTAAAAATTTCTTAACCATCTAACCATCCTCCGACATCGTTCACAACACCAATTCCTCATCCAATTAATTAATTAAATTATTATTTAATTAATTATTTCATCCCACTCCAAAATAATTTACTCGTCCTTCATCAATTCATCCTTAAAACTGAATTAATTTAATTAATTCAATAGTCATACCTTCTAACATTTTCCCAATTAATTAAATAAATATGACAAAGATTTATTTAGTTAATTTGTCCACTTTCTTAAACCTAATTAATTAGGTAAATCATGTTTATTTGATTAATTAAACCTATTAATTAGCCTACCCCTAAACTAGTTGATTAAATACCTATTATTTAATTAGCCACCCTAGCCTACATGATGCCTAGACCTAGATCAATTAAATAAATCATTATTTAATTAATCCTAAACCATGACTACCTCATCCACTAATTTTTTCTAGCCACGTTAACTAAGTTAATCACCTTTATTACCTTAGTCAAAGCATGATTAACACCTTCTCCCACACCCACAAATTAAAAATTACAAAATATTCATAAACACTCCAACTCACTCCAACTCATTTTTACTATTTTCATGATAAAACATCTTCCTCTTTTTTAGCTTACAAATGTAAGAAGCCAAAAATGTGCATGTGTCACATTTCTCTCACAATTCCACATAAAATGAAATTTTTAATTCCAACTCATCCCAAGGAAATTAATTTTAAATTTCCTCATCCATCTAAATCACATTTAATGCTAAGTCCTCTTCAAAATAAATAAAAGATTCATTTTTATTCTCCACCCTCCAAATTTGTTGATCAAATCCTAGCCCTCCATCTCACAATCAATCTCATCCCTTGATCTCAACAATGAATCTCCACCATTGGATCAAAATGCTCTCAATTTATCTATAAATACAAGCCTCCACATGATATTTTGACATCCATGTTTAGAGTAACATTATTATGCCAAAAATTTTGATCCTCTCCATCATTTAGCTAGGCTATGTTGGTTCACATTTGTATTAAGAGCATTTCACATTTCAAAAGCATAGTCATGGATGAAGCTAGAGCTTGTGGGTGCTAAGCTCTCAACCTTATCAAGGAGAAGGAAGATCTTGAGGTATAACTTGTGTGTTTTATTGCATTTTAATTATGTTTCTAACATCTAAGATTTCTCTTGTCTTCATTTGGCATGCCTGGTGGGGCCCCATGGTCCCTACCTAACTTTGGTTGCTTGAGTTTTGTGCAAGAAGACAAACTTACTAGAGTTCTAATGTCAAAAAGTCTTAGTTTGGCACCATCTTCTCGTGCATTGGTACCATCTGCCTGATTTGTGGCACCATAATCCACTATTTTGGTACCATATTCTGGTGACTATTTTCTAACATTTGAATCTTGAAAAAAAAATTAAGGTGTTTTTAGAGGTTTTTAGCAGGTTTTAGGATCTTTTCCTCTCTGTTTTTATCAGAAGAACACAGATACAAGGGGTTATAATGCAAAAATTTGTCTAGGGACACATGAAATGGTTTTTTTGTCTAATCTTGGCATATTTTTTGGTATATTAACTTGTTTCTCACCTCTGACCTAGTTTTTGAGTGTTGCTTTACAAGGAAAGAAGTTTGCTAACCTTGTTTGATTTGATATTTTCAAGACTAATGTGTTTTTGAGTAGGTTTTGGGAGACTGCCCCATTTTGGTGCCATCCACATAAAATGACACCATCTAACTAGGGAGCCAAGGTAAGACAGGTAAAAAACCCTTTTGGTGCCATTTCCCAAAATCCTAGCTCCATTTCATGCATTTCTAATGCCATGCTTGATTATGACACCATTTTACTTATTTGTAGTGCCATTTGGATTCTACTCTCTACCATTAGTCTGATTTTTGAGTTAGAAAATATTAGCGCCATTTTCTGTAGCTATAGCACCATTTGTCTGATTTGTAGTGCCATATGTCTGATGCCATTTGACTAATGTCTGACACTATTTCTTTATGTTTTGGCACTATCTGACTGACTAACTTTGGGATCTGTGCAGATAGCTAACACGTTTTTGTAGGTGAAATAACATTGGTTAAAGACTAAAAATCAAACTACTAACATGTTTCATTGTAGGATTCCTTTTATGTGTGTTTGCATTGTTAGCATAAGAACACTTGGTTTGGTGCTTTAAAATGAAATTGTATGTTTAAAACAAGAACATTTCAACTTGGTGCTATAAAAAGAACAAGTGTTTGTCATGTTGATAACTGAGAGGGGGGGTGAATTAGTTATCCTAATAATTCAATGTGCTTTCTTAACAG
This sequence comes from Cunninghamia lanceolata, assembly GCA_027924645.1. Classification (NCBI taxonomy): domain Eukaryota; kingdom Viridiplantae; phylum Streptophyta; class Pinopsida; order Cupressales; family Cupressaceae; genus Cunninghamia; species Cunninghamia lanceolata. Next base: position 1,560,028 of record BSBN01001053.1, on the reverse strand, counting down.
TTAATGCAACATCAGATCAAATAAGCAAGCATAATCATGAAATGGAAATAACACCAATACACATGACACAATGATTTTGACGTGGAAACCCTGTTAAGGGAAAAACCACGGGGTGATTAACCCAAGATATTATTTTGTATTAAAAGAATAGAAGATACAAAATGGCACTTGCCAATTAGGGCTCACTGCCCGAGCACACTGCTCACAAGAGGCTCACTGCCTATAAAAAAACTTACTGTCTACAAGAAGAAAACTTGAACTAATGAGAAGCATCCACCCATGCTGAAGTTTAATTCTGGTTAAGCTCAATAGACTGATCTGCTACACTTCATTCTTACTCTCCTTAAGTGTTGCAGTCCTCTTACATTCTGAACCTATTTTTCTTCCTTTTATTCTTCTTCTTTTATTTGCACTTCAAATATATCTTTCACACACACCTTCACATCTAAATCCATCTTGTATATATATATCCGTACAAGTGATTTCAACACTTTTCTAGTCGGCATCCGGAATAGTCAATATTATCTCAAACTTTGGTCTGTTGGCTGAAACCTTGCATACCAAGTAATGCGGATCAATAATATGCTTGTAGAAGCCTTCAATCATGTCGGCCAATCATGAATGATACCTCAAGAAACTTAGTGATTAGCAATATCTCTTCTGGATTTGGGTCTGACACTCTGCCGGTACAGTTCTTCATCTATCTACCCTGTCAAACAGGAACCCAAAACTCAAGTGCTCATATCTCTTCACCCTTCCATCACCGGAGGCTAAATCCTTGGAATCTATTAGTCAAGGTACTCCTCTTGACTTCCCCAAATCTGCACTTTACTAAAATACTTCCTCTGAGAGATCTAGACCTGATTGTCAGACCTTGCTGACTGCTCTGTTCTTGCTTACCAGATCATAACACTTCTTCAATCTGACTTCCGGTAGAGACTCATCATGTCTTGTGGATGTGTGAGATAACCTTTGTTGCCATCAATGACAACATTCATGAATCCATATAGTGTCTCTTGCCAACAATCTCCCCCTTTGTCATTGATGGCAACACTTAGTGAAAAATGACTAAGTGTCACACTATACTCCCCCTTGGCTGATGCTCTATCTCTATGTACATTTTTTGGAGCTCCCCCTTAGCTGGATTCCTCATTTTTTACTGCTCATCACTCCCCCTTTGACATCAATGGCAAAGGGTGGAGTCCACACACCAAAATTTCAAAAATTAATCTATACTTAGTCACATAAGTATATCATCCGGTTGTACTCTACATATACTTTAGTATATTTGCAAAAGTGTTTTTCAATTGTACAACTTCGATTGCCCAACACAACTTCATCCTGTCCAAAATTGATATGTGACCACTCAACAGGAATGCAAAAGCTTCTGCCTTCTTCAGATCTGTCAGATCATTTGTCTTGGCTGTGGTTTGAGCATCACTTAGGGCCTCATGCATGGCCTCCAACTTAGGAATGATTATTCTTCTAATTTCATTTAACCTACTGATTCTATTTTTCTTTTCTTTCTCTAGCTTCTTAATTTCATCCAAGACTGCAATAGTCTGACATTCTTGATTTACTATGGATGAGGTGAGTGGATCAAAATTTTGAGAAAGTTTTGTTAGTTTGATCTCCTGTTCTTTCATTTTCTTCTCAATTTCCATTGTTGCTTTGGACAATGATAGACAAAATTTATATATTTCCCTGCCATCTTTAAGAGCATTTTCTAAGCTCTTTATCCCTATATCCATATTTCTTCTATCATTTGATGTTAGACTTAGTACTTCAGAGAATCTTTTATCCAAAAACTCTTTCCGGACCTTCTCCTCAGCTGATTTCTCTAAGGACTCAAAATGAGTGCTGACTGAACTAAGAAGAGACTTAAGATTACCTAATGAGGAAGCCAATGAATCTTTTAGAAAGGATGGCATGATCTTTTCAAGCACACCGGATGCAGCTTCTATTAGCTCATAGTCTTCCATGTGAGACTTTAGGAGTTTTTCTTTTGCCTTTGCATTTGCAAATGAAGCTATCTTCATTGTTTGTACCGGGGAAAGAGAATTAAAATTAAATGGTCCTAGTAGAAGTTCTGGTTCATCAATTTCCATTGTCTCTTTGTTTAGGAAATCTTTGACAATTTCTGTAGTGTCTCTTGCCGGAGACAGATTTTTCTTTTCTTCTGTAGTCTTAGAGCTATCATCTTCTTTTCCCTTTACTTCTTTTTCTTTCTCCTTTATTCTTTCTTCTCCTTTGGATCCGAAGCCATTAGGGGAAACCAGAGGATTAATGTTTGTTTGTTCATGAGCCACCTCTTCCGGAGCAGAGGATTCCAAGCCCTTATCTTTACCTTCACCGGTGTCCATTACTTCTTCCATCATTACCTCAGTAGATTCTTTTTCAACACTTGTAGCCAAGGGATCAACACCCAAGTCCTCTATAATAGGAATGTTGAATCTTGAGTATGCATTCCGCAGGATTTCTTCTGTTTCTTTTTCCACTTTATCAGTTTCTCCAAGCATGAGCTGATTCATTCTAGTCTTACTCCGGAACTCATCCTTGCAATCTTTGAAGCTCATATCCATTTGTTTTGGAGTAATTGAAGGGTAGAGTTGAATAGCTATCTATTCTCTAATTTCTAAGTCCTTAGCCTTAGCATTTTCTTTTCCCATTTCAAGTTTCTCTTCCAACCTTTTAGGAATTAGAGAAATTATTTCAATCAAGGCTTTATTGTATGTGTTTAAGTACTTAACTGTGGCTTACTCCAAGATTTTTCTATCTGCATCATTATATGCATCATAGAATTCTGTTATTGGTTGCAGGTTCCCATCCATAGTAATAGCTTTGACTACATCATCTAGGGACAGAGTGGGCTTTTCAACAAACTCTTCTGCCTCTGCCACCTTATCTACACCGGATACTTTCTTCTTCTTCTTCATCTTCTTGATCTCTTCATCAAATTCTGTCTCTTCTTCATCTTTCTGACTAATATAAGACCTTGTGGCCTTTGTCTTAATTCTTTTCTCTGCTTTACCAGATGATTTTGCTTCCAATTTTGATGTTTTTGAGCTCTTGTCAATGGTAGGAGCAGACCTCTTAGAGGATCTTGTCCGGGTGGGGGCTTCTACCGAACCACTTTCCTTTTCAGCACCTTCCTTCTCTTTCTCTGCTCTTTCCATCTTCTCCCTATTTGCATCAAGCGTTTCTTTTGATATGCCAAATATTTTGGCAACATTGTCGACTTCTTTTCTCACTTTTCTCTTTATCTCTGGTTGTCTTAACTCCACATGGATCTTCACACTTAATTCTTCAAAGGTTCTAAACCTTTCAGCTTTGGGATCCTTGGGCTAACTTAGCATGTGCTGAACATGCATCTCTATAATTTTCTCATCCACTTCATACCCCATAGGCATGATCCATACTATTCTTGGTTCTACTGCCTCCATTAGGCACTAATCATATTCTACCATAAAGCATATTGTGTCTATATTTTTCAACTATAGATTGGGGGATTCTCTCTCTTGCTTGCATCATGCTCTGAAAATTCTTGAAATATCCCCAGAGAGCTGTATTCTGTGCCTTGGCATCACCAAGCCCATGTATATAATCTCTGATTTGAATGGCTACTGGTCTATCATTCTGCCATAACCAGCCACTAGATCTGGGAAGCTCATTCATGTAATAAAAGAAAAGACAGAGTATTAACCCATCATATTTGAAGGAGTTCTTCTTATCCTTCTTTATCTTCTGTAGATTCTCCAAGAGTTGGTTCAGAAGGAGCTCACAAAGATCATAGTCTATATTCTTTCTCAACATTTTATAAGCAGTATATATAGCAGTTCTGGAAATTGAATTCTCCCTACTGGAGTGATATATCTTATATCTAATTATTATTGACAGAAACTTGATATCCTCTATAGTCATTGCTCTTTTATCAAACTTCGATCTGGTAGCCTCACTTACAATTTGGTTTTTGACAGATTTGAGAATGGGCATCTCACTGGTTGAGTGTAATCTGGTTACAACCTTAATGGCATCCTTAGTGATCTTAAATGGCCTGTTCAACCACATGAAGTTGTCATGCATTCGGCTCAGAATATACCGGACCCATTCATCTTCTAGAAAATAGGGGAAATGAATGCACTATGCAAAATGTTTGTCCCAGATAGCTTTATACTGGGTTTTGAGTTCGAATGAGTCATCTATCAATTGCTTATGATAGATATCAACCAACTTAGATTCCCCAAATTCTTCAATACTCACATGAATATTTGCCCTAACATCTTCTACATACAAAACCCCATGCGAAATGCTTGACAAAGCACCTAGGGGATCAACTTCTAGGGATTTATATGGATGCTTCTTAAATTTAGGGTGAGGCCTATCAGAAATCTTCACTACATTTGGAGTAGCCATCTTTTAAAGATTTACAGAGAGATATTAAGAATGGAAAATACCTTTTACGCTTCTAGGTTACACGAAGTGAGCCAGATCAGTTGTTGGATGAATCAGATTTTGTAGATAATCTTTGATGGGCTTGAGGAATTTCTGTTACAGAGCTTCTCTTCATTTCTTCTTGAATGCAGAATGAACAAATGCTTAATGAAAAAACCCTTATATTGCTCTACAAACCCTAATATCAAGTTGCAATAAATGCTTGACCTTAGTCATTCCGGTTTGCCTTATTCAGATGACTTGAAGAACCAGATCAATCTTGATCTAAACATCTTGCGGATCTTCCAAATCTTAACCATAGTTTATTTAGATGTTTCTCTTATGAACCCTTTAATCCGCAACTCTCCTTGTGCCAGTTCTGGCACCAATTGACTGGCTGGGGGAAAATGGTTTTCTTTGTGTCTCCCCCTAAGCTAGAGCTCACTTTTTAATTTCTGGAAGGAATATCAGCACCAGATTCTGGTGTAGATCCATCCCCTACATTCTCTGTACTTTTCTTCACCCAAATCTTGTTCATCTCACTTTGAACTTCATCTGCATTCACTTTTTGTTTTCCCTTATCTTGATTCTGATTATGATGTACCGGACCTCTTTTGTCCTGATTCTTTCTTCTACAGAATTTTGCAATATGACTGGATCTATTGCAAATTTGACAAACAACATTTCTTTGCATATTTGATTGATATCCTCTTGATCTGCATTGATATTCGTACAAGTGATTTCAACACTTTTCTAGTTGGCATCTGGAATAGTCAATATTATCTCAAACTCTGGTCTGTCAACTGAAACATTGCATACCAAGTAATGCGGATCAATAATATGCTTGTAGAAGTCTTCAATCATGTCGCCAATCATGAATGATACCTCAAGAAACTTAGTCATTAGCAATATCTCTTCCAGATTTGGGTCTGACACTCTGTCGGCATAGTTCTTCCTCTGTCTACTATGTCAAACAGGAACCCAAAACTCAAGTGCTCATATCTCTTCACCCTTCCATCAGCGGAGGCTAAATCCTTGGAATCTATTAGTCAAGGTACTCCTCTTGACTTCCCCAAATCCATACTTTACTGAAATACTTCCTCTAAGAGATCTAGACCTGACTATTAGACCTTGCTGACTGCTCTATTCTTGCTTACTGGATCATAACACTTCTTCAATCTGACTTTCGGTAGAGACTCATCATGTCTTGCGGATGTGTGAGATAACCTTTGTTGGCATCAATGACAACATTCATGAATCCATAAAGTGTCTCTTGCCAACATGTCATGTCTGGTGCACTTGCACATCTTTGTTGGTAGATCCTAAGATAGAACAAAAGTATCCTCTCCCCTCGCCTTTCAAAGGATCTTAGGTGTAAGAGAAATTGTTCTATCTTATTTTATCTATTTAGGAGAGCCTGCCTTGGTGGAAAAAGAGGTACTCACCCCAAGGGATGAATCTAATCTTTGCTTTCAATTTGATCCACTATATAAATGGTTTAGGTGCAAGCCAAATACTTCTTGGCAAAGTATTCTTATTCTGATAGTTCCCCAATATCCACATACTTGTGTGTGTGATACATCAACCCCATTCTTTCCTTGAAATGTAAGTGGCTGGGATAGTCTCTTAAGTGAGTCACTACTACATGAATATGCGTCAAGTCCCCAAATTTCCACTATACATCTTAAGTTAGAAGCCTACCCTATTGACTTGTTGGTGTCTTGTTCAATTTAAAGGTACAACGCCCCCAAGATTACTCACCATATGGCTCCCCTGAGATGAGACAAAAATCCTCAACTTAGTATAAGCTACTCATTAGCTTTCTGAGGAGAGGGTTATTAGGTCATCCTTCTAGTCCTGGAGGTCCCCACCTATCCTCTCTTGCAAAGACAAAAGTGTATACACCCACATTAGGTGTTCCTACATTTGCATTGATAGAGATTCGATGTTGTGGGCTTGAACAAGTTGCCATTTGCCATTGACCTTAGGTAGACTAAGCATTATTTTCAAGTGTATTCGATTGTGTCTAGACTCATGGAAATTTGGCCTTGAGGGGCAATTAAACATACACATAATGCTTACACTTCCTATTAAACATTTGGCCATTATTTTCTCTTGTTTTATTTGTTTGTCCACTTGCCAAGAAATCTCATCGACATTATCCAAACCCACTTGAACCATTTGAAAAATCAAACCATTGAACATTTGAGCCCTCAAAATCAACCATTTGACCTTCAAAATCCAACATTTTGAGTCCAAAAATCTAAGATTTGCCAAAAATTGCCAAATACCTAGACAAAATCCAAGACACCGTCTCATTTTTTTGCTATAACCTCTCTATTTGGCACCTTAAAATTCCCCTGTGGTGCCATTTCCTTTGACGTCATAATTCACTCTTTTGGTTCCATCTACCTAATTTCTGGCACCATTTCACTCTATTTTGATGCCTTATCACCAAAAATTGATGTCATCTAGAGACTGAATCTCACACATGTCTAGTAAATTGTCCCAGAATCCTTGAAGCTTGCCCAGTCATAATCTATGGTCACCTTGTTAAAATCTATCAAAATCCAAATTCACCTTTGACTATTATCCACAACCATTTGTCCAAATTCATCCAAATACTTTCACTTTGACCTTAGAGAAAAATCATTTTGACTATTGGACCCTTCATCTGATATCATTAATCAATCACCAAGTCTAACCATAATCCATCTTTTTCATCTCCACATATTCCAACCTAATTTATCCAAATTCTATCCCTTAAATCCAAAATCAAAATCATCCAATATCTAAAATCCAAAATCATCCAAAAATCCAAGCATCAATCAACATCCAAAACCGTACCTCAAATCAATTTTGTGCAAGAATTAAATCTATATCTTAATATCCTCTATTATCCCATTTTTGCTTGTTTGTCATTAGTCTACCTTCAAGTAAAATAATCCTCCCCTTTTTTCCTAAGGTCATAAGTCTACCTTAAGTAAAGATGGACTTCCTCTTTATAATCTAAAGATCTAGATTTATTCAAGCTCACTTTTGATTGGATCCAAACATCCAAGTCATCTAGGGTTTTTCCTAGTTGATTATTATCCAAAATCCATCTATCCAAATCATCTAAGGTTTTCCTTGGTTGATTATTATCCAAACCATCTTCATATTACCTTAGTCACATCATCATCCCTTTCTTCATCCATTCCATACATCCTTTTATTCTTCATTTTATCTCACCTCTTAGGTCCAAATTTTTTGAAAATCAATTCACCCATTATCTTTGAGGTCCTAACCTCTAAGGTTTCTCGTTCATCCTCATGTCCTTATCATTAATCATCCTTAGATTTGTAATTTTTGAGATTTATTCTCTAAAGTCAAAACCTATACCAAACCTTACCATATCCATATCATCATTCATCCCAATTTTTATCATCACCTATCCTTAGGTCCAATACTTTGAAATCTATTCTCTAAGGTATCAATTTTTATCCATCAAACTAAATACACACCCAAATCCATTGCATGCCCTTGACAAGGTCTGAAGCTAAAGAAAAACAAGGACATGGAACCTTTTAGAGTCAATGTTGGCATAGGGATGCTTCATACTGACCAAAACAATGTCCCTGTAGTCCAACAACTTCCAACATTTGATGCCAATGCTATGATAAATTCTTTTCCACCCACCCCAATAACCAACACCAACAATGTGGATTAAGATGTCCTAGATTTCACACAAGACACCGATTCCATGGACATACTCGATAGAGTCCTAAAATCATATCCCAATAGATATCTTGAATTTCTCCTTCAAAATTGTGCACCATACTTAATGTCACCACATCGTCACAACCATCCACATCCCATAATATTCCAAACACATCGACCCAAGCTTCAAATGTCACCACATCAACTACACCAAATGTCTCAACCATGTAGACATCCACCATCACCACATCTACACTACAAATCACCCTCAACATTCCCAACAACACCATGCACGCAAGTACTTCCACAAGTGTACCCCAACTTGATGCCAACACCATAGCTTTCATGACCTAATTCTTCTCACAACCACCTTACAACACATCCAACATTTCCAACAACAACCCATGTAACAACCCTTCATCCAATTTCACATAGGTACAAAATCCAATCTCCCAAGCACCTATTACATCTTTCATCCAAACCGCACAAACAAATCCCAATCAAAACCAACAAATTCTACCACATGTCCTACAACAACTCCTCACCTATCAACAACACCTCACCTATCAAAATCAAAATCAAAACCAAATCTCACAAAATCAAAATTCACCCCAGAACCAAATTTCATTGTTCCTCCAACAATTAATCGAAAACCAACAAACCTATGTTCCACAACCACCACCTACCCAAGATTTACCTAGCATTGTGCAATAATTGATCCAAAATGTTGATGACATGCAACATGGAAACAAAAGAAAGCAATATTCTTTCGAGGATATTTGCCCATACCTATTTGATAGAACATTACACATGCCTCCCTTTCCTAAAAATTTTGAAACACCAAAATTTGACAAGTACAAAGGAAAGGGAGACCCTAGGGAACACCTTAGGGAGTTTTATATATCTTTCTTAGAAGTCTCATATGATGATACATATTTGATGAGACTATTTCCTAGAAGCCTCAGTGGGTAAGCTACCGAATGGTTTGGTCATCTACCCCCCAGTATAAAGACATTCCATGAGCTTGTGGAGAAATTTGTGAACCATTTCTCCTATAAATTTGAGCATGAGATATCCATGACTAATCTTTGTAACACAAAGCAAAAGAGTGGGGAATCCTTTGCCACCTTTTTACAAAGGTGGAGAGGCTTAGCAAGCAAACTCCCTTGGTCCATTCCCAAAAAACAACTAGTCACTATGTTTGTGACTAATCTAAACCAAGAAATGGGGTTCCATTTACAAATCCAATGTGCATCGACCTTTGAGGAGGTTATAGACAAAGGAACAACCATCAAAAGAGCCCTTATTGCTAAAGGATCTATAAAACTTTGCAACAATGACAACAAGACCAACAACCACAACAACAAAGTCAACAACAATAACACCAACACTTCCCATACAAACAATAACACGTAATCCAATGACAAACCTCACTTTTTGGGTAAGAACAAGAATACCCTCAATGATGGTGTCACCGATGTGAAAACCATCCAAAATGTACAAAATACCATCCCACCAAGTACATCCATGAATAATAATGTCAATGTTCCTAGGGGACCTCCAAGACAAAACAACAACCCTAAGAGGAAATTCACACCTTTAGGGGAACCCATTGAAAATGTCTTGAATAACCTTGTGAAGGCAGATCTAATCACATTACCCCCTATTTAACCTTACAATGAAAATAAATTTAAACCCTCTTGGTTTGATGAAAATGCCTATTGTGAATAGCATCGTGTGAAAGGGCATAAAACATCTAACTGCATGAGGTTGAAACATTGTATACAAGACCTTATTGATAGAGGTGATATAACCATCGACAAACTTCTGAGACAATCACCTAATGCTAACTTAGGAGCATACAAGGATCCCCTTCCCGACCATAACAAAGGTAAAGCCTCATCTTCCAACCAAACATACAATGTTGTGCCACCTCCCTATTCTTTCGACTCCATTGTGGGATGAATAGAATATTACTCTAACCATATCAACACCATCACCATTAGAGGTAAAACACCAAATTGCACCGTTACTACTTGTTACGGCTGCATTTCCATTTGCGGAGCCCCTGCCAATGATCAACCCTCGACATCCGCACCTACCAATCCACCATCCACTCACAAGTACAACCTCTTAGATCACCTCAGAAAAACCCCTACACAAATCTCCATACTTGAATTGCTACGTAAATCCCCCTCCATAAGTAAGTCCTTGAAAAAGCCTTAATGGAAACCCAAGTAACTACCAATTTGAATTTTGACCAATTCCAAGCCATGGTAGGCCACATTGCCTCACCTCACTACCTCACATTCTTAGAAAAGGATCTACCTACATCCAATGCCACTCAAAATGAAGCCTTACACATTGAGGTCTTAATCCATAAACATACCATCAAATGAGTCTTAATAGATGGTGGCTCCAACCTAAATCTTTGCACTCTAAAATTAATAAAACATTTGGGATACTCTGATGTGGTTGTGGACTCTAGGGAGTGTATAACCATTAAAGGATATGATGACACTAAAAGATTGTCTGAAGGCACCATCAAGCTTCCCATCCAAGTGGGACAAAAGTTCCTGGAAACCAAATGTCAAGTACTTGATCTTGACCTCCCATATAATATTCTTCTTGGCCGACCATGGATTCATGCCATGCAAACTATCCCATCCACCTTCTATCAATGCGTAAAATTCCCTCACAATGGCACAAAAATTACCATCTATGCTGACCCTCATCCTTTCCACTATTGTAGTTTCTTGGAAGGGCACAACTGCACTTTGTGTCCTTATAACAATGCCACCAAAACATCCACCGCACATGCCAATTCTGTACCATCCACTTCATACATCAATCCCTCCAACATCGCAACCACATTACAAACATCCACACCTCCCAAGGTCAAGATCAAGATAAGTGACATGGGATGTGGTGAATATGACCTACATGGCACATTTTGTGTGGGCCTACTATCACCATCCCCCAAGATATTTGGTACTTCTAAAGAAGAAGAAATGTCTATGGTTGTCATCAAATGCAAGCCGTCACCAACCTTTGAGAAGAGGCACCTCCTTGAACAAGATGTTTTTGAAGATATATCCTTTCGTCTATACAAAGAAGAAGAAAATAAAAAAGCTCCTACTCTCCCAACTGAGATCTATAGAAAATGTCTCAAAATTGTTAAGTATATGAGCTACAAAGGACAAGGTGGCATAGGCCTTCATGACCAAGGAATTGTATAACTCATCCAAGCAACAAGGAATCCATATCTCCATGGGTTAGGGTATAGAAAATGAGAGTCTACCCCCACTGATGTTGAGTATATCTTAAGTGAGGTCGCTAAGGCCTTCCATGTGGTAGATAACATCAACGAAGAGGATCATCAAGACTCTTTCAATGATTTCACTGAGCTCTTCAAATCATCCATATGCACCATCTACACCTTGACCACCATGCCATTTACATCCAATGACCTACCTCTTATTTACCCCCAACTCATAGATTAGGACCAATAAGGACCTCCCTTTCTTGATGTCACACAAAACGACAAAGTAATAGATGAAATGATGGGGGTTAGAGATCACTTTCCCCTTGGAGATCATATGGCTAGCTACATCATGGAACTAAACACATCCGCATACTTTAGGGAGACAACCCAAAATCTTAGTCACAAAAATATGAAAATAAAAATGACATCCCCTAGTGAAAACCACTTTGTGGCACTTTCAGATGAAGAAGTCAAAATAAAGGATATACCACCTAGTGAAAACCTCCATGAGGCACTAGGAGATGAGAGAATAGACCTCCCTAAAATATCAGAGTTATATCAAGAAAGATCACCACTCCTAGTTGAAGCATCACATGAGATGAATCTTAGAACAAACGAGACACCCAAGATCACATTCCAAGCAGAATCCCTCACAACAAAGGAACAAGAGGCTTTCCTAGCTTTCTTCAAACAAAGGAGTCATAACTTTGCATGGACATATGCTGACATGCCAGGATTGGATCCCGCTCTAGTTGTCCATCACCTGATGTGAAGCTAGTAAAGCAGAAGCTAAGGAAAATGAATCCCCAAGTAGCACTCCTTGTCAAGGCAGAACTTAAGAAACTCCTAGATGTGGGATTCATTCACCCTATAGACTATCTTGAATGGGTATCCAATATTGTTCCAGTAGCCAAAGTCATTGGGAGGATCTGTTGCTGCAAAGATTTCAAAGACCTTGATAAGGCTTGCCCTAAGGATTACTTTTCGCTACCCAACATAGACATCATCGTGGATCTCACCACAGGACATGAGATGTTGTCCTTAATGGATGGATTTTCTGGGTACAACCAAATAAGGATAGCCAAAGAAGATCAACATAAGACCTCCTTTATATGTCCATGGGGAAATATTATTAGGCTGTGATGCCCTTTGGGTTGAAGAAAGCAAGAGCTACCTATTAGAGTTCAATGATAGTCATTTTCCATGACTTTTTCCACAACATAATGGAAGATTATGTAGATGATCTACTAGAAAAATCAAGAACTAGAGAAGATCACTTGAAGGTGTTGGCTAAAATATTTGACAGACTAGAGCAATATAAAGTGTGGCTAAATCCCAAGAAGTGTGTTTTTGGAGTCACCTCCAGAAATCTCCTAGGATACATTGTGTCAAGAAGAGGAATCAAAGTTGATCCCGCCAAAGTCAAGGCTATAGTGGAGATGCCTCCACCCAAAATTATCAAGCAACTTCAAAGCCTACACAGGAAACTTCAGTCCATCCACCACTTCATAGCACAACTTGCAGACAAATGTCAACCATTTCAACATCTTCTCTGAAAGAATACAACTTTTGTATGGGATAATCAATGTCAGAACACCTTTGAACAGCTGAAGGAATATCTTGCTAACCCACTCATCCTTATTCCACTGAAGCAAGGACAACCCCTTCTTTTATACATCTCAATAATAGAAACAATGATAGGGGCCTTGCTAGCACAACACAATGAACAAGGAAAAGAGAGCAATATACTATATCAGTTGCACCTTGGTGACCTATGAGATAAATTACACTCCTATTGAATGAGCATGCCTTGTCATTGTATTCACTTCTTAAAAGTTGAGACACTACATGCTCAACCACAAGACAAAGCTCATTTCCAAGATTGATCCACTCAAATATCTACTGACTAGAGCATCTCTCACAAGACAGATGGATAAGTAGGTTATGATCCTAAATGAGTTTGACATTGAGTACACAAAAAGAAAATCTATCAAAGGAAAAGTGATTTCTGATCAATTGGTCAATGCACCTATCCCAACAGAACAAGCACTACTTGCAAAATTTTTAGATGAGTCCATATTGACAATAGTGTCAATAACATATACATGGAAAATGTATTTTGATGGATCTTACACACATTGTGGCTCGAGGGTAGGCATCTTGTTTGTCACCCCTCAAGGAGACACTATTCCTAAATCCTACAAAATCACATTTCCATGCACAAATAACGTAGCAGAGTAGGAGGCCCTTATCACAGGACTTCACATGGCCATTCAATGTAAAATTGAGAAGCTAATAGTTTACAGAGACTCCCAGGTAGTCATCAGACAATTAGTTAACAATGAATACAAGACAAAGGATGACAAACTCCTGCCCTACAAAAGGATGGTAGATGATTTCAAAGATTATTTCCATGATATCCACTTTGAGAAAATTCCAAGGTTAAACAACAAAGCAACAGATGCTATGGCCAATATAGGATCATTAGTCGACATGAAAAAGGATAGAGAAAAGTGTGAGTTCTTGATTGAAGAATTACCAATACCAGCATATGATGTACCACAATATGAGCTAGTGTGTGACATTGTTGGTCCCTTATCTCCTTGGTATCAAGAGACCTACATGTACCTTCATGACAACATCCTACCACCAAACCTATCATCCGCACAATGCAAAACCTTCATCTGATGAGATTCCCATTTTTCCCTCATAGGAGACACCCTCTATCGAAGAAGTCTTAATGGTACTCTTTTATGATGTCTCGACTCTAAGGAAGCTGAAGTGGCCTTACAAGAGGTACATGAAGGTATTTGTGGGGCACACTCTAGTGGACCTACTCTAGCAAAGAAGACCTTAGAATAGGATACTATTGGCCAACTATGGAACAAGTTGCTTACCAGTTTGTGAAGAAATGTCTACCATGTTAGCAACACGATGATCTCATCCACGGACCTTCACAGGAGCTTCAACTGGTAACAACTCCTTGGCCCTTTTTGCAGTGGTGACTTGACCTCATAGGTAAAATTTACCCACCCTCATCCAATGGCCACAAGTTCATCATTACCACTACTGCGTACTTCACCAAGTGGGTCGAAGCTATTCCACTCACTTTTACTACTGGTATCCAAATCTCTAAATTCATCCTCCACTACATAATATGCCACTACGACGTTCCCCATTCCATCATCACAGATAACAGAAAACTATTCAAAAACTAGGAAGTCCACACCCTATGTGAGAAATTCCATATCCAACATCACTTTTCCACACCATATTACCCTCAAGGTAATGGTCAAGCCGAGGCTTCTAAAAAAGCCATCTTACATATCTTAGAAAAGATGGTTAATGAAGCCGTCCGCGACTGACACCTCTAGCTCAACCCCACCCTATGGGCCTACTGAACTAGTATTCACACACCCACAAGAGCTACACCATACTCATTAGTGTTTGGTTTTGAAGCCATTTTTCCTATTGAGGTCGAGCTCCCTTCACTTAGGATTTCATTACAGAATCTAATCACTAAGGAGTGTCAAGTTGCATGACTGAATGAACTAGAGCTACTAATGAGAAATGCTTGGATGCTCTCAATCACCTTCAAGCCTATCAAAACTGCCTCTGCAAGAGCTACACTAAAAAGATCAAGAACTACAAATTTGAGATAGGTGACCTTGTTCTTATGGAGAATCAAAAAAACCTACGAGAGCATCATAAGAAAGGAAAGTTTGAGCCTAATTGGTTGGGACCATATGTCATCACAACTAGCTATAGGTCAGGAGCATATCAACTTGCAACACTTGAGGGATAGCCTCTAGATGAGGCTCTAAACATCATGCACCTAAAAAGGTTCTATGCATAGCCCATCGAGTATCCCAAATCAAAAAAATACAAAAAAGCAAGAAATCAAAATTTTTTTAAAAAAAATCAAAAAATAAAGAAAAACCCAAGTTCAATAAAGTCGTCCAATGGTGAAAATCATTTTAGTGATGCCTTAGATAAAGTACCATGGTAAAAACCTATCTTAGGCACCATGTGTAGTGGCTAGTTCTACCATCTAATAAGCCCTCTCATCCATCATAACATTCCACATAACACACATCCCATGGCTTGGAATTTTAAAACATCAAATCACCCACCCTACATTATCCCAACCAAAACCAATCCATGAAATAGGGATCCTTGTATGCTCTCCCTGTACAACTCAAAATCCATAAAAATCCAAAAACCATACAAAACTTCAAAATCCAAAAACAATACAGAACTTCAAAATCCAAAAATATTACAAAAAACCAAAAAATAATACAAAACTTTAAAATCCAAAAACATTACAAAAAACCAAAAAACATTACAAAAATCTCAAAAATCCAAAAACAATCCTACATCATCATCCCACTCAAAACATCATCTTCCACCATCCTCACATCTATCCCAAACCATTCCCACATCATCAAGTCAAACCAGAACTGCATATTCATCTCACTTGCATCTAAAATACCTTGATCTCATGGACATAGGGTATGTAGGCAGTCTGGAATATGAAGTATCCAATACTCAGGTATATAAGATGGACCCATCCAACCCGTTTGGATGGTCCCTATCTTCTGAGCTTACTAAATTCACCAAACAATACACATACTAAGCATAAACATCAAAACATCACATCCTACGCAAAAATCATCAATCAATAAACCAATCATAATCCTCACATATGGACTTATTATTCTTTTTCCCACCTTTCAAAATTCATCCAACAACATCCAACTGATTCTCCCCTTAACAATTATATCATTCCAACAATAGGCAGGATCCATCATCTTATCAACACTTATCTTGGCAAGAGATACAATGGTTGTTTGTATGTTTTTTTGGTCTTTTTGATTATTGATTTTTTATTTTTTGTCTTGTTCTAGGGATCTTTCCAAAGCTACCTTGATCTCACTATATCGTGGTAAGTGGTAGAAAAACACCTAGAATGGACATGGTCATTGTTTTGTATGCCGTGCTTGTGGGTTGATTTTGTTACTCCAAGAATGGTATTCATATCTTGAAGATGTAGGGTCAGTTCTAGCATAGTGTTTCCCATTCATATATAAGGTTAATCATACCTTCTATGTACTAAAGGACTTATGCTATGAGTCCCGTTCCCTCATCTAAGCAAGGTTATACTACCTCGGGCATGCATGAGGTCAATGTATTGTTTGTGAGTCTAGTCCATGTAAGGACATATATATATCATCACCTTGGTCCTTTCATACCTTGGTGAAAAATATCCTACTTTGCTATAATAAACCTAGAAATACTCTCAAATAATGTCAATGCAAGTACTTTACCTAGCTTACCTATCCCCCTTTCTATCACCAACCATTCAACACACTATCTAGACTTAGCATTTAAAAGTGAATCAACCTCCCCATCTAGCATATTAACCCCCCACCAAACTAATTTACTCTACATACTTCACCCGTTCCAACAAAACCCCTCTAAAAACATGGTGTCTAAGTGACCTAGTATCCCTAAACCTATCCTAACCATCCCTAATCCTATCCCAACCATCCATAAACCTATCCCAACCATCCCTAAACCCACCCCAACCACCTAATCCCATTGTCTAGGGTTCAAAGAACATCACATGTATCATGACATCCAACCATAGCATCAACCCATCTCTATTCATTATCATTTCATTAATCATTTGTCCATTTGCATATCATTTTACCATTACATTTATCATTACCATTTCATTAATCATTATATTGTTCATCATTTACCATTTATCCATTCATAAACATTACATATCCATTTCATCCTTCATCACACATAATATATGTTTATTAATTTGAGCAAATATTCTGCATCATAATCCATTACATAAGCATTACATCCATTATCATTTATCATTAAATCACATATCCATTTATCCATACATAAACATTACATATCCATTTCATTTCCTATCACATATAATATATGTTTATTAATCTGAGCATATATTCCACATCATAATCCATTACATAAGCATTACATCCATTATCATTTATCATTAAATAACATATCCATTTTATCCATTTATCCATACACATAATATATCCGCCTAATCTACCCTTTCATTTATCCACCTAATCTACCCTTTCCCATGCAATAAATGACCTGAAACCCTAAAATTGACAAAGTCAAGGATAGTCCACATACCTGTGGGTCCGCCACCAGTGATCTATTTTAAATACAATGAACACTGAGAGGGGGGGTGAATCAGTGTTCTATAAAACCATTTATGCACTTTCTCTATTATCCATTTACCAAGTTCAATTGTGTGAAAGCAAATTAAACAAATGAACAGCAACCACAAAGACATAACACATGAACACCAAGATTTTTATGTGGAAAACCCAAAGAGGGAAAAACCACAGAGAGTGTTAGCTCTCAATATATTATTGTAGCACAATATTGAGATACAAAAGGCTCATTGCCTAGAGCTCACTACTCAAGAAAAGGCTAATAACCAATTAGAAGAAGAAAGAAGAAGGGTGGCTCACTACCAAGAATGAACTGTTGTGATTGCATCTACATATGCATGGTGACATTTCCAATCAAGCTCATAAATACTAACTCAGAACTCTTCATTTAAGTCTGCCCCTATTTCTCTGCTCTGCTCTTACATATGCTCAAGATCTCTCTTTGTTTGCTGCAACCATTCTATCTTCGCATATTTCACATTCATATATATATCACATCACACACTTCACTGCTTAAAACACTAAAATCCATCCTCTATTTATATCCACAACTAAATCTTTCTCATGATTAGGTCAGCAAGCAAACTGTGAAATGTGTATACCAAGTATTATATCCTGTTGGCTTGTTTTTATGTTAAATCTTCGATACGGATCCAAACCATCATGCAGATGTATTCATGTGTGTCAGCTCTAATCATACAACCACTTACATTCATCATCCAACTCATATTTCTTCTCCTCATAAGGAATTAACCATCATGTCATCTTGTTCCTTCATAACATATATGATAGGTTCCTTTGTCACATGATAACTTATGTTGCGGAACAAATTAGACTTCATGAATCATATTCAACAATCATTATTGATCTCTTTACATGTCTTCAACTCTACAAAATAAGATAAATCTGTATGCCAAAATGCGGACCTTTGACTTGATGCACTATCACATTGGAACACAGTCAAACTGGATGTCGGTATTGGAGAGCCTGTAGAATAAGATTTGCTGGACTTTCGAAGCTACAACCTTGGATTCTGATAGTCATGACCTATCTCTAACTTACTTTAGAACCACATAACACAACATGTTAATGTGGAGGAATGTGGACCAATTTACTTAGCACTATCTGTGTCTTACTTCTGCAGACCTAGACTTAGTCTTTTCATTAGATGACTTCCGGAGAAAGTCATGACTTGATTACTAGAATATAACAACATCAAACAATTATGAATATTATACCTGAGCCGCATTTCTAAGTCTTCATCCACGGAAGCACACTGATCCACTTATTGTCCCTTACTTTGTTTCTTACCCATACTTAGTCATTTTTGCCAACTAGATTTGAATTTCAATAAGACCTTCCAAAGTTATGTCTTCCTTTCATGTTGAAGTGATCTCTGAGCCTTGTTTCCATCAATGACAACATACAAGTCTATGCTGGAGCAGTGTCTCTTGCCAACAATCTCAAGTAAGTATGGACTCACTCGGATCAATGTTCGTAGAGAGGAAACGGTGGCTATGCCATCTCATCTCCTCTTCTCTCCTCTCGTCCAATAAGGTCAATGTGTGCAAATATGGCACTTTGGACCCACATCTTCTATTTATAGCATGCCATGTCATCCTCCAACACTTTTTTCTCTGCCCAGGGTGCAAAACATAACCTTTTTCACCTGTTTTTCTTCATATCAACCTATTTTTCCATTCCCTATCCATTTTCACCACCATTTCCTCCTTTCGAGTGATTACTTGAAAAAATTATTTTTTCACCCAACCTCTCGAGGGGGCATCCCTCATCCATTTTATTCCTTCCCAGTAGCTAGGGCAAATTCTTTGACTTGACGCCATATCCCTATTAGGTCACGACGCCACGTCAAAGAGGGGCAAATGTAGACACCTAAAAATGTCTTAACCATCTAACCATCCTCCGACATCATTCAAAACACCAATTCCTCATCCAATTAATTATTTAAATTATTATTTAATTAATTATTTCATCCTACTCCAAAATCATTTACTCGTCCTTCATCAATTCATCACTAAAATTGAATTAATTTAATTAATTCAATAGTCATACCTTCTAACATTTTCCCAATTAATTAAATAAATATGACAAATATTTATTTAGTTAATTTGTCCACTTTCTTAAACCTAATTAATTAGGTAAATCATGTTTATTTGATTAATTAAACCTACTAATTAGCCTACTCCTAACCTAGTTAATTAAATAAATCATTATTTAATTAATCCTAAACCGTGATTACCTCATCCACTAATTTTTTCCAGCCACATTAACTAAGTTAATCAACTTGATTAACTTAGTCAAAGCATGATTAACACATTCTCCCATAGTCACAAATTAAAATTTACAAAATATTCATAAACACTCTAACTCACTCCAACTCATTTTTACCATTTTCATGATAAAACATCTTCCTCTTTTTTAGATTACAAATGTAAGAAGCCAAAAATGTGCATGTGTCACATGTCTCTCACAACTCCACATAAAATAGAATTTTTAATTCCAACTCATCCCAAGGAAATTAATTTTAAATTTCCTCATCCATCTAAATCACATTTAATGCTAAGTCCTCTTCAAAATGAATAAAAGATTCATTTTTATTCTCCACCTTTCAAATTTGTTGATCAAATCCTAGCCCTCCATCTCACAATCAATCTCATCCCTTGATCTCAACAATGAATCTCCACCATTGGATCAAAATCCTCTCCAATTTGTTTATAAATACAAGCCTCCACAAGCCATTTTGACATCCAAGTTTAGAGTAACATTATTATGCCAAAATTTTGCATTCTCTCCATCATTTAGCTAGGTTATGTTGATTTGCATTTGTATTGAGAGCATTTCACATTTCAAAAGCATAGTCATGGATGAAGCTAGAGCTTGTGGGTGCTAAGCTCTCGACTTTATCAAGGAGAAGGAAGATCTTGAGGTATAACTTGTGTGTTTTATTGCATTTTAGTTGTGTTTCTAACCTCTAAGATTTGTCTTGTCTTTAGTTGGTCTTGATGTGGAGGTTGTTGACCCTGATAAGAGGAATTGTATTATTAGTTTGATGATTGTTTTGATGTGCTAGAGAGGTTTTTGTTATTTTGGGATGGACTAATGGGTATGTTGGTTGTGGAAGAGTGAGTGTGAGATACTTGTGGAGGATTCACACAAGTGTTGTTGGGAATAGAAGAAGATCTTTGTTGTGGATTCAAAGTAGAGTTGTTTGGACTAGAAGAAGATGATGGTTGTGGATTAGTAGAGGGATTGTGTGGGATAGAATAAGATGGGTTAGATTGGTGTTGGACACCTATGTATGATGGTTTTAGGAGTGGTTAAATTGGTGTTTTGTTGAATAGGTTTGTGAATGGAAGATCATCAGTTGGAAAAGAAGGTAGTAAGGTAGATGTGGATAATGAAGGTGGATGTCCTCCACCCATAGTGGCCATGGAGGTGTTAAAGATATCATTTTCTTGGATTTGCGAAGTATCAAAATTGTAAGGCAACTTAGCTCCTTTTCGAGAAAGTACATGGAAATAATGATCATGATTTGCATCCAAAAGTTTACTAATTTTCTCCAAGGTCATGGGGTCTTGTAGGTCATCATCTAGGTTGTGGGATTCTTCATGTGTTTGTTGAGTGAAATTTTGGGATGAAGAAGTGCTTTTTGTATACCTTGTAGGAACAAAGATGCTAGAGTCCATCCCCAAAATCTGGTAAAATTTGATGCATCAATGGCTACTTTAGAGGTAGGTATCTCAGGATTGCCTTGCGGCAGATTTGGATTGTTTTCCATGGTTTTGTTTTGTTTTGATCAGGTGGTAGGTATATGATTTGGATGAATGATTGGCTTGGTTAAGAGTTATAAAATCTAGATCAACAGATTTTTGGATTTTTGATTATCTACCCCAAAGTAGATTAATGATTGCAAGGTGAGACAAGATAAGGCTATAGTGAATTTGCCTATTCTTAAGAAAGGAGATCTCCTTTTGAAGGTAGGTTTGTTCACTAGTTGGTTTGATACTAATTGGTCTAGAAGACAAATTAGGGGATTGTATGATCTAGATTTTGGGATTGATAACCAAGTTAATGGAATGATTTGATGGTTTGGGATGGCTTTGGAAAATGATTGTGGATGAAGATGGAATGATGTTGTTTATTTTTGGATTTTTTTAATTTTTTCGCAAAATGAAGATGCGAAAAGGGAAAGTTTTACACTATGTTTTTGGATTTTGACAAGGAAAATGTGAAAAGAGAAAGTCTAACACTATGTTTTTGGATTTTTTGATTTTGACAAGAAAAATATGAAAAGGGAAAGTCTAATCACTATGTCTTTGAATTTTTTGATTTGAATTTTGGACTCTTGGATTTGCTTTTTGACAAGATAAACACAATAGGCAATAAACACAATGACTATTTGCAACAAAAGAATGTAAGTTCAAGGCTTATAAAAAGCCCAAGTTTTCACAGGTATAACACGATTGAAAACAAGTCAAGTATAGTTTATGCCTAAGGACACAGTTTCACTGTGATAAATTTAACCCACACGTGGAATCTCCATCGACTCAAATGTCATCACACCCAGGTGTGTACATTTTTTTGTCTTTACAAGAGAGGATAGATAGGGACTTCTAGGACTAAAAGGATAAACCAATCACCCTTTCTTTAGAAAGATACAAGTAGATTATGCTATCCTAGGGAGTTCTGTCTCATCTCAATGGAGCCTTATGGTGACTAATCTTGGGGAAATCCTACCCTTGCACTAAAAATTACTGCAACATTTGAAGGTGGAATAGGTGGTCCCTAACTAGGAGGTTGCTAGTCACTTCTTCGGGGGACCAATGCCTTGCAAGCATCTAGAAAGCCACTAAAGGATTTAACCAATTCTACTAGTAGTCTCATATACCTCACACAAATGAAAAATTTCTTTCACATAGTGTTAGTATGCCTCCTTTCAAGTTGGCATCGTATGGCAAAGGCTCATGCTAGTTAAGTCTTGGATTTCACCTCAACCAATTTGTATAGCGGTCCAAAGGAAAGATTCGCTTAGGGTCATCCCTCTTGTATGAAATAAAATCCAAAAGAAGGCCCTTCTAAAGGAGAATATTACACATGGAAAGCAATAAAATGAATGACTTAAATGTTTTTGATTCCCAAGGTCATGTTGCCATGCGAAGGAAGAGCATACACATTTAAGAAATTCTAAGCATAGAAAACACATGTAAATTCCCTTAAGCAAAATTGAAATGTGTGTCCTAAGATTTAAGCAATTCCAAGCATGGAAAACACACGTAAATTTCCTTAAGCAAAAAATGAAATGTGTGTCCTAAGACTTAGTGATAAAAGATTTTGTCTTTGGCATACATCTTGTATCAAATCACATTAGTAGTCTTAGGTTTTAAGTAGTTTGCAAGAAAAAGTTTGGTCTTTGTCAAACAATAAGAGGTAGCTCCTGATGTCCACCTGGATTCCACCAAAACAAAAAAGAATCAAGAAAATTGCAAGCCAACTTGTTAGTTGAAAAATGAGTAATCTAGAATATTTCTAAGAAATATGATTAGTGACAGCAAAATAGATAGTGTGATCAGATTCTACACGAAAATTTATGTTGTTTCAAAAAATATTCACTAAATTTCATTAAGAAGTGTAAAAGTTATAACAACATTAAGATTCCAAACAAAGGGAGATTTGAATGATAATACCTGATAAATTTGATTAGATGAGCTAAAGATACTTGCAAAAAGTTATGCAAAAAAGAGAAAAAACAGCCTATTTGGACAAGAGCAAGCTAGGCAAGCTGAAGGCAGTCAATTAACATCTAGCAATTAACATTTATTTTGGTCGCATGGACTATTGTGAGACTAGCGGTTAAGTTTAGTGCTAAGGGTTTTAAGGCCGGCCCTTGGTCCCCCACATGACCAGGGGATGAGTGCCTTTTCAAAATAATAATAAAAAATTAAAAAATTAAAAATTAAATATAAAAAAATTAAAGTTTAAAGCTTTGCTTTTTTTTTTTGTGTGTGAGCGGTAGGGTTTGTTTGATTTTTTTTAAGATTTTATGTGTTTTTTTAGGTTTTATTATTTTCTTATGATGTCTATGCTGTAGGGTAGGGTTACGGGGGTGGGAGGACACAGAGAGCAGTAGGGAAAGGAGAGGGGGTTGGGAACAGGTGGCAGGGGATCAGAGAGGGAGCTGAGAGACACAGTTGGGGAGTGAGAGGCGGTAGGGGAAAGGGACTGATCAGGTGGAAGGAGGCAGTGGTGGTGGAAGGTTGGGAATCAGGTAGGAGGGGTGGCAGGTGAGCTATGGGGAGGTGGGAAGTAGGGACAACGGAGGTGGGTCAGGATTATGAAGCAAGCAGGGAGGGTAGGGGGAGTGCAGGGTGGAGGAGGAGGGGTGGTGGGAGTAAGGGGATGGGAATTGTTGTAGGGGTTTTGAAATGGCAGGGAGGGTGAGGTTGAGGGAGCAGAGGGGAGGAGTATGGGGATGGGCAGGAGTGTTGGAGATCAGTGATGGCCCAAGGGGGCCGAACCCCAAACAGGGGAAAACAAATAAAATCAAAAAACAAATCCTAAAATTTATGGCTACAGCACCTGTGGGGAAAATTTTTCTGAAAAGCAACTATGAAACTATAAAAACAAATTTAATATTTTTTATTGTATTTCAAATTCCTTTTTGAATTTGCCAAAACCTTGAGAACAAATTGATGGTGGGCCTATAGGCGGCCGTACGGTACAACCTGTGTGAGGGCCAGAAATAAAAAATTTCAAAAAATTTATAGGAACGTAAATATAAGGTGTTTTATGTTGAGTTTCACCTACGAGGCCTCCCAAACTCAATGGTGAGGTTGATTTTTGCATAGGAGACCATTTGTGAAATATGATTCCCAATTGTTGTCCAAGAAGACTTGAATTTGCAACAAAAAACCTTAACAAACGCTCACAAACAGGAGGGGTTAGAGTACCAGGCATGCCAAAATGTGATATGTAAAATTAGATATGCAAATATAAATGAAAATAAACCAAATAACTACCATACACTTCACTTTTGCACAAACAAATTGCCTACATTGATCAAGTGTATTGAAGTTGCACCCAAACTCAATTGATTGCTCCTTGCTTTTGTTATGTGGATCACTCTATTTGCTAATAATGTAAATATTGATCTCCCAAGGAATGAAAATAATACCATAAGTTTACTAAAATGAGAGATGCTGAGAAATGGGAAAAGAGGTCCTTTTTATAGACTTGTGAGACATCAGATCTACGGTTGAGGATGATCAAAAAGATCAATGGTTGAGGATGGCTGAGAGAATGTGTGCGAATGAGAGAAGGACAAGTGTCCTGGCTTCTTCATGAATCAAGGGAGTTAACATACTTGATTAAGGAGTTGACTGAATTGATTGGGTAGTGAACTGAATTGATTGGAGAGTTGACTAGAATGACTAGCCTATTAACTGATTTGATTGATTTAGTTAACTAATTTGATTGATTAGTTATCTAAATTGATTGAGAGTGAATTATGGATGAGAGGGAATAATAGGAAATTAAATAAATAAATTATTTAATTTCATGCACATGGATAAATTAATAACATATTAAATTTTATTTATTTTGGAGAAATAGAATATTAGCTTTAATTAAATAAATAATTTAAATTTATTTAATTAATATGTAGAAGAAAATTGATTTAATTAAATAATCAGAATTATTCACTAGTTGAAAAATAGAAATAAATGACTAAAAAAACTACCAAAAATTGGTCATGTGATAGTAGTTTGGTCACGTGACCATTAGTAGTTTATTGCTGGTCATTTATCTTGCGACCAAATTTATGACCAAACAAATTTTAGTCATTAATTTGGTAGTATATTTAGTCATAAATTTGGTAGTATATTTAGTCATTAAGTTGGTAGTATAGTTAGTCACGTGACCATTGGTAGTTTATTGTCGGGCATTTATCTCATGACCAAATTTATGACTAAACAAATTTTAGTCATTTATTTGGTAGTATATTTAGTCAACAATTTGGTAGTATATTTGGCAATTTGGTAGTATATTTAGTCATTGTAATCATTTAGTCATTGATTGTTGTTAACTAGTCATTTATTTAGTCATGGTAGTCATTTTTATTTACTGGTTTCCATTAATTGGTAGTAAATTTAGTCATGATATGAATAATTTATTAAATACCATAAATTTTATAATGAAGGAAAAACATATTATTAAATTTGAATTAAAACATAAAAGCAAATAAATTTGAAAAACTATATATTTTATGATGTTGCCAAGTAAAGATTGATAAATTTGAGCCAACGCTTTCTAATTGAGAATCGCTCAATAAGAAAATGAAACAAGACAAAGCAAAGTGGCAATAAATATATTTTTTTGTATTGGAACAATGCAGGAAAAGAATTACAAATAATAAAAAAGCAACACAAGGCTGCCATAAGAAAAAACCAGTTCAACTCTATCATGTACAACAAACTACAAGGGCTAGCTAAAGAAAAAACTAGTTCAGTAGCCACATTAGATACAATAGAAAAACAATGGAAAGACAGGTCGGGCCAATGAAGCCCTTCACATCTTTTAACACTTAGAAAAGAGATGTTGCCATTGAGAATTCCATGAGACATCATTTCTTTTGGCATTCTATTAATTAGTTCAAGTGCTTTGACTGCAGCCTTGGTGCATTCCATATTCTCCTTCACATAAGCCATTGAGGTATTAACAAACTAAACTAAAATTATGGTAACAGGAATAACTTGCCAAGGCAATTAACAATAATAACAAGTACCAAAGTTGTAGCATGTTTTTTGACAAGCAAGATTCAAAAAATATAAACAAAAAAAATTTTAAATGAAATCATGTTAACATTTCAAATTCAAGAATTGAATTCTTAATATATTACTGAGTGTTGAAAGATTTTCACAAAACTTCCAGAAGAGCCCAAATAGTTTTAGATGCAATGCAATTGTTTTTTGGCTCACAAGTTTGTAGAAAAGAATCACCTATCATGGAAGCAAACAAGAACGGTGTAACCTCAAACTGCCAAAAAAACACATATTAAAGTATTAGCTAATCTCAAAATTTTAATGATATAAATTTCTTGAAGAGCATTGAAAAACTTTTAGTTGGTTTAGGTCATGCAAAAGTTGTCTATATCATAGGGTTAAGAGTATACCAAAAGCTTAACTATTGTAATATATTCATTTATAGATAAAAATTGTTCTCTTTAAGGGCTAGGGGTAATGTCATCACATCAGTGGGTGGCGAAATGACATTATTTAACCATTACTATACATAGAAGTTCAATTTAAAATATTTTTGTAAACACATTTTTTATAACAAATAATCACCATCGATTAAAAGAAAGAAAGATAGCATTTAATTTCTAAAATCAACTTATTCATCCAACAATATAAATTAATCATGCTCAATTATTGTATTAAATTTAATTTACATAAATTTTTTATATAAAACAATTTATTTATTTACTCTAATATAGCATATTTTGGTTTGTAAGAAAATAAGCAAAATACATCATTAAAATGCAAAATTATTTAAATTAGCTTTTCAATCTGCCACAAGTCTATTTGCAGAATTTGAATGAGTCCAAGTCATGTGATAGAGGAGGGATCTAAATATTAATTATATGGATAAAGCTATCTTGAAATGTTTGTCTATATTTGCCTCTATCCACCACCAAACCCTGGGGCTATTAGCTATGGATCTAATCACATCTCTTGCATGTAATAGAAGTTTGTATTTTAAGGGGATGATATTGATTCCCCTGCACTTTCATCGACCTGAAATTTGAAAGGATATGCTAGATGCTTTGCTCGGTAGTGGGTACCATACTTTTGACAATGATGGGGGCTTTTATTTCACAGTGCAGAGCAATTCTATTCCTTTTGTCCCTGTCTCGGTAATGGGTATCATGATTCTTACTTGTGTCTTATTGTTAGTTGTGTCTCAATGTAAAAACAATTGACTTAGCATATAGATTTGAAAATTCTACCATTCCTTTAATGCTGTAATGTAATTGAGTTGGTGTTCAGCTGGACGAAGAGGATGCTAATTGATGATGGATTGTTTCATGTCATTTTGATATTAAATTGGGTATGAACCAAAGTTACACTTCCATGAAATCTGAACCAAGTGACATAAATGTGGTAGTATTATTGATTTTTGTATTGAATAAAGCTAAAATGTTGGTTGGGTGAATCCCACATTATTATTTGCTATAATAATAATGGCCTCATTATTATTTGCTATAATTGCCTCATTTCAAATAGGAATTGAAATGCATTTAATCAGATGGAAGCTTTAATGGCTAAGCTATATTGGGTTTGCTCGCCGTAGTACTTGGACCACAACATGACTCCTGAATAATTGGAGAGGGTCTTGATCTAAGGTAGCACAT
The DNA here is from genome assembly GCA_027924645.1 of Cunninghamia lanceolata. NCBI lineage: Eukaryota > Viridiplantae > Streptophyta > Pinopsida > Cupressales > Cupressaceae > Cunninghamia > Cunninghamia lanceolata. The sequence goes on along the minus strand of BSBN01001053.1, from coordinate 1,531,974 downwards.
TAGAGACGAGTGTGTCTGAAGGAATGAAGCCACTACCAGCAGTTGCAGAGGAAGTAGGAAGGCTAGGGAAGAAGCCATCGTGACTAGTCTGTGAGCACAGACAATTCTGATGCCAGGGTCACTGCAACACCGCAAGGTGGTTGTTGGGCCTTCACGGTGATGCGGGGAGTTCCCCACATCACCGCAAAGGCCCAAAAACCACCTTGTAGTAGACAAGTATGCAAAATGTGGAAGCATTGACAAGGCATGTGAACTATTTGGCAGAATGCCTCAAAGAGATGTCATCTCATGACAACCACCTTGCGGTAGACATGTATGCAAAATGTGGAAGCATTGACAAGGCATGTGAACTATTTGGAAGAATGCCTCAAAGAGATGTCATCTCATGGAATGCAATGGTTGCAGGATATGTACAAAATGGATTTGTTGAAAAGGCTTTAGAAAATTTCAAGCAAATGCAATTAGCAGTTATAAAGCCAAATTCGACAACCTTTGCCAGCATTCTCCTACCTATGCCAAAATGGGAGCTTTAGAATAGGGTATGGACATCCATCAAAGCATGAAGGATAGAGGAATTTTGTCATTTGTTGTAGTTGCAATTGCCATGGTAGATATGTATGCAAAATGTGGAAGCATAGAGAAGGCACGTGAACTGTTTAAAAAAATGCCTGAAAGAAATGTGGTCTCGTGGAATGCCATGATTGCAGGATATGGACAAAATGGATTTTTTGAAAAGGCTTTAGAAACTTTCAAGCAAATGCAATTGACAGGTCTAAAGCCAAATTCCACAACCTTTGCCAATATCCTCCCTTCCTGTGCCAAAATGGGAGCTTTGGAATAGGGTATGGACATCCATCAAAGCATAATGGAAGGGAGATTTTTATCAGAAATTATAGTTGGAAATGCTTTGGTAGACATGTATGCAAAATGCCTCAAAGAAATGTGGTCTCATGGACTGCAATGATTGCAGGATATGCATAAAATGGATTTGTTGAAAAGGCTTGAGAAATTTTAAAGCAAATGTAATTGGCTGGTGTAAAGCCAAACTCCACAACCTTTGCCAACATCCTCCTTGCTTGTGTCAAAATGGGAGCTTTGGAATAGGGTATGGACATCCATCAAAACATAAAGGATAGAGGAATTTTATCAAATGTTGTACAACCATGACCTGATATCCATATAACGCAAGATGAGAAAACAACTCACAACAGAAAGATACATTTAAGTGGTATGAAAGAATTTTCACATTAATATTCTACCTTACAAAGAGACTTTCAAAGTCAACTAAATCTTGTAAAAAATCATATAGTAAAGTTGCAAAAGTATCAAGATTGTAAAAGAAAACAAATGAAATGGTAGACAATAAGGACTTCTGAATGAACATAACGCTAGATTGGTATCATGGTCCTGATTGTATTTATAGACAAATCAGACTGAATCATCACAAATCACTAGTCTAGGAAATTGAAAAATTAACACTTTTTGTTGCTTGTTTACAAATTGAAGAAAGCATTCTCAAAAACCAAAGGTTGATGTGAATGGTAGTAAGACATTTGTTCAATTAAATTGTTTTCATGCATAGGCAACAACAACAGTAACAAACAAGAATATTATTAAATGTAAGTGATCGTAATTCTATCCTTTGTAATCTGATTGCAACAGTCAAGTCAAATGCACAGATGTTCCACAACTTCATTCAAATTTAGAGTGCTAAGAGGACCTTCGTGCAAGTGTCTTTGCTTGTTCTCATTAGAATAAAAATTGCCCACATATTTATGGAGAACAAGATCAATGCATATCAATGGCTCTCCCACCATTGTCAGAACAAATTTTCAAAGACCTAATGCAGTGAGATATGGCGTAAACACCAAACAATAGAATAATCTCAATGGATGTGTAGTTGCAATAGACTCAGCATTTCTTATGAAAGTCACAGGCATGGTGCACCTAGAAAACATAAAAGTGGCAGTTTCAGAAGCATGGATTGACAAGTATATACAACCATCAAGCATTGAAGAACTAAGAGATCTTGATTCATTTTTCTTCTACAAATACATTTTCCCCACTAAGACCTGGAAAAAATAGACAAGCATACAACAAATTGTCCGTTCAGTCACATAGGGGTGGCGCCCTTGTAGAGGAAGAGTTTAAATAAATGTGGATGGTCATCTTTCTATTTACTAAACATGATCCACTTGACAAAACCATAAAATTCAAAAGAATCATCACTCTAAAATTTCCCTATTACAATCAATAATCTAGAGATTGATACCCAAACTAGACAGATGGTTTTGGGCATCCATCAAAACATAAAGGATAGAGGAATTTTGTCAGATGTTGTATTTATTTTCCTCTACAACTATGTGTATTTTTTTAATCACTAATCCTAACAATAGGCATCTCAAGAAGGATTTCTCTTGGCATACTTTAGATATATTTTTTAAATATAAATATTACATACATATAGAGAGAGATGTGTATGCATGTGGAAGCATAGAAAGGCATGTCAACTGTTTGACAAAATCCCTCAAATAAACGTGGTCTCATGGACTACAATGATTGCAAGATATGCACAAAATGGATTTGTTGATAAGGTATCAAAACTTTCAAGCAAATGTAAGTGAATATACATATATATATAGAGAGAGAGATGTATGTGGAAGCATAGACAAGGCATGTGAACTGTTTGACAAAATCCCTAAAAGATTTGTTGAAAAGGCTTTAAATAGAAACTTTCACGCAAATGAAATTGGTAGGTGTAAAGCTAGATTGTACAACCTTTTCCAGCATACTCTCTGCCTATATCAAAATGGTAAGCTTTGGAATAGGGTATGGACATCCATCAAGGCATAATAGAAGGCAAATTTTTGTCAGATAATATAGTTGGAAATGCTCTGATAGACATATATGAAAAATGTGGAACCACAGACAAGGCACACAAACTGTTTGACAAAATGCCTCAAAGAGATGTCATCTAATGGAATGCAATGATTACAGGATTGCACAAAATGGGTTTGTTGAACAAGCTTTAGAAACTTTCAAGCAAATGCAATTGTTAGCAGTAAATCCAAATTCTGCAACCTTTGGTAGTATCCTCCCTACCTGTGCCCAAATGGGAGCTTTGGAATCCTTCAAAGTATAATGGTAGGGGGATTCTTGTGAGATATTATAGTTTGAAATGCTCTCATAGACATGTATGTAAAATATCGAATCATAGACAAAAAATGTGAATTGTTTGATAGAATTCCTCAAAGAGATGTCATCTCATGGAATGCAATGACTGCAGGATATGAACAAAAAGGATTTTGTAAGGACACTCTCAAAATCTTTGAATTAAGTAAGCACTCTAGAACATATCCTAACATTGTAATCTTTGCTTGTATTCTAGGTGCATGCAACCATGCAGGTTTAATGGATGAGAGTTGTACATACTTCAATCACATTTGTAACCCTTATTGCATTACACCTACAATTGATCATTATGTGTGCATGGTTGACCTCCTTGCCCATGCTAGCTATCTTGAAGACACCCTAAACTTTATCATTAAGATACCTGTTAAATCTGTGCTGGTTGTATGGATGTGTTTTCTTGGTGCCTATAGATCACATATGAATATAGGCTTAGGAGTATTTACAAAAACACTGCTTTTTGATTTGGATCCTAAAAATGCTGCACAACTTATGTTCTTCTCTCAAACATCTATCCAGAAGTGGGCAGGTGTGGTGAGGTAAGGACATTGATGAAAGATAGAGGAATTAAAAAAATCCTCGGATGTAGTTGGATTGAAGGGCATAAAATGGTACATGCTTTTTGTGTAGGAGACAGATCATATCCATGCTTTTTATTTTTGCAAGGGGAAGCATACCCTATTCCATATTGAAAGAAAGAAAAAGAAAAAATGACAATCTAAAAATGTGATTAAGTTTCCAGAATGGTTGAAAAACTAAAAATGGCAAAACAATAGAGTACTGTACCTCATGCTCTCAAGAGTCATCTTCTACAGTCCCAGATCTAAATCTTGAACTCTTTCGACATATACTTCTAACTAATGTTTCAAAGCTAAATCTTCCTCTGACTATTTCCACAAAAAGAGCATAAAAGGAAAATGAATCAAAACCCTAACCCTAGCTTTGAGTAGATTAATTAGTACAAAAACTAGGCAAATAAATACCAAGTCTTCTTCCTTCTTCTCATCTATGATTTTCTTAGCATCCTTGGATGGAGGAAGAGCTACTTCCATGTTGCCATTGCCAATGTGGGCTGGAACAGGAGCCATTTTCACTAACCAAAATTAAAATCATTAAATACCAACAAACAAAATCCAATTTTAAAGTGCCAGAAGCCAAATCAAAAAGAAAATAAAAATCATCCTGTGGGATAAAAAATACATTTGAGCACAAACCGTCCAAGTGCTTAATTTAAGCTTTTATAGGTTTGTTTTACAGTGCACATAAAGAAGAGAAGATGAGTACTTATGGAAGCCTTCGAGTATGGCCTTCTCAAAAGAAACTTCCTAAATAGGAGACGTAGACATCCAAGTCATTGCTCTATACAATCTCACCTCGAAATCAGATTCTTGAAGAACCACTACATATTGTGGTTCCTCCAATCTCAAAGCAGATACATTCTTTCCTTGAGCAAGAACAAACCAAATCAATAACACAAACGATATACCCAACTCCATTTTATCAGTGGGAGCTTCAGTTGGGAGCAGGAGCCATTTTCACTAACCTTTACTAAGTGGAAACAACAAAGGAGACCGTAAGTCTGGTGCATTGGCGCAAAGGATATTTTCAAAAGAAAAATCAATGATGCCAGATAGTTGTATAGCTATAAATTTTGGCGCCTATATGATAGGGTGAAAATTAAATTTGGCACCCATTTAATTAAATATTTTATAATATTATATTATTATATAATATTAAATATATTATAATATAATAATTATATTAAATATGTTATAAAATAATATATAATATAAATATAATATTGTAATATTAATAATAATATTATATAATAATATAAAATTATATAATATATTATTATTATATTATATTATAATACAACCCACTCCCTCAATTTGAAATATTTTTTTAATTATCCACTTTATTTGTGTTTTTTGCCCGATGACCAAATTAGTCATTTATAGCTGTGTTGCAAAAAGTTTTAGTCACGTGACTAAAAGTTTGGTCACATGACTAAAGTTTTAGTCACCTGGTCATTTATTTGCCATATTTCTACTAGTGATTTAATCAAATATGGAGGATAAATTGGTTTAATTAAACAATTGGAATTATTTAATCAATGTGGAGGATAAAATGATTTAATTAAATAATTGGAATTATTTAATTAATATGGAAGATAAATTGATGGTGATTAATAGATGAACTTAATCAAATAATTAAGAATTATTTAATTAAAGTGAAGTCTAGTAGATGAAAGCCTAATCTGGGAACAGGCCAAATTTAGGTGTCTACACATGGGATCCATCAAATATTCAGAAACACTCATTCATAAATACAAATGATCTTATCTAAATCAAAAGGAACCATGCAAATAAAAAATTCTTCAATTAATAATAAGCTTAATCAATTTCAACAATTCCTAGAAGTGCAAGAAACCATGAAATGAGCTATTTATATTAATCTCCAAATTATTGTCAAGTCTCAACAATTCTTGATCAAATGTACAAAGAAGAGTGATTACCTATTTATAGATGAGGCAAGAGCATTTAGTATACAATGAATGATTAGGATTCATCCTTGACCGATGAATCAAATTTGATTACAATTAATTACTAGGGACAGGTGCATATCAATCATCCATCTCTAACTATTTTGGATCTGATGGTTATAATTTTCCCTCACTTTGAATTTGCAAAAAAGACAAAAGAATCCTTTGGTAGCTTCCATACAAAGACAAAATCGTTATAAAAGGAAAAGTATGCACATAAGACAAAATGACACATTTCCCTAGGATGTAGGGTTCAAATTGAGACTCATGAACTGGGTCATCCCAAATGACAAATGTGAACATGCATCTATGGACTAGGGACATCTTCTTCCACTATCACCTGATCTAACACTCTTTCTCTCCTTCTATAATCCATTAATGCATTAAAATATTTAAAGCCTCTAGAAGTGGCTCTCTAGCATAGCTCATCCTAAATGTTTGTGTGTTATATGTTTTGAAGAAGATATTGAAAGAAAATTTTCTTCAGCGTGTTCCTTTGGAAAAAATTTAATCATACCTTTCATCTCCATCATCTTTTTCATCCTAGCCACATCGAAAGTATAGCGAAGTGTTTGTAATCCCTCCTATAAAACATGCTTTAACTACTCCTTCAATATTTCAACATTCAATTATGTAGTGTCTCCAACATATTGTCCTATTATATCATTTAATAAACAAAAAATGTCATTTTGGATATCCAAAATTTGTGATAGGACAAGCCCCAATTCCCTTACACTCTTATCTACAATCTCTCTTCTAAATTTCATTAGTTTAGACCACATATGGGATAGGTCCAAACTTTCCTTGGTAATAATATTCTCCTTTAGGAGCACTTCGAGGGATAACTTACACATCATTTCAATCCTTGGGAACACCTACATGATTATATTCATCTTCTTTGTAATTTTCTAACAGAGCATCGACTTCAAATCTCAATTTAGCAAAACCTCCCAAAGCTTGGACTACCTCATCTATAGCTTGGCATCCTTGATCATGTATTTCCTTGAGCCAGCCTTGAGTAGTCCTTGCCACATATTTCATCTTTTATAGTTCATCTACCTCCTACTATGACAAGACTACTGGAGGAGAAATGCTTCCATCTTCTTTCTGAAGGGATGATATTAAATGTTTTAATAGGATTGTAGCTTAGCCACTTTTTGTTTTAGATCTATTTTTGTTCTTTCATCCTTATGCATCTTGCTTACCACTATAGACATAACATTCTATACTTCTTCTATTTCTTGGGCCCTGGTGGAATGACGAAGATTGAGAGTAGATATCTTGTAGTCTTCATTTTGAATTTCTCTATCATCTTTTTTAACAACAGGAGTTGCAATTTGGACAATCCTATCTAACCTAAAGCATCTTTGGAAATTGAGGATAAAACCCTGGGCTTCTTTTTGCTCCTTGACTTATCTAACTAATTAACTAAGATTGAAAAATCTAATGATGCAAGATTTATTATGGGCTGCCTCTAATTAAGATTCACTTGCAACCATTGAGGAACTAAAGAATTATCATCAATTGTGTCCATAACTAGCTATTGAGGAGGAGGGACTAAGATTTCATTCTCTTCTTGAGCTTTATTTATTTGCATATTTGCTTGTTGCTAATCTTTTGGACCTAGGTCCTTATTCTGAACTAAATCCTCTAAATCCTAAATTAAGACATCTTCAACCTATTCCCCTTGATCAAGTGGTGGAGATTCTACCTATATACCATCTTCTTGGACATCTTGTTTCTACTGCTCAACTATTACTTCTTGCAATTTCTCCTGAGACTTTTGAAGTACAACTGTGTTAGTCTTATCTTTGGATTGTTCAAAGGGGATTTATTTACCTATAAGAACTTCTCATTTTTTCCATTTCTTGGATTATGCTATAGATGTTCTCTAAAGCAAGGGGTTCAAGTTATCCCATTGGTGTGTGTGGAGGAGTATCTAAGTCAATGCTGGCCTGTTCAAGCACAACTTTATTTACATCTGAAAAGAATGATTAGAGGGTGATGGAAGTAGGAGTTGTAAGTGGGGGTTTGGTGTCAGTGGATGGAGGCATAGTGGAAAGAGGAATGGATTAAGTAATAGAAGAAGAAATGGATGGAGTGGGAATGGTGTGAGATATGGTGGATACACCAGATGTAGGAATTGGAAATGAGAGTTGCACTTGTTGAAAAGATGGAGATAGGAGTGAGACAAAAGGTATAAGTGGTTGTGGGATGGAGACAAGAGTAATGGACATGGGATGAACCACTAAGATAGGGATGATAGTTTGGATGGAAGGGGAGGGGACATGAAGTGATGGAGTAGAAGATCATTTAGGGGAAGGAGGATGAGGTGGAGTGGAAGAGGCAAGAATGGTCTTTGGAGTAATTACCTTTTTCTTCTTTTTCCTTACTAGTTGAGGCTTAAGATCCTACTCCACATTTTCCTTTTCTAGTTCCTTTTTCCTTATATATACTTGTTGCTATGGGGAGGAAGTTTCTTGCTTCCCCTCATCTTAGGTAGTGCTATAGAAGAGGTCTTATTTTCTTTCCCTTTACTCTTTGGTAGAGGTAGTTTTATTCTTATTTAGTGCTCTCCTCATCTCTCTCAATCTCCTTACCTTTTACCTTGGAAGATTCATCTTCTCAATACAATTCCCCAACAATAACTTCCTCAGCCTCCTCCCTTTATTTTTCTTGGACTTTCATTGGTTTAGGCCAATTCCACCCCTTGTGCAACCAATTCAGCTATCTTATGATCAACCCATTTTTTACTATATTTGATGTTGTCTTTCATCAACTCCTCCAAGGAACTTCTTCTTTTGCTCAATTAGGTGGAGGGATGGGGTCATTAAAAAATTAGTCATATTCCTCTTGCTGTAGGATTTTCCCATCATCTGAGATTTGATTGGGTATAGGGAAAATGTTGAACACCTTTATATAGAAGGATAGTAACCTTGAATACCTCCTCATCTTCACTTCATGCTTGTCTAGACAATCATCCCAAAAGTCTTCCATAGGAGGGACATGATAGTACTCTTTCCCAAATAGTTTCTCTAGTTTATGATTCAGATCATAGTTTGGCCTAGCATTATAGAAATGCAAGTTATATTTTGAAATTTTACATTTGAATCCTTTGCAGAAGGGAAGGAGGGACATGCAAACATACCATCTCCCAAATTCAAAGGGAATGGAACTCCAACCCAGTGCTTATCTATTAGGAGTTGCTATGATTCACAAATTTTCCTAGTGAGTTCTAATAAAATAATTTTATTTGTAGGGTACTTGGGTAACTTGTAAGTAGGGCCTATGAATCCTTTTATTCTAATACATGAGAATTTAGGGAACTGAATAAACAAACTACCATACTTCTTTACCAATTCTATTGCTAGCACTGAGAGTCTCTTTTTCAAAAACCCTTCCAATATTCTAGTGATGTACATTATGAAGGCATCATTTACTCTTCTATAATGATTTGTAAGGAAGATAAGGTAGAAGAACAACGTCCTACACTAATCTTTAGAGGAGGGTTATGTAAAACTTTTCAAGTCTTTACAACAGTTACAAAAAATATATAGAAATAAACATAAATAGCAATCTTACCACAACACAATGATTTACGGTGGGAAAACCCTTTCTAGAGAAAAACCCCACACTCCAAAAGTCACCCAATATATTATTCAAAAATCAACAAGATTACAATATACTTGCAGAGAAAGCTTTTACAAGAGTATCACAAACTAGAGATCTGGAGGCAACTCAACATCTATAAGACTCTCACACACAACCTCCATCTCAAGAACCTAATATATAGGAGATAAAATACATCAAAATGTCATACAATAATTACAAAACCATGAGCTAAAACCACTCAAAAGTGGCACCCAAATTATTAGGGTTTCATTATCTCTAATTAAAGATGCCTTATGATGTGTCAAAATACACATCAACACATGTAACTCCCCCTTATAGTTTTTTTTTTGTGTCTAACACATTTTTACATTTTCCAATATGGGAGGCCCAACTTCTGGAGGCCCTAACTTTTGATTCAGGAGGCTGATTGGGCCTACTTTTTTTATTTTGAAGATATTGAAGAGATCTATGCATCAAGGACCACTGATGGTGGTGTAGACCACCCAAAAAAATTATTTTGGCCAAAAACCAACCCTATAGCCCAAAAATTGAGTTTTTATGTTTTTAGAACTAAAAAATCACACCTTTTGTAATTCCAAGGTTGAGACACCTTTCCTAACATCTCCCACTTGTTGAACACCTTTCAAGAGAAAAGGGAGTAGATCAACACCATGATTTAATTGCTAGCTCGACTGAGAGGCCCATAGACTTTGAACACCATCTGAACTTCTTTGTGCTCATAGGCTTAGTTAATGAATCTAAAACATTGATCAAAGTCTCTACCTTAACTAGCTTCACCCTACCATCCTCAACCATATTTTCTGACAAAATGATAGTTTACATCAATTTTCTTTGTCTTGGAATGAAATGTCAAGTTTTTAGCTAGGTAGATCACACTTTGACTATCACATGAAAACTATCACTGCACCTTATTTTATTCCAATATCTGAACATAGTCTTTTAAGCCAGATGGCTTATTTATAAGCATGAGTAGCTGCCATATACTCATCTCAAGTAGTGGATAAAGCAACCACATCTTGTTTCTTACTCATCCAACTAATTACACCACCAAATAAAGTAAACACATTAGCACTATTAGATCTTCTACAATCGAGATCACTTGCCTAGTTTGAATCCACATGTTATCGAAAAATTGGAATGATTATCAATAGTATCAAAGTAATCCAATAAACTCAATACTTCATAGCTTCTGTTGGTCGCCTATCTCAATTGATCTTGCGTAATGAATAAAGCCCTCAGAAAGTACACTTCCTTGCTATTTCTTCAAGATGTCAATGGAAAACGGCTATGATATTTCTTGCAATGAAGATGAACTTGACAACAATGGTAATGGTAACAAGTTGATCACAAGCAATGGAATGGTTTGGTGCCAAAGGTGTACTGTAATTCCTGCAGAGTAAGGGTACTAAAAGCTTGGATGATAGAAATGGAAGAATTGGGTTCAATTTATAGAGTCATGAGAGAGAAGATCAACGATACAAAAAGAATAAGAAGATCAACGGTATAGAAACCTTGAGAGAATGTGCGCAAATAGAAAGAAGACAAGTGTCACACAAAAAGTTGTTTTGTTTGAGTTAACTAGTTTCTTTTATAAAGATAAGATTTGATTTCATAAATTAGAAATATTTTTTCTAATTTAAGAGTTTGTTGATAAAAACAAGATTGATTAAATCAGTTAACTCAACTTGAGATTTGCTTTTTGCATGATTTGAGAGAAATTAAATAATAAATTATTTAATTTTGTGTGCATGAAGAAGAATTATTTTTAGAAGATTTTTGAAGAATTAGACGATAAGAAAGCAAATTAAATAAATAAATTTATTTAATTATTTGTGCATGCTTTGGAAGAATAAATAAAATATTTGATTATAATTTATTTTTAGAGATTGAGAGAATTTAAATAAATTTGATTGATTTATTTAAATTTGGAGAAATAAGTGACTTAATTAAATAATGAAAATTATTTAATTGCTTTGGAAGAATGAAGTTGACTTTGATGGAATTAATTAAATAAAGGTAATTTATTCAATTAATGGTAGGAATATGAACCAAATAAATAAATTGATTTATTTATAAATTGATTTATTTATTTATTGATAGAGGAATTTAGATGGAATAAATATTAAGAATATTTATATAGATAGAGTTGTGTCATTTTTAGGTGTATACATTTTACCCCTCTTTGATGCAATGTGTTTTGTCACGTTGTTTCAAAGAATAGAATTTTTCTAATAATGATACATGTCTCAGTTTGCCCCTGGTACAGGTTTAATGATGGTAGGATGCCCCCTCGGGAGATTAGATGGGAAGAAGGGCAGAAGGACATGAGATGGACAATCTCACAATGAAGAAGGTTGAAGAGCTAGTTTAGGTTGAAGAAAAATGGGTCACGGTTTAGAGAAATGGAAGGAAACGGGCTTAGGAAGTAGTCATAATCACCACACAGCCAGTTAGGGTTCACTTGCTATAAATAAGAGCTGGGTCCACAATACTTGTCATTTTCACACTTGGCTTTTGTTGATTGATCCCTCAGAGCTTAGGAGAGCATAGGAGCTAGAGCAATCGGTATAGATATGGATATTCCATGCAAGGAGCACCACTTTGAGCGCGTTCGACTATTCAGGCAGCCAGTTGAGGTAGGACCACCAATATGTAGTTCGATAAAACTCACCTAGGGTCATTTATTAGGCTAATAAATGCTAGGGAAAATTTGCTAGGATAGATGCACTGAATCACATTTCGGTACATATGCGCTCTGAACCCATGCATACATTATGAAATTGCACATATGAGATATGTTGCTGCACATATGCCAAAATCATGCATATATGACAAGTACTGACACATACATTACGAAACTGTGCATACAATATGGGAAGTTGCGCATTTGCCATAACTGCGCACATGCGATAAGAACTGGTGCATTCATTGTGAAGTTGTGCATTTGCTATGAATTAGCACATTTTAGACCTGCTGTGGCACATCTGCTAGAAGTGGGATATTTACTATGAAATGGCGCATGTGTTTTAGATAGTCAATTTACTTAGCGAAATTGACTCGATTGGCATCTTGCTCGATGCATCAATCGATAAGCTATCTCCAAGATTGCAGGAATCTAGTCAAGAGATGATACGCTTGTTTTTGATCAATGTGATATGTTAAGTAAGTGATAGGATAGTTTGATAGGTTGAACAACTTTGTCGTAGAAGTAGTTTTGGTTGACGCATTGCTTTGCTTGATTACAGGAGGACATTCGTGATATACTCATATCACGGGAGCAATTTCCCTTGCCAATGTTGCAGCGATATATGCTCACAGAGATGGATCGTGAGGCACTCAGTGTGATGGGTTTGTACTACATGTGCTTCATGCCTGAGGCTCATGCGAACCTCAGTTTGCTGACTTCCGTGGTGGAGCATTTCCACTGTGAGGACGAGACATTCCACTTGCCTATTGGTGAGATGGCCATTACCTTAGAGGATGTTTACAGGATCTTGCATCTACCAATCCAAGGCGAGCTCATAGAGTATGAGGCCCAACGTGATGCTGGACTAGCAAAGTGCAGGCACATTTTTTATGATCCAGAGCTAGAGGGTCAGGTTATCTCATGGCAAGGCATACATGATTACTATGACTACTTCCCAGGGATAGTGGTAGGACTGATCAAGGGTGTGGTATGCCCTGATAGGAGGTCACATGGGTTCCCCATTGGTTGTGGTAGAACTTTACAGAGGATGGTTATAGAGGGCACTCGCTTTGCACGGGGTGTCTGTGTTTTGGCTCACTTGTATCACGACATGCATCAGGTGGTCTACCACAGAGGGGCTAGTTTGTTTGCCGGGGTTTCACTTCTATAGTTCTGGTTATGGGAGCACATAGCCATCACTCATCCCATTTGTGTGTTTTTTAGGCAGCAAGGGGAGTCCTACAGTTATGGTTACGTAGGTATTATTTCCTAGTATAAGCTGGGAAAGCTTGAGTATTGGAGACATGTGCTGGATAATGTAGATGCAGTTATCTAGCGCCCTTACCTAGATTGTGAGTAGTGAGATGATGAGGATGATGAGCTCCCTTATTCCTTTCAAACTCAATGGCTAATTGGGCAGACATGGTACATTTTGGAGAGGTAGATAGTCAGTCAGGTACAAAGATAGTTTGGGAGAGTGTAGGGTCTGCCACAGGGACAGGCACGGTTTGCCAAGACACACGCAGAGCAGTTGAGATGGGGCCCGGTTGGTTCCTATGAGGAGGCTAGAGAAGACTTCCTTTAGATACCGTACCAGGAGTGGCCGATGAGGAGGGAGGTAGTGGATGAGGGGATGACTCCTAACTATGAGGAGTGGTTTGCAGCCCACCCATTCCTGAGGTATTCTAGATTAGGAGAGTTAGTTCCTCACCTAGAGGAGGAGGATTCAGATGAGGAGCATGGTGGAGGTAGGAGACAGAGGAGATAGAGGAGGGGTAGAGGAGGATGAGGAGATGGAGATGATGGAGGTGATGGAGGTGGAGGATGATGGGGAGCACACAGGAGGAAACCACAGACCAATGCCCTAATTCTTTTCACAGGTGAATAACTAATAGCTGAGCCCCTGAATCACTCCATTAGCCAAGTTTCTTCTTCTTCTCCAACACCCCGATGGCATTTGCCCCTTTGATGAGGCTCGTTCCATCAATGAACGCTCAAACTCTTTGGCCAATTCACCAGAAACGTTGTCACACAGTTTTACCTCTGCGATACCTAGCACATAGAGATGCTAGGTCCTTCTACTGTGCGAAACCCTCGATCTGGATTACCTGCACTATCGAATAGGAAAACAAAATAGGAAATAGACAGATATGGTACATTGAAGCCATTCCACTGATTTTGACAGAAATCTCACCAGTGGAATGCTTCACGATGAGATACGGCAATAATGGAAAATGCAAAATGAATGGAAATCTACAGCTGCACAATTTACAGTTATAAGAAATGGAAATCAAATGGACAAAACAGAAATGCTTTATTTCTCCTGAACACAATGCAATCACATTCAATCTCACACTTCAATCTGATTACATTCGATGAACATTTGATCATTCCTCTGTGCATTTATCAACTCGCCCAGAGTAGTACCACACTAGCTCCAAGTGGCTGGGAGAACAATCCAAGCGGCTGGGAGACAACCGACCAAAACTACCCTAGTATCTAATTTTGGCATTATTGCTATTTTTAGCATTATGCGATTACAACTTGACAAGTGTCCCCTAAGTCACTTGGGACTTACAAAATAGATCTAGCTACAAACTAAAATGAAAATGCATTGGTCAAATAGACCTTCTTACAAATGAAACATGATTTTGTAGGTGCTCCACACCATACTTCCCGGGTGAAAGTTGTCTCAAGTCCTCTTAGAGACTAACTGCTACAAATCACCACCCTACTTTTTGATGTCTTCTTCTAGCATCCATGTGGCTTCTGAGTTTGGAAGTCCTTGCCATTTGACCAAGTGCTCAAAATATGTCTAATTTCTGGTCTTCTTGGCTACCCTGCTATCCAAAATACATTCCATCTTCGGTGGTTCCTTAGGTGGTAAATGCTGCACCCACTTAGCATTGTCTTGGACAAAATTATCTGCACCTTCTCCTATATCAAGACTCCTATATAATGTCAGATCAGCAACATTGAAGATAGGTGAAATGGCAATATCATCAGGGAGTTCAATTTTGCAAGAATTAGAACCATATTTATCCAGAATCTGACAAGGTCCAATTTTCCTCATCATCAACTTGTTGTGGCTTCCCTTGGGTAGTCGGGTCTTGTTAAGATGAACCATGACCATATCTCCTATTTGGTACTACACATCCCTTCTTCTTTGATCCATTCTAGCCTTGATCTTCTGACTGTTCTGGTGTAGAGTATCTCAGACTTGTTGATGGATCTCTTGCATAGCCTTTGCAAATGTATCAGCATGTCCACTCCTTTTGTCCAATCCTTGAACATCTTGTAATTCAAAAATTCCTCTAGGATGACTACCATAAACAACTTCAAAATGACTTAGACCTGTACTTCTACTTGTAGAATCATTATAGGCATACTCTGCTTGTGGGAGTATAATATCCCAAGTACTGCCAGGTTCTCTTGTCAAACATCTTAGCAGATTGCCTAAAGACCTATTGACAACCTCAGTTTGACCATCAGTCTGAGGATGATAGGCTGAACTAAAAGACAAATTGGTACCCAATCTTTTCCACAAGGTTCTCCAGAAGTGTCCCACAAATTTGTTGTCTTTGTCAGATACAATACTCAAAGGTAATCCATGAATCCTGACAATTTCCTTAAAGAACAAACCTGCAATGTAACTAGCATCATTGGTGGTCTTACAAGGAATAAAGTGTGCCATTTTGGTGAATCTATCTACCATAACAAACACACTATCATAACTTGTCCTTGTCTTGGGAATCCCATCACAAAATCCATACTCAAACTTTCCCAAGGTCTATTTGGTATGGGCAAAGGTTGGTATAGTCCTGCATTGGTTGAGACTCCCTTTGCACACTGGCAAATCATACAACTCTCAACAAACCTTTTGATATCAGATTGCATCCTTTGCCAAAAGTAAAACCTTTTGAAAAAATCTAAGGTCTTATTAAGCCCAAAATGTCCTCCTAAACTACCACTATATTTTTCCTTCACCAAATTATCTCTCATTGAACACTTAGGAACACATAGTTGACTTCCCTTAAACAAAAGTCCATCCTGCAATGTATAATCTAAAAATTCACTATGGAAAGCATTGACAAACTCACTGCATACCCTGTAAATCTCCCTAAAATCGTGATCGTCTTCATACAATCCTTTGAGTGACTCAACACCCATACTTTGTAGCTGCACTTCTTGCACTCTCAACACCCTTCTGCTTAGAGCATCAACAACCTTATTGGTTATCCCCTTCTTATGTTTGATGATGAAGGTGTATGCTTGAAGACTTTCTACCCATTTCATGTGCTGATGACTGAGCTTTTCCCATCCATTTAAAAAATTGAGAGCATGATTGTCAGTGTATACAATAAATTCCTTAGGAAGCAAGTAGTGCCTCCACTTTTTCAGAGCTTGTACCATAGCATACAACTCTAAATCATAAGAGGAGTACTTCCTCTTCGCTTCATTTAAATTCTCACTGAAGAAGGCTACTGGTCTTCCTTCTTGGCTCAACACTACTCCTATGGCTAGTCCATTTGCATAACATTCAATGGTGAAAACCTTATTGAAATTAGGCAACACTAAAACAGGGAATTTAGCAACTTTCTATTTTAGGCTTTCAAAACTCTAATCTGCCTCTTCCGTCCACACAAACTTCATCTTACCTCCCCCCTTTATGGTCTCCAACATAGGTGCACAGATGTCACTGTAGTTCTTAATGAATTTCCTATAAAATGTGGCCAACCCATGGAAACTTCTGACCTCTCCTACTATCCTGGGTGTAGGCCAATTCAAAATAGCTTCTACCTTGGAAGGATCCATTTTCAAATCACCCTTAGAGATGACAAAACCTAGGTACACCAATTCTTGTTTCATGAAATCACACTTTTCCAAATTTATTAGTAACTTCTGATCTTGTAACCTCTTCAAGACTATCTCCAAATGTTTCAAGTGCTCTTCCTTGCTCTTACTAAACACCAAAATATCATCAAGGTAGACTACCACAAATTTTCCTATGAATTCTTGCAACACCTCATTCATCAGTCTCATAAATGTGCTAGGGGTGTTTGAAAGACCAAGCGGCATCACAAGCCACGCATACAACCCTTCATTGGTTTTGAATGCTATCTTCCACTCATCCCCCTCTCTTATCCTTATCTGATGCTACCCACTCTTCAAATCTATCTTAGAGAAATAGGTAGCACCTCCCAAACAATCCATTAGATCTTCTATTCTAGGAATAGGGAACCTATATCTGATGGTTATCCTATTTATTACCCTGGAATCAGTACACAATCTCCATTTCCCATCCTTCTTTGGTGCTAAAACAATAGGTACTGCACATGGACTCAAACTCTTTCTTATTAACCCCTTGTCTAAAAGTTCTTGAACCTGCCTGGCTATCTCCTCATTTTGCTGAGGTGTCATCTTATATGCTGCCTTATTAGGAAGTACTGCTCCTGATATGAGATCTATCTAATGGCTAATGTCCTTGATTGGTGGTAGGGAATCAGGTATATCCTTTGCAATCACTCCTTTGTAACTCTCAAGCAAATCTCTAACCTCCATAGGTCCTTTTCTCACACTTTTCTTCTTTTCCCCCTTGGGCTTCACAATCAAAGCAAAACCTACTCCATCACCTTCCTTCAGTGTATCCATGAATTCCTTTTCTCCTACCAGTATTACACTAGACCCTACATGTTGTGGATCTTCTTCTACCAATGACTGTATCATATAAGTCATACCATCCTTTTGAAATGAGTAAGCATTCTTTTCTCCATCATGCTGAGCCTTTCTGTCAAACTACCATGGTCTACCTAATAAAAGATGGCAAGCATCCATAGGAAGGATGTCACACAAAATCTTATCTCTATACCCCCCAATACTAAATTCTACCCATGCTTGTTCATTGATGAGTATGTGATGCCTCTTATTCAACCAACTGACTTTGTATGGACTGCTATGGGGTATCTTTTCCAGATTCAACTTATTTACTACTTCCAAAGATATGATATTATCCATCGAACCAGAGTCAATAATAACTTTGCAAACCTTACCTTGGATCTTGCAGTTGATTCTAAATAAAGCCCTTCTTTGTGATGGTTATGTCTGCACTAGTTCTTTGAGCAGTGTCCTCTTGATCATCAGATTTTCTCCCAATTCTGATGCTAGATTCACTTCAGGAGATGTCACAATCCTTGCATCTTCTTGAATCAAAGTGGTTCTCTTTTCACCACCATGAGAAGTTGAGGCCTTCTCTGGACACTTGTATGCCGGGTACCTTATCTGATTGCAATTATAACATCTCATATTGGAGAATTTGAATCCTCTACTTGATCCATTTGTCCCACCTCTTCCATTAGGCCTTCTTCCTCGGTAGCCTCCTCTGCTACTTGAGTCCCTAATTTGCTCTTCTTGGCCAGACTCACCACTAGGCCTCTAGTTAGGACTTCTTCCTCCAAAATTGCCTCTGCCTCTGAAATTCCTTCTACCTCTACCTCTATTGTTCTACTCACTCTTCCACTTTATCTTTTCTTTAGCCCTTAAGGCCATCTAAAAACACTTGTTCACTATGTCTGGTGCTAAGATGCTGATCTCATCTTGAATGTTCATCCTTAGGCCATTCAAATACCTGGCCACCTTCTTTGACTCTTCTTCTTGTTTCTTTGATCTGAGATTGAGTTTATGAAACTCTTGTGTGTATGCATTCACATCGAGATCTCTCTATCTGAGGTTCTATAGCTTCTTATACATTTGCACATCATAGTCCAAGGGTAAAAATTGTGCCTTAAGTTTGGTCATCATCTTTTCCCAGGAGGTTATCATATTCTTCCCCTCCTTGACTCTCTCTCCTTATTCATAATTCCACCATGCAAGAGCAGATCCCTGCAATCTTGCCTTTGCCAACTTAACCCTCTTATCATCAGGGATTTCTTTATATTTGAAATGATTGTTGAATGCCTCAATCCAATCAATCACCTCTTCAACTTCCATACTTCCACTATACATAGGTAACCCATCTATGGTGTCCCTATTGACTGACTTCAATGCATTTAAAAATGCCCTTTGGTCTGCTGGTATCTCCTCTATCTTTTTACTAGTTTCAGCAATTTCTGCATCGCCTTCATCACCATCACTGTCATCTTCCCTTTCTTTGCCTTTGGACTACTTGAACTCTCCTAACTTAGATGCAAGCATCTCCTCGATCAGCTTCTTAATGACGTCTTGCAACATACTTTTGGGAGGCATCCTCTCCGCCTCTGTCTCGCTTGCTTTGTCTGACATAAACATTTACAGTGAGCACCCAAACGCCAACACTTTTGCAAGTTCTTAATTCATCTTGCCGTCCAAATCTTTAACCTAGCTCTGATACCAATATGATGGGGAGCGCACAGCAAGAAACCACAGACCGATGCCCTAATTCTTTTCACAGGTGAATAACTAATAGCTGAACCCCTGAATCACTCCTTGGCCAAGTTTCTTCTTCTTCTCCAACACCCCGATGGCATTTGCCCCTTTGATGAGGCTCATTCCATCAATGAACGCTTGAACTCTTTGGCTGATTTGCTAGAAATGTCATCGCATAGTTTTACCTCCACGATCCCTAACACATAGAGATGCTAGGTCCTTCTACTGTGTCAAACCCTTGATCCGAATTACCTACACTATCGAATAGGAAAACAAAACAAGAAACAAACAGATATGGTACATTGAAGCCATTCCACTAATTTCAATAGAAATCTCACCAGTGGAATGCTTCATGGCGACATACAGCAACAATGGAAAATGCAAAATGAATGGAAATCTACAGCTGCACAATTTATAGTTATAAGAAATGGAAATCAAATGGACAAAATAGAAATGCTTTATTTCTCCTGAACACAATGCAATCACATTCGATCTCACACTTCAATCTGATTACATTCGATGAACATTTTATCATTCCTCTGGGCATTTATCAACTCGCCTAGAGTAGTACCACACTAGCTCCAAGCGGCTGGGAGACAACCGACCAAAACTACCATACTATCTAATTTTGGCATTATTGCTATTTTTAGCATTATGCGATTACAACTTGACAAGTGTCCCCTAAGTCACTTGGGACTTACAAAATAGACCTAGCTACAAACTGAAATGAAAATGCATTGGTCAAATAGACCTTCTTACAAATGAAACATGATTTTGTAGGTGCTCCGCACTAGAGGAGATGGAGATGATGGAGGTAGACAGGGATAGAGGAGGAGAGTTGGAGAGGGACCCTCCCAGTAGTATGCAGCGCAATAGCAGGCTGCATAGCAAATACAGGTGCCAGCACCACAACAGGTGCCCCAACAGGTAGTTGTACAGCAGTAGGCACAGGCACAGGTACCATAGGTTGTGGTTGTACCACAAGTGCCCTAGGCTCTAGGTCATTTTGACATGCAGCAGTAGGCAAAAGATAGGGTCATTGCTATGTTACGAGGCTAGCTAAGGCAGTTTAGAGCACTGTTGAGAGCTACAGAGTCTCGCAGGGAGGTAAATGTAGGAGTGATATCTTGTCTTATTGCAGAGCGAGACACAACACTAGTGAGGTTACAAGCCTTGACGGCAGAGAGAGACACGGTTGTAGCTGCCTTGTCTACTGATGGGGCTAAAAGATTTTTGGTGACGTAGGTCACATAGGCTCAGGCTCAAGTGCACCATCTATAGACTCAGATGACACAGGTTTAGGGTGAGCTTGCTAGAGTGTAGGCCCAGACTCATTATTAGAGGGGATTATATCACGGGGCGGTGTCGGCAGACTAGAGGGCACCCAGCTACAAGATCTAATCTGTGGCTTCACAAAGGGTAGGTGGATCACGGTCAAGAGCATTGATGATGGGCCCACAGTAGTCTAGATCAGGTAGAGGAGGGGACGGAGAGGGTAGTGTTGGGAGCAGTGTCCCATGGCAGTAGGGCTAGCCTTTACACTTGTTCCAATTTTTGATTTATGTAAACACATTTTTTATGGCTCATCGATAGCCCAATATGTATATTTATCTCATTTTGTACCATTACCGAGACATGTATCATTATTTTTGTGATGTATACACTTTATATGATTTTGACTTAGAGATGATAGACACTTGATATATTGTACATTTGGACATGTTTTATGTTTATTTATATGATGATGCAGCTATATGATCTCTATATGCAGTTGTTTATGCTATATGTCATGGGTGCATTCTATCTTATGATGATTCATATGTGATGCACAAGTTTATTTTGTCTATATGATGCTATGCGATGTCTATATGATAATGCAGTTTATGTTTTTGACACTATGATGCTTACATATGGTCAAATTGGGGCAAGGGCCCCACGGTGGGCACTAAAAATATTATCAGAAAATTGGAATGATTATCAATAATATCAAAGTAATCCAATAAACTCAATGGAAAAGGAAATAATCAAGATCAAACAAACAAAGACAAAACCTTGCAAACCTTAATACTTCATAGCCTCCATTGGTCACCTATATCAATCGATCTTGTGTAATGAATGAAGCCCTTAGAAAGCACACTTCCTTGCTATTTCTTCAAGATGTCAATGGAGAATGGCTATGATATTTCTTGCAATGAAGATGAGCTTCACAAAAATGGTAATGGTAACAAGTTGATCACAAGCAATGGAATGGTTTGGTGCCAAAGGCGCACTATAATTCCTACAGAGTAAGGGTACTAAAAGCTTGGATGATAGAAATGGAAGAATTGGGTTCAATTTATAGACTCATGAGAGAGAAGATCAACGATATAGAAAGAATAAGAAGATCAATGGTATAGAAACCTTGAGATAATGTGCGTGAATAGAAAGAAGACAAGTGTCACACAAAAAGCTATTTTGTTTGAGTTAACTGCCTTCTTTCATAAAGATAAGATTTGATTTCATAAATTAGAAAGTTTTTTTCTAATTTAAGAGTTTGTTGATAAAAACAAGATTGATTAAATCAATTAACTCAACTTGAGATTTTCTTTTTGCATGATTTGAGAGAAATTAAATAATAAATTATTTAATTTTGTTTGCATGAAGAAGAAGAATTATTTTTAGAAGATTTGGAAAATTTTTGAGGAATTAGAAGATAATAAAGCAAATTAAATAAATAAATTTATTTAATTGTTTGTGCATGCTTTGGAAGAATAAATAAAATATTTGATTATATTTTATTTTTAGAGATTGAGAGAATTTAAATAAATTTGATTGATTTATTTAAATTTGGAGGAATAAGTGACTTAATTAAATAATGAAAATTATTTAATTGCTTTGGAAGAATGAAGTTGACTTCGATGAAATTAATTAAATAAAGGCAATTTATTCAATTAATGGTAGGAATATGAACCAAATAATTAAATTGATTTATTTATTTATTGATAGAGGAATTTAGATGGAATAAATATTAAGAATATTTATTTAGATAGAGTCATGTCATTTTTAGGTGTATACACCACATAACCATGAATAACAAGGGAATCCCTGTCTCCTATCAAATTACCATGATAACACAAGGAATAATCTAAGGTAGCCCACAAATATTTGAAGATTCTATTAATTGCATCCCAATGAACTCTACTAGGATTAGACATATATCTAGAAAGAACTCTCACTGCTTGGGTAATGTTTGGTCTAGTACAGACCATATCATACATCAAACTTTTGACTGCACTTTGGTAAGGCACTTTGCTCATGTCTTCCATCTCTAATGGGGATGTTGGACATTGTGAAGAAAATAACTTCATTCCAACTATAAGAGGAACACACAAAGGTTTATAGTCTTTGATGCAGAGCATCTATGACAGCAGAAGCCTAGTTCAAAACTTCACATGCAAAGGCTCTCAAGATTCACTGTTTTCTTTGACAGAGATCAAACTTCACACCATGAATGCTTAAACACAACAACTTACAAGTTCATGATACAGATGTTGGGGATTCCAAGACACATCTCACCAGACACTTAACTCCTTCTAAGTTTCCATACAACCCACTGTGTAGGGTCCTCATAGATTGTCACAACACTACTACTCCATGGAAAGATAGTCACACAAACCTCCTTAGGATGATCTCCTTCTACACAAACCCAATCTCATTGCAACATACCAAATTTATAACATGCTTTCACCCTAATGCCTTCATTGGCAAAGAAATAACATGACAAACAAATCTATTACCTTCTTGGCAGTGGCTATTGTCCTCCTCTAACTTCCAATACATGGATCTTGATGGACCATTTACATGGCAAACTCCACCCTACACCATTCTCCTGCCCCTGTAACCTTCACAAACCTCTACCCTAACTATTCTACATTCCATTCCACTGATCACAAATAGAAGAGATCGGTGGAATGAAGAAAAACCCATCAGGCTACTCAAAAATACCCTAATTCAGGGTTCCAACCTACTTTCAAATAAAGGAGAAATACAAAGATATAGAGGAGTGTCAAAAGCACAAACCACTTGTAAAAGACAGATAACTCACCAACCTAACTCTCTATCATGAGCCCCAGTCACCACTCAGCCGTACAAGTACAGAGCATGCTAGAGAACAGTGATTTTCTGACTATGACAGTAGGTTTAAGGTCAGTTTGGGGGAAAGCAACAATTTCTTTCACCTAGTTTACTATCATGACCTCAAACAATGCTCAAATCAAAGCTATCTCCTACTATCCATTCAATATGCCCAAATGCTAAGACAGTTCTGTACAGGAGTACAGTACGGCAGGAAACAGTAACAAAACACAGAAATATGTAGAAAAAATAGTTTCTTTATCTCATTTCACTTCAAAACTTCTTCACACCTCCTAAATGGATTGTTTCTTGGCTTTTTGAAGCCTCCTCGATGTCTTGCACAAGCTGGAGGGTAGTTGAACCGATGGGGGGGAGTGAAAATTGTTCAACTGCCCAAACTTACAATGAATTACAATTTGTAACTATCCTCTTTAGGACTATATCGACAGTTTTGTCTAAACAATGTTTTGTTTAACATTTGGTTAACCTTGGACAAGGTTTGTAACCCACCTCCTAACCTTTGACATGCCTCTATAGGCTTACAAACATGAAGACTTTAATGACTGTCCTATATACCTCAACAAAGGCTTATATAAATGACTATTGCAAACTACCTATTACAACATGACTGTCCTCCCTAGGACTTACAACAAGACTATAGATTCTAGCTATTTGGACATAGTCCATTTACATGCATGGATTTCAAGCCTTCTTACAACATTTAATGGTCTCAAGGACCTTATTTAAACAAGACAAACTACTTGAAGATCAACCCAATCCTAGATGTCTTGGTGCTCCTACACCAGTCTTGCATGTTAAACCTCTATAAAATTGTTGAACCGATGGGGGGGAGTGAAAACTATTCAACTACCCAAACTTACAATGAATTACAATTTTTAACTATCCTCTTTAGGACTATATCGACAGTTTTGTCTAAACAATGCTTGTTTAACATTTGGTTAACCTTGGACAAGGTTTGTAACCCACCTCCTAACCTTTGACATGCCTCTATAGGCTTACAAACATGAAGACTTTAATGACTGTCCTATATGCCTCAACAAAGGCTTACATAAATGACTATTGCAAACTACCTATTACAACATGACTGTCCTCCCTAGGACTTACAACAAGACTATAGATTCTAGCTATTTGGACATAGTCCATTTACATGCATGGCTTTCAAGCCTTCTTACAACATTTAATGGTCTCAAGGACCTTATTTAAACAAGACAAACTACTTGAAGATCAACCCAATCCTAGATGTCTTGGTGCTCCTGCACCAGTCTTGCATGTCAAACCTCTATAAAATTGAATTCGCATACTTACTCTAGCCAAGCCATAGTTTTCTACTCACTCTATCTCCTTTGATTTCCATCCCAAGAATGTGTTTAGCTGCACTAAGATCTTTCATTTCAAATTTAGCTACAAGTTCAGACTTTAGTTTTGAAATCATCCTTTCCCATTACCAATAAACAACATATCATCAACTTATAATGCAATAAATAGGAAATGATCACCATCCGATTTATAATAAACATAGTGATATGATTTAGAACACTCAAATCCCAAAATCAACACATATGTGGCAAATTTATGGTACCACATCCTAAGACTCTGTTTGAGGCCATACAAGTATTTCTTCAATTTACAAACAAAATTACTTTTACCTTTCACCACGTAGTGCTCTGGCTGTGTCATATAAATATCCTCCTCCAAATCACCATGAAGGAAATGTTGCAAGTATGGGCCTAATCGGTGTTGTCATTGATGTCAACATACTCATGTTGCATTAATGAGAAGGATTAGATGAGCTGTGTGTTGAGGATATTGAGAAAGTGAGTCTCAATCAGGAACAGTGAAGAACAGTGATGACAAGAAGGTAAAAGTCCTCAATAGGCTGAGGATTAGAGGATGCGGTTTAAAGGGTTTGTAGATATAAGTCTTGAGATGCTCCAGTCAAGTTTTCAAAGGTCCGCATGAAGATCTAAAGAAGTTATGGTCGCTCAAGTAGAACTGGTTCCAGCAGGTGTTCAGAGGTGACAGAGTGCCACAGATAGGTCCGGTGAGATCCAAAATTTCATTATCCCATTCTACAGATTTGAGGGAGTGTTGAGGACGTTCCTGTGAAGTATCAACTAGATTGGTTTGTGGGTTGAAGGTCTAGAAGAGCCTATTCATTTGTGACAGTGATGACAGACTGTGTTCTTGAAGCTCCAGATGAAGGAGTGAAGAATTCCAGTAGGATGATGAAGTGCGGATGTTCTTGGTGATTCAGGGAAGGTATGATGATCGTTGGATCATGTCTAGTTCATGTTGGTGGTCCACATTGAAGTTAGAGTTTGCATTTGAAGAATAACCATGGATATTGGTGTTCTTCTTGAGATTGGCTGACCGGATGTATTACACATCTTGCGGATGCTCTTGTAGGTGTTTGCTGACTTAGATGATTGTTCCTAAGTCGATGCCTTGTATAAATAATGGATTGTGAAGTCATTTTGAAGTGTGTCTTGTGGAGATGCAAGTGTGGTAGCAAAGAAGAGAGTGAAAAGCAGAGCAGAGGTTTTTGGGCTTTAATGGAACTAATTCAAGCATGGTGAAGATGCTATTTTCTAGTTCATGTATGTGATACTTATTTCTTTGTAGATAGTGTGTCTCTTGTAGGTAGTGAGCCTCTTGTGAGCAGTGTGCTCAGGTAGTGAGCCCTAATTGGCATGTGCCATTTGTTCTTTTTATTCTTCTAATAGAGAATACATTCTTGGGTTAATCACCCTATGGTTTTTCCCTTGACCGGGTTTTCCATGTCAAAATCTTGGTGTCTCATGTGTTGATGAGTTTCTGCTTTTGATTTGAATGCATTATGTTTCATGTTTAATATACTACTAATCACTAAAAGGATTTAAGTGTGTAAATTGGAGAAAGTTTTGCACAACTAATTCACCCCCCCTTTCAGTTGTGTGCCTTAAGTCTAACAATTGGTATCAGAGCTAAGTTCCTCTAAAAGGAGCTTAACCATTTGAGGAGATCCAGGATGTTGTCATACAAGAAGGATAGTCTGAAGTTTGATGGAACCAACTTTTCTCTTTGGAAAGGTCACATGAAATGTCACTTGCAGTGTATGGGAATGGCGTACTGGTCCATGGTCACAAAAGCATATGTACCTCCACAGGGTGGTCCGACAACCCTAAATGAAATCACAGATGCTAAAAACAATCTGCAGACCAGAGAGGCTCTTCTAAGCGCATTAACTAACTCAGAGCTCTCAAATGTTATTGACTTACCAACTGCCTATGAGATCTAGATTGAACTGGAACTTTTGCATGAAGGAGATTAGTATGTTAAATGTGCAAGGCTACAGAGTCTAAAAGGGAAATTTGAAAAACTGAAGATGAGAGATGATGAAAATATTACCACTTTTATGCCAAGAGTGAATGAGCTGGTTTATGGAATTAGAAATTCTGGTGGAGTATTGGATGAAAATGAGATTGTTGGTAAAATTCTTAGATCCCTTCCCGCCTCTTACAAAATCAAGGTTGCTGCCATTGATGAATTCAGAGCCCATACCACTATCACAAGAGACCAATTGGCTAGCAAACTGGCTGCTTTTGAAATGACCGAGTTTGGAGATGATCCCCCCAAGACTGAATCTGCATTCAAAGCCAATACATCTGTGAAAGGTAAACAAAGATTTGATCTGGGGGAGAACTCATCAAGGAAACTGCCATGGTATGAAAAAGCAAGAAAAGACCTGGAAGAAGAAGAAGTAGAAACTGCTCAACTTGCAGCCCTCATTGCAAAGAGACTACCAAGAGGATCCGGTAAGTATGAAGGAAAATTGCCTTTTAAGTGTTTTAACTGCAATAAGATTGGCCATTTTGCCTCAAGATGTCTAGAAAGATTTTCAAAGCCAAATCCTAACAGATCAAGGTTCCAAAAGAATTGTTACTATGTTCATGAAGAAGATGATAATGAAGGAGTAACAGATGATGAATCAGAGACAGGAAACAAATCCGGAAGTGAATGGGTGTTTATTGCCATCAAGGAAGAAGAACCAATATCCTCTGTATCTATCAATCATAAAGTTATAGAAAGAGCTCTGGCTGCCCAAGTTGAAGAAAGGAATGATTGGGTCATTGACAGTGGTTGCTCTCACCACATGATAGGTGATAAAAATAAGTTCATAGATTTGGAAAGGTATGAAAGAGGAGTGGTGAAGTTTGGTGACAATTCTACTGGTAGAATCAGAGGAAGAGGAACCATTTCTTTTGATGGAAGAAACAACAATGGTAATGTATTGTATGTTGAAGGTTTGAGGCACAATCTTCTCAGTGTTGGACAGTTGGTGGACAAAGGTTATGATCTCTGATTCAAGGATGGAAAATGCAAAATCTTTGAAAGATCCGGAATAGAGATTGCATCCGGTACTCAAACTAAAGGTAATATCTTCCACTTGGTTGGTACTGGTAAAAGCTGCTTATTTGTTCAAGTTGATCAGAGTTGGTTATGGCATAGAAGGATGTGTCATGTGAATTTTGATAATATCATCAAGATAAGCAATACTCAGGCTGTAAGAGATCTTCCAAAATTGGTGAAACCTACTAACAGCTTGTGTAAGTAATGTCAGTTGGGTAAGCTGAGCAGAGTCACATTCAAAAGCAAGGAACTGTCTTCTACCGAACTATTGGACTTAGTTCACACTAATCTTTGTGGTCTAGCAAGAACCAGAAGTATTCAAGGTGATAGATACTTCATACTGCTAATAGATGACTTTTCTTGGATGATGTGGGTAACCTTTCTAAAGGAGAAATTAGAAGCTCTTGAGAAATTTAAAATATTCAAGGCTATGGTAGAGAATGAAATAGAAATAAAGTTGAAATGTCTGAGGTCTGATAGAGGTGGAGAATTCACATCCGGTGAGTTCATAGAATTCTGTGAGAAACATGGAATTAAGAGACAGTTGTCTGCTCCAAGGACTCCACAGCAAAATGGAGTAGTGGAGAGAAAGAACCGGACCATCCAGGAAGCATCTAGGACTATGATGATGGAAGCAAATGTTCCTCATATCTATTGGAGAGAAGCTGTCAGCACTGCAGTCTATACTCTTAATCGAGTTTAAATCAGAAGCAATACTGGTAAGACCCCTTATGAACTTTGGTTTGGCATTAGTCCTATTGTAAGATATTTCAGAGTCTTTGGTAGCAAATGTTACATCAAAAGAGATGAAGATTTAGGCAAGTTTGATGCTAGAAGTGATGAAGGAATATTCTTGGGTTACTCTACTCAAAGCAAAGCATACCGGTGTTATAACAAGAGACTAAGAAAGATGATAGAAAGTACAAATGTAAAGGTTGATGAGGGAATAGAGAAACCCTCAAGGTTTTATGAATATGATGAAGATGATCAGAATGGTGTTCTAGTTCAAGGAGCTCAATCCTCTTCTGAAAATCAGATTCAGACTGATCCGGTAAATTAGGAAGAAGAGATAGGTCTCAATGAGCCTGAACAAGAAGCAGAAGTGCAAGAAACTCCCAAAGTTCCAAGGTATGTAAGACTAAACCACTATGAAGATCAGATCATAGGTGACAAAAGCAAAGGTGTAGAAACTAGAAGGAAAATTGCTCAAAATTTAGATGAATATTGTCTGATTTCAAAGATTGAACCTAAGACAATAAATGAAGCTTACAATGATGAAAATTGGACCAAAGTAATGGAGGAAGAATTGATGCAAATTAAGAAAAATCACACTTGGGATCTTGTTCCTAGACTTAGAAACAAGAATGTGATTGGAACCAAATGGGTCTTCCGGAACAAACTAAATGAAGTTGGTGAAGTAATCAGAAATAAAGCCAGATTGGTCTGCAAAGGCTACTCTCAAATAGAAGGAATTGATTTTGAAGAAACCTTTGCTCTGATGGCAAGAATTGAAGCAGTCAGATTATTTATTGCATTTGCTACCTTCAAGGATTTCAAGGTGTATCAGATGGATGTCAAATCTCCCTTCCTGAATGGTGACTTAGAAGAAGTGTACATTGAACAACTGGATGGATTTCAGTTATCTGAGCATGGTGATATGGTCTGCAAATTAAAGAAGGCACTATATGGACTAAAGCAAGCCCCAAGAGCATGGTATGAAAGACTGGACAAACATCTTTTGAAGATTGGTTTCAACAAAGATACTGCTGATAGTAACCTATATTTCAAAATTGATCATGAAAACATCTTGATTGTTGAAGTATTTGTTGATGATATCATCTTTGAAGGAAGAGACAGTATGTGTAAGACCTTTGCAAATCAAATGAAAAGTGAGTTTGAGATGTTAATGCTCGGTGAAATGAATTTCTTCTTGGGTCTGCAAATTACTCAGACAAAGAAAGGAATCTTTATTTCTCAGACCAAATATGTGAAAGAATTGTTGAAGAAATTTGGAATGGAAGATTCAAAGCCAATGAACACTCCCATGGCAACTAGATGTAAGTTGAGAAAAGATGATGACTCCCCTAAGATAGATCAGACAAAGTACAGATCAATGATTGGGGGATTATTGTATCTCACTCAAACTAGACCAGACATAATGCAGGCTGTTGGTCTTGTGATGAGATTCCAAGCTGATCCCAGAGAATCCCATGTCATGGCAATCAAAAAGATTTTTAGGTACCTAAAAGGAACAGTTGAGTATGGTCTGTGGTATCCTAGAGATCATAATTTTTCTCTTCATGCATACATAGATGCAGATTGGGCAGGAGATGTGGATGACAGGAAGAGTACCAGTGGAGGAGCATTCTTTTTAGGAAAAAGATTGGTTTCTTGGCTAAGCAAGAAACAAGAGGTAATATCCCTATCTACAATTGAAGCAGAATACATTGCAGCAGTAGGTAGTTGCACTCAAGTTTTGTGGATGAAGCAGATGCTAAGAGATATTAAAGTAGAATATGAGGAACCTATCACAATTTTCTGTGATAATTCAAGTGCAATAAATATTTCTAAGAATCCAGTGTTGCATTCTAAGACTAAGCATATATCTATCAAGTTTCACTTTCTAAGAGAGCAAGTGAACAAAGATGAACTCAGATTGGAGTATGTGCCCTCCAAGGATTAGATTGCAGATATCTTTACTAAACCTCTTCCCAAGGACTTTTTTGAGTATCTTAGGGAGAAGTTAGGGGTTATTGCCCCTCCAGTGATGAACTAGGATGCACTGATGTGCATCAATCTGGTGGATATCATAGTCATATCTTGTGATCCAGATTGATGATAAGGGAGCTGCTACTCAAGGGTAGCAGCTGGTATGTTATGAAGTAATGAAGTTGCAAGTATGAGCCCTTTTCCATTGATGTCCAAGGGGGAGAGAAGACATGTGAAAAACAAGTGGTTGCTAATCAAAGGGGGAGCAATAAAGGAAGAGAAGACATGTGAATAGTTGTTGCTATTAGGGGGAGTTGTAACAGCAAGGAGAAGTTCTTGTCTTGATGGTTTTTCACATCATATGTTGCCATCAATGACAAAGGGGGAGATTGTTGCAAGTATGGGCCTAATTGGTGTTTTCATTGATGTCAACATACTCATGTTGCATTAATGAGAAGGATTAGATGAGCTGTGTGCTGAGAATATTGAGAAAATGAGTCTCAATCAGGAACATTGAAGAACAGTGATGACAAGAAGGTAAAAGTCCTCAATAGGCTGAGGATCAGAGGATACAGTTTAAAGGGTTTGTAGATATAAGTCTTGAGATGCTCCAGTCAAGTTTTCAGAGGTCCACATGAAGATCTGAAGAAGTTATGGTCACTCAAGTAGAACTGGTTCTGGCAGGTGTTCAGAGGTGACAGAGTGCCACAGATAGGTCCGGTGAGATCCAAAATTTCATTATCCCATTCTGTGGATTTGAGGAAGTGTTGAGGATATTCCTATGAAGTATCAACTAGATTGGTTTGTGGGTTGAAGGTCCGAAAGAGCCTATTCATTTGTGACAGTGATGACAAACTGTGTTCTTGAAGCTCTGGATGAAGGAGAGAAGAATTCCAGTAGGATGATGAAGTGCGGATGTTCTTGGTGATTCAGGGAAGGTTATGATGATCATTGGATCATGTCCAATTCATGTTGGTGGTTCGCATTGAAGTTAGAGTTTGCATTTGAAGAATAACCACAGATATTGGTGTTCTTCTTGAGACTGGCTGATCGGATGTATTACACATCTTGCGGATGCTCTTGTAGGTGTTTGCCGACTTAGATGATTGTTCCTAAGTTGATGCCTTGTATAAATAAGGGATTGTGAAGTCATTTTGAAGTGTGTCTTGTGGAGATGTGAGTGTGGTAGCGAAGAAGAGAGCAAAAAGCAGAGCAGAGGTTTTTGGGCTTTAATGGAACTGATTCAAGCATGGTGAAGATGTTATTTTCCAGTTCATGTATGTGATACTTATTTCTTTATAGACAGTGTGTCTCTTGTAGGTAGTGAGCCTCTTGTGAGCAGTGTGCTCGGGCAGTGAGCCCTAATTGGCATGTGCCATTTGTTCTTTTTATTCTTCTAACAGAGAATACATTCTTGGGTTAATCACCCCATGGTTTTTCCCTTGACCAGGTTTTCCATGTCAAAATCTTGGTGTCTCATGTGTTGATGATTTTTTGCTTTTGATTTGAATGGATTATGTTTCATGTTTAATATACTACTAATCACTAAAAGGATTTAAGTGTGTAAATTGGAGAAAGTTTTGCACAACTGATTCACCCTCCTCTCAGTTGTGTGCCCTAAGTCTAACAGGAAAGTCATTTTCACATCCATTTTTCTCAACTTCTAGATCATAAGTCGTAGCAATAGAAAGAAAGAATCTAATGGATGTCAATTTTGAAATAGGAGAAAATATCTCACCGTAATCAACACCCTCAACTTGAGAGTAATCTTTTGCAACCAACCTGCTTTGTTGTTCTCAATACCTCCATCTAAACCAATATTTTTCTTGAGAACCCATTTGCAACCAATAGGTTTTCATCCTTTAGGCAATGGTACTAGATACCATGTATTATTATTTTTCAAAGCTACCATTTTTTCATCCATAGAAATCTTCCAAAACTCTTCATCATTCATACCTAATGCCTCTTCTATAGATCTGGGTTCATCCATGTTAGTATCCAAAGAAAAAATGCATCTCTAGTCATCAAGTGAATACATTTCAGGTGGTTTTATATGTCTTGTAGACCATCAAACAAGCAAAGTTGGAGGTTCTTCCTCCTCTTCTGAAGATTTAGAGCTAGATGAGCTCTCCTCAACTTTTTTTATATTGCATATCATTTACAAATATTCTTCTCATACAAGAATCAACATGAGACCAATAGAAGCTCTTGCAAGCACTTAGTAGAGACTAATACAAGCTCATTATGAGAAAACACATTAGAAATCACCTATGGAAGACCAAGAGTTACTACATAGAATTCTACTTTATTTTAGAAACCCCATCCACATTAGAAGCCAAATATGGAAGACCAAGAGTCATAACTTAGAATTCCATATTAGAAGTCCCTATGGGGATTTGAACTTGGGTCTCCACAATGATAACCCAATGTTTTAACCAATTAAGCTCAACCCCTTGAACTCCTCAACTTCTTATCTATCTAGGGACCTCAATTCAACTTTTTCAAGTGTAGAAGGAAGTTGAATCACATCTTTCTCTTCACTTTGTTCTAGCTGTAATGTACTAAAAGAAGACTTAGTTTCTCTAAAAATCACACTTCTACTACATATTACCTTCTGTGCAATAGGATTCCAAAGATTCTATACTTTCACACCATAACTTTACCTGATGAAGATACATTTCACAACCTTGTTTGCTAAATTTGTTCTCTTTTCCTTTGGCACATATGCATATTCCTCACAACCAAAAACTCTAAGATGTATCAATGAAGGCTTGTGACCTAACCATGCTTCCATAGGCATTTTATCAACAAGGTTTGATGTATGGGACCTATTAATCAAGTAGCAAGTAGTGGCAACAACTTGAGCCCAAAACCTTTGTTCTAGATCAACATTACTAAGCATACTCCTAGACTTCTCCATCAATGTCTTGTTCATTCTTTCTAGAACTCCATTTTGTTGTGGAGAATATGGAGATGTCTTTTGTCTCTAAATGCCACAATCTTTACAAAATTTATCAAAATCATCAAGAAAATTTTACCACCATTCTCAGTCCTTAAACATTTTATTTTCTTTCCAATTTAAAACTCAACCATTGCTTTAACTTCTTTAAATTAGCTAAAAACTTCAGATTTACTCTTTAGAAAATATACCAATGTCCTTCTATTATAATCATCAATAAATGAAACATACTATGTGGATTTTCCAATGGAAGGAATATCTATAGAACCAAACACATCAAAGTGAATAAGATCTAATGCACCATAAGGTTTATGAGAACTCAAGTAAAACTCAATGTGGTTTTGTTTACCATAAACAATGCTCACAGAAATCAAAATCAAGATTACAATTAGTAAACCCTTCAACAAGGTTTTTATTTTTCAAGGTCCTTAGACACTTTTCTCCAATGTGGCCTAATATTTGGTGCCATAACATAGTCTTCTCTACAAGCAGTTTTGATTCAAAAGAAAGAGCTCCCTTATGTACCCAAAAGCCACAACCATCCATTGAAGATGAAACCCTCTCGTTTTCCAATGAAGTAGTCATTGAATTTCTTTTCATAGAAGTACTATTGCACTTAATAGTGCTTGCATCAAGAATTATAAAATGTGCCAAATATAACACATCTAGCGATCACCATAGCACTTCTAACCATCTTGCATCCTATATCAGAAAAGACTACCTACACACCTGCATTTAGTAGTTTTCTCACAAATAATAAATTTTGTGCTAATCTAGGGATATGCAACACACCATTAATCCTTTTTACTCTTAGGAAATCTAATTTTAACTTTACCATGGCCAACAATATTTAAATGAGAATCATCACCCAAGTAAACCTTACCTCCATCAAATTCTTCATATTCAAAAAACCAATCTCTATTAGGGGTCATATGGAAAGATGCACCCAAGTCAATTAACCATACATCATTACCTACACAAGTGGCCAAGCTATAATGAATGCATCAACATCTTCCTTCTCAGACTCAAAATCATAATCAAATTTCTTCTTTTTCTTCTTTTCTTCTTTTCTTCTTTGCACTCCTTACGGAAGTGTCCAGGCTAACCATAGTTCTAGCAAATAACTTTGGACTTTCTAGGAGATTTGGATCTCCCCTTGGACTTGGATTTGTCATTCTTCTCACTCTTCTTGACTTTTTCTTTAGGTCTTACATGAACATTTAGGGCCTTTTGGCACTAATGGATACCTTCCTCCTCATCTCTTTAGAAATCAAAGAACCCACAACATCTTCAACTTTCAAGACAATATAATTACTCCTAGTAGCCATAACAAGAGAATCCCATGAATTAGGAAAAGAACAAAGTAGGATCTAACCTCTCTCCTCCTCATCCATTTTTACACCAACTAATTCCAATTGAGCCACCAACATATTGAATGCTTCCAGGTGGTCTACAATTCATCTGCCCTCTTCCATTCTCAAGGAATACGATTTCTTCCTCAAGAAAATCTTGTTCACTAAATATTTGGCTTGATACATCTCACCATGTTTCTTCCAAAGTATCCTCTCAGAGGACTCTTCATGGACATTAATTAAAACAAAGTCTTCCAGGCATAGTCTAATTAGACCATTGGATTTACGGTCCATAACATCATATTGAGAAATCAAATTAGCATCTTTAGGCCTTGAAACATTCTCATCAATAACATCCCATAGATCTCGATCAATTAACATATCTTCCATCTTAATCTTCGACATCTCAAAATTGTTACGATAATTCTTTTCTAACTTTATTCTCCCTAATGTGCTAAACATCTTAAAATTCTTGCAACAAGATCACAAAGTATCTTCTTCACAAGCTACCACTCAAAAGTAGATTAGTTCAAAAAACTCAACAACCCACAACTGAAACCAAAGGTGATCAAGCTCTAAAACCACTTGTAAGGAAGCTAAGATAGCAAAATAACTTTCTACACTAATCTTGAGAGGAGGGTTATGAAAAAAATTTCAAGTCTTTACAACAATTATTGAAAGTATATATAAATAAACATAAATAGCAACTATACCACAATACAGTGATTTATGTGGGGAAAACCCTTTCGGGAGAAAAACCCCACTCTAAAAGCCGCCCAATATATTATTTAGAAATCAACAAGATTACAATGTAATTGTAGAGAAAGATTTCATAGGAGTATCACCAACTAGAGATCTAGAGGCAAATCAACATCTATAAGACTCTCATACACAACCTCCATCTCAAGCACCTAATATATAGGAGATACAATACATGAAACTGTCAAACAGTAATTACAAAACTATGAGCTAAAACCAACCAAAAGTGGTGCCCAAATTCTTAGGGTTTCATTATCTCCAATCAAAGATTCCTTATAATATGTCAAAACATACATCAACACGTGTAACTCCCCCTTACAATTATTTTCTATGTCCAAAATGTTTTTACATTTTCCAATACAGGAGGCCCAACTTCTGGAGGCCATAACATTTGATCCGAGATGTTGATTGGGTCCATTTTTAAAAAAATTGAAGAGTTCAAAGAGATCTACACATTGGGAACCACTAATGGTGATCTGGACCACCTAGAAATTTTACTTTGAAGAAAAACCAACCCTATATCCCAAAAATTGATTTTTTATGTTTTTTATAACCGAAAAATCACACTTTTTTGTAATTGCAAGGTTGAGACACCTTTCCTAACATGATTAAGAGCATTTTCTAGCTATAATTAGGGATAGCAATTATAGACTTTGACCTAGCCAACCCCATTTCCAATAGCTCAATTCCTAGTTAACCCAAGGTAATGAACATTTCTGGCAAGCATAAAGACCACATAAGAAGTCATGGAAAATTCCCTTGTGATTCCCACTTGCATTAGCTAAATACGTATGTTATCACTACAACGCTTGGCTCAATTAATCATTTCATCACCTACCAAAACTTCTTGTATAAATTTGAACATCCATTCATGGAAGGTAGATGCAGTTGATAAGCCCACTATTCTAATTACTAGAGTGACCAAGTCATTAACCTCTATTTTGAATTCACTCCTATAAAGGGTCTTGGGCAATTGGGAGACTGCAGGCTTGGAGGTCTTCATCCATTTAGAATTTATAACTATTTTTCATTCCTCTAGCCCCTGGTTACAGAATGTCAATCCAACATATTTAGTCATGTCTACCATGACAGGGTTGATTGGGATGCCAAAATCCTCAGCTAAATCTTGAGTTGAAAGATCTACTATTATAGCACCATCATTGTGATTATCCTCCTTGAACCAAAATGGTAATGTTTGGTACATTCCATTATCAATTCAGATCATTAGACAAAAGTGGGGAATCTACTACCTAATAAATTCTATTAGCAACAATTATTCTAGCTTTCCCTATTGGATTAGGCCCATAATCCTCTACTTGAAATCTTCCAAGTCTATATGTCCCAAATATTTGTCTAATATTAAATTCTAGACTGAAGTAATTTTGGAGGGGGTGGACACCCATTTGAACTCATACTTCATGTCCTTAACCCAAGACATTACCTTGTAAGTGGGGAATCATAATGAATTTCCTGATAGAATCTTTAAAAAAATTCATTTTTGTTCACTTATAAGAAATTATGAAACTTTCCTATAAAACAGGATGCCGATATTTATCACAAGGATTTCTCAATTAATTCATGCTTCATATGATTCAATACTCATAATGGAAATTATCTTAAGACACCTTAGAATCATCCTCTAGAGTATGAGAAATATATATTGAAATGTAAGAAATTTAACCATTATGTAGTATGGAGGACAATCTCTATAATATCTACCAGTGAAAAAATTTGCGATTTATACTTGTCTGAAGGTTGTAAGTGTTAGTTTCAAGACAGACAACTGAGGGGGGGTGAATCAGTTGTCTCAAAACTTTCCTTTGATTAACCACTTAAATCCTTCTTGTAATTCAACAGCATAATAATAAATCAATCATGAAAACACAATGAAATCATTCAAGAGTAGAAACACATTAACACATATGACACCAAGATTTTAATGTGGAAAACCTGGTTAAGGGACAAACCATGGGGTGACTAACCCAAGATTGTATTCTCTATTAAAAGAATAAGAAAAACAAGATGGCACATGCCAATTCGGGCTCACTGCCCAAGCACACTACTCACAAGAGGCCCATTGCCTACAGGAGACACACTATCTACAGAATGATAAATATTACATACTTGAATTGAAGAATAGCATCTTCACCATGCTTGAGTTAGTTCCATTTAAGTCCAACACTTCTGCTTTGCCTTTCACTCTTCTCCTCTCTACCACTCTCATCCTCACTAAGATACTTTTGAAATGACTTCACAACTCTTATTTATACAAGACATCAACTTTGGGATAATCAACAAAGTTGGCATGCTGTATAGAGAAAATACACAAATACAACTTGACTAATTGCCAAAGACTTCATACAAATCACCACACTATCAACCACATAGATCTGGGACTTCAATCTTCTTTGAGGAACACGCCATGCTTCATAGAACATCTTCAAGATCATCCACAAGATGTGTAACTCCGATCGGCCAAGTTTAGGAAGAACATCATCATCTGGAAGTAATTCTTCTATTACCAGCTCAATCTTCAATGCGGACCACCAACACAAACTGGAAACAATCCAGAGACCCCCACAAGCTTTCCTGAATCACCAAGAACATCCACACTACTTCTGCTTACTGAAATCATTCTCTCCTTCATCTAGGACCTCAAGAACACCGTCTGTCATCACTGTCATATTGGAATAGATGCTTGCGGACCTCTAGACCATGAACCAATTGAGTTGTCAATTCACATTGACTTCCTAAACACTCCACCAAATCCTCAGAACAAGATATTACATTTCTGGATCTCACCAGACCTATTTGTGTCACTCTATCACCTCTGAACTTCTACCAAAAGCAATTTTACTCATGTGGCCATAACTTCTTCAAATATTCATGTGGACCTCTCAAATCTTTACTAGATCACCTTTAGACACATATCTACAAACCCTTTGATATGCATCCTCTGATCTTCATCTTAGCTGGGATCTTTACTTCATTGTCTTCATTGTTCTTCTCTGTTCCTGATAGGACTAATTTTCTTAATACCCTTAGCATACAACTCATCAAACCCTTGACATCAATGCAATAGGAGTATGTTGACATCAATGACAACACCAGTTAGGCCCATACTTGCAACAGTAAGATCTTGCGAGAAAATAAGGTTGGGAAGGATGCATAATTTTTTCTATTACATATCCCAACATCCACCAAATCTCTACAAATCCCAATGCAAGATGTTAGTTAAGAACTAGATGCAGGGAGATGAGGGTAGAAAAGATATACAATTCCATCCTATCCTAACATGAAAATCCACAATATCCACTTTATAAGCATTATGTGGAGAGTTGAAGGTTATCAAGTTTTGTGAGGAAAATACCAAACAAAGGACATGTCCACTTCCTTCATGAAACTCCCCAGGAAATTAATAGACCCACATTTTGAGGGAGATTAGGAAAGGTTTGGATTTTGTAAGAAAAGTTTAATGAAGTGGAAAGATATGCTTCCATCTCAGAATTTTGCAAGTGATGAGCACATGAAGATTGGTATAGATTTTGTGGGGAATTGAGTGAATGGAGGAAATGGGATCATAGGGCCTATTTTAAATGTCACAAAATGTTCAACCTAAGGGAAATTTGAGGAGATTTGTCATCTTTGAGGAAATCTCAAAATTTCCCATCTTATCTCCATACTCCATAAAAATTAAAGGAATCCAACTACCATACTTTCAGAAATACTTGATGTAGTTCTAGTGGTGCAGGAGCACCCAATCTATAGGAGCCTCCATGAGGCATTAGCTGTCTTAGGGTTTGTTGTTATGTTTTCCTATGTAGTCCTAAATGGACATTCAATGTAATAAGGTCTGTATTGACCGAGACATGCTATTTTTAGGTAGTTGTTAAGAGTTTGTTAGAGAGTTGGTTAGTTTGTTAGCCAACTGTAACTCCCAGCCACTGGGAGTCAATTTCTGTACTACCCCATGAGGGGGTAAATATGTAAGATCTAATCGGTCTCAACATAGAGTGTGATCGACAAGAGAATAGTGTTAGATCAGAAAGATTGTAATTCCATTCCGTGAAGGAATAAAAATAGCTTGCGTTCTAGTGTAACCACAGTGGATATCGTTTGGGGTAATTCCACTGGAGGATTTCTCTGAAATCAATGGAATGACCCCCCCCTCCGTGTTGTTAGATTTATGTTCAGTAGGATTTTTTATAGTTCTATGCATGTGTTTTGTTCAGTTATAGTTGGTGCAAAAGAGATTATCAGTATAAGGTTTAGGTTGATGCATTTTTATGTATATCGTGCATTGGTATGTCGGAGGTATTTCTTATGGATCCTGTAGTTAATGTTGAAAGGTGGTAATGTCTCACCGAAATACTCAACTCCTTTACCATCAGCAACACATCCTCCCATCGGTGCCACCTTTATTTCCTCTGTCAATCCACTTCCTCACACCAATGAGTGTGTCGTTTGTAATCACCTATCAGCAAGATATCTCCTATCAGTATAGTCTAAACTTATTTGCCTGATGGTATCTTTCCTACCAATGAAACTTGAACTGCTTTAGATATTGGTTGCCTATCGGCAACATAATAGCTATCGGCCTAACTTTCTAGTCGTTCTCCGATGGCGAATGTCCTGCCAAAGCACTTAACACTAGCTCTGCCGTCGGCTAGACATCCAACGTCGGGATGACTTCCAACTCCTTTGCTGATACTCTTTCTCACACCGAAACAATGAACACCGAACTACACCATTGGCTAGACCTCCTTCTTCGCCCAGACTTTCATCTAAACTTCCGATGATGATACTTACGTTGATGCACCTACTATCAACTGTCACCCTTTACATCTCCACCCACTTTGACCTGATGCAACCAGTCATTACTTGTATCATTCAATACATGTATAATTTTAATGTATCTTCGAAATATATATACGCTGCATACAAATGACAGATACGCACAAGCTATTCTATCATATGACTGACATATACACACAGGTTGATCTCACATACAACTGTGACCTACACCCTTCTGACATGCAAATGACAGTTATACATAAAATATTCACCATATGCATAAAATGCACAATTCCTCCTCTGTCACCATTGTAACCGAACAACACACAGAAAAACTAAAGAACACTAAAGAACAGAAGTAAATTTAACTATCATAGAGGGGGGTCATTCCACTGATTTCAGAGAAATCCTCCAGTGGAATGACCCTGAACGATGTCCACTGTGGTTACACTAGAACACAAGCTGTTTTTATTCCTTCACAGAATGGAATTACAATCTTTCTGATCTAACATTGTTCTCCTGTCGATCACACTCTGTGTTGAGACCGATCAGATCTTACATATTTATCCCCTCACGGGGTAGTACAAAAATTAACTCCTAGTAGCTGGGAGTTATAGCTGGCTAACAAACTAACCGACTCTTTAACAAAGTCTTAACAACTACCTAAAAATAGCATGTCTCGGTCAATACAGACCTTATTACATTGAATGTCCATTTAGGACTACATAGGAAAACATAACAACAAACCCTAAGATAGCTAGTGCCTCATGGAGGCTCCTATAGATTGGGTGCTCCTGCACCATCTAGGCTTAAAAATCATAACCAATCTATATGACTAAGCCAAGGGTTAGGGCATCAATCGTGACTAAATCTTGGTTGCCCTAATTGCACACATTATCGTTTGGGGATTGATTTGTTCCTAATGAAGTCTTCTTAACCCTAATTAGATGCCAATGGTCCAAATTCAAAATGTATGAGCTTTGAGAGCTCATCATGCAAAAATTTCTTAAAATTTTCAATAATTTTGAAGTCACTAGAAAAAAATGATTTGAAAACCTACTTGGTCTATAGCTCATGAGAGGGATGTACAATTTTTCCTAGATGAACCATAGACTCACCTTTTAACACATTTATAATGGTGAACATCTCTAGTATGCTTGTAGGAATAGTAGGAGTTGTCCTTAAAATTCTCTATGGAGGCTACTAAATTTTTTTGAGTTGTAGAGGGGAGACATGAAATTCATGAGAAAAAGTGCTGAGATGATAGTGAAAAACCATTTTAATACCTTGTATACCCTTAGCTAGTCACCATTAATGTAGACTAGGTAGATAAGTAGGTAATGATGTGCCCTCTATTGGTTCCAACATCCAAACACATCAAACTCTAAAGATTTTCTAGTTCTTATGCTCAAGCTTATGGAGGCTTGGCCAACAGAGTAGGAGATTGTATCTATCTCCCCTGCACTTCAGACTCTGTCAAACATAGGGGGTATTCCCTTATTTGTAATTAACAGATTTATCTTTAATTATATTAGGTAGATATGTTCTCATAAGCATGCACCAAGATTTGTAAGATTAACCCTAGATTGGCAATATTCTTGGATTATCTTCATCGTTTAACTCTGAGAACATGCAAAAACCTACCTAAACAAAATAGAAAACAAACTAATTCAAATGATGTATCTTTTAGATTCAATGTTCTATTTTGGACCTTTGGGCAAATAGATTCCCAGATTGGTGTCTTATCGATAGAGTCAAAATTCCACACTGCAAATGTTCCTTCTATGACAATAGAACTTCAAATTCAGAGGGTTTATCTGTATCAATGACTTACAAAGGCACACCCAAGAAAAAGTATTTCCTACAACTCTTCTTCAGTGATCCCTAATGTAATAAATACATCACTCCCTATGCCTTGCTCAAAGCATATTTAATCCAATCCTTAATTAGAAGCAATAAATAAAACATTTGATACAACAAATGTGCATAAGTGAAATCTAGAACCCTTGATTCATCCATTCACAAAAGAAATGCTTACATTCAAGGAGACAATTTTAGGAAACACACACAGGTAGTGTTATTCATATTACTCAATCTGAATAGAAAATTGTCATACAAGAGTTTATTCATATGTAGGTAGAGTTTTTGCACTGCAAATCTGACAACACACCCGTTCTTCTACAGAAACCATTCCCCAAGATGTGGATAACTTGTATCCAAAATCCAAAAAAAAAATCCTATCTCTTACATTACCCCCTCTGTTATCCCTTCTATATTCTATATCATACTATGACTCTTGGAAGCCTACATACAGACAAATTATGTCGACTAAGATTTTCTTAGTACAACCTTTTAGTTACAATGCATTTTGTAGACACCCAAAATTGACCTAATTATCATTAGTATCAAATATTGCATTAGCTATCATCTGCATTTGTCTAACGCACTTGAGCAATTTCCCTAACACTTATTTCTTCTATTAATTAAATAAATTCCTATTTATTTAATTAATTCATTAGCTATTTCTTCTATTTTTTCTAAGCTATAATTAAATAATATTTAATTATTTAATTGTCTTCATTCTATCTATTTTAATTAAATAAATCTTATTTATTTAATTAAAATTCTCTTCATAAGCCCACTTTCCAATTAATTAAATAAATTTTATTTATTTAATTAATTCCTCTTATCATTTATCTTAATGAGCCGACATGTGTGCCTCTTTCATTTAAAAAAGATAAGTGGTACTACATCTTTTATTTAATATATTTCACATGTAGTACTTTT
This sequence comes from Cunninghamia lanceolata, assembly GCA_027924645.1. Classification (NCBI taxonomy): domain Eukaryota; kingdom Viridiplantae; phylum Streptophyta; class Pinopsida; order Cupressales; family Cupressaceae; genus Cunninghamia; species Cunninghamia lanceolata. The sequence goes on along the minus strand of BSBN01001053.1, from coordinate 1,488,637 downwards.
TATGTACACAGTCACACATAAGCCTTATCTTCCCTCCACTTCTTGTTTACACATTCACCTATGATTATCTTTTCATCTTAGTCATTCACATAGCCACCAAATCTCCACCGTTGATTGATTTTGGTTGAGGTCTATATAAACACCCTCTCATTCCATACTACATCCATCCAGCATTCATATAGTGGCTACATTATCATCTTGAGCATATTAAGCACTTGAGCATCCATCTATCATATTATCATTATCATCCATCCATCATGGCAGTTTTTATCTTCATAATTGTTTATTGTTGAAGAAGCAATCCACATCATAAACAAGGAATCATACAATCTAGGTGATATTGTTCTTGAATTGCATGCTTTTGATTTCATCTGGATTAGATTCTTTGATGATGGTAGGGTTAGGTTTTCATGGCTATGCTTGATCTTTTCAACCTGATTTTTACCTATCACATTTTGGTACGCCCGGTGGGACCCACGTCCTTGATTCACTTTTCTATTTGAAGTTGTTTTTGTGAAGATCAAATTTTTTGAGTGCTTACGGTAAGTTCCAGTCGCTTCTGAGCAAAAACCAGTCGCTGCCTAAACAAACACGTCACTTTTAAGCTAAAACCTATCACTTTTAACATTCCTGGAGTCACTTCTGAGCAAATAGTAGTCACTTATTATCTTTTTTACATTGCTTACAAGCTAACAGTGGTCGCTTATGCCTTTATTTGAATCGCTTTTAACCTAACAGTGATTGTTTTTATCTATCTAGATCACTTTATGCAAAACTAGGGTTTTCTATTATATCTTGTTTTTTCACAGATCTAAGTCGCTTATGACCTAAAATAAGCCTCCTATTGCTTTTTCACATCACTTCTAAGCTTTATCAATTCGTATCTGGGTTTACTGGCATTGCTTATGATCTATAACATTTCACTTGTAGCAGAATATAGATCGCTCCTGGTCAACAGTTGATCACCTCTAGTAACTGAGTCACTTTTAGTCTATCATTTGTAGTCTGATTTTCTTGGTTACTAATTGGGTATTTGTGCAGTATATTATCGATTGTCCAAGAAAAGGAGGTTATCAAACTACTAACATATCTGTTGCAGCTCTGATTGGTCCAAGACTTGTGATTTTTCACTAATTTAGGAACATTTGGGCTTGGTGCTTAAAAAGAATCATTGCTTGTTCCGTGCTTGATTTATCTTTCTTGATTACTTGCATGTGCATGTTTGTAACCCAAATTTAATAGAAAAAGTATCCTCTCCCCTTGCCTATCAAATGTCTCTTGGGTGCATGAGAACTTGTTATTATCTTTAGAGGGCCTGCCTTCTCAGTGTGAGAAGGGGTATGACCCAAGTGGTAATAGGCTAAAGCCAAGTCCTTCTAAACCGCTATATAAGAAAAGTGTTTGTGTTGAAAGCCACAAACAATGGGTGTTGTGTTATATTGACAGCCAACCTCCCCCAAAACCCTCCAAGGTGTAACCCTTGAAGGCTAGGAGACTCCATAATGGAGAGTAGTGCTGCTGCACGTATAGCCACTTGAACGGATGCCCTTATTAGAAACCTTATGTAGTAGCCAAAAACCTTCTATTTGTTGATGCAAAAGGTGGGACCTTTGAAGCCGCCCTAATTCACGTGGTTCTTAGAAGAGATAGTAGGGACAATCCTAAGGTTTGGTGAGGGGACAAGCCTTGGGAAACCTGGATCTTGGTATGCATGAGAAGTGTGTGTCAGGGAGAGGAGTCGGTGCTACCAAGATCCTGAAGCTATCCTCTTTGAATAAGAATGGCTAGGGGACTCAACAAATACAGTCCTTTCCTAGCCTAGGTTGTACAAGTTTGTGATTGTTGTGAGTATGAGTGACTGAAATCACTATTTTCTTGTCAAAAATATAATTTAGACATATTTCCTGACAGAAATAGACCACTTTTGAGCTTTAATTGCCCACATATAAACAACTAGATCGCTTTCAATTGCCTTTTGCATAAACCGAGTCACCTTTGAACAACAAATGCTCACCTCCATTCTAAATTGAATCACCTTTGAACAACAGATGCTCACCTCTGATCTAAACTGAGTCACCTTTGATCAATAGTAAATCACCTTTGAACTGAAACTACTCGCCTATAGTAAATTGGCTCACCTCTAGTTAAAACTGTAGCCTGTTACCTGAACCAAAACCAGATCACTTTTAAGCTATTATCAGTCACTTTTAGCTTTTTTTGAGTCACATTTGAGCTATTACCTGTCGCATGTTAAATATCAGCAAATCTTAGTAACTCAGCTGAATCAGTTACATTTCCAGCTTGCTCAGCTTCAGCATTAGCTTTCAGACCTGCCTCTGATCATTTGCAAATACTTGGACTTTGTCTCCTACTTTGAGCATACCAAACAATTAGACTTGTGAACTTTCCATCTTTTTTAGATCCCAAACCAATGAACCCAACATCAAACAATCAACCCAATCAATCAGTAAAACATCATCTTTTGGCTTTAGCCTTAGCAATATCAGCAAAATAGCAACCTTAACAAATAGCTTTTCCCTTAAGTGTGTGAGCTATTCTCTAGGGAAGTTCAACCAACAACCAACAACCAAGCAACCCAATAACAACAAAGAAAACAACAAACTAGTACAACAACCAACAACCAAACAATCAGCAAACCATCATCTTTTTGCATCTCAAAACCTTGACAAGATAAAGTCCAGTCTTCAACATCAACCATCATGCCTCAAACTAGGAGCTGATATAGAGCTGAAATGGAAGCAAAACTGTGAGCTGAGATGGAAGCCAAGATGCAACAATCATGATCAACATCCCTTAGAGATGCAACTCAATTTACAATCAACATGCCTTCTCACATGTTTGTGCCCCATGGGTACACCATTGGAGATTCATCTCATCAAGTGCAATCACACCCCTTCACAGTGACTTATGAAGAGAATTCCCAAGAGGATTTATCTAACTATCAAGACACACATGTATGGGACCAAGTTGAGAAGCTTGTTTTATCTGATCCTAATCGCTACTTCTTGCAATTTACCTGCATGGGAGCTAAACTACCAAGAGACTTTGATATATCTACTATTCAAGAGAATGATCCAAGCACTCCCGCTATTGTTGCAAAGGGACCATCCACTATATCCACACCATCGCATACCATATTACAAACTCCATCTTCCAACCCATCTCTTTCATTGCCTATTGTTACTTCATTTGACCCACCATGCTTGGAGTACACTTTAGAACCTTTGATAACTCCAACCAATGTACTCCCTTTCCTTTCACAAAATATGAACATCCCACCTTTCCATGTTTCACAACATACTCCTTCTCTTACCATAACCATATATGTGCCTCAAGTATCGCAATCTATCCCCATATCCCATATTCTACAAGCTTCCCAAGCTATCCAAACAACACAAACTGTCCAAGCTTCACAACCATCGCAATCCGCTACTCCCATTGCATCACGTGGACACCACATCCCATATACCTACCACTACTAATATGGTCCCCACGATTTCCATGGATCCATCCAACACATCATACAATCCCAATGTTAGTCTCATTGACATGAGTGACCCACCTATTGTTTCACAAGCTAATCCTAGCACTGCAGTCTCTTATGTTGATCAACTTACATCAATTCTGTCATCTTCCTATAATCCTTCGCAAACCATCAATCTGTATTATACTACTTAAGGATTACCCATCTTCACCCAACACATGACATATACCAATCCTCATGTTGTCCAAAATACAAACCCAAATGTCCATCCTTCTTCCGCATCTGCCAATCCTTCCATCACTTACCATATTACAAATCTAATTTTGAATTCACAACCATTGACCAATGCCAATCCATCTTCTACTTCCCATGTGATGCAAAACCTTGGTGCTAATTCATCGCAATGTACCCAACCACTGCTTGTGTCTCAAGGACAACAATTTTCAAACACATATGTGTCACATACTAATCCTTTGACATACATTGTGAGTACTCAACCTCAAGAAATAGTCATGGCTCCATATATCCCACAATAGCAACCTCAATATACCTCATGTTACACTTCACCTCCGAACCAAACACCCCCTTTACAACAACAACAATTATCTCCAATGGATGTTCAACAAATGATTAACAAAGTGGTAGGACAAAGCAAGAAGACATTTTCCTCAAAAGACATATGCCCTTATCCATTTGACAAGTCACTTCATTTGACACCTTTTCTGCCAAACTTTGAAATTCCACAATTTGATAAATACAAAGGAAAAGGAAATCCGGAAGACCGTCTTAGAGCGTTCTTTGTGGCATGTCTCGATGATGCTCAACACGATACATATCTTCTGAGACTATTTCCCCAAAGCTTAGTGGGACAAGCTCTTGAATGGTTCTCTCATTTACCTCCAAGCATTAAATCTTTTGCGGAATTAGCAAATAAATTTTTATCACACTTCATTTTTAACATTGAACATGAAGTGAACATGAATGATCTAGTCAATAATAAACAATGCAATGGTGAAGCTTTCTCTTCATTTACTCAATGATGGCATAATATGGCTAGCAAACTATCATGGGAAATACCTGAGAAACAACAGCTCGATATCTTTGTCCAAGATCTTCATCCTGAGCTTTCATTCCAATTACAATTGCAAAGTGCTAGCACCTTTGATGAACTTATTTCCAAAGGAACCATCATTGAACACACTTTAATTGCTAAAGGCACTATCAAGATTTTTTGAGATAACAAAGACTATCCTCAAAATTCCAATGATAAATCTTGCTTTTGAAACAAGAACAAGAATGTTGTCAATGATGGTGTTGTAGACGTAAAGAACATATAAATAATGAAAGCTCCTATCAACATTCAAGCTACCTCTACAACAACTCAAACTTTTCAATGAACACGACAATGACAAACTTCAAATCCCTGATGACAATTCACACCATTAGTAGAACCTATGGAAGTAGTCTTTTGAAAGCTTCTCCAAGTGGGAGCTATCATATTGCCTGATGCACCACCCAATGGTGAACCACTCTTCAAAGCTCCTTGGTACAAAGAGAATGAGTATTGTGATTACCATAGAGTCAAGGGACACAAAAGAAATGGTTATATGCACTTAAAGTGTGTTATCCAAGATTGCATTGATCAAGGTTTAATTAAAATCACACCTCCAACATTGCAACCTACATAGCAACCGACATCGAACTATGATCTAGATGATTTCAAGAATCCACTTCCATCTCATTACAAACCAAGTAACCCTCATGCTAGGAATGCCATTTAATACAACTATGAATCATCCACTATTGGCTGCATTGACCATGCTCGCGTTTCTACCATTACTATCCAATGCAAAGCACCCAAGTACGCTATAACTAATCGAAGAGGTCATGTTACCATTCAAGGAGCACCTGTTCATCCTCCTCGACCGTCCTCTAGCTATAATATCCTTGATCACCTTGGCAAAACACCTGCACATATTTCCATTCTTGAGTTGCTTCGCATATCCCCTACCCACAAAGCTATCCTTGACAAAGCCTTACAAGAATCTTCGGTGCCCAATGATATTGATACCACACAATTCCAATCTATGGTAGCTAGCATTTCATCCCCTTGTCATCTCACCTTTTCTGACAAAGATCTTCAACCCTCCATTCATCCTTCACACAATGAAGCCCTCCACATAGGAGTGTTTGTCAACCAACGCCATATAAAATGAATCTTAGTGGATGGTGGAGCTGGTCTTAATATATGTTCCTTAAAATTAATAAAACAATTGGGATATTCTGAGAAAGATGTTGACACTTCCAAGGTCATTACTATCAGAGCATATGATGATGCCGAACAAGATACTGAAGGGATTATTCACTTGCCTATCCAAGTTGGGCTAGTCACTACTGACACCCATTGTCAAGTCCTTGACATTGAGCTTCCTTATAACATCATCCTTGGCTGTCCATGGATCCATGCCCTCAAAGCAATTCCTTCTACATACCATCAATGTCTTAAATTTCCACATAATGGTGTTCAGATTACTATCAATGTCGATCCCAATCCATTTGAATTATGCCGTGCTTTTCAAGCTAAGTATCAAAGCCCTAACCACATTCCTATCAACACCAAAGCATATCCATCTTCATCATATGTAGATCCATCCGTCCTACTCAAGCCATCATCTAGCAAAGATGCTTCCAATCTCTGTATCAAGTACACTGAACATGGCGCAGGTGAGTACACATGGAAAGAGTCTTGTTGTGTTGGAACTCTTCCCTTGCCTCCCAAATCTCATGGAAAACCTTCTACATCCAAGCCATCTTCATCTGCAGCTGTCATAAAATCCCCACCCACAGTATTCATTAAAGGTGGATTCCTGGATGATGAATACATTGATGGCATCAACTCTTGGATATTCTTTGATGAGAACGACCAAGTCCAACTTGAAGTAGAGAGATATAACAATGGGTTCTACATCATTAAGAACATGGGCTACAAAGGACATGGTGGATTGGGATCACAGGAACAAGGACCTGTTGGTTTTTCTTCTGAATCAGCATTAGGGTTTGCCACTTCTAATGCACAAGTAGATTCAGCCAACTAAATACAGAAGGTTGCGTGAGCTGCCTCCCCTTCACTTCTGGTTCTGCCGCACCAAGGGGGGTATCCCTATAACTCAAGATGTAACCTTGACTAGCTCAAAGATAGAAGGATCTAACTTGACAACAACAGGCAGAATACTCTCATGTATGGACCAAGATCTGCATGATAGATCACAAGGCTGGCAACATTCTTGGACATGATGTCTGGTTGGGTATGAGAGCATGCAGGGGGTTCCTAATCCTACTCCTACAACTAACAGGTGGAAGTATGAAATGGTTTGATATGAGTTTTGGATGCAAAGCTGGACATGGTGTATAACCTCAACACAGAGCTAGATTGGTGCCTATCCAGGGCTTGGAGTCGGTAGACATACACCTGTGAATGATCAGCATGAATAGGTAAAACTAGATTTCAGGGGGATATACGTGATATCTGCCTTACAGATATCTCCCAATACAGAGTGTCAAGTTATCTCTACTTATGGCATCCCTACTGCAGTATACCCTTCCCAATGTTCAACCTGAAAATAGTTTAATCTACCCCTTGAGCAGAAGTTAAAAGATCAGACATTCAACATAGGAATTCTATGCTCTAGAATCTAAACATTACCCAAATATCCAGATTCAGAAGAAGAATACATGCAATACTGGAGACAGAATTAACACAACACATGCTAAGATAGCATTACTCATATAAGATCAACCATGAAATCAGTGGATTCATGCCAAATCGTACAACAGGAGATACATAAACTCACAAGTTAGACTGTACAGAGCAACCAGATCAGCTGGTTTTGGATTACAGAGCCAAAAATCCTCCACTTTCAACAACCACAAATGAGTAACACTTCCTGCTTATATCAGCCAGGTAGTGTACCACAGCAATTAATCACATGGTTGACCAAAAATCCTGCCAGATACACAGTATCAGGAAAATGGCGCTCAAACACTACCAGATTGGCGCCCAAACATGAATGCAGCAGGTAGGGGAGGAGACAGGAAGATATCTCGAGCCCTGTGCCACTGTCCGCTGATGTACACCTTCAATCGGGTACCAGATCCGCCCATACCTCTGCAACCTTCGCCATCAATGGCGCACCAACCCGCGGCCTTGGGAAAAACATCAAACAGTCGATCGCAACCATTTCCCGCCGAGATTCATCATCATGATATTTGAAAATGCAGGATATCAATTATCCCACATGCACCCCGCGATGACCTCATTAACACTTTATATACTAGGTCATGAGCATATATGATGTCGGTACTTTTGCTCCTGACGACACTAGTGTAAGACTTCATCATCATCATCCTCCAGCAGCATGATATCCTGTTGCTTGAAATATCACCCTGATGTCAGCATCATATCGCAATATAACCTGCATGATAATCGCCTTCATCGGCACAACCTGATCCATCGGAGGAACATCCTCCTGCTGAGCCTATACCAAAAGTCTGGCCGATGAACATCCTGATGACGTCATCATCATATCCTGCTGACGTCATCATCATATCCGCCCACTGCACACCTCCTCATATCCGGATGACGTCATCATCATATTTGCAAATATCGGGGGATCTCCACAAGATGATCAGTGTTAGAAATATGACCCCCCCGGACCTTGATGACGTCATCATCATATCGACATCAGGATGATATTCGGAAGATAACCGGATATTTGGAAATATCATCCTGATGCACAAATATCAGGTTGCACTGTAGCTCCACTATAAGATCGGGGCGATAGATGAATATGATGATGCTTGAAAAGATCACCCCCCACTAGATAATGCACGAAGCCGGCAGGCAGATATCTCCTTGATATCAGCATCATCATGACACTGGAACAAACATACACCCGAGTGATATGGAAATATCACCCCCTCCTTCAGAAATATCATGATGCAGATAGGTAGAGAAATAGATATCACCCTGACATAAGGATGACGTCAGCATCATCAGGATGATAAAACAACGAACATGAAGTGATACAACATCATCAGGATGATATTGACTAAGATCATCCTGACGTTCAAAATATGATGACCCCAGTGAATATCGGGTCACACTTAGAACTCTTCAACAACATCATCAGGATGATCATAACCAAGATCACCCGATGATAGAAATATCACCCCGGCGAAATATCATGAAGGCAGAAAATATGATGACCCCCGCAAGCAACACGGTGATAACTGGAAATATGATGATGATGATGACGACCCTTAGAACAAGTCAGGTCGAACAACTCAAAGAATAACCCCTTCAGAATATCGGGGCAACATCATCATCATGTTTGGGCAAGGTGATAATTGGAAGATCACCGGATACTTGAGAAATCACCCCCGCAAGCAAATCAGGGCGCACTGTAGCTCATCAGCAGGATCAGGATAACAACCAAACATCACCCGATATTGAAATATGATGATGACGATGAGAAACCGGTCGATGGAGAACATGATGATGCTGACCACCATCGAAGAAAATATGATGATGATGACCTCCTCCTCAAAGAAAATATGATGCTGCAGCTGAAAAATACTGAGGAGGTCCAACAGTTAGAACATTTTTTGGATACTTAGGGAGAGTGCCTGCATGAAAATTGCTCAAAAAATTGCCAGTCAATTCAGGCACTAACAGGACCTATTGAACCCATTATTGTGTCTAAGAAGTTTAATAAGCAAGGCCTTGGCTATCAGCTGGAGGTACCACGTTCCAAAGATATTAAGTGTATTTCTAATATAGATGCTAGACCTTCCCTGGTAGGAGAGACTTCTAATTCGGATACCATCAATGACTCCTCCCTTCATATTACTGACCTCTTTCAAGAAACCTCCATCTTCATGATTTCCACAACTTCCTTTAGCTATAACCATTCGTCCATTACCCTTTAACTCGTATATCCTAACCTCGTCAATTGGGACCAATAGGGGGCACTGATATTGAATACATTTGAAAATGATGAAGCTATTGCATAATTCATGGGCTTATGACAAGGTATTCCATTGGGTGACCATAAAACAGGTTTCATGATGGATCTACCTAAACTAGCATAGTTTGGCGGAACTATCAAATCCTTCAGTCACAAAAGTGAAATAAATAAAATCAAAAAAGATAGGTCACTAGGTGAGAACTAAAAGGCACCTCTTAACCGTGGAAAAGTAAAAATAAAGGACATATCTGAAGGTGGAAACCTCTCTAAGGTGCCTAAGGATGGGGGATTTGATCTTCCTATCGCCACTGACTATCATGAGAAATCAACAGTGCTAGTTAAAAAATAACAAGACATGAACTTGGACACAAAGCATAATCCAAAGATCACTTTTTTGGCAGCATCACTATCAGAGTAGGAAAGAAGAGACTTCATAGCATTTTTCATAAAAAGAGCTATCAATTTTGCATGGACTTATGCAAGCACCCCAGGTCTAGATCCATCCCTTGTGGTACATCATTTAGCAGTATCTCCTAATGCAAAACCTGTCAAACAAAAATTGTGCAAAATGCATCCATAGGTAGCTCTATTGGTGAAAGCAAAGATTCAAAAGTTGCTAGAAGCTAAGTTCATCAAGCCTATTGATTATCTAGAATGGGTTTCAAACTTGGTACTTGTAGCAAAACCTGATGGACGAGTTCATTGTTGCACAGATTTCAGAGATCTTAATAAAGCATGCCTTAAAGATGACTTTCCACTACCAAGCATAGACAACATTGTAGATCTCATAGCTGGACATGAAATGCTATCTTTGATGGATGGATTCTCAAGATATAACCAAATTAGAATAGCAGAGGAAGATCAAGACAAAAAATCATTCATTTGTCCATGGGGTACATACTGTTGGGTTGTAATGCCTTTTGGTCTCAAGAACACTAGATCTACTTATCAATGAGCTATGACAATTATCTTCCATGACCTTTTTCACACTATCATGGAAGACTATGTTGATGATATTCTAGGAAAATCCAAGACAAGAGAAGGACATCTACAGGTATTAGCACAAATCTTTGATCGACTAGAGAAATATCAAGTCAGACTGACCCCAAAGAAATGTGTATTTGGTGTAACATCTAGAAAATTGTTGGGATACATTATGTCTTGACGAGGGATAGAAGTGGACCCATCCAAAGTAAAATCTATCATGGAAATGCCTCTACCAGCAAATCTCAAGCAGCTTTGTAGTCTGCAAGGAAGGTTACAGTCCATCCGCAGATTTATCTCACAACTAGTAGACAAATGTCATCCTTTCCAACATCTTCTTCACAAGGGTGAACTTTTTAAGTGGGATGAAAAGTGTCAACATGCCTTCAAGAAAATAAAGGAATATCTAGAAACACCTCCTATGTTAGTACCTCTTGTACTTGATTGCCCATTATTGCTCTACATATCTTCAACAAATACAACATTAGGTGCCCTTCTAGCTCAGCATGATGATTCAAGGAAAGAACAAGCCATTTACTACATCAGTAGAACTCTTGTGAGATATGAACTTAATTATTCATCTATGGAAAAAGCATGTTTAGCATTGGTGTTTGCTTCCCAAAAGTTGTGACATTATATGTTGAACCAAACAACAAAGCTCATATCTAATGTTGATCCACTCAAATATCTTCTCTCCAAAGCAATCCTTATGGGAAGATTAGCAAAATGGGTTATGATCTTAAGTGAATTTGACATACAATATGTGGATCAAAAGGCCATAAAAGGACAAGTTATCTTTTATCAGTTAGTTGCAGCACCCATCACAGATGTTCATCCAATACGTCCAGAATTCCCTAATGAAGGATTGTTCAATCTAACTTCACCGACATTGTGGCAACTATATTTTGATGGATCTTACACACAACATGGATCAGGAGCAGGGATATTGTTTGTTACCCCTCAAGGAGATTGTATCCTGAAATCATACAGAATTGTATTTCCATGTACCAATAACATAGCAGAGTATGAAGCTTTAATCACAGGATTACGCATGGCAATACAATGGGCTATCAAATAGCTACAAGTTTTTGGTGACTTTCAATTGGTTATGAAACAAGTCTTAGATGAATATCAAACAAAATATGAGAAGCTTCTTCCATACAAGCTTATGGTTGATGATTTTAAAAAGTACTTTGACAATATCACCTTTGAACAAATCCCAAGGTTACAAAACAAAGCAGCAGATGCCATGGCTATGATTGGATCTCTTCGAGACATGCCGTCCAATACACATAAATGTGAGTTTCTGGTTGGACAGCTTTTGATTCCAGCATTTGAAGTACCACAGTCTAAGCTTATATGTGAGATTGTTGGTCCCAATTCTCTGTGGTATGAAGACATATACGAGTATCTCCGTGATCAAACCTTATGTGAAGTACATAAAGGTGTCTGCAGATCACATTTTGCTAGCCCTGGTTTTGTTAAGAAACTTCTACGAGCTGGATACTATTGGCAAACTATGGAGAAAGATGCACAACAATTTGCAAAGAGACGTCTACAATGTCAGAAACATGGGGATCTAATAGATGCACCAGCACATGAACTTTAGCCTATCACTACTCCATGGCCCTTCTCGTAGTGGGGACTTGATCTCATAGGTAAAATTCATTCTATAGATAGAATGAAGATAATTAAATAATTAAAGATTATTTAATTATAGCTTAGAAAAAATAGAAGAAATAGCTAATGAATTAATTAAATAAATATAAATTTATTTAATTAATAGAATAAATAAGTGATAGGGACATTGCTCAAGTGTGTTAGACAAATGCATATGATATCTAATGCAATATTTGAATGCTAATGATAATTAGGTCAATTTTGGGTTTCTACATTTTTGTGTGCCTCTTTCATTTAAAAAAGATAAGTGATACTACATCTTTTATTTAATATCTTTCACATGTAGTACTTTTTATGTACACAGTCACACATAAGCCTTATCTTCCCTCCACTTGTCATTTACACATTCACCTATGATTATCTTTTCATCTTAGTCATTCACATAGCCACCAAATCTCCACCATTGACTGATTTTGGTTGAGGTCTATATAAACATCCTCTCATTCCATACTACATCCATCCAACATTCATATAGAGCCTACATTATCATCTTGAGGATATTGAGCATTTGAGCATCCATCTATCATATTAGCATTATCATCCATCCATCATGGTAGCTTTTATCTTCATAATTGTTCATTGTTGAAGAAGCAATCCACATCATAAACAAGGAATCATACAATCTAGGTGATAGTTCTCTTGAATTGTATGCTTTTGATTTCATTTGGATTAGATTCTTTGATGATGGTAGGTTAGGTTTTCATGGCTATGCTTGATCTTTTCAACCTGATTTTTACCTATCACACATTTAATACTTTTGACTTAGGGAATTACATCCTTGCTTTGATTGGTAGACACTTTATTTTAGCCAATTTCTTTGCAAAGATTTACAATAATATTCCAGAATGTTCTAATTGGCTATAGGTCCCCTAGGAAGTTATAACCAACTACAACCTCTTTATCTCATATTCAAGCTCATATCATAGGCTACTGGGAAGGCAAGGCAACTCCTTACTCCTTCAATCCTCTTCCACTGGAGATATAAATGTTGGAATCATTGAGGCATCATCAACAGTTGAACTAGAAGATGTAATCCTAGATGGAGCTAGGACTTCTTTGACACTATCAATAGAGTCCCACTTTTGCACTATGGTCCCTAGCATTGAAACATGATACCCTCTTGCTACTATTGTTCTTGATGAAGGTCATCAAAGACAGGGATGACACGAGATAAAACTAATATATCTCATCCTGCACTCTTGATTGCCAGTCCTAGTCGAGGTTGCAACAATTATACCCAATTGGCCCACCACTGGGAAACAAATTCATGCAGTTGGAGTATCTAAATGACCTAACTAGTTCCCCACCAAAATGACACTATTTAGCTATGGTTCTGGGAAACTGGTAAGACTAATGTAGCCAAACACTCTTTCTCTTTCCAATTCCTCCCATTCTAATGGTCTGTACACAACCCCTTTAATTCCATTCTAGATGTTCGTATCCTCAACACACTTGAATTCATATCCAGAAGTGTTGGAATAGGTCCGAACAACTGAGAGGGGGGGGTGAATCAGTTGTTTCTCTATTGAACCTTTTTCTATTATTATTCCCTTTTACAACTTAAAATTAAATCAATGATATATACATTTCAGCATTAGACATTAGCATATGAGCAAAAAACATGAATGACACATTTGACACCAAGATTTTGACGTGGAAACCTGGTTAAGGGAAAAACCACGGTGGGGGTTAACCCACAAAAATTAATACCCTGTTAAAAGTATTTTACAAATGGGAATGCACATGCATTCAGGCTCACTACCCTAAGCTCACAACTCAAGTGGAGGCTCACTGCCTACAGAAAAGTTTACAAGAGATTTACAAAGATTTTGAATAGGTAAGATGCATCTGCCAATGCTAGAGATCAGTTTTGGTTAAGTGCAAATACTGAATTTGTACACTTCATCTTTATCCTGCTCTTCTTTCTATTCTTCCCTCATTCGAATATTAGATTTATGCTCCCTTTTATGTTTTCTTCATCATCGCAAAAAATACATACCCCCATAATATCCACAATCATCGGTTATATAGATTCTTATCATGAATTGCAATCACTTGTCAGTCAACAACAACAAACACTTAGAACTTTTTAAGAGTGATATGCTCTATCGGATAGATCCATACACCAATATTGATGCGTAGCAAAAATAACACATGTAGATCATCATACGTGTCAGCCACTAACATCCTATCTCATACATAGTTCATCAAAACATTTCTATTGGGTCTACACAAGTATTTACATAAGTCTACCTGTTCTTCACTGAACTATTCTATCATAATAGGACCCGATATTTAGATACTCATAACTTCTGATACCATTATCACCGGAGGCTAAAAACTTGGATTTAGATTGTCCTGGTGTCCCTCTACACTCCTTCATATCCGTAACACATAATGATTAATTGGAGAGATCCGCTGACCAAAATACTGGACTCTACTATATGCTCTATTTCAGGCTCCCAAACTTAGATAGATTATCATTCTAACTTCTAGTAAGATCAAATACTGCACTACTGATGTGTGGAACAATCTTAGTTGCCATCAATGACAACACCTATCAATGCTATGCAATTTCTTTTGCTAACAATCTCCCCCTTTGGCATTGATGGCAACACTTAGTGAAAAATAACTAAGTGTCTTTGTACAACACCTCCTTTGTCTATACATTCATGCACTTCACTTATTACTGTGCTCCCCCTTTGTTGAATACTTCATTTTTCATTGTCCTTCACTCCCCCTTTGACATTAATCCAAAATTTCTATATACATTGCCACATATGTACAAGTAACCATTAAGTTCCATTCACATGAACTTGAGGATGTCTACAAAACTAGATTTTATTTGCACAAGTTCGGAGGCCCAAGTACTCTTTATTCCATCCAAAATTGAAATGTGCCCATTTAACACAAATGAGTATGCTTCTGCCTTTGACAGATCTGATGGAACACTGGTCTAAACTGTAGTCTGAGCTTTAGATAAGGCATTATGCATTATCTCTAACTTAGGGGCAATTAATCTATGAAGCTCACATATTCTTTTCATAATGTTGCTTTTCTCTTT
The DNA here is from genome assembly GCA_027924645.1 of Cunninghamia lanceolata. Classification (NCBI taxonomy): domain Eukaryota; kingdom Viridiplantae; phylum Streptophyta; class Pinopsida; order Cupressales; family Cupressaceae; genus Cunninghamia; species Cunninghamia lanceolata. The sequence continues at coordinate 1,473,378 of BSBN01001053.1, read as the reverse complement.
GACAAGTTTCTTTATTTCCTCAGTCAAGTTAATTACTTGACATTCTTGACTTATGGGCAAAACTATTAGGGGATCAAAATTTTGAGAGAGATTTGACAAATTTTGTTCTTGTTCCTTTATCTTGTTATCAATATCCTTATTAACTTTGGGCCATGATAGACAAAATTTGTATATCTCACTTCCATCATTTAGAGCATTCAAAATACTCTTTATGCCAATACCAAGTATTCTTCTATCATTTCCTATCAGGTTCTTTATTTCACAAAATTTCTTATCTAAGAATTATTTCTAAACTTTTACCTCTGCAGACATCTCAAAGGACTCAAAATGTGAATTTACTGAACTTACCAAATTCTTTAGATGTTTGGAGGGGGAATCATTTTGATTCTTCTGATAGGTTGGCATTAATTTCTCCAAAACTCCGGTTACAAGTCCTAGTAGCTCATTCTCCTCCATGTGGAACTTTAACATCTTCTCTCTAGCCTTTACTTGGGTGAATGATGCTATCTTCATCAGTTGAATTGGAGATAGAGCATCCAGATTGGCTAGACCTTGGAGTAGTTTTGGTTCATCAAGCTCAATCACTTCTTTTCCAAGAGGACCTTTTACTACATCTATAGTGTCTCTTGCAGCCATTTCAGAATCAACCTTTTGATCTCATGATTTCTCAGTCTCTACTTTAGGTGCTTCAATGTTTGCACCATCTTCTTCTATATTATCTTTCTTTTCTCTTTCTTCTTCTAACTCTGCTTTATCCTTTTCTGTGTTCTCTATAGAGGAACTTTTTCTTGTTTGTTCATCACTTGCTATCTGATCAGAAGGGCTCTGTGAAATAGTAACATTATCCTCCTTCCCTATTGCATTAGATGGATTGGGAGTATCTTCTGCATCAAATATTTTATCCAACATTTATGTATCCTCCTGAATTGCTTGTTCTACTTCCAGAACAGAGGCTCCACCCAACTTAGATTGCTGCTCAATAATGTTCTCTTCTTCAACATCTGACACTTCTTTTGTGACTATATGAAGATTATACTTCTTTAATGCTTTCAAAAGAATCTCTTGAGTTTATTCAACTATTTCACTTGTTTCTCCAAGCATGAGCTTGTTCATTCTCCTTTTTGTTTTAAAATCATCTTTGACTTCCTTAAGTATCATATCTATTTGTCAGGAGAAATTTGAGGACATAGATTTATTAGCTCATGTTCTCTAATTTCCACATCCTTGCACTTCGCATTTTCTTTTCTCAATTCCAAGATATTTGCCAGACTTTGTGGTAACTCAGAAGTTATCTCAATTAGTGCCTTGTTGTAGATGTTGAGATATTTTACCGTTGCTTCCTCCAACACTGTTTTATCCATATCATTATATTCATCATAGAATTTAATCATGGGTTTTAGATTAACATCCATAGTGACTAATTTTATCACATATTCTAGCAAGAGTGTGGGTTTCTCAACATATACTTCATATTCTTCAGTCTTTTGCTTTTTCCTAGTCCTTTTGCTTCCGTAGGACTTTTCTTTGGTTAACTTTGTAGATTTTGTTCCAGTGACTTTTGGTTCCTTGATTTCAATGTCGGAGTATGTATCTACTTCATCTTCTCTTATTCTTCATAGGTCTAGGAAGCTTTTGTTTTCTTCCTTTTCTCATGTTTTCTAGATCATTCTCCTTCCAGTTTTGCAGATTTGGAAGGAGTAGAGGTAGTTGCAGAACTTCTAGTAGTTCTTGAAGTGGAAGAAGGTTCCACCGGATCACTTGTTTGTCTCTTTTCTTGTTTTTCTTTCTCATCCTTTTCTATTCTTTCTCTGAATTTCTTCATAGCTTCCTTTGTTAGGCCAAGATTTTTTAGCTAGCTACTCAACTTCTTTTCTTACTCTTCTATTTGTTTCAAGTTCTCTGAGCTTAGTATGCAACTTTAAACTTAGCTCTTCATAAGTTCCAAATCTTTCAACTGTTGTGTCTTTGGTCTTGCTTAGCAGATGCTGAGCATACATATCCAAGATCCTTTCATCTACTTCATACCCCATGGGCATGATCCAAACAGTTCTAGGTTCCAATGCTTCCATTAAACACTTGTCAATATCAACCATGAAGCATACTTCGTTTTTGTATTTGTCCACAATTGAATTGGGAATTCTTTCCCTTAAGTGCATCATATTCTAAATTTTTTTGAAGTAACCCTATATTGCCATTTTCTAAGCATTGAAATCACTAATGCCGTGAAGATGATTTTTGAATGGCAATCGGCTCATCCTTAGTCCAGTGTACAGCTTTTACCCTAGGCACCTCATTCATATAGTAAAAGAATAGACATAAAATCAGTGTACCATACTTGAAGGTGTTCTTCTTATCCCTTTTGATCTTGTTCAAATTTTCAATCAATTGATTCTGCAATAGTTTGCACAAGTCATAATCAACATTTTCTTTTACCATCTTGTATGCAGCATAAATGGTTGTTCCAGAAATAGAATTTTCTCTACTCAAGTGGTAAATCTTGTATCCAATCACCATGGAGGTGAATTTGACATCGGGCTTTATAATATCATTTATGGTCATTGCTCTTCTATCAAACTTAGCTCCAAGAGCATCAGTTACTATCTGGTTTTTCACAGCTTTTAGCATGGGCAATCCTCTGGTTGAGTTTAAACTAGTTATATTTTTGATAGCATCCCTAGTAATCGTGAATGGTTTTAACAACCACATGAATTCATCATGTATCTGACTTAAGATGTATCAGACCCACTCATCCTCATCAAATGTTGGAAACCCCATAACCTGAACAAAGTGTTTATCCTATAGAGCCTTGTATTTAGGTTTAAGTTCTTTGTTTTCATCCTTGAGTTGTTTTTCAAACAAATCTACATACCTTGAATCTCCAAACTCATCTATATTTGCATGAATGTAAACCATAATGTCTTCTACATGTAGCACCCCATTCGGAACACTTGAGAAATCACCTAACGGATTGACTTGAATCGATTTGTGAGGATGCTTCTTAAATTTGGGTCAAGTCTTAGCCTTTTGGTAAGTCAATAACATGAGGGGTAGCCATTTCAACAAATTTCAAATTCAAAGATTTACAGAGGTACCTTTTTCTTTCGCGGTGTTAGGGTTGATCACTTGTTGATTGAATTTGTTCTCTGCCTTAGTCTCTAGACTTTGTAGCTCAAGTGCTCTTCTTCTATTTACTTCAAATGTAAGGTGATTCAAATGAGTGATCAAGTGACCTTTTAAACCTCTGTATTACCTAATTTGCCTTTCTAATAAATGTGTTTCCCTAATTGTATCTAGTTACATTGTTTAGAAAGTTCCTCATATATTAGCATCTTTTCTTCTACAAATCCCTCCATACATTCTGGACTAATTTAGAGTATTTGATGTGCTAGATTTAGGCACCCACTTACTGACTAGGGGAATTTGATGTTCTATGTAGCTCCCCTAAGCCAGAGTTTTCTGACTTAATTCTCAGAGGAATTGTCAGCACCGGATTCCGGTGTGGACTCATTATCATTGTTTACTGTATCTTTCTTTATCCAAATCTTGTTCATTTCACTTCGTATCTCATCCACATCAATTTTCCTTTTTCCTCTATCTTGTTTCTGCACATCCAGTTTTCTGTTTTTCCAGACCTTTTCTTCCATTATCTTTACTTCTGTAGAATCTTGCAATATGACCAGATTTATTACAATTCTAGCATACAACATTTCCTTTCTTATAAACCTGATTTTCTCTTAATCTACACCGATTAGCCATATGTCCAAACCCATTGCAAACAAAGCAGTAACCATTGAAAGAATTACTAAATCTTCTATTATTTGGATTATTCATTGTCATACTTCTGCATTCAGTTGATCTATGACCATACCTGTTACACTTGAAGCATTGACCAAAGAAGGATAGACCATTTTGATTTACTCTTCTTCTACACTGAGTAGCTCTATGACCAAATCTGTTACAGTTGAAACAATTGCCATTCAATGATGGACATCTTTGAGCATTTGGCTATCTTACTTGAGGTTTTCTAGATCTGTTTCTTCCATTCCTAGGTTGAAAATTTCCCTGTCTGTATCCAGAGCTTTCACCTTTCTCATGCTTATCAACATCCTTTTTCTATCCTTCAATGAGTGCTTCAAGTTTAGCTAAGCTTATCTTGAATTTCTCCTTATACTCATTTGCAATTTCTAGGTCATGTCTAAGTGTGATAATCTATCTCTCAAGTCCTCTTTCATTGTCTCTGCTTTCTTGTAGGTTAGATTCTAGAAGGCCAACTATCACATCCAATTTGCAGCATTCTTCAGAACTCTTTTTCAGATTTTGATTTAACTCTTCTCCAACTTTCTTCTTATCTTCAATTTCCTTGGTTAGTCTCATCACTCCAGTTTCCATCTCATGTTTTAGAATAGTAACTTCTTTAGTTAACTTTTCACATTCCTTTGTCTTCTCATCCAGGGCCTTGTCTTCAAAAGGTTTTCCCAGGTGAAGAGGTTGCTCCTTTCCTTTTGCATTGGATTTGCTCAATTTTTCTTTTAAAACTTTTATGAAGTCTTCAGCCTTGTTGAGGTTGTCTTGCAGCTCTTGAACTTTTACCTTGGACTGCTCAAGATCATCTAGGGTGAGATTAAGTTGCCCTTGAAGGTTATATTCATCCATTCTTCTATCTTTCTAGATCTTCCTTAAGTTGTTAAGCTTTTTCAAAGGAACTTAGCTTTGATACTAATTGTTGGAATAGGTCTGGACAACTGAGAGGGGGGGTGAATTAGTTGTTGCTCTATTCAACCTTTTTCTACTGTTATTCCCTTTTACAACTTAAAATTAAATCAATGATATATACATTTCAGCATTAAAAAATAGCACATGAGCAAAAAACATAAATGACACATTTAACACCAAGATTTTGACATGGAAACCCGGTGAAGGGAAAAACCACAATGGGGGTTAACCCACAAAATTTAATACCCTATTAAAAGTATTTTACAAATGGGAATGCACATGCATTCAGGCTCACTACCCCAAGCTCACTACTCAAGTGGAGGCTCACTACCTACAGAAAAGTTTACAAGAGATTTACTGATTTTTAACTGGTAAGATGCATCTGCCAATGCTAGAGATCAATTCTAGTTAAGTGCAAATACTGACTTTGTACACTTCATCTTTATCATGCTCTTCTCTCTATTCTTCCCTCATTCGGATATTAGATTTCTACTCCTTTTTACACTTTCTTCATCATCACAAAAAATACATACCCCCACAATATCCACAACTATTGGCTATATTTTTTCTTATCATGAATTACAATCACTTGCCAGTCAGCAACAACAAACACTTAGAACTTTTAAAGAGTGCTCTACTTTATCAGCTAGATCCATACACCAATATTGATGCATACCAAAAATAACACATGTAGATCATCATACATGTCAGCCACTAGCATCCTATCTCATACATAGTTCATCAAAACATTTCTATTGGGTCCGCACAAGGATTTACATAAGTCTGTCTTTTCTTCACTAAACTGTTTTGTCATAATAGGACCCGGTATTTAGATGCTCATAACTTCTGATCCCATTATCACCAGAGGCTAAAAACTTGCATTTAGATTGTCCTGGTGTCCCTCTACACTCCTTTAGATTTGCAACACATAATGATTAATTGGAGAGATCCGCTAACCAAAACACTGGACTCTACTATATGCTCTATTTTAGGCTCCCAGACTTAGATAGATTATCATTCTGACTTTCGGTGAGATCAGATACTGCACTGCAGATGTGTGGAACAATCTTAGTTTACATCAATGACAACACCTATCAATGCTATGCAGTGTCTCTTGCCAACAGGAAATCCTTAATGATCTACTCACAATCTTCAAAGCATGAAATGGAGGTGAAGATTAATATCAACTAACTACAAATGCCTCTCACACGAACAACAAAGATTTGGTTCATGTACCAAGATCCACTTGTGTATCAGAAATTGCTAGAAAAATGTGTTGATTGTCAAATCATCTTCTTACATACTTGACCAACAAATCTTAAAATCCAGGTTGGACTAGCTAGACTAGCATGCTCGGATGAAATCCAGAATTTGAATTTGGATCATAGATTTAAGACACATCAGAACAAGATAAGCGACTTGAAATACAAAAGAGTCCATCGAGACCATTGAACAGTTAACAACCAATCAGGAAATGCTAGCAAAGAATGCCTCTTAGTCTGAAAAGCTAGAATCTTGCCACATGTCATCTCATCGCAGCAACACAAGCCCAGGAGGGACCCACACTGCTACCTTTGTTCTTGCGTGCTAGGCACTCGCTTCTTTTCCCTTCAAGACAAGAATGGGTCCCACCCTCTAGTTGGCACATTATCGCAATAGCACAAGGAATATTCCATAGCACCTCTTCGCAATGCACTACCATGATCCAACATGGAGCAAGCATGTCACAATTGAATTGGTAGGAAAGATCCTAGGCCTGCCAACTTGAAATCAATGGCCATCACATTTGTGCAACCCTGAAAAGCTTGACAAATCGAGGGTTTGTGATACTACGATAGGCATCCGTCTATCTCCAAAGGATATCCCACCGACCTAGATAAATATTTTGCAAGAGAAAGGATAGTCACTAGGCTGGTGGGACTAGTTACGAACAAAGCTAAGGAAATTAAGTTGTGACTTAAACCTAGAGTGACCTCCTATCACAAGTCAACTTGAAATCATAACATGGGTTTTAAAAGGACTCAAGGGCTTAGGGTTTAAGCCTCTTGGACAAAAAATTAGCCATTTTCAAGGTTCCAAGAAAGAAAACATGGAAATTTTATAGGAGATTCCATCAGTGGCTCTGGTCGGGGATGCATGGCTCTTGCAAACATGGCGAGAATCATAGAACTCCCAGGTACAGACCATGTGCCACATCAATTGGGCCAGAGTGTGGCTACTTCAATTATGAGTTGGAAACTGATTGAAAGGTGACTCAGTCATCAACTCCATCCTGGTGGCCTTAGGCCACCAGAAACAAGAAATTAATGTTTGCCTTTGTCAAACACATTGCTTTCATCAGACAAACATGTACGTAATCTAAGAGACCATACAATCATAATATCAATCAAATTAACCTGCACTGAGTGAACAATGTTAGCACATGATAAAAAATATGCATCAAATTGATCATTCATACATTCACACTGCTTCTGATCAATCACACTGTCAGTATAAATCCTTAAAAATGTGTCATTCAAAAATATCTCATAGCCATCCAGATGACTATCACTATCAAGTTTATCCTTGTCCCTATTTACCAGATCAAACTTGAAACCATCATAAAATGTCTCTTATAATTGCTGAGGTAAATTGCATTCATCACTCACTAGCTCTTCATTGGGGAAAAAAGAATTCATATTCAATCATTCTTTCATCTTGACCTGCATCAAAATTATATTCCTTTAAGCTCTAAAATTTATCTACTACATCATATGCCTTAATGACTGGTAAGGGAAACTCAACTAAATCTGAACCATGATCTTCATAAGGCTAGATATTCCTATCAAACTTTTAAGCATATGGGACCCAATTAGTCTTTATCAATCCACAAATAGATCCATTTACCTCAAGATGATCTTTCTCAAGCTCATCACACTCTTCATCATCTGCAAAGATAGGATTATCCCTATGTTGCAAGTATGAGGTTAACCAATGTTGTCATTGATGTCAACACACTCATATTGCATTGGTAAGAAGGTTTGGATGAGCTGTGTGTTGAGGATATTAAGAGTAGTCTCAATCAGGAACAGTGAAGAATGGTGATAAGAAGAAGGCAAATGTACTCAATAGGTTGAGAATCAGAGGATACGGATTAAAGGGTTTGTAGATATGAGTCTTGAGATGATCTAGTTAAGATTTCAGAGGTCCGCATGAAGATATGAAAAAGTTGTGATCGGTCAAGTAGAACTGGTTCCGGGAGCTGTTCTGGAGTGATAGAGTGTTACAAAAAGGTTCGGTGAGATCCAGAGGAGCATTGTCAGACTCTGTGGATTGGAAGGAGTGTTTGGGATGTCCTTGTGATGTGTCATCTTGGTTTGTACAAAGTTTAGAGGTCCAGAAGCACCTTCTTCAGTATGACAGTGGCGACAGATTGTGTTCTTGAAGTTTTGGATGAAGAGGAGAAGAGATTCCAGTGAGTAGAGGAAGTGTGGATGTACCTGGTTAATTAGGCAAGCTTGTGAAGCTTCTTAGATCATGTTGAGGTTATGTTGTTGGTCCGCATTGATGGTAGAGCCCAGAATTGAAGATATTCTTCCGGATGAAGTTCTTGCTCAGACTAGCCGACCGGATGAGTTGTTCATCTTGCGAATGTTCTTGTGATGGCTGACCAGATGTATTAATCATCTTGCGAATGTCCTTATGGTTGATTGCCGACTTAGATGATTGTTCCTAAGTCGATGTCTTGTATAAATAAAGGTTTGTGAGTTCATTTCAAAGGGTGTTGAGCAGCAGATGAGAGTGGTATAGCGAAAGAGTGAAGGGCAGAGCAGAAGTATCTCGGGCTTAAATGGAACTGATCCAGACATGGTAAAGATGTCAATCTCTAGTTTAATTTTGTGATTCTTATCACTTTGTACACAGTGTGTCTCTTGTAGGCAGTGTGCCTCTTTGTGAGCAGTGTGCTCGGGCAGTGAGCCCTAATTGGCATGTGCCATTCATTTGTCTTATTCTTCTAACAGAGAATAATCCTTGGGTTAATCACCCCGTGGTTTTTCCCTTAACTGGGTTTTCCATGTCAAAATCTTGGTGTCTAATGTGTTGATGATTATCTGCTCTTGTGTTTATGCATTATGCTTTCATGAATGATTAACTGATATGCTATTAACTAACAAAGAAGAATCAAGTGTTCAAAATAGAAGCAAGTCTTTGCACAACTGATCCACCCCCCCTCTCAGTTGTGTACCCTAGATCTAACAGTTGGTATCAGAGCCAAGTTCCTCTGAAAGGAGCTTAACTGCTTGAGGAGATCTAGGATGTCATCATACAAGAAGGATAGTCCAAAGTTTGATGGAACCAACTTCACTCTCTGGAAAGGTCGCATGAAATGTCACTTGGAGTGTATGGGAAAAGCATACTTGGCCATGGTCTCAAAACCATATGTACCTCCACAAGGTGGTCCGATAACTCTGAATGAAATCACAGATGCTGAAAACAATTTGTGGACCAAGGAAGCTCTTCTAAGCATATTGAATGACTCAGATATCTCAAATGTTATTGACCTACCAACTGCATATGAGATTTGGACTAAACTGGAACTTCTATATGAAGGAGATGAGTTTGTCAAGAGTGCAAGGTTGCAAAGTCTGAAAAGGAAATTTGAAAGATTGAAGATGAGAGATGATGAAAATATCACTACCTTTATGCCAAGAGTGAATGAGCTAGTGTGTGGAATCAGGAATGATGGTGGAATTCTGGATGAAAATGAAATTGTTTGCAAAATTCTTAGATCCCTTCCTGCTGCCTACAAAATCAAGGTTGCTTCCATTGATGAATTCAAAGCCCATACAACTATCACAAGAGAGCAACTGGCTAGGAAACTGGTTGCATTTGAAATGACTAAGTTTGGAGATGATCCCCCCAAGACTGAATCTGCATTCAAAGCTAGTGCCTATGTGAAAGGCAAACAAAGATTTGATCTGGGAGAGAACTCTTCAAGGAAGCTGTCATGGTATGAACAAGCAAGGAAAGATATGGAAGAGGAAGAAGCAGAAACAGCTCAACTTGAAGCCCTCATTGCAAAAAGACTACCAAGAGGATCTGGTAAGTATGAAGGAAAACTACCCTTTAAGTGCTTCAACTGCAATAAGATTGGTCATTTTGCTTCAAGATGTCTGGAAGGATCTACAAGGTCTAATACCAACAGACAAAGGTTTCAAAAGAACTGCTATTATGTTCATGAAGAAGATGACAATGAAGGAGTAGCAGATGATGAATCAGAAATAGGAAACAAATCCAGAAATGAATGGGTGTTTATTGCCATCAAGGAAGAAGATTCAATATCCTCTAAATCTGTCAATCATAAGGTTGTAGAAAGAGCTTTGGCTGCCCAAATTGAAGAAAAGGATGATTGGGTTATTGACAGTGGATGCTCTCACCATATGACTGGTGACAAGAATAAGTTCTTAGATTTGGAAAAGTATGAAGAAGGAATGGTAAAGTTTGGTGACAATTCTGCTGGCAGAATCATAGGTAGGGGAACTATTTCTTTTGATGGAAAGAGCAAAACCGGTAATGTACTTTATGTTGAAGGATTGAAGCACAATCTTCTCAGTGTTGGTCAGTTAGTGGATAAAGGCTATGATCTCTGGTTCAAGAATGGAAGATGCAAAATCTTTACAAGCTTCGTAACTAAGATTGCATCCGGTACTCAAACTAAAGGTAATATCTTCCATCTGGTTGGTTCAAATAAAAGTTGTCTGTTTGTTCAAGTTGATCAGAGTTGGCTATGGCATAGAAGGATGTGTCATGTAAATTTTGATAACATCATCAAGATAAGCAATATTCAGGCTGTAAGAGATCTTCCAAAATTGTTGAAACCTACAAATAGTTTGTGCAAAGAATGTCAGCTAGGTAAACAGAGCAGAGTCTCTTTCAAAAGCAAGGATCAGTCCACTACCGGATTGTTGGAATTAGTACATACTGATCTCTGTGGTCTGACAAGAATCAAGAGTATGTAAGGTGATAGATGTTTCATAGTGCTAATTGATGACCATTCTCGGATGATGTGGGTTACCTTCCTAAAAGAGAAATCAGAAGCCCTTGAGAAGTTCAAAATCTTCAAAGCTATGGTAGAGAATCAAACCGGATTGAAACTAAAGTGTCTAAGGTCTGATAGAGGTGGTGAATTCACATCCGGTGAATTCATAGACTTTTGTGAGAAGCATGGCATAAAGAGACAGTTGTCTGCTCCTAGGACTCCACAGCAGAATGGAGTAGTTGAGAGAAAGAACCAGACCATCCAGGAAGCTTCCAGAATAATGATGATGGAAGCAAATGTTCCTTAGATGTTTTGGAGAGAAGTTGTCAGCACTGCAGTCTACACTCTTAACCGAGTTCAATCAGAAACAATACTGGTAAAACTCCTTATGAACTTTGGTTTGGTATAACTCCTACTGTGAGATATTTTAGAGTATTTGGTAGCAAGTGTTACATCAAAAGAGATGAAGATCTAGGAAAGTTTGATGCTAGAAGTGATGAAGGAATTTTCTTGGGTTACTCCACTCAAAGCAAAGCATACCAGTGTTACAATAAGAGACTGAAAAAGATGATAGAAAGTACAAATGTGAAGGTTGATGAAGGAATTGAGAAGCCCTCAAGGTTTTATGAATATGATGAAGATGATCAGGATGGTGCTCTGATTCAAGGAACTCAATCCCTTCCTGAAAGTTAGATTCAAACTGATCTGGTAAATCAGGAAGAAGAGGTTTGTCTGAATGAACCTGATCAAGAAACAGTAGTGCAAGAGACTCCCAAAGTTCCAAGGTATGTAACTTTAAATCACTCTGAAGATCAGATCATAGGTGACAAAAGCAAAGGGGTACAAACAAGGAGGAAAATTGCTCAAAATTCAGATGAATGTTGTTTGATTTCAAAGATTGAACCTAAGACAATAAATGAAGCATGCAATGATGAAAATTGGACAAAAGCAATGGAAGAAGAGTTGATGCAAATTGAGAAAAATCACACTTGGGATCTTGTTCCTAGACCTAGAAACAAGAATGTGATTGGAACCAAATGGGTCTTCCGGAACAAACTAATTGAGGTTGGTGAAGTTATCAGAAACAAAGCCAGATTGGTCTACAAAGGCTACTCTCAAATAGAAGGAATTGATTTTGAAGAAACCTTTGCTCCAGTAGCAAGAATTGAAGAAGTTAGATTATTTCTTGCATATGCTGCCTTCAAAGACTTCAAGGTATATCAGATGGATGTCAAGTCTGCCTTCCTAAATGGTGATTTGGAAGAAGTATACATTGAACAACCGGATGGATTTCAATTGTCTGATAATGATGATATGGTCTGCAAGTTGAAGAAAGTATTGTATGGATTGAAGCAAGCCCCAAGAGCATGGTATGAAAGGTTGGATAATCATCTTGTGTAGATTGGATTCAACAAAGGTACTGCTGACAGTAACTTATATTTCAAAATTGATCAAGAAAACATTTTGATTGTTGAAGTGTTTGTGGATGATATCATTTTTGGAGGACGAGATAGTATGTGCAAAACTTTTGCAAATCAGATGAAAAGTGAGTTTGAAATGTCTATGCTTGGTGAAATGAATTTCTTCTTGGGTCTGCAAATTACTCAAACAAAGAAAGGGATCTTCATTTCTAAGACCAAATATGTGAAAGAATTGTTGAGGAAATTCGGTATGGAAGATTCAAAGCCAATGAACACTCCTATGGCAACCGGATGTAAGTTGAACAAAGATGATGACTCTCCAAAGGCAGATCAGACAAAGTATAGATCGATGATTGGTGGATTGTTGTATCTCACTCAGACTAGACCAGATATAATGTACACTGTTGGTCTTGTGGCAAGATTTTAGGCTGATCTTAGAGAATATCATGTTATGGCAATCAAAAGAATTTTTAGGTACTTGAAAGGAACAGTTGAGTATGGTCTATGGTATCCTAGAGATCTAGATTTCTCTCTTCATGCATATACAGATGCAGATTGGGCAGGAGATGTGGATGACCAAAAGAACACTAGTGGTGGAGCATTCTTTTTGGGAAAGAGATTGGTTTCTTGGCTAAGCAAGAAACAAGATGCAATATCTCTGTCTACAACTGAAGCAAAATACATTGCAGCAGCAAGTAGTTGGACTCAAATCTTATGGATGAAGCAGATGCTAAGAGACATTAAAGTTGAATATGAGGAGCCTATCACAATTTTTTGTGATAATTCAAGTGCAATTAATATTTCTAAAAATCTAGTATTGCATTCTAAGACCAAGCACATATCTATCAAGTTTCACTTTCTAAGAGAACAAGTGAACAAGGATGAAGTCAAATTGGAGTATGTATCCTCTAAGGATCAGATTGTAGATATTTTTACTAAACCTCTCCCCAAGGACTCTTTTGAGTATCTTCAGGAGAAGTTAGGGGTCATGGCCCCTCCGGTGATGAACTAGGATGCACTAATGTGCATTAGTTTGGTGGATATCACAGTCACATCTTGTGATCCGGATTGATGATGGGGAGCTGCTACTAAGGGGGAGCAGCTGGTATGATTCTGATATGTTACAAGTGCAAGTATGAGCCCTTCACCATTGATGTCAAAGGGGGAGAGAAGACATGTGAAAAACAAGTGGTTGATGATCAAAGGGGGAGCAGTAAAGGAAGAGAAGACATGTGAAGAGTTGTTGTTGATAGGGGGAGCTGTGACAGAAAAGAGAACTTCTTGTCTTGATGGTTTTTCACATTATATGTTGCCATCAATGACAAAGGGGGAGATTGTTGCAAGTATGAGGTTAACCAGTGTTGTCATTGATGTCAACATACTCATATTGCATTGGTAAGAAGGTTTGGATGAGCTGTGTGTTGAGGATATTAAGAAAAGTAGTCTCAATCAGGAACAATGAAGAACAGTGATAAGAAGAAGGCAAATGTACTCAATAGGTTGAGAATTAGAGGATGCGGATTAAAGGGTTTGTAGATATGAGTCTTGAGATGATCTAGTTAAGATTTTAGAGGTCCACATGAAGATATGAAAAAGTTGTGATCGGTCAAGTAGAACTAGTTCCGGGAGCTATTCCAGAGTGATAGATTGTTACAAAAAGGTCCGGTGAGATCCGGAGGAGCATTATCAGACTCTGTGGATTGGAAGGAGTGTTTGGGATGTCCTTGTAATGTGTCATCTCAGTTTGTACAAAGTTTGGAGGTCCGGAAGCACCTTCTTCAGTATGACAGTGGCGACAGACTGTGTTCTTGAAGTTTCAGATGAAGAGGAGAAGAGATTCCAGTGAGTAGAGGAAGTGCGGATGTACCTAGTTAATCAGGCAAGCTTGTGAAGGTTCTTGGATCATGTTGAGGTTATGTTGTCGGTCCGCATTGATGGTAGAGCTCAGAATTGAAGATATTCTTCTGGATGAAGTTCTTGCTTAGACTAGTCGACCGAATGAGTTGTTCATCTTGCGAATGTTCTTGTGATGGCCGACCAGATGTATTAATCATCTTGCAAATGTCCTTATGGTTGATTGCTGACTTAGATGATTGTTCCTAAGTTGATGTCTTGTATAAATAAAGGTTTGTGAGTTCATTTCAAAGGGCGTTGAGCAGCAGATGAGAGTGGTATAGTGAAAGAGTGAAGGGCATAGCAGAAGTATCTCGGGCTTAAATGGAACTGATCCAGACATGGTAAAGATGTCAATCTCCAGTTCAATTTTGTGATTCTTATCACTTTGTAGACAGTGTGTCTCTTGTAGGTAGTGTGCCTCTTTGTGAGTAGTGTGCTTAGGTAGTGAGCCCTAATTGGCATGAGCCATTCATTTTTCTTATTGTTCTAACAGAGAATAATCCTTGGGTTAATCACCCCGTGGTTTTTCCCTTAACCGAGTTTTCCACGTCAAAATCTTGGTGTCCAATGTGTTGATGATTATCTACTCTTGTTTTTATGCATTATGCTTTCATGAATGATTAACTGATATGCTATTAACTAACAAAGAAGAATCAAGTGTTCAAAATAGAAGCAAGTCTTTGCACAACTGATTCACCCCCCCTCTAAGTTGTGTGCCCTAGATCTATCACCCTACACCAATATGGGTTATCATTTCCCATCGTTGGTGGGGTCAAAGGTTCATCATAAAGAACATTCATCCATGTCTTAAAATTTTATACCTTATTAGTGTGAATTTCTACTTCATTCTCAACACCATCATATTCAGAATCATTAGAAGACAAGACACTTTCATCATCTCAATGAAGAATTATCTCTTCTTCACTTGGGAACTATCTATTCTCAATAGAGTAAGTATCTTCATTGGTGCATCTAATAGTGGAAGTGAATACTTCCATCTCTTTTTCACACAAACTGTCATCCACTTTTATAAAAAAAGTATTTGAATTGCATATAGGAGTTTCATGAATGACACCTATATTTTTATGAGGCTCCTCAGCAACAACATTTCCAAAAGAGAACCTCATAAATATCTCTAAAATTGTTAGGTCTTCAAATTCCTTTTTTACCCTACTTCTTTTGTGACAAACCTGATTGCTTTGTTGTATAATACGATTTTCATTTCTTTTCATCATAGCAAACTCTTCCTTATTCTCATTAGTTAAAGAATCATGACTACCATTGTTATGAGATGGAACATCAATAACATTCTGAGGCACAGGAAACATACCCCCTAATTTGCTTTGTATTTCTGTATGAGAACTTCTATAACAACCTACACTTGCATCCATTTGTCCTCTTATCATCCCATATTTTTGATTATTTTCTATGTCTATTGCATCTGCAAATGCCTGAAAAAGTGTAACAAGTTCCTTATTCCTCAGCATATAACACATTTCCTCATCTAATGCACCCAAGTATATAACCAGAACAAATGCATTATTTGGCTTTATGTGTTCTAGGATATCTTTGATTGCTTTTGAAAATCTTAAATTGAAAGTAGGCAATGATTCATACTCTTTCTTTTGGATTGTCATGAAATTAGTCACTAATGAAACCATATCAAACCTTTCACCAAATTGTTTAAAAAATACAACTATGAACTCAAACCACGAGGATTTAGAACATTCGAGTAATAAAGAAAACAAATCCCTTGCATCATTTTGCAAATATTGAAGAAAAAATTTCATGACAACAACTTCATTCTCAATCTGGTAATTTGCCATTAAATCATAGAAATCTTGCAAATGCCTATCTGTCGATTCAGAATATTTTCCACAATATTTCAGCAAATGCCTTCTAACCTCCCTAGGAACAACATTTGGATATCCACAAAAGTCATTGAAATTTAGAGCCTTATATCTTTCAGCAATCAAGCAATTCATGTTTGTCATCTGTTTTGAAAGTATAGATAAGATATGTTACCTAAGAGTGTATTGCAGTTTCAAACAAACTTAGAGTCACCGCCTCAAAAAGAGGATTGAATATCAGTCATTTTTTTCCAGGTTGATTCCACCAAGAGAGCCCCTTCTTTCAAAATTACTTTAAAGTATTACAACACATTCTACATCTCTATCTAACCTTAATGGTTAGGTCAGATTTTGTTTTGACTCTCTCCCACTAGATAACTAAGCTTTCTCCCCAGTAGAGTCACCAATTCTATTGGTTCCCAAATCTGAACACATCAAACTCTAAAGATTTGCCAGTTCTTATGCATTTAATCTTAATGGAGGCTTGGCCAACATAGTGGGAGATTGTATCTATCTCCCTTGCACTTCAAGCTCTGCCAAACCTAGCGGGTATTCCCTTATTTGCAATTAATATATTTATCTTTAATTATATCAGGTAGATATGTTCTCATAAGCATGCACCAAGATTTGTATAATTGACCCTAGAATGGCAATATTCTTGGACTATCTTCACTATTTAACTCTAAGAACATGCAAAAACCTACCTAAATAGAACAAAAAATAGACTAATTCAAATGATGTATCTTTTAGATTCAATGTTCTAATTTGGACCTTTGGGAAAATAGATTCCCAGATTGGTGTCTTATCAAAGGTAACAGAGTCAATTCTCCACACTGCAAATGTTCCTTCTATGACAACAAAAATTCATTTTTAGAGGGTTCATCTGTATCAATGACTTACAAAGACACACCCAAGAAAAAGTATTTCCTATAACTCTTCTTCAATGATCCCTACTATAATACATCACTCACTATGCCTTTCTCAAAGCATATTTAATCCAATCCTTAATTAGAAATAGAAAATAAAACATTCGATACAACAAATATGCATAAGTGAAATCCATAACCCTTGATTCATTCATTCACAAAAGAAATGCATACATTCAAGGAGATAATTGTAGGAAACACACACAGGTAGTGTTATTCATACTACTCAATATAAACAAAAAATTGTCATACAAGAGTTTATTCATATGTAGGCAGAATTTTTGCACTGCAAATCTGACAACACACCTATTCTGGTACAGAAATAATTCCCCAAGATGTGGATAACTTGTATCCAAAATCCAAAATAGAATTCCTATCTCTTACATTACCCCCTCTATTCTCCCTTCTATATTCTATATCATACTATGACTCTTGGAATCCTATATATAGACAAATTATGTCAGCTAGGATTTCCTTAGTACAACCTTTTAGTTATAATGCATTTAATACTTTTGACCTAGGAAACTACATCCTTTATTTTATTGGCAAACACTTTCTTTTAGCTAATTCTTTTTTTAAAGATTTACAACAATGTTCAGAATGTTCTAATTGGTTGTAGGTCCCCCTGGGTGGTTATAACTAGCTACCCCCTCTTTATCTTAGATTCAAGCTCGAATCATAGGCTGCTAGGAAGGCAAGGCAACTCCTTACCCCTTCAATCCTCATCCACTAGAGATATAATTGTTGGAATCATTTGAGGCATCCCCAATAGTTGAACTAGAAGATGTCGTCCTAGCTAGAGCTAGGACTTCTTTGACTCTATCAACAGAGTCCCACTTCTACATTATGGTCCCTGGCATTGAAACATGATACCCTCCCTTTGTTATTGTTCTTGATGAAGGTCATCAAAGAGATGAATGACATTAGAGAAAATTGGTATCTCTCATCCTGCACTCTTGATTGCTAATCCTAGTTGAGGTTACAACAATCATATCCAGTCAGTGCACCCCTAGGAAACAACTTCATGCAGATGGAGTATTTGAATGACCTAACCGATTCCCCACCAAAATGACACTATTCAACTATGGTTCTGGGAAATTGGCAAGACTGATGTAGCCAAACACTCCTGTTCTTTCCAATTCCTCCCATTCTAATGGTCAGTACTTGGCTTCTCCTTAATTCAGAATGAACAGACTTGTAACCAAGAGAATAGGGACACACTTATTTGGGAAATAAAGGATAGAAATTGCAAGTAAATATTCCACACATTATTCATGGTGGCAATTGATGTGAACAATTCATGCGAATACTTCCATTTATAGTAGGAATGAACGGAGGTCCTTTACCCGAGAAATTTCCATTTTCCAACAACCCCTTTAATTCCATTCCAGATGTTCACAATCTCAACACACTTGAATTCACATCTTGAAGTCCTCAATGATCTACTCATAATCTTCAAAGCATGAAACAGAGCCACAGATTAATATCACCTGACTACAAATGTCTCTCACATGAACAACAAAGGTTTGGTTCATGTACCAAGATCCACTTGTCTATGATCAGAAATTGCTAGAAAAATGTGTTGATTGTCAAATCATCTTCTTGCATACTTGAGCAACAAATCTCAAAATCTAGGTTGGACCTGCCAGGCCAACACACTTAGATGAAATTCAGAATTTGAATTTGGATCATAGATTTAGACACATTAGAACAAGATAAGTGGATGAAAATACAAAAGAGTCCATTGGGACCATTGAAGAGTCAACAACCAATTAGGAAATGCTAACAAACAATGTCTCTTAGTCATAAAATCCAAAATCCTACCACATGTCATCACATTGCAGCAGTGTAAGCCTGGGAGGGACCCACACTGCTAGCTCTGCACTTGCACTCTAGACGCTTGCTTCATTTCCTTTCAAGACAAGAATAGGTCCCACCCTCTAGTTGGCACATTATTGCAACAGCACAAGGAATATTCCACAACACCTCTTTGCAGTGCATTACCATGATCCAACATGGAGCAAGCACATCACAATTCAATCGACAAGAAAGATCCTAGGCATGGCAACTCAAAATCAACGGTCATCACATCAGCGCAACCCTGACAAGCTTGACAAATCTAGGGCTTGTGATACTATGATAGGCATCCATCTATCTTCAAAGGATATCTCACTAGCCTTGAGAAATATTTTTCAAGAGAAAGGATAGTCACTAGGTTCATAGGGACAGTTACAAATGAAGCGAAGGACATTAAGTTGTGACTTAAACCTGGAGTGACCACCTATGACATGTCAACTTGAAAACATAAGATGGGTTTTAAAAGGACTCAAGGGCTTAGGTTTTAAGCCTCTTAGACACAAACTTAGCCATTTTCAAGGTTTCAAGCAAGGAAATAAGGAAAATGCATAGGAGGTTCCATCACCCTCTATATCATATCTATGTGGGAATAAATACTTAAAGATTATGCAAGAAAATGAAGATTTTTCAGAGCTAGGCAAAACTCTGCAAAAATAAAATAAAAAGGATACACAAATAATTTGTGGGGAAACAAGACTAGATATGATATTTCAAAAAATAAAATAGGTCTAAATGTAACTTAGTATCTTGTAATGCAAAGACATCATAAAATTTTGCAATCTCAGTTAAAGGAAGACCTAAAAGCAACTTGTGGGAAAATGAGATTTGATGGGATCAAAATGATTTAGCAATAGAGAATATTTGGATCTCATTTAATAGTCTATAGGATATGCGACACAAGGTTTGTGGAGGAAATGAAGGGTCCAAGAGATGTTGAAAACCCCATATCCTACACCTAAGGAAAGTTCTACAAGTCTAATTAAAGGCATAAACAAAATTTTAGCTAAGGTAAATTTGAACAGGATTCCCATAAACAACCAAAATTTTCAAAAGTGAATATAGCCATCCAAAAGATTTGAAGGCTGAGACTTAAATAAAATATTAAAAGAGGGGGTCCATATTTTGCATGAGTAAAATGGGGCATGTGTGCAAGGTACAACACTACTTAGCTTTACCCAACCAATTAGGGAGATCTATACCATCACATTTTGAAAAGGCTATTTAGGGGGATAGAGAGGGCCACCTTTATTGTGGAAGAGGGAACTTATTGTACGACAGAAAGTTTGGCCTTTGTTCATAGCTAAGAGTATTTGATCCATTTTTAGAGAGTTGGGAGAGTTGTTCTTTGATGGTCCTAAACCTTGCATGACTATCCATTTGGATGAGATCAAGGTCATCATTAAGAGAGTGCATAGTGGGATTTAGTGGATCCTATTAGTCCTAAGAACTATGACCTGCCACCA
The DNA here is from genome assembly GCA_027924645.1 of Cunninghamia lanceolata. NCBI lineage: Eukaryota > Viridiplantae > Streptophyta > Pinopsida > Cupressales > Cupressaceae > Cunninghamia > Cunninghamia lanceolata. The sequence continues at coordinate 1,453,233 of BSBN01001053.1, read as the reverse complement.
TAGGGATGAGAGGGGCGCAAAAATATCTCAAAGAGATGAGAATAACCAGACAATCCACCAAAAGGGGTAAAAGTTCTCCCATGCCCAATAAAGGATAGAAGGTTATATGATAGATCAATTAGCTCAAAGAGATGCAGAGAACATAACAATCCATTGCAAGGTTAAAAGTTGTCCCTAGACTCTCTTTTTTAACCTAGGGTTTTTAATATTTTAGATCATTGTGGATGAGAAATGAAATAGTTTCTTTAATTTATCACTTGTTGTAGAATTATATACTATGGATGATGTGTTTTCTTGTTATGTAAGGGTTCATGCTTGGTACAAAGCACCAACCCTACATATCATAATATTATTTTGATATTATAGATCTAGAAGAATATTCTAAAAATTAAAGATGAGCTGACATGTAAAGAAAACACTGAGAACTGTAAGATATATGCCAAATACCAACTACTAGGAATAATCTAATGCAACTATATTTATGGAAGAAATAACATTGGTAGGGATAAAAAGAGAAGGTATTACAAGGTGTTCCTAGTTTGTGATCCCACTAATATACTTATCATGTTTGTAAGTAGTGTTAGCCTAATGTTTTAAAGTGCTAACTATAGAGGGTTAGGACTATACTTGTAGCCCACTATTCCATCTTTTAGGTATGTGGTGAGTAAATTTCTAGGGATAACCACTTACCATCTAATTACATCATAGATTACAGATGACCAAAGGTTACCCATGGTTAGGGTGTGAAAAAATTCCTAGGGGTTCTTCCTATATAACCATAGGTACATGGAATCTCACAACTATATATAGAGGATGTTTGAGGCTTGGGAATTGGAGCCAAAATACTCCTCACTTCATCAAACCATTTATGGGGAATCCAACTTAGCCAAAAATGATAGCTCTTTTGAGGATATTTAAAAACCCCTAGCACAAGGTTTCTAACCTAAAAAAGAAACTACTTGAAAGGAAGAAATTAGCAAAAAGATGGGTAACAAATTTAGTACTAAACTATACCCACTTTTTGATCATCAAGATCCCTTTAGGGAGAGGTGAGATCATATGGTGGACAGTTACAAACAACCCTAAATTGGTAACATTTCTTGTACACATGGCCCTAGAAAGATCTTTGATACCAATTGTAATGAACTTGCAAGGCAAAATATGTTGAACACACAAAAATATTGCAAAATTGAGAAAAATAGAAATGCTTGTATTATCTTCACAGTACCACTTCAAGGGGAAAACCTCAAAATAGAGCATACATTCCAATTAAAAATATTCTAAGATGCCTTTACAATTGAGAAGCCATTACTATATATGAGTTTTTCTAGAGGAAACTACTGTCATCCCATACATGTGAGATAAATAATTTAATTTAACAACTAGTGGGATGACTTACAAAGCATATGCATCCCTTTATCAAATCTACCTAAGGGTAACTTAAAAAGCATATGCACCCAACTAATAATATCTATCATAAAATAGAATGGGGTACACAATAAAGGGCGATTGAATGGTTAATGAAGCTCACAAAGGGGATGATTAGAGGGTTGGTGCATATTTGGCCTAACACAAATGAAAACACATTTTATAGTTGTGCTAGCCATTGGATTAAATTTTATTTGATGGTTCTCACTCCTTTGCATTGACAATATTTGCATTTACCTCATCCTAATCTTATGCTATCCACAAGGTGCATTAATGATCAAAGGTTATTTATTCACTAATGCTGGTGACTGCATTTTCCTTGCTAGGAACTTCCAAACTTTATATTGGGGGTTACCCTTTCTTTCCATGTTAATGTTTCCTCCATAGCAACTTTGTGGAGACTTTTTCTTGAGATTTTTCCTCATACACATCAACATTTGATCAAATAGTCTTTATTCACTATTGGCTTCATTATTACATTGCATAAGGTTTACAAGGTGAGGTGCTATGCTAGCAACTATTTTCATATGGCTATGCCATGATATAAGCTTTAAAGTAGGCATTCAAATTTATATGCCAAACTCTACAAATTGCCATGGTTATTAACATGCTGCACAATCTACTAAAATGTCACATTGAGCCTCTTCCTACTTCATTACTTACACCATTAGTCTTTCTCTTTTTCCATTTTCTACCATTTCTTTCACAAACTTTATATCTCCTTGCTTGAACCTCTTCTTTGTTTTCCCTAGAAGCTCTTATCATATAGAATGCAACTATTGAAATATATGTTGAGTTTTATGTGTTGGCTTGTTCCATGCTAATATATATTAGTCACATCAAGATGACTATATATCCCTACTAATATTTCATATTTCCATGCCATATCATGTTGGGTTTTTTGGTTTTTATTTAATTCCCAACCTTATCTCATGAAATAGCCTATGATTTAGCCACTTTCAATATTCAACTACCACGAGGGGCTGCACAGGTGAAAGTTACATTAACTTTCCTTCTGCACTTTAGGCTCTACAAAAACTAGGAGGGTGATCCCTTGACAGTATTTAATAATTTTCTATACCAATTTATTTAAAATAATGAACTAACAGATGTGTTCTATGCAGATTTTCTTGAGGATTATGCAAAATATGAAGACCTAGCCTATATCCTTCAAGCTTTTAGCTTTACTCAAGACCATAGAACAGAAATAGACTTCTCTTCAACACACATTTATGACTGATAGTTAAAATTTTAAAGGTTTTTGGGCTCACTTCACCTTGACATTGAAGAACACATACAAATAAAAGAAATCAGTGCCTTAGCCTAAGGGTACAGAGTCAGAACTAAATGTAACTAAAAACTACTAACAACATTTAACCTAAACATCATAGAGCTTTATAATATTTCCTTGCAACATTACACTTAGTATCTGTAAACCAACCATACTCATGATATCCTTGTATACATTCACAAAAATATATATTTCTATCAAAGCATTTAACTCATTCTCTGAACAAGAGCATTTCATAGAAAAATACATCCACAAGATACTTCATGGAGACAAACTTCAGGAGACAACTAGCTTCAAAAAATTACCATTTACGCTCACTTAGATGCTAGTACTGTCAATTAACTTTAGAGAGAACATACAGTTAAAAATTTACACACTAAAAACTAACATGACTTCTATCCTTCATGTTTCTACCAACGTTATACCAAGAGACCAATCAAAAAACCCAACCCTTATAATTGGCCTTGAAATTCCTTTTATAACACAACGAAGCAACAAGCATCGGGCCACTTGCACATGATAGAAGTCACATCTTAATTTGACAACCAAAATACACCATAATGCCAAAATAACCATCTTCATCCACTAAAGCATGTCCTCTGTAGAAAATCATCACCTTAGGTAGACTGGAACAACTAATTTTGTCGTATATGCTTTCCCATTGCTAACGTGGAGGCAAGCCATATTTTTAAGGGAAGGAGGATTACAAGGTGCTCTAACAGCTTGACCCCTCCTCACATGTGGATACTTGTTTCTGAAACAAGAACCCCCTGCTTCACCTCATTGACCACGTAAGAAGATAAGAGAGTGCCTGCTAGGATCAACAAAGAAAGGAAGCATAAAAAACTGGGGTCCCATTCGTTATGCCCGATCCCAAGTGAGGGCAAGTGACTCCTCACTTCTGATTGGGAAGTTCCCAACCAAATCAACCAATCAAGAACCAGAGGAGGCCACTCATAGCTAGTTTTGGCTGTGCCAAACCTCTAGCTCGGAAGGAAGTAGCAACAGTTTTGATTCCCTCCTCTATTTCCGCTTATTTCATCCAAGAGACAAGGCCACATCCAGACGAAAACAAAGGGTGAAGAAGGGTTTAGAGCATCTCAATGGATGTTGTTAAACTTCCCCAATCTTACCAGATCCTCCCATCCCTTAGAAAAATACCTCTAATCCCTTAATCTTGTAAGGACATATCATTAGCCATGAGAATAGAGAAAAAAAATCCTAAGGAATAGGACAACAGAGAAAGCACACTTGAAAGATGAAGATCCATAATGTTTGCATAAGGAGGATGCATGAAGTAACAATAGAGGCTCTTTTTTATAGCCAAATTGTAGAAGTTCCCATGCCAATGATAATTACTCCCTGCCTATTCGTCATAGCAATTCAATTCAATTAGTACCACTATAGACTGGTCATAAATGGAAAACCTCTACAAATTCACCAAACCTGTTGAAAAAGGAAAAGGAGGCAACACTCTGCATTATGTCGATTTCCCATTAACATAGACCTATCAATTCCCACAATGAAATTACCAAACTTGGAACCTCGATCATAGCGTATTCAACCATTTTAAACATGTAAAATCATTTCAATCCCTACCATGAAGCGAGTGGAAGATGCCCTCAGCTCTGGACATAGATCCCCAAAGGTCAGTTTGTATGCCACCAATCCCTCACAAGCATACCTCCCCCACAATGATGGTGAGGCAGACTCATCACATGTTTGAAAGGCCTCCCAATGCACTAGATCATCAATTCCAATGTGCCATTACCCTATACCTCTTATCCACTTCAAATTTGGGTTGTTGATGAGAACACCCTACTGCAAGATCAATGGCCACAACAAACTCATCGTTCATTGCCTTATCGCTATAAGGATTTTCAGCAAAAAAGGTAATATGAATAATTCTTGTGATGAATTTAGAAACTATTACATACCTATCTTGCCATCCAATACCCTGCCGCCATTGCATATTGTTAGGGTAAAATGTGGTTTAATCAAATGAACAATACTAAACCCAAACATCAACAGAATAATGAAAACAAGAAAGATTGAATGAAATGAAGCAATGAACAATATAGTGCAAACCTTCCCTTTTCCAAAGCTTCTGTTGTTCACCTATTACAACTGTCCTTTGTTGATGAAGTAGGCCCTCAGTGAGTGCACTCTTTTAGCTGTGTTGTAGGATGTCGGTAGTAAATGGCTATGTTGATAGATAATGTTGTGAAGTAGAGCTTCAAAGCAAATGGTGATCTCAAGTAGATTGTATTGGGGGTGCTAAAGGCGCACGGGTAGAATTCTGCAGAGTAACAATACAAATAACCTGGATGAATAGAATGGGAGGATGAAGCTTCTTTTATAGACTCAGAAGAATGAGAATCAACGGTTGAGAAGAAGTGTGATGATCAATGGCTGAGGATGGTTGAGGAATGTGCAACTAGTAAAAATATGACAAGTGTCTCATCTCCATCATGAAAGAGGGGATTTGACAACATTGATTGGAGAGTTAACTCCTTTAACTGATCAGTTAACAAACTTGATTAGTCAGTTGGAAGAATGAATTATGGAATTGACTGAATTGATTGAGGGATTAACTCAATTGACTGGTTAGTTAACACTTTTGATTGATTAGTTAACTAACTTTTGATTTGAGAAGAAATAGGACATGTGGGTGAGGGAAAATAAGATAATTAAATATTTAATATATTTAATTACATGTGCAACCCGGTGAGGTGGACAAGGTGAGGTGGATTGGTGAGGTGGATTTTTGAATTTAGAACTTAGGATAGGGGGATTTATGAACAATTAAATAATTTAGGATTATTTAATTATGTGGGACATTAGAAGAATTTAGGGAGCTTAATTAAATAAATTGATTTTATTTAATTACATAATAGTGAACCGATTAAATAAATTTAGAATATTTATTTAATTGATAGAATAATGGAATAAATATTTAGAATATTTATTTAGTTGAATCATGTCATTTTTAGGTGTATACATTTTGCCCCTCTTTGATGCAATGTTGTTTACAACGTTGTTTCAAAGAAATTGATAGTCTGATAGTGATACATGCCCCAGTTTGCCCCTGGTACAAGTTTAATGATGATAGGATGCCCCCTCGGGAGATTGGACGGGAAAAGGGTGAAAGATTTGGAGATGGACAATCTCATGAAGATGAAGGGGTGAGGTTAGGTTAGAGGAAAAAGGACGTGTTTTAGGGAAATGGGAAGAAAACTGGAGGAAAAATAGATGCGAGAAGTAGTCATAGTCATCACGTAGCCAGAATTAGGGTTTGGAGGCTATAAATAGGAGCTGGGTCCACAAGATTATTCATTTGTCCAATTGTTTGATCTGGATTGGATATAGAGAGCTTAGAGCAACTTGGAGCAGCATGGCAGCCAGAGCAGCAGACATTCCACGCGAGGAGCACCGATTCGAGTGAGTCCAACGATTCGGGCAGCCAGCAGAGGCAGGACCCCCGGTATGTGCTTCAAATTTTTTTCCCTAGAGTTGAGTTAGGGTTTCAGAAATGCCAATAAAAAATAGGTCAAACAGATGCACCAAAGTGTAGAATGGCACATATGTCGCGCGAAACGGCGCATCTGTAGTTTCATAGTGGATATGTCTATTTTGGCGGCGCATCGATGAAAACTGTACATTTGTGCATTTTGGCGGCGCTTTTGTAGTTAGGCGGCACATCTGTTGAATCTAGCGGCCCATATGTTGATTTTGCACATATATGTAGTATAACGGCACATAGGTTATTTGGCGGTGCATATGTTGATTTTAGCGGCGCATATACCAGAAGCTGCGCATATGTAAAGAAACAGCACTTTTACCACCTGTAGTGGTGCATTTGCTTTGGATAGCAAATTACTTAGCCAAATTGATTCGATTAGCATCTTGTTTGATGCGACAATCGATGAGCTATCTCCGAGATTGCAGGAATCTAGTCAAGAGATGTAGTGTGCTGTGTTGATCAATTTGAAATGCTAAGTTTAGTTGATATAGTTCAGTAGATATGTTGAGTATGGTATATGCGGCTTTAGACTGACGCCTTGCTTTGCGTGATTTGTAGGAGGACATATGAGACATGCTGCAGTCGAGGGAGACGTTCCCTATGCCTCTATTGTAGAGATATATGCTGACAGAGATTGACAGAGAGGCACTTGGTGCCATGGGTCTGGACTACGTTTGCTTCATGCCTGAGGTGTGGGTGAACCGTGGACTGTTGACAGCTGCCATGGAGAGATTCCACAGTGAGGATGGGACTTTCCACTTTCTGACTGGAGAGATGACTATGACTCTCGAGGATGTCTACAGGATACTGCACTTACCCATTGTTGGTGAGTTGGTGGAGTACGATGCGCAGCGAGATGCGAGACTCGCCAAGTACCAGTGAGTGTTGAATGACCCTAGGCTGGTTGGACAGGTCATCCCTTGGCATGATATACATGACTGCTATGACTACTTCCCTGGGATCATGGCTAGGTTGATCGGAGGCATTGTATGCCCCGATAGGAGATCACATGGGTTCCACATTGGATGGGGCTGGATTATGGAGCAGATGCTGACTGAGGGCACCCGGTATGCATGGGGAGTTTGTGTACTAGCTCATCTGTGCCATGACATTCACCAGGTGGTGTATCATCGCAGCACGAGTCTATCGGCTGGGGTACTACTGCTACAATTTTGGCTGTGGGAGCACATAACGGTGACGAGGCTGATATGTGTGTTTGCTAGGCAGCGAGGAGAGCCATATAGTTATGGATATGTAGGAGTTATTTCCCAACACAGGCTGGGGAAGTTAGAGTACTGGAGGCACACCTTGGATGGCGTAGATGTGGTCATCTGGCGACCATATCTAAATTGCGAGCCCTGGGACGATGAGGGAGATGAGCTACCATATTGCTTTTAGACGTGGTGGCTGATAGGCTGGACATGGCACATATTAGAGAGACAGATGGTGGGCAAGGTGCTGAGACAGTTTGGTAGGAGGCAGGGTATGCCACAGGGACAGGCACTGTTCGCACGGACACATGCAGAGAGGGTCCAATGGGGGCCGATGGCTTTGTATGAGGAGGCCCTAGCAGAGTTCCAGCAAACTCCTTATGTGGCATGGGACATGAGGATGGAGATTGTAGATGCAGGGATCACCCAGGAGTATGAGGATTGGATTACTACACATCCCTTTCTGAGATACTCAAGACCTGGTATGCTGGTGCCTCATATTGATGAGGCAGATTCAAAGGAGGAGGGTCAGGTTGGCCCAGGTTGGAGGGGAGGTAGAGGAGGACGGGGTCGAGGAGGACGGGGTGGTGGAGATGGGGAGAGGTTGAGATAGAGGTGGAGGGTAGCTCAGGCTGAGCAGGTAGTGCCAGTACAGGTTGCACAGCAGCATGTGCAGATGCCGCCACCCCAGTAGGTACCACAGCAGTAGGTGCCCCAGCCATAGGGGCTAGGACAGGCAGAGGCATCATAGGGGCCAGTACAGATAGATGTGCATGAGAGGGCCATAGCTAGCCTGAGGGGACAGGTGAGAGAGCTACGGGCACAGCTTAGGAGGGCTGACGGCCGGCAAAAGACTGATGCCGCAGTGATCACAGGGCTGACTCGTGAGAGGGACATGGCAAATGCACAGGTACGCGTTATCCGTGTGGAGTGAGACACTGCAGTGGCAGCTATGGGAACAGATGCAGCCAGCTCCTTTTTGGTTGGGCAGGTGCAGCAGGCACAGGCACAGGTAGGCCAGCTGCAGGTACAGTTGGCACAAGCACAGGCAGAGCTTGCCAGGGCATAGTCACATGTGCAGTATTACCGGGGCTTGTATCATGGGGCAGTGCCAGCGAGTTAGAGGGCTTCGAGTTTCAGGAGTCAGTCTGGGGCTACTCAGAGAGCAGGTCCATCATGATCAGGGTCTTCCGTGATGGGTCCCCAGCAGTCAGGGGTTGGCAGTGGTGGCCCATAGCAGCAGGGGTAGACTTGTACCAGATTTCGTACTGTTTTGGGACATGTATCACCATCCTTTTGGATGCACATTGTATATGACACTTTGATTCAGAGAGATGATGATATTGGACATTTGGACCTCTTTTTATGATTGTATATATGATGATGCAGCCTTATGATCTATTGCATATGTTATGAGATGATGAGTCACTTTTATTGAACGATGCAATGCATGTGTAGACTTAGATGTTCTGTCTGATGCTATATGAGATGCGTTTGATATGATGCTATGTGATGTCTATGTGATGTAATATGTTTTGAATGTATGCAAATGCAACATGATTTCTATGTGATTATGTAACCTTTGTATATGATGCACTTAGCTATGTTTTTGATTTCTTTGTTGTTTGATGCGATATGATGATGAAACATATGGATGACCTAATGCCTTTTGTTATGTATGCAACTGATTTAATCATGTTCATGACTAGCTCTAAATGTGATATGATATGCACCTATATGCTTTGTTTTTGTGATGTCCAAATGTACTCTATCGACACAAGAATGACAAGATGATAAAATAGAAGAATGGTTTTGACAGAATGACTGGATATAGATAGACTTAGAAACTTCATTTGATGTTGTTACTTTGCATAGTACAGGTACTGATGATTGTATGGGATATGGATGCATGGATGTGTATATGGATATAGGATGGATGTTTTGCTTTTCAGAGTGCTTTATTTCATCATTGGGCAATTAATTTTTGGTACATTTTCTGAAATGTTGTAAGTGAATACAAGCATCTAGGTATAATTGAACCGAGATGACCTGAGTACTGCTTACATGGATTTTCAATTTGGCAAGTAAATACAAGCATCTAGTCAAAATTGAATCTAGATGACCTGAGTACTTCTTGCGTGTCAACAAACAAGGATTGCCCCCCATTCATGTGAGACCTTTGATGTCCTCGATGATCTTTTTGCTGATCATGTCCTTAGACAAGGTGTTACATTACTAAAGTGGAATCCACAGATAGCAAACAAAGAAAATGATCATGCCCCCATCATAGAATCTCTAGTTTTTGGCATCCTTGAGTAGCATAGAAAGACATGATAACAAAAATCAAGACTCAGTAACATAACCATGATTTCAATCCGCAAAACATTCTTGCATTTAGATGTGATTTCCTTGCTATAATTTAGATAGAATCAGTTAGAAGACCTTGGGTAGTTGCTTTGCTTTAGATAGGTTAAGATGTTCATAGTCAAGATTTCTACTTGAAGCGCAGGTTCTGCTTGCATTTGCATGTTTGGTGAGAAGATTGCACAATCCTTATTGGGGAAACGGACCCTAAGGGACTGACCTAGTGCCTTGGGGGCACATTGCTAAATGGCCTTGCCTACGTGATGACGCAGAGGCAACGTAGTTCGGGGTAAACCCTAACGGACCTAAGACCTAGGTGAGAGAAAGTGGAGACAGACTCAGATTGATAAAATGATAAGATATGGAATGGATGGGACAATGGAAAGCCTCGGGGGTGCATTAGAATAATGGCCTTGCCTACGTGACGACGCAGAGGCAACGTAGTTCATGGACTTGGGCCATGGACACTGACGAGGGACACTATGCTAGGCTCATACTGAACAGATGATATGGGACAAAACCTTGGTTGACAAGGCCACAAAGAGGGAGAGTTATCAAGCCATGATAGGTAACTGCCAGGTGTTTATTATGGGATAGATATGGGTCGAATGGAAAATGGGTGAAGGAAGAATGGACTTAAGGTAATTGGATTCCCAAAGATGGAGAAGGCGGTTTGTCACAAGTAACACCTGTTTACCAGGTTTTCATCACTTGCTTTTATTTGCACAAGAAGCTAGAAAGTAAACATGACACCTGTTTGCCAGGTTTTCATCATGCTACCTATCCAAGGCACCTGTTTGCCATCTTTTCACCAAAGGACGATTTTTTTGTATGCTTTCTATTTTTTTGTTGTTTTTCCATTTTTTGATTTTTTTTTGTATTTTTGTGCCCCCCTTGCATTGGGGTTCCCCTAGGTATAGAACCAGTGAAGGTGCATGCTATTGATTGGATCATCAAACAACTCACCCTCTGATGTGGCCAACTGATATACCTCTGATCCGTAAGCAGCTACAATCACATAGGGCCCAAGCCAGTTAGGTTCGAACTTGCCTTTCTTTTCTCTGTCTTGTTGATTGCGAGGATTCTCTTTGAGAATGAGGTCCCCAACCTTAAAGCATCTTGGGCGAACCTTGTGGTTATAGCTTCTTGATATCATATGTTGATATGCTTTGAGATGATCAAAGGTTTTCTGGCACCTTTTTTCTAGCAGCTCTAGTTCTTGTAACCTGGAGACTCTGTATTCTTCATCTGATATGAGACCTTTCAATGACACCCTGAGAGATGGTAGTTCGACCTCAATGGGGAGGATGGCTTCTGAACCATAGATGAGGACATAGGGTGTAGCACCTATGTGAGTGCGTATACTGGTTCTGTAGGCCCACAGAGTGGGATTGAGTTGGACATGCCAATCACGGCCAGCATCGTTGACAATTTTCTTTAGGATTTTCAGAATGGTTTTATTCGATGCCTCAACTTGACCATTACCTTGGGGGTAGTATGGAGTGGAGAAGCGATGTTAGATTTTGAAATGCTCACAGAGTTCCTGGACATCCTGATTTTTGAATGGTCTTCCATTATCCGTGATAATAGATGAAGGAATGCCATATCTGCAGATAATGTAATTCAGAATGAAAGAGGAAATTTGCTTGCCTGTGACGGTGGTTAGGGGAATGGCTTCAATCCACTTTGTGAAGTACTCAGTGGTGGTTATGATGAATTTGTGGCTGTTGGAAGAAGGTGGATGAATCTTTCCCACAACGTCAAGTCCCCACTGGCAAAAGGGCCAGGGTGTCGTTAAAGGTCTCAACTCTTGAGCAGGTGCAAGGGATCAGGTTCCCGTGTATTTAGCACTGTTTGCACTTTTTGATGAATTGATATGAATCCATTTCCATGTTTGGCCAGTAATAACCCAAACACATGAGTTTCTTGGCTAAGGAGGGACTACTAGAGTGTGTTCCGTAGATCCCTTCGTGTACATCTGTCAAGGTAGTTATGGATTCTTCTTGTTCTAAACAATGGAGCAAAGTACCATCGAGACCATGTCGGTATAGGGTATCGGCTATGATAGTGTAGTGGGAGGTTTGTCGTATGAAAGTTTGCTTTTGGTTGGAAGAGAGGTCAGGTGGGAGAATGTTATCCTTGAGGTAAGTGTAAGTCTTACCGTACCAAGGTGAATTAGATCCAACTAGAAGGCAGATGGAATGGGTCTCAAGAAGATCATAAGCTGGTTGTCGGATGGTTTCCACTAAAAACTCATACTGTGACTCATTTTTCAGGTATTTCCAGAAGAGAGGCTATGGTAGCCATTGCATCCACTGCTTTGTTCTCGATCCTGGGTATTTGCTCAAAGGAGATGGTCCCAAAGTGCTCTTTGAAGTCGTCGACCATCCATTTGTATGGGATGAGCTTTTCATCTTTAGTTTGATACTCATCATTAACCTGATTGATTATAAGCTGAGAATCACCATAGACATGTAGTTCTTGGATTTTCCACTTAGTCGCCATCTTGAGACCAATTACCAAGGCTTCATATTCTGCTATGTTATTGGTGCATGGAAATAACAAACGGTAGGACTTCAGAATTGTGTCACCTTGAGGAGTTATAAACAATATACCTGCCCCCGATCCATGGTTTGTATAAGACCTGTCAAAGTAGAGTTTCTAGGAAGATGTTGACACGTTGAATAAGGATTCGTCTGGAAATTCAAACTGCATGGGCTTGTTGTCTTGTAACAGTCCATCTGCTAGTTGGTCTGCTATGATTTGTCCCTTGATGGCTTTTCTATCTACATATTCAATGTCATACTCATTGAGAAGCATTACCCACTTTGCTAGGCGACCTGTGAGAGCTGCTTTGCTGAGGAGGTACTTCAGTGGGTTAATTTTTGCAATGAGTTTAACCAGATGTGCGAGCATGTAATGACAGAGTTTTTGTGAAGCAAAAACTACTGCGAGACATGATCTTTCTACTTGTGAGTATTGCAACTCGTATCCCACTAAGGTTTGACTGATGTAGTATACAGCTCTTTCCTTGTTCTCATAATCTTGCTGCGCTAGAAGAGCTCCAAGAATAGTAGGTGTAGCAGATATGTAGAGAATTAGAGGTTTTCCTTGGATCGGAGGCATGAGAATGGGTGGATTCATAAGGTACTCCTTTAGCTTGTTGAATGCCTCTTCACACCATTCATCCCACCTAAATGGAATGTTCTTATGCAGGAGATGGCTGAAAGGTTGGCACTTGTCTGCCAGCTGTGATATGAACCTACGGATGGCCTGCAGCTTGCCCTGTAGGGATTTCAACTGAGTTAGAGTTTTGGGTGGTGGCATGTCCATTATAGCTTTGACCTTGGCTGGGTCCACCTCTATTCCGTTTGCCGACACGATGAGTAGCTTGCCTGAAGTTACCCCAAACACACATTTTTTCGGGTTCAGTTTGACTTGGAATTGGTCCAATCTTTGAAAAACTTTTTCTATGACATCCAGATGTGAGTCCCTTGTGAGAGATTTTGCTAAGATATCATCAACATAGTCCTCCATAGTTACATGCATCATGTCATGAAATATAGTAGTCATAGCTCTTTAATATGTAGCACCTGCGTTTTTCAGCCCAAATGGCATGACATTCCAGCAAAAGGTACCCCATGGGCAAGTAAAAGTTGTCTTGTGTTGGTCCTCTAGTGCTATTTTGATTTGATTATACCCTGAGAATCTGTCCATGAGTGATAGCATTGTATGTCCTACAGTTAGGTCGACTATGATATCGATGTTTGGTAATGGAAAATCATCCTTGTGGCATGCTTTGTTTAAGTCTCAAAAATCATTGCATAGTCGAACTCAGCCATCCAGTTTAGACATTGGCACAATGTTGGATATCCATTTTGGGTAATCTATGGCTTTGATTAACCCCACATCCAGCAATTTCTTGAGTTCTTCTTTGACCAAAAGTGCTATGTGAGGATGCATTTTTCACAGCTTCTGCTTTACTGGCTTTACTCCTGGATTCAATGGCAGATGATGTAGAATTAAGTTTGGGTCTAGACTCAGCATGTCTACATATGACCAAGCAAAGCTGCCTCTCTTCTTCTAAAAGAATGGTACAAACCTAGTTTTCTCTAGTGGTGTAAGAGATTTGGCAAAGTGGATAATCTTGGGTTGTTCTTCTGTTCCAATATTCATAGGCTCTATTGGTTCCACAATAATCTGTGACCTTTCCTGGTACATATCACTAGGGAGAGTGTCAAGCATTCCATCGTCAGGTGCCACAGTTGGGTTTTCACCTTCGGATGCATCCTTTCTTTTTACTGTTTTGTGATTTGACACTACCGCAAGGCTGTTTTCACTATCAGATCTATTTTTGATCTTGATATTTTTGTGACTGGAAGGCTTGGCACCCTCCCCAAAGTAAGCCATGGTATTTAGTTCAATAGCAAAACCAGCTTTATGATCTCCCTTGGGTAAATGGTCTCTAAGTTCCATATAATCAATGTAAGCATCATTGTTTTGGAACATATCGAGTTGGGGAGTTCCTTGTAGATCCCAGTCAATAAGCTCAGGGTACAAGAGGGGAAGGGAGTCAGATGATAGACCTGATTCATTGATGGTATGAATGGAAATGTTGGGAGCATTGGTGGGGATTGTGGTCGGGATGGTACTTTCTTCCAAGTTGTTTATTGCAATGGAATTTAAACTTTCCTCGAAAGCCATAATCTCAGGGATGGGCAAATTAGACTCCAGTGGTCTGTTCCGTTGTGTTTGTCCCTCACGGTGGGGGCTAAGAGTTTGGATGGTGTTGACCTCTTTGTCATCATAGGAGTGCTCTGTTAGCTCGTCCCACTCATACTCATTTGAATTTGTGTCACTATCCACCTGGAGTGTTTGAATTGTTTCCACAAGGCAAGCATTTTCCTTAGCTTTGCCCTTGCCTTTGTATCCTAGGCCACTTGTGTTTCTAGCTAATGAGGATGAAGAAGGTTCAATAGGTTCAATGATTCCTTCTTTTCTGAGGCCAATGAGGCCTTGTCCTTCATACCCCATCCTATGCAGAATAGTCTCACCTCGCCCATAGAGTTCTGTTGGGAGTCTAGGTGGATCTTGGGGTGTTTTTTCTTCTTCAACATAAAGCCATTGCAGGAGGTCTCTCTCCTCTGTCTCATCAAATAAGGTCCCCCATTTTACAAAGGGAGTTGCGAGAGCTATAGGAGGAGCAAATGGCTTTGGAAAATGTTTGGGTTGGCCAAAAGATCTAGGGGATAAGGGCAATTTGGCAAGATTGATACTGTGCTCAATTGAGTACTCTCCCACTCTAGTTTCTTTTATGGTAACTTTTTGCGCTTTGGGTCTTGAGGAGGAAGCCTCAGTGGTATGGTCCTATTGTGGGGTAGGGGAAATGTATGCTCTGTTGTTGGGTATGACACACTTGGGTTTTGCACGGAAAGAATTGCAGTGTTGGTAGGGGTTAGGGTCGCCTTGAATGGTGACTTGCTTGCCATTGTGTGGGAATTTAATGCATTGATGATAGGTTGAGGGGATAGCCTTCATGGCATGAATCCATGGTCTCCCAAGTAGGATATTATAAGCAAGCTCCCGATCAAGGACTTGACACACCACATCTTTTATTATTGGTCCCACTTGAATGGGTAGGACAACTGTTCCTTTTGTGGTTCTTTCTTCCTCTTCATATGCTTTGATGGTAATTTTCCTCCTTGGATCAACTGCTTGTTTGGAGAACCCCAGTGCAAGGACTAGCTTTAGTGTGCAAATATTTAAACCAACACCTCCATCAATGAGAACCCTCTTGATGCAGTGCTTGTGTACGAAGGCGACAATGTGCAAAGGGGTGTTATGAGGTTGGGATACAGAGAGGTCATCTTGCTCAGTAAACGATATGGAGTTGGAGGATGTCAGATTACCTACCATGGTCTGAAACTTTTCTTGGGCCAAATTAGTGGGGACGGTGGTTTCCACTAAGGCTTTCTCAAGAATCTCCTTATGAGAAGGAGATAGACGCAATAGCTCCAATATAGAAATGTGAGCCAAAGTTTTCTGTAACTGGTCAATGACATTGTATTGACGGAAGTTGGATGGGGATGGTGACGACCTTAGAGGGGCAGTATTAAGCATGACTTTACCACTGTGGGTAATTATACTACAACCAATTCTGTTAGGTCCTAGTTGTTGGTTGGGTGAGATGACATTGACCTGTGGGATGTGCTCAGAAATGCAGTTTATGGTGTAATCAAATGGCACACTTGCATAGTTGGCATTACTAGTCCCGCTATTCTGATTTGGCCTGTTGCGATTGTTGTCGTTATTGTTATTGCCATTGTAGGGTAAAATGCGGTTTAATCAAATGAACAATACTAAACCCAAACATCAACAGAATAATGAAAACAAGAAAGATTGAATGAAATGAAGCAATGAACAATACAATGCAAACCTTCCCTTTTCCAAAGCTTTTGTTGTTCACCTATTACAACTGTCCTTTGCTGATGAAGTAGGCCCTCAGTGAGTGCACTCTTTTAGCTGTGTTGTAGGATGTCGGTAGTAAATAGCTATGTTGATAGATAATGTTGTGAAGTAGAGCTTCAAAGCAAATGGTGATCTCAAGTAGATTGTATTGGGGCTACTAAAGGCGCACGGGTAGAATTCTACAGAGTAACAATACAAATAACCTGGATGAATAGAATGGGAGGATGAAGCTTCTTTTATAGACTCAGAAGAATGAGAATCAACGGTTGAGAAGAAGTGTGATGATCAATGGCTAAGGATGGTTGAGGAATGTGCAACTAGTAGAAATATGACAAGTGTCTCATCTCCATCATGAAAGAGGGGATTTGACAACATTGATTGGAGAGTTAACTCCTTTAACTAATCAGTTAACAAACTTGATTAGTCAGTTGGAAGAATGAATTATGGAATTGACTGAATTGATTAAGGGATTAACTCAATTGACTGGTTAGTTAACACTTTTGATTGATTAGTTAACTAAATTTTGATTTGAGAAGAAATAGGACATGTGGGTGAGGGAAAATAAGGTAATTAAATATTTAATATATTTAATTACATGTGTAACCCAGTGAGGTGGACAAGGTGAGGTGAAAAGGTGAGGTGGATTAGTGAGGTAGATTTTTGAATTTAGAACTTAGGATAGGGGGATTTATGAACAATTAAATAATTTAGGATTATTTAATTATGTGGGACATTAGAAGAATTTAGGGAGCTTAATTAAATAAATTGATTTTATTTAATTACAGAATAGTGAACCAATTAAATAAATTTAGAATATTTATTTAGTTGAATCATGTCATTTTTAGGCGTATACACATATTATAGTTCTTATCAATACTTTGCTGTACAATCAATGATGCGGAGATCTCCCATGATGGACTAGGATAGGGACACATGGTGGAGATTGGACCACTTGTGCGCATCGCCCCCTTTGTGTTTTCCTCCCAAGATCAATTTGTGATGCAAAGGATACATACAATGCCATATAGAATAGAAACCTTTCCAAAGGAACACTCCATTGTACATAGCATTCCAAAATGAAGTGTTATAGGAACAATTGTGATACGAAGGATTCATGCGATGGAGGACTTAAGTTACAATATAGGTGTAAATGCGCAAAAGGTTTTAAAAAGGGCACCATGCTAGGTAGACTAAACATAAGGGACTTTAATCATTGAAAGGTGCACGTACATTACAACCTGGGGATAACACTTTACTATAATGTACTGGGTATTCGTTAAAGTTTTGCCAAGGGACCAAGCGGTGATATTAGGTATAAAGGACCAATCATAACATGAATACATAGACATAAGTTATTACTTATCCAACTGGGAAATGGGCTCTATCAGTAAATAGGGAAAAGGAAGAAGCACCCAAAGACCAAAGACTAGGGTTTCTTATGGTTCACAAATTTTGACAAAACCCCAAACACCATTTAGGAGGAACCCTAACCCACAAGGACCAAGTAGAGACTCAAAAATGGGAAACTTCACATAGAAGACCATAATATTTTCAAGGCCTACCAGTGGCTCGTGCTCAGGGATGCATGTTCACAAGAACAAGGCAAGATCCTAGAAGATCTCATGGTCGAGCAGATAAGACATAGAGTGCTAGACCACAATAAAAAACAAATATTAATGACATGATGGCCCTAGGCCATCCCTTAAGGGGCCGAGAGGACTACCTCTATCAAAGATCTAGTTCTCCAATGATTGCACCACCACCATCCTACCTGCACCCCTAGAAATTGCTTGGTTATAAACATTACCCATAACATCCCCCATAATTTCCTTAAGCAAACTAATGTTAATGCAATCTCTATCACTCTATATCATGTAACTAGGAAGAAACCAAAAATTAATATCATCACATGACACATATTCATATTAAAAGCAACATTCCTCATTCTTCACCTTATTGTCATGCTCCATCAGAATAATTCCCAACTAAACTAGAAACTGAATGTGTCCATACTCTGCCAAATAGCTGGCCTCATAAACACTAGCATCATTATTTACATTCACCTCAAACATAAAAACTTCATATGTCTTATGTTCGATGAACACATTTGTATGCACTTTCTCTAGTTTATTGAAATCATGATTCAATCCCGAGTCTAAAAATCTATCTAGACAAATATCATAAAGATAGGATATACCAACTAAATTATGATCTATTTTCTGTTCCATTCTTTGTAAGCATTCATCAGGTGTACCAAACATAAAATGCTCATATTCAGGCTCACTTTTGATCTAAATCACATGACATATGTACTCACCTACATTTGGGTAATGTAGCTCATCTACATCACTTGGTATCTCAATGTATTGCAAAGGAGACTGAGTTGTCTCAACAACATTTTCATCACTAGTCATGTTGTAATCCTCACAAGAACATGCATCTCCCATCATGTTTACATGTTCATTGAATTCCTGAACCCCAATCCACCAGCTTGTGTCATTGTTACCTGTGTCAAACATTTTCTCCATCTCAAGAATGAGAATGTAACTTGATTTATCTTGGAAATGCAACCTACCTACCTCATTAGCATCCCATAATTGTATAAATGCACACATTTCTAGCTCAGTGACATAATCGATTCAATTTTAAGAATGCCACTCATATCCATGTACACAGCTTCATAAGAAAGACCAAACAAGTCTGAAAACATCACATCCTGAATATCAGTATGAAGCCCTGAGCTTTCATTAGCATTAGCATTTTTAATCTTATCACTTTCCATGCCCATTAGATGGACACAAACATAATTGTCCTACAAGCATCGATAATCAATATCACTTTTCACTTCATCCCCTGATTGTTTCACACATATGTCTAAAATTTTTGCCATATCAAAAAAATCTGAGATGGCACAATCAAAAGTCTCTTCAGGCTCCACAATATCATTAACCAACAATAGTGACATTTTATCATTTTTATACTCATCATAATGCATAACCTGATCATCTAAGAGTGAACACATGCTATCAACATCTTGCATGCTAATGTTATCTTTATCTAGAATAAAACTTTCCAACTCTACTTCACATAAGTCACTGTGACCAATGGAACAACAATCAGAATGATCAACTTCATGAGTTGAATACATATGAATAGGTTTAATGATATCATGATCATTATTAACAAAGATCTCAATCCTGGTAATATTGTGGTTAGGACTACATGATTCTTGCATATTCAATGATGAATACATTGTCTCATTATCACTCATACCATTGAACATACCATCCGAATCATATGAATCACAAGACTGCAACTGAACTCCTTCTGTAATCTTATCACTGGAGCAGCTAGTAGTTCCACTACATGGTGTAGTATGCCAAATATCTAAAAATACTTCTACCCCTTTCACCATTTGTGTCATGACAAGATATCATTTAATGCATTTGCATCATTTCAGTATGTAGTGCATTTGCTTTTTCATAAATGTAGTTTTCAGGAATGCATACCACATCTTTTGGGTGTTTGGTAAAGCTTTCCACCTCATCATGAGAAATAGTCTTAGTCTGAAACATGTCCTCTTCATTCACATATATTGCATCATTGTTTGAATCATATACAGCCATTGGATGAGTATGATCAATATATTAGAACTCATCATTTTTATCTTCATGAATTTTAGCATTCTCCACAATACCTATCCAGTTAGGGACTTGAGTAAAGTCACTTGGCTTCAACTCCTGAGGCAATAAACTTAAACCTGACCCATACATCTCATAGAACAAATAAATGTACATAGATTCCTGAGTCTTGAAACCCACATGGTTATCCACATAGTTACTCAATATTCTTGAAAATAAAGAATATCTTGATTCATCCTCATATCTTCTCATGTCAAAGAGAGCCTGAACCTAGACCATAGGATCATCACTGCATGCAGCCTACTGATAAATTGTTTGAGATTCTACATGATCGACATTGTGGATTGATGTATAAATTGGGATAGCAGGAGTGTAAGTATTTTGATGTTCTTCTCTAATTCCTAACTTACACTTGTCATCAGCATTGAGTACCTTAGGATAGTAGACACTTGTAGACAAGTAGCCCTTGTGCATTCCATACTTCCAGTCATTTTCAATGTTCATGGCTATCTCATAAGCCTGATGCAAGGTTAGAGGATCCTTACTTCTCATCAGCAACTCATTTTCCTATCAAAAGCTCCCAAGTAAACAACTAAACTCATCGAATCACTTGGCCTCATGGCTTCAGGGATATCCCTCAATATTTTCTCAAATCTTAAGTTGAATGACGGGACTAACTCATCCTCTTTCTTCTGGATATTCACAAATTTACTGATCACTGAAATTGCATTGATTCTTTCACCAAACTGCTCCATGTAACCCACTTTCAAGTCATCCCAAGAATATATAGTGTCTTGGAAAATAAGAAAACCAATCTCTTATGTCTCCTTTTAGAGACTGAACAAATAATCTCATGACAACATCTTCAAAATCTACCTCACAATAATCTATTACATTAATGAAATTTTGCAGATGCTTTCTTGTTAATTCAAACTTTTCACCCTTGAACTTTGGTATTTTATCCATGATCTCAGGTGGTACATGATTTGAGAAGCCTAATATATCACTAAAATTCATGCCCCTATATCTTTCACTAATGGAACTTCTTTGATTACACAAGTGGGCCTGCACACTATGCATTTTTACATTTGAAGCCAAACAAGGATGCACTAGTTGATGATACAACTTCCTATGTCCTTACAAGCCTCCTCACATTAACTTTACAGTTAACACATTTGAAACTCAATTTCATTAACAATATGATCTCAAACCCTTTTACAAATGCAAATTTCTGTCTAACTTGCCTCAGATCTTCTAAATGAGTTTCCTCAAAAACATACATACTTCAATTCAAAATCCATGTTGCAATCTAGTGATACAGAAGTATACAAGCCTATCATTATTTCTTTCCTTTCTCTTAGTCCTTAGTTCTCACTCAATAAGAAACAATATTATTCTCAAAGTTTTTCATAAATTACCTTCAAGTGTTGAACTATCCTTCATCAAGACAGGAACATGTAAAATACTTAGAAGTTTGTTACAACTGCTGTGAACTTTCCTTCATACTTTTATTAGGTTTTTTCTTCACAAAGTCACCACCTCTCTTTATAGAGGATTGAACTTCAACTATCATGAAGCTCCTTAAATCATTTCTTCATACTAGGTTCTCTCCAATAGCAGAGCCACACAAAATTTCTCATACACAACCAGTTTTCCTTTTGACCAACTGGTACGAAAGCAAACAGAGTCGCTGCCCTCTAAAGGGAATGATAATGATAATGCACTTATGCAGGCTCTAAATACCCATGACAAACCACTGGACAAATCTTGAAAGGCTATAGACTAATGTCCCTGACAGAGTTGCCATTTCTATTGGTTTTTATTTGATTCCCAACCTTATCTCATGAAATAGCCTATGATTTAGCCACTTTCAATATTCAACTATGATGAGGGGCTGACCAACACATATGTGAAAGTTACAATAACTTTCCCTCTACAATTTAGGCTCTACAAAACCTAGGAGGGTGATCCCTTGATAGTATTTAATAATTTTCTATACAAATTTATTTCAAATAATGAACTAACAGATGTGTTCTATGCAGATTTTCTTGAGGATTATGCAAAATATGAAGACTTGGCTGAAGTCCTTCAAGATTTTTGCATTACTCAAGACCATAGAATAGAAATGGACTTCTCTTTAATACACATTTAAGACTGGTAGTTAAAATTTTAAAGGTTTTTGGGCTTTCTTGACCTTGGCGTTGAAGAACACATACAGATGAAAGAAATCAGTGCCTTAGCCTAAGGGTATAGAGTCAGAACTAAATGTAATTGAAAACTACTAATATCATTTAACCTGAACATCATAGAGCTTTATAACATTGCCTTGCAACATTACACTCAGTATCTCTAAACCAACCATACTCATGATATCATTGCATATATTCTATCTAGGGTGAAATTTGACAGTTTAATTAAACTAGGTCAACTACCACAATTCCACCGCTAAGCATTGGGAGGACAAAAGCCAAGCTTGTAAACAAGCTTCTAATCACATTTTTTGTCCCTTACACTCGCATGGTTATGAAACCTAAGGTCCTAATCAAGATTTTATTAAGTGTTTTCCTTTCAACCAAGTAAAACCCTAATTATGCCTTAAATCAGAAATATACATAAACTGATGAAGCAACTGGTAAAATTGATCAGAGAAGTGAAGAGATAGAGTTCCAAAGACAGTGTACCTAGATTCTAA
The DNA here is from genome assembly GCA_027924645.1 of Cunninghamia lanceolata. Lineage (NCBI taxonomy): Eukaryota > Viridiplantae > Streptophyta > Pinopsida > Cupressales > Cupressaceae > Cunninghamia > Cunninghamia lanceolata. Next base: position 1,430,615 of record BSBN01001053.1, on the reverse strand, counting down.
GGGTTGCATGGACTAGGGTGCCTGCTCCAGTGTTCTGAAAGTTTATGAATAGGAAAATCTTCTCCATAGGGTGTCTAAGACTGTCGAAAGGCTTCCAGATCCCAGAAATAACACTTGGTTGGACTAGGGCGCCCGCTCTAATGTCCCGCAAGTCTTGAAATATGAAAATATGAAAGTTTGTTGCGGTTGTACCTGCAATATCCTTCTTCCTGTATCTCCTTTTCACCAGAACCTGTGAAACATGATCTGCACATACAAAGGAAGGAAATTGTTGCAGCTATTTAGGAGCTTGCCTTAGTCAAACCCCATATTTGGTATTTCTACCTCAACAATAGCCAAAGATAAAGATTTACAGAAGTGTGTGTAAACCTAACAATGTGTTATGCATAAAATCAAACCCTAGATGTCTCAATCAAGGGAAGATCAACAACTTGATTTGCATCAATAAACACATACGACTTCACCTCAAGGAGATGAGATAAATGAAGACTTGCTTGAACAAGAAGACAAATCAGCAATGTCTGTGGAAGATCTCCAAGCTTGCTGTTGGAGGTTTCAACCCTTCTCCCGATCACGCAAAGGGTGTACCAACCCTAGGAAGAACAAGATAGCCTCTAGATCTTGATTCCTAATCTTCATCCATTGTCTCCAAGATAGCAAATAAAGAATACTTCGAAGAGCTTCAACAAGTCATTGATCTTCAATGGCAATTGCAGCAAAGTTTTGGCATCAAGCTTAAATAAGAATTGTGTTTGATAAAATGATTTGCAAATGTTTTTTTATATCTAGCTTTAGGGATTTCAAATTTTGAAATAATGTCTCAATATTGCGTGAAAACTGAGAATTTGGAAACAAAATCCTGAAGCACTCGACAGGAACCGACAACCTACCAAAATTCAAAATCCCATGAAATGGGGGAGGACTAGGGCATGGGCGCCCAAGTCCTAGCCCCCAATTTCAGCTCAAATCTACATTTTTGGGGGTCCTAGGGACCCAAGTTTCAAATCTCTTTCTGGGTTCTATCAATAAGTTACCTCTAAAGGTGAATAGACTGCTCCTAGACTTAGTCAATTGGGGTTTTAGGAAGGCTGAAAAGAAAAGGTTGAAAGGTCACCAAGAGTGAGGAGATAAACCAAGGGAAATTGTACTATTCCATATAGGACAATTTTTGACGTTACATTTAGCCCCCACTTTAGTGGCCATATGACACTACGAGCATACAAAACTAAAGGAAAGTAAAATGTGTCAATCATGAAAAGAATACCCAAAAGGATATTGTAGAGGAAGCTGAAGCATTGTCGCTGAGAAGGAAGAAGCCCCCAAGTCTGCAATCCTGCAAGAACAAAAAGTTAGGAACCACATCCTGCAAAGGAACACTTGTTAGAGAAATCAAAATCAAATCATCCTGCAACCACCACCAATGAGTCAGTATAAAAAATGCTAAGGGGGTTGAGTGATGAGGTAGGGAGGAAATCGAGGGAGATATATGCCCCCCCTTGTTTCTGCTTGCTTTGTCTGAGAGTAGAAACAAGGAGATATCCACATGTCGATTTCAAGGAAAATGTGTTGTGAGGGTCATTTGAAGAAACAATGATCAAACACCACATTGGGGAAGAAAGAGAGTGGAACCAAGATTCCAATGTAACAAACGACACTGAAATCAGAGTTCAATAGCTCAAGGAAAGGGCTCAAGAGTGAAAGAGCACACTTTTGCACCTAGTTAGGGATAGGATTTCTCACTCACTTACTTTATGTAAATGGGAGTTGTCACTTATCACTTAACTCATTCTTGTTTCTTATCATTATAGAGAGAGAGAGGAGAATAGGAGAACAACCATGCCGAGTCGACGTCCATACCATCCACCACAACTGGAGATGCTTCGAGCCCAAGTGTCAGAGAGACGCTTTGAGGCCGAGGTAGGGTCCTAATTCCATCCTTCTGTCGTCTTTCATTGTTTTCATGTTTATCAATGTTTGTGCTAAGAGGGGAAGGTGGACAAGGTTCCCAAACAGGGGTGCCTCAGTCTACTTAGGATGTCAGAGTCCCTCTGGGGCACCCTAGTCCCATAGGGGTGCCAGTGTCCCTCTAGGGCACCCTAGTCTTCCTGGGGTGCCCTGGTCCATAGATGACATAGGCCCTAGGCACAGGCATTCTATTCAGTTCATGTTAGTTTGTGTTAGCTTATTTTGGTTCACACTATCAATGCAATGGAGGAGCATCAAACTATCTATGCATGGGGATGCAATATTCTTGTGCACCTATATCGTCACTTAGGGCAATATGTCCACTACGAGATATAGAGTTTGATGGTCTGCACATTAGTATAGGTTTGGGGCTTTGAGCACATCAGGTGCAATGGGTTTTCCTATAGAGGCAACATTCACCCATCCACGTGTCAATGCCTATCCACTTGTCAAGTGTTGGAGGCACGGAAACTTGTTATACTGGAGAGTAGTATTTGATAGATTATAGCCTAGTGAGATCATCTCGAGACTATATCAGGGATACATCAGATGGCTTGGTGAGCATAGGAAGCTAGCTCAGATGTAGAGGGATTAGTTGATGGCTATCACCTCGATCATGTTGTATCATGGTTCTACTTTGGCAGGCTGGCACGACAGTTTGGACAGGTACAGGATGTTCCCGTAGTTCATCTGAGTTACACACATGCAACTTAGAGTGCAGTCAGAGCTAATACTATCTGATAGTGATGATGAGGGTCTTGAGGATGTAGATCCAGTATCAGGTGCAGATGATATCAGGTGTACCTAAGCATATCATACTTGGTGGCACACAGCATGGCCTACACCTATCTTTCCACCTGGGCACCCTACAGAGGATCCCCAACCTTGGGCTGCTCACTTGAGTGACACAGGGGTGGAGGATGATGTCAGTGACTTCGCAGGATACTACGATCTTGAGGAGGGTATGGAGGAGGACAAGGATGAGTCCAAGGAGGTCCCATCATAGTATGTCTTCAGAGAGAGATCACGATAGAGCCAGCAGGAGACAAAAGCTAATGAGGAGACCGAGTCGATACTGCGGTCTAAGGCTCGTGGTCCTACTCCCATAGACAATGCAAGGCCTAGTCAGATAGAGCAAGGGGAGAGTAGTAGGTCTATGCACCTAGTTACAGATTAGGTAGCAAAGCTCATCACACCATCGATGATTTGAGATCCATCCTAGCGAGATAGAGATCCAGGTAAGGTTGGATTTATTATTTTATGTTTTGTATAGTTTATTATTTGTGATTTTTATATGGGAGTCTAACATCTATCTCATCCTCTATTTTGTAGTTGAGACTGATGCATGGCGAGACTTTGTGAGTCACGTCATAGGAGACATTGTACTGATAGATGCGTTAGAGTAGTAGGTGTGGGAAGGCTATTTGCCATGATCATCCGCTGGGTGTCATGCTGAGATATTTATGCCTATCGTTAGATACAGGACTACTATAGAGGCCATGTGTTGTTGCTGATGTTGATGTTAGACACACACAAGTACAACATGAAACAAAAGTTACACATCAACCCTTGTTTATCCTGAAAGATACAATGAATTCATAGAATTCACGATCCCAAATCTCTGGTGATTAGGTCATAATCTGCTAAGATCTCTCAGTGGTTGATGTGTGTTGCTGTTTTCCATTTTGGGGACTTACGTGAATCAGTAGGTTCTTGTTTTGCAACAATGCTTCTAGGGAAGTAACTCCACACTACATATACCTCCAAATGATGTGCCTGAGGTGATATTTGCATGAGTTCTACCCTTATCAGTGATTTCCTGCATGAAATTTTTAATGGTACTTGCATCTAGCTCAGGAATATACTAATGATGTTCAGTTATCTATGGGATGTCAGTATATTCCTTTGTTTTGCTTAATGTTTATCATGATGTGCAGTTATGAAAGTGACTTCTATAAAATTAAAATGAGAAAAAGGGTTAGAGAGAGAGATTCCTAAGATTTACTTGACTGAGATCACTGACCCACATACATGTTCCCATACAGTAATGAAGAGAAGAAAATTGAAATCATACTTCACCAGGATATTCCACAAATCAGCATGATCCAATGCAAATCTTCAGAGGTAGAGTTGACAACAACATGCAATGAAATGAAAGCGCTTCTAAAGAACACAGCACCACCAGTACATATCTAGAAATCAACTTGAAGATTACTTAAGGTTTACAATCATGATGTAATATGAAGCTTCATCTCCATATAGTATGTTCATAAAACATGCATATTTATAGTGATCATGAGGAAAGAACCTTGAATGTTTCAACAATTCAGTCCCCACTAGTCTCAGCAATCTAGTCTACTACATGAAATTTCTACCGGTCTGATATTGGATTATTGACCCCCCTTTTTTAGTAGTAATGGGGCTGAATATATGTCTCTGCTTTCTCCCCAACACAATGCCCAAGAAAACCTAGCTGAATCAACGGTCAGCCTCCTTAGATGTCTCATCCAATGGTGGAAGATGGATCCCGCCAAAACCTTGAGCAGAGCACCAAGACAAGGCACTGCTCGCTTAGTAACTTCCTCCATCGGCCAACCACCGCATTTAATGCATTGTCTCCTTTTGGTTCATTCAGACCTCTCAAGATCTAGTGCACCACTTAGGATGTCCCTCACCATTAATGTTCTATCATATCTCTACCTGCACGCTATCAGGTCAAGTCAGCATGTAGACCCTCCATAGGCTTTGCGTGCACTTCTTCTTCTATCCTCTACACGATCACCAGTGAAACTTGCGCAGGAGGATCAAGCATTTAATTCTCTATCGAAGGCGGCCTGCGCAGCGGCAAATCTGCGCACTTGCAGGCTTCCTGCCATTTTGCATTTTGAATATCAGGCTGCATCTTGAGATTTCTTCATGTTGATCCGGAAATGACGATGACGTCATCATCATGTATAGAACGGGTTCAAAACCTGCCTGCCTTGCTTGTTTTCTACCTTTTGTAACCCGAGCGTGTATCATCATGATCATCGGCAAGACATCACTGATTGGGGCGAGCCCATAATGTCCTACCGATCTCATTCTTTGGCCGATGCACCTGCGGTCAACATATAGAAGTTAGGCATCATCATATTGAATAACCAGCAGGAGGATCAACATTATATTGAATCATGCTCCTAAAGTGCAAACATGTATATATCGGGCTAGGACAAATCAAAAACAAATATCTGACCCTACCTTACCATTTACCTTTAAACATCATGTCGTACGCATATCATGATCATGCAAATGACAAGGCATATAGAGAATTAACTATTTTGAATACCATTTCAAATCCGGCTCTGCATATAAGGTAGTGCATTTCCTCTTTATATCGGGTCATGTTTTAAGATCGGGTGAGATTCGGAACATGACCCATGTGAAATATGATCCCCGCAAGGAAAGGTCCAGATGATGTCATCAGGATATATGACTTGGTTTATTACTGTATCTATTATGACGTCATCGACATGTATATCGAATGGGGTGATTGGTTGAAATAGGGTGATCTTTGAATATCGGGTGATGTTTGAGATATTGGGTGATATTCAAATATCGGGCCAGGTTTTAAGATGATGACCCCGTCAACTAAAATAACCTACTCGGAAGATCATGATGATGTCATCCAGATGATGACTTGGTTTAGCGCTACGGCACTATGACGCCATCGTCATGTTATGTGGGCAGGATCATGTTTAGGAAATATGCCTTCGATAGGTGAATATGATAATTACGTCATCGTCATGATTGTTTCTTTGTTTATCAGACTTGAATGACATCATCAGGATAATGGCTTAGGGTGATATTTCGTAGCAGGAGGATATTGAGAAATATCGAGTTACAATGAGAAATATGATCCTCACGAAATACATGATGTTGCTGACTGGCAAATGCCACTATCACCTAAAATTGACATCCAGATATTTGGACCGCATGATATATCAGGTGATATTTCAAAGATGATGATATTAAGAAATGTGATCCTCCTCCCCGAATATTAGGTTTGACCAGAACTTTGACCGAGCATAACTTTCTTACTTGGCCGATTTTCAGGGTGATGTAAAAGGCAAACTTGCTTAGAATTTTACACTCTTTCAGATGGCAAGCTTCCTAAGGCAAGATTTAGACCTTGAATTTTGGGCTCATACAAGAGGATCATCATGCACCTGATATGATGATGCTTTTTACCATACTGCCCAGAGCACAAAAACAAAGGGGGCAAGCCATAGCAGGGGTCCTCATTTTGCTAAGGGGCAAAAGGGGGTGTGTTGTGAATGTTACAACAACTAGCGACCAAACAAAACAATCAAAAACAAAGACCATTAAAGGAAACTAAAAGAAATACATGCATAACTTCCAACTATCTCTCTTGCAAATCATCATCTAACTTGAGACTCAATGTATTCAATAAGGTGCATGAATTTTCCTTTCAGTTTAAGTGGGTGCATGTGATTAATTATCCTCATCTTGAAGATCAGTTGAACAAACCAGTGACTAACATTAGCCTACGTAGGTGAGGATGTTCCCTCATAGCCAACCAGATAGAGCCTTGCTACCAGCATACATCCATAGCCCCAGTAAGGATATCATTACAATTCTCCTAAGTAGAACCCCACTGCCAGCGAGCGTCTATAGCCCCAGTAGAGTTACTTAGATGGCTTAACCTAGATTTTCAGTAAAATCCATTTTATTGCTTTACATTTTATATTTTTGGTAGAACTTCATAAGATGTTGCATTTGTAACTTCATCATCATGATGCAAGGAGTGGTCACTTGCTGAAATTAAGCTAAGAATTGTAATGGTAGCAAGGGTGACCTTTGATTTTTCACCTAATATCTACACTGGTAGGTTCAACCAACCCAAGGATTTTAGGTGTGTCATTGCAAGAAACATCCTTGAGTACTCAACCCATTCTTATTGAATACAAAATTTCACAAGTCAAACAACTCTCCACCTTCATGACAGTCACAACAAATTATGCATAAATTTCAAACAATTAATCTGAATGATCAGAATTTTCTATTGTTTTCTATGGTTGTTAGTTTGCTCCTGCATGCTCTAAATCAAAAGAAAGATCCCTACCGAGGACAACAAAGTAACCAAACAAAACAGACAAAAGCAAGGAGACTGTACAAACAACTGCACAACAAATACACATTATGATACACAAGACTATCATGATGCTACTTCAGGCCTGAAAATAGTGCTTGAGGAACTGTCCATTGACTGGCAATGGGACATCCTCACCTATTAAGGACTTGAGTTTGTAGGTGTTGTCTCCTAGTATTTCAAAAATTTGAAAGGGGCCTATCCAGAGTTTGTCAAACTTACCATGGTCACCCTTCCTTTCATGTGCTTTCTCCGACATCAGGACTAGATCTGAGATTTAGAAAGCCTTAGTTTTAGCCCTTTTATCAAACCAACGCTTGACAACAGCCTGATGTTTAGCAAACTAGTTAATGGCTTCACTTCTTTTTTCATCTAGGTGCATCAATTGCAGCAACCTAACCTCCTGTTTGTTATCTATGCCTAGGTATTCTTGTCCAAACTGCAGTGTAGGAATATTTAGGTTAACAAGGAGGAGGGGATCCACCCCATATACTAGGTGAAAAGGTGAGTTTCCTAATGCAACCTTATTTCTAGTTCTATCTACCCACAAGGCATATTTCAACAGAGTGTCCCATTCCTTTGGGTTCTTATCTATCAACTTCTTTATGATGTTAAGCAAGTTCTTTTTGTGGATTCTGCTAATCCATTCCCTTGGGGATAGTAATTGGAGGAGAATTTCAAGATGACCCCATGGTCAAACACCCAACTTGATAGTTTTATCAAAGCAAAGGCAGGTCCATTATCACACACTAAAGCATATGGAACTCCATACTTGGTCACTATGTTGCTTTCCAAAAACTTAATGACATCCTCAGCATTTCATGTTTTACTGCTGACAACTTTAGTCCACCTGGTATAGTAGTCAGTAATAGTCAAGACATACCTGTGGCCTGAGGATGATAGATGATTGATGGGTCCTATGAAGTCCATACCCCATTGAGCAAATGGGTGCATCTCCATCACTGGCTACAGAGGTTGAGCAGCATATTTATCTCTATCTGCAGCAACCTGACACACATGACAACATTTGGTGTGTTCAGCAGTTTCCTTGAAAATCGTGGGCCAATAATACCCTGCCCTGAGGATGGCATGAGTGGTGGCCAAGGATGATCCATGTGCAGTCCCAAATTTATCATGCAGTTCTACTAGTACCTTGTCTACTTCTGGTTTTTCTAAGCACCTCAAGTATATCCCCTCATAGTTTCTCTTGAAAAGGACTCCTCCTTTCATCATATATTTTTGTGCTTTTATCTTTAGGGCTCTCCTCTGTGAGGCCTGCAATCTTGGGGGGCATCTCCCAGTGATCAAGACATGCCTAACGTTTGAATACCATGTTCCATCATCTATTGCATCTACAACATACTACTGGCTCAGGATGTTAGGGTCTATCTCTGATATCATTTGACTCAAAGCTTGTCCTCTTACCAACCTCCTGGGTGTGATATCCATGTCATACTCCTAGAGGATGGTGATCCATTTGGCCCTCTTCTCACCTGGCTCACTTTGCATTAGCAGCATCTTTACTGCTGCATCAGGTACCACAGCAATCACCTTACTCCTCAGGATGTAGTGCCTGAACTTCTTGACTGCTCGAACCAGAGCAAGTGCTTGGCTTTCAACATCCATGCACCTGAGCTCTGCATCTCTGAAAGGGTAGCTCATGAAGGCTATAGGCTTCTCCTGCTTTTCTTCATTTCTCTGGGTTAGCACTACTGCAGAGGTATGTTCTGAAGCAAATGAGTAGATGTAGAAGTCCCTGGTGTAATCTGGACTAATCAGGACTGGAGCATCTGAAATAGCTTTCTTAATGTCTTCAAAAGCTCCTCTAGTTTCAGATGTCCATTCAATCTTGGTGTCCCTTTTCAGCATGGCATTTAGGGGCCTAACTATCTCTGTAAAGCCAGTGATGAACTTCCTAACAAAATTAATCTTACTAAAGTAAGATTTGAGCTCTGTCTTGCTTCCAGGCAGTTGTATTTTCATGATGGACTCTACTCTGTCATGATCAATGATGATCCCATTCTCAGTTATCAGGTGACCCAGCAACTTGCTGGTGGTCATCCCAAATATGTATTTCTTGGGATTTAAGGATATCCCGTACTACTCCACTTCTTCAGCACCTTTCTTAGGTCCTCTACATGGTTTTTTCTATCTTTGGAAAACACAGTCAGGTCATCCATGTAGATCACTATGCACTTACTGATTAAGCCTCTGAAGGCTATGTCCATTGCCCGCTGGAAGGTGGCTCTAGCATTTATTAGCCCAAATGGCATGCGTCTGTAGGTGAAGATCCCCCATTTGGTGGTGAATGCGGTTTTCAATCTATCAATTATGTTGACCATCACCTGATTGTAACCAGAGAAGCCATCCAAGAAGGACATCATCTTGGCTCCATTCACAACCTGCAGGACTTCATCCAGGGAAGGCAAAGGATAGTTATCATTTTCAGAAGCTCTATTCAAATTCTCGAAATCCACGCACAGCCTGATGTCACCATTCTTCTTCCTCATGGGTACCAGGTTCGCCACCCATGTGGAGTGTCTCACATGAAATATGATCTTGGCATCAAGCAATCTTTTAACTTCTTCAAAGATAATGGGCTCCAGCAGGGCATTGACAGGTCTCTATTTCTACCTAAAAGGCTTGGCATCTGGCTTCAAAGGAATAGTATGGGTGATGACAAAAGTGTCATAAGTCTTCAACTCATCATATGTCCATACAATAACAGGGATGTAGTCCTAGAGAGCCTGGGTTATCCCTTTAAACTCTTCATCTATGCAGCCCTTTTCGATCAGGACATTTCTTTCTTTACCACCTTGCCCAATGTCAACTAGAGAGTACTGCCCCTCATCGGCTTTTGGGAGATCCTTTTGTTTTAGCATGTTGTCTAGGTCAAATGCTTTCTCTAGCTCTATCATTCCCTTAGGGATCCTGTTGCTAGGCAACTCCAAGATTTCTCCTTCTTCCCAGACATGATCTTCCATGTTAACTTCATCTATGATCTATGCCTCAAAAACATCTCTATTGGAAATAAAATCCAATATATGCTGATCATCATCAAATACTTGAAGATTGGTTACATTATCAGGTACTAAAGGCACTGATACTAATTCAACTAAGAACCTTTTGAGACCTGATATGGATAGAGGTTCCAAAGCATTGGCAGCCTGGGCCAAAGCATCTACTCTATGGTTTTTCTCCCTGGGCACATGGGTGATATTGAAGGCATCAAACTCTTCTATCAGGTTCCACACCCTATGCCTATAGTTAGACAGCATTTTGTATTTGTAGGAGTATATACCTCTTACCTGCCTAACAACTAATTCTGAGTCTCCATAGACATGCAGAATTCTCACCTTCTTGCTAAGTGCAAACAACATCCCATGAATTAGAGCTTCATACTCTACTACATTATTTGTACATGGGAGATGCAACCTGTATGCTGCTAGGTAGGATTTCCTTGATGGATTGATGAGGTCTACTCCTACTCCAGCTCCTGAGGATCCATGGTTTGTCTTCATCTAAAGGCTTGTTTGGGGCTTTTTTCTTCCTTTTGGCTCTGGCAGCTGCACCACCGGATATCCACTTCAACTTTAGTATCTCTGTTTTCTTAGGCACCACTTCATCGGCCTCATGGGACGCTGATATTTCTTCTTTTCTTTTATCATCAGGAGGAACATCCCCTAGACTAGGGAATGTCAATCTTCTTAAAATGTGCAGGTACAATGAACAAGATGCTTCTGAATGAGGTGCCTCATGTAACCTGCACCATCCTCCAACCAAGACATCCTGAGGAGGTCTTTGCTGCTGCATCATCTTTTGCATTTCTTTTGATAGGAACTCTTCGAGTTTGGATAGACTGCTGCCCCTATCTTTGTCAGATAACTCATAATCTGACTCCATCAAACAATTACTCCCAGGGGTGATTTTCTCCTTATTCTTAGCATTACTCCTGTTGCCAACTGGTATCCCTTCTGTTACCTTAACAGGATCCTCATCATGATGTGTGCTTCCTCTCGCTCCTGCAGAAGATAAACAAGGATCAGCATCATTACCATTATATGTAGCACTTACCGCAGATAATGATGACGACGCCTCATGGTATGCCTATTCCAGCTCTAGCATGTCTAGGCAGGCCTCACATGTCTTTTCAGAATGAGCCTCATTATGCAACCTACACCATCCACTTATTAAAATATCATGAACAGGTACATTTAACAATTGGCAGCATTTCACCCCTTTAAGTAGATGCATCTTGAAATTCTTGAAGTGATCTATCACTATCTTGTTTCCAAGATTACAACTAGGTTCTAGATATGCATCATCATCCTGAGGGTTATCATCACGATCATGTATGTCAAGCATCAGGGTCTCCTCTACCCTAGCAGTCAGAGGTCTGATGGAGTAAACTCTAGGTTCCACATTCACATACATGACTTCGTTGGTTTTGTTATATTCAATAATCATGTGTTTCATGCGAGGTTTAGCTTCGATCTTGATCTGGTTAGGTATTCCCCACCAAGGCAACCACATGTAACTGAAGTCAGTAGACATATATCCATTGAGGATCTTTGACCAATCTCTACTGAGCAACATTCTGTATACATCAGGTATATCGACTACCTAGATATCAATATAATGCTGGATTCTGGGATTTGAGGCTAGTTGCATATGGATGTGGGTCAGTTCCACTACCACATTTACTTCTATTTTGTCTAGCTGTGTTACTTTCTTTAATGATTTGGTAGGATGTAACCCCAAGGCATTGCATATGGATAAGGGCATCACATTGGTAGATGCTCCTGAGTCCACTAGATAGTTGTGCAGGTTCTTACCAAACATCCTTACGGTCAGGAGGGAGGGAGGTGACTCACTTTTGTCTTTGTACAGAGTCGTGTGGGAGGTCTCTGCAGCTTGGACAGTGGCCAGGGTTTTTTATTTTGTATTAGCATCCTTGGCAGCATGATCTTTATTTCCAAACTAGCCTAGGGTATGGTTGTCTTCCTTTTGGGTAGGACTGTCTAAAGATTTCACAAAAGCACTTTTGATAGCAGGGGTCCTAAGTAATTCTGACAATGGCAGGCTAATCTTAACCTTCTTCATCTCATCAGTCAGGTAAGAAACCAATTTGTCAGGTCTAGGAGGTGGATTTGTGACTTTTGGTGTTGTATTCTATGGTGTCAAGTGATGCACACTAACTTGGGGAAATCTAGGGTTATTATTTGCTTGGGGATCAGGTGGAGTATTGAAGTTGTTTGGAGGAAATGAGGTGGTCAAAGGGCCAGCAGACCGATTTGAGTTATTCCTCGGGTTGTAGTTATGCCTACCTTGAGGTTGATGTTGATAAGCATTAACTTCCTCATGTTCCACTGATGGCTCGTTCTCATCTTCAAATGGGAAAACGTAGTTGGATTCAAGAGCCATGGCTGATTCCTCACATGTTGAGGTGTAATCCTAATGTGATGAGGTTACATGCTGATGAGGATGATGCATGAAGCTTTCCAGCACTAAGGCGGTATCATACTCACAGGGGACAATCTTGTTTCCCTCTCCATAAGGTGGGTTTCCTAAAGTACTGGACACTTCAGCTTGGAAAATACTAGCTGCAACCTTGAATTGGGGGCAATCTAACTCTGCATGAGCATTGGTATTATGAATCCTGCACTAGTTTGCAAGTGCTACCTCAGCAAGGTTTACTCTGGTGGTCTGTTTAGGTTCACCAGGAGGCTGATTATCCAGGGGTGATGGCAAGGAACCATTATTTGGCCTAGTGTTCCACACTCTAGGCTGTCTAGGAAGATTGTTGTTGCCATTATTGTTATTGTAATTATTGTTGTACCCCTTGTTAGGATAGTTTGGTCTGTCATTGGCATAGCCTCTGTTTTGGTTAGGCTGAGAGTAAAAGTTCTAATTTCTTAGATGGGTGACATCAGTGGTCAATTTCCTAAGCTAGGCTGATATTTCTTTGATTTCTTCTTTCTCCTCCTGAGCCTTTGCCACTACATTTTCTGCCTGGGGCTTGAAAAAGGAAGACCCATTGTTATTGTTGGGTTGTTCTACAACATGTGGCACTTGCATCTGATAGGGCAACATCTGGCTATTCCCAATTGATGGTGGCATGACACTAAGTCAAGGTATTTGCAAAGGGGCTGGCATCATGGCTGAAGGTATCATGGCCCCATTGGTCTGTTGGTGGACAGGATATGTTTGATAGCCTGGAAGTGAAAGGAAGGTGACATTTCGTGTGGGGGCAGGAACTAATTGTTGACTGGCCTTGATAGCTTCCCCAAAGGCTCTTGCTAAAGTTGTTATGCCAGGATGTGTCCTCCTGATATACATGGAGGTCAAGGGATCTAAGGCTGAGTAGTAAATGCTCCTAGCAGCTTCATCTGTTACATTATAAGGAGCTACTATCTTAGACATCATCTTCTGGAATCTAGCATTGAAGTTTGCTATAGGCTCCCCCTCAGACCTCTTGATAGTGGCAAATAAATGGTAGTTTGTTGAAGGGTCTATAGGCACCTTGAACCTATCCTTGAAAGATTTCTCCAAGGCATCCACGAATTGACTGAACCTTGGCCCAAACCAATGTACAAGTTGTAGGCCTCTTCTCCTAAGGAGAAGGGAAACAACCTACAGACCACATCTTCATACTCAATCCTAGCCCTACAACAGGCTTCTTTGAAGGTTCTGACATGATCATCAGCATCCCGATATGGGTGGTATCTAGGACAAATTTTATCTAGATTTTTGGGTAGATCATGATATGCATTGAAGATCAAAGGTGACTCTACTGTGAAGAATGACATTGCAACCAGAGGGGGTTGGATATGAGGTGTGACTGGCTGAGGTTGAACCTAAGGTGTGACAGAAGGCCCTGCAAGTATGTGCAGGCCAATAGGAGTGGCAGGAGTAGGCCCCGGTAAATCTCTAGATGTACTAGGATCAGGGGAGTGATGAAGGTCCATAGTCCTAGGTCTGAATCCCCAGGTAGGTAGTTCTTCAAAGGGTCCACTAGATCTAGACCTGGTGTTTGGCTTGGGAGCCAGGATTCTTCAAATTTTAAGAAAGATAGGCTGGTTTATGGTCAGATTTGGAAACTGATAGGATACTTAAGCAATGTTTGTAGGAATCTATAGTTTTCTTGTCAATGCCCTCCTTCTAGCACTAGTTCTGTTGTTACTGATGTTGATGTTAGACACACACAAGTACAACATGAAACAAAAGTTACACATCAACCCTTGTTTATCCTGAAAGATACAATGAATTCATAGAATTCATGATCCCAAGTCCCTGGTGATTAGGTCATAATCTGCTAAGATCTCTTAGTGGTTGATGTGTGTTGCTATTTTCCATTTTGGGGACTTATGTGAATCAATAGGTTCTAGTTCTGCAACAATGCTTCCAGGGAAGTAACTCCACACTGCATATACCTCCAAATGATGTGCCTGAGGTGATATTTGCATGAGTTCTACCCTTATCAGTGATTTCCTACATGAAATTTTCAATGGTACATGCATCTAGCTTAGGAATATACTAATGATGTTTGGTTATCTACGGGATGTCAGTATATTCCTCTATTCTGCTTAATGTTTATCATGATGTGCAGTTATGAAAGTGACTTCTATAAAATTAAAATGAGAAAAAGGGTTAGAGAGAGAGATTCCTAAGATTTACTTGACTGAGATCACTGACCCACATACATTTTCCCATACAGTAATGAAGAGAAGAAAATTGAAATCATACTTCACCAAGATATTCCACAAATTAGCATGATCCAATGCAAATCTTCAGAGGTAGAGTTGACAACAACATGCAATGAAATGAAAGCGCTTCTAAAGAACACATCATCCACCAGTACATATCTAGAAATCAACTTGAAGATTACTTAAGGTTTACAATCATGATGTAATCTGAAGCTTCATCTCCATACAGTATGTTCATAAAACATGCATATTTATAGTGATCATGAGGAAAGAATGTTGAATGTTTCAACAATTCAGTCCCCACTAGCCTCAGCAATCTGGTCTACTACATGAAATTTGTACCGGTCTGATATTGGATTATTGACCCCCCTTTTTTAGCAGTAATGGGGCTGAATATATGTCTCTGCTTTCTCCCCAACACAGTGCCCAAGAAAACCTAGCTGAATCAACGGTCAGCCTCCTCCAATGTCTCATCCAACGGTGGAAGATGGATCCTACCAAAACCTTGAGCAGAGCACCCAGACAAGGCACCGCTCACTTAGTAACTTCCTCCATTGGCCAACCACTACATTTAATGCATTGTCTCCTTTTGGTTCATTCAGACCTCTCGGGATCCGGTGTGCCACTCAGGATGTCCCTCGCCATTAATGCTCTATCATATCTCTACCTGCATGCTATCGAGTCAAGTTTGCATGTAGACCCTCCGTAGGCTTTGCGTGCACTTCTTCTTCTATCCTTTGCATGATCACCGGTGAAACTTGCGCAGGAGGATCAAGCATTCAATTCTCCATCGAAGGTGGCCTGCATAGTGGTAAATCCGCGCACTTGCAGGCTTCCTGCCATTTTGTATTTTGAATATCGGGCTGCATCTTGAGATTTCTTCATGTTGATCCAGACATGATGATGACGTCATCGTCATGTATATAACGGGTTCAAAACCTGCCTGCCTTGCTTGTTTTCTGCCTTTTGCAACCCAAGCGTGTATCATCATGATCATCAGCAAGACATCGCTGATCGAGGTGAGCCCATAATGTCCTACCAATCTCATTCTCTGGCCGATGCACCTGCGGTCAGCATATAGAAGTTAGGCATCATCATATTGAATAACCAGCAGGAGGATCAACATCATATTGAATCATGCTCCTAAAGTGCAAACATGTGTATATCAGGCTAGGACAGATCAAAAACAAATATCCGACCCTACCTTACCATTTACCTTTAAACATCATGTCGTGTGCATATCATGATCATGCAAACAGCAAGGCATACAGAGAATTAACTATTTTGAATACCATTTCAAATCCGGCTCTGCATATTGGGCAGTGCATTTCCTCTTTATATCGGGTCATGTTTTAAGATTGGGTGAGATTTAGAACATGACCCATGTGAAATATGATCCCCGTGAGGAAAGGTCCAGATGACGTCATCATGATATATGACTCAGTTTATTACTACAGCTATTATGACGTCATCGGCATGTATATTAGATGGGGTGATTGGTTGAAATAGGGTGATCTTTGAATATTGGGTGATGTTTGAGATATTAGGTGATATTCAAATATCAAGCCAGGTTTTAAGATGATGACCCCGTTGACTAAAATGACCTACTCGGAAGATCATGATGATGTCATCCGGATGATGACTTGGTTTAGCGCTGTGGCACTATGACGTCATCGTCATGTTATGTGGGCAGGATCATGTTTAGGAAATATGCCTCCGAGAGGTGAATATGATGATTACGTCATCGTCATGATTGTTTCTTTGTTTATCAGACTTGAATGACATCATCAGGATAATGGCTTAGGGTGATATTTCACAGCAGGAGGATATTAAGAAATATCGGTTTACAATGAGAAATATGATCCTCATGAAATACATGATGTTGCTGACTGGAAAATGCCACTATCACCTAAAATTGACGTCTAGATATTTGGACCACATGATATATTGGGTGATATTTCAAAGATGATGATATCAAGAAATGTGATCCTCCTCCCTGAATATCAGGTTTGACCAGAACTTTGACCGAGCATAACTTTCTTACCTGGCCGATTTTTAGGGTGATGTAAAAGGCAAACTTGCTTAGAATTTTACACTCTTTCACATGGAAAGCTTCCTGAGGCAAGATTTAGACCTTGAATTTTGGGCTCATATAGGAGGATCATCATGCACTTGATATGATGATGCTTTTTACCATTACCGCCCAGAGCACAAAAACAAAGGGGGCAAGCCACAGTAGGGGTCCTCATTTTGCTAAGGGGCAAAAAGGGGCATGTTGTGAACGTCACAACACCATGCTAGAGAAGTTTGCATGAGAGAGAGAGAGGAGTTTCAATAGAGAGCTGAGCATGTTGAGGCTGAGCTCAGGGCATAGCAAGACCAGATGGTAATAGTTCCTACATCAGAGGGAGAGCCAGCTGTCAATGAGTTCTTACTATGGGAGGTCCAACAGGCAAGGGCTGACAGAGATAGGGTTCAAGCTGAGAGAGAGGTACTAGAGGATGTACCAGGAGGCACATGAGCAAATGATAGAGATGCAAGGTGAGATTAGGGGGTTATGATCGTGAAACATCTCTAGGAGTCATTTGTGATCCGTAGCCATGAATGGTCAGGCTTCTATCACTCACACACCACGAGGGCTTGAGGGTACTGGCGATCAAGGCTTAGCTATGTGATTCATAAACTTTAGGCACTACGACATCCCATTTTTTCTGAGGGATAGTCGACTCGGATGTATACATGAAACTGAGATATATATATATATATATATATATATATATATATATATATATATATATATATATATATATATATATATGACATTTACTTCTTTTTATCTATGTATAATGGCTTTTGATCTATCACATGTGATTTTTGTAAAAATGCAACTAGTGATGATGGCTAAATGCTATAATTAATGCTATTGTGATAAACTAACAATTCTAAAAAGAACATGTAGTAAACAAATACAATGATTAATTATCTTACACATAACTTTTAACTTCCATGCTCTATTCAGTTAATACAAAAGTGATCTAAGCAATTATTACTTAAACATGATACAACAATGATCAACTGAATAGAGATATAATGCCACATGAATTAAGACAAAACAATACTATCTTGTCAAAATTGAAGCTATTCTATGTGCTAAATTAGCTTATGAACATTTAATATTAGATCTTTAAGTATAAAATCTTTTGAGGTGTGCCACATTAATAGGTTCTTTAAGCAGCATACCTTGCTCATCGACTAATTTATACACTCCAGATCCAAAGGTTTCAGTGATTATGTATGGTCCAAACCAATTAGGGTTGAACTTACCTTTTTCACTAGGTGGTGTGTCTACATTGTGTTGATTTTCATAAAAAACCAAGTCCCCAACATTAAATGAACATTGTATGATTTGCGCATTATAGGCTCATTATATTCCTTTTTGATAAGCCTTGAGATGTTCAAGAGTGTTAATACATCTTTCATCAAGCATCTCAAGTTCCTGTAATATTTTCTCTCATTCTATGTTATCATCCATGATATCTCTTAGGGAAATTCACAAGGAAGGAATTTCTAACTCCAAGGGCATTATCGTGTCTACGTCGTAGACAAGATTATATGGTGTGTTACCCATGGCTATTCGAATACTTGTTCTATAAGCCCATAGTACATAGGATAATTGCATATGCCAATCTTTTTGATGTTTATTAACAATTTTCCTTAGAATTTGTCCAATAACCTTGTTTGAAGCTTCTGCTTAGCCATTGGATTGAGGGTAATAAGGCATAGAGAAGCAATGTTGTATATGATATTTTTTGAGTAACTTTTTCACATCCTTGTTCTTAAATGGTGTACCATTGTCCGAAACCAAGGAGGAAGGTATTCTAAATCTAGAAATTATGTTATCTTGCATGAATCGATAGATTACATCGGCAGTCGTGCATCACAAAGGGACTGCTTCGACCCATTTTGTAAAATAATTAGTAGTAGTGATTATAAATGTATGTTCTTGAGAGGAGGGTGGGGAAATTTTTCCAATTTTATCCAAATCCTAGATAGAGAATGGCCATGGTGACACCTGGGCACAAAGCTCTTGAGCAGGAGCATGGATGAGGTGTTTATGTTGTTGACATTGCAGGCATTTTTTGACGTAAGAAAAGGAATCTTGCTCCATATGCTGCCAATAGTACCCCATACGTAACAATTTTTGCACCAACAATTTTCCACCAAAATGTCCTCCATAGGCACCAGAGTGAGCTTCTTCTAAAGCTATCAAAATCTTTGCATTACTTAAACATCAGAGTAAAACACCATTATAACTTCATTGGTACAAGACATTCGATAACATAATGTATTACGCTACTAGTTTGAATAAGCAGAGTTGGGCATTCTTAGATGTCAAGTCCATAATGGTTCTATCGCATAAATAATTGAATATGTAGGAGAACCATTCGTCAGTGTATGTATTACCAAAAAGTTTTGAATGCACAACTATAGGGATTTCAATTATTAGTGTCTTAAGATTATGAACCACAAAGGTAAATTCCTCAGGAGAACCATCAGGAGATATAAGGGAAGTTGCGCTTGCCATTGCATCTGCATGCCGATTATCTTTCCTAGGAATGGTATCAAGTGAATATGATTTGAATTGTTTTAAGAGAGATAATACAAACTCACGATATTGAGAAAGCTTATCATGCTTAGTCTGATACAATCTTGTGATTTGTTTAACAATCAACTAAGAATCACCGTATATTGTAATATTCTTGATATTTAGAACCAAGGCTGCACGAAGTCCAGTGATAAGAACTTCGTATTCAGCTATATTGTTTGTGCATAAGAAATCTAAGTGGTAAGATAAGGGAATCAGCTTACCAATGGGAGGTATTAATATAACACTAGCTCCAGAGCTAGTTCGACATTTTGATCCGTCAAAATATAATTTACATTTTTCATCCCTAGAGATTGTTAAAATCTATTAGTCAAGAAACGCATTGACATTTTGAATAGAAAAAGGTGAGGGAGTGTCAGCTAACTAATCATCTATCACTTGCCCTTTAATTGCTTTTTGTGAGATAAATTTGAGATCAAATTCTGTTAACAACAGAACCCATTTAGCGAGATGACCTGATAAATCTATTCTTGCGAAGAGATGTTTCAAAGGGTCAAATTTTACCATTACATGCACTTCAGTATTTAAGAGATAATGTCTAAGCTTTCGAGTGGCAAACACTAAAGCTAAGAAATGCTTCTCTATGATTGTGTATCACACTTCATAATCGAGAAAAGTATGACTGATGTAATAGACAACACATTCTTTGCCTTCAACATTATGCTATGCTAACAAAGCTGCTAGGGCATTGTTAGATACTGAGATGTATAACAGGAATGGTTTATTAGAAACAACAGGTTACAAAACAAGTGGATTAGCTAAGTAATCATTTAAATCATAGAAGGATTTTTGACATTCAAAATTCCATTGGAAATGAGAATCTTTCTTTGGTAGTTGTGTAAAGGGGCGAGTCCTATCCATGAGTTGTGAAACAAATCGGTGAATGGCCTGTATCTTTCCCTGCAAACTATGAAGTTGAGATATGTTCTTAGGTATTGGCATATTAACAATCGCATCTATCTTTTTCATGTCAACTTCTATACCTTGATTTGAAACAATAAACCCAAGTAACTTTCCACTGTCTACGCCGAAAACACACTTACAGGGATTCAATCGCATATTATATTTTTTGTATGCGCTCAAATATCTATCAAAGATTTGTGACATGATCCTTATGATGGATAGACTTTGCTAGGATGTCATCAACATAGTATTCAAGAATATTGTGCATATAATCATGAAATACAAGAGTCATCGCACGTTGGTAAGTAGCTCTTGCATTCTTAAGTCTAAATGACATGACTACCCAACAAAATGTACCCCAAGGTGTTATAAAGGCTATTTTATACTGATCAAGAGGATTTATGAGCATTTGATTATATCCTGAAAATCCATCCATAAATGATAGCAACTCATGTCCAGCAATGGAATCAACAATTATATCAATATTAGAGAGCAAAAAATCATCTTTCAAAGATGCCAAATTTAAATCCCAGAAATCTGTGCACATTCTTATATGGCCATCAGGTTTAGCGATAGCAATAATATTTGAGATCCACAGAGAGTAATCAATAGGTTGAATAAAACCAACATGTAAGAGTTTTTCTATTTCATTTTTGACAAGCAAAGCAATCTTAGGATTCATCTTACGAATCTTTTGTTTGAATTGCTTAGCATCCAGTTTCAAGACAATATTGTGCATTACAATATGAGGATCTATACCAAGCTTGTCTAAATAATTCCAAGCGAACAATTCTAAGAATTCATTCAACAGTTTAGTCATTTCTTCTTTTTCTTCCACATCTAAACAATCACCAAAAGGGATAAATTTTTTAGGATTATCCTTATCCATAACAACATCGATAGTCTTTCCATTAAGGAGAGTACTATGGTTAGGGGGTTTGTAGGATTGTAATTGTTCTTCAAGTTCTTCATTTTTCTCTACTGTAGCAGTTATTGTGCTAGTAGTCTTTCCAAAATATGCATCATTGTTTAAACAATAAGGTAGGCTTATGGTGATAACGAGGAATACCATCATAAGCACCTAAGAATTCCATTATCACTTCATCCACCGTAAACATATCTAATGGAAGTGATCCTAGAGGACAATTGGTGTCAATCATCTTAGGGAATATCAAACTAAGTGTTGATATTGTATTCACATTTAGAGTAGGGCATTTGCGGGCTTTGGATTCCTTAAAAAGGATTATATCCAATGCCACTTGAGTAATGTTGCGAAGTGGATTCTATAGGGACTTTGATTCCTTGTTGATTTATGCCACAACCATTACCTACATAGTCACAATTTTTGTAAAGGATTATAGAATCCTCTGCCATAGAGGGAGACCATTTCTTTAGATGAAGGTGGAGTTTCATAAGTCTCATAATCAGTAGTATAACTTAGAGTATTATCGTTATTTGTCACCAAATAAGTCTTATGATTATCATTCGAAACATGCGATGTGATCGATGCAATATTTGATGTTTCGGGGATGGGGTTTTTAAGTTTATATTCTCCTGTGGAGGAAGATGCAAAATCTAATGAACCCTAGCCATCACCAAAAAATGCATTCAATTGTTTGGACTCTTGCATAACATTTCTATAGGCAAGAGGAGATGTCAATTCAACTTTCAGATTGTTTAAACTCTTAGGACCAACAACATGCTTATGTACTTCCAACTGCAAACAATTATCAGGTTCAGGATCTGAATAGATAGTATGCAGTTTACCTTTAAACATAAACTTAATGGAATGGTACAAAGTAGAAGGAACTTCTCCCAATGCATGTATCCAAGGTCTACCCAGAATCATGTTATAATATAGAGAACAAGGCATAACATGAATCAAGGTAGACACCATCATAGGTCCAACTTGTATAGGTAAGGTTATAGTGCCCATGAATTGTCGTCCAACATTATCAAATCTATGAATACTTAGTGATTCTAGTTTGATGGTAGATACGTCAACTTTAACCTTGTGCAATAAATGAATGCCACAAACATTAAGGGCCGACCCATTATCAATCATAACTCTCTTAACCAATGTTTTATTAATTGTAATAAAGATAACCAAAGGATCATACTGCTTCTGAACCTCAAGAGATGATAATTCATGTTGTTAAAATAAAATGTTTGTTTTCATTGTGTACATACAATCTAGTAAAACGGCAACATCATTTGGTTGAATAGTAGGAGGAACAATCACCTTTTGTAAAGCTTTTTGAAGCATTCCATGGTAAGTAGGTGAAGTTTGTATAAGTTCCCAAAGAGATATCTTTGCAGGAGTAGCGTGAAGTTGCTCTACAAGATCATAGTCTTTACCACCTTTATATGTTAAATGAGGTGCTTGAGGAAGTATAGGTTGAGAAGATGGTAAAGATATCAAAACATTCATTTGTTGTGTACTTTGTTTGTTATTCTGAGAGTTATATGCATGAGCAACCATATTATGATTGGTTTGTTGTAAGTTTTGTTTCGCAATTTGTTTTGCAAAATCATAAATGTGATCAGGAGATTGAGAAGAGGATGAAAGACCTTTAACCACAAGCACAGGTTTAGAGGGTGGTTGAACCGCATTTGCACATAGAGTGACCATAATTTTAGGTGTTTCAATCTCTTCTTTAGGTTTAGGCACATGAATTGAATTTACAAATCTTTGAAACAATGACGGCTTGGAGGCTATAGTGGAACGTTCAATCAAGATAAAGTCCTCAAGGGCTTCATCTAACATATCAAAGTCATCACAACTAAACGGCTCATCATAAGCATGAAAATCTTGCAAAAAATAATCTGACATTTTAACATGCTCTATTTAAAGCAAGATTTAAATGCACAATGATGGACTTTGCAAATAAAATACAATATCCAACAATAAATGCTAATTTCCAACTCTTTTAGTAAAACAATAAAGAATGTAATCCACACTTTAACATATGCATCTTTCACTAAAGAGGTTTTTTCAATCTAATTATGCTCTAGAACAACAAATTATTTCAGATCTGAAGTATAAAAGGATGCAAATTCTTTAAATCTCAGGTTCACCAAAATGTTTAGGGTGAAATTTGACAGTTTAATTAAACTAGGTCAACTACCACAATTCCACCACTAAACATTGGGAGGACAAAAGCCAAGCTTGTAAACAAGCTTCTAATCACTTTGTCTATCCCTTATGCTCACGTGGTTATCAGACCTAAGGCCCTAATCAAGATTTTATCAAGTGTTTTCCTTTCAACCAAGTAAAACCCTAATTATGCCTTAAATAAAAAATATACAGAAACTAATGAAGCAACTGGTAAAACTGATCACAGAAGTGCAAAGATAGAGTTCTAGAGATAGTGTACCTAGATTCTGAGGGCTGCATGGACTAGGGCATCCACTCCAGTGTCCTAAAAGTTCCTGAACAAGAAAATCTTCTGCACAGGGTGTTTGAGACTGTCGAAAGGCTTCCGGATCCTAGAAATAACCCCTGGTTGGACTCGGGCACCCGCTCCAATGTCCTCTAAGTCTCAGAATCTAAAAATCCAAAAGTTTTTCGTGACTGTACTCGCAATATCCTTCTTCCTGTAGCTCCTTTTCACAAGAACCTGTGAAACATGATCTACACATACAAAGGAAGGAAATTGTTGTGGCTATATAGGAGCTTGCTTTAGTCAAGCCCCGTCTTTGGTATTTCTACCTCAACAATAGCCAAAGATAAAGATTTGCAAAAGTGTGTGCAAACCAAACAATGTGTTATGCATAAAATCAAACCCTAGATGTCTCAATCAAGGTAAGATCAATAACTTGTTTTGCATCAATAAACACATACAATTTCACCTCAAGGAGATGAGATAAATGAAGACTTGCATGAACAAGAATGCGAATCCACAATGTCCGGGGAGGATCTCCAAGCTTATTGTTGGAGGCTTCAACCCTTCTCCCGATCATGCAAAGGGTGTACCAACCCTAGGAAGAACAAGATAGACTCTAGATCTTGATTCCTAATCTTCATCCATTGTCTTCAAGATAGCAAAGAAATAATACTTCAAAGAGCTTCAACAAGTCACTGATCTTCAATAGAAATTGCAGCAGAGTTTTGGCATCAAGCTTGCATAAGAATTAGGTCTGATAAAATGATTTGCAGATGTCTTTTTTATCTAGCTTTAGGGAATTCAAATTTTGAAATAACGTCTTGATATTGCACAAAAACTAAGAATTTGGAAACAAAATCCTGAGGCACTCGGTGGGAACTGACACCTCGCCAAAATTCAAAATCCCATGAAATGGGGGAGGACTAGGGTGCAGGCACCCAAGTCCTAGCCCCCAATTTCAGCTCAGATCTGCATTTTTGGGGGTCCTAGGGACCCAAGTTTCAAATCTCTTTCCGGATTCTATCAATAGGTTACCTCAAAATGTGAATAGACTACTCCTAGACTTAGTCAATTAGGGATTCAGGAAGGCTGAAAAAAAAAGGTTGTAAGGTCACCAAGAGTGAGGAGCTAAACCAAGGGAAATTGTATAATTCTATATAGGAGGACAATTTCCAATGTTATACATTCACACAAATCTAGATTTCTACCAAAGCATTTGACTCATTCTTTGAACAAGAGTATTTAATAGAAAAATACATCCACAAGAAACTTCATGGAGACAAACTAAACAATATTTGATTTATTCATTTCATGATTTGCATGAACCACACCTAAGGAGACAACTAGCTTCAGAAAATTACCATTTACACTCACTTAGATGATAGTACTATCAAATAACTTTACAGAGAACATGCAGTTAAAACTCTACACACTAAAAACTAATAGGACTTCTATCCTCTATATTTCTACCAACATTATACCAAGAGACCAACCAAAAAACCCCACCTCTATAAAATGGCCTTAAAATCCCCTTTTTAACACAAGGGAGCAACAAGCATCGAGCCACTTGCACATGACAGATGTCACATCTTCATTTGACAACCAAAATACAACAAAATGCCAAAACAACCGTCTTCATCCACTAAAGCACGTCCTCTGTAACAAATCATCAACTTAGGTAGACTGGAATAACTAATTTTGTCATATATGTTTTCCTGCTGCTGACGTGGAGGCAAGACATGTTTTTGAGGGAACAAGGATTACAGGGTGCTCTAACAGCTTAGACCCTCCTCCCATGCACATACTTGTTTCCAAAATAGGAATCCCCTACTTCATATCACCGACCATGCAAGCGGATAAGAGAGCACCTGCTGGGATCAACAAAGAAAGGAAGTACTAGAAACTGGAGTCCCATTGGTTATCCTTGATCCCTGGTGAGGGCAAGTGACTCCTCACTTCTAATTGGGAAGTGTAAGGGTAAAAATGGGAATAATCAAATGAATAATAAAAACCCAAACATCAATGGAATATGAAGATAAAAGTGTTGATAACTAAGAGGGGGGGTGAATCAGTTATCTTAATTATTTCATCTTTCTAAATTTCCTTATCAATTAGTAGAGCATTAAATTAAATAAGCAAACATAACCATGAAATGGAAATAACATCAATACACATGACACAATGATTTTGACGTGGAAAACCCTGTTAGGGGAAAAACCACGGGGTGATTAACCCAAGATTGTATTCTCTATTAGAAGAATAAGATAGTACAAAATGGCACTTGCCAATTAGGGCTCACTGCTTGAGCACACTGCTCACAAGAGGCTCACTACCTACAATAGTTTATACAAGGAAACTAGATACTTGAACTGATGAGAAGCATCCACATATGTTGAGGTTCAGTTCTGATTAAGCCCAATATACTAATCTGCTGCACTTCATTCTTACTCTCTTAGGTGCTGCTGTCCTATTACATTTTAGACCTATCTTACTGCCTTCACACTACTCTTCTACTTTTCTTCTCACACACACAACTACACATTCATATCTAAATCCATCTGGTATATCTATCCACACCAAAGATTTCATCCACTTTCTAGTCGGCATCCAGAATACTTATTATTTTCCCAAACTCTTGGTCTATCAATTGAATCCTTCCTTATCAAGTGATGCGTATCAAAGAGATGCTCATAGAAGTCATCAATCATGTCGGCCAATCATGAATGATACCTTAGTAAGCTTGATCACCATCAATATCTCATTTGGATCAAGGTCTGATGCTCTACCAGCCAGTTCTTCCTCTATTTACTCTGCCAAACAGGAACCCAATACTTAGGTGCTTATATCTCTTCATTCTTTCATCACCAGAGGCTCAATCCTTGGAATCTATCAGTCAAGGTACTCCTCTTGACTTCCCCAAGTCTGCACTTTACATAGATACTTCCTCTGAGAGATCCAGACCTGATTGTTGGACCTTGCTGCATACTCTGTTCTTGGTTACCAGACCAAGTTACTTTACAATCTGACTTCCGGTATTAACACACCATGTCCTGTGGATGGGTGGGATGAACTTTGTTGCCATCAATGACAACACTCATGAAGCTACAATGTGTTTCTTGCCAACAATCTCCCCCTTTGGCATTGATGGCAACACTTAGTGAAAAATGACTAAGTGTCATACTATACTCCCCCTTGGCTAATGCTCTGTTCTTATGTACATTTTCTAGAGCTCCCCCTTGGCTGGATTCCTCATTTTTCACTGCTCCTCACTCCCCCTTTGACATCAATGGCAAAGAGTAGAATCCGCACACCAACAATCCAAAAAAAATTTAACTATACTTAGCCGCATAAGTATAAATACATGATACACTTACATATATTGAAGTATATCAGCAAAAGATGTCTCCAACTGGGCAAATTCTATTGCCCAACTCTGCTTCATCTTGTCCAAAATTGAGATGTGACCACTCAACAGGAATGCAAAAGCTTTTGCCCTCTTAAGATCTATTGGATCACTGGTTCAGGCTATGGTCTGGGTGTCAGTTAGAGCCTCATGCATGGCCTCTAATTTAGGATAATCATCCCTCTAAGTTCACCCATTCTGCTTAATATGTTCTTCCTCTCCTTCTCAAGCTTCTTAATCTCATTCATGATTACAATAGTTTGAAATTCTTGGTTTATTATGGATACAGTGAGAGGATCAAAATTTTGAGAGAGGCATGACAGTTTATCCTCTTGTTCTTTCACTTTCTTCTCAATATCCTTTGTTACTTTAGTCTAGGATATACAAAATTTATATACTTCTCCTCCATCCTTAAGAGATTTTCTAAGCTCTTTATCCCAATATCCATATTTCTCCTATCATTGGTTATAAGGCCTTATAACTCAGAGAATCTCTTATCCAAAAACTCTTTCTGGACCTTTACCTCAGCTGATTTCTCTAAAGACTCAAAATGAATGCTAACACTATTTACTAGAGATTTGAGATTACCAGATGAAGAGACTGAGGGATCTTTTTGAAAAGATGGCATGATCTTCTCTAATACACCAGATGTAGTTTCTATGAGCTTGCAATCTTCCATGTGAGACTTTAGAAGTTTTTCTTTTGCCTTTGCTGAAGTAAAGGATGCTAGCTTCATGGTTTGAACCGGGGAGAGGGAGTCAAAATTGAATGGTCCTTGAAGAAGTTCTAGTTCATCAAATTCTATCATCTCCTTGGTTAAGAATTCCTCAACTGCTTTTGCTATGTCTCTTGCCAGTGACAGGGTTTTGTCCCCTTTTGCAGCCTTACCACTCTCATCTGTAGTTTTTTTTTTGTTGGAGTTTTCTCTCCTTCTGCACCCTTATTACTGTCATCTTCTTTTTCCTTTTCCTCTGCTTCTTGACTGATCTTTTCTTCTACTCTTTCTTCTTCTTTAGATCCAGAGTCAACAGTGGAAACTAGAGGAGAGATGTTTGCTTGATCATGGACCTCCTCTTCCAAAGCAGAGGAATCTAAGTCCTTACCTTTTTCTTCACCTGTCTCCTTTACCTCTTCTGCCACTGTCTCAGTAGATTCTTCTTTTCAACATCTATAGCTGAGGGATCATCACCTAAGTCCTCTACAATGGGAATGTTGAATCTTTTGTATGCATTCTAGAGAATCTCTTCTTTCTCTTTTCCTATTTTGTCAGTTTTGCCGAGCATAAGCTAATTCATTCTAGCTTTGCTCCGGAACTCATCCTTGCAATCTTTGAAGATCATATTCATTTGCTTCGGAGTGATTGAAGGAAAGAGCTGAATGGCTATCTGTTCCTGGATCTCAAGATCCTTTGCCCTAGCATTATTCTTTCTTATCTCTCATTCCTTCTCTAGGCTTTTGGGAATGAGAGATATGATTTAAATAAAAGCCTTATTATATATGTTCAAGTACTTAACTACGGCTTCCTCCAAGATCTTTCTATTTGTATCATTATATGCATCATAGAATTATGTTATTGGTTGTAGGTTCCCATCCATAGTAACCGCTTTAACTACATCATCTAAGGACAGAGTGGGCCTTTCAACAAATTCTTCTATTACTTCTTTAGTAGAGGGTTCACCAGATGTTTTCCTTTTCTTTTTCATTTTCTTTTCTTCCTCATCTGATTCTATCTCTTCATCATCCTTCTGACTGATGTAAGACCTTGTGGCCTTTGTTTTAGTTCTTTTCTCTGGTTTACTAGATGATTTTGCTTCCAGTTTAGATGCTTTTGAGCTTTTAGCGGTTGCAGGTGCAGAGCTCTTAGAAGATCTGGTCTAGGAGGGGGCTTTTACCGGAGCACTTTCTTTTTTTGCTTCTTCCTTTTCTTTTTTTGCTCTTTCCATCTTTTCTCTATGGGCATCAAGTGCCTCTTTTGAGATTCCATGCCTCTTGGAAACTTCTTCAAATTCCCTTCTCAATTTCCTTTTGATTTCAGGTTGCCTAAGTTCCACATGAACTTTTACACTCAACTCTTGGAAGGTTCCAAATCTTTCTGCCTTAGGGTCTTTGGGCTAGCTCAGTAGATGTTGGATATGTAGCTCTACAATTTTCTCATCTACTTCATACCCCATTGGCATGATCCAAACTGTCCTTGGCTCTACTGCCTCCATTAGGCATTGATCAGTGTCAACCGTGAAACACATTGGATCTTTGTACTTCTCAACCAATGAATGGGGAATTCTTTCTCTAGTTTGCATCATATTTTGAAAGTTCTTGAAGTAACCCCATAGAGTTGTATTTGTGGCCTTAGCATCACCAAGCCCATGCAAGTAATCTTTGATTTGAATTGCAACACGTCTGTCATTCTGCCATACCCAACCACTGGATCTGGACAGCTCATTCATAAAGTAGAAAAACAAGCATAATATCAGTCCACCATACTTAAAAGAGTTCTTTTTGTCCTTCTTGATCTTCTGTAAGTTTTCTATTAGTTGGCTTAGAAGGAGTTCATAGAGATCATAATCTGCATTCTTTCTCAACATTTCATAAGTAGTATACACAGCAGTTTCAGATACTGAATTCTCCCTGCTGGAGTGATATATCTTATAGCCAATTATCATAGATGCAAATTTGATATCTGGATCAGTGATATCTTCTATGGTCATTGCTCTCTTATCAAATTTTGATCCAGTGGCCTCAGTCACAGTTTGGTTTTTGACAGATTTGAGAATAGGTAACCCTCCGGAAGAGTGTAAACTAGTTACTGCCCTAATTGTATCCTTGGTGATCTTGAATGGTTTATTCAACTATAAGAAGTTATCATGCACTCTGCTCAACACATACCGAACCCACTCATCTTCTTCAAGATAGGGGAAATGGATGTACTGACCGAAATGTTTATCTCAAATGGCCTTATATTGAGGTTTTAGTTCAAAAGATTCATCTATTAGTTCCTTGTGGTAGATGTCCATCAGCTTGGATTCACCAAAATCTTCAATGTTTGCGTGAATGTAAAGCCTAACATCTTCTACATGTAAAACCCCATGCGGAATGCTAGAAAAAGCCCCTAAGGGATCCACTTCTAGAGATTTGAAAGGATGTTTCTTAAATTTGGGTTGAGGCCTATCAGAAATCTTTATGACATTTGGAGTAGCCATCTTCAAAAGATTTATAGAGAGATTTTCCACAATAGAAAATACCTTTTACGCTTCTAGGGTTGAATGAGCCAGATTAATTTGCTGGATCTTTTGAGAATTTGAGATAATTTGTTGCAGAGCTTCTTTTCTCTTCTTCTTGAATGCAAAGGTGGAAATGACAGATGAATGAGCCTTTTTATTTCTGGTAAAACCCTAATTTCATATTGCAATAAATGCGCAACTCAAGTTATTCTGATTGCCTGGTTCTTCTTATTTTGAGAAAGATCTTTTTCTGGATCACTGAGATATACTTAGAGTTATCCTTGGTGATTAATAACAAACTATCTTACTTTCCCCAAACACTTGATCTATCCACAGAACAAGATGCCTCAAATTTGAATCATACTAGATTTAACTGTGATAATCTTGTTTTACCGAATGACTGTTAAACCAGATCAATCTTGGAAGATTAGACTCTTCAAATCTTCCTGCAGATCTTCCATATCTTTACCAAGTTTTCTTTAGATGTTTCTCTAAGAATCCTTTTATTCCGCAACTTCCCATGTGCCAATTTTAGGCACCAATTGACTGGCTGGGGGATTTGTTTTTCGTAGTGACTCCCCCTGAGCCAAAGCTCATCTATTTAATTTTCAGAAGGATTATCAACACCAGATTCTGGTGCGGATCCATCCCCAATATTCTCTGTGCTTCTCTTCACCCAGATCTTATTCATCTCCCTTTGAATTTTATCCTCGTTTACTTTTCTCTTTCCTTTGTCTTGGCTATGATTATACTATTCTAGACCCCTTTTGTCTTGATTCTTACTTCTACAAAATTTGGTAATATGACCGGATATATTGCAACTGTAGCAGACAACATTTCTTTACATATTTGACTGATACCCTATTGATCTACACTAATTAGCCATATGTCCCATTCTATTGCATGCAAAGCATCTACCATTGAATGAATTGTTTATTTGTATGTTTCTACACTCATGGGATTTGTGACCATACCTTTTGCAATTGAAGCATTGTCTGGAGAAAGATGTATTAGTCTGGTTCATTCTTTTTCTACATTGATTTGCTTTGTGACCAAAGTTGTTGCAGTTATGGCAATATCCATTGAAAGATGGATATCTTTGAGCATTTAGTTGTCTTATCGGAGGTTTTCTAGGCCTGTTTCTTAGATGTTCTGATCTTGAGTTCTTTTGACCGGATCCGAAGCTTTCACCTTTTTCATACCCCAAGCTTTGCTTTTCATCCACCCTCTTTTGGCTTTGAAGAAGAACTTCAAGTTGAGCAGAGCTTATCTTGAATTTTTCTTTGTATTCATTTGTTGTTTGAAGATCCCTTTTAAGAGTGTCAATCTGATTCTCAAGTTGTTCTTCATTATCTCTAGCTTCTTCAAGATTAGATTCTAGATGCTTGATTATTCTATCCATTTTGTAGCAGTCTTCTGACTTCTCCTTGAGAGATTGTCTTTGATCATCTTCAGTTTTCTTTTCTCTTCAATTTCTTAGGTGAATTTCATAACTCCTGATTCCATTTCATGTCTTACCATAATGACCTCTTTTGATAACTTTTCACATAACTTGGTTTTCTCCTTCATATCTTCATTTGTACCATTGTCTTCACTTTGACTTGCTAATTGCTGAAGTAGATCTTTTCTCTTTTTCATAGAGATACTTAGTTTCCCTTTTAGTTCATTTATGAAATCATCAGCCTGTTTGAGTCTTTCCTTCAATTCATTGACTTCAGAGTTTGATTGCTCAAGATCATCTAGGGTAGACTGAAGTTGTTCCCTCATACCATACACATCCATTTGAGTTCCCAGATCTTCCTCAAGCTATTAGGCTCTTTTTGGAGGAACTTGGCTCTGATACCAATTGTTGATAATTGAGAGGGGGGTGAATTAGTTATCTTAATTATTTCATCTTTCTAAATTTCCTTATCAATTAGTGCAGCATTAAATTAAATAAACAAACATAACCATGAAATGGAAATAACATCAATACACATGACACAATGATTTTGACATGGAAAACCCTGTTAGGGGAAAAACCATGGGGTGATTAACCCAAGATTGTATTCTCTGTTAGAAGAATAAGATAGTACAAAATGGCACTTGCCAATTAGGGCTCACTGCCCAAGCACACTGTTCACAAGAGGCTCACTGCCTACAATAGTTTATACAAGGAAACTAGATACTTGAACTGATGAGAAGCATCCACATAAGCTAAGGTTCAGTTCTGATTAAGCCCAATATATTGATCTGCTGCACTTCATTCTTACTCTCTTAGGTGCTGCTGTCCTATTACATTCCAGACCTGTCTTATTGCCTTCACACTGCTCTTCTACTTTTCTTCTCACACACACAACTACACATTCATATCGAAATCCATCTGGTATATCTATCCACACCAAAGATTTCATCCACTTTCTAGTCGGCATCCAGAATGCTTATTATTTTCCCAAACTCTTGGTCTATCGGCTGAATCCTTGCTTATCAAGTGATGCGTATCAAAGAGATGCTCATAGAAGTCATCAATCATGTCAGCCAATCATGAATGATACCTTAGTAAGCTTGATCACCATCAATATCTCATCTGGATCAAGGTCTGATGCTCTGCCAGCCAGTTCTTCCTCTATTTACTCTGCCAAACAGGAACCCAATACTTAGGTGCTTATATCTCTTCATTCTTTCATCAACAGAGGCTCAATCCTTGGAATCTATCAGTCAAGGTACTCCTCTTGACTTCCCCAAGTCCGCACTTTACATAGATACTTCCTCTAAGAGATCCAGACCTGATTGTCAAAGCTTGCTGCATACTCTGTTCTTGGTTACCAGACCAAGTTACTTTACAATCTGACTTTCGGTATTGACACACCATCTCTTGCGGATGGGTGGGATGAACTTTATTGCCATCAATGACAACACTCATGAAGCTACAATGTGTTTCTTGCCAACAATCTCCCCCTTTGGCATTGATGGCAACACTTAGTGAAAAATGACTAAGTGTCATACTATACTCCCCCTTGGCTAATGCTCTGTTCTTATGCACATTTTCCAGAGCTCCCCCTTAGCTGGATTCCTCATTTTTCACTACTCCTCACTCCCCCTTTGACATCAATGGCAAAGAGTAGAATCCGCACACCAACAATCCAAAAAAAAATTAACTATACTTAGCCGCATAAGTATAAATACATGATACACTTACATATATTGAAGTATATCAACAAAAGATGTCTCCAACTAGGCAAATTCTGTTGCCCAACGCTACTTCATCTTGTCCAAAATTGAGATGTGACCACTCAACAGGAATGCAAAAGCTTTTGCCCTCTTAAGATCTATTGGATCACTGGTTCAAGTTGTGGTCTGGGCATTAGTTAGGGCCTCATGCATGGCCTCTAATTTAGGGATAATCATCCCTCTAAGTTCACCCATTCTACTAAATATGTTCTTCCTCTCCTTCTCAAGCTTCTTAATCTCATTCATGATTACAATAGTTTGACATTCTTGGTTTATTATGGATATAGTGAGAGGATCAAAATTTTGAGAGAGGCATGACAGTTTATCCTCTTGTTCTTTCACTTTCTTCTCAATATCCTTTGTTACTTTAGTCTAGGATATACAAAATTTATATACTTCTCCTCCATCCTTAAGAGATTTTCTAAGCTCTTTATCCCAATATCCATATTTCTCCTATCATTGGTTATAAGGCCTTATAACTCAGAGAATCTCTTATCCAAAAACTCTTTTTGGACCTTTACCTCAGCTGATTTCTCTAAAGACTCAAAATGAGTGTGAACACTATTTACTAGAGATTTGAGATTACCAGATGAAGAGACTAAGGGATCCTTTTGAAAAGATGGCATGATCTTCTCTAATACACAGGATGCAGTTTCTATGAACTTGCAGTCTTGCATGTGAGACTTCAGAAGTTTTTCTTTTGCCTTTGCTGAAGTAAAGGATGCTAGCTTCATGGTTTGAACCAGGGAGAGGGAGTCAAAATTGAATGGTCCTTGAAGAAGTTCTAGTTCATCAAATTCTATCATCTCCTTGGTTAAGAATTCCTCAACTGCTTCTGCTATGTCTCTTGCCGGTGACAGGGTTTTGTCCCCTTTTGCAGCCTTACCACTCTCATCTGTAGTTTTTTTTTCTGTTGGAGTTTTCTCTCCTTCTGCACCCTTATTACTATCATCTTCTTTTTCCTTTTCCTCTGCTTCTTGACTGATCTTTTCTTCTACTCTTTCTTCTTCTTTAGATCTGGAGTCAGCAGTGGAAACTAGAGGAGAGATGTTTGCTTGATCATGGACCTCCTCTTCCAGAGCAGAGGAATCTAAGTCCTTACCTTTTTCTTCACCTGTCTCCTTTACCTCTTCTACCACTGTCTCAGTAGATTCTTCTTCAACATCTATAGCTGAGGGATCATCACCTAAGTCCTCTACAATGGGAATGTTGAATCTTTTGTATGCATTCCAGAGAATCTCTTCTATCTCTTTTCCTATTTTGTCAGTTTTGCCGAGCATAAGCTAATTCATTCTAGCTTTGCTCCAGAACTCATCCTTGTAATCTTTGAAGATTATATTCATTTTCTTCAGAGTGATTGAAGGAAAGAGCTAAATGGCTATCTATTCTCGGATCTCAAGATCCTTTGCCCTAGCATTATTCTTTCTTATCTCTCATTCCTTCTCTAGGCTTTTGGGAACGAGAGATATGATTTAAATAAAAGCCTTATTGTATATGTCCAAGTACTTAACTATGGCTTCCTCCAGGATCGTTCTATTTGTATCATTATATGCATCATAGAATTATGTTATTGGTTGTAGGTTCCCATCCATAGTAACTACTTTAACTACATCATCTAAGGACAGAGTGGGCATTTCAACAAATTCTTCTGTTACTTCTTTAGTAGAGCGTTCACCAGATGTTTTCCTTTCCTTTTTCATTTTCTTTTCTTCCTCATCTGATTCTGTCTCTTCATCATCCTTTTGACTGATGTAAGACCTTGTGGCCTTTGTTTTAGTTCTTTTCTCTGGTTTACTAGATGATTTTGCTTCCAGTTTAGACGCTTTTGAGCTTTTAGCAGTTGCAGGTGCAGAGCTCTTAGAAGATCTGGTCCGGGAGGGGGATTTTACCGGAGCACTTTCTTTTTCTACTTCTTCCTTTTCTTTTTTTGCTCTTTCTATCTTTTCTCTGTGGGCATCAAGTGCCTCTTTTGAGATTCCATGCCTCTTGGAAACTTCTTCAACTTCCCTTCTCAGTTTCCTTTTGATTTCAGGCTGCCTAAGTTCCACATGAACTTTTACACTCAACTCTTGGAAGGTTCCAAATCTTTCTGCCTTAGCATCTTTGGGCTGGCTCAGCAGCTGTTGGATATGTAGCTCTATAATTTTCTCATCTACTTCATACCCCATTGGCATGATCCAGACTGTCCTTGGCTCCACTGCCTCCATTAGGCATTGATCAGTGTCAACCATGAAACACACTGTATCTTTGTACTTCTCAACCAATGAATGGGGAATTCTTTCTCTAGTTTGCATCATATTTTGAAAGTTCTTGAAGTAACCCCACAGAGCTGTATTTATGGCCTTAGCATCCCCAAGCCCATGCAAGTAATCTTTGATTTGAATTGCAACACGTCTGTCATTCTGCCATACCCAACCACTGGATCCGGACAGCTCATTCATAAAGTAGAAAAACAAGCATAATATCAGTCCACCATACTTAAAAGAGTTCTTTTTGTCCTTCTTGATCTTCTGTAAGTTTTCTATTAGTTGGCTTAGAAGGAGTTCATAGAGATCATAATCTACATTCTTTCTCAACATTTCATAAGCAGTATACACAGCAGTTCCGGATACTGAATTCTCCATGCTGGAGTGATATATCTTATAGCCAATTATCATAGATGCAAATTTGATATCTGGATCAGTGATATCTTCTATGGTCATTTCTCTCTTATCAAATTTTGATCCAGTGGCCTCAATCACAGTTTGGTTTTTGACAAATTTGAGAACAGGTAACCCTCCGGAAGAGTGTAAACTAGTTACTGCCCTAATTGTATCCTTGGTGATCTTGAATGGTTTATTCAACTATAAGAAGTTATCATGCACTCTGCTCAACACATACCGGACCCACTCATCTTCTTCAAGATAGGGGAAATGGATGTACTGACCGAAATGTTTATCTCAAATGGCCTTATATTGAGGTTTTAGTTCAAAAGATTCATCTATTAGTTCCTTGTGGTAGATGTCCATCAGTTTGGATTCACCAAAATCTTCAATGTTTGCATGAATGTAAAGCCTAACGTCTTCTACATGTAAAACCCCATGCGGAATGCTGGAAAAAGCCCCTAAGGGATCCACTTCTAGAGATTTGTAAGGATGTTTCTTAAATTTGGGTTGAGGCCTATCAGAAATCTTTACGACATTTGGAGTAGCCATCTTCAAAAGATTTATAGAGAGATTTTCAACAATAGAAAATACCTTTTACGCTTCTAGGGTTGAATGAGCCAAGATTAATTTGCTGGATGAATCGACTTCAATGGTTGATCTTTTGAGAATTTGAGATAATTTGTTGCAAAGCTCCTTTTCTCTTCTTCTTGAATGCAAATGTGCAAATGACAGACGAATGAGCCTTTTTATTTCTAGGAAAACCCTAATTTCATATTGCAATAAATGCACAACTCAAGTTATTCCAGTTCCCTGGTTCTTCTTATTTTGAGAAAGATCTTTTTCTGGATCACTGAGATATACTTAGAGTTATCCTTGGTGATTAATAACAAACTATCTTACTTTCCCCAAACACTTGATCTATCCATGAAACAAGATGCCTCGAATTTGAATCATACCAGATTTAACTGTGATAATCTTGTTTTACCAGATGAGTGTTAAACCAGATCAATCTTGGAAGATTAGACTCTTCAAATCTTCCTGCAGATCTTCCATATCTTTACCAAGTTTTCTTTAGATGTTTCTCTGAGAATCCTTTTATTCCGCAACTTCCCATGTGCCAATTTCAGGCACCAATTGACTGGCTGGGGGATTTGTTTTTCTTAGTGACTCCCCCTGAGCCAAAGCTCATCTATTCAATTTTTAGAAGGATTATCAGCACCAGATTCTAGTGCGGATCCATCCCCAACATTCTCTGTGCTTCTCTTCACCTAGATCTTATTCATCTCCCTTTGAATTTTATCCTCATTTACTTTTGTCTTTCCTTTGTCTTGGCTATGATTATATTGTTCTAGACCCCTTTTGTCTTGATTCTTACTTCTACAGAATTTGGTAATATGACCAGATCTATTGCAACTGTAGCAGACAACATTTCTTTACATATTTGACTGATACCCTATTCATTTACACTGATTAGCCATATGTCCCATTCTATTGCATGCAAAGCATCTACCATTCAATGAATTGTTTATTTGTATGTTTCTACACTCATGGGATTTGTGACCTTACCTTTTGCAATTGAAGCATTGTCTAGAGAAGGATGTATTAGTCTGATTTACTTTTTTCTGCATTGATTTGCTTTGTGACCAAAGTGTTGCAATTGT
This sequence comes from Cunninghamia lanceolata, assembly GCA_027924645.1. Lineage (NCBI taxonomy): Eukaryota > Viridiplantae > Streptophyta > Pinopsida > Cupressales > Cupressaceae > Cunninghamia > Cunninghamia lanceolata. The sequence goes on along the minus strand of BSBN01001053.1, from coordinate 1,392,703 downwards.
GGCAGTATCCATTGAAAGATGGATATCTTTGAGCATTTAGTTGTCTTATTGGAGGTTTTCTAGGCCTGTTTCTTAGATGTTCTGATCTTGAGTTCTTTTGACCAGATCCGGAGCTTTCACCTTTTTCATACCCCAAGCTTTGCTTGTCATCCACCCTCTTTTGGCTTTGAAGAAGAACTTCAAGTTGAGCAGAGCTTATCTTGAATTTTTCTTTGTATTCATTTGTTGTTTGAAGATCCCTTTTAAGAGTGTCAATCTGATTCTCAAGTTGTTCTTCATTATCTCTAGCTTCTTCAAGATCAGATTCTAGATGCTTGATTATTCTATCCATTTTGTGGCAGTCTTCTAACTTCTCCTTGAGAGATTGTCTTAGATCATCTTCAGTTTTTATTTTCTCTTCAATTTCTTAGGTGAATTTCATAACTCCTGATTCCATTTCATGTCTTACCATAATGACCTCTTTTGATAACTTTTCACATAACTTGGTTTTCTCCTTCAGATCTTCATTTGTACCATTGTCTTCACATTGACTTGCCAATTGTTGAAGTAGATCTTTTCTCTTTTTCATAGAAATACTCAGTTTCCCTTTTAGTTCATTTATGAAATCATCAGCCTGTTTGAGTCTTTCCTTCAATTCATTGACTTTAGAGTTTGATTGCTCAAGATCATCTAGGGTAGACTGAAGTTGTTCCCTCATACCATACACATCCATTTGAGTTCCCAGATCTTCCTCAAGCTGTTAGGCTCTTTTTGGAGGAACTTGGCTCTGATACCAATTGTTGATAATTGAGAGGGGGGGTGAATCAATTATCTTAATTATTTCATCTTTCAAAATTTCCTTATCAATTAGTGTAGCATTAAATTAAATAAGCAAACATAACTATGAAATGGAAATAACATCAATACACATGACACAATGATTTTGATGTGGAAAACCCTATTAGGGGAAAAACCATGGGGTGATTAACCCAAGATTGTATTCTCTGTTAGAAGAATAAGATAGTACAAAATGGCACTTGCCAATTAGGGATCACTGCCCGAGCACACTGCTCACAAGAGGCTCATTGCCTACAATAGTTTATACAAGGAAATTGGATACTTGAACTGATGAGAAGCATCCACATATGCTGAGGTTCAGTTCCAGTTAAGCCTAATATATTGATCTGCTGCACTTCATTCTTACTCTCTTAGGTGTTGTTGTCCTATTACATTCTGGACCTGTCTTACTACCTTCACATTGCTCTTCTGCTTTTCTTTTCACACACACAACTACACATTCATATCTAAATCCATCTGGTATATATATCCACACCAAAGATTCATCCACTTTCTAGTCGGCATCCAGAATACTTATTTATTTCCTAAACTCTTGGTTTGTCAGCTAAATCCTTGCTTATCAAGTGATGCGTATCAAAGAGATGCTCATAGAAGTCATCAATCATGTCGGCCAATCATGAATGATACCTTAGTAAGCTTGATCACCATCAATATCTCATCCGGATCAAGGTCTGATGCTCTGCTGACCAATTCTTCCTCTGTTTACTCTACCAAACAGGAACCCAATACTTTGGTGCTTATATCTCTTCATTCTTTCATCACTGGAGGCTTAATCCCTGGAATCTATTAGTCAGGGTACTCCTCTTGACTTCCCCAAGTTCGTACTGTACATAGATACTTCCTCTGAGAGATCTAGACCTGATTATTAGACCTTGCTGCATACTCTGTTCTTGGTTATCAGACCAAGTTACTTTACAATCTGACTTCCAGTATTGACACACCATGTCCTAAGGATGGGTGGGATGAACTTTGTTGCCATCAATGACAAAACTCATGAAGCTACAATGTGTCTCTTGCCAATAAAAAGGAGATCTAAAATAGAGAAGAGAGATACTTACAACCTTTTACTTTTCGACTTCCATTGCTCGCCTATTCTTTTTTGATCTTTTGGTGATGAAGATGGCCCTCAAGAAGCTTACTTCCTTGCTTCGATTCCTCAAAAGACCAAGGAGAAATGGCTTGGATACTTGTTGCATTGAAGATGGGCTTCAACACAATGTGGAATGGATGATAGATGAAGTGATGTGAAAGGGGGAAGCCAATGGCGCGCTATGGATTCTGCAGCATAAGTTTACTTGAAAGTTGGATATGAAATGAAGAAGAAGAGGGTTGTATTTATAGAGTTGTGTGAGAGAGGATCAATGGCGGAAAAGAAATAAGAAGATCAATGGAGGAGAATGTTCGAGAGAACGTGTGCGAATAGAAGGACATGTGTCATTCAAAAAGATGCTTTGTTGAGTTAACTGCTTTCTTGATGAGGATGAGTTTTTATTTCTTAAATTAGAACATATTTTTCTAATTTAAGAGTTTTGTTGATAGCTTTAAATCAGTTAACTCAGCTTTTGCTTTTGCGTGACAAGAAGAATTTATTTTTAGAAGAAAATGATATAGAAAGAGTGGATGAAGTACAAATTAAATAAATAAAATTTATTTAATTTATTATCATCATGAATAAATAAATAAAATATTTAATTTTATTTGTTTTTAGAAGAAGGATGCAATAATTAAATAATTTAAAATTATTTAATCATTTAATGGAAAATAGAAGAATAAGGAAATTAATTAAATAAATAGAATTTATTTAATTGATTATGGAGAGGGAAGAAGATTTGATTTGATTTTTTGCTTTAAAGGAAATAAATTCTAAAAAGATGAGAGGAATAATAGATGAAATATCTAATTAAATAAATTAATTAGATATGCATGAGTTGCAATTTTAGAAAGAAAGCAAGAAGATATTTTTAGAAGAAAGCAAAATAAATAAATAAATTTATTTAATTTATCTTGTGCAAGATAGAAGAATAAAATAAAATATTTAATTGTATTTTATTTTTAGAGACTAAGAGGATTTAAATAAATTTAAATGATTTATTTAAATTTGGAAGAATGCATGAATTAATTAAATAATTATAAATTATTTAAGTGTTTGGAAGAAATAAATTAAATAAAGGATTTAATTTAATTTGGACTTTAGAAGAAATAATTAAATATTTTTGATATTTAATTAATTTAGAGAAATACGAATTCAATAAATAAATTTAATTATTTATTTATTGATAGAGGAAATAGACTTAAATAAATATTAAGAATATTTATTTGGTCAGAGTCATGTCATTTTTAGGTGTATACATTTTGCCCCTCTTTGATGCAATGTGTTTTATCACGTTGTTTCAAAGAATGAGATTGTTTGAAAATGATACATGCCCTAGTTTGCCCCTGGTACAGGTTTAACGATGATAGGATGCCCCCTCGGGAGATTGGATGGGAAGAAGGCAGAAGGGCGTGAGATGGACAATCTCACGATGAAGAAGAGGAGAAACAGGTTAGGGTGAAGAAAAAGATGAAATGATACGTGATGCAAGATAAATGATAACACACACAAGCAAGTAAGCAAGTATGCACAAATGATACAAGAACAAACAAGGTATTGCCCCTGTCAAGCGGTAAACCAACGATATACTGATAATGATATACAACAGTGTTGTCATGGCGGGGAACGATAGATCCCTAGAGCAACATGAAGGATAGTGTCTGGTTTTAGGAAATGACACATGTTGTGTAAGACGTAGTATTGGTCTGATTTTGACAATGCTACATCCTGTATAAGACAAATGTTTGATTAGAACTGATCGAGTTGGTTTACGACCAGACAAGGATCAAGACCACTGATTGTGATTGGATCATTTGACAATATTGACTTGCCTTGATTGGAATGGATTTAAGGATAGACTTGCATTTTTATCACTGCTTGGATTGATAGCTAGAACTGTTGATGAGAGATATCAAGACAGATAGAAATTTGATTGATAGAAGAATGACTCGATAGAAGAAATCACAAGCTTTTATTTGTAAACATTGATTCTCTAAATAGAATTTTATTGCATGGGATATGGATATGGATATGGATATGTGATGTAATTAGATACATTATGGATATCAATAAGGAATGCTTTCTGGATATGTTATGGATATGGATATTTGCCATCTTGATATTGCAAGTATTTTGAAGTGCTTATTTCATCATTGGGCGTTTATTATGTTGTAAGAAAATACAAGCATCTAGGTATAATTAAACCAAGATGACCTGAGTATTACTTACATGGATTTTGATATAGCAAGTTAATACAAGCATCTAGTCAAAATTGAATCTAGATGACTTGAGTATTTCTTGCTTTTCAATAGACAAGGATTGCCCCTTTTCATGTTTAGACCTCGGAAGTCCTCGATGATCTTTTGTTGATCATGTCATTGGACAAAAGTCATCACATTACTAAAGATTAATCCACAAACAATAGACAAAGAAAAATGATTATGCCCCCATCATAGCATCTCTAGCTTTTGGCGTCCTTGAGTAGCATAGAAAGACATAATGACAAAAATCCAAGACTTTGTAAGTTAACTTGTTCACAAAACATTCTTGCATTAGATGTGTCTTTTTTCCATAATTGATATAGAATTAATCTAAGTGTTTCAGTACATGTTTTACTTTGCTTTGGATAGGTTGATGTCCTATGTCAAGATTTTTTTTTTGGGAAGCTTGCTTTGTTGCATGCACTTGTCTAGTGAAAGGGGTGCGGACGTGGATAGAGAGAAGGACAGACGATAAGATAGGGAATGGATGGGTAGAGGAGCCTCGGGGGTGCATTGATAATGGCCTTGCCTACGTGACGACGGAGAGGCAACATAGTTTAGGGTGAACCATGTGATACTGAGATATGGACTGGATGAGACACAATAGGGAATAGATATGGATCAAGTATGGAATAGATATGGACCAGATATGGATTGGATGATACTGATGACAAGGAAACACCATGGATAGGTAGATGTATGGGTGATAAGGAATGAAATGCGCATGGGAGAGGGCAAGGATGTGATTGTCAAGGACTAAGTCGCATAGGAATAACATGCCCCATTGTAGGTAGAGTTGTTAGGATTTTTCATGACAATGCTTAAGATGAAGGAGAAGGATGAGAGGATAATGAAGGATTTGTGTGGTTTGGAGGGATAAGGTATGTCAAGAGACATCTAAAACATTTGTCAGTATTGTGCCCCCAATCTTTATCAAGATCAAAAATAGAGGAAAGGAAGATTTAGGATGGATGGACTGGACAGTATAGGTATGTAATAGATAGAGGAATAGGATAGGAAATGTTATGAAAGGAAACTGGTAGGAGAAGAGTGATATGCCGATGAGACAAGGTGCCCCCAAGTGTAAGTGACGTAGGAGATCAACTTACACATGACACCTGTTTGCCAGGTTTTCATCATGGTACTTATCCAAGGTACCTGTTTGCCAAGTTTTCAACATTGGATGAAAGGATTTTTCTCTACTTTATTTTTATTTTTATTTTTTGAAAATTTAGATAGGAGAAGGTGGATATGGATAAGGAGAGACTCAAGTATCTAGTTCCTTGAAAGGTGATAGTCCTATTAGAAATGTTGTTGCATGGACTATGTCAAGTGTTCTCATAGATGTTGGTAGGGGATTGCATGAATGTGATATGGAGAATGGTAGATATTAGATTATGGAAGGGTGTGATAGTGGACGCTGATGTAGATATATGGATTGGAAAGCTTATGCAAAAACATGGACCATGGGAGTAGGATGGGGAAGATATGTAGGATAGTAGTGGAAGGGAGGGGAGATGGAGTTATATAGAAGTGTTGTGGAATGGAAGGGAACTATGACCAACGGTTGCACATACTATGATAAACATTGAAGCTTATGATAGGCAGGTGGTGTGGGAAGCAATGGAGATTTTTGCTTGGTGGATGAATGATTTAGGAAATTAGGGACCCACATAGACTTAGTATTTTTCTTATTTTTTCTTGTCTTGTGGGATGGAGGAATTGGATACTTTTGGATGGAATGGGAGAAAGTGAATGGTTGGAATTCTTGAGAGGTGGATGCCTCATGTAACTTTAGGGCTTTTTGCTTGGGTACCCAAACCAATATGCTTTTAGATTTTACCTGTGAAGGTATGGGCTTGGGTATATGGGGACCCACACCATTTTTAGTTTGGCATTGAGGTGTATGGGTGTATGCAGCTTTTGATATGGATAATTCTTTGATTCTTGGTTTTTGTATCCTAGGTCATGAGGATGCTTAGGATTTTTGACTTGAGAGGTAGAGGCATCCACATTTTTGTTGTTGAATTCTCTTGGGATGGTGGAAGTGGGGTAGGTGGAAGCTCTTTGTTTAGACAACATGTGTATTTGTTGGCCATGATTGGGATTGTTAGAGGATTTATAGATGGATGAATAAGGTGTTGGAAGAAGTGGTGGTAAAATACATGGAGGGATATTAGGAGTTGGAAGTAGCGAATGTAGATTAGATGGTGGAAGGTGTCACATGCTCTTGACAATTATAGGATGATGGAGGTGGAATGGCCACATATGTTTTGGGGATATGATAGGGATTGCAATGGAAAGTGGTGGACTTAGGAGGAGTGGAGGAAGTACCAACATCTTGAGATTGTTCATCTTGGGGTATGTATCCAATGCCATATGAGGGTGGAGGAACTTTGACATGGATAGGTTCCAAAATACCTTGTTCATGAAGGCCTAAGCCTTTACCTTGATAGTTCATATTCGCGGTGGACCATGGGATTATGTATAGGTGCACTAGCAGTGAGTTCCTTATTGGATGAGGAAGGTGAGATAGTGGATAATGGTTGTTGGTGTTCTAAGGAAGAGCATTCATGCATGAAGGTAGCAAGACCAAGGAGATAGGATAATGGATTTGTAACTTGGTCAATAATGGATGGTGAAGGATCACTAGAAGCTTGATCATCATTATGCTCTTTAGGATCTAAGTTATTGGGTTGATCATTCATGTGCACTTGGGAGGCAAGTGTCTCATCAGAGGAAGCGGAAGTTGATGGATCATGGATGGGATTAGATGGAAGAGGGATAGAAGTAATGGAGGTTTCTTTCTCATGGATGGGTATGGGATCAAGTTGTTCAAGGACATCTTCTTCATAGGGAATATCTTGATCATAGAGCAGATAAAGGTTATGGATGGGTTGGAGTTGGATTTCCTTCTCATGTATAGGATCAAGTTGCTCATGGATAGCTTCTTCATCAAAGATAGTATTTTGATCATAGAAAAGATAAAGGTTATGAATGGGTTGAAATTGGATCTCTTGCCCATGTATAGTTGTTAGAAGATGGATAGGATCAAGTGGCTCATGGAGAGGTTCATTATTATAGATATCATCTTGATCATGGAAAAGATACATGTTATGGATAGGTTGCATGAAAGTGATTTGATCTTGACTTGGACTAGGGCTTAATGTTTCCACTTGCTCTAAGGTGTGCTCTTGACACAACTCTTGGTCTTCTTGAATGGAAGAGGATAGCTCTTGGATAGCTTCTTGGTTGACAACATGGATGTTTGATGGACCTTGACTTGGTTTCATGGTAGGAGGTTCTTTGATAAGCTCAAGGGGTTGCGGATGACATGCAGGGGTTGTAGGATTTGACATGGCATTAGAAGAATCTTTGGTAAGGTCAAGGATTGGAATTTGAGGACATGTTTGGCTCTCTGCTGGTAGTCCTTGGATCACATCCTTTGTAGGTGTATGGGGTAATGGATGAGTGGATTTGGCTTTCTTCATAGATTTTCTTTTGCTGTATAAATTTGGAAAAGATTTTTCCCAAAACTCATCTGATTATTTTTTGGTTGTACATTTAGAGTTTAAGGAACTAGATGGCGGCATTGGTGTAGAACTGGTATGCTTTGGGATGTGTCTTAGAAGATGGTAAAGGGGGACTAGTAGACTGAGTGGTATACAAGTTCCAACTTGGCGTGGTGGTTGCCTTGTCACAAGTATGGGAAAAGGATGTATGATTTTTGGGTAAGGTGTAGCTAGTATTGGCATGTTCAACTTACAAGATTGCCATTTCTTATTGTAAGACTTGGATTTGTTGAGCAATTGCTATACAATCTTGGGGCAAGGGACCTAAGTTTATTTGCAATTACAGATATTGGAGTGTTTGAGAAATATATTCCAATTGGTTTGCCATCTCTATAGAAATTGAAACAAGACCAGATAAGCTTACTGTGATAGATGCGCAGCTACAAATGCGCAGAAATAGAGGATATATGCGCAATGAGTCGATATAAATGCGTAGTTCTTGCAGAGAATATATGTGCAGCAATAGTGATCAAATGCACAGCAAATCTAAGTGTATGTGCCACAGGTCACAACAAATGCGTCATTCTAGTTTTTTAGTTTGTTTTGCAAAGCTTTTCAGCATGTTTTTCAAAAAAAATCTATTTTTGGTTCAAAACTTGGTCCTTTCTTGAATTTTGATTTTTAATTATGGCAAATAAAGACATAGAAAGCACATAGAAGTTTTCATGATTTTTATCTTTTGTTATTATTTTGTATTTTTAAACTTTTTGACACAAGAACAATTACAACCTAGGCTGGAAAGGATAGTATTTGTTGAGTCCCCTAGTTGTGCATATTCAAAGCTTGTAGCTCCAGGATCTGGTAGCACCGGCTCCCCTCCACGGGACTCACTTCTCACACATACCAGATCCAGGTTTCCTTAGGCTCGTGCCACCACCGAACCATAGGATTGTCCCTGCTACCTCTACTAAGAATCACATGAATCGGGGCCGCTTCAAAGGTTCCACCTTTTGTGTCAACAAATAGGGGTTTTTGGTACACTAAACAAATGGCTAAGTAGTCAAGGCAACCATTTGAATGGTTACACATGCGGAAGCACTACTCTCCATTATGGAGTCTCCTAGCCTCCAAGGGTTATGCCTTGGAGGGTTATGGGGGAGGTTGGCTATCGGTGTAACACAGCAGCACTCGTGACAGGAAGCTTTCACCTCAAGCACAGTTTATTTAAAATAGATCGGTAGGGATTGGCTTTAGCTCATTTCCACTCAGGGTCATTCCCACTTGGATAGGCGGGCATCCAAGGGAAGGCCCCTCTAAAGGTTATACAAAGGGAATAACAAGTCTGGCATTCTGGTCACCCAGTAAAGGGGAGAGCATAAGCCTATTGTTATTCAACAAACATAGAAGACACTGATTAATCTAATCCTAACCCAAAAATATAATAGAACATGTAGATAACAAAAGATTTAAAATAAGAATGAATCATACAACCTCTATTACCTCGCGGCTTCCATTGCTCGCCTAGTCTTGATCGATCTTGTGAAGAATATGGCCTTCAGGAAACACAATTCCTTGCACTTCTTCAAGATGGTGATAGAGAGGTGGCTAGGATACTTTTTGCATTGAAGATAAACTTCAAATACAAACGAGGATGGTCACAAGCTATAGATTGATATGGAATGATATGGTGCACTGATAATTCTACAAAGTAACGATATGGAAAGCTTGGATTTGTTGAGAAATTACTATACAATCTTGGGGCGAGGGACCTAAGTTTATTTGTAATTGTAGATATTGGAGTGTTTGAGCAATATATTCTAATTGGTTTGCCATCTCTATAGAAATTGACACCAGACTGGATAAGCTTACTGTGATAGATGCGTAGCTACAAATGCGCAAAAATAGAGGATATATGTGCAACGAGTCGATATAAATGTGCAGTTCTGGCAGAGAATATATGCACAGCAACAGTGATCAAATGCACAGCAAGTCTAAGTGTATGCATCGCAGGTTGCAACAGATGCATCGTTCTAGTTTTTCAGTTTGTTTTGCAGAGTTTTTCAACACGTTTTTCAAAAAAATTCTATTTTTGGTTTAAAACTTGGTCTTTTCTTGAATTTTGATTTTTAATTATGGAAAATAAAGACACAGCAAGCACAAAAGTTTTCATGATTTTTATCTTTTGTTATTTTTTTTGTATTTTTGAACTTTTTGACATAAGAACAATTACAACCTAGGCTGGAAAGGACAATATTTGTTGAGTCCCCTAGCTCTGCATATTCAAAGCATGTAGCTCCAGGATCTGGTAGCACCGACTCCCCTCCACAACACTCACTTCTCACACATACCAGATCTAGGTTGCCTTAGGCTCGTACCCCCATCGAACCATAGGATTGTCCTTGCTACCTCTACTAAGAATCACATGAATCAGGGCTGCTTCAAAGGTTCCACCTTTTGTGTCAACAAATAGGGGTTTTTGGTACACTAAACAAATGGCTAGGTAGTCAAGGCAACCGTTCAAGTGGATATGCGTGCGAAAGCACTACTCTCCATTATGGAGTCTCCTAGCCTCCAAGGGTTACACCTTGGAGAGTTTTGGGGGAGGTTGGTTGTTGGTGTAACACAACAGCACTCGTGGTAGGAAGCTTTCACCTCAAGCAGAGTTTATTTAAAGTGGATCAGTATGGCTTGGCTTTAGCCTGTTTCCACTTGGAAAGGTGGGCATCCAAGGGCAGGCCCCTCTAAAGGTTATACAAAGGGAATAACAAGTCTGGCATTCTAGTCACCCAATAAAGGGGAGAGCATAAGCCTATTGTTATTCAACAAACACAAAAGACACTGATTAATCTAATCCTAGTTAAAAGGAAAAAAACTAAATGGGCTATCTACTTGGGCACTCACACATTTGTTAACTTTGAAGTGTTTAAAAGATAGCAATGTTCATTATGTTTGTGAGATTTGCATGCATGCAATTTTTTTTTTCCCTTAATTAATTTAAGTGAATTAATCAATGTAGCTAAATGATCTATCTAGCTCCTAATCCTGCAAGGCAAACGTTAGCCTAAATCTGAGAACTACAATAAAATCCTAAGACCACAGTGAAAAATTAGAAGTGTCATTATACAGTCTGAATGTGCAGAAATAGAGGCTGTAAGCATCATTTTACAGATGCGCTAAGATAGATGTCAAAACTGCAGGAAGAATAGATAGAAGCGTCGTTTTAACATATGTGTCGTGAAAAGGTATGTAAGCACCGTAACTAAGGGTATATGCACCAGGATTCTGTAGTCGCCAGAACAGAAAGCGGAAGTACCATTTTAGAGGATGGATGTGCTATAGTACCATAGGCACCAGAATAGAAGGTAGAAGCACCAGTCCAGAGGGTGTTTGCACCAGAAGTCTGTATGCATCGTAACAGGAGGCAAACATGCCAGATTAGAGGATGTATTCGTCAAATGAACCTGTCAAAAGTCTACACGAAAACCTATATGGAACCTATCACTTAGAAACTTAGATTTTTGGTTAGATTAGGGGCAAGAACCCCATGGTGGGCACCAGAAATGTAAGGGTAAAAATGGGAATACTCAAATGAATAATAAAAACCCAAACATCAATGGACTATGAAGATAAAAGGAGATCTAAAATAGAGAAGAGAGATACTTACAACCTTTTACCTTTCGACTTCCATTGCTTGCCTATTCTTTCTTGATCTTTTGGTGATGAAGATGGCCCTCACGAAGCTTGCTTCCTTGCTTTGATTCCTCAAGATGACAAGGAGAAACAACTTGGATACTTGTTGTGTTGAATATGGGCTTCAACACAATGTGGAATGGATGATAGATGAAGTGATGTGAAAGGGGGGTGCCAATGGCACGCTATGGATTCTGTAGCATAAGTTACTCGAAAGTTGGATATGAAATGAAGAAGAAGAGGGTTGTATTTATAGAGTTGTGTGAGAGAGGATCAATGGTGGAAAATAAATAAGAAGATCAATGGAGGAGAATGTTCGAGAGACCGTGCGCAAATAGAAGGAGGACATGTGTCATTCAAAAAGATGCTTTGTTGAGTTAACTATTTTCTTGATGAGGATGAATTTTTATTTCTTGAATTAGAATATATTTTTCTAATTTAAGAGTTTTGTTGATAGCTTTAAATCAGTTAACTTAGCTTTTGCTTTTACGTGACAAGAAGAATTTATTTTTAGAAGAAAATGATATAGATAAGAGTGGATGAAATACAAATTAAATAAATAAAATTTATTTAATTTATGTGCATCATGAATAAATAAATAAAATATTTATTTTTATTTATTTTTAAAAGAAGGATGCAATAATTAAATAATTTAAAATAATTTAATCATTTGATGGAAAATAGAAGAATAAGGAAATTAATTAAATAAATAGAATTTATTTAATTGATTATGGAGAGGGAAGAAGATTTGATTTGGATTTTTGCTTTAAAGGAAATAAATCCTAAAAAGATGAGAGGAATAATAGATGAAATATCTAATTAAATAAATTAATTAGATATGCATGAGTTGCAATTTTAGAAAGAAAGCAAGAAGATATTTTTAGAAGAAAGCAAATTAAATAAATACATTTATTTAATTTATCTTGTGCAAGATAGAAGAATAAAATAAAATATTTTATTATATTTTATTTTTAGAGATTGAGAGGATTTAAATAAATTTAAATTATTTATTTAAATTTGAAAGAATGCATGACTTAATTAAATAATTAGAAATTATTTAATTGTTTGGAAGAAATAAATTAAATAACGGATTTTATTTAATTTGGACTTTAGAAGAAGTAATTAAATATTTTTGATATTTAATTAACTTAGAGAAATACGAATTGAATAAATAAATTTAATTATTTATTTATTGATAGAGGAAATATACTTAAATAAATATTAAAAATATTTATTTGGACAAAGTCGTCGAGTGGGTGTGGTCTAGTGGTTAAGACCACTTGGTCCTTATTGTGGAGACCAAGGTTCAAATCCCCCCAAAGACATCTTAGCTTCTAAATGGTTGTGGCTATATGTAGGTGATGCATGGCACTCTGAGGTCCTTAAGTGGAGTGTGCTTGAATTATGGTGTTCTCTAGACTCCGTAGCTCGATAGGTCATGGTAGCAATGGTGTATAATGACAAATCTACCGGTGGCGATCCGTGCCACAAGCGGCATGATGGCAGACTTAGCAGGGCCGCACCACTGGCGATCCGCACTGCAGTGGTGGTGGCAGTTCTACGGGGAGGAGGTCCCCCTTGTGACTTCTGCTGGAGTGGGCCAGCCTAAAGATCCCTCACTTACCAATAAAAAAAAAATTATTTGGATAGAGTCATGTCATTTTTAGGTGTATATAGGAAGTTCCCAACCAACTGAACCAATCAAGAACTAGAGGAGGCCACTCATAGCTAGTTTTGGTTGCACCAAACCTTGAACTAGGAAGGAAGTAGCAATAGTTTTGATTCCCTCCTCTGTTTCCACTTATTTTGTCTAGGGGACAAGCCCACATCTGGATGAAAACAAGGGGTGAAGAAGGGTTTAAAGTATCTCAATGGATGTTGCTAAACATCCCCAATCTTACCAAATCCTCCCATCCCTTAGACAAACACCTCTAATCCCTTAATCTTGTAAGGACATATCATTAGCCATGAGAATAGAGAAGAAAATCATAAGGAATAGGACAATGGAGAAAGCACACTTAAAAGATAAAGATCGATAATGTCTGCATAAGAAGGAGGATGCATGAAGTAACAACAAAGGCTTTTATTTATAGCCTAATTGTAGAACTTCCCACGTCAATGATAATTACTCCTTGTTGATTTGCCATATCAATTCAATTCAATTAGTACCATGGTAGACTGGTCATAAATGGAAAACTTCTACTAATTCACCAACATTTGATGCAGGAGTATCCCTGGTTCAAGAGTAATCTTGCATCAACCAAAAACATTTGCATTTGCATTTCAGTTCTTTCATTTCCCAGTTCAGTTCAGGAAATTAAGTTAGAAGCAGCTCAGCTTGTGGTCCGGTTTCAGCATTTCACACCTTGCGGATCTGGAATTAGCATCTCAATTCATTCATCTACATCATATCAAGAATTCAGAGCATTTGGATTAGTTATCAGAAAGCTATCGCTATCAAAAGATCCTTTGTTTTCTCAGTGCAAAGTTCTCTGACAATCATGAGTAATCAGTTGAAGGAGAAGGATTGGAAGCATTGGCCGACTTGCGGATACTTGTGACTCATTCTACAATGTTCCTTGATTTGTGGCTAACCTTCCTCATAGGTCTACACTTATTGTATCCATTGGAGAAGGATTTTCAAGCCGATGGGTCCGACCTATCCAAGAACACACATTACACCTCTTCATCGAGGTTTCGAATCTCTTTTGGCCAACACAGAGGTATCTATTGGTTTGGAAGTGATATATATTGATGTAATAGATCCTTAGGAAGGTAGTTCAGATGATTTAGAAGATTGATAGTTTGGATTTGTAAGAAGGAGCTTCAAAGGTTTATCTTGTACATGTATGTAATCAGGCCTTTGAGCCCTAGTTGTAAACCCGTATGTTGCCGGCCAGATTGTATTTGGATTCTTGGATATATCGAATGAATGAATCTATATTTGTTCCATTCCTTAAGTTATTTCTGTTGTGTTTACTCTTGCTACACAGTCTGGATAGTTCATTTTGTGAACCCTCCTATCATGACTGCACCAAGTGGTATTAGAGTAAAAGTTCAATTCTTTGGAGTGAATTGGTGAAGGGGAGTCCGTAAGATCTTGTTGTAAGCAGATCGCTGATCTGAGGTAGGTTACTTGTACACAATCGATTACCGACTAAGAGGTAGTTGTTGCTTGTAGCCTGATCACCGAACCTGAGGCAGTTTGCACTTGATCCTAGGAAGATGCCGCTATGGAGATTTCCTCCTATTGGTACAATGGATAATAGAATGGATGAGATGATGGAATTGATGAGAACAATGCAAATTTGATTAAATTTTGTTGAAGAAGATAGGCAAAGAGGATTGACACCTAGACCTAATATTGAAAGTGATGATGAAGAAGAATTTCAATCTACTGAACAAACTAGTGAAAGCCTAGAAGGTCATGAAGAAGAAGAATCAGATCAGATAAAGATGTTGTGAGCTATCTCAAAGATTGGGAAAAGACCTAGAATTGATGTACTGAATTATGCTGGTAATTTGAATCTGGAAGAGTTGATTGATTAGATAAATAATATGGAAGAATACTTTGAATATGAGGAGATGGAAGATCCAGAGAAAGTGAAATTTGCAAAGACCAAGTTGAAAGGACATGCTACTATATGGTGGAAAGAAGTTTAGTTGGAAAGAAATAGAAGAGGAAAAGAAAAGATTACAAAGTGGGACTGGATGGTGACAAAGTTGAAGAATCAGTTCATACCTACTGACTATGAGTTGGAGCTATTGAAAAGAATGCAAAACCTGAGACAAAAGAAGAAATCTGTAAAATAATACACTGAAGAATTTCATAAGATAACCATAAGGACAAGACACTGTGATGCAAGCAAGGAGAAAGTGACTAGATACATCAATGGACTAAGATTGAACATTCAAGAAGAACTAAGTTTAGTAAGGATGGCATCTTTGGAAGAAGCATATCAATTTGCACTGAAAGTTGAAGAGAAGTTGAATAAGAAACATGATCAGAGATAGAGAAGCAGAGGAGGTAAATTTCTAAGAGGTAGGACATTTTTTGGAGGAGACAGATCTTATCCAGAATAGAACAAGTTTGACAACCCAGTTAGGAAGGATGACAGAGATAATAATGCTTACCAAAGAGATGACATAATTTTTTACCAAAGAGGAAACCCTAGTGCATACCGGAATGAAGGATACAAAAGAGAAGGAAGAGGATTTGATAAGAGAACATTCAGAGGTACTTGTTTTAAGTGTGGAGGTGAAGGACATAGAGCATTTGAATGCAATCAGGGTAGTACAAGCAAGAAACCAGAAAATAGTGGAAGAGCAGCCTATGTTGAAGAAGAACCTGTTCAATTACCTAGTTCAATTAGCAATCCGGATAAAGGAGAATCATTGGTGATGAGGAGAGCACTATTTCAAATAGAAACAAATGAAGAGCCATCACAGAGGAAATGTTTGTTCAGAACCAGATGCAAATCCAGAGGTAAGTGTTGTAAAGTTGTAATTAATAGTGGTAGTTCAGATAACCTAGTTTCAAAGGAGATGGTGACTAAGCTAAACTTGGAAAGATTGAAACACCCTAAGCCTTACCAGATAGCATGGATTCAGGATGATCATAAGGTACTGGTGAGTGAGCAATGTTTGGTGAAATTTAATATTGGCTCTTATCATGATGAAGTCTTGTTGCGTAGACCTTGGTAGTATGATAGAAAATCTATGCATGATGGAAGAAAGAATACATATACTATTACATCAAATGGAAAAATAATTACTTTGATTCCTTTAGAAGATGATCCTAAAAATGTGGTATGTGGAAATGCTAGAATCTGTTTGGTAGACGGAAGGAAATTTTTGGATGGTTTGAAATAGGAAAGCCTGTGTTATGCCTTGATTCCTAAGAAACCTAAAGTGGTGAAGAAAGAAACTAAACCAAATGGGATAAGAGAGTTGTTGATAGAATATGAAGACATCATATCAGATAAAGTACCTAAAGGATTACCACCTATAAGGAGTATCAGTCATCACATGGACCTTATACTGGGAGCAGGTTTGCCTAACAAAGTAGCACATAGAATGACACCAGCAGAGAATGAAGAATTGAATAGACAGATACAAGAATTATTGAGGAAAGGTTTGATCAGAGAAAGTTTGAGTCCTTATGTAGTACCTGCAGTTCTAGCACCAAAGAAGGATGGAGAATGGAGAATGTGTACTGATTCCAAAGCAATAAACAAGATCACAGTTAAGTATAGATTCCCTTTACCTAGGATGGATGATATCATGGACTGTTTGAGTGGAGCGAGATATTTCACAAAGATAGACTTGAAGAGTGGATACCATCAAATCAGAATCAGAGAAGGTGATGAATTGAAGACTACTTTTAAGACAAATGAAGGATTGTATGAGTGGTTAGTGATGCCTTTTGGATTGACAAATGCACCAAGTACTTTCATGAGGTTGATGAATGAAGTCCTAAAGAAATTCTTCGGTAAGTTTGTGTTTGTATATTTGGATGATATTCTGATTTTGAGTAAGATAAAAGAAGAACATTTGTGGCATATTAGACAAGTTTTTTAGAGGTTGAGAGAAGAGAAATTGCTGATAAGCATCAAGAAATATAGTTTCATGAAAGAAGAATTGGTATATCTAGGATTTATAATTTCTATGGAAGGATTGAAGATGGACCCCGAGAAAGTGAAAGCATTTGTTGAGTGGCCTACACTGGAGAGCATTGGAGAGGTTAGATCATTTCATGGTTTGGCTAGCTTCTACTGGAGGTTTATCAGAAATTTTAGTTTAGTTTGTAACCCCATGATAGAGACAATGAGAGGTGACATAAAATATTTCAAGTGGACATCTGGAGTAGATATAAGTTTTGAGTTGTTGAAGCAGAAGGTGACCGAGCAACCTATTTTGGCATTACTATATTTCAACAAGGTATTTCAAGTTGATTGTGATGTTAGTGGAAATGCAATTGGAGTAGTGTTAAGTCAAGAAGGTAGACTAGTAGCTTATTTTAGTGAGAATTTGAATGATGTGAGGGGATGATATTTAGTTTATGATCAAGAATTCTACTCCATAATTCAAGCCTTGAAGAAGTGGAGACATTACTTGTTGCCTAAGGAGTTTGTGTTATATTCAGATCATCAAGCTTTACAATATTTGAATAGTCAAGGTAAGTTGAATCAGAGACATATGAGATGGGTAGAGTTCATGCAGAGTTATACTTTTGTGTTGAAACATAGGAGTGGTAAATCAAATAAAATTGTTGATGCCTTGAGTAGAAGAAGAAACTTGTTAACAGAAATGAGAGTTGAAGTGTTGGGTTTTGATGAATTGAAGAACATGTATGAAGGAGACACTGATTTTGCAGAACCTTGGAAAGCATGTAAGGAACCTATTGTGACAAATAGGAGTAAGTGGTTAGACTATTTCATTCAAGAAGATATGTTGTTCAAAGGAAGTCAATTATGCATACCTAGAAGTTCTATGAGAGATAATTTGATCAAGGAGAAGCATAGTGGTGGATTGGTAGGACACTTTGGCATTGACAAGACAGTGGCTTTGGTAAGTGAAAATCACTTTTGGCCTCAGCTACATAAGGATGTTCAGAGATTTGTGCAGATTTGTAGAGTTTGTCAAGTTGCAAAAGGAGGTAGTCAGAATATTGGATTGTATAAACCTTTGACAATTCTTAAGAGACCTTGGGAAGATATAAGCATGGATTTTGTACTAGGATTACCTAAGACATGGAGAGGGCATGATTCAATATTTGTAGTGGTTGACAGATTTTCAAAGATGGCTCATTTCATACCTTGCAAGAAGACAACTGATGCAATGCATGTAGTTGACTTATTTTTCAAGGAGATTGTGAGATTGCATGGATTACCTAAGAGTATAGTTTCAGATAGAGATACAAAGTTTGTTGGTTACTTTTGGAAGACACTTTTGACAAAGATGAAGATAGATTTGAAGTTTAGTTCATCTTTTCATCCACAAACAGATGGACAGACATAGGTAGAGAATAGAAGTTTGGGAAACCTGTTGAGATGTTTGGTTGGAGAGAAGATAGGAAGTTGGGATTTGATTCTTTCATAAGTAGAATTTGCATACAATAATTTAGTCAAAATAAGTACTAGAAGGACACCTTTTGAGATTGTTATTGGAGTAAATCCTAGAGGAGTTACAGAATTAAGAGATATCAGTACAAAAGACAAGAGGAGTGTAAAAGCAGAAGAATTTACAGAGCACATGAAAACAATGTTTAATTAGGTGAAGAAGCATTTGGAGAACATGAACAGTAAGTACAAAGAGAAAGTAGATGAGAAGAGAAGACATAAGGAATTTGAAGTTGGAAATGAAGTGATGGTGTACTTGAGAAAAGTAAGATTTCTAGTTGGGACATATAACAAGTTGAAGATGAAGAAGTTTGGACCTTGTAGGATACTCAGGAAATTTGATTCGTGAAATGCATATGAAGTGGAATTATCAGAGACATTGGGTATTTCACCTATTTTCAACATTGCAAACCTTTACCAGTATCATGAAGCAGAGTTTAGTGATAGTATGGAAGAAAACCTAAATAAATAATTACCACAGCAAGCACCAGAACAAATTGAAGGCCTTTTGGATAGCAGAGTTGGACACAGCACTAGAGGAAGACAATACAAAGAATATCTTGTGAAGTGGAAAGGAAGACTGGAAGAAGATTCATCATGGATTTCTTAGGCTAAGGTGGACCATCTTGGTTCTCCCCTAGCCCCACCAAAGTGAGGGACTCACTTTTTTCAATAACCCCAGATGTGTGATGCAGGAGCATCCTTTATTCAATAGTAATCTTTCATCAACCAAAAACATTTGCATTTACATTTCAGTTTATTTACATTTTAGTTCTTTCATTTCCTAGTTCAGTTTAGGCAATTCAGTCAGAAGCAGCTCAGCTTGTGGTCCAGTTTCAGCATTTCACACCTTGCAGATCTAGACTTAGCATCTCAATTCATTCATCTACATCATTTCAAGAATTCAGAGCATTTGGATCAATTACCAAAAAGATATTGCTATCAGAAGATCCTCTATTTTCTCTTTTGGCTGACGTAGAGGAATCTATTGGTTTGGAAGTGATATATTGATGTAATAGATCCTTAGGGAGGTAGTTTAGATGATTTAGATGATTGATAGTTTGGATTTGTGTGAAGGAGCTTCAAAGCTTTATCTTGCACATGTATGTAATCAAGCCTTTGAGCCCTAGTTGTAAACCTGCATGTTGCCGGCCAGATTGTATTTGGATTCTTGGATATATTGAAAGACTGAATCTGCATTTGTTCCATTTCTGAAGTTTGTTCGATTGTGTTTACTCTTGCTGCACGATTCAGATAGTTCATTCTGTGAACCCTCCTACCATGACTGCACCAACATCGCTGAAAAAGGAAAAGGAGACAACACTCTACATTATGTTAATTCCCCATTAACATAGACCTGTTAATTCTGAGAATGAAATCACCAAACTTGGCACCTCAATCACAATGTATTCAACCATTTTAAACAGCTAAACTCATTTCAAGCACTATCGTGAACTGAGTGGAAGATCCCCTCAGCTTTGGATGTAGATCCCAAAGGTTAGTTTGTATGCCACTACTCCCTTGCAAGCATACCTCCCCTGTAGTGGTGGTGAGGTAGACTCATCACATGTTTGAAAGGCCTCCCAATGCACTAGATCATCAATTCCTATGTGCCATTACCCTATACCTCTTATCCACTTTCAAATTGGGTCATTAATGAGAACACCCTACTGCAAGATCAACGGCCACAATGAACTCATCGCTCATCGCCTCCTCACTATAAGGCTTTTCAGCACGAAAAGTGACGTGAAGAATTCTTGCAATTGATTTAGAAACCACCACATACCTATCTTGCCATCTAATACCTTGCCGTCATTCCATATCACAATTGTTATCAATACTTTGCCATGTAATCAGCAACGTGGAGATCTCCCATGATGGACCAAGATAGGGACACATGGAAGAGATCGGACCTCTCACGTGCATCACCCCTTTTATGTTTTCCTCCCAAGATCAACTTGCAATGCAAAGGATACATGTGATGCCATACAGAACAGACATGTGTCCAAAGGAATACTCCATCATACATCACACTCCAAAATGAAGTGCTAGAGGAACAATTGTGATGTGAAGGATTTGTGTGATGGAGGACTTAAGTTACAATATAGGTGTACATGTGCAAAAGGTTGTTTTAAAAAGGGGGCCATGCTAGGTAGAAGAGACATAAGGGACTGTAGTCATTGAAAGGCATGCGTACATTACAAACTAGGGATAACACTTTACTATAATGCACTAGGTATGTGTTAAAGTTTTGCCAAGGGACCAAGTAGTGATATTAGGTAAAAAAGACCAGTCAGAAAATGAAGACAGAGACATAAGTTATTACTTATGCAACTAGGAAATGGGCTTTATCGGTCAACAGGGAAAAGGAAAAAGCACCCAAAGACAAAACACTAGGGTTTCTTATGGTTCACAAATTTTAAAAAAACCCCAAACACCATTTAGCAGGAACTTTGACCCACAAGGACAAAGAAAAAACTTAAATATGGGAAACTTCACATAGAAGACCACAAGATTTTCAAGTTCTACTAGTGGCTCGTGCTTGGGGACGCTTGTTTACAAGAACAAGGTGAGATCCTAGAAGATCTCATGGTGGAGTAGACAAGACGCAGAGTGCCAGACCACAATAGAAAACAAATCTTAATGGCATGATGGCCCCAGGCCATCTCTAAAGGGGTAAAGAGGCCTGCCTCTATCAAAGATCCAGTTCTCTAATGATTGCAATAGCACCATCCTAATTGTACCCCTAGAAATTGCCTGGTTATAAATATTGCCCATAACATCCCCATAATTTCCTTAAGAAAAGCAATGTTAATGCAATCTTTGTCACTCTATATCATGTAACCAGGAAGAAACTAAAAATTAATATCATCACATGACACATATTCATATTGAAAGCAACATTCTTCATTCTTCACCATATTGTCATTCTTTGTCAGAACAATTCCCAAATGAACTGGAAACTGAAAGTGTTCATACTCTGCCAAATAGCTGGTGGTATAGGAGAACCAAGATATCTATGACTTGTTTGATCTTCAATTTGTTTTGTTTTGGTTTAATAAGGTCATTATAGACCATAATTGATGTAATAGGAAAAAGAAAAGACCATTTTTATGTCTTAAAGTCATTCAAGGGTCAAGTGATTAAATATTGTTAAAAGTGTCATAATGTTGTGTATGCAAACTACACTTTTTGTACATTCTAGAGGAATCTAACGGTTATATCCTCCAAAATATGGTTGGATCAGTTGAAAAATAGTTTTTAATTGATGTAATAAGCCTACACATGAAGGTACAAGGGGTAGCATGAATTTGGTGAAGAAAGAACATCAATAAACTTTGTTTTTTCTGCTGAAACTCATTTTTTCTACATTTTTCACTGTTATAGACCATACCATGGCCCTGTGTGGACTTTTAATGACCTAAAACTCACATGGTATGATAGATTATTGAATTAAGCTTCATTTTAGCCAAGTTTGGAATATTTTCATTAAGTTTTGAGTAAGTTCTATCTATTTTTCTGAAAACTGCCTGTTAGCTGTTAAAACAGGGATTTTGAGAGGCTACAATGCATTTTTGGACCTTTCCATGGATGTAGGATCCTGATTCTCAAGGAATAGGTCCTTAATAACATGAATAATAGGTTTCTCAACCCTAACAAGGTAGGAGGAGTGCAAAGAAGAAGGTGATCACCGTTGGAAGTCTAGTTTGCATGTGGAAAGAGCATTGAAATGGTGGCTCAGTTATAGCAGCAAGAGATCTACCTTAACAAGGTGATGTTTTTATGTTTGATGTTGTTTAATATGATCAAGGAAATGGTATTATACCTTTGAATAAGGTCTAGAAGTGATTGGAGGTGTTAGATCTAGCAAGCCCTAGGTTTTGGGTCCTAGAAATGAGGGTTTTGTATTTGAACATTTGAATGTGCAAACCACCTGATAAAACCTTGAAAATCCTTTGTTTTGGAACCTCTCCTAAGACTTTTTCAAGGTTTGGAGGGAGTATGACAAGTATTTAATAGGGTTCCTTTGGAAAGTCAGCAAATTAGGCCTTGTAGGAAGGCAACAAGGTGTTAGGACAGTCAGATTTGGTCCAAAACAATAGCATATGAGTCTGAAGTATGTTATAGAACTCAATAGAGGGTACTCAGATCAATCATTATTTTTGGAAGTGCTTTGGGAAAGTTTGGAGAAAAGTGCAAGTTAGTCGCTGAACATGGCTACAAGGATTAGGCCTGATTAAAGGGAGTTGTCAAGAACCAATCAAAATAGTGTATGAAACCTGTTGAATCTTGTTGATTGGGGTATGTTGAGACCCTGGAAGATGTAAGATTCCATCTGAGAAGTTTGAACCCAAATTTGAGCACCTTGGTGGAATTTAAGGCAAGAGGAAGACTAGTGAAGTCTTATTGGTTGAAGCCCACAAGCTATTTAAATCTTTTGATCTTGTTGGATTATCATTGGAGACCTAACACCTCTACATCATAGTGGTATCAGAGCAGCAAGTAGGTCCTTGAGGGAGTAGTAGGATCTTGTGAAAGAGTAAGGGTTGGTGAAAGTTGTGAAGATGCCCCCTAAAAATCAGATGGCTAGGGAGAATAATGAACTGAGAGAAGCCTTAGAGGCATGAGAAAGAGAGTTGAGGGAGAGAAGATAATAGGATGCTGCAAGAGAAAGAGAGTTAAGACAAGTGAGAAGAGAGAATGCATCAATCTTGGCAAGGTTGGAAGCATTGGAGAAGAATCCTAGAAGGGATGAACAAAATGATCTAGAAGGAGATGAGGAGGCAGATGACAACCCTCCTGAGGATGAATTGGATCCTGAAGAAAAGAAATTTGTGAGATTGCTTAAGGCAGTTCAAGGTAGTGGAACAAAGGCAAACATAGAGTTACTTATCTATTAGGGGAAGATGGATAGCGAAGAGGTATTAGGGTGGGTACATGCCCTTGAAATTTTCTTTGAGTATGAGGAAATGAGTGATGAGAAGAAGATTAAATTTGCAAAAACAAAGTTGAGAGGGACAACACTTACTTGGTGGAGTAGTGTACAAACAGAAAGAGTGGCTAGAGGTGGAACAAGAATCACTTCTTGGGGTAGGATGAAGGATATGATGAAGGATCAGTTTCTTCCATTTGATTATTCTATTCAAACAAAGAGGATGAGGCAAAATTTGAAACAAAAGGACATGGATGTTATGTCCTATACTGAGCAATTTCATAAGCTTAGTATTAGAGGAGGATTGGAAGATGAAGAAGATAAAGTGGCAAGATACCTTAATGGGCTTAGGTACAACTTGTAAGATGAAATTGGTTTGACCATGCCAAAATCACTCGGGGAATGTTTTCAGTTAGCCATAAGGGCTGAAGAGAGGGTAAAGAGGAAGCAAGAAAGACAAGGAGGTACTGGTAGAGGATATAGAGGTAGGGGCAAACCTACTAATGAAGGATAGAGTAGCAATGAGAAAGGTAAAGAGTTTTCTGCAGATCAGAGAGGTGGATATAGAGGTGGAGGTAGGTTTGGATCAGGTAGAGGAGTATTCATAGGCAGATGTTATCATTGCAATGAAGTGGGACACACATCTTTCAAATGTCCTAAGAGAGATGATGTTGATAAGAGCAAGGAGAGAAGAGTTCATTTGACACAAGAAGAGGAAAAGAAAGAAGACCAAGAACCAGCACCAGCCTATCTAGTAACAGATGGAGAATTGCTCATGGTGAAAAAGGGCAAAGTGCAGCAAGCACCACAGGTATCCATTTTTAAAACTAATTGTTTAAGCCATGGAAAAATGTGCAAGTTGATTATAGATTCAGGTTCACATGATAATTTAGTCTCCTGGGATATGGTACACAAATTGGGATTGAAGACATTTGATCATCCTAGTCCTTACAATGCCACTTGGGTAAGTCAGGAGCAACAGGTAAGGGTTAGTCAGAAGGCATGTGTTGATTTTTCAATTGGTCCATATCATGATTCTGTTTTATGTGATGTTATTTCAATGACATGTGGGCATATAATTTTGGGAAGACGATGGCAACATTTGAGAAGGACAGTTCATGATGGTTATACAAATAGTCATTTGGTGCACAAAGATGGTAAAAAGTTTAAACTAATGCCTTTACCTTGTGAAGACAAGAAAGAACATGATATTGTCTGTTTTGGAGAGAAATTACAGTTGAATGTGTAGGTTAAAAATGTTTGGAAATAGCAAGAACAGTTGCAACAGAGCAAGGTTTATGACAGTCCTAAAGAACAACAAGTTTCGGACTTAAATTGTATCAAGATTGGGGACATTGATTTCCTTATAAGGAGGCAGGAAAAGGAAGGTAGATAGCAGACCTTACAGAGAAGAACAAATCAGATGGAGAAAGCAGAAGCATTCAAGCATCAGAGTCCTAGGCAACGACATCCAAACATGTTTTATGATGCTATCATTGGTTGTAAGAGCCATGCAGATGGAAGAAGGAGGAGGATAAATTTTGGAGAGTTCATATTCCCTATCACAAATCAGAGGAATATTTCAAAAAGATTGCAGAATGCTTGGAGCAGATCACATGACTCTTGGGACAAGAGTTTTTATCATGCTGGGGAGTATGGTGCAGGAGCACCAAGATATCTATGATTTGTTTGATCTTCAAGTTGTTTTGTTTTGGTTTAATAAGGTCATTATAGACCATAATTGATGTAATAGGGTCTAGAAAAGACCATTTTTATGTCTTAAAGTCATTCAAGGGTCAAGTGATTAAATATTGTTAAAAGTGTCATAATGTTGTGTATGCAAACTACACTTTTTGTCCATTCTAGAGGAATCTAACAGTTATATCCTCTAAAATATGGTTGGATCAGTTGAAAAATAGTTTTTAATTGATGTAATAAGCCTACACACGAAGGCACAAGGGGTAGCATGAATTTGGTGAAGAAAGAACATCAATAAACTTTGTTTTTTCTGTTGAAACTCATTTTTTCTGTATTTTTCACTGTTACAGACCGTACCACGGCCCTATACAGACTTTTAATGACCTGAAACTCACATGGTGTGATAGATCATTGAATTAAACTTTATTTGAGCTAAGTTTGGAAGATTTTCATTGAGTTTTGAGTAAGTTCTATCTATTTTTTTGAAAACTACCTGTTAGCTGTTAAAACAGGGATTTTGAGAGGCTACAATGCATTTTTGGACCTTTCCATGGATGTAGGATCCTAATTCTCATGGAATAGGTCCTTAATAACATGTATAATAGGTTTTCTAACCCTAACAAGGCAGGAGGAGTGCAAAGAAGAAGGTGATCACTGTTGGAAGTCTAGTTTGCATGTGGAAAGAGCATTGAAATGGTGGCTCAGTTATAGCAGCAAGAGATCTGCCTTAACAATGTGATGTTTTTATGTTTTATGTTGTTTAATATGATCAAGGATATGGTGTTAGACCTTTGAATGAGGTCTAGAAGTGACTGGAGGTGGGAGATCTAGCAAGCCCTAGGTTTTGGGTCCTAGAAATGAGGGTTTTATATTTGAACATTTGAATGTGCAAACCACCTGATAAAACCTTGAAAATCCTTTGTTTTGGAACCTCTCCTAAGACTTTTTCAAGGTTTGGAGGGAGTATGACAAGTATTTAATAGGGTTCCTTTGTAAAGTGGGCAAATTAGGTCTTGTAGGAAGGCAGCAGGGTGTTAGGACAGTCATATTCGGTCCAAAACAACAGCATATGATTCTGAAGTATGTTATAGAAATCAATAGAGGGTACTCAGATCAATCATTATTTTTGGAAGTGCTTTGGGAAAGTTTGGAGAAAAGTACAAGTTAGTCGCTGAACAGGGCTACAAGGATTAGGCCTGGTTAAAGGGAGTTGTCAATAACCGGTCAAAATAGTGTATGAAACCTATTGAATCTTGTTGATTGGGGTATGTTGAGACCCTGGAAGATGTAAGATTCCATCTAAGAAGTTGGAACTCAAATTTGAGCACTTTGGTGGAATTTAAGGCAAAAGGAAGACTAGTGAAGTCTTATTGGTTGAAGCCCACAAGCTATTTAAATCTTTTGATCTTGTTAGATTATCATTGGAGACCTGACACCTCTACATCAGCTAGCCTCATAAACACTTGTCTCATCATTTACATTCATTCCAAACTTAAAAACTTCATGTGTCTTATGTTCAATGAACACATTTGTATACACTTGCTTTGGTTTGTTGAAACCATGATTCAATCTTGGGTCTGAAAATCTATCTAAACAAATATAAAAAAGATAGGATATACTGACTAAATTATGATCTATGTTCTATTCCATTCTTTACAAGCATTCATCAGGTGTACCAAACATAAAATACTCATATTTGGGCTCACTTTTGATCTGATTCACATGACATATGTACTCACCTACATTTGGGTAATGTAGCTCATCTACATCACTTCGTATCTCAATGTACTGCAAAGGAGATTGAGTTGTCTCAACAACATTTTCATCAGTATTCATGTTGTAATCCTCACAAGAACATGCATCTCCCATCATGTTTATATGTTCATTGAATTCCTAAACCCCAAGCCACCAGCTTGTGTCATTGTTACATGTGTAAAACATTTTCTCCATCTCATGAATGAGAATATAACTTGATTTATCTTGCAAATGCAACTTACCTTCCTCATCAACATCCCATAATTGTACAAATGCACACAATCCTAGCTTAGTGACATAATTTGATTCAATTTTAAGAACGCCACTCATATCCATGTACACAGCTTCATAAGAAAGATCAAACAAGTTTGAAAACATCACTTCATGAATATCACTATGAAGCCCTTAGCTTTAATTAGCATTAGCATTTTAATCTTATCACTTTCCATGCCCATTAGATGGACACCAACATAATTGTCTTAGAAGCATTGATAATCAATATCACTTTTCACTTCATCCCTCGATTGTTTCACACATATGTCTAAAATTTCTACCATATCAACAAAATCTAAGATGACACAATTAGAAGTCTGTTTAGTCTCCACAATATCATTATCCAACAATAGTGACATTTTATCATTCTTATACTCATCATAATGCATAACCTGATCATATGAGAGTGAACACATGCTATTAACATCTTGCATCCTAATGTTATCTTTATCCAGAATAAAACTTTCCAACTCTACTTCACATGTCACTGTGACCAGTAGAACAACAATCAGCATGATCAACTTCATGAGTTGAATACATATGAACAAGTTTAATTATATCATGATCATTATTGACAAGGATCTCAATCCTAGTAATATTGTGGTTAGGACTACATGGTTCTTGCATACTCAATGATGAATACATTGTCTCATTATCACTCATACCATTGAACATACCATTCGAATCATATGAATCACAAGACTGCAACTAAACTCCTTCTGTAATCTTATCATTGGAGCAGCTAGTAGTTCCATTACATGGTGTAGTGTGCCAAATATCTAAAAATGCTTCTACCCCTTCACCATTTGTGTCATGACAAGATATCATTTGATGCATTTGCATCATTTTAGAATGTAGTGCATTTGCTTTTTCATGAATGTTGTTTTTAGGAACACATACCACATCTCTTGGGTGTTTGGTAAAGCTTTCCACCTCATCATGAGAACTAGTCTTAGTCTAGAACATGTCCTCTTCATTCACATATATTGCATCTTTGTTTGAATCATAGCCAGCCATTGGATGAGTATGATCAATATTTTGGAACTCATCATTTTTATCCTCATTAATCTCAACATTCTCCATAATATCTATCTAGTCAGGGACTTGATTAAAGTCACTTGGCTTCAACTCCTAAGGCAATAAACTTAAACCTGACCCATACATCTCATAAAACAAATCAATGCATACAGATTCCTGAGGGTTGAAACTCACAAGGATATCCACATAGGTACTCAATATTCTTGAAATAAAAGAATATCACGATTCACCCTCATATCTTCTCATGTCAAAGAGAGCCTAAACCAAGACCATAGGATCCTCACTGCATGTAGCCCACTGACAACTTTTTTGAGATTCTACATGATCACCACTATGGACTAATGTATAAATTGGGACAATAGGGGTGTAAGTATTTTTGATTTTCTTCTCTATTTCCTGACTTACACTTATCAACATTGAGTACCTTAGGATAGTAGACACTTATAGTTGACAAGTAGCCCTTGTGCATTCCATACTTCCAATTATTTTCAATGTTCATGGCTCTCTCATAAGCCTGATGCAAGGTTGTAGGATCCTTACTTCTCACTTGGTAACTCATTTTCATGTCAAAAGCTCCCAATTAAACAACTAAACTCATTGAATCACTTAGCCTCATGGCTTCAGGGATATCCCTCAATTTGTTTTCAAATATTAAGTTGAATGATGGGACTAACTCATCCTCTTTCTTCTAGATATTCACAAATTTACTGATCACTGAACTTACATTGATTCTTTCACCAAACTGTTTCATGAAAACTGCTTTGAAGTCATCCCAAGAATAGATATAGTGTACAGAGAAATAAGAAACCCAATCTCTCATGTCTCCTTTCAGAGATTGAACAAATAATCTCATGACAACATTTTCAAAATCTACCTCATAATAATCTATTACATTAATGAAATTTTGTAGATGCTTTCTTGCTGATTCAAACTTTTTACCCTTGAACTTTGGTATTTTATCTCTGATCTTAGGCCATTACATGGTTTGGGAAGACTAATATATCACTAAAATTCATGGCCTTATATCATTCACTAATGGAACTTCTTTGATAACACAAGTGGGGCTGCACACTATGCATTGTTACATTTGAAGCCATACAGTGATGTACTGGTTGATGATACAACTTCCTATGTCATTGCAAGCCTCCTCACATTAACTTTGTAGTTAACACATTTGAAACTCAATTTCATTAACAATATGATCTCAAACCCTTTTACAAATGCAAATTTTTGTCTCATCTTGCCTAAGATCTTCTAAATGAGTTTCCTCAAAAACATACATACTTCAATTCAAAATACATGTTACAATCTAGTGATACAAAAGTATACAAGCCTATCACTATTTCTTTCCTTTTTCTTAGTTCTTAGTTCTTACTCAATACGAAACAATATTATTCTCAAAGTTTTTCATAAACTACCTTCAAGCGTTGAACTATCCTTCATCAAGACAGGAACATGTAAAATACTTGGAAGTTTGTTACAACTACCGTGAACTTTCCTTCATACTTTCATCAAGTTTTTTCTTCAAAAATTTGCCACCTCTCTTTACAAAGGACTGAACTTCAACCATCATGAAGCTCCTTAAAGCATTTGTTCATACTAGGTTCTCTCTAATAGCAGAGCCACACAAAATTTTTCATACACAGCTGATTTTCCTTTTGACCAACCAGTTTGAAAGCAAGTAAAGTCACCACCCTCTAAAGGGAATGATAATGATAATGCACTTATGCAGGCTCTAAATACCCATGACAAAACCACTGGACAAATCTTGAAAGGCTATAGACTAACATCCCCAACAAAGTTGCCATTTTTGTTGGTTTTTATTTAATTCCCAACCTTATCTCATGAAATAGCTTATGATTTAGCCACTTTCAATATTCAACTGCCATTAGAGGTTGGCCAACACATAGGTGAAAGTTACAATAACTTTCCCTCTGCATTTTAGGCTCTGCAAAACCTAGGAGGGTGATCCCTTGATAGTATTTAATAATTTTCTATACCAGTTTATTTCAAATATTAAACTAACAGATGTGTTCTATGTAGATTTTCTTGAGGATTATACAAAATATGAAGACCTGGCCTAAGTCCTTCAAGCTTTTAGCATTACTCAAGACCATAGAACATAAACAGACTTCTATTCAACACACATTTATGACTGATAGTTAAGATTTTAAAGTTTTTTGGGCTTGCTTGACCTTGGCATTGAAGAACACATACAGATGAAAGAAATATGTGCCTTAGTCTAAGGATACAAAGTTAGAACTAAATGTATCTAAAAACTATTGACAGCATTTAACCTAAACATCATAGAGCTTTATAATATTGCCTTGCAACATTGCACTCAGTATCTCTAAACCACTCATACTCACGATATCCTTGCATACATTCACACAAATCTATATTTCTATCAAAGCATTTAACTCATTCTTTGAACAATAGCATTTCATAGAAAAATACATCCACAAGAAACTTCATGGAGACAAACTGAACAATCTTTGATTTATTTATTTCATGATTTGCATGAACCACATCTTAGGAGACAACTAGATTCAAAAATTTACCATTTACACTCACTTAGATGCTAGTACTGTCAAATAACTTTATAGAGAACATATAGATAAAACTCTACACACTAAAAACTAACAAGACTTCTATCCTCTATGTTCCTACCAATGTTATACCAAGAGACCAACCAAAAATCCCCACCCCTGCAAAATGGCCTTGAAATCCCTTTTATAACACAAGGGAGCAACAAGCATCGGGCCACTTGCACATGACACATGTCACATCTTCATTGGACAACCAAAATAAAACATAATGCCAAAATAACCTTCTTTATCCACTAAAGCATTTCCTCCTGCAGTAAATCATCACCTTAGGCAAATTGGAACAACTGATTTTGTCATATATGCTTTTCTTGCTGCTGATGTGGAGGCAAACCATGTTGTTGAGGGAAGGAGGATTACAAGGTGCTCTAACAGCTCAACCCCTCCTCACATGTGGATACTTGTTTCCAAAATAAGAATCCATTGCTTCACCTCACCGGCCATGCATACAGATAAAAGATTACCCACTGGGATCAACAAAGAAAGGAAGCACCAAAAACTAGGGTCCCATTCATTATGGCCGATCCTAGGTGAGGGCAAGTGACTCCTTACTTCTGATTGGGAAGTTCCCAACCAACTCAACCAATTAAGAACCAGAGGAGGCCACTCATAGTTGGTTTTGGCTGCGCCAAACCTCCAACTAGGAAGGAAGTAGAAATAGTTTTGATTCCCTCCTCCATTTCCACTTATTTCATCCTGGGGGACAAGCCCACATCCATACAAAAACAAGGGGTTGAGAAGGGCTTAAAGCATCTCAATGGATGCTGTTAAACTTCCCCAATCTTACCAGATCCTCCCATCCCTTACAAAAACACCTCTAATCCCTTAATCTTGTAAGGACATATCATTAGCCATGATAATAGAGAAGAAAATCCTAAGGAATATGACAATGGAGAAAGCACACTTAAAAGATGAAGATCCATAATGTCTACATAAGGAGGATGCATGAAGTAAGAACAAAGTCTCTTATTTATAGCCAAATTACAGAACTTGCCATGCCAACAATAATTACTCCCTACTTATTTGCTATATCAATTCAATTCAATTAGTACTGTGATAGATTGGTCATAAATGGAAAACCTCTACCAATTTGCCAACACTACTGAAAAAAGAAAAGGAGGTGGCGCTCTACATTATGTCGATTTCCCATTAACTCAAAATTGTCAATTCCCACAATGAAATCACCAAACTTGGCACCTTGATCACAACATATTCAACTATTTTAAAAAGCTAAAATTATCTCAAGCCCTACTGTGAAGTGAGTGGAAGATCCCCTTAGCTATGGACGTAGATACCCAAAGGTTAGTCTTTATGGCACCAATCCCTCACAAGAATACCTTCCCCATAGTGGCAGTGAGTGAGACTCATCACATGTTTGAAAGGCCTCCCAATGCACTAGATAATCAATTCCTAGCCATCACCTTGTACCTTTTATCCACTTTGAAATTGGGTTGTTGATGAGAACACCCTATTATAAGATCAATAGCCACAACGAACTCATCACTCATTGCCTCCTCGCTATAAGGTTTTTCAGCACAAAAAGTGACATGAAGATTTCTTGTGATGGATTTAAAAACTACCACATACTTGTCTTACTCTCCAATACCCTGCCACCATCACATATCACAGTTCTTATCAATGCTTTGCTGTGTAATCAGTGACGTGGAGATCTCCCTCGATGGACTAGGATAGGGACACATGGCAGAGACAAACCTCCCACACACATCACCCCTTTTATGTTTTCCTCCCAAGATCAATCTGCAATACAAAGGGTACATGTGATGCCATATAGAATAGACACCTATCCAAACAAACACTCCATCACACATCTCATTCCAAAATGAAGCGCTAGAGGAACAATTGCGATGCAAAGGATTTGTGTGATGGAGGACTTAAGTTACAATATAGGTGCACATGCACAAAAGGTTGTTTTAAAAAGGGGGCCACGCTAGGTATAATAGACGTAAGGGACTTTAATCATTGAAAGACATGCATACATTTGAATCTAGGGATAACACTTTACTATAATGCACTAGGTATTCGTTAAAGCGGTGATATTAGGTATGAAGGACCAGTCAGAACATGAAGACATAGACATAATTTATTACTTATCCAACTGGGAAACGTGCTCTATCATTCAACGAGGAAAAGGAAGAATCACCTAGAGACCAAAGACTAGGGTTTCTTATGGTTCATAAATTTTGACAAGCCCCCAAACACCATTTAGTAGGAACCCTGACCCACAACGACCAAGCAGAGACTCAAAGATGGGAAACTTCACATAGAAGACCACAATATTTTCAAGTCCTACCAGGGTTCATTAGCAAGATAGACTTTTTCAATCTCCATGCCTATGCTTATCTTGGTTCTATTAGTTTTAGATATACATCTATGCTTAATTCTTCCCTACTTCTTTTCATTGCTTAGTTGCACCATGTTTGTATGGATTTAACCTATTTTCATTGCTTAGTTCGCATCCAAATTTGTATGGCACACCTTATTATAATTTACTTCTAACTTTGCTATAATTTAAAATTCACATGTAGGCATCCTATTTTTGCTGGATTCTTCATATGTGTTCAAGCTTTCATTTATTTCCATGTTAGCCTTTCATATGGAATATCCACCTTGGTTACACAAATGATTGCACCCTTCTTTCATATATTCTCATCTTGGTAGCTTACTTCACATGCTAGCATTTTATTCTATTAGTTCTATCATTTATGCACTATGCTAAATGGCTAAACTTGTACTTTATAGGTAGATTTTCTAAATGTCACTAATTGTACATCTCCATATTGGCTACAAGTTGACCAACTAAACTACATACTAACATAACATGTGTTAGATTTTTTATTTGTTTCTAGGCTTTTCTCTACATATGGACTATGCTATCTCTTTCAATTACCATCTTGTAAAGAATAAATTCTTAGACTTACCAATTCTAAGGGTAGAGAATAATTGTGACTTATATATGTAGAAATGAATAGACCAAACATACTAAAGTAAATAAATAAATCCACAAGATACAATAAATGAAATAACACAAAGCTAGTTAGTCTTGAGCTATAATTTTCTTTATGCTATTATTGGAAATGGCGAATTTTGGCTTGGAATTGACCATACTCCCCAACTTCATTGGAGAAAATTCACATATATGTCAAGCATTTGTCTCTAAAAAGAGACTTCACAAGATATAACCAATAGATCATGCATGCATATGGTCTTCCTCTTCAAAAAGAATAATATATCCCTCTTTGAGACTGGAGAACAAATCCATCTCATATATGTTCAAATATTATTTAGCAGCCCTCTCTTTATCATCTCCTAAAATGAGCTCTAGAATAAATCTAGATCATGCTCCAAAACTAAATCCTCTTCTAGAAGAAGAGTATACCCCTCTTGAATACTGAGAACAAATATTTGCTATAACCTTTTTTTTCTTTTGTAGATAGTTGCAAGCTATCCTATATGTAAAACATTTTAGCTCCTCGAAAAGATCATTGATATAATCCTTCTCAAGTCTTCCAATGATTTGTTTCCAAATTTGTTCCTTGGAAGGAGATAGATTCTTTGTCCTCATTTGAACACTCTTCAATCTCTAAGGCATCCAAGAATTCATTAGGATTTGTAGTCTCTATGAGCTTTTCCCAAATCTCTCTCTCTCACCAAAAAATATTTCTCTACTCTCTCACTTGACAACTAAAGGTTTGAGTTATGCAAAAATTACTCTTCCCACTTACTTTTCTCATAAAATACATCAGTAAACCTCTCAAATGATGTAAAAATTTGAAGTTTCATAGATACACATGATCTCATATCTTCTATGTGTTGAGTGTGAACATTATCTATTGTAGTAACTAAATATACAACATCAACCTCCATATGATGTTTATTTCTAATATTTAACTCCTCATTTTTTTCTACACAACTTTCCATGAGATTAATTGGATAGAAAACTTGATTTACCCCTATTTTCTCAAAATTTTGGCTTTCTTATTTCTAATATTTCAAAGTCAGATTTGGAACTATTAAATTCAAGAATTTCCTTATTTTGGACATGATAAAATAAGGCTCTAATAGCCTAAAATGTGGAAGGTTTCTATCCTTGAAGATTTTGAAGCATCAATTATTGATTATTTGATCAACAAATTACTTCTTAAAATCTATGGGCTCATTAGGAAACTATCCTATTAGACTTCTATTTTTTTCCATCTCACTAGGATCAAAAGGCTTAGTGAAAGGGTAGGAGGGTGGGTTGGAAACTTTCAACTATTTGCATTGAATAGCTTGAGGAGACCTATTTTTCTAAGCAAGCAATAAATTTATTGGTATATAGAGGGTAATATTTTATCTTGTATAAGGTTTAGCCTAGCTTGAATGGGTAAATCATAAGACTCAAAAATATATTTACCACCTAAAACTTGAATCATTAAATAAATTTCTCAATTTAGAGATTTTAAGTAATAAATAAAGCAAAAAACTACATGTGGACAGATATTAGTAAGGATTTTCTTCCATGTCCTTTCAAACTTGGAGTTGAAAACATGCATGTGCTCCATTAGTGTGTTCTGGTGAATATAAACATACACAAACAACCTATGTTAAGAAAAACTTATTCAATTTATACAGAAAATCAACATCAAGATTGAGCCTAAGGATTAGAAAAGTTAACAAAAGCATAAAATAAGCTCTCACCAACACCAATAATGTTTGCACCTAAGTGGTTGTGCTCATAAGGATTATTGTTGTTGAGAGGAGGATGTTAAGTGCTCAAATTGGCATCAAAACATTGTATTCAAGAGTTGTTATTAAAATGGCTTGTAAGGGGCTCAATTTATAGATTTTTGGATCCATGGATGAAGGGCTAGGATTCATTGGAGAGATCAATGGTTGAGGATGCTTGAGAGGATTGGAGGCATGAGGGACCTCCAAGTGGCACCTTGTGGTACGTGTATAGGCAGAGGTCCAATATTTAAGGAAAATCAAGGGTGGAGGATTGTATTGGCAAAAGTGGATGGTGGAGATATAAAAAGTATATTTTTGGAGTGATGTACAAATCCTTGCCCATGCCCATGTATAAATAATGTATAAATCAATGTACAAGTATTTGACCCATATACATTTTTGAACCTTATGCAAGATTTACCTTGATTAATCATGCTTTAGAATGTGGAAATGATTAGCTAGCTTAATGATTGGATGGATAAAATAGGAAATAAATAAATACAATATATTTATTTAATTTTTGGAATGGGGATGATGGACCTAGTTAAATAAATATTTAAATTTATCTAAGGTTGGACTATAGATCAAGGATGAAGAGATTGATTAATTAAATAAATAGTCTTGATTTACTAACTAATACTAGAGGAATAGTTAGTTTATTAATTAAATAATTAAAAACTATTTAATTGATATTGGTAGGAAAATTATAATAATCAATTAAATAAATAGGATTTATTTAATTAACTATGGTAGAATGACCGAGGAATGAATTGGCGATGGCATAAATGATGATGAGGTGATTTTAGGTGTCTATAATGAGAACTCTTCTTATCATGATGAGGTGTTGAATCAACAAATTGTTTTTATTCCTCTCACTAAACTAATTGAATAATGTAGCACTAAGTTGATCCCTCCTTGTGTTAGAACTAGGCATCAATCTTCCAAACCACTCATGCTTTCCTATTAAGAGATAAGATAAGAATATTGAGAAAAACATCAAGTGAGTTGTGACATTGTGAATGATGCAAACATTTTCAACATCTTGGATGTGATTGTAGGAGAAATAGAGCCATCCTCATAGGAAAAAATTCTTTACTATTGATTTTGAAATGGGATTCTATTGTTGTTGATGTAATGGTTTGAAAGAATTTTAGGAAATTAAGGGATGGTTCCTAGGGTTTTGCATCATATTTTGAGGGATATTAAGATGAATATATAGATGTAAACTACACATAGTCTGAAAAAATGGGAATACATGTTTTTATGGCCAATGGAGTTGTCAAGTAGATGATTCATGCTCTTGAGAGTTGATCTTTTTATGATTCTACACTAGAATTATAAAATATAGAGCATAAATTTTATGAAAAGATAATAAAGAGAAAATTGTTAGATTTGTGTCCCATTGGGCATGTCAAAAACTATTGATATCAATATTTTATCTTAATTGAAAGCTATTCTCATGTCAATATCAAGCATGGGAAGCCAATGAGTGTAGGACTTGACTCACATGACAACCTAAAGGATTAAGAGGTCATCTCCTCATATGATTTTCAGTTAGATCTCATAATTTTGCTTCATAAAGGAAAAGGGGAAGAAAGGAACTAAAAGTAAATATAGAAATGAATGACAATTCAAGTAATAAAGAAGATATTTAATAGATAAAGGATTTACTTTTCTCTTCCAACAATCACACATTAATAATTAAAATATATATAACAAGTATTCTCAGCATAGGTAAAAGACCAATCTCATGAACAACAAGAAGGATAAGAATGATCATAACTCATTTGTATTGATCACTTATTTCAACATAGTTACAAATTTGTAAAACACTAGAATATCCTTAGAAACATGAAAATTAGCTCTAATATAAAAAAAGTAGTCAGAACATAAAAATTTATAGAGATCGAATGAGCAGGAGCATTCTTATTATAGTATAACCTAGAAATGAGCTCAGAGATCTTATTTGTATAAAAATAAGCTAAAAACCCATAAGATGTAGGTAATGAATGCCCCATGATCCCTAATCAATTCTATGTGAAGATATTTGAAATAATCTAAAAATAGTGAAATACCACTACTACAAATAGAATGAATGTACTTGAGTCCTATAATTGGTCAATAAATGTTGTTGTCAACCATAATTGGTTTGCTGCCCTTTCTGGGTGTTGTTATTGATTCCTTTTGTAGTGGTCCATTGGATTGTTTCAATGCAACCCTTCTACTTGGAGGGGAAAAATGAGGATATGCTCTCTAGCAATGAGCTACCACAAGGCTTATCCATTTGGAAAAGCATGATGTCTAGTAGGTTCACAATTAATAAATGAACTATATGGAAATTAGGAGATGGAGAAAGCATAATTTTTAGGAAGATGTGTGGATTACATATACCCCCTTAGGTGACTTAGATTGGATTACTCCTTTAGTGGATCTATACAATTCTGTAGTGGGGATCAAAGTTGCTGATTACATACAAATGGTGAATGGGGACCTAGAATTTGGAAGAATATGGCTTCAATCTCTAACATTTTTAAGGATGCTCTCTCCAAGTTAGACTCTTTGTTGAACTCATTTCATATCCCTTAAAACCCCAAATGAGATGAATTGGTTTGGGTGGTCTCTTTTGTGAGGCCCACCCTTGTTAGACTCCTTGATTCAACTTGATAGACTTGATACTCTTGACTTTATGTTGAATTTGGATACTATTGTGGACTTTTGATCCTATCCATTAGACATTGATGGATATTATTATATGATTAGAGTAGAGAGCTATGTTCTTTATATTGATGATGATTGAGTTAGAGATGCTAGGTTACATTCTACATTTTCTTTGATGAATGAATGTTTTATCCTTGTTATTTCAATTATGGATAAAAATAAATTTTAATGATATTTGTGAACAAGATTATGATAATTGAGTTAGGAAGTGAAATGGATTATTATTGAAATGTGTAACTGATTATATTCATAATGAGAACACTTGGATGAGTGTGTGACTTTGTGTGTGAGAAAATTTGAGTTGCTTCAGCTATATATGTATATTGGATCTATTAATGTGTGCTTGGAGTATGTAGGTATTTCCATGGCCAATGGAAATTTGGAGCTCCATTAATTAACCCCCGTGTATAGACCATATGACACTCAACCTAAGTCCCTAAGGTGGACTAAGGTTTTGATTGATTTCTTTTGAATAAGAAATTGAATTTATTTTTTGTAATGTTTAATGTTCAAGTGTCCTAGGCTGGTGTACAGGTGAGTGGGATGATGAGTTATCATCCTTGTGTCAAATTTCATGCATGGGATTTTTGGGGCTATTTAAAAGTTGAACTTTGAGCTTTATTGTGATTATTTTATGTGTTTCAGGGCCCTAGGTCAAGTACCTATAGGATAGGTATCATTTGGACCACAAATCTTGAGTTTTAACTTAGATTTGACCACCCCAAATGACCTTGGGAAAAGAGTGGAGAGTTAGGGTTTTGGGAAGAGGGATGGGTGACTTGTCACATCCCATTCCCACTCCCCTAGATTCAAGTAAGGGCTTGGGTAGATCCCAAAGCCTTAAACATGTAAGAGCACCCAATGGAAGAGCTTCTTGGGAAGAAAACCCAAGTATTCCCCACTATCCAATGTCTCACACATGTGTGAGCAATTGTGGGGAAGTGAGCTTTTGAGACTGAATGAGAAGGTGACAAGTGTCACCTCCTCATTCAAGGGGATTGTTTTTGAAACCCTATTTATCTCTATCTTTGAGAAGAGAGAATGGTTCTTTTTCACTTTTTTACTTTGGAGGGATTTTGGATTTGGAGAGGAGATTTTGAGCAAGTGTTGGAAGGATTTCTTGGAGGGAGCTTAGAAGATCTCTTCACCAACCTTCTTCAATTTTGGAAGCTTGAAATGTAAGTTCTCAAGGGTTCAAGGTCTTCTTAGTGTAGTTTATTTACTTTTCTTGCAAGTATGAGTATGTTTTATGTGTTTTTGTATGTGTTTTCTTTGGTGTTGGGTTGGGTTGTGTTGGAAAGAGTTCTCCATGTGAGAGAACTTGTTTTGTTTAGGGGTAATGAGAGAGGAGTGAATCTCCTTGGGGAAAGACCTCTCCACATGTGGATTTGGTAAGCTAAGATCCTTGTATTGAGTCTTGAGATTAAGTTTTGGAGGCAAGAGTGCCTTGATGTAATTTTTAGAGCCATAAGGGATTTTGAGATGGTTGTGGTATGATATCTTTTAGGATGATGGTTAATAATGTATTTTGGTGTCTTTCCCTTTGAGGAGTGTAGTCCATTCTCTCCCCCTATTTCTTCCATGCATATGTAAGTTGTGTTGTTAGTCTCCATGGGTGGGAGTGCTTGGAGTGTATTGTGTGAGTGTTTTGTTCTCTTGTTGAGTATGTGTGAACCCAGGGTTGGTTATGGGCCTCCTAGCTCAAGGGAGGCTTGCTACAAGTCTATGGTTGGGTGGAGAGCTTCCATTGGCTTGTTTTCTTTGTGTTGTGTCTGTTTGCATGATCTATGGCTATAAGGAAAGAGAATTAGGAGAAGAGTCTCCTTGTGAAGTTTTCATCTTGTTTTAGGAGTGTTGATATCTTGTAATGGCTAATTAATAGCCCAAGATGAACAACTTTGTATTGGGTAGTATTAGGATGAGGGTTTAAACCTTCCCTTTGTAAATCTCTATTGTATGTTTTCTATTCTTGAAAAGATATATTTACATGCAAAAAGAGAATAAATGAAAGAAAGGTTATATTCATTTTATAGTTGTTTGCATTATATTGAGAATGTTGTTATTAAAGAATAAGTTTAAATGCCCTCTCTCTATCCCTTACATTATGCTTTTGATGTTTAATCTAAGTTGGAAAAATGAGGAAAATTAATAATAATAGCAATGGAATATTTGTTTTACAAAAAGCTTCCATACTCTCTCCCTATTTTGAATGTTCTATAGTGTAGTAATGTGTTTGTTTAGAAGAAAAGAAAAGAAGTATGTTATGTTAATTTGTTAGAAATATATGTATAATATATATATTGTATTGAATACATTGGTCTCTATTTTAATATTATATTTTTCTCTATTTTTATACAAAGAAGGAAAAAAGTAAAAATAGGGATATATATATATAATGTATGTTGGGCATGGACGATAGGGCCAAGCCCTATCCGTCCCCGTGCCGCTCCTTGGAGGGGGTTGGGGTCGGGGACCCCGTCCCCATAGAGCCCATATGTTCTGTGGGGGGAAGCTCTACCCCCGAGCCTCGACAAGCCAATGGCTTGTAGTGGCCGCGCCCCTGTGCACCTTCTTTTTTTAAGCTTAAAAAGAATAAAACCCTGCTATTTCTTTTGTTTGACCCTTACATTATTCTTGAATATATATATATATATATACATACATATATACATACACTTTTATATATCTATTTATTTTAATATACATATATGTGTATATACACAATTCTATGTATATATGCAGAGGGGTTTTAACAATTTGATTAAATATATAAATATGTTATTTATTTCTATCACTTCATTTATATAATGAGTATATATGTGGAAAATATATATTCATATATATATATATATATATATATATATATATATATATATATATATATATATATATAAATGGTTCACTTTTGAAACACAAGACCCCATTTTTAATATTATTATTTTTAAAACTTGTTGAGAGGAAAAGAAGACTTGCAAAATTTAAACCTAGATCATTATTGAAAACAAAACCAACTTATAGAAAATAGATTATATAATTTTAGAAAACTTTTAAAAAAGGGGAAACAAAAACAAACTATTAGTTTTAGGAAACTAAGCTTGCTATGGGAAATAATTTTCCCATAAGGAAGAGAATCCCCTAAGCCTCCAACTTCAACTTGCAAAACAAATCCAATAATTGTGAG
The DNA here is from genome assembly GCA_027924645.1 of Cunninghamia lanceolata. Lineage (NCBI taxonomy): Eukaryota > Viridiplantae > Streptophyta > Pinopsida > Cupressales > Cupressaceae > Cunninghamia > Cunninghamia lanceolata. The sequence goes on along the minus strand of BSBN01001053.1, from coordinate 1,351,262 downwards.
AGAAGACTAGTCTTGATTTCCTTTTGAAACTCAAAACTAGGGTTGACTGTGTTGCCCTAACTTTCAGGAAACTCTAACCTTGTTTTAGAAGACTAATCACACTTTGGAAAGAATTAAATTGTTTGGTAAGGTTCCTTAGTGTGAAGATTAAATTTATTGAGTGTATTATTTTATTATAAATTTAGAAGTGTTGATTTGATGGCAAGTGTTAATGTTTAATTAATGTTGTATTATAATTCCTATTATATTATTTTAATTCCTTTAAAATATCATTCTTAGACCAATGAGATGTTAGATTAATTTTTATAGGCTTTTGCCTTGCATTAAAGTTTATTGCATGTTTAATCTTTTATAGATTTGTATTAATGCAACCTTAGATGATGATAGATTTAGTTTAAGATTCAATATTTTGTTTCCACATTATAGTTACTTTTATTATTTTTCTTAGATTAATGATTAGGTTTAGGGTTTCAACCTTAGCTCAAAATCATCCTTTCTTTTCATCTAGAAAACCCTAGGGATTGTCCCTTGAAAGATGCCTTCCCCCTTGGCAATGCGTGTAGCGACGCTTTCCCTTTTAGTTTACTTCCATTATCAAAGGGTTGCAAAAGGAGTTTTACATTAAATGCATCTAGATTGACTTTTCCCCGCCTTAGTGTGGAGTGCCTAACATGTGTTGCGCATGCAAAGACATTATGTGCATATGTTTTTAAGCATTTTTACAATGCGCTAGTGTGTTTTGTGTCATGTAATATAAAATTTTTGATAGTTTGGTTTTCATGTCCATGTGTAAGATGTGGTCATGACATCTTCTGTAGGGGCATTTTATGTTGCTTCGGGGTTCTCCTTGCTTCTTGATCAAGGTCCTTCCCCCTTCTGGTAGAAGCTTTAGCATTCCCACTTGATCCCAAAAATCAACATTTTCTTTTGGTTGATGGCCTAGGAAAAGGTTTTAACAATTGAGAAATTGGTTAGAATGGGATTTGCTATGCCTAATAGATGCACCTTATGTGAAAAAGCAAAAGAATCAGTTTCTCACCTGCTGATGGAATACTCCTTTTCAGAGGTGTGGGGTATGATTATTTCCCTTTCCAAGGCCTTAAGGGTTTTACCTTAGGACACTCAAGGTTTGATCAAACATTGGAAGTCCCCCTTTCATAACCCATCCTTTAAAATTTTGTGGGAAGTGGTTTTACCACATGTAGGATGAGACCTATGGAAGGAAAGAAATAATAGAATTTTCAAAGAATTGAAATCTCCTATAGGTAGAATTAGCAAAATATGCTTTGCCATCAAGGAGGACTTTCTTGGGGCAGTCAGCGAAAAGTTTGCCTACTCTTCTAAGATTGAAGTCTCAATAGTGGAACTAGAAGTGGTTGCTTCTTAGAAGTTAGATTTGAGCATATCTTCTCCATTCAAAGCTGGAAAAACTTAGAGATAAAACATTGTTTGGTCTCCTCCTCCACCAAACTGGTAAAAGCTAAAATTTGATGGTGTGGCTAAATGGAACCTAAGGCCTGTGGGGGGTGGTGGAGCTCTAAGAGATGCTAGAGGCAATCTGATTGTAGCATATGCAATCAATCTTGGTACCCAAAAAAATTATTATGTTGAAGTAGTGACAACTTATAATGCTCTAAAAATGTCCCAAAAAATTGGAGTGTAGGCCCTTGTCCTTGAAGGAGACTCTCTAAATATACTAAGTTGTTTGAAAAAGAAAACTTAGCTAGGTTGGACAATTGATAGTTTAATAAAATATTCTATTGATATTATTAACAAGATGAGAATTGTTAATACTGGTCATGTCTTTGTAGAGGACAACCAAGTGGTAGATTTTCTAGCTAACTGGAGAGTTCATCACCGAGGGGTTTCAAATTGGTCAAATAATTCCTTCCCAAAGGATCTTGTCAAGATAAGTATTAATGATGTCAATAATCATTATTAAAAACTTGTCATATGGGCTAGATTCCTTCAAGATTTTAGTTCGCTTGATTAAAAGGTCAAGTATGAACCATATTGTAGAGATTATGATGAGAAGTCATGCCAGCATTAATAATTTGTAGTACTTGGGAGTGGCTTTTGGTAACTTCCTCTTTACATTGGCCTTAATTATTAAAAACAAGGATTCAAAGGTCTATGTTCATATTTGGTGGGATATTAAGGTTATTCAAGTTTCATGGGGTATACAAGATACCAAAAGAAGATATGTGAATATGGGTGGGGAAAGAAATAGGGTTGAGACCTTGAGTTGCAACAACCTAAGATAAAACTCTAGGGTTTGGAAAATTTTGGAGAATGGAGGCTATGCCGCCTTCATTAAAAAAATGAGCAATTACAACACCTCCCTAGATATTGAATTTGCTAAGTGTTAGGAAAATAAAAAGGTGGTGCTACAAGGTATGGAATTTTTGGTAACAAAAGACTTGGCAGTGAAGTTTATAGGGTTATCTATGGCTAGTGTGAAGATTTTTAAGGATAGATGCATGGGAGTAGAATCCATGTCTATTTTCTTGAAGCTAGGTGATGAGCCAACAAAGCTTCACTCTTATTATGCAAGGTGCTCCTTGAAACCCCTATGGGATGAGCTTGATTTATGCATCATGAGGTATGTGGCTTTGTAAGGCTGTTTCAAGTCCATATACTCATATCATTTCTTTCTGTTGAACTATTTTAGGCACAAGAAATTTCTTTCATTTCCTTTCTACTAGCTTTCATCCTTGGAGACTTCTATTAAAGAATTCAAGAAATCCCCTAGAATGATTCCCATGCACCAAGGGTTAATCATGTTAATTTTTACTTTGTAAGGTAAACAATCTTAATTATTAGTCACCAATTTTATAAAAAGAGAGATGATAAGGGAAAAATATGATTGAAAATATGAATTACATATTAGAGAATTCTAAAGATAAGGAGGATACCAATTGGGAAGGGTCTAGTAGTGGTATTGATTTAGATTCTACGTTAAAGGATTCACTGTCTTTGGGTAAGGAGATCTATTTAGATATATTTAATAAGGAAGAAGGAGCCTGCTAAGAAGTGTGAGGGAAGAACTCAAGAGACCCAAAAGTAAAGTGATGCTCCTAAAGTCAACACTAAGGGGAAAAGTAAGGATATACCCTTCCCTATAATACAAAACCCCTATCCTTGCTCCCCAAGACTTTGCACTCCTTCATTCTAACCCTACTTCCCTCTAGGGGTTGTTTAAGGACCTTAATCTTGTTAGCCAAAACATTAAGACTCTCCATTAGGCCTTTGAGGATCAGAATAATCTCATTAAGTGGTTTTATCCTTAGATTAATAGGTTCAATATCAAGATGGAGATTATGGTAAAGAAACTATAGGGGAGACCTAGGTCTCTTCTATGGAGGATACAAGAATATTATAGAATTGGGAGGCTATCTACCAAGTGAACAAGTTGGTGGATGACTTCTCCAATTGGAAGGAAAAGGTTACTATTAAGGAGGAGGAGTTCTAGAAAGGACATGATAACCATAATACTAAACTAATGGCTTTGGATAAAGATATGGGAAATATAAAAGGAAACATAAACAATTTTATAAAGAACAACACCTTGGGGATAAAAAGTCTAAGTGACAAACTGTAAAACATGATGGATGCATCAACATTAGAACCCTAATTTGAATACTTCTCACAAATGTATTAGAATCGGGGCACCAGGTCACAAAGCTCATAAAGTGACTACAAGCTTTAATAACACATAAAATGCCCAAATAGAAGAAATTGATGATGTAGCAAGAGAAAGATTTAAGTTTTCTTTTAAGTGAAGCAATAGTATATCCTTAATCAAATTCAATTAAAATAAATAGAAATATGCTAATGCTAAACACAATTTTCAATGCAACAAAATGACAATTATGCAATTTTCAAATCTAGGATGCAATTTTTTATTTTTCAAATTTTCAAATGCCACAATGAAAAATGATTTTAAAAACAAAAACTAACAAAATGTACAAAAAATGTAAATGCTTTAATCAATGAAACTTGATATCTAAACAACTTTCAAATCTAAAAACCCTAGGGTCAAATCTAGCAAGATATTCTATCAATGCAATACTTTAACAAACCCTAGGTTGAAATTATGCAAAATTTAACTATGTATGAATGAAAAGAAACCAAAGAACACACTCCCAATCATATCTAGAGTGATGAACAACTTAGATCTAAAAGAAAAAGGTGCAAGAAATGACGGGTTCACCAAAATGTAGTGTAAAAAAGAGATCACAAGCCTAAAGAGTTAAACTAGTTCATCCCTCTTCTACAAAACATTGGGACACAAACTGGGCATGGCATCTACTCAAGGAGGAGAGCCAAACTACAGGGGTTCTACCCTTTTGTTGTACATAGAAGGACCAACCAAGTTCAACCAAAACAAACAAGCAAGCAAGGACTATGATTAAACCAAAAAATGATGAATAACAGGCTATAACAGACTGTAGAAAATGAACCTCAGATATTAGCAAGTACAACAAAGATGACAGAATAATTTAGAACCTGAAAAATCTAGTAGAAATGCCCATGATAGGGGTGCTCAGGTGCCTTGGTCCCCTTTTAGGGTTAGGCAAAACTTTGAGTATGACCATACCTGTATCCATCTGCACTACCTTCTTCTTGGTTACCAGCCTTTGAAACCTATTCTTCTTACCTGCACACATGGAAAGAGGGAAAAGGTTGTGTTGTTTTAAGGATTTTCCTTAGTCAAACCTCATGTTGGTGTTCCCACCTCCACAATAGTGAATGATAAGATCTAAGAGTGCATTCCCTAGGAGGGAAGAGGCTAAATCTACAACAATATGATAGATAATGATGATAAATGATGATAAGAACCACAAGATACCCAACCTTAGTTGATGAAGACCTAACACCAACAAAAGAGAGTGATGAAGAGGGCTTCAAATTTCCTTCAAAGCATGCAACTGTTGGCAAGAGACACTGCTAGGCATGTCAGGTGTTGTCATTAATGGAAACTAAATCTATCTTACACATTTGCATTGTATCAGTGGACCATATTGGAAGTCAAACTACAGATTTGTCTAAGTCCAGATAGACAGGAATAGAGCATATGACAGGGTTCATCATTTTGGTCCACATATCTCCACAGGTAATCATGTTGCACTGCCAATCTGTGGGGATGTTAAGGGATGTCAGGGCTACCTAAATCAAAAGATTTATCCTCTGGTGATGAAGGGATTGAAAGTTACAAGCATCTGAGTATCAGTTTTTGGTTAGACAGTTCAGTCTGGTGAAGAATAGTGACTCGGTGTTTGATTCTTGTGTGGATGAAGAGAAGTGGTTGGTTAAGTAATTTATGAGATCTAATGGTATTGGCATACATCTGAGGTAACTTGGATACATAAGTTTTGGTCCACATTGATGTGTGTGCATGGATTTAGCTGACAGAATAGTGTTCTTAAAATAGTTTCCAAGTTTTCTTAAGGATGACTGCAGTGGATGTAATTTCATATAGAGGATATATATGATCGATGGATTCAAGTATTTTGGAAGGTGTGAGTGCAAATATGAAGGGATAGGTGCAAAGTGTGGTAGCATCAAGTGCGAAGCAGAGATCTGAAGCTCAAATCATGACAGAATAGTAAAATGGGGCAGTGAAAGATGAAGTGTGTGAAGTTAGTATATTGATCCTAATCAGAACTGCAATCTTGCATTGTTAGATGTTATTCTTCAATTCAAGTCCTTCTGTGAACTCTTTGTAATCAATCTTGTAGGTAGTGAGCCTCCTTTGAGAAGTGAGCTCTGGGCAGTGTGCCCGAAGGCATGTGCCTTCCCATTTGTAATACTTTTAACAGAGTATAAATTCTTGTGGGTTAAACCCCCACCGTGGTTTTTCCCTTAACCAGGTTTCCACATAAAAATCTTGGTGTTCATGTGTTATGATCTTGTTGTTTCTGTTCATGCTTCTTTATTTTGGATGTATGTGGTGAATTATTAAAGGAACATAATATTAAGTTTTGTAGAGCACTGATTCACCCCCCTCTCAGTGTTCCTTAATTTCAACAATTGGTATCAGAGCAAGGTTCCTTAGAAGAAGTTTAACTGCTTGAGGAAGATCTAGGAAGGTTTTTTCAATGGGTTCATTCAAGCACTCTGATGGTATCAATCAACAACTTCAAGTAGCCTTAGATGATCTTGACCTATCCAGAGAAGAAATTAGAGATCTGCAAGAGAACATTAAAGATGCTAAAGATTTCATTGAAACCTTAAAAGGACAACTGAGCAAACTTAATGAAAAGAGGAGGGAGCTACTTTAGTGGTTAGCAAATTAGAATGAAGACAATGATATGGATGAGGCTCTGAAGGTGAGAAGCTGTCAAAAGAAGTTGTTGTTCTAAAACATGAGATGGAATCCAGAGTGATGAGGCTAAACAAGGAAATCAAGGAAAGGAAGAAGATTGAGGAAAACCTGAATCAGTCTCTGAAAGAAAGAACTGAAGAGTGTTGCAAATTAGACAGAATAATTGGCCATCTAGAGTCTGATCTTCAAGAAACTAGGGATAATGAGGAACAACTTGAAAGGCAAATTGTTATTCTCAAACATGACCTAGAAGTTGCAAATGAATACAAAGAGAAGTTCAAGATAAGCTTAGCTAAACTTGAAGTGCTACTTGATAGTCAGAAGATGGTAGATGATAAGCATGGTCTAGGATATGAGAAAGGTGAAAGATCTGGATCCGGTCAAAGAAATTCTAAATCAAGGAATTAGAGAAATAGACCTAGAAGACCTCTCGTAAGACAACCTAATGCCCAAAGGTATCCATCTTTCAATGGAAATTTTCAATTACAATAAATTTGGTCATAGAGCTACTCAGTGTAGAAGTAGAGTGAATTAAAGTGGTCCATCCTTCTCTAGTCAATGCTTCAATTATAAAAGGTATGGTCATAGAACCAATGAATGCAAAAGTATGATGATGAACTACTCTAACAATAGAAGAAATGTCAATTCTTTCAATGGCTACTATTTTGCATACAATAGATTTGGACACATGGATAATCAATACAGATCAAGAGGAAATCAAGTAAATGAGCAAATAAATGTTGTGTGCTTCAATTGCAATAGATCCAGTCATATTGCAAGATTCTGCAGAAGTAGGAATGATGACAAAAAAGGTTTGGTAAATAGAAACCAAAAATTGCAGGGACAAGATAAAGGCAAGGGTAAAGTAAATGTGAAAGAGATCTAGAATGAAATGAACAAAACATGGGTAAAGAAAGGTGAAGTGAATGATGGTGATGGGTCCACACCGAAATCTGGTGCTATTAATTCCTCCAGGAATTGAAATAGGAGCTCTGGCTCAGGGGGAACTGTGAAGCTGATTATTTTCACTTCTCTATCTTGATCGTTTTACATTATAGTTGGTGACATTATCAGACATTTAGAGATTATTGATTTCCATTATGCAGATTTAGACTAGATCTCCTGACTTTTGGATTAACATTGATTAGTCATGTGGTGATTTGATTTGATCATATTTTGATGCTATTATGATGTAGACATGTGAGATACATTTGAGGATGATTATTGATGTGATTACAAGTTCATTATGTGGATTTATTATTTGATGATGATTATGTGATATTAAATAGAAAAATACAATTTTAATTTTAATTATGAGGTGAATGATTAATGTTGTATGCAATGACATTACTTTAATTTATGTTGCTTCGGCTATGATTTATCCATGATGTGATTGACCGCTTGATCTAGTGCAAAGGTTATATTCCTTGACCACGGGAAATTGGAGGTAGTTTTCACACATGTAATTCCCTATAAAACCAATCCATTCCCAAGAGCGGTGAGGATCACATTTGATCAAATGATGTTTTGTACATGCTTGAATTATTTATTTGGCCTAGTTTACCCTTTCTAAATTGATTTATATCATGTGTTGTAAATTTATATTTGATTTACACCATTTGGTGTTATTTTATTTATGGGCCATTTAAAGTGATTTTATACCTCCCTAGGTGTTTTCTAGAGTCCCTAACTTACCCTAGGTGGTAACCCTAGGGTCTAGGGTCTAGGGTCCATTTGGACTTACTAAACCCTAGGGTAACTCACTTTTAGTCACTCTAAACTAGGGTTTAGTAAATGTGACAAATTTTGAAATGGCTAAGGATGGGAGAGGAGTCATGCTTTGGGAAAGACCCATCTCCCTTCCCAAAGTTTGGGGATCCCTTCACCAAGAAGACTTGGGAGGTCTTCAAGACCCCCAAGTGTGTGGAATCTCCCTCCAAGACTCTCACACACGTGTGAGAACATCTTGGAGGGAGATGCCTCTCTTAGAGAATAAGAAGATGCCATGTGGCATCCCTTATCCTCATGGAGTCTTGAGGAGAGTTGCCACCTCTCCACTTGGTCTCTCACACATGTGTGAGAGCACAAGTGGATAAGGTGAGGGTTTGAATGGATTAGAGGGTGACACTTGTCACCCTCACACTCCTCTCTTGCAAGTGGCATGGGATGAAGAAGGAGAAGGTGACAAGTGTCACCTTCTCCTTCCTCAAGGCCAAATTTGAAGGCCTATTTTATCTCCTCTTGGAGAGGAGTTGGGGATTCTTTTTTTTGAAATTCCTTTCTATTCTTGGAGGTTTTGGGGAGTGTTGGAGAAATTTTGGAGGCTTGGAGACTTGGAGAAACTTGGAGCTCTTCTTCAAATGTGCTTCTATTGTAGGACTTTTGAAGGTAAGACCCATGGCAATAGCCATTTCCCCATGCATGCTTTTATTTTAGTGTATGTGATTGAAAAATTATGTTGGTTGTTATTTTCATTTTTGTGTGGGTTTGGGTGTTGGTGATAGCATCTCCATTGGAGAAAAGGCTCAACTCGTTTGGGGTGGGAGAGAGTGAACCTCCTTGAGGTCACCTCCTTGTGTTGTTCTATTTATAGTCTTGAGGGCATTCTATGGAGTTTGGGAGCATTTTGATTTGGCATGAGTGCCATAGTGATTCTTTGAGTATTGTGGAGAAATTATTTTGGCTTGAGGCCTTGAGTTATTGTGATTTTTGGATTTTTTGGGGTGACCTCTTTAGTTGAGGGGTCCACTCCCCTACCCCCTCCATACTCATTTTATTAAGTTTTGTTATGTGAAAATCCTTGGGAGTAATTTTTGGTGTGTTTGGTGATATCATTGTTGTGGTGTGATTGTGAAACCATGTGATTTCTACCTCCCTAGCTTAGGGGAGACCCACTAGTGGGTCTATGGTAGGGAGGAGGGTGATTTGTGTGGCCTTGGTTCCCTTTTTTTGTGGTTGTATTATTGTAGGTTTTTATTGGAGAAATGGAGCTTTGGGAAGTCCATTGTTATCTCATTTTCCTTATTTGAGTTAGCTACTGTGAGCCATGGCCTTGGAGGCCTTAATGTAATTATTGTCAAAATTATTACTCTCCTTTGTGATTGCTGTTGTAAGGAATTTTTATGAGAAATACCCTTATTGTTGAGTTGTAAATTCATTGTTCTCTCCATATAATTGTTGTGGAAAATAAATTTAAATGTGAAAGTTGTTTTGTTAGATTCATATAAATGTGTATTAAGTTGTTGTTATGTTTGTGAGTTGTGGAAAGTTTACAAAAAAAAAAAAGAAATATAGATTGCTACCACTCTATTTCAGAGAGAAAACATATGCTATTATTTTGAGTTTTGTGATATGTTAAAACAAAAAGGAGAATAAAATTGTTCTACTGAATTATTTTTTTGGAACTAAGAAAAATGCTTAGGTTCCTCTTATGAAAATTTTGTTTAAAAAAAAAAAGAATATTTTTGGAAAATTGTTTAAACTATTTTGCTGGTTTTAAGTAAAAAATTTGTTCTAATTAATTTACTGCCAAGAGCAGGAAAAAAATAGAAATTTTGGTTATTTACTTTTCAACAAAATGTACATACTGCTGTTTATTTCTATAACACAAATCTGGTCATAGTCTTTGTTATATATATATACATCATTGATGTGTATAAAAAAAAAGAATCAACACTTTTAGATTACAACAAATGTATATATATATATATACCTCTAACAAATAAACGAAACCCTAAGTATATGTGCAATAGATATATACCTCTGGATATTTCCATGGCAACCATGGATGAGCAAAGTCCAACCTGCAAACTAAAAAAAACAAAAAATCAAAATGGGGACAAGAGGAACATGAGAGAAGAGGAAACAAAGTGAGAAAACAAAAGAGAAGAAAACAAAAGAGGAGAAAAGAAAAAGAATATGATAGAGATTTCTAGGGTTAGGGCTCTTTTAGGAAAACAATAAAATAATGGAAATAGGGCTTAGTTGGAGGATGTGTAGGAATTTGGAAGTTTTATTTATTTATTTTACTAATTCTATTTTCCATGTGCACGGGAAATTAAGTTTCCCTCTCATTTGCCCTTTTGGCCTTTTTGAATTGTTTGACTTTCCCTTGTGCTTAATTTTAGTTGATTTAATATTCTTTTGGGGTTTGAATTTTAATTCCATGTGGAATTTATTTTTGTGGAAATGGGTTGTCTTTATTTTAATGGGATGCTTTATCCCTTTGGAAGTTATTTATTTGGGCTATCATTTTAATTATCTAGTGTGTTTTAATTTAATGTTTTGGGAAATCTTTTTATTCAATTTTTTTTTTAATTTAATCAATTTTATCCTCGAGGGGATGTTTTAATTTATTTCCTTTTTCTATCTTTTTACTTAAGTTAATTAATAAATATAAATGTCGAGATTATATTTATTAAAGGACTTAATTATTGAATTTTAATTTGGTCGTTTATTTAATTTCAAAATTTATATTTTGTTGAGTGGTTAAATTCTTTTTGACCCTGGGAATTTATTTAATTTACCCTTATATTTATTTATTTTAATTTTTGCATTAATTACTTCTTGGGGATTTCTTTTTAAAATATTTATTTCAATTATTGAAAACGTGTTATGCTGTCAAATTTTTCCCAGGTTTTAGGGTTTTATTTTTATGGCATTTTTGTGACTTTCATTTAATCACTCCATTTCTTCATGCGACCATCATACCATTGGATGCGTTATTATATTTGATTTTATTATTGCATTAGAGTTAGGGTTTGATTTTGATACAATCAAAATTATCTCCCTCACCTAGGAAACTTAGGGTTTTGAATTAATCTGATTCTAACCCTAGCAGTGGCTCTCATCGCGTCGCATAACCCCCTAGTTAGCTATCATCATGCAGGGGATTGCATAGGTAGATACACTTCCCTAAACATGATTGACATGTTTACGCTTTATGCGTATTGCCACTGAGCATAGAGACGCGTGCGAGGGGGTTTCTAGGGACACGTGGAATTTTTTTGATATTTCATGTCATGACCACATGACAAATGTGGACATGACACGTGTGTTACGTGTTGTGACCACATAGGAAATGTGGGCATGACAGGAGCTGCATTGAAAATCTAATTCCCCCTGCCATTAAGTGGGTGCCTGAATCTAGCATGATGAATGAAGACAAAGAAGCCTATTACAGATTTGTTGAAGAAAAATTTGGAAGAAAAGAAGTTAATGTGAGTGATTGTGAAGCAATTGAAGATTGACTGTATGCAGAAATAGTGTAACCATATGTATTAGGGAAAAGCATTTATTACAATGAAGAATTAGGTTTTGTGGAGGATAAAAGGTCATTCATTCAAACATTTGAATCACTTTGTATTCAAAGAGAACAAGGAGAAGAGCGTCTAAGGGATGAAATTCATGGTCTTAAACCTGAGTATAAGGCATTTCAAGATAAACATTTCATTCAGATTATAGAGTTTCAATCCTTTGATGAAGATGAGTGGGTCTGGTATGTGCTGAGTCAGATGCATGATGAGTTTATGTGGTTAATGAAACCCTTCAAGATCACCAAGGACACCATCAAGGCCATGATAGGGTTGAACTCATCCAATGGACTACCAATGTTGAAGTCAGTAAAGAATCAAACTATAACTGATGCTAACAGCTCAAGGTTTGATAAAAGGGCAATGACAATAAATGACATCACTGATCCAGATGTCAAATTTGCATCAATGGTAATTGGATACAAGATTTATCATTCCAACAGGGAGAATTCTATATCCAATACAACTATCTATGTAGTTTATTAGATGTTGAGAGAGAATGCTAATTATGACTTGTGTGAGTTGCTACAGAACCAGCTGATGGAAAATTTGAATAAGGTCAAGAAGGATAAGAAGAACACTTTCAAATATGGCACACTGATCCTATGTTCATTCTTCTCTTTCATGAATGAGTTACCTTGTAAGAAAAACATGGGTTGGACTAGTGATAAGCCTGTTGCCATACAAATAAGAGAGTACTTGAACAATATTGGTGACTCCAGTGCCTGAAGGATTGCTCTTTGGGGATATTTCAAGAATTTTTAGAACATGATGCAATCAAAGGAAAGAATCCCTACATCTATGGTTGAAAAATACAAGGACACAGTCTATTTAATGGTGGATATAGATTAGTGTTTAATGGAAGCAGTTGAACCAAGAATTGTGTGGATCATGCCCATGGGGTATGAAGTTGATGAGCAAGTATTGGATATGTATTCTCAACACCTTCTGAGCAAAGCAAAAGATACCTCTGTTGAAAGATTCAACACATATAGAGAGCTTAGTTTGAAACTTTATGTTGAGTTCCAGAAACTAGAAATCAAGAGAAACATCCAAAGGCAAGTTGAAAGGTATGCTAAAAGTATTGGAATAACAAAGGAAGTTGTGAAACAAAACAGGGAAAGGATAGAGAAAGTCAAGAAGGAGAAGCATGATAGAGAACATGGAAGTGTTCTAGTGGAATCCACTTCTAAAGCAAGGACTACTAGGAGTTCTGGTACAACCTTTGGTGCATCACCTTCTCCTATTGTAGAAAAATTCAAAGAAAAACCTACCGATAAGGAAGGAAAAAGAACAAAAGCAATGGCCAAAAGGTCATATGTCAGTGTGGAGAAGGAGGATGAAGAAAAGACTGATTCAAATGATGAGGTTATAAAGTTGAAGGCCTCAGGCACCAATGCTGCTAAAGTATCTAAGGAGAAGCCCTCTGGAAACACAAAATCAAAGAAATCAAAAGCATCAAGGGTTGCCCAAGACAAACCCTCTGGAAGTGTAAGGGTAAGCAAAAGACTAAAGACTGAAAAATCCACCTTGTCAGTTGAAGACATTGTGAATGCAATAACTATTTATGGGAATTTGAAGCCCATAACAAAATATTATGATAACTTTGACAAAGCCAACAAGAGAATTTTGGAGGATGCCACTATTAAATACTTAAATATATTCAATAGAGCACTTGTAGAAACCTTGTCAGAACTTCCTAAGAGTCTAAGTGACATTTTGGAGATGAGAAAAGAGGCTACTAAAGAAAAAGATTTGGAGCTAAGAGAACAACTGTTGACCAGTTTATGTCCTGTAATCTCTGAGAAGGAAGTAGATAAATTTTTTAAAGAAGTCAAAGAGGAATTCAGAAGAAAAATCCAGATGAATAAGCTGATGATTGGAGAACTAGATGAGGTAGTCAAAGAAATAAAGTAAATTTTGAAGAAAGCTTTGGACAAAAATAAATTTAATATTGTCACAGAAGAACCAATTGACATTGAGATGCATCCATTCCAAACGTTGAGGAGTTGAAAGAAAGTGAACAACAAGTTGACATCTCTACTCCAAAAGATAAAATGCTAAATAAAGGAGATGAAGAGATGGCAGAGGAAGTTAATTTTGATGGTGCAGAGGACACTCAAACTCCTCTAAACCAATTTGCTAGGGAATATATAGAGATGAATACAGAAGTAGATGCTCCTGGTGAAGATGACTCTATGAAGAATAAAAAGCAAGAAGCAAAAGAGGTTAAGAACAAGGTTGAACAAGAAGGAGAAACAACAAAGAATATTGAAGAGCAAAAGCAAGATGACAGCACTAGCAAGGATCTAAAAGATGGAGCTACATTTTTGGCAAGAGACACTACAGATGCAGTGAAGAAATTACTTGAGAAAGACAAGCTTGAGTTTGACGAACCAGAGCTGATTCAAGGACCTATCAATTTTGACACTCTTTCCCCTCTACAAAAGATGAAGTTAGCATCTGTGGCACAAGCAAAAGCAAGAGAGGATATTCTGAAAAATCACATTAAGGACAATGAGTTGCTTGGTCTTGCCTCCAGAATTTTGGAAAAGATTATGCCAACCTTTCAAAAGGATTCATCCAACTCTCCTTTTGGTCAGTTGAAGAGTCTAATAAACTCTGTAAGTACTCATTTTGAAACCTTAGAGAAGTCAATAGAAGTTAAAGTCAGAAATGAATTTAATGAGAAGAGGTTTGCTGAAATAAAGAAAATAATTAGTTATGATAGATCAGGGCTTGATACTAGTGTAAAGAGTATCCAAAATGCCCTCTCTAAAGGTGTAAAGATTTACAATTTTTGTCTAATCGGTCTAAAGCTGTTGAAGATATTGAAAAGAAGATTAAGGACTTAGAGCTCAAATTGTCTAACATTTCTCAGTCATATAGTCCTCTAACTGAGTCTGTAACTACCAAAGAATGCCAAGTCGTGAGCTTGTGGAATGAGTTGAGTGATTTGGAAAAGGAAAAGGTTAAAGTTTTGGATAGATTGGATGAGATTTGGGGACTAATTTTGCCCAAGTTAGAAACTATGTATGATCTATTGGCAGAATCCCAAGCTACTGCTACTACTAGTGATCCTCCTGACCTTCAAAGGGCAGAATCATAGGCATTTTTGTTCAGTGGGCATATATCTATTTTGGGCAGGATTAAGAAGAACTGGGACAATGAATTGACATGGTTGAAAAACATTTTTGGTGATATCTTTTTGCTGATGAATAAGGCTTAAGGACTGTATGTTCATATGCAGAAGTATGTAAAGTTTTGACTCATCTACATAAAATGTTTACATGAATTTTGATATGCGGATTCTAGTCTTTTCCATTGATGTCAAAGAGGGAGAGGAAAAGAAGTGAAAAATGAAGAATTCATCTAAGGAGGAGCATTGGAAATCACAAGTACACATAGTAAGGGGGGTTGTTCTAACACTTAGTCATTTTTCACTAAGTGTTGCCATCAATGCCAAAGGGGGAGATTGTTGGCAAGATACACTGCTAGGCATGTCTGATGTTGTCATTGATGGAAACTAAATCTATCTTACACATCCGCATTGTATTAGTAAGTCAAACTACAAATTTGTCTGTCCGGATAGATAGGAATGGAGCATATGACAAGGTTCAACATTTTGGTCCGCATATCTCCATAGGTAATCATGTTGTGTTGTGGATCTAAGGGGATGTTAAATGATGTTAGGGCTACCTAAATCCAAATATTTAGCCTCTGATGATGAAGGGATTGAAAGTTACAAGCATTTGAGTATCAGGTTTTGGTCAAACAGTTTAGTCCGGTGAAGAACAGGTTGACTTGGTGTTTGATTCTTGTGCGGATGAAGAGAAGTGGTTGGTCAAGTAATTTATGAGATCCAATGGTATTGGATGACATGTGAGGTGACTTGGATACATAAATTTTGGTCCACATTGATGTGTGTGTGCATGGATTTAGCCGACAGAACAATGTTCTTAAAATAGTTTCTCAGAAGTTTTCTTAAGGCCGACTGCAATGGATGTAATTTCATATAGAGGATATATATGATTGATGGATTTGAGCATTTTGGAAGGTGTGAGTGCAAATATGAAGGGATAGGTGTGAAGTGTGGTAGTATCAAGTGTGAAGTAGAGATTTGAAGCTTGGATCATGATAGAATAGTAAAATAGGGTAGTGAAAGATGAAGTGTGTGAAGTCGGTAAATTGATCCTAACCAGAACTCTAATCTTCCATTGTTAGATGCTATTCTTTAGTTCAAGTACTTCTATGAACTCTTTGTAATCAATCTTGTAGGCAGTGAGCTCTGGGCAGTGTACCTTCCCATTTGTAATACCTTTAACAGAGTATAAATTCTTGTGGGTTAACCCCCCACCATGGTTTTTCCCTTAACCAGGTTTCCACGTAAAAATCTTGGTGTTCATGTGTTATGATCTTGTTGTTTCTCTTCATGCTTCTTTCTTTTGGATGTATGTGGTGAATTATTAAAGGAACATAATGTTAAGTTTTGCAGAACACTGTTTCACCCCCCCCTCTTAGTGTTCCTTAATTTCAACAGCAATAACTTCAATGGAATTCACAAGTAGAAGACAATCCAAACATGAAGAATCATTAAGCATAGAACATCACATGAGAGTAATTTCACATTCATCTAGTTAGGTGTAAAATGAACTACAACACACACTTAAATATGCATTCCCGCTCACCTTCAGTAAATAAAACAACTTTAGGTTGACAAATACAAACCAAAGGAATGTCCCAAGCTGACACCACAATGTGGGGCTAAAAATCCCAAGTGGGACCAGGGTGCTTGGGTGCCCTAAAGTTTTAGCCCACAAACTTCGCAAAGTGTCTTTTAGTAGGGGCTTAGTCTAGTTCTATGTTCATTATGTTAGGTTTATTTGTTAGGATCAAGGTATTCATTGTTTAGAGCTCAAAGAGGTTAAAATAGGTCCCAATTAACAAAGATAACAAAATAGGTCCAACCTAGGAGCTAAACTAGGTGTAAAAGGCTAGTATACACATTTTATGAAGCTACATCTCTAAAATTAGTATTTTTTACAATTTCAACAAATAATTGGCACCTTCCTATATCACTTAAGCTTTCAAAAAAACTTTTGCATACGTTATTGATAATTCTTCTACAAGTACGTTCAAAAAATTTATCGGGCATTGGTTTCAAAATATTTTCATTGATTTAAATTAGACACTGTTGTGGCTTACACACACACCCCATTTTTCTTTGGCTTGGAGTCTCAACCTTTGTTATTTAAGACAACGAGAAGGTGAATTTGTGCTTAGAATGCATGATTTGCTTCAAATTTTAGTATTTTGCATGTTTGGAGTGATTTCATGTCATTTGGAAGTGTCTTGAGTGGTCTTATGCTTAAAAATTTGTCATTTTTTGCCTTTTGCATTGAAATTGGGTATTACTACATTTTGTTCCAAAATCTCATGTCACTGGATATTGCCTTTGAAATTGCTACTCCAGGATGTGTCAAGTTGAAATTCCTAGTTTCTAGGTCTTAGAGTTGGAAAATTGTGTCAAATTCCACTAGATTTCACTAAGGGGTCCATATAATTTCACCTTGGACATTTCCAAATTTGGCACTAAAAATGCCTCCTACCGACCTTTGTGCTGAAAATGCCTCCTACCAACTTTTGCACTAAATATGCCTCCGACTGACCTCCCTCCAAGTTACCGCTAAGTCGATTGCATAAAAAATCCTCGCTGGTGGCACTAGAAAAACTTGTGCTAAAATCTTAACCCACCAACTTGCACTGAAAAGCACCCTCACTAACTTTGGTCAGTGATCTCTCAAATCTGTGCAGGTCCGTGCCCTTCAAAAGTACCGCTAATGCATTCTACGCTGAAAAAAAGCCCCTCTGACTTTACACTAAAATGACCTTCGACTGACTTTTAGTTGGTGACCCATGAAATTCTCGCTAAGTCGGATGAACCCAAAATCCTCGCTAGGTCGGATGAAGTCAAAATTCCCGCTAGGTCAGTGACCCCCAAAATCCCTGCTTTTTGCCCATTTTGGCCTAAAAACACATTTTTTCAAGGTGAAGCTTAGCTTTTCTTGGTGAATTTGAATTGCACATCTATTTTTCACATCATGATGAGCATTTTACCAAGTTTGTGTGGATTTTTGGCATGTTTTACGATAATTAATGCTACTGCACATGAAAAGTCTGTGACCCCCAAAAATCTCGCTTTTTATAGAAAAGGCTAGAAAAACATGAAATAAAAGTCTACAAATGGATTCAAATGATGACAAAAAACTTCCTAGATCAATATATTGGCCAAATGGGTACTCAAAAATGATAAAAAAATGTAGAAAATCATGCAAAAATCAATGGATTAATGAAGTTGTCTATAAGGAAGCAACATTGACAATGAGTCATTTTTTACTGATCCATGACTACAAATGGACATATTTTGATTCAAAATGATGGGAAATAGTTTTTTATGATGAAATTTATGCTTTACATTGTGAATTGTAGGTCTTGGAGGACACAGGAGCTTGTTGGAGCTGTCTTGGAAGGATGTACACACAGATATGCAGTGTTGACCCAGAAATGCAGAAACTTCATTTTATTAACCGAATTGTTGCTGCACTTGCAAGAGGAAGTTAATATGATGTTCAAGATGATGGAGATGAGCTACAAGAGATAAATACATACAATATCAAATCTACTTCATTGTTGTTCCTGCAGAACCAATCCAATGTCCAAGACATGCATACAACTGTTCCAGCCATCTAGTCATGCAAAGTTGTATCCAACAAGCACCAAGTTGCATATGCCTACACAAAGAACATGCTACATACTCTTCTTAACAATTCAACACCTTAGAAAGGTCATTTGTCCTATTAGACAACTCAAAAAGTTGTTATTTCGTCTTGTTCTCATGAGCCAAAAAGCTATTTTTTTGTCTTTTTCCTACAGGACAAAGATAGATCCAGGATTGTAACTACCCACCGACCAAATCAAATGCCATGTAATCTGGACCATTGGTGTTGAGTTAATCTCCACCATCCATTGAAAACTTGGTATGGTGCCTTGCCTATAAAAGGGCCATCCTTTTCTCTCATTTGTAAGGAAGATTTGATAATGAATTGTCGAAACTCTACCAAAATACAGTTAATACAAAGCAAGTTTTGCAGGTTGCTGGGAATTTGTGTTTATGTGTTGTCTTATTTTGGTTTCATATCAATCTAAATTTAATTAGTTGTGCTTTTGCAATGATGGGTAAATGTTAAGATATCTGATGAATGCTTTGGTCCATACTATTAGTGCTTGCTAATGATAAGTTGTTGTGTATAGTTAGCCTGGGCCAGGTATCATTGAATATAGTTCGGTTGCACTCCACTAGTTAAGTTGTGCCATTGTCTGGGTGTTTAATGAGTGAACACAATTTGAAAATCATAAAGATCCTTTGAAGATTGCATCATTTCTTGCAACATTGTGGGTTTCCTATCTTGGTGAAATAGGAAATGGTTTATTGAAAGTATTTGTCTACCTGCAACATTTTACCCAGTTGTGACTGTCACCTAGGATCTCTTATCCCTTCTCTCTCTCCTTTTCCTTTTGCATTTTATTTATATCAAGTTTATTAAGTTAGGTTATAAGTAGCATCTACATTACAAATCTACTGGAAGTATCATAGGGTTTCTGCATACATACTGTTGTCATATTCTATAGACCCTGCATTTTATGTAAGACCCTTTGTTGGCATAGCTAGACATATGACTGAGTCATTCCAAGCAAGCTAAGACCTAGCTATATTATCCTTGGGGGTAGTCCTATCTTGGATAGGATACATTTTTCAAGAGAGGTGTGATGCCAACAAACATACCTGTGTTGTTGCGTGCTAAAAACACCATCAACAGATACTTTGGTATTTTATGAATAATTTTAGGTGTTTTTATTGGCATGTGTTCTTGGTTTGCATTAGGTAAATTTGGCTCATCATTTCTTATTTCAATAGGTGTTTTGGGACTTGTTTCTACATTTATATCAATTGGTGTTGATGACGTACCTTCTCCTCCAACTTTTCTCATTTGATGAAGTCTTTTCATGCACTCCCTTTGTTTTTATTTTTCTACTTCAATTTTCTGATGTGTTCCTCGTTTATTCCTTCCCATGGTAATTGTCAATTGTTCCTAAATTTACAAAATTATCAATATATGTTAATTAAGATTTCAATTATAAAATAAAGGAATAGAATTATCACAAAAGATAACATATTCATCACAAATACACTCTTAAAATACTTTGCACATGATTATTACTTACACCAATTAAACAATTGTCAAAAATATCTTAATAGACATCAAAATTGATAGCCAAAGTGTTAAATAGACATAAAAATTTGCAATAATCAAATATTTGTTGATTTCCAATACATTTGAATCATTTCAATTCATATAAAACAAAATATTCTCCTCAAATATCACAGAAACGCACACAGAAATCATGTCTAGTAGCAGTGGGGCCTTGATCATGGGTTGCATGTGGTTTTCTACCAGTTTGCAGGCTTTTTAGTACTCCAGAAACGTGTTCACATTCCATAATTTGAGTGTACTATATAACACACTTGCATTACAAAATGGGAGCATGTTTTGTAATGCACTCGCATTTTTTAGTGGAAAAATTTTCCTGCTCAATTTTCCTTGGAATAGGCTTGGGCAATAAGTCTAAAGGCTTGGAGCCTTATTTTCCCTCATTTTGATGTGTTTTTGACCTTCAGTAGAGTCTTTCAACTTCCACGTCATCAGGTTTATACATTGGATGACAATGTTTCATAAAATTACCACCAAAATGTTGCACGTCTTTTTAGCTTTCTAACCATATAGTTTTTTAATTTGAAATACATTAACATATTTATTGTCAATTTCTTTTACTAATGTTTCTGTATTCCTCAGATACATATGTATTCATTTTTATTTATAAATTTTGATCCGCTTATCAATATTTGAAAAACAATACATAGGATTGTTCTATGCTTTATTCTTTACACATTATATATATATATTCAATTATCTTTGTACAAGTTATGTGATGCGCACACTCAGTGATGCAGTTTTCAGGATGCATCCACTTTAAAAAAATCACACAAAAAATATTCAATAAAAAATTATTAAAAAAATACACACTTCTAGTACTCACTCTTAACTATATTTCTGCTACATGGTTTTTAAAAATACTAAATGCAACAAAAAATAGGGGGCGTACACCGGACACTATGTTATATTTTAGTGAGAAAAATAGGAAAACTTTTGTGTGTGCAAAAAATTTCACCCTCTTAATCTCAACTATTTTTAAAAAAATTTAGGAGTTTAGAAACTAGATTAAGAGTACTACAATTCTTGTTCTTTTCATATCAATAAATTTTGAGTGCATGCATCTTGAATTACTCATCCAATTTTAGGTTAAGCTGATTTTAGAAAGAAAAAAAAGTGGCCACTTTTGACCCCCTTTTTATATTCCATTTCCATGTACTTACCTTTCTAACCACGCCTACTGGGACCAAACATATCACTAAGATAGCACAATGAGATACCTCCACAACTAGAGTTGAGGATATATAAAGATAGACACTTCAGAACCCTCTTAAATCCCTACTTGGCTAACCTCTTTCCTAGACACTCAATTCAAACATCAATACATCCAAGATTATAATAGGAAAAGCAATTAAATTTGATAGTTAATGAATTGAACAATATGTAAGCATGAAAATTATATAAATAGTCCTATATCATTGTAACATTGTAAAATGTGTACACTAGCATTGTACACTTAGTTTACCACCTGGTTGGACCTATTTTGTTGCCTTTGTTAATCAAGACCTATTTTAACACCTTTTGATCTTAAAACGATGAAATCTTGATCCCGATGAAATCAACTTAGGAGTGAGGTACCTTTTTCTTTTATGTTATGAGTGCATGTGATTGTTTTCCCCCGTGCCATGTTGCTTGATATTTAATTTATGTTATTATTGTTCTTGTTGTTGTTAATCTCTCTTTGGATGACCCTTGACACCCTTGTAGGTGCAAGGATACAAAGGGACTAAAATCCATAGTGACATTATCTCTATTTGTATTGTTATTCTTCTATATGTCGTAAGTTGTATTGTTGTTGTGTCCTTTGGGGATGATGCAAGGCGTAGGATGTTTAGGCATTCTCCCTTGTTGACCTAAGGGATGCTTATTTTTTGATTTCATGTGATACTTCTTCCTTTGTCTCCATAGTTCTACTAGCTAGTAGATGATGACAGTTCCATATATATATATATATACACATCACACAAAGGGGTTGCCCCCACAAAAGGAAAACTGAGGCGATGCTACCGACATGATACACAATGGCTTGTGTAGTCTTTGTATGATGCCGAGCATAGCAACAAGGTGCCATATAAATCAAAACATAAGAGAAGCAATGAATTATACTAAGTAATAATACAAAGGGATCTACCTAACTTTTATATATATAAAAGTTAGGTAGATCCCTTTGTGTTATTACTTAGTATAATTCATTGCTTCTCTTATGTTTTGATTTATATGGCACCTTGTTGCTATGCTCGGCATCATACAAAGACTACACAAGCCATTGTGTATCATGTCGGTAGCATCGCCTCAGTTTTCCTTTTGTGGGGGCAACCCCTTTGTGTGATGTAGTTTTTTGGGAACACATATCTTATGGGCATGTGCTTCCAAAAAGCTCTCATGTCTATCTTGTGATTTGTTCTACCTTAAAGCAATTGCTCTTTGGTAAGAGTTAGCACTCACTTTAAGGTGGGGGCATACATCGTGCTATGCTTTCTTTTGGTTGCATATTTACTTGTTGGTAGGGAACTCACCTAGTGATTCAGCAGTCCTCACTAGCTTGTGATGCTTCCTCTTTGGTCCATGAGCCACCTAGTGCAACATAGTTGGCTATCCTGTGTGCTTCATGTGACCTATCATGGTCACCTAGTAATTCAGTGGTCCTTACTAGTGTGTGATCCACAATGGCACTTCTTTCCACATGACTCCTAATGATAGAGAAAACTAGCATTAGAGTCAAGTACCTTGCGTATTTGTTCTCGTGTGTGTTCTTATGTTTGTTTCTTTTATGCATTATGTTTAGCTTATATTTTTACTTGTGTTTGGTGTGTCTTCATCATGTTTTACATGTGTTCTCTATGTATTCATTGTGACTTATGTGTACTTATTGTGCCTTATGTGTATGCTTCATGTTAAGCATGTATTACCTTTGTGTATTGTGTGTCTTTCGCGTGTATTCCTATGAATGTGTTTTTTAGTACTCCATTAATGTGTGAGTTATGTTACAATGTATTGTGTGTTTGGAATATCTCTTTGCTTATGTGTTTTCAACCTTAGGATCTGTTGATGGTGGTTTTAGCACACAACAATGTAGGTGTGATTGCTGGTTTCACACCTCTCTTGAAAAAGGTATCCTATCCAAGATAGGACTGCCCCAAGGATAATACAGCTAGATCTTAGCTTGCTTGGAATGACTCAGTGGTATGTCTATCTGTGCCAACAAGGGGTCTTACATAAAATGCAGGGTTTATGGAATATGACAACAATATGTATGTAGAAACTATATGATACTTTCAACAGATTTATAATCTAGATGCTGCTTCTAACCTAACCTAATGAAGCTTGACTAAATAAAATGCAAAAGGTAAAGCGAGAGAGAGAGGATAAGAGAAATCCTATAGACAATTACATAAATGATCAATAAACAGATAGATAGATTCCCAATAATAAACAAATCTTTGCTTAATCAGGCAACCCACAATGCCATAAAGAATGTGCAATCTTCTAAGGAAATGCAATGATTTTCAAATCGTAGAGGGTTTATCAAATACCCAATTCTTGGTACAGTTCAATGAATTCATACAACTGAACTTATCTCATAAACTATGCCCAGACTAACCATGCACAATGGCATACAATCAACAAGCCATTAATGGTATGGACAGGAAATACATCAAATATCTAAATAATTAATCACAAGTGCAACTAAATATCAACTAATTTTAGATTGACATGAACCATGAAGACCAAAATAAGACAACACATAAACACAAATTCCTAACAACCTACAAAACTTGCTTTGTATTGATTGTATTTTGGCAGAGTCTTAGCAATTCATTATCAAATCTTCCCTCCCCATTACAATGAGAGAATGATGGCCCTTTTATAGACAAGGCACCATACCGAGTTTTTCAATGGATGGTGGAGATTAACTCAACTCCAACGGTCCAGATTACATGACATTTAATGAAGTACAATAGTTTGTTACATTTTTTGATTTGCATTTGTCCTTAAGGAAAAAGATAAAATATAGCTTGCAAATACATTGAATTTGGATAAAATGGATACCCATTTGGTTGTACATGATGAAAAGTCAATTTTCAAGGCCTAATGAAGCCAAAATAGAGTCACATGGCACTTGAAAACTTGAGCTGATGTGGATTCATGGGATTCCAAGTGCTGACTGGATCAAACGAAGTATTTTGGTGAAGGTATATGCAACTAGATGCTTGTTGGATCATCATTGCATGACTGGATTGCTGGGACAACCATGAACAAGTGTGAACATGTCTTGGCGATCCAGTCCAGGGTCATTTGAGTGGTATTTTTTGGGAAAATATCAAAAATATAATTTTTGGTATTTTCTACATCATAGTAAATTGCATTTTCAAAGGCCTTCAGAGTGAAATAGGGGCTCAAAGGAGTAACTCAAACTAAATAATTAGTTTATCTTTCAAATGAGTCCAAGAAGTTTAAATTCTGATAAAATAGCTAGGAGTTATGACCCCCGGACTGGATCTACAGGAACAACAATGAAGTAGACTCGATCTTTTATGTTTTAGCTCCTATAGCTCATCTCCATCATTTTGTACATCATAATAACTTTCTCTTGTAGGTACAACAATAATTTGGTTGATAAAATGAAGTTTCTACATTTCTGGGTCAGCACCGCATATATGTGTGTACATCCTTCCAAGATGGCTCCAACAAGCTCATGTGTCCTCTAAGACCTATAATTCACAATGCAAAGCATCAATTTAATCATAAAAAAGTTATTTTCCATCAATTTAGATCAAAACATGTCCATTTGCAGTCATGGATTAGTGAAAAATAGCTCATTGTCAATGTTGCTTCCTTATAGACAACTTCATAAATCTAGTGATTTTTGCATGATTTTCTACATTTTTTTCAATTTTTGAGTACCCATTTGGCCAATATGATGATTAGGGAAGTTTTGGCAGTCATTAGGATCCATTTGGAAACTTTTATTTCATGTTTTTCTAGCATTTTCTATAAAAAACAGGATTTTTGGGGGTCATAGACTTTTTATGTGCAATGGCATTAATTATCGTAAAACATACCAAAAAATTCACACAAACTTGATAAAATGTTCATCATGATGTGTCAAATAGATATGTAATTTAAATCCATCAATAAAATCCAATTTGCTCCTTGAAAAACTCAATTTTTAGCCCAAAATACCAAAAAGCGC
Source organism: Cunninghamia lanceolata (assembly GCA_027924645.1). Lineage (NCBI taxonomy): Eukaryota > Viridiplantae > Streptophyta > Pinopsida > Cupressales > Cupressaceae > Cunninghamia > Cunninghamia lanceolata. The sequence continues at coordinate 1,326,098 of BSBN01001053.1, read as the reverse complement.
GGGTTTTGGGTGTCACGGACTAAAAGTCAGTGGAGGTCAAATTTAGCACAGGTCCGTGAGGTGCAATTCTAGCGCAAAATAGTTTTGGCGCTGATTTGGGGTCCAACTGACCTTAGCGTAGATTTTAGGTCTGACTACTAAAGTCAGTGAAGGTAGTTTTCAGCATAGGTCCGTGAGGCCTATTTTTAATGCTAACTTCATTGGCAGGGATTTTCAATGCAACCGACTAGCACATAATTTTTTGTCTACTGACCAAATGCAGTGAAGGCAAATATTAGCACAAGTCAATTGAAGCCCATTTTAGCACTTTTCTTCAAAATTGTCTCGGTGGGGATTTTTGGTCCGACTGACTTAGCAGGAGCTTGGAGGGAGGTCGGTCGAAGGTGAATTTAGCGCAAAGTTGGTAGGAGGCATTTTTAGCGCCAGATTTTGAATTGGCCAGGGTGAAAGGATATTTAAAAATATATTTAAGTATAAGTTTAGATATTACTTTAAATATTTTTAAATATACTTTTAGGATGTTTGAGATAGGTTCCAGATCCATAGGATTTCACATGCAGATTCTAGAATTTTGAGGTTCCACCAGATTTCAGACTTAGCTATTTTTTAGAATTTTCAGGGTTTCAGACTTAGTCAAATCAGGGCTTTAAGACCAAGTGTTAGAATGAAAGTATGCAAACCCCTTAGTGAAATCTTGTGGAATTCGGCATGATTTTGCAATTTTAAGACTTGGAAACTAGGAATTTCAACATGACACATCCTGCAGAACCAATTTCAAGGGCAATATCCAGTGACATGGGATTTTAGAGAAAAATGTAGTAACACCCAATTTTAGCGTAAAAGGCAAAAAATGGCTATTTTTTTAGCACAAAACCACTCAAGACACTTCCAAATCAATCATGAAAGACATCAAATGACTCCAAACATGCAAAACACTCAAGTTTGAAGCAAATCTTGCATTCTAAACACAAATTCACCTTCTCATTATCAAAAGAAAGAAAGACTGAGACTCCAAGCCAAAATAAAAGAGGGGGTCTCCATTTGGTAAAATGGGGCATGTGTGCAAGGCACAACAGGATCCTAATTTTGGGGGCTACGTGTAGTCCACAACTTGGCAGAATTCTTTGGGTTTCTATGTTTGTGTGTTTTGTCCATCCTTTAGTATGAGTCCGAATGTAAGTTTGTACCCACACTAAAGTGGGGGCTAAATGTAAAATCATAAAATGTGTACACTAGAATTTTACACTTAGTTTAGCACCTGGTTGGACCTATTTTGTTGTTTTTGTTAATTAGGACCTATTTTAACAACTTTTTGAGCTTAAAATGATGCAATCTCGATCCTAATAAATAAACTCGATAGAATCAACTTAGGACTAGACTAAGCCCACTATATTTGGCACTCCTTGGAGTTTGTGGGTTATAGGTCCAAGGCGTCCAAGTGCCCTAGTCCTAGTTGGGACCTTTAGCCCCACTTGTGTAGTGTCAGCTTAGGAGACTTCCTTAGTTTGTATTTGTCGGCCTAATTGTGTTTTATTTGTCATAGGTGAGTGAGAGTACATATTTAAATGAGTGTTGTAGTTCATTTTACAGCTAGATGACACCTAGAATAATGCAAAGATTACTCTCATATTGTTTTCTTTAATAAAGTGTTTTACATGCTTGGAGTGTTATCTACTTGTGGATGCTATTGAAGTTTGTTTGTATACCTTGAAGGAAGTTTCAAGCCTTCTTCATCATGCTCCTTTGTTGGTATAGGATCTTGAGTCATCTTCATCAACTAAGGTTATATCTCTTGCAGTAATCATCATCATTATCATTCATTATCTATCATATTTTTACAAATTTGGCCTTTACCCTCGTAGGGTACACACTATTGGATCTAATTATCACTGTAGTGGAGGTGTGAACACCAACATAGGGTTTGACTGAGGCAAGCCCTTATACATAACACAACCTTTTCCTCTTTCCTTGTGTATAGGTCAGAGAAATAGATTTCTGGAGCTGATTTCTGAGAAGAAGGCAAAGAAGATAGGTCTGGTGATATCTGAGATTCTGCTAAGCCCTAGAAAATGCCTAGGGTTCCCAAGAACCTATTCCTAGACATTTCTACTATAAAATCTAGGTTCTGAATCCCCCTTTGATCTCTATTGTACTTTCTATTTCCTAATATTCACTTCTGATAGTTAATTATAGTCTGATATTCATCTTCTAGGGTTTGATCATTTGTCTTAGCTTCCTTGCTTGACCTTGGTTGAACTCAAGTGGTTGATCTCTCTATATACAACAAAAGGGAAGAACCCCTGTAGTTTGGTTCTCCTTCTTGGGTAGAAGCCAAGCTTGGTTCATGTCCTAATGTTTGTAGAAGAGGGTTTTGACCTAGTTTAACTCCTTACACTAGATCACACTTTTCTACATTACATTTTGGTGAACCTGTCATTTCTTGCACCTTTGCATCCTTCTTCTTTTAGATCTGATTTGTTTATCACTCTAGAACTAATTGGGAGTGAGTTCATTAATCATTTTGCATACATACATAGTTAAATTTTGCATAGTTTCAAAATTAAGGTTTGTGAAAACCTTGCATTTTGTGGAAGATCTTGCCAGTTTTGAACCTAGGGTTTGTAGACTTGTGATTTGTTTCAGATCTTGTTGCATTGATTAGTTGTTTAGATCATTTGTATTTGTTGTACCTTCTCATTGTTGTTGTTCAAAACATTCTTGCATTTGAAATTTGAAAAAGAAAAACTTCATTCTAGATTTGAAGAAATCATATTTGTCACTTTGTTTGCATCTCATAAGCATAGATCGTCATAGCATAATTTAATTTTCTGATTTTTGCATTAGATCTAACTGGAATTACAGTAATTTATCATTTCATAGTGTTACATTGTGCATTGAAATGTTTTACATTGCTAGAAATTGTCAATAATAAGTTGCATTTCGTGAAACCTAGTTAATGTTGCATTCTAGGGTTTTATGATTGATAGTTTGATTTCAGATTTTTTTGCTGTTATTTACATTCCAAATCTGATTTTGTATTGTTCTACAACATTACAATTGTCATCTTGCATTGAAAATTGAAGATAGGAACAATTTTTGAATTGTTGCATTTTGGAAAAGGCATTGAAATTTGGGTTTGGTTTAAGCATTAGCATTGTTGATACTTAAGCGGATTTGAGTAGAATTGAATTTGATCAAGAGTATATTATTTCTTCACTTAAAAAAAACTCAAATCTTTCTTTTACTTCATCATTCATTTCTTCTATTGGTGCATCTTGTGTGTTAATAAAGCTTGTAGACACTTTATGAGCTTTGTGACCTAGTGCCCCCCAATTCTAACGTTCTTGTGCGAAGAAGTCGATGAATTATGGGTTCTAATGGTTTGCATAACAATGATACCACTACATTAGAACCTCGAATTCCTAGTCTTATCACACAAGAAGATCTAACAATTCTTCCTGGTATCCCTACTTCACACTTTCCCGAAGCATCAAACTTCCATGAATCCATCAACATTGATGACCTTGTGACTCATGTTCCTAAAGCTCAAATTCAAAGATTAGACACAAAGTTGGCTACTTTATAGCAATTTGTAAGCATGGAACACATAGCTAAGGAGGTTGTCCCTATTGTTGAGAGTTTCTAGAATCTTTTTTTCGAAGGTCAAGAAGGATTAGAAGTCTTGCATGGTGTTACACATATAGTGCATAACAATATTCTATTTACATCTAGTTGCACTGAAATTATAACCAATGTCACATCTTCTAATAAAATAGGGACTCAAGTGTCAGCACCCATACCTACACTCCCTATTCCTACTTATGCTTCTACTATTCTCACCACTACTACACAGCCAAGTAATAATGCTACCACATGTGTTAGGTTATCCACTGGGAATCATGTTTGCCATTATAGTACCATTCCATATAACTACATAAATCCCACACTGAATGTCACTCCACCTACATCTAAATCTCCTATTACATTCCAAAAGGCTACTCATACACCATCACCTAGTCCATTCCAATCTCTACCTGATTTAGCTTCCGATCCTGTCATAAATCAATTGTTTAAAAATATGACCTCCATCCAACAACAATTAGCTAGCATGAGTAATAGTCCACCTAAGCCTAGTATGAAAACACATTATCTCTATAGCCCTTTGTTCTATTCCATCCTAATAACTCCTATGCCCAAGAAGTTTGAGACCCCTTGCTTTGAGAAATATAATAGGAAGGGAGAGCCTAACAACCATGTGGCAACTTTTACTGCTATGTGTAGTGATTTCTTCTTTGAGGATACAATCTTGGAAAAACTCTTTCCTAGGTCACTCAAGGACACAACCTTGATTAGTTTTTTCTTGCGACCTCCTAATTCTATAACTTCTTTTTCATAATTAGTTAACAAGTTCCTCAAGCATTTTCATGTGAACATTGGACCTCAAGTCTCTTTGACGGACTTGGTTTTGCAAACAAGGAACAAAAGAGAAAATAACAAATTTTATGGTCCATTATCAAGCCCTCCTCTCACAAATCCAATATTCTATTTTGGATGTTGATGTGCAAAGAATCTTTATAGAAAAATTACAACCTCACATCCGTGATAAGATATTGTTGATATGATATGATTCTTTCACTCATCTTTACATGGCTCTTCATGATTATCAACTTTCAGTTAGTCAGTATGAGCATAATCCCTCATCAGCTCTAGTTGGTCAATCCAAAGCCTCTCATAATCATTCTTTCAAAAGAAAAAATAAAAAATTCATCAAGATAAATGAAATTTTAGTGAACAACATAAGAAAACATGTGGTGGCAGCTTCATCTCCTGCTTCCACCCCTTACAAGTGGGTGGGTGCAAAAAGTTGCAGGGCCAAAAAGTGGCCAACTTTTTTTAAAAAAAACTAGACATAACGCAAGCGCATTATAATGCGTTCACGTTATAACGCGCTCGCGTTATTGTTTGGTGTTGACGAGCCCAAAACCAAGCCATAACATGCTCGCGTTATAATGCAAGTACGTTATATTCTGCTATATTAAAAAAAATAGTGTTTGATTTCATTATTTCACATAATTTGGCAAGAAAACCCGCAGCTTGGAGAGAAGATAAGCGTGCTCGCATTATAGAAACCCATTTCGTCAATTGTTTCTCACTAATTCATCGTCAAAATGCTGCGACGACATTGGGGAAATCAAAGAAGTAAGTTCTATTTTCTTTCTTGTGTGAATTTGTTTCTAAATAGGTAGGTTAAAATAGTTTTTGATGTAAATTTCTTTAATTTATAGGAGATGATAATGCACCTCCTCCTCCTCCTAAAAATGCACAAAATCATCCATCACCTAAATAGTAAATACCTACTGAAGAAGAACCCCAACCACAAACACCTCCATTTATTCCTCAATATGCCCCTGGAACACAAGAAAATATAATGGGGCAAATTGAAAATAATAAAAAACAAATTAAGGACATAATTATAAGGTTGAAAGAACCTACAACTTCAACCTTGCATAGATCCATGCTTGCTCAATCCCTTGAATCTATGTTATCAAATGTAGATTCAATTAGCAAGCAAATCACTAGTTGGATAGAAAAGAGGAGAGAATTTAGAGAGTATTATGTAGACAAGTTGTCATATGAACAAGTTAAAAATGAACAAATTACAAAAATAGACTTGTGTTCCATTTTCACAAACCCACGAACAAATCAACCTCTACCCCTTACATGCAAGAGGTTCCATATCCATTGGTACAACAACCAAACGATAAGGGACAATTTTATGCAGAGGTGGTGGATGGTTTTTGACCATGCTCCATGCAACAATAATGAGGTTCCATAATATTTTTTGAGAAAACTCTATTGCGAGTTTGACAAAAATAAAGTGCCAAATTATTTTGATATGCAGGAGTTCCAGGGTAGAGGTGGGTGGTTAGCACAAGATAGACCAGGGGCACATGTTGACCCACAATGGACAGGGAGATGAGCACTCGCTAGACTAGCCCATGAGCATGTTTCTATCCCTTTTGTTGTGAAGGAGAGTGTTGAGGTCGAGACACTTCAGTCCATTAGTGCCTTGACCCAGAGCATCATACATCATGCTAGTCTTGTAGCACATCGTTGGTTGGGGGAGAGTTCGAGTAGGGTTCCACCCCACACTTGTCGGGCTTGCAGGTCAGCATGTGGTTATGACCACACAGATAGTCAAGATGTAGGTGTGTAGGCTACGTCTGCAATTGAGCAGATGGTGATGACAGAAGCCCTCCCGAGTGAGACTTTTAGGCTTGATACTCAGGTAAATCTTAGCAAGTTCATTGACTTTAATTTATTAAATTTTATTTTTAAAATGCAAGATTAGCTAATTTAGTTTGATGATTTTAATTAAATTTTAGGGTCATAGTGTTGATGCAGTTTTCAGTGGTTCTCCACCTGCATATTATAATACATCATCTACTGTCGGGGTATGTAACTAGTAAACAATTATAAATATTACATTTGAATAGCATCATTATATGAATGGTATTCTAATATCTAATTTTGGTTGTTGAATAGGTTAATATTGGAGATTTCATGACAACACCTGCTAGTGGTGGTGGACTTCAAAGATTCACGGAGGTAATAAAATAAATAGTTTAATGAATGAATTGTACTTACTAGATTTTTGTATTTTATATGCATATCGTTGGTTACATTTCATTGCACATCTTTCAAACTCAAAGCATTACTATACATTGCATAACTAATAACTAGATGTTGACAGATGACAAAATTTCAATTACAATATAGTTATTTGAAAAAATGCTTCAAAGAAATGTGGTCTTATAGAATGTCATTATTATCACTGGGAATTGCACATGTATGCAAGGCTGGTAAAGCTCTACAATTCCATGTAACATGGGACTAATTTCAGGTTGTGGGTGCCCTATAATGAAATTAGACCTCTAGATTATGGGCTAGTTCCCTTCAAATGTTCTATTGGGATGTATGTTTTTTTCTATTTTGGAAAAAGGAAGAAAGAAACTTATATTAAATGCAAAAATGTAAAAATTGGTGATGCACCTAATTTGGATAAAGATATGCAATCTAGTTCACAATATTACTCAGAAATCTAACTTTCACACAATCCAATCTTGGCATAAATATCACAAAAGTGATTCTAAAGAAGGCTTGGAAACATGCTTTCTATGAAGGAAATGGTTTTTCACAACACAAAAGGACTACTTCTGGTTAACACAACCTAAGACCTGTGATAATTATATGCTTAATGCTACAAGCAAGAAAGTGAGACAATAATTTTATAGGTTTAATGGTTAAACACAACAAAATTTCTTCAAATCACTTCAAATAATTAGCACTAAATGGAAAGGTAACTAATTGATCTCAAAGGAACAAGGAAATACTGCAAAAAGACAAAAAGAACCTGTAACATGCCGATCTCTCAATAAAACTATAAAAATGAGCTACAAGAATTCTCCAATCTATCTGAATTAGAATGAGAATCAAGAACTAACTCCATAATGAATGAAGTTTTACAATATATAGAAAAGATAGGTCAAAAGATTGACCTATAGACAACTGGAAATTGAACCTTAGTTATCTCAAAATAGGACATGCAAAAATGAGAATTGATTCCCATGCAAACCCTGAAATCATGTAAAAAACACCTCCAAACTGATGGAAAAATGGATATAATGTGTCAAAACTGGTGTTGGTCCATGCACCAATGAAATGAAGTGCATGACTCAAGGTAAACTGCTCATATAACTCCTTAATCTACTCCTCAAACTGCTTCTAACTGAAAGCTCAAACTGATGACCTAATTCATCTTATCATTCCATGCACAAGTCAAAAATAACTTATATCTTCACCAATCCATGCAATGTAATGACAAGTAAATAATATTCAATAAATGAATATTCCATCCAAGTCCTCTTGTGTGCTATATATGACTTATATTTTAAGATAATTTATCTAAGGTATTATTAGAACTATTAGTGTAATTGTCCTAATAATATCTTTAATAAATTATAATATATATGCTATTTATAACATAAATAAAAAAAACTTATATCTCCCTTTGACTATACTTCCTTACCATGCAATGAGTCAAAAATACCCTTATTACTCCATGCAAAACATAACATCAGTCAAAAGAAATACCCTCACCATCTTTGCTAAATGCTTCATCATGCAAATCAATGGACTCCAATAATAGGCCCCTGCTATATTACATGCATATTGCCTTCACACTTGTGTCTTCATATGATGATTCCTAAAAAGGCATAAGGAATATTCTTGTTTAGCCATGCAAGGTCTAATGTCAACCTCAAGGTAATGATCATCATGTTTGACTAAATAGTCAACATTAGAAGGAAAGGGGTTTTGCATCATAAAAAAAACACAAGGCATTAAGGCCTAAGCCTTACCCTTATTACTACCGACCATCTTTGTTACACAAGACACCCTCCTGTCAGCCACTCTTTGTAATAATCACTAGGGATTATATCGTTGAAATTTTTGACCTCGGTCGACAAAAGATTTGGTAATGATGTTGGCATTTTATGGGTCAAAAAATGAATGATGGGAAAGAAGCTTCAAACAAAATAGTGAATAACCCTAAATTTTGTCTTTGTCTTTTTACTCTTTCATACTGGCCACCGCTCTGCAAGTTTGTTGCACTAGGGTTTGATTTGGCTCTCTGTATTTCTCCATCTCCTTGACTCTTTGTGTTTGAACTCCTTGCATCTTCTTAGTGAAAAGAAGTGACAGAAACTGGTGAGTATGGTATTTTGAGTTTTAACTAGTTTTTTCACCATTTCAATAGCATTTTCTTCATAAATGGCCATGGCCATCACTGGTTTCTCCTTCTATATTCTCCTCTTGACAATATTCTTACTTTCTGTGTTGAAATCTTCTTGTAAAATGTGAGAAAATCTAAGAAAGAGAAAGGAAAGACCTATAGGAGGTCACCGCCATTACATTCTTCTCCTCTGCTTTTGAAGGTAACTCTTGCTCTCTAAGCTATAGATACTTAATTTATCACTGTGTATCTTAAAAAGAGACAAGAGTATCAATCTTTTTCATCTGGGTATCTTGAATATTGTTTTTTTTTGTATGGTCGTGGTCACTGTCACTTTTTGTAGCATAATCACTAGTTTTAATATGAAACTTTTGAAGGGTTTCTAGCTTTGTTGTTAGGGTTTCTTTGGAAATACACATAATTGTATTGTATGCAGACAACCATACAAAAAACACATGTCTTTCCCTTCTTCGACTGCACTATAAAAGATGATGAAGGGCTTCATACCTATAGCAAGGGTTTTGACTATAATGATGATTTCTACCTTCCTCAGGAATGACCATGATAAAAGATATACTGTATCTTCACCTTTTCCTTTCACTGTGCAAAAAAAAAAATAGAGACTAGGGTTTCATTTAGAAAATGAGGGTTTCACAAATTTGAACAACTGGGTGTTCATTCAGGGACAAAACCCTATCTTCTTGTCATGGCCATGGTAGTATGTCTTTTTGCAGTGCTCATTTCACTAGAAACTAAAAATGAAATAAGGGTTTCAAGACTTTTGAGACAAGGGATTCATTCTTTTAATGAGGTTTTCACTTCTCGATGAAAGTTTATAGGAACTTTCAATTTTTTGATTTTGGGTATGGCGAGAAGTTACCCATTTTTGCACTAAACTTCTTGGTATATTATCTTTCTCATAGTGAACACCCTCTTGTTGGCTATCATCCTGTAAGTGATGTGTGTATGATGGGAATCCTTCCTCCCAGCTCCATGAGAAATGTTGCATATCAATGGCATATGAGATAATGACTGCTTCTGGATGTTTGATTGTATCATGATTACCTGTTTATCTTTTGAACATGCTTCAATCCTTCCTCATTACAAAGTATGAATGTTTGAACAATGTGGCATCTAGTCTAAATATCTTGTAGCATATAGATTTCATTTGTCAACTACTTTCTGAATGTTGAAGCTCCTCTATCTGTATCTTCCTTTTTTATAAATGGCATTATAATAGCATGTGTCCACACTGTATCAGTCATTCATGGCTTTTTGATAGCATCTTGCATAGTCATCATGAAAAATATTTTTGGATTTCAAAACATGGTATGTTTGGGTATCATCCACTTCAAATAATTAAAACACCTCATGAGCAGCTTTACATTCTATTCACAATAGAGAGTCATAAATATTTATCCTATTTTCATTGGCCTAGACTAGGCTTTCAACTATTTAAGTGGATGATGTTTAGAGTTGAATGATTGTTGCCTCATGTGTGACTGTGGGATCACAGTTGTCGTCATTTACATCTGGTTGTGGCATTCTTTAGATACTCCTCTTGACTGCTTTTGTGCATGCTCATTGCTTATCTTTTGATGCATTTGGATCCTACTATAGCATACATATCATGTCTTTGATCTCCCCTTTCAGTCCTTTATCATGGCAAATGTTTATTATAACTATGTCATTCAAAAACAATGGCAAATGAGATAATGACTACTTGTCTTGTGCCTCTGCCAACTTCATCACTGTTGCATTTAGCATATCATGTGCCTTTTACTGTTTCTCCTCCATCATTGATGTGGTATTCTCTTTCAATATTGTTCTACTCCTCTTGATGGGCATGGGAGTTGTGATCTATTTCTGACTGTAATTGCTTGCACAAGTCACTTCATGATCACTATCATGACTATGCATAGTAAATGTGACTGCACTTGTTTAACCTTTTTCAAGGTATCTCTCCTTCTGTCTATATTTTCTGGTTCATCTGAATCCATATGATGTCAGCTCTTTGTGGCATTTGATGACTGTAGCATGATGTCTTTTCATTGTTCCAAGGCATGTGATAAGGCTTGTTCATCTAATATAGTGATGAGATTGTGATCATGCCATGATTTCCATGTGTCACTTAACTGTCTGAATGTTGAACATTTGATTACATTGGCATTGTGGCAGCTACCTGGCAATATGGCTCTCTGTTGATGACTTAATCATATGGAATTTTAACTTGGTTGTTTCATCTTGAATGCTATGACATAGTTGTTCCACATATACTATTTCATTTTCTTGATCATCCTGTTCCTTCATTATGGCATATGTCTTTTAAAGGCAAGACTTACATCACTTGTCAAAACTATAACATGATATTTAATTGTTGTTCTTATGCACATGATCAGATAAGCATATTAGTGTATACTGTAACTCATGTGCATGAGTATGTTTTCTGAAAGCAATGACTACACTTATCTCTATTTACTCTTCTGTCATTTCTTAAATTTGATTTTACAAATGTGACATAAATCATGATAAAAAAAATGGTATTTTGATAATGATATGAAAAAGATAAAATACCTTCTATGACTGTAGTCTAATTTTTGCACTTTTTCAACTTGACTTAGTCATGTTAATCTAATTTGCTCCAATCAACTATAATAATGTCATAATGACATAACTCTTTTGCAAGTTGATTAGATGATGCATGATATAGCTTGGAATGATGCATCCTATCTTTTTTGATACTCTTTTCAAATGAAAAGAAAATATGCTGGGCTCAAACCCCTGTGGGAGCCACATTTAGTCCACATGTTTATTTGTCTTCAAATTAGCAACAATACTTGTCCTATACCTACACAGTGAACAAACAAGTTAGCATAAAAATAACCTGGTAGTATTGATTGATCTTCTTCATGATTTCTTCCTAATTTGTGTCATATATTTGATTTGATCTCTCATCTGAATGCATGATGTGATAAGTAGATGTATCTATTTGATAAAAGCATGTGATAACTTTAAACATCTGGAGCACTAACAGGGCTATCCCCAAAATTTTGCAGGTTCAACCGATGGTGGAAGCTAAAAGTAAAGACTGAAGACTGAAGACCAGCCTCGACAAACAACCTTCTTTCTCAAGCAATGATGGATGTTTCATTTTATCATGTGTTCATTTCTTTTCTTTTATCAAACATATGTGTAGCTTGCATGTCTGCAATTGCTCAGTCTAGTTACTCCCGCAGCTTGTGTGGACACATTTGAACACTTCTTTTAAACATGATCAGTTAATCTCTCTTATGCATATGATGTATATGTATTTCCTTTTTAATCAATGCATGAGATAAAGTAATAGATACTTGAATGTATGTTCAAAACATGACATGAAATAACAGTTCAATACAAATTTCTTTCTTTCTTTCATTCAAAACTAATTAACTGAATAATCAATCTAACTTATAACTCCTGAAAGATAACATGATGCAAAAATAATTGTATTTCTTGAATGACTGGTACCTTGGCAATCCTATTCTCTTGTCATGATAACTCATCAGTCTTGATTAGACTGATGGGCTATCCTGTCAATTGAATCTCCTTCTCTGCTCTTGTCAAGATATCAACCTATTCAACAAATGCATAACCTTGAAGTTTTCTTTTATTCCTTCTAAATAATTACACTTAGGTCTAACTAATTTTAAGTGTGAACAAAAAATTAGTAACAGTCATGACAAGCAAATGCATAGACAAGGACATCACCATGAGACCACATTTCTTTGAGGCATCTTTTCAAATAGCTCATTGCCTTGTCTATGCTACCAATTACCTCTTTGACCTTTACCTATCTTATGCCTCTAAATGTATTGCTGCCCTAACCCCACAACCTCTTTCTATTACTTCACCTACTCCACTAGCTATGCCCCTATCTTCCCCACCATATATCCACCTATTACTACTTCACCTTCCTCATTGACTTCTATCTTCCCTCTAACACCCCTTGATGCAGAGAAGGGTATCAAAGATCAAACTCACTCAATCAATCCTTGGTTAAATTCTTAACACCTCAGACAAAGTGATTTTCTTCACAATCTTCCATTATGCCTTATAGGACAACAAAAGGGGTATTTTTGACATAATTTCAAGGAAACAACTCAAACCCATGAACTAAAAACTATTTTGGATACCCATTATCCTCTTACATAACATAATTCAAATGCAAGTGGGGGTGTTTTGTAACACAAGGGTGAAAATAGAACTGTTACGCTACAATTTAGGCCTAATTAGGCTAGTTTAGATGGGTCACCACAGGGTTTTCTAATCCCAGACTTCAAATCTTCACACCAATGCCTTAGACATGTCAAACATGGCCTGTCCAAACAATTTTGACCATTACAAACCTTTTCTCAAGATCTTTTCTACAATCCCTAGCTCATTTGCACATTCTATACCCAAAAACATGAGATTTTCAGCCTAGGGCATCAACCAAACTTGGATCACTATTATAGTTTTCGTAATTGAATAATGTTGTTTTATTTTTAAATGATGCAGGCTGTGGAGACACCTCCTAATGTTCATAGGGCAATGGAGCATGGTGTGTCCTCTGTGATTCATAGCTCCATGCCTTTGACGGGGGTATGAGACAGATTAGTAAATTTCAAATTACATTCATTGTTATAGTTGTTTATTTTTAAAAAATCAAATGATTATTGATTTAAAGTTTAATTTCTATCTAGATGGTTTTTATAGGACATGACATTGCCACAACCTAATCCTGGTACTAAGGCAAATGAGGGAACAGATTTTCGGATAGCGGTAAGTGGTTATTTTGTTAAATGTTTCATTTTTTATAATTTAATTTCTATATATTAATGTCCATACTTTTTATTGTAATAGTTGTAGATCCATGAAGAACTAAATAGGAGGAGCAGTCCTCAGGTCTGTAAAAGACCACCCTCATATGTGTCTCCATCCCCTCGAAGATCAAAGGCTGCCCATGATCTATTCTCTTGACCGGACAGAGGGCAATGACTTTTTATTGTGTTCCTTTGTTGTATGCCTATATGGCTATTTTGTATATATGTTATACTTATATCAACAGATATTGATGTATGCCTATTTGGATATTTGGTTAATAAATATCATTTTTGTTGATCATTATGTAATATGGATAGGTGTAGTGTAGATCATTTTTATATGCCTTTAGGTTTCAAAGTTTAATTGTCAAAGAATCCATCCCAATTGATGATAAGAGAATTTGAGTTTTGGGTTGAAAGTTTTAGTCTCTCAAAACTAGACATGCTCGAGAAAATAGAGAAAGGAAGATTGGTCCTATGTGCTTGTTTTTTTTAATGTTTGAATTGTATGTTGTTGTATGGTATTTCTTTTTTTTGTGTGTGTGTTCAAATGCGTATTTAAATTGTATGTTTGGATACTTGTGTTGTACTAAGGTTAAGATTCTTGTAGTATGGGATGCATATAGTTCCACCTTGGACATGTGTTTTTAGTAAGACATATATCCTCACCCAAAGAGAGCTTTCATAATATGGGATGTGATTAGCAATTCATGTGGATTTGGATATGATCTTGGATGTAGTCAAACTTGTAGGATTAAAATGACTTGTGGATACTATCAATGGTCATATTTGGCTTGATCATGTACTTGTATTTATTTGTGTATTAGATGCTAGAAAGGATGTGTTGATGTTAGTTGAGAAATCTATTTCCATGCATTTGAGATGTTTTGGATCCATGAATTTATGTATATACTTATGTGTTAATAAGGAAATGAATTAAATAAGATAATCACCATTCTACCACACTTTTGAATTATGGATGGTGCTTGATCACCTTGATTTATGGATGGGGAGGAAAAGGAGATCCTCGCAATATCGAGTTCAACCCCTTCCTCAATCAGCACCAAGACCATAGGTTCTTAGAGGATTCATTTGTAGAGTTGAGCTTGGAGTTATTTAAATATTGTTCATGATGTACATTGTAATATGACCACTTGTATTTATGGTGGGTGGTTCATGGATTATTGCATTCATTATCATTGATGATCTAGTTTTAGTATTTGACCCCTTTGTATATCTTGGCTATGTAACGATGTTATCTTCAAGCCTAATAACATAGTGACCTAAAGGTGGAAGAAGCTGAGGGTTGAACAACATCGACATGACAACATGAAGATGATATTAAGGTTTAAGAGAGTAGCCTAATAGAGGTCTATTTCAAGCCTAATAGGGGTCTAAGATTGCAATGATGGAACAATGCATTGAAGGACTAAAACAAACCCTACAGAGATAGTACTAGAGAACAAAGTTAAGGTGAACCAAGATAAAAGAACAAGAAGTTCATTTATGATTGTGTTGACTGCTAGAACAAGTATGTTAACAACCATAAGATGCATGTTGACATGTGAAGACTATAATAGTTATAGTAAAGGCAATGTGTGAGGATATCACCGGTACAATGTAGCTCAGACTATTTTAGCATGTTTGGGTACAAAATAGGACCATGCCTAGCCTAAACGTACCCATCCTAACATGTTGGAATAGTTAGTTTGGCCGCACGAGGAGCAGAATACAATTTACACCCCTTTGCAACTTTACACTGCATGCATCTGACCATTTTTGGGGCAGCATAAAAACTTTCACCATGGGCAAACGGCTTAGAGATATGAAAAAATGAGAGAGGTTATTGTAGAGGGACCCTACATGATCCCATAGCCTTAGACAAAATGTTTCTAAGTGACACAATTTTTGAGTAACAACTCATCAAAGATTGCTTCCTTTTTACACTTTGGACTCTTCAGGGATATCGTCGATACAATGTAGCTCAAACTATTTCGGCATGTTTGGGTATGAAACATGACCATGCCTAGCCTAAACATACCCATCCGAATGTGTTGGAATAGTCAGTTTGTCCGCATCAGGAGTAGGATAAAAGTTACACTCCGTTGCAACTTTACACTACCTCCTTCTGATGATTTTTGGGGCAGCAAAAAACCTTTCACCACAGGTAAACAGATTAGAGATATAAAAAACTGGGAGAGGTTATTATAGAGGGACCCTATGTGATCGTGTTGCCTTAGACAAAATGTCTCTATGTGACAATTTTTTAGTAACATCTCGTCAAAGATTTCTATCTTTTTGCACTTTGGACTCTTCAGGGATATCACCGGTACACTGTAGCTCGGACTGTTTCGGCATGTTTGGCTGCAAAACAGGACCATTCCTAGCCTAAATCTACCCATCTAGATATGTTGGAATAGTCAGTTTGGCCGCATCAGGAGAAGGACAAAAGTTACACCCCTTTGCAACTTTACACTACCTCCTTCTGATGATTTTTGGGGAAGCACAAAACCTTTCACCATGGGCAAACGGATTAGAGATATAAAAAACAAAGAGAGGTTATTATAGAGAGACCTACATAATCATGTTGCCTCAGACATAATGTCTCTAAATGACATGGTTTTCGAGTACCATCTTGTCAAAGATTTCTGCCTTTTTACACATTGGACTCTTCAGGGATATCGCTGGTACAATGTAGCTCAGACTGTTTCAACATGTTTGGGTGTGAAAAAGGAACATGCCTAGCCTAAACCTACCCATCCAGACACATTGGAATAGTCAATTTGGCTACATCAGGAGCAGGACAAAAGTTATACCCCTTTACAACTTTACACTACCTCCTTCTGACAATTTTTGGGGTAGCAGAAAACCTTTCACCATAGGTAAACACCTCAGAGATATAAAAAACTAAGAGAAATTATTGTAGAGGGACCCTACATGATCACGTTACCTTAGACATAATGTCTCTAAGTGACATAGTTTTAGAGTAACAACTCATCAAAGATTGTTGCCTTTTTGCACTTTGGACTCTCAAGGATATCACTGGTACAATGTAGCTTGGACTGTTTTGGCATGTTTGGGTGTGAAAAAGGACCATGCCTAGCCTAAACGTACCCATCTGAATGTGTTGGAACAGTCAGTTTGGCTGCATCAGGAGCAGGATGAAAGTTACGCCCCTTTGCAACTTTACACTACCTCCTTCTAACAATTTTTGGGGCAGCAGAAAACCTTTCACCATAGGCAAACACCTCAGAGATATAAAAACTGAGAGAGATTATTGTAGAGGGACCCTACGTGATCGCGTTGCCTCAAACAAAATGTCTCTAAGTGACACAATTTTTTAGTAACAGCTCATCAAAGATTGCTACCTTTTTGCACTTTGGACTCTTTAGGGATATCACCGGTACAATGTAGCTTAGACTATTTTGGCATGTTTGGGTATGAAACAGGATAATGCGTAGCCTAAACATACCTATCTGGACGTGTTGGAATTGTCGGTTTGGCCGCATCAGGAGTAAGACAAAAGTTACACCTCTTTGCAACTTTACACTACCTCCTTATGATGATTTTTGGGGTAGCAGAAAACCTTTCACCACGGGAAAATGCCTCCGAGATACAAAAAACTGATAGATGTTATTGTAGAGGGACCCTACATGATCGCGTTACCTTAGATAAAATGTCTCTAAGTGACAGGGTTTCCGAGTAACTGCTCATCAAAGATTGCTGCCTTGTTGCACTTTGGACTCTTCAAGGATATCACCGATACAATGTAGCTCAGATTATTTCAACATTTTTGTGATGTAGAGTAGGGGAAGGTTTCACAAACTTCTCAATGGTGACATGAATGATCAAACATGGGTTGGATAGTTTGCTTACAAAGCATAACTCCTATGCCTTCAATAAGGAACTTGAATAGGTTTAGACACATAGGGTACCTATCAAAGTTTTAAAAGACCATGAGGCATGCTAATTTGACCCAAAGACTCTTACCAAACTCACCAAATGTTGTGGTTGACTGTCCTACCCATCGCTCCTTCACAACTTGACCAACTTGCTTGTAGCCCTTGGAATAGGGTTTTTGGGGCATAACTCACAGGACTCCCAAACAACTTCATGAACTCTTTAGGTTTTCAAATACTCATTAAACCCCTCTACAACATACTAGACATGCAGGGTGAATTGTTTTGGAACATGTGCCTTAAAAGAGGATTGTATTTGTTGTTCCAAGGGGCAATTAGCCTTGTTTTACAAAGCAAGTACCTTACCAACTTGTTCCAGATCTTAATAACCTACTCTAGGGCATGGAATGGTTTGAAAATGGATGGATTATACTAGTTTTGGGCTTCTATAACCATCTCTAGTCACCTTACTAACAAATGTCAACTCTAGCTATGCTTAATGGCTTAATACATGAAGATATCAGGCCTAAACAACCTCCAAACTCACAACAGACCAGTCCCTTGCTCCTCCACACAAAAACCAATAGAAAATGTACCTAAATAATTCTATTTCATCCATTTTGGGGCTCTAACATAGTTGAAATGGGTTAGAACCCCATTGGTTTCCTAAAAGCCTTCAAAACCCTAGTTTTATGAGCAAATTCAGAAAAATGTTTATAAATTCCTTCTACAGTAGTGTCAAACCTCCAAACTAGACTTGAATGAAATCTAACACATCCCTCTACACCATCCAATGCATTTAGGTCTTTGACAGTACTGTACGGTCGTGAACTAAGCAAAGGAACAGTAAAAAAGTAGAAAATCATAATAAACTCAATTTGTTTCTATATCTTTTCTTCATAAAACTTCATAGATCCTCTGTCTTGAGATGAATACATCTTAATACCATTGTTTTTTATGCCTCCCTTTCATTGTGGAAGATTCCACATCATAGAAAAGGCAAAAGAGGCCAAAATTAGCCTAGCCACTAACCTTCTAAACATAGAAACAACTAAACTTAGAGCAATACATGAAGCTCCACTACAAAATGACTCTTAAGACAAGAGAGTGGTCTGACAATAGACCTTATTATAATCATAAAGGAATAAAACTCCTTCAAGGCTCCTATTGAGCACAAAACCCAAAATATCTAGGCTCCTATTGAGCACAAAAACCAAAATATGCTATTGTGGGCTTTGTACCATACAACTAGGGTGAAAAGATTTCATCCTCCTGATTAAATGAGCTCTTAGACAGAGGTCCCATGCTACTTGATGTCTTCTTCTGTCATCTAGGTAGCATCTTCATTGGAAAAACTATGTCATTTCACCAAGTGTTCATGGTATACTTTGTTTCTTGTCCTCTTAACCTCCCTTGTGTCTAAGACGACTTCAAGTTTCATTGGTTGACTAGGTGGAAGGTCTCTTATCTAGTCTTCATCAGCAACTTCCTCTATTTCTTCACCTAAAATAGTAGATCCTCTAAAAGGATACAAGTCTGCAACATTGAAAATGGGGGAGATAGCAACTCCAGGAGGGAGTTCTATCTCATAAGCATTCTGACCAAATTTGTGGACCACCCTGCAAGGTCCTATCTTCTTCATCATTAGTTTAGTGTATCTTCCCTTAGGCAGTCTTTCCTTTCTCAAATGTACCAGCACCATGTCACCTACCTTGTACTGAACATCTTTTCTTTTCAAGTATGCCTTCTCCTTGTACTTGGCAACACTCTTCTCAAGAGTTTCTTTCACCTACTGATGCATATCTCTCATGGCCATGGCAAAATCTTCTCCTTGTACACTCCTATTCTCCAATCCTCTTAGATCTCTTAACTCATAAATGCCTCTTGGATTCATACCATACACAACTTCAAAAGGGGTTCTTCCTATGCTCCTATTGATAAAGTCATTGTAGGCATACTCTGCTTGAGGTAATATGAGATCCCATAACTGATTATGCTCCTTGGTTAGACACCTTAACAAGTTTCCCAGTGACCTATTGACAACCTCAGTTTGCCCATCTATTTGGGGATGGTAGGCAGAACTGAAGGTTAGATTAGTTCCCAACTTTTTCCACAAGGTCCTCCAAAAGTGACCAATGAACTTGGAATCTCTGTTAGACACTATAATCAAAGGCAATCCATGGATTCTTACAATTTTTTTGAAAAACAGACCAGCAATATGAGAGGCATCATTAGTGGACTTGCAAGAAATGAAATGTGCAATCTTACTAAACCTATCCACAACAACAAAAATGTTGTCATACCCTCTTTGTGTCTTGGGCAGACCTAAAACAAAGTCCATGCTAATTGACTCCCATGGGTGATTGGGTATTGGCAAAGGTTGGTACAAACCTGCATTGGAACTTGATCCCTTAGCCCTCTGACATATCACACAACTCTCCACAAACCTTTTCACATCCACATGCATTCTAGGACAATGGTAGAACATCTTGACCTGCTCCAAGGTCTTGTCATAACCAAAGTGTCCACTTAAACTCCCATAGTGCTTTTCTCTAATTAAATTTTCGCTTATGGAGCATTTTGGTACACACAACTAAGCACCTTTGAACAACAGACCATCTTGCAACATAAACTTAGAAAAATCACTATGAAAACTATCTTGGAACTGATTGCAAACAACACAAACATCTTTGAAATCTTCATCATCATGATACATACCTTTGATTTCCTCATTGCCTACACTTTGAAGTTTGATCTCCTGCACCATCATTGATCTTCTGCTCAAGGCATCAACACCTTTATTTGCTTGTCCTTTCTTGTGTTTTATGGTGAAAGTGTAGGCCTGCATATACTCCATCCACTTCATGTGCCTATGGCTCAATTTATCTTGGCTATTCAAAAAACTTAAATCATGATTTTCAGTGAAGACAATAAACTCCTTGGGCAAAAGAGAGTGTCTCCATTTCTTAAGGGACTACACCATGGCATAAAGTTCAAGGTCATATGAGGAGTACTTCCTCTTAGCTTCATTAAGATTTTCACTAAAAAATGCAACTGGCCTTCCATCTTGACTGAGGACTGCACCTATAGCATATCTACTTGCATCACATTCGATGGTGAACACCTTGTTGAAGTTAGGAAGTTCAAGTATGGGTTGTTGGGCCACTCTTGTCTTTAAGTATTCAAAGCTCTTCTTAGCTTCATTAGTCCATTTAAACTTGTTCTTCTGCCCTCCTTTGATGGTATCAATGATTGGTGAACAAATGTGGCTAAAGTTCTTGGTGAACTTCCTATAGAAGGAAGCCAATCCATGGAAACTCCTGACCTCTACTGCTGCTCTAGGAGTTGGTCAACTGAGTATGGCCTCTACCTTTGAAGGATCCATCTTGAGTGTACCCTTGGAGATCACAAACCCAAGATAAACAAGTTCCTCTTTCATGAATTCACACTTCTTGAGATTAATCATCAATTTCTCCTCATTCAACCTCTTCAACACCATGTCTAAATGCTTCATATGCTCTTCTTTTGTTTTGTTGTATACTAGAATGTCTTCTAGGTATACCACCACAAACTTTCCTATGAACTATTTTAGGACTTCATTCATGAGCCTCATGAATGTGCTTGGGGCATTTGATATCCCAAATGGCATCACAAGCCATTCATATAGACCCTCATTAGTCATGAAAAATAACCACTCTTTAAATCTATTTTTGAAAAATAACATGCATCTCCTAAACTATCCATTAGATCTTCCATCCGGGGTATAGGAAATCTCTACCTGATTGTTATCTTGTTGATTGCTCTTGAATCAGTGCATAGTCTCCACTCTCCACCTTTCTTGGGTGCTAGTACTGTTGGTACAACACATGGACTTAAACTCTCTCTGATAAGGCCTTTGTCTAGCAGTTCTTCAACCTAATTTCTAATTTCTGCATTTTGTTATGGTGTCACCTTGTATGCTGCCTTGTTTGGAAAGCTTTACACAGGGGGTAAGATCAATATGATGGCTCACATCCCCCATGGGAGGCAATGAGCTAGGGAGATCCTTCACCACTATATCCTCATACTTGTCTAATAAGGCCTGAACTTCCTTGTGTACCTCTTCTTTCTCTGCTGCTGCCATGTCTGATATAGGTTTTCCAACAATGGCATATCCAACCTCCTCTTCATCCAATGTCTTCAAAAACTCCTTCTCCTTTACTACCATCACACTGGGTCCTTCATCAGCTGCTGCATCCTCCTCTTTCATGGGTTCAAGAGTGTATGACACTCCATCCTTCTCAATCACACAATTGTTCTTCTTCCCATCATGTTTTGACTTCCTATCAAACTGCCATGGCCTTCCTAGGAGAAGATGACACACATCCATATGAATGACATCACATAGTACTTTATCCTTGTAAA
Organism: Cunninghamia lanceolata; assembly: GCA_027924645.1. Classification (NCBI taxonomy): domain Eukaryota; kingdom Viridiplantae; phylum Streptophyta; class Pinopsida; order Cupressales; family Cupressaceae; genus Cunninghamia; species Cunninghamia lanceolata. The sequence continues at coordinate 1,304,160 of BSBN01001053.1, read as the reverse complement.
CACCAGTATTGAATTCAATCCAAGCCTCCTCATTTACTAAAATTTGCTGACCTTTATTAAGCCATGAAACTTTGTAAGGTGTTCGATGAGGAAACCTTTTTATTTTCATTTTTTCAACCATCTCTACTAACACAAGATTATCAGTGGAACCAAAGTCTATAACTACCTTGCATACCTTTCCTTGTGATTTGCATGTTGTCCTGAATAATGCCTTTCTTTGTGGGGGTTCACTAATGGTTGGTACTTTGATCAATGTCCTTAGCATGAAGGCTTCACCTCCATTTGGGATAGCATGCAGAGATGGTGAGTTCACACTTTCTTGGTCTTCTTCTTGCACAATTTGGGTTCTCCTTTCACCATTATGAGAGCTTGCACTCTGCTTATCTAGACACTTCCAAGAAGGATGTCCAAACTGCTGATAATTAAAGCATTTGCCTGAAAAAGTATTGCATCCTCTTCCCTAACCAACCAACCTTCCTCTGTTATTGGATCTTGTTCCTTTGAAGTTGCCTCTTTCACTTGACTCACCCCTTGGCTCTTGATTATCCTTATTGCTATTTTTTGTTTCTCCTTGCTTCTTGTTTGATTGTCCTCTTCCACCAAAATTGAACTTACCTCTAAAATTATTTCCTCTACCTCTTCCATTTTTCTCTTGCCTTCTCTTTATCCTTTCATCTTCTTTGACAGCCAATTGGAAACACTCTTCCACTGATTTTGGTGTAGCTAGGCTGATCTCATCTTGAATATTGTATCTTAGGCCATTAAGGTACCTTGCCACCTTATCTCTTTCATCCTCCACATGTCCTGTTTTGATGCCAAGCTTGTGGAATTCCTCAGTGTATGCTATAACGTCTAACTCCTTTTGCTTGAGACATTGTAACTTTCTAAAAGTCTGAATCTCATAATCTGTAGGTAGGAACTGTCCTTTTATCTTGGCTACCATTCTATCCCATGAATGGATCTTTGCTTTGCCTTTCTTTACTCTTTCCTCTTGAACATAGTTCCACCATGTTAGGGTAGGGCCCTTCAACTTGGTCTTTGCATACTTCACCTTCTTGTAGTTTTCTACCTTCTCAAGCTCAAAGAAGTTATCAAGAGCATCTATCTAGCCCAATATTTCTTCACTATTCATCTTCCCACCATACATGGGTACTTCTACTTTCAATTTTGGAGTCTTCTCCCCTTTGACTGCCTTTAGCATCTTTAACATCCTCTCTTCACCTGAGTCCAATTCTTCTTCTTGAACTCCTAATTGACGGTCTATGTTCTCACCCTCTTCCTTTGGATCACTCTGATCCCCTATATCCATGCCTCTCCTAAGGTTGGATTCTAATGCTATACTTCTGGCTAGGGATGATTCATGAGACTCTTTTACTAATCTCAACTCCTTTGCATGTTGTTCCTTCAGCTCTCTGACTTCTCTGGCTACTGGATTGCTCTTCGGAGGCATCTTGTCTTTACAAACTGAACTCTTCCAAATGAACCAATCAGAACCTAGGCTTTGATACCACTTGATGTAGAGCAGGGGAAGGTTTCACAAACTTCTCAATGGTGATATGAATGATCAAAGATGGGTTGGATAGTTTGCTTACAAAGCATAACTCCTATGCCTTTAATAAGGAACTTGAATGGGTTTAGACACATGGGGTACCTATCAAAGTTTAAAAAGACCATGAGGCATGTTAATTTGACCCAAAGACACTTACCAAACTCACCAAATGCTTTGGTTGACTATCCTACCCATTGCTCCTTCACAACTTGACCAACTTGCTTGTAGCCCTCGGAATAGGGTTTTTGGGGCATAACTCACAGGACTTCCAAACAACTTCATGAACTCTTTAGATTTTCAGATACCCATTAAACCCCTCTACAACATACCAGACATTCAGGGTGACATGTTTTGGAACATGTGCCTTAAAAGAGGACGGTACCTATTGTTCCAAGGGGCAATTAGCCCTATTTTACAAAGTAAGTACCTTACCAACTTGTTCCAGATCTTCCTAACCTACTCTAGGGCATGGAATGGTTTACAAATGGATGGATTATACTAGTTTTGGGCTTCTATAACCATCTCTAGTCAACTTACCAACAAATGTCAACTCTAGCTATGCTTAATGGCTTAATACATGAAGATATCAAGCCTAAACAACCTCCAAACTCACAACAGATTGGTCCCCTGCTCTTGCACACAAATAACAATAGAAAACATACCTAACTAATTCCATTTCATCCATTTTGGGGCTCTAACATAGTTGAAATGGGTCAGAACCCCATCAATTTCCTAAAACCCTTCAAAACCCTAGTTTTATGAGCAAATTCAGAAAAAATGTTTATAAATTCCTTCTATAGTAGTGTCAAACCTCCAAACTAGACTTGAATTAAATCTAACACATCCCTCTACACCATCCAATGCATTTAGGTCTTTGACAGTACTGTACGGTCGCGGGCTAAGCAAAGGAACAATTAAAAAGTAGAAAATGACATCTAAACTCGGTCTGTTTCTATATCTTTTCTTCATAAAACTTCATACATCCTCTATCTCAAGATGAATACATCTTAATACCATTGTTTTTTACTCCTCCCTTGCATTGTGCAAGATTCCACATCATGGAAAAGGCAAAAGAGGATAAAATTAGCCTAGCCACTAACCTTCTAAACATAGAAACAACTAAACTTAGAGAAATACATGAAGCTCCACTACAAAATGACTCTTAAGACAAGAGAGTGGTTTGAAAATAGACCTTATTACAATCAAAAAGGAATAAAACTCCTTCAATGCTCCTATTAAGCACAAAACCCAAAATATTTAGGCTCCTATTGAGCACAAAAACCAAAATATGCTATGGTGGGCTCTGCACCAGTTTGGGTACAAAATAGGACCATTCCTAGCCTAAACATACCCATCCAGACATGTTGGAATTGTCACTTTGGATGCATTAGGAGCAGGATGAAAGTTGCACCCCTTTGTAACTTTACACTACCTCCTTTTGATAATTTTTGGGGCAGCAGAAAAACTTTCACCATAGGCAAACACCTTAGAGATATACAAAACTAAGAGAGATTATTGTAGAGGGACCCTATGTGATTGTGTTGCCTTAGATGGAATGTCTTTAAGTGACACAATTTCCAAGTAACTGCTCGTCAAAGATTGTTGCCTTTTTGCACTTTGGACTCTTCAGGGATATCATCGATATAATGTAGCTTGGACTATTTCGGCATGTTTAGGTGCAAAATAGGACCATGTCTAGCCTAAACGTACCCATCTAGATGTGTTGGAACTGTCGATTTGGCTGCATCAGGAGCAGGTTGAAAGTTACACCCCTTTGTAATACATCCTTCTGACAAGTTTTGGGGCAGTAGAAAACCTTTCACCACGGGGAAACATCTTAGAGATATTAAAAACTGAGAGAGATTATTGTAGAGGGACCCTACATGATCGCGTTGTCTCAGATGGAATGTCTCTAAGTGACACAATTTCTAAGTAACTGCTCGTCAAAGATTTCTACCTTTTTGAACTTTGGACTCTTCAGGGATATCGTCAGTACAATGTAGCTCAAACTGTTTTGGCATGTTTGGGTGTGAAACAAGACCATGCCTAGCCTAAATGTACCCATCCAGACACATTGGAACTGTCAGTTTGGCCACATCAAGAGTAGGACTCAAACACTCAAACTGACTCAAAAATATATGAAATGGTCTTAGAAGACCTTATTACATACAATTGACTCAATCAAAACAAAATTTCACTTTTTGACCCCTCCTGGAGGCATGCCAACCTGTGTTCTCCTACACCATGAGGACACTGAAGTTGATAAAGTTTTCCTATTAAGAAAAAGAGCTTCCCTTAGCTTCAAGAAATATAATTATTCTATACTGACAAGGTCAACCATGTGAAGGTGGAAGCTCATGTGACCTCACCTAAGACCTAAGACACATGAATTCTAGTAGACATAGGATACCTAAGACACTTATTGTATAGTATTTATGTAGATTTTATATACATAGTAGACCTAAGACTCCTAGTCTTTATACCTTATCGTAGTCTAGACCTAAGTCACCTAGACACCTAGATTATAGTTCTCCCTAAGACACCTATTATGGTAGACCTAGTTGACATATAGTACCTACCTAAGACACCTAGATTAAATTATACCTTATTCTAGTCTCTAGAGAGGTAGTTGATATATAGTATCTACCTAGAAGACACCTAGATCATTCTAGATTATACCTTATTCTAGTCTCTAGACAGGTCGTTGATATATAGTAACTACCTAAGACACCTAAATTAGATTAAATACCTTTTTTCTAGTCTCTATCTACCTAGTTGACATATAGTATATACCTAAGACACAAGTAGAGACACCTATTATCTAGTTAGAAACCAAGACACCTAGAGACACCTATATTTTATACATTACCTAGATTTTATACATTACATGGTTTGGTGAAGGATCTTAAAAGGTACTTTGACACCAAAAACTTGGATGATAATGATCCTAGAAAGGTGAAGTTTATTGCCAATAAAATGAAGTCACGTGCTACTCTATGATTGATCTATAAACAGAGGATATCCCTCATGTATTTTTCATCAACTATGAATATCACTTGAGTAAGCCTTGCAATAACCTTCAAACATTATTTCTACCAATAATAATGGCTAAACATGTGATATTTTTTGTTCAATAGACTTGTAACATAGAAATAAGAGTATAAGAAAGAAAATAGAATACACCAAGACTCAAAAACAATTGAAACACAAGACCTTAGAGCTAGAAAAACCCTAAAATGAGGAGAAAACTCTAACAAGTATGAGTAAAGCTCCTCATGCCACTAGGTCTTAACCTTTTACAAGTGATACATTTCCTTTAAGGTGTATACATGGATTAAAAATGATCAACACCATCTCTTAACAACTCCAAAACTAATCTAGATGCCAGGTGGTCTAGGGGACAATGCTTGAGGCAAGAGCCTAGATGTGTTCTAAGCATGCAAAGATATATGGATATAAGCATTACACAAATAAGAATATTGTCCAACACTATGTTGATAGGTGGCCTGTCATAAAATGGCTCCAAACAATGCATGAGACTATTTCTCAATTCTCTATTATATAGCACAATGTTTTGTGTTGAGATTTGTATTTCACACCATAAGTATACATATTAATGCAAGTGCAACATAGAGTGCAAGCAAACTTGTTAGCAATGCTATGTGACATGATCCTTATGTTTTGTGATGTTGCATGATGTTATGGGTTACACACAAACTAAGGAGTGTCTTCTAAGATATGCAACATGGTTCATGGTGCTACATGCATTGTACATGATGCAAGGAGTTGCATATGTGATTGTTCACTATAGAACAAATATCTAGTGGTACACACAATTGTGCAATTATACATATATCATTCACCCCTTCTTGAAAGACAATCATCCTAATTGTGCTATGGAAATTTGTGCAATCTGTTGCAAAGACTATGACACATTTTTGACTCATGGAATCACTTCAAGAATTTGATATCTCCTACAACTCACCAAAATGACTAATAGTTGGCATTGTTCTTCATGCTATTGGTAGATTTATGTTTGTCACACCATTTGCCTATCATGGATGAATTGTTCTTATCCAAGGAAGGCATTTTCATTGGCATGGGAGATTTGTCCCATTTTTTCTTTAGTATTGAATCCTCCTTAATGATAGTTGTGTAGTGATAGACTTCTCCCATGATGTAAAAATGTGTATATGTGTAAAAATGCAACAACAGATAAAAAAAGACAAACCTATGTAAACTTACAAATTAATGTGCATACTTACAAGTCAATGTAACATGAATTTACAAAATAAATGTGAATACTTACAAATTAATCCAACGAACCATCTGGATCTACTCTACTCTTTATTGTGTCAAGTATTGCCTCATGGTCAGACTCACGCACCTTCCACAAGGTCTTGTTCAAAGGTCTACCCTAATATTGTATCAAATGAACATTGGATGCCATGACAAGGTTCGAGTAATGAAGAATCTTCTGATGCATGTCAAAGTCTTGAAACAACTAAACATTAACACTCTTATGTGGGTACCTTCTAAGCCATGTTCTAGTAACAACCACTGAGCCTGTAGGGTATTCGATGTTTTCTCCATCTCTAACTTGGACTTCCAATTTATTTTTGGCATCAACACAATGACACAAGTAATAATATGTCCCCTCTTCATTATCTTCATCTGCAATAACTGCATATACATGCCCTACATTGATATGTGTAGCAAATTAGATGAATTTAGTCAACATTACAAAAACACTACAAAGTAAGATAACATTAGGAATTTCAAAAACTATGCAAATAGATATATTACCTGGTTGAACTAGATCTGATATGTGGTCAAAGTCAACTGATGATTCCATCTCTGTTAGTTCCAATACCATTGGGGGTCGATATGTGTCAAGTGGGCTAAGATAACTTAACTGCTATTCATCAACCTACTTCTTTGACTCGCACTCATCTCAGGCTTGAATTGTACATGAAGAACAAAAGCATGCCATCTTTCGCATATGGATACTCCATGAACCTGCAATTGAGCTTCTGAAAGAGTGCATCTCACTTGATCCTGTCAGTGTACAATAGTCCTCATATGGTGCAATGTTAGTATCATCTATCAACCAAAAAAATCTATGAACTGAAGATTTACCTTCATTACCTAGACTCATGGAAGCTTTACACCACTCAATGATTGATTTTGCATCTATCAACTTTGCATTATCTTTATACTTTAACTCTTCTCGTACTATGGCTCCTTTGATACATGCTCCTGCACTATCATGCTCCCCGTTTCCATTCTCGACCTCACAAAAGTTCCACATATGTTGAACACCTATAAAATTATGCCTCTTGCTCAGCCAATAGAAATTATGTGAGTTCTTGAATTGTGATGCATAGTTATCCAACCATATGATATGTTGACTGAATGATATACCCCTTCTAGCCAAATCATTGTAGACCACCTGAAAGCAACCTTGCATGAACTCCGTAGAATGCGTGTGATCATCACTAATATAGAAATGATACTCCCTTATGATCTTTCTATCATCCTCTATACTATCATTCACATGCATGAATGCGATGTGCACAAATATAGAACCATGTGTCGAGTTGTAGTATTGTGATTGCACCTCACACTGTGGCTATAGACTGTAGCTCTCTGCAAAGTAGACAACTGAAACAATGCTACCAACTAGAAATGTGTCCTTGCATAACTTGAATTGCAAGTCCAACCATTGAGCTCTATGGGCATGTCTTGCATACTCATATACTATACTGTCATGAAATATAGGCATAAACTGATGCACTGGAATCTTTTCAATAACCAATTCACACATCTTTGCTTCTTTACCATCTTTTGTATTGTATGCCACTATTTTATACTTGCCAAACTCTACTAGTTCATTTCCAGTTGCATGTGTTCTTTCCATATGTTCACATATTGGCATACATTGAAAGCCACTGCAATGCTGACATGTGCCATCCAAGCATAATTTCCTATAGAACGTTTGACCTTCCTCTCTATCACATAAAATTCTTGATATGAAGTCTCTTGAAGATGTTGGTGGGGCATGTATACCACAATCCTGTAAAAGATTGTTAGTATGCAAATCTAAACATATAGATCGATAAACATCAAAATGGTTAGAAAATTCTCTATGTAATCTACAACAAGTAGTGCGTGTGTGATTTATCTTGACATAGAAAGGTTTTAGCATTTCAAAATATCTTTGGCAAATTTAATTTGAGGATACATCTCTAGAAATTTACCAAAAAACTATGTTTGAGTCATAGCCAAAAAATGCTTTGGATGTGGCTCACGGTTCCAACTACCAATTCTCCTTCTTACCATATCACTTTGATTCAGAGATAACCTTGTATAATTCTTCCAAAAGTATTCAATTAGTGATCTCAATGCTTCAAAAATTTATTTATCTTTTCGTGGTGGTCTCCCCAAGAATGCCCATAATTCATTGGCATTGGTGTCCTCAATTCTTTAGCGCCTTCCAACAGATCTTGATAAAGTTTTCCTATTAATTCTCAATGCTTGACTTGTCTTTCTAATGAGATGAGATTTCTTCATTTCACTACTTACTATAGTTGATGTAATCACACATCGTGTTGCATTACTATCTTTTGTTCGTGATGTGTTACCCATGCTATCATATGCACTCATAAGATTCTTGACAATAGATTTTTCACTTGAAGCCTCTGATGTTCTCAACCCAAGAATCTTCATGATGGACCTATAATTTATACTTCGCATCATTTCAAAGAATAGTTGACATCTTGCGGTCTCATTTAACGTTTCAAAGAACAATCTCCAAATCTTATGAGCATATCTTCTACAAGTGCATTTTGGAATCTTACCTTCCATTTTGGAATATCAATCAAACACTTTGGCTTTCTATGCAAAATTCTAGGTGGTGTTAAGATAGGTAAATTCATCTCAACATTAGGAATTTCATCAATATTTAAATGAGATGGGCTATATGGAATTCCTTGAATCGAAGATGGAATAGATGACATACCTTGAGGTTGAGGTAGGAATGATAGTGTACCTCCTTCATCACATGTGAGTGATGATGTACTCTCAACTTGAGATGTGGTAGATGGTGTCCCTACATGTTGACTTGCGATAGAGGACGTGTCTCGAACTACGGTATTCAAATCTCTCATAGCACGAAGTTTTTGCATCCATTCTCTTTGTGCTGCCAATACCATATCTCTTTTTTATGGTTACGGTTCCTCTTCAATTGGCATGTCTTCATTTATTGTGTCCAATTTCCTCTTCTCACGAAGTTCCCTCATAGCTGCTGCTTTCTTTGTATTCTTAGCTTCTATCTCTTCCTATGTTGGTTTAATTCTTGATTGTTTTCTTGGCATGGCAGAGAATTTGTCTGTAGAAGAGTAAATGTCAGTCAACCAAAATAGGTACAAAGCATACAAAGCATTATTATGGCCATACAAAGCATTATTGTAGTCATACAAAGCATTATTTCAGCCATACAAAGCATTATTGATCTTTACAATGAGAATGAAGGTGAGGATAGGTGTTGCAGAAAGATATCCTAGACAAGTTCATCACATGGAGACATGACTATCATATTTAGATGCAATTAAGACTATCACAGCTATGAGGGCAGTCATGATAGTCCTAACTATCTAAGACTATCACACCTAGTTCAAGAGACAACCATTATTTTTTATCACTTCATGCACATGATAATAACTTTATTCGTAAGGTTCTAAGAGGATTATTTTAGAGATTTTTCAATACAAACAAAAGGTGAAAGTTTGAAGAAGATTGACCGAGTGCTCATAAAGGATTGTCATGCCATAACTGATTTATTCAAAAGGACAGTCATATTTGAATGAAATTTGGATTGAGTTTGATTTAATTTGAGGTGGTGTGATGGAGTTTAATTATGTTTAATAAGTTTCACATATGACTGTCCTAACACTGCAAACCATTGAAACACACATGAAGGAAATCTAAATTGCTGAAATACATAGTGTGCAATTCACAGAGTAGTCCTAGGGATAGCCATCTAGGGTTATTGTTATTAGATAATTATGGAATGATTAAACCACTATGACATGATAAATTATATGAATCATGAAGACAATGATTGAGATCCATGGAGAAAACCAAGGAGGACAAGATAAGACACCAAATTTGTGAAGTTGCCAATGGCAACAAATTTACCACCTAGTTGTCCTTAACTAATCGATGATTGCAAATGTATGTATTTTGGCTTCTATTGACTAAAAGTGACTTATTTATGGTGAATATAATTCTCAAAATTGTTTCTTGTACGTCTAAGAAGTTGAAAACAAGTGGACATTAGCTAGAGCTATCTTGGAAACATGAATATTTGGAGACATACCTAGGACTGTCATAAAAATCATTAGACTAATCTATGTAATTTAGGTATTGAAAGGTATATAGCCGATCAAGGTAACCACCATCATGTGCTAACAAAGGAGAATTAGGAAATTTTGAAATATTGTTGTGTCATGTGCATACAAATCATCATGACTAGGTACATAAGGAATGTCCTAGCCCAAGACACTAAAGAGGTCTCCACATCCTCCAACATGAAGAATAATGTAGCATAGCATGGATCATGATTTCATTATGCTTAAGGGATTGTATATTTATATGTTGTAAGGATTTATTCTTGTATAGTTTGACATCATGGTATGTTAAGGTTTGTTTAATTCATTATTGCACATAATTATTAAAGCACCCAAGTGTAGAAAATCTGCATGGCACCATGTGAGATTGTAGGCTTCTTTCTTGATCATGATTGTGTCTATTTTAATTAATGTTGACCTTTGAGATGTATTTTATTATGCATACCATGAACTAATTTAAAACATAGTCTATTATATAAAAACAAAATATGTATACATAGTCTTTTTATTATGCATACTAGATACAAGTGATATAAACATACATATGATAAAGCATGATAAAGTAATTTAAATAGAATTAAGGAAAATGTAAAGAACATGCATGTAAAGACTTGACATACCTAAAAAATGGAGATTCAAATGGACAGAGTACCCAATTATGTAGTGTTTTTTTCTTCTTGCATCAAACTCCTCAACAATTTGAGTTTTTCACCACTTGCTTCCTTTTCAATGTTAAATTGAATAACACTCAAATAGAATTAGTAACAACAATACTATTAACACATCTATAATGTTAAATTCCTACAATTCAATCACAATTAACATTGCAACACTACAAAAATTAAAACTTGAATTGATATATATAAAATTCGATGTGAGAACTATGTCATTTCCTCCTTAATTTGGAAAAGTAAAAAAAGGTGGTAGAAAGTTCATGCAAAGGTGGTAGAATGTGCAAAATGTGCATGTGAACTTCCCAACAACATGAAAACACTTTTTTTGTCAGAACATATGCATAAACAACATGAAAACAAAGTATGTGGGCCTAGATCATGGGGGTCCAGGCCTTTTTACTATTTGTATAGCAAGACAAAATGCAAGTGTGTTATAACACACTCGTGTTATGTCGTATTATAGATTGATCCATAAATATTTTTGCCTATCTCACATTTGATAGCACCTTTGCAATATTTCTCACCTCTATCACTACACCCTACACCCTGTCACTAAACCCTCAACACTCTACCTTAACCCTAATCCCTCGACCCTCAACCCACAACCCTAATCCCTCAACCCTAATCACTCATCCCTAAAACCTAAACACTATCCCTATTCCTAAACCATCAACCCTCGAAACTATACCTTAAACCCTAATCCCTTATCCCTAAACCCTAAACCCTATCCCTCAACCCTTAACCCTTAAACCTTAAACCCTAAAACCTATCCCTAAAACCACAACCCTCGACACTATATCTTAAACCCTAATCCCTTAACCCTCATCCCTAAAGCCTCAACCATCAATCCTTAATCCTTCAACCCTAAACTCTATCCCTAATCCCTATACCCTCGACACTCTACTTTAACCCTAATCCCTCAACCCTCAATGTCAAACCCTAATCCATCAACCCTAAACCCTAATCCCTTAACCCTAAACCCTAAACCCTCAATCCTAATCCCTCATCCCTAAACCATAAATGCTATCCCTATTCCTAAATCATCAACCCTTGACACTCTACTTTAACCCTATCCCTAAAAAATCAACCCTCAACCCTTAACGTCAAACCCTAATCTGTCAACCCTAAACCCTAATCCCTCAAGCCTAAACCCTATCCCTAAACCATCAACACTATACCTTAAACCCTAAACCCTATCCCTAAACCCTAATCCCTCAACCCTCAACCCTAATCCCTCATCCCTAAACCCTAAACACTATCCCTATTCCTAAACCCTCAACACTTCACACTATACCTTAAACCCTAATCCCTTATCCCTAAACTGTAAACCCTATCTCTCAACCCTTAACCCTTAAAACTTAAACCCTAAAAACTATCCCTACACCCTTGACACTTGACACTATATCTTAAACCCTAATCTATTAACCCTCAAGCCTAAAGCCTCAACCGTCAATCCTTAAACCTTCAACCCTAAACCTTATCCCTAATCCCTATACCCTCAACACTCTACTTTAACCCTAATCCCTCGACCCTTAACCCTATCTCCAAACCCTCAACCCTCAACATCAAACCCTAATCTATCAACCCTAATCCCTCAACCCTAAACCCTAATCCCTCAACCCTAAACCCTTTCCCTAAACCATCAACACTATACCTTAAACCCTAATCCCTCAACCCTAAACCCTAAACCCTAATCCTTCAACCCTCAACCCTCAACCCTCAACCCTCAACCCTCAACCCTCAACCCTCAACCCTCAACCCTAATCCCTCATCCCTAAACCCTAATCCCTCAACCCTCAACCCTCAACCCTAATCCCTCATCCCTAAACCCTAAATACTATCCTTATTCCTAAACCCTCAACACTATACCTAAAACCCTAATCCCTTATCCCTAAACCATATCCCTCAACCCTTAACCCTTAAACCTTAAACCCTAAAACCTATCCCTAAAACCTTGACCCCCGACACTATATCTTAAACCCTAATCCCTTAACCCTCAATCCTTAAACCTTCAACCCTAAACTGTTGCAAGTATGAGGTTATCCAGTGTTGTCATTGATGTCAACATACTCATATTGCATTGACAAGAAGGATTTGATGAGCTGTGTGCTGAGGATATTGAGAAAATTAGTCTCAATCAGGAACAGTGAAGAACAGTGATGAGAAGAAGGTAAATGTACTGTATAGGATGAGAACCAGAGGATGCGGATTAAAGGGTTAGTAGATATGAGTCTTGAGATGCTACAGTTAAGATTTCAGAGGTCCGCATGAAGATCTGAAGGAGTTGTGGCTGCCGGTATAGAACCGGGTCCGGCAAGTATCCGGAGGTGACAGAGGATCACAAAAAGGTCCGGTGAGGTCCGGAATTGTATTATCCTAATATGCGGATTGGAAGTAGTGTTTGGGATGTCCTTGTGATGTATCATCCTGATTTGTGTATGATTTGGAGGTCCGGAAGTACCTCTTGCATTATGACAGTGGCGACAGACTGTGTTCTTGAAGTTCCAGATGAGGAAGACAAGAGATCCCAGTAAGTAGAGGAAGTGCGGATGTATCCGGACATTCAGACAGGTTTGTGAAGGTTCTTGGATCATGTTTAGGTTTTGTTGTTGGTCCGCATTGATGGTAGAGCCCGGAATTGAAGTTATTCTTCCGGATGAAGTTCTTGCTTTGTGTAGCCGACCGGATGAGATGTTCATCCTGCGAATGTTCTTGTGATGGCCGACCGGATGTGTTATTCATCTTGCGGATACTCCTATGGTTGTTTTCCGACTTAGATGTTTGTTCCTAAGTCGATGTCTTGTATAAATAACGGGTTGTGAGTTCATTTCAGAAAGGAGAGTGAGGATGAGTATGGTATAGCGAAGAAACGTGCGAAAGGCAGAGCAGAGATTGTTGGGCTTAATTGGAACTGATCCGGACATGTTAGAGATGTCATTCTCCAGTTCAAGACTGTGATTTTCATCACTTTGTAGACAGTGTGTCTCCTTGTAGGCAGTGGGCCTCTTTGTGAGCAGTGTGCTCGGGCAGTGAGCCCTTATTGGCATGTGCCATTCATTTTTTTTATTCTTCTAACAGAGAATAATTCTTGGGTTAATCACCCCGTGGTTTTTCCCTTAACCGGGTTTTCCACGTCAAAATCTTGGTGTTCAATGTGTTGATGCTTATCTGCTCTTGTGTTTATGCATTATGCTTCCATGGATGATTATTTGATATGCTGCTAACAACAGTAAGTTAAGTGTTTGACAAGAAGTTTTATACAACTGATTCACCCCCCCCCCTCTCAGTTGTATGCCCTAGATCCAACAATTGGTATCAGAGCCAAGTTCCTCTGACAAGAGCTTAACCGCTTGAGGAGATCCAGGATGTCGTCATACAAGAAGGATAGTCCGAAGTTCGATGGAACCAACTTCACTCTCTGGAAAGGTCGCATGAAGTGTCACTTGGAATGCATGGGAAAAGCATACCTGGGTATGATTTCAAAACCATATGTACCTCCACAAGGTGGTCCGACTACTCTGAATGAAATCACAGAAGCTGAAAACAATCTGCGGACCAAGGAAGCTCTTCTAAGCGCATTGAATGACTCAGATCTCTCGAATGTCATTGACCTACCCACTGCATATGAGATCCTAACTAAACTGGAACTTCTGTATGAAGGAGATGAGTTTGTCAAAAGTGCAAGATTGCAAAGTCTGAAAGGGAAATTTGAAAGATTGAAAATGAGAGATGATGAAAACATCACTACCTTTATGCCAAGAGTAAATGAGCTGGTATGTGGAATCAGAAATGCTGGTGGAACTTTAGATGAAAATGAGATTGTCTGCAAAATCCTAAGATCCCTTCCTGCTGCCTACAAAATCAAAGTTGCTGCCATTGATGAATTCAGAGCCCACACAACTGTCACAAGAGAACAACTGACTGGCAAACTAGCTGCATTTGAAATGACTGAGTTTGGAGATGATCCTCCCAAGACTGAATCTGCTTTCAAAGCCAGTGCCTATGTGAAAGGCAAACAGAGATTTGATCCGGGTGAAAACTCATCAAGGAAAATGTCATGGTATGATCAAGCAAGAAGAGACATGGAAGAAGAAGAAGCAGAAACAGCTCAATTTGAAGCCCTCATTGCAAAAAGACTGCCAAGAGGATCCAGTAAGTATGAAGGAAAACTACCCTTTAAGTGTTTCAACTGCAATAAGATTGGTCATTTTGCCTCAAGATGTCCGGAGAGATTTGCAAGATCTAATACTCACAGACAAAGGTTTCAAAAGAATTGCTATTATGTTCATGAAGAAGATGACAATGAAGGAGTAACAGATGATGAATCAGAACCAGGAGGCAAATCCGGAAATGAGTGGGTGTTTATAGCCATCAAGGAAGAAGATTCCTTGCTCTCCGAATCTGTCAATCACAAAGTTGTTGAAAAAGCCTTGGCTGCTCAAGTGGAAGAAAAGGATGATTGGGTTATTGACAGTGGATGTTCTCACCATATGACTGGTGACAAGAATAAGTTCTTAGACCTGGAAAGATATGAAGGAGGAATGGTAAAGTTTGGTGACAATTCTGCTGGCAGAATCAGAGGTAGGGGAACTATTTCCTTTGATGGTAAGAGCAAAACAGGAAATGTACTGTATGTTGAAGGATTGAAGCACAATCTTCTCAGTGTTGGTCAGTTAGTGGACAAAGGCTATGATCTCCGGTTCAAGAATGGAAAATGCAGAATCTTTACAAGCTCCGGAACTGAAATTGCATCCGGTACTCAGACAAGAGGTAACATCTTTCATCTGGTTGGTTCAAATAAAAGTTGTTTATTTGTTCAAATTGATCAGAGTTGGTTATGGCATAGAAGAATGTGTCATGTAAATTTTGATAACATTATCAAAATAAGCAATACTCAGGCTGTGAGAGATCTTCCAAAATTGATAAAACCTACAAATAGTGTGTGTAAAGAATGTCAGTTAGGCAAACAAAGCAGAGTCTCTTTTAAAAGCAAAGATCAGTCTTCTACCGGATTATTGGAATTAGTACATACTGATCTATGTGGTCCGACAAGAATCAAGAGTCTGCAAGGTGATAGATATTTCATGTTATTAATTGATGATCATTCCCGGATGATGTGGGTCACCTTTCTAAAAGAAAAATCAGAAGCTTTTGAGAAGTTCAAAATCTTCAAAGCTATGGTGGAGAATCAAACCGGATTGAAACTAAAGTGTCTAAGGTCTGATAGAGGTGGAGAATTTACATCTGGTGAATTCATTGACTTTTGTGAGAAACAGGGTATAAGGAGACAGTTGTCTGCTCCTAAGACTCCACAGCAGAATGGAGTAGTTGAGAGAAAGAACCGGACCATCCAGGAAGCTGCTAGGACAATGATGTTGGAAGCAAATGTTCCTCAAATGTTTTGGAAGGAAGCTATCAGCACTGCAGTCTACACTCTCAATCGAGTTCAAATCAGAAACAACACCGGTAAGACCCCCTATGAACTCTGGTTTGGCATCACTCCTACTGTGAAATACTTCAGAGTATTTGGTAGCAAGTGTTATATTAAAAGAGATGAAGATCTAGGAAAGTTTGATGCTAGAAGTGATGAAGGAATTTTCTTGGGCTACTCCACTCAAAGCAAAGCATACCGGTGTTACAATAAGAGATTGAGGAAGATGATAGAAAGCACCAATGTGAAGGTTGATGAAGGAATTGAGAAGCCTTCAATATTTTATGAGTTTGATGAAGATGACCAAGACAGTGTTCAAGGACCTCAATCCTCTCCGGTGAGACAGAGTCAGCCTGATCCGGTAAATCAGGAAGAAGAGTTAGATTTGAATGAGGCTGATCAAGAAACAGCAGTGCTGGATACTCCCAAAATTCCTAGGTATGTAAGACTGAATCACTCTGAAGATCAGATCATAGGTGACAGAAGCAAAGGTGTACAAACTAGAAGGAATATTGCTCAAGATCAGAATGAATGTTGTCTGATTTCAAAGATTGAACCTAAAACAATAAATGAAGCCTGCAATGATGAAAACTGGACCAAAGCAATGGAAGATGAACTGATGCAAATTGAGAAAAATCATACTTGGGATCTTGTTCCCAGACCTAGAGACAGGAATGTAATTGGAACCAAGTGGGTCTTCCGGAACAAACTAAATGAAGCTGGTGAAGTAATCAGAAACAAAGCTAGATTGGTCTGCAAAGGCTACTCTCAAATAGAAGGAATTGACTTTGAAGAGACTTTTGCTCCGGTAGCAAGAATTGAAGCAGTCAGATTACTTCTTGCATTTACTGCCTTCAAAGACTTCAAGGTATATCAGATGGATGTCAAGTCTGCCTTCCTAAATGGTGATCTGGAAGAAGAAGTCTACATTGAACAACCGGATGGATTTCAATTGTCTGATAATAATGATATGGTTTGCAAGTTGAAGAAAGCCTTGTATGGATTGAAGCAAGCCCCAAGAGCATGGTATGAAAGGTTGGATAAGCATCTTGTGCAGATTGGATTCAACAAAGGTACTGCTGACAGCAACTTATATTTCAAAATTGATCATGAGAACATTCTGATTGTTGAAGTGTTTGTGGATGATATCATTTTTGGAGGAAGAGATAGTATGTGTAAAACTTTTGCAAATCAGATGAAAAGTGAGTTTGAAATGTCTATGCTTGGTGAAATGAATTTCTTCTTGGGTCTGCAAATTACTCAAACAAAAGAAGGGATCTTCATTTCTCAGACCAAATATGCGAAAGAATTGTTAAAGAAATTTGGTATGGAAGACTCAAAGCCTATGAACACTCCTATGGCAACCGGATGTAAGTTAAGCAAAGATGATGATTCTCCAAAGGCAGATCAGACAAAGTATAGATCAATGATTGGTGGATTGTTGTATCTCACTCAAACTAGACCAGATATAATGCAAGCTGTTGGTCTTGTGGCAAGATTCCAGGCTGATCCTAGAGAATCTCATGTTATGGCAATCAAAAGAATTTTTAGATACTTGAAAGGGACAGTTGAGTATGGTCTATGGTATCCTAGAGGTCTGGATTTCTCTCTTCATGCTTACACAGATGCAGATTGGGCAGGAGATGTGGATGACCGGAAGAGCACTAGTGGTGGAGCATTCTTTTTGGGGAAGAGATTGGTTTCTTGGCTAAGCAAGAAACAAGATGCAATATCTCTGTCTACAACTGAAGCAGAATACATTGCAGCAGCAGGTAGTTGCACTCAAATCTTATGGATGAAGCAGATGCTAAGAGACATCAAAGTTGAATATGAGGAGCCTATCACAATTTTCTGTGATAATTCAAGTGCAATTAATATTTCCAAGAATCTGGTATTACATTCTAAGACCAAGCACATATCTATCAAATTTCACTTTTTGAGAGAACAAGTAAACAAGGAAGAAGTCAGATTGGAGTATGTTCCCTCCAAGGATCAGATTGCAGATATCTTTACAAAACCTCTTCCCAAGGACTCTTTTGAATATCTCCGGGAGAAGTTAGGGGTCATGGCCCCTCCGGTGATGAACTAAGATGCACTGATGTGCATCAGTCCGGTGGCTATCACAGTCATATCTTGTGATCCGGACTAATGGGGAGCTGCAACTAAGGGGGAGCAGCTGGTATGATTCTGATGCATGAGAATTGCAAGTATGAGCCCTTTGCCATTGATGTCAAAGGGGGAGAGAAGACATGTGAAAAACAAGTGGCTGATGATCAAAGGGGGAGCAGTAAAGGAAGAGAAGACATATGAAAAGTTGAAGTTTTTGTCTTAATGGTTTTTCACATCATATGTTGCCATCAATGACAAAGGGGGAGATTGTTGCAAGTATGAGGTTATCCAGTGTTGTCATTGATGTCAACATACTCATATTGCATTGACAAGAAGGATTTGATGAGCTGTGTGCTGAGGATATTGAGAAAATTAGTCTCAGTCAGGAACAGTGAAGAATAGTGATGAGAAGAAGGTAAATGTACTGTATAGGATGAGAACCGGAGGATGCGGATTAAAGGGTTAGTAGATATGAGTCTTGAGATGCTACAGTTAAGATTTCAGAGGTCCGCATGAAGATCTGAAGGAGTTGTGGCTGCCGGTATAGAACCGGGTCCGGCAAGTATCCGGAGGTGACAGAGGATCACAAAAAGGTCCGGTGAGGTCCAGAATTGTATTATCCTAATCTGCGGATTGGAAGTAGTGTTTGGGATGTCCTTGTGATGTATCATCCTGATTTGTGTATGATTTGGAGGTCCGGAAGTACCTCTTGCATTATGACAGTGGCGACAGACTGTGTTCTTGAAGTTCCGGATGAGGAAGACAAGAGATCCCAGTAAGCAGAGGAAGTGCGGATGTATCCGGACATTCAGACAGGTTTGTGAAGGTTCTTGGATCATGTTTAGGTTTTGTTGTTGGTCCGCATTGATGGTAGAGCCCGGAATTGAAGTTATTCTTCCGGATGAAGTTCTTGCTTTGTGTAGCCGACCGGATGAGATGTTCATCCTGCGAATGTTCTTGTGATGGCCGACCGGATGTGTTATTCATCTTGCGGATACTCCTATGGTTGTTTGCCGACTTAGATGTTTGTTCCTAAGTCGATGTCTTGTATAAATAACGGGTTGTGAGTTCATTTCAGAAAGGAGAGTGAGGATGAGTATGGTATAGCGAAGAAACGTGCGAAAGGCAGAGCAGAGATTGTTGGGCTTAATTGGAACTGATCCGGACATGTTAGAGATGTCATTCTCCAGTTCAAGACTGTGATTTTCATCACTTTGTAGACAGTGTGTCTCCTTGTAGGCAGTGGGCCTCTTTGTGAGCAGTGTGCTCGGGCAGTGAGCCCTTATTGGCATGTGCCATTCATTTTTTTTATTCTTCTAACAGAGAATAATTCTTGGGTTAATCACCCTGTGGTTTTTCCCTTAACCGGGTTTTCCACGTCAAAATCTTGGTGTTCAATGTGTTGATGCTTATCTGCTCTTGTGTTTATGCATTATGCTTCCATGGATGATTATTTGATATGCTGCTAACAACAGTAAGTTAAGTGTTTGACAAGAAGTTTTATACAACTGATTCACCCCCCCCCCTCTCAGTTGTATGCCCTAGATCCAACATAAACACTATCCCTAATCCCTATACCCTTGACACTCTACTTTAACCCTAATTCCTTGACCCTCAACACTATCCCTAAACCCTCAACCCTCAATCCTCAACCCTCAACCCTCAACCCTCAATGTCAAACCCTAATCCGTCAACTCTAAACCCTAATCCATCAACCCTAAACCCTATCCCTAAACCCTCAACACTATACCTTAAATCCTAATCCCTCAACCCTAAACCCTAAACCTTATCCATAAACCCTAATCCCTCAACCCTCAACCCTAATTGCTCAACCCTCAACCCTAAACCCTAAACTCTATCCCTATTCCTAAACCCTCAACCCTCGACAGTATACCTTAAACCCTAATCCCTATCCATCAACCCTTAACCCTTAAAACCTAAACCCTAAAACCTATCCCTACACCCTCGGCACTTGACACTATATATTAAACCCTAATCCCTTAACCCTCATCCCTAAAGCCTTAACCCTCAATTCTTAAACCTTCAACCCTAAACCCTATCCCTAATCCCTCTACTCTAGACACTCTACTTTAACCCTAATCCCTTGACCATCAACCCTATCCGTAAACCCTCAACCCTTAACCCTCAACTCTCAACATTAAACCCTATTCTGTCAACCCTAAACCATAATATATCAACCCTAAACCCTATCCCTAAACCCTAATCCCTAATCCCTTAACCCTAAACCCTATAACTAAACCCTCGACCCTCGACACTATACCTTAAACCCTAATACCTCAACCCTCAACCCTAATCCCTCATCCCTAAACCCTAAACGCTATCCCTATTCCTAAATCCTCAACCCTTGAAACTATACCTGAAACCCTAATCCCTTATCCCTAAACCCTATCCCTCAACCCTTAACCCTTAAAACTTAAACCCTAAAACCTATCCCTAAACCCTCGACGCTCGACACTATATCTTAAACCCTAATCCCTTAACCCTCAACCCTAAAGCCTCAACCCTCAATCCTTAATCCTTCAACCCTAAACCCTATCCTTAATCCCTCTACCCTTGATACTCTACTTTAACCCTAATCCCTTGACCATCAAACCTATCCCTAAACCCTAAACCTGTTGGATCTAGGGCATACAACTGAGAGGGGGGGTGAATCAGTTGTATACAAACTTGCTTCTATTTCAAACACTTGATTCGTCTTGTTAGTTAACATCATATCAATTAATCATCCATGAAAGTAAAACACACAAACACAAGAGTAGATCAACACAATGAACACCAAGATTTTGACGTGGAAAACCCGGTTAAGGGAAAAACCACGGGGTGATTAACCCAAGGATTATTCTCTGTTAAAAGAATAAGAAAAAAAATGGCACTTGCCAATTAGGGCTCACTGCCCGAGCACACTGCTCACAAAGAGGCACACTGCCTACAAGGAGACACACTGTCTACAAAGTGAGAAGAATCACGGTCTTGAACTGGAAAATGACACCTTTACCATGTCCGGATCAGTTCCATTTAAGCCTAAAAACCTCTGCTCTGCCTTCCGCACTTCTCTTCGCTACACCATTCTCATCCACACAAATCCACACTTCAAATGAACTCACAAACCTTTATTTATACAAGACATCGACTTAGGAACAATCATCTAAGTCGGTAATCAGCCATAAGAATATTCGCAAGATGAATAACACATCCGGTCGGCCACCACAAGAACATTCGCAGGATGAACAACTCATCCGGTCGGCTAGTCTGAACAAGAACTTCATCCGGAAGAATAACTTCAATTCTGGGCTCTACTATCAATGCGGACCAACAACACAACCTCAACATGATTCAAGAACCTTCACAAGCCTGCCTGAATGACCAGGTACATCCGCACTTTCTCTACGTACTGGAATCTTTTCTCTTCCTCATCCGGAACTTCAAGAACACTGTCTGTCGCCACTGTCATAATGCAAAAGGTACTTCCGGACCTCCAAATCATACACAACTTGAGATGACACATCACAAGGACATCCCAAACACTCCTTCCAATCCGCAGATTGGGATTATATAGTTCTGGACCTCACCGGACCTTTCTGTGATCCACTGTCACCTCTGAACACTTACCGGAACCGGTTCTACACCGATAGCCACAACTCCTTCAGATCTTCATGCGGACCTCTAAAATCTTAACTGAAGCATCTCAAGACTCATATATACAAACCCTTTAATCCACATCCTCTGATTCGCATCCTATACAATACATTTACCTTCTTCTTATCATTGTTCTTCACTGTTCCTGACTGAGGCTAATTTTCTCAATATCCTCAGCACACTGCTCATCGAATCCCTCTTGTCAATGCAATATGAGTATGTTGCCATCAATGACAACACTGGTTCACCTCATACATGCAACAATCTCCCCCTTTGTCATTGATGGCAACATATGATGTGAAAAACCATCAAGACAAGAACTTCTCCTTTCTGTCACAGCTCCCCCTATCAGCAACATGTCTTCTCCTCATTTACTACTCCCCCTTTGATCATTAGCTACTTATTTTTCACATGTCTTCTCTCCCCCTTTGACATCAATGGCAAAGGGCTCATACTTGAAATTTTAACACATCAGAATCATACCAGCTACTCCCCCTTAGTAGCAACTCCCCATCATCAATCCAGATCACAAGATATGACTGTGATATCCACCGGACTGATGCACATCAGTGCATCCTAGTTCATCACCGGAGGGGCCATGACCCCTAACTTCTCTCAGAGATATTCAAAAGAGTCCTTGGGAAGAGGTTTAGTAAAGATATTTGCAATCTGATCCTTGGAGGGAACATACTCCAACCTGACTTCTTCCTTGTTCACTTGTTCTCTCAAAAAGTGAAACTTGATAGATATGTGCTTAGTCTTAGAGTTCAATACCGGATTCTTGGAAATATTAATTGCACTTGAATTATCACAGAAAATTGTGATAGGCTCCTCATATTCAACTTTAATGTCTCTTAGCATCTGCTTCATCCATAAGATTTGAGTGCAACTACCTGCTGCTGCAATGTATTCTGCTTCAGTTGTAGATAGAGATACTGCATCTTGTTTCTTGCTTAGCCAAGAAACCAATCTCTTCCCCAAAAAGAATGCTCCGCCACTGGTGCTCTTCCGGTCATCCACATCTCCTGCCCAATCTGCATCTGTGCAAGCATGAAGAGAGAAATCTGGATCTCTAGGGTACCATAGACCATACTCAGCTGTTCCTTTCAAGTATCTAAAAATTCTTTTGATTACCATAACATGAGATTTTTTAGGATCAGCCTAGAATCTTGCTACAAGACCAACAGCCTGCATTATATCTGGTCTGGTCTGAGTGAGATACAACAATCCACTAATCATTGATCTATACTTTGTCTGATCTGCCTTTGGGGAGTCATCATCTTTGCTCAACTTACATCCGGTTGCCATGGGAGTGTTCATTGGCTTTGAATCTTCCATACCAAATTTCCTTAATAATTCTTTCACATATTTGGTCTGAAAAATGAAGATCCCTTTCTTTGTTTGAGTAATTTGCAGACCTAAGAAGAAATTCATTTCACCAAGCATAGACATTTCAAACTCACATTTCATCTTATTTGCAAAAGTTTTGCACATACTATCTCTTCCTCCAAAAATGATATCATCCACAAACACTTCAACAATCAAAATGTTTTCATGATTAATTTTGAAATATAAGTTACTGTCAGCAGTACCTTTGTTGAATCCAATCTGCACAAGATGTTTATCCAACCTTTCATACCATGCTCTTGGGGCTTGTTTTAATCCATACAATGCTTTCTTCAACTTGCAGACCATATCATCATTGTTAGACAATTGAAATCCTTCCGGTTGTTCAATGTAAACTTCTTCTTCCAAATCACCATTTAGGAAGGCAGACTTGACATCCATCTGATATACCTTGAAGTTTTTAAAGGCAGCAAATGCAAGAAATAATCTGACTGCTTCAATTCTTGCCACCGGAGCAAAGGTCTCTTCAAAATCAATTCCTTCTATTTGAGAGTAGCCTTTGCAGACCAATCTAGCTTTGTTTCTGATTACTTCACCAGCTTCATTCAATTTGTTCCGGAAGACCCATTTGGTTCCAATCACATTCTTGTCTCTAGGTCTGGGAACAAGATCCCAAGTATGATTTTTCTCAGTTTGCATTAATTCATCTTTCATTGCTTTGGTCCAGTTTTCATCATTGTAGGCTTCATTTACTGTTTTAGGTTCAATCTTTGAAATCAGACAACATTCATCCTGATTTTGAGCAACATTCCTTCTAGTTTGCACACCTTTGCTTCTGTCACCTATGATCTGATCTTCAAAGTGGTTCAGTGTTACATACCTTAGAATTTTGGGAGTATCCTGCACTGCTGCTTCTTGATCAGGCTCATTCAAACCTATCTCTACTTCCTGATTTACCGGATCAGGCTGACTCTAACTTAGCAGAGAGGATTGAGTTCCTTGAACCTGAACACTGTCTTGGTCATCTTCATCAAACGCATAAAATCTTGAGGGCTTCTCAATTCCTTCATCAACTTTCACATTAGTGCTTTCTATCATCTTCCTCAGTCTCTTATTGTAACACCGGTATGCTTTGCTTTGAGTGGAGTAACCCAAGAAAATTCCTTCATCACTTCTAGCATCAAACTTTCCTAGATCTTCATCTCTTTTAATATAACACTTGCTACCAAATACTCTGAAATATTTCACAGTAGGAGTGATGCCAAACCAGAGTTCATAGGGGGTCTTACTGGTATTGTTTCTTATTTGAACTTGATTTAGAGTGTAGACTGTAGTGCTGATAGCTTCTTTCCAGAACATTTGAGGAACATTTGCTTCCAACATCATTGTCTTGGCAGCTTCCTAGATGGTCCAGTTCTTTCTTTCAACTACTCCATTATGCTGTGGAGTCCTAGGAGCAGACAATTGTCTCCTTATACCCTGCTTCTCACAAAAGTCAATGAACTCACCAGATGTAAATTCACCACCTCTATCAGACCTTAGACACTTCAGTTTCAATCCGGTTTGATTCTCTACCATAGCTTTGAAGATTTTGAACTTCTCAAATGCTTCTGATTTTTCTTTTAGGAAGGTAACCCACATCATCCAGGAATGGTCATCAATTAACAACATGAAATATCTATCACCTTGCAGACTCTTGATTCTTGTCAGACCACAAAGATCAGTATGTACTAATTCTAACAATCCGGTAGAGGACTAATCTTTGCTTTTGAAAGAGACTCTGCTCTGTTTACCTAGCTGACATTCTTTGCACAAACTATTTGTAGGTTTCATCAATTTTGGAAGATCTCTTACAGCCTGAGTATTGCTTATCTTGATGATGTTATCAAAATTTACATAACACATTCTTCTATGCCATAACCAACTCTGATCAATTTGAACAAATAGACAACTTTTATTTGAACCAACCAGATGAAAGATATTACCTTTTGTCTGAGTAACGGATGCAATTTCAGCTCCGGAGCTTGTAAAGATTCTGCATTTTCCATTCTTAAACCAGAGATCATAGCCTTTGTCTACTAACTAACCAACACTGAGAAGACTGTGCTTCAATCCTTCAACACATAGTACATTACCTGTTTTGCTCTTTCCATCAAAGGAAATAGTTCCCCTGCCTCTGATTCTGCCAGTAGAATTGTCACCAAACTTTACCATTCCTCCTTCATACCTTTCCAAATTCAAGAACTTATCCTTGTCACCAGTCATATGGTGAGAACATCCACTGTCAATAACCCAATCATCCTTTCTTCCACTTGAGCAGCCAAAGCTTTTTCCACAACTTTGTGATTGACAGATTCAAAGAGTAATGAATCTTCTTCCTTGATGGCAATAAACACCTATTCATTTCCGGATTTGCTTCCTAGTTCTGATTCATCATCTGTTACTCCTTCATTGTCATCTTCTTCATGAACATAATAGCAGTTCTTTTGAAACCTTTGTCTGTTAGTATTAGACCTTGTAGATCTTTCCAGACATCTTGAAGAAAAATGACCAATCTTATTGCAGTTGAAGCACTTAAACGGTAGTTTTCCTTCATACTTACCGGATCCTCTTGGTAGTCTTTTTGCAATGAGGGCTTCGAGTTGAGCTGTTTCTGCTTCTTCTTCTTCCATGTCTCTTCTTGCTTGATCATACCATGACATCTTCCTTGAAGAGTTTTCTCCCAGATCAAATCTCTGTTTGCCTTTCACATAGGCACTGGCTTTGAAAGCAGATTCAGTCTTGGGAGGATCATCTCCAAACTCGGTCATTTCAAATGCAGCTAGCTTGCCAGCCAATTGTTCTCTTGTGACAGTTGTGTGGGCTCTGAATTCATCAATTGCAGCAACCTTGATTTTGTAGGCAGAAGGAAGGGATCTGAGGATTTTGCAAACAATCTCATTTTCATCCAGAGTTCCACCAGCATTTCTAATTCCACACACTAGCTCATTCACTCTTGGCATAAAAGTAGTGATGTTTTCATCATCTCTCATCTTCAATCTTTCAAATTTCCCTTTCAGACTTTGCAACCTTGCATCTTGACAAACTCATCTCCTTCATACAGAAGTTCTAGTTTAGTCAGGATCTCATATGCAGTTGGTAGGTCAATAACATTTGAGAGATCTGAGTCATTCAATGTGCTTAGAAGAGCTTCCTTGGTCGGCAGATTATTTTCAGCATCTGTGATTTCATTCAGAGTTGTTGGACCACCTTGTGGAGGTACATATGGTTTTGAAACCATGGCCAAGTATGCTTTTCCCATACATTCCAAGTGACATTTCATGCGACCCTTCCAGAGAGTGAAATTGGTTCCATCGAACTTCGGACTATCCTTTTTGTATGACGACATCCTAGATCTCCTCAAGCAGTTAAGCTCCTTTCAGAGGAACTTGGCTCTGATACCAATTGTTGGATCTAGGGCATACAACTGAGAGGGGGGGTGAATCAGTTGTATACAAACTTGCTTCTATTTCAAACACTTGATTCATCTTGTTAGTTAATAGCATATCAATTAATCATCCATGAAAGTAAAACGCACAAACACAAGAGTAGATCAACACAATGAACACCCAGATTTTGACGTGGAAAACCCGGTTAAGGGAAAAACCACAGGGTGATTAACCCAAGGATTATTCTCTATTAAAAGAATAAGAAAAAGAATGGCACTTGCCAATTAGGGCTCACTGCCCGAGCACACTGCTCACAAAGAGGCACACTGCCTACAAGGAGACACACTGTCTACAAAGTGATAAGAATCACGGTCTTGAACTGGAGAATGACACATTTACCATGTCTGGATCAGTTCCATTTAAGCCCAAAAACCTTTGCTCTGCCTTCCGCACTTCTCTTCGCTACACCATTCTCATCCACACAAATCCACACTTCAAATGAACTCACAAACCTTTATTTATACAAGACATCGACTTAGGAACAATCATCTAAGTCGGCAATCAGCCATAAGAATATTCGCAAGATGAATAACACATCCGGTCGGCCACCACAAGAACATTCGCAGGATGAACAACTCATCCGGTCAGCTAGTCTGAACAAGAACTTCATCCGGAAGAATAACTTCAATTCTAGGCTCTACTATCAATGTGGACCAACAACATAACCTTAACATGATTCAAGAACCTTCACAAGCCTGCCTGAATGACCAGGTACATCCGCACTTTCTCTACGTATTGGAATCTTTTCTCTTCCTCATCTGGAACTTCAAGAACACTGTCTATCGCCACTGTCATAATGCAAAAGGTACTTTTGGACCTCCAAATCATACACAACTCGAGATGACACATCACAAGGACATCCCAAAAACTCCTTCCAATCCGTAGATTGGGATTATACAGTTCCGGACCTCACCGGACCTTTCTGTGATCCACTGTCACCTCTGAACACTTGTCGGAACCGGTTCTACACCGACAGCCCCATTCCTTCAGATCTTCATGCGGACATCTAAAATCTTAACTGAAGTATCTCAAGACTCATATATACAAACCCTTTAATCTGCATCGTCCGATTCGCATCCTATACAATACATTTGCCTTCTTCTTATCACTGTTCTTCACTGTTCCTGACTGAGGCTAATTTTCTCAATATCCTCAGCACACTGCTCATTGAATCCCTCTTGTCAATGAAATATGAGTATGTTGCCATCAATGACAACACTGGTTCACCTCATACATGCAACAAAACCCTCAACCCTCAACTCTCAACATTAAACCCTAATCTTTTAACCCTAAACCCTCAACCTAAACACTATACCTTAAACCCTAATCCCTCAACCCTCAACCCTATCCCTAAACCCTCAACCCTCAGCACTATACCTTAAACCCTAATCCCTCAACCCTAATCCCTCATCCCTAAACCCTATTTGCTATCCCTATTCCTAAACCTTCAACTCAAGACACTATACCTTAAACCCTAATCCATTACCCCTAAACCCTAAACCCTATCCCTCAACCCTTAGCCTTTAAACCTTAAACCTTAAACCTATCCCTAAACCCACAACCCTATACCCTCAACCGTATACTTAAGCCCCAATCCCTCAATCCTCAACCCTATACCTTAAACCCTAAAGCCTACACCCACAAACCCTCATCCCTATACCATATAACCTCACCCTTATACCCTAAAACCCAAATATTGTGCCTCAACGCTATGCTTAAATTAAACTTAAACCCTCAACCCAAGTCACCCTATACCTTATATACCCTCAATCCATATCCTAAACCCTAATCCCCATGCCTTACACACTTAATCCTATACACTCAACAACCTGAATATTAACCCTCAACTGTAACCCTCAACCCTCTAACCTCTACCCTCTACCCTCTACCTATTACTTAAGTCCTACTCCCTCAACCCTCAACCCTAAAAACTATATAGGCTTAGGTCCTTATATACCCTAAACCCAAAACACTTACATACATACATACATGCATACATACATACATGTACATACATACAAACATATATACATACATACAAGCATGCATACATGTACATACATACATACAGCCATACATACATACCTACAAGCATACATATATACATATATACATTCATCAAACATACTTATGAAACTTGAACATAAATCATTCAAAGGAAGACATAACGTGAGCACGTTATAATGCGCTCACGTTATGTCAAACTGGGCAAACACCAGTAAACATGTAAAAAAAGGGAAAAGAGAACAACATAATGCGAGCGCATTTTGGGAATCCCAAGCCTTAGGCTTGGGATTTTCTTTGAATTTCCAACCCAAAGGCTTGGAGTGCCTTCCCAACATCCACAGACGTGTTTTTGCAAATTCTACAAGATTTCACATAATTTTGTTCATGCTAACCCTCAAATTTGCATGTGTTTCAAGGTTGAACAAATCGAACACCTGGGTAATGTTAGGATTTCTCTTAGTTATTAAACGATGTAAGTTTTTTCACATTTTGACAATGTTAAGCCTTTCATTTTTAATTTCTTTTCTTTGTGTGTTTGTTTTTGGGCAAAAACCACTGTTTAGTCTTTTTTCATTATAAATTAACTATTCATTGAAATTTCAAATAAATTATATTTTTATAAACTAGACTCCATTCTACACATATTGTATACACCTAAAAATGACACGACTATGGCCAACTAAATATTCTTAATATTTATTTAAGTCAAATTCCTCTATCAATAAATACATAAACAAATTTATTTATTTCATTCATACTCTCCCAACAATTAAATAAAATCCATTTATTTAATTAAAATTCCTAATTCTTCTAATTCCGCCAACAAATTAAATAATATCAATTATTTAATTGTTTCTTCCAATAATATCTTCTCTAAATTTAAATAACTCAATTATTTATTTAAGTTGTCATTTCTTCTAAATTGAGTTATCTCTAAATATAATTCAATCCTTATGCACATGCAATTGAATATTCTAAGTATTTAATTGAGTCAAAATATTTTCTCATCCTCATGTAATTTCTATTCTCTAGTTCCATTCTCTTAATTGATTAATCTATTCTTTTAATTGATTAATCTCTTTAGTTAACTCATTTTTCTATTTTATTAATTTCTCTCATGCAAAATAGAGCAAGACACTTGTCTTCTTCTTATTCGTGCACATTCCTCAACCATTCTCAACCATTGATATTCTCATTCTTTCTATACCATTGATCTTTTCTCTCACAAGTCTATAAATTGAACCCAATTCTTTCATTTCATTCACCCAAGCCTTCAATATTGTTACTCTGTAGGAATTACAACTCGCCTTTGGCACCCACGTCATTCCTTTTTGCTTGCGATCAACTTGTTACCATATCACTACCATTGTTGTGAAGCTCATCTTCATTACAAAGCACTATCATAGGCATTCTCCATTGACAATCTTGGAATAGCTAGGAAGCGCGCTCTCTGAGAGCCTTATTCATACATGCAAGATCGATTGAGATAGGTAATCAATGGAAGCTATGAAGTATTGAGGTTTGCAAAAGGTTTTTCATCTTTGTTTGTTTGATCTTGATTATTTCCCTTTTCGTTGAGTTTTGGGTATTATTGATGTTGTTATATTGATTATTCATGTTTTCTCCAATTTTCCCTTAACATTTTTGGCACCCACCATGGGGCCTAGCCCCAATTTAACCCAAAAACTAAGTTTTTATGCATTAGGAAGCCGTACACAGGAGGAATCTACACATTTGACCCATCCTAACATGCATCTATTGTCTGCTCTGGTGCATCCAATCTTTCGGCGCATATAACCCCTGATATGATGCATCTATTAATTCTATGCATATACTCTGTATTCCTATGCTTTTGACCTCTGTCTTAGTGCATCTGTACTCCTACACTTCTAAGCTCTGTTTCTGTGCATCCAAGCTCTGAAGCTGTGCATCTAATCTAGGCAGTGATTTTTAGGGTTT
This sequence comes from Cunninghamia lanceolata, assembly GCA_027924645.1. Classification (NCBI taxonomy): domain Eukaryota; kingdom Viridiplantae; phylum Streptophyta; class Pinopsida; order Cupressales; family Cupressaceae; genus Cunninghamia; species Cunninghamia lanceolata. The sequence goes on along the minus strand of BSBN01001053.1, from coordinate 1,273,528 downwards.
TTCTTGTGGTTTTCGCTAACGCTTAACACTTTTTCACAGGAATACTCTTGCATCTATTTTATAGGCTAGGCACTGGTTTAGTCATATAGCTACATTTTTTAATTCACATTTTGATTTCTAAAGACAAGTAAATGGATGTTCATGCAAATCTCACGTAGTCTTAACTAGGAGGATGGTAACTGAATCATTGCTATCTTGCATATCATTGAATCATTGCTATATTGCTATCTTTCAAAGTTAGACATATTGATATCTTGGTAAAATTGAACCATTGCTATCTTGTTATCACTTCAAAGTTAACAAAGTTTTGTGCATGCCCAAGTAGATAGCTTATTTAGTTTTTTTCATTTTAATTAGGGGAAAGGAACCACTATCTTTCGTATTTTTGGGAATGATACTAGGCCTATGCTCTCCCCTATCTTGGGTGACCAAAATGTCAAACATATCATTTTCACATGTGTTTAACCTTTAAAGAGGCCTGCCCTTGGATACTCGTCCGTCCTTGGGGAATGACCTTAAGTGGTAACAAGCTAAAGCCAAGCTCTGTCAAGCCACTATAAATAAATTGTGTTTGGAGTGAAAGCTTCAAACAATGAGTGAAGTTGTGTTATACCAACAGCCAACCTCCCCCAAAACCCTCCAAGGCACAACCCTTGCAGGCTGGGAGACTCCATAACGGAGAGTAGTGCTACCGCATGTATAACCACTCGAACGGTTGCACTTATTAATCATATTTTATTTTTAGTGGCCAAAAACTCTTATAATCTAGTGCAAGGAAGGGTGATTATCACCTCCTGAAGATGTTTCACTAGAGATAGTGAGAATTCGGTTTATATTTTCCTTTGAAACCTAGGATTGTACTTGTTTTTGTGTCAAAAAGAGTCCAAAAAATTTCAAAAAACCATGAAAACATTCTTTGTGTTTGCTGTGTCTTCTAGCCATAATTAAATAAAATCATATCAAAAAGACCATCTTGCAACCAAAAAACCAAAAACATCGAAAAGCTTGCTGAAATTTGCAAAAACAATCAGAAAAACTAGAGCTGTGCATCTGTCTTGTAAAGTTGTGCATTTAAACTGACCTGCTGTGCTTCTGTATTGACTTCCTACGCTTTTATCACCTGTTACTGTGCATTTGCTTTTTACCAGTACTGCGCATCTGTGTTGACTTTCTACGCTTATATCCTCTATTGTTGCGCATCTAGTTCTGTGCATCCGTGATAGTGAGTATTTCCACACACTTGGAGAAAAATTTGTTCACCTTTTTGGATACCCATTTTAGCCTAATTCTAAATTTTGAGATCAGATTTTACCTTGCAGTCACTTTCCCATCCATTTCACATCAAACCCTCTCTTTCATCGGTCGTCTCATCCACCTTCTACTAGGTCTCCCTAAAGCAAAGACAAAGTATCCTATATCATATTAGCATAAGACCTTTTTCACATCATTTCAAATTCAAGTAACCCTAGTAGGTCATAGAACTTCACTAGTGGTCTTAATGTATGACTAGTCTCTACACAGTAAATAGGTATTGAGTACCCTTACTTGTGACTATTGTCTTGTATCGGCCGTCTTACTTGGAATCATTGATCAAAAGAATCCCTTGTTCAAATTTCGTCACAAGTATCCTCTTCTTAGCAATCTCTGCCATCACCTTACCAAAATCTCTAGTTTCATCCCATTGCTTCCCACATCACCTTGCATGGTTTTAACTAGATCTCAATACAAAAAACAACTTGAAATGGCGAAATCATCCAATCACATTGTCACCCCTCATGATAGTGATGAGGAAATCTCTCATGAAGAGTACCAAGGAACCCTCCAAGATCAGAAATTTCAATGCTTACTAGAAAAAGTGCTCCACGAAGACCCTCACAAGTACTTTATGCATCTCACAAATCTAGGACTTAAGCTCCCCACTGACTTCGATCTCAACAAATTGAAAGAGACCACAAAGGAAACTCATGAAAACCACACTAAGGGGCATAAAGGAAAGAAAGTCACAGACCTGAATATACCTATGGAAGAAATGAGGAAACAAATCGAGGGCCTAATGCAACAAATGACAAATCTCAAAATAGGAACAAATACTAAAACTTACTCTTTGGAAGACATCGCACCATACCCCTTTGACAAAAATTTGAATATGGTGCCCTTTGTCTTTCGGTTCAAAGTTCCTAAGTTTGAAAAATATAAAGGGAAAGGAGACCCAAGAGATCACATAAGGGAATTTATCACCACGTGCATGGAAGTAGCTCACAATGAAACTTTATTAATGAGACTATTCCCTATATCTCTAGGTAGTCAAGCCATGGAGCGGTTCTCACAACTTCCACCAGGTATCAAAACCTTTGATGGGTTAGTAAACAAGTTCATCACGCACTTCTCATATAACATCGAACATGAAGTCTCCATGCTTGACCTATGCAATACAAAGAAAAAGAATGGTGAATCCTTCACCTCCTTACAAAGGTGGAGACAACTTGCGAGCAAATGCTCATATGATGTACCTGAGAAGCAATTGACAGAGATTTTTGTCCACAACCTTAACTCTGATCTAAGCTACCAAATCCAAATTCAATACCCTACCTCATTTTTGAAGGTCATTGAGATGGGATTATTTATTGAGAAAGCTATGATAACCAAGGGCCAAATAAAGTTGTACAAGGACACCCCTAACTCTATCTACACTACAGACAAGTCAAAATTTTGGACTAAGAATAAAAATGTTGTCAATGATGGAATGGTTGATGCCAAAGTGGCAGCTCCCTAACAACAACTGATCTTCACTCTCAAAGGAGAGGCAAGCAATGCTACGCCCAACAAAACATTCTCTCGGGAGTCAAAGCCATGGTTCAACTCCAACCCTAGGTGAAAGTTCACACCGCTGGGAGAGTCCCAAGAGTCAGCATTAAGAAAACTATTGGCCAACAATGAGATCACTCTTCCACCAACTAGCAACTATGAACCACAAATAAAACCTCACTATTGGAAAGACACCAATTTCTGAGTATCATAGGGGAAGAGGCCATACAACCAACAATTGTATCCATCTCAAACATGTCATTCAAGACATACTTGACCAAAATCAAGTAGGTGCTCAACAACATACCTCTAACGAGACGGATGTGGCATACAAGGATCCAGTTCTCAACCACAACAGATCGTACAACAACAACAACAATAACAACTGCAATAGGAAAAATTAGAATAATGGGAATAATAATGCTAACTATGCAAGTGTGCCATTCGATTATACCATCAACTACATATCAGAGTACATCCCACAAATCAATGTGGTCATGCCCAACCAACAATCAGGACCCAACAAAACTAATTGCAGCATCATCACCCGAAGTGGTAAGGTCATGTTGAATACCCTCCCTCCAAGGTCATCACCTTCTCAGTCCAACTCCCATCAGTATAGTGTCATAGACCAACTTCAAAAAAATCTTGCCCACATATCTATCTTAGAGTTGTTGAGTCTGTCTCCTTCCCACAAAGAAATTCTCAATAAAGCCCTAGTGGAAACGACTATGCCCACGAACTTGGCCCAACAGAAGTTTCAAGCCATGGTAGGAAATTTAACCTCCTCTAGTACGATATCATTCACCGAATAGGATGACCCCTCAATATCTTGGCCTCATATAACACCCTTCCATATCTTTGCTTTCATCCATAAACACCATATCAAAAGGGTTCTCATTGATGGAGGAGCCGGTTTAAATATTTACACACTCAAGCTAGTCCTTACATTGGGGTTCTCTGAAAATGTGGTGGATCCAAGGAAAAAGATCACTATTAAAGCTTATGATGAAGAGGAAAGAACTGTTGATAACTGAGAGGGGGTGAATCGGTTATCTTAATTATTTCAACTTTTTAAACTTTCTTAATAATTAATGCAGCATCAATTCAAATAAGCAAACATAACCATGAAATGGAAATACACATGACACAATATTTTTGATGTGGAAACCCTGTTAAGGGAGAAAACCACGGGGTGATTAACCCAAGATTGTATTCTCTGTTAGAAGAATAGAATTACAAAATGACACTTGCCAATTAGGGCTCACTGCCCAAGCACACTGCTCACAAGAGGCTTACTGCCTACAAGAGACTCACTGTCTACAAGTTTGTAAGAAGAATAACAAGATCCTTGAACTGATGAGAAGCATCCACACATGCTGGAGTTCAGTTCTGGTTAGGCTCAGTATACTGATCTACTGCACTTCATCCTTTCTCTTCTTTTATGCTGCTGTCCTTTCACATACCAGACCTTCCTTACTGCTTTCCTTCTGCTCTCCTGCTATTCTTTGCACACAGAACACCACAACAACAACACCCACTCTCATCGAAATCCATTTGGTATATATATCCGCACAAAGGATTTTATCCGCTTTCTAGTCGACATCCAGAATAGTCAGTATTTCCCAAACTTTAGTCTGTCGGCTGAATCCTTGCAGATCAAAAAGACACTTATAGAAGTCATCTAACATGTTGGCCAATCATGAATGATACCTTAGGAACCTTGATCATCATCAATATCTTATCCGGAATAATGTCTGATGCTCTGCCGGTCAGTTCTTCCTCTGTCTGTTCTACCAAACAGGACCCCAATACTTGAATGCTCATATCTCTTCACTCCTTCATCACTGAAGGCTCAATTCCTAGAATCTATCAGTCAAGGTACTCCTCTTGACTTCCCCAAGTTTGCACTTTCCAAAGATACTTCCTCTGAGAGATTCGGACCTGACTATCGAACCTTGCTACAACACTCTGTTCTTGCTTACCGGACCACAACACTCTTCAATCTGACTTCCGGTATAGGCACACTATGTCCTGCGGATGTGTGGGATGAACTTTGTTGCCATCAATGACAACAATCATGAAGCTCCAAAGTGTCTCTTTCCAACAATCTCCCCTTTGGCATTGATGGCAACACTTAGTGAAAAATGACTAAGTGTTATACTATACTCCCCCTTGGTTGATGCTCTCTTCTAATGTACACTTTTTTGGAGCTCCCCCTTAGCTAGATTCCACATTTTTCACTATTCCTCACTCCCCCTTTGACATCAATGGCAAAGGGTAGGGTCCGTATACAAAAATTTCCAAAAACAATCTATACTTAGCTGCATAAATATATATACATGCCTATATTTACATATACTGAAGTATATCTGCAAAAGATGTCTTCAACTGGGCAAATTCTATTGCCCAACTCAGCTTCATCCTGTCCAAAATTGAGATGTGACCACTCAACAAGAATGCAAAAGCTTCTTCCCTCTTGAGATTTGTCAGATCGCTAGTCCGGGTTGTGGTCTGAGCATTAGTTAGGGCTTCATGCACGACCTCTAACTTAGGGATAATCATCCCTCTAAGTTCACCCATTCTGCTTAATATGTTCTTCCTTTCCTTCTCAAGCTTCTTAATTTCATTCATGATTACAATAGTTTGACATTCCTGGCTTATTATGGATACAGTGAGAGGATCAAACTTCTGAGAGAGGTTTGATAGTTTATCCTCTTGTTCTTTTACTTTCTTCTCAATATCCTTTGTTGCTTTAGTCCAGGATATACAAAATTTATATACTTCTCCTCCATCCTTAAGAGCATTTTCTAAGCTCTTCATCCCAATGTCCATATTTCTCCTATCATTGGTTATAAGCCCTTCTAACTCCCAGAATCTCTTATCCAAAAACTCTTTCTAGAATTTCTCTTCTGCTGCTTTCTCTAAAGAATCAAAATGTGTACTAACAGAATTTACAAGAGACTTTAGATTACCGGATGTGGATGCTGTAGGATCCTTTTGGAAGGATGGCATGATCTTTTCCAGTACACCGGATGCAGTTTCTATGAGTTCACAGTCTTCCATGTGAGACTTCAGCATTTTTTCTTTTGCCTTTGCTTGAGTGAAGGATGCTAGCTTCATGGTTTGCACTGGAGAGAGGGAATCAAAATTGAATGGACCTTGAAGTAACTCTGGTTCATCAAATTCCATCATCTCTTTGGTCAAGAAATCCTTGACTGCTTCTGCTATGTCTCTTGCTGGAGACAGAATTTTCTCTCCTTCTGCAGCCTTACCACTGTCATCTGTAGCTTTTTCTGTCCTTGACTCTTCTTCTCTTCCCTTTCCTTGTTCTTCTTGACTGGATTTTTCTTTTATACTTTCTTCTCCTTTAGATCCAGAGACTGTGGGAGAATCTAGATTTACTTCTCCTTGGACTTCCTCTTCTAGAGCAGAGGAATCAAAATCCTTACCTTTTTCTTAACTCTAGTTATTTATTAACTTGACAAACTTCAAATCTTGCTTAAGGACAATGATAGTTATGCCTTGTTATCTTTATCTATGTTACACTATTTTTGAAATATGGACTTGAAAAGTAGATATTTTGATATGGATTTATATGTTTGATCTTATTTCTAACATGCATCAGGACGATGCATAAATTTAGGGGAGAAGGATGTCACAACTCAATATCTTGAAAACTAATATAAAAAAATAATATTCATTTAAAATACAAAATGGATTACACATAAGAAATAGATGATAAGATTTGCAAATCCACTAGTGAGTGGAGGAAGCATTTTCCTTAAACAAAGACAGTGGAGGAAGCATTATCCTTAAACTAAGACAGTGGAGGAGGCATTAGCATTAAACAAAGACAGTGGGGATGCATGGATTTTTCTATAAAATGCCTCGATTGTAAGGAAGAAGGACACACTCATCTCTGAATTAGGGAGTGCTGGAGAAATCGATATCCATACCCTGTGCCAAAGCTTTCCACTTGCCTGGCAGAGAGGATGCTAGCGGAGAGATTGTGGTAACTTTAGCCATAAACTCATGATTTCCTTGGCTGGACAGGTATGACAGCTACTTTATTGCCACTTTCGTTCCACCTGGTAGTGTGCTCTGTCCCATAAAAATCTTATGTTACAGCATTTACGTAATAAGAATTTCATGTCTGCCTGATATGCAATATTGTAACTGTATTTTGCATGTTTTAAATATTTCATCCATGATATAGTGATTGTTTATAAGCTTAGCTAAAATGTTATGTGCATATAAATGTATCTTGTAAACTGCACCAAACCCACCCTCTCCTATCTTATTGTTGGGATCAAAATTTTTTTGTTGCACTTTTAATTTCGCTTAAGTTGAAAGAATTTCCCTTCATTTTCTTCAAGTCTGGCAACCCTCCAACCATATACAGGAAGTATTCAAAAAATGATTTGAAATATAAGAAACATAAACAGAATAAGATAGTATCAATTTTTTAAAAAAATTACCCTTATGTTTGTCCCTACCGACAAAGGAAAATATGTTGTCCCACCTTTTGGTCTTCTGTATAAAGATTAGAGATAATATCAGCAAAAGACCCAAAGTCACAGTTACTCCCACAATAATTATAACTAGCTTAATAGTTTTTGCGTTCTTGTGAATATGAGGTTTGAATTCTGCCCAAAACAAAAAAAATCAATGGAATCAGATAAGCTAAAGGAGGCACAAGGGATTGATCATTAATAACACCATCATGTCATGAATGTGGCTCAGTGCTGGAGGTAAGGCCAAGCGGTAAGCTACAGGATTGATTTCCTCAAGTACTTCAAAAGGTCTGACATAGTGAGGGGCTAGCATTGACTTCCTTCCAAAACAATATTTTTTATTCTCTATCACCTATTTTGTTTACTATTGAGTATTTTTGTTTTATCTAGAACTTACTAAACTTCCTAAATATATTCCTATCATTACTCCTATATCTTAGCATCATGCCTATATGCACTATGCTGTTAAAGTTTGATTATGACTTGAAAAATACAATTTTAACTAAAACATGAAGGAACAACTATTCCTTAGTTAATGCACATGAAATAGAATCAACATTTCCCATCGTTGATAATGGTGACTGCTTCCTTCCAAAAAAAGAACTAAAAGTGGAACTAGCTACTACAATTTGCAAGGTAAATAAGGATTTTCCTTTATTGATGGTTGGGCCATGACCTTTTGGAGTTGTTTGATGTTAAGACTACCTTTTCTAGAGCTAGTGGTTCTAGAGATATCTGTTATCACATAGATTTGCACCCAACTTGGAGAGAGTCCAAGAATTCTAATGACACAATGGGATTGATCTCAAGGTGTGGGACCTTGCAAGTTGAGATCAGACATCCAGTGAAGGATGGATCCTCATTCTAAGCCTGATGCTTAGAGAAAACTATCTAAACCTACTGCTAATACTATAGGGAAAAAGGGTTAGGAAGAAACTGAATAGAGGTGATGCACCAAATTTTATGAGTAGTAGTAAGCCTGGAAAAGACACAACAATAATCTCAATCACAAGGACAGTTCACAAAGACTTGTAGAACTGACTGAGGCTTTGGGATGAAGAACTAACCTATAAAGGAGCCATTTTACTCACAGACCATATCATAGCTTCAAGTAAAATTGCACTGCAAAGAGGATATTTTCTCAGGATCACAGTTGGGAGAGCTATCCAGGTGGTAGATCATCATTGGGAAAGGGAAACGATGCCATCCTACTATGCAAAAGGCCAAATCAACACTGTTGAGTAAAGACAGCTAGGATCAAGATCGATGGCCAAACTTTAAAAATGTGATAGAAAGATAAGTTGGCACTAGACCTGATGATGCTTCATTGCAAGCATTAACTAATCATGCGTGTGTAGAGTCTCCATCAGCACCACTAAGAAGGAGTTTACTAACAGAAGGATTTGGCTTATGGAGGCTCGACCTTTGGAAATCCATGCTTCTACTAGAAATGACATTTCATCTGTTGTGTGATGAAATTTGACATGATGACAGTGGTAAATTGGGGGAATCAAGACACTTGACCTGGCAAATTTAATGCAAGAAGTGATGTTCTCAGTTATGTAGAATTATGAGATCTAATCTTTCTATTCATTTATGATAATCTTCAAAAGATTTCTTCTTTGGTTGTTACCTGAACTCTTTTTAATGTATAGACAGTGATTTGTATTGCCTCCTTCCAAAATACATCTGATAAATTTGCTTCTTCCATCATTAATTTTGCATTCTCCTGAATAGTTCTACTTGCTTCTTCCATTATCTTAATTTTGGCAGAGAGCTATTTTTCTATCCCATAGGTTTCACAAAATATATTGAAATCATTGGAGATATGTTCTTCTTTCCCAATTCTTAGGACTTTGATGTTCATGCCTAGCTCATTTTCAAGGGTTTCTTTAAAAATTTTGAGTGCCTCCAGAATCTCTAATTTATGTTTTAAAAAACTGACCCAAATCATTCTAGAAAAGTCATCAATGAAAAACATAAAGTACCTTTGACCATGGAGGCTTGGTATTCTTGGAGGACCACAAAAGTTTGTATGAATTAATTCCATTCGTTCAGTGGAGGATCTTTCTTTATCATGCCATGCTTTTCTTGACAATCTTTAACATTTCCTACAATTGATGTTGCTTGAGTAATCAATCTCTGGTAGATCCTTCACAATCTGAACTAAGTTTGTTAAGTCATCAAGATTTGTATTGTAAAGTCTTCTATGCCAAACCTAGCTTTCATTTGTCTGAGATGTGTATCCAAGAAAGTCACTTTTTCTGAGATGATAGAGGTTCTTTTTAGTTCTTTTTACAATTGCTATTGTAGCTCCAGATTTTTCTTTGACTTCAAGAGAGTCATTCTCAAATACGAACTTGAATCCCTTTCTGCATAACTGTCTGATGCTTAAGAGATTTTGTTTCAAACCTTTTACACAAAAAACATCTTCAGAAATTTGTCTGTTGCCAAAATTTGTCGATCCTATTCCACAGACTTCAGCAGTACAGTCATCTCTGAACCTTACTAGATTTTCATTGTATCCTTCTAGACTAACGAACTTACTTCTGTCATCAGTCATATGGTTTGAGCAACTACTATCAATAACCCAACAATCTTCATCACTGGTAAAAGCTTCAGACCATCTTCGATGGTTATCATTTTGTTCTTCGTGAATTGCTTCCTTGGGAAATCTACTCTTGATATCTCTTGATGAGCATTCGGTTGTATTAGAGAGTATTTGTTTTCCTTTTGTCTCCATTTGGATCTCCCTTGAGTTGTTAGACTCTTTCCAAAGGGACTTGGCTCTGATACCAATTGTTGATATGCGTCAGACAACTGAGAGGGGGGTTGAATCAGTTGTCACAAAAACTCAAACACTTTCTACAATTTAAACATTCATCACTTATCCACAATTATTATGATCTAACCATGAGTGCATGAAATCAGAAACTTAACCACAGATACAACATCAAGCACAAGAGACACTAGATTTACGTGGAAAACCCCAAGGTGGGGAAAAAGCATGGAGAGGATTAACTCTTAATATATATTGCAATCCTGAAATAATGATGTTCAGGCTTGGTCACTCCATGGGCCTAAACATACTGGCTTACTGCCATGAAGAACAACTAGGTCTAGCAAGCTCACTGCCTCAACCCTAAACCTAGTAAGATTCAATAACATTTGTTAAACCCTGAGGGCTGTTAACCCTATTCATTGCCACGATCAATACCTTTCTCTATTTGCAACTAAAGTGTAATAATTTCCCTACTCTGCCTTTCCTCTGCTCTGCTCTTCCTCTTTTCTCCTCTTCTTGTTCTTTCCTCTACCCCTCCTCTACTCTACCTTTGGACCTTTCTTAATATATTCTCATTTTCGCTCAAGGACACATTTTCCATGACTCAACTACAAGTATTTATACACTACATCAACCTTGAAATGATCAACAAGGTCAGCATCACAATCATCAACCATTGGAACAATCTCCTGTTGTGTGGTTACACAACACGCCCCATTTTAACTTGGCAAAACAGGGACCCAACTTTTGGCTTGGCTTGTGTTGTCTGTTTTCTGGCGGTTTGGTAAAAATGAGTCAGGTGCATCATCATCATGATATTCGATGAGGTAGGTCATCATCATGAGGTCAGTTTGTCAAAGTTCATATTTTGTTTCTATGACCTCATATTTAGAAAGAGCTTGAAATTATGCAGGTTTCCCTTTTACATCACCTGAAAATTCGTCCATATGAGGAAGTTATGCACAGTCAAAGTTTTGGTCAAACCTGATAATCGCAAGTGATCATCATATTTTTATCCTCAGTCATGTTGTCAAGGTCATCATGATCTTGATCTATCACCTGATAAAAATCATGCAGTCGCAATATCCGGACGTCAATCTTAGGTGATAGTGCCCTTTACCCGTCAAATAACCTTAGGCGCATCTTGGGCATCATGTTTTGAGTGTAACCCGATATTTCAAATTATACGAGCATCATGATATTTTTACATCACCTGATATTATAATATCATGCTAATATTATAATATCCCCCTGCTTAGAAAATCCACCATCTGCATAATTTGCATGCGCACGTCAAAGTCCTATCGGAGGGTCATCATCCTGATCTTTCAAGAGAGGGTCATATGTGCTGATATTCGCTAGTATGATGATGACATCATCATATCCTCCTGATCTCCTTTTGCATGATCATGATGATCACCCTATCTTTTAAGGGAGGGTGATATTCCATTCCTTAGCATGATCATATTTTAAATATCACCCTAGCGCTAACCTGATGATGACCTCAACTCATCCTCGTGCTTCGAAGACGGAATATGATGGTTACGTCATCATGTTATTCGATGAGGAGGATCATCATTTTTTTTAATCCTGTCATGTTGTCAAGATCATCATGATCTTGTTTGTCTACCCGATATTTCGTAATGTCCTCCTGCCGAGAAATATGACCTTTTGAAAATATCCTGATGACGTCATCCCGATCTGAAAAACGAAGAAGCAAATATCAGGATGACATCATCATCACATTTCCCTTCGGCAGGATATTTTCCAAAACATGATCCGGTTCACGAATATGATGATGACATCATGTTCTAAGTCTAAACAAAAGTCCTAGATATCCTGATGATCATCATCATCCTGATCTTTCGAGAGGGTTACCTTGGCTGCAAAGGGGTCATATTACATTCACCACCTGATCATCTTCCTTCGGTGACCCGATATTACATTTATCCCCTGATCTTAACTAAACATGACGATGACATCATCAGGACATTCGAGAAGGGGGAGCATCATATTCACGATATCCTACAGATAGAGGTAGAAAGCTCTAAGTTTCCCCATCAGCATAATTTTAACCATCGGCCGCGCTTTGAATTTTCTTCCCGACAGTAGTGATCTCGCCGGTAGCATGCAAAGCCGGATTTGAAATAATTTGTTAAAAGCGATTGGTTCCTCGTATATGTTGCGATGTATATGCAAATTTGAAACCCGATATACAAGAAAATGGGCGGGAAAATGAAGCGATGGAAATTTGAAGACCCGATTGCATTTTCCAGTCAACGATGGTTGACCTGAGTGTTTTTTAACGCTGTTTATGCATTTAGTGCATATTTTCCACTGATTTGGAGCCCGATTGCCTGTAGCTGCACATTTTGGGCCTGTTTAATAACTTCATGCTATGTTCCACATGATGATGAACTTAATGTTTGTCTGTTTATTTGCAGGAATTCATGATGCTGTTAGAGCTGTTGCTGAGCATTGCAAAGTTGCGCATGGAGGCAACATGAACCAGAAGTGAGGAGGATATTGTCAAATATGCTGTTTGCCAGCTGGAGACCGAATCAAATCAAAGATGCTGGAATATTCTGTGCCAGCTGTACATTTGCCAACTGGAGAAGCATGTGCTTTTCATCTGGACCATCGATTGTTATGAGAGGATCCTGATCCTTGGATCATTGTAACTGTTTTCTGGCATTTGCTCTATATAAGAGCCAGATCCTGAGCTGTAAGAGGGGGATATATACAGTACACAGAAATATCTGGCCATAAGGCCGATTACTATAGAATCACTTAGGAGATCGGATTACTGAGACTAATGAAGACTGAATTGTTGAAATGTCAAGGTTCTTTCTTCAGATCACTGTAAATGTACCTATTCTTGAGCATACTGAATGGATATGAAGTTTCAGATTACATCCTGATTGTAAATTTTACGTAATCTTCCTGTTGATTTCTAGATATGTACTGGTGAATGCTGTGTTCAACTGGAAGCGCTTTCATTTCATTACATGTTGTTGTCAACTTTTCCTTTGAAGATTTGCACTAGATCATGCAGATTTGTGGAATGTCCTGGTGAAGTATGATTCTAGTTTCCTTCTTTTCATTGCATGTATGGGAGCTTGTATGTGGATCAGTGATCTAAGTCAAGTAGTTTTGGGAATCTCATTCTTTAACCCTTTCCTTTATTTTAATTTCATAAATTCATCATCATAACTGCAAATCATGATAAATAACAAGCAGAACAGAGAAATATGCTGACATCCCGTAGGTAACTGAAAATCATTAGCATATTTGAGTTAAATGCATGTAGTATTGAAAATATCATGCAAAGAATTGCAAATAATGGTAGAAATCATGCAAATATCAGCCTGTAGGCACATTATTTGACTAAATTCACAGTGCAGAGGTAGAATTATTGGAGATTTATGCAGAGCAGACATACAGAGTAGGATATTTGAAGAAATAATGATGAACTTTGCAGAAATACGTAAGGCCCCTGAATGGAAAACAGCAACACACATCAACCACTGAGTAACGTCAGTAGATTAAGACCTAATCAACGGAGACTTGGGATCATGAATTCTCTGAATTCATCGTATCTTTCAAGATGAGTAAAGGTTGTTGTGTAACTTTTATTCTATGTCTGTGAATGACTAACATCATGACCAACATAAATTGGCGCTAGAAGGAGGGCAGAACTGGAAAAGACGCTACTGCTTTAGTCATCATTCATTTTATGCAGGCCCCTCGCTCCTATCACCACCAACATAAATTGGCGCTAGAAGGAGGGCAGAACTGGAAAAGACGCTACTGCTTTAGTCATCATTCATTTTATGCAGGCCCCTCGCTCCTATCACCACCAACATAAATTGGCGCTAGAAGGAGGGCAGAACTGGAAAAGACACTACTACTTTAGTCATCATTCATTTTATGCAGGCCCCTCGCTCCTATCGCAACATAAATTGGCGCTAGAAGGAGGGCAGAACTGGAAAAGACACTACTGCTTTAGTCATCATTCATTTTATGCAGGCCCCTCGCTCCTATCACCACCAACATAAATTGGCGCTAGAAGGAGGGCAGAACTGGAAAAGACGCTATTGCTTTAGTCATCATTCATTTTATGCAGGCCCCTCGCTTCTAACGCAACATAAATTGGCGCTAGAAGGAGGGCCTGAACAAAGAATTTTTGGATTTCTACAAATATTGCATAAATATTTCAGCATTTCAGTTAAATGTCTGCAAATATCTCTTATCTGAGATGTTTTGGTTGCACCTTTGCAAAGATCTAGCTCGAAACATCAAAGATTAGTTTGATTTTCTGAACTTTCAAGTTTTATTCTGAGATGTGATGGATCTCCTTAAAAATTGAAAAATAGAGTCTCATTTTGATGGATGTAGATGAAGGCAATTGTCAAGTTAACATTCCTTTATTTTAGGAAACTTTGAGTAGGCAGCTTTACCCTCACAGTTTGTCTAACTTTGGTTTATCTACCTGTTGTAGGATACACCAGACTGTAGAACACAGTGAAATTAATTGTTTAACTTTCCTTACAAGGTTGGATTTATATTTGAAAGGACTAATTTTCTTCCCGGATGTGTTCAGGGTTGAAATTTGCCAGGAAAATGAAGAAATTTGCCAGGAAAATAAAGAAATTTTGGAGCAACAAGCAGATGCAGCACCAGAAGTTATTAATTGTCCAGACACTGAAGTGGATCGATCTGAAGATTTTGAATTATACTTGTCTAGAAATATACAGTGTAGTCAATTATTAGATTTACCCATTAATGATGTCCTGATTGAAAGCTGGTGTAGATTACATGATGAAGAGCATTCAGAGAGAGATTGCTACCCTTGCTTGACCATGTTGAAAAAGATTCTAGAAAATATAGTGGCTGAGTCGGTTCCAGAAGGTAATGAAGAGGAAACATCTTTCCTGGATTCATTTTATGGTGAGATTGATAGGAGTTCTCTACTTCCTAATACAAGTAAGGATCAGTCAGTATGCAGGTATGAATCTTTTGAAAATTTTAGAGAAGAAATCACTCATCAGGATAATATTTTTGATTCTGATCCTAATACTTTTGATAAAGAAGATGAAACATCTTTCCTGGAGTCATTCTATGGTAAAGAGAAGTGTAAACAGATAGTAGAACAATTTAAATGCACTCCTGATGATGAAGTTCCTATGGTAGTAACTCAGGAAGTCATAGAGAAGAAAATAAATGCTGATTTATTACCTGACTTCTTTGAATTGAATGATCAAATGCAAGAATGTTGCAGGTTAATGGAACCAGATCCTCTACTAGATAAAAGATGTGAATTATTTAATGAACAATTCCTGAAAGATGAAGATGTAGAAGACTTTGGAGTTGTTATGCATAATCAGATGTTACTCCAGAAATATTTTGAGAATGAAACAGGGGAGTGTCCTTATCAAGTGAAAGTTGTTTCTCTTTTACAGTCAAGTGATTTAGAAATGATAAATTTCTGTATATCAGGTTATGATAATAAAGATACTTATTTAAATGTTGATGTGCAGGAAATTGAAGAAAATATTGAGAAGTTTCCTGAACTGGAGGATAAACTGAACATCCAGAATGAAGGGATAAAGTTGGATAAAGATGAAGAATTAATACATCAAGAGTCATACATCCTTCAATTTGAAGAGAGACCAGACACTGAGCTAAGCAGTGAAAATATAATGACAAATGGAAGACCAACTGCCAATGAAGAAGCATGTCCAGCAAAATTAGAAATACACCAGGTTGTATTTCTCCTTTCCATAGTAAATGATGTTGATTATTATTTTGATTATGGAAATTCAGGAGATAAGACATGCATATGGATTAATCATGAACATGATGAGCTGCCTCAGTTGCTGATCATCAAGAGTTGTTCTGTTGAATACAGTGAATTCAGAATATCAGAATATTTTTTAGAATATAAAGATAAATTTGCTAGGTTGAGAACCATAACTAATACCCTAATGCTCCTGCACAATCAAAAGAAGTATGCAAATATAGGTGTATTTGGGTCTTTTGCTGGTTTTTGTTTACCTAGTAGTGGTTTGTATATAATTTTGTAGGTTAGTTGTTTGTACAGTTTGCTTGTTTTGCTTTCTGTTGTTTCCTTTTGTAGGTTAGCTGTTTGTACAGGTTGCTTTTTGCTTTGCGTTGTTGAGTCTTTGTTTTGGTTGGGCAAAACTGGTGCACCTTATTACTTAAGAACACTACATAAATTGTTAGAATTCAAAAGTTGAATATAAGTTTTTACATAGGTTGTAACTCATATCAGTGTAGGTATTCTTGATCAGGTTTGTGGTATCATATTCATCAGTACTACTTTTCTTGAGTCAAGGTGATCCTCACAATGACACACCTAACAGCCTTGGGTTTGTTGAACATATCAGTGTAGGTGTTAAGTGAAAAATCTAAAGGTTGCCCTTGCTACCATTGCAATTCTCAACTTAATTTCAACAAGTGACCATTCCTTGTATCATGAGGCTACAACTGTTATATCTTAAGAATTAAATTCAAAATATAAAATAAATAAAATAATAAAATGGATTTTCTGAAATCCAGATTAAGTCATCTAAGTAACTCTACCGGAGCTATAGACGCTTGCTGGCAGTGGGGCTCTACTTAGGGGAATTGCAACGATAACCTTGCCGGGGCTATGGATGCCTGCTGGCAGCAAGGCTCTATCCGGTTGGCTATGAGGGATGAACCAAACTACATAGCTTAACACTAGTCACTGACTTATTCAACTCACTTTCAAGATGAGTATATGAATCACATGCACACAATTGATCCCTTATCAATTTACTGTTACATTGATGAACATGATACCAGTTAGAGAGGATTAGGATACTCATGCTTAATAGGAGTTGGAAATTTATGTTTTAACTTATCCTCACCTTTTGAATTATTTGAATTTTGTTGTTTTCTTTGGTGGCAAGTTGTTGTGTGGTTACACAACACGCCCCATTTTAACTTGGCAAAACAGGGACCCAACTTTTGGCTTGGCTTGTGTTGTCTGTTTTCTGGCGGTTTGGTAAAAATGAGTCAGGTGCATCATCATCATGATATTCGATGAGGTAGGTCATCATCATGAGGTCAGTTTGTCAAAGTTCATATTTTGTTTCTATGACCTCATATTTAGAAAGAGCTTGAAATTGCATGCAGGTTTCCCTTTTACATCACCTGAAAATTCGTCCATATGAGGAAGTTATGCACAGGCAAAGTTTTGGTCAAACTTGATAATCGCAAGTGATCATCATATTTTTATCCTCAGTCATGTTGTCAAGGTCATCATGATCTTGATCTATCACCTGATAAAAATCATGCAGTCGCAATATCCGGACGTCAATCTTAGGTGATAGTGCCCTTTACCCGTCAAATAACCTTAGGCGCATCTTGGGCATCATGTTTTGAGTGTAACCCGATATTTCAAATTATACGAGCATCATGATATTTTTACATCACCTGATATTATAATATCATGCTGATATTATAATATCCCCCTGCTTAGAAAATCCACCATCTGCATAATTTGCATGCGCACGTCAAAGTCCTATCGGAGGGTCATCATCCTGATCTTTCAAGAGAGGGTCATATGTGCTAATATTCGCTAGTATGATGATGACGTCATCATATCCTCCTGATCTCCTTTTGCATGATCATGATGATCACCCTATCTTTTAAGGGAGGGTGATATTCCATTCCTTAGCATGATCATATTTTAAATATCACCCTAGCGCTAACCTGATGATGACCTCAACTCATCCTCGTGCTTCGAAGACGGAATATGATGGTTACGTCATCGTGTTATTCGATGAGGAGGATCATCATTTTTTTAATCCTGTCATGTTGTCAAGATCATCATGATCTTGTTTGTCTACCCGATGTTTCGTAATGTCCTCCTGCCGAGAAATATGACCTTTTGAAAATATCCTGATGACGTCATCCCGATCTGAAAAATGAAGAAGCAAATATCAGGATGACATCATCATCACATTTCCCTTCGGTAGGATATTTTCCAAAACATGATCCGGTTCGCGAATATGATGATGACGTCATGTTCTAAGTCTAAACAAAAGTCCCGGATATCCTGATGATCATCATCATCCTGATCTTTCGAGAGGGTTACCTTGGCTGCAAAGGGGTCATATTACATTCACCACCTGATCATCTTCCTTCGGTGACCCGATATTACATTTATCCCCTGATCTTAACTAAACATGACGATGATGTCATCAGGACATTCGAGAAGGGGGAGCATCATATTCATGATATCCTGCAGATAGAGGTAGAAAGCTCTAAGTTTCCCCATCGGCATAATTTTAACCATTGGCCGCGCTTTGAATTTTCTTCCCGACAGTAGTGGTCTCGCCGGTAGCATGCAAAGCCGGATTTGAAATAATTTGTTAAAAGTGATTGGTTCCTCGTATATGTTGCGATGTATATGCAAATTTGAAACCTGATATACAAGAAAATGGGCGGGAAAATGAAGCGATGGAAATTTGAAGACCCGATTGCATTTTCCAGTCAACGATGGTTGACCTGAGTGTTTTTTAACGCTGTTTATGCATTTAGTGCATATTTTCCACTGATTTGGAGCCCGATTGCCTGTAGCTGCACATTTTGGGCCTGTTTAATAACTTCATGTTGTGTTCCACATGATGATGAACTTAATGTTTATCTGTTTATTTGCAGGAAGTCATGATGCTGTTAGAGTTGTTGCTGAGCATTGCAAAGTTGCGCATGGAGGCAACATGAACCAGAAGTGAGGAGGATATTGTCAAATATGTTGTTTGCCAGCTGGAGACCAAATCAAATCAAAGATGCTGGAATATTCTGTGCCAGTTGTACATTTGCCAACTGGCGAAGCATGTTCTTTTCATCTGGACCGTCGATTGTTATGAGAGGATCCTGATCCTTGGATCATTGTAACTGTTTTCTGGCATTTGCTCTATATAAGAGCCAGATCCTGAGCTGTAAGAGGGGGATATATACAGGAGTACACAGAAATATCTGGCAATAAGGCTGATTACTATAGAATCACTTAGGAGATCAGATTACTGAGACTAATGAAGACTAAATTGTTGAAATGTCAAGGTTCTTTCTTCAGATCACTATAAATGTACCTGTTCTTGAGCATACTGAATGGATATGAAGTTTCAGATTACATCCTGATTGTAAATTTTACGTAATCTTCCTGTTGATTTCTGGATATGTACTGGTGAATGCTATGTTCAACTGGAAGCGCTTTCATTTCATTACATGTTGTTGTCAACTTTTCCTTTGAAGATTTGCACTGGATCATGCGGATTTGTGGAATGTCCTGGTGAAGTATGATTCTAGTTTCCTTCTTTTCATTGCATGTATGGGAGCTTGTATGTGGATCAGTGATCTAAGTCAAGTAGTTTTGGGAATCTCATTCTTTAACCCTTTCCTTTATTTTAATTTCATAAATTCATCATCATAACTGCAAATCATGATAAATAACAAGCAGAACAGAGAAATATGCTGACATCCCGTAGGTAACTGAAAATCATTAGCATATTTGAGTTAAATGCATGTAGTATTGAAAATATCATGCAAAGAATTGCAAATAATGGTAGAAATCATGCAAATATTAGCCTGTAGGCACATTATTTGACTAAATTCACAGTGCAGAGGTAGAATTATTGGAGATTTATGCAGAGCAGACATACAGAGCAGGATATTTGAAGAAATAATGATGAACTTTGCAGAAATACGTAAGGCCCCTGAATGGAAAACAGCAACACACATCAACCACTGAGTAACGTCAGTAGATTAAGACCTAATCAACAGAGACTTGGGATCATGAATTCTCTGAATTCATCGTATCTTTCAAGATGAGTAAAGGTTGTTGTGTAACTTTTATTCTATGTCTGTGAATGACTAACATCATGACCAACATCTCCAAGGTCGGTATTACAAACATTTACAAAATAGGTCCTGACCTATTGCAACCTCATGCAAAGGGAATGAAATGTGGATCACACCATGCCTTAGCTGGGAATCAAACTCAATCTTCCATGCCACAACATGCTTCCACAATCTTCCAAAGATCTCCGCAATCACTGGGATCAACTAGGTTGGCCAAGACTAGTTACACGCTACATTAACTGGGAACAATCTTCACACACCATCTCAATTTCTTAACATGGACCAAAGTCCAAATAGGAACATGATTAGGATACATCCACAAGCATGCTATAATCATTAAGAGCAACTACACGAACCTTAACCACTTTATCCATAGGAATCTTCTCACAGGAACACATGAACTTCACTGTCTTCACTATCATAAAAAGAAAGATAGCTTGTGGACCACCAAACCATGAACCATTGCAACTGTAGGCACTTATCATTATCCCAAACTTCCCTCTAGAACCATAGAGCAAAATACTTTATTATGGAGGAATGCAGAGCCAAATACTATCTTCTTGTCTCAACTAAACTTATAGAAAATAATAGGTTTCACTCTGGTGAACACAACTCACTCAAATCTTCATGTGAATGGCTTAGACCTGAAATGTAGCATTGTCACACATACCTCTAACTGACTTCCAATCCATAGACCACAATCTTCAAGCAGAAATAAATGCGGAGTAGTTTACCAGACTTATCTTCAACATACAACTCACTGTCTATACTGCACTTCTCTGTAACTCACTTGTTTCTTCTGGAGAGGCTAACTTTCTAAATATCCTCAACATACAATTCTTCTAAACAAGTAATAGAATAAGATATAGTTGACACTAATGACAACAAGGATATGTTGACATCAATGACAACACCGATTAGGCACATACTTGCAATAGACAGTATGATAGAAAAGCTATACATGATGGGAGAAAGAATACCTACACTATAACATCAAATGGAAAGAGAATTACTTTGATTCCTTTGGAAGATGATCCTAAGAGTGAAGTATGTGGGAATGCTAGAATCTATTTGGTAGATGGAAGGAAATTTTTAGATGGTTTGAGACATGAGAATATGTGTTATGCTTTGATCCCTAAGAAGCCTGAAACATTGAAGAAGGAGACTGAATAATCACAACCAGAGGAGATAACTAAGTTGCTGACAGAGTTTGAAGACATCATATCAGACAATGTACATGAAAGATTGCCACCAATCAGAAGTATCATTCATCACATGGATCTTATAACTAGAGCAAGTTTGCCTAACAAAGCAGCACATAGAATGACATCCATATAGAATGAAGAATTGAATAGATAGATACAAGAGTTGTTGAGCAAAGGTTTGATCAGAGAAAATTTAAGTCCTTGTGCAATACTTGCAGTGTTAGCACCAAAGAAACATGGAGAATGGAGAATGTGTATAGGATCAAGAGCAATAGACAAGATCATAGTTAAGTACATATTTCCTTTAACTAAGATGAATGATATCATGGATTGTTTGAGTGGAGCAAAATATTTTATAAAGATAGATTTGAAGAGTGGATACAATCAAATCAAAATCAGAGAAGGAGATGAATGGAAGACTGCTTTAAAGACAAATGAAGGATTGTATGAGTGGTTAGTGAAGTGGTTAGTGAAGCCTTTTGGATTGGCAAATGCACTGAGTACTTTCATGAGATTGATGAATGAAGTCTTGAAGAAATTCTTGGGTAAGTTTGTTATTGTATATTTGGATGATATTCTAATTTTTAGTAAGACAAAAGAAGAACATTTGTGGCACCTGAGACAAGTATTGCAGAGACTGAGAGAAGAGAAAATGTTGATAAACATCAAGAAGTGTAGTTTCATGAAGGAAGAATTGGTATACTTTGGATTTGTGATTTCTATGGAAGGATTGAAGATGGACCCTGAGAACGTAAGAGTAATTGTTGAATGGCCTACACCATAGAGCATTGGAGAAGTCAGATCATTTCATGGATTGACTAGTTTCTACCAGAATTTCATCAGAAATTTTAGTTTAGTATGTAACCCTATGACAAAGACAATGAGAGGTGACAGAAAATAGTTTAAGTGGACATCAGGATTAGATAAAAGTTCTGAATTGTTGAAGCAAAAAGTGACAGAGCAACCTGTGTTGGCATTATCAGATTTCAATAAGGTATTTCAAGTAGAGTGTGATGCAAGTGGAAATGCAATAGGATTTGTGTTAAGTGAAGAAGGTAGACCTATATCATATATCAATGAGAATTTAAATGAAGCAAGGAGAAGATATTCAGTTTATGATCAGGAGTTCTATGCCATAATTCAAGCCTTGAAGAAGTGGAGACATTACTTGTTTCCTAAGGAGTTTGTGTTGTATATAGATCATCAAGCTTTACAATATTTGAACAGTCAAGGGAAGTTGAATTAGAGACACATGAGATGGGTAGAGTTCATGCAGAGTTATACTTTTGCGTTGAAGCATAGGAGTGGAAAATCAAACAAAGTTGTAGATGCATTGAGTAGGAGAAGGAACTTATTGACAGAGATGAGGGTTGAAGTGTTGGGATTTGAAGAATTGAAGAACATGTATGAGGAAGATCTAGTTTTTGTAGAACATTGGAAAGCATGTAAGGAACCTATTGTGACATATAGGAGTAAGTGGTTGGACTATTTCATTCAGGAAGATATGTTGTTTAGAGGAAATTAGTTGTACATACCTAGGATTTCAATGAGATACAATTTGATCAAAGAGAAGCACAGTGGTGGATTAAAAAGACATTTTGGCATTGATAAGACAGTGGCTTTGGTGAGTGAAAATTACTTTTGGCCTCAGATACATAAGGATGTTAGGAAATTTGTGCAGAGTTGTAGAGTTTGTCAAGTTACAAAAGGGAGTAGTTAGAATACTAGATTGTATAAACCTTTGACAGTACCAGAGAGACCTTTGGAAGACATAAGCATGGATTTCATAATGGGGTTGCCAAAGACACAGAGAGGACATGATTCAATATTTGTAGCAGTGGATAGATTTTCAAAGATAGCACATTTCATACCTTGAAAGAAGACAAGTGATGCAGTTCATGTGGCTGACCTATTTTTTAAAGAGATTGTGAGATTGCATGGATTACCTAAGAGCATAATTTCAGAAAGTGATACAAGATTTCTTGGATACTTTTGGAAGAAACTTTGGAAGAAGATGAAGATAGATTTGAAGTTCAGTTCAACATTTCATCCACAGATTGATGGACAGACAAAGGTAGTGAATCAGAGTTTGGGAAACCTATTGAGATGTTTGGTTGGAGAGAAGGTAGGAAATCAGGATTTGATTCTTTCACAAGAAGAGTTTGCATATTTATAATAATTTAATGAATAGGAGTACCAAAAGAACACCATTTGAGATTGTGACAGGAACTAACCCTAGAGGAGTAGGAGAGTTGAGAGACATCAGTATGGAAGATAAGAGAAGTGTAAAAGCAGAAGAGTTTGTAGGACAAATGGAGACAATGCATAACCATGTTAGGAAGCATTTAGAGGATATGAATAGTAAGTATAAGGAGCAAGCAAATGAGAAGAGAAGACACAAAGAATTTACAGTTGGAGATGAATTGATGGTGTATTTGAGAAAAGAAAGATTTCCAGTTGGGACATATAACAAGTTGAAGATGAAGAAGTTTAGACCGTGTAGGATACATAGAAAGTTTGATTCAGGAAATGCATATGAAGTGGAGTTACCAGAGACATTGGGCATATCACCTATTTTCAACATTACAAACTATCAATATCACGAAGTAGAGTTCAGTGATAGAATTGAAGAAGACTTGAAGAAGCAGTTACCACAGTGAGTACCAGAGTAGATTGAAGATGTCTTGGACAATAGAATTGGATGCAACACCAAAGGAAGACAATACAAAGAATATCTTGTGAAGTGGAAAGGAAGACTGGAAGAAGATTCATCATGTATTTCTCAGGCTGAGGTGGACCATCTTGGTTTTCCTCTAGCCCCAACAAAGTGAGGGACTCACTTTTTCAATAACCTTGGATGTCTAATGTAGGAGCATCCCTGGTTCAAGAGCAATCTTGCATCAACCAAAAAATATTTGCATTTCAGTTTGTTTCTTTTCATTTTCTAGTTTAGTTTAGTCAGTAGTAGTTTATGTATTTTGGTCCACATTCTACCATAGTTGCATTTCAAATCTTGCGGAGCTAGACTTAGCATCTAGACACATTCATGCACATCATATCCAAATCTTAGATCATTTGGATCAAGTAGCGGTAAGATATCGCTATCAGAAGATCAATTATTTTCTTAGAACAAAGCAATCTGACAATCTTAGACAATCAGCTAAAGGAGAAGACTTGCAGAGCTAAATGATACATCATTAAATTTTGTTTGGTTCGTGGCCAACCTTCCTTGAGATCTGCACACCATTCCATTCATTTGCAGAGGAGTTCTACTCAATTAGGTCCAACCTATTCATGTACACACATTACATCTTTTCATTGGAGTTTGTGACCTTGCTTGGCTGATGTGAAGATATCTTATGTTTCAGAGATGATATAAATTGATGTAATAGATGCCTAGGAAAGCAGTGATTGATAGTTCTAAGTTTGATAGTTTGAATTCTTTGTGAAGGATCTTCAAAGCTATATCTTGTGCATATTTTTTAACTATTAAATCAGACATGTGAGCCCTAATTGTAAGCTTGCATGTTGCCAGCCAAGTTGTATTTGAATTCTATGATATACTGAATGACTGAATCTGCATTTGCTTTATATCTTTGAGTTGTTTTCCATTGTGTTTACTCTAGATGCATGGTCTGGATAGTTCACTTTGTGGACCCTCCTAACTATGACTGCACCAATTAGTAAGCAACAACCCAGAGTTACATTATCCACTACAAAAGTAGAGTATATGGATGCAACACATACCTATAAGGAGGTAGTGTGGTTATAGAGATTGTATTTAAGTGTTAGCTTTGATTGTAGACAAGTTAAGAACAAATGTGTTAGTTAGAGTGTTATCTATTTGGTGAATAATCCTACGTACCATGTTCATATGAAAATAACACTTTGTTCATGTGATGGTTTAGGGTGGAAGATTCATGATATTGAAGGTTAACACTTTGGATAATGCTACAAATTCTCTCACTAAGCTAGCATTTTTCTTGGAAGGATATCTTCTATTGGTACAAAGAGGGCATGGGCCTTGTCTCTTCTAGCATTTGATTTAGTCATTTTTAGTATCCTATTATTTATTTTCAATGTTAATGCCAAGTGGGAGAATACTGGGATTAGACATGTAATTCACCTTGAAAATCATAAGTCTTGTTAATTATATTTAATTATGTAGATGATAAATAATGTATGCTCCAAATGTCATGGAGTGGAAAAATGGGATGCCCATGTGAAGGTGGGGATATTATTTATTTATTATTTATTCTTTGAGATACTTGCAACATTGTCTAAGGCATTGAATAGGGAGGTTACATTAAAAATTTCAAAATTGGGAGTTGTATTTTTTCTAGTGGCTCATGGTTTTGACTCCTAGTTTTGGGATAACACTTGGTGGTTTCTTGTTTCTAATTTTCATATATAATAGAGGGGTGGGATAGAGGTTTTAAGGTTCTTTTATAATTATTATTATGCTGCTGGATTAATTCAGTTAGATGGATAAGTGGTTTGTGTTAGTGTAATATAATCCTAGTTTTCTTTGGTGGTTGAGTTTTCCTAACAAGGGTTTCTCCACATATATTTTGTGTTCATATATTTTTCATATTTGTGTTTTTTTCTCAATTCTTTACTTAATATTTTATGATTTAATCAGATTGAAATACTTTTCTATTAATATTCTTATTACATCAGTCACCCTATAATCAACAAAGAGAGTGTGCTAAGTGAACAAGGAGGTGACACCAGTCCCTCATGGTGGATGCATGAGGGAATGGTGGGTGTGGGGGAGGGAACTAAAGGTTATATAGGGGTGGATAGGCAAGTGTAACACATGCATCAAGTCTAGATTGTGGCATGCTTCCACCAACCCTTTAGCACCATCTAACATCAAATTAGTTAGGTTTCAAACTCAGCTAAAACTTTAACCATAATTGTTTCAAAAAATATAATGAGACCTCAAGATTTCCATTGGGTTTCTAGTTATATACCATCCACCAAAAAACCCAAAAATATGTTGAAATTTGCTCATGTTTGCACTATTTTATTATAAATGTAGGTTTTGATGTAGGATTAGGTTGATTGGTAGAGGGATTAATGAAATATGGTACCAATTCTACTTTTATTATATATAGATCATCTCTTTTTATACATTAATTCATCAACATGAGATTCCATCCTCTCCTCCCTCCACTCATGAAATCTTTCTAACTGGGAATCTAAGTTTTCTAGTGAATCTATAATGTCTTGCATCAATAACTTGCAAAACTTCATAGATAAGGGGTGGTATGGGGTTCATTGAATGCATTTATTTCATCTTCTAGTTTTAAAACTTTTTGGTCAATTTCAATTCTTGATATTTCTTGCACATATTTAAGTTTTTGAGGTGGGTGTTCAAGTGAGTTTTGTGGTTAGTTTTGAGGAAACTTTTGTGCTGTTTTATCTTGGAATTCATATTGGTACATTTTTTCTACATTTAGAAAGAATTACTTGATCCACTTGTATTTACAAAATTAAATTTACTTAATATTACTAGATAAAAATTAGTAAAAAAATGTTCAAAAATATTTAAAAAGTAACAACAAAACATACCTAGAGGGTTGGAGGGAGGATGCATGGAAGAGAGAGAAGTTTTGAGGATTAAATATATGGTCTAGAGAAGATTTCTAGTGGAATTAGGGTGAAAATGCCTTGCATGGCCCTTTTATATTTTTTAATGTTTTTTGGCATTAGATATATGGTGTGGACTAAATATATCATCCCTTAGATATTTAATTTGGATTGACCAAATGTCCAGTACAAGTCAACCTAATATCCAATTCTATAAAATCTTTTCAGTGGAATTGACTTCTAGTTTTTAGCTCCCAACTTTGTGCACGCACTTAATTTTTATCATTTATCTTTTTCTTAACGAAATAATAAGAAAAAAGATATGCTCATAATTTATTCTCTCCTAAATTCATAAAAAAAGAGATTCTCCTAATTTCTTCTCTCCTAAATCCATTACCTTGTATAGAAACATATTTTTGGTTCCAAATAATAAATGATCCTAATATGATGGCATATGGTTCTATTTACACTTCACCTTAAACCATCACATTTTATGTACATGTTATTTGAAGCCTAAGGAAAAACATCACCAAATATATATTTAATCAATAATCTAAATCATATTTCAATCTCCATTCAAATGATCCCCTCAATATTTTGTCAAAAGACTATAGAATATTCTTAAAGGATCCTAACAAAAATGACTTAGAAATTTCTAAGACCTAGATAAAATAAGAAAATAACATGTTAAAATTGTTAAAATTATTTTTATTTTTATCACTGTAAAGAAAAAGAAGGGAGGCATATGTTTAAAGATCCTAACAAAAGGACTTAGAAATTAAGACCTAAACAAAATAAGAAAAGGCATGTTAAATAAAAATTATTTTTATTTTTATCATTCTATAGAAAAAAGGGAGGCATATGTTTAACACAATATAAGCCATATTATTGTCATTTTACAATTTCTTTTGTTAAATAATTGTTATATTATTTTAAAAACATGAGAAAATAATCAATCATTATAATTTATGTGTTGATTCTAACTATGAATTACTAAAAGAGTTATGAATTTTAATAAATGATTCACTATGATGTTAAAGACTGTTTAAGGGGCCCTTTCTTAAAATATATCCTATACACAAATTTTATTCCTTTCAAAATAAAGTAATATTCTCAATAATACATTCAAGATGACTAATGATAAGATGTAGAATTTAATTTCATGCACATCCTTATTGGATAATTTATCTTTGTACTACAACATGGATGTGGTGCATGAACCTTAGTTTGTGATGCACTTTGACTAATTTTGGTGAAAGTTCTACTATTGAAATATTTTTAAAAGAATTTAATACATTTAAGTTGTGGTATCAGTCCTTTCAATTTTTATATTATTATAATATCATATATTTTATATTATGTTATTTAAAAATAATTACGCTCTTCTATCTAACCTATTTGAAACTCCAAGCCATTCACAATCCTTTTTATTCTACCAATCTATTTTTTGCAAATATTAATCAAACAAAAAACTATCTTATTATGCTTAGATATGGACTATGGATTTTGTCAAGCAAATTAATAAATTTATATTGAATCACCTTTGGTCATAAAGTGCTAAATAATACCCCTTTAATTTAATTTTAATTATTAATGTTCTATTTTAATACCCTCCTAATAGACCTTTATAACTAAATTATATGTTATTTTCACAAGATAGCTACTTATTTTTTGGTGGCATTTGTATATTAACTTTTTATTTGTCTCTCTCATAAGTTGGTTGGTATATGTCATCACCAACCCTCTCACATCCAATTATTGGTATATTGATTCAAAAAGTAATTATCTATATATAATTATGATCTAAATATATTTAAAGAGAAAATACACTTAAAATAAGCATATACCAATAAAACATAGAATTTTGACAAAATATTTAATCATATTAAGATTACATAGGAAATGAGTAATCTACACCTATCATTCCCACCATCATGAAATCTAACAATTTTATATTTATATCTATTTTAGTATATCTCAATGTTATGAATCAAAATCTAAGTTTTCTTAGTATTATAGTAAAGTTTGGAATACATTTGATTTATTATTTATAATCAATATTAATGAATAAATATTTCTTAAAATTTTGTAGAGAAAATTATTACAAATTTTCAAGAGGAAAATGATTTTGAACAATGTAAATAGTACCCTAGTATCATGAATTATCATTTTTTGTTCTATACAAAAATTTATATACAAACTTTAATTAAATTAATAAATCTACAATTCATGTAAATACCCTTTACTCTAACATATATTTATTTAAAATAATTTAAATAATGGTAATGTAACTAATATATTATCATTTTATCTAAAAATTTAAATAACATGATATAATATATTTTCCTAGCTATTAAATAGTTAATGAATTCCATTTAGCATTAAAGAGACTCAAAATTTATTGGGGGTAGCTATTCAAAGAAAAACATTATTGATATATTGTCATTGATGTCAAAGTTGGATTTTAAAGGAGAAGTGCATAGAAGCAAAGGGAAGCGTTATCAAGATCCAAATTGACTTTGAAAGTTAGGATATTCGAAATATCTAGTACGAAAATGATCATATACAAAAGATCTGGATATCCTTTCTCAAGATATGGACATTCAGGCATGGATAAGGATACAGACATTCAAGTATGGATATTAGGCAAAGTGTAAAATATCCGGTCACAAATCAGTGTAAAATATCCAGATGTCAAAGTATGGATAGATATGGATATTTGGATGAGTATGGATATTAACTTAATATCCATGTATAAAATTTTGGTGTAAAATATCCATATGACAAAGTTTGTATTGGGATATGGATATGGATATGGATATATGGATATCTAGATGATGTCAGCAGACCTTAGAATGTTTCCATGGGATGAGATTGACTGATGCCATATGAATATGGATATTTAGACAAGGATATGAATATTTGATGAGTGTGAAATGTCCATGACTAGCTATCCATCTAGATGACGACCTTGTAAATGTTAGAGTTAGCTATGATTGGAGCCACCCAGTATCTAGGACTTCATGAAAGCACAAGAGAGATCAAATGAGAGAATAATTCTATTCTATCAATGAATGTAAAAGAGATACAAGATTGTTGTTACAATGTACATGATATGCCTTTCTTATAAAGACAAGGATGAAATGTAGGATGTTGTAGTCATGTGACAAGTGTCATTATCCTATGACATGTGACAACTATAGGATAAGACGACAACTATCAACAACTATCAACAACTAGACACAACTAGACATCTGGAAGACTCACTAAGTCAACTTAACATGTGTGAATTATGTGTGATGTGTGAATATTATTTAACTAATAAATAGTTAAATAATATGAACTATCCACACAAGAGTAAATTGGTTAGGTGATAACCCTATCCACACCAATAGTAAAATGTTGCTATAAAATTGATGGCCTAATGAACATTTTTTGCCATTTTGTAGAGCAAATTACAAAGGAGTAAAGCATACCCGTGGAACCACAAAAAGGTGTGATGAAGGGGGTAAATCATAAAACACACAACAACAGAAATGGCACACAGAAAATAGAATATTTCTTTATTGATTTGGACAACTCATTACATTACAGAAGCTCAATTACAATTAGAGGAATCAATCCTCCACAGGCTAAACACACTACAGCTACACCTCACTAGGCTCTGTGATCTTCTTCCTTCTGTAACCCCAAATCAGCTAGGGTTTCTATTTTCCCATCTATTCTTGACTCTACACTTTTCCCCTTAACTCTACTACTGCCCAGGATTCCCAAAATAGTCATAAATAGCACTTTTTGGTGGCTTCCAGCTAAATTTCAAAATATGCAACTCCCTCCAAAAGTAGGGCAACTTCTAGGAAGCATAACTTTTGATCTAGGTGTAGGATTGACGAACTGTTTTAAGCGCTAGAAATCTCACGATGTGAACTATCACACTAGAAATTTGTAAATGGATTTCTATCAACTTTTTAGGACATTATGGGATGTTTTAGTGCCTCATATCTCGTTTCAAAAAATTTCAGGGGCTTTTTAGAAAACAATAACTTTAATATCTTTCAGCTCACAAATGATCTTTTCCTAATTCCTTCACCAAAGGTATTATATTTTAGTTATGAAGCTTTTTGTAAGTTTTCTCTTCAATCTGTGCCCAAATGCAAACTTTCCTAAAATGGCAGTTAAACTTTCCAAAACTGGCAGTTTGCTATTTTTAGCAGTTTGGAAAAACTGAAAGTCCTACATCATTATTTAGGAGATTATGGAACCAGAAACACTAATTATGGAATGAAATGAAAATAACTGCAATGATTTTGAATTAACTTCTTTTTGGGTTATGTAAGATTTCTCTTACACCGCTGGATGCTCTTGCATCAGACACCCAGGGTAATTTGAGAAGTGACCCTATCACATCTCAGGTGTTTGTTTGAGGAAAACCCAAATAGTCAACCTCTGCCTTAGACAACCAAGAAGAATCTTCAACATGCCTTCCTTTCCATTTCACCAGATATTCTTCATATTGCTTGTTCCGAGTACTTCTTCCCACACGGCTATCTAAGATCTCTTCTATCTCCTCCGTTGAAGTAGATGTCAGAATACTCCACTGTTCTTCCGTTGGTCCATCCTCTGTGCCACCTTCATGATATTCTATTAAGTCAAAAATATTAAACATAGGGGAAATATTGATCCCACTCGGTAGCTCTACCTCATATGCATTTCCTGAATCATGTTTCTTCAGGATTCATATGGTCCAAATTTCTTCATTTTTAACTTATTGTATGTTCCAATTGGGAACCTTTCTTTTCTTAAGTGAACCATGACTTTATCTCCTACCTGGAACTCCTTATATCTTCTCTTTTGATCTACCTTAGCCTTGTACTGAATATTCATCTTATGAATGTGCTTTCTCACCTCTTCATGCAAATTCTTCAGATGTTTTGCAAAGTCTTCAGCTTCAGCACTTGTCTTTTCTCCTTTGTCCAGCTTTCTTAACTTAGAAGCATTTCTTGGGCTATTATCATATACAATCTAGAATGGTGATTTACCAGTACTCCTATTGACAAAATTGTTGTAAGCAAATTCTTCCTATGGTAAAATCAAATCCCATCCCTTTGGCTTATCTCCTACTAAGCATCGTAGAAGGTTACCTAAACTCCTATTCACCACTTCCATCTATCCATCAGTCCATGGATGGTGTGTAGAACTGAACTTCAAATCTGTCTTCAACTTCTTCGACAATGTCCTCCATAAATAACCAAGAAACTTGGTATCTTGATTTGAAACTATGCTCTTTGCTAGACTATGTAATCTCACCACCTCTCTGAAAAATAATTTAGCAATATGAACAACATCATTAGTCTTCTTGCAAGGAATAAAATGTACCGTCTTCGAGAATCTATCCACCACAACAAAAATGGAATCATGTCTCTTTGTGTCCTTGGTAAACCAAGAACAAAATCCATACTAATATCATCCCATGGTTTCTCTAGTACAATTAGTGGCTGATATAGACTTGTATTCTGACTTGCTCCTTTTGCCATCTAACATACTCTACAACTTGCACAAATTTCCTCACATCCTGCTACAACTGTGGCCAATAATAATTTTCACCAACAATAGCAATGGTCCTATCTCGACCAAAGTGTCCAGCCAATCCTCCACTATGATTCTCCTTAATCAGGTTCTCTCTAATGGAACTCCTCAAAATGCACTACTAGCTTCCTTTAAACAACATGCCATCTTGGATTATGAAATCCAACCATTTTGTCCTGTCTAAAGTAACAGGTTCTAGACAAGCTTTCCAAGCCTCTGCAAAATCTAGATCTTCAGGATACAAACTTTTGAGCTCATTGAACCCAAAAACCTCTATCTTCATTTATGTCAACAAATTTTGCCTTTTGCTCAAGGCATCTGCAACTCTGTTGGACTTCCCACTCCTATGCTTCAAAACAAAAGTATAACTCTCCAAAAACTCCACCCATTTTAAATGCCTTCGGTTCAACTTTCCTTGACTATTAAGATACTGCAAAGCCTGATGATCAGTATATAAAACAAACTCTTTTGGAAACAAATAATGTCTCCATTTCTTCAAAACCTGAACTATAGCATAAAATTCCTGATCATAAATAGAATACTTTTTCTTGGCATCATTAAGCCTCTCACTAAAATAGGCAATGGGCTTACCTTCTTGACTCAAAACAACTCCTATAGCACTGCCACTAGCATCACAATCTACCTGAAATACCTTATTGAAATCTGGAAGTGCCAAAATAGGTTGCTCTGTGACTTTTTTCTTCACTGTATCAAAGCTTTTGTCTTCTCCTTTAGTCCATCTAAACTCTTTTCTGTCCCCTCTCATTGTCTTAGTTAGGGGTGCACAAATGCTACTAAAATTCTTGATAAAATTTCTGTAAAAACTTGCTAAACCATGAAAAGATCTTACCTCTATAGCACTCCTTGGTGTAGGCCATTCAATGATAGCCCTTACTTTTTCTGGGTCCATCTTAAGACCTTCCTCTGAGACAACAAATCCTAGGTATACCAACTCCTTTGCAAAACTACATTTCTTCAAATTAATCAACAACTTCTCCTCCCTCAACTTCTCTAGAACTCTTCTGATATGCATTAGATGCTCATCCCAAGTCATACTAAAAATTAAAATATCATCTAAATCAATAATAACAAAACTTCCCAAAAATTCTTTCAATACCTCGTTCATGAGCCGCATGAATGTGCTTGATGCATTGGTTAGCGCAAATGGCATGACTGACCACTCATACAAACCCTCCTTTGTCTTGAAGGCTATCTTCCACTCATCTCCTTCTTTGATATGGATCTGGTGATGCCCACTCTTCAAGTCAACCTTTGTGAAGTACTTGGCTCCACTCAAACAGTCCATTATGTCATCCATTCTAGGCAATGGAAATCTATACTTGATCGTGATCTTATTGATGGCTCGAGAGTCTGTACACATTCTCCACTCTCCATCTTTCTTTGGTGTTAGTACTATAGGTACTGCACATGGACTTAGGCTCTCTCTTATCAATCCCTTCCTCAACAACTCCTAAACTTATCTATTCAACTCTTCACTCTTTGTTGGAGTCATTCTATGGGCTGCCTTATTCAAAAAATTGGCTTTTGGTATCAAATCCATTTGATGACTTATCTTCCTCACTAGTGGTAAACCTTCTGGTACATTATTAGAGACAATATCTTGAAATTCTTCTAACATTTCTGAGACTTCTACTGGTACATCTTCACATTTCTCTTGACTAATCTTAGGAATCAATGCAAAGTAATGACACTCATGCTTCATACCCTCCAAAAATTTTCTACCATCTACCAAGCAAATTCTGGTAGTACTACATACATTTTCTTCCACCTCCTTTGAGGGCTTCAACTTGTGACGAACTCCATCATTTGTTAGGGAATATGTGTTTTCATGGCCATCATGGACAATGCTCCTATCATACTGCCATGGCCTCCCCAACAACATATGGCATGCATCCATTGGTATGATATCACACATCACCTCATCATGGTAGTCCCCAATCTTGAACTTCACTAAACACTACTCATTGACCAAAGCTCTGTGGTCCTTCTATAACCATGCAATCCGATATGGATGTGGATGCTTTCTACTTATCAACTTCAACTTCTCAACCATCTCCTCTGAAACAAGATTTTCAGTGCTTCCACTATCAATAATAATATCACAACACTTACCTTTACATTTGCACCTTGTGTGGAATAAACTCTTCCTCTGATTGGGTTCTTTCTCCTCATTCAACAAAGTTCTTCTGACAACTAGGGTTTCTCACCTTTTAGCATCTTCAGAATGCTCAGACTGCACATCTTCATCTACATGTACAACTCGTGCATTGCCTTCAGGTATTCCAGTTGTCCTTCCTTGATGTTGCAGACACTCGTATGCTTAATGCCCTTCTTCTCCACATTGGAAACATGTTCCTCTAAACCTCTTCTTTCAGGTCCTAGCCTAGGTCAGCCTCTTCCTCTTCCTCTTTGTTCACCATTGTTCTGGTCACGAGGGCGGTAGGCATTATCTCCTCTCTGATTTCAACTGGTGCCAGCTTCTTCACTTTTCTTTGGATCTTCATTTCAGCCTCCATAGGGTCTTCCACTAGTCCTTCTACCTTGACCTCTTCCCCTTTGCTTTCTATCAAATATGTTATTCATCTTCTCTTCCACCTTCAAGGAAAACTGGTATGCATCTTCTATGGTGGTCATTCTAACTAGGCTTAGCTCCTCTTGAATACTTGGCCTCAACCCATTAATGTAATGGGCTACCTTCTCCTTGTTGGCCTCTGCATGTCTTGTCCTAATAGTAATCTTATAAAACTCTTCTGTATACTCCTTAACAGACTTGTTATCTTGCTTCAGTCCTTGCAGCTTCTTCAACAACTCCATCTCATAGTCCATAGGAATGAACTGCTTCTTCAGTTTTTCCACCATCTGATCCCATCTGGTGATCTTTCCTTTTCCTCTTCTATTCCTCTCTAATTGGACCTCCTTCCACCAAATACTGGTGTGGCCCTTCAATTTTATTTTTGCAAACTTGACCCAATCTAGGTCCTCCACATCTTCATACTTGAAATACTCCTCCATGTCATTGATCCAATCAATAAGCTGTTTCAGATTCAAATCTCTAGAATATGTAGAAATTTTGATCCTAGGCCTCTTTCTAATCTACGAAATGATCCTCAACAACCTAACTTCTGCAGGATCTCCTGCAACTTCTTGTTCTTCCTCAGATATCTCTTCTTTAGCTTCATCCTCAGTTTCTTCTCTTGTTCTCGGATCAAACCCTCTTCGCAGCTCCTCTTGCAATGCATCAATTTGTCTTTGCAGGGCTCTAAAACCCTCTTCCATCAAAGCATTCCTCCTAATACGATTTCTTCGTGGAGGCATCTTGATCTCCACAACAAACCCACAACCTCAGGTCCTGGTACAAACTACCTCACGGTTGGCGATCTATCTACACACTCAGGAACCCTTGCTCTGATACCACTTGATGAAGGGGGTAAATCATAAAACACACAACAATAGAAATGGCACACAGAAAATAGAATATTTCTTTATTGATTTGGAAAACTCATTACATTACAAAAGCTCAATTACAATTAAAGGAATCAATCCTCCATAGGCTATAGCACACTACAGCTACACCTCACCAGGCTCTGTAATTTTCTTCCTTCTGTACCCCCAAATCAGCTAGGGTTTCTATTTTCTCATTTATTCTTGACTCTACAATTTTTCCCTTAACTCTACTACTGCCCAGGGTTCCCAAAATAGTCATAAATAGCACTTTTTGGTGGCTTCTAGCTAAATTTCAAAATTTGCAACTCCCTCCAAAAGTAGGTCAACTTCTGGGAAGCATAACTTTTGATCCAGGTGTCCGATTGACGAATCATTTTAAGTGCTAGAAAGCTCACAATGTGAAATATCACACCAAAAATCCATAAGAAGATTTTCATCAACTTTTTGGGACGTTATGGGATGTTTTAGTGCCTCATATCTCATTTCAAAAATTTTTAGGGGCTTTTCAGAAAACAAAAACTTTAATATCTTTCAGCTCACAAATGATCTTTGCCTGATTCCTTTGCCAAAGGTCTTATATTTTAGTTATGAATATTTCTGCAAGTTTTCACTTCAATCCATGCCCAAATCCAAACTTTCCTAAAATGGTAGGTAAACTTTCCAAAACTGGCAGTTTGCTATTTTTAGCAGTTTGGAAAAACTGAAAGTCCTACATCATTATTCAGGAGATGATGGAACCAGAAACACTAATTATGGAATGAAATGGAAACAACTACAATGATTTTGAATTAACTTCTTTTTGGGTGATGCAAGATTGCCCTTACACCATTGGATGCTCCTGCATCAAGGTGACATGTGCACAACTATGTGCCTAGGTATGCAAGTATGTGTCCTGCTGAGCTTATGTGGCCATTTCTAATGCTTTCTACCATTTCGTAGAATACAATATGAAAGTGGCAATCCCTCCTATAGAACCACAAAAAGGGTGCCATGTGGATATTCCAAGGAGGAAATAGCCCAACTCCCAACACAGAAGGCAAAAGACATAAAGCCCGATGCTTGACAAACAAGGAAGAAGACATAATGCCCAATGCCTGATAGCATAACCAAGGAAGGCAATAGCTTGGAAGCCCGATCTCTAAAATTCTACGAATTTAGTTCTTGTAAAAGGAGAAGTTTCAAAGGGCATTTTTCAGGATTCAAATCTCTAGGTGCAATCTATTAGTTGAGTGAATGACTAGTTTAGTTGAAGTTTTGTTGGATATTTGTTGTTGTAATATTGGTGACTTTCAGTTTTCCCCAACATGTTACGGTTATGCAACTGCTTTGATTAAGACAATCTTTTGTTGGTGTGTTGGTTCAAATTGTATGGGACATGTGTTGGATTTCCATACATTCAGTGTTGAAGATCAAAGGAGTTGTTGAGAATACATTAAGTAGTTTCTTCTCATAGAATTGTTAAATAAAGCGGGTTGTGCTATATTGAAACAAGTTGTCGTTCGCATGTATGATATTCCATCATGTTAGAGAGAATAGATATGTAATGATGCTTTGAGCATGAATTACATAAGTGTGTGTTAATGAGAACATAGAGAGTGTAGGTGTGTTGAGTGAGAAAAGATTGTGTATGAATTGAATAGGTGTATTTGAGGTTTGTGAAGAACCAAATGTCTGTATATTTGAATTTGTAAAAAATTTAGAGGTTGGTGCCTCTTGTGGACTGATTTGGTACTCAATTAAGGGGATTGTAGTCTCCTTATAGTTGGAGCTCTTAAATCAGGGGTTCAATGGCTCCTTAGGGTGGGTGCCCTTAAAACATTGTAATCAATGGTTTATTCTCTGAGGTTGGATTAGGATGGTAGATCCTGGCACTATTTTCTCACCATGCTTTTTCCCATCTTTTAGTTTTCTATGTATATCTAGTGTTCATGTCTGTATGATCTCTTATAGTTCTTGCTTAAGCACTGAAAGTTATTTTGGTCTACTTTCTAGAGATTAGAAGTTTGTAATATTTTTGATCTATTTATTTACCCTCCCCTCTCAGTAGGTTGCACGTGTTCTAACAATTGGTATTAGAGCCAAGCTCCTTGAAGAAGATTAATTGCTAAAGGTTGGTCTGGGAGATCGAACACATGGCTGGTCAAGGAGGATCTCACTCAAACAAAGCACCATTGTTTGATGGAACAAAGTATATGTTCTAGAGTATAAGGATGGAAGCCTACCTAACCTCAATAGGGTTTGATGTATGAAAATCTATTGAGAATGATTATAAAGCTCCTCCAACTCCTCCAATAGACCCAGTGGGTAAGAAGGAATGTGAGAATAATGTTAAGGCTAAGAATGCAATTCTATGTGGTTTAGCTAACTCTGAATTTGTGAAAGTGATGCACTGTAAGTTTGCTAAAGAAATCTGGGATAAACTTTAGAGCATTTATGAAGGAGACACAAAGGTGAAGCAAGACAAACTGCAGACCTTTAGAGGAAGATTTGAAATCCTGAAAATGAGAGAGGAAGAAAAGATTGTTGATTACCTACTAAGAGTTGATGAAGTTATAAATTCTATGAGAGGACTAGATCAAGAAGTAGAAGAGCCAGTTATTGTCAAGAAGGTACTTAGATCCTTACCTTCCAGGTATGATTCTAAAGTCTCTTCTATAGAAGAAGAAAAAGATCCTAATAAGATATCTATTGATGAGCTACATGGTACTTTTACTATCTATGAAATGAGGAAAACCAATACTGATATCTCCAAGAGAGAAGCTTCATTTAAGGCATCAAAGAAAGAAAAGAATGTAGATACTGAATCTGAGACAGACGAGGAAGAGGCCAATTTTGTAAGAATATTGAAGAGAGGATTTGGGAAGTATAGAGGTAAGTTACCTTTCAAGTGTTTTAATTGTGGAAAGTTTGGTCACTTTGCTGCTAAATTGTTGGTAACATAAGCATGATGATGAAGAGACTAATAAGAATGATAGTGAGTAGTGTTGTCATTGATGGCAACAAAGTGTAAGGATATAGTTGTGTTGGCTTGGAGAATGATATGGAAGAGAATACACTTAAGTGTTGATCTAGAGAAGCTACTAAGTGCAATGTGGAGGAGAATACACCTAAGCATGATATCCTTCCATTTTGGTGTTCCGCAGTCAGGTACAATTTATTGAAGATTTTTGTAAGGCATTTGCAATACAAAACCTATGACAAGGTCATAGTATTTCAGTCTGCATTCCTCTACTATGAAGAATTTTGTTATGTGGTTGTAAGGTATTGTTGGTGCATACTAAAGGGGTCTAAATCCAAAGACTCGGGTTTTGAAGCCCTCTAGAGTGAAAGATAGAGTTGACAGAGTATCAAACTCTGAAATGACAGTGTAATGACAATACCAGTGGTATATTGGAATGCTCTATGTTCCACAGCACATGAATATCTTGCTATACAGATTTGAGAATAAGTTTATGGATATTAGAAGTGTGTAGTCTTCTAGTGGTAAGCATTTTGGTGGTCCACATGTGTTGTGAACTAACTGTTAGTTCATGCTATTATTACTTCACCAATTGAGATGACCTAATGGTGTTGAGATTGTGTGGAGTTAAGTCATGTATGGAATAAAGTTATGTGATTAAATATAGGTTATCCCAACCTATCTAAATGTGCTACACACTTTGGTTCTCTCTGCAAAGCATATAGGTTAAATTTTTGGACTGACAGGACAAGAAGTCACATGGTACATCTATTTACTAACCTATTGATATTTTGTATGATTGTGGTATATAA
Source organism: Cunninghamia lanceolata (assembly GCA_027924645.1). Lineage (NCBI taxonomy): Eukaryota > Viridiplantae > Streptophyta > Pinopsida > Cupressales > Cupressaceae > Cunninghamia > Cunninghamia lanceolata. Next base: position 1,233,887 of record BSBN01001053.1, on the reverse strand, counting down.
AAAAGATTTAATTCTTGTGTGGTGTAGTAGAGTGGGTGTGAAAGATTTAAGTGTGTGTGTGAGAAAAAATTGATGTAGAGAAGGAAAAGATAAGGCTGTAGTGAAGATGAAGTGTGTTAAGTTAGTATTCTAAGCTTTAGTGGAATTATATCTTCAGCATAAGTCAAATGCATTACTAATAGTTCATATTTGGTAGTGAGCCACCCCTTCCTCTATCTCTTTCTATTTAGAAAAGTGAGTCCTTTGGTAGTGAGCCACCTGTAGTGAGCATTTTCTCTTCTAGACAGTGAGTCCTTTAGGTAATGAGCCTAATTGTAATCGGTATTGTTATTCATATATATGTGTGAGCTAATCCTCACTGTGGTTTTTTCCCTTTTTGGGTTTTCCACGTAAAAATTTGGTGTTCATGTGTTATGTGTTTTGATGGTTGATTTCATGCTTTCCTTTCTTACTGCAAATCAAATATGTTATGTGGAATGAATGTTTAAATGCTTAAGAATTTTAAGAGAATATTGATTCACCCCCCTCTCAGTATTCTAGGTTTTCAATAATTGGTATTAGAGCCTAGTTCCTTGGAAGAAGCTTAACCACTTGAGGGAGATCTTGAAGTGTGAACATGTGGTGACTAGGAGATATCCTATCCCTCTGAAAGAAATTCCTGCTATTGGATTTACTGAAGAAGACTACATTGTTGACATGAATGGAGAACTTAAATCAACCCTTGAAGATCTGGAAAAAGTTCAATGTGAGAACGAAGATCTGGAAAAAGATATTAAGGAAGTAGATGAATGCATCAAGAAGTTGAGAGAGCAAAACAAGAAATTCAAATAAAGATACAAGGAAGTAAATGAACATTTTAATCAATCAAATGAGACAATCACTAGTTTGAAAATACAAATTGAGGAAGGCAAAAGAATTGAAGAATGCCTAAATGAGAAAATGAAAGGAAAATCTAAAGAATGCTTAAGGCTTGAACAAGAAATAGTGGTCTTAAAGAAAGAGCTGGAAAAAGAAAAAAATTCAAGAAGAGCTCCATACTAATTGATGAAATGATTTCAAATCAAAAGGCTACTAAGGATAAAGAAGGATTAGGATTTGAAAAGGGTAAAATTTCAAAGGCTAATTAGACTTCAAATAATCCTAAGAAGAAGAAAAATAACCAAAAGAAGACTATAGTCAAGAAGGATAATAACATACATGTCTAGAACCAAAAGAAAAACTTCAAGAGGCCACCCATTAGACAACTAGCTTATTGGAATACAATGGACCACTAAGAGGGGGGTGAATCAGTGGTACAATAAAACTAGGTCACTCAATAATCAAAATCAATTAATTTAAATAGTCCAAGGCACTTAAAGAACAATAAGGCCATACAAAATATACCATAACACAAGTATGTACATGGAAAACCCTAAAAGGGAAAAACCACTATGTGAAGAGTTGATTGGGTTTATTTGACAATTTCAACCTCATAAAAATATCACCATTAGGTCTCACTGATTACAATTTAGGGCACCAACCCTAGGAGCACCAACCCCTTGCAAGTTTAGGAGTGCAACCTCCAATGCAAATAGACTGAAAATATAGAGTACTACTCTATTTACATTGACATCATAGGTTACAGATGGATTATGTAACTCCTTCACTCAATCACCTCTATGAAAAAGTATTCAAAATTAGTAACACACTCTTCCTTTACTAATTATTCAAAGAATGATTCTTCAAAAATCCATCATCCGCCCAACACAAAAATGCACTACTTTGTTTACAATGAAATCACATATCCAAAATATATGTAGACAAATATAATTGATTTATATAGATACATCACCTACAACATACAATCACTAAACCCAAGACATATTCACATCAACAACCCTCTTCTTCTTCAAGTATGCAAAGAATATTCCTTCAAAACTCCATCAATCTCATCATAGATCAAACATGAAACACTTGCAACACACTGTTTTGTTTCAACCCTTATACACTTTTGCATTAATTGCTTTATAAATTTCAAACCCTCAATTCATGTGAACATATCAACATATCTTCAAATATTTACTATTACCATCCATTAATGTTTCTGTAGAGAGTTCATCAGCAACCCTAAACAATAAAAATCTTCTTTATTTATCATTACAATTTCCTCTTCAAAAACCATGGGACTCTCACACACACTTTGGTTTGAAATTGACAAACCAACGCTTCCATAAACAGTTATAGAAGCTGCCCATAACTGTTGGAAATGGAAATGGATCCTTTTATAGTCCATGATGTTGAGTAGCCTATTTTTGGCCCTACAGGTGGCTTATAACATATGGGACTACCTCATACTCTAGAATATAGGAGGCACCTAACTGTGCTTCAAATATGAGGCATACATACCCTACCCCCTGCAGGATTTCAACTTGTGACCTCTCTTTCAAGAGGGCAAATTTTTCACCAATAGACCAACTCTTGCTACAATCAGAGAATATGTGCATTTTCCTATCAAATATTATACACCTATAGATGTCTATCAGAGTTTGAATGAGCACCATTGATATCTCTCTTCGCACCCTCGAGAGATTGAATCTACGTCATGGATTTATGTTTTCCCCCTCATTTACAAATCATGGTTGGGAGAGGCCGGTCCTGACTAGGTCAAGGGGCTAGTCACTAAATGACAAAGGACCCTCCAAGTTGTAACTTAAGTAATAGCTTACTGGTGAGAACAAGTCACCGAAGAAACAAAAAAAAAAATTAACCCATCTTAAAATGTCTTTTGAGACTTTGTTTTCTAGGGTTTAGGAGAGACCTTTATAATTTTAGGACAATAGAAATTAGGGCTTCCAACTTGCTCAAATCCTAATATATCCTTAAGAAATTAACATCCTTAACTCCTATAGAAAATTCTCTATTGCAGTGAATAAAACAATGAAGATGATATAATAGAAAAACTCCTTTGATTCTAAAGCAAACAAGACCTTTACTCTTGGAGGTCTTCAACCACTTTCAAACCCTAATCTTCTATTAAGAAACACTAAACTAAGATTTGATCCACATCTTCTGAAAGCAACTTCAAGATTACGGTTGACTTCAGATGAATGATGATACTAATCCTTATCACAACTCTTTTCAATAGCACATTAATGACACATCATTTCCAAGAGTCATCAAGTTTGATGATGATCCTTGAGTCATCAGGCCTTTGATGACACAACTGCACATCACTTAAACTATCTGCATTACCTACTAACTCTCCTTATTGCCAATACCATCCTCAATGCCAGTAGCAGTGCTCAGACATACAACATACAACATGTTTATCTTGAAAGAGGATTCATCATGATCAATAACCATGTTTCTTTATCTCTATGCTATTAGCCAATTTATACTAACTTTACAACTCCTTTGACATTAATGAAAAACAACATGGGCAACAATCTCCTATAACTCCTTTGACATCAATGACAAACAACATGGGCAACAATCTCCCCCTTTGTCATTGATCCTCTTAGTAGAACATTTGATGGACCATGATTGTTGTTAGACCAAATCTCACAGCTATTAATCTCCACTACAATCGCCAGAGTTAGGATCCATGAGAGGAGGTTAACCCATGTCAGGAAACATCACAGGGAGTGTTGGAAACACATGCCAATAATCTCCCCTAGTATTACCTAGGGAGTTTCAAACTCAAGGCCAGTGGCTTTGATACCAATTTGATGGACCATGATTGTCATTAGACCAAAACCCATAGCCATTAATCTCTACTACAATTTCCAGAGTTAGGATCCACAAGAGGGGGTTAACCCATGTCACAAAACCTCATGGGGAGCATTGGACACACATTCCAACATAGCTGCACAAAGGTACTCTAGCTACTATTACTCTTGCAATAAATTTGGACATAAGGCTATGGAATGTAGAAGTAGGATGAATCAAAATGTTCAATGATTCTCTGGTCAATGTTTTACATGTCAAAAAATTGGTCATAGAGCTAGTGAATGTAAAAATCAAATGATGAATGGTTATAATAATGGTATGATAGTTTCATCTTTCAATGGTTATTGTTATACATGTAGTAGATTTGGCCATAAAGCTAATCAATGTAGATCTAGAATGAATGGAAGTAAGCTTGTTCAAAATGTTAGATGTTATGTATGCAACAAATTAGGTCTCATTGCTAAATTTTGCAGAAATAAGAATGTGAAGGTTGATCTAGTAAAGAAGAGTGATCCAGTGAATAATGTGGATTCGATAGAGATGAAGAAGGACATGGACAAGGTCTGGAAAAAGAAAGAAGAAAATAAGATGAAGGATGAGGTTATGCCAGTCTCTAGTGCAGATGTTTCCTCCGAAAACTAAGTAGAAAGATTTATCTTAGGGGGAGCTTTAACAGACAAACTTTAAGCCCCTACCAAAGATATGGTGTTGATGCCTAGGCTACAACACGTGGATATGAGGTATAGGTTGACATGTTCAACCTATTAGAGAAAACACTGGTGAAAAATGTCTTGTTGTAGAAGATTGCAAAGCAATTGAAGGTGACTGTGTATCATAGTTGAAGCTTTCATAGCTTTATCAATCTGTGCATTGAATACAAATTAGGTTTTGCAAAAGGGGGTTTTTAAGCAATCTCGCTTAACAAGAATATCATTTGCAATCAAACTTTGAAGAGAGAAAGTGAAAGAGCAAGGAGAAGCTAATCAAACCATAACTAAAAGAAATTGAAAGGTATCTATAGTTTTCTATCTTGCCCTAAAGTTTTTTAGTAGTATTTTAAGGATGTTTACTCCACAAGTCATAAAGGTAGTAGACTAACCCCACCCTAAATTCAAAAACCATCCTTTCAAATCTATGGAGATGGATCTGGATGGTGTGTCTTCAAGTGTTCCATATGGTGTGATGCACACATAGGATATAAGGATATACATCCACATAAAGATGGAAGAATACAATCATGTAAATGAGAAGTATGGGTGAATGAGTTAACTAATGACAATTTTGACCTAAAACATGAGCACAGGGCTTTGACAGAAAAGAAATTGGATGTATGGAATGACTTTCCTATTCTGTGTTATGAAGATGCTTGGATTAAGTATGTATTGAGCTACATTCATGACAAATTTATGTGGTTGGATCTGTTGCATATGATAAGGAAGGAAGCCATTAGGGTTGTGACAGGGTTATGCTCCATCGAAATACTTCCAACATTGAAATTAGTGAAAAATGATGTGGTGATGAAGCTCACAGGAGTGAAGTTTGATAAGAGAGCCCTAACTGTAAATGATATTTAAGACCCTGCTATGAAATATTCATCAATGATGATTGGATACAAAATATACTTCACCAATAGAGAGAACTTAGTCTTTACAACTACTATTTACACGGCATATGAGATTGTCAAGAATGGTGTAGACTATGACTTGTGTGAACTGCTGAGACAACAATTGATGGAGAGCCTTTAAAAGACCAAGGACTCTAAGTACCCCTTCAAATTTGGTACTCTAATTATTTTCTTACTATTTTACTTTCTTAGAGAAATTCTAGGTACAAAGAACATAGTATGGTTTGGACATATTCCTGCAACAATGTAAATCAAAGATCATCTAAGAAGGTTAGGCAACTCAGAAACCTAAAATGTTACATTATGGGGTTTCTTCAAGACTTTCCAAGGAAACATGCAAGCAAGAGATAGAATCCCAAAGAGTGTTGTAGAGAAATACAAGGATGACATCATCTTTATGGTTAGCAAAGATGAATGTTATATGGAAGCAGTGGAACCCAAAACAATCTGGATTTCAAAGATGGGATATGAGGTTACAGGAGATATAATTACAAGTCTTGTAGACCTAATGCTAAGCAAACCAAGAGATACCTCTATAGAAAGATTTGGAACATATGAAGAAAAATCCACTGAAGTGCATTTGAAGCACAAGGAGAGAGAAATAAAGAAAAGTGTGAGAAATTGAGGACCAAATTAGAGGAGATTATATCACTAAAGAGCTGTCTGGAGAAATCCAAAGGCATATCTATTACTCTAGATGAGTCTAGTAGCACAAGAAGTTATACTAAAACTTCTGTCTCTGCTCCTACTGTCCTAAAAGGCTCTAAAGCCACATCTTCAGCTAAGAAAACAACATCAAGTGCCTCTGCACAACAGTAGCCTCCCAAGAAGAGAAGGGTAAAAGAAAAGGCTACAAGAGAAAGATACATCAACCATTATGATAATGAAGAAGAAGAGGAGGAGGAAGGACCTAACTTGGTCTAGAAGAAGAAAAGAGAGCATTAAGCCTCTGGAGAAGAGACAAGTGTCAAGAGAGCAAAAATTGACATTATCAACACAGGAAGTGAGGAAGAAAGTGAGAAGGAAATGGAAGGTTTCCTCTTTAAAAGAAGAGAAGAGAAATCTGATAAAGGTGATGAGTCTCCTAAGGGAAAAGGAAAGAACAAGAAGTCAAAGAAACCAAGTCCTAAAAACTACAGATATCCTAAAGGAAATGAAAATTGATATAATAGAAGAGGGGTCTTCTTCTAAGGAAAGAGAAAAATGAAGAGATTGCAGCAACAAGTACAAAACAAGATCTTCTAATAGAATAGAATGTGCCATCTCCTCTAGAGAACATTGATGTAGAGGATCAAAGTGTTGTCAATCTTCCTCCAAAGAATATAAAGGATGTTGAAGAAAAGAAGGAGAATCTTGAGGAAGAGAAAGATAAAGAAAAATAACAGATTGAGGAGGTTGTGAAGGAAAATGAACAAGTGGACAATGATTCTGTTCCTCCAAAAACATCGGGACATCAGGCTAAAATCAAAGAAGATGAAGGGACACATGAATAAAGTTTTCCTCCAGAGATCCCAGGCTCACACATGGTCTCTATTTCTGAAGAAGAGAACAATAATACAGAAGATGAGTGTTCCAAAGTCTCTCCAATAGACTCCATCAAAGAGTTCTTGGTCCAACAGAGATAAATTCAGACTATGGCTTCACCATAGATGTTTCAATCATCCACTATGGATGGACACATCAATTTGTCCAATATCTCTCCTCTCAAGAAATTGTATGTAGGAACCATTTTTCATGCCACTGCCCAAGAGGAGATATTACAATCATAGGTAAAAGGAAATGAGCTTCTAGAAGAAGTAATGATTTTTTTTTGAAAAGGTGTTACCAGAGACCAAGAGGGATGCCTCTCTGACTCTAGTACAAAAAATGAAGCAACTGGTGGAGTCCTTTAATAACCATTCCACATCTTTAGAGAAGGAAGCTAAGAAGAAAGTAATGGAACATATTAATAATAAGAGATTAAAATATCTATCAGAGAAGTGCTCCAAGGCACACAATCAGTTGAGTAATAGTGTAAAGAATATTCAAAATACCCTGAATGATGCAAATGTAATGTATCAATTTTGCTTATCATGGCCTATAACTACAAAAGATATAAAATACAAGATTGATGACCTTGAAGTGTGGATAGCAAACATCTCTAGAACATATGACCCCTTAAAGGATAACAATGGAAATTTGAGGGCTGAAGTTGAAAAGACTGGTGCAATTATAAAGAAACTTCATAATCAAAGAAAACTTATTAAGGATCAGATGTGTCAGTTAAGGGAGATTGTTAGTTTTAAGATGGATGCACTGATAGGGTTATTGAAGGAAGTTGATAAGGTTGGATAGATGACAGTTGCACCTACATCAGTTGAAGAAGCAGAAGACTAGTTTTTGCAGATTAATGGGAAGATACAAATACTCAACTCTACAAAGATGCATTAGGACTTTGTGGTACTATAACTAAAGAATATATACAAGGATATTCTTCCCACTAAATAATAAGGTTCATATTTTTATTTCTTCTACATATGCGGAAAGATAGAAGAAAACAATTTTGATACTTTGATTTACATATTAAAGTATATGAGTAAAATGGTAAGGGGGAGTATGTACATAGAAAAGCAAGATCATTTTTGAGATAGGGGAGAGGTTATGATTTGTATATGTATAGGTAGTTCCTTTGTCATTGATGACAAAGGGGGAGAAGTTTTGGTGCATGTTGCCATCAATAACAAAGGCAAAGATTTTTAGCAACATAAACATGATGATGAAGAGATTGATGACCATGACAGTGAGTAGTGTTGTCATTGATGGCAACAAAGTGCAAGGATACAATTGTGTTGGTCTAGAGAATGATATGGAAGAGAACACACCTAAGTGTTGATCCAAAGAAGCTACTAAATGCAATGTGGAGGAGAATACCTAAGCATGATATCCTTCCATTTTGGTGTTCCGCAGTCAGATACAATTTACTAAAGATTTTTCTAAGGCATTTGCAGTGCATAACCTATAATAAGGTCATAGTATTTTAGTCTGCATTCCTTAGCTATGAAGAATTTTTCTGTGGTTGTAAGGTATTGTTGGTGCATACTAAAGGAGTCTAAATCCAAAGACTTGGGTTTTGAAGCCTTCTAGAGTGAAATATAGAGTTGAAAGACTATCAGACTCTGAAATGAGAGTACCAATGCTATATTGGAATGCTTCTTATTCCATCATAGATGAATATCTTGCTACGCAAATTTGAGAATAAGTTTATAGATGTCAGTAGTGTGTAGTCTTCTAGTGGTAAGCATTTTGGTGGTCCGCATGTTGTGTTGTGAACTAATAGTTAGTTCATACTATTATTACTTCACCAGTTGAGCCAACCTAATGGTGTTGAGATTATCTAGAGTTAAGTCATGTATGAAATAAAGTTATGGGAGTAAATATAGGTTATGCTGACCTATCTGAATGTGCTACATGCTTTGGTTCTCTCTGCAAAGTGTATATAGGTTTGAGTTTTGGGCCGACAAGACAAGAAGTCACACGGTACATCTATTTGTCATGTTTGATGTTTTGTATGATTGTGGTATATAAACAAGATTGAATTCCTGTGTGGTGTAGTAGAGTGGATGTGAAAGAGTTAAGTGTGTATGTGAATGAAATCTAATGTAGAGAAGGATAAGATAAGTTTGTGGTGAAGATGAAGTGTGTTAAGTTAGTATTTTGAGCTTCAGTGGAACTGTATCTTTAACATAAGTCAGATGCATTACTAACAGTTCATATTTGGTAGTAAGCCATCCCTTCCTCTATCTCTTTCTATTTAAGGCAGTGAGTCCTTCGGCAGTGAGACACCTGTAGTGACAATTCTCTCTTATAGACATTGAGTCCTTTTGGTAGTGAGCCTAATTGTAATCAGCATTGTTATTCATATATATGTGAGCTAATCCTCACTGTGGTTTTTCCCTTTTTGGGTTTTCCATGTAAAAATCTAGTGTTCATTTGTTATGTGTTTTGATGGTTGATTTCATGCTTTCCTTTCTTACTGCAAATCAAATATGCTATGTGGAATGAATGTTTAAATGCTTAAGAAGTTTAAGAGAATACTGATTCACCCCCACTCTCACTATTCTGGGTATTCTGTTGGCAAGAGATACTACTTTGCAGAAGACTTGAATGTTGTCATTGATGGTAACAAGGTAAAGAGAATCCATCAGCATGGCAAAGAGACATTACTATAGCAGACAATCTTGAGTTGGCAACAAGGCACAAAGTATTTTGGTCTGGAAGCCCAAAATGGCTAAGTATCAAAGTATTCCAAGTAGGGGACATAAAGTGAATCAATATGCCTCCACAAATTGAAGATTTGCAGATGTGGTTCAGGTATGATGTTTATAGCTACCTATTTCTATTGTATTCCAGTGATCAAGATCTGACTTCCTCTGGAAGTCATCTGATGAAAAGTCTAAGTTTGGGTGGATAGTGTTAAGACAAAGAAAGTGAACAGTATAGAGTAAAATGGTCCGCATTCCTCTGCAATAGCATACTTTGTTCTATAGTTCTGAAGATGGAGATAGGTCATGACTATCATAATCCAAGTTTGTAGCTCTGGAAGTGTAGCAGATCTTACTTAATAGGCTCTCCAATACCAACATTTAGTATGACAGTGTTATAGTGTGATAGAGCAACAATTCTAAGGTCCACATTTTGGCATATATATTTATCTTATTCTGTGGAGTTGAAGACATGTTAAGAGATCAATAATGATTGCTAAATATGATTCATTAAGTTCCATTTGGTCCGTAGCATGAGTTGTGATGTGATAGAGGAACCTATCATATATGTTATTGAGGAACAAGCCGATAGGCTGGTTAAATCATTATGCGGAGAAGAAATATGAGCTGGATGATAAATGAAAGTGGTTGTACGATTAGAGACAACACATATGAAGACATGTACATGATGGTTTGGATTCACATTGAAGATTTAACACAAGAACAAGTTGAAAGGATATAACACTTGGTATACACATTTCATAGTTTGCTTGCCGACCTGATCATGAGAAAGATTTAGTTGCAGATATAAATAGAGGATGGAATTCGATGTTTGAATGAGATAGATGTGAGATGCGATAAGAAGTGTGTGAATTAAAAATATGCAAACATAAGGGACAAGAGCAAAAGAAGAGAGATCGTATGTAAAAGCAGAGAAGCATAACAGGGCAGTCATAGATGAAGAGTTTTAATTTAGTGTTTATGTGCTTCATTGGAACTATAACCATGTATATGTAGATACAATCTCAACAGTTCATCTTGGCAGTGAGCCACCCTTCTACTTTCTTCATTCTTCTAATTGGCAGTGAGCCTCTTTGAGCAGCGAGCTCTGGGCAATGAGCCCTAAGGTAGTCAACCTCTTTGTAACTTGTTATTGTGCTATCTTAATATACTATGAGCTAACACTCACCATGGTTTTTCCCTTTTTGGGTTTTTCATGTAAAAATCCTAGTGTTCATGTGTTATGTCTTTATGGTTGTTGTTCCTATGCTTATTCTACTTTCTTGTTATAAATTTTAGAATTTGGATTAATAAACTTATTAAGAAGTTGTTTTATGGAATACTGATTCACCCCCCCATCTTAGTATTCCTTGCTATCAACAATTGGTATCAGAATGAGGTTCCTTGGAAGAAGTCTAATAGCTTAAGGAAGATCTGGGGTTCTATAATCATGGCAGCAAGAAGATTTGGAAATTATGAAAGCAACAAGGAACTAGAAGTAGCCCTTATTAATCTTGAAAAATCTGAGGCAGAAATCAGGGATCTAAAAATAAATATTCAAGAAGCTAATGAATGCATCCTAAAGCTAAGAGAACAAGTTAGGAAATTCAAAGAAAAAAGCAAGGAACTAAATGATCAATTAGATGAAGCACAAGAGTTCCTAAAATGGTTGACACTAGAAGTTGAAAAGAAGGAAGAAATTGAAAGGCATCTGAACAAAGTTGTTAAGGATAAATCAGAGGAATATGAAAAATTAGGTAAAGAAGTGCTACTTATAAAATTTGATCTAGAAGTAGCTAAAAACTATGAAGAAAAGTTTAAGCTAAGTTCTGTAAAGCTTGATGAAATGATTGTTGGTCAAAAGAGTACTGATGATAAGCAAGGTTTGGGATTTGAGAAAGGAGAAAGTTCAAAATCTAGTCAAGAAAATTCTGAGTTAAAGAAAAATAGAGGGAACCAGTTCAGAAATCAAAGAAGAAGACCTAGAAGACCTCCAGTCAGATAGCCAAATGCTCAAAGGTACCCACCCATCTTTCAATGGTCACTGTTTTAATTGCAATAAGTTTGGTCATAAAGCTACTCAATGTAGGAGTAGAGTTAATCATAATGTTTCATCCTTTTATGGTCAATGTTTCAATTGCAAGAAAATTGGTCACAAATCAAATGAATGTAGAAATCCAGTAAGGAATAGTACCTACAATAGTCAATCATTCAATGGAAAGTCTTTTGCATGCAATAGATTTGGATACATGGCTAATCAATGCAGATCAAGGATGAATTCATTCAGAGGAAGGAATCAAGGACAAGGAAACATTGTGTGTTTCAATTGCAATAAATTTGGACATGTTGCAAGATTCTACAAAAGAAAGAATGTGAAGAGAAATTACTATGCTGAAGAAAGGAAAACAAGGTAGAGGAATGATAAGGGAGAAGAAAAGGTTGATCTGGTTAAAACCAAGAAGGAAATGAACAAGATTTGGGTCAAGAAAGAAATAATTAAAGAAGAGGATAGATCCACACTAGCATCTGAAGAAGATACTTCCTATGGGAGGTAAACTGGGTGCTCTGTCTCAGGGGGAGCAATGTTGAAAATCCAAAACGCCCAGCCAGAAAGTGGGTGCCAAAATCTGGCATGAAGGTATATGATGGAATTTGATGTGACAAATCTCTCAAAAGAAAAACTGGAAGAAAAGAAGTCAATGTGGCACATTGCGGAGCAATCTTGATCGACTGTGCCTAACAGAGAAATGTTTGACAACTTTTTGAAAATAGCATTTATGATGAGTAGGTTTTGGTAAACAAAGGTTAAAAGGGTAGCGCTCGAAGGACTAATCACTTTGTATTTGAGCCTTCAAGTGTCTAAGGTGTGCAGAAGCAAGATCATAAGTGATATTAGCAATTTCCAGTGATTCCAAGTAGAGAAAACCCTAATCCAGCATTAAGAGGTATTTACAGTTTGAAACCCTTTCTAAAATTTTCTTGATTATCCATAGAAATGGTATCACCTCAAGTAGTGGATGTCACTGAGTGACCACGACCTAAATTCAAGAAACATCCTTTCAAAGTAACCGAAGTTGATCCAATGGGTGTGTTTTAAAAAATACCATATAGAGTTTTGTATGTGGAAGATGTTAGCACTTATATCCATGTTTCCCTAGATGAGCTTGGTAGCGACAAATTCTTAGATCTATACTTGAAGTTTCTAAGCAATGATCAATTTGACCTAAAGGAAGAATACAAAGTCTTAGAAGAGAAGAAAATCATCTAGTATGTAGAGTTTCATGTTTTCGTAGAGGATGAATGGGTCTGATATATCCTAAGTCGAATTCACGATGAATTCATATGGTTAGTGTAGCCCTTCAAAATTACCAAGGAAGCAATTAGGACAGTAATAGGGTTAAATTCCACTGGAGGAGTACCCTTGATGAAAGCTGTGAAGAACCAAACTATTACAGAGGCCACCAGAGCCCAATTTGACAAGAGGGCATTAACCATAAATGACATCATAGACCATGTGGTAAGATTTTCTTCTATGGTCATAGGCTACAAAATCTATTTCTCAAACCGAGAGAACTCTGTCTCTGATACTGCAATATACACCGCATTAGTATCAAATCGTTAAAGAGAATGTTGAGTATGATTTGTGTGAGCTGCTAAGAATCCAACTACTAGAGAATTTAAAGAAGATCAAGGAAAGCAAAAACTATCCATTCAAATTTGGTACATTGATCATCTGTCTATTCTTCTATTTTATGAATGAGTTACCAAAGATGAAGAATTTGTTCTAGTTAACTAGCAAACTGGTAGCTGTCCAAATTAGAAATCTTTTAAGTAGCATTAGAAGCCATGATGAGCAAAATGCAGTATTGTGGGTGTATTTCAAAAAATTTCAAAGCATGATGCAATCAAGAGAAAGAATCCCAGAGAAAATTGTTGAGAAGTATAAGGATACCATATGTTTTATGGTTACAAAAGATCAATGCTTGATGGAGGCTGTGGAGTCTAGGACAATCTAGATTATGGCAATGGGTTATGAGGTAGATGGACAAATACTTGAAAACTATGCCCAGCACCTGCTCAGCAAACCTAGAGACACTAAAGAAGAGAGGTTTGGGACTTATGAAGAACAAAGTTTAAAAATTCATGTTGAACTCAGGAAGCCAGAATCCACCAAGAAGGTGAGAAAAGAAGTAGACGAAATTGCTGCAAGATATGGGTTCACAAAAGAACAAGTGACAAAGGCAAGGAAAAAAGCACAAGCTGCTAAAGAAGAAAAAGAAAAGAGAAAAAGTGAATCAAGTAGAGCTCTAGATGAACCCAAGGGTGAACCAGAAAAGCTAAAGGTTTCAAGAAAAAGAACCAGAGGATCCACCTCTACAGAAGCTACATCCATTCCCTCTGATTCCACATCATCTGCAAGTGTGGAAACTCCTGCCACCAATTCTAAGAGAAAGAAGACTAAGGCCAAGAGAATGCATGTAAACATAGTTGTTGATGAAGAAGCAACATAATCTGATGAAGAAGTGAAAAAGATGAAAGATGAGACCACAAAGGGCTCTGGATCTAGTAAGAAGAAACCCTCCAGTAAGAGTCAACTTGGGAAAAGGAAAAATAAATATGTGCCTCAAATAGAGGAAGCAACTATAAGCCTTGAAGATGTTCTCAAACCCATAATAGTGGATGGAAATCTGAAACCCATTTCTTAGTTGTATGATGAGTATAATGATCCAAACAAGAGGATCATTGAGACTTCTATTGTATAATATCTAAACATCTAGAACAAGGCTCTGATTGAAATTATTACTGATCTTCCACATAGCTTGGCAAATATAATGAGCACAAGAAAAGAAGCAGCTATGGAAAATGATGTTGAGCTCAGGGAACACTCATTGATAAGATTATGTTCGGAGATCACCCCTTAGGAGAAGGCCAAAATCTCTAAAGAGGTTAAGGATGCCTTCAGGACCAAGAGAAGAATGAACTCATTAATGTTGGGAGAAATTGATAAAGTGGTCAAGGAAACAGAGGAGATCACCTTAGCAGCATTAAAGAAAAACAATATTCCTACTATCTATGACAATGAAGGAGCAAATGATGAAGACACATCTCTGCCAGAGATAAGCTAGGATCAAGGATCAAAACAGAGTGATCAAGTCCCTAACATAAACACATTGGATATGTCAAATCAAGGCAAAATTGAAACTGATCTATCTCTTGAGCAACAGACTGAGGTTGAAGAGAATAGGGAATAGATAAGGAGCCCTGCACCAAAACAAGACATTGATCAACAAGAAAATATAGACATGGATCCCCTAGAATGCAGTCAAGGAGAAGTATCTGGGAGAACAAGAGACATTACAGATGTCTCAATTGGTTCTAGAAGACAACAAGATATAGATGATTCTAAACTTCTTCAAGGACCAATCAACTTGGTCTCATTGTCACCTGTGTAGAAATTCAAATTAGTATCTATTGTCTAGGTCAAGGCATGAGAAGAAATGCTAAAATCACATGACCAAGATAGTAAATTGATCAATGATGCATCCAACGTTCTAGAAAAGATGATGCCAACAGTTCAACAGGATATCTCATTATTCTCCATTGATCATCTCAAAGGGCTATTAAACTTTGTAAGTGCACATTTTGAGTCTTTTGAAAAATCTGCAGAAGCAAAAGTTAGAAAAGAGTTTGATGAAAAGAGATTGGTTGAGTTAAAGGCTATGATAGCTAAAGGCAAAACTTTGTTAGGTAATGGAATAAAAGGTATACAAAGTGCCATTGAAGAAGCCAGTAAAATATACAAATTTTGGCCAAAAATCACAAAGGAATTAGAAGTTAAAATCAAAGACTTGGAACTCAAATTGCTTAATATCTCTGAGACATATAATCTGGCAACCGAGTCAATAAATGCCAAAGAAACACAAGTTGTAAATATTTACAGTGATTTGAGCTCTTTGATGAAGAAAAGGGAAGAAATCAAATATAGGTTGTGCCAGCTAAGGGGACTGATAAGTCAAAAAATTGATTCCATGACCAATTTGGCAAATGAAGCCCTGAAATCACAAGCACTAATTGATACACCATCAGATGTGCAGAAGGCAGAGAAGTTAGTTTTTCTGATGAATGGCCACATCCATATTCTAGAAAGTGCAAGCACTACAACAAAATAGGCAATTAGCAGTTAAAATAGTGCCAAAATTTAGTGCATTTGAGTTCATGAATTAGACACTTCTGCCAGCGCAAAACTCAGTGCCAAACTGCATGTTCTCTTTGGCGCTATTTTTTGCACCAAATTTTGTGCCAAAAAGTATCGCAAGCAATGGCACCTATTTTAGCACCTAGAATAACACCGGGAATAGCACTAGGAATAGCACCAGAAGTAGTGCCTAAATTAGCGCCCAATTTGGCTTCCAATTTTGCTTCCATTTCTGCTCCCATTTTTTCTTCTAGTTTTTCTCCCAGTCATACTTCCTATTTTTCTTCTAGTATGGTGTCAAAAATAGGTTCTTTTTTGGCTTCCTAATTGACATCTAGTTTTGCTTCCATTATGATATCCTTTGTTGCTTCCAGTTTGGCTTCTAGTTTTGCTTCTTGTGTTGCTTCTAGGTTTGCTTCTAGTTTTGCTTCTGGTTTTGCTTCTGGTTTTGCTTCTTGTGTTTCTTCCAGGTTTGCTTCCAGGCTTGCTTCTAGTTTTGCTTCCAATTTTGATTCCATTTTTGCTTCCAATTTTCCTTCCAATATAACGTTGCTTGTTGCAAAATTTATGACTAAACAAATTTTAGTCATTAATTTGGTAGTATATTTAGTCAACAATTTGGTATTATATTTGGTAATTTGGTAGTATGTATATTTAGTCATTGATTGTTGTTAACTGGTCATTTATTTAGTCATGGTAGTCATTTTTATTTACTGGTTTCCATTAATTGGTAGTAAATTTAGTCATGATATGAATAATTTATTAAATACCATAAATTTTATAATGCAAAAAAAACATATTATTAAATTTGAATTAAAACATAAGAGCAAATGAAACAAGACAAAGCAAAGTGGCAATAAATATTTTTTTGTATTGGAACAATGTAGGAAAAGAATTACCAATTATAATAAAAAAGTAATACAAGGCTGCCATAACTAGAAAAAACTAGTTCAGCTCTGTCATGTACATCAAACTACAAGGATTGGCTAAAGAAAAAACCAGTTCAGTAGCCACATTAGATACAATAGCAAAACAATGGAAAGGTAGGTCAGACCGTTGAAGCCCTCCACATCTTTGGCACTTAGAAAAGATATGTTGCCACTGAGCATTCCATGAGACATCATTTCTTTTGGCATTTTGTTAACTAGTTCAGGTGCTTTGACTGCAGCCTTGGTGCATTTCGTATTCTCCTTCACACAAGCCATTGAGGTGTTACCTGTGTATTCAAACAACCCTAAACCACTATGAACAATATCTGAATAACAACCTAAGAATTCTACTTAGAGGCCCCTGTAGCAATAACCTTGTAGCAACGAGAAAACACACCATTCCATGTAACCTTCCATAACATGGTCCCAGACAACTAAAGCAAAAGCAACACTTGAAACAATGAAATCCAGCTAGTCAACAACATGTTGAAGATGACAACATGGAAATTTTTTTGGTTTCATACAATTGCAATAAAATATGAATTTATTTAAAACAACATTTTCATGATATTTTCTTCATTACCTCAAGAAATCCTAAAATAGATCATTACACAAAATCTCTACTCTTGGAATCAATCTCTTCCCTTTCTCACTTGGCAATATTGTACTTGCCCGTTTAGATTATTAAATTTCAGAAAACAAGCTAAACAACAGACATTCAAATGACCTCCTGCATAGATAGGATCTGAAGTTCACTACTATCTTATTGTAGTCATAGGTGCAACACATACACCATATAGCAAAACATATAGAAGAAGCTTATGATGTAGAAGCTACTGTTCTGGTATCAACAAAGTTCACCATTTGTTATCCTGATTGTGGTGTTTGTAATGTTACAGGGTCCATTTTCCCATTTTCATCAGAAGGTTTTGCTCCAATCCAAAGTTCCATTGCACAATGCATCATTAGTAGTAGCTCAAGGAATTTTTAATAGCTTTTTCAATTTCACCACAAGTTTCCAGTCATCATTGGACAAATCATCCTGAAAAAATAAGAAGAATATTCTATTTTAGACATTAAAAAGTTGTTTTATCAGCTAAAAATGAAAAGCACAAATGTTCAATTAGTATAAAATGCATAATAGTAAATACACTGTAAAATTACATAATGTGAATATCAAATAGCCTTACCCTGTAGTTTTCTTTCAATATATCTATGGATCTTTTGGTGAGATGACTCACAAATTCATCCTCCATTTCAAAATGCCTACCAAACATTTTTTGTGCTTCATCAGCGTTGCTCCCAACAATTTGTAAAGTTCGTATGATAATTCATTAACAAAAACATTTCAAAAAATAGCATCAAAAATCATATAAAACTATTAACAACAAAGACAGCTTCTCAAAATACCTTCATGGCCACTTTTTCATCCTTCTTATCCATTTCAACAACTTTATGATTGATCTCAATTGAGGCTATTTTTCCAATATCTATGAAATATTTTGTGGGAACACATAATGACGTGCCAATCTATAGATGCAATCACCACATATGGCTTTAGACAAACCAAAAATGACACAACAATCTTTTACATGCATAAGTCATAACACCAAAAAGACTAGGTTTAGATACTGACCCTTCCAATGCCTTCAAGAATATCAACACCAACAATTATAGGATCCTTCTTGTTAAAAATACAATTTGGCAAAATGCTCAGTACACATGGGAAAATAATATCTTATGCAGCCTCCTTTTTCCTTTCTTCCTTAAGATTGTCCATATATGCTTTAAACTGGTCAAATAGATGATAAATAATGTCCGCTGCAAATATCTTGACACCAACTTCATTTGCAAGCTCCCGAGCTTCAGGAGTAATTTTAACATCAAATGCCAAAATTGTAGCATACTCTTTCTTCTTTTTCTCAAGCATTACACTTGCACAAATGACATCTTTTTTATGCACAGGCCCAATACCAATTGCACTAACTAGGATGCTTACAGCTGGGGTCTTCAAGAACTCAAGTAAAGCCTCCAAAGATCCAAGAGTTGAAGGTTGAACATAAACTCCTTCCCCATTCTTGTGTGTGTGTATATATATATATATATAGATATCAAGTTATAAGATATCAAAACTGTCTAAGAGTATATATAAAAATATAATAAAAAATGTCATGGTTGTGTAAGAGTTTCCAACTCTTTCAAATACACCATGAAATTTAAGATCCCTAAACAACACATTCAAAATACTACATAAAGTAGTGGGCCAAGATATCTAACAACTAGTACATGATAAACATCAACTATGTCATTTTTGCAAATATTTTAGTGGCCACTATGTGAAGGTTCCTTCTTTCTCTTTCAGACGGACAGCTCCATCTATTTTGTCATCATAAGTAAGAGGTACGTTACATGTGACCTTTAAAATATTTACATTTGCATCTCCTGTTCCTTCCAAGTTAACTCCATGTACAATAGATAGTGAGTGAATCTGCCTACTTCCCACAACAGTACCATCAAATGGATCCAACACCCTAACTTTATCCCCTTCTTGGAGTTTATCAATACATTTATGCAAAAACAAAAAAAAATACACATTATATTGAAATACATAATAATTACTACATAGGTAAGGATTACCCTTATTTACATAATAAAACAACCATTACTTATGTGTATAGGAAAAATTGAGAGGTTGAATAATAAAATTAAAAGTAATGATAATAACAACTCAATTACCCATAACATCAAAAGATCTATCTAAGTAACAACCAAATCAATGAATAAATTAAATTACGAACAAAGAAGCTATCACCTAGATTGCTTGGATCTCTTGGTCGAATGTAGATTGCTCTTCAAATTGTGAAACTATGTTTGCAACAAGCGGATGTAGGTTGTGTTTGTGCTCAAAAGGTAGAAGTGTGCTCAACAATGCAATGAATGTTCAATGCACTGTAAAAGATGCCTGAGAATAAATGATCGAAGAGGATTTGTTATGGAGATGAGGGGGGTTTATATAGGTTTCAAACATGATCGATCAATGGATGAAATAAATCCATAGAATGGATGAAATAAATCCATAGAATGGATGGTTGAGATAAAACAAATAACTCATGATGAACATGCACAGGACGTGTCACTCCAAAAAGGTATTTTTATTAAGATAATTGCTTTTTTGATAAAGATAAATTTGATTTCATAAATTAGAATATTTTTTTTCTAATTTATGAGTTGATGATAAAAATAAGATAAATTAAAGCCAGTTAACTTAACTTTAGATTTACTTTTTTGAAGTTCTAAAAATAAGACTGATTGTGCACATGAGTTAACATGATATTTTTAGAGGAATTGGAAGATAATGGGAAATTAAATAAATAAATTTATTTAATTGATTGTGCATGATTTTGAAGAATAGATAAGATATGAAGATTATAAATAAAATATTTGATTTTATTTATTTTTAGAGGATTGAGTTCATTTAAATAAATTTGCATGATTTATTTAAATTTGGAAGAACAATTTGATTTAATTAAATAATGAAAATTATTTAATTGTAAATAAGAGAGAATTTGTGATGAATTACTTAAATAATAGGATTTATTTAATTAATGTGGATTTGAAATTTAAAAAAGGATAATGATTTAATTAAATAATAAAAATTATTTAATTTTGGAAGAATAAAGTTGATTTTGAAGAAATTAATCAAATAAATAGAATTTATTCAATTAATGTTGAAAATATGTGATTTGGAAGAATTTGATGAAATTAATTAGATTATTAGATTATTTAATTAATGTTGAATGCAGGTGATTTGATGAAATGCAAGTGATGTGATGACATGGTCATTTTTGGGTGTCTACATTTTGCCCCTCTTCGATGCAATGTGTTTATAGTGTTGCTTCAAAGAAAATGATTGTTGAAGACATGATACAATTTTGATGCCCCAGTGTAGTTGGCGTAGGATGCCCCCTCGAGAGGAAAGACAAGGAAATGATAGAAGAACTGCTTGACGCTCAACCAAAAGACTATGTTTGAGATAGATGAGGTTGGATAGAAGAAAGTGGAGATAGAACAGAACATGATAGAAAATACTATTGATCGATCTTATCTTGAAAGTCTATATGATGATTTGGATAAATGGATGGTTAAATGGATGAGCTTGTTGCAACAGTTTCACAAATGTTTATAAAGAGCAATCCTTATTTTGATATAGCACATAGATAGTTTGCCACCAAGGTATAAAAGACCAAGGTGCTATGATATCTGAGTGTGTGGACGTTGACTCTGCAAGCAAGTGGTTTGAACTTAGATCCCTTAGACATAATATAACCTTGTTGGATATGTGAATGAGTCATAGTCTTGAACATAAAATAAACTTCAATTCATAAATGTAAGAAGTATATTAATATGTAAGATGCTAGGTTGTAACACTCACACAAGATAAATATGCTACTAAGAAAGATACTAAAGGTCATTCCTCAAACACGGCACACAAAAGCAATGACTATGCCCCCAATTTGTACTGCATAACAACATACCAAGATATAGATAAATCAAGGTAGTCTTGAATTGGTAATGGAAAAGGAACAAAAGATAAAGCAAAAAGCAAATTGACTAACTTACAAAGTAAACATGTACAGTCAACATATTCTCTTGCTAAAGAGGTTTCTCATGATAGATTGGATTGGTTTGAGATAGATAACAACCTTATTGTAGGAACGATGTGTCCATTAAAGGGTGTTGATCTGTTGAAAGGATAATCTCTGGTTTCAAGAAATGAAACATGTCGTATAAGACACTTGGTCTGGTTTTGATCATGGAACATCCTGTATAAGACAAGTTTGTTGATCTATTTGCTTGGTTGAGATTGAATGATGTAGCAGATGCTGGTAATTCAATATGTAGGACAACTTATGGCTCTGTAAGTAAGTTTATGTGCTTTAGGTTTGTTTAAGGACTTTTGCTTTGAATGGATGCGTCTGTTTGTTATTTTGTTGCTTGAGTTAGTCAAGTTGAGGCGAATGGATTTTGACAAATGGAAGACTAGAAAGATGGCATGTCAATGGATTGAAATGGGTGAAGAATGATGAATCGTATGTACCTGAGTACTAGAAACTTCCTTTGTATTCTAGACTACCTACATACCCTATATCCACAAGATCAAGGCACATTATGAGGAAAGATGAAAGATGATAATATGTAGTTTTGGGTAGAGTGATGAGTGGGTCAAGGTGAAATGATGATATCTTATGTACCTGAGTATTGGAAACTTTCTTCGTATTCCAGACTACCTACATACCCATATCCATGGGATCAAGGTACCTTAAGATTGAGATGACAAGATGTAGTTCTAGTTTGGTGTGATGATGTAGGATAGTGTTGGGTAGATAACAACCTTATTGTAGGAATGATGTGTCTATTAAAGGGTGTTATCTATTGAAAGGATAATGTCTGGTTTTAGGAAATGAAACATGTCATATAACACGCCTGGTCTGGTTTTGATCATGGAACATTTTGTATAAGATAGTTGATATGGTTGATTGGTTTGGTTTGATGTGTTTGTTTTTTGGTTCTTGTTTATGTTTTGTTTGAAGGATGAAGTGGTTGTTGTTGTTTGAGTTTTGTTTGAAGGATAAAGTGTTTAAATGAAACATGTCATATAACACGCCTGGTCTGGTTTTGATCATGGAACATTTTGTATAAGATAGTTGATATGGTTGATTGGTTTGGTTTGATGTGTTTGTGTTTTGGTTCTTGTTTATGTTTTGTTTGAAGGATGAAGTGGTTGTTGTTGTTTGAGTTTTGTTTGAAGGATAAAGTGTTTGTGAACTATGAACAAGGATCCATTCCTAGACCTAGGTTAAGGAAAGAGTTGCCCCCATTCTGGTAGAGGTGTTTGTTATGGTTGACTGATATAGGATAACCATGGATTATAGGAAGACATAGAAAGTTGACATAGGACAAGAAAGTGATAACTGTTGACATAGAACAAGACGTGGGATGACAACGATGGACATTGACAAATTTCCAAGCTATTCTAGATAGGGAGATGAAAATACAAACAAGGTCAATGGTTTTATTATGGATGGATGGATGAAGTTTGTTTTGAAATGGACATGGAATGAACAAGACTTGATAGATGATGGATGTTGACTCTACACATAGCACCTATTTGCTAGGTTTTCACTATGGTACTTGTCCAAGACACCTGTTTACCAGGTTTTCACCAGAGGACAAATTATTTATTTTTAATTTTTTTGACATGGATACTTTAAGGATCAAGAATAGAACTTCTTGAGATGAACACTATTGAGTGGCTCATCTAGAGGAATGCCTTCAGGTGTAGCTAAAGTATAAGCTCCTAATCCATATGTTGTGATAACGAAGGGTCCTAACCAATTAGGCTTGAACTTGCCCTTCTTTTCTTGATCTGCTTGATTTCTCTGATTTTCCTCTAAGACAAGGTCACCAAATTGAAACTGTCTTTCTTTGATCTTCTTGTTATAGTTATGCCAAAGGTGGTTTTGATAAACATGGAGATGATTAAGTGCGGCAAGGTACCTCTCATCTAGTAGTTCTAGCTTAGCTAATCTAGAAGTGTGATACTCCTCTCCATCAATCAAATTTTGCATGGATACTCTAAGGGATGGGATCTCGACCTCTATAGGTAGAATGGCTTCAGAGCCATAGACCAAGGCATAAGGTGTTACACCAGTTGGTATTCTGATACTAGTGTGATAGGCCCATAGGGTGAGATTGAGTTGCAAGTGCCAATCATGACCAGCTTCATTGACCATTTTCTTGAGGATTTTGAGAATGGTTTTGTTGGAAGCATTGGCTTGGCCATTACTCTGCAGATAGTAGGGAGTAGAAAAATGATGTTGGATATTGTATTGTGTGCATAAGGCACAGACATCTTGATTCTTGAATGGTCTCCCATTACCAATGACAATAGCTTGGGGGATACCATACTGGCAAATGAGGTAGTTAAGGATAAACTTGGCTATTTGCTTATCGGTGATATATGTCATGGGAATGGCTTCTACCCACTTCATGAAGTACTCATTGGTGGTAATGATAAATTTGTGGCCATTGGATGAGGATGGGTGGATTTGTCCTATGAGGTCAAGACCCCATTGTGAAAAAGGCCATGGAGTAGTCACAGGTTGTAATTCATGAACTGGTGTGTGAATCAAATCTCCATTCTTTTGGTGTTGTAGACACTTCTTAGCACACTACAAAGCATCTTGTTCTATAGTAGGCCAATAATACCCCATATGAAGTATCTTCTTAGTGAGAATAGGACTGGTAGAATGTGTGCCATAGACACCTTCATGTATGTCTCGTAATGTAGCATCAGCTTCTTCAGCGTTAAGACATCATAAGAGGATACTATTGAGACTCCGACGATAAAGTGTATCACCTAGAATAGTGTAATGGGAGGATCAATGAATAAAGGTTTTGCATTGGGTTAATGAGAGTTCAAAGGGAAAGGTACCATGTTTAAGGTATTCATAGATATCTTCGTACCATGGGGAATTGGGACTAACAAGTTCATAGATGATTTTAGTAGTTGGAACATCGATAGCTAGTATCAACAATTGCTTGATCAAGAATTCATATTTATGTGTGTTTGTAGGCATGTCTATAAGTGACCCCATAGAAGCCATAGAGTCTGCATCTTTGTTATTCTCTCTTGGAATTTTCTCAAAAGTGATGCTAAAAAAGTGTGGTTTGTAGGCATCCACTAGTTGCTTGTAGGGGACTAACTTTCTATCTTTTGTTTGGTACTCATCTTTGACTTGTTGAATGACTAGTTGTGAGTCTCCATATACCTATAGTTCTTTGATTTCGCATTGGATTGTTATAGTGAGACCTATGAGGAGTGCTTCATACTTGGCTATGTTGTTAGTGCAAGGAAATACAAGCCGATATGACTTTGGGATATAGTCATTTTGAGGCATGATAAAAAGGATTCTGGCCCCTGATCCATGCTGTGTGTATGAACCATCAAAATACAACTTCCACATTACTGAGGTAGAAAGAGTGAAGAGATTCTCATTTGGAAATTCAGATACCATGGGATGTACATCTGTCATAGGTGCTTCTGTGAGTTGATATGCTAGGGCTTGTCCCTTGATTAATTTACGATCCACATACTCAATGTCAAACTCACTAAGGATAATGACCCATTTAGCTAATCTACTTGTGAGGGCTACTTTTGCTAGGAGATACTTTAATGGATCAATTTTGGCTATTAGATTTGTGTGTTGGTTTAGCATGTAATGCCACAACTTTTGGGAAGCGGACACTAAGGCTAAACAAGCTCTGGTACCAAGACATGAGGTGTAGCTAGATATTCTTTGTGCTGATCAAATGCTACTTAACACTTATCATCCCATCAAAATGAGACATCCTTTCGGAGCAAGTGTTGAAATGGTTGATATTTATCTGCTAGTTGTGAGATAAACCACCTATTGGATTGTAACCTTCCATGAAGGCTCCTTAATGCTTTCAAATTCTTTGGTGGAGGCATTTCTACTATAGCCTTGACTTTTGTTGGATCTACTTCAATGCCTCTGCAAGATACAATGTATCCCAATAGTTTTCCTGAGGTTACCCCGAAGACACACTTCTTTGGATTGAGTCTTACTTGATATTTTTCAAGTCTGTCAAAGATTTGGCCTAGAACCTGTATGTGGTCTACCCTAGAAGATTTTGCTAGTATATAATCACCATAGTCCTCCATGATGTGATAAAAAAGATCGTGGAATATCACTGTCATTGCTCTTTGATAAGTTACCTATGCATTTTTAAGACCAAATGGCATGACACACCAACAATAGGTACGCCACGAACAAGTGAAAGCAGTTTTATGTTGGTCTTCTTCCACTATCATTATCTGATTGTAGCTAGAAAATCCATCCATTAGAGAAAGCATTTTGTGACCAACAGTCAAGTCCACTATGAGATCAATGTTTGGCAATGGAAGTCAACTTTGGGACATGCTTTGTTGAGATCTCTGAAGTTGGAAGACATGCGGATGCCCCCGTTTGGTTTAGACATAGGTACAATGTTGGAGACCCATTCTGGATAATCAATAGGCTTGATAAATTTTGCATCTAGCAACTTCTGTATTTCAACTTTCACTAGGAGAGCGATTTGTGGATGCATCTTTCTCAGCTTTTTCTTGACTAGTTTAGCTTTGGGATCAACTATGAGATAGTGAACTACTAGAGAAGGGTCCAACCCTGGCATATCAGCATAGGTCCATGCAAAGTTGATGGTTCTTTGTAAGAAGTTGGTAAGATTTTTGTGCTCTTGTTCTGATAGTGATGCTGCAAGGAATGTGGTCTTAGGATTTTGTTCTTTGCCAAGATTTATCTCTGTAGAATCTTCCACTAGGAGAGCTAATTTCTCTTGATACTTAGATGGTAAGGGAAGGTCAAATCCTCCATCCTTCAGTGCCATAATTGGGTTTTCACCTTTAAATACATCCTTTGTTTTTATTGTTTTGTGATCAGGAGGTGCCACAGTGTGGTTTTCACCTAGAGATCTTTCTTTGTTTTTACTTTTGCTACTGGAGGATTTGGTATTCTCACCAAAATAACTAGTTTGCTCTAGTTCCATTACAAAACTAACTTTGTGATCGCTAAGAGGGATACCATCCCGGAGTCCCATGAACTCAACAATAGCTTCGTCATTCTGAAATACATCTAGAACATGGGCCCCTTGTTGGTCGCAATCAATAAGTTTGGGGTAGACAAGTGTTACAATCTAAGTGTTGGTGGTGGATGTTAAGGGTATGGATGATAGAATAAATACGAAGGATTCAATGAATAGGTCAATCACATGGAGGTCAGAGTCATCAATGATATCCTCTTTAGACATCGAATCTGCAAGAGAAGTGATGAAGGGGTAAATCATAAAACACACAACAACAGAAATGGCACACAAAAAATAGAATATTTATTTATTGATTTGGACAACTCATTACATTATAGAAGCTCAATTACAATTAGAGGAATTAATTCCCCATAGGTTGTAACACACTACAGCTACACCTCACTAGGCTCTAGAATCTTCTGCCTTCTGCAACCCTAAATCAGCTAGGGTTTATGTTTTCCTACCTATTCTTGACTCTACACTTTCCCCCTTAACTCTAATGCTACCCAGGGTTCCCAAAATAGTCATAAATAGCACTTTTTGGTGGCCTCCAGCTAAATTTTGAAATTTGCAACTCCCTCCAAAAGTAGGGCAACTTTCGGGAAGCATAACTTTTCATCTGGTTGTCCGATTGATGAACCATTTAAGTGCTGGAAAGCTCACAATGTGAACTATGACACTAAAAATTCATAAACAGAATTCCATCAACTTTTTCAGATGTTATGGGATGTTTTAGTGCCTCATATCTCATTTCAAAAAATTTTAGGGTCTTTTCAGAAAATAAAAAAACTTTAATATCTTTCAGCTCACAAATGATCTTTGTCTGATTCCTTTGCCAAAGGTCTTATATTTTAGTTATGAAGCTTTCTGTAAGTTTTTGCTTCAATCTGTGCCCAAATGCAAACTTTCCTAAAATGGTAGTTACACTTTCCAAAATTGGCAGTTTGTTATTTTTAGCAGTTTGGAAAAACTAAAAGTCCTACATCATTATTTAGGAGATTATAGAACTAGAAACACTAATTATGGAAAGAAATGAAAACAACTGCAATGATTTTGAATCAACTTCTTTTTGGGTGATGCAAGATTGCCCTTACACCACTGGATGCTCCTGCATCAAGAAGTTTGTGCTACCTCATCGATTATACCCTCGATGTCCAAGGCGTGTGGTACCTTCCTACCAAATCCTAACCCCTTCTTGTCTAGTTTCTTCTTCACAATAATGGGTTCCATTGTTCCTTGATTATCTTTCCCAAGGCCACCTTTGCCTTTGTAGCCCATGTTCTTGGCAATTCTTAGGCCATTGCCATATTGCTTGACTGGTATTGTAACTGGTTCTTTCTCCTTGTAGAGCCAAGAAGAGATGTCTTGAATAGTTTCCTCTACCAATAATTTTCCCTCTTTGAATTGAGTTAGGGATGCTAGGGGAAGAATAGCTCCTCTCTTAGTTGCTTTAGCTATGGGTGGTTGGTCGTAAGATTTAGAGGATAAGGGCATCCACCCTACACAAAAAGATTTTGAAATATCATATTCTCCAAAGCCTATATCACGGATGTGAGATTTGATTTTAGGAATAGGATGAGGATTAGGTTCAAATTTGGAGGCTTTTTTTAGTTTTTCAGAGTCGACATACAATGGGGGTTCATGGGCTTTGTCATTTTTTGGCACTTGGTTGGAATTCTTAGAACTACCTTGCAAGACACGACATAATTCAAAGGGATTAGGATCTCCGAGGATAGTGATCTCTATACCATTGAATGGGAACTTGAGACACTGATGGTATGTGGAGGGAACTACTTTCATGGCATGGATCCATGTGCATCCTAAGATAATGTTATAAGGTAACTCAATGTCAAGGACTTGGCACCTAGTTTCAAGCATGACGGGGCCTACTTGTATAGACAAATGGATAACACCTTCTGAATGACATTCAACATCATCATACCCCTTGATTGTAATGCTTTGATCAATGTTAACATAATCCTCAGAGTATCCCAATTGTTTAAGTAACTTGAGAGAATAGTTATTGAGACCAGCACCACCATCTATAAGTATGTGGTCGATCTTGCATTTATTGATGAGAACTTCAATGTGAAGGGCATCATTGTGACATGGATCATGGGATGGGAGGTCCTTTTCAGAAAAGACCACATTATAAGGTGAGGCAATGTTACCTATTATAGCTTGGAAATCTGTGACCACTATATTGTTAGGAACCGAAGACTCTTGTAAGGCTTTTTCTAGCACAACTTTATGTGTGGGTGATGACCGTAGAAGTGTTGATAACTGAAAGGGGGGGTGAATCAGTTATCCTAATTATTTCTGCTTTCTTTACTTTATTAGTAATCAATGTAAAATTAATTCAAATGAGCAAACATAACCATGAAATGGAAATACACATGACACAATATTTTTGACATGGAAACCTTGTTAAGGGAGAAAACCACGGGGTGATTAACCCAAGATTGTATTCTCTATTAGAAAAATGGAAATACAAAATGGCACTTGCCAATTAGAGCTCATTGCCCGAGCACACTGCTCACAAGAGGCACACTGCCTACAAGAGACACACTATCTACAGAAAGAGTGTTATACAATATTTGAACTGATTGGAAGCATCTACATATGCTAGAGTTCAGTTCCGGTTAGGCTCAGTACACTAACTTGCTACACTTCATCTTTCTTTTTCTCTTATGCTGCTTTCCTTTCACATACCGGACCTTCCTTACTACTTTTGCTCTGCTCTACTTTTATTCGCACATTCTCAACAACCACGACACTTCTCATAACCAAATCCATCTTGTATATATATCCGCAAAAGTGATTTCATCACCTTTCTAGTCGCCACCCGGAATAATCAATCTTTTCACAAAATCTGATCTGTCGGCTGAATCCTTGCACACCAAGTAATGCGGATCAAGGATATACTTGTGGAAATCATTAATTATGTCAGCCAAACATAATTCATGCCTTCATAACCTTTACCAACATCAGTAACACATCTGGAATAATGTCTGATGTTCTGCCAGTCAGTTCTTCCTCTGTCCATGCTACCAATTGGGAACCCGGTACTTAAGCATTCATATCTCTTTATACTTTCCACATCGGAGGCTCAAACCTTGGAATCTATCAGTCAAGATAGTCCTCTTGACTTCCCCAAATCCGTACTTCACCAAGATTCTTCCTCTAAGAGATCTGGACATGTCTGTCGGACCTCACCACATGCTCTGTTCTTGTTTACCGGACCACAACATTCTTCACTCTGACTTCTGGTATAGACATACCATGTCCTACAGATGTGTGGGATGAACTTTGTTTCCATCAATGATAACATTCATGAATCCATAGAGTGTCTCTTGCCAACAATCTCCCCCTTTGGCATTGATGGCAACACTTAGTGAAAAATGACTAAGTGTTTACACTATGCTCCCCCTTGGTTGATGCTCTATTTTTATATACATTTTCCAAAGCTCCCCCTTAGTTGGATTCCTCATTTTTCACTTCTCTTCACTCCCCCTTTGACATCAATGGAAAAGGGTAGAGTCCGCATATCAAAACTTTCAAAAATTCAACTATACTTAGCCGCATAAGTATATACATATGGCATACTTACATATACTTAAGTATGTCTGCAAAAGTTGTCTTCAATTGAATAAATTTTGTAGCCCAACTTTACTTCATTCTGTCCAAAATTGAAATATGACCACTCAATAGGAATGCAAACGCATCTACCCTTTTTAGATCTATTGGATCATTTGTCTGGGCTATGATTTGAGCTTCACTTATGGCATCATGCATGGCCTCTAACTTAGGGACAATGATCCTCCTAAGTTCACCCATCTGGCTGATTATGTTCTTCCTTTCCTTCTCAAAATTCTTTATTGCATTTGTGATTGCAATAGTTTGACACTCTTGATTTGCTATAGAGGATGAGAAAGGATCAAAACTTTGAGACAGACTTAGTAGTTTATCCTCATGTTCTTTTACTTTCTTCTCAATATCTTTGGTCACTGTGAGCCAAGATAAGCAAAATTTGTACATATTTCCACCATCTTTAAGAGCATTTTCCAAGCTCTTTATCCCAATATCCATTACTTTCCTATCATTTGTTATCAGACCCTGTACTTCGGAGAGTCTTTTATCCAAAAACTCCTTTTGGACCTTTTCTTCAGTTGACTTCTCTAGAGAACCAAAATGTGTGCTAACACTGTTGACTAGAGTTTTGAGATTACCGAATGTGGAGGCTATGGGATCTTTCTGAAATGATGGCATAATCTTTTCAAGCACTCCAGAAGTAGCTTCTATCAACTCACAGTCTTCCATGTAAGACTTCAGGAGTTTTTCTTTAACCTTTGCATTGGCAAATGAAGCTATCTTCATTGTCTATACTAGAGAGAGAATCAAAATTAAATGGTCCTTGTAGAAGCTCTGGTTCATCAATCTCCATTGTTTCTTTGCTCAAGAATTCTTGGACAGTTTTTGTAGTGTCTCTTGCCGGAGACAGATTTTTCTTTTCTTTTGTATTCTTACCACTAGCAGTTGTGGTCTTCTCTATTGAAGTCTTCTCTCCTTCTACAGCCTTGGTACTGTTATCTTCTTTGTCCTTCACTTATGCTTCTTTCTCCTGAATTCTTTCTTCTATAGATCTAGAGATTGTAGGAGAAACTGGAGGAGAAATGTTAGTCTGTTCAAGGACCACCTCTTCTGGAGTAGAGGATTCCAAGTCCTTAGCTATTTCTGCACCTGAGTCCATTACCTCTTCTATCATTTTCTCAGTAGACTCTTCTACAACACTTGTGGCCAAGGGGTTAGTACCCAAGTCCTCTATAACTGGAATGCTGAATTTCTTAAAAGCATATCGAAGGATCTCTTTAGTCTCTTTTGCTACTTTGTCGGTTTCACCAAGCATTAGTTGATTCATCCTGGCTTTGCTCCTAAACTCATCCTTACAATCTTTGAATACCATGTTCATTTGTTGTGGAGTGATTGAAGGGTATAGCTAAATTGCTATCTGATCTCAGATTTCTAGATCTTTTGTTCGAGCATTGTTCTTCATCATTTCAAGCCTTTTCTCTAAGCTTTTGGGAATTAGAGAGATAATTTCAATAAAAGCTTTATTGTAAGTGTTTAAAAACTGAATAGTGGCTTCCTCCAGAATCTTTTTATCTACTTCATTATAAGCATCATAGAATTCTATTAAGGGTTGCAGGTTCCCATCCACAGTGACTACTTTCACTACAACATCTAAGGATAGAGTGGGTTTCTCAACAAATTCCTCTTCCTTCTCTTCTTCTCCTTGACCGGTAGAGTGTTCACCGGATGATTTCTTCTTCTTCGTCAGTTTCTTTATCTCTTCATCTGATTCAGTCTCTTCTTCATCTTTTTGACTCGCATAAGACCTTGTGGCCTTAGACTTTGTTCTTTTCTCTATTTTACTAGATGATCTTGCTTCTGGTTTAGATGCCTTTGAGCTTTTGGCAATGACAGGTGTAGATTTCTTTGATGATCTTGTCCGAGTGGAAGATTCTACCGAAACACTTTCCTTACTTTTCTTTTCTGCCTTCTTCTTCTCTTTCTCAGCCCTTTCCATTTTTTTCCTGTGGGCATCAAGTGCCTCCTTTGAGATGCCAAGACCTTGGGCAACATTTTCTACTTATTTTCTCACCTTCCTCTTGATCTCTGGTTCTCTGACTTCAACATGGATTTTTACACTCAGCTCCTCAAAGGTTCCAAACCTTTCTGCCTTTAGATCCTTAGGTTGACTTACCATGTGTTGAACATGCAGCTCCACAATTTGTTCATCAACTTCATACCCCATGGGCATGATCCACATAGTTCTTGGTTCTACTGCCTCCATTAGGCACTAATCAGTCTCAACCATAAAATAGACCGTGTCTTTGTATTTTTCAACAAGAGACTGGGGAATCCTTTCTCTTGCTTGCATCATGTTCTAAAAATTCTTGAAATATCCCCACAAAGCTATATTTTGTGCTTTGTTATCACCAAGTCCATGCAAATAATCTCTGATTTGGATAGCCACTGGTCTATCATTCTCCCACACCCAGCCACTAGATTCAGGAAGCTCATTCATAAAGTAGAAGAATAAGCACAATATTAATCTACCATACTTGAATGAATTCCTTTTATCTTTCTTTATTTTCTATAGATTCTCCAAGAGTTGGTTCAGGAGAAGCTGACAAAGATCATAGTCTGCATCATTTCTTAGCATTTCATAAGCGGTGTAGATGGCAGTTCTAGGTACTAAATTTTCCCTGCTAGAATGATATATTTTATATCCAATGATCATGGAGGCATACTTGACATCTGGATTAGAGATGTCATCTACTGTCATTGCTCTTTTGTCAAACTTGGATCCAGTAGCCTCACTCATAGTTTGATTCTTCATAGATTTAAGAACAGGAATCCCACCAGATGAGTGTAATCCGATAACTGCCCTGATGGCATCTTTTATGATTTCGAATGGTCCATTTAACCACATAAAGTTGTCATGTATTTTGCTCAAAATATACTTGACCCATTCATCCTCAGTAAAATAGGGGAAATGTATGTATTGTGCAAAGTGCTTGTTCCGAAGGCCCTTGTATTGGGGTTTGAGCTCAAAAGCATCATCTATCAATTGTTTGTGATAGATATCCCTTAGTTTGAATTCCCCAAACTCTTCAACATTTGTGTGTATGTAAACCCTAATATCTTCTATGTGTAAAACACCATGCGGAACACTAGAGAATGCTCCTAGGGGATCTACCTCCAAGGATTTGTATGGCTGCTTCTTAAATATGGGGCGAGGTCTATCAGAAATCTTTACTATATTTGGAGTAGCCATCATCAAAGAATCTTACTGAGAGATATCAAGAACGAAGAATACCTTTTACG
This sequence comes from Cunninghamia lanceolata, assembly GCA_027924645.1. Classification (NCBI taxonomy): domain Eukaryota; kingdom Viridiplantae; phylum Streptophyta; class Pinopsida; order Cupressales; family Cupressaceae; genus Cunninghamia; species Cunninghamia lanceolata. The sequence goes on along the minus strand of BSBN01001053.1, from coordinate 1,200,635 downwards.
CTATTTAGGGCACACACGATGAAATCCAGATTGAGCTGTATGAAGAATCGTCTTGATCTTTGGGAGAAGTAGTTGTAGAGCTCCTTTTCTCTCTTCTTCTTAAATACAAAATGAACAAGTGATTAATGAGAAAACCCTTATATTGCTCCGCAAACCCTATTGTCAGGTTGCAATAAATGCTCGACCTAAGTTATTCTGGTTGGCCTTATTCGGATGACTTGAAGAATCCAGATTAGTCCTGATCTTTAAACATCATGTGGATCTTCCAAATCTTAACCATAGTTTGTTTGGATGTTTTCCTTATGAACCCTTCAATCCATAGCTCTTCTTGTGCCAGTTCTAGCACCAATTGACTGGCTGGGGGAACAAGGTTTTCTTTGTGTCTCCCCCTGAGCCAGAGCTCACTTTTTAATTTTCAGAAGGAATATCAGCACCAGAGTCTGGTGTGGATCCAACCTCTACATTCTTTGTACTTTTCTTTACCCAAATCTTGTTCATCTCACTTTTAACTTCATCCACATTCACTTTTTGTTTCCCCTTATCTTGATTTTGATTATGATATACCGGACCTCTTTTGTCCTGATTCTTGCTTCTACAGAATTTTGCAATATGACCAGATCTATTGCAAATTTGGCAAAAAACATTTCTTTGCATATTTGATTGATATCCTCTTGATCTGCATTGATTAGCCATATGACCTATTCTATTGCATGCAAAGCATCTACCATTGAATGATTTGTTCATTTGCATATTTCTGCATTCATGAGATTTGTGGCCATACCTTTTGCAGTTAAAACACTGTCCGGAGAAGGATGAATTAGTCTGATTCATTCTCTTTCTGCACTGATTAGCTTTGTGACCAAAGTGATTGCAGTTGTGGCAGTATCCATTGAAGGATGGATATCTTTGAGCATTAGGCTGTCTTACCAGAGGTCTTCTAGGCTTGTTCCTTAGATTTTCTGATCCAAAATTCTTCTGACCGAATCCAGAGCTTTCTCCTTTCTCATATCCCAAACCACACTTCTCATCTACCTTCTTTTGACTTCCAAGAAGAACTTCAAGTTGAGAAGAACTTATCTTGAATTTCTCTTTATACTCATTTGTTGTTTGAAGATCCCTTTTGAGAGAGACAATTTGATCCTCAAGTTTTTCTTCATTATCTTTAGCATCTTCAAGATCAGATTCAAGATGTCTGATAATTCTATCCATCTGGTGGCAATCTTCTGATTTCTCCTTGAGAGATTGTCTTAGATTATCTTCAGTTTTTCTTTTCTCTTCAACTTATTGGGTAAACTTTATGACTCCTGATTCCATTTCATGTCTTACCATAATGATTTCTTTTGATAACTTTTCACACAACTCAATTTTTTCCTTCAGCTCTTCATTTGCATTATTTGCTTCACCTTGTCTTGCCAATTGCTGAAGCAGCTCCTTTCTCTTTTTCATAGAGAGACTTAATTTGTCTTTTAGTTCTCTCATGAAATCATCAGCCTGTTTGAGTCTTTCCTTCAATTCATTGACTTTAGAGTTTGACTGTTCAAGATCATCAAGGGCAATCTTGAGTTGCTCCCTTAAACCATATGCATCCATTTGAATTCCCAGATCTTCCTCAAGCTGTTAGGCTCTGTTAGGAGGAACTTAGCTCTGATACCAATTGTTGATAACTGAGAGGGGGGGTGAATCAGTTATCCTAATTATTTCTACTTTCTTTACTTTATTAGTAATCAATGTAACATTAATTCAAATGAGCAAACATAACCATGAAATGGAAATATACATGACACAATATTTTTGATGTGGAAACCCTATTAAGGGAGAAAACCACAGGGTGATTAACCCAAGATTGTATTCTCTATTAGAAGAATGGAAATACAAAATGGCACTTGCCAATTAGGGCTCACTGCCCGAGCACACTGCTCACAAGAGGCACACAGCCTACAAGAGACACACTATCTACAGAAAGAGTGTTATACAATACTTGAACTGATTGGAAGCATCTACATATGCTAGAGTTCAGTTCTGGTTAGGCTCAGTACACTAACCTGCTGCACTTCATCTTTCTTTTCTCTTATGCTGCTTTCTTTTCACATACCGAACCTTCCTTACTGCTTTTGCTCTGCTCTGCTTTTATTCGCACATTCTCAACAACCACGACACTTCTCATAACCAAATCCATCTTGTATATATATCCGCAAAAGTGATTTCATCACCTTTCTAGTCGGCACCCAGAATAGTCAATCTTTTCACAAACTCTGATCTGTCAGCTGAATCCTTGCACACCAAGTAATGCGGATCAAGGATATACTTGTGGAAATCATTAATTATGTCGGCCAAACATAATTCATGCCTTCATAACCTTTACCAACATTAGTAACACATCTGGAATAATGTTTGATGTTTTGCCAGTCAATTCTTCCTCTATCCATGCTGCCAATTGGGAATCCGATACTTAAGCATTCATGTCTCTTTATCCTTTCCACACTGGAGGCTCAAACCTTGGAATCTATCAGTCAAGATAGTCCTCTTGATTCCCCAAATCCGCACTTCACCAAGATACTTCCTCTAAGAGATTTGGACCTATTTGTTGGACCTCACCACATGCTCTGTTCTTGTTTACCGGACCACAACATTCTTCACTCTGACTTCCGATATAGACATACCATGTCCTACGGATGTGTGGGATGAACTTTGTTGCCATCAATGACAACATTCATGAATCCATATAGTGTCTCTTGCCAACAAGAAGGTCCAAATAGAGATCTGTGCAAGGGTTTTCCCTAGATGTCTGAAAAGATTGTAATCAGATTAAGTTGGGAGATTTGGTGTAGGACCACGAAGGATGACACAACCACGATGAGTTGTAATAATGCAACCCATAGATTTGCCTTTGATTGTGAGGGTAGACACCTGACTCTCTTCAAAACCACCCACAATAGAGTCATAGGAAGTTGAAGCTTTGTTAACACCTTTACCTTTATCCGGAGATGGACCTTGACCATGGTTAGGGAATGGCTCCTTGTACATGTTGAGGTCATTATTGGTGTTTTGAGTTGGTGGTTCATCAAAAAAAGTGATTTGTTTTCTGTCGATAAGGTTTTGGATCACATGCTTGAGTTTCATGCATGATGTGGTTCTGTGTCCTTTGGTCCTATGGTACTCACAATATTCATTTTCTTTGTATCATTCAGTTTTGTAAATAGGTTTGCCATATGGGAGAGAATTTGGTAAGGTGACGAGTCCATTGTACAAAAGTTTCTTTAGAACAGACTCTATAGGCTCTCCCAAGGGAATGAATTGACATTGTGGAGGGTAGTCTTATTGAGGTCACTCTTGTTGTCATTGTTGATTTTGGTTTGATTATTTTTGTTGAGGTAGAGGTTGACTTGGTTTTGACGAAAGATGAAGGTGTGTTTGCAATGTTTGGACATGTTTGGAATCTACCACACCATCATTGACCATGTTTTTATTTTTGTTCCAAAATTTTGGTTTGTCATTTGATTGTTGTTGGGGAGTAGTCTTTAGTGTCTTTGAAGATTTTTACCATGCGTTTAGCAATGAGGGCTTTTTCAATGTTGATGCCTCTATAATTAATTTCGTCAAAGGTTGTAGCACTAAGGATTTGTAAATGGAAACCCAATTCTTGGTTTAGGTTGTGCACAAATATGCTAACAAGCTATTTTTTAGGTATCTTGAATGGGAATTTGCTAGCCATTTGTCTCCATCTTTGAAGGAAGGAGATGAAAGTTTCCCCATTTTTTTGTTTATTGTTGCATAGGTTGATCATAGAGACCTCATGTTATGTGTTGTAGGAGAAATGGGTGGAAAATTTCTCCGCAAGCTCATTAAAAGATTTGATACCCGTGAGTAGGTGCGAGAACCATTCTATAGCTTGACCTCCAAGATTGCAAGGAAAGAGGCATATAAGATATGTGTCATTATGTGAGACCTTGAAGCAAGCGAGATAGAATTCTCTAAGATGGTCTTTTGGGTCTCCTTTTCCTTTGTATTTATCAAATTTGGGAATAGTGAAGTTATGAGGAAAAGGGATCATGGGTAATGACCAATCAAATGGATAAGGACAAACTTCTTCCAAAGAGAAGGTTTTCTTGGTGTGGCCAAATATAAGATCAGATAGTTGTTGTTGAACCTCTACAAGTTTTAACTCCATAGTTGTTGGAGGGGTTGGAAACATCTCTACATTGCACTAGAGGTGGTTGTTGTTGCCCGTATGGAAGATTGTAGTTGAAGCCACAGGCATTGGTGTTATAAGGTTCATATGATTGGTTAGGGTTGTATGTGTTGTATGTTGGGTTTGGATTGGGTTGGTTTTGGGTGTTTTGATTTTGGGGAGGTGGGGGTGGTGCTAGGTAAGTATGTAGGCTTTGTGACGGTTGTTGATAAGAGTTATGTTGTTGGTATTGCGGAGGTGGTGTGAGGAAAGAATTCTAGTTTTGTGGAGGTGGTGTGAGGAAAGAATTCTGTGGAGGAAAGCTAAAGTTTGTTGGGTTTGGTTGTAGTGGTGGAGTATAGCCATAAGATGATTGGTTTTGAGATGGTTGAGGGTTGAGATAGGTGTGGTTTAGGTTGAGAGTGGAAGATCATTGTGATGGAGGGACATAGGTAGATGGGTTTTGTGACGGTTGGGGTTGACTAAGATTGAGTGTAGAAGAATGTTGTGGTAGAGGGATATATGTTGTGTTGACATTTTGTGATGGTTGGGGTTACATGACATTGTTTGTGTTAATGATACAGAGGGTTAATGATGTTGGGGGTGGTGTTTGTTGAGACCCTTGTTGCATGGCTACATAAGTATTTCCTAGATTATAGTTTGGTGGGAAACCTTCTCGTGATGGGGTAGCCAATATTCCACTTGCAATTGGTGTGGGCATTTTAGGAGGTTGATGTGTGTTTGATTTTGCTAGAGTGGCTTGTCTTGCTAGTTCTGCTTAACGATGTAGATTCTCTTGTTGGTGTTTGTAAATCTCCATAGGCATCTTAAGAGGTGATATAGGTCTTTCTGCTATTGGATTGTGATAAAGAGGATTCTCATATTGAGCGGAAAAAGACATAGAAATTCTCCCTTGTGAGCATTGTTCAGGTATAGGAGTGGTCACGGTTGACATAGTTTGGACAGCTGATATAGCATCATGGGTTTTGTTTTGCTCTTGAAGTTTGGATATATCAAAGTCTTGGGGTAACTTGGCTCCTTGTTCTGGTAGTAAGCGAAAGAAATGATCTTGGTTCTCACTAAGTATTTTGTCAAATGTGCCTATAGCTCTAGGATCTTGCATGATTTCATCAAGGTCATGTCTATCTTCTTGAGAGGATTGACCTTCTTCAAAGTGGCACTTTTCTTGAGATGGGACTTGAACCGTGTTATAACCGGGTGTAGCAAAATCATGAGGCATGCCAGTAGTGAATTGAGTTACATCTCCCAAAGGAACATTACCTTCTTGAGGATTAGTTGGTTGGTCATGTTGAGGCCTATTTTGAGAGTTGGTTAGTCTTTCCATTAGTGTTTTTTGAGTACCCTTTGGAGTCATGTTGGATTGGCTTGGTTGAGGTGTATGAGGAGGCAATTTGCACTTCCTCGGGGCAACTTGTTTAGCCTTCATAGTTTGCTAGAGTCTAGTGGTTACCATGGATACACTAAGACAATATCTTTTGAGATTTTGTTGGGATTTTGCTGAGGTAGTTTTGATGAACAGTTTACTAGAGCAAAAGTGCTAGACTGTTGTACCAAAAGCATGGGACTGTGTTACCAAAGGCGAGCTGCTGTGTTACCAAAGGTGCTGGACTATTCTTCCAGAGGTGCTAAACTATTATGCCAAAGGCGCTAGACTGCACTACCAACTGCGAGCTACTATTATACCAAACACGCTGAAGTAGTGTCAGTGATGTTTATAAGGCAAATTTTGATTGATTTGGGTTTGATTTTGATTAGATTTGCTTTGGAAAGAGAAAACACATCAAACAAAGTGGCAAAAAAGGACTGACACAACAGATAGTGTATGTTTAAAGCTCACAAAAGCCTAATATTTCCATGGGTATAAGATAATTGCAAACAATTCAAGTACTTTTTATCCCTAGAGACATGGTTTCATTGCAATAGATCAGCTCACAACTTAATTCTCCATCGACCAAATGTCATTCCATATAGGTGTCGTACATTTGTATCTTTACGAGAGACAATAGGTAGGGATATCTCACCCTCCCCTCAGAAAGATTAAGTAGGTCACAAGAGATTTATGGATGAGGGAATACTATCTATTCTCAAGGGAGGCAATGGTGAGTATCTTGGGGGCTTGAATTGATTCCCCTTGCACTGATGATTACCGCAACGTTCGGAGGTGGATCAGGTAGTCATTATCTAGATTAGTTCTTAGTAGCTTTGAGAGACCACTGCCTTACTAGCAATGTAACAAGCTAGTAAAATCTTTAACCAATCCTACTAAGAGTATCAAACACTTCGCACAATGTGAATCATTTCCACAAAGTGCTAGTACACCTCTTTTTGATTTGGCACCACAAGGTAAGGTAGACGCTGGTTAGGACTTGGCTTTTGCCTTATCCTATTTATATAGCAGTTCAAAGGAAAACTCTACCTAGGGTCATCTCTTTTGGATGAAGCGCAATCCAAAAGAAGGCCCTTCTAAAGGAATAACTAAAAAGTAAGATCAAGCACATCAAACAAAGGTTCAATTGTCCTGTTATAAGAAAAATAAGGTGCAACTAGATTAGGCACATACATGATTGTAGTTGTCAATTGCCCCTTATGAAATTGAAGTGTTTGACATTCATGTCCATTGTCCCTTTAGAAAATTGAAGTGTTTTTGCATTCATGTCCATTGTTCCTTAAGAAATAAATATGTTCCTAAGACTTATATTACAAAAAAGATGATTTGTTCAATTATCCCTTAAGAAAGCAATATGTTCCAAAGATTGCAAAAGATGATTGGTTCAATTGTCCCTTAAGAAAGTAATATGTTCCTAAGACTTAGTGCGATAGATTGCGATTCTTCAACACTCATCCTGCATGAACATGTTAGAGAAACCTATTTTCTCTGTGTGAGTGATAAGAAGCTGCAATAATTTGATTAGTTCCACACAAACTCAAGAGTTAGCAAAAAACAACTTAATTGACTAGTCAAAAGTGCTTTACTGTGTTACCAAAGGTGACTTACTGTATTACCAAACGTGCCGAACTATGCTATCGAAGGTGAGTTACTGCAAAACCAAAAGTGATGCATTGTGCTACCAGAAGCACAGTACTATGCTACCAAAAGCAAGATATTGTACTACCAGAAGCGCTTTGCTTCCCCAGATCTAAAAATAGTCATATTTCGTCAGAAAAACTAGATCAAAAAGATATCTTCATGGTTGATAGATGATCTAGGATGTTGATAGAGGGTAAGATTTCTAACTTGCAAAACAAGAACAACTCACCAGATGTCGTGAAAGGACAAGTTAACTCAAAAAGTGATAATACTCCTAAATACGTTAGCTTAGGCAGTATAAATGATAATTAAAAGACAAATAAATTAGCTTGTCAATCAATGAATGATAGGTATGATGAGTTAAAAACCCTGCAAATCATAAAACAAGATCAGAAACCCTAAAAGACCAAAAGTGCTTTAATGTTATACCAATTGCACTGCACTGTAATACCAAAAGCATGGTATAGGGCTACCAGAGGTGCAATAGTATCGCCTGAAGGTGCTATACTGTTATACCAGAGGTACTTCACTATACTGCCAAAGGCACTTTTCTGTATTGATGTGCATTGTTCCATACTGTACTTCAAAAAAATCAATTTCCAAAAAAAAAAGAGTGATTAGTAGGTTCCACCGGGAGTGCTAGAATGTGTATAGGAAAAATTGAGAGGTTGAATAATAAAATCAAAAGTAATGATAATAACAACTCAATTACCCATAACATCAAAAGATCTATCTAAGTAATAACCAAATCGATGAATAAATCAAATTACGAACAAAGAAGCTATCACCTAGATTGCTTGGATCTCTTGGTCAAATGTAGATTGCTCTTCAAATTGTGAAACCATGTTTGCAACAAGCGGATGTAGGTTGTGTTTGTGCTCAAAAGGTAGAAGTGTACTCAACAATGCGATGAATGCTCAATGCACTATAAAGGAGGTATGAGAATAAATGATCGAAGAGGATTTGTTATGGAGATGAGGGAGGTTTATATAGGTTTCAAACATGATTGATCAATGGATTAAATAAATCCATAGAATGGATGGTTGAGATAAATCAAATAACTCATGATGAATGTGCACATGACATGTGTCACTCCAAAAAGGTATTTTCATTAAGATAATTGTTTTTTTGATAAAGATAGATTTGATTTCATAAATTAGAATGTTTTTTTTTCTAATTTATGAGTTGATGATAAAAATAAGATAAATTAAAGCCAATTAACTTAACTTCAGATTTGTTTTTTTAAAGTTCTAAAAATAAGACGGATTGTGCACATGAGTTAACATGATATTTTTAGAGGAATTGGAAGATAATGGAGAATTAAATAAATAAATTTATTTAATTGATTGTGCATGATTTTGAAGAATAGATAAGATATGAAGATTATAAATAAAATATTTGATTTTATTTATTTTTAGAGGATTGAGTTAATTTAAATAAATTTGGAAGAACAATTTGATTTAATTAAATAATGAAATTATTTAATTATAGATAAGAGAGAATTTGTGATGAATAAATTAAATAATGGGATTTATTTAATTAATGTGGATTTGAAATTTGAAAAAGGATAATGATTTAATTAAATAATAAAAATTATTTAATTTTGGAAGAATAAAGTTGATTTTGAAGAAATTAATCAAATAAATAGAATTTATTCAATTAATGTTGAAAATATGTGATTTGGAAGAATTTGATGAAATTAATTAGATAATTAGATTATTTAATTAACGTTGAATGCAGGTCATTTGATGAAATACAAGTGATATGATGACTTGGTCATTTTTGGGTGTCTACAACTTATGTTGGAACAAAATTTTAAAACCCTAAAATTTTGTTAATTCCTGCCATTATTCTAAATAAACTATTCTAATGTCTCACTTGTTAGGACATCTCAAAAATTTTGCACATTTCCATCCTACTTGATGTTTTCACTTGTATGTGACCATTTCTTAATAGACTTTCATGCCAAAATTTTATGCCATTTATTTCCCACGGTCACATAACATGGTCATTTTGAGGAGTATGCAATTATTCTTAATCATTTATGTGTTTTTGCAGTTTACCGCAATCTTGCAGGTCATCCTCATTATCTTGGTGGCAATGTGGGAGCTAGAGAAACAAGAATCACGTATACCACACTCTCACTGGAAACATACAAGTTGTTTACGACATGGCGGTAGGAAGGGCTCGGTCAACCATGTATAACATGGTCCCTTGGAGGTCTCACCACTTGGTTATAGCTTGGTGATAAGGAAGATAGTTCAATATAAACTGATCCCATGGTCCTGCATTGGTCTGGCAAGTTGTTCATGGCATGGCGGTAGTAACTGTCCAAGTTACCGGGCTCCCGTGATGGCTTTCAAAGAACATTTGCAGCAAGGCAGTAAGCAATAAAAGTTGGCAACATAATCTCACCACAGTAATGAGAACATGCACTTGTGGGTTGACGATAATGGAAGAAAATGGAATAAAGGGGGCTATAAGCCCCACGATCCTGCTTTGTTTGAGCATAAGGGTTGAGGGTTGGAAGTAATCAATAAAAGTGAACAAAAGGCATTGAATCTTATCGCCGTCCCGTGACCGGTTTAAACAAGCTCTATGGTAGTGCGGTAATGATAATAAATAAGTAAACATACTCAGTATGGGTGTGTGATTACTAAGAAATTTAAAAGATCTTGTCATTTCATCTGATCATTGGATCAAATTTGATCAAGGGCTTATATTTGAAATGAACTGAATGCTAAGATTTTATAATCTTGTGGCACGAACCAAAAATAATGGTGGAATGATGAACATTCTAGCTCAATAAAATCTAGAAATCTCTTAGCATTTGCTCAATTTAGAGATTGCAGATTGGCTTGGAGAAGGCACCTAGTTCAGTCTGTTCTTAGCGAGCTTCGAATTGTTCAAGTAAGTCCATCTCTACATTCTCTGCAAGAAAGTTTGAAGAATCTTTTCTTTGTTTCAATTCTCTGTGCATTTTCTTGAATTTAGAAACCCTAGTTTGTATAATGGCACCCAAAAAGTCTGAATCCACAAGTAAGACTAGTAAACCTAATCCTGCCCCTAAGAAAATACCACTGTAGCAATCTTTGCTAGATGTTTTACCCAATTCAATTTACAAAGGTTGAAAGAAAGTATTTAGGGATGTTGCTGAGGGTTGTAGGGATGCCATAATTCCCATTTCTGGCTGGAAACTATTTTGGTATTTATGTCAGAAGAAGGATGGCCAGGGACTGGTGGGCAATCCATGGAAGCTAGATTTGGCCAAGCTAATTGTTTCAAATGTATTTGTGGATGTGGAACGGATTCGTACTCTAGCACTGCACTATCACCCGACTACTAAAATAGTAAGGTTGCCAAATGGATCTTCTCTATTGAGAATTGATAGAAATGCTATAATTGACTATTTTATGTTGAACAGACAAGCGCTCACCGAAATTGACCTACAAAAGATTGAACAAGAATACAAAAGTTTGAGAAGAACACTTAGAAGTGATGAGCTGCCAATATTTATGAGAAGAGGTGCAAACAACAGGATAGTTGATATTCCTTCCAATGCAGTCGAACCATTCCCTATGGAAGATTTTGCAGTCTATTTCAAATGGACCTATTATGCATTGTGCCAAGTACTAGGAATTGATGTTGATCAGAGGATGCCAATTAATTTGATGATGATGGCTATGAAGATACAAAATTCAAAGGTGAACATTGAGTATGATTTTGCCTAATATCTTGAAAAGAAAATACATGATGGATTCATCAGTGTGAAGGAAGATAAGAAACTCATGAATTTCAAATTTTATTCTTTGGTTTGCCACCCAATCCTATATCAAAATAGGAGTAAATGGTCAAGTAAAATACACATCAGCATGATTGATAGGACAAGGCAAAGAATACCTACTCAATGTTGGTGTTACATGTGGGATTCTCATTGCTAGACTAATAACTATAATGTATTTCATAATGAATTTTTTGTGAAAATAATGAATTCTTTTGGTAATTGGGTCCCCAGATTGTCACCAAAAATAAGGGTAATTCTGAGACCTCTTGCACATAAACCGGGGCAAGGTCATACTTTCAATTATGCTGATTGGTTCTTCCTACCAGTGCACACAATAATCAGTGTATATGATTGCCCCCAACCACCTCACAAATTGCCAAAATTTGTTTCTGACAGAATTGCATTCTTGGAATTCATGTGGCAAATGATGTGGAGGGAAAAGAAAGTGATGAAAAAGTAGAAGAAAGGCACTTTTTTGCTTGATACCACTATCTTTGGAGATTGGTCAATTGGTTTAGACACTCTTGAGGAGCTACAGGCCTATTTGAAGGCCAAGTACTCTTTGGAATCTAGTGTTGAAAGAGTTTGTGACCCTGAAGGTCATATGAACTTTGTGAGACAAGTGATCTTGACTAAGATGGGCATCTCCCATCAAATTCTTTATGATGAGGATGTAATAAGGAACCTGGTTACTTTTAATGAAGTGTATGATAGGAAGAGGAAATGGGAGATCCTCAAGAAAATTGAAGAAGACAAAAAGGAAAAGAATCCAATTTTTGAAGGACTTTTTGCTGAAGAGAAAGATCCTCTAAAGAGGATTAATACAATGATTGAAAATTTTGAAAGTATTTATGCTAAATATGAAGTACAGCCTACCAAGGCTACCAAACTTCTAGTGAAGAGGTTTGTAGGAATTGAGATTCATGAGCCTGCCCCTAATGTCATATCAGTTCAAGATCCATAGATCCCTGAATCACCACCACATAAAAGGTAGAGAACTGAAGGCATGTCTCCTTTGGTCCCATATGAGATGTTTGAGAGTGTGGTGGATACTGATGAAGTTGCAAATATTTTGACTCAATTGCATGATGGAGAGGAAGTTGATCAACCATTAGTTGGTCAAGAAACTGATGCACACAAGCCTAAGGCTAGGATGGAAGAACAAGCCCAAATTGATCTAGAGCTATAAGAAGATGAAAGGGTGGTGGCATCATTGAGATTTATTCAAGATGATGATTTCATCAAGACTCCAAAGTTTCAAGATTTTTGGTTAAAAATGAAGATGAAGGAATTTGATGAAAAGGTGGAAATCAATAAGATGGGTGATGATGAGTCTTAGTATGATCCAATAACCACCTGAACAATCCAAGTACTAAAAGTTGACAAAATCAATGTGATTCCTGAGGAAGCAAGACAAATGGTCTTAAAGAGTAACATGCTGATCATCCCAGGTCTTGAATTAAAAAAGGTATTCTTGCTTGAGAAAGTTAGGAGTCAAGATGACCCTAATCTTGTGTCTGAATTTGATTATGAGGATGGAATGAGTGGATGTGGTTTCAACCCAAAGACAAAGACTCCTGCCATATGGACAAAACAGAAGAACACTAGTAAACCAAGGTTGCTAGATGTTGTTAAAGAAATGAAGGGATCTGCTATGGTGAAAACCTTGCGAGATACTTCAGGAACTGAGGCCTCTGCTCTTATAGTCCATTCTGCCATGTTCACCCATGCAATTGTAAAAAAGTTGGAAAAAAAATTGCAGGATTATGAGAAAACACAACAAGACATGAATGATGAAGTGAATAGGTTGTTCATTGAAAATAGGCAATTGAAAAAGCAACTGCAAGATATGGGTTCTTCCCAGAGTCTGTCAATAGTTCCATATCAACCTTATGTGCCACCAACAACTAGTGACATCATAGTGACAATGCAAGATTTTAATGCTTTGAGAAAAAAATTTGAAAAATAAGTTGAGGACCTCAAGAAGCAAAATGAGGAAACAAAAAATGAGGCAAGGATCAAGGTCCTTGAAGTCTAAGAAAATTTTGGAATATAGGATAAAGCTGGTTGTGGATAAACTTGGGGATATGCATGATTGCTACTCCATGTTATCTCGGGCCATTAAACAATTGCAAGCAAATTTTTCTATTTTGGAGCCACTGTACAAGAAATGGCAGCCTTCCTTGCACAATTTAGGCATACTTTGTAGGATACTTCAAAGAAATATTGATGCTCCTGCTGAATTGAAGCCCACAGAGTAGATGGTGACTATGATCATTGAAGAGAATCAATATGCCAGCAGTGAAGACAAAAGGATGCATGCCAGACTTGAATCTTTTTCTACTTTCAAGCATCAATTTATCCCCTCTATTCTCACAAAGGACAAACTAGTTAAAGGCCTTGATACTTGGAAGGTAGAATTCAAAACAACAATGTCTATGGTTATGGAATTCTTGAAAAAGGAGCAGGATATAGATACTTTGAGCTTTAACATGATTTTGGATAGGGTCATAGCCCTAGATGCAGGATATGGAAATTTTTTAATTTAAGTTAAAGCTATGTTGGATAAAAGATGGAAGGACCATCAAACCAATCTACTCCAAATTCAAGAATTCAAATGTTCCAGTGACCTTACATTCGATAAGTGGGAGCAGACATACTTGAAAGATTGATATGCAACTACAGGTTTAGGTGCAGAAGGAGCAACAAGCAGTTTTGCTGGCGTCAACATGGAGAACAAGGACAAAAATTTGACACTTTTTGAGATAATGGATAGGGGCACAACACACTTAATAGATACTGCAACATGGAGATGAGTACCTTGCCAGGTCTGAGGTCACGGGTGCTCTATGATGACTAATAGATTTAAATCTTGGTTAACTTGCTTATGCCTTTAATTTATCTTTATCAAACATGTTTAGTTACAAGAGGATGTGATTTATGAATAGTTTTGTTGGTTTAGGCCTAAATCTTGTTGCTTCCCATATTTATAAGGGAAACCAAGGCCTAGAAAATCATCATCTTTCAGCAAGATAATTTATATATTCCAATATTATCTATCCAATCATATTTCAGATTCAAGACATTACACTTCTATGATAATTTAATATTATAATGGGCAAGGATGGTTAAATTTGTGGATATGTATGGTGTTTTGATTTTCTATTAATATTCAAGTTCATAAGTTGTTTGATTGTCTCCATACTGGCTATTTCCAGTTATTCAAATCAATAGATTTATCAAGGCACATTTGTTGTCATTGTGTGGATGCTTTTAACTAGTTTCTATTAGAAGTTGATGTAATTCCCTTTAAGTGACTTACATTTATTGGTCTCTCTCTAGAGTTAAATCCATTAAAGTAAATCATACTAGTGGGTTTTCCTTCAAATACAATTAAAACAACTTGAATAGTACTTATTTGCATGTGTGTGTTAAAACAACAATGACTACCATGAAAGACATAAAAATAATAAATAGCACTCACCTCAATTCTAGCACTAGTACTACCACCAACAACTACCTCATCATCATCATCACCATCATGATCATCATCGTCATCATCATCATCATGATCATCATCGTCATCATCATCATCATCATCATCATCGGCATTGGTGTCTTCTGTATCTACGTCATCATGATCCTTTGTCATGTGATCTGTACCAAAACAAACATATCTTGGATTTGTATTCCATTGAGAGTCCTCTTGGTGTTAATTTACTTGTTGAGACATAAATGACCCATTAGGGGTTGAAACCTAGTTTGCATCCAATGAAGGTTATGAGAAAAAAAACACTAAATCTTATTGTGAGATGTTGAAATCTTGAAACTGCCTCTGCTCTGCATCACAAGGAAGCACTCCTTGAGATACCATGTTTGAGAGAAAAGAAAATAAATCAAATCAACATGGGAATAAGTTACTCAAATGATACAACTCATAACTTAAATGAGGACACTTAAGATATATTAAAAGACCATGGTCATTAATTAAAAGATGCGATGAAAATAAGGCATGAATGTCACCTACTTCCCTTTAAGGCAAACAATATTTTTTTCCTCAACATGAAATAATGGGACAATTGAGTGGGATCTAGGGCCAACACAGAAGAACTTTAGAACTCATCCTACGCATCAATAAACAACTCAACACAAGAAATGCAAATTGACATATTAACACAACAATATCAAACTAAGTTATTGAAAGTCAACTATTGATACCTCATTCTCCATCCAGATTACAAAATTGGTTAACTTTTTGCTTTGTAATGTTTCCTTTTCAAATTGTGTTGGATGTCAGCCATATTTCTCCTCTTGACAAAACATGGCACATGGACTAGTTAAACTAATTAATATGCAATCATTTACTTCTTCCTAGGAAATAAAAAAAATATCATTTAACATATTAAATATACTTACAAATGTACAGATCAAGGCCTGTAAACCTTTGTGGCCACTGTGATGCGTGGCACGAAGTTTGTCAAGCCTAGCCTTGGAGGCCTTGTCCTAACACATATACTAATTCAATTTAACTATGGATAAACAAAATTTAAAAATTGTTTAAAAAAATTGATATAATCTTATTAGCAAACTGAAATACCTACGTACTCTCCTTGCTGGACTTCTTTCATGCATTGGACTTCTCATATGCTTTTACAATCTCTTTCCATACTTTCACACTTACATCAATTGGCCTTTTTTTGAGCCTTAGCTTGGGAGGGAGATTTTTTATCTTCTTTGTTTAGTTGCACCAAAATCTCTTACAATTTGGAGACATTCGTAGCTTTATCTTCTTTACAGACCAACCTATGCCAAATTCAGTCTCCATGTCATGGATAACTACTTTTTGTAGGTGCATGGGTATCTTTGAGAATGACAAATGTAGATGGTCTTTGAACCGTTGAAGGCATGATTCCTTCAACCTATTCATAAACATTTTTCCAGCATCTGTCATTCAGACTTCCCCTAAAACCACATCGTATTCTATCTTGGTATCATAGCTACCAATGCAAGATGCAAAACATGGCGTGGTGGAAGAAGTCTATGTCCCAAGAGTGGAAGAAGTCTATGTCCCAGGAGTGGCTGGGACATTGGAAGTCTCTGCTCCCTGTTCCACATTCTTAGAGTTTATTGTTATTGATTTCCTCCTAGATCTTTTTCTCTATCTAAGACTGCTTGGGGAATCAATTGATTCCCTTTGACACGGTTTATTTGGTTAAAATGTTCCAGGGCTTTTACTAGATCATTTTTCTATGTATCTGGTAAGCATTGTCAAGTCCACAGCATCCAATTTGTTCACTGCCTCTACCCCCAATATGGAAGTCAATGCCTCTTTATCTTTGTCAGTCTCATGTCCTTATATATATAATATATATAAAATAAATTTCTTCTTTTAAATTTAGAAATAAAAAACTAAAAACAAAAAATCAAAGAAATAATGGAAACATTTACAAATCTATAAATTGACAATGAATCACCTCATTGTAGCTAGAGTCTGCTCCCTTTGTTTCCTTCCCTCTATTGCTTGACATTTTGAGGCAACCTAGGGCAAATTATTTTCATCCAGTCTGTGGAGGCAAATGAAGTACACATTGCTGAGTATGGACCTCCCAACTACCAATTATAAGCACAAATTTCTAATGTTATTATAGAGGAGAGCGGGAATAATTTGTCTATAATAGTAGAAAAAAATGTAAGCGAAAGTAGAGTGCAGAAATATTTACTTGGACAATAGAATCATGAGTGACTATTGCCAAAATATCAGTGCAGGAAACAATGCCACTACACACATTCACAATTTGAGTCTTAATTTTATCAATGACCTTGAAACTCTTTTCTCCTCTTAATGTTATTGTGTCATCCAAGCATACAGACCCTAAACATTTAGCTATGTGGATGATAAAAATGTAGAGATAAATGATTTAGAAAACATTTTCATTACATTAACAAAATAGTCATGGCGAAGCAACGATACTGCTAGGTGGGAATTTTTTATGGTATGTGTTTTTTTGTTGTGTGTTATGTTTTAATGTAGGCGGGAATTTTTAATTTTTTGTTTTTGATTCATTAGTCAGTGCTATAGTCAGTGTAGTTAACACCGACTTTAGCGCTGACTTTCAGCCCTAAATGTAATCTCTTTGGGGCGCCAAATGCAACGCAAAGTGCGCCTAATTTAGTGCCTAGCTATGCCAAACCAAAATGTTCATCATGCAAACATTTGGAATTGAAGTAAATGTTTAAGTAGTAAGGGTTTTATAACATTAGAATCTAGTGTGACAACAACATACCACCAACTAGCTTGGAAAAAAATGGATACATCCTAGAAACTTTACATAATAAAAACATAATTTGATGGAACTTTTCATTAAAGTTGTAGTAAATTGTTATTCTTATATGGGTTAAGCCATTTGTAAATATTCGTTGGCTTTTATTTGATGAGGGGATTTCTACATAACCAAGCCAACTACTTTCACCACAGCCTCTATGGAGGATAAACACCAATCATGAAAAATAAAAAATCAAGAATTAAAGTTTTGGATCTTATCTAAGATAAATATTCTCACACTATCCAATGTAAAGTAGGTTTCAATCAAGAATAAGGAATCCAATCTCTAGTTTTCAAAGAGAAAATATCTATGGTTTTAACGAATTTGTGGAAGAAGTGTAAGGTGGAGAACCAACTAAAATTATTAGTAATAGGTTTTCTTTCATCTAGGATAACAAGGGACCATGGAAGGGATGTTTAGCTAAAATTATTTGTAATAGGTTTTATTTGTAGTCAGATTGTAAATAAATGTCTTTTCAATGTGAATTTGTAGTCATCTTGTAATCATAAGATTTGAGCTCTAGTTGTCAAGATTCTGTGTGTAAACTTTTTGTGAAGAGCAAGATGTTGCAATGTCCTATTTTGTTTTTCATAGTGCATCTTAATGAAAAGCAAGTGTATTAACAAGATAATTTCAATAATATTATCTTGTTGCATAGCTATTATGTGACTATTCTCATTGTTGTGTATTACACAATCTAGAGGAGGCCATGGAGAGAGGACGTGGACGTCATAGAACTACTAAATCACAGAGGAAAGTGGGTGGAAATAGATAGGACAATCGAATCTATAGATACAATAGAGGTAAGAAGAGAAAGCAACCTCAACCAAAGGAGGAAGGTGTTTATGAATTCACAAATGCTACAATATAGAGGAGATAAAGTCATTTTTTTGTCCATGAGGCCTCTGAGGTCAAACTTATTGGTTGAAAATGCATAGGAATGGTGATTAAATGTGATTCTATGATCAAGGGAAAAGTTTGAAAATTAGGATGGCCAAAACATGATATCAATATGTTAAATATATGACTAAAGTTAGGTTTTGTGTTGGATAGCATATTCATTGAAATGATATAATTGGTGTACTAAACATTATTTACTATGTTGTGTATTATAGGGGCTAGACGAGGCCATGGCAATAGATCGTGTCATATCAAATGAGGACACAACGGATGAAGCAGGACATCAAGTACTCAAATTTTGAATTAACTTAGGAAAAAATGATCTAATGGCATTTTGTGATACGTCCATCTTTTTTCACAGTATTATTGAAATTTATAATGTATTATCCAATCTTGACATAAATTAATGCACGTTGTTGATTATTTTAGATGGAGATTAGAGCAAATGCAGAGCCCGAGCATTCAACTAGCAAAAGAAAAAGACATGTACATGGACGTGGACCTAAAACTGTTAAATCACGTAGAGGATAGTGGGTGGAAGAGGATATGACAATGGATCCTGTAGACACAACAAATGATTGCACTGAACAAGAGGTTGGTCAAGACTATAGTACATGGGATGAATACTTTGAGAAAATTATTGTTTGTGGATGTTCTGTATGTCATGGAAAGAAACAATTCAAATAAGCAATTGTACAAAGACATTACATATATGATGAGCTTCCAGTCGGTAGTATGTGTGATGCCCCGTCATGCAACCCTAGAGTGTTAGACAACAAGAGACAATAATACATAATTTTTTATTTTTTTTTAAAGCTAAAATATGCATTAACATTGAAACAACAACATAAAAAGTAATATACAACTAACAACTCTAGGGCACAAAACTGCATCAGTAAGAATAATAACCATACAAGTGCTATGCAACACCATGCAACATAAGAATAATACCTTATACATTTGCAGAGACAAATGATTACAAGATTTCATACAAGGTTACAAGGCCGATTACATCGGTTACAAAGATACAATAGCGAATGATAACAATAACTCAGAAAGTGTAAAACAAATCTAGAACTGGAACTCTCCTACTCTAATCTTGAATCAGACATTTGAGAAAACCAATGGATAGCTCTGCCTCCCAACCATGTGGAACCTTGAGGTCCACCCCTCTGAGCTAGGAGATAACAATGAGGTTCCACAAGGTCAAGAAGACAACCAAAAAAGCAACAACAACAAGATATATACTCCAAATAGACAAGACAATACTCACAAATGCAAGACAAAACAAATCATCAAGATAAGATCAACCATCAAGACAAAACAAGTCCAAATGTCAAGACAAGATAGTACTTTAGAGGTAACAACAAAAGATCAAATAGGAAGTAACTATGCTGCAGTAGGGAGAGTGTCATCGCATGGTCCTATCATGGGTTTTCTAGGCTATCTCTCACTAGAAGTCGGCCCCCATCTATGGTTTTCCTGGTGACCTCTTTATAGGCACTGGTCCCATAGGGTGACACATGCGGAGTCTACACTTCCTCTCATGGAGACGAGGAGGTCAACCTTGCCAACCAGGCCTTCTCATCCCATCCTTAGCCTATGAAAGCACTCAAGACATGGGTGAGGCATCATACTTATCTTGTTATATGAATTACTACTCAACCCACCTAGATAAATTATTAAATTATCACTTGATTACAACTTCCATGGGGTTTTCCAGGCTGCCACTTTGGGCACTGACCCCACCATGAAAGCCACTCTCCTACATACAACTAGCAAGCCTTAACCATCACCCATAAACCAATAACATGCATGGACAAGGGATTGAGAGGCATCAAAATTTTTGTAAACCAAAGCATTACATAGATCATTTTAAATCCAAACTCTCAACCATGAAACTTTCCCTTATCCATTTCAAAATCCCAAATAGATAAAACATTTAATCAACCAATTTTCAAATTCAAAGAACCATCTTTCCCAAAACATACCACCAATACATCCTTGCCACAAAATCATGTGGAATTCAAGGTAACAATCCTCTGGAGCTAAAAGGTTTCAACACAAATATCAAAAGGCAACAACTCATAGCATGACGCATAACAACCTTAAAACTCCCACAAGACTAACAAGGTCACCAATTATAATAGCAAGACTCGAAACCAAGATATTGAAATGACCCAATTGCATCGGTAAAATACATCAGTTTAAAACAGCAATAAACAACAGGGAATACATATATATCCAAAACCCAAGTACTTCAACACTTTTCAAACTATTGTCATGGACTCAATTAAAAACTTCTATCTAGATTAACCATAAACTTTCCAAAGACAACAATGTTCTATTCAAGATCTATAATTTATACAATGAAGTATTCATCAATCGTTAGAAAAGGTTTCACATCATGGATCTAACTTTGAAATGCCTTGTCCTACAAGATACTAATCTTTCACGACATAATTACAAGGAAAATAGCTATATAGGATCCGACCAATAATCATATAAGACGATAGTATTTCTATTCCACAGCATTATTTGCCCATAAAATAAGAGACACACATAGAATCTGCCATATCAACTAAGTTACACACACCCAACAATAAGTTACCATCATGAATAATTAACTCCCTAAGAGCATATCAGAAACAGTTTGTAAAAGATTTTAACAATGTTTCAAGAGTCTATACTTACTTTTCAACACTACACACTTACATAACCAATTTAATACAGACAAGATCATATCTCTAAAACCTAAGAAGTACGATATTAAAACTAATATCCTCCACTTTCATTTGCTAATAACACAACAAAATTGAACGAAAGACATAACAATCTAATATTTACTCAGCATTAGGGAGTCATACCTTTCCTCTAATTCACTATAATACAACTATTTTACTAAAATCATCAATGCCTATGACATTAAAACATTGTTCAAATACAAGTAACAAATATTTATTACACACATCAACAATTTTAAAAGATTTCTTATTAATACACAATCCTAAGAAATTCTATTCTATTGTAACAATTAACAAGGATACCAATCATACCAAGTAATTATATTGTAGGATAAGCCTATTAAATTGCAAAGCGAAGCTTCTTCACATCAACATTGCACAATAATATTGACCATTAAGCCAAATCTCAGTTCATGAACTCTAATAGAGTATTAAGACTTTGTTCCTAATTATCATCACTATAAAATTTTACGTTTCTTAAACAAAATTCTAATAATATTAACAAATACTATTCTATTCTAAAATTAATTTCCTCTATCATTTGTTTAATCAAAAACCAATGTAATTATTATTTCTGTCTAGCCAAAAAGAACTAAACACTTATGTACATTTATTTTCTAAATATACAATTACTTGCTTTCATTTTGATATCAAACTATCACTTTCTAACTTCTAACAATAGTATAATCTGATTCTGTACGGGAAAGAAAGTAACAACCACCATCCTATCAGGAACATAAAACTATATTCTAAATGCATGCAACAAACATAAGGGTAAAGCCCAATATAAAATTTATCTACAATTAAGAAGGTATTGACCAACACCGGTACACTAAGATACATTAAATCACATGCTCCTCTACGACTATGCACATGAAGGATCGAAAACATTTGACTAGCACCTTGCAAAAAGAATTGAGGCCAAAAATAATAAGCATCTAGCTGCTCAGAAAAGGGGTACAAAGAAGATCTCTGGCCAAGCACAATCTGGGTGATAATGATACACAACATCTTGACAAGCACAAGGGCAAAAAAACTAACTCTTGATAGAAAAAGAAATAAATAAACTTAGAATGGACTCTCAACAGATACCTTAAAGGAAAGGTTATTCATAAACACGTTGAGAAGAAGGAATCAGGATTTCGGTGCAAGAAGGATATGCACATAAACTAAGAATTGCAATACATGATGGCTCAATAGATGTGTTCCAGATAAGAAATGACACACACTGCCACTGTCTTGAAGTTATCGATGAAGGTTAAATTCTCATCTTTCCTGACGGTCATGGAGCAAGGAGGAAGGGTCTGCAAGGCTTGAGCGCTTGCACCCAATGAAGGTTCATGGAATACGCTAATAGGAGCGACCAACAAACTTAGAAACTTCTCAGCGTGAATGATATGGTGTGAGATAGTTTCCACTACTAAAATGCTCACATAAAAAGACTGTCGGCTAAAGATTGCTTGAAAAAGCTTTAGAAACTTTCACGCAATGCAATAGGATAAGGGTCAACTTCCTAATCTGAGTTGGTGGCCAAGATTAGTAGGGAATTCTAGTTGTTATAACAACAAATGCACAAGGTCTTTATAGAGAAATGCCGTGGCCATGGTCTTCAACACCGCAGATACAAAAATTGAAATGGATAACTAAATAATGATAGTTGGAATAAGGTAATTAGATTGTTGAAAGGAAAAACTTATAAGGAATCGGTTCATAAAATTGGAAATCATTAATCTTCTAAATACATCCTAAAACTAGATGGACTTCAAAGCCTAATCTCATCGCCCAATGAATACTACTACGATAAGAAACTTTTGGTGATACAATATGATAAACACTCATCATGAGGTAATTTAAAGAAGGTAAAAAGACTAGAGACACTAATGCCAAGGCCGCACCAAACAAGTCATTACTGAGGTCGAACCAGAAGATTGATTGAAGATATTTAAAAACTTTCAAGCAAAAGTAATTAGCAGAAGTGAAGGATTTTAGAAACTATAAGTCAATGTAGGAAGCCAATCCAAAACCCGTGGCAATAAGGAAAGAGCATGTTAAATGGAATCTAGGTAGTTCCTTCACATGCATATAGAAACTATAAGAAACATAGAAGTTGCGACTCAAAAGACAGTGAACTCATAGTTAATATCATATCTCCTAACAAAGCATGATTATGATCAAATATTATTGAAAACATAATTCAACTTTATTGGAAACACATCAAAGATGTCCTTGCATGACTCTAACATTTTACTCGACCTTAGGAAATGAAAATGAACTATTGACATCATGTTTTAAAGAGACATTTGTAGAGGCAATTGATTCGTTTGATAGAATGTCTAAAAGAGATGTCCACAGAGGTAAATGAACTGGTTGTCAAGAGGATTAAAAGAGATGCCAATCCAAGGAATACAGTGATCACGAGATATGCACAAAAAGGGTTTCAATTAAAAGGGTTCTAAAACATTCAAACAAATGTGATTGATGGCTTAGCTCGGCAGGTGTCCCATAGGGATATAGTTTGCTGATTTAAGCGATTGCAAAGTCCCACAAAATGGACTCATTAAAAGGGCTCCAAAATCAAAATTTCAAAGAATACCAAGGTAATTGCTGAAAAAAGAAACCAAGAAACACTGCTCTAAATTCAATATGTTCTCAGAGGTTTACATAATACACGGTCGGGCAGAGAGAGATAATTATCTCAGGAATGCACACACACCAAACAGAAAAATTAAAAAAAACACGTAGCTAGTCTAGCGAAGAAATGATCTCAGTTTCTGAACAGTAAACTTTTAAAGACAATAAAAGGTTTAAACAAGGAGGGCCAAATATACCAGTGGTAACAGCTTCGATAGGTCTAAATTTAAAACATATAAGGAATGTAGATAAGAACAAATCATCCAGATAGAACAAGAATGGTTTTACTAAGAAGAGCACATGATCCCAAGGTAAAGAAAAGCACAAGAAAGAAGAAGTGGTTCAATTTCAAAGCACAATTATCATACAATTAGATAGACCAACATACCCTGAGCTTGATCCCGGAGCTTTAGAAATCCTCCATTTTCTCCTGTTCTTCCTCTGTTTTTCTGCAACCCCCTTTCTTCCCCAATTTCTATCTCTCCCATTCTCCCAATGATTCTCTCCACAAATAACTCTCATAAACCAAAAATAGGCAAACACAATTAATTTACACTACCAGAAACCATTACAGAGAATCCCATTACTCACAAAAGCATAAAACAATTAATTTTTCTATGACAAAGAGAGATTCTCCCAAATATGAAGATTCACATCCGACAACTCACACTAATAAATTTATTACCTACTATTATCCTAAAATCTTGACATATTTATTATCTTTGAAAAGCTACAGATGCTTGCATAAACATAAAGAAAGAAAAGAATAACTATTTCACACAATAATAAATTTTACTTCAGCAATATGACTACTCAAAATACTATTAAATTTAACATATATATAGCATTATCAATATTATAATAGCTTGTTAAGATATAAACATGAGAGACACATCGACGTAACTTAAACAAGAACTCAACAATGCCCCACAACATG
Organism: Cunninghamia lanceolata; assembly: GCA_027924645.1. Lineage (NCBI taxonomy): Eukaryota > Viridiplantae > Streptophyta > Pinopsida > Cupressales > Cupressaceae > Cunninghamia > Cunninghamia lanceolata. The sequence continues at coordinate 1,176,099 of BSBN01001053.1, read as the reverse complement.
AGATGACCAACAACATGAAGCAAGGATCAAAGAGTCACATCATGACACAAAATCACAACAGACAACTAAGACTGACCTAGGGAAGTAACCCTCATGCTATCTCCATCAACGTTATCCATGGTGGAGGGCCTACTCAGACCTGCTAAGTCAGGTGGAGTCGAGGCCCAATACCTGCAACCTACGTAAGAACAATGGGTTGTATACGAGTGTATGCAAATACACCAAGCACAAAGAGTCAGGGAATTGCAGTATAGTAGGGTACTCGAATGAGTAATACTACACTATCCTGGATCACAAGAAAAATAATCAACTCAAACATCTTTAACTAGCAAATGCAATATAAAACTGCCAACTATCTCCGGACCAAAATGAGGGCATTACAGTATGCCTCCTACAATCGATTCAAATCCAATAGGAATTGTGGTACGGAATTTTCCAATTTGATATAAATAACATGTATACTTTGTTTAAACATTTTTTTATATTAGTTAAATAACTAATTTTTTTCTTAATGGATACTTGTAGGATAATGTTCTTGGTTTAAATTTTCCTGGATCACCGACTTCCATCCTAGAGGGCAATGATCATTTATCAGATGATACATCTAACAAAAATATGTGCAAAAATAATAACAGCTCAGAAGATGAGGAATTGATGAAAACAAGTAACAGAACAAGAACTGGTTTAAAGATGCATAATTTTCTTAAAGACAAGGGGAAGGTGGACTACATACCCTATGAGAATGAATGTGATGGAGATGATGACTTGCCCCTGAGTTTGAGATCAATTTACAAAGAGACATTTGATCGTCAACTATATTGTGCTTGGCCTAATGATCAACAACTACCTAGAGTGTACGAGGTGTTTCAATTTTGGGGATACTACATGTACGACCCTCCAATATTCATGGAGCGAATCTAGGCCTCTTTATTGTCCAAAATGTACATGTGGGATCTAAACATAGAAACAATTTAGATCAAACCACTAGGATTATGGTCCATCATATTACAATGGTGAATGGAGAAGGCTAGCATAATATAAGCCTAGCATGTCAGCATATGGTCTAAATTTGAATATGTATACATATCGTCTCCAATTGGAAAGTGGAAAATAAATGAATAGAGGTCATCTTATATATATAGATGGATGTGCACACACACACAAAAATATTGTAGGATTTATAAATAGTAGTAAGGGAAGGGACCCTACTATAAGACCGAATTGTCAATTTGTTGAGGTTACAAATGATAAAGATGGAGATATGGAAAGAGAGGTTGATAGATTGATAGTGGTTGAGGCTATTATGGACCTTACCATTGGGGATGAGTTATGTATTGATTACCCCTTCTTAAAATGCACATCTGCGTGAAAGAAAAGAGGAGAACAAGGACTCCCTAAGGATGTTCTTAAGGGTAGAAAACCAAAGAATAATAAATGAGTGTGGACTGATGTTTTATAAACTATGTTGTCAAAATTGTGCTTTATTTAAGTTATTGTATAAAAAAGGTAGTCTATAAAATAATGTTCCATTATTTAATTGATGTAAATATGTTCATACAATTTATATTTATATTTTTAAGCCATATTTGAATATATTTCTTTGAAATTGATACATTTATGATTTATCCAATTGTTGCCAAACATTAAATAATGCTTGTGTTTGTTGATAGGTAGAAGATGTTGATGAAACACATACTAATAACCAAGATCCAACTAGGTTATTAAGATTTGGAGTAGATGATCCAAACCATCCTTTAAACAATACCAGGGTGAAAAGAGCAACATTGAAGAGAATACTACCAGCTGAGAAATTTGAAGATCCACATACACTAATGACATGCCACCTAGCCTTAATGATGATGATCACAATAGTGAAAATGTAGTGCATGAAGAAGGATTGAATGAAATGCTTATAGGTTTCTTTGGGGATGGAAACAATGATGACAATAATGATCATATGGTTGACAGTAACGATGATAGCAGGGGTAATTACCACCAACATAATGTTGATGATAACAACTTGAAAGACTCCATCAAGCAAGCAGTGAAGACACCCATGTTCAAATCGGGTGCAAGTAGAACCTCGAAACTGGCATGCACATTAATATTATTAGAAATCAAGTCACTATTTGGTTGGTCAGACAAAGGATTCACTACCCTACTGAAGTGAATTGAAATCTATTTCTTACTTTGCATTGTCAATTGGTGTACATAATTTGTAAACATTCATCAACTTCGTTTATATTTCTTTAAGGGGATTTTAAAACCATATATTGTATATAAATAGGCCTAGTATAGATTGACATATCAAACATGTTCATCATAAGTCAAACATTCAATTGATTTAATCTTTGGCAATCTTACAGGGCACTAAAAACTAAAATATTCCCTGAAGAGAATGTGTTGCCATCAACTTGCAGAGGCACGTCTATTGTTGGTTGAGTTGGGGATTGAATATAGGCAAATTAATTCATGTAAAAATGATTGAATTTTATAAAGAGATGAATATCAAAACAAGGTAGAATGCCCTATATGCAAAGAGAAGAGATATCATACAGATGTACAAGGTCCTACAGTTCCAAAGAAGGTTTTACGTCACATGCCAATTATACCTAGACTTCAACGAATGTTTCGTTGCAAGTCACTTGCACAATTTATGGATTGGCATGCAAAGAACAAGAGTAAAGATGGATTCATGTGAATTCTGGCCGACTCCAAAGCAATGAAACACATAGAGGAAAAATGACCAAGAAAATTCAAAGATGAACCCTGTAGTATCAAGTTTGGTCTTGCAATTGATGGAGTGTGCCCATTCTCTTTCCTCAGCTCAAATATAGTGTTTGGATAGTTGGATTGATAGTATACAATATTCTCCCATGGATGAGTGTTAGAAAGGAGCACCCTATGCTGACTCTCATTGTTCCAGGAAAACATCAAGTTAAAAACATAGGACACCTTGTCTTTGAGGAGAGCTATTGCTCTTTCACGTACCAAAATTGATAGAAAACATTTGTGGCGAAATAGGGAAAATGAAACATATGCAAAAGCTCCATGGATTTTGAAAAAAAAAGAGCTAGATCAACTAAAAAATGGTATTCACTCAATAAGGACACCTCTTGGCTATGGGTCATCATTGGCTAAATCTTTTACAGTTGATGGACATATCACAGGATTTAAAACACATGATTTTCATAATTTTATGAAGGTATTATAAATCATCATTTAATATTTACTGGTAACATTGATTAAGTACTAAATATATTTTGATATTTTGTTCTGTGAGAAAAAAATACTAATGACCTTTTTCATAAATGTGTTTGATAGCATATCATACCATTGGCAATTAGGGGGGATTCATGTCTTACAGTTGACTTAAGGAATGCCATAAGTCGATTGTTAGCATTTACAAGGTATGTGGTTATATGAAATGTTCATGTGTGAGAGACATAGAGATATTATATTGTATTTTAATTTTTGACTAAAGGTTCATACTAATTTACTATTCTTATATTAGGTGGGTGACCTCCAAGGAGATCCACGAATGTGAAGTGCCAAAATGGAAGAAGGAAATTGTAGAAATTGTATGTTTTTTTGAGAAGGAGCTCCCTACAAGTTTCATGGACCTACAAGTCCATTTACTTATACACCTAGTCGATGACATTGAATTGGAGGGTGTCGTATCAATGAGGTGGATGTTTTTCTTTGAGAGGTATATGAAAACTCTAAGAAGATATGTCTGACAAAAGGCACATATGGAGGGTTGCATGGCTTAAGGGTATGTATTGAATGAAGCATTTTTCTTCCTGTGTGAATTCTTTGGTAAGGATGTTGAAGATGGGCCACGCTTCTGGGATGAAGAACGAGCATCGGATATTATTGATGGAGAAAAACCACAATCTAATGGTGTTCAAGTAGAAATTAGTAAGTAAATTCATGATCAGTGTGGTTATTTTTCTTGCAATAATTAATTTACTTTATAATTTATTTGTCAAATTAACAACATGACATTTGGAGTTTGAAATAAACATGTTGACATGTAATAGGTGTAGATGAAAGTGCTATACTCAACAAGTTCATTATGTACCACATGGACTTTATGAACAAATGGATTGATTTGTATGATAAGAAGAGAGAAGTGTTAGAAGCAAGGAGACAATTTAATAGATTGAACCCAAGGAATGCTCCATTTCCCACTGATCTGCTTGGGGAATGGGGCAAAGATTACACACTAGAATGGGTTATTGAACAAATTCAAAATCAAATAGAAGATGTAGGTATAGATTCAAACATAACAGAAGATGAAATCAACATGTCTAGAGGATGTGAAAGAAAGGTATAGTTGGAATTTGACAAAATATTGTTTCCTTATAGTTTTGACACTATTAACTATTTTAATATTCATCATTATATTTGTTTTCACTAAAATAAATGGTCTTTCATAGGCGAGGAAATATCTAGCAATGTGGGCATATGGTTGACATTATCTTGTAGAAAGTGTAGATGTAAAGAGACGGTCCTTCGATTGTGGCATCATGGTTGACTTCAAGCAATCTAGTTGATCAAGCTCAAAAGATAAGAATATAATTGAATGGAATCTACAATATGTTGGAAAAATACAAGAAATTATTGATTTGGATTACCGCTCTTTTAAATGTTACATTTTTAACTGTAGATGGTATGAAGCATTTGAGAGGACATGAAGACATGATACCCATAGTGGATTGTTTTCTATAGATTCCTCATGTTTCCTACCAGAGGATAAGGAGCCTTATGTTCAACCAATTCATTGTGAGCAGGTATTTCTTTAACTCAAACAAGAAGCAGTAATGATTATTAATCTATTAATTCATAGTTTATTGAAAATATATGCATGTGTTTATTAATCAATAAAATTGTTATACCATACATCTAATATATGTATGTCGTTCATGTGCAGGTATTTTCTATGAAGATATTTTGGATCTGAAATGGATATTTGTCATACATTATGATCCAAGATTAAGGTATGTATTTAATGATGCATTAGTGGATCTGAGCAAAACAATGATGGCCAACAAAATGAGAGAGAGGGATTAGAGAACATTGAAGAAATTGACATCCATGATGATGTTGAAGATGGTTATGTTCAGGCACAAGAAGACAACAATCCAGAGTTAGATGATGTTATGAAAGACAACAATATCGATGGTATAGAAAATGATGATCCAAATACATCTGGTAACAATATAGATGGTCTATAGTCAAATTTCAATGATGATGAAGATGATGCAGGTTAAGATGAGGATGATGATAATATTAAATACTTAAAAGAACATATGAACATTGACAATGATACACTAGATGACATTGTAGCAGACAATAATGTTAATAACCAAGACTTCTAAATTTTTAGAATTATTTGCAATCCATGTTTAAAAAAGGATGATTCTTATGGCCTAAACTTTGAAATACTTCAGTAATATTATTTGTGTCAATACAAATTACCTATTGCAATATCCTTAAATTGTTCAATCTTTGGTATGAATTGTTAGCAGAAAAAATTAGGATTACTTGGAATCAATTTCCTTTTCATTGCTTTATATTTTACTTGAATGTCAAGGTCTCAACCTAATCCTCATTTTGCATTAAGAAGAAACCTTAGGCTTAACTCTACAATGGCCTCGATTCATTGTGAGGAAGTTATGATCGAAGATTTGATGACTACTACATATTTTAATGGGGAAGATGTTTTTCATCATGATGCACATGTTGCACATATGGATAGGCAAGACATGAATCTTACTACACAAATACTTATATTAGACCTTTACAAATTTGACCAATAATGTTAATTATTCAAATTTGATTTATGTTCTTCATAACTTGTTAATGGATAATCCTTATGTGATGGAAGTATTAAGTGATATAGGTCAAAAGATAAGCTCATCAAGTTACTTAAATAGTGTGTCCCCTACCCTTCCTTCACAAGCCTCTTCTTCTAGTGTGCCTCCTTCCACATCTTCTCCTGCATTAGACATGCCACATATTTCTTCTCTTCTCTGTATTTCTTTAATGTCAATATTGGTTTTGTTGGTACTCAAATTTGCAAATTATAAAACCCTAAAGATATGCCAAATCTTATTATTAGGTTTTATATGTGAATTTGGCCAACTAACAGAATTGATCATTCTCTATACTTTAGGCTTTGTTCAAGCTTAGGTGGGTGTTACCTTGTTTCACCAATGACAATTTACTTTCAAGTTTGCTGGTGACTTCAGAATAGATTAAGGAGCTTATGTAATTTTGTCAATTAAATCATCCACTTCACTTAACTCAATCCAGCATATGATTTGGATTAATGTTTTCTATAAATCTTTAAACACTACTCCTAAAACAGAAAAACAAAATTGGATTTTGAAAATATATACAAGCGAATGATTTTCAAAAGAGAATGATCGGTGCCTACCTTCAGGTTATGGAGTTTTTAGTCTAAGAAGAATATGCGCTTCCCTTTTAGCCACAACTTGATTTGCTTGGCAATTCTAGGTCTATGAATTGCATAGACATGTAAATATGTAAGTATCGGGTTCTTATTTAACAATCCAATTTAACTTTCCAAAGTTACTATGATTCAGCTATAGGATTTTAATCCTTGCTTGAAGGAGCCCAATAAACAACCCACACAAGAAACATCAAATGTGTTCTGACAAATCAACAATATAATTGATAGGTTGATTTGAATAACAAAGAAAAAGTAAATGGAGACAAGTAGATAAATTATTAGCAATCCAATTCAACAAACAAATGAGAACCAAAAGTTGAGCACCAGAGAATAGAAGCTTTTATATTGATTTGCTTCAAAGTATAGGTAGTGCAATGTCTCTTTCAAAAAATCAAAATCCCAGATAGATCCCGAGTCATAAGGTCTTGGTTTCCTTTTATAAAGGAACTAACAAGCTTCAGACCTTTCACATTCAAAATGGCTTACAACCACTACACTTCTATTTCATCCTTTATCGCCAGACTGCAAATGCTTAGATTGACCCCTGCAAGATGACAGGAAGTTATTACCTAATGTCCTTTTATTTACCACCCACCTGTAAATGTTATGAATGACAGTCGCAGGATGACAGGGTGAAAACCCATTACATTCTCCTTTTTCTGCTCTACCATGAGCCTCGATTGAAACCATTGCGGGGACATGGTAAGTGATACCTCCTATGTTATTACCGCAATGCTGCCGGTTACTTTTGAAACCTTCGTAGGACCGTGAGAAGAGACTATGTGCACCCAAACACCACCAAGCCACAAGCGTGAGATGAACCATCCATGGGGTAGTGGTAGCTTCTTCATATCAACTACTTCCTACCACCAAGCCGCAACCTATTCTTTTATTCTCTAGGGGAATGCGGTATGTGCCATATTTCATTCCTCTTGTTCTTGGATAACTGCAAAAGATATTCAATTAACCTGCTGGACAACGATAATAAACAAAAACACTCATATAGTCAAAAATAGTCAAGATTGTTTCACAATGGCCATGATATATATTCCAGAGACTGGATGTTAGAGTATTTTGGCAAAAGTATAGGTTCCAAGATAGATTGAAGGAAAAGGAGAGCATCAAACTGAATAGGATCAAGCAAATTCAGGGAGGTCCTAACAGGTTTAAAGGTTACAATTTTAGATTTAGTAGGATGCAAACAAGGATCAAATGAGTGCAATCATGATTATGTTATTAGATTTCAAACTTTGTCAACAAAGATACACTATCAAATTCCTAATGATGAATTGCAAAGAATATTTGTTAAGGGCTTATTACCTACTATCCAAGAGATAGTGTACCTAAACAACTATTATTCTTTGATGGATTTGTCTAGAAATGTAACAAATATTGAATTGAAACTTCTTAAGTCTAATGCACTTAAATATGGATCTCATCCTTCAAAATTTCAATAGGAAAATTTAGTTTTCAAAAGGGTGAAAATAAGGAAGAAAATCAACAAAATGCTCACCATGTTAATTTACAGTCAACTTCAGTAATCTAATTCCTAAGGTGAACTGAGGGACAATCCTATATTATCTATTAATATAATAAGATCATAGAATACATAAAGGAAAATAGATATGTAAACCAAAACACATTCAAATATAGAAGGGTTCTAACATATATGTCACTTCTATTCAAAATGAACAAAGGAAATATACAGAGAGGTAAGATGAAAATTTGTTATACCTCTTTTACTCTACAAAATATACAAATTAGTAGGCATTTGTTCAAGAATACCATCAGTTATGCTCCATGTAGATGTTGACAAGTATCCAACATGTATGGTGCATTTCTTAAGTGGATGGGATGAGAACAAATGTCAAACTTGTATGGTGCCAACTAGATCATTGTGGCATGTGGCATGGACATCACAATGTGTAAGACGCATGCAGTGCCAATTATATGATCATGTTTTACAATACAAATTTCATTAGGTGGCACACGTGTAAGGAAGCATAACATGTGGTTGTTGATGTTCCATGTGTCTAACTAGACACCAACATCTGTAGCAATGTGTATAGCCACACTATCTAGATCCTTGAAGCTAGTCCACATTGGAACACATGTTGGATGTGCTGCATAAACTTTTATGCCTTGTTGATTTCCTATTCCTATGTACATGACTCTAATGTGGATGGTGTGCAATAGGATATGTCAAGGGATGCTTCCTATTAGAACCCAAGACATGTCTAGAAAGGACTATGCCTCGTAGAGTTGTGTACTAGAGCATTTTTGTAGGAATGTTAAATGCAAAAGATGTTGTCATCTCAAGTATGTAGGTGTGCACTATTATAGATGCACATTAGATGCACAATAATGCATTTGACCACTTCTATTTATCCATCTATCTATATGTGGAAATATATAAATTAATTTAGTTGCATATCTAACATCATCCACAAAATTTACCAAAAGTGACTAACAAAATGATGGTCATAGTAAAAGATAATGGATGTGGGTAAGCTAAAATAGACCCAAACATGGGTGAATAAAAGTGGCACAATATTTGGCATGGTGAGACTTTTCTTACAAGCAATCATGATGGTCATCTTGGAGAATTCATCTACCACAAGAAACATGGACACTAGTGCTTTGTCATAGGTAGTCTTCTTAATAAATCCTTGTTAATGATTCCCAAGGTGGTGTACTCAAAACTAAGAGAGGGGTATAGAGTCCAAGCTTCCTATTTGCAATATTTTGAAATGCTACAAAGAATGAGAGACTTGATGTGGTTCTCAATGTTTGCACATATGTGAGGCCACTAGAAGTGTTGTTCAAGTGTTTCTAGTGTTTTAGTAAGGTTAAAGTGTTGAGTTATTTTGGCATAGTATGCTTCCTAGATGAGTCTCTAGCTGTGTGGTGTGGTGTCTAAAACATAGAGATACTTGAGCTTGTAGAGAAGCTTGTTAGACATGTAAAATTTACCAACCTATTTGCCTTGTAAGAGCTTGGTGTAGATCTATGCAAAGTCCAAGTCTGGTGGGTAGAGAGGTTCCCAGTCAAAGAAGTTGTGACCACATGAGTCCAACATTATGGTGAGTGCATGAACTAGCTATTAGCTTAGGTAGTCAAATATCTTTTTGTGCCTTCTCGTGATTGATAACTAGATGGAATTGTTGTATACATGTCATCTATTTCATGTGATGTACATTTTCCAATTTGTTCTGAGTTTGCAAGAATTGCAATGGCTTGTGATCAAAGTGGATGATTGGACCTCCTTTCCCAAGATGTAGTGAGATCATTTCTTGATGGCTTGCATGATGGTATACAACTCCTTTACATGGGTGGAATAGCATTGAACCATGTCATTTAAAATTCATAAAGTGGTACAAAAATCTCTAACTACATATTTCCTCTCAGAGGATTCCAAACCTGACATTCCAATTGAAACATCTCAAGCAATCCATAGAGGCTTAGAGGTACGGTGCTAAACTAGGTGCTAAAATAGGCACTAAACTCATCACTAAACTAGGTGCTAAACTCATCTCTAATCTAGGTGTTAATGTAGGCACTGATTTGCACCTAATTTAGCACCTACTTGTTCTGATCGGTGCAAAAAATGCTAAAAATAGCGCTGACTTTTTCAAAATATTGGAGAAAAACACATTAAAGCAGTGGGTAGGAGAAAGAAAGGGAGCTAATCACAGGGATTTGTTGTAGTGAAGGAATAGATGGAATGGAGAGATAGCTCTGATAAAGACTATCTACGATGATAATTTACCTTCAATGATAAATTGAGATGAAAATGTGTATCTGTATATATGCGGTAGAATATAATAGTTTTGAACATTTTGACCAATTTTTCTAGAAGTCACACCTTTGCCATTGATGGCAAAGGGGGAGAGGAAAAGTAGTGAAAAATAAGCATACATCTAAAGGAGAAAATAAAAATAGAGTGTACAGAGTAAGGGGGAGAAACACAAGCATTTTTCACTGAGTGTTGTCATCAATGCCAAAGAGGGAGATTGTTGGCAAGAGACACTGCTCTACGGAAGACTTGAATGTTGTCATTGATGGAAACAAAGCAAAGAGAATCCATCAACATGGAAAATAGACACTACTCTGGTAGACAATCTTGAGTTGGCAACAAGGCATAAAGTATTTTGGTCCGGAAGCCCAAAATGGCTAAGTATGGAAGTATTATGAGTAAGGGATAGAAAGCGAATCAATATGCCTCCACAAATTGAAGACTTGTAGATGTAGTTTAGAGCTTCCTATTGCTATTATATTCCAGTGATCAAGATCTGACTTCCTCTGGAAGTCATCTGATGAAAAGTCTAAGTCTGGGTGGATAGTGTTAAGACAGAGACAGTGAACAGTACAAAGTAAAATGGTCTGCATTCCTCTGCAATAGTATACTTTGTTCTATGGTTCTAAAGGAAGATGGAGATAGGTTGTGACTATTAGAATCCAAGTTTGTAGCTTTGGAAGTGCAGCAGATCTTACTCTACAGGCTCTCCAATACTGGCATCCAATATGATAGTGTTACAGTGTGACAGGGCAACAGTTCTAAGGTCCGCATTTTGGCATACAAATTTATCTTGTTCTATGAAGTTGAATACATCTTAAGAGATCAATAATGATTGTTGAATATGATTCATGAAGTCCCATTTGGTCCGCAACATGAGTTGTGATGTGACAAAGGAACCTATCATATATGTTATTAAGGAACAAGCCAATAGGTTGGTTAAAGCCTTATGCGGAGAAGAAATATGAGCTGGATGATAAATGTAAGTGGTTGTATGATTAGAGCCATCACACATGAAGACATGTACATGATGGTTTGGATTCGCATTGAATATTTAACACAAGAACAAGTTGATAGGATATAACACTTGGTATACACGTTTCACAGTTTGCTTGCTGACCTGATCATGAGAAAGATTTAGTTGCGGATATAAATAGAGGATGGAATTTGGTGTTTGAATGAGATAGATGTGAGATGTGATAAGAAAATTTTGAATGAAAAATATGCAAAGATAAGGGACAAGAGCAGAAGAAGAGAGATCATATGTAAAAGTAAAGCAGCATAACAAGGCAGTCAGAGATGAAGAGTTTTAAGTCAGTGTTTCTATGCTTCATTGGAACTATAACCATGCATATGTAGATGCAATCTTAGTAGTTCATCTTGGCAGTGAGCCACCCTTCTAATTTCTTCATTCTTCTAATCGACAGTGAGCCTATTCTTTGGCAGTGAGCCTCTTTATAACTCGGTATTGTGCTATCTTAATATACTGTGAGCTAACAATCACCGTGATTTTTCCCTTTTTGGGTTTTCCATGTAACAATCCTAGTGTTCATGTGTTATGTCTTTGTAGTTGTTTTTCCTATGCTTATTTTTATTTCTTGTTATTAATTTTGGAATTTGGATTAATAAACTTATTAAGAAGTTGTTTTATGGAATACTAGTTCACGCCCCCCCTCTCAGTATTCCTTTCTATCAACATGTTCAACATAAATGTCCATCTATAGGAAAAGATAAAAGTGATGAATATGATAGTAAGAAAAGTTGAAGGCATTCTATCGAAAGAAGATGAATTTTTAGAAGAAGAAGTGCCTTTACATAAAAGATGACAATGATTCCTTTGAAGAAAGCCCCATTTCATAAAACAACAATGAAGGTGTTTTTGAGGTTAAAGAAAACGAATTCCTATTTATGATAGTGGAGTCTATTGTTCAATATCATAACATTACTAATTTAGGAGACCCTGAGAATGAAGAAGAAGGTGAAGTAGACTTGGAAGGAGAGCTAGTATGTGCTTTACAAGGAATTGAGAAACTTAGGAAAAAAAATCAAAACTAAAGCTGCAAATTCAAGAAGATATGGTGTATAAGAAACTTGTAGAATCAGAAGAGTTGATTGTTGATTTCAAGAAACAAGTGGAAGAAGCCAAGAGAATAGAAGTAGTTACTCAATCTGAATTAAAACCAAAATTTGAAGAATGTTTGAAGCTGGAATCTAAAATTTTATCTCTAAGAAAAAAATTAGAAAGGATAAACATTAGATTGACATAGGCAAGAGGTTTGAAAAGAGTAGTGGCATTCTTGATGAAATGCTAAGCAATCAAAGGTTTCCAAAGAGCATGGCAGGATTAAGATTTGAAGAAGGTCAGCATTCAAAGTCTAGTGATCTTCCTAAAACTGAAGAGGAGAAGCAACATAAAGATGATGGCTTCACAAAAGTTAGAGATCTGAAGGAGAAAAGATTCAAAGGACCCCTTCCTACAAGATACTTTGCTATGATCAGGTTTCCTCAATCCTTTTATGGTTATTGTTATTCGTGTAATCAATATGGTCATAGGGCAATTAGTTGTAGAATTGTTCCTAAGAGAAGGACTATTTTTACTAGTAAAAATGCTTTTGCACCTCTAGGAAATTTTAGTGTGGTTTGTTACAAATGCAATAATTATGGTCACATTACAAAATATTGTAGAACAAATTTTGTAAAATCTAACAAACTGGAAAGAAAGAAGAATGTTCCTCCTAAGAAGGATAATGCATCAGACTCTCTTATCAATAAGGATATGAAAACTAAGAAAGTATGGAAGGAGAAGAAGGATGATTAGAATAAAGAAGCATCTCTGATAGTACAGACGACATTTCGTGCTAAGAGATAGAATCCATGGGTGATAGTTAGTGGTTGCTCCAGTCAAATGACTGGAGATAAAATTAAGTTTATATGTCTGTAAGAATTGAATGGAGGCTCAATTAAGTTTGGTGACAACACATCTAAGAATATTTGTGGTAAAGGAACACTAATTATTTATGGAAAAGCCAAGACTCACAATTTCTACTATGTAGAATGACTGAAGCACAATTTGCTGAGTGTAAGTCAGATGTGTGATAATGGATATAATCTGGCCTTTAATGCAAAAGGTTGTGAGATCAGGAAAGCAAGTTTTGGTCAAATAGTTGCTAAAGCAAGAAGAGCAGAAAATAATCTTTACAATCTCAAGGAGATTCAAGGTAGAAGTTTCTTGATGGGATAGAATAATGAAAGTTGGTTGTGGCACAAAATATTGGGTCATATCAATTTTGTCAACCTTGTGAAGGTAAGTTCAAAAGGGGCAATTTGGCACATTCCTAAAATCACCATGCCAGCAAATACTATATGTAAGGAATGTCAGCATGGGAAACATACAAGGTCTAGTTTCAAAATAAAAGAATATTCTACTTCCAAACTCTTAGAGTTAGTTCATACAGACTTATGTGGTCCAACCAGGACACTAGGACTACAAGGTGAGTGGAACTTCATGTTGTTAGTTGATGATTTCTCAAGAATGACATGGGTAACCTTTCTTAAGGATAAATCAGAAGCTTTTGAGATATTTAATACGTTTAGGTCTATGGTTGAGAAGGAGAGTGGTCTGACAATTAAATGCTTAAGATCAGGCAGAGGAGGAGAATTCACCTCCAATGATTTTGTGGAATACTATGAAATACATGGCATAAAAAGACAATATTCTCCACCTAGAACTCCACAGCAAAATGGAGTTGTGGAAAGGAAAAATAGGATAGTAAAAGAGATGACAAGAACTATGCTAAATGAGGAAAAATTACCTGATTTCTACTAGATAGATATAATACACACATCTATATAAATCTTGAATAGAGTGTAGTTAAGGATAAACACTGATAAGACACCGTATGAATTATGGTATGGCAGATATGCATCTGTCAAATATTTCAAGGTGTTTGGGAGTAGATGCTACATAAGGAGAGATGAAGATGGCCTAGGAAGATTTGATTCAAGGTGTGATCAAGGAATATATCTAGGATATTGTAGCAGATCCAAATATTATAAGTGTTACAATAAGAGATTGCATAGAATTGTACAAAGTGCTAATGTTAGGGTAGATGAGGACCAGCGACATCTAACACATATCAAGAATAGTTTCTCAAAAGGATCAATGATAATAGAAGAAGAAGAAGAAGCTACTATTGAAGAAGAACCTAAAAGGATATCCTATGACATCCCAAATAAATTTTTGCATCCAAAAATCAATTTTGAAAAAGATTTTTTAATTAACTTTCAAAACACCCAATTTTCCCCTACACAGATTGATCCTGAAATTGACAATTTTAACACAAATGCAAAGGGAAACTTCTTTAAACATAAAATACTGATAATTATCTTCAAATATCGGTAATTTTATGGCCTCATTCTATTAGATATCAGAATTTTTCCAGATTTAATCATAGACACAAATTTGCATGTAAAACTAACAATTTCACTACACCTGAATTCACCCGGAAGCACATAAATGATAATGAATGAGCCCAAGATTTTGTTAATAGATTTTTTGATGAAAGTATAGTGAAATGGGACTGAATTAAAGTCACAACAATAGAAGAAACAAAATGAAATAATTCTGGAAACACCACACTGAAAACTGGTCAAACTACACACTCCAAAACCTGTAAATTTAACAACAAATCTTCAATATTCTGCTCCAAACTAAAATATGAAGTCTCCAACACCTAGAGCTATCCAAGATAGAAAAAATGAAGATAAACATACTACTATACAACATAAAAACACACAGCATCATGCAACTCCAAAACTCTACAATAAGTTTCACAATCTTCCTCCGTAATCCTGTAAAACACACAAACTAAACAAGCTGAAATCCTACAACTACGTGAAGCTCCAATGTAACCTATGTATGAGATTACCATCATGTACCAAAGGGGTTTCATCCTCTGATACCAGAAACCAATGCGTTTCCATCCACTGATCACCAATCTTCAATGGGTTTTCATCCATAGAAGATTATTTGTTGAACACAAATGTCCAGACAAATTTCGACAGAGTTACTGTATGATAAAATAAGATGCCTGAAATATGTTTTCTCCTATAAACATATAGAGGAACAAACCCAAACAACCCCCTCTTGGAAAAATAAATAAAATAATATTATTCCCACCAATTTTCCTCCAAAATAGGTCCCATGAAGACTTTTCATAACCTCCACCTGATTTCTGGCTAAAAATAGGCAATAACTCCCACTATGAGAACCTATCATAGATGTTGTCATAGAATCTTGTAATAACTTGTTCATGGTGTTTTTAGCACACAAAAACATAGGTATGATTGATGGGATCACACCTCTCTTGAAAAAGGTATCCTATCCAAGATAGGATTGCCCTAAGGATAATACAGCTAGGTCTTAGCTTGCTTGGAATGACTCAGTGGTATGTCTAGTTGTGACAACAAGGG
This sequence comes from Cunninghamia lanceolata, assembly GCA_027924645.1. Taxonomy (NCBI): domain Eukaryota; kingdom Viridiplantae; phylum Streptophyta; class Pinopsida; order Cupressales; family Cupressaceae; genus Cunninghamia; species Cunninghamia lanceolata. The sequence continues at coordinate 1,160,350 of BSBN01001053.1, read as the reverse complement.
GTCTTACATAAAATGCATAATTTATGGAATATGGAAGCAATACAAGTGCAGAAACCCTAGGTGGTTTAGACTATGAAGTATGAAATTTCAGCAGATGATCAATGTAATGCTGCTCAAACCCTAAATCTACCAAACTTGATATAAATAAAATGCAAAAGGAAAAGGAGAGAGGGAAGGGATAAGAGTGTTGGGAATTAAGGTGTCTCAACCTTGGTAATTCTCTGCATTTGTAATGTTTGTATTTATTATTTAATTTCCTATGTTGTAAATAATTGGAAATTCCATATTGTCATATTGTGGGATGTGGCATGGTGATGTGTCAATCCTACATGGATTATGACAACTTGTATTTTTGTCCTCACATGAGGAAATAGGTGTCCCACTTAGTGGTAGGAATATTCTGCCATGTGTCAACATCTTCTATGTTGTGTAAGGAATGTTTGACCGAAATGGTTATGACGGATTCCTATGACGAATCTATGACATGTAAGAGTCAGAAATAGAAGGTTGTAAGACAGGAGATAACATGTTTCATGAAGCATCTTTGAATAAGGCATATTTGTGTGCCCCAAGGTGGAATATGACATGTTGTAAGAGAATATGCTATTTATAGAATGTGTATGACAAATTCTCTTACAGCTGTAAGTTGTAACTACTATGATAGATTCTATGACGGTCGTAAGTGTCGTAAGAGTATCTGTCATAGCCCATTTTGGAAATAGGAGACCTCTTTGGGATGGGAGATGTGGACAAGTGTCAGGCACATTCTACAATGTTGACCAAGTGTCCTTGGGCATGGGTTTTGGTCCAAGAAGCCATGTTGGATGCCCATTCCAAGAAAGGTCCAATATTGCCTTGTATTTCCTATTTATACAGGTGCTTGGAGATGGAGTTTGTATCATAGGTTTACAGGTACTATTATGCTACCGGATTGACTCCAGACACAAGTGTCAAAGACCATTTAAGCTTGCATTGTAAGTGTATTGTAAACATTCTTTTGGATTTGTTAATACATTGTGCAGGTTTCTGAGTGTGGGGTTTTTTACCCGATAAGGGTTTTCCCCACTGTAAATCTTTGTCTCTCTTCTTCTGTCTACTTTCTAGCTCTTGTGTTTTGCTGCAATATCTCATGTTAATGGTTTAACATTGCTGTAATAGTTAGGATAAAGCTGAATTTGCATAGCCCTATCCTCAATAGATTAGTGTAGGAAGTGTTTCCTCACACCTAGCTTCCTTTTACTTGGTATCAGAGCTTGATCACCTTTGGTCCTAGTTGTTGGGTAGGGGTTTTTTGAGCTAATCTTAGCTTGAGTGGGAGTCTATGCAGAGCATTCTGTAGCTTATTGCAGTAAGGAGATGGCAGGTACATTAGGAAGGTTTGAAGTAGAGAAGTTCAATGGCAGTAATTTTGAGCTGTGGAAGCTCAAGATGGAAGATATGTTAGTTGACCGAGACCTTTGGGATAGTGTGAATGGAACTAAACTAGCTACAATGTCACAAGTTGATTGTGATCTCAAGGATCGAAAGGCTAAGGGTCTCATAAGACTTAGTCTTGCCGATTCTGTGCTGCTAAATGTCCATGAGGAGACTACTGCAAAACTCCTTTGGAAGAAGTTGGGGGGCGTGTATCAAGATGAATCCCTATTGACATCTATTGGTGTAAAGATGGAGGAGGAGGATAGGTGTATGACCCTGTTTTGTTCTCTACCAGACTCATGTGATCATCTTGTCATGGCAATTGGAAGCACCACATCCACATTCAAAATGGAAGAAGTGGTTTCTTTACTGTTGTTTGAAGAGATGCAGAGAAAGTCTTTTGAGGTAGCCAAAGAGGCCCTTGCAGTTTGTGGAAGACCCAAGGAGAAAGGGAAGAAGAAGGACAAGAAAGCTGAGAAGGGTAGATCCAAATCCCATGGGAGATCCAAATCTCCTGAAAAGTCCAAGGTCCTTTGTTGGAACTATGGAAAGACTAGGCATTTCTGAAAGGAATGCAAAGAGGAGAAGAAGAAAAAGAAGAAAGCTCCTGATTCAGATTTTGACAAATCACAAGATGGCAGTGCTGCTTTCATCATAGCCTTGACAACCCATGCATCTAATGATGTGTGGCTAATTGACTCTGGTGCATCATTCCAGATGACCTTGCATCGAGACTGGTTCACTAAGTATGAGGAGTTCGATGGTGGAAAGGTGTATCTAGGTGACGACTCTCATCTAAGATCATTGGTCATCGAAGAGTCTCTATCTAATTCCCTGATGATCAAGTGAAGGGGATCTCTAGGGTTCTGCACATCCCAGGCTTAGCATGGAACCTACTTTCTATAAGTATGTTGAATGATGTAGGTGTACAGGTTGTCTTTTCGAAAGAAGGATGGAAGATGACTAGAGGAGTTATGGTGCTTGCTAAGGGTACTAGGAGAGGTACTTTGTTTCAGTTGGAAGCATGCATTTCACAATGCAATAGTTCTTCTGACTCAAGGAAGAGGGCAGCAGTCACTTCTTCCCCACCATCTGAATGAGCAGTGAAGAAATCTGTTGTTTCTACTCTTGATGGTTGTAATCTTGCATTGGAAGTTAAACTTCCTGCGGAAAAGACAATGTTATGGCATAAGAGATTTGGGCACATTGGTGAGAAGGGTCTGCGTACCCTAAAAAATAAGAACCTCGTTGAGGGGTTAGATGATTGTAATCTTGAGTTTGACTTTTGTGAACATTGCATTTATGGAAAACAAAACCATGTTTAGTTTTACTCGAGTTCTCATAAGTCTTCTGGTGTGTTGGACCTTATTCATTCTGATGTGTTTGGTCCTGTTAATGTTCCTTTGTTATCAAAATCTATATACTTTGTATCTTTAGAGATGATTACAGTAGAAGGACATGGATTTATTTTCTCAGAAGCAAATCTGAAGTCTATAGCAAGTTTAAGGAGTTTAAATCCTTTGCTAAAAATTAGACTGGTAAAAAGATTAAATGTTTGAGAACTGACAATGGTGGTGAGTTTTGTTCTATAGAATTTGATAATTATTGCAAGGAACTTGGGATTGAAAGGCACAAGACAACTCCATACACCCTACAAAAAAATGGAGTTGCAGAGAGGATGAACAGGACACTAATGGAGAAGGCTAGGAGTATGCTTAGTGGAGCTGGTCTAGAACAAAAGGTTTGGGCTAAAGATGTTGCTTCTGCTTACTATCTAGTAAATAGATCTCCTACATCAGCTCTTGTTGGAAAGACACCCATGGAGGTGTGGTCTAGTAGAAAGCCTTCAGTAAGGCATCTTCATGTTTTTGGTTGTGAGGCATATGCACATGTGTCTAGGGAGAAGCAGTCAAAGTTGGAGAACAAAGCTGTTAAGTGTATCTTTATTGGCTATGGTGTTGGTGTGAAAGGATACAAGCTTTGGGACCCCGTGGCTGAAAAAGTGTTGTATAGCAGAAGTGTCATCTTCAGAGAGCTTACACCTTCTTCCACTATTTTGTAGGTAGAAGAAAAAGAAAAGAAAGAGGATGTTGTGTAGTTTACTCTCGCCCCTGAGAAGACTGAATAGAAAGACAATGTTGGACATGATGATGAGGAGAGCTCAAGCAGCTCTGAAAGCTTAGATGAAGAAGTTGAACTTCAACCTCAGCTCTTGAGGAGGTCTACACAGATAAGAAAGCAACCTAAAAAGTTTGGTTTTACACTACTTGATTCTAGTTGTGCTTATGCTTTGCTTACTAATAGTGATGAACCTAGAACTGTATCAGAGGCTTTGGATATGAAGGATACAATATCCTAAAAGGATGCCATGGAGGAAGAAATGGCTTCTTTAGAAAATAATCAAACTTGGGACTTGGTACCTTTGCCTCTTGGATGGAAACCCATTGGATGCAAATGGGTGTTCAAGAAGAAAATTGGTGCAGATGACAGTGTTGAGAAGTATAAGGCCAGATTGGTTGCGAAGGGGTATTCACAAGTGGAGGGTATAGATTATGGTGAGATCTTCTCTCCCGTTGCAAAGATGACATCCATTCAATTCCTGTTGTCTCTCACAGCAGCTTATGACTTGGAGGTAGAACAGATGGATGTGAAGACAACTTTCCTTCATGGTGACTTGGAGGAAGAAATCTACATGTCACAGCTAGAGCATTACATGGTGAAAGGTAAAGAAAATTTGGTTTGCAAACTTAAGAAGTCTTTGTATGGTTTAAAGCAATCCCCTAGGAGATGGTACTTGAAGTTTGATGCCTTTGTGTTGTCAATTTGATTTGTGAGATCAAAATTAGATCACTGTGTGTATTATAAATTTGATGGTGATTGTATTGTCATTGTTGCACTGTATGTTGATGATATGTTGCTCATTGGGAAGGGTGAGAATATGATTTCTGATTTTAAATCTCAGTTGTCATCTTAGTTTGAAATGAAAGATTTAGGGGCAGCCAAGTACATTCTAGGAATAGAAATCAGAAGAGACAGAACCAACAGAAAACTTTGGTTAAGCTAGAGTAAGTATGTGAAGACCGTGTTGGACAGATTCAATATGGCAGATTGTAGACCATTGTGTGTTCCCATTTCTTTGGGGGCAAAGTTGTCTATTGAGAATTGTCCAAAATCTCCTAGTAAGGTGGAGGATATGAGCAGAGTACCTTATGCTAGTGTTGTTGGCAGTTTGATGTATGCTATGGTCTGCACAAGACCAAACATTGCCCAAGCAGTGGGAGTCCTTAGTCGATTTATGGCTAATCCTGGACGGGTTCATTGGGATGTAGTTAAGTGAGTGTTTAGATATTTAAGGGGTACTTCCAAGTATTCCATTTGCTATCATGGTAATGTTTCAGGACCTCCGCATTCTATTGATATTCATGGATTTGTGGATTCAGATTGGGCAGGTGACATTGACAGCAGGAGATACACCAGTGCTTATATGTTTACACTATTTAGTGGTGCTATTAGTTGGATGAGTAAGAGACAACCTATTGTTGCTTTGTCCACAACAAAAGCTGAGTATATGGTAGAAAGTCATGCTTGTAAGGAAGCCATTTGGCTTAAGAGATTCTGTTCTAATATTGGTGTTGATGCAGGTCAGATCATGATTAGTTGTGACAGTCAAAGTGTAATTTGCCTTGCAAAGAATCTAACTTTCCATGCTAGAACCAAGCATATTGATGTTTAGTTTCACTTCGTGAGAGACATGGTTGAGGATGAAAAGGTAAATTTGGAGAAGGTAGATACTTTGAAGAATGTTGCAGATGCATTGATGAAACCATTGGGCATAGAGAAGTTCAGATGGTGTTCAGAGTCTATCGGCCTCTCGGCCTATAGCAGTTAAATTTTATTTTTTCTATTAGCTCTTACAAGGTGTTCGACAAGTGGGAGAATGTTGGGAATTAAGGTGTCTCAACCTTGGTAATTCTCTGCATTTGTAATGTTTGTATTTATTATTTAATTGCCTATGTTGTAAATAATTGGAAATTCCATATTGCCATATTGTGGGACGTGGCACGGTGATGTGTCAATCCTACATGGATTATGACAACTTATATTTTTGTACTCACATGAGGAGATAGGCATCCCACTTAGTGGTAGGAATATTCTGCCATGTGTCGGCATCTTCTATGTTGTGTAAGGAATGTTTGACCGAAATGGTTATGACGGATTCCTATGATGAATCTATGACATGTAAGAGTCAAAAATAAAAGGTTGTAAGACAGGAGATGACATGTGTCATGAAGCATCTTTGAATAAAGCATATTTGGGTGCCCCAAGGTAGAATATGACATGTTGTAAGAGAATATGCTATTTATAGCATGTGTATGATAGATTCTCTTACCGCTGTAAGTTGTAACCGCTATGACAGATTCTATGATGGTCGTAAGTGTCCTAAGAGCATCTGTCATAGCCCATTTTGGAAATAGGTGACCTATTTGGGATGGGAGATGTGGACAAGTGTCAGGCACATTCTACAATGTTGACCAAGTGTCCTTGGGCATGGGTTTTGGTCCAAGAAAGGTCCAATATTGCCTTGTATTTCCTATTTATACAGGTGCTTGGAGATGGAGTTTGTATCACAGGTTTACAAGTACTATTATGCTACCGGATTGACTCCAGACACAAGTATTGAAGACCATTGAAGCTTGCATTGCAAGTGTATTGTAAACATTCTTTCAGATTTGTTAATACATTGTGTAGGTTTCTGAGTGTGGGGTTTCTTACCCAATAAGCCATGTTGTACTCCCATTCCAAGAAAGGTCCAATATTGCCTTGTATTTCCTATTTATACAGGTGCTTGGAGATGGAGTTTGTATCACAGGTTTACAAGTACTTGGGTTTTGGTCCAAGAAGCCATGTTGTACTCCCATTCCAAGAAAGGTCCAATATTGCCTTGTATTTCCTATTTATACAGGTGCTTGGAGATGGAGTTTGTATCACAGGTTTACAAGTACTGTTATGCTGCTAAATTGACTCCAGACAGAAGTATCGAAGACCATTGAAGCTTGCATTGCAAGTGTATTGTAAACATTCTTTCAGATTTGTTAATACATTGTACAGGTTTCTGAGTGTGGGGTTTCTTACCCAATAAGGGTTTTCCCCATCGTAAATCTTTGTCTCTCTTCTTCTGTCTACTTTCTGGCTCTTGTGTTTTGCTGCAATATCTCATGTTAATGGTTTAAAATTGCTATAATAGTTAGGATAAAGTTGAATTTGCATAGCCCTCTCCTTAATAGATTAGTGTAGGAAGCATTTCCGCACACCCAGCTTCCTTTCAAAGAGATCCTATAGACAATTGCAAAAATGATCAATAACCATATAGACAGATTCCCAACAATAAACAAATCTTTGCTTAACCAAGCAGTCGATAATGCCACAGAGAATGTGCACTCTTCTAAGGAGATGTAATAATTTTTAAATTGTAGAGGGTTGATCAAACACCCAATCCTTGGTGTAGCTCAATGAAATCATACAATCAAACTTATCTCATAAACTATGCCCAGACTAACCAAGCACAATGACATACAATTAGCAAGCCATTAATGGTATGGATAGGAAATCCATCAAATATTTCAATAATTAATCACAAGTGCAACTGAATATCAACTAATTTCAAATTGACATGAACCATGAAGACCAAAATAAGACAACACACAAACACAAATTCCCAGCAACTACAAAACTTGCTTTCTATTGACTATATTTTGGCAGAGTCTCAGCAATTCATTATCAAATCTTATTTACAAATGAGAGAAAAGGATGGCCCCTTTATAGACAAGGCACCATACCGAGTTTTTCAATGGACGGTGGAGATTAACTCAACACCAACAATCTAGATTACATGGCATTTAATAAGGTACAACAATTAGTTGCATTTTCATATTTGCATTTGTCCCTTACGAAAAAGATAATATACATCTTGCAAATACATTGAATCTGGACAAAATGGATACACATTTGGTTGTATATGATAAAAAGTTAATTTTCAAGGCCTAATAAAGCCAAGATAGAGTCACATGAGATTTAAAAACTTGAGTTGATGTGGATTCATGAGATTCCAAGTGTTGAATGGACCAAGAGGAGCATTTTGGTACATTATTAGTGAAGATAAATCCAACTAGATGCTTGTTGGACTGATTCTTGATAACTGGACTGTTGGAACAACTATATGCATGTCTTGGACATTGGACTGGATCTGCAGGAACAACTATGAAATAGACTTGATCTTGTATGTCTTTAGCTCTTGTAGCTCATCTCCATCATCTTGTATATCATACTGACTTCCTCTTATAGGTGCAATAGCAATTTGGTTGATAAAATGAAGTTTCTGCATTTCTAGGTCAGCACTGCATATTTGTGTGTACATCCTTCCAAGACGGCTCTGACAAGTGCCTGTGTCCTCCAAGACCTGCAATTCACAATGCAAAGCATAAATTTCATCTTAACAAGTCATTTTTCACCAATTTGGATCAAAACATGTCCATTTGTAGTCATGGATCAGTCAAAAATAGCTCATTGTCAATGCCACCACCTTATAAACAACCTCTTAAATCTAGTGATTTTCACATGATTTTCTACATTTTTCATCTTTTTTGAGTACCCATTTGGCCAATCTAATGATTACGGTAGTTTTTGTGGTTAGTAGAATCTATATACAGACTTTTATTTCATGTTTTTCTAGCCTTTTCTGTAAAAAGAAGGATTTTTGGGGGTCACAAACTTTTCATGTGCAATAGCATTCATTGTCGTAAAATGTGTCAAAAATTCACACAAACTTGGTAAAATGTTCATCATGATGTGATATATGGATGTGAAATTCAATTTCACCAAGAAAATCTAGTTTGCACCTTGAAAAAACTTAATTCTTAGGCCAAAATGTCAAAAAGTGCTGATTTTGGGGTCTACCAACCTAGAGGGGATTTTGGGGTCTACCAACTAAAAGTTGGTGCAATGCAATTCTAGCGTAGGTCAGAGAGGTTCATTTTTAGCACAAAATACTTTTGTGCTACTTTTGGGTGCAACTGACTTGCGCGAGTTTGGGCTCGGACTGACTAATAGCATCTCATAAGGTCAGTCAAGGTGGATTGTAGCGCAAGTCGGTAAGGTCAATTTTTATCGCAAAACATAAAAGGCTCAGTTGGTGGGGATTTTCAATGCAACTGACTAGCGTAGGTTTCTCTATCTACCAACCAAGTGCAGTGAAGGAAAATATTAACGCAAGTTAGTTGAAGCCCATTTTAGCACTTTTCTTTAAAATTGTCTTAGCGGGGATTTTTGGTCCGACTAACTTAGTGGTAGCTTGGAGGGAAGTCGAATGGAGGTGAATCTAGTACTAAGGTTGGTAGAAGGCATTTTTAGCACTTTTGCCATAGGGAGTGTTTTTAGTGCCAGTTTTGGAAATGACTAGGGTGAAAGTATATTTAAAAATATATTTAAGTATAAGTTTGAGATGGGTTCCATATCCATTAGATTTCATACGCAGATTCTAGAATTTTGAGGTTCCACTAGATTTCAGACTTAGCCATTTTTCAAGATTTTTAGGGTTTTAGACTTAGCCAAATCAAGGCTCTAAGATCATGCGATAGGATGAAAGTATATGAACCCCTTAATGAAATCTTGTGGAATTTGACATGATTTTGCAACTCTAAGACCTAGAAACTAGGAATTTCAACATGACACATCTTGCAGAAGCAATTTTAAGGGAAATATCTAGTGACATAGGATTTTGGAGAAAAATGCAGTAACACCCAATTTTAGCACAAAAGGCAACAAATGGCTATCTTTCAAGCACAAGACCACTCAAGATACTCCCAAGTCAATCATGAAAGACATCAAATGACATGAAATCACTCCAAACATGCAAAATACTCAAATTTGAAGCAAATCATTCATTCTAAGCACAATTTCACCTTCTCATCATCATAAGGCAGAAAGGTCGAGACTTCAAGCCAAAGAAAAAGAGGGGGTCTCCATTTGGAAAAATGGGGTGTGTGTGCAAGGCATAACAAATGGCGACTCTGCTGGGAAATGCTCCAAAGCATTTCAATGATAAACTTTCAGTCCGAACCTAGAATCTCTATATTTCCCACACATTAGATGAAAAAGCATGATACCGTATCAAAGAATCAATGACGACTAACTGGTGCAACCATCCATATCCTGAAAACCTAAGTGTGTGCAATTTCATTCATTCCCATCCCTTGGCAACTAAGTTAACCTAAGATCCTTTGTGCTAAGCTATAAAGTTGAGATCATTTTACCACCAAGAGAATGCTCTAATATTGAGATAAGATGAACCTTCAAGTAATAATCTCTCTGCAATGATTTCTTTCTTGATAGTACCTTTGATGCTCTTTGATGCTAATAATTTTTAGATAATGGCCTTCATGTGAGAGTCTTCAAATGTTGATCTATATATTGATACTTTGCAGTGGGTCTGGTGTTGAAAAACACCTTTTATTTTCACCCAATAGGCTAACAGTACTCAGTACCACCTGCCACTCTCATATGAATTTGCAAAATTGGTGTTGGTGGTAAAATTGGGGAATCCAAACTCTTCACTTAACATTCGATCACCTAGGCTTACTCAACTACTACGGGATTATTTAAAGTGTGAGATATATGGTTAGAAAATACTTCAGGTGCACCAACTAACGACTCCTTTCCAGTGAACAAGCATCATATCCCCTGGTATAACAGCAGAACTCACAGCAAGATCTAAGCTGAAACCTCAGCTTCTTAAAGAAAAATCTAGGTTACTTACCCAATAAAGAAGAACTTACAGGTTTGTACAACTGCCACCACATTTGAGAAATAAAGAACCCAAACAAGTGCAGAAGTGAAAAGCAAAGTAAACAAGCAACTAACCTAAACAAAGCAAACTACATCTAAACAACAACTACTACCAATAGCTAACAACTAAGGAAAAGCAAGAAAAGAACGTAGAAAACAAACTAGAAAAATAAAAAACTACCAAAACCTAACTAAAGCAAGCAGGACTATGTACAAAGACCTTGGACAACAGGTATTTACACTTTCCCATGATATATTTCTTAGGACATGTAGAAGGAACAAAGTGCAGGTCAATGTCCTAAGTCTGGCAAATTCATCTTTGTACTCTAAAAAGTAAGTTGAGGGCATACTATGTTCATGTTCAGGGTACCAATTATGCAGGATCAACAATTGGGGAAGCTCATTAGGTCCATGATCAATCCAAATGCAAGTTGTCTTACCTAAATCACCATAATCAAATTGATAACCATTGAAACTAAGTGGAGAAAGAGAAGATACAACCTGATTTGTAGTACTATTGATCAGAGATGTGAGTTCAACACCTTGTTGCATTGCACCAAATACCTTCTCATCTTCAGGGTGACTTAGCTCGTGGTGGATCATGTCTTGTGCATCAGGTACCTCCAAATCACTAAATGTTGTAGCAATCTCCCAAGCACAAAGGAAGTCTGGATAACTTTCTTCAGGATGTGGATCATTTGGATGAATTCTGCATGAATTGGTCAAAGCAAAGTCTAACATATGCAGTGAATTTCCATGCAGTAACATGTCCTTGCTCATTCTTAATACCAACTCAATGATGTGATCAAGTGGTTGACATGAAAATGCTTCCAAGCCATCACTTTCCATGACAGTTTGATTTTTATTCTCAGACTACAAATTTCTACCTTCATTTCTCATTATTGGAACATCAGTCAGATGAAATTCTTCTTCATTGTAGGTGTGAACAAAATCAACTTGATGAATATATGATAAACTTAAATGGTCTTCATCAATATCATTCACATGCTCCAAGAAAACCTTCTCTACACCAATCAACAACCTGTTGATAACTGAGAGGGGGGGTGAATCAATTATCCTAATTATTTCTGCTTTCTAAACTTTATTAATAATCAATGCAACATTAATTCAAATAAGCAAACATAACCATGAAATGGAAATACACATGACACAATATTTTTGATGTGGAAACCTTGTTAAGGGAAAAAACCACAAGGTGATTAACCCAAGATTGTATTCTCTATTAGAAGAATGGAAATACAAAATGGCACTTTCCAATTAGGGCTCACTACCCGAGCACACTGCTCAAAAAAGGCACACTGCCTACAAGAGACACACTGTCTACAATTTATAAAGAGTGTAATACAATACTTGAACTGATAAGGAGCATCAACATATGCCAGAGTTCAGTTCTAGTTAGGCTCTGTATACTGATCTGTTGCACTTCATCTTTCCTCTTCTTTTGTGCTGCTCTCCTTTCACATACTGGACTTCCTTTTTGCTTTTATTCGGCTCTACTGCTTTTATTGGTACATTACCAAAAAACACAACACATCTCATAACGAAATCCATCTTGTATATATATCCGCACAAGTGATTTCATCACCTTTCTAGTTGGCACCTGGAATAGTCAATATTTTCCACAAACTCTGATCTGTCGGTTGAATCCTTGCTTACCAAGTAATGTGGATCAAGGATATACTTGTAGAAGTCATCAATCATGTTGTCCAATCATAATTTATTCCTTCATAACCTTTACCAACATCAGTAACACATCCGGAATGATGTATGATGTTCTGCTAGTCAATTCTTCCTCTGTCCACACTGCCAATCAGGAACCCGATACTCAAGTATTCATATCTTTTTCCTCATCTATCACCGGAGGCTAAATCCTTGGAATCTATCACACAAGGTAGTCCTCTTGACTTTCCCAAATCTGTACTTCACCAAGATACTTCCTCTGAGAGATCCAGACCTGACTGTTGGCCCTCACCACATGCTCTGTTCTTGTTTACCGGACCACAACATTCTTCACTCTGACTTCCGTTATATACACACCATGTCTTGTGGATGTGTGGGATGAACTTTGTTGCCATCAATGACAACAATTATGAATCCATATAGTGTCTCTTGCCAACAATCTCCCCCTTTGGCATTGATGGCAACACTGAGTGAAAAATGACTAAGTGTTTACACTATGCTCCCCCTTGGCTGATGCTCTATTTTATATACATTTTCTGGAGCTCCCCCTTAGCTGGCTACAACATTTTTCACTACTCATCACTCCCCCTTTGACATCAATGGCAAAGGGTTGAGTCCACACACCAAAATTTTTAAAATTTCAACTATACTTGGTCACATAAGTATATACATATGGCATACTTACATATACTGAAGAATGTCTGCAAAAGTTGTCTTCAATTGGATAAATTCTGTTGCCCAACTATGCTTCATTTTGTCCAAAATTGATATATGACTGCTTAATAGGAATGCAAACGCATCTGCCCTTTTTAGATCTGTCGGATCACTGGTCTGGGCTGTGATCTGGGCTTCTTTTATGGCCTCATGCATGGCCTCTAACTTGGGGATAAATATCCCTCTAAGTGCACCCAACCTACTTATTCTATTTTTCTTTTCCTTCTCCAGCTTCTTGATTTCATTCAAGACTGCAATAGTCTGAAATTCTTGATTTATTATGGAGGATGAGAGAGGATCAAAATTCTTTGATAGATTTGTCAGTTTATCCTCCTATTCTTTTACTTTCTTCTCAATGTCCAATGTTGCTTTGGACCATGATAAACAAAATTTGTACATTTCTCTACCATCTTTAAGAGCATTTTCTAAGCTCTTTATCCCAATATTCATATTTCTCCTATCATTAATTATCAACCCTTGTACCTCTGATAATCTTTTTGTAAGAAATTCCTTTCAGATCTTATCTTCTGCTGACTTCTCTAGGGAATCAAAATGTGTGCTAACACTATTGACTAGAGTTTTGAGATTACCAAATGAGGAGGCTGTGGGATCCTTCTAAAATGATGGCATAATCTTTTCTAGCACTCCGGAAGCAGCTTCTATCAACTCACAGTCTTCCATGTGAGACTTTAGGAGTTTTTCTTTAGCCTTTGCATTAGAAAATGAAGCTATCTTCATTGTCTGTACCGGAGAGAGAGAATCAAAATTAAATGGTCCTTGTAGAAGCTCTGATTCATCAATCTCCATTGTTTCTTTGTTCAAGAATTCCTTAACAGTTTTTGCAGTGTCTTTTGCCAGAGACAGAGATTTCTTCTTTTCTGCACTGTCACTTATGTTCTTTTCATCTTGACTTCCTTCTTTATTTTTCACCTCTTTTTCTTTCTCCTTTATTATTTCTTCTTCTTGAGATCTGGGATCAATAGGGGAATCCGGAGGAGAAATGTTAGTCTGTTCATGGGCCACCTCTTCTAGAGCAGAGGATTCCAAGTCCTTAGCTGTTTCTGCACCGGTATTCATTACCTCTTCTATCATTTTCTCAGTAGACTCTTCTGCAACACTTGTAGTCGAGGGATTAGTACCCAAGTCCTCTATAATTGGAATGTTGAATTTTTTGAATGCATTCCTTAAGGATCTCTTCTGTCTCTTTTGCAACTTTGTTAGTCTCTCCGAGCATAAGTTCATTCATCCTTGCTTTGCTCCTGAACTCATCCTTACAATCTTTGAATACCATATTCATTGTCTTGGAATCAATTGAAGGATATAGTTGAATTGCTATTTGTTCCCAGATTTCTAGGTCTTTGGCTTGGGCATTGTTCTTTCTTATTTCTAGTTCCTTCTCCAAGCTTTTGGGGATCAAAGATATAATTTCAATAAATGCTTTGTTGTAGATATTTAGGTACCTGACTGTGGCATCTTTCAATATCTTTTGATCTACTTCACCATAATCATCATAGAACTCAATCATTGGCTAAAGATTTCCATCCACTATGACTGATTTGATTATGTCATCAATGTGAAGAGTGGGTTTTTCAACATATTCCTCTGTCTTTTCTTCTTTCTCTTGTTCGGTAGAGGGTTCACTAGATGTTTTCTTCTTTTTCTTCATTTTCCTAATTTCTTCATCAGATTTAGTCTCCTCTTCATCCTTTTGACTGGCATAAGCCCAGATGATTTTGCTTCCGGTTTTGATGGCCTTGAGCTTTTGGTAGTGGTAGGTGCAGATCTCTTTGATGATCTGGTCCAGGAGGAAGATTTTACCAGAACATTTTCCTCACTTTTCTTTCCTGCCTTTTCCTTATCTTCCTTAACCCTTTCCATCTTTTCCCTGTTGGCATCAAGTGCCTCCTTTGAGATGCCAAAGCCTTTTGCAACATCTTCAACTTCTTTTCTCACCTTCCTCTTGATCTCTGGTTGTCTGAGTTCCACATGAATCTTTACACTTAGCTCCTCAAAGGTTCCAAACCTTTCTGTCTTGGGATCTTTTGGCTGACTTAACATGTGTTGAACATGCAGCTCCACAATTTGTTCATCAACTTCATACCCCATAGGCATGATCCATACAGTTCTTGGTTCTACTGCCTCCATTAGGCACTGATCAGTCTCTACCATAAAGCATACTGTGTCTTTGTATTTCTCAACAAGAGAGTAGGGAATTCTCTCTCTTGCTTGCATCATGTTCTAAAAATTCTTGAAATATCCCCATAGGGCTATATTTCTTGCTTTAGCATCCCCAAGCCCATGCAAATAGTCTCTGATTTGGATGGCAACCGGTCTGTCATTCTGCCATACCTAGCCATTGGATCTGGGAAGCTCATTCATGTAATAAAAGAATAGGCAGAGTATCAAGCCACCATACTTGAAGGAGTTCTTCTTATCCTTCTTAATCTTTTGCAGATTTTCCAAAAGTTGACTTAAAAGAAATTCACACAGATCATAGTCAGCATTTTCTTTTAGCATTTGATAGGCTGTGTAAACTGTAGTTCCCGGTACTAAATTTTCCCTACTGGAGTGATAAATCTTGTAACCAATTATCATGGATGCAAATTTGACATCCGGTTTAGTGATGTCTTCAATTGTCATAGCTCTCTTGTCAAATTTTGATCCGGTTGCATCACTAACTGTCTGATTCTTGACATATTTAAGAACAGGTATTCCACTGATCGAGTGCAGACTGGTTACTACCCTAATTGCATCTTTGGTGATCTTAAATGGTTTATTCAACCATAAGAAATTGTCATGCACTCTACTCAACACATACTGAACCCATTCATCTTCTTCAAAATAGGGGAAATGAATGCACTGTGCAAAATGCTTATCCCGGATGGCTTTATACTGAGGTTTAATCTCAAAGGAATCATCTATTAACTGTTTGTGATAGATATCCACTAACTTTGATTCCCCAAATTCTTCAATATTCGCGTGTATGTAAACCCTAATGTCTTTTGTATGCAACACACCATGCGGAACACTGGAAAATGCTCCTAGGGGATCTACTTCCAAAGATTTGTATGGATGTTTCTTGAATTTGGGGCAAGGCCTATCAGAGATTTTTACAATATTTGGAGACCCATCATTCAAGGATTTATAGAGAGATATTTGATAACGAAGAATACCTTTTACACCTTTCAGTTTCATGGAGTTAGCCAGATCGATTTCTGGATGAATTGACTTCTGCAAATGATCTTTGATGAACTTGAGGAATTTTGTTGCAGAGCTTCACTTTTTGTTTCTTCTTGAATGCAGAATGAGCAAATGCTTAATGAGAAAACCCTTATATTTCTCTGCAAACCCTAATGTCAGGTTGCAATAAATGCTCGACCTAAGTTATTCCGGTTTACCTTATTTGAATGACTTGAAGAACCAGATCAATCCTGATCTTTAAACATCTTGCGAATCTTCCAAATCTTAACCATAGTTCATTTGGATGTTTCTCTTATGAACCCTTCAATCTGCAACTCTTCTTGTGCCAGTTCCAGCACCAATTGACTGGCTGGGGGAACAAGGTTTTCTTTGTGTCTCCCCCTAAGCTAGAGCTCACTTTTTAGTTTCTGGAAGGAATATCAGCACCAGAGTCTGGTGTGGACCCATCCCCTACTTTCTCTATACTTTTCTTCACCCAAATCTTGTTCATCTCACTTTGAACTTCATCTGCATTCACTTTTCATTTTCCCTTATCTTGATTCTGATTATGATGTACCAGACCTCTTTTGTCCTAATTCTTGCTTCTACAGAATTTTGCAATATGACCGGATCTATTGCAAATTTGGCAAACAACATTTCTTTGCATATTTGATTGATATCCTCTTGATCTGCATTGATTAGCCATATGACTTATTCTATTACATGCAAAGCATCTACCATTGAATGATTTGTTCATTTGCATATTTTTGCATTCATGAGATTTGTGACCGTACCTTTTGCAGTTGAAACACTGTCTGGAAAATGATGAATTAGTCTGATTCATTCTCTTTCTGCACTGATTAGCTTTATGACCAAAGTTATTGCAGTTGTGGCACTATCCATTGAAGGATGGATATCTTTGAGCATTAGGCTGCCTTACCAGAGGTCTTCTAGGCCTGTTCCTTGGATTTTCTGATCCAAAAATCTTCTGACCAGATCCGGAGCTTTCTCCTTTCTCATATTCCAAACCACACTTGTCATCTACCCTTTTTTGAATTCCAAGAAGAACTTCAAGTTGAGAAGAACTTATCTTGAATTTCTCTTTATATTCATTTGCTGTTTGAAGATCCCTTTTGAGAGAGACAATTTTATCCTCAAGTTTTTCTTCATTATCTTTAGCATCTTCAAGATCAGATTTAAGATGTCTGATAATTCTATCCATCTTGTTGCAATCTTCTGATTTCTCCTTGAGAGATTGTCTTAGATTATCTTCAATTTTTCTTTTCTCTTCAACCTCTTGGGTAAACTTCATAACTCTTGTTTTCATGTCATGTCTTACCATAATGATTTCTTTTGATAACTTTTCACATAACTTGGTTTTCTCCTTCAGATCTTCATTTGCATCATTTGCTTCACCTTGACTTGCCAATTGCTGAAGTAGCTCCTTTCTCTTTTTCATAGAGAGACTTAATTTGTCTTTTAGTTCTCTCATGAAATCATCAGCCTATTTGAGTCTTTCCTTTAATTCTTTGACTTTAGAGTTTGACTGCTCAAGATCATCAAGGGCAGTCTTGAGTTGCTCCCTTAAACCATATACATCCATTTGAATTCCCAGATCTTCCTCAAGCTGTTAGACTCTGTTAGGAGGAACCTAAGCTCTGATACCAATTGTTGATAACTGAGAGGGGGGTGAATCAGTTATCCTAATTATTTCTGCTTTCTGAACTTTATTAATAATCAATGCAACATTAATTCAAATAAGCAAACATAACCATGAAATGGAAATACACATGACACAATATCTTTGACGTGGAAACCCTGTTAAGGGAAAAAACCACGGGGTGATTAACCCAAGATTGTATTCTCTGTTAGAAGAATGGAAATACAAAATGGTACTTGCCAATTAGGGCTCACTGCCTGAGCACACTGCTCACAAGAGGCACACTACCTACAATAGACACACTGTCTACAATTTATAGTGTAATACAATACTTGAACTTATAAGGAGCATCAACATATGCTGGAGTTTAGTTCCGGTTAGGCTCTATATACTGATCTGCTGCACTTCATCTTTCCTCTTCTTTTGTGCTGCTCTCCTTTCACATACTAGACTTCCTTTCTACTTTTATTCGGCTCTACTACTTTTATTCGCACATTACCAAAAAACACAACACATCTCATAACTAAATCCATCTTGTATATATATCCGCACAAGTGATTTCATCACCTTTCTAGTCGGCACCCGGAATAGTCAATATTTTCTACAAACTCTGATCTGTCGGCTAAATCCTTGCTTACCAAGTAATGCGGATCAAGGATATACTTGTAGAAGTCATCAATCATGTCAGCCAATCATAATTTATGCCTTCATAACCTTTACCAACATCAGTAACACATCTGGAATGATGTATGATGTTCTGCCAGTCAGTTCTTCCTCTATCCACACTGCCAATCAGGAACCCGATACTCAAGTATTCATATCTTTTTCCTCATCTATCACCGGAGCCTAAATCCTCATAATCTATCACTCAAGGTAGTCCTCTTGACTTTCCCAAATCCCCACTTCACCAAGATACTTCCTCTGAGAGATCCAGACTTGACTATCGGCCCTCACCACATGCTCTGTTCTTGTTTACCGGACCACAACATTCTTCACTCTGACTTCTAGTATAGACACACCATGTCTTGCGGATGTGTGGGATGAACTTTGTTGCCATCAATGACAACAATTATGAATCCATATAGTGTCTCTTACCAACACAACCTTCTTGTTTTGATTAAGGGATGGCATTGGATTGGCAATTCATTATCTACAGCGAGCATAGAGCATTTTTCTTCCTCTATATCAGCCAACAACCCTTATGTTTGGACTACACACCCATTGTCTATAGCTGCAACAAAGTCTTCTTCCTTTTGCATGATCTAATCCGTGATGTCAATGTTGCCTTAGAGTACTACATGATTCTGATTTTGTTCATCTGACTTAGCTGAAAATGTTGTTGGAACAACTGCATCAACTTGGTATGGTTGATCATGATGGTATACTAGGCTAATGCAGTCAAGAACTTCATCTTGTTTCACCAAATAATTTGATTTTAGCTCTTTCTGCATTACTGTCCATGACTTTCCTTCATCCAGAGGACTAATTTCTACATGGCTGATCAAATCATCCTACTGTCCCAACTCAGGATTATCAGTAGTCTGAAATGGACTACTATTCTCCACCTCTGTAGTAGCAAAATTAGGCTGAAAGATGGATATCTTTGAAGCATCTGGTTGCTTCTCAGCATTCTTAACATTATCTAACTTATCATCCTTTTCAATAGCAAAAATATGATCCTGTACACTGCTTTGTTTACTATCCTGTGACTGCAAACTAAGTTTTAACCAAGCTGGGACAACATATCCTTCAAATGAGTTGTCTGACTAAGAAAGAGATTTTAACCAGTCATGGAACTCATATTTATTAGTTGTGTGACCTGCAGACCATATGCATTGTTTGGCATCATCATCTGGATATGTATTTTGATGAGTAGCTTCAATTTTTCCCATATGCAAACTACCCTTTTGATATGGACTCACAACTCCTGCAACCTCAACACTTTGAGTGCTTTCGACTGAGACATGACCACATGCATATACACCCATTCAAGCTGCAACTCCTTGTGAGGTTTTACTCTAAATATATCTGTCATACCCCCACATCTTGCTTCAGGCTTGTAAACTTCAAAAATAGGAAGCAATCCCTTTAAATGTAGATCCAATCTTTGGAGGAAAGTCAAACAATCAATTCTGTCATGCAATTTGCCAGGAAGTATAGTGTAGACTTGAGGTGAACTAAAATCAAACAATGTCAGAGGAGGATACTTCACTCTAATCTACCTGTCTAACACTTCTTTGAAAAGAGGGATGCTCACATGGAAGTTCTCTTCATGATATGACTGTTGTGACAGTGTTCTGAAGAACAAAGGAGTCTCATGACTGAAACCCTTCTGTTTATCCATTGGAGTTGAATCTCTTGAATTTTAAGTCATTTCAACATGTGTGATGAACCAACAAAACTAAAAGCCTACATAAAATATTTGTTTACCCCTCCTTCTAGAACCAATTTTGTTGATGGTATTTTTAACACACAACAACGTAGGTATCATTGCTGGGATTACACCTCTCTTGAAAAAGATATCCTATCCAAGATATGACTACCCTAAGGATAATACAACTAGGTCTTAGCTTGCTTGGAATGACTCAGTGTATGTCTAGCTATGCCAACAAGGGGTCTTACATAAAATGCAGGTTTTATGGAATATGGCAGCAATGCAAGTGCATACACCCTAGGTGGTTCAAACTATGAAGACTGAAATTTCAGCAGATGATCAATGTAATGCTTCTCAAACCCTAAATCTACCAAACTTAATATAAATAAAATGCAAAAGGAAAAGAAGAGAGGGAAGGGCTAAGAGATCCTATAGACAATTGCAGAAATGATCAATAACTAGATAGATAGATTCCTAACAATAAACAAATCTCTGCTTAACCAGGCATCCCACAATACCACAGAGAATGTACAATCTTCTAAGAAGATGTAATGATTTTCAAATTGTAGAGGGTTGATCAAACACCCAATCATTGGCGCAGCTCAATGAAATCATACAATCAAACTTATCTCATAAACTATGCCCAAACTAACCATGCACAATGACATATAATCAACAAGCCATTAATGGTATGGATAGGAAATCCATCAAATATCTGAATAAATAATCACAAGTGCAACTGAATATCAACTAATTTCATATTGACATGAATCATGAAGACCAAAATAAGACAACACACAAACATAAATTCCCAGCAGCCTACAAAACTTGCTTTGTATTGACTATATTTTGGTAGAGTCTTGGCAATTCATTATCAAATCTTACTTACAAATGAGAGAAAAAGGATGGCCCTTTTATAGACAAGGCACCATACTGAGTTTTTCAATGGACAATGGAGATTAACTCAACACCAACGGTCTAGATTACATGGCATTTAATAAGGTACAATAGTTAGTTACATTTTCAAATTTGTATTTGTCCATTAGGAAAAAGACAATATACGGCTTGCAAATACATTGAATCTAGAAAAAATGGATACCCATTTGGCTGTATATGATAAAAAGTTAATTTTCAAGGCCTAATAAAGCTAAGATAGAGTCACATGACACTTGAAAACTTGAGTTGATGTGGATCCATGGGATTCCAAGTGTTGAATGGACTATTTTGGTACATTATTAGTGAAGATATATCCAACTGGATACTTGTTGGACTGATTCTTGATAACTGGCCTGCTGGAACAGCTATATCCATGTCTTGGACATTGGACTGGATCTGCAGGAATAGCTATGAAATAGACTTGATCTTGTATATCTTTATCTCCTATATCTCATCTGCATCATCTTGGATATCATATTGACTTCCTCTTGCAGGTGCAACATCAATTTGGTTGATAAAATGAAGTTTCTACATTTGTGGGTCAGCACTGTATATCTGTGTGTACATCCTTCCAAGATGGCTCCAACAAGCTCCTGTGTCCTCCAAGACCTAGAATTCACAATGCAAAGCATTAATTTCATCTTAATAAGCCATTTTTCACCAATTTGGATCAAAACATGTCCATTTGCAGTCATGGATCAGTCAAGAATAGCTCATTGTCAATGCCACCTTCTTATAAACCTCTTAAATCTAGTGATTTTCACATGATTTTCTACATTTTCATCATTTTTTAGTACCCATTTGGCCAATATAATGATTAGGGAAGTTTTTGTGGTCATTAGAATTCATTTACAGACTTTTATTTCATGTTTTTCTAGCCTTTTTGTAAAAAGCAGGATTTTTGGGGATCACGGACTTTTCATGTGTAGTAGCATTCATTGTCGTAAAATGTGTCAAAAATCCACAAAAACTTGGTAAAATGTTCATCATGATGTGATAAATAGTTTTGAAATTCAATTTCACCAAGAAAATCCAGTTTGCACCTTGAAAAAACTCAATTTTTAGGCCAAAATGTCAAAAAGTGCTGATTTTGGGGTCTACCGATCTAGCAGGGATTTTGGGGTCTACTGACTAAAAGTTGGTGCAATGTAATTCTAACGTAGGTCGGAGAGGTTCATTTTTAGCACAAAATGTTTTTGTGCTACTTTTGGGTGCAACTAACTTGCGCGATTTTGGGCTCGGACCGACTAATAACATCTCATAAGGCCGGTCATGGTGGATTGTAGCACAAGTCGGTAAGGTCAATTTTTATCGCAAAACATAAAAGGCTCAGTCGGCGGGGATTTTCAATGCAACCGACTAGTGCAGGTTTCTCTATCTACCGACCAAGTGTAGTGAAGGCAAATATTAGCGCAAGTCGGTTGAAGCCCATTTTAGCACTTTTCTTTGAAATTGTCTCAGCGGAGATTTTTGGTCTGACTAACATAGCGGTAGCTTAGAGGGAAGTCGAATGGAGGTGAATTTAGCACTAAGGTTGGTAGAAGGCATTTTTAGCACTTTTTGCAGTAGGGAGTGTTTTTAGTGCCAGTTTTGGAAATGACCAAGGTGAAAGTATATTTAAAAATATATTTAAGTATAAGTTCGAGATGGTTTCCAGATCCATAGGATTTCATATGCAGATTCTAGAATTTTGAGGTTCCACTAGATTTCAGACTTAGCCATTTTTCAGGATTTTTAGTGTTTTAGACTTAGCCATTTTTCAGGATTTTTAGTGTTTTAGACTTAGCCAAATTAGGGCTCCAGGATCATGCAACAAGATGAAAGTATATGAACCCTTAATGAAATCTTGTGGAATTTGACATGATTTTACAACTCTAAGCCCTGGAAACTAGGAATTTCAACATGACACATCTTGTAGAAGCAATTTCAAGGACAATATCTAGTGACATAAGATTTTGGAGAAAAATGCAGTAACACCCAATTTTAGTACAAAAGGCAACAAAAGGTTATCTTTCAAGCGCAAGACCACTCAAGATACTCCCAAGTCAATCATGAAAGACATCAAATGACATGAAATCACTCCTAACATGCAAAATACTCCAATTTGAAGCAAATCATTCATTCTAAACACAATTTCACCTTCTCATAACTATCATAAAATCTTCTAAATTCACTCTTGGGAGTTATAATTACACATCATTAAACCCCATGCCCACACTTGTGTAATTAAATTAAAATATTTAATATTTAATTTCTCCTAAAAATAATAAATCATTAATTTGTGGGATTACAATTAAAATATTAAATAAAATATTTTCCTTTTTGATTTACATTAGCCCATGGGAAAATAATCTCACCAAAGTAGATTTATTAGAAAGGGGACATGACAAGTCTGCCCTTCCTAAAATTGCTTTTCGTCAAGCAATTAAAGCCATGATGCTTCAAAATTATGTTATATTGCACAGAAAGCCTTGATCCTATACCTGTCAAGTGAGTTAACTCTTGCCATAGAATATTATGCAAATCTAGAAACTTAGACTTGTTATAATACCAACAAACATATCCATGCAAAAATTTTTTACAAACACTCCAATCCCAAATCTGAACCATAGCTTTCCCATGTAATTCTATGAACTCACCAAATGCCCTCCATTTATATGCACTATCATGTGACAAATCAAACCTAAGTCTCCTGCAACTTCTCTCAATGATATAAATCAGATTTGTGTTTTTATTAGGACCATTATAACATTCATTATAACTTCTGTAACAGTAATTACATCTTTGGGAGAAAACAACCACTTCTATCAACCAAACACTGAAATATAAATGGCTGAAATGCACACTAGTGGGCTCAAATTTTAGCTCAACTTGAGGGATGGTACCTTTAACTTAAATAGCTGATCTATAAGAGAAAAATATATGTAGAGGGATAGAAAGTAACATCATGTAACAACATCATTTACACCACCATTTCTCAAAATTTGGATCTGCAAGCAATACTTTATCATGTTTCCATTGTATGTATGCACCAACACTAGGTAGTTTGTACCAGAGATATCTGAAACTTCTTATTATGTCACAAATCTGATTTTTGTATCCCATAGGACTGATATGATAGTAAACACATCCATCACAATAGAATATACACAACTAAGAAGCAATTGTCATTTTTACCTTTGTGATGTAGAGATACACCCTGCTGAAAACAACACTAATTGTTCTATACTTCGCCTCAATTTGGAGGTTGTTAAATGCAACTTCAGGATCTACTCTAGAACAACAATGGTATAGTTTAGGAACAACAATAATCTTCATATAATAGTAGCAAATAATCCAGAAAATTTTGGATTTTGAATCTACAAACAAAGGCTCATTCTGATGGAAGACTGTGCATTCTCTGAGTCCATCCAATAGCACATACTGATCACTTCTCAACATTTCTGAAATATTAGTAGCAAATACATTTATGATATGTTCTACCATGTTATAAAACTTCCCAACATCATGAATTTTAAAATAGTGAATAGGAATTTTGGTAGAATCATCGACAATTACCTCCTTTCTACCCTTCAAGCATACTATATCAAAATTATTAAATTGGATTTTCCTTACCCCTTTTTTCTTCTCATCATTAAAATCATGTTTATCCAAGAAGAACTCGAACACTTGGTGATTACTCTCTACCACATATATACCATAACTTGAATGATCACTGAAATATTCAAAAGTAGACATGGTAGAAGTTACCTCATCATCCTTCATAGTGAAGCTCTCTTCAAAATCTTTGGATTTTATGCTATCAATTTTCATTTGTTTCCACCTTTGTATTGTCACCATAGCAACTCTTTTTCCTGAATCATCATACCCTATAAATATTTCTTGTGAGAAATATGAAGTGTCAAGTACATAACATGAGTTAGTTACCTCAACAAACTCCTTCAATGCTTCTCGTGCTTCAACTTCTCGTATGCCTTGAGTACTCTTGACTTGACCCATAGGTTGCAACCTTTGAACCATATAACTCTTTGCACCATTTTTCTTATGTTCTTGTATGTCCAATTTGAATTTTCTTGCATAAATTGCTGATCTGAAAATTTTGATAAGCTTAAATTCATCATTAGTAACTAGTAAGGAATCATTTTCATGATCATGCCTTCCAATATAGTTATTTTGGGATTCCTCCTCAAATCTCCTCCATGAGAATCCCTCATGGCATAAATCAGCTTGCATGTAGGCTGAAAACACATCATAGAATGTATGCCAATCATCCCCTATGCAAGTGTGCATGTATGCAATTATCCATTCAAGGTTAGGAAACATCAAAATAAGCAATGTTTGCAAGGTACAGGCTATGATCAACCACATAATGACAAGAAATCCATTCACCCATATATGTATACTTCTAAGACCCTTCAAAAAAAGAAACCTATTCTTTCTCATAATAATTTGATCCACATAGGTGATGTCAATCACCTCTATAGATACTTTGGAAGAATGATCATGTTGCTGAAATGTACTCCTAACCACATTCAAATGCTCCCAAATATCTTCCCAAGTATGGATGGTGATCAAAATATTATCAACATTAAAGAAATTAATATTTCTTACCATATCACTCAAAACTTTACCATTTGAAAGATGGTTTGGATTAGATGGTATGTGGGCTGAAAATTGTTTGTAGCACTGCATTCCTTCAAAGCCCATAAATAAAAAGTCCTTGCACATCTCTTGTTCACCCACCAAGATGCCCCAATGCCATACCTCCATGATTCTAGCAATTTGTAGTGTCTCCTCCTTCATGAATCATCCATATAACAAATGATTGAAAACCTGCATGTACCTTGATCCCACAAATATGATGCCATGTTTAGTACTGAAATTGACAACACCAAATTGACACCTTCTTTCCTTACCACATTCTCATGATAAGCATTTCATTGTTCCTATATCCACTTAACCATTACTCAAAATCTTGTCTTCAAGTGTAGTACTTGGCTTGCATGGGTGATTCATCAAATGTGAATATTGATCCTTTGTAATGTGGTTAGGAAGCACAACAAACTCTATATGGATCTTCATAAACTTCCTTTTATTCCAAATGAAAGAGGTGGAGAACTCAATATTGCCTCTAACTATTTTAATCCTCAAGAGATTACCTGGATCCCATATGAAAACACAAGTTTGGACTTGAATCAAGGAGTCCTCATGCCCTATACTGCAAGTTGTATCCCTCACACTATCACCCTTTTTAGCATGCTTTCCATGATGACAAGAATTTTGTAGTGACATAGAAGGTAAAAAGTATGAAATATTTTCATACATTGGGCTGCAAATAAAATGCTCATCCTCATTTATTAAAAGAGAGTTCATTGATATTTCATCAACAACTCCATTTTTTTGACTCAAAACCCTTGAATTAGGGCTAACCAAAATATTCCCCCCAAATGCATACCCATCCAAAATGCTACTCTGCAAATAAAACAATGGCTCACCATTTGGAAATTCGGAAGATAGTGCATGAATTGGTGCATGTCCCTCCATCTTGGGCTCTTCACAACTAATAAGAGATTTATTCTCCTCCTCAACTTCATCAATATTTTCCTGACAGATACAATCATTAGAAGTCAAGTAAACATCTTCTATTTTCAAACAATTTTTACCTTCAAATTGTATTATGGATTCCTTCAAATTTTTCTTCATTTAAATCTCCTCCAAATTTAATTTTTCTTTATGCTACATCATCACCATTTCTTCCTTGATCCTTTGTGGTTCTGATGCATCCATCACCTCTTTTGGTTCTATGGCCTTCTTTTCTAGCTCTTGTGGTTCTACTACTATAACTTCTGAATCTTTCTTATTCTCCACTTCAACCATTGCATCTTCTTGAATCTCTGATTCTTTGTCTATTGGTTTCAAAGTTCTCTTTTCTTCCTTATCTTTCTTTTTTTTCCTTTGCCCCTTACCATAAATTTCTAGAAGTCTTGCAAATGAAATAGCTGATTTAAAGACTTCAGATTGCTTGGAATATTCTTCAAACAACTTATCTGTGACCATGCATCTTTGTTTGTAGTAGGTGCAATTTCTTCTTCTTCATTGTCAAGTAAGAATATAGGCTTTTGTGGCCTTGAAATGGGTATTGTTCTTTTGAATACTTCACCATTATTTTTAAACATTTTTCCCTCTATCTCTTGTGATTCTTTCTTCAACTACTAAACATGAATTTTTTCAAACCCTACAGGATGGAAAGATCAATGCTCTAATACCACTGTGATGTCCCAAATAAATTTTTGCATCCAAAAATCAAATTTGAAAATGATTTTTCAATTAACTTTCAAAACACCCAATTTTCCCCTACACAGTTTGATCCATAAATTGACAATTTTAACACAAATGCAAAGAGAAACTTATTTAAACATAAAATACTGATAATTATATTCAAATATCAGTAATAGCATGGCCTCATTCTGTTACATATCCAAAATTTTCCAGATTTAATCATAGACACAAATTTGCATGCAAAACTAACAATTTCACTACACCCGAATTCCCCAGGAAGCACAAAAATGATAATGAATGAACCAAAGCTTATATTAATAGATTTTTTAATGAAAGTATAGTGAAATGGGACTTATTTACAGTCACAACAATAGCAGAAACAAAATGAAATAATTCTGGAAACACCACACTGAAAACTAGTCAAACTACACACTCCAAAACCTGCAAATTTCACAACAAATCTTCAATATTCTACTCCAAATTGAAATATGAAGCCTCCAACACCTAGAGCTATCCAAGATAGATAAAATGAACAGAAATATGCTTCTATACAATAGAACAACACATAGAAACATGCAACTCCAAAAATCTACAATAAGTCTCGCAATCTTCCTCCGTAATCCTATAAAACACACAAACTGAACAAGCTGAAATCCTGCAACTACGTGAAGCTCTAATGCAACCTCTGTATGAGATTATCCTCATGTACCAAAGGGGTTTCATCCTCTGATACCTATAACCAATGGGTTTCAGTCCACTGATCACCAATCTTCAATGGGTTTTCGTCCATTGAAGATTATTTGTTGAACACAAATGTCCAGACAAATTTCGGCAGAGTTTTTGTATGATAAAATGAGATACCTGAAATGTGTTTTCTCCTGCAAATATATAGAGGAGCCAAACCAAATGAACCCCTCTTGGAAAAATAAATAAAATAATATTATTCCCACCAATTTCCCTCCAAAATAGGCCCCATAAAGACTTTTCATAACCTCCACTTGATTTCTGGCTAAAAATAGGCAATAACTCCCACTATGACAACCTGTCATAGATGTTGTCATAGAATCTTGTCATAACTATCATAAAATCTTATAAATTGAATCTTGGGAGTTATAATTACACATCATTAAACCCCATGCCCACACTTGTGCAATTAAATAAAAATATTTAATATTTAATTGCTCCCGAAAATAATAAATCATTAATTTGCAGGATTACAATTAAAATATTAAATAAAATATTTTCCTTTTTGATTTACATTAGCTCATGGGAAAATAGGAATGGGATAATAATCTCACCAAAGTAGATTTATTAGAAAGGGGACATGACATATCTAGTAAGACACCTGCTAAGAATCTGTAAAAAGATCATCCTGAACAACAAATAATAGGAGACAAGAATGCAGGAGTGCAAACTAAAAGAAATAGACAAGGACAAATGAACAGTTAAATTTCTTATTACTATCTAAGATTGAACCTAAAACATTTAGTGAGGATGAAGGATGGATAAATGCAATGGATGAGGAGCTCAATCAGATAGAGAAAAATCAGATTTGGGAATTGGTTCCAAGACCTACAGATAAGAACATGATAGGCACAAAATGGGTGTTTAAAAACAAGATGAATGAAGATGGAGAAGTAGTGAGGAACAAGGAATGATTAGTTTGTAAAGGATATGCACAGGTTGAAGGCATAGATTTTGAAGAAACTTTTGCACCTGTAGCAAGATTGGAAGCCATTAGGATGTTTTTGGCATTCTCTATTTGTAAGAACTTCAAAGTTTACCAAATGGATGTTAAATTTGCATTCCTTAATGAGAATCTTAATGAAGAAGTTTATATTGAGCAACCTAAAGGATTTTATCTGTCAAAGAAAGAATATTATGTGTGTAGACTGAAAAAGGCTTTGTATGTTCTGAAACAAGCCCCTAGGGCTTGGTATTCTAAGCTGGATAGTTACCTCCAGCATCAAGGATTCATGAAAGGATGTGCAAATAGTAACTTATACTTTAAATTAGAACGTGAGCACATGTTGATTGTTATTGTATATGCTGATGACATCATTTTTGGTGGAAGTGATATTAAGATGAGCAAGGAATTTGGTGATCAAATGTAGAAAGAGTTTGAAATGTCCATGCTTGGAGAACTTTCTTTCTTTCTTGGTTTACAAATATCACAATTAGACCAAGGTATATTTATATCCTAAACCAAGTATGAAAATGAAATGCTCAAGAAGTTCAAGATGGAATGTTGCAAGCCTATGAGTACCCCCATGATGACAGGATGCAAGTTGAGCAAGAATAATGAATCTCCTAATACAGATCAGACTATGTATAGATCTATGATAGGTAGCTTGTTGTACCTAACTGCATCCAAACCTGATATCATGCAAGCAATATGCATGGTCTCTAGATTTCAAGCTTCTCCTAAGGAATCTCATGTTCAAGCAATGAAGAGAATCTTTAGATATCTAAAAGGTATTGTGGAGTATGGATTATGGTACCCTAGAAATGATGATTTTACTTTGACTGCATATACATATGTTGATTGGGTAGGAAGTATAGATGACAGGAGAAGCACTAGTGGTGGAGCTTTCTTCCTTGGTGATAGGTTGGTATCTTGGCTCAGCAAGAAGCAAGATTCAATCACATTGTCCAATGCTGAGGCATAATATGTTGTTGTTGTTTCATTTTGTACACAAGTTTTATGGATGAAGCAGACACTCAAGGATGAAGGTAGAGTTTAATGATCCTATTTTCATTCTTTGTGATAATACAAGTGTAATCAATATCTCAAAGAATCATGTGATGCATTCAAGAACAAAGTACATTTCCATTAAATACCATTTCTTGAGGGAAAGAGTTGCAGATTAGGAAGTCAAGTTGGAGTATGTCAGCACACAAGATCAGATTGCTGATATTTTCATGAAGCAACTTTCTAAGGATACTTTTGAATATCTTAGGCAGAATCTAGGATTTATTGCTCCTTCTTCTCACAAGTAGAAGTGCAGCTTTGACAACTGTCCAGGGATAGCAGATCAAAGCATATTTTTCATCCTTGTTTTGGATAGTGTCTACCTCTCAGGGGAAGCAGGTAGATAGATGGCAATTTGAATGTCACAAGTTCATGTGACATGGTGAGGAGAAGCATTTTAGACAGTAGTAGTTGGTTGTCAGAAAAGAGGTTGTTTACCTCCCTTTGCCATTGATGACAAAGGGGGAGAGTAAGAGTAAGGGGGAGTAGATGTAGAAAAGCCTAGAGCAACACTAAGAATAGTTTATGCATAAGTGTTGCCATCAATGACAAAGGGGGAGATTGTTGATATATTGTCATTGATTTCAAAGTTGGATGATGTCAAAGTTGGATTTTAAAGGAGAAGTGCATAGAAGAAAAGGGAAGCATTATTAGGATCCAAATCAACTTTGAAAATTAGGATATTTGAA
Source organism: Cunninghamia lanceolata (assembly GCA_027924645.1). Classification (NCBI taxonomy): domain Eukaryota; kingdom Viridiplantae; phylum Streptophyta; class Pinopsida; order Cupressales; family Cupressaceae; genus Cunninghamia; species Cunninghamia lanceolata. The sequence continues at coordinate 1,129,808 of BSBN01001053.1, read as the reverse complement.
ATATCCAGTGTGAAAATGATCATATACAAAAGATCTGGATATCCTTGCTTGGGATATGGACATTTAGGCATGGATAAGGATATGGACATTCAGGTATGGATATTAGGCAAAGTGTAAAATATCCGGTCACAAATTAGTGTAAAATATCCTGATGTCAACATATGGATAGATATGGATATTTGGATGAGTATGGATATTAACTTAATATCCATGTATAAAAGTTCGGTGTAAAATATCCATATGAAAAAAATTGTATTGGGATATGGATACAGATATATGGATATCCGGATGACATCAATAGATCTATGTGACCAATATCCAGATGACGTCAGCAGATCCATATGACCAATATCTGGATGACATCAATAGACCTTAGAATGTTTCCATGGGACGAGATTGACTAATGTCATAGGGATATGGATATTTAAACAAATGTATGGATATTTGATGAGTGTGATATGTCCATGACTAGATATCCATCCAGACAATGACCTTGTAAAATGCTGCTATAAAATTGAGGGCATAATGAACATTTTCTGCCATCCCACGAAGCAAATTACAAAGGAGTAAAGCATACCTGCAGAACCGTAGAAAGGTGACACGTGGACAAATGTGTGCCTGGGTATACGAGTATGGGTCCTGTCAAGCTTATGTGGCCATTTCTGATGCTTTCTGCCATTCTGCGAAAGATAGTATGAAAGGATAATCCCTCCAGTGGAACTGTGGAAAGGGTGCCACATGGATATTCCACGGATGAAATAGCTTGACTCTCGACACAAAAGGTAAAAGACATAAAGTACGACCCCTGACAAAGAAGGAAAAAGACATAATACCTGATGCTCGATAACATAACCAAGGAAGGCAGTAGCTTGGGTTTAAGAGAACCATGATTGCCATTAGACCAAAAGATCAACCTGTTAATCTCTGATACAACCACGAGAGACAATGAATCCATGGGAGGTAGTTAGACCATGTCACGAATCCCACGGGAGTGCTGACCATATGCCAACAAACTCCCCTAGCATTACCTGAGGTGATTTGAACCCATGACCCAAGGCTCTGATACTAGTTTAAGAGAACCACGATTGTCGTTAGACCAAAAAACTGCCCTGTTAATATCCAATACAACCGCGAGAGACAATGAATCCATGGGAGGCGGTTAGACCATGTGCCAACAAATTCCCCTAGTTTCATTATCTTTTCATTATCACTAAAGGATTATAAATCATTCTATTTCTTGTGAAAACCTTATTTTGATGCCTTGGTATACTTAAACAAATATTATTTTATCTACACACCACAAGTTTGAAAGGTTTATTTAAATTTGAATACTAGAAAGTTGGCATAATCTTTATTCTTTGACATCTACAATTATAATTGATTTCAATATTATACAAGCTATTTTGTTATATATTATTAATTTATTTCAAACTATGTTGTTATATATTATTAAATTTTTAAATAAACATAGGATGAGTTAGCATATATTATTAAATATAAAATTATATTTTCTCCACATTTTAATGATTTTTATATGCAAATTTAATGAAGGATATAATTAAGTGATTTAAAAAATATATTGGATTATTTTAGTGGTAACTTCATATAGAATTTTAAAAAATTTCAAAATTTTATTTTTCATTATTTTTTGCATTTGTGTATATTGCATTTTTAAAGTTATTTTGAGTAGAGTTTAGTTATGGAGAATTTGGATATTAGTTATTTTAGAATTTCAGGTGGATACATTATTTATTTACCTAATATTTCTAATGTATATCTAAACTTTTAATTTCAAGCAATGGGTGAAGAGTTATGACCCCATAAGTATAGGTATAAAAACTAAATAACTTCAACAAACATTTTTCTTTTAATAATTTTTTCCTTATCCAACTACTAATTTAAACTTCTAAGAAAGACATGAATCACCACCAAATGTGATGAATCTTTAGTTCCACTATGAACCCTAATTTATTTTTTTCATAAGTTTTATCTTTTTGTATTCTAAAGTTATATATTAGTTGAATTTGAAGCATGTAAGCAAAGTAGAAGGAATACATATATCCTACAAAGTTCAAATATATTGTATGAGATCATAGTTGAAATAAATATCTATTTTATTTATTTATTTGTTTATTTATTTATTTAGTAATCTTCAATTATATTTTTTAAAATATTTTTAGTTGTTATTTATTATGCATTAAGTTTCTCAAATAGTGTATTATCCTCTAAATTGATATATTAAGTTAGATCAATCATATTAGCACCTATTCATTCCTACATATTTTATCAAATATAGTTGATATAAATTTAGATCAATCATATTAGCACCTATTCACTCCTACATATTTCATCAAATAGAGTCAAGGCATTGAAATTTATTAGGTTCAATATTAAAAGAACCAAAAACATTTTTTTGCTTTCTTTATGTGATGCAACCAAACTTCACAACATAAAATTCAGCAATATTAGTATTGCAAAAGAATATAAAAAAAAAATCAGAATTGTTTTCAACTTCCTTCTCATTCCATTTCATCCTGCTACAACTGGTAAAAAATACCAAGTTTATATAAAACAAAAATCACCATTTTTGGCAGATTTTAACAACTTTCTAAAATTGTCATCTTTGGTAACTTCGCATCCTTATCCGTATGACCATGAAAGTTTCCAAATATTTGAAAATTACTAAAAGATGACTAATCGTCAACTTTCTAATCTAATTGCAAGTAAAGTTCGAAAATAAATTAGAAAAAACAACTTAGAAAATCTTGAAAAAAAATGTTAAAACCTCATTTTGAGGCCCTAGATGATCGGATAAGGTCCTGAAAAAGTGTCGAAATGGCAACCTACCAAATTTATACTTTTTTGGGACCTTATCCGATCATCTAGGGCCTCAAAATGAGGTTTTAGTATTTTTTTTCGAGATTTTCCAAGTTTTTTCTAATTTATTTTCGAACTTTACTTGCAATTAGATTAGAAAGTTGACGATTAGTCGTCTTTTAGTAAGTTTCAAATATTTGGAAACTTTCATGGTCATACGGATAAGGATGTGAAGTTACCAAAAATGGCAATTTTAGAAAGTTACTAAAATATGCCAAAAATGGTAATTTTCATTTTGTGTAAACTTGGTATTTTTTTAGTTATAGCAGGATGGAATGGAATGAGAAGGAAGTTGAAAATAGTTCTAAGTTTTTTTGATATTCTTTTGCAATAATAATATTGCTGAATTTTATGTTGTGAAGTTTGGTTACATCATTATGTATTGTACTAACCCTAACTTAGATACAAATTAAGCATTTAAACACATTTTCTCTCAAACATGAACTAAGGGAAGCAAATTTAAGGAGCTAGGACTATCAACAAGATTAGAGATATGCAATAAGAAACACAAATGGGAAATAGAAACAAACTATGAATAATAAAAATGGAAATGGAAAAACAAGTGATGCCCCTAGAATTTGACTGATGTCATGATGGGAATGTAATGTAGAAGGCTTTAGGAGACTACAAACTAAATTGTATCAGAAATAGAGATAGAGACTAACACATTTTATTTAACAAGATAGTCCTTTTGACTAAAGTGTCTTTACATGATAGTCCTTATCTCAAAATAACTTTAGACTTATGGGATAAATTTGTTTTGATGTCTAGATACCTTTTTCTTATGTCACTTATCAAAAATCATAATACATAATGAAATATGATAGAAAAACCTCTATTATGGACCTATGCAAAGAGAGATAAAACTTACTAAATGAAACAAATTCACCTAATGAATAGACTATAAATGATGTAGGAGCATCCAGGTCCATGAGCAATCCTCATCACCCAAAAATATTTTGTTTGCTTTTCTATGTGTTTTTCCTTTGTTTTTGCTTATAGGAGTAGATGTTCAAAAATTGAATAGATCCAGTTGGAATCATGCCCAAGTAAGGAGTGCATCTTGTTAAGGAGCCAAATGGGTACCTACAATTCAATTTAGTGAAGGTATGATGAATTTTGGCTAAGTTATGCTCATCGCTCCAACCGGACATTCATAACTAGACATCCGGTTGTATTTCATGTCCAGATTTGGTTGCACTTTTTTGTATTTCAACCGGACATCTTATCTAGATCTTGTTGCCTTGTCACATCCAGATCATGTTGTCTTCTCATGTCTAAATCTAGTTGCATCACCTTTATATTCCAATCAGACATTTACTAACCAGATATCTTGTTGATTTTTAATGCATTGTCTTTCTTCAACTAAACATTTCATCTGGACCTTTCCTAACCAGACATCCCATTGATTTGTTATATCCGGATCTTGTTGCATATCCACATCCAATTACATTGCTATTATCCAACTAGATATTTTCATCTGGATATCTGGTTACATTGTCTTGCTCCTAAACAAAAATTCCAAGTGGACATTTTCTAACTAGACATTCTAAAGGGACATTTTCCAACCATACATTTCCATGTCTAGTTGCTTTGCCTAAATCCCAATTAGACATTTTTCATCTGGATACCCTGTTACATGACTCATTTCTATCCAGACCTTTTCAACTAGATATCTTGTTATATGCATGTCTCAATGAACTTAACCTAACATTTGACTTGTATGGAACTTCCTTCTAGAATTAGACATATCTAGATGCCCCGACAACATCTAGACCTAACATCTCATATCCAATTGAATAGAACCTAACCGGATATATCCCGTTGACTTACAGAACTATCTAGAAGCTTCTAGAAGCAGAAAAATCAATTTCCTACTACTATTTTCAGTTGGTCTGAGGAAAATTCTGATCAAATGGATGAATAAAATGATGTCAATTTGAAGAGCCAATCAAAGGAAGATGGTAGATGGATTTCATGTGATGGTGGTGGCCACTGACTAGCATACTAACCACCTCTGTTTAACTACCTCTATGCTATTAACTACCTATGATGCCTATAAAAGGAATGTTTTATGCTTTCGAAGGTAGTTATTCTGTGAGTGTGTTTCGTAAATCATCTCAATTAGGAGTTTTGGAGCCATGTTTTGTGAAGATTTAGAGTCTAAAACTAGAAGTTGTGGGATTTGGTTTGATTGTAAAGATTGATGTCAAGGCATGTGTGCATGCAATTCTATAATGTCATTGGACTCTTGTTGTAATGTGTGATTCCAAATAAATAAATAAAGTTTTTGATTATTGTTTATGGGCTTTGGTTGCTTGGTTCAGTAGTTTGACAATACCCATGGACCTTGATCTACATCAAGTGGTATTAGAGAAAGGTTTGGAGCTCCTTGAGACTGTGTGTTTGTTGTACGGAGGATCTTGAAGAGATTGTTGTAGCTAGAGTGAAGAGGAAAACCTACAATTATAGAGGATGGCACTCCATGGTAGAGGTCAATGAGGGCCTGCTCCAAGAGCTAGAGATGCAACATTGGTCGAAATGTTGAGAGGCATCACAACGAGGCTAGATGTGATGAAAAGAACACATTAACACAGAGGAGTACTTGTGGAGGATGTAAGTGATAATGAGGAAGAAGTTAGTGAAGAAGAAGCAGAAGACAGAGGAGATGAACATGAAAGAAGGTTTCTGAGTGCAATGCCAAAGATTGCCAATAAACTCCATGTAGAATTACCTAGTTATAGTTGAAGTTTGAATCCATAGGAGTTGATAGACTAGATCTTAGAGGTAGAAAAGTATTTTGAACTGGAGTCTATTGAAGACCTGAAGAGAGTGAAGCTAGCAGATACAAAGCTGAAAGGACATGCATCTCTATGGTGGGATCATGTAGGTTGAGAGACAGAGGAAAGGAAAGGAAAAGATTAAAACCTAGGAGAGGATGATAACTAATATGAAGACAAGGTTTTTACTAGTAGATCATCTAATCACCATATTCAAGAAATTATAGAAACCGAAGTAGATGGAAAAAATATGTAATATTACATTAAGGAATTTTACAAATTGAGCATTAGAGCTGGTCATATTGAAGATGATACAGAGAAGATCTCCAAGTATCCAAATGGTTTACATTATTTGATTCAAGATGTGATTAGCCTAGTCAGGATTACTAGTGTAGAAGAAGCATATCAATTTGCATTGAAGGTGGAGGATAAATCTCTAGGAAGTAGAATATCTTGAGAGGAAGAGGATAGTCAAACCCTAGATGCAGATCTCAGGATAAGCAAGGGGAAACAAGTTCTTCTCAAACCAATACCCAAGGAGGTATAGGAAGGGGTGATAATTCCTCAGGCAAGGGAAATACTAGAAGAGGAAGAGGATTTAGTGGAACGTGTTTCTAGTGTGGATAGACTGGATATAGGGCATTTAAATGTCCTCAAATACAACAAAGTAGTGGAAAAGGAAAAGAGGCAAGAGTACATGTGGCTAAAGCAAATTGTGAGAGTATGGTTTCATCAAAAGTTGGAGAAGATCCCGAGGAGGGAGAATCCTTAATGTTAAGGAGGATACTATTGAATCCTAAAAAAGAGAAATATAAACCTATTCAGAGGAGGAACCTATTTTTAACTAGATGTAAAGTGGGTGGTAAATGTTGTAAAGTGATCATAGACAACGGCTAAACAAAAAATATTATGTTTGAGGAGATGGTTACCAAGTTGAAATTGAAGAGGTTAAAACATCCCATCCCCTATAGAGTTTCTTGACTGCAAAAAGAATATCATTTATTGATAAAAGAACAATGCCTAGGGAGTTTTTAGATTGGAAAATATACGGATGGATTTTGTGCGACATAATGCTGATGGATGCATGTCATATCTTGCTCAGGAGACCATGGCAATTTGATAGACAAGTTGTTTATGATGGATGACTAACACGTATACATTCAGAAGGATGGACAGGAGTTTGTTTTGAATCCACTGAAGGATAAGGATGAGGATACAAAAAATAGTTCCAAAGTTTTCCTGGTTTGAGGGAAGACGTTCCTGAAGGATCTGAAGAAAGGGGACATGTTTTGCAATCATTCCCACACTAGCAACAATGCTAACCGCAAAGAAGAATGAGGATCTACCCGTTGAAATTTAGGAGATCATGGATGAGTATGTAAATATCATGATGAAGGAGTTACTAGATGGACTACCACGTGTGTGGGACATTAGTCACTACATGGATTTGATACCTAGTGTGAGTTGTCCAAACAGAGCACCATATAGGATGACACCTATGGAGAATGAAGAGATAAATAGACAGGTACAAGAATTATTGGAGAAGGGACTGGTCAGGGAAAATTTGAGTCCATGTGTAGTACCAATAGTGTTGACGTTGATAAAGGATGGAGAGTGGTGCATGTTTACAGATTCAAGAGCCATCAAAAAACTAACGATCAAGTATAGGTTCCCATTGCCACAAATGGATGACATGATGGATTGCTTAAGTTGAGAAAGTTAATTCACAAAGATTGACTTGAAGAGTGGATATCATCATATATGAATAAGAGAAGGGGATGAATGGAAGACTGCATTCAAGATGAGGGATGGATTGTATGAATGGTTGGTAATGTCGTTCAGACTAAAAAATGCCCCCAGTACCTTCATGAGGTTGATGAATGAGGTATTGAAGCCCTTTCTTGATAACTTGCTATTGTATATCTAGATGTCATTTTAATATTCAGTAAGACAAAAGAAGAGCATTTGTAGTATGTTAGGGAAGTATTGCAAAGATTAAAAGAAGATAAATTGTTGGTGAATTTGAAGAAATGCAATTTTTTGAAGGAAGAATCGGTATATCTAGGGTTTGTTGTTTTTGGTGATGGACTAAAAATAGATCCGTAAAAGGTCAAGGTGATTGTGGATTATCTCTCACTACATAGCATGTTTGAGGCTATAATTTTTCATGGTTTGGTGAGCTTCTACAAGAAGTTTATTTGAAATGTTAGTGGGATTTGTGCACCTTTTACGGAAACAATGAAGGGTAATTTGTTTGGACAACAGCAACAAAGAGGATTTTCCAATTGTTGAAGATAAAGGTGATTGAACAACCAGTGTTGGCACTCCTAGATTTTGAAAAAGTATTTAAGTTGACTACGATGCAAGTGGAACAACCATTGGAGGAGCCTTAAGTCAAGAAGGAAGACCAATTTCATATTTCAGTGGGAAGTTGAACAAGGCAAAATGGAAATACTCAATGTATGATCAAAAATTCTACATGATTGTGCAGGCATTGAAGAAATGGAGATATTACTTGCTACCTAAGGAGTTGTGCTATATATTGATCATCATGATTTACATTCATAAACAACTAGGGTAAGTTCAATCAATAGCATATGAAGTGGTTTGAATTTCTACAGTTATTCCTTTGTATTGAAACATAGGAGTGGAAAGTCTAATAAGGTAGTTGATGCATTTAGTAGAGAATATTTGTTGATGAATGAATTAAAGGTGAATGTAGTTGGTTTTGATTCTTTAAAAGAGTTATATGAGATAGATCCATCTTTTAAGGAAGCATGGGTTGCTTGTGTGAGTCTAGTTGAAAAGGATAGGACACCATGGTTGGAATATTTCATACAAGAAGGATTGTTATTCAAGGGGGAGAGATTATGTATACCTCAAGGGTCAATGAGGGTTAACTTGCTGAAGGAAAAGCACATCGGTGGATTGAGTGGAATTTTGGTGTTGATAAAACATTGGCATGATTGAGTGAAAGGTATTTTTGGCCTGGTATGGATGTAGATGTGAAGAAGTTAGTGTAAGGATGTCGAATTTACAAACATGCAAAAGGAACAAGGAAGAATATTGATTTATATCAACCATTGTCTATATCAGAGAGATCATGGGAACACATCAACATAGATTTTGTTTTGGGATTGCCTAGAACACAAAGAGGAAATGATTCTATTTTTGTTGTGGTGGACAGATTTTCAAAAATAGCACATTTTATACCATGTCAAAAGAATAATGATGCTTCCCACATTGCTTCATTATTTTTCAAGGAGATAGTTATGTTGCATGTTTTGCCTATGAGTATTGTTTCAAATCGTGATGTCAAGTTTGTAGGTCATTTCTGGCATACCTTATGGAAGAAGATGGGTGCACATTTGGGTTTTTTTTTAGCCTACCATCCTTAGACTGATGATCAAACTGAAGTTGTTATTAGTAGTTTGGCAAACTTGTTGATATGTTTAGTTGGGGACAAGCCTAATCAATGGGACTTGATATTGTCATAGGCATAGTTTGCTTATAACAATTTAATCAATAGAAGCATAGGGAAAAGTCATGTTTAATTTATCTATGGATACAGTCCAAGAGGTGTGGATGAGTTGAGTGATAGTGAATATTTGCATAGGAAAGGTGTCGTAGCTAAAGATTTTGTAGATTATATTTATGATTTACATAAGGAAGTGAAGCAATCTTTGGAAAAGAGTGCCATCAAATATAAGGAGTGTGTTGATATGTGTTATGATGTTTACAACACACCCCATTTTACCCCTTAGCAAAATGAGGACCCCTGTTATTGCTTTGTTTTTTTGCTTTTGTGTGTGGGTTGTTTTGTTTGGTGGTAAAGGGAAAAAGAGGGTAAAAAATTGCAGACCTTGTTAAAAATAGAGAAAAAATGCATTTTCAGTACTAGGGCATAATATGGTTGGATCCCTTGTGAAAAATGAGCCAGGGTTGCTTTTTGAACCATCTTAAAATTTGCCATATTTTGCAAGTTATGATCATTTTGGTAAATGTATCTTATGTTTGTATGTTGCATGTACAAAGTCCTTTGTATATCGCTTTTGATATACAAAGTCCTTTGTATATGCAGGGTCATTTTTTAATTAGTCACATGGGTAGTCGGGTTTGCATATCGCTTATATACAAGGCTGTTTGTATTTCATGTTGTTTGCATGTTGTATATAAAGTCCTTTGTATATCGCTTTCCATATACAAAGTCGATTGTATATCCTTTTCCTTGTATGCATTTTTGATAAAGTTCTATGTATACATAAAAGGTGGACCTGAAATAGTGAAAAGTTGAAATGGATAAACAGTTAGGTCCATTGCATGTATCTTATCTTTGTATGTTTGGTAGGGCGAAGCATACAAGGCAAATATACAAATGCTTTATACTTTGTGCGGAACCTAAAGTTTATTAAATATGATTAAATTCTTGTATGCCGCGGGCTTGTATATTTAAGCATGCATTGCATTTCATACATTGTCCACATGCAAGCCATGGACTCAAAGTAGTTGTTAAACAAGGTTAAGTCCTTGTATATTTTGTGGGCTTGTATGTTTCAGTAACATACAATGCGAATGTACATTGTGCGGATGCAAAAGAAAGTTAAGAGGAGCTAAATCATTGGATGCTTCGGACTTGTATATTAGTACATACATTTGGAACATGCAACGACCATATACAAGCATGGACTTGAAAGGGGTTTTAAACAATGTTGAATCGTTGTATAATTCCGGCTTGTATATTTACACATACATTGCCATATACAACAGTTTATACAATTGCCGGAAGCGAAAACATTATGGAATGAAGTTAAGTCTTTGTACATTTCGGCCTTGTATGTTTCGGTAACATACAATGCGAATGTACATAGTGCAGACTCGAAAGAGAAATTAAAAAAGTGGAAATGCTTGTATGTTTAAGCATTTGTATGTTTCTAATATACAAACTGATATGCAAAGTTAAACATACAAGCCAGAATCCAAATGGATTTAAAAGTGATATATCCTATGTATCACGTTCGACTTACATATCAAGATATACATTCCGATAAGTATAAATTGAGGAACATACAAAGGCAGAATCAAAAGGGGTTAGGCACGGAATATTATTTGTATGTACATGCGTATGAAGAGATACATACAAGGGCGACATACATGATTTTGAACAAGGAAATGAGTGGAAAACAAAGCGATGTTTTTTTTTGGAGCTATTTTTGGAGACCGATAGCATATTTTCGGTCAACGATGGTTGACCCGACTGGTTTCGACGCTGTATATGCATTTGAGTTCGTGTTTTTCACAGATTCTTAACCTGATTATCTATGTTTGCACATTCATGCCCAGATTTAACATAGGTGTCTAAATTTCTTGTTAATTTATTAAATGATGTGCTTATCTCTTGACAATTTATTGCGAGATTGAAGGAGCTGTTTGGAGTAGCTGAGGATTACAGAGTCGCTGACACACAGTGGCGGCATGCAAGTGAAACTTAATGATGGATCCGATCACAGAAGGCGAAAGGAGATAAGGATGCCGACGAGAAGTGACTAGCAGGAGAAACTTGATGGCGATTAGATTACCAAAGACGTGGCATAAGATATTTCGGTGGACTGGGGTTTTCAAAGTAGGATATTTATACAACAATAAAGATCATGCTACTCAAAGTTTTATGGGTAGCATTTATTTTCCACCGCTAGTTGACTAGGGTTTCTTTTTTGGGAACTGTATTGGGGATACTCAGAGATATATATTCAGCCCCTTTACTGTGTAAAAGGAGAAGGAGGTCAATCATTCAAAATTGGACCTGTAGCAATTTCATGCAGGAGATCAGATTACTAAGAATAATGAGGACTAAACTGTTGAAACATCAAGGTTCTTTCTTTAGATCATTGTAAATGTACTTGTTCTTAAGCATACTGAATGGAGATGAAGCTTCAGATTACATCTTGATTGTAAACTTTACGTAATCTTCAAGTTGATTTCTGGATATACAATGGTGAATGTTGTGTTCAACTGGAAGTGCTTTCATTTTATTGCATGTTGTTATCAACTTTTCCTTTGAAGATTTGCACTAGATCATGCAGGTTTGTGGAATGTCCTGGCGAATTATGATTCTAGTTTTCTTCTCTTCATTGTTGTATGGGAACATGTATGTGGATCAATGATCTCAGTCAAGTAATTTTAGGAATCTCGTTCTCTAACCCTTTTTCTTATTTTAATTTAATAGAAATCACTCCCATAACTGCACATCATGATGAATATTAAGCAGAACAAAGAAATATGCTGACATCTCGTAGATAACTGAAAATCATTAGCATATTTAAGCCAAATGCATGTAGTGTTGAAAATATCATGCAAAGAATCATAAATAATGGTAGAAATCATGCAAATATCAACTTAGACACATTATTTGAAGAAGTATACCATGTAGAGTAACCTCTCTGTGTAGCATAGTTGCAGAAATTACTGACGAACGTAAGGCCCCAAAATGGAAAACAGCAACACACATCAACCACTGAGTAATGCCAGTAGATTATGAACTAACCAACAAAGACTTGGGATCATGAATTCTTTGAATTCATCATATCTTTCAAGATAAATAAAGGTTGTTGTGTAACTTTTGTTTAGTGTTTGGTTGTGACTAACATCACCATCAATAGAAAACTGGTGCTAGAAGGAGGGCCTGAACAAAGAGTCCATGTTTTTTCTGCAAATGTTGTATACTATTTCATCATTTGAGGTCTCATTTTGATGGATGCATATGAAGACAATTGTCAGGTTAACATTCCTCTATTTCAGGAAACTTTGAATAGACAGCTTTACCCTCAAAGTTTGTATAACGTAGGTTTATCCAGTTGTTGCAGGATACACCAGACTGTAGAGCACAGTGAAATTAATTGTCTAACTTTTCTTACAAGGTTGGATTTATATTTGAAAGGACTAATATTTTTTATAGATGTGCTCAGGGCTGAAGTCCGGCAGGAAAATGAAAGAGTTCTAGAATGACAAGACAATACATCTTCAAAGGCTAGGAGACATACAGAAAAGGTACTGGTTGAATTAGTCCCAGAAGGTAAGGATAGTGAATCATTTTTTCTTGAGTCATTTTATGGTGACCTTGATAGGAGTTCTTCAAAAGGGGAGTGCTAGTATAAATCTGTCAAAATTTGTAGAGAAGAAACCACCTGTCAGGATGAAGTTTTTGATTTTGATCCTAGTACTCTTGATAAAAATAAAGAAACATCTTTCCTTAAGTCATTTTATGGTGAGATTGATAGAAGTTCTCTACTTCCTAATAAGGGTGGGGCAGAATGCAAGTATGAGCCTTTTGAAAATCCTAGAGAAGAAAGTGCTTCTTGTTTCACGTCATCAAACAATCAGCAAGAAAGATTTGATGAGGGGGAAGATAAATATGAAATTGATCTTGATACACTAAACAAATATATTGAATTATTAGACGCTTGTCAAGATGATGTTTCTGGATCTAAATTTAGCAGTGTTGATAGGAATGAGTTGATAAAGAAGTGTAAACAGGTGTTGGAACAATTTAAATGCACTACTACTGATGAGGTTCCTATGGTAGCAACTAATGGAGTCCTAGAAAAGGAAATAAATAATGATTTACTACATAACTTCTTTAAATTGAATGATCAAATGCAAGAATATTGCAGGTTAATGGGACCAGACACCTTACTGGATGGCAGAAGTGAAATACTTGAGGAACAATTCATGAAAGTTGAAGATGTAGAAAACTTTGGAGTTGTTGTGCATGATCAGATGCCAATCCAATGTCATTTTGAAAATGACACAGGGGAGTATTCTTATCAATCGAAAGTTGTTTCACCTTTACAGTCAAATGATTAAGAAATGATAAATTTCTGTATATCGGGTTATGATGATGAAGATACTCATTTAGATACTGATGTACAGGGAATTAAAGAAAAGGTTGAGGTGTTTCCTGAAGTCAAAAGTCATATAAGTTTGCAAAATGAAGAGATGAAATTGGATAATGATGAGGAAGATCGCTTTAAGAATTTTGAATTATTGCATGAAGAAGCACATTCAGAAAGGAATTGTGATGCCTGCTTAAACATGATGGAATTAAAAACTAATGAAAATCTTGAGGTGTTGCCTGAGGTCAAGAATCAGATGACCATCCAAAATGAAGGAACAAAGCTGGATAAAGATGAAGAAATAATCCATTAAGAGCCATACATCCTTCAGTTTGAAGTGAGACCAGATAGTGAGCCAAGCAATGAAAATGCAAAGTTAGATGGAAAAACAACTATCAATGAACAAGCATGTCTTGCAGAGCCAGAAATACATCAGGTTGTATCTTTCCTTTCCATGGTGAAAAATGTTGAATACTATTTTGATTATGTAGATTTGAGAGATAAGACATGCATATGGATTAATCATGAACATGATGAGCTTCCTCAGTTGCTGATTATTAGAGATTATCATGTTAAAAATAGTGAGGGGAGAATACAAGAGCATTTTTCAAAATTCAAAGATAAATTTGCTAAGTTGTGAACCATAACTAGTGCCCTGATGCTCCTGCACAATCTAAGGAAATATGCAAATACAGGTGTCTTTGGGTCTTTTCCTAGGTTTCATTTGCCTTATAGTGTCTTGTACAGTTTGGTAGAGTAGTTGTTTTGTTTCTTTTCTTTGTTTTCTTGTTTTGCTTTCTGTTGTTTCCTTTCGTAGGTTAGTTGTTTGTACAGTCAGTTTGTTTTGGTTGCTTTTGTTGTTTTTCCTCAGTAGGGATGTTTATTTTGATTTAGAGTATAAAGGAGCAGACTAACAACCACTGAAAATAATAAAAAATTCAGATCAGTCAGGTTAATTGTTTGAAATTTATGCATAACTTGTTGTGACTGTCATGAATGTAGAGAGTTGTTTGACTTATGAAATTTTGTATTCAATAAGAATGGGTTGAGTATTCAAGGAATGTTTCTCACAATGACACACCTAAAATCCTTGGGTTTGTTGAACCTACCAGTGTAGATATTAGGTGAAAAATCAGAGGTCACCCTTGCTACCATTACAATTCTCAGCTTAATTTTAGCAAGTGACCACTCCTTGCATCATGAAGTTACAAATGCAATATCTTATGAAATCTCTATCAAATACAAAAAAATAAAAAATAAATAAATAAAATGGATTATACTAAAAATCTAGATTAAGCCATCTAAGTAACTCTACCAGGGCTATAGACACTCGCTGGCAGTGGGGCTCTACTTAGGAGAATTGTAACGATAACCTTGCCGGGGCTATGGATGCCTACTGCCAGCAAGGCTCTATCCCGTTGGCTATGATGGAATGACCTCACCTATGTAGTCTAATATCAATCACTGGTTTGTTTAACTGATCTTCAAGATAAGGATAATTAATCACGTGCACCCACTTAAACTGAAATGAAAATTCATGCACCTTATTGAATACATTGAGTCTCAAGTTAAATGATGATTTGCAGAAAAGATAGTTGGAAGTTATGAATTCATTTCATTTAGTTTTCTTTAATGGTTTGAATTTAATTGTTTTGTTTGGTTGCTAGTTTTTATGATGTTCACAACACGCCCCATTTTACCCCTTAGCAAAATGAGGACCCCTGCTGTTGCTTTGCTTTTTTGCTTTTGTGTGTGGGTTGTTTTGTTTGGTGGTAAAGGGAAAAAGAGGGTAAAAAATTGCAAACCTTGTTAAAAATAGAGAAAAAATGCATTTTCGGTACTAGGGCATAATATGGTTGGATTCCTTGTGAAAAATGAGCCAGGGTTGCTTTTTGAACCATCTTAAAATTTACCATATTTTGCAAGTTATGATCATTTTGGTAAATGTATCTTATATTTGTATGTTGCATGTACAAAGTCCTTTGTATGTACAGGGTCATTTTTTACTTAGTCGCATGGGCAGTCGGGTTTGCATATCGCTTATATACAAGGTTGTTTGTATTTCGGGTTGTTTGCATGTTGTATATAAAGTCCTTTGTATATCGCTTTCCATATACAAAGTCGATTGTATATCCTTTTCCTTGTATGCATTTTTGATAAAGTTCTATGTATACATACAAGGTGGACCCAAAACAGTTAAAAGTTGAAATGAATAAATAGTTAGGTCCGTTGCATGTATCTTATGTTTGTATGTTTCGAAGGGCAAAGCATACAAGGCTAATATACAAATGCTTTATACTTTGTGTGAAACCTAAAGTTTATTAAATATGATTAAATTCTTGTATGCCGCGGGCTTGTATATTTAAGCATACATTGTATTTCATACATTGTCCACATGCAAGCCGCGGACTCGAAGTAGTTGTTAAACAAGGTTAAGTCCTTGTATATTTTGCGGGCTTGTATGTTTCGGTAACATACAATACGAATGTACATTGTGCGGACGCAAAAGAAAGTTAAGAGGAGCTAAATCGTTGTATGCTTCGGACTTGTATATTAGTACATACATTTGGAACATGCAACGACCATAAACAAGTGTGGACTTGAAAGGGGTTTTAAACAATGTTGAATTGTTGTATAATTCTGGCTTGTATATTTACACATACATTGCGATATACAACAATTTATACAATCACCGGAATTGAAAACATTATGGAATGAAGTTAAGTCTTTGTACATTTCGGGCTTGTATGTTTCGGTAACATACAATGCGAATGTACATAGTGCAGACTCGAAAGAGAAATTAAAAAAGTGGAAATGCTTGTATGTTTAAGTGTTTGTATGTTTCTAATATACAAACCGATATGCAAAGTTAAACATACAAACCGGAATCCAAATGGATTTAAAAGCGATATATCCTATGTATCACATCTGACTTGCATATCGAGATATACATTCTGATAAGTATACATTGAGGAACATACAAAGGCAGAATCAAAAGGGGTTAGGCACGGAATATTATTTGTATGTACATGCATATGAAGAGATACATACAAGGGCGACATACATGATTTTGAACAAGGAAATGAGCAGGAAAACGAAGCGATGTTTTTTTTTTGAGCTATTTTTGGAGACCGATAGCATATTTTCGGTCAACGATGGTTGACCTGAATAGTTTCGACGCTGTATATGCATTTGAGTTCACATTTTTCACAGATTCTTAACCTGATTATCTGTGTTTACACATTCATGCCTGAATTTAACACAGGTGTCTAAATTTCTTGTTAATTTATTAAATGATGTGCTTATCTCTTGACTGTTTATTGCAGGATTGAAGGAGCTGTTTGGAGTAGCTGAGGATTACAGAGTCGCTGACACACAGTGGCAGCGTGCAGGTGAAACTTAATGACAGATCTGATCATAGAAGGCAAAAGGAGATAAGGATGCCGGCGAGAAGTGACTAGCAGGAGAAACTTGATGGCAATTAGATTACCAAAGACATGGCAGAAGATATTTCGGTGGACTGGGGTTTTCAAAGTAGGATATTTATACAACAATAAAGATCATGCTACTCAAAATTTTATGGGTAGCATTTATTCTCCACCGCCAGTTGACTAGGGTTTCTTTTTTGGGAACTGTATTGGGGATAATCAGAGATATATATTCAGCCCCTTTACTATGTAAAAGGAGAAGGAGGTCAATCATTCAAAATCGGACCTGTAGCAATTTCATGCAGGAGATCGGATTACTGAGACTAATGAGGACTGAACTATTGAAACATCAAGGTTCTTTCTTCAGATCATTGTAAATGTACTTGTTCTTAAGCATACTAAATGGAGATGAAGCTTCAGATTACATCTTGATTGTAAACTTTACGTAATCTTCAAGTTGATTTCTGGATATACAATGGTGAATGATGTGTTCAACTGGAAGTGCTTTCATTTAATTGCATGTTGTTATCAACTTTTCCTTTGAAGATTTGCACTGGATCATGCGGGTTTGTGGAATGTCCTGGCGAAGTATGATTCTAGTTTTCTTCTCTTCATTGTTGTATGGGAACATGTATGTGGATCAACGATCTCAGTCAAGTAATTTTAGGAATCTCGTTCTCTAACCCTTTTTCTCATTTTAATTTCATAGAAATCACTCGCATAACTGCAAATCATGATGAATACTAAGAAAAACAAAGAAATATGCTGACATCTCATAGATAACTAAAAATCATTAGCATATTTAAGCTAAATGCATGTAGTGTTGAAAATATCATGCAAAGAATCACAAATAATGGTAGAAATCATGCAAAAATCAACTTAGACACATTATTTGAAGAAGTATACCGTGTAGAGTAACCTCTTTGTGTAGCATAGTTGCAGAAATTACTGATGAATATAAGGCCCCAAAATGGAAAACAGCAACACACATCAACCACTGAGTAACGTCAGTAGATTATGAACTAATCAACAGAGACTTGGGATCATGAATTCTTTGAATTCATCGTATCTTTCAAGATAAATAAAGGTTGTTGTGTAACTTTTGTTTAGTGTTTGGTTGTGACTAACATCACCATCAACAATATGCACAAGAGAGAAGAGGAATGATGCAGAGGCATCCACACTATAACCTTACAATACAGCATGGACGCCTGCAGCCCATCATCATCATCATCATCACCATATTTTGCTTAACACTGTCAGCATCATCATCATATTTCATCTGCCGACCGATATCCTCCTGCAGACAAGCCCTCGCACTTTCACATGTCAATAGCATCACCTTACTCGATTATCAACAGCATCATCATGTTCGACCAGCGCGAACATCCTCCTGACGTCCACTGTTCACTTCAGCGACAACTTTGACCTTCACTACCTTCAGCATCATGATATTCAACATCATGATAATCAACAGGATAAAGAACATCCGGTTCCTCCCATTTATCCTGATGATGACCAACCTTCACTTCTCGCACCGTCCCTTCCGATGCTTACGTCACCTGATATCCTGATGATGATGATGTCACCCACAGCTCCTCAATATCCTGCTGCTCTAAAATATCCTGATGACGTATATCCTGATGATGATGACGTCATATCCTGCTGTTGGCCAAACTTAGCTTTTTTCGGCCCGCGATCAACCCGATCTTCTTCCTCCTTATGCCGATGCGCTCCTCCTCAGCTCCTCCTGATGATGATCACCCCGACGCACATTCACTTCATGCACTCAACTGCATCATGCCGATCTCCTCTTACTCGGATGATGATGCCCGAAGCAACTGCAGGATATAAGCAGAAATATCCTGATGATGCCGTTTTCACGAATTTTCAACCTTAGTGGATTTTCACTATTTTGATCCGCTGAACCTCCTGGGATGACTCGATCCACTCTCAGGGTGATCTTCCAACTCAAACTTATCAGCTCGACCTAGCACATGCCCATGCTAGGGTCTTCAACACCTTTCAACCGCGATCCTGCACACCTGCATGCAAACAAACAAACTAACGCCTACCCTACTGTACATAACCATTCCACCGATCAGATGAATCAACCGGTGGAATGGATCAGTGAGTCCATGAAAATAACCCAGATGCAGTAAATCGATTAAACAATAGAGATCAAACAGAAATTGAACAGAACAGGATCTCTTATTTGATTTCAAAAGATGCTATTACAATATTCAGTCTCTCCTCTCGCAAAGTCTGATCGATGATCTATGCAACATCAACCGATCCTCATGCTTAAATAGATTTTCCTACGAGTACTACTGACCTGACTCCAAGCGGCTAGGAAATCTCCCCAGGCGGCTGGGAGATCCAACCGATCCTACAGCATGACAACTGTCCTAACAAACTAACTAAAAATAGCAAAGCATGGTCAGCATGATCTTATCATGATCAGCATGACCTTATTACATGCATTTGGTCTTATCAGACCTTCTTGGAAACATAAACAAGACCTAAAACAACTAACTGCCTCATGAAGGCCAGCTGTCAGGTAGGTGCTCCTGCACCATACTCCCCAACAGAAAAGAACTCATGTCCCATGAGTTTAGTATGTGGAAGTCCTCCACCTTTACACTTTGCCTTTGCAATATGCTGAACTGTTCCAACTTTGTCCTCTGCTGGCTCTTGGCTGCTCCAAGTCTTCTGCACTGTAACTTGCTTTCTGGCAAGTAAATCCTCATGCCTGTCAATGTAGGCCTTTCTCTCACATACCCTGTGTTTGTCAGATTGTCTGACCAGAACCTCTGTCTGAACTGCCTCTTGAACTTCTGCAATGTTCCACTCTATCTTCCTGTCAACCTTTATAGGACAAGCAATAGTCCCAACTATGACAACATCCTTGTCATTCCTCTCAACTGATTGCTGTTTGCAAACCTGTTTCTGCACCTATTGCTGACCTCTGTCAGTCAAAACTGAAACTTTCTTCAACCTGTTGGCCTGAACAACTCCTTTTCCTGCAGTATCCTCAACTGCCTTTATGCCTGCTCCTCTAGGCATCTGCACATACTCCTTCTTTCCCATTAAAATGATTTTGGCTGCCCCCTGTGCTGCAGCATCTGCCTGCAATGGCATCAACTTCATAGTCTTCCCATCTTTCTTGATGGTATAGGTATTAGCGTACCCATCATACAGTACCCTTCTGTCAAATTGCCATGGTCTACCCAACAGTAGGTGACAACATTCCATGGGCAAAATATCACACAAAATTCTATCCTGATATGCTCCAATCTGAAAATCCACATATGCCTGTTCAGAGACAAAAAGTGATTGACTATCACTCACCCAAGATGCCTTGTAAGGGTGTTGATGTGGAATCCTTTCCAAATTCAGTTTATCCACCATTTCCTGAGATACCATGTTGTCTGTTGAACCAGTATCAATGACAACCTTACATACTTTACCTTTGCTCTTGCATATGGTCTTGAAAAGAGCTCTTCTTTGTGGGGATTCTTTGTCAGGTACCTTCATGGTAGTTGCTGTTCTTCTCATCATCAGAGACTCTCCACTCTCTGGATATGCATAATTATCAGGCTCCTTATCCTTTTGATAAGTGTTTGAACTCTGCACACTTTGCTCTACTATCTCTTCTTGTACCAATTGTACTCTCTTGTCACTAGTTCTATCATTTCTGGATGATGAACCTTTGTTTTCTGGACATTTGAAAGATGGATGACCAAACTCTCCACAGGTGTAACATTTTCCTGAAAATGTAGTAGAACCTCTACCACCTCCAAATCTTCCTCTATTACCTTTCCATCCACCTCTGAAATCAGACTGTCCCTGTCCTTTACCAGTGTCTTCTTGACCCTCATTTGTTTGCTTTTGTGTAGGGGCTGCTCCTCTTCCCCTCATATTGTTTCCTCTTCCTCTCATGGACTTATCATATCCTCTATTCATCTTTTCTTCAATCCTGATTGCCATTTGATAACAATCCTCCACATTCTTAGGGTTAGCTAAAACTAACTCATCCTGTATGTTAAATCTCAAACCAGCCAAGTACCTAGCCACCTTTTCTACCTCATTCTCATGATGACCAGATCTCATACTCAACTTATTTCATACTCAACTTATAAAACTCCTCAGTATATGCCTTCACATCCCTTTCCTTTTGCTTTAAAAATTGCAGCTTCTTAAACATCTGGATTTCATAATCCTTAGGCAAGAATTTACCTTTGATCCTTGCTACCATCTTATCCCAAGAAGTGATCTTTGACTTCCCTTGTTTCCTTCTCTCAGATTGTACATAATCCCACCAAACCAAAGCATGACCTCCTAACTTGGTCTTTGCAATCTTTACCTTCTGATCCTCAGCAACATCTTCACATTCAAAGTGATTATCAAGTGCAGCAATCCAATCCAGTAACTCATCTTCATTCAAGCTTCCAGTATATTTGGAAACATCAACCTTTACCTTAGGTTTATCACTCTGCACTGCCTTTAACAATTTTGCCAGTCTCTGGTCTTCAGCATCCAGATCTTTAGCTGCCTCTTCATACTCTTCTACAGTATCTTCATCTTCTTCAGACTCACTGTCTGCCACTTCCCTCTTTTTGTTCTTTTCCAGGGCTGTAAGCCTGGCTTGAAGTGCTTCAACAAGCTCCTTCATCTTCCTCATCTCTCTGGCATGTTTCTCCTTCATTTCCTGCAATTCCCTTGCAGTACCACTACCTTTCGGAGGCATTTTATCAACCTCTCAATCAACACACAACACACAATCAACTCTACCTCTGCCCTTTCGGTGACAGAATCAACATACAACAGCCCAGACCTTTTGCTGAGCTCTGATACCACTATGATGCAGAGGCATCCACACTATAACCTTACAATACAGCATGGACATCTGCAGCCCATCATCATCATCATCATCATCATCATCACCATATTTTGCTTAACACTGTCAGCATCATCATCATATTTCATCTGCCGACCGATATCCTCCTGCAGACAAGCCCTCGCACTTTCCCATGTCAACAGCATCACCTTACTCGATTATCGACAGCATCATCATGTTCGACCAGCGCGAACATCCTCCTGACGTCCACTGTTCACTTCAGCGACAACTTTGACCTTCACTACCTTCAGCATCATGATATTCAACATCATGATAATCAACAGGATAAAGAACATCCGGTTCCTCCCATTTATCCTGATGATGACCAACCTTCACTTCTCGCACCGTCCCTTCTGATGCTTACGTCACCTGATATCCTGATGACGTATATCCTGATGATGATGACGTCACCCACAGCTCCTCAATATCCTGCTGCTCCGAAATATCTTGAAGACGTATATCCTGATGATGATGACGTCATATCCTGCTGTTGGCCAAACTTAGCTTTTTTCGGCCCGCGATCAACCCGATCTTCTTCCTCCTTATGCCGATGCGCTCCTCCTCAGCTCCTCCTGATGATGATCACCCCGACGCACATTCACTTCATGCACTCAATTGCATCATGCCGATCTCCTCTTACTCGGATGATGATGCCCGAAGCAACTGCAAGATATAAGTAGAAATATCCTGATGATGCCATTTTCACGAATTTTCAACCTTAGCGGATTTTCACTGTTCTGATCCGCTGAACCTCCTGGAATGACTCGATCCACTCTCAGGGTGATCTTCCAACTCAAACTTATCAGCTCGACCTAGCACATGCCCATGCTAGGGTCTTCAACACCTTTCAACCGCGATCCTGCACACCTGCATGCAAACAAACAAACTAACGCCTACCCTACTGTACATAACCATTCCACCGATCAGACGAATCAACCGGTGGAATGGATTAGTGAGTCCATGAAAACCACCTAGATGCAGTAAATCGATTAAACAATAGAGATCAAACAGAAATTGAACAGAACAGGATCTCTTATTTGATTTCAAAAGATGCTATTACAATATTCAGTCTCTCCTCTTGCAAAGTCTGATCGATGATCTATGCAATATCAACCGATCCTCATGCTTAAATAGATTTTCCTACGAGTACTACTGACCCGACTCCAAGCGGCTGGGAAATCTCTCCAGGCGGCTGGGAGATCCAACTGATCCTACAGCATGACAACTGTCCTAACAAACTAACTAAAAATAGCAAAGCATGGTCAGCATGATCTTATCATGATCAGCATGACCTTATTACATGCAGTTGGTCTTATCAGACCTTCTTGGAAACATAAACAAGACCTAAAACAACTAACTGCCTCATGAAGGCCAGCTGTCAGGTAGGTGCTCCTGCACCAAGGAATTTCAAATTGATGATTTGGTGATGGTACATTTGTAGAAGGAAAGGTTCTAGCAAGGAACATATAATAAAATTAATTGGAGGAAGATTGGACCTTGTAAGGTCTTGAGGAAATTTTCATCCAATGCATATGAAGTTGAACTTCCGATGGGTATTGACATTTCTCTCATTTTCAATGTAGCTGATTTGTTTAAATACTATGAGGGCGAATCAAGTTTACAAGGGAATCCAATTATAGATTTGTAGGATGCACATGAATGGATACATCAGTTGCCTGAGAAAAGTTTGAGCAAGTTGATAAGGCAATTGATTCTCAAATGGCTAAACAAACAAGAGGGAAGGAATATATAGAATATCTTGTCCATTGGAAGGATTGATAAACATATGAAGCTTCTTGGATGTTAGTTTTAGAATTGGTTAAGTTTGGGATACCAATTCTTGACTTACCTAAATGGTCAGGAGTTCAACTCATGGAACATTTCAATTACCTGACGTGTCTGATGCAGGAGCATTCAGGTCTACGAGCAATCCTCATCACCCAAAAATATTTTGTTTTCTTTTCTATGTGTTTTTCCTTTATTTTTGCTTTTAAGAGTAGATGTTCAAAAATCGAATAGATCTAGTTGGAATCATGCCCAATTAAGGAGTGCATCTTGTTAAGGAGCCAAATGGGTACCTACAATTCAATTTGGTGAAAATCTAATGAATTTTAGCTAAGTTATGCTCATCGCTCCAACTAGCATTCATAACCAGACATTAGATTGTATTTCATGTCTGAATCAAGTTGCACTTCTTTGTATTTCAACTAGACATCTTATCTGGATCATGTTGCCTTGTTGCATCCAGATCCTGTTATCTTCTCATGTCTAGATCTAGTTGCATCACCTTTATATTCTAACTAGACATTTACTAACTGGATGTCTTGTTGAGTTTAAATATCCAAATCCAATTGCCTTATTCATATCTAGTTGCATTGTTTTTCAACCTGACATTTCATCCAAACCTTTCCTAACCAGACATCCTATTGATTTGTTATATCCAGATCTTATTGCATATCCACATTCAGTTACATTGCTTATTATCCAACTAGATATTTTTATTCAGATATCTGGTTACTTTATCTTATTCCTAACTAGACATTCCAAGTGGACATTTTCTAACTGGACATTCTAAGTGGACATTTTCCAACTGGACATTTTCATATCTAGTTGCTTTGCCTAAATCCCAACCAGACATTTTTCATCCAGATATCTTGTTGCATGACTCATTTCCATCCGAACCTTTTCAATCAGATATCTTGTTATATGCATGTCCCAATGAACTTAACCTGACATTTGACTTGTATGGAACTTCCATCTGGAACCAGACATATCCAAATGTCCCAACTGCATCTGAACTTGACATCTCATATCCAGTTGAACAAAACTCGACTGAATATATCATGTTGACTTACAGAACTATCCAAAATCTTCCAAAAGAAGGAAAATTAGTTTTCTACCATCATTTTTGGTCAGTCCAAGTGAAATTATGATCAAATGGACCAATAAAATGATTTCAATTTGAAGAGTCAATCAAAGGAAGATGACAGATGGTTTTCATGTGATGATGGTGGTCGCTGACTAGCATATTAACCTTCTATGTTTAACCCCCTCTATTGCTTATAAAAGGAATGTTTTATGCTTTCAAAGGTAGTTATTTCAGGAGTGTGTTTGGTAAATCATCTTGATCGGGAGTTTTGGAGCCATCTTTTGTGAAGTTTCAGAGTTTGAAACTTGAGGTTGTGGGTGTTGGTTTGATTGTAAGGCTTGATGCCAGGGCATGTGCACATGCAAGTCTGTAATGTCATTAGACTCCTATTGTAATGTGTGATTCCAAATAAATAAATAAAGTTTCAAATTGTTGTTTATGGGTTTTTGTTTCTTGGTTTAGTAGTTTGACAAGACCCCTCGACCTTGATCTACATTAATAAATATTGAAATAGAGTGCGAACAATTGGTAGATGTCATTGGTAAAATCTAAGAGCCTTCTAATGCAAGTACAAACATGTCCCAAAAAAATAAGGCTTGGAAGTAGTAGGATAATCAAGGGGTGCAATAGTCATGTGCTTAGAATTGCCTAAAAGTTTCTGGAGAGGTTTGTAATGGGTTTCTCTTCTACTCCAATATTTAGAAATGCACAAAATTCTCTATATTTCACCTACAAGCATACTTTTGCAATGGATTGCCTACAAAATGGAAATTTTAATGGGGACACTACCTTGGTCATCCCCCTTGTGGGTATTCTGACAAAATACACATGCATAAAAGAAATGGAAAATCTATAAATCAGATCTATTTTATAATAATGACAATGATATCAAGGAAAGTGAAACCTTAGGGGGATAAAAATTCCAATAAGGAGCAAACTAGGAGATAAATAAGGACACAAGGAAATAGAAAAGTCGATAAAAAGGGCACAAAAGAGGAATAGAAAGGGTTTAAATACGGAGATGGATGTAAGAAGTTGTATGAGGAAAAGTAGCTAGAGATTTGAGAAAACCTAATGGATATGGAAGAGGGAAGTTGGACAATATGAAGGTAGGAGGGGAAAGAGAGATGAAGCCACTAAAAGGCTTGCACAACTGTCCATGAGGTTCCAAAAAATACGCCAAATCTCCAAAGAAATGCTCTAGCAAGCCTCCAAAGATTCAAATCTCTAGATACTATTGTGCAAGATGATAGTTCACACTATGGAAAGAAAAGGATGAGAACTAATAGTTTGTAGTGTTAAAATGAGAGATAGGAGGGGCTATTTATTATTTTTAGGAGGAATTAGGGAAAAGGAATGGTAGAAACATTGTTGGTATACATTAATGAAACTAACATTAAATTTTTGTGGCAAAATAAGAAAAGGATAATCATGTCCCCATGAATGTAAGATCTTACTTGATAATCTTTTCATTAAATAAGGCTCAAATTTATAGGTAAGGCTAAGTGGATTAAGGAGTAACTGATAGTGGTTATTTCATGTCAATGAGATCCATGGGATATGAGATATAAGGGGAAAATGGGAAGGCTTTAATAGACATATAAGGGAAACCACAAACAATAAATGACAAGTGGGAAAGGATAACTATCATATGAAAATGTGAACAAGTCTTATATAAAGCATAAGAACACATGGGAAAGGGGAAAAACAAGAACATAGAGAGAAAAAAGGAACAAAAAGATAATAAAGTTGTAAATAATGGGTAAAAACACATCCTAAATGGAAAACCTAAAATGAGTGTTGTTAAATAGTAAAAGGAGAAGGGAAATGATGAATGCATGTATGTGAGTACACTAGATCAAACCCTCCTTTCACTACAACATTCAAGGACAAAACCAAGCTTAAGTCACTACAAGATGGAAGAGGACTCAGCTACTAATTTTGTGCTCTTGTTTGTTAAGGAAAGATGAGATTCAACCAATCCTTTTATCAAACCCTAGGCTAAGTATGTGTGAAACCCTAGTTATGAGATAATCAGCTTGGAACAGATGATGGACAATAGAAATCTAGAAATTGAAAGTACAGAGATGATCAGTAAGATGTCAAAAACTATCTCCCAAAAGATGAGGTGTTGGAGGACAAATTTGGTAACTGCCCAAGTCTATAAGTGAGAATCTACTAGAGGTCAAAACTAAGAATATGCTACAAATGATGCTCAGAATCCAGATCTAGAACCTAGAAGCCCTATAGACTAGGGTACCAACCACCCAAGCCTTTTCGGAAAGACAATCTAAAACTATTTTTAGATCCTGAAACCTTAATTTTTGCACTGCCTTCCTATAGCTCCACTTTTCCTGAAACCTATACCTGTAACCTACACACAAGATGACAATAGAGGGGTTTGGGGTTTGTCGTGTTTAGGGATTTGCCTTAGTCAAATCCCAAGTTAGCATTCAAGCTTTCCCAACACCATTGTTAGAGAGAGCATGCCCTTGTAGGGAGGAGGCTAAAGATAATCCAATTATGAATGATTCAAATAGTAATGATGTCACCTCAGAGGTGAAGTCCTTAAGAGGATGAAGCTCTTCAACTCATAAGGAGATGGATTATGATATCAAATTTGCAACAAACACACAAATATAAACACAAATTTGCATCAATAACATAATGAATGCCTAAAATGCTCTTAGTTCCAATATCACAAGTTCACAATATCCATCTAAGTTTAAAATGAAGTCAAAAACTCACTTATATATGCTTTCCTACTAACATTCACGAAATTAAATCACAAAAGTTGATAAGGAGGAACATTTTTAAAGGTCCTAATCTGACATACCATTTATTTATCCCAACCAATCAGGGAGGAGTTGGGTAGTTGGAACCCAAGTCTAGGGGCCTAATTTGAGTTAGGGCTAAGCTAAATGAAGGGCCCAAGGTTCCAAATTCATATGGGTATCGGGCTCTTTTCTTCAGGATGCTCAATTAGAATGTATAATGAAGCAAATAGGACCTAGGAGCTAAACTAGGAGGTAAAAAGGCATGTGTCCACTTTTTACTCCATAACATTTAGCCCCCTCTTTAATGTGTGTATGATCTTATGATCCATAGATGCATTAAAGTATGGTCAAAGAACATCAAATACATCAAACACACTCTAAGATTGAAGACTATTGCTAGCCCCCAAGCATAGGCAAACATAAGAAAACACTTAGCAGTCACATAAGACATAGTGAATACAATAAAGAAGCACACAATACGTGAAGAAGACAGTGAAAGAATGCAATACATAGAAGAGACATGAGTACAAACATGTAATACATGAGGTATACATGAAGAGAAGACATGATCATACAATTACATATCTATATATATAATGCTAACTAAAGTAAACAAAATAGATACAATGTGGGGGACTCATCGCCACATGTCTTTAGACCATGCCACAAACACGTAAGACACATAGATAAGACAAATAAAACACATGGAATACACAAGCGCCACATAGTATGCCATAGACACACTATATGTCTTATACACGAAAAACTCGAGCGATAGGAAGGAGTTCATCATTGTACTCCACTATCTAAAACATGCCAAACACACCTGACAGTTGAGCTAGGCCACCACAACTACCAAAGACATGTATAAGGGTGAATGAGTCAAGGTCTAACCCCACCTCGTGATGAGGACTTTATATAAAAGGATGTGTACTAGCTCAAGAGATAGACCATCTTGCCTCGTAATGAGGGCTTTGTATAAAAGGATGCACACTAGCTCAAGAGATACGACATCCCGCATTATGATAAGGGATTTTTTTCTTAAAAGGACATGCACTAGCTCAAGAGATACACCATCCTACCTCATGATGAGGGCTTACAAACACGCTTTGTTACTGTCAAAAGTAATCAAACAGAAACCATTATATATGCCCCCACCTTAAGGTGGTTAATCCCACTTGCCGGTATCAAGCACATTAAGGTAGAATGAAAACACTCAAGGGAATAAGAGATTTCATAAATACCATGCCCCAAAGTGACATGTGCCACAATTGCCAAATGTTCCCACAAACATATTGATGTTGTTTGCCAAGATAATCAACAACAAGATATAAGCTTTGGTTAGAAAATCTTATTTTAAGATAACCAAATCAATTCATGAAAGCTATGCAAAATTGATATCACATGATAAACCGAGGCTACACTTGTGGGTTCAGAACTAAGTATAGCCTTTAAATTATACTGTAGGTATCTCAGAATTGAGTGTAGCAACAAGGTGAGATATAAAACAATCCAAAGTGTATAGAAGTAGATTTAGAGTATTGCAAAGGTTTTTCATAACAAATATCACAGTACTAATCACAACACAAAGTGATTCTACTAGTCAAGTGTCAGTAATATATATCAAAGTCATATTCATATATGGACTAGGTCCATTTTTACTTTCTTACTGAAGGGATGCATGGTCCTTATCAGTATTTGTTTGTTTTTTCATCTGCCAACTAGTAAAGTCACTGAAGAATAGAAACAGTAAAAATGAGAGAGGAGACAAGGGTGACTTGGGTTTACAACATGAGAAGATGCCCCCAAGGCATCCTCCACAATGTCATGCCCCCAAGGCACCACACACAATAGTGAAATAGAGAGAGGAAACTAGAAGAATAGAGAGACACATAGAAGAATGGTCACAACAGAGGCAGTCTCCGTGTTTCCATGACCTTACAAGAGTATCAAGGGTCATCCAAAGAGACCTAAACAACATATAACAAAACATGGGGGAACACAACATGACATAAGAGGAGGCGCTCTTGTTATATGTAAGGATGGTGGAGAAGGATCTTTAAAAATTCCCATTTTAGTTGGTTGAGGTGGTGTTGAAGCCCCTTGATCCTTAGGAACATTATGTTCATTTATGCTCTCCACATCATTTGAGATATGCAAGGTATTGGAATTTCTAATTGATGGTAGGTAATTTATTTCTTGATTTAAGATGTGGTTAAGAAGATATTTAAGATCAATAGAAGAACATCCATTATCAATAAGTTGTTCACAAAGAGAGTCTTCATCATTCAATGCTTCATCTTGACCAGGGAGAGCATTGGGTTAAAGAGATGGTGGAGTAGTGTTAAGGAATGTCTCAATGATTTCTTCTTCTTGCACCAAAATATCCTCACAAGGAGCTATGTTAGGAGAAGGATCCAAATCTTTGGACGAGGCACACAAGGCTATGTCAGCCTCATATGTATTAGAGATTATGTCCATTATATCATCATGAAATGTAGTAGGGGAAGGGGGGATGTCCTCGTCATTACCTTCCTCATGATCCTTTGTGGAGATGAAATTAGTGAGATTTTCTAAGATCGAAGGGTAGATGCCCATGAGAGTTGTGAAGCTTTCAAAATCAGATATGTAACTGTATATGCCTAAAAATGACATGATTCATTCTAAATAAATATGCTAAATATTTATTCCATTCTTCTATCAATTAAATAAATATTGTAAATTTATTTGATCGGTTCACTATTCCATAATTAAATAAAATCAATTTATTTAATTAAATTCCCTAAATTCTTCTAATATCTCACATAATTAAATAATCCTAAATTATTTAATTAATCTAAATCCCCCTATCCTAAGTTCTAATTTCAAAAATCCACCTCCCCATACACCTCACTTTTCCACCTCACCTTGTCCACCTCACCATGTTCCACATGTAATTAAATATTTTAAATATTTAATTACCTAATATTCCCTCACCCACATGTCCTATTTCTTCTCTAAATCAAAATTAGTTAACTTCTCAATCAAAATTGTTAACTAACCAATCAATTATGTCAGCTCCTTAATCTATTTGGGTAACTGATCAATCAATTCAATCAATCCCTCAATCCATTCTTCTAACTAACTAATCAAGTTTGTTAACTGATCAGTCAATGGAGTTAACTCTCTAATCAATTTTGTCAAATCCCATCTTTCATGATGGAGGTGGGACACTTGTCATATTCCTATTGGTTGCACATTCCTCAACCATTCTCAACCATTGATCATCATACTTCTCCTCAACCATTGATCCTCATTCTTCTGAGTCTATAAAAGAAGCCTCATCCTCCCATTCTAATCATCTAGGTTATTTGTATTGTTACTCTGTAGAAATTCACCAGCACGCCTTTGGCACCCCCCAATACAATCTACTTGAGATCACCATTTGCTTTGAAGCTCTACTTCACAGCATTATTTACCAACATAGTCATTTACTACCGACATCCTACAACACAGCTAAAAGAGTGCACTCTCTGAGGGCCTACTTCATACCAGCAAGGACGGTTTTAATAGGCAAACAATAGAAGCTTTGATTCAAGGAAGGTTTGCACTATATTATTCATTGCTTCATTTAGTTCAATCTTTCTTGATTTCATTATTCTATTGATGTTTGGGTTTATTATTGTTAAATTGATTAATCCACATTTTACCCTAACATTTTTGGCACCCACCGTGGGGCATTTGCCTCTTTATCTCATCAAAATCTAAGATTTTTTGAAGACAGGTTCCATACAGGTCACACACAGGCTACTTTGGTGCATTTGAACATTTCTGTGACGCATATACCCATTTCTATGGCGCTTCCGCTATTCCTACGCATTTGTGCTTTCTTGTTGTGCTTATGCGCACTATTACGGTGCATTTAATACTCCTGTGCATTTGTTCTTTCATGCTGCGCTTTTGCGCACTGTTACAGTGCATTTGTTACTTCTGTGCTTCTGTACATTACTCCTACGCTTTTACTCGCTGTTGTAGCGCATTTATCATTTATGTGATTCTGTTCTTTATTGTTGCGCTTATACGCACTGTTACGCGCATTTATCCTTGCTACGCTTCTGTTGACTATCTCTACGCATTTAGTCACCGAAGCTGCACTTCTGTAGTAGGCAATGATTTTAGTATTTTTCTGAGAAAGTTTGCTAATGCTAACATCTTTGCAGGTGTTCTCTAGAGCTGTTTTGCAGGATAGGTTCGGGTTTAGTTCCATATAGTTGCATTTTGATAGTTCACACGTCATTTTCTAAAAGGGATAGTAAAACTGATATTCATTCAAATCCTCACATAGCTCTAATTAGGAAAGAAGTAACCGGATCACTTGTTTTCATGCATTACAACATTTTCCAAGTTATTGCTATCTGGTATTAAAACTAAACTCACCATTGATTTTTGGGGTTAAAATTAAACTACTACTATCTCATTTGACCAAAACTTCAAAGTTAACTATCTGTGCTATGTGGATTAAAACTAAACTCACCACTAATTTTTGGGTTAAAATTGAACTACTACTATCTCGTTTGACCAGAACTTCAAAGTTAACTACTCGTGCTACGTGGATTAAAACTGAACTCATCATTGATTTTTGGGTTAAAATGAAACCAATGCTATCTTGCTAAAATCACTTCAAAGTTCTGTGCTTGCCCAAGTAGACTAGCCCATTTAGTTCTTCTATTTTTAAATAGGTTGGATTAATCAGTGTCTTCTGTGCTTGACAAATGACAATAGGCTTATGCTCGCCCCTTTTCTGGGTGATTAGAGTGCCAGACTTGTTATTCCATTTGTTTAACCTTTAAGAGGGGCCTGCCCTTGGATGCACGCTTGTCCAAGTGGGAATGACCCTGAGTGGAAACAAGCTAGAAGCCAAGCCCTACCAATCCACTTAAAATAAAAGTGCTTGAGGTGAAAATCTCCCGCAACAAGTGCTGCTATGTTACACCGACGGCCAACCTCCCCCAAAACCCTCTAAGGCGTAACCCTTTGAGGCTGGGAGACTCCACAACGGAGAGTAGTGCCGCCACATGTAACCACTTGAACGGTTGCCTGCATTAAATACCCCTTGTTCTAATGGCCAAAAACCCTTTTTATCCATTTGAAGCCTAGGATTTGTACTTGTTCTTTCCTTTTAGTCTAAAAAAAGTCAAAAAAATCACAAAAAAATAAAAAAGCCATAAAAATATTCTTTGTGTTTGCTGTGTTTTCTTGCCATAAATTTAGAAAATCAGATCAAAAAGACCTTCTTGCAAACCAAAGTACCAAAAACATCTAAAAATTCCAAAAAATTTTGCAAAAACTTTGAGAAAAAGCCAGAGCTACGCATACATTCTATGTTCCTGCACATTTGTGTCGACTAGCAGTGCATCTATTTAGACTTGCTGCGCATTTATTGACTGTTGTTGCGCACTCATACTTTAACAATACGATGCATTTGCATCGACTTCCTGTGCATCTATGCATTTCTGCTGCACATCTATTTCAGTGCATCCAAACCAGTAAGCTTTTTCGGTCTTGTGTCAATGGCAAACCAATTAGAATATATTGGTCAAAAACTCCAATATCTGCAATTGCAGATAAACTTAGGTCCCTTGCCCCAAGATTGTATAGCAATTTCTCAACAAATCCAAGTCTTACAACAAGAAATGACAATCTTAGAAGATGAATGTGTCAGTACTAGCTACGCCTCGCCACAAACTCATACATCTATTTCCCATTTTAATGATGCTCATGACAAGGCAAGTACCACCTCAAGTTGGAAACCGTATATCACTCTGTCTACTAGTCCTCCTTCACCGTCTTCTAAGACACATATTCCAAAACATACCAGTCCTATGCCAACATCGCCATCGAGTTCCCCAAGCTCTAAACTGACAACCAAGGAATCCTCGGATGATTTGTGGAAAAGAGTTTTTCCAAATTTATACAACCAGAGAAAAGCTAGGGAGAAAGCAAAATCCCCTCATTCACCTATCCATACACCTACCAATGATGTGATCCAAGGGCTACTAGCAGAGAGTCAACCATGTCCTCAAAATATGGTCCTTGACCTTGCAAAAGATGCTTCCAATAATATGTCAAATCCTACCACCCCTTCATGTGATCCTCAATTCCTTGAGCTTATCAAAGAGCCTCCTACCATGCACCAAAGTCAAGGTCTGTCGCACTTTCATGTTGTTGACCAAGATCCTATCCAAGAGTCTTCTATCTCAACTTCAATTCAAACAACCCAAGAGTTATGTCAAGAGCACACTTTAGAGCATGTCGAAACATCAACCCCTTGTCTAAACCAAGATCAAAGCACTCACATCCAACCCTTGCATAACCTTTATCTTTTCAATGATCCTATACCTATACCTGAGCAAGAGATCCAATTTCCAACCATGCATAACCTATATCTTTTCCAGGATCAAGATACTACCTTTGATGAAGAAGCTATCCATGAGCAACTTGATCCTATGCATGAGCTAGAGATCCAATTTCAGCCCCTCCATAACCTATGTCTTTTCTATGATCAAGATATTATCGCTGATGAAGAACCTATACAAGAGACCATTAATCCCATCATGCTAAATCCTATCTATGATCAAGATCCCATCTATGATGAAGAACCTATCTATGATCAAGCAAACCATGATGATCCTCTTAGCCCACTTTATGTGTTCCATGGTCCTGAGCCTATCACCCCATCTAGTCCTACCCAAGATCCAGCAACTTCCACTTCCCTTGATGAGACACTTGCCTCCCAAGCAAGCGTAGAAGATCAAACCAGTAATACTCCTCCGCCATCCGTTATCGACCATGCTGTAAATCCCCCACCGTATATTCTTGGTCTTACCGCCTTCATTCATGAGTGTTCCTCCTTAGAACACCAACAACCATTATCCTCTATCTCATCTTCTCCATCCAATAAGGAACTTGTGTCTAATGTTCCACCTACACATAATCCCACTGTCCACTGCATACTCCAACATATGAACTATCAAGGTAAAGGCTTAGGCCTTCACGAACAAGGTATTTTGGAGCCCGTCCATGTCAATGTTCCTCCTCCTTCATATGGCTTTGGATACATACCCCAAGGTGAACAATCTCAAGATGTTGGTACTTCCTCCACTCCTTCAAAATCTCCCAATTTCCATCACAAACCCTATCATATCCCCAAAACATATGTCACCATTCCACCTCCATCATCCTATAATCGTCAAAAGCATGTGACCATACACCTTCCACCATCCAATCTACCTCCGCTACTTCCAACTCCTAATATCCCTCCATACATTTTACTACCACTTCTCCCAACACCTTATCCATCCATCTATGAATCCTCTATCAATCCCAATCATGGCCAACAAATGTACATGTTGTCTAAACAAAGAGATTCCACCCACTCTACTTCCACCATCTCAAGAGAATTCACCAGCAAAAATTTGGATACCTCTACCCCTAAATTCAAAAATCCTAAGAGTCCTCATGACCTAGGATACAAAAACCAAGAATCAAAGAAACATCCTTCTCAAGCTACATACACCCACACACCTATACGCCAAGCTGAAAAAGGTGTGGGTCCGCATCTAATGAATGATTACTCCAAAAGCTACACAAAAGATGCATGCACCCAAACCCATACCTTCATAGGTACTATCTAGAAACAAAATGGTTTGGGTACCTAAGCAAAAAGCCCTCAAGTTACATGAGGCATCTACCTCTCAAGAATCTCAACCATCCACTTTCTCCCATTCCATCCATAAGTCTCAAATTCTTCCATCCCCCATGACAAGTAACAATCAGAAAACTTCTCAGTCTATGTGGATCCCTACATGCCTAAGTCATTCATCCACAAGCAAAAGTCTTTGTTGCTTCCTACCCTACCTTCCCATCACCAGCTTCAATGTTTATCACGATATGCGCAACCATTGGTCATGATTCCCTTCCATTCCACAACATTTTCATATACCTCCATCTCCCCTTCCTTCCACTGTTATCCTACATATCTTCCTCATCCTATTCCTATGGTCCATGCTTTTGCATAAAACCTTCCCTCCGTATTCTACATCATAATCCACTATCTACCTATGCCATATCACTTTCATGCAATCTCCTACCAACATCTATGAGAGCACTCGACATGGTCCATGTGATGACATCCATCTAGTGGGACTGTCACCTTTCACAGAACTAGATCCCTGAGTCTCTCCCTTCCATATCCGCATTCTCCTACCCAAATGTTTCAAAAAAAAAAGGAAAAAAAGAAAAAAGTAAAGAAAAATCCCTTCATCTAATGGTGAAAACCTGGCAAACAGGCACCTTGGATAGGTACAATGATGAAAACCTGGAAAATAGGCGTCATGTGTAAGTTGATCTTCTATGTCACCTACACTTGGGGGCACCTTGTCTCATCGGCATATCACTCCTTTCCTATCAGTTTTCTTTTGTACCATTTCCTATCCTATCCTTCTAGCCATTACATACCTATACTATCCAGTCTATCCATCTTACTATTCCTTTCCTCTATTTTCTTTGGTCTTGATAAAGATTGGAGGCACAATGTTGACAAATGTTTTAGATGTCTCTTGACGTACCTTATCCCTCCAAACCATGCAAATCCTTCATTACCCTCTCATCCTCCTATCATCGTAAGCATTGCCATGAAAAAATCTTAAGTATTCTACCTACAATGGGGCATGTCATTCTTATGCGACATAGTCCTTGGAGATCACATCCTTGTTTCCTTCTGTCCACTATTGCCCATCCTCATACCTTCTCGTTCCATTCTTTATCACCTGTACATCTACCTATTCGTGGTGTTTCCTTGTCATCGGTGTCATCTGTTCCATATCGTGTCTTGCCTAATCCATATCTATTCCATATTGTGTCTTGTCTGATCCATATCTGTTCCATGTCTGATCCATATCTATTCCATATCATGTCTCATCCAATCCATATCTTAGGTCCATCAAAGTCCAAGTCCCTGAACTATGCTGCCTCTGCGTTGTCACGTAGGCAAGGCCATTTAGCAATGAGCCCCCGAGGCACTAGTTCAGTCCCTTAGGGTCCATCTCCTCAATAAAGATTATGGAAGTCTTCTCTCACCAAGCAAGCAAGCACAAGCAAAACCCGCTCTTTTCAAGCAAAAATCCTAACGCTAAACATTAACCTATCCAAGGCAAAGTAGAAAAACACCTAAGGCCTTCCTAATGATTTTACTCAAATTATGGCAAGAAACGAACACATCTAAATGTAAGAATGTTCCGTGTTGGTTAGGTTAACTTACAAGGTCTTGATTTATGCTATCATGCCTTTCTATGCTACTTGAGGATGCCAAAAGCTAGAGATGCTATGATGGGGGCATGATTATTTTCTTTGTTTGTTGTTTGTGGATTAAACTTTAGTAATGTGAAGCCTTGTCTAAAGACATGATCGGCAAAAGATCATCGAGGACATCAAAGGTCTAACATGAACGGGGGCAATCCTTGTTTGTTGATACGCAAGAAATACTCAGGTCATCTTAGTTCAATTATACCTCGATGCTTGTATTAACTTGCTAAATCAAAATCCATGTAAGCAGTACTCAGGTCATCTCAGTTCAAATATACCTAGTGCTTGTATTAACTTACAACATTTCAGAAAAAGTACCAAAAAAAAAATGCCCAATGATGAAATAAAGCACTTCAAAATACTTGCACCGTCAAGATGTCAAAAGCAAAGCATCCATTATACATCCATTTATACATCCATACATCCATATCCCATGCAATAAAAGATCCACCAAATGTAGAGTATCAATGTTTATAAAAGCTTGTGATTCCTTCTATCGAGTCATTCTTCTATTAATCAGTATTTTATCTATTGTTGTGGTCAATTCTTCTCAATCCGGTCAATCCAAGCAATGATCCTCATGTAGGTCCATCCTTAATCCATACCAATCAAGTCAAGTCAATCTTGCGCAAATGATCCAATCACAAGCAGTGATCTTGATCCTTGTCTGGTCGTAAACCAACTTGACCAGTTAATCAATCAATTGTCTTATACAGGATGTAACATTGTCGAAATCAAACCAATACACGTGTCTTACACGACATGTTTTATTTCTTGAAACTAGACATTATCCTTCGTGTTGCTCTAGGGATATATCATTCCCCGCCATGACAACACTATCATATATCATTATCAATTAATCAGTTGGTTTACAGCTTGATAGGGGCAATACCTTGTTTGTTCTTGTATCATTTGTACATACTTGCTCGCTTGCTTGTGTGTGTTATCATTTTCTCTTGCATCGCGTATCATTCAGCTCTTTCTTCACCCATTTTCTTCAAACCTAACCTTCTTCATCATGAGATTGTCCATCTCACGCCTTCTGCCTTCTTCTCGTCCAATCTCCCGAGGGGGCATCCTGTCGTCAAACTTGTACCAGGGGCAAACTAGGGCATGTATCATTATCAGACTATTTATTCTTTGAAGCAACACCGTAAACTACATTGCATCAAAGAGGGGCAAAATGTATACGCCTAAAAATGACATGATTCATTCTAAATAAATATGCTAAATATTTGTTCCATTCTTCTATCAATTAAATAAATATTCTAAATTTATTTGATCAGTTCACTATTCCATAATTAAATAAAATCAATTTATTTAATTAAATTCCCTAAATTCTTCTAATATCTCACATAATTAAATAATCCTAAATTATTTAACTAATCTAAATCCCCCTATCCTAAGTTCTAATTTCAAAAATCCACCTCACCTGTACACCTCACCATGTTGCACATGTAATTAAATATTTTAAATATTTAATTACCTAATATTCCTTCACCCACATGTCCTATTTCTTCTCTAAATCAAAATTAGTTAACTTCTCAATCAAAACTATTAACTAACCAATCAATTCTGTCAGCTTCTCAGTATATTCAGGTAACTGAACAATCAATTCAGTCAATCCCTCAATCCATTCTTCTAACTGACTAATCAAGTTTGTTAACTGATCAGTCAATGGAGTTAACTCTCCAATCAATTTTGTCAAATCCCCTCTTTCATGATGGAGGTGGGACACTTGTCATATTCCTATTGGTTGCACATTCCTCAACCATTCTCAACCATTGATCATCATACTTCTCCTCAACAGTTGATCCTCATTCTTCTGAGTCTATAAAAGAAGCCTCATCCTCCCATTCTAATCATCCAGGTTATTTGTATTGTTACTCTGTAGAAATTCACCAGCGCGCCTTTGGCACCCCCCAATGCAATCTACTTGAGATCACCATTTGCTTTGAAGCTCTACTTCACAGCATTATTTACCAATATAGTCATTTACTACCGACATCCTACAACACAGCTAAAAGAGTGCACTCTTTGAGGGCCTACTTCATACCAGCAAGGACGGTTTTAATAGGCAAACAATAGAAGCTTTGATTCAAAGAAGGTTTGCACTGTATTATTCATTGCTTCATTTAGTTCAATCTTTCTTGATTTCATTATTCTATTGATGTTTGGGTTTATTATTGTTAAATTGATTAATCCACATTTTACCCTAACAGTAACAAAGGATTTCATATGTGGAACTCATGAAAATGTCAAAATCATACATGTATGCTATTTGTTGTAGGACTTGAGGATACTTATTAGTGAATTTGTAGAAATTATTAATATCTATGATGTATGTAAACAAAGCTTCCAAAGATGAATAACAAGAAACATCCATGGTGTAATTTATAATAACTAATTTAAGGAAATCGGGTTTTTGAAGATCAAAAGTACACTAATTTCACTACAAACAAAGTAAATATGATGGAAATAGTTCTAGACAACAAGGTAAGATGAATTATTTAAAAGTTTTCTTAAAGAAGTGTGAAGAAAGTGTGTGTAAGAACCCTTAATGAAATACACATTGTGTAATTACAAAACTTGAAATTTGAATGCAAGGACACACCATGAAGCAACACTAAAACTCAAAATCAGATTTGAATGAGTGTTTAAAGGAGAGAAAAATATGAAATAAGATTTTGACTACCAATCCTAGCTTTTAAAAGCACTAGGTTTTATGAAAAATGCAAAATTTCAACAAAACCCTAACAAATGAGATATGCAAATGCAAGGTGTGAGATAATGAAATGATAATAAGTGTTGTAATTTGTTTTAGATCTGATGTATAAATCAGATTTTCAAATGCTGCCAATGATATGCAATGCAAAGTAATGCAAAACTATGCCTTTATGCAAGCCTAGAATGCTTTTTTTTCACTTTTTTTTTAAATTTATGGAAGATTTTCCAATGTAGAATGATAGATATGATATGAAATAATGTAAAGACTAATTCCAACACTTAGAAAGATTCAAATTATTTAAAACATAGGTTCACCAAAAATTTTAATGATGAAAGGAGAAGGGAAATGATGAATGAATGTATGTGAGTACACTAGATCAAACCCTCCTTTCACTACAACATTCAAGGAGAAAACTGAGCTTAAGTCACTACAAGATGGAAGAGGACTTAGCTACTGATTTTGTGCTCTTGTTTATCAAGGAAAGATGAGATTAAATCAAGCCTTTTATCAAACCCTAGGCTAAGTATGTGTGCAACCCTAGTTATGAGATAATGAGCTTGGAACAGATGATCGACAACAAAATCTAGAAACTGAAAGTACAGAGATGATCGGTAAGATGTCAGAACCTATCTCCCAAAAGCTAAGGTGTCAGAGGACAAATTTAGTAACCACCCAACTCCAGAAGTGAGAATCTATTAGAGGTCAAAACTGAAAATATGCTACAAATGATGCTCAAAAACTAGACCCAAAACTTGGAAGCCCTATAGACTAGAGCACCAACCATCCAAGTCTTTTCAAAAAGATAATCTGGAACTGTTTTCAGATCTTGAAACCTTAATTCTTGCACTACCTTCCTGTAGCTCCACTTTTCCCAAAACTTGTACCTGTAACCTGCACACAAGATGACAAGAGAGGGGTTTGGGGGTTGTGGTGTTTAGGGATTTTCCTTAGTCAAATCTTGGGTTAACATTGAATCTTCCCCAACACTTTTGTTAGAGAGAGCATGCCCTTGCAGGGAAGAGGCTAAAGATAATCCAAATGATGAAATGATTCAAATAGAAATGATGTCACCTCAGAGGTGAAGTCCTTAAGAGGATGAATCTCTTCAACTCATAAGGAGATGTATGATGATACCAAATCTGCAACAATAACACAATGAATGCCTTGAATACTCTTAGCTCCAATATCATAAGTTCACAATATCCATCTAGGTTTAAAATGAGGTAAAAAACTCACTTATATATTCTTTCTCGCTAATATTCATGAAATTAAATCACAAAAGCCAACAAGGAGGAACATTTTTAAAGGTCCTAGGCTGATATACCATTTATTTCTCCTGATCAATCAAGGAGGACTTGGGTGGTTGGTTCCCAAGTCTAAGGGCCTAATTTGAGTCAAGGCTAAGCTAAATGAAGGGTCCAAGGTCCCAAATCCATATGGGTGTCAGGATCTTTTCTTTGGGATTCTCAATTAGAATGTATAATGAAGCAAATAGGACCTAAGAGCTAAACTACAAGGTAAAAAGGCATGTGTCCACTTTTTACTCCATAACAAGTGCAAACCATAGTAAAATAAATTGTAAGCTATACGATTTTTAATATTACATTTTGTCACTTTAGTGGTTGATGAAACAATGAAGGGGAAGAAGCACACTAATGTAAGAGTATATAAAAACATACATAATAATGTAAACACCAATGACACATACCAAATGAGAGATACTAGTCTTCTAATTTATTCTTTAATCTTTTTTCACGTGCATGTAGTTGGTCCTATAAAGCATCCATAGAGAGTAATCATTGTATGCATAGAAAAGCAATACTAAAAACACATAAACATTGTATTTATGGAAGGATGACAATACAATAAACATAGAAGCATAAATAGATATTTGCAAGGGTGCACAATAAAAATAAACAAGTACAATGAAAAATACATCACTTAATCATAAACAAGAAAACACATTGTCATAACATGAATGCAAATGAATGATAAAAATAAAAAAACACTTCTAATTTATGGGGAGGGATTTATGGAAATCCACTCCATAGAGGAAAGGCGAAAGAGAAGAGAAGAAAAGGAAAAAGTTTGGATACATGAATAAGGCACACTAGCAAAGGTGAATAAAAAACTAGGAATTGGAAGCTAGAAACTAAATAATAGTCATGATGATAAGGGTTGTAAGATAGCCAACCAAGATTTGGGTAAGATAAGCTAAAAATAAAAGGTACTGATAATCATGATCAACTAAAAAGGTAAAAGGGTAAACGTTAAATTTAGTTAT
Source organism: Cunninghamia lanceolata (assembly GCA_027924645.1). Lineage (NCBI taxonomy): Eukaryota > Viridiplantae > Streptophyta > Pinopsida > Cupressales > Cupressaceae > Cunninghamia > Cunninghamia lanceolata. The sequence continues at coordinate 1,087,934 of BSBN01001053.1, read as the reverse complement.
GTGGTACCCACTATGTGGTTCTCACCCTTGGCTATATGTGGTTGCCACCCCAAAGAAGGCCAAGTGGGTCCAAAAGTAAAAAAGGTAAAAGGAAATATTAATTATGTCATCAATGATTTTGTGGTAACCACCCCAATTAAATAATAGACTAGGTCCATCCCAAGCCAAAAAAGGTTTTTCTATCATAGTGATTATGATTAAGATCAAGGGAAAAATAGGTAAGATAAATTCCCCCTTAAATTGATTGGTGAAGAGAGTGAAAGGATAAGATCCATTCAATTTAAGGATATTGGTTAAGCCAAGAAAGGAAATATTGCCAAGGATTTGATGAGGGAAAGATGAAGCTAGAAGGAGGGTAACATTTAGATTGTCCCTAGATGGTGATAGGAGAGAGGAGGGATCACTTAAGGAATAAGTGGGTCATTCTCCCAAGTGATCAAGAGAAAATAGATAATGAGGAGAATAAAGAGGGGGGACATTTAGGTCATACCCCCAAGAAGTAAGATGAAAATTCATGATGTGGAGAACCGAGGAGAGTAACATATAACTCATGCCACCAAGAGGTGATCAAGGAAAATAACATAAGCGGAACATGTGATTCATGCCCCCAAGTGTTGCGAAGAGGGACGGGGATGATATTGTGCCTTGTGGTCAGAAAAAGGGAGGAGTAATTGTAGCAATTATTCATGTTCATTTTGTGATTATCTCTACTTTGGATCCAAATTATGATGCATGTTATGACATGTCATAAGGCATATTTGAATAGAGATAATGGAGCCAAAGTAAAGCACCCATGTTGGTGAGTGGATTATGATGGGTTTATGGTAGGTGGAAGGAATATGCTATTTTTATCTTGTGAACTCATCTTGGGATTTGGGTGTTGGATTTATAACTAGGGATTTGGGCACCACATTTTCGGTGGTTTTAACTCATGGTTTCCTAATTACCATTTGATGGTTTCATGTAGTGTGACTCCTATTTAGTGGTTTCTTAAGATTGTTGTTTTGATAGTGAGTTTTGTATGTATTAGTATGATGCCAAAATTACTCTAGATCTTTGGTTGGTGATACTCTTGTAAAGGCTTAGACTCTACAAGTGTATTGTAAACTTTGATTACTGAATAATACATTGAGTTTATTTAGAGTTTGGGTTTTTTCTTCTAAAAATATTTTTCCCACGTAAAATCATTGTGTTATGTGTTGATGGTTGATTTGGCACATCAACTCAAGTAGAACAAAAGCCATTCTACTTATCCTAAAAGGTAACCTAATGATGTTAAGTTTACCCCAAGGTCCTTGTTATGCTGGGTCACAACAATGTTGAAACAACCAAGTGGACAATGTGATTTGTTTTTTCAAGGGGCCTGTGTTGGTAATATCAAAATAGATTTCTTAATAAGCCTCTGATAGGTAGATATTCTTTAGAGTACAAGATACTAAACCTACTTCTATTCTATGAAAAAAAAGGAAAAAAGGGGTTAGGGTTTTAGAAAGAGAGAAAATATAAAATGGTCAGACATCCTATGCACCTGGATTTCCACTTAATATAACAATGTCAATGAGATCAAATTAAACAAGAATGGATGAATAGTATTTCACACAATCATGTACATTACAAGTGCAAGATTAGAAGGAAAAGAAGTAGAACATGAAATTGAAAACACCATATTACATGTATAGAATTCAAAACTCTATTCAACCACCAAATTTAAGATTTGTCAATTAAGCATAAGATTCATCAACATATGATATATACTATATGCAAGGAAAAGAAACACAAGTACATTACCACCATAGGGAAAAAACACATGAATAGTTCCAAAATTGTCTTCTTATTAACTGGAAAAATGCTGGCAGATTAGAAAAGAGCAGGATTCCCACACCCTATATGCATATCATGTATGCCATTTACATGCCATCAAAATAATAAATATAGCTTGCGCTCACACAAGTTCTCTATGTTTCTCCCCTTTACAAATATTCAAAAATCCTCTTTATATATGAGGTTTCCTTTGTTTACATTGCACAATTCAACCCCAGTCGGCCTGAATAGTACCATTATACACAAATGAGGTTGGCCTCATCAAAAAATAAAAGAAAGAATCAAAAAATAATGTGAGTGAAGAATAAGGATATTATGTCCCCTCTCCAAATTGGCTTTTGAAGTTAGTTGTGGCCTCCTAGATGTCATTCATATTTGGACCATTATGATACTTGACCTTGATCTACTGGCAATATGACGAATGCTTGAGATTATCTTGGATTCTAGCCAAATCAACTAACTACTCCTAAAATTTAGTGAACAAAGCCTTCAATCTCATTAGATTATCTATCCCTTGTTCTGAGAGCTACTACTGGAATATAGTGGAGAACTCTTTTATGATCCTCACTACAGGGAAGACTACTGATGAATCATCTTTGAATTTGCAAGGGATTAAGTTTATGAGTGTTTTAACCTTGCCTGATCCTTTCTTGGCTACATCAGCTTTTGTTTACAATTTGGCTTTGCATTTGTATAGCAGCTTAGCCCTAAGTTTCCCTACTTTTATCCATTTTGTAATCACCCCTAGATCATCCTTGTCCAAAACTCTAGATTGCAAGAGTGTGTTCTAAGGCATGGCCTCCATCTTCATCAAAATATGGAGGTATTCCTCCTAGATTAGCAAATCATCCTCAATATTGCCTCTTAGGCTATCAACCACTCCCAACTCTCCCTCAATGGAGTGGTACATCTTTAGTGCTCCCTAATGGTTTCTTTCTCAAGGGTTTCCAATGAATCCTTCCAAGTTGTTGCTACAGGAAGGATGCCCAATGGATCTAAAACCAAGATTTCTTTGGTTATAGCCTCTAATAAGGCCAGAGCAGGGGCATTGGAATCAATAGGTCCCACCAAGTGTGTAACATAAGCAAAAAATTGATTTACCTACTTCTTCAATTCCTCCTTGGTGACCTCATCTTTCTTCATCTGATCTAGGATAGAAGAAACAACATTAAAGTCAAAGCATTTTTGTCTCCCTCCATAGTTCTAGAACCAAGGACCACTTGTTGAATGTTTTAATCCTAGGATGTCATAGCTGCATGTTCCTTATCTACCAATGATGTGGCTATTTGAGCAATTATGATTCCTTGCTCATTGGTAGAAATATGAGAGAGGGTTCTAGCTCTTTTACCTTTAGGAGGAGCTCCCAACACTTTTACAATAGTAGCCAAATCATCTTCTTCCATGTAAGATCTCTTTCTCTTCTCCATAGTCTTATTGAACCAAACTGGAAGGCCTGTCTTAGATGTAGTGTCCTTTGGTGGAGAATGTGCAGGTGTAGGAGATGGAGACCTTGTAGGTGAGGAAGTCAAAACTTGAGTTCTCCCTAATTCTTCAGACTCACCACCCAACTCTTCTTGCTACCATGAGGCAATATTTTCAACAATATCATCCAGTGATTGTCCTTGGTCTCTCAAAACCTCTTCATAGATCTCCTCCTCCTTGTCCTTAACAACTTCTTCATGTACCTCTTCTTGTTTTTTCTTTACAGCTTCAGGTACACCTATCTTGCCTTGGTCCTCAGTTGATGGAATGTTGTCCTTCTCAAGATGTCCCTCCACCCTTTGGCTTTGTTCAAGAGGAACTTTAGTGCTAGTAAAAACAAGAGAAGGAGGAGTGGGAAGTGAGGTAGAGGATGGAGGTTGTGTAGATGGAGGCTATGTAGGTAGTGAAGATGAAGAAGGTGTGGGTGATGGTAAAGATTCTTCTTGTCTAGGAGATGGAGGAGGTGAAGTGGATAAAAGGGAAACCTTTATCTTAGTTACAGATGTAGTAGATATGAACACTTGTGGAGAGGGGGAAGTGATGGTAGGACGATGTGTAGATGCTATTATTACTCCTTTAGTAATGAGAGTGGGAGCTCTTCTTGATATCTTTCAGGACAGGGGTACAATGTTTTCTTCTTCTTCCCTCTGATTCAACATTCACTGCCACTGCCTTTTGTTTTCCTCTAGTGGTGGTAAGGTCAGCTTCTTCAACTATATCTTTACATGATTAGTCATAATCAAATCATTAGGAAAGCATAAAAACCATCATATGTGTCTTAATACACTAAATATGTCATTTTCTGATGTTTGTCAGAGATCAAAGGTTAGGCCTCACCCCTTCTATATGATGAAAAGAATGAGAAGAGACAAGGTGGAAGGCCCGATAGTGAAACTCCAACACTATAGTCTCTTCAGGGTAACAGTCAATGCTCAAGATAGGACTTTGAACCCCGACGTAGACACCTAAAATTGTCTCGACCCTTTAATCATTTTCCTACATGCTAGCATTACTAAATCAACCCTTTCACCAATTAATTAAATAAATATCAAAATTAAATAATTAATTCACCCTACACCATTCCTAACCATCTACCCTTAGCCATTTACCCTCAGTTCACCCTTAACAATGAATTAATTTAATTAATTCAACACTATACCTTACAACTTCATTCCAATTAATTAAATAAATATTTCTAATATTTATTTGGTTAATTTATCCACTTTCTTAATCTTGATTAATTAAATAAATCATGTTTATTTAATTAATCTACCCTATTCTACCACCTAAACCTAGCCTAGCTGATTAAATATCAATTATTTAATTAGCTACCCTAGCCTACATGACTCCTAGACAAAAATTAATTAAATAAATCATTATTTAATTAATTTTAATCCCTCATCAGCCCACTCACTAATTTTATCCAGCCATATTAATTAAAGTTAATCCCTTGATTAACTTGGTCAAATGTCACTTAACACCCATTCCCACACCATTTGAATAAAAAGAAATTTTTTATTCAAATGGATCACACAACCCTTACACATCATCTTTCCCTTTTTATGTTTGAGCTCTTTTTCATGAAATGAGCTCACACATGTGATTGCTAAATGTATTCATGTGTCACATAACTCACACACTCACCCATAAAATGGAATTTTTAATTCCACCTCCTCCCAAGAAAACTAATTTTTTATTCTTCACTATCTTAATCTTCATTAAATACAAATCTCCTCCCCATGTGAATTTAAAATTCATTTTTATTCTCAACACTTCACTCTTGTTGATGAGATCTCAACCCTTCATCCTATCCTCTCATCTCCACCATTGATCTCAACTTTTAATCTCCACCGTTGGATCAAAATCCCCCTCAATTTGCCTATAAATACAACCCTCTCCAAGCCATTTTCATCATCTCATTTCAAGTAAACTTATTATGCCAAAATAGCCTCTCATATCCTTTCATTATACCATCATTATGCTAAGATTTGTGTTAAAATTGTAAGAGTAATCCAGATTCAAATCCTTGGGTAAAGCTAGGAAGCTTGGGTACACTTCCTCAACCGTATCAAGGAGTGAGGGATCTTCAAAGGTATAAACATTGTTATTTTGTTTCAATTTCATGTTTTTATGCCTTTCTTTTGGCATGACCAGTGGGACCCCCTGGTCCTAAGCTAATCTTTTTGTTTGAGTTTTTGTGAAGTTTTTGACATGCAGGTCTAATCCAATGCTATCAGGGCTCACAGTCACACTATTGGCTTCTAGATTAGTGCTATCAGACTATGTTTCAATGCTATTGGGCTCTAGTTTAATTCTATTGGCGATTGTTTCAGCACCACTTTTTCATGACATTTGCAAAAAAATTTATGTTTCTTAACACTCTTGTCTCTATTTCTCATTGCTAATCACTATGCAGGAGTGAAGCTTGTTGTTTAACAAAGTTTTTAAACCTTGGGAGGCTCTATAATCACTTTCTTACATGTTTTAGATAGAGTTCTTAAGTTTAGTTTTTGGTTTACGCATATAACCTCATTTGGCTCTGTTTCTCTGAGTGACAACTTGCTATTCAATCCCTTAGACTAACCTTGCAAGACTCTAACAGCTCATTTCATCATTTTGTGCAAGAAAAACTCTTTATTTCTGTGCAGGTCATTGGTTTTTTGTGGATTAGTGTTATCGAGACTCATAACATCCCCATTAGTTACGAGACAGGTACCAGATAGGTATAAAACCTTTTTCTATGTTTTAGCCCTAATTGGTTGATCTTGTTGAACACCCAGAATACTGAGAGGGGGTGAATCTGTATTCTATTAAACCATTCACTCATTAAACAATTAATCCATTTGCCACATTCAATAATAGTAAAGAAAATCAAGCATAGAAAGCACAACCATAAATCATAACACATGAACACCAGGATTTTTATGTGGAAAACCCAAAAAGGGAAAAAACCACAGTTAGTGTTAGTTCACAATATATTATGTAGTATCAATACTGAATTACAAAGAGGCTCACTACCTGCGGACTCACTACCCTAAGGACTTACTGTCCATAAAGATGCTCACTGCATACAAGCTCACTTCCAAAAGAAAGAAAGAGATAGAAGGAAGGCTCACTACCAAATTGAACTGTTATGATTGCATCTGCAAATGCATGGATACAGCTCCAATGTAGCTCAAAAAACTATCTCAAAACTCTTCATCCCGATCTACTCTGTCACACTACTCTGCTCTTCATAAAACTTCTTCTCAAAACATTTGTCGCACTGATTGGATCACAAAACTTCATACATGTCACACACATTCATTCATATTCGCATCACACACATACACACGAATTCTTTTCACTTATTTATATCAATCATCAACCTTAAAACATTCACCAAGGTCGACAATACACTCTACAACCTTTGGAGCAATCTCCAAAGTCAGAAAACATACATAATTCAAATTAGGTCTGGACCTAAACATTCCCATGGAGCAAAGAGATGAAGATAAAACATTTCACATCTTAGCTCAGACCTAACAATATCTTCACATACTTCAACATGCTTCCACAATCCACGAAGCACATCCATAAAGAGTGTTAGCACCCAAGTCAGCTAAACTTGTGCAAACACCAAGAACACTTAGGCACAGGCTTCCAAGAACACAATCATAGCTTTTGGATTAGGCACAAGCCTTTAACATGATATGGAGATATCCACAAACAACCTTAAGTCATCTGAGAACCAACAAAATCATCTACAACACCTTTCACCTGAAGAAGGTTGACTGTCTGCTCACACACAACACTGTCGAACTCTACTACTAAATAACTTGCTTTCCAGAGCACCAAATCACAAATCCTTTGGATTGAAGATAGCTAAGGACCTTATAAACATATTTCCAGAACCACACCACCTAAAACCACTCTGCAAAGAAATGTGGAGCAAAATACTTTATCCCAGACACCTCTGCACAACCCAGAAACTCTGTCAATTATAGTCTTCAAACTGGTGAAAATAACTTCCACTGCACAGTGATCCAGACCACCAAATTCTAGATTTAGCATGTTCAAACACTTCTCTAAAACATATCCAAATCTCACACTCTAGTATTCAACACAAAAGAAATGTGGAGAAAAAATTCATATAGTATCCTGCAAGCTAGAATACTCTGCAACACATTGTTTCCTCTGGAGAGAAATTTTTCTCAAAAGTACCTGGAAACCCAGCAATAGGAACAAAATGCTAACATCATCAACACCTCTATAAGGCATTAAAATCACTTTAACATGAAAACTCAATCAAGCAACAATTAGCAATATCAAAACGCACAGTTGACACCAATGACAACACAAACATGTTGACATCAATGATAACACCAGTTAGCACATACTTGCAACAATCTCCCCCTTTGTCATTGATGCAAACATATGTAAAAACTATCATCACACAATTTTGCACTGATCTCACTCTCCCCTTTCTTTTATACATCTTACTCTCCCTTTGGTTTTCACATGGACTCTCTCCTCCTTTGACATCAATGGAAAAGGGTGACACACTTTCTTCAAGCTTTCTCCCCCTAAGTATGATATTGCACATACTTGCACTAATCTCAACTATTCTGAATATAATCCCTTGAATGCAACACTCTTCAATGCTACTACCTTCTCCCCTTGAGAGATACTCTCCATCATCATTCCAAAAAAGAATGACTCATGAATCACATTGGACTGATGCACTTCCTTATGCATCTAGTTTAACAAAGGAGGGGCAATAGCCCCTAACTTCTCCTGGAGATACTCAAATGTATCCTTAGGAAGAGATTTGATGAATATGTCAGCATCCTGATCTTTTGTAGGCACATACTCAAGCTTCACTTCTTTCTTTGTAACCTTCTCTCTCAGAAAGTGATACCTAATAGAAATATGCTTTGTTCTTGAATGCATCACTAGGTTCTTTGAAATGTTAATGGCACTAGTATTATCACAGAAAATAGGAATTGGATCCTCATACTCAACTTTGATATCCTTTAGAGTTTGTCTCATCCATACCACTTGTGTACAACATGATGCTACTGTAATGTACTCTGCCTCTGTAGTAGATAAGGATATTGAATCCTGCTTCTTGCTTTGTCATGACACAGCTCTGTCTCCAAGAAAGAACACACCACCAGTTGTACTTTTCCTATCATCTACACATCAGGCCCAATCTGCATCTGTATAGGCACTTAGGGTGAAGTCATTATTCTTAGGATACCACAAACCATGGTTTGGAGTGCCCTTTAAATACCTGAATATCCTTTTTACTGCCATGACATGCGACTCTCTAGGATCTGCTTGAAATCCTACCACAAGATAGAGTGCATGCATGATATCTGGTCTGGTAGTAGTTAGGTATAGAAGTCATCCAATCATTGATCTATATTTGCTCTGATCAGTCTTAGGGGATTCGTCCTCTTTTCTCATCTTGCAACCAATTGTCATGAGAGTACAAACTGGTTTAGATTCTTCCATACCAAACATCTTCAACAAATCCTTGACATACTTTGATTGTGAAATGAAAATGCCCTTATCTATCTAATTGATTTCCAGCCCAAGGAAGAAGTTCATCTCACCACACATTGATATCTCAAATTCTTTTTGCATCTCAACTATAAAGTTCTTAAACATACCTTCATTTCCACTAAAGATTATATCATCCACATAGACCTCAATAATCAAAATTTGATCTTTTCTTACCTTGATGTAAAGATTACTATCTGCAGACCCTTTTCTGAATCCCTGCTACAAAAAATACTTGTCTAATCTAGCATACCAAGCTTTGGGAGCTTGCTTTAGTCCATACAATGCCTTCTTTAATCTGCATACCATATTTGGTTTGTCTGATAACTAAAATCCATCTGATTGCTCTATATATACTTCCTCTTCCAACTCACCATTCAGAAAAGCAAACTTTACATCCATTTGATATACTTTGAAATCCTTATGTACTGCATAAGCCAGAAACAACCTGATAGCTTCCAACCTTTCAAGTGGATCAAAAGTTTCCTCGTAGTCTATTCCTTCCACTTGTAAGTAGCCTTTGCATACAAGTTTTTCTTTGTTTCTTACCACTTCTCCATTCTCATTCAACTTGTTTATAAAAACCCACTTTGTTCCAATCACATTCTTATCTATAGGCTTAGGGACAAGTTTCCAAGTTTTGTTCTTTTCAATTTGCATCAATTCTTCTTCCATTTCCTTGACACAATGCTCATCTTTACATGCTTCAGAGATAGTCTTAGGTTCAACCTTTGAAATTAAATAGAGATTTACCTGTTCTTCTGCAAATCTTCTTCTTGTTAGATCTCCTTTGTTTTTCTCACCAATGATTTTATCCTCTAAGTGATTCTTTTGCACATATTTGGGGGTTTTAGGAACTCTTTCCAGAGCTTCTTCTTCATCAATGTGAACTTCCTTATCTTTGTCTTCTTCAACTATTTCTGTATCAACAGACTCATCTGACTCATATCCATTAGGCTCTAAGATTTTTTGAATATTTTCATCTACCTTTACATTTGGGTGTGTGCAAGAAGTTGTCCACTTTTTGGCCAAAAAGTGGAAGTGTTTTCCCTAATTTTTAGAATTTGTCACATTTGACCTAAAAATTTGGAGCACTTAAATGTGGAATCTTGGAAAAAGTCACTAAATATGAAATGTAGTACTCGGGGTCTAGTTTCCAAATATGTAATTTTTTTCAATACCTAGATGATAGAAATTGATTTTGAATAGGTGTTTCTAAAAACCACTGTTTAAAAGTCACTTTTTTTTTACTATACCATGTATGTGTACGTCATCCATATTTTGACCTAAATAATCATATTTTTCAAAATCCTTTTGAGAAAAGATTTGTAACTCACTGAAACACATTTTCCAAATTTATTTGTAATTTTTTATTGAATAATTTTTTTTTATTAATTTTTTATTGGTCATTTTTTGTCTTTTAAAAAATCATCATATACATCATGCATAAGATGACCTAAACTTAACATTTTTTGATTTTTTTTTAAAATTGAAAAGAATTGTCTAAAGTACGTTTTCATACAATTTTTTTGACAAAAAAATATTTTAATAAAAAGTTATTAAAATATTAAAAAACCCTGATAATTCAAGTTTATGGACCTATTTCATCATAAATTGATTAAAAAATAGAAAAATTAATCCAATTGTAAAAAAAATTACATATTTGGAATCTACATTGTCTTCTCTATAATGGGTTTTAATTTTGTCAAAATATTCTACAAAATAGACCTTTAGATATATGCCCAAAGTCACTATTTTGTTGTGACATTAACAGGGCCTTCAAGTTGCAGGTCAAACCAGGCCCAGAGGTCAGGGTCGGGTCCCCAAAGCATTTTTCGAAGCGGGTTACAAAGCAAAACCCAAGCCTAAAATTCAAATTTTGAATAACGGGATCCCGTTTACGAAACGCGATCCTGTCTATTAAACAGGATCCCGTTTCTTTATTCATCGATCAAAAATAAAACAAGATCCCATTTAATATAACAGGATCTCGTTGTTTAAACATGATCCCATTTATTATTTGCCCATTTTTTTAATAAGACTGTACTATGACTGTCATTTTTGCAACTTGCTCTACAGTACGATTGACATCGACTCTTGCAGCATTCTTTGGCATATTTTTTTCTTTTGCAAGTCCATCAACTTGAAGTATTGTTTGTATTTTGATAGAAGCCATCATGGAGACGCTATTTGAGTGGAATTTTGTTGAATTGGTACTTGTTTGAAGGACTTGAAACACATTCAAGTTTTTGACATTCATTTGTACATGCTTCATAAATTTTTTAATCATGGGATCACAAAGTCGTAATAAGAGGAAAGATAGGAAGCTATTAACCCCTGAAGAAATTGAAGCAAAGAGAGAGAAGGAGGCAAAAAGACAAAGAGATAGAAGAATAAAGATTCAATCAATGAATAATGCTGAAGCAACCAATTCCACAACTATTGAAGATAAAAACATTGAGGAGACCATGGATGTAGATGATGCAAGTTTACAAGAGGTGAATGTGGAAACTAATACGATTATACAAACTACTCCTGGTATGTCTTCAAATCCCTCTATTAATGCTATGGATAATGTTTCAATAGGCACAAATCCAGGTACTTCTTCAAATCCACCTTTGAATGAAATAGAAATAGTGTTGATAGGAGATTTAAAACAAGCTGGATATAACAATGTTGAAATTGATAATATTTGTAGAGATCAAAATTTGAAACAAATTGTTGTTGAAAATGAAAATGAAAATCCTTTTGTTGTTGAAAATGAAAATGAAAACCATTTTGTTGTTGAAAATGAAAATGAAAACCGTTTTGTTGTTGAAAATGAAAACAAAAACCTTTTGTTGAAAATGAAAATGAAAATTATTTTGTTGTTGAAAATGAAAGCAAAAATCCTTTTGTTGAAAATGAAAATGAAAACCGTTTTGTTGTTGAAAATGAAAATAAAAATCCTTTTGTTGAAAATGAAAATGAAAACCGTTTTGTTGTTGAAAATGAAAATGAAAATCTAGGATGTGATGTTGAAAATAAGAAATATTTTTTCAAAATTGAAAGAAATGTTTTAGATAATCTTCCTGGTAAAATTTCTTGGAGACAAATAAGAACACATGCCAATAGATTATACAAGGAATTTTTTTATTGTAAAAAACTATCATTTCAATGTCAACTAATGATGCAATTAATGAGAATGTGGAAAATGAGAAAAATAATGAAAATGTTAGACATTTTTGTTAAACCAAGAAGAAAAGATCAATCACTAAAACATGCTATGTCTACTGTTGCTAGTGCCATTGAGTCTATTGGAAGTAATAGTCAATCCAAAGATAAAAATGTAGCAAGACGAGCTATAACAACTGCTATAGTGAATAAAACAACTTTGAGTAGAAGAATGGTAAGCAATATTAGTGGAATTCTAAAAATACATCCTAAAACATTGGTAAGAGCGGCAAAAAGAAGAGAAAGTATAGAAAATGATCCAATTAACCAATGTTGGAGTTTTAGTGGTTGACTCCTGAGATCTAACATGAAACTGAATGTTGAAATTAGATCTTTGATCGAAAAATATTGGCATGATAATACTAGGGTATCGTCTAATGCTAGAGATGTTTTAAAGTTAAGAGTGGGGTCCAAAGTTCACGATCCTCATCCAGAACACCTATTAGATACAACACAAACTGAATTTTATAGAAATTTTTTTGATGAATTAGTGTTACTTGGTAATATTAAAATAAGTCAAAGATCTTTTGAAAAATGCAAACCATGGTATGTAAAAATTAATAAGGAACGAATATCTTGTTGTAAAATGCATGTTCAATTTCGTTATTATTATGATGTGTTTCAATATATACGTTGTACTTTACATCGTAACATGATTATACAGGAATGTGATATTAATATGCCAACTGAAGCAATAAAGAGTTTATATCAAGTTTGTTCTGTGAAAGATCTAATGAAAAATTATTTTATTTAAGTTTATGTATTTCTGGACAATGCACTAGTTGTGGCAATCTTTCTTTGTTAAGAGTTTGTATGCATGAAAGTGTTGAAAATGATTTTGGACAACAATTAGTGGATGTTAAAAGATTTAAGAATGCTGAATATTCTTTAAAAAATAGAAAATTTGGAAAGCATTGTGATTTAATTACAGAAAAGGTTAGTGTGCAGACATTCATATCAGAATTTAAAAGTAAAATTGTACCAAAATATGTCAAGCACTCTCAACAAGCTCGATGGCTTGATGGACAATTTCATGAATGTAGAAACACATTTCCAGTTGGTACTATACTATCAGTGGTTGATTTTGCAGAAAACTATACTTTAGCTCCACAAGAGAAAATTCAATCACAATATTACAATTCAATGCAGGTTGCTATGTTTGTTCATATTGTTTATAGACATGCAGATGATAGCACAGAGAATGATAGAAAGTTTTGAGGGAGTATCATTTCTATTTGAGTGACAACCGGTTACACTCATCAGATTTTGTTCAATAATGTTTCAATATATTTTATACAAATTTAAGAGAAAGGGGAATCCAGATGACTGAACATCTTATATCATCAGATAATTCTACGGGGCAGTTCAAGAATGCTCAAATGTTCTATTGGTTAAGTAGGGCTCACAAGGAGAATAATGTCCAACATATGTGGAATTTTTTTGAAGCTGGACATGGTAAAGGAGAACATGATGGAGCTGGTGCATGTGTTAAAAGAATTCTTGCTAGACAACAATTAAAATTTAAGGATGCAGTAAAATTTAAAGATGCACATGGGATTGTAGATTGGTGCAATACAAGATTATGTACACCTGGATCAAGCGAGTACTCTACAGTTCATCGATTCTTTTGGTTGGTTGAAGAAGAAAACATTCTACCTAGACTTGATTGCTAGACAATCAGTGGATCTATTAAATGGCATTCATTTAGGAGTTCAAATGCAAGTACATGGACTATCTGGACAAGGGAGCTTACATGTTTTTGTCAGTTTTGTATTTTAGGAGATTGGGAAGCATGTGAGAATACAGAATGGGTTGAAGAGTGGAAACAAAGACCATTGACACTTGCACAAGTACACAATCAAAGTGAAACAACAATTGAAGACAATGATCAACTGTTTGTATCAAACGATTATGACCATGTTTCAGACCTTGTACAAGAAGGTAATTTAATTCAAATCATTTCATTTTATTTCACTTCATTACTAATATGAAGTGCTTTTATTTATTTATGTGTACATATGAATGCATGTATGTTGATTGGTCAAATTTTATGGACATGTGCAAGTTATTGAATCAAAATTTGTTTGCAGGACATGTGTATGCAGTTGTTGCACCAAAGAATAATGAAGAGGAAACTGAATATTGGTTGGCTCGTTGTGTGGAGACTAAACATAAGTTAACAGCACCTCGAGAAGATGATGATGGCTTTCCTTATCCAACAGGTTTGGTGATCCCCTTAAGACATCGCCTTAAGCAAATTTTGATAACAAGTCTTTGATCCCCTTAAGCATATTTTAAGAACTTCTTTGATCCCCTTAAGAAGATTTTAAGTATTTCTTTGATGATGGCTATCATTATCCAATAGGTTTGGTGGTGGTTGTTGGCACTTGGCTACGGAAATACCTAATAAGGAAGAATGGTTTGTCTGCATTCAAAGATTATGAAACACATAAGAAGATTATACACTACTCACATTTGGTGTTGGCAACAAATATAAAATTGGAGAGGTATCGTGGAAAACCTACAAATAAAGAGCTATGGAACATTTCTATGGAAGACCATAAGACAATCATTGATGCGTTGGAAAAAAGAAAGGATGGAGATGGTACAATGGAATAAGTAAATATAGGTAAATATAGTTAAATAGATTTATATTGTTGTTTTAAATACATTAAATACATGTTTTGATATTTCTTGTGCATTATTAGTTGAAATTGATTTAATTTGTCCTTTTATATCCTTAGTCCATCATCACAAATTCATCACATACTTTGAAACAAAAACTTGAGAGGCACTTGTAAATACAGGTACAAATTGTGTATATCTAGATAGTTTTATATAAATTAAAATACATGTTTTGATTCAGATATATTGATAAATTGCTTGTATTATTTTTACATCAGGTGGCATGAAGATCTGCTATATTCTCCTCAAGTTTTGGATTTTCTTGAGATGACATATAATGACATTTTGTATTTACATTATTTTGAGTTGGCATATATGTACATACACAATTATATTATTACACATTTTGTACAGAAATTTGTATACATGTGTACGTACACAATTTTATACTCTACAGTATTAAATTTATCAAAATTATTATTCTATGTATTTTATTTGTTAAATGTCTATGTTTTTCTACTTAGAATTTACTTTAAATTTGATTTATTATATTGTTCAATTTGGTTGCCTTGGGCAACTTCACCAAATTTTGAGAACTTAAGATGTCCCCTTAAGACATCCAAAAAGTTAGCATCAAGTTGTAGGTTAATTGCAAATGATAGGTGTCTAGGTAGGGAATGTAATCACATTTTTATTTTTTCAATTTTCATGTTTATTTTTTAATTTTTGAGTGATCTAATGAGCAAGCTTCGTTGGTGAGTAGTGTGTAGGAGCTTTCTACAACAAATCAAGTTGCCCTATGACAAGGTTGGATAGATAGAGTGGTGTAGGTTCCTATTGTGTTATCCTTATCACACATTTATTATGACAAGGTTGTACTATCAACACTACCTACCTAAAGCTCTTTTAATAATCTTTTTTTTTTGTTTTTTTGTTTTTTTTGTCTTTAATAATCTTTTAAGCCACATTGATTTTTTGATGTTTTTATTGCACTTTTATATTTGCCCTTTGTGGATGATAGAGCCCCTATAGGTTGATTTTTATTACTCCATGTGATAGTCCCTACACTAAATTTAAAGAAATAGTCCTAGAAGTATATTTCTTATGAATAAAATTACCAATATAATTAACATCACAATAACCATATAAATTTGCATTTTGGTGTAGGAAAAAAAAACCATATTTAAAAGTACTTTTAATATACTTCAATATTTTTTTAGTCATTTTCCAATGATCCACATATGGATCTTGCATGAATCTAGATGCAATACTTACTACATAAGTAATGTCTGGTATAGGTATGGTATGGTAAATAAGGCTTTCTACTAACTATCTATACAAATTAGGATTGGTCTTTTCAAATAGAGGTTTTGAGTCAAGTTTAATACTCAATTCAATAGGAATAGTAGTTGGTTTATAGTCAACCATAATTGAAATTTTTAAGTATATATCTTATTTGTATCTTGCTTGTGATACCCTAATAGATTAATGATCCTAGAAGATAATCATTCCTATCAACACTCTGACACTTACATATATAGAGATTTATATTATTGAAAAGGGGCGACTTTCTAAAGGATTTCCCAAGTAGTACACTCCCATGCTACAAATCTACTTAAGATGTAGTAGAGGTTGGTCAAGGGACACTCCCGTGGACTCTTACTCTAGGGACTCCTAAATTACATGGTCAACACAAGAACAAGCACCAAGGCACTTGGATAAATATAACCATAACCATGCTAGGATCATTTAATATAACTTAGTTGATCTCTAGATGAGAAGATGTGAGAGATTGATCCCTCCTAGTAGGCAAGAGATCCTCATGAACTTATCTCACTTTTTAATGCTTTGTTTTGATTTGCTTACCATTTTATTGCTTAAAATTTGACCAGGACCTAAATATGCATACCATGAATGAATGGAGGAACTTTATTAGGACCTCATCACTACATATTCTTTCAATGCAATTTATTCATTAAGTGCAAATCTAGATCAACACTCTGACACTTGTAGATTTATATATGACAATCAATTATTTCTATTGATGTCAATCTATATATCTTATTATGGTTGATCTCAAATGTTTACATTTCTTTTCCTTCATGCACATGGTTAGATTAGAGTTTGATTTATGATTAAATTTAGGGATGCTTGTATATACATATGTATGTGATGTTATGCTTTTATAGTTTATGATGTATATGCAATGTATGTATGCATGGATAATAGATATATGTATGGATGCACCTAAACTAACATGATGGTTTTACATGATTATTACTTTGACATGTGTATGATTTTTTTACGACAAGATTGCATTTATTGTGTGACATGTAAAAATATATAGTCCAGGTTCAACAATATATATATAAAGTCCAAGTCCATGTTTAAAAAATATATAAAGTCCATGTTCAACAATATATATATATATAAAGTCCATGACAAATAGTATATAACATATAGTCCATGAAATAGTCAAATATATAAAGTCCAGGTTCAACAATATATATATAAAGTCCAGGTCCATGTTCAAAAAAATATGTAAAGTCCATGTTCAACAATATATATATAAAGTCCATGACAAACAGTATATAACATATAGTCCATGAAATAGTCAAATTATACATAGCCCATGTTCAATAACCTATCACATACTATCTCTATCATCAAGAGTCCTCTTCACACCATGTGAACTACTCAGATGACCTGAATCACTCTGCAAAAGAGAAAGATTTAGATGAAATTAGATGTAAGATGATACGGAAATCTAATTTAATGACAATTTTTAAATTTATAATTTATCATAAAATTAAATTACCATGTGAGGCTGAGAGGCATGCTCTGGTGCACCTGGACCTGTCTCTCCATGCTCTGAATCAATCTATTTAATACAAGAGAAAGTTCAAGTTGAAATTAGATGTACTTGACGATTTTAAAAATGATTTAATTCAATTTAATTTATAAGAACTATAAGAACCATAAGAGGAATTTGTTGTGAATCCTCTATTCCAGGACCTGTCTCTATAGGCTTAGCTCCATGACATGTATCGAACTATAAAAGAAAAAAGAATTTTGAATGTACATGTCAACATATATATATATATATATATATATATATATATATATATATATATATATATATATATATATATATATATATATATATATATATATATATATATATATATATATATATATACTTTAAGTTCACAACGTATATTTTAATTGTTCAATTTAAATATAATCTAAATTTTAAATTATACCGTATCAGGCTGCCCATCTCCTCTGTCCTCCTACTCTGGATGTGCTGTGTGTTGATGAAACATGTCATTAACAAGCTCCTACAATGTCATTTATATTTAAGTTAGCACATGTGTGTACAAATTAGGTTTTAAAACATATATATATTGACTTGTGTACATGTTATACGTTTTCAACAACCTGAAATGCAGTCGACTCCTGATATAAACTTGGATTATCCAAGTGTGCTACAATGCCCATCCTCATTGTTGTGTCAACCTGCATAGACATATTTATTAAAATATTAAATAGTACATATGTGCATGTTTTCAGATACACTGATATCAAAATAGAAAAATTTAAGTATATATATAGTTTTTTAACACAATATACATACTGTAAGAGTGTCATGTGAGATGCCCAATGATGGAGGAGCGCTCAAGACACCCTAAGATGGAGGATTCAATGTGGAAGAACCCTGAACCAGTTCATAAATAAGTTCATAAATATTTAATTGTACACACATTCAAGACTGAATTTTACAAATTTACAAATCATTGAAAATGTACCCCAAATGGGTGCCCGAGATGAATAGGTGTCGATGAAAAATTAATTTGATCAATGGTGACCCCTGTTGCCATCATCTACACCAAACAATTCAATTGTTAAAATATTACAATTTAATTGATCTATATGTTGATTAAAAACACGTGGTTAAAAAATTGTTTTAAATTCAACATGTGTACATAACCTATATATACCTATGTCGAATGATCACTGGGATGATCCTCAACAAATAGAAAATCAACAAATGATTCAGTACCCACATTATCAAATGATGCATGTGTAGCTGAAGTGGGTGCAGCTGCCTGATAAGGTCCATAACACAACTGATTGCAACTCATACATGTATAAGGCATCGACACATGTGGAGTGGTACTAGGACCACTTCCATCATCAACTCCTCCATGCTCTCTAACTCGAGCTACCATCATAGAAGTCTGTTCATGTAGGCTACCTGAGAGTGCACTCAATGTACCTAGTGTGGATACCACTGCATGATGCTGGAACGGCGAAGGAATGGCAACAACAGGAGGGTCAATAAGAGGTTGAACAGGCACCGGTCATTGGGGATCAACCTGTGCCCCCAACCTCTGTTGTGGCATGCCACCACCAACACCCTGGAATGATCTAAAATCAAAGTACTTGGGTTTTTTATTCATAACAAACTCTACATATAATTTTCTCAAAAAATATAAAGGAACCTCACAATTAGAATGAGGTGGATAATCAAACACCATCCACCATCTATCCAAAAAATTGGCAGACATTCCTTCATGCCTACACCACCTGATTGATATTCTTTTCTTATTTGCAGGAATAGGTTCATTTGTAATGGGATGTCTAAAATATTGCGCTAAATGAGCTTTTGTGATTTTAAGATCCAAAATAGTCTTATAGTAGAGGCCATCAACATAAAATTGGCGCCTCTCCTCTCTCCATTTCCAGAATCCATCAAAATTTGAGTCAATAGACCTCATAGAATCTACAATGTTTTGCATCAAAGATGCAAAATGTACTACGTGAGGTGGCATGAATTGTTCATTGTGAATGGAATTCAGTTTTTCTTGTATCGAATCCACATTTTCATTAATTATGGCTCACAAGCGAGCCTGGTCAGTTCCAGGTGGGGGTGAAGGTGGAGGTGGAGGTGGGTCATCTGTAAATGGGGCATCTGGAGGTGGGGCATTTGGCACTGGGGGTGCGGGTGCGGCCGGATCATCTTGTGCATTAAGGAAGTCCTCAACATCAAAGTGAATATCATCTAGATTCATGATGTATGTATAAAAATAGATATGAACCTGCATATATATACATATAAACATACAAACTTTAGGACAAATTTAAAATTAAATCAAGAATATATATATATATGTTTCAAGAAATTACACTTGAAATAAATTTAAATTAAACATACAGATAATGTATACATGCATGTAAAAATTTCAAAATGTAAGAGAGCTATTAGGACTACCATAATGATTGATACAATGGGAAAGGTGACCCATCTTAATGTATAATGTGCATTTAAGTAAGGAAGTCTCTGGACAATCATCATGTATTTCTTAAATGTGAATATGCATCCCAAATTTTGGACTATTTTAAAGAAATATGGTGCATTTAGGAACTTGGTGATTGTTGGGGTAAAGAGGAATATATGATCATGCTAGAAGAGGTGGATTAGGCTCATAATTGGCCAAGGTTGCTTTGAATAAGGTTAAAACAAGGAGATACCCATGTTGATATTCACACCCTTTGGTCCACACCTACATTGGGATGGATTAAGCTTGAAATTTTGATGGGTAGCCAAGGGTAATCCTAGTGAAGTAGGAGGAGTATGTTTATTAAGAGATGATAAGGGAAAACCTCTACCTATCTTAGCTTATGATTTTGGTGTCAAAAACAATAATATGGTAGATTCTAGGGCCATGATATCTAGGGCCTCAAGATGACTTGGAAACTAAACAAGATATCCCTTAGTGTGGAAGGAGATTCCAAGATCAACATTGATCATATGAAAAAGCATAGATGAAGATTGTGGTTATTGGAAACTATTCTATTGGAATCTAGAAACTTGGTGAATAAGTTTAAATCTATCTCCTTCAAACGTATCAAAAGAAAAGGTAATTATATTCTAGACTAGGTAGATAATGGAAGAAATCATTAAATTGCTCCTAGACATCTAGCATTTGTTGGGAAGAATAATTTTTTTACATTCAACTCAATCCCTAAGTTGTGCCTCCATGCTATCAAATGTTACTTGTATCTACCTTCTATACAATGATATTGAAGGGGTAGAAGGTTAGGCTAAGGATTTCTATATTTCTACTTAGATAAATTCCACATCTTCAATGTGTGGCATGAGCATATGCACAAAGCCTTGGAGGATATTTCTATGATAATGAAGATAAACCTTCATCTTGATGCTAAATTGGATGATTCTATCTACTATGAGAATTAAGATGAGGAGGAGGTGACATAAATCCCTCCTATCAAATTCGAACAATGTTAAAAATGTCAAGGAAGTGGTAGAGGCTTTGTAAGGCTTGTGTAATTTGTCCCACCACCCTAGGATAAAGTTTTTTAGTTTATTAGTAATTCTAACACTACTTCAACTTATTACTCTAGGGTGAGGGCCACTATAATTTTCCCTACCACTAATATATCTTAAGACACATATTGGTTTATGTTTGATGTCATTGTAGTATGTACCTTTTTAAAGATAGATAGTATATTTTATGGAGTTTGAGATAATAGGGAATATCCCAAACTTTTATGGAATAGTTGATGTCATGATATGTGGTGTTTCAACTCACATATTTTAATAGAAACTCTTTAGTATTGATGGTAGCATGTTCTTGGCAATGACACTTTATTTTAGAAAAGAATCACATCCTTAAGGTTGAATCCATTTTTGGCATTTCTAGTGAGACAAATTTGAGAGGGATAACACATATAACATAGATGGATCTACTAAACACTTTGTTACCAAAATCCAAACTTTTGGCATTCTTTTTGTGGCCCCTAGGTGACTAACCCAAGTGTACTAGAAAAAAAAATCAAAAAGATCTAAAGAAATTTTTGCTCTTTTATCAAGGATTACAAAGATTGCCTCTCATCCTGAAATTTTGGGAAGACAAAGATCAACAAATTTAACATATAGTATAGTATTAATAGGATCTATATAGACTATTGATTGAACAAAACTATACCATATATATTAAGTACTCTAGCTCAATGATCTTAAGATTAATGAAATTAGGACTAACTATATCATCATTATGCTTAGATACACCCAACCTGCTAATCAAGAACTTAATTACCTTCACAACCCTATTAGCATTGTATCACTCCTATTAGGGAGTAGACTTGAATGGGGCCAAAAGATTCTTTACCTCTTAGGATTGTGACTTTGGGTTTGGCATGGTCAACTTGGAGAGGTTGTGTGGCATATCCCTATAAGAGGATGAAGGGTGATAGGAGGTTGTAGGATGGCTAAAAGCATTCACATGACGATAATGTTCAAGTTTAAATTTCAAGATATGCATCATGGTCTACAAGGTTCTCTTGTTCAAAAGGTTCATCATATTAGTATATCAAATATAATGTAGTAGTAGATACTTCTACATATACAATTTTCTATTAGGAGAAAATATCTTTTGCCAAATTTGTATAGAGTTGTCTATAGTGTGTTCCAGGGTAATCAAATGATGTGAGTCACAATTTAGAGGGTTGAGGGATAAGTTTGTGTTGAGTCTATAGGAGGTGTTTTCTTACATAGACCGAGCTCCATAATCTAGGTGTCTCCATGTCTAAATCAAATGTTTCAACTTGGTCCATATTATATCTAGATTAATGCTAAAATTTTATATATATGGCTATGAGATCCACGATCATATCAATGTTTGGTAGAGAAAAGTTATCTAAGTTAGGGTAGATCCTTTTTTGATGTCTCAAAAGTTAGTGCAAACATGAATTCCCTTAGTTTTCTTGTTAACTAAGACCACATTAGAGACTCATTTAGGATAAGTAATAGTCTGAATGAACCCTGGACATCCAAGAGTTTATACAATTCTTCTATGACCACAAGGGCTACTTGGGGGTGCATTTTGCGTAGCTTTTATTGAATAGGTTTAGCATTGAGGTGAACCACAAGATGATGCATGACTTTAAAGATGGAGTCTCAAGGTATATCACCATAAGACCACATGAAGAAATCAACGTAATCTTTAATGGTGACATGGTTATATATGCCTTCTTTGATGTCAAGGTCCAGTGGAGCTACTATCTTAGAGAGTTTAGGGTCTGAGCTTCTATTCACAGGTTGATGTCTATAGTATCCTCAACAAGGAGAGGGGAGTCATGTCTTGTATCTGAGTGGTATCTAATGGAAGGTGAAGTTTGTCAAATTGAGGAGCTCTTGGGAAGTGTCCATTTTTATTGCATCATTTTAATCGATCACAAGTTTCTTCTTATATCTTGTTGCTATTCTGCCTAGACTAGGGTGCCTGATGCAGAGGCATCCACACTATATCATTCGCATATAGCATGTATGTCTGCAGACCAACCTCATCATCATCATCTTCGCCATCATCATCATATTTCCTAAAGCCACCAACATCATCATATTTCGGCTTTACTCTGTCAGCATCATGTTTCCGAAAACCAACAGCATCATCATATTGCACCTGCCGACCGATATCCTCCTGCAGACAAGCCTTCACACTTTTGCTTGTCAACAGCATCACCTTACTCGATTATCGGCAGCATCATCATGTTCGACCAGCGCGAACATCCTCCTGACGTCCACTGTTCACCTCACCGACAATTTCCGTCTTCACTACCTTCAACATCATCATGATGTTCAACAGGCGCAAACATCCTCCGGTTGCACTGTTCATCGGGCGCCAAGCACTAGCGGCCTCATCATGATATTTAACATCACCTTCGTCAGCAGGATATTCAACATCCGGTTGCTCCCAAATATCCTGATGACGACCTTCAACACCTTCCCTTCGATGCTCCGATAGCCGACGACACAAGCTTCAGCATCATGATATTCAACAGGATAACGAACATCCGGTTCTTCCCAATTATCCTGATGACGACAAACCCTAACTCCTCGCACCGTTCACTCGATGCTGACGTCACCCGATATCCTGATGACGTAGATCCTGATGACGATGACGTCACCCGCAGTTTCACAATATCCTGCTGCTCCGAAATGTCCTGATGACGTATATCATGATGATGATGACGTCATATCCTGCTGTTTGCCAAACTTAGTTTTTCTTCGGCCCGCGATCAACCCGATCTTCAGCCTGATGCCGATGCGCTCCTCCTCGGCCCTCCTGATGATGATCACCCGACGCACTTGCACTTCATGCAATCGACAACATCATGCTCCCCTTCACTTATCCGGATGATGATGTCCGAACTGTCTGCAGGATATTTGCAAAAATATCCTGATGATGCCGTTTCGGCGAACTTCTTCACTTAGCGAAGTCTCTCTCTTTGCCGATCCACCAGGGACGACCCGATCCAATTCAGGGTGATCTTCCAACTCAGTCAGCTTATCAACTCGACCTAGCACATGAGGATGCTAGGGTCTTCAACATCTCTTGACCACGATCCTGCACACCTGCACGCAAACGGAAAACAATCTAACATCTAACCTACTGTACATGGCCATTCCACCGATCAGACGAGTCAACCGGTGGAATGGATCTGGAAATCCATACAACCACTCAAATCAGCAGATCAATCGAGTAATGGAATGCAACCAGAGCAAGAACACAAAACAGGATCACTTTATTGATTTCAAAGATGCAATACAATATGATCAACCTCTCTCTCAGTCTCACTCAAGCTCGATCGATGATATCTGTCTGCCTCTATCATCAACCGATCTCATGCTTATAAAGACTTTCCTACGAGTACTACTGACCCGACTCCAAGCGGCTGGGAACTCTCCAGGCGGCTGGGAGATCCCACCGAACATACATCATGACAGCTGTTATAACTAACTAGCTAAAAATAGCAAAAGCCTGGTCAGCATGATCTTATCCTGATCAGCATGACCTTATTACATGCAATTGGTCAAACAGACCTTCTTGGAATCATAAACAAGACCTAAACTACTAACTGCCTTATCAAGACCAGCTGTCAGGTAGGTGCTCCTGCACCATACTCCCCAACAGAAAAGAACTCATGTCTCATGAGTTGAGTATGTGGAAGTCTTCCACCTCTACACTTTGCCTTGTCAATAGGCTGACCTGCTCCAGCTTGATCTGCTGCTGTCTCTTGGCTGCTCCAAGACTTCTGAACTGTAACTTGCTTGCTGGCAAGTAAATCCTCATGCCTGTTGATGTAGGCCTTTCTCAGGTTATCTCTGTGTTTGTCAGATTGTCTGACCAGAACCTCTGGCTGAACTGCTTCTGTAGACTTAACCTGTAGCTTCCTGTCAATCTTCATAGGACAAGCAATAGTCCCAACTATGACAACATCCTTGTCATTCCTCTGACCTGGTGGCTATTTGCACCCCTGTTTCTGAACCTGCTGCTGACCTCTGTCAGTCACCACTGAAACTTCCTTCAGCTTGTTGTCTGTAACAACTCCTTTCTCTGCAGTGTCCTGAACTGCCTTCATGCCTGCTCCTCTAGGCATCTGCACATACTCCTTCTTTCCCATCAAAATGATTTGAGCTGCCTTCTGTACTGCAGCTTTTGCCTGCAATGGCATCAACTTAATAGTCTTCCCATCCTTCTGGATGGTGTAGGTATTAGCATACCCATCATACAGTACCCTTCTGTCAAATTGCCATGGTCTACCCAACAGTAGGTGACAACATTCCATAGGCAATATATCACACAAAATTCTATCATGATATGGTCCAATCTGGAAATCCACATATGCCTGTTCAGAGACAAAAAGTGATTGCCTATCACTCACCCAAGATGCCTTGTAAGGGTGTGGATGTGGAATTCTTTCCAGCTTCAGTTTATCCACCATTTCCTGAGATACCATGTTGTCTGTTGAACCAGTGTCAATGACAACCTTACATACCTTACCTTTGCTCTTGCATGTGGTTTTGAAAAGAGCTCTTCTTTGCATCAGATCCTTTGATGCCTGCAAACTAATTCTCCTTAACATCAGTGATTCTCCACTCTCTGGATATCCAACATTATCAGGTTCTCTGTTTGAACTCTATGCACTTTCTTCTTTCTCTTCTTGCACAAGTTGTACTCTCTTGTCACTTGTTTTATCATTTCTGGATGATGAACCTTTGTTTTCTGGACATTTGAAAGATGGATGACCAAACTCTCCACAGGTGTAACACTTTCCTGAAAATGTAGTAGAACCTCTACCACCTCCAAATCTTCCTCTATTACCTTTCCATCCACCTCTGAAATCAGACTGTCCTTGTCCTTTACCAGTGTCTTCTTGAACCTCATTGGTTTGCTTTTGTGTAGGGGCTGCTCCTCTTCCCCTGTTGTTTCCTCTTCCTCTCATGGACTTATCATGTCCTCTATTCAGCTTTTCTTCAATCTTGATTGCCATTTGATAACAATCCTCCACATTCTTAGGGTTAGCTAACACTAACTCATCCTGTATGTTAAACCTCAAACCAGCCAAGTACCTAGCCACCTTTTCTACCTCATTCTCATGATGACCAGATCTCATACTTAACAGATAAAATTCCTCAGTATATGATTTCACATCCCTGTCTTTCTGCTTTAAAAATTGCAGCTTCTTAAACATCTGGATTTCATAATCCCTTGGCAAGAATTTCCCCTTGATCCTTGCTACCATCTTATCCCAAGAAGTGATCTTAGACTTCCCTTGTTTCCTTCTCTCAGATTGTACATAATCCCACCATACCAAAGCATGACCTCCTAACTTGGTCTTCGCAATCTTGACTTTCTGATCCTCAGCAACATCTTCACATTCAAAGTGATTATCAAGTGCAGCAATCCAGTCCAACAACTCATCTTCATTCAAGCTTCCAGTATACTTGGTAACATCAACCTTTACCTTAGGTTTTTCACTCTGCACTGCCTTTAACAGTTTTGCCAATCTCTGGTCTTCAGCATCCAAATCTTCAGCTACCTCTTCATACTCTTCAACAGTATCTGCCTCTTCTTCAGACTCACTGTCTTCCATCTCCCTCTTTTTGTTCTTTTCCAGGGCTGTCAGCCTGGCTTGAAGTGCTTCAGCAAGCTCCTTCATCTTCCTCATCTCTCTAGCATGTTTCTCCTTCATATCCTGCAATTCCCTTGCAGTACCATTACCTTTAGGAGGCATTTTGTCAACCTCTCAATCACAACACAATCAACTCTATCTCTACCTCTGCCCTTTCGGTGACAGAATCAACACACAACAGCCCAGACCTTTAACTGAGCTCTGATACCACTATGATGCAGAGGCATCCACACTATATCATTCGCATATAGCATGTATGTCTGCAGACCAACCTCATCATCATCATCTTCGCCATCATCATCATATTTCCTAAAGCCACCAACATCATCATATTTCGGCTTTACTCTGTCAGTATCATGTTTCCGAAAACCAACAGCATCATCATATTGCACCTGCCGACCGATATCCTCCTGCAGACAAGCCTTCGCACTTTCGCTTGTCAACAGCATCACCTTACTCGATTATCGGCAGCATCATCATGTTCGACCAGCGCGAACATCCTCCTGACGTCCACTGTTCACCTCACCGACAATTTCCGTCTTCACTACCTTCAACATCATCATGATGTTCAACAGGCGCAAACATCCTCCGGTTGCACTGTTCATCGGGCGCCAAGCACTAGCGGCCTCATCATGATATTTAACATCACCTTCGTCAGCAGGATATTCAACATCCGGTTGCTCCCAAATATCCTGATGACGACCTTCAACACCTTCCCTTCGATGCTCCGATAGCCGACGACACAAGCTTCAGCATCATGATATTCAACAGGATAACGAACATCCGGTTCTTCCCAATTATCCTGATGACGACAAACCCTAACTCCTCGCACCGTTCACTCGATGCTGACGTCACCCGATATCCTGATGACGTAGATCCTGATGACGATGATGTCACCCGCAGTTTCACAATATCCTGCTGCTCCGAAATGTCCTGATGACGTATATCATGATGATGATGACGTCATATCCTGCTGTTTGCCAAACTTAGTTTTTCTTCGGCCCGCGATCAACCCGATCTTCAGCCTGATGCCGATGCGCTCCTCCTCGGCCCTCCTGATGATGATCACCCGACGCACTTGCACTTCATGCAATCGACAACATCATGCTCCCCTTCACTTATCCGGATGATGATGTCTGAACTGTCTGCAGGATATTTGCAAAAATATCCTGATGATGCCGTTTCGGCGAACTTCTTCACTTAGCGAAGTCTCTCTCTTTGCCGATCCACTAGGGACGACCCGATCCAATTCAGGGTGATCTTCCAACTCAGTCAGCTTATCAACTCGACCTAGCACATGAGGATGCTAGGGTCTTCAACATCTCTTGACCACGATCCTGCACACCTGCACGCAAACGGAAAACAATCTAACATCTAACCTACTGTACATGGCCATTCCACCGATCAGACGAGTCAACCGGTGGAATGGATCTGGAAATCCATACAACCACTCAAATCAGCAGATCAATCGAGTAATGGAATGCAACCAGAGCAAGAACACAAAACAGGATCACTTTATTGATTTCAAAGATGCAATACAATATGATCAACCTCTCTCTCAGTCTCACTCAAGCTCGATCGATGATATCTGTCTGCCTCTATCATCAACCGATCTCATGCTTATAAAGACTTTCCTACGAGTACTACTGACCCGACTCCAAGCGGCTGGGAACTCTCCAGGCGGCTGGGAGATCCCACCGAACATACATCATGACAGCTGTTATAACTAACTAGCTAAAAATAGCAAAAGCCTGGTCAGCATGATCTTATCCTGATCAGCATGACCTTATTACATGCAATTGGTCAAACAGACCTTCTTGGAATCATAAACAAGACCTAAACTACTAACTGCCTTATCAAGACCAGCTGTCAGGTAGGTGCTCCTGCACCAGTGCCTTAGGACTAAAGGGTTCTTTCTTTCTCTCCAAAATAAGCATATGTAGGTGTTAAGTATGGTGGAAAAGTCTTTCTTATGATTACAATGGGGATGTGGTCTTGACACTTCATAAGTTTCATGATGGCTTCATCATTTTGGAAAACATCAAATCATAAAGGGTCGTGTTGGTCCCAATCGATAAGCTCAAGGTATTATAGGTCTAAGGAGATGGTGAGTATAGTGACCTATCATGAAAGAGGTTAGTGGTGGAAAGATCTTTGTAAGGATCATGAGTGGAGCCTACATCAATGTCATTAAGATTAAGGGAAGCATTACCAATGAGGTTGAGCTCGTATCACAATTAACATCATGATGTTCATTCCAGGGGCATAACCTAGCTAGTGAGGACAGCTACTTGAGTATATCAAAAGTTACATAAATGTTGGCTTCATTTCATTCTTGATTAGTTGGTTGTCTCTAAAGGTTTGATTATGAAGGATGTGATTAAGGTTTTAATATGGTTTGTTGTAATTTTTTTACATGATAGTTACCTATTCAATAATGCCTTTAAAATACAATGACATACATTGTTATAAGTAAATTTTATAAAAACCAAATATATATATCATCCCAATGCTATATAATTTTTGACAGTTTGTTCAAAATCTCTCCTTTCATATGATACAATCGTTTCAAAATTTCAATTGTATTTTACAGCTAAAATGTTTAAATACAGCTATTCAACACTCAAATTGAACTCAAATTTTGACAGTTTGTACAAAATCTCTCCTTTCATATGATACAGTATTTTCAAATTTTCAATTGTATTTTACAGCTAAAATGTTTAAATACAGCTATTCAACACTCAAATTGAACTCAAATTTTGACAGTTTGTTCAAAATCTCTCCTTTCATATGATACAGTATTTTCAAAATTTCAATTGTATTTTATAGCTAAAATGTCTAAATATATCTATTCAATTCTCAATTTTAAACATAATTTTGACAGTTTGTTCAAATTCTACCCTTTTATATGATATAGTCTTTCAAAATTTCAATTGTATTTTACAACTAAAATGTCAAAAATTAGCTACTAATTTCATAAACAGAAACCCTAAATAATAATTCACAATTTAAATTTTGATTGTATTTTACACCAAAACAAACAAGGGAAGCTTAAAACGATTGATGGGTAATTTATAGAAGTGGAAAAATCCACTTAACTGGTGGGTGGATGGTCACTGAACTCGAGATCCCATTTTCGCCTGTCGACTGTCGCTAGTGAAAATGGGGTCTCTACCATTTTTTTAAAAATTTAATACTTTTTCAAAATGGGATCCTGTTCCATAAAATGGGATCTTGTTTATAACAGGATCCCGTATTATGGAATGGGATCCCGTTTTTGGCATCTAGGTTCAGGATCCCGCTAAAAAATGGGATCACATTTTTCGTTTCAGGCTCAACATCCTGACCCAAAATGGGATCGTGTTTTATATAAACGGGATCCCGTTTTATAGAAACGGGATCCCGTTTTCAGTTCCCCGATTTTGGATTTTTTTCTAACTCTGAAACTTCCACCTTAAGTGGACACAACTTCTTGCATTTACCCATTTGCACTTTCAATAATCTTCCTCAACCTTTTGTTGTAGCACTGATAGGATTTCTCTTAGTAGAGTACCCAAGGAATGTGCCTTCATCACATCTAGCATCAAACTTTACCAACTCTTCATCTCTTCTGATATAGCATTTACTTCCAAAAACTTTGAAATACTTGACAGTAGGAGTTCTTCCATACCACAACTCATAAGGTGTCTTTGTTCCATTTTCTTTTACTTGCACTCTGTTCTGAATGTAGATAACATTATGAATAGCTTCTTTCCAATATACTTCCAGAAGGTCAGCTTCTTTGATCATTGTTTTAGCATCTTCCTGAACTGTTCTATTCTTCCTTTCAACTACTCCATTTTGCTGAGGAGTTCTAGGGGCAGACAGTTGTCTCTTTATCCCATGTTCTTCACAAAAAGCATTGAATTCATTTGAAGTAAACTCACCACCTCTTTCAGACCTCAGACACTTGATTCTCAAATCCATTTCATTTTCAACCATTCCTTTAAATGCCTTGAACTTATCTAGGGCTTCTATTTTTTCTCTACGTAAAGTAACCCAAGTCATTCTTGAATAATCATCAATAAGTAGCATGAAGTACATGTCACCTTGTAGACTTCTGATTCTTATAGGACCACATAAGTTTGTATGCACCAACTCCAACAGGTTGGTAGAGGTTTGTTCTTTGCTTTTGAAACTTATCTTTGTTTGCTTCCCAAATTGACATTCTTTGCAAATGGCATTAGCAGGCTTCACAATCTTAGGTAGGTCTCTTACAGCTTGAATTGAACTTATTCTCACCAGATTATCAAAGTATATGACACATTCTCCTATGCCATAACTAGCTTTCATTTGTCTGAGCCAACAAACAACAATTGCCAGTACCTTTCAAAAGATAAACATTACCATAAGTCTTCTTACCAACAACAATTATTATTTCTAAGATTTTCCTTATCTCACATCCATTGTCCTTAAACATCAGATTGTATCCTTTGTTACACATTTGTCGAACACTTAGAAGATTATGCTTTAATCCTTTGACATAAAGAACATCATCTGTATTATGCTTGCCATCAAAAGTAATAGACTCCTTTCCACGAATCTTACTAGCTGCATCATCACCAATGAATTTGTGTATAACCCCTTTTCATCAAAGCCTAGATCACCATAAATGATATGTTTCAAAAAGTTGTTAACACTTTTCCTGCAACTCATAGTCGATAGAAATTACTCTGCAATCTTCCATATTAGACTCTTTTCTGCAGGAATTTTCTTCAAAAGATCAAATATATTTTTCTACAACTCATATCTTCATGTTGGATGTTAGCATCACTTTTCTAGCTAGGGGAACATGATTTTTCATTGAAGCTCCCATTGAGCCAACACTCCTAATTCACTTCCCAGAGGAAGTTTCTACACCAAAGTCTAGCACAGACTCATTCTTGGATTTACTAACATCCTTCTTGATCCACATCTTGTTCATCTCCTTCTTGATTTCTGTCGCATCAACCTTTTGTACTAATTTCTTCTTTTCTACCAGATTATCCTTCTTCATGTTCCTATTTCTGCAAAACCTTGCAAAATGTCTAGACCTATTGCAATTGTTGCACACAACATTCCTCTGACTGTTGTTCCTTCCATTCATTCTGGATCTGCATTGGTTAGCCTTATGTCCAAATCTATTGCATGTAAAGCAGTTACCATTAAAAGATTGAGCATTCTTTCCATTGTTATAGCCATTCCTTATATGACTTCTACATTCACTAGCTCTATGACCAACTCTCTTGCACGTAAAGTAGTCACCATTGAAAGATTGAGCATTCCTTCCATTGTTATAGCCATTCCTTATCTGACTTCTATATTCACTGGATTTATGACCAATTCTCTTTCATGTAAAGCACTGACTGGAGAAGGATGGAACATTTTGATTCATTTTTCTCCTACATTAAGTAGCTTTATGACCAAACTTATTGCATAAATAACAATAACCATTGAAAGATGGGTACCTTTGAGGATTTGGTTGCCTAACCAGTGGTCTTCTAGGTCCATTCCTTTGATTCTATATTTTCTTGCCTTTGTCCTTCTTGATCTCAACATTCATTGCTTGACTTTATTTAGAACTTTCACCTTTCTCAAATCCCAAACCTTCTTTATCATCAGGGTTCTTCTGGATGGCAAGAATCTCATCAAGTTTTGTAGAACTTATCTTAAAATTTTCTTCATAGCTATATGCCTTCTCCAAATCTGACATCAGGTTCACAACTTCCTTTTCAAGTTTTACACATTCTTCAAATTTGTCTTTCACCATTAGATTTAGATTTTCTTCAGCTTTTGCCTTTTCTTCAATTTAGACTTTCAAATCATCCAAGATTTAATTTGCTCATCTCAATTGTTCACTAACTTCCATATTCTTTTCTTTGAACTTCTTGACTTGCTCCCTCAACTTCCTGACGCACTCATCTAATTCCTTGACATTTTCCTTTAGATCCTAGTTTTCTTGTTCAGTCCTTTCAAGGTCTTCAAGAGCAACTTTGAGGTCTTCATTATTGACAAACATGCACTCTTCTTCTATAATTCCAATTGGATGAATTTCTTCTGGAGGAGTAGGGTACCTTCTAGCTGCCATGTGTTTAATTTCTAATATCTTCCTCAAGACGCAAGACTTCTTCCAAGGAACCAGGCTCTAATAACAATTGTTGAACACCCAGAATACTAAGAGGGGGGGTGAATCAGTATTCTATTAAACCATTCACTTATTAAACCATTAATCCATTTGCCACATTCAATAATAGTAAAGCAAATCAAGCATAGAAAGTACAACCATAAACCATAACACATGAACACCAGGATTTTTACGTGGAAAACCTAAAAAGAGAAAAAACCATGGTGAGTGTTAGCTCACAATATATTCTGTAGTATCTAAAAGGAAGCTAGGTGTGCGGAAATCAATTCCTACACTAATCTAGAGAGGAGAGAAGAGTGCAAATTCATTTTGATCCTTACAATTATAGAATGTTAACAACAACAATGGAGATATCGCAGCAATACACATACACACAAAAATGAGACATAAGAGAGAGACACAAGATATACGTGGGAAAAACTCTTATCGGATGAAAAACCCCACACTCCAAAACCTACAGAATGTATTATCAAAACTGAAATGGTTTACAATACACTTGCAATGCAAGCTCTTAGGAGTCTTCAACACTCATATCTGGAGACAAACTGGTAGCATAACAATACCTGTCAATCACATAATACATCTCCTCTCAAAGCACCTATTTATATAGAAGTTTTCAAGGCAAAGATGAGCTTTCCTTGAGATGGGTGTCCAACATGGCCTCATGGCCCAAAACCCATGCCTAAGGACACTTGTCCAACACTATAGCATTGTCATGACACTTGTCATAACACCCCATCCCAAAATGGCCACCTATTCCCAAATTGGGCAATGATAGATGCTCTTACAACTCTTATGACCGTCATAGAATCCATCATACTGACATATATTACAGCTGTAAGAGAATATGTCATACACAGGCTATAAATAGCATATTCTCTTACAACATGACATAACCCTCCTTGGGGCACCCAAAGATGCCTTCTTCCAAGACGCCTTGTGACACATGTCTTCACCTGTCATAGAACATTCCATTTACGACTCTTATGCGTCATAGATTTGTCATAGGAATCTGTCATGACCGTTTCGATCAATACTCCCTTATACACTATCCAAGATGCCGATACATGGAAAAATATTCCTACCACTAAGTGGGATGCCTATCTCCTCATGTGAGGACAAATTTATATGTTGTCACCTTCCACGTAGGATGACACATCACTGTGCCAACTCCCATAAGATGACAATAAGGATTTGCATCCTAATTACAATAATAG
Organism: Cunninghamia lanceolata; assembly: GCA_027924645.1. Taxonomy (NCBI): domain Eukaryota; kingdom Viridiplantae; phylum Streptophyta; class Pinopsida; order Cupressales; family Cupressaceae; genus Cunninghamia; species Cunninghamia lanceolata. The sequence goes on along the minus strand of BSBN01001053.1, from coordinate 1,053,863 downwards.
GCAATAAATAAATAAATATAATGAAATAATACAAGGAATTACCAAGGTTGAGACACCTTAATTCCCAACATTCTCCCACTTGTCAAACACCTTGTAAGAGCCAATGGAAATAATAGGATTTAACTACTATAGGCCGAGATGCCCATAGACTCCGAACACCATCTGAACTTCTCTATGCCCACTGGTTTCGTCAATGCATCTGCAACATTCTTCAAAGTGTCCACCTTCTCCAAATTCACCTTGCGATCCTCTACCATCTCGCACACAAAGTGAAACTATACATCAATATGCTTTGTTCTAGCATGAAAAGTTGGATTCTTTGCTAGGAAAATCATAATTTGTCCTGCATCAACACTAATATATGAACACAATCTCTTAAACCAAATGGCTTCCTTGCAAGCATGAGTTGCTGCCATATACTCAGCTTTTGTCGTGGACAAAGTGACCACAATTTGTCACTTACTCATCCAACTAATTGCACCACGAAACAAAGTAAACACGTAAGCACTGGTGGATCTCCTGCTGTCAATGTCACCCACCCAATCAGAATCCACAAATCCATGAATACAAACTGAATATGGAGGTCCTATAGGATTACCATGATAACATATTGAATACTCAAAAGTACCCCTCAAATATCTGAACACTCACTTAACCGCATCCCAATGTACCCGTCCATGATTAGCCATAAATCAACTAAGGACTCCCACTGCTTGGGCAATGTCTAGTCTTGTGCAGACCATAGCATACATCAAACTGCCAACAGCACTAGCATAAGGTACTCTTCTCATGCCCTCCACCTCACTAGGACATTTTGGATAGTCATTAATAGACAACTTTGTCCCCAAAGAAACAGGAACACACAATGGTCTACAATCTACCATGTTGAACCTATCCAACACGGTCTTCACATACTTACTCTAGCTTAATCAAGGTTTTCTATTAGCTCTATGTCTTCTAATTTCCATTCCCAGAATATACCTAGCTACCCCTAGATTTTTTATCTCAAACTGTATTGACAACTGAGACTTCAAATAAGAAATCATATTCTTGCTATTCCCAATTAACAACATATCATCAACATACAATGCAATAATGAGAATGTGATCATTGTCAAACTTGTAATAAACACAATGATCCAATTTTGATCTTAGAAATCTAATTGACAAAACAAAGGCATAAAATTTCATATACCACATCCTAGGAGACTGCTTCAAACCATACAAAGACTTCTTCAGTTTGCAAACCAAATTTTCTTTACCTTTCTCTATGTAATGCTCTAGCTATGACATATAAATCTCTTCCTCCAAATCAACATGAAGGAATGTTGTCTTCACATCCATCTGCTCCACCTCTAAGTCATAAGTAGTGACAAGAGATAACAAGAACCGAATGGATGTTAGCTTTGCAATGAGAGAGAAAATTTCACCATAATCAATTCCCTCCACTTGTGAGTACCCCTTCACAACTAGTCTAGCCTTATACTTTTCAACACTGCCATCTATGCCAAATTTCTTCTTGAACACCCATTTGCATCTAATAGGTTTCCATCCTTTAGGCAAAGGCACCAAGTCCCATGTTTTATTCTTCTCCAAAGAAGCCATCTCATCTTCCATGTCCTCCTTCCAAGAACCTACATCTTTCATGCCCATAGCCTCTGTCACAGTTCTAGGCTCATCAGTGTTAGTAAGCAAGGCAAAAGCACAACTAGAATCAAGCAATGAGTAACCAAACCTACTAGGTTACTTTCTTGTTCATGTAGACATCCTCAATGGCTGAGGTTGAGGTTCTGCTTCTTCTTCTAAGCTTTCAGAGCTGCTAGAGCTCTCCTCATCATCAGGTCTCATAGGGTCTATCAATTCAGTCTTCTCAAGGGTAGAAGGAAACTGAACCACATCTTCTTTCTTTTCTATCTGTCTTGGCTATAGAACAACAGAAGAAGGTGTTAGCTTTCTGAAGATAACACTTTTTCTATACACAACTTTTTCAGCCACAGGATCCCAAAGCTTGCATCCTTTCACACCGACACCATAGCCAATGAAAATACACTTAATAGCCTTGTTCTCCAATTTAGACTGTTTCTCCCTAGGCACATGTGCATATGCCTCACAACCAAAAACACAAAGATGTCTAACTGAAGGCTTCTTTCCAGACCACACCTCCATAAGTGTCTTACCAACAAGAGCTGATGTAAGAGACCTATTTACCAGGTAGCAAGCAGTGGCTATAGGTTCAGCCCAAAACTTCTATTTGAGGCTTGCTCCAATAAGCATACTCCTAGCCTTCTTCATCAGTGTCCTGTTCATTCTCTCTGCAACTCCATTTTGTTGTGGGGTGTATGGATTTGTCTTATGTCTTTCAATCCCTTGTTCTTCACAGCACTTATCGAAATCTGTCGAACAAAACTCACCACTATTGTCAGTTCTCAAACACTTAATCTTTTTACTAGTTTAATTCTCAACAAAAGCTTTAAACTCTTTGAACCGACTAAAGACTTCAAACTTGCTTCTGAGAAAATAAAACCATGTCCTTCTACTATAATCATCTCTAAAAGATACAAAATATATAGATTTGGAAATCAAAGGAACACTAATAGGACCAAACACATCAGAATGAATAAGGTCCAACACACTAGAAGACTCGTGAGAACTAGAGTAAAACTGAACACGGTTTTGCTTTCCATATATACAATGTTCACAAACGTTGAACTTGAGATTACAATCATTTAACCCCTCAACAAGGTTTTTATTTTTCAGGGTTCTAAGACCCTTCTCACCAATGTGTCTAAATCTCTTATGCCATAACATTATATTTTTCAGTAGGAGGTTTAACTTCCAAAGCATGACCACTACCATCAGAACTTGTTACAACATATTTCTTCACTGCTCGTTCAAATGGTGGGGATGAAGTGACTACAACTCTTTTCTTTGATTCAGAAGAACTATTGCACTATGAAGTACATGCCTCTAGTTGAAACAGAGTACCTCTCTGAGTACCCTTCGCAAGCACCATAGATCCTCTAGTCATCTTGCATCCATCCTTCAAAAAGACAACCTGCACACCTGCATCATTCAACATACTTACAGAAAGTAGGTTCCATGCCAAGCTTGGGATGTGCATAACCCCAGTGATCCCCTTCACTTGTCCATTAGGGAATCAGATTGAGACTCTTCCATGAGCAACAATCTTCAGATGAGAATCATCACCCAAGTACACTCTTCCACCATCAAACTCTTCATACTTCGCGAACCAGCTTTAATGCAAAGTCACGTGGAATGATGCACCAAAATCAATCAACCACACATCATCAGATTCATGGGTGGCCAGGGCTACGATGAAGGCATCACCATCATCTTGTGACTTGTCACGATCTAAATCTAGGGCATTCTTCTTCTTTTTCTTTTCCTCTTTGCATTCCTTTCAAAAATGCCCAATTTTGCCACAATTCCAACAAAGAGCCTTGGACTTTCCAAGAGATTTGGATCTCCCACGAGATTTGGATCTACCCTTTTCACCTTTCTTGTCCTTCTTCTTCCCTTTCTCTTTGGGTCTTCCATGAACCGCAAGAGCTTCTTTGGCTGACTCAGTTGTCTTTCTTTGCATTTCTTCAAATAATAGCAAAGACACCACATCTTCCATCTTGAAGGTGGTTGTAGTGCTTCCGATGGCCATGACAAGATGATGCCATGAGTCTGACAAAGAAAAAAGCAAGGTCATACACTGATCCTCCTCCTCCATTTTCACACCCATAGATGTCAACTGTGCAATAATCATGTTGAAAGCATTCATATGGTCCGCAACAGATCCTCCATCTTTCATCTTCAAAGAAAACAACTTCTTTTTCAGAAAAATCTTGTTAACCAAGGACTTGCCCTGATAAACATCTCCCAGCTTCTTCCAAAGATCTTTCACGGTCTTCTCCTCATGGACATTCAATAGGATAGAGTCAACTAGATAGAGTCTTATGAGACCCTTAGCCTTCTGATCTTTGAGGTCTCAATCAGCTTGAAACATTGTTGTAGGTTTTGTTCCATCAACAGTTTCCCATAGGTCACGATCAACAAGTAGATCTTCCATCTTGAGTTTCCACAACTCGAAATTAGTGCCATTGAACTTCTCCACCTCTACTCTTCTAGATGTGGTTTCCATCTCCTTCCTACAACAAGATACAAAATACTCTGCACAGACTCCCACTTAACCTAAGATTAGCTCAAAAAACCCCTACCCAGTAGCTAGAACCAAAACTAGTCAAGCTCTGATACCAACTAAAAGGAAGCTAGGTGTGAGAAAATTGCTTCCTACAATAATCTAAAGAGGAGAGAAGAGTGTAAATTTATTTTGATCCTTACAATTAAAGAATGTTAACAACAACAATGAAGATATTGCAGCAATACACATACACATAGAAATGAGACAGAAGAGAGAGACACAAGATATACGTGGGGAAAACCCTTATCGGGTGAAAAACCCCACACTCCAAAACCTACACAATGTATTATCAAAACTAAAATGGTTTACAATACACTTGCAATGCAATCTCTCAAGAGTCTTCAACACTCATATCTGGAGACAAACCGATAGCATAATAGTACCTCTCAATCACATAATACATCTCCTCTCAAAGCACCTGTTTATATTGAATTTTTCAAGGCAAAGATGAACTTTCCTTGAGATGGGCATCCAACATGGCCTCATGGCCCAAAATCCACACCTAAGGACACTTGTCCAACACTACAGCATGGTCATGACACTTGTCATAATACCCCATCCCAAAATGGTCATCCATTCCCAAGTTGGGCAATTACAGATGCTCTTACAACCATCATAGAATCCATCATACTAACATATATTATAGCTATAAGAGAATCTATCATACATAGGATATAAATAGCATATTCTCTTACAACATGTCATAACCCTCCTTGGTGCACCCAAAGATGCCTTATTCCAAGATGCCTTCTGACACATGTCTTCACTTGTCATAGAACATTCCATTTAGACTCTTAAACATCATAGATTTGTCATAGGAATATGTCATGACCGTTTCGGTCAATATTCCCTTATACACTATCCAAGGTGCTGACACATGGCAAAATATTCCTACTACTAAGTGGGATGTCTATCTCCTCATGTGAGGAAAAATTTGATGCAGAGTGCCCGGCAGAAGCGGATGAAGATTTGACTATATCTTCTCTATCGGCAAGAGGTATCCCAATGTCTCTCCGAAGCCAAGAATGACTTCTCTATCGGTGAGACATGAACTATCGGCCGGGTCTTATTGTTATATCCCGATGGCTAAGTTCTCACCGATAAACTCCGTGACAGTTAGTTGCCTATCGGCAACACCTCATACTATCGGACCACGATAAAATTCCTTCGGCCAGACTTCTTCCTTCGTCACACCGATGACCACTCTTTGTCGGCCAGACTTCTTCCTTCGGTGAAGCTTCTTTCACCTACATCGACGCTTTGTCTCTCGCCGATATCGTCAGGCCCATCGGCCAGACCTCCTACTTCGGTAAGACTCCGGTTCGTAGTCCCGATGGTTCATCTCACTCCGACGAGTCCTTTGTCGCTGAGACTTCTCGAACTCCTTCCGATGAACTTCTATCGGTGGGACTCTAACGGTCGCCGTGACTTCTTCGGCTGCCCCCGACAAGGTTCCTCACGCCGATACTCTTTATCGGCAACACTCCGAGGATGTCTCACCGATCGGTGAAACTTTATACCGTCGGCTAGGTATATTTTCCTTAGCCCGATATCGTTTCTCTCACCGATGCGAACACAAAGGTATGTGTCTCCGGCACTATACCAATCTTCGGCAAGACGGAGAGCCTTTCACGCCGATGGATCTCCAACCGTTCAGAGGCGCCGAACCAGAATTCTCTTCGACAGAACAATGGAATTTAGCCGTTTCATTTATCAAACCCTCGATCACTTGTAGCAATCTGATCCCACATCAAAACTATCCAATTTCACTCCGATTTCCCGACTAGCCACATGATGATGTCTAGTCGCACTTGACTGAGTTCGCTGGCTTCCTGGGTAAGAATTCAACAACAACAAACGTGAGAAATCTTTCCCCCATCCCACTGTTACTATACAGGGCTTCAGTGGACAGAGGAAAGGGCCTCCATGTATGAATCAAAACCCTACTCCTAGGTTACGAACCAGCCACTGTGGAACCGTGGGTTTTACACCGTCTGCACACTACAGAGTCACTATGGATTGACGGATAGCATCCGATTAGGTTCTATTTACAAAATCAGGATAAAGATATCAGATCACTAAGAACAACCAAGAAAATCAACACAGATCATACCCAGAACTCTCTTCATTCAATTATCAAAAACTTGTTGTAATACACACTTCTCTCTCTGCTCCGTGTGACATACAACCTGCCTCTAAAGAAGATGTAGAGACAGCAGTTATCCCCTCCAACCGTGCAAACTGATTTTCAAATCAGTTAGCCGTTGGTTTACCCTTCATACAAGCAAAACTACATGTGTGCCTTGCACAATTACATTCATGGGACCAAATTGACCCTTATTACAAAATGAAATGGCTTAAGAGCCTTATGAGACAACAAAAGAAAAGATGATCCTGCACTACAGAGAATGTGCTCCTGCACCATACTCCCCCTGCAGGAAAGACTCAAGTCCCTTGAGTTGCTAACTGCTGAAGTGTCTTCCCATGCTTTAGAATATCGGCTTCACTCATCCAGGTTGCCTCTGAATCAGGAAGATCCTGCCACTTGACCAAGTAGTCTTTGTATACCCCTTTTCTTGTCTTCTTGACAATTTTGGAATCCAAAATGCATTCCAATTGCAAAGGCTTACTTGGAGGTAAGTCTTTGATCCAGTCTTCATCTTCAATCACAGCATCTGAGCTATCGTCAGCATGTAATGGAGGTCTAAAAGGGAACAGGTCTGCAACATTGAAAATGGGAGAGATACCGAGGCCAGATGGTAATTCTATTTCATATGCATTTGGACCAAATTTATGCACTACCTTACAAGGTCCTATCTTCTTCATCAACAATTTGGTTGGTTGCCCCTTAGGTAATCTTTCCTTTCTGAGGTAGGCCATCACCAAATCTCCTACCTGGAACTGTACCTCCCTTCACTTCAGATCTGCTCTATCCTTGTACTTGGAGACAGTTTTCTCCAACTGAAGCTTGACCTGATCATGTACTGTTTTCATGGTAGCAGCAAAGTCTTCTCCTAGAGCACTCCTTTTATCCCATCCTTGGAGGTCTTTGAGTTCAAGTGGTCCTCTTGGGTGGAAACCATAAACTATTTCAAAAGGGCTTTTCCCAGTACTTCTGTTTCTTGAGTCATTATAAGCATATTCAGCTTGACTGATCACTAAATCCCATGCTAATCCATGCTGTTTGGTAAGGCATCGCAAAAGGTTTCCCAAGGACCTATTAACAACCTCAGTCTGACCATCAGTCTGGGGATGGTAGGCGGATGAAAAAGACAACTGAGTGCCCAATTTTCTCCATAGGGTCCTCCAAAAATGACCAACAAATTTGGAATCTCTATCAGTAACAATTGATAGGGGTAAACCATGAATTCTGACCACCTCTCTGAAAAAGAGACCAGCAATCTGAGATGCGTCATTTGTGCATTTGCATGGCACAAAATGAGCCATCTTACTGAATCTATCCACAATGACAAAAACACTGTCTACACCCCTTGCTGTCCTAGGAAGACCAAGCACAAAGTCCATACTAATGCTTTCCCAAGGTCTGGTGGGAATGGGCAGTGGTTGGTACAAACCAGCATTAGAAGACATACCCTTGGCCTTTTGACATATGGTACAGCTTGCAACATATCTCCTTACATCTGTCTGTACCTTGGGCCAATAATAGAACCTGGTGACTTGTTCCAAAGTCTTGTCCAACCCAAAATGTCCTCCTAAGGCTCCATTGTGCTTCTCCTTGACGATATTGTCCCTCATTGAACATTTAGGAACACACAATAAATTACCTTTAAATAGGAGCCCTTCTTGCAGCACAAAATCAGAATACTCGCCATGAAAAGTGTTAGCCAAACTTGCACACACTTCATAGGCAGCCTTGAAATCTGCATCATCCTTGTACAACTCCTTCAGACATTCTAGACCCATATGTTCCATTTGTACTTCCTGTATGACCAGTATCCTTCTACTCAAAGCATCTGCCACTTTGTTGGCAACACCTTTCTTATGCTTAATAGTGAAGGTATAGGCCTGCAATTGTTCCATCCACTTAACGTGCCTATGATTCAACTTTTCTTGACTATTTAGGAAGCTAAGAGCATGGTTGTCAGTAAAAACAATGAACTCTTTTGGCAGTAAATAATGTCTCCATTTTTTTAGAGCTTGCACCATTGCATACAACTCTAGGTCATAGGTAGAATACCTCTGTTTGGCCTCATTCAACTTCTCTGAAAAGAATGCTACTGGATGTCCTTCCTGACTAAGAACAGCACCTATAGCCTGTTGGCTTGCATCACATTCCACAACAAATACTTTGTCAAAATCAGGGAGTACCAACGTAGGTAACTCGGCCACTTTCTGTTTCAACAGTTCAAAACTATCATCTGCTTGTTTTGTCCATTGAAATTTACACTTCACTCCACCCTTGATGGTATTGAGAATAGGAGCACTTATGTGACTGAACCCTTTAATGAACTTCCTGTAAAAAGTTGCCAAACCATGAAAACTTCTTACATCTCCTACTGTCCTAGGAGTAGGCCAATTGAGAATAGCCTCAACTTTTGTAGGATCCATTTTCAAACAGCCATTGGAAATCACAAATCCAAGATATACTAGTTCAGTTTTCATAAAATCACATTTATCCAAGTTGATCATCAACTTACTCTCATGCAATTTCTTTAACACCTGTCCAAGATGCTTCACATGCTCTTCTTTGGTCCTGCTGAAAATCAATATGTCATCAAGATAAACAATAACAAATTTTCCAATAAATTCTACAAGTACCTCATTCATCAACCGCATGAAGGTGCTTGGAGCATTACTGAGACCAAATGGCATGACAAGCCACTCGTAGAGACCTTCATTTGTTTTGAAAGCAGTCTTCCATTCATCTCCCTGCCTTATTCTGATCTGGTGATAACCAGATTTCAAATCAATCTTGGAATAGTAACATGAACCACCAAGATAGTCCAACAGATCCTCAATTCTTGGCATAGGGAATCTATACCTTATGGTGATCTTATTGATAGCCCTTGAATCTGTGCATAATCTCCATTTGCCATCTTTCTTAGGAGCAAGTACACTAGGGACTGCACATGGACTAAGACTTTTCCTAATCAAACCTTTCTCCAAAAGTTCTTGAATCTGTCTACCTACTTCTTCATTCTGCTGTGGTGTCAACTTGTAGGCAGCTTTGTTGGGTAATGTGGCTCCAGGAATCAAGTCAATCTGATGACTTATGTCCCTCATAGGTGGTAAGGAGTTAGGAGTATCCTCTACCACAAGATCTTGGTACTTATCCAGTAATTGTTGCACTTCCAATGGGATCTCCTTCTGCTGTTTGCTTTGCTGATTGGATACAGGCTTCATCATCAGTGCATACCCTTGGGTATCCTTCTCCTTCATGAGTTGTAGGAACTCTTTGCCACTCACTAACATGACACTGTTGTCATTGCTCTTCTCTCCAACCTGCTCTGGTAAGGGATCCATCTGAAACTTCTTACCATTCTTGGTGATCATATATGTATTCTTTTCACCATCATGCAGTGCCTTCACATCATACTGCCAAGGTCGTCCAAGAAGAAGATGACAAGCATCCATAGGAATAATTTCACACAGCACCTTATCCCTATAATCACCTAGTTCAAACTCTACCCAAGTTTGTTCTTCCACCAAATAGTTCTGATTCTTATTCAACCAAGATATTTTGTGAGGATTAAGATGGGGTAATCTTTTCAGTCTACACTTTTCTACCATTTCAGTAGACACTACATTTTCAGTAGAACCTGAATCAACAATGATTTTACAGAGCTTACCATATGCTATTCCTTGGGTTCTGAAGAGATTCTTCCTTTGTGGGGGCTCCTGCTTCAATGGCATCTTCACGAGGGTCCTCTTAATCATCATATTCTCTCCTTCAAGCACTGGTGCAGCACTACCAATTGGTGAGTTTACACTTTGACAATCATCCTCCTGCAATAGTTGGTTCCTTCTCCCACCGTCATGGGAGCTAGACGCCTTCTCAGGGCACTTACTTGCAGTGTGGCCTACTTGATTGCAGTTGTAACATCTTCCAGTGAAGACTCCACGTCCTCTGCCTGCACCACCATCTCTTCCTCTGCCATTAGGCCTTCTCCAACCTCTGAAACCACCACCTTTTTGTTCTGTGTCAGAACGTGATTCTTGTTGACTAGAACTTTCACCTTTGTTTGGCTGTCCTCTGCCAAAATTACCTCTTCCCCTATTGTTCCTGCCACCTCTTCCTCTGTTATTTTGATCACCTCTCCTTTTCAGTTTATCCTCTGCCCTAGAGGCTAACTGAAAACATTCATCCACAGTCTTGGGAACCACCATACTGAACTCATCCTGTATATTGTACCTCAGTCCATCCAGGTATCTGGCCACCATCTCTTTTTCTTCTTCTCTGTGATTGGCTCTCATGCTCAATCTGTGGAATTCTTCAGTGTATGTAGCCACGTCCATATCTTTCTGCCTAAGATGATTAAACTTTCTAATAGTCTGCAGATCATAATCACATGGTAGAAATTTGGCTCTCAGCATGGCCACCATTCTGCTCCACTTGGTGATTGGACTCTTTCCAACCTTCTCCCTTTCACATTGAGTGTAGTTCCACCAAACCAATGCAGAACCTCTCAGTCTGGTCTTTGCAAACTTTACTTTCTTACTGTCACTATACTCTTTGAAGTCAAAGTAATTACTTATGGCTTCAATCCAGTCCACAAGAGTATCTCCATCCAGTTTCCCATTGAACGTGGGAACATCCAGTTTCGGATCACCACTATCTCCATGACCCTTGAGTGCATTCAGAAATGCCTTTTGATCAGCAGTCATACCTTCTCCTTGAGGATTCTCCCCAGTTTCTCCCTCTTCATTCTCCTCTGACTCAGAAGTGCTTCCATCCTTCTCTTTGGATCTCTCTTCCTTCAGTCTCTCTTCGAGCATTTCTTCCACCATCTTCTGGATGGCTGCTTTACTCATCGTCTTGGGAGGCATTGTGCTAGCCTCTGTTTCTATCTCCAATTCTTCGTCTGACATACACGGCTGTGATTCAGAATATTGGCTCTGATACCAATTTGATGCAGAGTGCCTGGCAGAAGCGGATGAAGATTTGACTATATCTTCTCTATCGGCAAGAGGTATCCCAATGTCTCTCCGAAGCCAAGAATGACTTCTCTATCGGTGAGACATGAACTATCGGCCGGGTCTTATTGTTATATCCCGATGGCTAAGTTCTCACCGATAAACTCCGTGACGGTTAGTTGCCTATCGGCAACACCTCATACTATCGGACCACGATAAAATTCCTTCGGCCAGACTTCTTCCTTCGTCACACCGATGACCACTCTTTGTCGGCCAGACTTCTTCCTTCGGTGAAGCTTCTTTCACCTACATCGACGCTTTGTCTCTCGCCGATATCGTCAGGCCCATCGGCCAGACCTCCTACTTCGGTAAGACTCCGGTTCGTAGTCCCGATGGTTCATCTCACTCCGACGAGTCCTTTGTCGCTGAGACTTCTCGAACTCCTTCCGATGAACTTCTATCGGTGGGACTCTAACGGTCGCCGTGACTTCTTCGGCTGCCCCCGACAAGGTTCCTCACGCCGATACTCTTTATCGGCAACACTCCGAGGATGTCTCACCGATCGGTGAAACTTTATACCGTCGGCTAGGTATATTTTCCTTAGCCCGATATCGTTTCTCTCACCGATGCGAACACAAAGGTATGTGTCTCCGGCACTATACCAATCTTCGGCAAGACGGAGAGCCTTTCACGCTGATGGATCTCCAACCGTTCAGAGGCGCCGAACCAGAATTCTCTTCGACAGAACAATGGAATTTAGCCGTTTCATTTATCAAACCCTCGATCACTTGTAGCAATCTGATCCCACATCAAAACTATCCAATTTCACTCCGATTTCCTGACTAGCCACATGATGATGTCTAGTCGCACTTGACTGAGTTCGCTGGCTTCCTGGGTAAGAATTCAACAACAACAAACGTGAGAAATCTTTCCCCCATCCCACTGTTACTATACAGGGCTTCAATGGACAGAGGAAAGGGCCTCCATGTATGAATCAAAACCCTACTCCTAGGTTACGAACCAGCCACTGTGGAACCGTGGGTTTTACACCGTCTGCACACTACAGAGTCACTATGGATTGACGGATAGCATCCGATTAGGTTCTATTTACAAAATCAGGATAAAGATATCAGATCACTAAGAACAACCAAGAAAATCAACACAGATCATACCCAGAACTCTCTTCATTCAATTATCAAAAACTTGTTGTAATACACACTTCTCTCTCTGCTCCGTGTGACATACAACCTGCCTCTAAAGAAGATGTAGAGACAGCAGTTATCCCCTCCAACCGTGCAAACTGATTTTCAAATCAGTTAGCCGTTGGTTTACCCTTCATACAAGCAAAACTACATGTGTGCCTTGCACAATTACATTCATGGGACCAAATTGACCCTTATTACAAAATGAAATGGCTTAAGAGCCTTATGAGACAACAAAAGAAAAGATGATCCTGCACTACAGAGAATGTGCTCCTGCACCAAAATTTATATGTTGTCACCTTCCATGTAGGATGACACATCACCGTGCCAACTCCCACAAGATGACAATAAGGATTTGCATCCTAATTACAATAATAGGCAACAAATAAATAAATAAATACAATGAAATAATATAAGGAATTACCAAGGTTGAGACACCTTAATTCCCAACATTCTAGCTACCATGTGTTCAATTTCCAAGATCTTCCTCAAGCTGCAAGACTTCTTCCAAGGAACCAAGCTCTAATAACAATTGTTGAACACTGAGAATACTAAGAGGGGGGTGAATCAGTATACTATTAAACCATTCACTTATTAAACCATTAATCCATTTGCCACATTCAAAAATAGTGAAGTAAATCAATCATAGAAAGCATAACCATAAACCATAACACATGAACACTAGGATTTTTACGTGGAAAACCCAAAAAGGGAAAAAATCACGGTGAGTGTTAGCTCACAATATATTATGTAGTATCCCCAAATTACAAAGAGGCTCACTACCTAAGGTCTCACATCCCTAAGGACTCATTGTCCATAAAGATGCTCACTACTCACAGGTTCATTGCCAAAAGAAAGAAAGAGATAGAAGGAAGGCTCACTGCCAAAATGAACTTTTATGATTGCATCTGCAAATGCATGGATACAGCTACAATGTAGCTCAAAAAACTATCTCAAAACTCTTCATCTTGATCTTCTCTCACACTACTCTACTCTTCATAAAAATTCTTCTTAAAACACTTGTCGAACAAATTAGATCACAAAGCTTCATACATGTCTCACACATTCATTCATATTCACATCACACACCTATACATGAATTCTTTTCACTTATTTATATCAATCATCAACCCTGAAACATTTACCAAGGTTGGAAAACATACATAATTCAAATTAGGTCTAGACCTAAACATTCCTGTAGAGAAAAGGGATGAAGATAAAACATTTTACAGCTTAGCTCAGACCTAAAAATACCTTCACACACTTCAACATGCTTCCACAATCCATGAAGCACATCCACAAAGAGTGTTAGCACCCAAGTCGGCCAAACTTGTGCAAACACCAAGAACACTTAGGTACAGGCTTCCAAGAACACATTCATAGCTTGTGGATTAGGTACAAGCCTTTAACATGATCTAGAGATATCCATGAACAACCTTAAGTCAATTGAGAACCAAAAAAATCATCCACAACACCTTTCACCTGAAGAAGGTTCACTGTCTACTCACAAACAACACTGTCGAACTCTGCTACTCAATAACTTTCTTTCCAGAGCACCAAATCACAAATCCTTTGGAATGAACATAGCTAAGGACCTTATAAACATATTTTTGAAACCACATCACCTAAAACCACTCTGCAGAGGAATGCAGAGCAAAATAATTTCTCCCAGACACCTCTGCACAACCCAGAAACTCTGTCAATTACAGTCTTCAAACTAGTGAACATAACTCCCAATGCACAATGATCCAGACCACCAAATTCTAGATTTAGTATCTTCAAACACTTCTCTAAAACATATCCAAATCTCACACTTTGGTCTTCAATACAGAAGAAATACGGAGCAAAAATTTAGACAGTATCCTACAAGCCAGAATACTCTACAACACACTATTTCCTCTGGAGAGCAAATTTTCTCAAAAGCACTTGGAAACCAGCAATATGAACAAAATGATAACATCATCAACACCTCTATAAGGCATTTAAATCACTTTAACATGACAACTCAATCAAGAAACAATTAGCAATATCACAGTTGACACCAATGACAACACAAGCATGTTGACATTAATGACAACACTGGTTAGCACATACTTGCAACAAATCTTTCAGCACTATTGTTATTTGTTTTAGTGCCACTATTTTAGCACTATTGTCTATTCTATTAGCACTATTATCTTTTCTATTAGTGCTATTGTTATTTATTTCAGCGCTATTTGCAGACTGTTTAGTGCTATCAGTTTGTGTGTTAGCACTATCAGTCTCTATTTTAGTGCCATTTTCTGACAAATTTTTTTGAGGTCTATGTAGAGTTTGATGTTGCAAGTATGAGGTGAGCCAGTGTTGTCATTGATGTCAACATACTCATATTGCATTGACAAGAAGGATTGGATGAGCTGTGTGCTAAGGATATTGAGAAAATTAGCCTCAGTCAGGAACAGTGAAGAACCGTGATGAGAAGAAGGCAAATGTATTGTATAGGTTGAGAACCGGAGGATGCGGATTAAAGGGTTTGTAGATATGAGTCTTGAGATGCTTCAGTTAAGATTTCAGAGGTCCGCATGAAGATCTGAAGGAGTTGTGGCTGTCGGTGTAGAACTGGTTCCGGCAAGTATTCAGAGGTGACAGAGGATCACAAAAAGGTCCGGTGAGGTCCAGAACTGTATAATCCTAATCTGTGGATTGGAAGGAGTCTTTGGGATGTCCTTGTGATGTGCCATCTCAAGTTGTGTATGATTTGGAGGTCCGGAAGTACCTCTTGCATTATGACAGTGGCGACAGACAGTGTTCTTGAAGTTCCGGATAAGGAAGAAAAGAGATTCCAGTAAGTAAAGAAAGTGCGGATGTACCTGGTCATTCAGGCAGGCTTGTGAAGGTTCTTGGATCATGTTGAGGTTGTGTTGTTGGTCCGCATTGATAGTAGAGCCCGAAATTGAAGTTATTCTTCCGGATGAAGTTCTTGCTCTGTTTAGCCGACCGGATGAGTTGTTCATCCTGCGAATGTTCTTGTGGTGGCCGACCGGATGTGTTATTCATCTTGCGGATACTCTTATGGTTGTTTGCCGACTTAGATGTTTGTTCCTAAGTCGATGTCTTGTATAAATAACGGTTTGTGAGTTCATTTCGAAGTGTGGATTGTGTGGATGAGTGTGGCATAGCGAAGAGAAGTGCGAAAGGCAGAGCAGAGGTTTTTGGGCATAAATGGAACTGATCCGGACATGGTAGAGATGTCATTCTCCAGTTCAAGATTGTGATTCTTATCACTTTGTAGACAGTGTGTCTCCTTGTAGGCAGTGGGCCTCTTTGTGAGCAGTGTGCTCGGGCAGTGAGCCCTAATTGGCAAGTGCCATTCTTTTTCTTATTCTTCTAACAGAGAATAATCCTTGGGTTAATCACCTCGTGGTTTTTCCCTTAACCGGGTTTTCCATGTCAAAATCTTGGTGTTCAATGTGTTGATGTTTATCTGCTCTTATGTTTATGTATTATGCTTTCATGGATGATTAATTGATATGCTGTTAACTAACAACGAAGAATCAAGTGTTTGAAAGAACAAGAAGTTTTATACAACTGATTCACCCCCCCCTCTCAGTTGTATGCCTTAAATCCAACAATTGGTATCAGAGCCAAGTTCCTCTGAAAGGAGCTTAACCGCTTGAGGAGATCTAGGATGTCGTCATACAAGAAGGATAGTCTGAAGTTTGATGGAACCAACTTCACTCTCTGGAAAGGTCGCATGAAGTGTCACTTGGAATGTATGGGAAAAGCATACTTGGCTATGGTCTCAAAACCATATGTACCTCCACAAGGTGGTCCGACAACTCTGAATGAAATCACAGATGCTGAAAATAATCTGTGGACCAAGGAAGCCCTACTAAGCGCATTGAATGATTCAGATCTCTCAAATGTTATTGATCTACCAACTGCATATGAGATCCTGACTAAACTGGAACTTCTGTATGAAGGAGATGAGTTTGTCAAAAGTGCAAGGTTGCAAAGTCTGAAAGGGAAATTTGAAAGATTGAAGATGAGAGATGATGAAAACATCACTACCTTTATGCCAAGAGTGAATGAGCTAGTATGTGGAATTAGAAATGCTGGTGGAACTCTAGATGAAAATGAGATTGTCTGCAAAATCCTAAGATCCCTTCCTGCTACCTACAAAATCAAGGTTGCTGTCATTGATGAATTCAGAGCCCACACAACTGTCACAAGAGAACAACTGGCTGGCAAACTAGCTGCATTTGAAATGACCGAGTTTGGAGATGATCCTCCCAAGACTGAATCTGCTTTCAAAGCCAGTGCCTATGTGAAAGGCAAACAGAGATTTGATCCAGGAGAAAACTCATCAAGGAAGATGTCATGGTATGATCAAGCAAGAAGAGACATGGAAGAAGAAGAAGCAGAAACAGCTCAACTTGAAGCCCTCATTGCAAAGAGACTGCCAAGAGGATCCGGTAAGTATGAAGGAAAACTACCCTTTAAGTGTTTCAACTGCAATAAGATTGGTCATTTTGCTTCAAGATGTCTGGAAAGATCTGCAAGGTCTAATACTAACAGACAAAGGTTTCAAAAGAACTGCTATTATGTTCATGAAGAAGATGACAATGAAGGAGTAACAGATGATGAATCAGAACTAGAAAGCAAATCTGGAAATGAATGGGTGTTTATTGCCATCAAGGAAGAAGATTCAATATCCTCTGAATCTGTCAATCACAAGGTTGTGGAAAGAGCTTTGGCTGCTCAAGTGGAAGAAAAGGATGATTGGGTTATTGATAGTGGATGTTCTCACCATATGACTGGTGACAAGAATAAGTTCTTAGATTTGGAAAGGTATGAAGGAGGAATGGTAAAGTTTGGTGACAATTCTGCTAGCAGAATCAGAGGTAGGGGAACTATTTCCTTTGATGGAAAGAGCAAAATAGGTAATGTACTATATGTTGAAGGATTGAAGCACAATCTTCTCAGTGTTGGTTAGTTAGTGGACAAAGGCTATGATCTCCGGTTCAAGAATGGAAAATGCAGAATCTTTACAAGCTCCGGAACTGAAATTGCATCCGGTGCTCAAACAAAAGGTAATATCTTTCATCTGGTTGGTTCAAACAAAAGTTGTCTGTTTGCTCAAGTTGATCAGAGTTGGTTATGGCATAGAAGAATGTGTCATGTGAATTTTGATAACATCATCAAGATAAGCAATATTCAGGCTGTAAGAGACCTTCCAAAATTGGTGAAACCTACAAATAGTTTGTGCAAAGAATGTCAGCTAGGTAAACAGAGCAGAGTCTCTTTCAAAAGCAAAGATCAGTCTTCTACCGGATTGTTGGAATTAGTACATACTGATCTCTGTGGTCCGACAAGAATCAAGAGTCTGCAAGGTGATAGATATTTCATGTTGTTAATTGATGATCATTCCCGGATGATGTGGGTTACCTTTCTAAAAGAAAAATCAGAAGCATTTGAGAAGTTCAAAATCTTCAAAGCTATGGTAGAGAATCAAACCGGATTGAAACTAAAGTGTCTAAGGTCTGATAGAGGTGGTGAATTTACATCTGGTGAGTTCATTGACTTTTGTGAGAAGCAGGGTATAAGGAGACAATTGTCTGCTCCTAGGACTCCACAGCAGAATGGAGTAGTTGAAAGAAAGAACCGGACCATCCAGGAAGCTGCCAGGACAATGATGTTGGAAGAAAATGTTCCTCAGATGTTTTGGAAAGAAGCTATCAGCACCGCAGTCTACACTCTCAATTGAGTTCAAATCAGAAACAACACCGGTAAGACCCCCTATGAACTCTGGTTTGGCATCACTCCTACTGTGAAATATTTCAGAGTATTTGGTAGCAAGTGTTATATTAAAAGAGATGAAGATCTAGGAAAGTTTGATGCTAGAAGTGATGAAGGAATTTTCTTGGGCTACTCCACTCAAAGCAAAGCATACCGGTGTTACAATAAGAGATTGAGGAAGATGATAGAAAGCACCAATGTGAAAGTTGATGAAGGAATTGAGAAGCCTTCAAGATTTTATGAGTTTGATGAAGATGATCAAGATGGTGTTCAGGTTCAAGGGACTCAATCCCCTCCGGTAAGTCAGAATCAACTTGATCCAGTAAATCAGGAAGAAGAAATAGGTCAGAATGAACCTGATCAAGGAGCAACAGTGCAGGATATTCCCAAAATTCCAAGGTATGTAAGGCTAAACCACTCTGAAGATTAGATCATAGGTGACAGAAGCAAAGGTGTGCAAACTAGAAGGAATGTTGCTCAAAATCAGGATGAATGTTGTCTGATTTCAAAGATTGAACCTAAAACAGTAAATGAAGCCTGCAATGATGAAAACTGGACTAAAGCAATGAAAGATGAATTAATGCAAATTGAGAAAAATCATACTTGGGATCTTGTTCCCAGACCTAGAGACAGGAATGTGATTGGAACCAAATGGGTCTTCCGGAACAAACTGAATGAAGCTGGTAAAGTTATCAGAAACAAAGCTAGATTGGTCTGCAAAGGCTACTCTCAAATAGAAGGAATTGACTTTGAAGAGACCTTTGCTCCGGTGGCAAGAATTGAAGTAGTCAGATTATTTCTTGCATTTGCTGTCTTCAAAGACTTCAAGGTATATCAGATGGATGTCAAGTGTGCTTTCCTAAATGGTGATCTGGAAGAAGAAGTTTACATTGAACAACCGGATGGATTTCAATTGTCTGATAATGATGATATGGTCTGCAAGTTGAAGAAAGCATTGTATGGACTAAAGCAAGCCCCAAGAGCATGGTATGAAAGGTTGGATAAGCATCTTGTGCAGATTGGATTCAACAAAGGTACTGCTGACAGTAACTTATATTTCAAAATTATTCATGAAAACATTTTGATTGTTGAAGTGTTTGTGGATGATATCATTTTTGGAGGAAGAGATAGTATGTGCAAAACTTTTGCAAATCAGATGAAAAGTGAGTTTGAAATGTCTATGCTTGGTGAAATGAATTTCTTCTTGGGTCTGCAAATTACTCAAACAAAGAAAGGAATCTTCATTTCTCAGACCAAATATGTGAAAGAATTGTTAAGGAAATATGGTATGGAAGATTCAAAACCAATGAACACTCCCATGGCAACCGGATGTAAGTTGAGCAAAGATGATGACTCCCCAAAGGTAGATCAGACAAAGTATAGATCAATGATTGGTGGATTGTTGTATCTCACTCAGACTAGACCAGATATAATGCAGGCTGTTGGTCTTGTGGCAAGATTCCAGGCTGATCCTAGAGAATCTCATGTTATGGCAATTAAAAGAATTTTTAGGTACCTGAAAGGAATAGTTGAGTATGGTCTATGGTACCCTAGAGATCCGGATTTCTCTCTTCATGCTTACACAGATGCAGATTGGGCAAGAGATGTGGATGACCGGAAGAGCACTAGTGGTGGATCATTCTTTTTGGGGAAGAGATTGGTTTCTTGGCTAAGCAAGAAACAAGATGCAATATCTCTGTCTACAACTGAAGCAGAATACATTGCAGCAGCAGGTAGTTGCACTCAAATCTTATGGATGAAGCAGATGCTAAGAGACATTAAAGTTGAATATGAGGAGCCTATCATAATTTTCTGTGATAATTCAAGCGCAATTAATATTTCTAAGAATCCAGTATTGCATTCTAAGACTAAGCACATATCTATCAAGTTTCACTTTTTGAGAGAACAAGTGAACAAGGAAGAAGTCAGATTGGAGTATGTTCCCTCAAAGGATCAGATTGCAGATATCTTTACTAAACCTCTTCCCAAGGACTCTTTTGAATATCTCTGGGAGAAGTTAGGGGTCATGGCCCCTCCGGTGATGAACTAGGATGCATTGATGCGCATCAGTCCGGTGGATATCACGGTCATATCTTGTGATCCGGATTGATGATGGGGAGCTGCAACTAAGGGGGAGCAACTGGTATGATTCTGATGTATGAGAATTGCAAGTATGAGCCCTTTGCCATTGATGTCAAAGGGGGAGAGAAGACATGTGAAAAACAAGTGGTTGATGATCAAAGGGGGAGCAGTAAAGGAAGAGAAGACATGTGAAAAGTTGTTGTTGATAGGGGGAGCTGTGACAGAAAGGAGAAGTTCTTGTCTTGATGGTTTTTCACATCATATGTTGCCATCAATGACAAAGGGGGAGATTGTTGCAAGTATGAGGTGAGCCAGTGTTGTCATTGATGTCAACATACTCATATTGCATTGACAAGAAGGATTGGATGAGCTGTGTGCTGAGGATATTGAGAAAATTAGCCTCAGTCAGGAACAGTGAAGAACCGTGATGAGAAGAAGGCAAATGTATTGTATAGGTTGAGAACCGGAGGATGCGGATTAAAGGGTTTGTAGATATGAGTCTTGAGATGCTTCAGTTAAGATTTCAGAGGTCCACATGAAGATCTGAAGGAGTTGTGGCTGTCGGTGTAGAACCGGTTCCGGCAAGTATTCAGAGGTGACAGAGGATCACAAAAAGGTCCGGTGAGGTCCAGAACTATATAATCCTAATCTGTGGATTGGAAGGAGTCTTTGGGATGTCCTTGTGATGTGCCATCTCAAGTTAAGTATGATTTGGAGGTCCGGAAGTACCTCTTGCATTATGACAGTGGCGACAGACAGTGTTCTTGAAGTTCCAGATAAGGAAGAGAAGAGATTCCAGTAAGTAAAGAAAGTGCGGATGTACCTGGTCATTCAGGCAGGCTTGTGAAGGTTCTTGGATCATGTTGAGGTTGTGTTGTTGGTCCGCATTGATAGTAGAGCCTGGAATTGAAGTTATTCTTCCGGATGAAGTTCTTGCTCTGTTTAGCCAACCAGATGAGTTGTTCATCCTGCGAATGTTCTTGTGGTGGCCGACTGGATGTGTTATTCATCTTGCGGATACTCTTATGGTTGTTTGCCGACTTAGATGTTTGTTCCTAAGTCGATGTCTTGTATAAATAACGGTTTGTGAGTTCATTTCGAAGTGTGGATTGTGTGGATGAGTGTGGCATAGCGAAGAGAAATGTGAAAGGCAGAGCAGAGGTTTTTGGGCTTAAATGGAACTGATCGGGACATGGTAGAGATGTCATTCTCTAGTTCAAGATTGTGATTCTTATCACTTTGTAGACAGTGTGTCTCCTTGTAGGCAGTGGGCCTCTTTGTGAGCAGTGTGCTCGGGCAGTGAGCCCTAATTGGCAAGTGCCATTCTTTTTCTTATTCTTCTAACAGAGAATAATCCTTGGGTTAATCACCCCGTGGTTTTTCCCTTAACCGGGTTTTCCACGTCAAAATCTTGGTGTTCAATGTGTTGATGTTTATCTGCTCTTGTGTTTATGTATTATGCTTTCATGGATGATTAATTGATATGCTGTTAACTAACAACGAAGAATCAAGTGTTTGAAAGAACAAGAAGTTTTATACAACTGATTCACCCCCCCCTCTCAGTTGTATGCCTTAAATCCAACATTTGACTTGTTTTGGTAGGTGTTAGAAACATTGGTCCAAGACATTTTTATCAAACTACTGACTTTTTGGTGCAGATTCGCTTGTCCAAGTTCTTTTTTATCAATAGATTAGTTGCACTAAAGTTAGTTGGGAATTAACCATTGCTTGTCATGTTTGGTTTGTTTGTAGACATATGCTCTCCCCTCGCACCTTACGGCGATCTTGTAGATCAAAAGTCTACTCTCAAACATCTTTTATTTCTTTTTAATGTTATCTTGAAGGGGTTATCCTTTTGCATATGCTCTCCGCTCATGCCTAGTGTGATCTTGGGTGATCAAAAGCAAGGGATAGTTTCTTCTTAGGAGGCCCGCTTGGGGATTTCATCACCCCAAGGGATGACCTCAACCACATGTACCAGTGGGGTATATCAAATGGGGGAGAAGGAAACTTATACCCCAATCTAGTTATGTAGTTATTGGGATAGCCTTGGGGCCTCGAGTGATTTCAAACACAAGGTGAAGTGGCTTGCCACATTCCTTCAACGGACTAGTGTTCACAATTTTGGGCCTCATGTACCTTGTGTATGAAGATGACTCCCTAGAAGATTGTACTATCCTAGCTTAAGATCTTTTAGCTGTCATATCTTGTGGTGCACCACTGTAATAGGAGGGGAAGATTGCTCACCATACCACTATACTGGAGATAGGGTCTACTTTGGGCAAGATGAAAGTCTCCAAGGTAAGGGGGTAAGGTGGTCCATGACCTTATTTTCCCTATCTATCCAAGTTATGGCGTGAAGATATTAATGGGGGTGGGAACCTTGGTTCACTTTTGAGTTAAGGTTGACCCATGACTATTTTGTGAGATCTACAAGGTATGACACTCACACTTGACTAATTTCTAGGATGTTCATGTGAATGGTTTATCTTCTTTGTCAAAGCTCATATAAGCCAATTATCCAAGTCCACCTTGAGTCAATCCATTGTGTTTTCTTGTTTGATTCTATGCTTTCCAAAAACCTTTGAAATCACCCAAGTTTAATATTTTAACCAAAAAATCCAAATTTGTCATAAAAAATCAATCAAGTCCAACCTTTGAATAGTCCTTTAGTGCTATCAGTCCTCTATTTAGTGCTATTAGAACCTCTATCAGCACCATCTATCATACCTTGCTTCAGCACTTTCAGTCCATCCTTCAGTGTTATTAGTCATTCTTTTAGCGCTATCTGGCCAGTTGTTAGCACTATTGGGCAATACTTTAGCTCCATTTACCCTCATGATCAAAAATCATTAAGTGTCCTATAGTTGGTTTCCCTAGAAAAATTCAAGCATCCTTGTGACATGGCATCACCCCAAAAGATCATTCCAACATCCTTCACCTAAGTCCATCCTTTGTCCAATTCCATCATCCCATTTTGACCTTAGAGAAAATCATTTTGATCTTGGACCCTTGACCTTAGTTCACCCATCTCAAATCCAAATCAATTATTATCCCTATCCTTTCACTTCAATTCCATCCATATCCAAAAGATTATTCATCCCATCCAAACCCTAGTCCAAGTCCATCCTCCCACATCTATCCATTTGACCTTAGAGAAAAATTTTTATTCTTGGACCTTTGACCTCATTTCATCCAATTTAATCTAAACCAACATAGTTAGCCTTCATCCAAGTCAAACATCATTCCAACCTTAGACCAATCCTAATCCAAATTATCCTAGCCATTCCAAACCTTATCCCAACCAAATCAATCATCATCTAACATCAATCCAAATCAACTTTAGCCAAATCAAACCAAATCAACATAATCTAACATCAACCTTAGTATCATCCCTCAAGTCAAATTTGTGCAAGATTTAAATCTAGATCTCACCTTCATCCCCTAATTTATAGATAGCTTAAGCATTTGTCTACCTTAAGTTATTTTATAAATTAGCCTCATCTACCTTAGGATAAATTGGTTTATGGTCCTAGACTATGTTGCACATGTGGTTGTGTGCTTGTGTGGTTGTCATTGTTGTCAACACTCAGTGTGGTTGTCATTGATGTTAGCACTCAGTATGGTTGTCACTGATGTGGTTGTGCGGTTGTCATTCAGTTTGGAACACTCAATTTGGACACTATGCTTGGATACTTATGATGATGATTTACTATGTTCATGATGTGCTAGCAGTGGTTGTTGATATTCATGGTTGGTTGTCATGCCTTGATTAATGTCATGTAAAGTTGTATTGTGCATGTTTGTGGTCAGTAGAGATGATATCATACTGATATATTAAGATGGGAATTAGAAGCTATGTTGAGGATGAGAAGATGTTACTGATGACCTATAGCATGTTGTATGCTCTTTCCTGATGATTCTAAGAAAGTATGTGTTGTTACAAAATGGTTCTGGTCTCCAGAAGTTGGTGAAGGTTTCTACTGTAGGAAGCTGCCTAGAAGAGTGCTTGGTAAAATTCTCTACATTCCTCTACATTTGAATATTTGGTCATGTAGTTCAAAAGTTAAGTTTAGTATGTTGAGAGGTGTTATATCCGAGATTTCAAGACATGAAACCTTTTGTAGTAAAAGTTATAAGTGATAGAGTTCCAGTCTGTGCTCTAGTAGAGTAAAGTGGTGATGAAGGCTTGTTGGAATGTTTTGCATTCCTCTAGAAATGAAGATCTTCTCATATGGTTTTTTGGACATGTTTAGAGATGTTAAATGCATTCTACTTTGTAGTATCAAGTTATTTGGTGGTCTACAAGTTTAGGTTTTCATATGCCTATGTGCTACAGAAAGTTCTTGATGCCTAATTATTCTTAGAACATATGTTGATGATGTGGACCACAAAGTTGTTGTTGTACGGAGTTCAGGGAGCATTTGGAGATGTTGTCTAGGTCATGTAGACTCATCTGGAAGATCTGCAAGTAATTTTTAATCTTCTATGTACCGCTAAGTTGGAATGGCCGATGTGCTACAAGCTTCATGTTTTCCTGCTTAAGGGTGACCTAATTCAATGTTGTGAAGTGGGAAAATGTTGTTCTTTGATGGATGATGATGTGAAGGATGTCCTATTTCTCCATTATGTCATATTTGAGTCTGTAACTTGCAATGATTTACTAAAAAATGCTAATGGTTATTCATACCCCTCATCATTCTTTTGTAAAAAAACCATAGAAATTCTATGAAAAGATGCAAAAGAGAATAGATGAAAAGGCTTAGAAAAATTAGGAGATTTTAGCACAGGGGCTAACTTAATAGCTTTCTTTATGTTCTGAAACGCTTTCACTACATCATGTTCCTATGTTACTGTTGCACCTTTCTTCATCATTATGGATATAGCATTGGTTGTCTCTACAAAATTAGTGACAAACCTTCTTACGAAGTTGATCTACCCAAAAAATGATTGGATACCCTTAACTGTCTTGGGCATTGGGATTTTGTCAATCATTGCCACTCTTTTAGGGTTAATCCTCACCCCATCCTTATATACAATGTGCCCCAACAACTTACCTTCAGTGACACCAAATGCACACTTCTTGGGGTTCAATGAAATACCATACTCTAATGCTCTAATGAAAATCTTTTCTAGATGCATATAATGATCTTGTGCTTTCTTGGAGTGTGCAGTCAAGTCATCCTGATACACAACTAATATGGAGTCTATGAGACCTACAAATGTAACATCCATTTCTCTCTAAAAATTTGCTACTGCATTTGTCAATCCAAATGACATTCTTACATATACATATGTTATTGGAATACACAAGACAACTGAGAGGAGGTGAATCAATTGTATGTTAAAACTTTAAACTCTCAAAACATCAACCACTTATAATGCATTAGCATAAGGTAAACATATGAAGCATCAATGCAAACACCTCCAAACACATGAGAACACCAAATTTACATGGAAAACCCAATAAGGGAAAAATCACGATGAGGATTAGCTCACAATATATATGAATAACAACACTAAAAATCAATAGGCTCAGCACCTAAAAGAAAGAAGAAAGAAGAAGACTGTTATAGAGAGATTCACTATCTCAAAGCAATAAGAGAGATCGACGATCGATACTCTTTTCCATCCGCAACCTTTGGTTCACTACCTCCAGCAACTTCTAGCACACCAAAATGTAGACACCTTCAACTCACTACATTCTAGAGTCATAAGCATTTAAGATCGCACATAATTCACTACCCTTGATTCACATTTGCATCATCTTCTCTACATTGCTCCATTCAACTTCATCTTTCCTTTATACCAACTATAACCAAGACCTATCTCAATTAGGTTGGTCCTAATGAAGCATGCATTACACACATGCAACATTACTTAGATTGGCACTAAACACTTCCATGGTGGAAGGAAGTGGAAGTGGACCATATCAAGGGATAACTAGGACTCAAATTTGTATCACCAAGTTGCTTATCACATTCACAATCCATGAGGTACCTCTGCAAATAGTGTTAGCATGCCAGGTCAGCCAAGCTTGAGCTAATGATCACATCCACACTTCTCCAAGTCCCAAATCATTATGTGAACTAGAGAGAGACACTCAATAGCACTCACACACCTTCTTAGAACATTCAACATCATCAAAATTATTTGCCATACTTTCATAACCACCTAAATCAAATAATATCTTCATTATACACATTAGGACACACTGTTACATATCACCGACACAAGAACTAAACTTGTAGAGCATCCCAACAATGGAAACTTCAATTGAAGATTGATGTAGACTTATAAGCACATTCCTAGATCCGTAGGTCATGAAATCTCAATATGGAGAAATTCAAACCAATCACATTTCTCCCAGATAATCTTCTTCATAGTCAAATACTCTGTCAAACACATCTTATACTTCCGCACAATCTAGAGCCTAAAACTTAGGATATAATACCTCTGAACACCTCTGATCAACACTTCCAAACCACATAAGTATATCTTCAATTAGGACTAAATGCAGAGCATAATACTGATGGTACCTCTATCACACTGCACACCTTTTTATCATTTTTTCTCAAAAGCACTTGGAAACCATCTGTTAGGAGTTGACATCAATGACAACACCAGCAAATTTCTAACAATCTCCCCCTTTGTCATTGATGGCAACACCAACTCTTTGAAAAACCATCCAAGACCAAAATCAACTCTTACTCTTCACACACTTCTCTACACAATGGTTTTTCAATCTCTTCAATTCTCTCTCCCCCTTTGACATCAATGGCAAACAACAATAACACCAACAAGTATTTTCTTTATTTCTACTACTCTCACTTTTCTTCACTCTCCCCCTTAAGATCATAGGATGTGCTCCATCTGACTATACCAACTAATAGTATCTCTACCTACTTCCCCTAAGAGGTAGCCTTCAACATCAATCCAGGTTCATAAAAATGTATCTTGAAATACTTCTTGAACAAATGCATACATTTATGCATCTAGTTAACAGGAGGGGCAATAACCCCTAACTTCTATTGGAGATACTCAAAAGTATCCTTAGGGAGAGCCTTTCTAAATATGTCTGCAACTTGATCCTTGGTAGGCACATACTCCAACTTCACCTCATTCTCTACAACCTTTTCTCTTAAGAAGTGATATTGGATTGAAATATGCTTTATCCTTGAATGCATCACTAGATTTTTTGAAATGTTGATAGCACTTGTATTGTCACATAGGATAGGAATAGGTTCATCATATGTCACTTTGATATCCTTCAATGTCTACTTCATCCATAACACCTGTGTGCAGCAAGATGCTATTGTAATATATTCTACCTTTGCAGTAGATAATGATATTGAGTCTTTCTTCTTACTTAGCCAAGAGACAAGTCTACTTCCTAGAAAGAAAGCACCACCACTTGTACTTCTTCCATCATCTATACATCCTACCCAATCTACATTTGTATATGCACTCAGGGATAAATTAGTATCCTTGGTATACCATAGGCTGAACTCTAGAGTGCCTTTCAAGTATTTGAATATCCTCTTTACTACTACAACATGTGACTTTCTGGGATCAGCTTGGAATATAGCCACAAGACAAACTACATGCATGATATCCAATCTAGTAGCAGTCAGGTATAACAATACACCAATCATTGATCTATACTTTCTCTAATCAACCTTAGGAGATTCATCGTCTTTGCTTAATTTATAACCAACAGTCATGGGAATACATACCAGTTTGGAGTCTTCCATTCCAAACTTCTTCAACATTTCCCTAGCATACTTTGACTATGAAATGAAAATGCCCTTTTCTAATTGACTTATTTGTAACCCAAGGAAGAAGTTCATTTCCCCACACATTGACATTTCAAATTCCTTATGCATTTCTTCTAAAAATATCTTACACATACCTTCATTTCCTCCAAAGATTATATCATCTACATACACTTCTACAATCAGGATTTGATCTTCTTCAACTTTGAAGTACATATTGCTATCTGTAGTGCCCTTTTTGAATCCTTGTTGTAGAAAGTACTTATCCAACCTTGCATACCAAGCTCTAGGAGCTTGTTTGAGTCCATACAATGCCTTCTTCAATCTGCAGACCATATTTGGATCATCTAATAATTGAAAGCCTTCTGGTTGCTCAATATATACTTCCTCTTCTAATTTTCAATTCAGGAATGTAGACTTCATATCCATCTGATAAACTTTGAAGTCCTTATGAGCTGCAAAGGCCAAGAATAATCTAGCCTTATTTCTTACTACCTCTCCATTCGCATTTGATTTGTTCTGGAAGACCCATTTGCTTCCTATCACATTCTTATCTACTGGTCTTGGGACAACTTCCCAAGTTTGACTCTTTTCAATCCACATCAATTCGTCTTCCATAACCTTGATCCAGTGCTCATTTTTGCATGCTTCAGTCACTATTTTGGGTTCTATTTGGGACAATAAGCACAAATTTACCTATTCATCTACCATAGAAATACTTCTTCTTGTTAAAACACCTTTGTTCTTATCTCCAATGATCTAATCTTCAGAATGATTCTTTTGTACATACTTGGGAGTCTTCGAAGCATCTTCTTCATCTACTTTCTTCTTTTCCTTTTCTTCCTCTCTTTCTACTTCTCTACAATGGTTCTCATCTCATTCATATCCTTCTAATAGCACTAAACTTTGGTATGGTTCTTCATCCACTTTGACATTTGCACTTTCCACTAATCTTTTCAGTCTCTTGTTGTAGTACCTATAAGCCTTGCTCTTTGTAGAATATCCAAGTAATATTCCTTCATCTGATCTTGCATCAAACTTTCCCAAGTTCTCTTCATCTCTCCTAATGTAGAATTTATGTACAAACACTCTAAAGTATTTTACAGTAGGAATTCTTCCATACCATAGTTCATATGGAGTTTTTGAATTGTTGACCCTGGTTTACACTCTATTTTGTATGTAAACTGCAGTGTGGATAGCTTCTCTCCAATAGATATCTAGTAGATTTGCTTCTTTCATCTTGTTCTTTCTACTTCTTAAACTGTCCTATTCTTCCTTTCCACAACTCCATTCTACTAGGGAGTCCTAGGTACTGTCAAATGCCTTTTATTCCATAATCTTTACAAAAGCAATTAATCTTATTGGAGGTGAACTCACCACCTCTATCAAACCTTAAACACTTGATTTTTAGATCAATTTCATTTTCAACCATAGCCTTAAAAGCTTTAAACTTATCTAGAGATTCTAATTTTTCTTTGAGAAAAGTTACCCAAGTCATTCTAGAGAAATCATCAATCAATAACATGAAATATCTGTCACCTTGAAAGCTTTCTACTCTTGTAGGTCCACATAGATCTGTATGCACTAACTCTAGAGGTCTGGTGGTAAAGTATTCTTTGATCTTAAAATTCTTCCTTGTTTTCTTCCCAATCTGACATTCCTTGCAGGTTGCATTGATAGGTTTTGTAATCCTTGAGAAATCCCTCACAGCTTGACCAGATTTGATCTTCACTAAACTATAAAAATTAAGGTGACACATTCTTCTATGCCATAGCCAAATTTAATTAATTTGAGTCATAAGACACACACCTTTAGCACATTTGAGTTGATATATATTACCTTTTGTCCTTGTTCCAATAGCAATCAAAGTTCCAAAGTCTTCTTTTCTGATTTCATAGCCACCATCCTAAAACACAAGATTATATCCTCTACTACACATTTGTCCTACACTAAGAAGATTGTGCCAGAGGCCCTTGACATAAAGGACATCATCTGTATTGTGCTTGCCATCAAAACTGATTGAACCTCTTCCACAGATCTTAGAACATGCATCATCTCCAAACTTAACAAACCCTCCATCAAACTTATCAAGCTTCACAAACTTATTCTTATCACCTATCATATGATTTGAAGGTCTAGTATCAATTAACCAAATATCTTCCTCCTCTCTTGCATGAAAAGTAGTAACCAATGCTCCTTCAATGTGGTACCCTATCTCTGAAGCAATATCCTTCATACATCTTCTAGGATTAGTAGAATCAGTTCCAACATTCAAAGCCATGAACAAGCATTCATTACCATCATCATCCAGATAGTCAGACTCATCATCAAATATGTTGTCATCTTCTTTAACATAATAACTTTTCTTGAATGATTTACCTTTGTTCTCCTTATATTTTTCATTAGAGATTTTGATTGGACATTTAGAAGCATAATGACCTATCTTTCCATAGCTAAAACATTCGAAAGGTAACTTACCTCTATATTTTCCAGAGCCCTTTTTCAACCTACTCACAAAATTTCCTTCCACTTCATCAAAGTCATCTGAATCAAACTCAACATTCTTTTGTCTTGCTAGCCTTAAAAGCAGTTTCTTTTCTTGCATCATCATGACCAAATTCTCTTATCTCAAAAGTAGTTAGAGTACCAAACATTTTATCCCTAGCATAATTGTCTAGATCTTGAGTCTCTTCAATAGCAGAAACTTTAGCACTATAAGATTTAGGAAGAGTTCTTAGTACCTTCTTTACCACTTCTTTTTCCTCCAACTGTCCACCAAGACCATTGATGGAATTGACAATTTCATCCACTCTCTGCATGTAGCTTGCAATATTTTCATCCAGTGACATCCTTAGGGCTTCAAACTTGGACTTTAGAATCTACAAATTTGCTTGCTTGACTTTGTCATCTCCTTCATAGGTGCTTTCCAGCTTCTTCTATATCTCATGAGCAGTTTTGTAACTCATCACCTTCACTAATTTAGAATCAGAGAGACTATTCAGAAGAGCGCTCCTTTCCTTGTCATTGTTCTCATATTCTTTAATCTCATCTTCATCTTTTGGACCATCTTTAGGTATAGTATACTTTTTTCAACTATCTTCCATATACCATATCCTAGTGAGACAAGAAATCTTTCCATCCTAGTTTTCCAAAAAGCATAATTTGTTCAATCAAACACTGGGACCTCCATACATTTCTTGTGCACCATCTGGATCTACCCCAAGTGGTTAAGCTTCTTCAGGAAACTTGGCTCTAATACCAATTATTGGAATACATAGGACAATTGAGAGGGGGGATGAATCAGTGGTATGTTAAAACTATAAACCCTCAAACCATCAACCACTTATAATGCATTAACAGAAGGTAAACATATGAAGCATCAATGCAAACACCTCCAAACACATAAGAACACTAGATTTACATGGAAACCCCAATAAGGCAAAAACCATGGTGAGTATTAGCTCACAATATATTTGAATAACAACACCAAAAATCAATAGGCTCACTACCAAGGGCTCACTACCTCGAAGAAAGGCTCACTACCAAGGGCTCACTACCCAGAAGAGAGAAGAAAGAAGAAGACCGATATAGATAGATTTACTATCTCAAAGCAACAGGAGAGATCCACCGTTGATACTCTTTTCCATCCACAACCTTTGGCTCACTGCCTCCAGCAACTTTTAGCACACTAAATGTAGACACCTTCTACTCATTGCATTCCAGAGTCATAAGCATTTAAGCTTGCACACAATCCACTACCCTTAATTCACATTCACATCATCATATCTACATTGCTCCATTCAAATTCATCTTTCCTTTATACCAACTATAACCAAGACCTATTAGGTTGGTCCTAATGAAGTGTGTGCATTACACACATGCAACATTACTTAGGTCAACACTAAACACTTTTGTGGTGGAAAGAAGTGAAATTGGACCATATCAAGGGATAACAAGGACTCAAATTTATATCATCAAGTTTCTTATCACATTCACAATCCATGAGGTACCTCCGCAAATAGTGTTAGCATGCCAGATCGGCCAAGCCTGAGCTAACGATCACATCCACGCTTCTCGAAGTCCAAAATCATTATGCATATTAGAGAGAGACACTCAATAGCACTCACACACCTTCTCAAAACATTCAACATCATCAAAATTCTTTACCATACTACCGCAACCTCCTGAATCAAAGAATGTCTTCATTATACACATTGGGACACACTGTTACAGATCACCGACACAAGAATTAAACTTGCAAAGCATCCCAACACTGGAAACTTCAAGGGAAGATTGATGTAGACTTTATAAGCACATTCCCTGATCCACGGGTCACGAAATCTCAATGTGGACAAATGCGGAGTAATCTCATTTCTCCTAGACAGTCTTCTTCATAGTCAAATACTATGTCAAACACATCTTCTACTTCCGCATGATCTAGAACCTAAAACTCAGGATATAATACCTTTGAACACCTCCGATCAACACGTCCAAACCACATAAGCATATCTTCAATTAGGATGAAATGCATAGCATAATACTAATGGTACCTTTGTCACACTACACACCTTTTTATCAAATTTTCTCAAAAGCACTTGGAAACCATCTGCTGGGAGTTGACATCAATGACAACACTAGCAAGTTTCTAACATATGTTCCCCAAGGTGTGGTAAAGGCAGTCTTGTACTATTCAAACTCTTTCACCTTTTCTTGATTATATCCTGAAAATCCATCCATCATGGACAAGAGCTCACAACCTATGACCTTTTGCAGCATGGCCTCCATGTTAGGTAGAGGGTAGTTATCCTTCAAGGATGATACATTCAAGTTCCTGAAGTCAACACAAAGCCTGATATCTCCATTCATTTTCCTAACAGGAATCAAATTGGAGACCCAAGTTGAATGCCTAATGGGTTTGATAATCCCTCCATCCCTTAACTTGATTAGTTCTTCTTCCATCTTCAGAGCTAAGGTTGGATTAATTGGCCTCTATTTTTTCCTAAAAGGTTTAGCATCTAGTTTCAATGGAATCTCATGCTAAAATAGGTCCTATGTATTAGCTTTCAAATTATCATATGACCATGAAAAAACATGCTTATATTTTCTAAGCAAAGCAATCAACATTTTTCTGATATGAGGAGTCAGCTACTTACCAATGTACACCTTTTTTGGAGCACTATTTGTTCCCCAATTTACTTCTTCTAAATCTTGCTTATTAGTTGGGGTGGTCTTTGCAACAATTTGGCCACTATTATCAAAGGCTCTCTCCAAAGCAACCAATCCTCTTGGGATCTTATTTGTCTTGAGCTATATAACCTCATTGCCAAATAATGTTTCCTTTCTATCAATAACTTCCACAAAATTATGAAAATCTATTTCCTGATTTTCATACTCATCTATGCAATGCAGGAATTTGATCAAATATTTATCATCATTGAATACCTACCAACTAGAAATATTATTAGGAAAACAATATGACTTACCTTTATTTCCACACATGCAATGTTAGCCAAGGTAATGTCATCTGGTCTAATTATAACATTTGCCAAAAAGTTTGCCATGACATGTAATGCCCCGCCAAGGAACCCAGAGGATAACACAACTAAGCTTACAAAAAGGACAAATATTTTTTTTAAATGAAAGAAATATCAACAATCATATATTTATTCATAATATTTGAATTAAGCTTTATCCTCTAAGGTTCCACGGCTACATTACTAACAACTATTAACATGATCTAACCAACATTATGAATTAACTAACAACCATGGTTCATTCTAATCTAATTGCATCCAATGAATAAACAAATACATTTCCATATTATACAATCAAATAAGTAATCATGAAGATCCTGCAAAAAGGATACAAGTACATATACAATTTCCTTTACAAGAGAGTATAATATTACATTGTTTACAATATCGCTTTCCTGATTACATTGGAGTACATACATCAAGATAACAACACATGATTCAACTGATATACAAGATTGGAACATGAACATAAGTATCTATCTCCTCAAGCTAGAATAAGATCTGTAATCTGATATAAGAGGTATATCTGTCTCACACATGAACAACATGGGAAACCAATGTAGATAAAAACACAACCCCCTGACTATGTGGAACCCTAAGGTCCACCCCCCATGCTAGGAGATAACAATAAGGTCCCACTAAGCAAACAGTCAAGAAGACAATAGGCTAACAGGTGCAAGGACTACACATGACTCCAACACAACACTAGTCAATATGAACATCACAAGCAACTCAAACAACACTTCCAGAGGCAATCACACAATAAAAGAGGAAAACACACTTAGGGAATACTAGGTTGTAGTAGAGAAGAGTGTCATTGCATGGTCCTAACATGGGTTATCCTGGTGGTCTCTCACCAAACGTCGGTCCCCATCCATGGGTTATCCTGGCCATCCACACGTCAGCCCCCATCTATGGTTATCCTGGCAGTTTCTCACTAGACACCAGCCCCATAGGGTGACACATGCAGAACCAACATTCCTTTCATGAGGACAAGGAAGTTGATCTTACCAACCACGGCCTTCTCATCCCATCCTTAGCCTAAACAAGCACTACAGGCATGGGTGAGGCATCCAATTATCTTATTTAGTGTGGAAACTACCCAACCCTCTAAATTTATTATTACGTTATTGTTGTCTCTCAAATTTGCACCCTTGCTGAGTTGTAGAACTTGGCAATCTGGAAAAACATGGGATCTTTCCAGGTTTGTGGGTCACCTGTGATGGAAAGAACCTCCAGAGAAGGTCGGCTTCCTGTTGATACTCCACCTAAACTACTTATACTAAAGTCTTTGCAGAGAAAAGGGTAAGAAAGATTACATGAAAATGAAACCTACTATCTAAGGTGATGCACCAAAAGATCATCAGAAAATGTACAGGAATGACACACTTCAGAACCAGTAATAATAAGAACCCTACACAACCCAGAAAAAATCACAACCCTTGCATCATTATTTTGTAAGGAGGCTAAATAACAGTAGTCTTGTTAAGGAGAAAGAGGTTTTCTCACTACCCACAAACTGATTGTTATCCCTTGCACATCTCACAACCTGCAAAAATCATGTAACCCTTGCATAAAGGCACCAACATGAAAGACAGCTCTAAGGACAAAGAACATCACCAAGATCTGTACTAACACTGATGACACACAATATCAGAAGAAATAGGAAGGTATAAACTGCTTATTACTGCCAAAAGGTGTTACCATACTGTATATCTCTGAAAATGGGTTACAAAACTATTCACTTCTGCAAAAGAACTCAAAAAATTACAATATACAAAGTAGTGAATAATCAAAACCTCTAAAAAATGAATAACGAAGGAGACTATATACTTCCCAAATAGCTGTAAACAGATAGACATCCACCACCTGCATTCCTGTGCATCTCATAAATGCCCACAAAATATCTCTCTAAAGTCCTCCAAAGTGTGCTCACAATGTAGAAAAAGTCAAGGGATACCATTAGCTATCATAAAGGCACTTGAAAATGTCATAGAATGCCTTTAAATGCTCTCTGAGGCTTCTGACATACGTCAGATCTGTGTCATAACTCCTGCAGCATCATAAATAACTAAAAAATATCCCAATAAATGACATAATGACACATTTTCTGCATCTAATTAACATTTAACTAAGAGGCTTATAATTGCACCACCTTAGTAAATGTTTTACAATTCCAAAGTTATACAGACCTATGCAGAAAAAAGTGGCATTATGACATAACATCTAATTTCCTGATATTGATTATGCAAAAATGACATAAAAAATGTTTGTGACCCCTAGGCAAGATGACATGACTCACATACACTTGCACTACCTCGCATCTCAAGGCCATGTCAAAACGTTTTATAACCCCGAGCCATTCCTATATGCGTCACATCAACTTATAGCTCCCAACAAACACCACCATGCCTTGTTGCCATGCTTCATCCACCTTGTATCCCCCAACATACATTTTTATTCACCACCTTATATCTCCTAGCCAACATGCCTTAGTAAACATATTATTCAACCTTGTATTTCCCACAATACATTTGGAAACGTCCTTAAAAAAAATAAACAAAAGGCATAAAAATCCCACAGTCCCCCTTGAATCATCACTAGATTCGAACATATGAAGTTTATCCCCACATGCCATATGGATAAAAATGAGTGTTTTTCAAAAATGAAAGTCAAAAATTTGAATGGAATTAGGTCTCAATCAAACCAAAAAGAAAGAAAACCTAAAAAGCACCCTCATTCTACATTTTGTTTTCCTTCATCTGAACTTGGCCGCCGCCACCATGGAGGGTTTGAAGGCAGAAATATGTCTTTTTTTCTGTTGATTTTGGTCAATTTTGAGGCGAAATGCAAGGTAAGTTGCATTTCTTGATGAGATTTGAACTCCATTTAGTAGATTTTGGGGCTCCAAGGTTGCGATTTGACTGCATATTGATGCATTTCTGTTATTCTTTTGATGTTTTTCTGATGGCCGACCCTCTGTATATCCGCTATTGGGTGTGTTGAGGCCATGATTTGACTGTGTATTCGCTAAAAGAAACGTGATTATGCATAGTGAAGGGCAAAACTGCATTAGAGGTAACTCATTGTCAAGCTTCCTTCATTTTTGCTGCTTCTTTTGTCTAAATATTCGCTGCCTGGGGCGCGATTTGAACATTTCCTGAGCATATGTTTTAAAAAACAACACAAACCTTCATTTTCTCCTTCTGTTGCTGCACGTGAAGGGCTTCTATAGCATTTGAACTTGACAAAATTTGCATTTTCTGACAATCTATACTTTCTGTTGCGCTGCTTTGACGGAAAAACTTGAAAGACCTTCATTTTTCTGAAATTGCTTGCATATTTTCGCCTTTGTTGATGGCTGATTTGAGGGGTTTCTATGTATCTATGTCAAAAATAAGTATAAAAACCATGCATTTTCTGTCTGTTGTTTGAACTTGAAAAAGAAAATTGCATTTTCTTTGAAAACTGCTGCCAGAAAGCACGATTTTCTTGGAAATCTGAGTATTTGCTATCAAATAGGAATGAAAACTTTGTATTTTCTCTTGTTGACTGCTATTTTTTTGGCTGTGACAAGCCCCAGTCTTAACAAAAAACTTTGAATGATGGCATATATGCCTTGCTGCTCTTGAAATTTGCATTTTCTGTTGTATTGCAGCATGAACTTGAAAAAATATTGCATTTTCTAAAAATTCGCTGCCAAAAGACACTATTGGACATTTTCTAAGTTTTATGTTGCCTTAAAAAGAAAAGGAAACTTTGTATTTTGACAGTGCTGAGGCACGTTTCATGAAAATCTAAGCATGTTGTTCTTGAGAAAACTACATAACCTTTATTTTCTCCTTTGTATCTGCACGTCTCCCACTGGCTCAAGACGAGCTCAACCCAAGACAAAAACTTGAAAAATGTCATTTTTGCTGTTATTTCTTCACTGCATAGGCTGAAAGTCTTATTTTTTCTTTGAAGCAGCTATATTCGTGTTCTACAAGATGCATTTCTTCGTGAAAAACTATAGATCTAGAAGAAAAGTTATTTCTGTATGATATGCTTTGGTGCACTTGATATTATCATGCTCTTCCTTTTGACATGTTATGTTTCCTTATCAAGTTTGTGAGCCTCTGAATTCATCCTCTCTTCATCCAAACTCGGAAACCCTTATTCATGTCTGTGATACTCTGTCCACTGCTTGACAATACTCTTTCAGCTTCATGCATTTTCCTTTTGACATGTTCTATTTCCTTATTGCATTTCATAGATTCTACTGTTCCAAATGAGTAAGAGGGTGTCAAATATCATCTGAATGTAGTCATGTGACTGCCATCCACAATGTTCTTATAAATAATGCTCCTTACATCAAGATTGCTTTATTACAGTTGGCCTAATCTCCAAGTTGAGCTGCCCAAAACCTTCATGATTGTCCTCTTGTTGTATATTGCTGCTCTTTCATACTACATGATTGCTGTCCATTTATTAGTTGTTCCATATAATCTTTGCTGCTCCATTGTGTCTTGTTGTCCTATTTTGCTTGGATTTCTCTAATTGTTTGTTGTCCTACTCAGTATGCTAGCTCTTGACAGCTGTGATCTGCCTTCTGAATGCGCTCTTAGAGTTGTGCTTTTGCATTTGTTCATTGCATCTGAAATGTTCTTGTAAGGACCATGAGCTGGGCTCAACCCTTGTGGGAGCCACACTTCCTCCACTCA
The DNA here is from genome assembly GCA_027924645.1 of Cunninghamia lanceolata. Lineage (NCBI taxonomy): Eukaryota > Viridiplantae > Streptophyta > Pinopsida > Cupressales > Cupressaceae > Cunninghamia > Cunninghamia lanceolata. The sequence continues at coordinate 1,015,485 of BSBN01001053.1, read as the reverse complement.
TAATGTAACTGATGGATTAATCAGAAACATAATTACACCTGTATCTACACATGAAGCAAACATGTCAAGAAAAACAAGGGCTTGCAGTTGATATACTTGATTTGTATTCCCAACAGTTTATGTGATACTAACTGGTTTACTGCATTTGAAAAGACAAATTGTATATTTATGTGTGCATATCATGTGATGTATGATGCCCCGTCATTGCTCTAACATTAGTTCTTTTCAAAACTTTATGTAGATGACTAGGGGGCAGCGAGGAGACAACAGCTGAATGCAGAGATACACAAACAATCTAGGGTGACACAAGACGTGGCAATAGTCTGAAGGCTCATCATTCAGGCAATGATGAGTCACCCTACCTCACATGCATATTTGTTTTTTTAGTCTTTTATAAATGTATAGTTTGTCCTTTTCATTTTGCAATGAAACAGTTAGTCTCACGGCTTGTGTGAGATCTTATACACTTATTTTTCAATACATATTGCTGATCTTTTAAAAGATTTGTACAATCTCTTAAGTTCTGAAAACATCTAAATGCAACAATACAATGTAATCTTAATTTGTACCAAATGTGCACATGGATATAATGCAGCAGCAACAAAATGTACCTTCCTCTCCTTTTTTAAAAACTAGAAAGTTCTACTTGATTTAGCTAGTAGTGAAAACTAGGTAACATCTTTAGCAACATCTGCTATATGTTTGTCTGCTAAACATCAAACCAGTTGCCTGAAGCTTAGCCATTGGGCATAGAGTCACACATGCTTGATAAAACCTTGAAAAAACCTCTTCCCTTCTGGCTGCAACTGACTTCTGACTGCCATCTTTTCTAAACCATCACGTGCATGGGTATGGTTGGTGATAGTGAACCAAATCACTGTTACTGATGATATGCATCTACTTGATGAGTTAGAATGGATAACCAATAAGAACACCTCCTTAGCAAACTGCTGCAGTTTATTATAGCTCTATGAGGGAGATAGGCATGATGTGTGATAGTGAGTAAATGTATTCACTGTTTCATATGATAGTTGTCTATTATATATCTGTAGTACATTGCAACAGCTTCAAACCTTTTACATAACCAGGCCTAGGAAAAACTGACTAACCTGTGCGCAACCGCACTTACTAGTGTGCAACAGCACTTATTTAACATAAAAAACTTAATCTATCCTATGTCTAACTAGTAGAGGTGCTACTCAAACATGACCATTCACTAGTTCTTTGAAATAGCTACCTGTTGGTCATGATGTTAGTCATACACAAACATAGAATAAAAGTTACACAACAACCTTTACTCATCTTGAAAGATACGATGAATTCATAGAATTCATGATCCCAAGTCTCCATTGATTAGGTCTTAATCTACTGACGTTACTCAGTGGTTGATGTGTGTTGCTGTTTTCCATTCAGGGGCCTTACGTTCTTCAGTAATTTCTGCAAAGTTCATCAATATTCCTCCAAATATCCTGTTATTTATGTCTGCCCTGCATAAATCTCCAATAATTCTACCTCTGCACTATGAATTTAGTCAAATAATGTGCTTATTTATGATTCTTTGCATGATATTTTCAATACTACATGCATTTAACTCAAATATGCTAATGATTTTTAGTTATCTACGAGATGTCAGCATATTTCTCTGTTCTGCTTGTTATTTATCATGATTTGCAGTTATGGTGATGAATTTATGAAATTAAAAAAAAGAAAAGGGTTAAAGAATGAGATCCCCAAAATTACTTGACTGAGATCACTGATCCACATACAAGCTCCCATACATGCAATGAAAAGAAGGAAACTAGAATCATACTTCACCAGGACATTCCACAAATCCGCATGATCCAGTGCAAATCTTCAAAGGAAAAGTTGACAACAACATGTAATGAAATGAAAGCGCTTCTAGTTGAACACAGCATTCACCAGTACATATCTAGAAATCAACATGAAGATTACATAAAATTTACAATCAAGATGTAATCTGAAACTTCATATCCATTCAGTATGCTCAAGAACAGGGACATTTACAGTGATCTGAAGAAAGAACCTTGATATTTCAACAATTCAATCCTCATTAGTCTCAGCAATTCGACCTCGTATTTGATTCTACAGTAATTGGCCTTATTGTGCCAGATGTTCCAATGTATATATCTTTTTCTTATGATTAGTTCTGGCCCATATATAGAGAAAAATGCCCGAAAACAGTTACAATAATCCAATGATCATGATCCTCTCATAACAACCAACGGCACAGATGAAAAGCACATGCTTTGCCAGACTAGCAATTATACATCTGGCACAGAATATTCCAGCATCTTCAACTTGATTCGGTCTCCAGCTGGCAAACAGCATATTTGACAGCATCCTCCTCACATCTGGTTCATGTTGCCTCCTTGTGCAACCATACAATGCTCAGCAATAGCTCTAACAGCATCATGACTTCCTGCAAATAAACAGACAAACATTAAGTCCAGCATCATGTGGAACACAGCATGAAGTTAAAATTCACATTAAAACAAGCCCCATGTTCAAACATATGCAATGGGTTTCAAATTCTGTGAAAACCATGCAAAAAATGCATAAACAGGGCTAAAAAATACACTGGTCAACCATCGCTGACCGAAAATCAGGCTATCGGGCTTCAAATGGATTGAAAAATCCATCACTTCGTTTTCCCGCCTATTTCCTTGTATATCAGGTTCAAAATAGTGCATATACATCGCAAAATATACAATGATTAAATCGCATTTCAAAATCTTTCAAATCCGCCCTTTGTATATGATGCATGTATGTATTTCGGCGTGACCACATACTGTCGGAATGACAATTTTACATTAGGCCGACGGCTAAACTTATACCGATGCCAAAAAACATGATGATGTCCTTCCATCGGGAAGACATGTTCTATCGGCATGATAACTCAAGATAAGGCCGATAGCGAAAGTTATACCGATGAGGAACTCTTCATCGGGTGGAGGATATATATATTGGCGAGACAATTATGAACTTGGCCAACACTATATGTCAGGTCAATCACCTTTTCGGTGAGAAAACAACTATCGGGGAGAGATTTCCTGACTCGGCCGATATCAAAACTTATGCCGATGAACCTTTCCATCGGGAAGACAAACAACTGTCGACATGAAAAAATCAAAGTTGGGCCGACAGTATAAAATATGCCGACGAGCATATCGGGTAGACAAACATATCGGGGAGACTAAAAAGCACCCGGCCGATAGACAAAGTCAAGCCGATGGCAAGACTTAAAACTTTCGTCTGCATGATATTTTGGAAATATGATGCTCCCCCTTCCGAATGTCCAGATGATGTCATCAGGATATCCGGGGCTTTTGTTAAACTTAGAACATGACGTCATCATCATATTCGCGAACCGGATCATGTTTTAGAAAATATCCTGCCGAAGGGAAATGTGATGATGATGTCCTCCTAATATTTGCTTCTTCGTTTATCAGATCGGGATGACATCATCAGGATATTTGCAAAAGGTCATATTTCTCGGCGGGAGGACATTATGAAATGTTGGGTGATATTCAGAATATGATGCTTGCGAAAAGCATAAGGCCATTTGACGGGTAAAACACACTATCACCCAAAATTGACGTCCGGATATTGGGACTGCATGATTTTTATTGGGTGATAGATCAAGATCATGATGATCTTGACAACATGATTGAGGATAAAAATATGATGACCCTCTTGCGAATATCAAGTTTGACCAAAACTTTGACTGTGCATAACATCCACATATGGACGAATTTTCAAGTGATGTAAAAGGGAAACCTGCATGGAATTTCAAGCTCTTTCTAAATATGAGGTCATAGAAACAAAATATGAACTTTGACAAACTGACCTCATGATGATGACCTACCTCATCCTAACCCATTTTTACCAAACCGCTAGAAAGCAGACAACACAAGCCAAGCCAAAAATGTTGGGTCCCTGTTTTGCTAAGACAAAATGGGGCGTGTTGTGTAACCACACAACACTACCCATCCTAAATAACTTACAACATCTCACATGCTCATAAACAGCCTCCAGGAGGTGGATAATTGACAAAAGTATTACCAGTCGCTGAAATGAGCTTTGGAGAAGGAAAACAAGTCCACCTACCTCATAATTTTGATCATGCTTGCTGCAGTGCTAAGGCATATAGGAAGATTGGACAAGCTACTCCTTGGGTTCAATCTTCTCCTCAGGTGCAAACATGATTGATAACACCTTGTTAGGCTTGACTTGAGCTAGATGTCTGATAGGACATCCGTTTGAACTGATGAACCTTAATCTCCCTTTGCTGGCTTCTAGCTCATGTATTGTTGATTCCTCATCTTGTTGATTGGAATGCCCCACTTGCAGTGTAAGATTTCCTTCCTCCAAAGATGCTTTTTTACCTTCTATCTCAATTTCAATCGGATGTGGAAGAGTTGGTTCACATGAATGAAAAGGAGGAATGCCTACTTCTCTGATCTGATGATTGCATGCTGCTGGCTCATATGACGCTAGCCTATCATTGATGTTAGAGCAAAAAACCTCAATGATACCTGAAAACATGTTCTCATCTAGCTCATGACTTTGCATCAGATCTAGATGAGCTTTGTCATTCTGCTTCTCGAAAATAGGCACTGATGTTTCTATGCATATGCCATATTTATTCTCATCTATATATTCAAGCAATTCCTCAAACAAAATAACTAAATCCTGAGATTCAGCATCTATTTCCTTCTCCAAAACATGTGCAACTTGATCTTTTCTGCCATCTAAATTTGACAGAAAGGATTCAAGATCATTCCAAAATGAATCCTCATGTTCATTTTCATCTTTCAACTGCTCAAAGACTTGACTATCACATTGATTGTCTTTTGTTAGCAACTCATTAGATTGTTTAACCTCTTCCTGTTCATTCAGATTGATAAAAGAAGGGAGCTCATCGAATAACATGAAATCATTATTTTTGATACTTTTTTCAAGCTTTTCAACCTGCTGTCCTGACTGATCATGTTCACTTTTTTCTTGCAAGATGCCTAATTTTTTCTCTTTTTTATCAGATATAGGTTCACGAACAGCAGGTTCTTCTTTTATCTCAGGAAGCTCATTCTTTTTCCCACTAAACCAACTATGTTGATAGACAATAGGTCCACCTGGATAAAGACGGATAGTAGAAGGATAGGAAGGCTGATTCAACAATGAAACCTGAGGAATTGGCTTGGTCTCTTGCAGACATACAAGCTGTTCTTGTTCAAGTATAGGTTCTTTCAGTGGATGAGACCCTCTAAAACTTAGAATATTCAATTTAGGAGATTTAGGAGACTCACCTTGTTTGAAGCTTGGTATTCTGAACTTAGAAACCTCTTCTTCAAAGAATGGATTTGGAAAACAAACAGCTGATTGAGTTTCCATTTTTTTAAAAGGAGCCAATGAAACACCCTTTTGCTCTTCTTCTGCTAGCTAGATGCTAGAGCATGTTTGCATTTGTGTGTTTGGTGGAGGGTCTTCACAGTGTGGAAAAGATGGCCCTTTCCAACTTGGAATCTTAAATGTAGAAGGCTGCTTGAAACTCAAAACTTCAAACCTTGGAGAAGGTTCAATGGTAGGCTGAGCCTGACCTATAGTGTGGATTTGCATGAGATTAGGAAGAGGAGAAGGGTTTTGGACCTTAGGCTATCGAACCTGAGCTATTAATTGCCTTATTTGCTCTTCCTTGGCAACAATCTACCTACTCAAACATTCCTCTTTATACATTTGTGCCTCCACCTCTCTCTGATGAATATGAGCTTGATAAGCAAGCTCCTCCTGCTACATACTATACTCCTGCTCTGTTGTGACAGCCTCGAATTCCCTTTGCAAGTCTAAAGCTATCTCCCTAATACTGATGTTGTTAACATCTTGAGGCTGATTCAAAGGGTAGTTATGTTGGTCATGAGCAAAATGAACTTCCTGCAAATGGCTATAGGCATGGATAGGTTGCCAGGAAAGTTAAGCAGGGGTGGGAGGGTGTCAAGCATGATGATAATCCGCTATTGGTGGGTTATTTGGGACAAAACCAGCAGCATATTCTGCTTGGTATGGCTGATAAAAAGTGGTATGAACATCATTCTCATGAAATGGAGGGTGATAAGGCATATTCCCATGAAACATAGACATGTCTATCACTCAAAAAGTTGGAAAATCAGAACAGAGTACCTTTTCCTGATTAAAACCTAAATCATACCAGTACTTGAACTACTAAAACCAGTAGATAATCCATCTAGAGTCACCAGATGTGTAAAGAAAATACCTCTGAAAGGCTGAAACTACTGCTGTACACACCAAATAGTAGTAACAAAATGTATAAAATAGACTTCACAGTCCCACCGGGAGTGCCAAAAATTGTTGTCTCTCAAATTTGCACCCTTGTTGAGTTGTAGAACTTGGCAATCTGGAGAAACATGGGATCTTTCTAGGTCTGTGGGTCACCTGTGATGGAAAGAACCTCCAGAGAAGGCCGGCTTCCTGTTGATACTCCACCTAAACTACTTATACTAAGTTCTTTGCAGAGAAAAGGGTAAAAAAGATTACATGAAAATGAAATCTACTGTCTAAGGTGATGCACCAAAAGATCATCAGAAAATGAACAGAAATGACACACTTCAAAACTAAAAATAATAAGAACCCTACACAACCTAGAAAAAATCATAACCCTTGCATCATTGTTTTGTAAGGAGGTTAAATAACAGCAGTCTTGTTACGGAGAAAGAGGTTTTCTCACTACCCACAAACTGATTGTTATACCTTGCACATCTCACAACCTGCAAAAATCATGTAACCCCTGCATAAAGGCACCAACATGAAAGACAGCTCTAAGGACAAAGAACATCACCAAGATCTGTACTAACATTGACGACACACAATATCAAAAGAAATAGGAAGGTATAAACTGCTTATTACTGCCAAAAGGTGTTACAATACTGTATATCTTTGAAAATGGGTTACAAAACTGTTCACTTCTGTAAAAGAACTCAGAAAATTACAATATATAGAGTAGTGAATAATTAGAACCTCTGAAAAATGAATAAGGAAGGAGACTATATACTTCCCAAATAGCTGTAAATAGATAGACATCCACCACCTCCATTCCTATGCATCTCATAAATGCCCATAAAATATCTTTCTAAAGTCCTCCAAAGTGTGCTCACAATGCAGAAAAAGTCAAGGGATGCCATCAGCTATCATAAAGGCACCTGAAAATATCATAGAATGCCTTTAAATGCTCTCTGAGGCTTCTGACATACGTCAGATCTGTGTCATAACTCCTGCAGCATCATAAATAACTGAAAAATATCCCAATAAATGACATAATGACACATTTTCTGCATCTAATTAACATTTAACTAAGAGGCTTATAATTGCACCACCTTAGTAAATGTTTTACAATTCCAAAGTTATACAGACCTATGCAGAAAAAAGTGGCATTATGACATAACATCTAATTTCCTAATATTGATTATGCAAAAATGACATAAAAAATGTTTGTGACCCCTAGGCAAGATGACATGACTCACATACACTTGCACTACCTCGCATCTCAAGGCCATGTCAAAATATTTTATAACCCCGAGCCATTCCTATATGCGTCACATCAACTTATAGCTCCCAACAAACACCACCATGCCTTGTTGCCATGCTTCATCCACCTTGTATCCCCCAACATACATTTTTATTCACCACCTTATATCTCCTAGCCAACATGCCTTAGTAAACATATTATTCGACCTTGTATTTCCCACAATACATTTGGACTTGTCCTTTAAAAAAAAATAAACAAAAGGCATAAAAATGCCACGGCCCCCCTTGAATCATCACTAGATTCGAACATATGAAGTTTATCCCCATGGGCCATATGGATAAAAATGAGTGTTTTTCAAAAATGAAAGTCAAAAAGATGAATGCAATTAGGTCTCAATCGAACCAAAAAGAAAGAAAACCTAAAAAGCACCCTCATTCTACATTTTGTTTTCCTTCATCTGAACTTGGCTGCCGCCACCATGGAGGGTTTGAAGGCAGAAATATGTCTTTTTTTTGTCGATTTTGGTTGATTCTGAGGTGAAATGCAAGGTAAGTTGCATTTCTTGATGAGATTTGAACTCCATTTAGTAGATTTCGGGGCTCCAAGGTTGCGATTTGACTGCATATTGATGCATTTCTATTGTTGCGTGTGTTGAGGCCGTGATTTGACTGTGTATTCGCTGAAAGAAACGTGATTATGCGTAGTGAAGGGCAAAACTGCATCAGAGGTAACTCATTGTCAAGCTTCTTTCATTTTTGCTGCTTCTTTTGTCTGAATATTTGCTGCCTGGGGCACGATTTGAACATTTCCTGAGCATATGTTTTAAAAAACAACACAAACCTTCATTTTCTCCTTCTATTGCTACATGTGAAGGGCTTCTGTAGCATTTGAACTTGACAATATTTGCATTTTCTGACAATCTATACTTTCTGTTGCACTGCTTTGATGGAAAAACTTGAAAGACCTTCATTTTTCTAAAATTGCTTGCATATTTTTGCCTTTGTCGATGGCCGATTTGAGGGGTTTCTATGTATCTATGTCAAAAATAAGTATAAAAACCATGCATTTTTTGTCTGCTATTCAAACTTGAAAAAGAAAATTGCATTTTCTTTGAAAACTGCTGCCAGAAAGCATGATTTTCTTGGAAATCTGAGTATTTGTTGTCAAATAGGAATGAAAACTTTGTATTTTCTCTTGTTGACTGCTATTTTTTTGGCTGTGACAAGCCCCAGTCTTAACAAAAAACTTGGAACGATGGCATATATGCCTTGCTGCTCTTGAAATATGCATTTTCTATTGTACTATAGAATGAACTTGAAAAAATATTGCATTTTCTAAAAACTCGCTGCCAGAAGACACTATTGGACATTTTCTGAGTTTTATGTTGCCTTAAAAAGAAAAGGAAACTTTGTATTTTGATAGTGCTAAGGCACGTTTCATGAAAATCTGAGCATGTTGTTCATGAGAAAACTACATAACCTTTATTTTCTCCTTTGTATCTACACGTCTCCCACTGGCTCAAAACGAGCTCAACCCAAGACAAAAACTTGAAAAATGTCATTTCTACTATTATTTCTTCACTGCATAGGCTGAAAGTCTTATTTTTTCTTTGAAGCAACTATATTCGTGTTCTACAAGATGCATTTCTCCATGAAAAACTATAGATCTAGAAGAAAAGTTATTTCTGTATGATATGCTTCGATGCACTTTATATTATCATGCTCTTCCTTTTGACTTGTTCTGTTTCCTTATCAAGTTTGTGAGCCTCTGAATTCATCCTCTCTTCATCCAAACTCAGAAACTCTTATTCATGTCTGTGATACTCTGTCCACTGCTTGATAGTACTCTTTCAGCTTCATGCATTTTCCTTTTGACAAGTTTTGTTTCCTTATTGCATTTCATAGATTCTGCTGTTCCGAATGAGTGAGAGGGTGTCAAATATCATCTGAATGTAGTCATGTGACTGTCGTCCATGATGTTCTTATAAATTATGCTCCTTACATCAAGATTGCTTTATTACAGTTGGCCTTATCTCCAAGTTGAGCTGCCCAAAACCTTCATGACTGTCCTCTTGTTGTATATTGCTGCTCTTTCATACTACATGATTGCTGTCCATTTATTAGCTGTTCCATATAATCTTTGCTACTCCATTGTGTCTTGATGTCCTATTATACTTGCATTTCTCTGATTGTTTGCTGTCCTACTCAGTATGCTAGCTCTTGACAGCTGTGATCTGCCTTCTGAATGTGCTCTTAGAGTTGTGCTTTTGCATTTGTTCATTGCATCTAAAATGTTCTTGTAAGGACCATGAGCTGGGCTCAACCCTTGTGGGAGCCACACTTCCTCCACTCATAATGTAACTGATGGATTAATCAGAAACATAATTACACCTATGTCTGCACATGAAGCAAACATGTCAAGAAAAATAAGGGCTCGCAGTTGATATACTTGATTTGTATTCCTAACAGTTTATGTGATACTAACTAGTTTACTGCATTTGAAAAGACAAATTGTATATTTATGTGTGCATATCATGTGATGTATGATGCCCCGTCATTGCTCTAACATCAGTTCTTTTCAAAACTTTATGCAGATGACTAGGGGGCAGTGAGGAGATAGTAGCTGGATGCGGAGTTACGCAGATAATCCAGGATGACACAAGACACAACAACAGTCTAAAGGCTTGTCATTTAGGCAATGACGAGTCACCCTACCTCACATGCATATTTGCTTTTTTGGTCTTTTATAAATGTATAGTTTGTCCTTTTCATTTTGCAATGAAACAGTTAGTCTCACGGCTTGTGTGAGATCTTATACACTTATTTTTCAATACATATTGTTGATCTTTTAAAAGATTTGTACAATCTCTTAAGTTCTGAAAACATCTGAATGCAACAATACAATGTAATCTTAATTTGTACCAAATGTGCACATGGATATAATGCAGCAGCAACAAAATGTACCTTCCTCTCCTTTTTCAAAAACTGGAAAGTTCTGCTTGATTTAGCTAGTAGTGAAAACTACGTAACAGTTATCACTGGGTTAAAAACTTCCAATGGGTTATCCTGGCAGCCACTTTGGGCACCAGCCCCACATTGAAAGCCACTCCCCTACCTACATCTAGAAGACCCTATCCATGAAGCGAGACAATTACCATCGCAATGACAAGTAACATATACAATGCAAGGCATTTACCTTCTTGCATACAAAACATAATCACAGGGACCAATTCTTATATCCTTGTCCCAAAACATAAACCAAGCATGAACTATCACATTCTCATCATGATGCATTTACAACACAAAATACACATCATTTCAAATCACACAGAGCAAGGCATTATCCATCTTCCATAGTCATCATAACCACATGAATAGGTACACTGAGAAAGGCATTATCCATCTTGCACATGTATCATACCAACATGAATAGGAGGTAACATTTCAAGCATGCAATTCATTCAACTCACATGATGCACACATAGCCAACCCCCACACAATCACACCCTCCTAGGCCTCTAGAAACAACTTCCCCAAATGACAAACACTTGACACCACTAAACACAATGGTCTCACATCACATTCACTCTTAGATGCACATCATAAACTAAGATACTTCATCAATATTTTCATGATCAATCATCTAACAAATATAAAGTGAATCTATCTCAACAATATAGAACTGTAACTAATAATTCTCAAGACTTGTTTTAATTTCATTTAATTAAAATGGATGGGAACAACATGCAAATAACCCTAAGACATACAAATTAAACACAACAATTATTACACTATTTACAACTGATGTAGATTTCATTAATAATCTAGACAATTTTGTAAATACTATTAAATATAACTGTATAAGCAAGACTAAAATCCTATAATATTTGAATGCTATAAATCTTTACACTAGTTAGAATCACAAGATACAAAACCCAAAGCTACAATGAAAGAACCTTTCTAAGGTTAGCTTGAGAGGAAAGGAATACATAAAAACAAAATATTAGATCTAACATCTTCATCAAATCTACCACTCTTTTAACCACATGCATATGATAAGATCATAACACATTTAAAGGATGGTTCAAACCAAGTAGAAGTGCAATGGCTAAAGCAAATCAAGAGTGAACACTAATAGGGCACAAGTAAAAGAACAATCTTGGTGCAGGAGTACCCAATCAACAGTGGCCTCCATGAGGCATTTAACTGTTTTATACTTATTTTTATGTTTTTAATAAGGTCCTAAATGGGCATTTAATGTAATAAGGTCTATTTGACCATTTTTGTTATTGTAGGGACACTTGTCGATCTGTAGATGACAAGGTTGTTAGTTTGTTAGAGGTTGTTAGAGGTTGTTATCTCCCAGCCGCTGGGAATCATTTTCTGTACTACTCATATGAGGGGATAAATACCCAAGATCTGATTGATTTTAGATATGATGATGTGAGTTGTGACATGTGAGACAGAGAGGAACTGTGAAGTTAGATATCTGTATCAATTTCTAAATGCAATAAAGAAGATTCTGTTTGTATTAATTTTCTGGTGTTTGACTTACTGGTGCAATCAATTTTTCTGGTTTGCAGTCGAGATGGATATCTAATCCATCCCACCGGTTGATTACTCTGTTATTGGTGGAATGGCTGTACATAGTAATTTAGATTTTCTAGTTTGTGTTTGTTCATTTTGTGCTTACATGGTCAGTTGCAACATGCGTTGATAAGCCTAGCATCGGCATGTGCTAGGTTGATAATTTGCTAAAGTTTATTTAATCATAGAAAAAAGGCTTGGTGAAATCGCAAGGGTTTAGTCAGACTAAATCGGCGAAGTTGAAGTGTTTAGGTTTCCTATGTTTGAACCAATTCCAGTAGTTCAGTGGTTCGTTAATCAACTTGTCAGCGTGAAGGAAACCTTTGTTTGAACCAAACGGCTGAACCGGTTCAAAGGTTCAGTGGTTCAACCAAGTGGTTGGTTCAAAGTCTTCCCTGGTTCAAAGGTTCAACGGTTCAACTGAGTGGTTGGTTCAAAGTCTTCCACAGTTCAATGAAAGTGGTTCAACAGTTTGAGGTTCCTCGGTTCAACAATGGAATCTTTGGTATGCATTTCAGTGGTAGGAGAGTCATCAGGTGGACAAGTCTATGTGGAGCTGACAGTATATGTTCTTAATGATTGAGGTGACAACTGGCAAGTGTCACCAAAGGGAGTTCATCAGTACATCGGCGTAGGGAAGCCAAGTGTATCAGTGTAAGGAGGGGCATCGGCAGAGTGGCTCGAAGTTAGACTGATGGTAGGAGGTCTGGTTGATGACGGAGTTGGCGTAAAGGGTTTCGGGGTGACAAGTGATATCGGTAGGGAATTGAACGCATTCTCTGATAGTTATATGTCACGGTGAGAGGATTAACTCACTAACATTTTGGTGTGAGTTTGGCTGTCAGGCGATGGCGATGTTATGTCGTGCAGATAGGCAAGTGAAGTATAAGTGAATGAATGCTTAGGGTTAGGGTAATGTAGACTGGGGACTTTAGCTCTGCATCATAGTGGTATCAGAGCTCAGCAAAAGGTTTGGGCTATTGTGTGTTTGGTTCTGTCACTGAGAAGGTAGAAGTAGAAGTATTGAGAGGTTGACAAGATGCCTCCAAAAGGTAATGGTACTGCCAGATAATTGCAAGAGATGAAGGAAAAACATGCTAAGGAGATGAGGAAGATGAAAGAGCTTGCTAAAGCACTTCAAGCCAGGCTTACAGCCTTGGAGACAAACAAAAGAAGAGAAATAGAAGAAAGTGAATCAGAAAAGGAAGAAGATGATGTTGAAGAATTTGAAGAGGTAGATGAAGATCTGAATGCTGAAGATCAAAGATTTGCAAAATTGTTAAGGGCAGTCAAGAATGACAAACCTAAGGTAAAGATTGATGTTCCAAAGTACACTGGAAGTTTAAATGAGGAAGAGTTACTTGATTGGATTGTTGCATTAGACAATCACTTTGAATGTGAGGAGGTTCCTGAGGAGTAGAGGGTAAAGATTGCAAAGACCAAATTGACAGGTCATGCTTTGGTATGGTGGGATTATGTACAATCAGAGAGAAGAAAGCAAGGTAAGTCAAAGATTTCTTCATGAGACAAGATGGTAGCAAGGATCAAAGGTAAATTTTTACCCAAGGATTATGAGGTTCAAATGTTTAAGAAGCTTCAATTTTTAAGACAAAAAGAAATGGATGTGAAGGCATATACTGAGGAATTTTATAAATTGAGTATGAGATCTAGTCATCATGAGAATGAGGTTGAAAAAGTTGCTAGATATTTGGCTGGTTTGAGATTGAATATACAGGATGAATTAGTTCTGGCTAACCCTAGGAGTGTGGAAGAATGCTATCAAATGGCAATCAGGATTGAGGAGATGATGAAAAGGAGATAGGATAAGTCCATGAGAGGAAGAGGCAACAATACCAGAGGGAGAGAATCAACTCCTACAACAAGGCAAGCAAATGAGAATCAAGAAGAGGCTGGTAAAGGACAAGGACAGTTTGATTTCAGAGGTGGATGGAAAGGCACAAGAGGCAGGTTTGGAAATGGAAGAGGTTCCAATACATTCTCAAGAAAGTGTTACACTTTTGGTGAATATGGTCACCCAACATTTAAATGTCCATAAAAAGCAACAAGTTCAATGGGAGAAAGGAGGACAAATCTGGTCCAAGAATCTGATGATCAAGGTGGGACAAGCTCAAACACTACTACAAATTATGTGTATCCTGAGACAGGAGAAGCATTGATGTTAAGAAGAACAATCTTGAAGACATCCAAGGACATGTTTCAAAAGAGAGCACTTTTTAGGACCTGTTGCAAAAGCAAAGGGAAAGTGTGCCAGGTAGTAATAGATTCTAGTTCAATAGACAATATGGTATCTTAGGAAATGGTGGATAAACTAAAATTGGAAAGGATTCCACATTAAAATCCTTACAAAGCATCTTGGATAAGTGATAGTCAATCACTTTTGGTATATGAACAGGCATATGTTGATTTTCAGATTGGAGAATATCAGGATAGAGTGCTGTGTGACATATTGCCCATGGAATGTTGTCACCTACTGTTGGGTAGGCCATGGCAATTTGATAAGAGAGCATTATATGATGGGTATGCTAATACCTACACCATCATGAAGGATGGGCAAACTTTTCTGTTGGCACCTATGCAGGAGGATGTTGAAGTAAAGAAGACATGAAAGATTATTTTGGTAGGTCAGAAAGAGTTTGTGAAGATACCTACAGCAAAGTCAAAGGCAATTGAGGATATCTCAAAGAAAGGAGATTAGAGTTTGGAGAAGATTTCAGTTATGACTGACAGAGATCAGGTGGATCAGCAGAAGATCCAGAAGCGGGTTTGTACACAGCCACAGGCTGATTGGAATGACAAGGATGCAACATAGTAGGGACTATTATTTGTCCCCTAAGAGTTGAAAGATCAACCCATTCTGCCGTAGTAGTAAATGAGGTTTCCCCTATCCATGTTCAGACAGAGATGATGAATGATCAGCAAGGTGTGAGAAGAGCCTATAGTGCTAGGCATGAGTATTTGCCTCCATGGCAACAGGTTGCAGTCCAGAGATCATGGGTAGATATGCGACAGCAGAAGATACAGGTGAATTCAGTCAAAGACCTAACTCATGGGGCATGAGTTCTTTTCACATTGGGGTGTATGGTGCAGGTGTATGGTGCAGGAGTACCCAATCAACAGTGGCCTCCATGAGGCATTTAACTATTTTATGCTTATTTTTATGTTCTTAATAAGGTCCTAAATGGGCATTTAATGTAATAAGGTCTGTTTGACCATTTATGTTATTGTAGGGACACTTGTCGATCTGTAGATGACAAGGTTGTTAGTTTGTTAGAGGTTGTTATCTCCCAGCCGCTGGGACATATGAGGGGATAAATACCTGAGATCTGATCGATTTCAGATATGATGATGTGAGTTGTGACATGTGAGACAGAGAGGAACTGTGAAGTCAAATATCTGTATCAATTTATGAAAGCAATAAAGAAGATTCTATTTGCATTAATTTTTTTGTGTTTGACTTACTGGTGCAATCAATTTTCTGGTTTGCAGTCGAGATGGATATCTAATCCATTCCACTGGTTGATTACTCTATAATCGGTGGAATGGTTGTACATAGTAATTTAGATTTTATGTTTTGTGTTTGTTAATTTTGTACTTATAGGGTCGGTTACAGCATGCGTTGATAAGCCTAGCATCGGCATGTGCTAGGGTGATAATTTGCTGAAGTT
The DNA here is from genome assembly GCA_027924645.1 of Cunninghamia lanceolata. NCBI lineage: Eukaryota > Viridiplantae > Streptophyta > Pinopsida > Cupressales > Cupressaceae > Cunninghamia > Cunninghamia lanceolata. Next base: position 999,655 of record BSBN01001053.1, on the reverse strand, counting down.
TATTTAATCATAGGAGAAAGGCTCGGTGAAATCGCAAGGGTTTCATCAGACTAAATCAGCGAAGTTGAAGTGTCTAGGTTTCCTGTGTTTGAACCAATTCTAGTAGTTCAGTGGTTCGTTAATTGGCTTGTCGGCATGAAGGAAACCTTTGTTTGAACCAAACGGTTGAACCGGTTCAAAGGTTCAACGGTTCAACCGCATGTTTGGTTCAAAGTCTTCCCTGGTTCAAAGGTTCAACGGTTCAACCAAGTGGTTGGTTCAAAGTCTTTCGTGGTTCAATGAAAGTGGTTCAACGGTTCAAGGTTCCTCGATTCAACAGTGGAATCTTTGGTATGCATTTTAGCAGGAGGAGAGTCATCAGGTGCACAAGTCTATGTGGAGCTGATAGTATGTGTTCTTGATGATTGAGGTGACAACTGGCAAGTGTCACTGAAGGGAGTTCATCAGCACATTGGCGTAGGGAAGCCAAGTGTATCGATGTAAGGAGGGGCATCGGCAGAGTGGCTTGAAGTTAGACCGATGGTAGGAGGTCTGGCCGATGAAGGAGTTGGCGTAAAGGGTTTCAGGGTGACAAGTGATATCAGCAGGGAATTGAAGGCATTCGCCGATAGTTATATGTCATGGCAACAGGATTAACTCACTAACATTTTGGTGTGAGTTTGGTTGTCGGACGATGGCAATGTTATGTCATGTCGATAGGCAAGTGAAGTATAAGTGAATGAATGCTTAGGGTTAGGGTAATGCAAACTAGGGACTTTAGCTCTGCATCAAATATTTTTCTAGGTTTTACCAAATTCCATTCAACACACGAATAGGAAGAGAGAAGCTCAGGTTTCTATGGGAAAGCTTAAGTGTCAACTTGATCAATCCTCTATAAACCACTACTACATTGGTCCTATGAATACCAAAATGAACATACCTAATACATAGTTCTTCTGGAGATTTCTACACCTCATATGATTACCAAGATTGTTAAAATCCCTTACCCAACACTAGTATTAAAGGAATAAACCAATACAAATCATTCTAACCTTCTAGCATACCAAGTCTAGGAATAGGAAAGGGTTGATTGAGTTCAAGACATAAATATGATACAAACATTTTCTCAACAACAAGGTTAATAAGAACGTCACATTTCTTAAGCACAAGTAATAAACATGCTCTATACAACTAATGAACCACCACATTTGTAAAGGACTTTATTATCACATCAAAATTCACTTACAACATCGCATACACAAGAAATCAGGACATACTAATTTATGCCTCAGGAAAACTAAACCTCGACAACATGACCCTATTACAACCACTAATACAATTTACAAAAGTTCCATTTACCTTATACAATTCCACTCGTAATCAACTAATTTCTAAAACAAACTTATAAATCAAATTTTAAATACATTGTTTACAAACCTAAATTCCAAACCTACTTATCATATTTCTACTAATAAATCGTAATAAAATCAATATCAATTTAAATTAGATTAATCAACATTAATATACAATCACTCTATCCAAATTGAATTCTTCTACTTCTATTCTATATAGATTTAAAAGTCTTCTTATAACCTAACAAACAACCAAAATAAGTAGAGTTATTGGTGACACAACTAACTGTTTTAACAGAGACGAAATGGGTGAGAGGTAGACAATAAAAAAATATTCATATCTCCAAAATGACAAACTGGGTAAGGCTAATTTTTTGGATATGATTTAGATAACTAGGTCATGCACCATATATAAAAATTTTAAATGAACCCAATTCGTAAAACTAAAGTTATGATTGACGTAACAAACTGAAAAAATAGAGATGAAATCAATGAGAGATAGACAGTCACAAAATATTCATATCTCCAAAATTATAAACTGGGTAAGGCTGATTTTTAGGTATGATTTGGATAACTAGGTCGTGCACCATATATAAAAAAATTAGAGGAACCCAGTTCATAGAACTAAAGTTATGGCTGACACAACAGACTGAAAAAATAGAGATGAAATGGGTGAGAGATAGACAGTCACAAAATATTCATATCTCCAAAATGATAAACTGAGTAAGGCTGATTTTTGGATATGATTTGGATAACTAAATCATGCACCATATATAAAAAATTAGAGGAACTTAGTTCATAAAAATAAAATTATGGCTGATGCAACAGACTAAAAAAAAATAGAGATGAAGTGGGTGAGAGATAGACAGTCACTTCAATCGATGATTCCCAAAAATGCAATGATACAGACATGCACAATTGGATCTAATAACAAGGCTTCTAACCTCTCAAGCAAATTACAATCGACAGGAAAAATCAGAAATCAAACATTTACTTCAATAGAAAACTGAGATAGAAATTAGAACCAAAGGAACCTAATTTCACTTGCTTGACTGGGTTGAAGATTCGATGCCGGGTTCAACTGTTGCAACCACAAACCAGTCTCTCCCATCTCTCTCACCCCAAAAGTTCCATCTGCTAAAGATTATTATGAGAGAGAAATCCCCCCAATATATTCCAAAAGATTCCTCCCATTAAATGCAATAAATTCTGCCTAAATCTCTTTCTTACAATTTGCTATTTTTTATTTTTTACAACTAGACTAAACAATATTATTATTTTTATCTTATTTATTTCCTTTACAACTAGATAAGAATCATTTTTATTCTTATTTATTTAGTATTTACTATATATGAGTTTTATGACAACTCATAAATATTATCTATTTTTAGTGCCACTTAACACAACATTTAATTATATTTATTTATCTTTAGCTAGCATTTATATTTATTATTATTTTTTTATTATTTATTTCCATAAACTCAAATTCTCATAAAGGCATATATATATATATATAACAAAAATGATTTCATAAGTAATAATATTATTTTAAATCAACAATTAACCAAAGCAACAATCAAACAATGCCAAACTAAATAACCCAAATGCCAAACAATACCTGACACTATGCACGATCAAAAAGCATGACCACAACGACAGCGACTGGCTATCATGCCCATACAGACAACACTGACTGGGTACAAAACTAGATACTCATCCTTTTCAAGGACGATGGCCAACTAGGGGACCATATGTTATCTCTGTTCAATAGTTTCCATTGGATTTAAGGAACGCTCAGACTTGTCAATTTAGGTGGAGTTGATGCCTGGTACCTGCAACCTACAACAACCAAAAATGGTCAAACATATAGATGTATATATAATCATACAATCAAACACACCGTGAAAGGAAATCATAGTGTAGCAGGGTACTCACGCATGAGTAATGCGACACTGTTCCTCTCACAAACACACATCAAACAAGTAACCACATCACACATAATAATCAGTAGTTGATCAACCAAATAAGAAACATCATCAGATAATCGTGTGATGCACATAATAAGATTGATCCACATAATCAATTAAGTCCATAAAGTTGTTATAACATATGCATAACTCAAGTAAATATCAGTGTCGCAACAAAGACTATCGATAAAACATACTAATTGTCATATGAAACCACATGAGGATAATTAGGAATGTCACCAACATGAATGTAGCATCTACCAACATCATATAACGTACAACATCAACTGTCTAACATACTCTAAATATTCCTATTATTTTACCTTCACCTTCATGGTCCTTAACCAGACCACCTGCACATCCAAGGTCAGAATGGAGGGGCACTACATGACATTCCTTGATCTCTCAACCTAGTTAATACAAAATGCATCAATCAACTCTATAGTAGCCCATACTACATGTTTATACTATTTTAGTCTCTTATTTTTTTATGCATATTTACTTCTAACTTGTGAAACAATGATCTCTAAATCCCCCAAGACCTTAAGTGTTTTGATCCCATGTTTTATTGCTATATTTAACCCAAGCAAGAGTGCCTCATATTTTGCAATTTTATTTGTGTATTCAAATTTCAAAAGGAATGGGAATTAAAAAAATCTTACCACTAGGTGCAACAAAAACTACTCCGGCACCTAATCCTTCTTTTGAACAAGCACCATCAAAATACATGGACCAAATTTTATTCTCACCTTGCGGCCTTTCTACTTCATAATCAATGGGAGTTTTAACATTAATGTTAGGATTAGATCACGTTATTGGAAAATTTTCACAGTCAACATCAATAAAGCATACCTGACCTGTAGACTCATCCTCTTCAACTAGGTATGGTGCCCTTCTTTCCCTTTCCAACTTGACCTCCCTACCATAAATGGGAATCGCAGCATAAGATAAGTCTAACTGCATGCTACCTCCAATTAGTGCTACCCACCTCATGGACAAAAACATGTCATACTGAGATTTAATGTCTACAGCTATGACATTCATTGTATACTACTTCTTAGGATAAGCTGCAAGCATGAAATCAACATTTTTCATGATTCTAATAACAGGTACTTCTGTGTTATCCATAGCAAAGTATTTACAACATGCCTTATCTATCTTCAATCCTACATCTTGCATAATGGCCAAAGGCATAATATTAGTAGATGCACTTGAATCAAGCATACAATTTTTAACCTTTTTACTATTTATGATCAAAGAAACATAAAAGGGTTCTATCTAAGGACACTTTGTAAGAGTAGTTCCCAGATATACTTTTGGATTCTCTTCTTCTATCACATCATTCACCTGAATCACTTTCTTATATTTATCACCTTGAACTGACTTATTAGTAAAACTAGAGATTAAAGCCAATGCTTTACTTCTATTCTCTTCAATCTTCATCATTTCAAGAAAGGGAACAAAGACTTTCATTTGAGACAGTGCTTGGGTCATGTCAAATGAAATGAGGTTTTGCATTTGAGTGGCACTTTGATGCATACCTGATGTGTTATGACCCTTACCTTTATCATCAACTTGAACAGTCCTAGTAGCTCCTGATTGCTTGGTATTATCAACTTGTCTGTCCTTGGATTCCTTACTGTCATTATTCTATTGTCTTTTTGGAATTTCTGGAGTTGAACCTTTGGCACTCTTCTAGGACTGCTTCATAAACAAACTTCCTGGTTTCCCAACTATTTTGAGCCTTTCTCCTAAGATTGTAATTACTTTTTACCTGAGCAACTACAGTAGCTATGAGAGCTCTAATTTCCTCCTCATAAGGTTTCCTCAAATGAATGTCAGGAACTTGCGAGTCAAGCCCATACACATAATTTTCTTCATTTTCATCATCTGAGAAGACTTGCTGAAAAATATGTTCTTTCTGATACCTTCTTTCAATCACATCTAATTCAACATCCTATTCATTTGAAGAAGAATAGTCTCCACTAGTAAACAACATATTTATAATATCATCCTCATTATAATGTGGTTCACTGCATTCATCACAATTAGTACCATCAACTTGGAAATATTTAGCAACCATACATTGCATTGGTGAATGAGGCATCTGTAAAACTATACACCAAGGAGTATCTTCTACCATATTGATGTTTTCTCTTTAATGGATCTGGTGTATCACTATTATGCTATCCTCTCTGATTATTATTGTTATTGAAGACAGGCTTTCCATTATGCCATTTTGTATTATATGGCATGTCATGCAATTGTGGTCTCTTTTCCTGCTTCTGATAGTTTTGCCTATCATCTCCCAATCCTTTTTCTGCTCTAGACACCTTCTAACTAAGATCCTTCAACGCACTCATTACTTGATCCAACTTATCTTCAGATGTGGAGGTTGTGTTCTGTTGGATCTTATTATTTGGGTTTTGTAAGATTTTTACGTCATCCCTCCTAACCCAATTTCTAGATGCCTTTTTATTATTTTCAATATGGGTTGTAATTCTAAAATCATCTCTTAGATTAGCTGGGCTTTTATCCCTCAACTCATATCCCATTTTTGCATCAAAAGAATTTGTGTAGAGAACCATACACATGGGCTCAATTGGTCTCATGTGAAGCGGGACCTTATTAAAAATTCTGGTGAATCTTGCATTAAAATTAGTCACTGATTCATTTGACCCTTTGGTTATACTAGTGAACTCATTTATAATAAACCTAGGATCAGTCTTGTCTCCATACTATTCCCTAAAAATCCTTCTAAACTCATCCCATGATCCAATACTCTGATCAGGAAAATTTCTATACCATTCCTTGGCTTCATCAGCTAGAGATTGCATAAACAGTTTCATAACTACATCTTCATGTTCAATCTCAAAATCATCCACCAGATTTAGAAAAGTTTTCAAATGTTCCTCACCAAAAATTGTACTATTGCCTGAAAATTTTGCTAATACCTTCTTGACATCATTATCAATTGGGTTAGGATAATAGGAATACAAGTAAAATCTAATTGTTTGTATCTATCTACCTGCATTGGCCTTCTACCAAACACATTTTAATTCACATTACTCTGCATATTGACATTCAGATTTCCTTAGGGATTTTGGTTTGCCCTATGTTGATACTAATTTTGTTGTTGATTAGCCAACACATTCTAATTTTGATTCTAATTAACCCCTACATGTGGGTTACCTATTGCATTTTGGTTGTTAGGGTTAGCCACATTTTGATTATACAGGTTATTTTGATGGTTGGAATTTTGATTCATAGGGAGTACATCTTGATAAGTAGTCCTTAATGCTTCTACCCTTTCTCTCATTTCATTCCTTACCCTGACAATCTCTAGGATTTCAATTTCAGCTCTAAGGGTCTTAACCTCGTCCAACAAGGCATGTCCATTTTGTATTCATGAACATGGGTTGTTTGGATGCTGATCATTTGCATTATTTGGAGATTCTTCAATTCTAAGATTACCAAATAGATCAGTACTTGGGCTCCTATAAGACATATCAAACCTCATTTGTTGTCTATCAGCTTCTTGTTTCTAATAGGTTTCATGAACATTAGCCTCAACATTTGTGAAATGATCCTCAATAAACCTAGCCTCATGATTCCTATCTTGATTGTTGTCATCATGCTGGGAGGAGGGAGGGTCATCTTGGCCACCTTGAGGATTAGGAGACTTCCTCCTTGACCACATCCTTCCTAATAACTTTGGAACTAAAGGATTTTGCTAAGACCTTCTTTCATGCATAAAATAGTGATTCACTAGTTAGGAGATAAATTTTAGAGTCACCACCCAAGAAAATAGGATTCAATTTATCAAATTCTGGGATAAGGTCTAGATTCTTTTGCTGACAACTCCACAATAGAGTCACCAATCTGTTGGTGTTCCCAACTGATTGTCTAATTATCCCTATAAGTTATCTATTCTCAATGCTTAGGACTCTCAGGTCAGTGGCCAACAAATAGGAGACAATTACTTTCTCTCCTTTGCACTTCATGCTCTGTTATACCTAAGGGTAATCCCTTTGCAACAATATCTAAAAGATTTCTTAGTTACACCAAAATATCAACTAAGTAGAAATGTTCTCACTAATGAATTGAGGTCTGAACTTGATCCTATTTTAGATTAGCTAAGTCCTCAATATGCATCAATTTCAGAACTCTGAGAACATGGAACAACTTCTACACTAAACAAAACATAAGGAAAATTTTAAGATTTTGTGATTTTATGTGGTTGGACTTGAAATACTTCCTCAGATCGATGCCTATTCAGGGTAGCAGAGCTAAAACCCTATGTGCAAGTGTTTTCTTCATAACAATTGAACATTACATTCAGAGGGTGACAGCATCACTACTGCCTTACAACAATCAATCCAAGAAAGGGTATTATCTATGGTTCCTCTTCAATAATCCTTTGATACAATATACTTCCCCTATATTTGATTTAGAGCAATTTAATTCATTCCTTGAATGAATGTAAAAAACTAGACACATAGTATAGAAAATGTATACTGATGAATTTAGGAACCCTCAGCAACTTCATTCAAAAGAAAAGCATTCATATCCAAGGAGACAACCATAAACAACACACACATTTAGTGTTTCTCATTTAACTTAATCTGAATAGAATATAGCCATGAAAAGAATAGATAATCTCACACACAGAAAATATAACCTGCAACCCAGTAGTACTCCTTTCTTATTGGAATCAATCAAAATCTCAAGGCTAGTACAATATGTTCAGAGAATTTAAATCTCCTTATTTCTGTACCATCTACTACCAGATACTAGAAAAAAATTATCTTTATATTGTAGAGATACAAAGTTTGTCGGCTAAGCTCCTAGAACTTAACTATTTTTAGAAAGTTTGACTATTACAATACATAATAGATTTGGAGCTCATGTTCATTATAGTAATTCATATTAAAATTAAATTACAATCACATGTGTGCCGACAAAATTCTCCAATTTAGACATTTGATTCATTTCTGTGAGCCAAAAATGTAGTATCACTTAGAAGCTGTCAAAATGAGTCATCCTTGAGAAACTGATGATTGATTGAAAAATAGTTCAAATCTCATTCAGCTTCGTAATTCTCCACCCAAACTCAAAATTCTTTATCGTCTATCCATTGGAAATCTAACACTTTAACCACCTTGTCATTGTGAGTTGTGTATTGAGCATCTAGGATAGCCTTTGATTCTCTACCGATGTGATCACATAGCTTCTCTAATGATAATAATTCATCCAACAATGAATTCAAAAGATTTGTTTTCAACTTACCTTCAATGCAAATCTACAGAACCAAACTTAGCCTTCCACTAGTCCAATGCTTTCGGTTGATAACGTGCATCTTTGAAATAGGGAAGCACCTTCATCTTTATTTGATCAATAGATGCCTTTTTTTTCCTTCAATTACCATATATGAGAACAAATCATGTAAAATATTCATGATCTCTGATGTTCCTTGTAACCCAATAGGTTTTTCTGGGTCAAACCTTGTTGTCTTGACCATTTGCTTGATGGTAACATTTCTTGGTATCTATTTATTCATAATTTCTTGTAGACCGGAAGAATTCTGTTCATGTTCTACCAAATCTTGATTCAAGTCTACAATCCCCTTGTAATCATCATCTACCTTCCCACTAATTTTAGTTAACCGATGGTTAACTACCTCAGAAACAACCTCACTGTATACTTGCAGTCTATCCTCTTTCAGCAAATTAACAGTACCTTTCAACTCTGTAATCTCTGCAAGTGAAGTATCCATGTCTGATGAAAAAGATTCTCCTAATGGACTTGAAATGATTGGCACAAGAGCACTAGAAGATGTCAATTCCCTATCTTCCAAAGCTTTCAGCCTAGCCAAATTATCTATATACCTCTCTAAAGTTCAATGTAATCCTTCTGCAACTTCATGACTATGGCTTGGCTAAACATTGTTGTGTCTACTACTAAAGTTGTTGCATCGGGTGCTAGAGTATTAGCTACTCATTTCACAATCAAATTTCCTGTCAAATGATCAAGACTCTGTACCACATCCAGTTTATCTGTTACTGGTGCCAGAGTCCATATGGCCAATATTTCATGAGACAAGATGAAAACAAAACCAAAATCCTTTCATGCATGTTCCTCAGTAGGGAACACAACCTCATATTGCCTTCTTATGGTCTTAAATGCCAAAGCATCTGCCATACTCCAATTAGGTAACAACAACATACAACTTTCCATCACTATTTGTCTTCCCATTTTAGGGATAATTTTGTCAAGCTTCAAATCAAATTCAGACAAGATCCTCTTAGCCAAATCATTATCATCCAAATGATTCATCTTATTTTTCTCTTCCTCAAGCCTTTTATGGATTGCAACTTGCTTTCTTTTTAAAACTAAATCTTTGAACTCTTGAGTTTTAATGAATTGCTCATAAGACAAAAACTGATTGTAGGCTAGTGGCCTCACATCTCCAATTTCATCATTAGCAACTTTCAAATAATCAAGACTCCTATTAAAAGGCATAGGAGGAACAATCATGCCTACCAATATTTCAGTAGCTCCCACATGCTCTAAAGTTTCTTAAACATCTACAATCTTCATAGGTTTTTGTTCCTTTATCTTAAGGAGTTTCTTTATCCTCAACAATCTTTTGTCTCTTGGCCTATTGGCTATCCACCTCCTCAGTATCTGGTACATTTTCCTATTGTGTATCCTCACTCCTTGGCCTGACATATAGTTGTATCCTCATGCCTGGATCCCTTTCCACATTAGGAGGCTTTTCCTTCCCAAGAATCATGTACCTTTCTACATTTTTCCAGTACTTTTGCAATCTTGATAACCAAATTCTTCTCTTCAGCACAAAAACCAGGGAACTTATGATCTTTCTTCTTTCTCTCATTCTCTGCAGATATAATTCTTTTCCACTTCTCATTTATCTTCTTATCTTCTGTGAATGTCAAAGAATTCCTTAGAACATCCTCAGCAAAATTTACTTTATGTGGGAAAGTAGAATTTTTTAGACTTAACCTTACTGAATTGATAAATTCTTCTGGATTAAATTGCTCTCTAGTAGTAGCATACCTCAACCTGTAATTAGTCAACACTAAATATATCTTATCCAGACCTTCTTTATTCATCACCTGAAAGTCTGACCACTTCAGGGTAGTAGGGAATAGAGATCCCTTCTTTTGACCCCTGAGATGCAATTTGTCCACCTCATTCAGCTACCAAACAATTTCCAAATAGGACAATCTCTTGTGTACATAGATAGGTAATAAGTATGGCTTCATTGTAAAACCATACATTCTAATATATGTTGAATATTTATTCAAGAACCAATCTCCCCAATTATGATCTATCCCAACCCCGGGAGTTTCCTTATCAGGTCTGACAACATCCTTTATTTCTGATGGTATCCTGTCTACATGTTCACCCATGCATGTCATCAATTTCCTTGCAAAGAATTCTTCAAAAATAATGAAGTCTAAATTTGAACAATTCCTATCCGATAGATAGGTACAACATTACATTGGCAAAGGTTGATCATTATCATCAAATTGTTGCACTCTCAAAGTTTGGTACCATTGTCTCCTACCAAAATACAAGAGCATGTAGCACAAATGAGAATACCACTTCAATTCACACTCCTGACCATTCTTCAGGGCCACCATCTATTTGTGCATTTGATGTTCCATGTAAGAAGCAAAATCAAATTCCACATTCACAATATTGTCTGGGATATCAATGGTCATAAACATAAGGTGCACAAGGATGTTTTCTTCTGCATCCTCTCCCAAAATCTGACATGGTGAATAATAGGTCTTGATGAAGTAATCCTCAAAGGCCTTTATACTGAGAGGCTCTTTCTCAAAAACTTCTAATCCTCTACCACCAAAAGTCATGAGTCTGTGTCTGGGAATCTTGACAGATCTATACAAGGCCCTATGTAACTCATATGATATAAATTTATCAAAGTTAATGGTTTCATTTGTGGCCTTGTTAAGACCAAAGAACTCAACAATGTAGGGCTTAGTGAAGGAGACCATAGTATTTCTATTAATTGCCAATACTCTTCTTATGCCAACATCATACCTACTTGCAACAAGTCTAACTAATTCTACATCTATAAATATATTTGGGAATACAACTTTGCCCATGTCCAAATTCCATCCATTGCTCAATGGAGACTTAGCACTCCTCTTTCTATGCAAGTGCTCAAACAAAGAGCATCCTATTACAAGGGTAAATGCATCCCTGACTTCTCTGAAATCATCCACAAATTTATCATCTCTATTCCTTCTAGGAATATTTAGGGCTCATTTTGATGATCTTGGACACTGAATGAGAAAATCTTGCTCAAAGCTTATTTTTCTGATGTGCCAACCATTTTACTTCATATAGGATTCTATTACAGACTAGAGTTTATTTGAAATGGAACCAACTTCAACGATTCACCCTACTGTTCTTACAAATTCAACCTTTATGACCAATTTCAGAATGAAATCGATAAGATTTACAAGCAAATGGATTGAAATACCAACAAATTTACACTTACTTATTGGTCACAAGCAAAAACCCTACTTCTTCAATTGTTGCCTCGAGCTACTTAGTTCTCTCAAGAATTCTAGTTACCAATGGCTTGTATTCATAGCAAAAATTAATTTTTTGCATTTACTTCACCAATTGAGAAAGATCATGGCTGATTTTCTATCAAATCATCATTAATGCGATTGTACACCAGCCTACAGGCTAATACTAGTTGTTCTTCATGTTTGAATGTGCACCGTTGATCTCAATCAGTCCATGGGGAAATCTATGGCTCTGATTTGAAAATCCCATCACTAAATGTTGCTTCACACATTCAAAGTGTTGGAAAGAGACACTGTGTGGCTTCATGAGTGTTGTCATTGATGGCAACAAAGTCTATCCCACACATCTGTAGTACATAGTATGCCTATACCGGAAGTCAGATTGAAGATTGTTTTGGTTTGGTGAACAAGAATAGAGCATGCAACAAGGTCTGACAATCAGGTATGGATCTCTCAGATGGTGTAACTCAGCAAGTTGCAGACTTGGACAAGTCAAGAGGAGTATCATGACTACTATATTCCAAAGATTGAGCCTCAAGTGATAAAACATGGAAAAGATATGAGCATCTGAGTGTTGGGTTCCAGACATGCAGAGCAGACTAAGGAAGAACTGACCGACAGAGTATCAGCCTTCAATCTGGATGAGTAATTGATGCTGATCAAGCTATTTGAGGGATCATACATTGTTGGCCAACATGATTGATGACTTCTATGTCTATGTTTTGATACGCATCACAAATCATGCATGAATTCAGCTGACAGAGCAGTAACTTGTAAATATCTTGAGTATTCTAGTTGCCGACTAGAAAGTTGTTGAAATCCTTGATGTGGATATATATACCAAATGAATTCTAGTATGTAGGAGTGTGTGTGTACAGATATGATAAAATAAAGTGTTAAGAAAGGCAGAGATAAGTGTGGAAGCAGCAATACAAGTCCAGTATGTGAAAGAGCAGCAGTACTAGAGCAGAGGAAGAATGAAGTGCATCAGATCAGTATATTGTGCCTAACTAGAACTGAACTCTAGCATTTGTAGATGCCTCTCATCAGTTCAAACACCTGATTACCATCTGTATGTTTTGTAGACAGTGAGTCTCTTGTAGGCAATGTGCCTCTTGTGAGCAGTATGCTCTGGCAGTGAACCCTAATTGGCAAGTGCCATTTTGTACTTCTTATTCTTTTAATAGAGAATACAATCTTGGGTTAGTCACCCCGTGGTTTTTCCCTTAACAGGGTTTTCCATGTAAAAATTCATGTGTTATGAGTGATGATTTTATTTCTATTCTTATTATCATATATGCTTATATGTTTTGATGTTGCACTAATTATTAAAGGAGAAAAGAAAGTTAAGATATTTGAGATAACTGATTCACCCCCCTCTTAGTTATCTGCCTTGTTGCCAATAATTGGTATCAGAGCTAAGTTCCTCTAAACAGAGCCTAACAGCTTGAGGAAGATCTAGGAATCTCAATGGATATGTATGGTATGAAGGAATAACTTCAGTCTGCCCTAGATGATCTTGAACAATCCCACTCTGAAGTCAATAACTTAAGAGAAAGACTCAAACAAGATGATGATTTCATAAATGAGCTAAAAGAAAAATTAAGTATCTCTGTGAAAAAGAGAAAGGAACTGCTTCAAAAATTAGCAAGTCAAAATGAAGCCAATGATACTAATGAAGATCTAGATGCAAAAAACAAGCTATGTGAGAAGCTATCAAAAGAGGTCATTACGGTAAGGCATGAGATGGAATCAGGGGTTATGAGATTCACCCAAGAAATTGAAGACAAAAGGAACATTGAAGATAATCCAAAACAATCCCTCAAGGAGAAGATAGAGGACTGCCACAAAATGGACAGAATAATCAGGCATCTTGAATCTGATCTTGAAGAAGCTAGAGATAATCAAGAACAACTTGAGAATCAGATAGACACTCTTAAACAAGATCTACAAACAACAAATGAATACAAAGAGAAATTCAAGATAAGCTCAACTCAACTTGAAGTTCTTCTTGAAAGCCAAAAGAGGGTAGATGACAAGTGTGGCCTGGGATATGAGAAAGGTGAAAGCTCCAAATCTGATCAAAAGAACTTTGGATCAGAAAATCAAAGAAACAGGCCTAGAAGACCTCTGGTAAGGCAACCAAATGCTCAAAGATATCCATCCTTCAATTGATACTACTTCAATTGCAACAAATTTGGTCATAAAGCAACTTACTGCAGAAGGAGAATGAATCAGACCAATCCATCCTTCTCCGGACAATGTTTCAACTGTAAAAGGTATGGTCACAAATATCATGAATGTAGAAATATGCAAATAAAAAATTCATTCAATGGTAGATGCTTTGCATGCAATAGAATGGGACATATGGCTAATCAATGCAGATCAAGAGGATATTAGTCAAATATGAAAAGAAATGTTATTTGTTACAATTGCAATAGATCCAGTCATATTGCCAAATTCTACAGAAGTAAAAATTAGGATAAAAGGGGTTCGGTACATCATAATCAAAAACAAGATAAGGGAAAAGGCAAAGTGAATGCAGATGAAGTTCAAAGGGAGATGAACAAGATTTGGGTAAAGAAGAGTATAGAAAATGTTGGGGATGGATATGTACCGGAATCCGGTGCTGATATTCCTTCCAGAAACTAAATAGATGAGCTCTAGCTCAGGGGGAGTCACAAAGAAAAATAAATTTCCCCATCCAGTCAATTGGTGCCTAAATTTGGCACATGGAATGTTGCGGATTAAAGGGTTCTTAGAAAAATATCCAAATAACCCTCGGTAAAAATATGAAAGATCCGCATGGAGTTTTGTAAGAGTTTATTCATCCAAGATTGATCTGATTTGACAAACATCCGGTAAAGAAGGATTTTCATAGATAGATCCGGTATGATTCAAAATTAAAATATCTTGATCTGCGGATCCATGGTATGATTGGAGGAAAGAAGATACATTGTCAATTATCACTAAAAATGATTTTAAGTGTAACACAGTGATTCAAAAAGATCTCTCTTAGAACAAGGCAACCGAATAAATTAAGTTGTGCATTTATTGCAAAAGGAAATTAGGGTTTGCGAAAGAATAAAAGGGTTCTTTCACTTATCATTTGCACATTTGCATTCGAGAAGAAGAAAAGAAGAGCTCTGCATCAAGTTTCTACAACTCTCTCAAAGATCAACTGCAAAATCTAATTCAACCAGTGATTGGTTCTGGCTCTTATTTCGAACCCTAAAGCGTAAAAAGGTACTTCCATTCTGAATATCTCTCTGAATCTTTTGCAAAAATCGCTACTCCAATGGTTGTTAAGATCACTGATAGGCCGTGCCCAAAATTCAAGAAACACCCCTACAAATCCCTAGAAGTTGATCCTTTAGGTGCTTTTTCTAGCATTTCGCATGGGGTATTGCACATAGAAGATATTAGGGTCTACATCCATGCCAACATTGAGGAATTTGGTGAATCTAAGTTGATGGACATCTATCATAAACATTTAATAGATGAAAGTTTTGAACTCAAACCTCAATACAAGGCCCTCCGAGATAACCACTTCAGACATTGCATCCACTTTCCCTATTTTGTAGAAGATGATTGGGTCTGGTATGTCCTTAGCAGAATACATGATAATTTCATGTGGTTAATGAAGCCCTTCAAGATAACCAAAGATGCTATTAGGGAAGTAACTGGACTGTACTCATCTAGTGGGTTACCTGAACTCAAATCTGTCAAGAACCAGACAGTTACTAAAGCTACCGGATCTAAGTTTGACAAGAGAGAAATGACCATAGATGACATCACAGATTCAGATGTCAAATTTGTCTCAATGATAATTGGGTATAAGATATATCATTCTAGCAGGGAGAATTTTGTGTCTGGGACTGCAATATATACAACATATCAGATGTTGAGGGAAAATGAAGATTATGACCAATGTGATCTTATTTTAAACCAACTATTAGAAAACTTGCAGAAGATCAAGAAGGATAAGAAGAACTCCTTCAAGTATGGTTGTTTAATACTGTGTCTATTCTTCTACTACATGAATGAGCTACTCGGATCAAGTGGTTGGATTTGGCAAAATGACAAACCGGTTGCAATACAGATTAAAGACTATATGTATGGACTTGGTGATGCTAAAGCTCAAACCATAGCACTCTGGGGTTACTTTAATAACTTCCAAAGCATGATGCAAGCTAGAGAAAGGACACCTCAATCCATAGTAGAGAAATACAAGGATACAATGTGTTTTATGGTAGATATTGATCAATGCCTAATGGAGGCAGTTGAGCCCAGAACAGTTTGGATACTGCCAATGGGATATGAAGTCAATGAGAAAATCTTGGAGTTGCATATTCAACACCTGTTGAGCCAGCCTAAGGACCCTAAGGCAGAAAGGTTTGGAACCTTTCAAGAACTAAGTGTAAAAATACATGTTGAGCTAAGACAACCAGAGATAAAGAGGAAAGTTAGAAGGGAAGTTGAGGAAATTGCCAAAAGATATGGCATATCAAAAGAGGCAATAGATGCAAATAGATAGAGAGTTGAAAGAGCTAAGAAAGAGAAACAAGAAGTAGAAAAAGGAAGTGTTTCAGTTCAAGCCTCCTCCTGGACTAGATCCTCCAAGAGCTCTGCACCTGCCACTCCTAAGAGCTCAAGAGTCACCAAACCGGAAGTCAAGACATCTGGAAAGGGAGAAAAGAGACTAAAAACAAAAGCCACAAGGTCTTACACAAGTCACAAGGATGATGAAGAAATAGAGTCTGATGAGGAAATTAAGAAAATGAAGAAGAAGAAGAAAACATTTGGGGAATCCTCTGCTGGTAAAAACAAAGAAGAAAAGGCAGAAGAATTTGTTGAAAATCTCACTCTTTCCATTGATGATGTCATTAAGGCAGTTACTATGGATGGGAATCTAAAACCAATCATAGAATTCTATGATGAATATAGTGATACAGACAAGAGGATCTTGGAAGAAGCTACAGTCAGGTATCTAAATATTTATAATAAAGAATTCATTGAAATTATTTCATTAATTCCCAAAAGTCTAGAGAAGGTACTTGAACTTAGAAAAGAGAATGCAAAGGCAAAAGACTTAGAGATCTGAGAATAGATTGCAATTCATCTCTATCCTTCTATTACTCCAAAGCAAATGGACATGATCTTTAAGGACTGTAAGGATGAATTCTGGAGCAAAGCAAGAATGAACAAACTCATGCTTGGAGAAACTGATTAAGTAGCAAGAGAAACAAAAGATATCCTCCGGAATGCCTTCAAAATATTCAATCTTCCTATTATAGAGGAAACAGAAGAAGACACTTCTACCATGGATGTTGAAGGATTAAATACATCCAATGAAGAATCTTTTGACAAAAATGTAGAAGGGTTAAAGAGGTAGATGAAGAGAAGTCTAAGGACTTGGATTCCTCTATTCTGGAAGAGGAAGTTCATGAAGCAATTAACATCTCTCCTCCAGATCCCACTGCAGACATTCTAGATCCAAGAACTAAAGGAGAAGGAATAAAAAAGGAGAAAGTGAGTCAAGAAGAGGAGGTAAAGGGAAAAGAAGAAGAACAAATAGAGAAGATCTCTGATGACAGTTCTAAGATCCCAAAAGAAAAGAAGACTTAGTCACCAATAAGAGTCACTGCAGAGGTAGTAAAGAACTTCTTGAACAAAGAAATAACAGAGATAGATGAACCGGAACTATTCCAAGGACCGCTAAATTTTGATTCCCTCTCCCCAATCCAGACAATGAAAATAGCATCTTTTGCCCAAGCTAAAGCAAAAGAAAAACTTCTGAAATCTCACATGGAAGACTGTGAGATGTTAGAGATTGCATCCGGGATGCTGGAGAAGATCATGCCATCCTTTCAAAAGGATCCTTCAGCCTCTCCATCCGGTAACTTGAAATCTCTGGTAAACTCTATTAGCACTCATTTTGATTCTTTAGAGAAATCGGCAGAAGAAAAGGTTTGAAAAGAGTTTTTGGGAAAAAGATTCACTGAAGTACAAGGACTCATTGCTAATGATAGGAGAACCCTAGATATTGGGATAAAGAGCCTTGAAAATGCTCTTAAAGATGGTGGGGACATGTACAAATTTTGTCTATCTTGGTCTAAAGTGACAGAGGATATTGAAAAGAAGGTGAAAGAACAAGAAGGTAAACTGTCAAGTTCATCTCAGAATTTTGATCCCCTCACTACAACCATAATGAATCAAGAATGCCAGGCTATTGTCATTATAAATGAAATAAAGAGGCTGGACAAAGAAAAGAAGAATATAATAAACAGGATGAGTGAACTCAGAGGGATAATTATCCCTAAGTTAGAGGCAATGCATGCGGCCTTAACAGATGCTCATAGCACAGCCCAGACTAGTGATCCAGTAGACTTAAGAAGGGCAGAAGCATATGCATTTTTTTGAGTGGTCACATCTCCATTTTGGACAGGATGAAGCAAAGCTGGGCCATAGAGTTTGTACAGTTGAAGGCCACTTTTGCAGATATACTCAAGTATATGTAAGTATAACATGTATAAACATACTTATGAGGCTATGTATAGGTTGATTTTTGCAAATTTTGGTGTGCAGATTCTGCCCTTTGCCATTGATGTCAAAGGGGGAGTGAGGAGTAGTGAAAAATGTGGAATCTAGCTAAGGGGGAGCTCCGGTAAAATAGTGCATAAGACAAAGCATCAGCCAAGGGGGAGTTTGCTGCGACACTTAGTCATTTTTCACTAAGTGTTGCCATCAATGCCAAAGGGGGAGATTGTTGGCAAGAGACACAGCGTGGCTTCATGAGTGTTATCAATGATGGCAACAAAGTCTATCCCACACATCCGTAGCACATAGTATGCCTATACCGGAAGTCAGATTGAAGATTGTTTTGGTCTGATGAACAAGAACAGAGCATGCAACAAGGTCTGACAATCAGGTCCAGATCTCTCAGATGGTGTAACTCAGCAAGTTGTGGACTTGGACAAGTCAAGAGGAGTATCATGACTACTATATTCCATAGATTGAGCCTCTGGTGATAAAACATGGAAAAGATATGAGCATCTGAGTGTTGGGTTCCAGACAGGCAAAGCAAACTAAGGAAGAACTGACCGGCAAAGTATTAGCCTTCAATCTGGATGAGTAATTGATGTTGATCAAGCTATTTGAGGGATCATACATTGTTGGCCAACTTGATTGATAACTTCTATGTCTATGTTTTGATACGCATCACAAATCATGCATGAATTCAGTCGACAGAGCAGTAACTTGTAAATATCTTGAGTATTCTGGTTGCCGACTAGAAAGTTGTTGAAATCCTTGATGCGGATATATATACCAGATGAATTCTAGTATGTAGGAGTTTGTGTGTGTATAGATATGATAAATAAAGTGTGAAGAAAGGCAGAGATAAGTGTGGAAGCAGCAATACAAGTCCGGTATGTGACAGAGCAGCAGTACTAGAGTAGAGGAAGAATGAAGTGCATCAGATCAGTATATTGTGCCTAACTGGAACTAAACTCTAGTATTTGTAGATGCCTCTCATCAATTCAAACACATGATTACCATCTGTAATTTTTGTAGACAGTGATTCTCTTGTAGGCAGTGTGCCTCTTGTGAGCAGTGTGCTCGAGTAGTGAGCCCTAATTGGCAAGTGCCATTTTGTACTTCTTATTCTTTTAACAAAGAATACAATCTTGGGTTAGTCACCCCATGGTTTTTCTCTTAACAGGGTTTTCCACGTAAAAATCCTTGTGTTATGTGTGATGATTTTATTTATGTTCTTATGATCATATATGCTTATATGTTTTGATGTTGCATAATTATTAAAGGAGAAAAGAAAGTTAAGATATTTGAGATAACTAATTCACTCTCCCTCTCAGTTATCTGCCTTGTTTCCAACACAAAGTAGCACAAACCAATGAGAATTAACCAAATTAGTAGAAGATTTCCATTATGGATCCATATGGTAGCTCATTGTAGTAGCACAGGCCTAGAAGGGACCCACACTACTACCCTCGCACTAGTGCACTGAGTGCTAGCTTCAATGTACCTTGATGGGATGGGACCCATGTGACATGTGTCGCTCTATCGTAGCATCACAAAGCATATTCTTTGGCATTTCCTAGTTGCATGCTCATGCAATCCAATGAGGAGCAAGCATGACATAGGCTTTAGGCTAATATGGCTTTTGGGCCCACCTTCCTAAAAATCCATAATCAGTGCATCAACGCAACTCTGATAGATCTAACATATCTAGGGCCTGCAATGTCGTGATAACCATTAATTCAAACTTAGGAACTTTTAACCTAGACTTAGGAAATATTTAGACATATAGGACAAGTTGGTAAGTAGGCTAAGGGGTTAGTTTCAAACTAAAAACAAGACATGAAGTCATAACTTAAACTCTAGGTGACTGTCAACAACAGGTCAACTTGAAAATAGAACATTGTCTTGAATGAAAAGGACTAAGGGTTTTGGGTTTAAGGCAATTATATTGAAACTTAGCCAATTTCAAAAGTTTTACACTAGAGGATAGGAAATCACACAGGGGTTCCACCAAACCCCCAAAATCTTGCAATATCCCAATGGGTCACTTTTTTCCGCTACACCACCTGAAAGCGCCCAAAAAGTGACAAAAATAGTTTTTTACTGCCTATACGGCCGATCCAAGATCCAATTGATGAGACACATGTCCTATTCATGTGATGAGTGTGGTGGCTACCTCAAATGCCTATAAATAGAGGATTTTCACACTAAAAGAGGTTGACTTCTCCATAGTAAGTTTATGTTTCTGCTGTAATAGGATTTTTTTTACAAATTTTAGATTTGAAGGTAGATTGTCTGGGTTCTTAGATGTTGATTTGAATCACTATTTTGAATAATTGTAATGCATAATGCCACAGAATGTATGAAGGGAAACCCATCTATAATGTCATGAAGACCATTGTACTCCTATTGTAATTTTTTCTATTGCATATGAATAAAGAGTTTTTTGTTCATTATTGTGTGTTGTTCATTTCATTGCTTGGTTGAATAGCTTGTCAAAGACCTTGATCTACATCACAATAGTAACACTTAATTGGTAAACAACTCCTTTAAGCTACTAATAGCATCCCATTCTTCCTTGAGGAAACCTAAATTATATTCCACAACTTCATCATCTAGGTCAATGACCATCAACCCCTTCTACATCTATTGAAGATAGGTCCTTTTGTTGAAACCATCCATAATAGAAGCTTGTCCTTTCCTCTTGAGGAAACTATCATGCAACATGGAAATGCTATCTAAAAAGTTCTTGATGGTTGTCCCACTAAGGGTGATGGCCTTGTCAATGAGGCCATCATAGAATTCTATTTCTCTTCAAGCTTCTGTATTCTAAGTTTAAGATCATTGATATTCAATGATGATATATTCAAGTTACAGGTCTTGTTCCACTCCCTTTGGGAGAATTTTACCTTAACCTTAGGTTTAGTAACATTCCTATTCACCTGAGGGATGACAAAGGTCAATTTATAGTTGTTGTTTCTCTTTCTCTAGGTATCCAAACCAACCATTATGCAGAAGTAGTTGCTGCCTTTAATGCTTTAAATCTTGCTCATTCTAAAGTTTTTATGTCTATTTGTGTGGAGGGAGATTCGTTAAATATTATTAATTGCCTTAAGGGTATTCAAACCCCTAGCTAGACTATAGATACTCTTGTTAAAGATTTCATCAAGCTAGGGGAGTCTTTTGATGAAGTTAAATTCTCACATGTCTATTGTGAGGGAAACAAATCGGTAGATGCTTTTTCTAACATTGGAGTTAATGATGATAACTTTTAAATTTGAGAGGATTTGATATGTATCCCATTACAGGATAAATTTGTTTTGTTTAATGATTGTTGTCTTGTTGGTGGCTCTCATTTGAGAGGTAATAATAAGATAGAATGGGGAAATCACAATCTCACTTCATGATTGCTTCTAGCACATTCTGACCTTTTTTTAGTGTTTAATTCCCTCTCTCATTGGTGGAAACTCTATGAATGTAAGGGTGTTTGCTAACAAAAGTGACTTTGTTAACAGAAGTGACAATATTTGTCTAATTATGGGAGGGGACCGTAATAGAGTGGATCCCTCGAACCATGTTGGGGTTCACCGTAAGCCTCAAATATGGAAAGTATTGGTTAATGGAGGCTTAACCCCATATTTAGAGAAGCTGCATGGTCATGATCTAGTTGTCACGAAAGTGTTTTCCTATGGTTTGAAGAATAGGAGGGTGACAATGTTTGGTTGGGAGTGCACTTTGAATGAGGAATTTATAGCCTAGGTGATGGGTCTTTCTACTAATGGCAAGAAAGTTTTCATTGATAGAAAGGTAGGGGAAGCAACCCTCCAGTTGTTCTTCAAAGGCAATGAGAGAAAAAGACTGGTCAAGCTTCACTCGACCTATGAGCAAACTTCTATAAAACCTATCTGGGCTACCATCGTGGATATTGTGATGAGGTACATCTCCCTTGAAGGGAGATTTCTCTCTATCTATGGTTGCCATTTTACCCTATTAAACCATCTCAGGCATAAGATGCTTGTTTTGTTTCCTTTCTATTTGTTGCTTTCTTTGGATCACTCTATTATAGAGAATAGAAAAACTCATAAAGTACCCATTCTCCATGAAGGCCTCATTTTGTTAACTGTTAATCATATTAAATTCCTAACTCCTAGTAAGGAAACCCTGGGAAAAAAGGGTAAATCAAAGAAGAAAACAAAACCCCAAGTGGTGGATTATTCTGATACCACTTCTTTAGAGCCTATGGAAGAAGAAACTCATGATGACGATGAAGATGTGGAGGATATAGAGGACTCATTCCATGTTGTCTTTGTCTTATCTTCTAACCCAAAGTATGTGGAATCTGAGGAGGAAAAAACCCCATCGAAGAAAAAAAGAAAGTTACAGGTTGACACTCTAAAACTTCAAGTGAAGAAGGGGAAGGGGAAATCTAAAGTCTCTTGGTCGGAAGGCTTTGAGATAGGTAATGAGAAAGTAGGTGGGGAGGATATGTCAAAGAATGATAATGTGGAAACCATTCTGGTGATCAGAGGAAGTGGAAGGAGGGAGTTGCATGATTTGAACAAGGGAAAAGAGAATATCTCTAGGACAAAAGGCTATGAGATGGAAACTAAGAGGGCTTGTGGTAAGGAAAATTTCAAGAAGTGGGACAAGGACTATATTCTGGGCAACAAAGATAAGGCTAAGGGGAAGATGACCATGGTGGAACCAGATGTGGGTATCCCTTTCCCTCTTATTTGGGATCCCACTTCTCCAATTCCTGAGGATTTTATTGAAAGGATTTCAAATGTTGCTAATAAGGAGTTATATAATATCTTGAGTACTATGAGGGAGGCTGTTACAACCCAAAACATTATGTCCAAATGGTACTACATGGAGATTAACTACATTAATATGAAACTTGATATATTGCACAAAATATATGGTAGCTAGGATCAGTTACAAAGGCAAGAGGAAGTGAGCATTTTACAAGGTTGGGAGGTTATCCTAAGAGTTGAAAATATGGAGAAGGAGCTCACAACTCTTCATGATAATCTCAAGGAGGAGCTAGGAAACATGGACACCTGGAAAAAAGATGTAACTGATAGGGTTAAATCTGTAAAGAAGGATTTGATGTCTATCATGGAGAACTTGGAATACTTGTTGAAGGTGAGTCATTGCCCCATTTAAAACAATTCTATGGGGATTAAAATTCTTACCAAAAAACTAAAATATCTATAGGAAGAACAAGTTATGCATGGAAATGAAAAAGGGAGTAAAAATGAGCAGGCTGGGCCTATCACTCATACTTGGGCTAGTAAGAAGAAGTATTTTGACAAGGAGAAAATAGAGTTGTTGAGTTTTTTCAAGCTTCATGAGGACTTTAAGCAGTGGGAGATGGAAGCTACTGAGACCTTGAAGTAGTTGTAGGCCTGTTATTTTTCTGTTGTTGTATTTTGTTTGTTTCTATTTTAGTGTGCTTATTTTTTATTGCGTTATTGGTACACTTTTGCGACTGGTTAGCTATCGATTGGCTATGTTTTATCTGTTAGACAACATTTTGTAAAGGGTTTCAATGCCCCTTCAAAACCTGCTTTACCGTTAATCAAAAACATTCTCATTCACCTATCTAAAAAGAGCATCCATCCTCAATTTTATTCTTTCATTCTAATTTTTAAACCTCTTGAGGATGCAATGCTATAAATTAAAACCATCTTCAAGGGATTTCATTTTAGTTTCTAGGACATGGCAAGTCAAGCACAAGTTAGAATTAACAATTTTCATCCCATTTTCCTCCTTGGTAGTGTTGACATTCCTATCCATAGTAATGTTGAGATCCTTGGGACCAAGTTCATCAATAATCCCCCTTAAAGAGCTTTCGATCTCTAGGGCTTTGTCTTTCCTATCAAAGAGGAGGGAACCTTTACAAGTAAGGGAATCATTAGTAGGATCATAGACCAAGGAAGGGGGATTTAATAGTAAGGAGTTAGGGGATAGAATTTTGATAATCACCATTTTAAATAAGGAGCTCTGGGTATAACAGGAACTAGAGAATACAAACCCAAGGGTACCATCTTGTTGATCACAACACTAGGGTTAACTCTAGGAAAGATAGTTTTGTATTTCTCAAACATATATAGATGAAAGATGAGACCTTGCTATACGGGTATTTACATTTTATCTAAAATCACATCAACCATCAACTATTCCAAAGACATGAGAAGGTAAAATGAGAAGGTTACTAGGTGTCTGTGTCTGAGATGGTTTAGAAGAGGGAAGTTAACCTTTATATATGTTAACATATATATTTATTTTATTTCATGAGGTTTGAAAGTTTACTTGTATTATACATAGATTAGTTATTTTTAATTTATTCACACACACACACACAAAGTAGAGGTTGTTTTTTCGTTAAAAAATAAAAATTAATAAATTAGCGTGTATGTTTGGGTGTGGATATGTGGTAGGTCATGTAATGTTGGAGGTCATGTAATGTGGTAGGTCATGACCTCCTCATAGGGGAGTTGTGACCTAATGGGAGTGTGAGCCCCTCTTGGCCTCCTTATTAAGAGTTGTTGTAGCCACTTAGGCCCAACCATTAGGAGGGTTCAGCTTCAAATCCTCCAAAAATTTATTCATTTATAAAAATAAACCCCCCTCTCTATATTATACTATTAAAAAGAAAGTAAAGGCTATTTTTTAAAAGAAAAATATTAAAAAATAAAAAAATCAATGTTTATGTTTAGGTGTAGTCATATGGTAGGCTGCAACCTATGGTGGTCCACTACCTCCTCATAGAGGATTCATGGGGGTTGCACCCCCATGGGAGCACAATCCCCCATGGCCTCCCCTTTGGGAAGCATTGTAGCCTCTCAAGCCAGACCATGGGGGACAAGTTGACTTCAACCCCTCCAATAATGTTTTTTAATGTGGAGGTGGACCTAAAGAAAGGAACGCCAACCTTGAGAGAATCTAAGTGTAAGGAAGACGCTTTGGAAGTTTTCAATGGAAAGTAGTGAACCCTAGAGATGTCCTCCTCTAGGAAATCAAAAAAAAGAAGATAATCTCCTAAAATATAAGAGGAATGAATAGCTCTCACAAGAAATCTATTCTTAAGAATATATTGAAGGAAAATAATCTCGATAATCTTCTCATCTATGAAACCACACACTCATTCCAAGGGGACAGCCTCAACTCTAGTGTTCCGAGGAGTATAAAGAACAAGGGATGAATTGAAAGACACACCTCTTGGAAGTTGGAATTTTTCATTTGGGCTAAGCCCCCAAGAAATTTATACCTTGGGGAAGTGAAGGTGAAGGGTGGGTTACCCTCTTCTAAGCAATTTTTTTTAAAAATTGCTCAATTTCAATTTAAAACGTAAAAGTTATGCTCCATTGAAGATTTTAAAAAAAAGTCAACTTTAAATGAGTGAACATAGAAATATATGTTATATCTTATGATGAGACCTAAACCAATGTGAAGTATACTAAATCATCTTTCCAACGACTATAAATTTATAAAAATCTGATACAATTTGACCATTTTATGAGAAAAAGAAAAAAAATACCTATTTTGCTAAGTAAAAGGCAAAAGGGTACACCCTGGCGGTTAATGTAATTGCTAGCCGTTAGAGGCTCTCTAGTCATATGTGGTGATTTTCCTGGTGATCTATATTGGCAGTTAAGTCTGGTGGTGAAATTTAAGTTGATGGTTGCACTGAAGAAACCCTAGGGTTTTTTGGGCCTCCTCGATGCAACCGTGAGGTCATTTTTGGTGTACGATGCTTCCTGCAAAAGCTCACCCCCAGATATTCACCAAGATGATCACAAATCTACAACAAAAGGCTAGAAAAATTTTACAAAACCAAAATTAATCAAGGGACATGAGTCCCACTAGGCGTGTCAAAATGTGTATGCAAAAAATATAAATCAAATAAGGAATAAATGCATCAATGAACCTGCTTCATATTCAACATCACATCAAGAGCAAGTAACTAACAAAAGGAAATGAAACAATATTACCAAAGTAGTCCTTGTTGCCCTTGATATTTGATAATGATATTTGAGTTGATAATATTAATTACTCACACTAGCAGCATAACAATACTTGAAAGCTAGATGGTTCTCAAAATGCTCTAGGATCAATTTAGATAGGTGCTCTCCAAGGGAGACATGACTTAAAGGATGCTCTAATTTATATGATCTAGGACAAATGGATGAATGGGAAAGATTGAATTAGGCATCAATGGCTAAGATCAAATGAGACATGGATCAAGGATGGATGGACAGATTAAAAGGTGATGGATGGACAAGATTAAGTGAGACAACTTAAGGGAAGGATAAGACCTATCCCCATAAGGTCGGCTTAGGATTTTCAGATTTTTGTTCCAAGATGAGGATAAGTGGGAAAAGATAATTAATTAAATAATCAAATTATTTAATTAATTATGGGAGAAGTGTTAGCGTTAGCCGACATAAGATATCAATTAAATACAAATAAAGATTAAATAGAGGAATGAAAATACACAGAAATAATAACAACAAGAGACAAGTTTTAATGTGGTTCACCCAAAATCGCGCTACATCCACCAAAAGAGAGTCTAATATAATTATCCAGTAAATCAAAAAGATTACAACTAGCAATCCTTGTAACTTAATATTGTTGCAAAATTCTACAATACATCAACAGAAACCCTAACCATTAGCCATTTTTATCATGACTTTTGTCGGTTACAAAATAGGGTTTTTTATGTCAGCCAATGAAAAAATAACTCCCAACACCTTAATAAAATAATAAAAAACCATGTGAGGTTTCAGGGGCACTTCCCCTCAACCCCGCCCTGTATCACGACAGGGACGCTACCCTTGGACCCCGCAAGGGGCACTGCCACTTGACCCCGTCTTGGGGGTGCTGCCCCCAAACCCCCACAAGGGGTGCTGCCCTTTGACCCTGATTAGGCTCCATATAACAACAATCTCCCACTTGGAGACTGATCAGACTCCACACCATATCATCTCCCACTTGGAGATTGATCATAACACTGCTGACCCTGTAGCTCCCACTAGAAATAAGCACCCTAGACTCTACTGTTCTGATTTTGTTTTCAGTCTTGAAGACCAACCGAAGCTAAGCCCTGAGGGGCTCATCTTCTCCCTTGTTACTACCTTTGTAAACATATCTACTGGATTCTCATCTGTATGTATCTTTTCCAGCCTTAATTGTCCATCATCCAACACTGACTAAATGAAGTGATACCTCAACTGTATGTGTTTGGTCTCTGAATGTAAGGCAGAATTCTTTGCAAGATGTATGGCACTCTGACTATCCATAAACAAATAACTGTTAGCATGTTTTTTGCCTAATTCTTCCATTAAAGATTCCAGCCATATCATCTCCTTGCTTGCCTCTATTGCAGCTACATAATCTACCTCTGTGGTGGATAAAAAAACTACCTTTTGCAACCGTGAGATCTAACTCACCATTGTCCCACCTATAATAAAGACATAACATGTAGTACTCCACCTAGTATCAATATCCCCCGCCAAATCTGAGTCTACATAACCTGTTAAATCAGTATTAGAGCCCCCAAAACATAAATTTTTATTGGATGTACCTCTCAAATATCTAAGAATCCATTTTATTGCATTCCAATGCTCCAATCCAGGATGACTCATATACCTGCTTACAACTCCTATAGCATGTGCAATATCCAGTCTTGTGCATACTATGGCATACATTAAACTTCCTATAGCTAAAGCATATGGTACCTTGGACATTTTTTCTTCCTCCTCTGGTGTCTTAGAACACATCTCCTTAGTCAATTTCAAATGACTAGGCAAAGGTGTGCTGACAGCTTTTGCATTCTCCATATGGAATCTCTGCAATACCTTTTCAACATAATCAGCTTGAGATAGAGTCAATTTTCTGTTCTTCCTATCTCTGCAAATTTCATACCAAGGATTTATTTTGCTGCTCCCAAACCCTTCATAGCAAATCATTGTGCTAATTGTTGTTTTAACGCTCTTATGTGATCCATGTTAGACCCTACTACAAGCATGTCATCAACATATAAACATAAAATAATGTAGCTGTCATTATCCAACCTCTTAAAATAAACACAATGGTTAGAATTACACCGTCTGTAGCCTTGCTCAGCCATAAAACTATCAAATTTCAAGTACCATTATTGAGATGCTTGTTTCAGCCATACAAACTCTTCTTCAATCTGCACACTAATTTCTCCTTATCTTTGACCTCAAATCCTTGGGGTTGTCCCATGTATAACTCCTCCAAATCACCATGGAGAAAAGCAATTTTCACATCTAGTTGTTCCAAATACAAATCTTCAGTAGCCACAATACTTAAAATAGTATGAATAGAAGTTATCTTGACAACCAGAGAAAATATCTCGTCAAAATCAATGCCCTTTTTCTGTGCAAATCCTTTTACAACTAACCTGGCTTTAAATCTTTTCTTACCTCCATCTTCCTCTTTAAGCCTATAAACCCATTTGTTTGGTAAAGCCTTTTTACCTACAGGTAACTTACATAATTCCCAAGTCTAATTTTTTAGCAAGGGGTCCATTTCTTCTTTCATTGCAAGCTCCCACTGAACCTTTGTATCCACCTACATAGCTTCATCATACCCTTCTGGTTCACCAGCATCTGTTAACAAAATAGAATACAAAGAGGGAGAAAACATTTTAGGAGGTCTACTTAGCCTTGTTGACCATCTAACATTCATTGGAGTTTGTGGTATTTCTGGTTGTTGTTGTGGAGCATGAGAAACCATTGGAACATCACTATTTGGAGTATCATCCAGCACGACATAATCCTTTTCTTTCTTCTCATGTTGTTGCAACTGATCTTTGTACAACACCTTCTCATTGAATACAACATCTCTGCTTCTCACAATTTTTTTATTTTCAAAATCCCAAAGCCTATAACCAAATTCATCAATGCCATATCCAACAAAGGTACACTTTTTTGATTTTGCATCCAGCTTGGTTCTATTTTCAGGATCTACATGTGCAAATGCTTCACATCCAAAGGTTTTGAGAAAAGAATAACTCGCTTTCTTACCTATCCATGCTTCCTATAGAATACTACAGCCCAAAGGAACTGAAGGACCTCTATTAATTAAATATATAGTGGTGTTGATAGCCTCTGCCCACATGTTTAAAGGTAGCCCAGCATGCAATCTCATGGTCCTTGCATGCTCCATTATTGTCCTATTCATGCGTTCAGCCACTCCATTTTCCTATGGAGTCCGTGGAACCATTTTTTTCCTATGAATTCCATTAAAGGAACAATAATCCTTAAATTCTTTGCTGCAATACTCACCACCATTATTAGATCTGAGACATTTTAATCTTTTACCCGTCTCATTCTCAACCAAGCTTCTCCATTTCTGAAATGTTTCAAATACATCAGATTTTTGCCTAAGGAAATAAATCCATACGTTCCTAGTTGCATCATCTATGAATGTAACATAATACTGAGAGCCAGCGAGAGAAGATACCTGAGCTGGTCCCCATACATCAGTATGCACAAGCTCCAACTTTTCATCTTTCTTTTGTTTCCCATCCTTGAGAAAATTGACTCTCTTTTGTTTGTCTTACACACAACTTTCATAGAAATCCATATTAATACATTTCAGACTTGGTAAAACTTTTTTATAATGAAGTACCTTCATACCTTTTTCACTCATATGCCCAAGTCTGTTATGCCACAATGTTGTCTCAGAACCTACAGCAACTATTTCAGTCTCTTCCTATGAACCTATAGCAACTATTCCTGAACCTGTTTGTTTTTTCTCTGCAACAGCTAAAGTAGAAGGAACAGTATGACCTGTACAAAGATATAAGGTGCCTACTTTCACACCTTTTTCTACTATTAAGGCACCTTTTGAAACCTTCCAATTTTTATCAATAAATGTAAAAATGCAACCTTCTTTAGCTAGCTGCCCTGCTGAAATTAAATTCCTACTAAGCCTTGGAATATGCCTTACCTCTTGTAGTAGCCAATGATTCCAATTCTGCAACTTAATCTTAATTCTTCCATTTCCAACAATCTGACAAGGTTTGTTATCTCCCAAATAAACCAGCCCAAAATCCCCTTGGACATAATCAAGAAAATAACTTCTATGGGGCATAGCATGAAATGAGGCCCCTGAATCTAAAACCCATGAATCATCAACATTATCTAGGGAAAGAATCAAAGCATCGTCTTTAGATTTATTACTTACCACATTTGCCTCCTTATTTCCTTCTTGTTTTTCTCCTTTATTCTTTTGAGACTAGCAATCTTTCTTCAAATGATCTGGTTTCCCACAGTACCAGCAATCATGTTGTCCTCTGGATTGGGATCTCTTGTCCTTTGATTTTCTTCGTGACTTCCCATGACCTCTGGAACCTTTTCCTCTCTTTTGATCTGCCCCTCCTTTCTACATTTAATACACTTCCTGATGTGGACCCTCCTGAGCTTTTCCATCACATTTCCTCACTAAGGATAACACCAACAACATCATCAAATTTTAAAGTATTTGAACCAAAGATAGAGTTACTTACAACCATTACCAAGCTATTCTAACTTTTTGGCAAAGAACATAATATCAAGAGAGCCCTCACCTCTTCATCAAAACTTACTTTTACAGAAGTTAACTGATTGATAATCATATTAAACTCATTTAAATGATCTATCACAAATCCACCTTCAATCATTTTTAGATTAAACAAATGCTTCATGAGAAATACCTTATTTGAGGCTGAGGGTTTTTCATACAATTTAGCCAAAGTTTTCATCAGACCATTTGTTGTCTTCGCTTCCGTTATATTGAATGCCACCAATGGTGCTAGGCACAACCAAATGGTTCTGAGTGCCTTTTTGTTCAGAAGATTCCAATCCTCATCAGTCATTGTTGCCAGTTTCTTGGCTACTCCTTCCAACGGCCTCCATAAATCCATCTAATAGAGATAATCCTCCATCTGCATCTTCCATAACTGATAGTTCTACCCATTGAATTTGTTTACCTTCAATTTACCCTCGTCCACCATTGCTCCCACTCAACCGTGAGACTCCCACTCAACTGTGAGACCTTCCTGCAAATGATAATTGAACACAACCCGCTCTGATACCACTTGTTAGGGTTAGTCGACAGAAGATATCAATTAAATGCAAATAAAGATTAAACAGAGGAATGAAAATACACAGAAATAATAACAATGAGAGACAAGTTTTAACCTGGTTCACCCAAACTCGGGCTACATCCACCAACAGAGAGTCCAATATTATTATCTAGTAAATCAAACTGATTACAACTAGTAATCCTTGCAACTCAATATCGTTGCAAAATGCTATAATACATCAATGGAAACCTAACCCTTAGCCATTTTTATCACTACTTTTGTTGGTTACAAAATATGGTTTTTTTAATGTCAACCAATGAAAAAATAACTCCCGACACCTTAATAAAATAATAAAAAACTATGTGAGTTGCCGATAAGGGCGTGGTTCGGTGGTTAAGTCACTCAGTTGTAGTGGTGGCCACCAGAGTTCAAACCCCCACTGGGCCAACAAGCTCATAGGCTTTACGCTTTCACTAGGCCAACGAGCTTGCGGGTTTGAAGTGTTCTTGCTAGGAGATGAGGTCCCCTGTGTTGTGGCCTCACCAATTCATTGCTCTGGGCAAAAGCATTTGCGTGGAGCTGGAGGGCATATTGCACCAGCATTGCCAATCACGTTAAAAAGTTTACCAGGTGCATTTTAAAAAATAAATAAATAAATAAATAACTGTGTGAGATTTCGGGGGTGCTGCCCCCGAGCCCCTGCGAGGGCACTGCCCCTCGACCCCACCCTGTATCACGACAGGGAGCGTGCCAAGGGCACTGCCCCTTGACCCCGTAGGAATTTAGGGGGAAACTGTGTCGATAAAAGTGGGGTAAATTTAACCTCCGAGTTTGATTAGGCTCCATATAACAATAAGAAGATGTGAGCTAATAATTAATTAAATAATAAAATCACTTAATTAATTATAAGACAAGCTAGGGGAAATAATTAATTAAATAACTAAAATTATTTAATTAATTATTGGACAAAAGGGGAAAATTGATTAAATAAATTATAAAAAAATTATTTAATTAATTTTGGCTAAGGAAAATGGATAAAATTAATTAAATAAATAAATATAATTGATTTATTGAATTAATTAGCTAAAGGGAAGGACAAGGCGACAGGAGACAACTAAGATGGAGGACAAGGTCAAATTTAGGTGTCTATAGGGAGCATACCATATCTCACTACTAGCCTACATGTTAGTGTGAATACGACTTTCAACTAGGTAGACTAAAGTTAACTAGTTAGATAAAGCCACTATTTACACTAACACCCCCATTTTCTTGTTAACTCACTAGTGGCTTAGCATTGTACGCTATAGTCAGCATTTATTGTAAAAATTAACATTTTTAGTTGACCACTAGCGGTTAGTAAATCACCCTCCATAACATTTTTTTTCTAGACAGGCCACTAGAGATAAACTTGTATTGCCAGGATGACCACTTGGCTTTGTAACTTGCCAAAGGAGGTTATTTTTTTCTTTTGGTTATAACTTCCGCACATGGAGGTGAAATTTGACAAATTTATAGTCAACAGAAAGGTATTTCCATCCTTTTCAATGTGACATCAATACAATTTGAATATTGTGTTTTTTGATACTTTTTTTAGCCTCCAAAGGCAACTGTTGTAAGCAAATTTTGACGGGGCATATATTTCACCCCAATTATCGAAATCTTGCAAAAAAAAATTTGAAACTAATCATTTTCGGGGGGGAAAATTCATTTTTGATTGGATCTTGCTACAAATTTAATCATGTCTCTCACACACAATCCCTTCCATTTGAGTATTCTCAATAAACCTCATAATAAATGGAAAATCAAATGTGGATATTGTGGGATGAAATGACATACAACAAAAGAATGTATTCATCATCAAAGAGATGAAATGAAACAAATTCTTTGTGATTATTGTATCGTTATAGATCATTATAAAGTACTTGCAAAAAGATCATCTAGTCTCACTCAACCAACTTGTGAGACACCATCTTTTGGAGATGAACACTCTAGTCAATTGACTTGCATTGAGATCTCATCTCCACCATCACCTGATGCTCCATTCGAATCCAAAGTTGACTCATGTATGGCTTCCAACGATTCTATTCACCGGGATATTACGATCATCTTTCTAGATCTGCACATTAGGATGCATATCTACCAGACATATCATTTTTGTTTGTAGAGTCCCGCATCATAGATTTGGAAGACACCATTGAGGACATTTGTCTTCTATTTGATGACAACTTCAATGAAGTTGCATCACCATTGTATTCTTTGGATATTATTGCTCTTGATTTTCCTACATCAACTTCTATATTGACAGATTATGCATATATTCATGAGTCCACATATTCAACTTAGTCATCAAGTATTTTGACATCCTCTATAGAAGTATCATATTCTCATCAGTCATGTTATCACCATACATCTATAGTCCCTATGGTCCCTGTTCTTGAATATTTTATGGTACCTGATTCCTACTATCAGCAATTGTCACATGATAGCATTGTCTTGGAGATACTTGAGCATCCTATGAAGACATCATGGGCATCATTTGCGTCTTTGGATCATTTGCGGAATTCAAAGACCTTCATACTTCTTCCTGCATGTTCCTATCAAGAATGGGAGGATTATTTGCATGCTTATGTGGTTATTTTTCTTCCTAAGGGTAGAAATATGGTTCAACATTTGTGGATAATCTTTAGCATCCAATGTCGAGCTTCTACCAGCACTACAAGATGTATTTTGAGGGGAGGCTACATGGTTTCTCTACTCATATTATTTTTGGGAGGAAGCATCTCTTCGCATGGAGTTCATTCCTTCACATTTTTGGGGGAGTCACATTGACCTTCACATCTTTTATCTCCTATGGGGAGAACATATATTGTACATTAGTGTTAGAAGTAGTCCTCGAGGGGTCATGATGAGTCCTCCTTCTTTTCTTCTTTGTCACTTGTACAATTCTATTATGTATCATTTCTCTTTTGGAGAGGAGTTTTATTTCCCATTGGGTTTTCTCCTTTTCCCTAGTTTTTAGAAATTTATTTGTACATGGGTACCTAACATGGCCTAGTAGCCAAGACCCATCATCATTATATCACTTTTCCCTAAGTTGCACTTAAGGGGGGGGTGTTATTGTAAATAGTGCCTTTATCTAACTAGTTAACCTTAGTCTACCTAGTTGAAAGTCCTACTCACACTTTTTAAGTCCACTTAGGGACTTTATAGAGTTTTGTCTCAACTCATATGGTTGAGACACATGTCCTCATCCTTTTAAGATGCCTCTTGCATGTTTACTTGCCACTTACTTGAGCACTTGTCATTTGAGCTCACAAGTTTTGCATCTTAGGAAGGTTAGTCAATCATGTTTGACCATCCTACCTCCTCTTTCATGCCTATTTATACAATGAATTTATGTACATTTTAATTATCTCTTGAATAAATGTCATTGGCTTATTATGTGTAATTGTCTTTTGTGGAAGTGATTCTAGTTCTTGTTGGCTGATCTTGGTTGCTCCAATACTATAGGCTACATCTTTCATTAATTATTATGCATATATAAAACATACAAATTAAAAACTAGTGCCCTATATATCTTCATTGTTGCCATCCTAACTATCTAAGTCAAAGGTAAATGACCAGTCAATACCCTACATTGAAGCAGTCCTAGTAGTAGAACTGAAAAATTTTATACCCCATTTGGCTTGGTGACATCGAGCTTTGATCATTGTACCCCGCTACCGATATCACAAAACGAAACCATTGTCCCACAAATAGCCTGGGAAATGGCCATGCAAACTCACCTAATAAAAAGTAGCAACCTGTGACAACGACCTCCAAAATTTGGCCAAGCCCTTGCCTCCAATTTTCCCTGATGAGTGACTTGGCCACCATTTTGATTATTTCTTTGGTTTCTCTAGCTTCCAAGAAAACTACCACCAACATGGAGGAAATGTCAGTGTTAACCTTATAGCAATTCACAAAAGACAAAAACATCGCACCTAATGTGATGTGAATGGTATGACATTACTTCCCCCTAAATCCTAAAAGTTATCTTAAGTCTTTGGTCTATTATTTCCCCCATAAAATCAATCAAGTGCTTATTATCCATCAAACACACTATGGAATCCATACTACTAGTTCTCTTCATTGATACCAAATGATGGAGACCTTCCACATTTATCAATATCACCCCATCCCGAGTCATTATGGTTTGAGTCCTTCTCGAGTACCCTCTTGCTTGTTTTTCTTATGCCAAAGGGCCTCAAAACCATAATAAAATAATACTCCCATTTAATTCTCATGAATTATGGGGATGCCTATGTTCAACACCAATTGACACCATATGTCTACATTACTATCTCTATGGAAGTTTTTTGGAGAAACAATTGCCACATTGGCAATGGTGGCAGTGTCCCTATTTGCCTCTTGATATATATGTGATATGGTAAAGGATCAAAGACCATGTAATAGGGGACTGCATTTGGCTAATATATTGTTTATTTTCTAATTTGGGGAGGAGCCTTTCCTTGTAGTGTTGACAATATTTAGAAAATCACCTTCAACTATGACATAATTGGAGCCATAAAATATGCAAGTTTCTAATCCAAGAAGTAGCACTTGGGCCTTCACCTCATTGTTTGTACCTTTTGTTAGCCTCTTCGCCACAACATTGACCAACCTACCATCATGATCCCAGATTATACAACCTACTCCAAACTGGCTAGGGTTGCCCCCTAAATCCTCATTAAAATTTAGTTTATGTCAGCTCTTGGAGGAGGATGCCATTTTATTTCTCTCTTGCTCTATTTTTTGTTAGGATTATCCCCACTCTTCCCATCAATGGGGGCATAAATATCAATTTTTATTTTAGTAATATTTATGTAAATTTATTTGTTATTTTAACAAATAGTTATAAAAATTATGTTCATTAAAGTATATATTAATGAATATAAGAGTTTGTTTGAATTTAATAGTTGTATACTTCACACCTGGAGGGAGCAACTTCCTTAATGTCTCCTCCATTTTAGGATGTTTGTTTTAGTAAAAATAGGAGTATTGATAAATAGTTTATTGAATATTTTTAATTAAATAATTTGCATGTTTACATTAAGAAAATAAATATTTAGTGTAAGAAAGAAAAAATATAATATGTAATTGGTTCATAAATAAAACTAGTAATAACTAGTTAAGTGATTCTCATTAAGTAATAACTAGGTACTCATATAGGGGATTTTTATTTATTATTTAAATGTGACATTAAATTAGACTTATTTTAGTTTATATGTCATATTTTTTATATTTTTTTGTATGAATAGACTAGTATATAGATAAATTTATGTAAAAGTTCAGCCCTATTTTACTTATATGGCAAATCCAATTAAACATTTAATATATCTATGGGCTTCTTTTATAGATTTATCTAAGATAAGTGTCATTCAAAAAACCCAAATATATTATGTATATATATGCATGCATAGTAATTAAATTGCAAGATATATGATTTTTACCATTTCAAAGAGTAATAAAGTTTAACTTAACAATGCTTTAACTTAACTTATTATGTGAAAGGACTATGTTTTTATGTTTAATCTTTTGATATGGAAAGGTCACCCTTCAAATCCAAATATATTGTATATACATACATTTTTTTTCTTGGTAAAAGCAACATAGAGGTTGCATCTATTAGATTATCCATATTCAAAATAACATTGTTTTATGAACATTACATTGCAACTATTTTGCTCTCCATGAAGGTATTAACAAAATAAGCACAATCCAAAACATCTTATAACTATATATTATCTATGAAAAACAAAAGAAACAGAAAACTAACTTCATTGCTTTGCCTTTCCTTTCTTCGTCACTTGCTCTCCTTCATTGTGAATCCCCAGTTCACTGGGCTCCTCATTAGCTTGCTTCACTGCTAATGGCCCTTTGTCCTGCTAAATCTCCACCTCCTCCAGAATAAACCACATTTCATCCTTCTCCACGGGCAACCCTTCATCCATCTGATAACGAGACAATCACCTGACTGAGTCTATGGAAATTATTCCCACCCACCTCTACAGAAACACCAGGCTTCGGCATCTTTCCTCCCTTCACTAGTCAAAGGTTGAAAAACTATCACATCTCACCAATGGATATTTGTCTACTGGGTGTCCATTTCCATGCAGAAGTAAGAAATCCTTTGGCATTGGGATTTCTCTATCCAAATCTATATTTTCCATGGCCTCATCAAGGCCAATTAGAAAGTCCTTTCTAAACAACTTTTCAGTGAGAACCCAGGGCTCACTCTCTTTGATTCCCCCTGCAATAGACACGACAAAGAACATTGCCGAGATGTTTGAATTAACTCTAAACTGATGTGTGGTTAAAAGAAAATTTGTTCCCAATACTTTCTTCACCACATGCAATACAAGACTCTCGTTGGTCTTTAACACCTTTGATAGTCTCAAGTTAGTAATCTCCCCAATGAAAGCCATTTGACAGACTTTTGATGTGAGGACAATGGGGGTATCCATCTCAGCTTGTTTTTAGATACTCTGCAACCTAGGACAACAGAAACAAAACACCCTAACTCATGCAAATACCAAACACATTCATTGAATGCATTAATGAAAGTAGCCACCAATCTGCCTTTGCATACTTTATTGGGTTGGCCAGAGATATTGGCCAACCCAGCGGCCAATCAGAGATACCCCTACAAGTCCTTCATCTACTAAATGTTATCATTGATATTAACTCCCATCCCTTCATTCTGTTTGCCATCTTCCACCTCGATCAACCATTAATTGCAACCATCATTTTAACATCCTTCTACCTAGTTCTCTTGTCTGTGCCACCTATTCCATGCGTTGGATAATCTCTCCACACGCACATGCCACCCCTGGGTACCACAGAACAAAGCTTAACTTTGATTGAACGCTGCATTATAGAATTTTTTTTTACTTCTTTCCATCAGCTCCTTCATTAGCTAGATTATCTGATGCTTTATTTGCTTCTCTATAAATATGATTCAATGTATAATTCATGAAAGTTGATGCTAATTGACTAGCTCTATCTATGAGATGTTGTAATTTTCAATTTTGGATTTTGCCAGATTGAAAAGCCTGTAAAGCTACCATCGAGTCTCCTTCAACTTCCACTTGATTCAAACTCAAGTCTTTACATAATTGAAGACCATTAACCAACGCCATCACCTCAGCTTGAGTGTTAGTTCTTTCTGGTAATGGCTTAGATTTCTTTGCTATCACTCTACCTTCCCAATTTTTTATGATGCATCCCGCTCCCGAAATTCCCGAATTGCCTCTTGACGCCCCATCAAAATTTAGCTTAAACCATCTTTCCTTTGGTTTTGACCAACTAAATTCAGATCTTTTAAGTCTTTTTAAGGGAACAAATATTGATCCTTTTGATGGTATTTTTAAGCCAAACCAAGATTTCCTCATCGTTGCATCCCAATCCAAAAACGAGACCTTATCAAGATTCATTGTATATACATACATATTGATTACAATATACATATTTAATTCAGTACTAATTAAATAAATAACTACTCATTAATAACAAAATATTAACAACTACTATTTTTTTGGTAATTTAATGCTTTTGACTATAGCTATGAACTAGTGAGGATGACATTTTATAGAGCTATTTTATTTAGTACATATTTTATTTATTTTAAAGTTACCGTCTTTATATTTAAAAAATAAATGTTGGATGTAAATAGTTCCTAAGTCTACATGAGAAATTTTTAACAAAAAATATTCAGAAAATCATTTATTTGTGTTGTGATTGGCTCAAAATTTGAGCTCTTAAGGATGGATTTTGCAGAAATACTATTTTGAGTAAAATAAACTTGCCAAGAATTTGGTTATTAAACAAATAATATTTTTAATGTTTTTGATTATATCGTAAAATAGGTTTTGAAGGGATCCCAAAACCCTTTACAAAAAGCAATAGTCCATAAACAGAAAGCCAACCAAAAGCCTACCGATAGCCAAAAAACTAGATAAAAGCATAGAAAATAGTAGCAAAATAGAAAGCCACAGAAACTACAGCAGCTTCTTCAGTGTTTCAGCTGCTTCCAGCTCTTGTTCATAGAACTTTTCATGCAATTTGGTAAAGTTAACCAGCTCCTTCTTTTCCTCTACAAACTGCTTCTTTTTGCTAGCCCTGGTATGGGTCGACGGGCCTCCTTTATCCCCTTGCACCACCTATTTACCCTTTTCCTTGATACCCACATTCTTATCAGCCATAACAATTTCCTCCAACACCGGGATATCCTTAGCAATAATGTCCTTAACCTAGTCCTTTCTAAGCTCCTTGAGCTTGTCAGTGAGAAGCTTCATCCCCTGCAGACTATTCTCAATAGTGAGCTTACTGATCTTCAAGATCTTCTCCAGGTTATCATTAATACCAATTAGTTTCTCCTCCAAGTACTGGATTCTAGTTTGATGCTCCTCTTTCATCCTCAGGAGCTCACGTTCCATCTCCTCCATCCTTGGAATAGCATCCCAATTCTGGAAAATTTGCTTATCCTAATCCACAGTGGTTTCTCCTCCCTTATCCAAGTTGTCCTTTAAAACCTTCAACTTGATATTGATTCGTCTGATCTCCACTAAGAACCATTTAGTCATCTTATGTTGACTATTGACTGCCACTTTCACCAAGCCTAGGGCTTCCTCCAGGTCATCCCTATTAGCAGCCCTCACCACCAAACCTTAAAAGTCATTTGGGAGATTCTGAGAGGGGTCATGGATCTTTGAGAAAGGAGTTACAATGTTCAACTCCTCAACAAGCAGGTCTAAACCACCTCTCCCATGATCAGTCATCTCTGGCTCCTTATCATCCAAATCTATCCCTTGTTCCATGATCAAATTAGAAGCTTCCCCCATAGGTTTTTGTTTTCCTTTCTTCACAGAAATGGGGGCTTTCCCTTTGTCGGTAGGTTTCTTTTTCCCCATACTTCCTTTTATGGTTTCAAGGTATGAATCCTCACCCATCTGGGACCCCTTAGACCAAGAGATTTGAACATCTCTCCTTTTCATCCTCTTTCTCTTTTTACCAAACACCTCAACATTGCCCTCCCACTCATCTTCTTCTATCCACTCCTCATCCTCTGACTAAGTCTCTGAATCACTAGAGACTGAGAAAACCTTCTTCTTCGTAGGGGATTTCCCCTTCAGCCCACCCTTAGGGGTGTGAGCGTAGGGTTTCTAACATTCTCCTTAATAGAAAATTCCTATTAATGTGATTATTTAATTTTGATTCATTGTATATATATTATTCATACATTATTTTCTTCCTTTTCCAACATTAGGTGATACACTTCATAGTATATTTCTCCCATTTCTTTTATTACATTTTCTTTCATGGAATAAATATTTCATATGGTTAAAGATTTAAAATAATCTATGATGATATATTTTCAACAATTTGTGGTTGAACTCAAACATAGCAACTTCTAATTTTTTTTTAATTTTAATAACAAATATAGTGTGGAATTTTCCCTTAAATTAAGGTTTTGATACATCCATACAATATATATATATATATATATAATATCAAATATCAATTAATATAAATTTTATTATTAATATATACAATGAATAAAAATTTAATAATCATATTAATATGAATATTATATTAATACCAATATTATATATTAATGAGAATATTACACAATATAATAAATTTAATTTAATTTTTAATAATAAAAGGGGTAAAAACTTTATTAAAATTCAGAAAAGAGCATTACAAAACATCAAAGGGCCAAGGCCCCAGGAATCCATAAGAAACAACCATACAAAGTATGAAACAACATCATCCTACACCAATACCATTCCCATCCTCAGCAAGAATCTTCTCCAAGTCATGTCAGAGCTCGTGAGGAACCTGCTCCCACTCATCAATCTTCCAGCCATCTAAATGCTCAAAAGCCCACTTAGCCAAACAATCTGCTGCCCTATTCCACTCCCTTGGAATATGGACAAAAGACACCATCTCCATCAAAGAACTTATCTGCAGAATCTACTGGACCATCATAGCCAACTGCCATCTAACATCAGATACCTTTTGTTTATTCAGCAAATTAATCAAAACCTGTGAATCAGACTCACAGATAACCTTGCGCCATCCCAAAGCATAAGCCCTCTCCAAAGCGTAGAGGATCGCCAAACCTTCCATAAGGTTGATAGTCTATAATCCTTCATGAACAGAAAAGAAAAAAACCACTGATCCCGAAAAATCCCTACCAGCCCCACCAATCCCAACAGGCCTAGGATTGCCCCTTGAAGAACCATCAGTATTGAGCTTCAGAATGCCAGCCAGAGGGGGTAGCCAATTCCCCACCCTTTGAACTTTCTTTTTCACCTGCCTACCTCTCCTGACACAAGTAGAAGCTAGAGACAACCCCTGAATACCCAATCTATCCACCAGCTCAGCATCCCCTTTCTCCAAAGGGAACACCACATCACACTTAGCTTCCACCGTCTCCTAAATCATACCCATAATTTTGTGCCAAATTTGTTGAATCAACAGCTTCTCACCTCGAAATATTCCTTGATTCTGTTCCAACCAAATCTGCCATAGTATGAAGGAAGGCCCAACATACCACACATCTTGCAAGAAAGAGGCCATAATAAATTAAATTTAATTATAAAAATAGTATTAACTATATTATTTTATTGATATTTAAAATAGCAATATTATAATTAATATATACAATAAAGAAAAATTAAATAATCATACTAATATCAATATTATATTAATATGAATAATACACATATAATATATAATATATTAAGATTTAATATTTATACAAAATATATGTTAATATTTCATTTTGCTCTAATATATAACATAAACATAAATACATTCTAATGGTAGTTCTATTTATTTGTATAATCAATAATTTAATATATATTTTATTATTAATATATTATTTTATTGATATTTAAAATATGAATTTTATAATCAATATATACAATGAGTAAAAACTAAATAATCATATTAATATGATTATTATATTAATATAATATATTAATACTTAATATTTAAACACAAATATATATCATTTTACTCTAATATAACATAAATATAAATAGAGTGTAATAATAATTTTATTAATTTGTATAATCAATAATTTAATATATTTTATTATTAATATGTAATTGATTATATTATTTTAATGATATTTAAAATATAAAATTATAATTAATTATATACAATGAATAAAAAATAAATAATCATATTAATATGAATATTATATTAATATTAAATATTACACAATATAATATATTAATATTTAATATTTATAGACAAATATATATATATATATTTCATTTTACTATAATATAAGATAAATATAAATATATTATAATGATAATTCTATTAATTTTTATAATCAATAATTTAATATAAATTTTATTTTTATAATCAATAATTTTATATAAATTTTATATATACAGTAAATAAAAATTAAATAATCATATTAATATGAATATTTTATTAATAATTAAATATTACACAATATAATATATTAATATTTAGATCACTATAATATATTAATATTTAATATTTATAGAAAAATATATATCAATATTTCATTTTATTACAATATAAGATAAATATAAATACATTATAATGATAATGCTATTAATTTGTATAAATCAATAATTTAATATAAATTTTATTATTAATATTTTATTAATTTTATTAATTTGTATAAGGAGAATTGTGACAACAGAGAAAGCCTTCTCAAATGCAGTAAATTTAAGAAAGATCAACCACTGGTCCAACACTATGTTTGAAAAATCAACCATGTTTAGAAAAGGGAGCAAGTTATTTTAGGTTAGCAACATTATGGTTCATATCTAAAAGTCTCCTTATTCTCCCCTCAATAATGGTTGGTTTTTGGACTTCATTGTGTTTTGTCATTGTTGGTCTATCCACTGGTCATGGTCTAGGTTTATAACCATGACTGTCAATCATTTTGGGTATCTTAACATGAGGCATGTTTTTTTTTGTAAATGAAGAAATCTCATGACATTATCTAGTTACCTAAAGACATTTTATTATTTTAATGACATGATTTTTCATTAGTTCTCAAACAATTAATTTAAACAAACTCCTAATTTTTGTAGATAAGGTACACATGCACCATCCTATCTCCAATTCAATATTCACTTCTATTATGAAACTTCTCATTGAGTTAAATACTAATTTTAATCAATCTAACTCCACCATTGAGATACCACTTTTAAACTATTTCCTAACATATTAATCTATAAACATAAATATACTTATATATAAAATTTGTTCACTTATCAAAAATTTATTAAATGTTACTAAACAATTTTAAAGTTTAATGTTCCTTTACCATTTTTTATAAAATAAAATAGTATTAAAATTAATATAGTGATCTAATCAATAAATATTTAAACAACTTAACTATTAATTCCATTATTACTAGCATATATTTATTTATTTCTTATTTTATTATTGGTAATATTATTATTTTACTATTATTACTATCATTATTATGTAATTATCTATTTATTAAAAATTAGAGTTTGCTTATTTTCAAACTATATAATTAGTTTATTTTAATTTAGCTTTATCATAGAATTTAATTTAA
This sequence comes from Cunninghamia lanceolata, assembly GCA_027924645.1. Classification (NCBI taxonomy): domain Eukaryota; kingdom Viridiplantae; phylum Streptophyta; class Pinopsida; order Cupressales; family Cupressaceae; genus Cunninghamia; species Cunninghamia lanceolata. Next base: position 955,502 of record BSBN01001053.1, on the reverse strand, counting down.
ATTTTCCTTTACCATTATTATTAAATTATTTATTATTATTTTAATCACTTTTTCATTTATCACTCTATAAAAAAATTATTTTAATTCCTGCTATGGAATAGAATTTAAATTAAAAAATATATATTATTTATTCCAAATAATTAGTCATATTATTTAACTTTATATTCAATTAAATTAACACGTCTATATACATGCTACAACTTGTACATACAATCTAACTGTCATGGTTTGCAATAGATGCTATAATTAGGAACCATACATTTTACAATGCATTGTCATTGTCATGAGTCTTTGCAAGATCTTGTATACAACTAATTAATTTAACTAATTAAAATGCAATTTGAAACTTAATGTCAAGGCAATTTTATGTTGAGAGCAATAATAGAAAGTAGTAAAATGCTATAATAAATGAAAAACAGACTCAAGAATTGGCAATATTGGATTAAAATTCACATTTTTTTACCTTGTCCAATGCAAGCAAGGGTAGGTTGAATGGGTCAATGATTTTTTTGAACACTTTTAGTCCTTGCTCACCAAAATACATTATCAACTTCTTAATGATTAGATTCAACATCTCAAACTAAAGTCTTATGAACCCAACTTCTTATTCAATATTAATCTTCAACCACTATCTCTAATAGAGTTATTGTCTTACTTTAGTGTTGCACTTAAATATTTTAATGTCACTTTTATTTACAAAATAGGTTGCATTTTTCTCCCCATTCAAATTAGGTTGTAGGAACTACTCACTTTATGTCATATTACTCCCACCTCTAACCACTCTGGAATTCATCTAGGATACCCTTAGGTCACACAAACCCAAGAAATCCCCTCAAATATCCACCAATGTGTCAAATTTGTATATGATAATGAGATGATAATCATTATTCATGGTGACTACCAATCCATCCTAAGCTTGGTAACTTTACAATTAATTATTTATTCATTTGCCCACAAGACAATGTTGACTTCACCCTCAGTTGTTTGTCCCTGATGACAATACACAACTTGGTATGTGTTAAGTTTCAGTTTGAAAAATGCTCAGTTGAGATACAGATTGACAAATGCTCAGTTGATATTTTTCTTAACCATGTTCAGTACGGCATCCTTCATTGATTGGCATTAGCATTAGTGGCTGGTTTTTCTTGGTCATATGGTTTGACTATGGTTCCTTTTGGATGGCACATGATTTGTTGGCATTGGCATTTGGTATTGGTATTCATGTGGTTGGCACCATGCTCTCATATCTATTTGACATGATAGATTAGCGGATGCTTGTTATGGTATCATGCTTAGTAGCATCTCATGCTCATCATGGCTCATATTTGATATTTAATCAAGTCAGTTGGCACAGCATGATACAGTTAGCATTTTTGGCTCTATGTAGTTTTGGGCATTCTTCTTGACACATAGCATGGTGATATTCAAACACTTGGTTTTGTGGTATCCTATGCATGCTATGACATGGCATATGACATGCTACTCATAATGATAATGGTGCTCATGATGTTTACTTCAGTTGGTATTTTGGTTGGCACATGGTGATTTCTCTTGATGTCATATTTAAGATAAAAGCATTTCATATCCTATGAGTAAGGCACTTCATCGCGTATGAGTACTATGACATGTTATATATTTTTTAAAGTGTTGACCAAGGCATTTTCTCTTAGTGGGTGTATCATGTATTACAAGGATTACAAATTTATATTTAATAGCATGTTTTTAGAGCCTACCTTCCGAACAGATCAATACATGTTTAATAAGGCAGATTGACGGTTTTTGTTTTGATGAGTTACCGATTTTGTTAGTGTTGACTTGTGGCTCCAGTTGCATATGGTGGATTTGGGTAAAAAGATAGTCATTGAATCTTTTGGCAAAGTATGAGCTTCGAATATGGAATTTGTCTTAGGGTTTAAATTTTTCTTGGCAGTAATCATGAGAAAACAAGGAAGTAACTGCTTGAATCATTGGTGTTTGACCATTCGAGGTATCTCCAGAAGTGACAAAGCTGGACTAAAAGCTTTGGCATCACAGTTTGTCTTATTGGTCGTCAGTTTCGATAAGTATGGTTTGAAGTTTTTATTTCATCTCTTCTGCAGAATTTATATCTGATCTGGGTTGTGCTTACAAGTTATTTTACATTGACTTAATGGCTATATTAAGGGTCTTTGAGAAATAAAATCCTTTGTGGTTTGTATTTCTACAACGACACTCCACAGCTCTATTTGTTCTTGCACAAATTGATTAGTTGTCCTATCAGCAATATGGTTCCTTTTATTAGGAAAAGATATTGGTAGTTATTTAGCTAGGGTTTTTCTTGTAACCCTAGGGTTTCACTTGGGCAACCAGTAGTTTATTTTTGTAACCCTATCAAGGGTTAACAGTTACATCTTTAATCTGTTTCGAACAGTTTATTTTCAGTTCTACTCTTTAGCCATCATGTTGTTAGCATAACAAAATGTTGATTATTCTTTTGATAAAAAATGAGAAAAGATGCAGTTGCAAACTGTCATTGGTTTTTAGTTTCCAGTTATGAAACTATCTGCAGAAACACTGAATGTTTTTGGATGGAATGTAAATTGTTGTATATAAAAATGGTATAGTGTGAATAATGCATGTGTTCTTGTGTATCATGCTCATACATTATTGACAGTATATGGTTTTAAGTGAAATAGAATATCCCTCTGTATGTAAACTTTTCATACAATTATGATTATTAAAAGCATGCCAGTGAGGCAATGTTGTAGCCAGTGAGGCTTGAATTGTAGCCAGTGACGCAATTGTAGCCGGTGAGGCTTGAATCATAGCTAGTGAGGCCTGTAATCAGTGAGATTCATTTAATAAGCCAATGAGGCACTTTTTCGAGTGGTTTTTATGCCCCGGAGGGTTTTCCACTTAGGACAATATTTGTGTTATGGGTCGGGTTTGATCTTTATGTTCTTTTGCTTATCATATGTCATTCAGTTTTAAAAGTTATTCTAAATTAAATTGGTCTACATGAACACATCTTGTATCACTGTTTGGAATCATGTTCTCTGCTCATCCTCATTAAGGTCAATAAAACTTTACAAGTTAATGCTTAACAAAGATTTCTTCATTATGTTTATACATACTTGATATTGGTATGTCAGGATTAGTTGATTGTGATATATGTTAATGCTGTCATGATGTTCATAGCTAGTGTGATGTCTCATTTCCACAAAAGTTGTCTTTATTGAAAGATTATTTCAAGATCCAAATGTTTGATCAAAATTAGTATACCACTGATTCACCCCCCTCTCAGTGGTATCATACTCCAACAAGTGGTATCAGATCTAGACCCTTGCAAGAAGTCTAACCAACTTAAGGGTTCCTGGCAAGTGGAGTACAATGGGTAAAAAGAATAGAAATAAGGCCTCAAATAAAGAAAAGAAAAATGCTGATCAAAAAATTGAGAAGCAAGCCTCAGTTAAGTCTAGCAGTGAGTTGCATGAGTCAACTATGAATGTAGATACAAAATGTCATAAAGAAATAAGTCCTGCAGTTAAAAGTCTTGACAATGTGAATACTAGTAGACAAGAACTTGATGTTTTTGTAGTTGAAATTGATGATGCTGAAAAAGATTTCTTTGAGAATGAAGATGGACAGGAGTTCAATGAAGATGATTGTGAAGTTGATGTTGAAGGAGAACTTCTATGTGCCCTAGATACAATCAAACAACTTAATGAAAAAAATAGGAGACTAAAAGACCAGCTTCAACAAGAGAAAGAATCCAAGGACAAGGTATATTCAGATTTTGAAAAAGTTTCTTTAGAGTTTGAAAATGCCATAAATCAGATTACAGAAATAAAAAGTCATGTTAATGAATCTGATAAATTGATTAGTAGCCTAAAGACTGAAATAGAGGAAGCCAAAAGAATAATAGATGTAAAAAATTCTGACCTTGAAGTGAAAAGAATTGAATGTTTGAAATTAGAGGCAGAAATTGTAAATCTGAGAAAAGATTATGAAGGTCTCAAGGCCCTGTCTAAGAGATATCAGGAGTTTGAAGAGAGAAAAAGCAAGTTGCATGAAATGTTGGGCAAACAGAAACACTATAAGGACACAACAGGCTTAGGATATGAGGAAGGACAGTCTTCTAAGGAAAGAAAGACACCTAGGAAGAAGGTAGATTTGAGTGATCATGATGCTCCTGAAGGTGAAGGTAGTAGGACAATCAGATTCACAAGATCTCTTCCCACCAAACAAACAATGAGGTACAATTATTCTCAATTCCATGGCTATTGTTATTATTGTCATAAGTATGGTCATATAGCAAGAGATTGCACAAGAAATTATAGAATGTATGACAAACATGATCTTGTTGAGAATGTGAATAAGAGTTCTTATAACATGTCAAGAAGAAATAATCACTCTTTTGAATGGTCAAATAGAAGAAACAAAATCATGTGCTTTAGATGTCATAAGTTTGGAGATATTGCTAGGTTTTGTGAGTATGATTCAATGAAATCAGTCAATCATCATAAGGGTGTTAAGATGGTTTGGAGAAGGAAACAAATGAAAGAGAAGGGAGAGCCTAATCTTGTGTATCCTGCACAAGAAACACTAATAACAACTTAAAAGAGGCAGCATAGATTTAAGGGGAGTCATCCAATGTTTTATCTCTTCCCCCAGGAGTTTCAGGAGGTATGTTGATGTGATGGAACAAGATCTCAAGTCATTTTCATGCTCTTCTTCTTCATAGTGTGGTTATAGTACAAGTATCTTGCTAGATATATAGTGTTTTATCTTAGATCTATCAAGTGTTATTTTGAACAGTGCAGATGTGATAATCTTGCATAAGTTGACAACCATAACAGTTACAATTTTTGTTTTTAACTGATGACAGTGCTCTTGAGGTGACAGTGCTTAGTGCTTTTCATGATGACAGTTGATTTTCATGGTGACAATGTTCTTTAGCAGGCTTTCTCTGCAGACTGCAGATGTCTTGTTCTTAAAGACACTTTCTTATTTTTCTGATACAATTTTTCTAATACAGGACATAGTTTTCTTGATACAGTCTTGAAGATCCTTTTCTACAGAGCCTTGATGTCACTTCTTGTAGTTTGAGACATAAATGCAGAGCATCTTGCAAAGAGTTATGACTAGTGTGTCAATGATTTTTCTGTGATGATGTTTATCTGTGTATCTTTGAAGATGTTACTTGCTGACAGGGAAGGAACAGTGTTATCTCATTTATGCAAGTGGTGGTGCTTGTATCAAATAAGTAATGACAATATATACAGTCAAAGTGACAAGCATAGTACACAAGTTTGGTTTAGGACAGTAATAGTTGTATGATGACAATATGCAATAGTTAGTAATTTAGGTCACAATCAGTGGTCAGTGGTTTGTCTCTCTGACAAAATTAAGTATCTGCAGTGAATGGTTGACAGTGGTTCTGATTGTGATAGTGGACTGTTATATAACTATGATACACCAGTATGAGATCATCAATCTCTATTTTCATGCTCTGACAGCAATTTATGGTGACTATAGCAACTGTTTGTAGATCTCAATCTAGGTTTTATAGTAATAAATGATCCTTGTTTGTTGTTGCAGTGGTCTCTCTTACAAGGTGTTTTGAAGTTGTCATAATCGAAGTGCTTGTTGTTGACAGAAGAAGTAAAATACTTGCTTGCAACTTGAGATGATATCAAAGATAGTTGGATTTGATAAAAGATTGCTTTGTCAGAAAGTGAAGTAGTTTTTTCTTAAAAGACCTTATTACATGTGTATGGTGTATAACTATTGCATATTGTTACATTTCTATTGGAGATGTATTTGTTCCTAGCAATGTTGCTTTTATCTCAGTTCATGCGCAATTTTCTTGAGGGGCCCTTGTAGGTATTAAAAAGTAACAGTGTAAATAACTAATAAATAACTGTTTACACTTGATTTGAAGTGATGTTCATTGCATACCTTCATTTGAAAGACCTCTATTTATAGTATAGTTCTTTTTTATCTTCTTGCAAAAGTTGGGTTGTTGTAAAGTTTTGGCATTCCAAAATCTGGTCAAGTATGGTGACCATTCTGATAACAACAGTTCTGATAGTAACTTGACAACTTTTATAACAGTGAATTTCATGGACAGTGCATAGACTGGCAGTACTCTTGTTTTGTCACAGAGCTCTTTAAGGACAGTATACTGTAATGAAAGAACAATGATCTTATTTATTGTAGAGGTACATTAAGAGGTCTATCACAAACTTTTCTTCAAGATACTCTCTGCATTATCTATCAGCATTCTGTAGTTGTTAGACATGTATGCAAAATAGATAAGAAACATGAATTATATGTTTGCTCACCTCAAAGAAATGTGGTTTCATCAGTCATAATCCAATTATGAATGTTTATTCAATAACTAAGGCAGAGCAGTTTATATAGCTTTGAAACAGGGTATGGCATCTATCACAGTATAAGGCAAGAAGGAGATGGTACTGTGTTGCTCTTGGAATCCTTGTAAGTATTAGTTTGAATGATAATACTATGTATTGACAAGGTTGATGAAGCAATCATCACTGAGAGGACAATGCAGATACTAGTGTTGTTTAGATGGTTTAAGTTTTTTAAGATACATGATGGTATGATGCTTCATATAAATGTGCACTAAAAATTGTGTTAGAACAACATCTTACAAACCAGATATTTATTGTTGAGTATGCAGACATTAAAAATTATCTTGTAATACAGGGGTATGGTTGTATTGTTGTGGTATGAAGAGATCTTGACATCATATTCAGTTTACAGCACAGTGATTTATTGTTGTCACAGTGTGTATTGCCAAAACAGAGGTTATTGTTTTAGCATCATAATAATAGTGATAGTTTGACACAGGCTATACAAGATAGTTGAGGCTGTTGCCCTGCTGATCAATTCAAGGGTCGTTCTCTGCTTGTTTAGTTATGACAGTAACATGTTGACCTGGCAGTGATGTCATGCATTTTTATGGTGACAGTATTATATGACAGTGAATAAATAGAGGCATTTTTTTATGGTTGCAGGGGGAGTATTGATGGTTAAATTAATGCTATTTTATCATGGTTACTCCTTTGATTTTGCTATTAACAAGGGGAGCAAATTATATCTTTTGTGGTTTTTCAATATCTTATGACAGTGGCATGGTTTCTACTTGATAATTGACATTATTTGTGACAGGCTCCTCAGTTGTTTGTCTATTTTTGCTACATGTTATTTCATTATGGTGCTGACATTTCATTTTCTGTTTCAGCTATTCTGGATGTTCATCTTTCTTGGGACTACCTTGGTATGATTGTCAATATCTACTCATTGTTTCTTGTTTCAGGGTTCTTTTGATTTTTATGTATATTGGAGGATTGGCACACTTTCCTGTGCCTTGATGTTAAAAAGGGGGAGAGGAAGTTGTGTTTTTCCATCATGGACAAAGGGAGAGTTTGTTGACTTCACCCTCAGTTGTTTGTCCCTGATGACAATACACAACTTGGTATGTGTTAAGTTTTAGTTTGACAAATGCTCAGTTGAGATACAGATTGACAAATGTTCAGTTGATATTTTTCTTTAACCATGTTTAGTATGGCATCCTTCATTGATTGGCATTGGCATTAGTGGCTGGTTTTTCTTGGTCATATGGTTTGACTATGGTTCCTTTTGGATGGCACATGATTTGTTGGCATTGGCATTTGGTATTGGTATTCATGTGGTTGGTACCATGCTCTCGTATATGTTTGACATGATAGATTGGCGGATGCTTGTTATGGTATCATGCTTAGTAGCATCTCATGCTCATCATGGCTCATATTTGATATTTGATCAAGTCAGTTGGCACAACATGATACAGTTAGCATTTTTACCTCTATGTAGTTTTGAGCATTCTTCTTGACACATAGCATGGTGATATTCAAACACTTGGTTTTGTGGTATCCTATGCATGCTATGACATGGCATATGACATGCTACTCATAATGATAATGGTGCTCATGGTGTTTACTTCAGTTGGTATTTTGGTTGGCACATGGTGATTTCTCTTGATGTCATATTTAAGATAAAAGCATTTCATATCCTATGAGTAAGGCACTTCATCGTGTATGAGTACTATGACATGTTATATTTTTTTAAAGTGTTGACCACGGCATTTTCTCTTAGTGGGTGTATCATGTATTACAAGGATTACAAATTTATATTTAATAGCATGTTTTTAGAGCCTACCTTCCGAACAGGTCAATACATGTTTAATAAGGCAAATTGACAGTTTCTATTTTGATGAGTTACTGATTTTGTTAGGGTTGACTTGTGGCTCCGGTTGCATATGGTGGATTTGGGTAAAAAGATAGTCATTGAATCTTTTGGCAAAGCATGAGCTTCGAATATGGAATTTGTCTTAGGGTTTAAATTTTTCTTGGCAGTAATCATGAGAAAACAAGGAAGCAACTACTTGAATCATTGGTGTTTGACCGTCCAAGGTATCTCTAGAAGTGACAGAGCTGGACTAAAAGATTTGGCATCACAGTTTGTATTATTGGTCGTCAGTTTCCGTAAGTATGGTTTGAAGTTTTTATTCCATCTCTTCTATAGAATTTATATCTAATCTAGGTTGTGCTTACAAGTTATTTTACATAGGGTCTTTGAGAAATAAAATCCTTTGTGGTTTGTATTTCTCCAATGGCACTCCACAGCTCTATTTGTTCTTGCACAAATTGATCAGTTGTCCTATCAGCAATATGGTTCCTTTTATTATGAAAAGATATTGGCAGTTATTTAGCTAGGGTTTTTCTTGTAACCCTGGGGTTTCACTTGGGCAACTGGCAGTTTATTTTTGTAACCCTATCAAGGGTTAACAGTTACATCTTTAATCTATTTCAAATAGTTTATTTTCAGTTCTTCTCTTTAGCCATCATGTTGTTAGCATAACAAAATGTGGATTATTCTTTTGATAAAAAATGAGAAAAGATGCAGTTGCAAACTGTCATTGGTTTTCAGTTTCCAATTATGAAACTGTCTGTAGAAACACCGAATGTTTTTGGATGGAATGTAAACTATTGTATATAAAATTGGTATAGTGTGTATAATGTATGTGTTCTTGTGTATCCTGCTCATACATTGTTGATAGTATATGGTTTTAAGTGAAACATAGTATCCCTTTGTATGTAAACTCTTCATACAATTGTGATTATTAAAAGCATGCTAGTGAGGCAATGTTGTAGCCAGTGAGGCTTGAATTGTAGCCAGTGAGGCTTGAATCATAGCCAGTGAGGCCTGTAATCAGTGAGATTCATTTAATAAGCCAGTGAGGCACTTGTTCGAGTGGTTTTTATGCCCCGGAGGGTTTTCCACTCAGGACAATATTTGTGTTATGGGTCAGGTTTGATCTTTATGTTCTTTTGCTTATCATATGTCATTCAGTTTTAAAAGTTATTCTAAATTAAACTGGTTTGCATGAACACATCTTGTATCACTGTTTGGAATCATGTTCTCTGCTCATCCTCGTTAAGGTCAATAAAACTTTACAAGTTAATGCTTACCAAAGATTTCTTCATTATGTTGATACATACTTGATATTGGTATGTCAGGATTAGTTGATTGTGATATATGTCAATGCTATCATGATGTTCATAGCTAGTGTGATGTCTCATTTCCACAGAAGTTGTCTTTATTGAAATATTATTTCAAGATCCAAATGTTTGGTCAAAATTAGTATACCACTGATTCACCCCCCCTCTCAGTGGTATCGTACTCCAACAGACAACCATACAAGTGTCATGAAACTCTCTTCTATCTCTATAAATGCTTCAAAGAACAACAATCCTATATCCATAAGAGAAATCCCTCCCTTACTCTCCCTCCTCCATAGCCACTCGTTATTCACTCTGTTGTAGTGTATGCTAACCAAATAAATATTAAATCAAACTCAAAACCAACTAATCAATTTATGAAGACTATTTACTAATAACAAATCATTTTCATCAATATTAAACAAATATTTAATCTAAGAAACTAATTTCAACTACAAAACACATACTATTATTTATTCAAACATGGTGGAAATGAGGGTTCCCAATTTATTTTGATTATGGTAAGTGCATATATATATAAAGAATGATGGAATAACATGAATTTGCTTCACACTTCTAAAACTAAGAAAAGTTAGGTCATGGTATTCATCCTCAACTTCATTAATACTGTAAAATATACAATTTCACTAGTGCTAATATATTTTCTAATTCATAAATAGTATAAGGATATTCATATCTTTTTCTAACTCACTAAGTATATAAAAAACAATTTTGATGAATATATATATATATATATATATATATATATATATATATATATATATATATATAAAGCTGATAAATTTTTTAATATATATCCCAAAAACTATTGAAATACAAACTAATTTTTAACATAATTACTTTAAACTTTGAAAATAATTTTTTAATATTAAAATACAATGAATTATTAAAATAACTTTACTTCATTTTATAAGAGTTTTCACTTTTGAAAATGAAATGACACAATTACACTTGTTTATTTTTCTCTCATTATGCTAATATAACTAATTAAGAAGAAAATAATTATTTATAACTTAATTTCAAAATATTCCCATCTGCCATATCCTCTGCAACAAACATTACATCTACACCTAATTTATATCCAAATAATTTAATGGCTGATTAACCATATCTTATTGAAGTTGCAGGAGAATAATTTTTCTATTTTCTAGGAGGAAATAGAATCTCTGAGATATTTCAATGGCTAACATGTTTTGTATTTACTTACGTCACCAGCCACTACACGATAGTAAAGGTATTATTCTTCCACGGATATTTTAATGGTCTGTCAGTAGGCTGTCTTGAACAGCTGCGTGTAATCTGTGTTTTTCTTAATTAAATATAAAAACTATTTAAATCATCTGTGTTTAAAAAATGTTTGAAGGATATTGAAAACATCTACAAACATAGATATGAGGAATCTCAGACATTGTTTATACAATTGTACAGACAATAGTGACAAAATTTGCTTTCAAATCCTGTGTATAAAACAACACCACCACATCTGTACTGTACCTCTTCTGAACAAGAGGCAAGGTATATTTTGGATTACAGATATTTTAAGTTACAGTGACTGATATATTTGTCACAACCACTTCAATTTTTATTTTCTGTTTTTCTATCTGTTTTTAATTTGTAAGATCATGAAATCACCTAAATATGAAATTTAATCTCATAGCATTATTATTTGAGCATTCATAGAGCATTAGTACTGTATTATTTGTTTGCATGGGCATTTAGGGTATACTGCAAAGTCATTAAATTGGTAATCCAGGGGTTCAATTATGCAAGAAATTTTCTGTGTAACAAACTCTTTAAAGGTGTTTTAAACCCCTATCAGTTAGCAATTATATAGTGTAGATATTAAGATGAGCAGGTATAGATACCAAAACTTTCTGAGGTTCAGATCTGTGTCAAAGTTCAAATCTACTGATCAAGTTCAAATTTCTAATTGCAAAGATCATTTAAGCAGCCTGAGACTGATTACTAATTTTTAGATTCCATGATATTTGTTCAACAAATTCTATAATTTCTTTACAATGTTCAATCATCTTTAAACATCTTGTATGACATATTCTATCATCTAAATTCTAATTAAAACTATTTATTTTGTTATTTAATTTCTATATATATTTTAATGTGATTATCAATCCTAAATCTTTTAATCTATTATAATTGTTTTAAAATAACATGATTTATTACATTATCCTAGTAAAAAAACTAGGGTGTTATTTTTCCCACATAATAATACATTTCTTATAGCAATTTCCACTTTTGTACTTTTTCTTTGAGTTTGAATTTGAATATTGTCATTATTATATTTTGAGGTTAATTTTAAGTATGGTTGTTACACTTTTATACTTTTTCTTTTGAATATTGTTATTATTGTATTTTGAGGTTAATTTTAAGTATGGTTGTTACACTTTTATACTTTTTCTTTGAGTTTGATTTTGAATATTGTCATTATTGTATTTTGAGGTTAATTTTAAGTACAGTTGTTATTTATATATTATTTAAAGAATGTTATTGTAAGGGATAAATTATCATCTTATATAAATTTATTTGAACTTAATTAAAATTATTGAAAATTTAATGTTTAATAAATATGGAAATTAAATAAATTAATTGTATGGATATTATTTAAATAAGTTTATTTAAATAGCACTCAATAATGGGTTGGATAAGCGGTGGTAGGAGTTAGTTGATATGATGGTGTTTGCATGTGTTGGGACAGAGGCATTTACGTTTCAATTTGTCTCTATTTATTAGGCGTTGGTGGCAGCATTGTTTTCATTGAAGTTTACGAGTGTTTTTCTATTGTTTGTCAAGGTTGTTTCTTCAACAAATGGCTTCACTTGAAGGTTCTCGAGTTGGGGTTGGTAAGAAGGGAGGGAGGAATAAGGGGGAGGAATAGTGCATGGAGAAGAAAATGAAGCAGAGGAAGCGTAGGGTCTTTAGCGAGGAGATGATTACAGATTCCATGGCGTTTGTCGAGAAGGAAATAAAAGACCCAATTATTAGACATTGGGTGATCATAATTTGGGAGCTCACCAAAGATATGGATGAGGTGCTAAGTGTGGGGATTTGCTCCACCATGGCCAATCTCCTACTTGACCTTGGGCACACGCAGGGTAGGTGGAATGTGTTCAATGTAGCTTAGACTTTATTGTACACCTCTTTGCTCTTGAATATAACTAGCTTGTACTTGTTACAAGATGACATAGAAGATGTGGTTCACCACGATGACATATATTTCAACTGTATCCTTAATCATTTATATGCTTCCAAGAAAAGACAATTATGTTTGTAGTGTGCAGTGGAGGAATTAGCTTAGGGTTTGAAGGTGGATGTGGAAGCTATCTCAACATTTTTGGACTATTGTGATAGTGAGAGCTCAGAGGATGCGAAGGTTGTGGCTCCGCCAGGTATGTATGTTCATTATGTCAAATGTAATGTTGGTTCAAGAGGTGGCTTGGGGCCTACATAATTTGTCTCAGTCGCCATTTCAAACTATGTTAAGACTCTTTTAATGGTTGGTTAGGCTGGTAGCTATATAGTCTATTTTTTGGTCGTATTTTGTCTGTGTTTGGGGGTTGGTTGTTGTTCAGTGGTTTTGGTTCTTCGACTCTATTTTGGATGGGTGTTATGCATACTTTGTTTTGTTTGGTTAACAACTCATCAGTCAAGCGGTTTTGTAGATGATATTGAATGGTTAATGATATGGACCTGGTTGTTTTCTCACTAGCATCTAGGTGTATATGCCCCTTTTGGTTTTATGGTTCCTAGACACACTAGGTTTATTAAAACAATACGTAAATATGGAAATTAAATAAATTAAATATGGAAATTAAATAAATTAATTGTATTGATGTAGAAGTTTTGTTTACCAAGGTTCTAAATTTTTATTCGTAGACATTGACTTACAATTTTGACTATGCATTAGTTGGGGTCATTTCTACACCATGGAAATGATCTTTGTGAGTGTAAAATTGATCTTGATGCGAAAAAGTGAACCTATAACTTGCAAAGCTAATCTAACAATTTTCTACAGACTAGAACTTGTTCACTTTGATTTTTGGTGTTTGGATTTGTGTAAGGACAAGTGGTGTTTACAAACACTTTTGGGAATCCAATAGATTGTGAGGATTAAGTTATCCTTAGTCAGACCCCTAGTGGTCTAGCTTTATGGATTTGAGAAAAAGATCTGAAGACAACAAACATGCATGTAATGGACCTAAGATGATGTGCTCTAATAATTCATTGATAAATGCTACTAAAATGCTCTCATAAATGTTCTATTGATAAAATCCTAGCATGCTCCTATATGACAGTCCGTGATTTTCAAATGAATGAATGAATGTACATAAATACAACAACCAATTACACAAATCAACATATTGTGTAGCAAGTGGACTCACAATGCTAGTGAGGTACACTAGCAAAGTAGGAATTTGATATTTAAATTTCAAAAGTTTAGGAATCAAATTTGCTACTACAAAAGTGACCTGGGTCAAGTCTATCTCCATGGATTTGATCTAGTGGGATAAGTAGTGAATGGGGATGATTAGGAAATATAAATGGATGATCAATGATAACAATATCATAATGTGTGATGTCATTCATGCAAGAATATGGGCCACCTGTAACCTAATTATTACATTTATGACACTCTAATTGAAGAGGGCCCAAAACTACATGTTACATTACAAAAACTGCGAGGATGAAATCCTTAACATGTTGCAACACATTACAGCTTCTATCTTTGGATTCGAACTTCCTTTTGTAGCTTCAAATCTGCTAGGATTTTCTATTTTCCCTACTTTTTCATGACTCGCCACTTTCCCCCTTTCTCTACCACCAAAAGAGTCCCAAAAAATGGTCATAAATAGCCCTTTTTGGCACCTTCCAGCCAAAATTTTGAAATTTGTAACTCCCTCCAAAATTAGCCCAACTTCCGGGGGCCATAACTTTTGATCTAGGTGTCTGATTGATGAATTGTTTGATGTGTTAGAAATATCATGAAGATATCTATGCTCTTAGAATCCACTCTGCCAATTCTACCCATTTTTGGGCTCGTACAGGGCCTCTAAGTGCCTCATATTTGACTTTAAAACTTTTTCAGGGGTTTTTAAAGAAATGGAAACTTTAATATCTTTCAACCCACAAATGATCTTTGGCTAATTCCTTCACCAAATGTTATATTTTTCAATTTAGAAGTTTTGAGTAAATTCTTGTTTCCATATGTGCTCAAATGCAAACTTTCTAAAAATAGCATTTTACTATTTTTAGCAAGTTAGAAATTCTGAAGGTTCAGAATCATTATTCAAGCAAATGGGTAACCGAAAATACCAAAATAGAAAAGAAGTGAAAACAAAATCATCATTTTTTTGGGTGATGCAAGATTGCCCTTACACTACTGGATGCTCCTGCATCAAATTTCATAATACATACAATTCTTTACATTAATTTTTATTCATTTAATAGATTAATATAGTTAATTATAGATTTCAAAAAGAAATATAATAAATTGTAAAACCTTATTGAAAATTACCTATCCATCAATGACAAAGGTCCTATCCAACAAGTCATTTGCCATTACCATATTATCTAATATGGATGTATCCTGGTCCTAGCTCTATGTAACATACTCCTAAAACTGTGGAGCATCCTCTCCAATGTGTCTATCACCAGAATATTCAGACCCATAATCACAAAGAGCTCCATAGACATGGAAAATGTGTGGTGATCGTCGACACCTACGAGGCTCACCTTCATCAGCTTATGAAAGAGGCCTAAGTTATGTTGCAATAAGGTCTATGTGAGGGAACTAATAGACTATATGGTCTCCACCTCAACACTCTCCTTCACAATGAAAGGGATTGTGACATGTTGAACAAATGGTCTGGCTAGGGGTCTCACTAGGTGGTCCTGGGCATGATGTACCCCCTCCCTATCTTGTGCAAAGCCTTTGCCTTTACCTTGGAAATCATGCATATCAAACAAATTTGGAATACCATTGAGGACTAACCTGCAATAGATTTTCCTCAAGAAATATTGGGGCACCTCATTATTGTTGCATGGGGATGGTCAAAACCATCCACGGTACCTATCCCAAAAATTATCCAATATTCCTTAGTGTTGGCACAAATGAATAGGGAATCTTTTGCAACTTCCATGCATCGGCTCATTGGTTCTTAGATCAATAAGCAATGCACATAAATTAGATTTTAATATTTTCTTATCTTTGACTTGTTTATATGACAATTTTGTAGAATAAAATTATCATGCATTCTCCCTGTAATTTGACCATGTGTTAATTTGATCAATAATAGAATCTGTGAGAAATTATATATTGCAAGGATGTCACAAAGGCTCTTTGATATGTGTTGGTTGCATTGGGATTTTTTATGTTTCAATCATTGTTTCAAGTTTTTTTTTTCTTCAATTTGCTCTAATATGTTAGTTTGTGTCTCGCAAGGATGTCACAAAATTGATGGAAGAGTTTGGGGAGGGTTAGTTTGTGCCCCCTCTTCAATAGGAATTTCATTATGCACTCAGTTTGGTGATTCAGGGTTTGGATGCATTGGGGGGTTCATTTCTAAAAATTGAAAAATGAATCAAAACAATTGAAAAACAAATGTTTCATATTCAAATCACTAAAAACACTGAAATATTACCTTGTTGAGCTTATGGACCTCGTGGATGTCATGACAACATGGTGCTGGTGTTGAATTTACTTCAGCTAGCATAATGCACTCATAGAAAAAACTTGTCACATTTTGGAAGCAATGGGAAGAAATGAAACGGCAACCCTTCTTTTTTTGCTTTTATTTTCCTAAAATGTGCTCACGTTATATAACGCGAGAACATTTTGCCTTGGTAGTGACCAAGCCTTAGGCTCGTCACTAACAAGCCATAATGTAATCATGTTATAACCTACTCAAGGACCAAAAAAGTTTTTTGGCCACTTTTTGGTCCCCCATCTTTGTGCACATGCCCCAAAATGTTGTTTCTTTTGATCTTAAATTTGAGTAGATGGATGTGAAGATAGTTTTCTTATATAATGATCTAAAGGAGGAGATCTACATGTCATAGCTATAGCACTACATTGAGAAGGGTAAGAAAAACTTGATTTTTCAATTGAATAATTCCCTCTATGGTTTAGAACAATCTCCTAGACAAATTGGAGCACCCAAGTTGGGAGGATAACTATGACATGTATGATAGATTCTTATGATAGGTGTAAGGAATGTTGGTAGGTAGCGACTGATCAAGAAAGTACTGTACACTAGCCATGTATCCTCGCCAGGGTTCGGGCCAACATAAAAAATCCTATTTTTATGACCGACATAAGAAAACCCTAATTTTTGTAACCGACAAAAAGGCTTGATAAAAGCAGCTAAGGGTTAGAGTTTTGACATATTGTATTGTAGCATTTGCAGCGGTATTGAGTTGCATGGATTGCTGATTGTAATCGGTTTGATTTACTGGATAATAATATTGGACTCTCTATTTGGTGGATGTAGCCTGAGTTTGGGTGAACCACGTTAAAACTTGTCTCTTGTTGTTATTATTTCTGTGTATTTCCATTCCTCTGTTTAATCTTTATTTGCATTTAATTGATATCTTCTGCTGGCTAACCCTAACAAGTGGTATCAGAGCGGGTTGTGTTCGATTATCATCTGCAGGAAGGTCTCATGGTTGAGTGGGAGCAATGGCGGACGAGGGTAAATTGAAGGTCGATAAATTCAATGGGTAGAACTATCAATTATGGAAGATGTAGATGGAGGATTACCTCTATCAAAAGGATTTATGGATGCCGTTGGAAGGAGTAGCCAAGAAACCGGTAACAATGTCTGATGAGGATTAGAATCTTCTTGACAGAAAGGCACTGGGAACCATTTGGTTGTGCCTGGCACCATCGGTGGCATTCAATATAACAGAAGTGAAGACAATTGATGGTCTAATGAAAGCTTTGGCAAAATTGTATGAAAAACCCTCAGCCTCAAATAAGGTATTTCTCATGAAGCGTTTGTTTAATTTGAAAATGGTTGAAGGTGGATCTGTGACAGGTCTTTAAATGAATTTAATATGATTGTCAGTCAATTAAATTTTTTAAATGTAAAATTCGATGAAGAAGTTAGAGCTCTCTTGATATTATGTTCATTGCCTGAAAGCTGTGATAGTTTGGTAATGGCGATTAGTAACTCTATTTCTAGTTCAAATACCCTGAAATTTGATGATGTTATTAGTGTTATTCTGAGTGAGGAAAATCGTAATAAAATCTCAGGTGGATCCACATCATGTAGTGTTTTGAATGCAGAAAGCAGGGGCAGATCAAAGGAGAGAGGAAAAGGTTTTGGAGGTCATGGGAAGTCATGAGGAAAATTAAAGGACAAAAGGATTGCTGGTACTATGGGAAACTAGGTCATCTAAAGAAAGATTGCTGGTCTCAGAAAAATAAAGGAGACAAACAAGAAGACAATAAAGAAACAAATGTGGTAAGTAATAAATCTGAAGATGATGCTTTGATTCTTTCCCTAGATAATGCTGATGATTCATGGGTTTTAGATTCAGGGGCCTCATTTCATGCTACGCCCCATAGAAGTTATTTTCTTGATTATGTCCAAGGGGATTTTAGGCTGGTTTATTTGGGAGATAACAAACCCTGTCAGATTGTTGGAAAGGGAAGAATCAAGATTAAGTTGCAAAATGGGAATCATTGGCTACTACAAGAGGTAAGGCATGTTCCAAGGCTCAATAGGAATTTAATTTCAGCAGGGCAGCTAACTGAACAAGGTTGCACTGTTATATTTACTGATAAAAATTGGAAGGTTTCAAAAGGTGCCTTAGTAGTAGCAAAAGATGTGAAAGTAGGCACCTTATATCTTTGTACAGGTCATACTGTTCCTTCTACTTTAGATGTTACAGAGGAAAAATAAACAGGTTCAGGAACAGTTGCTGCAAGTTTGCAGGAAGAGACTGGAAAAGTTGCTGCAGGTTCTGAAACAACATTGTGGCATAACAGACTTGGGCATATGAGTAAAAAAGGTATGAAGGTACTTCATTATAAAAAAGTTTTACCAGGTCTGAAATGTATTAATATGGATTTCTGTGAAAGTTGTGTGTATGGTAAATAAAAGAGAGTCAGTTTTCTCAAGGATGGGAAGCAAAAGAAAAATGAAAAGTTAGAGCTTGTGCATACAGATGTATGGGGACCAGCTCAAGTATCTTCTCTTGGTGGCTCTCGATATTATGTTACATTCATAGATGATGCAACTAGGAAGGTCTAGATTTATTTCCTTAGACAAAAATCTGATGTATTTGAAACATTTAAGAAATGGAGAAGCTTGGTTGAGAATGAGATAGGTAAAAGATTAAAATGTCTCAGATCTGATAACGGTGGTGAGTATTGTAGCAAAGAATTTGAGGATTATTGTCCCTTTAATGGAATTCGTAGGCAGAAAACGGTTCCAGGGACTCCACAGGAAAATGGAGTGGCTGAATGCATGAATAGGACAATAATGGAGTGTGCAAGGACCATTAGATTGCACATTGGGTTGCCTTTAAACATGTGGGCAGAGGCTGTCAACACCACTGTATATTTAATTAACAGAGGTCCTTCAGTTCCTTTGGGCTGTGGTATTCCAAAGGAAGCATGGACAGGTGAGAAGGTAAGTTATTCTTTTCTAAAAACCTTTGGCTGTGAAGCATTTGCACATATAGATTCTAAAAATAGAACCAAGTTGGATGCAAAATCAAAAAAGTGTACCTTTGTTGGATATGGCATTGATGAATTTGGTTATAGGCTTTGGGATTTTGAAAATCAGAAAATTGTGAGAAGTAGGGATATCATATTCAATGAGAAGGTGTTGTACAAAGATCAATTGCAACAGCATGAGAAGAAAGCAAAAGATTATGTGGTGCTGGATGATACTCTAAATAGTGATGTTCTAGTGGTTCCTCATGCTCCGCAACAGCAACCAGAAATACCACAAACTCCAGTGAATGTTAGATGGTCAACAAGGCTAAGTAGACCTCCTGAAAGGTTTTCTCCCTCTTTGTACTCTATTTTGTTAATAGATGCTGGTGAACCAGAAGGGTATGATGAAGCTATGCAGGTGAATACATAGGTTCAGTGGGAGCTTGCCATGAAAGAAGAAATGGACTCCTTGCTGAAAAATTAGACTTGGGAATTATGTAAGTTACCTGCAGGTAAAAAGGTTTTACCAAACAAATAGGTTTACAGGCTGAAAGAGGAAGATAGAGGTAAGAAAAAATTTAAGGCCAGGTTAGTTGTAAAAGGATTTGCACATAAACAGGCCATTGATTTTGATGAGATATTTTCTCCGGTTGTCAAGATGACTTCCATTCGTACTGTTTTAAGTATTGTGGCTGCTGAAGATTTGCATTTGGAATAGCTAGATGTGAAAACTACCTTTCTCCATGGTGATTTGGAGGAGGAGATATACATGGCACAACCACAGGGATTTGAGGTCAAAGGTAAGGAGAAACAAGTGTGCAAATTGAAGAAGAGTTTGTATGGCCTGAAACAAGCACCTCGGCAATGGTATTTGAAATTTGATAGTTTTATGGCTGAGCTAGGCTACAGCAGGTGTAATTCTGACAATTGTGTTTATTTTCAGAGGTTGGATAATGACAGCTACATTATTTTATGTTTATATGTTGATGACATGTTTGTAGCTGGGTCTAACATGGATCACATCAGAGAATTAAAACATCAGTTAACACAGTCATTTGATATGAAGGATTTGGGGGTAGCAAAACAAATCCTTAGCACAAAAATTTGTAGAGATAGGAAGAACAGAAAATTGACTCTATCTCAGGCTGCTTATGTTGAAAAGGTGTTGCAAAGATTCCATATGGAGAATGCAAAAGTTGTCAGCACACCTTTGCCTAGTCATTTGAAATTGACTAAGGAGATGTGTCCAAAGACACAAGAGGAGGAAGAAAAAATGTCCAAGGTACCATATGCTTCAGTTGTAAGAAGTTTAATGTATGCCATGGTATGCACGAGACCAGATATTGCACATGCTGTCAGAGCCGTTAGCAGGTATATGAGTCATCCTAGATTTGAGCATTGGAATGCGGTAAAATAGATTCTCAGATATTTGAGAGGTACATCCAATAAACATTTATGTTTTGGGGGCTCTAATGTTGATTTAGCAGGTTATGTAGACTCAGATTTGGCAAGAGATATTAATACCAGGTGAAGTACTACAGGTTATGTCTTTACTGTAGGTGGAACATCAGTGAGTTGGATTTCCAGGTTGCAAAAGGTGGTTGCTTTATCCACCATAGAGGCAGAATATGTAACTGCAACAGAGGCAAGCAAGGAGATGGTATGGCTGCAATCTTTCATGGAAGAATTGGGTAAACCACAGGCTAACAATTCTTTGTATACAGACAGTCAGAGTACCATACATCTTGCAAAGAATTTTGCCTTGCATTCAAAGACCAAACACATATAGTTGAGGTATCACTTTATTCGGTCAATGTTGGATAATGGACAGTTAAGGCTGGAAAAGATACACACAGATGAAAATCTAGAGGATATGTTTACAAAGGCAGTGACAAGGGAGAAGCTGAGCTCCTCTTCAGTTTCGATTGGTCTTCTAGACTGAAAACAATACAAACAGAACAGTAGAGTCCAGGGTGCTTATTTCCAGTGGGAGCTACATGCGCAGCGGTGTCGTCTAGGCTCAATCTCCAAGTGGGAGATTGTTTGGTGTGGAGCCTGATCAGTCTCCAAGTGGGAGATTGTTGGTAGGTGGCGACTAATCAGGAAAGTACTATACACTAGCCATGTATCCTCGCCGGAGTTCAGGGCTGGGCTGGGCCCCAAGTGGGGGTTCAGGGGTGGCAGCCCCCGAGAAATTTTTTTTAGGGCCGACATAAACAATCCTATTTTTATGACCGACATAAGAAAACCCTAATTTTTGTAACCGACAAAAAGGCTTGATAAAAGCGGCTAAGGGTTAGGGTTTTGACATATTGTATTGTAGCATTTGCAGTGGTATTGAGTTGCAAGGATTGCTAATTGTAATCGGTTTGATTTACTGGATAATAATATTAGACTCTCTGTTTGGTGGATGTAGCTCGGGTTTGGGTGAACCACGTTAAAACTTGTCTCTCGTTGTTATTATTTCTGTGTATTTCCATTCCTCTGTTTAAGCTTTATTTGCATTTAATTGATATCTTCTGCCGGCTAACCCTAACAAGGAATATGATATTTTAGCATGAGGACTCTTATTGGTATTTGGGTGCCACTTTTAGGTGGTATTTTCTCATGGTTTTATGATTCCCCTTTGGTGGCTTCATGTGTTGTTTATCTTTTTATTAGGTGCTTGGTATGGAGTTTATATAGTGTATTTTTTAGGTATTGTTATGATGTCGATATTACTATAGATTTGAGTGTTGGTGTTATCTCCAATGAAGGCTCCTTTCCTAGATTGTATTGTAACCAATATTGCTATTGATTAATACATTCTTTTAGAGCTTGGAGGCTAGGTTTTCATGAAAGGGTTTTCCTAGGACACATCATTGTGTTATGGTGGATAATTTTATTGTGTCGTGCGAAGAAAGTGACATCAATCCATGTGAGTATTCAAATTGAAGATTCCATACTATAGTTGCAATAGGATGTGCATGAGCTAAGGGTGAATAATAAAATTCTAGAGGAATTCTATTAGGATCTTGCAATGGCAATGTGTCATATAGTGATAACCTTTCACAATCTATTTTTGGAACTTTCAAGTGGCTTCATGATACCTTTACTAGAGAATGGTTTGCTTGCTAGGGCTATGTTGAGGATAGATATTATCAAAGGCATCAACTTGTGCATGGGGCAATAGTGGTAGTTGAAGCATTTGCATCATTATTGGAGGTGGTTCTTACATGTCTAGTAATGGAGTTTATGGATGGTTTTTTGTGCATAAAAAAAATAGCTCCTCCTAGTAGATGTTGTGCCAAAGATCCTTATTTGTAGTGTCTATTGTTTCGGTCTATAGGGTCATGAGTTTTGTTGTCAAGGGGTATATTTTTTATGTTGTTCCTTTTGGGTATGGGCTAGTTTTGGTATGTTGTTATCTAATGAGTTGTTCTAGTTTTTTATTTTATAGGTATTTTTTCAATGGTATTTGTATCAAGCTAGTTATGTAGGTTGTCTATTATTATGCATGGTGGTTTTGCTTTTTTAAACCAGAGAAATCGATAGCCTAGATACCTAGAGCCAACCTTAAGAGGTGGCTCTAACCACAAAGCAAGCTCCCTACAACTTATAGGTTGTACACACTACTCCTAATGTATACTTGATTGGAAAATAAATTTTTGAACCTACGACCATTGTTTGTGTCTTTCAATGCCTCAACCGTCTAGTTTATACATGGGGGTTGCATGGTGAATATACTTTTACTTTGTTGTATAATTTCATAATATAGTTGGTTTGTGGCCCCTTCTATAGATCCCTAATGTAATATTTGAAAAACAAGAGTACTCCACATCATCTAGGGAAAATGGCACAAGTAAAGCATTTAAAAAAATATGTGGGAGGTTTTATTTGACAAAACTATGGAGTATATAAAGAAGTGATTGTAATCATGGGAACTATATGATACTATGGGCATGTAAAAAATCTTATAAAATACTAAACAATAATTTTCATTCCAATTGGTATACAAAATAGATGCCATAGTTCTTGTGGAGTATGTAATTCCAAGTTTAACTATGGGAGTTAAAGTTAGAATCAACAAGAGACACAATGTGTCTAGTTCCTTCCCTTGGCCAATTTTTGTGTTGAGTGGAGATAAAAAAATGTGAAATTAAAAATAGTTTTTTATAGATTAGCTCCAAATCGAAGCCATGAAAGCATGATTTTTGGATCCACGGTGTGTTTGACTGCATTGTGTCTCTTGATCTAATTTGGTAGTTGAAATTGTATTTAAAGTAGAGGTTAGAGGCTACTAGATTGCATAATTAGTGCACTATTATATTAATTGTACATCATTAAATCATAGACAACTTGAATTATTTCTAGTCACTTTTACACAAAAGTGATGAAGATTAGATAATAGCACACTATTATAATAAATGTGGGTCATTAATCCTAGATAACTTGAATTTTATTCTTGGTCATTTTTGCACAAAGATGATGAAGTGGGATTAGATAGTGAATACAACATTGCCAAAGTGTGTGAATCAATTTTTGCAAACATTTAGTTATCACATAATGAGAAGTTGTTCAATTTATCAAGTCCCTTTGTGACGGGCAACAAATGTAAATATGCTCCATATTTGCAACATGTTAACTTCATTCACATTACTTATCTAAAATTAATATATTGCATGATGTGGTAATTTTATTTAGATCAAGCATATATGTAAAAGGCAAATTTTGTTATTATGACAAGCTAGGTATTCAGCAAAACTATTTTTGAGAATATGCTTGTAAAATTTAATTTAATAAAGATAAAGTAAAGGTAAATATGTTATCTTGTAAAAAGATAAGATAGATTGTAATTTATATAATTGCCTAATGTGGTTCAAATTTCATGTCAAACATATTTATGGTATAATGTGCATGCAATCAAAACTTTATGGAATGGGTGTTCACTAAAGTGGCACAAATTTCTAAACATGTAAGGTGAAAATTCATTATTTTGGTTAGCACCATAAATGACCACACAATATAAGGTGTAAATTCATTTCACAGAGCTAGTTGGAGTGAATGTATACTATCCCATAAAAAATTTATTTGAAGTTTTCAAGATAAATGAACTGAGATAGGAAAAGGGTTTAAAGAATTAATGGTAAATTTAAAGATGAAACTAAATTCGGCATTTATTATTTGTAAGGCTAAGGTGATTCCTCTATAAATTAAAGCTTAATCTCCTTATCACTAGGGTGTTTGCCTAGACTCTGCACCCTTTCTAGGATATTCCTCCATATTCAAGCTTTGAGCTTGGACATTCTAATAAGTATGGATTAGTATTTGAAGCCTGAGTTACTACTAAAATTAATAATGAAGCAGTGAATGCAAGTTGAAATTGCAATAATTAATAAGTTTGGTCTACCAAACCTGCTACAAAAAATTAACCTTAACTTAAAAACATTTTCCTAAATCTAAATATTGTTGTAATGAAATTCCCTAAAAATACAAACACTCTAATTGCTTCATAGTTTTTATAATTAATTTACTTATAGTGGCTGGAATAAAAATTAATTTTAAAAAAATCCTAATGTAAAATGCAAATTTCATAGCTCCATAACTTTAGTCCTTTTAAAAAATAGCATAGACAACTACCCTAATATTCTATTTTTATTTTTAATTTTAACATGTATGGTAGGTCAAGGGAAATTAGCATGGAATTAACCAAGCAAAGAAATCTTATTTAAAACCCAAGCACATGACATCTAGTTTGATATTAAGTCTACCATGTAGATATAAAATTCATCTAGTTTGATATTGAGGACCTTTTTGTTCTCTTGGTTAAGGATCCCACCACTTTGTTTATTCTTTGCCACTATTTAAATCTCTTCAATTTTTAAATTATAATAATTCATATCAATTTAATTTAAATAGTAGAAAACAAGGGAAGCAAATTTTAATAGTGTACACTCTATTAGATTAAATTCATGCTCAAGTTTAGTTCCACATTCATGGAGATCGGGTCTGCATTCACATAGATGATCTAGGAAAAAAAAATAGTTATTTGTAGATTCTGAGATCTCTTTTTGAGTCAATCCTAAAATTCTAAAATATTAGTAAATCAACTTATGACATCTATGAAAGACAATTATTTAATCATTATGATTTATTGTTATAGAATAATAGATATAAATAATACTTATTTCTCTAAAAAATAAATAAAGTAGTTAAATTATATACTAAATTCAATGCATATAATAAAACTAAGTCGTGATGGTATGTTCCTTGATTACACCATCTACAAAGGTTCAAATCCCCCAAAGGTACAATTGGACTAAGTTCTTCCTACTTCTAACAGTTTAGTCAATACAAATAGATGTCAATATCTCTATCTAATCCAATTATTTTCATTAAAAAAACTAAATCATTTTAAAATAATTAATAAGATTACAATAAATAATCCTAAAATTTCAAACATTTTTAATGCACACATATACCTATTAGACAAGCTCTTTTACAACACTAGTAAACACAATAGAAATAGTTGTGTTATTTACAATTCTAGAGCTTCTTGTGATCCCTTTCAATATGCATGTACTTGGAGGTTGATGCTTCTCATCTTTTAGAATGTACCTGTTAAAATGATTATCTCTATTGAGTAGCACAGTTTTTCAAAGATAATTGTATAACAAATTTTGTATTACTATAAATGTCGATAGAAAACTTGTTTCACAGTTGTCTTAGCGTGAATGTAATCTGAAATATTGATACAAAATTTGTTATACAGTCATCTTACTCGTGATTAAAAATGATGATATAAAACTTATTATACAGTTTGAAAAACTCTTCTACTCACTCTAATGAACTCTAGAAATATCTTTAATTACCTAATTTTTTATGTTTTTAGGGTTTCCAATTGTAGCAGGCCGAAGCAAAGGGAATATGGTAATCATCATTTGGACCATGCAAAATATTGTAGTTTCTAATACTACTTATTGTTTGTTTGTTTTTTTCTTTTTTTTTTTTGGATGTTGTGTTAAAGGATTTTCATCTTCATCTCAATACGTTTGCAGAGGGCAAACGATGGATATGTCCCAGACAATCAGCCACAATTTCGGGGTGCAGATTACTGAAAATGAGAGTAAATATTTAATAGCAAATCTGATGAATAGGGAAGCATATTCTCATATACCTGCACATATTATAGTTTATAATGTCCCCATTTTAAATCTTGGTAAGTATACTTTAATCTTTAAGGTATGCAAAGATCACGGAGCTAAACGAGGATCAAATCAAATTTCCCTTGCAATTTATTCCAAGCTTAGTACAGTCCACAACAAACGACACCTGATCTTGTCATGTACCGTGCAGAGCTGGCGAGCATGAGAGATGAGAGGGATAGGTGGCCTGTTAGCAATACGTCACAATCCACAATATCAGGGAAGGTGTACAGTTTGCAATAAATATTGTTTGGCTTTTGCATGACTGAATGAAACATTTTAATAACGTATTGGAGACCAAGCAGTTATTGCAAACTGTACAGTTTCTTAACAATAGTAAGGAAGGTCTATATGGGAGAAGACCAAGCAGTTAGTGTAAATTGTACATTTTCGTAACAATAGTAAGGAAGGTGTAAATGGGAGAAGACCCATTGGTTGAACGTGTACCAATAGTGGCTAGGGTACTTGTGATAGCTTGATCCATTAATAGAACATATTTTGATTGTTGTTTATACATAAAAATGTAAATAAATATTTCACATTGTGTTGATAACTACCATGTCAATAATTCTTTTTAAATTACTTTACATTTATCATTGATACACCAAAATCATTCAACTACCCATTGAAAAGTACCAATTAAACAATTAGTAGTGGTCAAATCTAACTTTATATGCAACACAACACAATGTCATTCATTGTAAGTAAGGTTCATATTTGAAAATATAACAAAACTATAATATAATATTATGTTTAAATTTGTTTAATATTGCATCTAATTTGTCCAAACATATATACATAGCTGTCAACATCACTGCATATTTCCTCATTTACATAAAATATGTAAGTGTACAACTTCTAGTTCTCAAGAAAAAAATAAACTAGTTTTATAATTAACATTGACACGCTTCCAACTTGTCATAATTATAGGTTCATATTTATAATAAATCATTCCTTCTCTTCCATATCTGCAGCAATAAATGTCTTGTTTGTAGACTTCAACCACCACATATTGAAGTACATGTAAAGCAAATATGAAGATGTACGACCCACCATTTGAAAAACACGTCAATTAATACACCGAATTTTAGAAATGGCTTCCTATGGATCCACACCATCCCCTCTCAACCAATAGAATTCAATGAATTCAAATCCATGGATCACATAATTTTAAAAATTAGGAGGGAAAACATTTATAAAATGAAACAAGAATTAAATTATCCATTTATGTTCATTTGTGTTCTAACTACAAAAATATCAACCTCCAAAGAATATCAAATTGTTATGCCACACAGCGTGCTACATTTTGTAGCATTCTAATTTAATTAGGTATTTTATATTTTTTATGCATTATACCCAATAAATTTTGTCCTTGCATTGTATTTTTCTCTACATTACCTATATGAGAAAAGGCTCAGACAAGAGTCTTTTACATTCCTTTAGGTGAATGTGTATAGAATGTTTTGTGTTGGCTATTTAGTGGGGTCTTCTCCCCAAAATAAACTCTCTTTTGTGATACTTTGTATTTCCACAAGTATTTGGATAGAGAAAACATGTTTTAAATGATAGGGAAAAGATTGTTAATATAAAGTAAATTAGATATTAGTGTCCATTTACTCTTATTGTCACATTCTCTTCGTAGCATTATCAAACTTTCATTCATAAATCTATCTATATGAAGAAGGAAATTATCTTGGGGAGTGGTAGACATGTGTGATAGTTGGTAGGCATTCTCAGTGGTTATTCCTTGACAAACTAAAGTTTGTGTAGTTCAGAGTAGGGTCATGGGTTTAATTGTTGTTGTCCACAACAGTTTCTTACACCCATATCCCCTGGCATCCATTCCACTCTTGGACCATTATTGGTAGGCATTTCATTGCTCTATATATTTAAAAGCATCAAGCTAAATACATGACATAAGTAAGAGGATTTAATAAGTGACAAGAATAGGAGGTTGTTGGTGAAAAGAAGCTAAAGAAACTTCTATTGGCTTGTGTAGATCATAATGACTAGGTAGTGATTCAAAATAATTTGTTTAATCTCTAAGTAAAAGCATGGTGGTTGGGTTGCACACTAGCATTATGAGTAATTTGATATTGATGTAATAAGATTTTGGATCTACTATTATTGCATTCTATATTTCTGAGTGTCATCATTCTAGGCCACATTTTGTTTGATATTGTATGTGAGGTTGCAAAAGACAAGCAAAGATCAACATTCTAAAAATTTGAATAGAAGACATTTCTTTATGGAAATTGTTTAATAGTTTAATATGATGTTTGATTTTTATATTAATAGTTATTCTCTACTAGAATGCCACCGTCAAGAAATTGTTTGTCATTTTGTTACATCCCTCTTTTTGGAAACAATTATGTTATTTACTTTCTTGCAAATTTCAGTAATTTGATATGTTGTGAACGACATGGAAACTGACGATTTATCTTACAAAGTTGTTATATGAAATTGTGGAATCTAATGATTACGATCAAGGTGATATTGTAGACTAAATGTCTTTATAATAAATGCAATGATGTTTGGATATATTATGCTTTGATTTGAACATAGGTGCTTTGACCACAAAATTGTATGTGAGTCTGTCGTTGCAGGAACAGGTGGACCGTGTTCGACGGGAAGAGAAAGGATCTTTGAGAGAGAGTATAGACTCTAGAAATTAACCAAAGGTGTTTGTTAATGAGAATGCCAAACAGGTAGATAAACCTTGGAACCGTCATTTTAGTCTTGGTTGTCGGTTGGGTTAGCTAACTAGATGTCGACGTCAGAGGATAAAGTATAACATCCTAGTCGAAAGTCGTCATGTAGAATCTTGGAGTCGTCGATGTCGTCGTAAGTCCATCACAGCAAGTCAACTTATTTAGGCGTTTATTATTTTCGTTTATATGTATTTAACGAACCATCTTGTGGTGAAATTGTAAATCTTGTCTCGTAGTCGAAAGATGCGAGAAGTCGGCTTTGTGCGTCTAACGTTGTAAGAACTCATTTGCGTTACGATCAATCCATCGTGATTGTTGTAAAACGCGTCGAACTTGTGTTGCGAATTTATTCTTTTCTTGTAGATCGACGAATGTCGATTTGAAGCCATAGCGTGAAATAATTGGTTATGATCGTCGTTTAGCATGAGTCCTTTCTTTTGGCTTTGACCGCGAGTTATTTTTGGTCTAACCTTGAGTCTCTGTTCTAAAATGATCTTTATCTCTTTTACTTGTTCGACCATAGAGATGCTTTAGGCATTTATTGTCCGCAATCTTTTTGTGTTTAATTCCTCCATTCATCTTTCGGTTGCTCTCCAAGGTTAGAGGTCTTCTTGTGGAAGAATGATGAAATTACTATGTGGCATTGTCATTTAGAACCTCCTTTTTGGCTGGGACCGCTGCAAGTGTGGAGTCGGATAGTTGCATTTAATACCGACCCTTGTGGATAGGCAAGTGATGGTTAGATTTTGAAGCCACAGTTGGAAGTTAGTTCTTTACCTTCGTAGTGTTGTGACAGTTTTAGGCCATGGATAATAAGTTTAACTGTCAATCAATGATGATACACCATCATCTAGGAGAGGGAGATCGGGAACCATCATTAGGTGGAGTTAGAATTGGTTAGCAAGGTTTAGATGCCAGTTATTCTATACCGGCAGAGGGGAAACTTCTAGGTAGTGGTCGGAGATAAGAGAGTGGTGGTAGTGGACTGTCGCTGCTTTGGAAAAGAAGTGAGTAACGGCAGAAAGATAGGCGATCATCTCTGACCCGACATCGTGGAAAGAGGGAACGGTTGGAGAGGTGGCAAAAGGGGAGTAAGAAGTGAGAGTGAGGGAGTAGTCGGGGAAGGAACTAGAGGGAGAAACTGCGGAGTGGGGAGGATGGAAATTGATCGTAGAGTGAAGAATAAGAGATCGACAGACAATAAAGGAGGGGTGGTCATTGCTAGAGTTTAGGAAACGGTAGTTGTTGTTTGTTAGAGGCCTTCATCAGAGAGGGAGAAGGTAGTTAGCAGGAGCAGGATCAAGGAGGTAAGAGACTCGGTGGTGTAGAAAACAGAGGGAGAAAAGAAGAGAATGGGGAGGAAAAACAAAAAGTGACATACTCCTGCATCGTGTAAGTGTGGGGAAGTTTTGGAGAGTTTGCGAGAGGAAAGGAGAGTTTATAGGTTGCCAAGGGACAGTGAGGGAGGAGTTTTACACAGTATAGAAGGAGAGAGACGAGAGGAAAAGGAGGGCCTGTCGTGGTCTTGAGTAGTGTTTTCGGCAGAGAAGAAAACGGTGGGAGCTGGTCTTCGCTCTGAGTGGTGGTCAAGCAGAGATAAGGACAGAAGTTTGTGTTTAGGAGACCGGGAAGAGGCACATTTTGCTTGAGGAGTACGTAGATCTTGCCACTGCAAATCCCAGTCCTTTCGACAGGTTTATTTCCCATACCTTTCTTTTTCGCAGCATAGATTGTAAATGTGTCTCATTTGTGCATAGATAAATGCGTTCAATGAACTGAATATGATGACATTGTCCTCTATCATGAGTTCTGTGTGAAGATGGTCATTAAAATGGTATCCTTACTGTGTGTTGAGATTTAAAAACTCAGAAATAGAAGTATTGCTGTCTTCTAGATTTTGTAAACTCAGAAACCGTAGCTTTTCTTGTCATGAATGACATTGTATAATATAAGAACACAGTTTTCTAACGTATATACATTTAGGAACGAACTCATCATGATGCAAGATGTAATTTACCTTCTTTGAACGATTGTCAATGACGTACGTAAGAAGAGTTTCTTTTCAGACTGATTTATGAACATAAAACAGCCCTTGGAGCCTTTAAACGATAGCTCCACAACGAGTAAACACATTGCTCCATGTGCATGTTGTGTAGGAGTCAAAACCATAGTTATAAGCATGTTTTGACATAAAATTTAGTATGTATGATAGCCGGAAAATGCAGTTGTAAACAACTGATGTCTTATCCGTCATACACCTTTTAGTTAGAGGTTGACCATGCGTTGGTCATCTCTATTGACATAAGAAAGATTCCAAAACCATTTATATTTTATTTACGACTCTCATCTTGTTGAACCATGTGAAACTAATGATACGGAAAGAGGAGTAAGAAGATAAAGTATTACAAATGATTAGGAAACCGTCATGGTTCTGAAATGAACAATTTGAGTTGAAAACCTGCATGTGAGTCGAGATTACGTTGCATGCGACGGTACTAGTATCGTTTTACCTTGTAGACCATATGAGTCTAGAATCCTCGAATTTCAAGATAATGGGAAATGGTTTTAGATATTTGAGTATGTTGTGCAAATTTGGAAACTGAGTAAACAAATATGAAACCACTTAGGAGTGGGCGCTTATAAGCAATGTTTTACATGAAAATGGATTATGAAACTCTAAACTCGAGATTAGAGTAAAAGTTGCGCCATGTGCTATTATAGGAGGATATCCTAAGCCCTTGAGGTCATCAAGGTCATCAATTAGTTCAAACTATACAAATAGGAAACTGTAGGATTTCGACCAGTTCAAGTCGAGTAGGGTGGGTGAACCAAGTTCATGCATTCTTAGAACGCTAATTTAAAAACAAATCCTTTGGCCAAGGTGGTGTACTATCCTCAAGTGCATCGAACATTCACCGTAACTGGATGGCATTTCTTGTGGAGTGTCGTGCATGACTAGAGGGTATCTAGGGATCTGCGCGATAACAAGACACGTAGGTTACAACACCAGAGCTCAGATGGCAAACACTGATGGTTATCCTAAGTCTATCCTCTTGAGTAGGGTAGGGCCACTTCCGGTTAGGAAGGAGTGCGGGAGACCGACGGTCTGTGGTTGGAGGTTAAGCTCCTTGAAGATACTTTCTCTTCCAAATACTGAGGAATGTCGAGTCTTGAATGTGATGGGTCGACAATCGAGATGCATGTTAATGGTATGTTTCCAATATTTGTTGTTTCAAGAAAATTTCATTTGTTAGAAAACAAAGTGTTTAATGTATATCATTTCTTTCAGCTGAATGAAAATGAGATCATGCTTATGATAAAATGAAAAATGTTGTATTGGTTTATAGATGAGTTACTTTTGTATTTGATTATCTAGTAAAAAAAAATTACCGTTGTGAAAACTTAGTTACTTCTTGTCATTTCAGATTTGGATGTTACACATTTAATCAATTTTTACTAACAATGTTATCAATCACATTCCATGATCCACGATCAAGATGACATGGTAAAAAATAACTTGTCATCATGATGATGGTTCATCAAGCATGATGTATAAGATTGATAGTAAACATTTATTACCTAATTATGTTGATGATTACTAACTGATATCATTATGTTTAGGCATAATGGCAGTAGGAAAGAGGAAATCCAAAAGAACAAATCAAAGGTTGTGAACCACTTTACCAAGAGGAGTGAGATTAAATGTGGTTGACTTAGATGACTGTGAGACTTCAATTAACCCACCTGAGAAAAATACTAACTACAATCCAATTAATGATAGTGGAAATATTAAGGATGCTATTATCAATGATGCTCAACATCATGGGTTGAAGACAACATCTAACAAAAGGGGATTGGTACAAGATGAAATGGATGGTGTTATTAGGGATGTAGAGGAAAATATGTTCTCCATTAGAGCAACTACAAAAAAGTGGGGCATCCCTTCTAGCAATTTGACTTATTAGCTATCAGGATTGACAACTGTAAAAAAGAAGGGGTCCCACCAAATATGTTTTCAAATGAAGAAGAGATAGAAGTAGTTGAGTGGTGCAAAGATTTGGCTCAACTTGGTCACAGTCTCGAATTTATCCACTTGAAGTCACATTTAGCACACAATTGTCAAAAAAGTCCAAATCCTTTCAAAAATGGTGTCCTAGGAAGATCATGGCGGGTTGGTTTCCGCAAATGTCATCCATTTTTGACAATAAAGATTGTTGAGGGTCTTGATAGGGATAGAGAAATTGTGTTGTGACCAACCATTATCACAAATTTCTATGATAACTTAGACAAATTGTATACTTTTAATCACTATGGGCCAACAAAGATATGGACTCGTGATTAAACAGGTGTATGAGTAGGAAGAAATTATGGAATGCAAGTTATTGCAAAGCTAGGTAGTAGCAATGTGCCACATATTCTTTCAAAAAGTAGAGAGTGGATAAAAATATTATGTTATGTTAATGCAACATGGCACAACATACTAGGCTTCTATCTTTTCAAGGAAAAAAGACAGTTGAAAAACTACATAGCTAATTATGAAGTGGGGGCCTACATGGCAGTCCAACCACATGCTTGGATGAGTAAAGAAATCCTTGAATTGGTTGCATCATTTTACTAGATTAGTCCCTAGTGGAGTTTCTCCCACAAATAGACATCTCCTTATTTGTCACATCTCATTTTTATGAACAATATGATTATTCTAGATTAGTGAACACTTATTGTGATTGACTCTTACCGTAAGTAATATTGCATACGTGAAGGTAATTATTATGAGTTATATCAAGATGAAAATTGGAAATTGTTTTAAATATTGGATATTGTAGATATGATTACAATGATTTGCCTCAACTATGTTTTTGGAGACACTAACCTATTGACATCGAGTTGAGTGCAAATGGATGTAGGTACTCGTCAAAGACGAGAGCATGGTTGAGGTAGAGGTGTTCTAGCCACTTGGCAAGAAATGATAGATGGATTACCCTGATGCAATCACACACATCACGTAGTTGCATATGCATTATCGAATGGCTTTTATTGCATTAATGTGTGATTATTAATCGTTTCTGAATGCACGATGTGATTACTTAAATTTAATGTCTTTTCAAATTATGTTTGAATGGTGTATTATATTTAAATAAGAAAATATATATGATTGTATTTTAAATTAAATAATAAATATTGTTTATAGATGTTTGGAAGACAATATGTTCCTTAAAAATAAATAAATATATTAAATTATATATATAAATATGCAATATTGTATTGCATCTCTCTTCTTGATTAATTAATTAGATTTGTTTTTATAAGACAATAGTTAAATTATATTAAAATAGCATTATTATATTTAGAAAAAGAATGAAGGAATTAAAATTAGTTACTGTCATTCATGCGACAGTAGGTTTAAGTAAATAGTTTTATTTTATATTAATTAGAATGGAGAGCCTTTTAAATATTATTATTTTCTCATACAAACTGAAAATACAAACTTCAGTTCTAAACCTAAAGACATCACCAAAAATAAGAGCTAGAATTTTGATAAAAGAAAGGGGATCTGGGCAGAAAGAGATACCCCACGATTTGCAGAGAAGTAAACTAGTTTTCTGGAGCGACAGAGGCAAGAAGGAATTGCAGCGGCAAGAGAAAGATAAAGAGGGCAGCGACAACAGCTGCATAATCTTCACCAACCGCCAATTTCCCTAGGTTTTTCATCTGGTTTTTCTTACGTTGTAATTACATTGATTTGGTTGTTTGAAAAATGGTTTTATTAGCTATTTGTTGGGTGACTATTTTTGTTTAGTCATCCCTTGTATGTTGGTTGTCCCTATGTATGTTGTCCACTTATCTTTTTTCCTGGCCGATTGACTCATTTTCTAAGTTGTCCTCTTCCTATTTTCTACCTAGGTGAACTTACAAACCTAGATCGACCTGCATATCTTGGTTTCTTTCTTATTTTTCCTTCTGGTCACCGTTATCTTTTTCCTAGCCGCCTATTCTTCCTAGTCGTTACCTTCCTTCTGGCCGCCTAGTGCCATGTTGATCGACCATTTGTTTGGTTATTTTGACTACTTGAAACCAAGTTGATTACCTCAGTGCTATGATGAAACCCAGTTGTTGATTTGGATTATTAACTGATTGAAAACTCTTAATAGAACCTCCAGTTTATTGTTGGATTATTTTCCCTATCAAATATTTTATGATTGTATTTCTTACCTTGGCTAAAAACAGTTTTAACTTAGAAAATTAACCTCTTTATTGATGAACAAAACCTCTTAAAATAGACAACTTGTTTTTCATGTAGCTTCTTTTAGAGTAATACTTGACTGTAGTGGATCCATTGTCATCTCGGTGGATTGAGAAATCAAATCCTATAGCTACCTTCATGACTACAAACTTCTTATTTTCTTGTAGCAACATATACAATCTTCCTGTAGCTGAACAAATTAAGCTTGTAGCTTTGTTTAAAATTTGCTAAAATCAATGTGATAACTGGAAACAGAGATAGTGGATTACTATATTATTTTTCCTGTCAAGGCTGATATTGAAACCCTTAATTTGTACATTTTGACTAAAAACTGAATTAAACATTGTTCTCTATTCATCATTTTATTTCTGCAATAGAACCTGTCGCAGTTGCAATAAGAGGACTATTTTTATTGTTTTTAAAGCTTCCTATCACAGGAATGATAGTAAGGTAGATTTATTTTTTAGAATGACTATTCTTGGGGACTGTTTTTATTGTATTAGACCTCCTGTCACTGTTATGACAGCAAGAGGAAATTTATAACTTAGAATGACTTTTGTATGAAGATTGTGAACAAATTTTGGATTAGATAATATCTCTATTTGATGTACTTATGAGTGTGATTGTGTAAGCAAAGATGAATGATTTGATTTGAAAAGTGTAATTCCTTGAATGTTGTTTGGGAAAAGGGAATTTTAATGATTTATTGGTGAATTTGACCTTACTTTATTATGTATTTCTTTCTTCTTGGGGAAAGGAGTAGATTTTTCATCTAGGAAATGTTATTGGGTTACTTTTGGGACTAGGATGCCGAATGTGGATGATCAGAGATGGCTTTTCCTCTTTTCAGGAATTGAGCCAGGTTACTTATAAATGATTAGATCTAATTGGAATGACATTGAAATAGATGTTTATTGTCTAGCAAACTTATTTATTGATATCTCTGCCACATCCTGTTGTGAGACAGTCTGCTTTTCATTATTTAGAATTACACATTCAGACATCAGGGTTGCATCGAGTGTTCCCTCCTCCCAATTGTTACCAGGTAGCTAGACATTTCATGCAGGGCTGGGTTTCCTTCGTTTCATGAAGGGATCTAGGGAAGTGTAAATACTTCATGGTTGGGTGGAAAAGCCCCTGATCCATGTTCCCATCTCTCAGCTTGCAGGTGGTGGACTGCTTGGTTCGTGTGGCTGAAGAGTGTATTGATTTATTTATTATTGAACTGTACATGTTGATTGTACCCTATATTGGATGTATTATGGCATACTTGCCAATGGATTTATGTATATTATTTTATAGTGCTTGTTACCTGGATTACACACACAATTATGTAAGATTTAATGACATTGAGATTCATATTTATGAGATTATCATTTATTTGAGATATTGTGATTAAGCAGATTAATTACATCTTTTATCTTTGAAATGTTGTATCTAAGTGGATTATTTACATCTTTTTTATGTTTGGCTATTGCGATGTTGTATTTAAGCGGATTATTTACTTCATTTACTTTTGAGTTGGCTTAAATGCTTTTACATGATTTGTGAGGCTTTACATTTGGTATTAGAGCTCTAAGTTTAACACTAGGGCCTTTGTTTTGTTTTTGGGACTATTGTGCTAAAGTTACAAACTTGATATAGATTATCCATCATGAATACTAGAAACATGGATTGTGGTGACAGATCAAGAGGTAGTCGAAGTATAGGAGGTGCTCGTGGTGGTTGAACTGCTGGAGATCGTGGAGATGCCAGTAATGACCAAGATGGAAGATTTGATCGTATTCTTGTTCTCTTGACCCGACAGGACACGAGATGAATACTCTTGAGTAGGAGATCAAGGAATTCCTAGAGGTCAAAATACTAATGAAAACCCAAGGGTTGAGATACAAAATGAGAACCCAAGGATAGAAGTTCAGTTCCTGAAGTTGGAGCTATTGCTGATAATCAAACAAAGATAGCGGAAGAATTTGGGAAAGACCTCAAAAAAGTATCACCACCAAAATTTGATGGAAAGACAATTGGAGATGAGCTGAGTCCTGGATAATAGAAATGGCTTGAAATACTTTAGACTTTGAACCATTTCAGATCACACTAAGGCAATGTGGGGATCTTACCAGTTGACTGGTGAAGCAACAACATGGTGGGATAATGAGAAGGCAGATAAGAAGTTGTTACCTGGTGAGATAAGTTGGGAGATTTTCTTGCAACTGTTTAGAAAAAGATGGTTACCAAGTTATTCTTTGACAAGAAAATGACAAGAGTTTCAGAATTTGATCCAAGGAGGTATGTCCGTAACTAGCTCTTGGGAAAGGTTTTTCTCATCTACTTAAGTATGTCCCGCAGTATCAAATAGATGAGAGATTTCAAATTAGAAAGTTTATTCCAGGATTGATGCCACGGATTGGAGCTGAGGTAGACATTCATAACCCACTCACTATGGATGTCACTTTTGAAAAAGCAATAAAGCAAGAGCAGAGGTTGCAACAAACACCCAATTACCATAAACAAAGAGATGCTAAGTTTTCAAATAAGAAACTACAAAATAATCAGCAAAACTATCAAAAGAATAACAACTAACGCAATAATAGATAGATCAGGAATCTGAAGAGAGGTAATAATTCTCAAGATGGAAATGGTGGAAACAAAAGAGGTGGCAATAACAATAGAAACAACAATCAGAGGGAAAGAGCTGAAGGACCGAGTGCACCAAAGGGTGGATGTTACAACTATGGAGGAGAGCATTATGCAAATGCATGTCCACATAAAAGAGGCAACAAGAATCAGCAAGGAGCACCGCAGCATCAAATTCATGCCGCAATGGGCAATCGGCAAGCAAATTTTCAAGCAGCACCTAGTCCGTTCCAAGGTAAGCTCTATGGAACTACTTGTTTCTATTTTAATTGATACTAGTGCCACAGAATGTTTTGTAGATTCTAGAGTAGTATCTAAGTTATCTATTAGACCTAGACATATGGAAAACTCTTGGATGGTACAATATGGCAATAGTGCAGAAAAAAGGGTAGACTCATGTCTAGCATGCAAGTGAGTTAGAGCTTCCTAGTTGTCAGATGAAAGTAAATCTATATTAGCACCTTTAGGCTCTTATGATGTAATTCTGGGAATCAACTAGTTAACTGAACATAAGTCTCTAGTAAACTATGAAGACAAGGTTGTTAGATGTTTGGATGACCTAGGGAACCAAGTAGAAATTAATGGAACTAAGAGACCTTTAGAGCTTAGACAAATCTTGGCTATGCAATTAAAGAAAGCCAAGAGGAAAGGATGTGCCATTTATGTTGTCCAATTAAAGGACCTTGATAAAGAAGAACCAGTGTTCAATGACTATCCAATCCTTAGAGATTTCAGAGACGTATTCCCTATAGAGTTGACAGAGTTACCACCCGAATAGAGAATTTGACTTCTCAATTGACTTGCAACTAAGGACTAAGCCGCAATCTAAGGCACCCTATAGAATGATTACTACAGAATTATATGAGCTTAAGGCACAATTGTAGAGTTGCTAAATCAAGGGTCATTAGACCTAGTGTGTCACCATGGGTGCACTGGTTATCTTTGTAAAAGAGGATGGTACTTTGGATTATGCATTGATTATAGGGATGCGTAACAAAGCTACTATAAAGAACAAGTATCCACTTCCAAAAATAAATGAGCTCTTTGATAAGATGAAAGGAGCAACAATGTTCTCAAAGATAGACCTAGATCCAGTTATCATCAATTGCAGATTAAGGATGAGAACATCTCTAAAATAGCTTTAGGACTCGATATGGTCACTACGAGTTCACAGTAGTACCATTTGGGTTGACTAATGCTCCAGCAGCTTTCATGAATTTGATGAATAGTATTTTCAGAGATTTTTTAGATGATTTTGTGTTGATCCTCCTTGATGACATATTGATATACTCTAAATTAGTGGAAGAGCGCATGAAAGGCATTTGAGAATTGTTTTGCAGCGTTTGAGAGAAAGAAAGCTTTATGATAAATTATTGAAGTGTACATTCTTTCAAGATAAAGTGCACTATCTTAGACATGTGATCTCAGCTGAAGGGACTCTAGTTGATCCCAAGAAGATAAAAGCAATAATGGAATGGCCTTCACCACAGAGTGTGACAGAAGTTAGAAGTTTTATGGGACATGCAGGTTACTATAGAAAGTTTGTGGAAGGTTTTTTAACCATAGCAGCACTAATTACCGCACTACAAAAGAAGGGTAAGAAATTTGAATGGACAGGAAGCTGTGAGCAAGCTTTCCAAGTGTTAAAGGAAAAGCTCACAAATACTCCTATCCTAACCATACCAAACCCTAATGGGCACTTTACAGTTATAACAAATGTTTCAAGGGAAGGATTAGGAGTGTTGATGCAGAATGAGCAAGTGGTTGCTTATGAGTCAAGAAAGTTAAAGCAACATGATTTCAACTATGTGCCACATGATCTTGAGTTAGCTGCCATAGTTCATGCACTTCAGATGTGGAGGCATTATCTTCTAGGTAAGCCCTTTGAGTTAAAGATAGATCATCTAGGGCTCAAGTATATATTTACTCAACCTAACCTTAATGCACGACAGAGAAGATGGTTAGAATTCCTTAGTGAGTATGACTTTGGAATTAAGTATATAAAAGGAAAGGATAATAGAGTAGTAGATGCTCTTAGTAGGAGAAGACAGCTAGCTACCATAGTCACCATGAGATCCAATTTGAAACAGAAAGTGATTTAGAATCTTCAATGGGATAAGCATTAAGAAATAGTAAAGCAAGCTTTGGAAGTAGACCCCTTAGATCACAGGTTTGATGGTTATGAGATCGAATCAGATGGACTTTTGAGATTTCAGGGAAGGATGTATATTCCTAACTCAGGAGAGTTGAGGAATTTAGTGCTTGAAGAGATTCACAATGCACCTTATTCAAGTCACCCTGGAGTGACAAAGATGCTTGAAGGTTTAAAACCTTTATACTTTTGGCCTAGTCTTAAGAGGGATGTGACAGAATTTGTAGCTCGATGTTTGGAATGCCAGTGAGTAAAGGCTGAGCATGTGCATCTAACAGGTTTGTTGTATCTGCACACTATCCCTGAGCACAAGTGGCAAGTGATAAGCATGGATTTTATTCAAGGGTTACCTATGTCTAAGAAAATGCATGATGTCATCTTAGTGGTTGTGGACAAGTTGACAAAGGTAGCACATTTTATTCCGGGGAATCTTTCTGATGGTTCTATGGTCTTAGCTAAGAAGTTTGTTCAAGAGATTTTTTTATTGCATGGAGTGCCTGAGACGATCATTTCAAATCGAGACACTCGCATGACATCTAGATTTTGGACAACTCTTAATGCAGCTTTGGGTACAGAGTTGAATTTCAGTTCAGCTTATCATCCTCAAATGGATGGTCAAACAGAAAGAGTAAATCAGGTGGTAAGAGACCTTCTCAGAATGTATTGTATGGATCAACAGTATAAATGGGAGAAGTATCTTCCTTTGGTAGAGTTTGCATATAACAATTCATACCATGCATCTTTAGGAATGGCACCTTTTGAAGCTCTTTATGGGCATAGGTGTCGAACACCTATCAGTTGGGATAAAGTGGAGGACATAATAGTGATTGGTCTTGAAATGTTAAGAGAAATGGATGATCAGATGAAGTTGATCAAGGAGAAGTTGAAGCAAGCTTTAGATCATCAAAAGAGTTATGCAGATAAGAATAGAACTCCTAGATAGTTTTCAGTTGGTGACAAAGTCTTTTTGAGGGTCAAACCTCATAAGAGTTTAGTACCGTTTGGAAAAGCGTCCAAACTTGCTCCTTGTTTTGTAGGACCATTCGAAGTTCTAAAAGTGATTAATTATATAGCTTATAGACTTGCTCTCCTACCTGCACTTGCCAGAATCCATAATGTTTTTCATGTGTCTTTACTTAAGCTTTATCATCCTAACATGTCACATATTCTTGATTGGCGTGCTTTACAAGTTCAAGATCCAGGAGTGGTGCTGGTGGAGCCCACTCAAATTCTAGGGAAGTGCAACATTAAGTTGCGTAGCAAAGATGTGGTGCAATATAAGGTCCAATGGGATCAGTATACTAAGGACAGTGCCACATGGGAGGATGCAGAGGAGATTGATAGATCTTTTCCTCATTTGAGGATATAGCATAGATTTCTTATTAGTGCATGGATTATGATACTTTGAGTTTAGTTATTGCTTTGATAATTTGAGTTGTTATTATGATCTTTTGATACTTTGAGTTAATGTTATTGTTTTATGACACCTTGATACTTTATTGGTGGTTGATGGACATTTTATTGTTTTGATGTTTAATAAGACATCGGGACGATGTCTCTTCTAAGTGGGGAAGGATGTCACATCTCATTTTTATGAACAATATGATTATTCTAGATTAGTGAACAATTATTGTGATTGACTCTTACCTTAAGTAATATTGCATACGTGAAGGTAATTATTATGAGTTATATTGATGAAAATTGGAAATTGTTTTAAATATTGGATATTGTAGATATGATTACAATGATTTGCCTCAGCTATGTTTTTAGAGACACTAACCTATTGATGTCAAGTTGAGTGCAAATGGATGTAGGTACTCGTCGAAGATGAGAGCATGGTTGAGGTAGAGGTGTTCTAGCCACTTGGCAAGAACTGATGGACAGTGCTGCCACAATAATGGGTTACACTTTCTGGGACATCCTAATTTTTGCTCAAATCACATATTTTTAGAAAATAAAATGATTTAAGCCTTGAAAGGTTCTATTTAAATGATTTTAATTGAAGAGGGTTTGATCAAACCCCCTTAGATTCAAACCCCCTTGGATAGAACCCCGCTAGTTTTAAACCATAACTATAATGGAGTCTCCGCTACACCTATCAAAATGCTGATAAAAAACCACTTTTGATTTAGTTTTTGAGGGATCAAATGAATTCATTTAAAATTTATGTTTTGTAAGTATTTAGTCCTTATTATAAGCTTCCCATAAAGTATAATTTTAAATATATTTAATTTGATTATTATATTTATTTTTTTATTTCTTGTGAATGTTGGTTTTTCACCGAACATCAAGTTCTTTGTTCTACACACATGGAAAATTAGTAAATTAGTGAAAAAAATTCTGAAAAGTATCTATGCCCTAGGAATTGATGTCTTTGTTTCAACAACAAAATAAAAATTGAATTTCGATACATACATAAAAAGTTATGTTTTACGGAATACGCCTATGTCTAAATTATAATTGGTTTGACTTCAAAACTTAATTAGAAAAAAATATTCAACAAAATTTTATGAAACCAAATGCATGCCCTATATATCAATGTGGGCAATCTAAATTCAAAAGAATTAAAATTTTATCTTTTGTAGAAAAAAAGTTATGTGCTACAGAAAACACATCACTTTAAAAAAATGTTGTTTACTATTAAAAACTAGTTATCAAAGGAGACACAAAAAAATTTACAATTTAACTCCAATTTTTTTTAAAATATATTTAAAATCTACAAACAAAATCTCACAAATCACTAGTTCGCATCATCTTCAAATTCCTAACGGTTTAGTGGCTATAGGTGTCAGAAAGTGAAAATTTAGTTCAAAATGTTGATTTCAATGTCAAGTTTAGCCAAAAAGTGTAACCCATTATTATATAATTTCCCTAGATGGATTACCCTGATGCAATCACACATATAACGTAGTTGCATATGCATTATTGAATAGATTTTATTGCTTTAATGTGTGATTATTAATCGTTTCTGAATGCATGATGTGATTACTTTTAAATTTAATGTCTTTTCAAATTATGTTTGAATGGTGTATTATATTTAAATAAGGAAATATATATGATTGTATTTTAAATTAAATAATAAATATTGTTTATAGATGTTTGGAAGATAATATGTTCCTTAAAAATAAATATTAAATTATATATATAAATATGCAATATTGTATTGCATCTCTCTTCTTGATTAATTAATTGGATTTGTTTTTATAAGACAATAGTTATATTATATTTAGAAAAAGAATGAAGGAATTAAAATTAGTTATTGTCATTCATACAATAGTAGGTTTAAGTAAATAGTTTTATTTTATATTAATTGGAATGGAGAGCCTTTTAAATATTATTATTTTCTCATGCAAACTGAAAATACAAACTTCAGTTCTAAACCTAAAGAGATCGCCAAAATAAGAGCTAGAATTTTGATAAAAGAAAGGGGATCTGGGTAGAAAGAGATACCCCACGATTTGCAGAGAAGTAAACTGGTTTTCTAGAGAAATAGAGGCAAGAAGGAATTGCAGCGACAAGAGAAAGATAAAGAGGCGGCGACAATAGCTGCATACTCTTCACCAACTGCCGATTTCCCCAGGTTTTTCATCTGGTTTTTCTTACGTTGTAATTACATTGATTTGGTTGTTTGAAAAATGGTTTTATCAGCTGTTTGTTGGGCGACTATTTTTGTTTAGTCATCCCTTGTATGCAGGTCGTCCCTATTTATGCTATCCGCTTATCTTTTTGCCTGGTTGATTGACTCATTGTCTGAGTCGCCCTCTTCTTATTTTCTACCTGGGTGAACTTACAAACCTAGATCGACCTGCATATCTTGGTTTCTTTCTTATTTTTCCTTCTGGTCGCCGCTATCTTTCTTCCTAGCTACCTATTCTTCCTGGTCGTTACCTTCCTTCTGGCCATGTAGTGCCATGCTAATCGACCCTTTGTTTGGTTGTTTTGACTGCCTGAAACCAAGTTGATTACCTCAGTGCTATGCTGAAACCCAGTCGTTGATTTGGATTATTAATTGATTGAAAACTCTTAACAAAACCTCTAGTTCACTGTTGGATTATTTTCCCTGTCCAATATTTATGATTGTATTTCTTACCTTGGCTGAAAACAGTTTTAACTTAGAAAATCAACCTCTTTATTGATGATCAAAACCTCTTAAAATAGAGAAAACTAATTTTTCCTGTAGCTTCTTTTGGAGTAATACTTGACTGTAGTGGATCCATTGTTGTCTCGATGGACTGAGAAATCATATCCTGTAGCTACCTTCATGACTGCAAACTTCTTATTTTCTTGTAGCAGCATATACGATCTTCCTGTAGCTTTGTTTAAAATTCGTTAAAATCAATGTGATAACTAGAAACAGAGATAGTGGATTACTATATTATTTTTCCTGTCAAGGCTAATACTGAAACCCTTAATTTTTACATTTTGACTAAAAACTGAATTAAACATTGTTCTCTATTCATCATTTTATTTCTGCAACAACTCCTGTCGCAGTTGTGATAGGAGGACAACTTTTATTGTTTTTAAAGCTTCCTGTCACAGGAATGACAGTAAGGTAGATTTATATTTTAAAATGACTATTCTTGGGGACTATTTTTATTGTATTAGACATCCTGTCACTGCTATGACAGCAAGAGGAAATTTATAACCTAGAATGACTTTTGTATGAAGATTGTGAACAAATTTTGGATTGGATAATATCTCTATTTGATGTACTTATGAGTGTGATTGTGTAAGCAAAGATGAATGATTTGATTTGAAAAG
The DNA here is from genome assembly GCA_027924645.1 of Cunninghamia lanceolata. Lineage (NCBI taxonomy): Eukaryota > Viridiplantae > Streptophyta > Pinopsida > Cupressales > Cupressaceae > Cunninghamia > Cunninghamia lanceolata. The sequence goes on along the minus strand of BSBN01001053.1, from coordinate 910,568 downwards.
TGTAATTCCTTGAATGTTGTTTGGGAAAAGGGAATTTTAATGATTTATTGGTGAATTTGACCTTACTTTATTGTGTATTTCTTGCTTCTTGGGGAAAGGAGTAGATTTTTCATCTAGGAAATGTTATTGGGTTACTTTTGGGACTAGGGTGTCGAATATGGATAATCAGATATGGATTTTCCTCTTTTCGAGAATTGAACCAAGTTACTTATAAATGATTAGATCTAATCGGAATGACATTGAAATAGATGTTTATTGTCTAGCAAACTCATTTATTGATATCTTTGCCACATCTTGTTGTGAGACAATCTGCTTTTCATTATTTAGAATTGCACATTCAGATATCATAGTTGCATCAGGTGTTCCCTCATACCAATTTTTACTAGGTAGCTAGACATTTCGTGCAGGGATGGGTTTCATGAAGGGATCCAGGGAAGTGTAAATACTTCATGGTTGGGTGGAAAAGCACCTGAGGCATGTTCCCGTCTCTCAGTTGCAGGTGGTGGACTGCTTAGTTCATGCGACTAAAGAGTGTATTGATTTATTTATTATTGTTGTACATGTTGATTGTACCCTATATTGGATGTATTATGGAATACTTGCCAATGGATTTATGTATATTATTTTATAGTGCTTGTTACCTAGATTAAGCATGCGATTATGTAAGATTTAATGACATTGAGATTCATATTTATGAGATTATCATTTATTTGAGATATTGTGATTAAGCGGATTAATTACATCTTTTATCTTTGAAATGTTGTATCAAAGTGGATTATTTACACCTTTTTATTTTTGGCTATTGCAATGTTGTATTTAAGCAGATTATTTACTTCATTTACTTTTGAGTTGGTTTAAATGCTTTTACATGATTTGTGAGGCTTTACATTATTGTTTATGGACATGGAATCCATGTGGCTTTCAGTACAATCCAAGAGGCAAATCTTTGGGCATTGATCTTAGTATCACTTTGCTTACTCATACTAGCCATAAGATTCAACCTTTAGATGTAAGTGTTTTTGCACCATTTAAAACATACTTAAAAAATGAAAGGTCAAAATAGATGGGAAGACATCCCCACATTGAAATAAGGAGGACAAAATTGGTTAAACTTGGTAGCAAATCTTTTTAAGCTTGCTCTTACATGTGAAAAAATCATAGCAAGTTTTTGAAAGACTAGAATTTGGCCACTCAATAGAGATGCACTTCCAAATGACACGAAACCAAGTGAAGCATCCTTTGTTGAGGAAGAATATGTAATATCCCGAATGGAATATTTTCTAATTTATTGCAAATGTCATTGCAAATCATGCATTACTCTGATTCATTGTATTGTCCAACTATCAAAATATGTCAACAAACTTGCAATATTTATGATTTCTTAACTTATAGACATTTCGTCAGACAATTTGCATGTAACTCATAATAGGGTATTTTGGAAAGTAATGAATGAGATCAGCTACAACTATGAATTTCAAACTATGAATCAACCTTTTATAGATCAAATTGTTCAATGATAGCATAGAGACATTTTATCAAATAGTTGGCTACCTTTATTGATACTGAAATGTTTATAATGAAAATCAAAACTTGCTGATTAAAAATTCAGACTTACATATATTGATAAAACTTGCTTCCAACCTTCCATAGATACTAAGACCCTTGTAGTGGGTATTGTGTTGATGAGGGAATGCAAATTGCTCCTTGAATGGTTGATGTGTCTTTGCAAAGAGTAAGCAACGATATCCGATCAGCAATATGAATAGCAAATAACTCTATGTAGTTGGGTGACCAACTCAAAAACAATAGAAAATGCTCCAAATAAGGTTGTTGCTACACCTAGAAAGTTTGTGGCTTACTTCAATGAAGGCTTCCAAGCCTTTATCCACACCAAACCCCAATGACAATAGATGTTAAAAGCTCCTAACAATGGTAGGGTTTGAGACCCTCACAAAACTCAAAGATATTTGCTTGCAAATTCCCAAACAATCTTTCAATCAGTAACCTAAGGAGCAAACTCAAACTGGAAGAGACGAATATATATTTCTCGCACAATACCCTTCAAATCTATATCAATTTGTACACCTATTCAAACTCTTGATGAATTCAACAAGGATTAGCTAGGTGGGTTTTCATCCACAAAACCAAAATTCACCTTAAGGTTTTCATCCTAGGCTGAGTCTAGTTGAACAATAGCTCAAACTCCCAAAGAAGGTTTCACCAAAATGAATAATCAAGAATGAATTATCTTTCCCCCAAATCCTCCTTTTATAACCCCCGTGGAACTTTCGAGAAGTTATAGTTTATAATCACTTAAATAATAATACTTTATCTCCTTATAAAGTGACTTTATTTTATAATTTGCTTTTGAACCCCTTAAGTCACATAATGTCTCCTTTTTAAATAATTAAATATAAGTTGTCTTTTAATTTTCATTTTTGACAACTTTGATATTTAACTATTTAATAACTTAATTATTGTAGACATGATGTTTCCATAGTCCATGATATGATAGTAGAGCTTCTGGTTCAGCTGTGTTTTGCTTTATTTTGCATCAACGTTTCGGATCACACTCCGTGATCCATCATCAGGATGAGAAGAAGAGAATGTGAAATAAAACTACAGAAGTGGTCTAATAAAAAGAGAGAGAAAGGGGTGGGGTAGGGCCTCTCTTTGACCAGAGTCAAAAAGACAGAAAATAAATTATAAATAATAACTAGTTAAAAGGGAAATTAGAAAAAAGAAGAAAAATAAAAAAATTTGGTGAAATATATATATATATATATATATATATATAAGGGGGGGGAACAAATAAATTAACTATAGAAAAAGTAGAAAACCAGTTGGGATTAAATAATTATGGAGAAAGAGAATAAAGGGACAAGAATAAAAAGAGAAAATTAGAAATTAAAGAAAGATAGAGTAAGACAAAGTGAGAAATGAGAAAAAGAAGAAGATAAAATTAAGAGGAAATAAGCAATAAATTAAGGAGAAAATTAGACAAAGTAAAGCAAAATAACATAATATAGTAAATAAAAAGTGATAAAAATAAAATAAAAATAAAAAATAAAAAGTGGGGATCCTAGTAGAAATATTAGGTTAAGAAGATCTCTAAAAAAGCCTAAAAACAAAAAAGAAGAAAAAATCAATTACATGGAAGTAAGATACTAAAAAAGGCGGGGGGGGGGGGGGGGGGGGGGTGTTGTGGGGGGTTTAGGGGAAATTGAGGAAGACAAAACAAAAATGTGAAAAAGGGGGGGGGGGAGGGGGAGGGGGGGGGGGGGGGGGTGAAAAAGAAGAAGAAACAATAGTATAAAGAGGAAATAAAATAAATTAACGTGGAATACCAGAATGTGGTAAATAATTAGTAATTAAACAATAAAATAGTATATGGATCATAGTAGAAAAGTTAGGGTAGGAAGATAAAAGAAGATAAAAGAAAGAAAAGACTTAGAAAAGAGGAAGAAATTAAAAGAAATGAGATAAAATCCTAAAAGTTTGGAACAAGTCGAGATCGAAAATGGGGAAACATGAAGTATGTCAGAAATAGGAAACGCCAAGTAGGATAAAAACAGAGCAAGGAGAGACATAAGCGCACGAGAGTAGGGATGATGCTAGGAGGAGAAAAAAAGTGGGGGGGGGACAAATTGAAAAAGGACTACAAGGCACAAGAGGGAGATGAGAAGGAGGACCGAGAGGGGAAAAAACAATAAGATAAAAAAGGGGGTTCTATAATAATTTGGAAAAGGAGTACAAAAATCAAATAGGAGAAGGAGAAGAAAAAAGGACGACCAAGGAGGGGGGGAGGGAGAGGAGGGAAGAATGAACAAGAAAACAAGGGAGGAAAAACGAGGCCAAACATAGGAGACGAAGTTAGGACAAATACAAAGGGGGTGCGAGGTAAAAATAGGGTGGGGGAAAGGGTAGCCCGAAAGGGGGGGGGGGAGTGGGACTTGGTTATAGGAAGCAAGGTGAGGGACTAGGGAGGGGTATAAGGGAGGAAGAGCTAAGGAGGCAAAAAAGAGGCGAAATGAGGAGGGTGGTGAGGGGGAGCATGGCAAGGTGGCAGGGGTAGGGAGGAGACAGAGGAGAGAGGGGGGGAGAAAGAGGGAGGAGTGAGGAAAAAGAGGGGGGTGGACGAGGAGAGATGGAGGGAGAAATTTTTAAAGGGGGGAGGCTAGGAGGAGGGAGGGTCGGGGGAAGGGGGTCCGTTATTGAGAGAGTTTAGAAGAGGGTTCCAAGTGTGGTTTAAACCCCATCCTTCGTCTCTGTTGAGGTTGGTAGGGTTCTTTCTGATAAAAATAGCTTCCTTAAGTTTCCTCTTAAAGAAGTTATCTTCCTTAGCAAGGACGAGGGTATCTTCAAGTTTGATGTGATGTTTGGTGTTTAGGGAGTGCTCGGCTAGGGCCGATTTTGCAACCCTATCATGTCTAATATCCGCACAGTGTTCTTTGACTCTCGTGCAGATAGATCTACCTGTCTCTCCTATATAAGGAGTGCCACAGGAACATTCGATTCTGTAGATGCCTGCGCTAACAAGGGTGTCATGGGGGTCTTTGGTGGAGGGGATGAGTTTTCTAATGGTGGAAAGAGCTTTAAAAGCACAGTTGATGCCTTTCTTGCGAAGGATTCTAGCAATCTTATTAGAGATGCCTTCGATGAAAGGAAGGGTGGTACCAAAAACAACATTAGAGTCCTTCTTGTCCAGTTTGGAGTTAAGACGGGCTTGGGCTTGTTTAAAGGCTCTCTTGATGTGTTTGTTTCGGTAACCGTGGAGTTTGAAGATTTTAGAAAGGTGGGATAGTTCTAGGTTTAAGTGGTCAATGTCACAGATGTGGAAGGCTCTAGTGGCCAGAGTTTTGAGGACGCTGGCCTTGTGGGATGGATGGTGGTGCAAGGAAGCAAGAAGATAGAGGTCAGTGTGAGTGGATTTCCTGAAAACCTGGCGGCCAAGAGAACCATCATCTTTTCTGATGAGAAGGACATCTAGGAAGGGGAGCTTGTTATTAGACTCAAGTTCTTTGGTAAACTGGATGCAAGGAGTGATACTATTAAGGTGGTTGTGAAAAGCTCGAGTTGGTCAGGGCCATGCGGCCAACATATATTGGTATCATCAACATATCATTTCCACCAAGTTGGTTTGAGGGGGAAAGAGTGCAAGGCTAGAACTTCAAAATGTTCCATGTATAGGTTGGCGATGACAGGAGAAAGAGGGGATCCCATGGCCACTCCATCAGATTGCTCATAGATCATATCTTGAAAGGTGAAGAAAGTAGATTTTAAGCATAATTCGACCAGGTGAGCAATTTCTTCATTGGTCTTCTGTCTAACAAGCACAATGGAGTCTTGTAGCGGCACTTTGGTAAAGAGGGAAACAACATCAAAGCTAACAAGGATGTCATCCTTGTTAACCTTTTTGTCTTTGATAAAATCAACAAAATGGGACGAGTCCTTGATGAAGGAAGAAGATTGACCAATAAGAGGAGAAATTAATTTGGCTAAATGGGCAGCAAGTTTATAAGTGGGGGAGTAGGTAGTGTCAACAATAGGTCTCAGAGGGATGTTGGGCTTGTGAATTTTAGGAACCCCATATATGCGAGGAGTGATTTCCTTATTGGGTAAGAGACGTTTTTTTTTGTATCATCATCGAAAGAAGAGGAAGAGATGGCGGATTTTAACAATTTGAAGATTTTAGAGATGGGGTTGCGGGGAAGGATTTTGTAGTTTCCTGAATTGTTGAGGTGGTCCAACATTTTGGTGACATAGGCTGGTTTGTCCATAATAACTGTGGCATTCCCCTTATCCGCTTTAGTAATGACCGCATCTTGTTTGACCAGTCTCTTGAAAGCGAGGAATTCATCTTTAGGGATATTTCGTTTGGGGGGTTTAGCGTGTTTGAGGGCAACTGCACAGTCTTGTCTGACTTCATCGGCTACATCGTTGGGGAGAGAATGGATAGCATTCTCAATTTCAAAGAGAAAATTGACTTTCGGGATGTGGGCAGGAGTGATGGCAAAACTGAGGCCTCTGCTTAGAAACTTAAGGGCGAGGGGTTCTATGTTGAGATTGGAGAGGTTGATAACAAGTTTGTTTTCCCATTGTTGTAAGAAAGGCAACGGCTAAGGTTGGATGGGACGGGTGGTGGTAGCAACATTAGACGAGGGGATTGTAACGTTATCGAGAGAGGGTGATAATGGGTGATAACCAAGTGAGGAGGATTGGTCAACCTTATTACGGAGGGATTGATTGGAGATGGGGTGAGGCAAGGGAGGAAGGGGAGCAAAAGCATCGTAGGGGCTGTGTGACACAGAGTTAGCATGGGGGTTTGAGGAGGGGTTTGAGTGTGGGTTCAAAAAATAGGGAGGTGTTGGCACCAAAGGGTGACAGCAACGAGGATTAACATCAAATTGGGATGGTTCGGGATGGTCAGCCTTGTCTAGGTATGTGGGAAGAGAAAGAACGGTCGGAAAGTCAGAGGGCTCACTGATCGAGGGGGCTGCCGTGAGTGGGCCAGGAGATAGCGTGTTTGGAGGAGGAGAAAGAACTTGTGAGGTAGTCATAGGTAAGCCAAACGTAGGTTCACTGCTCGAGGGGTTGGCGGTGAGGAGAGACGTGAACGCGGGATGGTGAGGAGATATGAAGAATCAGTGCTAATAATGAAAGATCCATTGGAGAAAGAAGGTGTGACAGACATACCAGGATCCGAGGAGAAAGAATGTTGGAGGACGTTGCGCTGGTCACGTGTTCCCGCCAAAGAGAGAAGACCGGTAGATGGAGGTTGCCGGGAGCTAGCCGGAGAGAGGCCGTGACTTGGATCAGTTGGAGCGACGCCGGAAACAAGGATCGAGTGAACTGGAGCCATGGGCGGGGCTAGTCCCTTTGTAAATGCAGGATGAGTGCCAGAACGGGTGCCAACGCAGGTCGTAGAGACATCCGAGCAAAGAGAGGAGTTATCGCGAGCCCCAGGGTGCAATGTGATGTCTGACGGATCAGAAAAAATGCTTGAGTCGAGAGAGGAGGTAGCATGTGCCTCTATGTGCGTTGTAGAGTTTGAAATGTCAGTAGATGGAGTAAGAGAGTCGGTAACGCTTGATGCAGGGTGTCGGCGAGCTAGAGAGGTGATAACATGAACCATTGGCTCATAGTGAGCCGGTGTGCTAGGATACGAGGAGAGAGAATGTTGGAGGACATTGCATTGGTCATGTGTTACTGCCAATGAGAGAAGGCCGGCAGATGGAGGTTGCCGGGAGCTAGCCGGAGAGAGGCCATGTCTTAGATCAGCTGGAGCGACGCCGGGAACAAGGATCAAGTGAACTGGAGCCATCGTCGGGGCTAGTCTCTTTGGAAACGTAGGACGAGTGCCAGAACGGGCGACAACGCAGGTCGCAGAGACACTCGAGCTAAGAGAGGAGTCAACACGTGCCCCAGGTTGCAATGTGATGTCTGACGGATCAGAAAAAATGTCTGAGGCAGGAGAGGAGACAGCATGTGCCCCTGTGTGCGTTGTAGAGTTTGAAATGCCCACAGATGGAGCATGAGAGCTGGTAACGTCTGATACAGGATGTCGGAGAGCTGGAGAGGTGATAACATGAACCATTGGTTCATAGTGTGTTGGTGTGCCTGTAATATGATCAAAAGAAACCAAGTCTGTAACTTCAGCATGTGAAACCACAGGTTCACTGGAGATTGACACCAGTTGGCCGATTCTCACTTTGTCTTACTCTATCTTTCTTTAATTTCTAATTTTCTCTTTTTATTCTTGTCCCTTTATTCTCTTTCTCCATAATTATTTAATCCCAACTGGTTTTCTACTTTTTCTATAGTTAATTTATTTGTTCCCCCCTTATATATATATATATATATATATATATATATATATATATATATATATATATATATATATATATATATATATATATATATATATATATATATATATTTCACCAAAAAAAATTTATTTTTCTTCTTTTTTCTAATTTCCCTTTTAACTAGTTATTATTTATAATTTATTTTCTGTCTTTTTGACTCTGGTCAAAGAGAGGCCCTACCCACCCCTTTCTCTCTCTTTTTATTAGACCACTTCTGCAATTTTATTTCACATTCTCTTCTTCTCATCCTGATGATGGATCACGGAGTGTGATCCGAAACGTTGATGCAAAATAAAGCAGAACACAGCTGAACCAGAAGCTCTACTATCAACTTAATTATTTTCCACAAATTCATCATAGTCTACAGAAAATATTAAAATAGGCCAATAATGAATTCCGTCCATGCCAACATAACCTTAAGTTCTTAGGATATCAATTTTTATGAAGATTGGCGCTTTCCAAAAATAGAAAACTTCTCCAAGAAATGTGGAATGCTCTCAAAATGCCTAAACTACATTTAGAAAGTACCATGGAACTCATCTTGATTTCTTGAATTCATTGCCACTATTGGAATCCCATCTTGACAAAGCTAGCACTCTCCAAGAAAGTTGGAGTTTCCAAAGATGTTGGAATGGGACAGAAAAAGGCAACATTACAGAATATGAGGTAAGAGGTATTGCAAACATTTTAAGGTTTGCAGGATATGATGAGGCTAAAGTGCAACAATGTTTGGCACAAAGGGGGGAACAATCAAAAAACACCATTAGTAATGAACAATAAGCACTAACAAAAGAGGTGAATGACAACATGATTTCAACTACTCTTGTTATCCAAACACAAGATCTAAATGATTTAGATGATGGCATGAGTTTTCCAACACAAGTGAACCCACCAGATTGTGTTAGAAAAGGAGCCAACAACCTTGGATTTGAAATTGATTTTGAAATTGAAGAAGTGTCCTTATCCATGCCTTCCCCTCCACTTCTAAGAACTAAGGTGGTACATTACTATGCAGACACCACAACTTGGGAAAGTACAGATTTGGAAGGTAATGAAATAACTAGGAAGCAACTTAAATGTAGTCAAGGTTCATTGAAGAACTTTTTAAAGCTACCAATTTCAAAAATAGTTCACAAGAGGCCCAATCCCCTTGATGATGGTGAGGCTAGGAAAATAATCTCAGATCCTTATAGTAGATGATTATATAATTATGCATGAATAGTTGAAATTGAAGAAATAAAAGTAAGGAGGAAAGACCATGCACATGTAAGAAAAATTCAACTTGAAGAAAAGGTGAGAAGAGAAGAATTAAAGGTTGAAAGACAATTAAAGAGGCAAAAGAGAGAAGAGGAAAAGATCCAGCAACAGAGGGAGAAGGAAATAAGTAAAGAGTAAGAAAGACTCAAAAAAGAACATAGGCAGATGGTGAAGGATAAGGATTTAGCACATGACACAAGTAGGTCAAGGCATTTAAGTACTCCCTCAAATCCTCTACTTGAACAACATCATATTCTCAAGTATATGTACAACATATTTACTCCTTCCTATTCTTCCCTAAACAACTTCCAAGTCAATAGCCCCCCTCATTCCCCTACAAAAGCACTTCCAACTTTTTGAGCTCATAGACCAAGGAATGTTTGGTCATCTTTCATCGACAATGGACAATATGCCAATTGAAACACCCCACTAGGAAACCCCAAAGAACAACTCAACTATGCTATACAAAAAGGACATTTTTTTTTAAGGAAAGAAATAACAAAGAAATGTAAATCATATTTATTCATAACATCAAGTTAAGCTTATCCTCTAGGGTTCCACGGCTGCATTGCTAACAAACTATTAACAAGATCTTACCAACATTATGAATTAACTAACAACCATAGTTCATTCTAAATCTAATTGTATCAATTGAATAGACACATACATTTCCATATTATAACATCAGATAAGTAATCATTAAGGTCTTGTATAAAGGATTACAAGTACATATACAATTCCCTTTACATGAGGGTACACCATTACATTGCTTACAATATCGCTTTCATGATTACATTGGAGTACATACATCAAGATGACAGTACATGATTCTACTCATATACAAAACTAGAACATGAACATAAGTTTATGTCTCCTCAAGCTAGAACAAGATCTGAAATCTGCCACATAAGATACATTTTTCTCGCACACGAACAACAAGGGGAACAAATGGAGATAAAAGCACAACCACTCAACCATGTGGAACCTTAAGGTCCACCCCCCCCGTGCTAGGAGATAACAACAAGGTCCCACTAAGCAAACAACCAAGAAGACAATAGGCTAATAGGTGCAAGGACTACACATGACTCAAATACAACACTGGTCAACAAAGACATCACAAGCAACTTAAACATCACTTCCAGAGGCATTCACAAAACAAATGGGAGAACACAACTAGAGAATGCTAGACTGCAGTAGGGATGAGTGTCATCACATGGTCCTAGCATGGTTTACCCTGACAGTCTCTAGCTAGACATCGACCCCATCCATGGGTTACCGTAACAGTCTTTCACTAGGCACTAGCCCCCATCTATGGTTACCCTGACAGTCTCTCACTAGACGCCGGCCCCATAGGGTGACACATGCAGAACCAACATTCCTTTCATAAGGACAAGAAAGTTGATTTTTCCAACCACGACCTTCTCATCTCATCCTTAGCCTGAATGAGCACTACAAGCATGAGTGAGGCATCCAATTATCTTGATTAGTGTGAAAACTACCCAACCCTCTAAATTTATTATTAAGTTATCACTGGATTAACAAGTTCCAATGGGTTACCTTGACAAGCCACTTTGGGCACCGGCCCCACATTGAAAGCCAGTCCCCCTTCACTACATCTAGGTTCTCAAAGCCCAAAACAAAACCCAAGCATGAACTATCACATTTCTCATCATGATACGTTTACAACACAAAATATACATCATTTCACATTACACAGAGCAAGGTATTGTCCATCTTGCATAGTCAACATAATCACATAAATAGGTACACTGAGCAAGGCATGAACCATCTTGCACATATATCATACCAACATGAATAGAAGGCAATACTTCAAGAATGCATTTCATTCAACTCACATGATGCACACATAGCCAACCCCCACACAATCACACCCTCCTAGGCCTCTGGAAACCATTTCCCCAAATGACACAAACACTTGATACCATTAAAACACAATGGTCACACATCACATTCACTTTCTAATGCACATCATAAACCAAAATCCCACAAATGCAACATATGATCCGATACACTAATAATGGGTCTTAAAGAATGCAACATTAATTCCAATCATGGTCAATCATCCAACAAACATAAAGTGAATCTATCTCAACAATGCATAACAATATTATTCTAACTACTAGTAGCAGTTACTAATATGATCAAATGCTATAAATGCCATAAGTAACAATGTTTAATCCATTCCTCTGCTATTGGCAATAGATAATATTAAGAGTCTTACTTAGACTAATTGCAAGGTTAACATTTAGTAGTTGAAAGTCATGGACTATTATCAACGACTCATCATTGAATGATTTCTAATTAAAACCCAAAATTGATACTTCTACCTTAAATTAGAACTAGGTTGATTCTATTCCCTTCAAACACAATAAGTCTCAAAAATTATCATCCAATTTAATTCATTTTCCTTCTACCATAATCTAATTTCTAGATAAAAGATATAACTTGAAAGACATTATGTTATTTCTAATGCATTTAAGAGAATATATAATTCAATTCCAACATAAACATTTTCATAATCACTACCCCATGCATGATTTCCAAAATATTTTAAGTTATGTTTCTATTATTAAATCCAGATTAGACTATATTGCTAATTTCAAATCCTAAGAAAAGAACTTAAAAATAAGAATCGGTCTTCAGATAACAAAATATCATGTTTAAAGGCACTAAAATAAACCACTAAGAAAGAAACATACTAATATGATCGATTAAGATATGCAAGAACAGATACTATATCAGAAAGAGTATAAATATAGAATGTTTTGATAATGATAAGAGATTTCGAAAAGGAAATGCTCTAGTAGACATGTATGCAAAATTGAGCACAGACAAAGTGTAGTGCCCCTCCATTCGCACCTTGGATGTATAGGTGAACTGGTCAAGGCGCATGAAGGTGAAGGTAAAATAACCGAAATATTCAAGATAAGGTAAACAATTGATGTTGTACAATATAGGTAGATGGTTCATCCATGTGTGGTTTCATATGAAAGATAATGTGTTTTATTGATAACCTCTATTGCGGCACTGATGATGCAGGCTTTGATATTGTTTTGCATTCCAATGTTTAATATGTCGATCTTACTACAATTGTTATATATTGAATGTATCTCATGTGACTGATTATGTTAGATTTAATTGTTATGATGGTACTTCGGAGACTTATTCAATTTCATGTACCTATATGTTCAGTGTATGGTTTTGTTCAGATTAAGAGATAGATTTGATTTGGTTATGATTATGTGTTGAGCTAATCTAGATTAATATGACGTGGAAGGGATGATGTCGCATCACTCACTTGTGAGCGCCCTGCGATGTTGCGATTCCTTTTTCCACCTAGTGCTACTTATATGCATCTATACATGCTTGACCGTGACATTTGTTGCAGGATGCAGGTACCAGGCATCGACTCCACCTGAATTAACAGGTCTGAGCGTGCCTTGAACCCAATGGATAAGTTGTTCTGGAGATAACTTAAGGTCCCCCATCCCAAGTCATTATCCTCAATCAGGATGCATGACATGTCTAGTCAACCTATCAGTTCTGTTAGTATGTTGATCTTGCAATTGATTTATATTTGATGGAGCTTGTTGGATAAGTGTATTCTGGCCTGACTTGAGAATATGTTTGATTTGGTCTTTTTGAGAACATGTTTGATTTGGGTTTTGACGGTTGTCCTACTCAGTGGGTTATGTTGTATGCCTATATTTCATTATATAGTCATACTAATATTTGACCCACTTTAATATTTAATAAGGTCATATAATATTCTTATTACTATTATTAATATTTAATAAGATTAAATTGGTAATTGATAATTACCTAGTTCAAATAATTATTTAAGTTGTTTGAATATGAATTGTGTTATTACTACTATTAAATTGATTTAATTAAGGGAAGGTCGCTGAACACTAGTAAACGCACTAACCAGACCCTAGAGTAGAGAGGAGACAGTCCTATCATCCAATTGACGAAACCTAACAATTGGATCAAGAGTGTATTGATTCAGCGTTACACTATGGTTACTAATGGATTTGTGATAATATGTTATTTATGATGGAGATATTTTGGCTATAAATTGTACTAACACTTCTTGTTGAGTGTACATGTAGAATTATTATGTCAATGGATGATGGTGGTCATTTAGCCACTTTATGTCTTTCTGTGTGATGTCTGACCTAGGCATAGGGCCCTAAGGTCTATTGGCCATGATGTTAAGAAATATTATTTTTAGTCTTATGTGATAAAATGATTATGTTCTTGTGTGGGGATTTAACCTTGTAACTTTTTAAATGATTTTTAAGTGTTTTTAAGAGGTCTAAGTTGTATTTTATGTTTGGAAAATTGTCTTATGTCCAAGGTACATGGGTAAGAAGTTTATTTTTGTCATTTATAATATTTTAAAAAGTTTTTAGATCCTCCTTTAAGCCCCACTTACAAAAGTGACGAAAATGGGAAAGTGGTTGGTTGAATTAGTTGGGTGGTTGAGTTAGTTGGGTGGTTGAGTTAGTTTTGGGTAGGAAGTTACTCTTTCCTTCTCTTTAAAAACTCTTCATGGAGTGGGGGTGATTTGTTCATTTTATGATTTCCATTCAAGGATTCTACCATTAGTGGGATATTGCAATTGAGGTATCATGTTTTCTTTAGTAATTAAATATAAATATTATATGTTTTTCTTTATTGATTAAATGTAAATTTGATATGTTTTTCTTTATTGATTAAATATAAATATTATATGTTTTTCTTTATTGATTAAATATAAATATTATATGTATCCTTTATTTATTAAATGTAAAGGTTGTTTTTCTAAGGGTTGTTGCTTGTGAAATTGGAAAAAAAACACAAACATTTCAATGTAAATCTTGAAAGAAGCATATTTGTTGCCTTATTTGCATGTCATAAACCTAGATCATCATAGCATAAGCGGATCTTGTGTAAGTAGAATTAATGTTTCTAATAAGGTTATGGAAGTAATGTATAATAGTTGTAGAAACCATATTTTGTACTCTAGAATTAGTGATGTTTTCTAAGAAGGTTCCTTAAATTGTTGGGCCTTATTCGTAAATTAAATAGAATGTTGTGAACCTCAGGTTTTGATTAAGATAAGTATAGACCAGATTCCCTCTTAGGTTCTTCCCATCTTGTATTCTTATTTTGTTGATGATGCTTAGCTAAATGGAAGTATAGAATGTGGATGTTTTGTTACTAAGTAGGGAAAACATGGCTAATTAATAATAGTAGCCTTTGGTGCTGAATATCATCATTAAGTTCATATGGTTAGTATTTTACATTTTATTAATTTCATTACCTCAGACCTCTTATTACCTCCTTACACATAGTTAAACTTTGGTACTCTCTTGAGAGATACCTTGGGCAATGTATAGTCATGAGACTTTAACTCTAGGAAATGTTGATAACCTTGTCCTGTTTTAAAAGGGAGTTATGTTCTTAATAGTTTAAGGAATAGATTCCTATCGATCATGATGTTAATAGAATTCTAGGTTTATTCTTTTATGAGTAGGGGAATCAATCTTTTAATTGCGGATTATTGTTGCAAAGAAAAAAAAATCAGGATAAGACTTTTGTAGTACCATCATAGTAATGTTATCATTAGAGGAAATGTTCTTCAACTCTTTATTAGTGCATTATAGTATGCTGCAATTGTGGTTAAATATAAGTTCAAATTAATTATTCTACCTAACAAAAAAATTGTATTTAGGATTGAATAAGTGGTAATTCAAGTGTATTATGTTAAAGTTGTTTAGTATCTAATTTGGTTATAATTGTTCTTCATTGCATTTGAAGATATGATGTTGTATTGAGTTGGACTATGACTTATTCTTATTTTGATTTACTAGAAGGGCATCCATACTAGAAATTAGCTAGTTGGGAACTCCTTGTGTAAGAAAAGTTTAATTATTGGCATAATAAAGGTTATGCGAGTGATCAAGTTTGAATTCTCGATACCTAGCTTGTCTCTGTTTTAATCTAGGTAATGTTGTTAATAATAATATGTTGGTAGAGCATTATGTCTCTTGTATGAGAACTTTAGTTATCATAAATAAGATAGGATGTAGGGTTTGGGTCTTGAGGTTCTTAGTGAGTATCACATCTTAGTTTAAAAGTGATATGCTTATCATGTTATTGAATTAAGAATAGAATCATTTGTGATCTCTTTTAGATAGTTTAGTTCTAAGCGTTGCTCGTCAAGTGTCTTGTTGAGTAATGGTTATTGCTAACTTTTCCTAGTAGTGAATTAAATGTTGAGAATAAGTGCTAACTCTTTGTTATAAGTGTTTTGGACTTGGATGAGTTGTTGTTTGCATTCATAATGAAGTCCATATTCATGGATCCCATTTGATATAATAAATTATGTTGTTGTTTATATTATCTTGTTGCAAGGAATAGTAGAATAATTGAAGTGAATGTTGTATTGATTCATGGGCATCTTATGAGTACGGTACTGCTTTGAAGACCCATGGTTAGTATGTCATATTATATATTGCACTTAGGGTATGTTATTGGATTGGTCTATTTGAAGGAGTTGTGTTTTTAAGAGTAAGTGTTAATGTGGGGATTGTTGTGTTTCAGTGGTGTCTAGTGAAAGTTTATTCCAGAGGCCAGTAGGGGTAGTTGTGGGTTTGATCCTTGCATTGTTGCATTCTGGTTGAAGAATGAGCATGTTTTAGTTTTATGTGATGTTGACTTCCCTCTGCTTATGGTTTATATGACTTTCACGAATGTGTAAGAGGGATAATGCCTTGCTCTGTATATCTAGTCATGTTGTTATGTCTTGAATCCATGTTGTTGAGCTCTTCTTGAAGGTTGTGGTTCCATATTGTGTTGAGCTTGTCTTAAAATTCTATGTTGGTCTGTGTAAAGGATTGATTTTGGGAGCAAGAGGACCCATGCCTTGCTCTGGATTACACCTTGTTATGGTTGAAATGTTGGAGCAAGAGGACCCATGCCTTGCTCTGGTGATTTATTATGTTGTGATTGTTGCAAGATTGTTGATGCCTTGCATTGTTATGTATATTTGTTGTTATGATGATTGTTGTTATGTGTGATGGATAGGGTTCTAGGTGCAGGTAGGGGAGTGGCTTCCAATGTGGGGCTAGTGCCCAAAGTGGCTGCCAGGGTAACCCATTGGAAGTTGGTAATCAAGTGATAACCTAATAATAAATTTAGGGGGTTGGGTAGATTTCACATTAACAAGATAATTGGATGCCTCACTCATGCCTATAGTGCTCGTTTAGGCTAAGGATGAGATGAGAAGGCTGTGGTTGGCAAAATCAACTTCCTTGTCCTCATGAAAGGAATGTTGATTCCGCATGTGTCACCCTATGGGGCCGGAGTCTAGTGAGAGACTGCCAGGGTAACCATAGATGGGGGCCAGAGTCTAGTGAGAGACTGCCAGGGTAACCCATGCTTGGACCATGCGATGACACTCTCCCTACTGCAGCCTAGCATTCCCTAGTTGTACTCTCCCCATTTGTTAAGTGTTTGCCTCTGAAAGTGATATTGAGTTGCTTGTGATGTTGTCATGTGTTGTGATGGAGTCATGCTGAGTCCTTGTCCCTATTAGGTTTTTTTTGTCTACCTGATTGTATGACGTTTTGGGACCTTATGTTATCTCCTAGCTCGGGGGGTGGACCTCAGGGTTCCACATGGTCGGGTGGAAGAGCTTTTATCCATTGGTATTTTCCCTTGCCGTTGTTCATGAGCGAGGGGGTTATATCTTGTGTATCAGGCATCAGATCTTGTACCAGTTAAGAAGGCAATGATCTATATTCATGTACTTGTCTTGTGTACCAATTGATTTATAATGTATGTATTCAAAAGGTGATAATGTAACGATGTAATGTTGTATTCATATGTCAGGAGAAATTGTAACTGTGAACTAGATCCTGATGATTACTTATCTGATGTTATGTAGATGTAAATGTTTATTGTTTTAGTGCATTAGGTTTACAATGAGTTAATAATGTTAATTCATGATGTGTTTTAGATTATGTTAATTTTTTTGTCAAGTAATGCAACCATGTTATCTTAGAGGACAAGTCATTAGTTTAAATGATGCGTTAATATTACTTTGTTACTTTACTATCTCTTTCAATTTAAAAAAAAAAATTATCCTGTTGCATATAGCATAATTGTGATGTTCTCTGAGGTATTCATGGCGGGGCGTTACATATTGTGTAAGAGGGATAATGCCTTGCTCAGTATATCTAGTCATGTTGTTATGTCTTGAATCCATGTTATTGAGTTCTTCTTGAAGGTTGTGGTTCCATATTGTGTTGAGCTTGTCTTAAAATTCTATGTTGGTCTGTGTAAAGGATTGATTTTGGGAGCAAGAGGACCCATGCCTTGCTCTGGATTACACCTTGTTATGGTTGAAATGTTGGAGCAAGAGGACCCATGCCTTGCTCTGGTGATTTATTATGTTGTGATTGTTGCAAGATTGTTGATGCCTTGCATTGTTATGTATATTTGCTGTTATGATGATTGTTGTTATGTGTGATGGATAGGGTTTCTAGGTGCAGGTAGGGGAGTGGCTTCCAATGTGGGGTCGGTGCCCAAAGTGGCTGCCAGGGTAACCCATTAGAAGTTGGTAATCAAGTGATAACCTAATAATAAATTTAGGGGGTTGGGTAGATTTCACATTAACAAGATAATTGGATGCCTCACTCATGCCTGTAGTGCTCGTTTAGGCTAAGGATGAGATGAGAAGGTCGTGGTTGGCAAAATCAACTTCCTTGTCCTCATGAAAGGAATGTTGATTCCGCATGTGTCACCCTATGGGGCCGGAGTCTAGTGAGAGACTGCCAGGGTAACCCATGCTTGGACCATGCGATGACACTCCCTACTGCAGCCTAGCATTCCCTAGTTGTACTCTCCCCATTTGTTAAGTGTTTGCCTCTGAAAGTGATATTGAGTTGCTTGTGATGTTGTCATGTGTTGTGATGGAGTCATGCTGAGTCCTTGTCCCTGTTAGGTTTTTTTTGTCTACCTAACTGTATGATGTTTTGGGACCTTATGTTATCTCCTAGCTCAGGGGGTGGACCTCAGAGTTCCACATGGTCGGGTGGAAGAGCTTTTATCCATTGGTATTTTCCCTTGCCGTTGTTCGTGAGCGAGGGGGTTATATCTTGTGTATCAGGCATCAGATCTTGTACCAGTTAAGAAGGCAATGATCTATATTCATGTACTTGTCTTGTGTACCAATTGATTTATAATGTATGTATTCAAAAGGTGATAATGTAACGATGTAATGTTGTATTCATATGTCGGGAGAAATTGTAACTGTGAACTAGATCCTGATGATTACTTATCTGATGTTATGTAGATGTAAATGTTTATTGTTTTAGTGCATTAGGTTTACAATGAGTTAATAATGTTAATTCATGATGTGTTTTAGATTATGTTAATTATTTTGTCAAGTAATGCAACCATGTTATCTTAGAGGACAAGTCATTAGTTGAAATGATGTGTTAATATTACTTTGTTACTTTACTATCTCTTTCAATTTAAAAAAAAAAATTATCCTGTTGCATATAGCATAATTGTGATGTTCTCTGAGGTATTCATGGCGGGGCGTTACACAAAGTGCATTAACTGTTCAGCAAATTACCTCAAAGAGATGTCAAATTATGGAACGCAATGATTAAAGGATATGCACATAATGGATTTGTAGATTTAATAACAACAACAAAGATGGCATAGGAATGTCTATCACTAATTGATACATATCTCTGAATTGACAAACTGGGTATTGCTAATTTCTGGATATAATTTTCATAGATAAGAGTTGAATCTTATATAAAAATTTTAGAGAAACTCAATTCAAAAATATAGAGCTATTGGTGATGCAACTAACTATTTTAATAGAGACGAAATAGGTGAGAGGTAGACAGTCACAAAATATTCATATCTCCAAAATGACAAACTGGGTATGGTTTTTTTTTATATGATTTAGATAACTAGGTCGGACACCATATATAAAAATTCTAGAGGAACCTAGTTCGTAAAAATAAAGTTATGGCTAATGCAACAGACTGCTAAAATAGAGACGAAATGAGTGAGAGATAGACAGTCACAAAATATTCATATCTCCAAAATGACAAACTGGGTAAGGCTGATTTTCGGATATGATTTATATAACTAGGTCGTGCATTATATATAAAAATTCTAGAGGAACCCAGTTTGTAAAAATAAAGTTATGGTTAACACAACAGACTAGGTTCAGAATATATAGAATTGAATTCACAGAATAATATAAAGCTTGCATATTACAAATTCAATTCACTAAATCTAATGCAACAATAAACTAATTTCATATCTCAGTCCATACCTGGAATATTACTTCTATCACATCTTCACAAAATTTCCCAGCTCGCATCCATTTTCCCCCAAGTCTTTTCTTTTGGAAGCTATGGTTTATGGTGCCAAAAAAAATAAAAACTTCCTTAGAAAGAGAGAGATCATGAAAACATAAAACATATTTTCCTCCTTTAAATGCATGCTCCTTCCCTAAATTATATCTTCAGATTTAAAAATAAAGTTGAGCATGCATAACCACCCCCATAATTTCTTCTAGAAGATTCTCCTTATTAAAGGCAATAAATTCCGCCTTTAATACTTTCTTACAACATGTTATTTTAACCAGACAATAATCTCTCTCTAATTTTATTTATTTTAGAATTTGTTATATATATAAGTTTTTATGACAACTCATAAATATTATAAATTTATTTTTATTGCCACTAATAAAACATTTACTTGTTTATAAAATATTTTCATTTTAGTTTTATCAATTATATTCCCATTTTAACAACACTTTATTTTTCCTTATTATAATTATTATTATTTATTGACCGTAAAATACAATATAATATAATTTCCCATAAACTTAAATTTACATAAAAACATCTATATTTATTTATTTATCAAAAGTGCCTTCTTAACTTACTAATTTTATTTTAATGCAACAATTAACCAAAGCATTAATCAAACAATTCCAAACAAAATAACCCAAATGCCAAACAATACCTGACACTATGCAAGATCAAAAAGTATGACCACAACGATAACGACTGACTATCATGCCCATACAGACAACACTAACTGGGTGCAAAATTGGATACTCATCCTTTTCAAGGATGATGGCTAACTAGGGGACCATATGTTATCTCCGTTTAGCAGTTTCCATTGGGTTTAAGGCACGCTCAGACCTATCAATTCATGTGGATTCGATGCCTGGTACCTACAACCTACAACACACAACACGGTCTATGCACAAGTATAATAAATATCAAACGGTCATGGAGTGAAAGAGAATCATGTCGCTAGACGCTCACAAATGAGTGGTACGACATTGACTCTTTTCACACCACACAATAATCAGATCATCCTATAATACAAAATTAGTCACATAAAAATTAATTCTAACTTCTGAGAATCATAGTAAGATCAACATCATAATCACCTGAATGTAAAACAATGTCAGAGCATATGAATTATCAGTGTCGCAACAAGGATTATCAATAAAACATGCTAACTATCATATGAAACTACACATGAGGATAATCAGGAATGTTACCAATATGAATGTATCATCTACCAACATCATATAATGTACAACATCAATTGTCTAACATACCCTAAATGATGCAGGAACTTCCGGAGATCATAACTTTTGACTCGGATGTGGGTTTTCTACAAGATTTTACGGGTGGATACGTTATAAGGTGGAAAGTGGTTTGGCAACCAATTCTAGTGGGTTGGACCCTGTCTTGGCACTTTTTGGGGGCTTGAAACTTTCATCTTGGCCCTCAAAATAGCAATTTAGTATTTTTTTTAATTTTTAAAAAGTTGCTTTTGTAATAAATCGAAACTCATGTTTCAGATTTAGAATATTAGTTGGCATTTCATCCTACCTTAGTTTTAGGAAGTTTTTGGGAAAAAATAGGATTTTCAAGATATGATTGTAAAATTACCTAAAATGGCAAAATCTGACAATTGTCGAAATCTGCCAAAAAAGGTTATTTTTTTATTTTTTTTATTTTTCTTGGATATAAGAGAGTTTTCTCTCATTGTAGCAGTAGAGTTGATGAATAGAAATTTTTTTATGTTCCAGTCTTCAAATCTTTGGCTCTCACATGGTTAATGGCAAAATTGTATTGAGTGTATGTTGTGTGCTGCATCGCTAAATGCTCCTATTATTTTACCTTCATCATCATGCTCCTTAGCTAGACTATCTACACATCTAAGGTGAGAATGGAGGGGTACTACACCAGTTACACCTGTAGACACCCAAAATTATCATAGAGTATTATTTGCATTTTCAAGTTCATCACACTTGCATATTTCTTCTAGTTTCCCTTTTTAATTAAATAATTTAATAATTTAATATTAAAACTAATTATTCCCCCTTCTAAAAATAATTAAATAATGACAATTATTTAATTATGCTAATTATTTCTCTAAATTTAATTATTTTTCCCCTTCTACCAAAAATAATTAAATAATATTAATTATTTAATTAATCTAACCATTCTTCCAACAAAATAATTTAATTTAATTTAATTATTAGGGATAAATAATTAAATAAATTGTATTTAATTATTCTCAATTCCTCATGATTAAATAATCCAAAAATTATTGAATTAACAAACACCTCTTAAATTAAATAAATAAATCAAATTTATTTAATTTCCTTCACACTTCTTAAAATAAATACTAAAATCTTATTTATTCCTTCAACCATTTTTGGATGCTAAATAATAATAATCAAATAATTATTATTTAAATTCCTAAATATGTGGCTTTTGTCTCATATAATTTCTACCCTTGATCAAAAAATCCTACAACTTAATCTCCACCCTTCAAATTGACTTTGAGTTAACTCCTTGAAAACCCTTGATTTTTGGAAGCTAACATGTGTCAAATCCTTAATTTTTGGAAGTTAACATATAGCAATCCCTTGATTTTTGGATCTAACTCCTTGATTAACCCATGGCTTGTTGTCTCATTCATTCTCAACCGTTGATCATACTTTGAATTCTTTCAATCTCAACCCTCCATTCTTTTCATGGAAAAGTATATAAGCATGCCTCCTCTAAGCTATTTCGAATCACTTCTTATCTTAGCCTTACACTATCATTTTGATTCTCGAATCATTCTCATGATCTTAGCCTTATGTTGTCATTTTGATTCTTGAATTCTCAAGCACTCAATCATTGAAGCACTCTACCATTATCAAGCAATAGCAAGCTATCACAGTTATGCAAATCTGAGAGCATTTGGATCACAATTTTATAAACAATAGTGCTATTTAAATTTTGTATTGGTTGTTGATAGTTGCATTTACATTCATAGTTTTTAATATCATTTGCTCTATTGTGTAGCTTAGATCTGTAGATATTTCTTTTGTATTCCATTGATTTGATTCATTTGTTGTGATCTACATTTCTAGTGCACACATTTTGGTGCCCACTGTGGGGCCCACGCCCCTGTTTTGGAGCCTGCAGATGTTTTATTATTTGTGGTTTTGTTGATTACTTGTCAGAGAGGACATCATTATTTGCCAAGTTTGTTGTCTTTGCAACTAAGGGCAACACACCATCTACAATCCAAAACACAGATCAGATCTTCAAGCTTTAGCCCAACATTCACTCAAGTCACAGTTTCGGTCATGGTCTATGGTCTTCAAACACTGCAAGGGATTTTTAGAGGCACCACCACTAGATTTCTAGAGGCACCACCACCAATGGCCTATTGGCTTCAATTTTTTTGGTTTGAAGTCTTCAAGTTTTCTAGTTTTATGATAGGTCATGATTTGTTTATTTGAGAGTGGTTTTGGTTTTATGTTTCCCACTTCCAAACTTCATAAGATTATATCCCCTTCATGGAGCTCTCCTAATGATTAAATATTTAATCAATTTTAAAAAATGAAAGATTCTCTATTTTGTCAAAAGATACTTTCGTTTACTTTCTAAAAAATAATTCATTTTAACAAGTATGCAAGTTTATGGAAAAAAGGGTTAAATGTGAGTTAAATATTATTATAATATAATTTAAATATAAAAAAAAATTATTTTTTATAGTAAGTTAGAGTTGGAGAATAAACTTTCTTTTATTTTCTTAAACTTTACTTCAGTTTGTTTTTTAATTAATTGATTTATAATAATTATAATAGAAACAAAAAGTAAAATGTAAAATGTAAAAAAAAACATAAAGTAAGTCTAAAATAATAAAAGAAAGTTCATTCTCCAACTTTAGTTTATTATAAAATAAAAATAATATATGTTAATGTATGAGTATATATATTAATATAAAAATTTAGAAATAATAATTGTTAACTTTTTATTTTTTATTTATATTTATTGTAAAATAAATCAAATATATTAATATAAAAAAATTAAAGAAGTAATTATGAATTTTTTTTTATTTATGTTTATTATAAAATAAAATAAAATAAATGAATAAAATATATGTGTATCTATATTAATATAAAAAATTTAATAAATAGTAATTGTGATTTTTTAATTTTTATTTATGTTTATTATAAAATAAAATAAATGAATAAATAATATATATTAATATAAAAAAATTAGAGTAATTCAAACTTTTTATTTTTTATTTATTTTTATATGCAACAATAACATTTATGAAAAAATATAAAATTTATTTTAATTTATTTTATATGCAGTAATAGCATTTATATTAGCAATAGTATTTAATAAAACAAATTAAAGAAGTGGTAGCAAATGCTACCAATTTTTTATATTTTATTTATTAGTACCTGCCTTGCAATGAGTTCAACTTATCTAGTTATTAATCTATTGATTGCAAACCAATCAAAAGATAGGATTATTTTTCTTGTCGGATAAATTTGATTTAAATTTGTACTTTTCCTATGTGAACATGATAAATTTTTAACAAAAAATTACTTAGAAATGATTTATCTGATTGTCATTGGCTGAAAAAAAATGACCTCTTCTCTGCAGATTATCGGTTTGTCGGGAGAGTGCAACAAAAAACTATAAATGCGGAGAGAATTTTGATTTGAAGGGAGTACGTGGCAAGTAAACAAATTATGAACACAAATTTTGTCTCCCACTAGTTAAGTCATGCCTAAATGGATGGCAATTAATTTTTTGCTTCATTAGCTAAAAGTAATATAATTTTAATTTAGTTTTTAGTGTTCTACAGATTTTATTTTATGTAATTAGATTATTTATTTTATTAGTCAAAACTTTAAAATCTATAGTATCATGAATTTAATTATATTTTTTATTTTATTCTTCAAACTTACAATATTTTAATGCATTTTAAATTATAAAAGTATTAGTATTATTACTATACTTTAGGGTTCTACACATAAATAACCTAATTTCACCAAAATATTTCTTAACTATTTATTTGATCTTAACCATTGATGTCTAATTAAATGGAGCTAAACTACATACTTTTATTAAATAAATGTACCCAAAATTATTATTGATGCAGGGACTTCCGGAGGTTACAACTTTTGACTCGGATGTGGGTTTTCTACGAAATTTTACAAGTGGATGCGTTATGAGGTGGCCAGTGGTTTCCCAACCCACCCTAGTCAGTTGGATCTCATCTTGGCACTTTTTCGGGGCTTCAAACTTTCATCTTGGCCCTCAAAATGGCAAATTAGTGTTTTTTTCTAGTTTTTTTAAAGTTGCTTTTTTTAATAACTCGAAACTCATGTTTCAAATTTAGGACGTTAGTTGGTTTTTCATCCTACCTTAGCTTTATGAGCTTTTGGAAAAAAACTGGATTCTCAAGATATGATTGTAAAATTACCTAAAATGGCAAAATCTGACAATTGTCAAAAGCTGCCAAAAAAGGTAATTTTTTGTTTTTTTTGTTTTCTTAGATATAAGAGAGTTTTCTCTCATTGTAGTAGTAGAGTTGAGGAATAGAAATTTTGGTTATGTTTCAGCTTCCAAATTTTTGTCTCTCATGTTTAATGGCACAATTCTGTTGAGTGTATGTTGTGTGCTGCATCATTTGGTATCAGAGCAGGAAGATGGCTGGGAGAGGAAAAGGAAGAGGCGGTCTTGCCCAGATGCATAGAGAAATGCAAAATCTGCAAAGGCAAATAGCAGAACTTACAACACGGATGGAAACTCAAAGACTGGGTAGAGGAGGAGACGAATCTGATGAAGAGATAGGTCAAGGAGGTGCAAATCAAGATACAGAACATGAAGAAGAAGAATTAGAAGGCATGAGTTTTGAAGAGAGGATGCTCAGGGCCCGGAAGGGAAAAATGAAGGGATCAAGGTAGATGTTTCAGATTATGCAGGTAGTCTTAAACCAGAGGAGTTGATAGACTGGTTGAATGGCATGAGAAAATTTTTTGAGTGGAAATCCATGATAAAGGAGAAGAAGGTAAAATTTGCATGCACCAAATTAAAGGGTCATGCAATGATTTGGTGGGATCATCTTCAAAAGGAACGAACAAGGAAAGGTAAGGATAAGATCCGGACATGGAATAAAATGGAGAAGAAGTTGAGAGAAAAAATTTTGCCCATAGATTATGCGCAAACCCTTTTTCGTAGGTTTCAAAATTTAAAGCAGAACCTCTCTTCTGTGCAAGATTATACAAATGAGTTTTATACACTGTCTATACATATAGAGCATCAAGAAATTGATGCACAAATGGCTGCTAGATATGTGAATGGCCTGAAATTTTCTATTCAAGATGAATTGAGCATGCATCGACTCAACAATATGGAAGAGGCTTACCAATTGGCTCTAAAGGCTGAAGAAAAACAAAACAGACAGTATCATCAGAGGAATAGAGGAGGAAGAAGGGGTACATCAACCCCATTTCGAGAAGGTTCAAATTATGGCAGGGGAGAGTCATCCCATGGTGTGGAAAAACAAGTAGACACTCGGCAAGATCCTCTGAATCAAGAACGAGGAAGGGGATTTCAAAAAGGTAGAGGTTATGGTAGTGGTAGAGGATGGGAAAACTAGAGAAGGCCTTTCACTTGTTTCAGATGTGGAGAAGAAGGTCATAGGGCATTTGAATGCTCCAATTATAACATGCAAGAAAGAAATCAAGGAGGACAACCTAGGGTGAACATGATTCAAATGCAGCATGAAGTGGAAGGGACAGAACTGGAGGTTCCACCAGATGTGGGAGAAAGTCTCATGATGAGAAGAGTAATGGTGATTCCAGAGAAGGAGAAAACACAAGCCAAAAGCTCTGATGGTTCATGGCTTCGAACCAATATCTTCAGAACCAGATGCACTTCGGGTGGCAAGGTATGTCAAGTCATTGTTGATGGAGGTAGTTGTGAAAATATGGTTTCTAAAGAAATGGTAGACAAATTGAATTTACACTGTGAAAAACAACCTCATCCGTATCGCATTGCATGGTTTAAAAAGGGAAATGAAGTCACTGTTGATAAAAGATGCCTAATTAAGTTTAGCATAGGGAAGATCTATCAGGATGAGATATGGTGTGATGTTGTCCCAATGGATGCCTGTCATGTGTTATTGGGAAGGCCATGGCAGTATGATAGAAAAGTTATACATGATGGAGAGAAAAACACATACACCTTTTGGAAAGATGGCGCTAAGGTGATTTTATTGCCTCTCAAGGATGAAGGAAAAGGTGAGACCATGTTGCCTGAAAGAGATCTTGTTAAAGAAATGAAGGTGACAGGGTGTTGCTATGCATTAGTAGTGAAAAAAGGTGAAGAGGAAGACATTTCAGTTCCCCCAGAAGTAGCCGAGCTATTGAAAGAATTTGTTGATGTTTTACCTAATGAATTGCCTGATGGTCTACCGCCAAAGAGAGATATTCAGCATCATATTGATTTGATTCCAGGAGCAACTCTACCCAACCAAGCAGCTTATAGGATGAATCCAACACAACATGCAGAGATGAATAAGCAAGTAATAGAACTCCTAAGTAAAAGTGTGGTGAGAGAGAGCATGAGCCCATGTGCTGTACCTGCATTGTTAACCCCAAAAAAAGATGGAACATGGAGGATGTGCACTGATAGCAGAGCAATTAATAAGATTACCATCAAGTATCAGTTTCCTATACCTCGTATGGAGGACATGATGGATGTCCTTGCAGGGGCTAAATATTTCAGCAAGATCGACCTACGAAGTGGCTACCACCAAATCCGGATTCGAGAAGGGGATGAGTGGAAGACAGCCTTTAAGACTAGAGATGGATTATATGAGTGGATGGTTATGCCATTCGGGTTATCAAATGCACCTAGCACATTTATGAGATTGATGAACACTATACTACGCCCTTACATTGGTAAGTTTGTGGTAGTTTATTTTGATGATATTTTGGTATTTAGTAACAGCAGAGAAGAGCATCTACAACACTTGAGGATCATCTTTGGTGTGTTAAGGAAGGAGAAGCTCTATGCCAATTTGAAAAAGTGTAGGTTCATGCAGGACAATTTAGTTTTTTTAGGCTTTGTCATTTCTAAAGATGGTGTCAGAATGGATCCAGAAAAGGTCAGGGCAATCCTAGAACGGCCTAGTCCAAGTAGCATCACAGCGGTAAAAAGTTTTCATGGCTTGGCCACTTTCTATCGAAAGTTCATTTGCAATTTTAGTAGTATTGTAGCTCCTATAACAGATTGCACCAAAGGGAGGGAGTTTGTATGGACCAAGGATGCTAAGGAGAGCTTTAAGTACTTGAAGAAAAAGGTAACAGAAGCACCTATACTTGCATTGCCAAATTTTGATAAAGTATTTGAAGTAGAATGTGATGCCTCCCATGTAGGAATAGGTGATGTACTTAGCCAAGCTAGCAAACCTATAGCTTTCTTTAGTGAAAAGCTGAATGCAATGAGAAAGAATTATTCTACTTATGATTTGGAATTTTATGCAATTGTCCAAGCATTGAGGCATTGGAGACATTATCTAGTTCCCCAAGAGTTTGTATTGTTTATAGATCATATTGCACTGAGGTACTTGAACACACAGAAAAAGTTGAATAGTAGGCATGCCAAGTGGGTCTCTTTCTTGCAGGGTTACAACTTTGTGCTGAAGCATAAGTCTGGAAAACAAAATCTGGTTGCAGATGTGTTAAGTAGGCGTGTTGCACTTTTGACCACAATGGAAGCTGAGGTGATTGGTTTTGATGCCATCAAAAATTTGTATGAGTCTGATGATGATTTTTGGGAGATTGTGGAACAATTGAAGGCACCAATATCTGGTAACTTGGATCACTTTAGGGGTGAATATTTTATGCAAGATGGGTATCTATTTAAAGGAAAACAACTATGCATACCGGCTGGCTCTATGAGGGACAACATTATCAGAGAATTTCATAGTAGTGGGTTGGCTGGACATTTCGGCAAGGACAAGACAATAGCCTTGATAGAAGATAAATATTACTGGCCAAAGATGAAAAGGGATATAACTAAGTATGTAACAAGGTGTAGAATCTGCCAAGTGGCTAAGGGACATTCACAGAATACAGGATTGTATATGCCCTTACCAGTACCAGCTGCACCATGGACAGATTTGAGCATGGACTTTGTGTTGGGACTTCCACATACTCAACGAGGTAATGATTCCATTTTTGTAGTTGTTGATAGGTTCTCCAAGATGGTTCATTTTATTACCTGTAAGAAGACTAATGATGCAACGAGGGTAGCAGAGTTATTTTTTTCAGAAGTTGTTAGACTACATGGTGTTCCAAAGACTATTACCTCTGACAGGGATACCAAATTCCTCAGTCATTTCTGGAGGACTTTATGGAAGAAGATGGGGACCAAGTTACAATTTAGTAGTGCCTATCATCCTCAAACAGATGGGCAAACAGAGGTAGTTAATCGGAGTCTGGGAAATTTGCTGAGGTGTATTGTTGGAGAAAAGCCAAAACAATGGGATTTGGCATTACCCCAGGCCGAATTTGCCTATAATAGTTCTATTAACCAATCAATAGGAAAGTCCCCTTTCCAGATTGTGTATGGCAGGAATCCTCAGGGTGTTCTAGATTTGGTACAGCTACCAATGAAAGATCAGGTCAGTGATGATGGGGAAGCATTTGCAGAACACCTTCAACAGTTGCAGCAAGAAGTGAGACAGAAGTTGCAGGACAGTAATGAGAGGTATAAGAATTCAGTGGATCCTAGTCAGCGACATCAGACATTCAGTGAAGGTGACTTAGTGATGGTATATTTGAGAAAAGAGCGGTTTCCTACTAGAACATATCACAAGTTGAAGTACAAGAAAATTGGTCCTTGCAGAATTACAAAGAAGATCAATGATAATGCATATGAGGTCAGTTTACCAGATGATCTCGCTATTTCTCCCATGTTTAATATTTCTGATTTATATGCATTCCATGGTGAGGATGATACTAAAGATAGTCAACCAGAGGTGTCATGGCACAACCACATTCCCCATAAGAAGAAGGAAAAGATTGCACAGATTCTTGATAAGAACACTATCTCCACTCGGCAAGGGCGTTACAACAAGTATTTAGTACAGTGGGAAGGATTGCCACCAACATATAGCACATGGATTATAGAGTGGGAAATGCAGAGGTTAGATCCTGTCAAATGGCAGCAGTTTGAAGACACTCACTTGCAGGAGCTGCGTTCTTTTCAACCAGAGGAGAATGATGCAGGGACTTCCGGAGGTCATAACTTTTGACTCGGATGTGGGTTTTCTACAAAATTTTATAGGTGGATGCATTATGAGGTGGCCAGTGGTTTCCCAACCACCCTAGTCAGTTGGACCTTGTCTTGGCACTTTTTCGGGGCTTCAAACATTCATCTTGGCCCTCAAAATGGCAAATTAGTATTTTTTTTTAGTTTTTTAAAAGTTGCTTTTTTTAATAACTCGAAACTCATGTTTCAAATTTAGGATGTTAGTTGGTTTTTCGTCCTACCTTAGCTTTATGAGCTTTTTGGAAAAAAACTGGATTCTCAAGATATGATTGTAAAATTACCTAAAATGGCAAAATCTGACAATTGTCAAAAGCTGCCAAAAAAGGTAATTTTTTATTTTTTTTGTTTTCTTAGATATAAGAGAGTTTTCTCTCATTGTAGCAGCAGAGTTGAGGAATAGAAATTTTGGTTATGTTTCAGCTTCCAAATTTTTGTCTCTCATGTTTAATGGCACAATTCTATTGAGTGTATGTTGTGTGCTGCATCAATTACTAAACCACAATATTACATTAATTAAAATAATTAAAACCATGTTGTCTAAAAGTACTTACTATTATTACTTAAATAAAAAATTAAGTGACTAAGATAAAATACTGTAGTGATGTAAATATGAATATGTTTTTATTATTATATTATGTAATTATTCTTCAAACTTACAATATTTTAATGCATTTTAAATTGTAATAGTATTCAATATTATTACATTTTAATATCTTAGGTAGACATTTCAAATCTATCCACACTGTTATTATATTATGTAATTATTCTTCAAACATACAATATTTTAATGCATTTTAAATTGTAATGGTATTCAATATTATTACTTTTTAATATTTTAGGCAGATATTTCAAATCTATCCACACCTAGTTAGGGTTAGGGTTCTACACATTTTATTTTATGAAATTAGATTATTTTTGGGATTTCAATTTCATTTAGTCAAGAGTTAAAAATCTAGGATTTCAATTTTATTTATTCAAAAGTTAAAAATCTACATTATCACAAAAAATATTTCGCCATGTTATTACATTTTTTATTTTATTCTTCAAACTTACAATATTTTAATGCATTTTAAATTATAAAAGTATTAGTATTATTACATTTTAAGGAAGTATTTGTGTTATTTAATAGACTTTGTAAAAGTTTAGTTTTATAGTTAGGAAATATTTTAGTCCTATTTTATTTTTACCAAATTAGATTGTTTTTGAGATTTCAATTTTATTTACCTAAGACATTTCAACACTCTTCAAAAATTAAATTTGCAATTGGGTAAGTGCAAGAAGATGGGGAGCCAAAAAGTGGCCAAATTAATTTCAAAAAAAAAAAGGTCAAAACGCGCTCGCGTTATGGCTTGGTAATGACGAGCCTTAGGCTCGTCAAAACCAAGCCATAACGCGAGCGCATTATAACGCGCTCACGTTATTATTTTCTTTGCATTTTTCCTTTTCCACAAAAGTTTGTGCTATTTTTCATGTTTTAAATAACGCGAGCGCGTTATGTTAAACTTAAATTTTTTTATGTTTAAGGCTATTAATCATGTATGTATGTATGTATGCCTATATGTATGTATGCATGTATGTATGTATACCTATATGTATGTATGTATCTATGTATGCCTATATGTATGTATGTATAGTGTCAAGGGTAGAGGAGGGTAGAGATGGGAGTGAGCCAGATAGGGGAGGAGAGGGGTGGATAAGGATTGAGTGATTAAGGTTTAAGGTTAAGGGTTGAGCATTTAGGGATAGGATTTAGAGTTTAGGGATAAGGGATTAGAGTTTAGGACCTTGAGGGATTAGGGTTTAGGGTTGAGGCTTTAGGGATAGCGTTTAGGGTTAAGGGTTGAGGGATTAGGGTTAAGGTAGAGTGTTGAGGGTAGAGGGATTAGGGATAGGGTTTAGGGTTGAAAGTTTAGGGTTGAGGGATTAGGGTTTAAGGTATAGTTTAGTAGTTCTTGTGGATAGAGCCAGTAAACAATGGGAGATTATTTGCCTATTTCATAACAATATACCTCCCCCTTAAACCCCGAACCCTAATCCCTCAACCCTCAACCCCAATCCATCATCCCTCAACTCTAATCCCTCATCCCTAAACCCTAAATGCTATCCCTATTCCTAAACCCTCAACAGACTTGATACTATACCTTAAACCCTAATCCCTTATCCCTAAACCCTCCAACCCTATCCCTAATCCTTACACCGTCCACACTCTACTTTAACCCTAATCCCTTGAACCTCAACCCTATCCCTAAACCCTTGACCCTCGAACCTCAACCCTCAACCCTCGACATCAAACCCTAATCCCTCAACCCTTAACTCTGATCCCTCAACTCTCAACCCTAACCCTAAACCCTAAACACTAAATCCTCAACCCTCAACGTCAAATCCTAATCCCTCAACCCTTCACTCTAATCCCTCAACCCTAAACCCTATCCCTAAACCCTCAACACTATACCTTAAACCCTAATCCCTCAACCCTAACCCTAAACCTTGTCCCTAAACCCTAATCCGTCAACCCTCAACCCTAATCCATCATCCGTCATCCCTTAACTCTAATCCCTCATCCCTAAACCCTAAATGCTATCCCTATTCCTAGACCCTCAACAGGCTCGATACTATACCTTAAACCCTAATCCCTCTACCCTTGACACTCTTATTTAACCCTAATCCGTTGACCATTAACCCTATCCCTCAACCTCAACCCTCAACCCTCAACCCTCAACTCTCAACATTAAACCCTAATTCATCAACCCTAAACCCTAATCCCTCAAACCTAAACCCTATCCCTAAACCATCAACCCTCAACACTATACCTTAAACCCTAATCCCTATCCCTCAACCCTTAACCCTTAAAACTTAAACCCTATCCCTACACCCTCAACACTTGACACTATATCTTAAGCCTTAAACCCTCATCCTTAAAGCCTCAACCCTTAATACTTAAACCTTCAACCCTAAACCCTATCCCTAATCCCTCTACCCTTGACACTCTAACCCTAACCTTGACATTAAATGCTAATCTGTCAACCCTAAACTCTAATCCTAAACCCTCAACCCTCAAAACTATACCTTAAACCCTAATCCCTCAACCCTCAACCCTAAACCTTATCCCTAAACCCTAATCCCTCAACCCTCAACCCTAATCCATCATCCCTCAACTCTAATCCCTCATCCCTAAACCCTAAATGCTATCCCTATTCCTAAACCCTCAACAGACTCGATACTATACCTTAAACCCTAATCCCTTATCCCTAAACCCTCCAACCCTATCCCTAATCCTTACACCCTCCACACTCTACTTTAACCCTAATCCCTTGAACCTCAACCCTATCCCTAAACCCTTGACCCTCAAACCTCAACCCTCAACCCTCGACGTCAAACCCTAATCCCTCAACCCTTAACTCTGATCCCTCAACTCTCAACCCTAACCCTAAACCCTAAACCCTAAACCCTCAACCCTCAACATCAAATCCTAATCCCTCAACCCTTCACTCTAATCCCTCAACCCTCAACCCTTCACTCTAATCCCTCAACCCTAAACCCTAAACCCTAAACCCTAAACCCTATCCCTAAACCCTCAACAATATACTTTAAACCCTAATCCCTCAACCTGAACCCTAAACCTTGTCCCTGAACCCTAATCCCTCAACCCTCAACCCTAATCCGTCATCCGTCATCCCTCAACTCTAATCCCTCATCCCTAAACCCTAAATGCTATCCCTATTCCTAGACCCTCAACAGGCTCAATACTATACCTTAAACCCTAATCCCTCTACCCTGGACACTCTTATTTAATCCTAATCCCTTGACCATTAACCCTATCGCTCAACCTCAACCCTCAACCGTCAACCCTCAACCCTCAACACTCAACTCTAAACATTAAACCCTAATTCATCAACTGTAAACCCTAATCCCTCAAACCTAAACCCTATCCCTAAATCATCAACCCTCAACACTATACCTTAAACCCTAATCCCTATCCCTTAACCCTTAAAACTTAAACCCTATCCCTATACCCTCAACACTTGACACTATATCTTAAGCCTCAAACCCTCATCCCTAAAGCCTCAACCCTCAATTCTTAAACCTTCAACCCTAAACCCTATCCCTAATCCCTCTACCCTCGACACTCTAACCCTAACCTTGACATTAAACACTAATCCGTCAACCCTAAACCCTAATCTGTCAACCCTAAACCCTCAACCCTCAACACTATACCTTAAACCCTAATCCATCAACCCTAAAACCTAATCCATCAACCCTCAACCCTAAACACTATTAATAAACCCTCAACCCTTGACACTATACCTTAAACCCTAATCCCTCAACCCTCAACCCTAATACCTCAACCCTCAACCCTAATCCCTCATCCCCAAACCCTAAACTCTATCCCTATTTCTAAACCCTCAACCCTCGATACTATATCTTAAACCCTAATCCCTTATCCCTAAACCCTAAACACTATCCCTCAACCCTTAACCCTTAAAAATTAAACCCTAAAACCTATCCATAGACCCTCGATGCTCAACCCTATATTTTAAACCCCAATCCCTTAACCCTCAGCCATAAAGCCTCAACCCTCAATCGTTAAACCTTCAACCCTAAACCCTATCCCTAATCCCTCTACCCTCAACACTCTACTTTAACCCTAATCCCTTGACCATCAACCCTATCCCTAAACCCTCAACCCTCAACCCTCAACTCTCAACATTAAACCCTAATTTGTCAACCCTAAACCCTAATCCGTCAACCCTAAACCCTAATCCCTCAACCCTAAATCCTATCCCTAAACCCTAAACCCTCAACACTATACCTTAAACCATAATCCCTCAACCCTAAACCCTAAACCCTATCCCTAAACCCTCAACACTATACCTTAAACCCTAATCCCTCAACCCTAACCCTAAACCTTGTCCCTAAACCCTAATCCCTCAACCCTCAACCCTAATCCGTCATCCCTCAACTCTAATCCCTCATCCCTAAACCCTAAATGCTATCCCTATTCCTAGACCCTCAACAGGCTTGATACTATACCTTAAACCCTAATCCCTCTACCCTCGACACTCTTATTTAACCCTATCCTCAACCTCAACCCTCAACCGTCAACCGTCAACCCTCAACACTCAACTCTAAACATTAAACCCTAATTCATCAACTGTAAACCCTAATCCCTCAAACCTAAACCCTATCCCTAAATCATCAACCCTCAACACTATACCTTAAACCCTAATCCCTATCCCTTAACCCTTAAAACTTAAACCCTATCCCTATACCCTCAACACTTGACACTATATCTTAAGCCTTAAATCCTCATCCCCAAAGCCTCAACCCTCAATTCTTAAACCTTCAACCCTAAACCCTATCCCTAATCCCTCTACCCTCGACACTCCAACCCTAACCTTGACATTAAACACTAATCTGTCAACCCTAAACCCTAATCTGTCAACCCCAAACCCTCAACCCTCAACACTATACCTTAAACCCTAATCCATCAACCCTAAAACCTAATCCATCAACCCTCAACCCTAAACACTATTAATAAACCCTCAACCCTTGACACTATACTTTAAACCCTAATCCCTCAACCCTCAACCCTAATACCTCAACCCTCAACCCTAATCCCTCATCCCTAAACCCTAAACTCTATCCCTATTCCTAAACCCTCAACCCTTGACACTATACCTTAAACCCTAATCCCTTATCCCTAAACCCTAAACACTATCCCTCAACCCTTAACCCTTAAAAATTAAACCCTAAAACCTATCCATAAACCCTCGACGCTCAACACTATATTTTAAACCCCAATCCCTTAACCCTTAGCCCTAAAGCCTCAACCCTCAATCGTTAAACCTTCAACCCTAAACCCTATCCCTAATCCCTCTACCCTCAACACTCTACTTTAACCCTAATCCCTTGACCATCAACCCTATCCCTAAACCCTCAACCCTCAACTCTCAACATTAAACCCTAATCTATCAACCCTAAACCCTAATCCGTCAACCCTAAACCCTAATCCCTCAACCCTAAATCCTATCCCTAAACCCTCAACCCTCAACACTATACCTTAAACCATAATCCCTTAACCCTAAACCCTAAACCCTCAACCCTAAACCCTATCCCTAAACCCTCAACACTATACCTTAAACCCTAATCCCTCAACCCTAACCCTAGACCTTGTCCCTAAACCCTAATCCCTCAACCCTCTACCCTAATCCGTCATCTGTCATCCCTCAACTTGAATCCCTCATCCCTAAACCCTAAACGCTATCCCTATTCCTAGACCCTCAATAGGCTCGATACTATACCTTAAACCCTAATCCCTCTACCCTCGACACTCTTATTTAACCCTAATCCCTTGACCATTAACCCTATCCCTCAACCTCAACCTCAACCGTCAACCCTCAACCCTCAACACTCAACTCTAAACATTAAACCCTAATTCATCAACCGTAAACCCTAATCCCTAAACCTAAACCCTATCCCTAAACCATCAACCCTCAACACTATACCTTAAACCCTAATCCCTATCCCTTAACCCTTAAAACTTAAACCCTATCCCTATACCCTCAACACTTGACACTATATCTTAAGCCTTAAACCCTCATCCCTAATGCCTCAACCCTCAATTCTTAAACCTTCAACCCTAAACCCTATCCCTAATCCCTCTACCCTCGACACTCTAACCCTAACCTTGACATTAAACACTAATCCGCCAACCCTAAACCCTAATCTGTCAACCCTAAACCCTCAACACTCAACACTATACCTTAAACCCTAATCCATCAACCCTAAAACCTAATCCATCAACCCTCAACCCTAAACACTATTAATAAACCCTCAACCCTTGAAACTATACCTTAAACCCTAATCCCTCAACCCTCAACCCTAATACCTCAACCCTCAACCCTAATCCCTCATCCCTAAACCCTAAACTCTATCCCTATTCCTAAACCCTCAACCCTCGACACTATACCTTAAACCCTAATCCCTTATCCCTAAACCCTAAACACTATCCCTCAATCCTTAACCCTTAAAAATTAAACCCTAAAACCTATCCATAAACCCTCGATGCTCAACACTATATTTTAAACCCCAATCCCTTAACCCTCAGCCCTAAAGCCTCAACCCTCAATCATTAAACCTTCAACCCTAAACCCTATCCCTAATCCCTCTACCCTCAACACTCTACTTTAACCCTAATCCCTTGACCATCAACCCTATCCCTAAACCCTGAACCCTCAACCCTCAACTCTCAACATTAAACCCTAATCCGTGAACCCTAAACCCTAATCCGTCAACCCTAAACCATATCCCTAAACCCTCAACCCTCAACACTATACCTTAAACCATAATCCCTAAACCCTAATCCCTCAACCCTAATCCCTAAACCCTATCCCTAAACACAACAAAACTACTTTGCCTTATGTTAGGTTGTTAAACCCATCATTTTTGACACTCTTCTCTTAAAGATATTTGAGTTGCAAGAATATGTCAGAAAAATGGCTATGAACTTTTTTAATGTTAGTAATGTTATATGGCATGTTTTTCTGGCCCATTTGGGGTTCATTATGCCAATAGGTGTACACATTATGAGAAAAGCTTTGCATATGGTACATCCACAGTGAGTAATTAACAGTTGAAATCAGAAGGATGATCATTATGAGAAAAGCTTTACATTGGGGTACATCTATGTTTCTTGCTGTGCACCCCGCACTTAGGGGAGGTATATTGTTATGAAACAAGCAAATAATCTCCCATTGTTTATTGGCTCTATCCACAAGAACTACTAAACTATACCTTAAACCCTAATCCCTCAACCCTAAACTTTCAACCCTAAACCCTATCCCTAATCCCTCTACCCTCAACAGTCTACCTTAACTCTAATCCCTCGGCCCTTAACCCTAAATGCTATCCCTAAAGCCTCAACCCTAAACCATAATCCCTCAAGGTCCTAAACTCTAATCCCTTATCCCTAAGCTCTAAATCCTATCCCTAAATGCTCAACCCTTAACCTTAAACCTTAATCACTCAATCCTTATCCACCCCTCTCCTCCCCTATCTGGCTCACTCCCATCTCTACCCTCCTCTACCGTCAACACTATACATACATACATATAGGCATACATAGATACATACATACATATAGGCATACATAGATACATACATACATATAGGCATACATACATACATACATACATACATATAGGCATACCTACATACATGATTAATAGCCTTAAACATAAAAAAATTTAAGTTTAACATAACGCGCTCGCGTTATTTAAAACATGAAAAACAGGACAAACTTTTGTGGAAAAGGAAAAATGCAAAGAAAAGAATAACACGAGCACGTTATGTCCTGCTTTGGGAATCCCAAGCCTTGGGCTTGGGATTTGCTTTGGATTTCCAACCCAAAGGCTTGGAGTGCCTTATGAACAGTAACAGACGTGTTTTTCCATATTCTTCAAGATTTTAGATAATTTTGTTCGTGCTAACCCTCAGATTTGCACGTGTTTCAAGGTCAAACAAATCAAACACCTGGGTAATGTTAGGCTTTCTCTTAGCTATCTGACGATGTAATTTTTTTCACATTTTAACAATGTTAAGCCTTTCATCTTTAATTTTTTTTGTTTGTGTGTCCGTTTTTGGGCAAAAACCACTGTTTGGTCTTTTTTTCATTGTAAATTAACTATTCATTGAAATTTCAAAAAAATTACATATTTAGAAACTAGACTCCATTCTACAAATATTAAAAAAAGAAAAAAATGATTTTCAATTAGTTTTCAAAATTTATAGGGGTAGCACGGCCAAAATTCTATTTTTTAGGATGTGTCCACTTTGAAAATTAGTAAAAAATCAAATATTCATCAAATAATTATCAGAAAAATCAGGCATAAACTACATGCTATTAGCTAATTTCTCACTGAAGCGATTTTAAAAATACCAAAAAAAAGTTGACCTTTTGAGGGAGCCACAAAACATGCTATGTTATGTTTTTTGACAGAAACAACACCAATTTCTGTGGCTCCCTCTTTTGAACCCCTTAATCTATGCCATTTTCAAAAAATAATAGTAGTTTAGAAAGTAGACTTGGAGCACTACGAACATTTTTTTGGTTGCATCTCCAAATTTTGAGTGTAACTATGCTTAATTTCTCATCCAAGGCGAGTATTTCCTAATTTTAGAAAAAAGGTGGCCACTTAAGACCCCTTTTTGGCCCCCCATCTTCCTGCACTTACCCAATTATTGGAATGCAATTTGTCTATACAACCAATACCTAATCAACAAAAAAATTACAACTAAACAAATACTATATACAACTAATAGCTAATCAACAAAAAAAATTACAACTAAACAAATACTATAATAACAACACTACAAGGCAGGTACTGGCCACTACGTGGTACTTGTTTTTATATGTAGCTATGTTAATTTTTATTTATTTAAGTGGCAACTTTTTTATTACATATAAACAAAAATTGAAAAATCATCTTCATTGGAATATAATACAAAAATTAGGGGGTAAATTTATATTTTGTATTAAAAAGGTTAAAAAAATCTAATTCAAAACTAAAAAAATTAGAAACATTTATTTATATAACTCAACTTCAAAAAATCTAATTCAAAATAAAAAATAAATTTTTAGAAACATCTATTTCTATAACTCAACTTCAAAAATCAAATTCAAAATTAAAAATAAAATTTAAGAAATATCTATTTCTATAACTCAACTTTAAAAAAAATAGAAACATTTATTTCACATAACTCAACTTTAAAAAAATAAATTAACTTGGGTTAGCTTTTGAATAATTTTTAAATTTTTTTAAAAAAAATTAGAGAGAACATGTGCATATTTTAATGAAACGTATATTTTTAATTTATTTAAAATCTTAATTTAATTTTTTCAAACAGGAGAAGTTTTGGGGGTGGAAAAACCTTATGTTGTCAACGAATTTCAAGCTTAGTGCTAAAGGTGTTTTTCTGCTACATGAATTGTTGAAGGCTTTTTTTGCTGTTATTTATCATTGCTATTATGTGTTATATGGTTGGTTGTTGTTGAAAGTATCTTAGTAGGGAGGTCATTGTTTTATGTATCAAGGGTTGCCATACTTCAATAGTTTGGTCGCAGTTGTCGTTTAAGATCGGTGGTCCTCAACGCCTCTTCAACCTCAGGCTTTCCAAACAACGTCCCATTATCTCTACTTATGGCCAGCATTCAAAGTCTGCAAGATCAATAGTCTCCATCATCAAAGCACTAGTCGTAACAGCCAGGTTTCTACGTCACCGTTTAACTTTGTTTACAGGCTGAAAGACTAATGTCTCTTCTTGTTCCTTTAGATCATGGTTCTATGGTCTTATGTGATTGTTAGAGACCGTGGATAGGATCAAATCTTTTTTTGGGTTGCAAGCCACAGTTTCTTTGATCACCGCCAACATTGAAGTGTCATTCGACCATTCTCATCACAGTTTTGTTGGAATCTATTCTCATTAATCTATGGTCGTTATTCTATAGTAATCGTTGAATGTTGTTTGTAGAAGAAATGTGATCTATGATTTAAAATGCAGCAATCGGTTATTGATGTTGACTTGGTTACATTCAAACTTGGTGGCTGACTCTCTTGGTCACTATTTTAGAGGCACTGATCGTTGATTCTTTTTGCAAAGAGAGATGTCGAAGCTCTTTGTAATGCCCCTCGTATTTTGGCTTGTGATAGCTGCTAGTTCACATTTCTCTCTGTCAATTCTGAGATAGTTGCTAGTCTTTCATTTCACTTATACAGTTCTGAGATATTTGGATTAGTAGGTTATGGTTTATGTTTATTTTGATCTTGATGGACTATGTTCGACTGATATAGCTTAGACATGTGTTATGAATTTATGATGACATTATTATTATTATTACTCCAGTTATGATGAGTTTGACATGTTTAGTAATGGTTTAATATTATCATGTTTTATTAGATCTGTTGATATCTGAATTCAAATAAAGTGGTTATAGTTTTGTTTCAAGAGTAGGGACGGTGTAGTACTACTTGCTTTGAGCACCCTACTATGCCATGATTCTCTGATTTTGTGTGTGTTGACATTTATGTACTTGATCATATTCAACCTATTGTTCTGATGCAGGCTGTAGGTACCGAGCCTCGACTCCACCTGGTATAGCAGGTTTGAGCGGGTTCTTGCACCAATGGATATCGATGATGGGAGATAACACGAGGTTTATTCCGCTAGGTCAGTCCCAATATTTTGTTGTAGTCATGTGTTGTGATGTGACATTTGATCCTCGTTTCATGTTGTTGGTTGTCACGTGTTGTGGAGCATTGTTGAGTTTGTTTAAGTTATGTATATGTGTTCTTTGTTATCATTATGTTAAATCTTATAGTAATTTGTATAGTCGTAAATTTTGGAATATTGTTTAAGTAAAGTTTATACAGACAAAATTAATTATTTTATTGTGTAATTAAGCATCTGGGGTTGTTTATGGTCAATTGATATAAATAATGCTTTTTAAGGATATTATTAGGTGAGAAAGTTAAGATGGTGAGTTGTCGAATGTGAAATTTCTAGATTTGGTCTCTATTGTTAGTAAAATTTTAAAATTCTTGGAGGAGTGGGGATTTTGATAACGGATGCATGTTTGTGGCTTTGGGGTTTTAATGGTACCCAGGGGTTGTTGTGAAAGAGGGAGAGAATACAGAAATTGATTGGAGACAGAAAATTGGAGAAAGATTGGAGGTAGCCGAAGAGTTTGAAATTG
The DNA here is from genome assembly GCA_027924645.1 of Cunninghamia lanceolata. Lineage (NCBI taxonomy): Eukaryota > Viridiplantae > Streptophyta > Pinopsida > Cupressales > Cupressaceae > Cunninghamia > Cunninghamia lanceolata. The sequence continues at coordinate 868,974 of BSBN01001053.1, read as the reverse complement.
GGGTCAAACTTTCGGGTATGTCTATTTTGTGTCTCTCTGTAGCAATTCAGTCAAGTAGTTTAAGCTCTTGAGAAACCGCTTGTGTTTTGGAACTGACATCTTTATTCGAGTAAGTTTCCAGCTTTCCTGTCACCATTTGATTTAGTTTTTGATAGCTTGTTTTCCATTCTTGACGAACCTAGGAATCTCCCTACCTCTGTCAATCCAATTGGGATTTATGCAAAAATAAAATTTAGCAACAAATTATCAATTGTTAGTACTCTAAATCAATCTTTTGTTTCAAATTCCTCTTCCTGAAAATGAAATCTCTATTCTTTATTCACACTTTAAAATGTAACTTTATTGGAATCTCACCAAATAATTACCTCTGTCTGACATACTTACCTATCCATTCTTTGTTGTTGGGTTGATTTCTGTTAAAATTGGAATTATACTCCTTAAACCTCTTTTTCATTTAATTGTATGGCCAACAGTTTCTTGGTTCTTTTATTGTATTGACAGATTGATTTGTACAAATGTGTCAAGGTTTATACATTATTTGACCAGCTCTTGTAACTATTGTCGTATGACCATACCTATTGAGATTTGTTACCTTTTTATTTCTTTTGACTATCTTGATTTTCCCTTAGCAGAGGTTGGGGGTATAGTTGAGGTGTGTCTTTAAACTGTGTTCTTTGTTTGTTGTTTATCTTATTTTTTGTGGCCGTGCAACAGGCCGAACCACGATTCCCACTATTATCCTGCAAACCTTAAAATGTGTTAACAACCAGAGTTTGGACAAGCTGGGATCTAAGTCGCCTTACCTTGCAATCCATCGATTTCTTTGGAAACTTCATTACCATAAACTTCAGACCTCTTTGAACCTCTGGCAGTGTGTTGAAATCATCCTCTCTATAGCGAATTTGGCCATATCACTCTCATGATCTTCTTTTAATTCATGTTACAATGAAACTGTTTTAGCAAGAGTTCATTAGTTGAGATAGGAAACTTCTTTTATGGCTCGCGAAGGACTATTAGTGAAGATCGACCAAGGGAATCGTTGGTAGTATTATTGTCAGATTTCATAACTATATTCTCTGCCAATTTCTATGTTAAGTCACTATTAAAAGAAATTTGTATATTGGTAATTTGTTTATTTGGAATTGTAGTCTTAGAGTATAAATGGGAAGAAGACACTTTTAGCGAAATAGATATTATGGTAGTTGTTTTGTTAAGAACGTGTAGATAAAAAATGTTGATGGGAAAACTTATGCTTATACGAAGAATTATAGATATTTATAGTTGTTTTATTAGAATTTGTGAATGGTAAAATAGAAGTATATGCTTATAGAAAATATATGTATATAGTTATAGTTTGTTTTTATTAAATTGGTAGTTATTAGAATATAGAAATAGGTTTCCTTATAGTCGTGCATAAGATCAAAAATGTGATCTAGTGAGTTTAAATTAAAACATATACATTTAGATACATTTATTTTAGGAAATGAGGATTTGTGTTTTGATTAAATTAAGTGAAATCAAAATGGATTTAACTTAGAGATTGTTTTAGTAATGGATTTATTTTATGACCTTTCATTGATTTTGATTAAGTTAGGATGTTCGGATTATGGTCCTCCTTCTTTTGTTTTATTAATTCCTAGAGATTTAAAGTTTTGCTATTTGGGATATCCTTGTGTATGTTGATATATTGTCATAATGAGGGTTATGCAAGTGGTCAAGTTTGAATTTCCAAGGCCTAGGTTGATTATGGTTTTAATTCAAGTAATGTGTTACGAGAATATTATGTCCCTTGTTCATGTATGGGGACCCTGGTAGCATAAACGAGGAAGAATAATGCAATTAGTTTATTACATTCCTTAGTTTAGAGTCATATGGTGCTAATCAAGTGTCAAGTTGTTTAAACCTTTGTTTCCATTTTGGATGAGGGACTTATAAGTGATATAGTGTCAATTTGCTAACTCCAGAGGTTAGGTTTCTTTAGGTCTTCAATCTATTTTGTTGTCATTTGGTTCAAATGATTCTTGATTGAGTGGTTTTATGGATAAGGAAAAAGTTTCATTGCTGGAATGGGAGTCAAAAGTGTTGGATTGTAAAAGTCAAATGCTATCAGTTCCCTTGCCTTTGTATGTTTTGTTTTGGATATTGATTAGGAGTGCTAGTTGTATGTGGGGAAGTGGCTTCCATGGTGGGGCCAGTGCCCAAAGAGGTTGCTTGGAAAACCCCATGGAAGTGGTAAGAAAGTGATAACTAAATAATTGATTTAGGTGGGTTGGGTAGTAATCCATATAACAAGATAAGTATGATGCCTCTCCCATGCCTTGAGTGCTTTCACAAGCTAAGGATGGGATGAGAAGGCCTGGTTGGCAAGGTCGACTTCCTCGTCTCCATAAGAGGAAGTGTTGACTCCGCATGTGTCACCCTATGGGGCCGGTGCCTATAGAGAGGTCACCAGGAAAACCATAGATGGGGGCCGGCTTCTAGTAAGAGATAGCCTGGAAAACCCATGATAGGACCATGCGATGACACTCTCCCTACTGCAGCGTAGTTACTTCCTACTTTTTCTTTTGTTGTTACCTCTAGAGTGTAGATTTGTCTTGATGGTTAATCCTATCTTGTCTTAATGATTTGTCTTGTCTTGGCAAGTACTCTCTTGTCTGTGCAGCCTTGTTATTTTGTTTTGTTTACATGGATTTTGTGTCTTGTTGTTTTCATTGTTGTAACTTTGTCCTAGTGGAGCCTCGATGTTATCTCCTAGCTCGGAGGGGTGGACCTCAGGGTTCCACATGGTTGGGTGGCAGAGCTATCCATTGGTCTCCTTGGATTTTTGGTTCGGGCCCAATGCAGAGGTGTTCCAGCTCCAGATTTGTTTTACACTTTCTGAGTTGTTGTAATCATTCACAATTGCATCATTTGTAACCGATGTAATCAACCTTGTAACCTTGTATTGAATCTTGTAATCATTTATCTCTGCAAATGTATAAAGTATTATTCTTATGTTGCATGGTGTTGCATAACACTTGTATGGTTATTATTCTAACTGATGCAGTTTTGTGCCCTAGAGGTGTTAGTTGTGCATAGCATTTAATGTTGTATTAATGTTGTTGTATTTCAATGTATAATGCATATTTTAGCTTCAAAAGAAAAAAATATTTCTATATTTTTGTCTCTTGTTGTCTAACACTCTAGGGTTACATGACGTGGCATCACATTTGGTATCAGAGCCAGGTTTAAACACTGGGTACTCTGGTTACAATTGAGCCCATTATGTGACCTAGTGCTTAAACTCTGTAGATTAACTTTATCCTTGTTGTGTCCCTTTCTGAATGTAATAAATTATCTTTTGGTGTTGTAGGTAGATTCCTAGAGGTAGGGGCTGAGGTCGTGGTAGAGGTAGGGGTCATGGTAGAGGTGGTGGCGGTACACCTCCTCCCAGTTCTCCTCATGAGAGTGCCCATGAAGGCGGGGGTCAAAATATGGAGGGTCAGGGTCAGCCTGAGGGAGCCCAATTGAGACAATTACTTGAGGAGGCCCTTGCCCATTTAGGCCCTAGACAGGAGGTTGAGTAGCCTAGAGGGGGTCAGGAGGTAGATCAGTCGGATCCTAGGGAGAGAGAGAGAGAGAGAGATCACCTAGGTGGAGAGAGTTGACAGCTGAGTAGGAGGCCACACTAGCCAACCATATGAGAGACTTACTGAGGGCACACCCTCCCACCTTTGATGGAGCTGGTAGTGGTCTAGAGGCAGAGATGTGGTTATTGGATATAGGTAGGTGTTTCTCCATGCATCCGTATGGTAGCAACACCAAAGCCAGATGTGCTATTTTGCATCTCTGAGGGTTTGCTTCGACTTGGTGGCGGTTAGAGGAGTAGAAACTGCATTTAGACATTAGCACTGTCTCTTGGGAGTTGTTTTTAGATAGGTTTAGAGCCTATTTCCTATCTGATCATTGGAGGCAGCACCGTGCATATGAGTTTCATGACCTGAGACAGATGGCCATGTCAATTGAGCAGTATGAGTGCAGGTTCTACGAGCTCAAACAGTATGCAGGTATTGGAGATGATGAGTCTATGTTAGTACAACATTTTATCAGGGGCTTGAATGCCCGGATTAGTGGAGGGGTTCATGTATTCGAACCTAAGTCTATGGAGGTTGCAGTGGAGAAAGCTTGGTTAGTGGACGAGAATTTGGCTATGGTACTCAATGGGCATACAAGTGTGCATATTAGCATACACCTTCTTCAGGATATGGTTCTCGGGGTGGTCACACTTAGGCATCAGGATCTCATGCACCCTCAAAGGGTGGATAGTAGCAGCAGAACTCTCAGTCCAAATTGAGGTATTCATAGCATCAACAGGGTAACAGGTTTCAAAATAAGAACTAGAATTTGCAACGTTCTAGGCAGGAATGTGCTGATCGCGTTGCTCAGAGCACTCAGTCTGCAATGAGAAGGGGTAGTTTCCAGTAGTCTAGTGCTTTCCTGGGTGGCGGTGGTCTTGGTAGAAGCACCGGGTGCTTCTCTTGTGGCCAACAAGTCCATATTGCTAGGCAGTGCCCTCAGACGAGTACTTCAGGGTTTAGACATCAACCAACGGCCTTAGAGCCAACGATTGGTGATGCAGGTAGATTGCATAGAGTCTTTGCAGTGGTGGCTAACCGTCAAGCAGAGCACCAGGGCACCGTGGTGGAGACTTTTGGTTTCATGTAAGGTATTAGTTTTTCTATTCTTTTTGATTCTGGTACATTTGATTCGTTCATATCTCCTCTTGTGGAGCATTGTGGCTTAGTGGCAAAAAAGCAGGATGATAGGTGGTAGGTTGAGTTAGCTTCTGGGGCTAAGGTCACAGTTGAGTCTCTAGTGCTCGGTTGTGAGTTGAAGATTGGCTCTCTATCTACTTCAATAGACCTATGCATCCTACCCCTTGGATCTTATGATATAGTTTTGGAGATGGATTGGTTAGAGGCCCATCAGGCAATGATTGATTGTCGGCGTAAGTCTGTTAGATGTGTGGATGATTCTAGTGTAGAGGTTGAGGTTGTAGGAGTTCAGAGACCTATTTCCCTACGTATGATCTTTGCTATGCAACTTAAGAGATGCGTACATCAGGGATGTCAGCTTTTTGTAGTTTCTGTTAGTGACTTGGAGATGGAGGAGAGTCGAGAGGCATCTCTTGACGATCACCCACTCTTGAGGGAGTATGCTGATGTCTTTCCATCTAATATTCTAGGGATGCCACCTAAGCATGACATCAACTTTAGGATTGATCTTGTTCCTGGCGTAGAGCCTGTCTCTCGAGCTCCATACAGGATGACCACTTAGGAGCTTAAGGAGCTCCATCTGCAGTTGGAGTTGTTAGCCAAGGGATTCATTCAACCTAGTGTCTCTCCTTGGGGAGCACCTGTGATCTTTGTGAAAAAGAAGGATGGATCTCTATGGCTGTGTATTGATTATTGACAGCTCAATAAGGTGACAGTGAAGAATAGGTACCCCTTGCCTTGGATCGATGATTTATTTGACCAGATTAAGGGAGCTAAGGTGTTGTCTAAAATTGACCTCAAGTCAGAATATCACCAGTTGCGGATATTTGAGGCAGATATTCAAAAAATAGCTTTTCACACCCGTTATGGACATTATGAATTCACAGTGGTACCAATCAGGTTGAAGAACACACCTTCAGTTTTCATAAGCCTGATGAATGGTGTTTTCCACACTTATCTCGACAGGTTTGTCCTTGTTTTCCTAGATGATATATTGATCTATTCGAGAACTATGGAGGAGCATGAGGAGCATTTGCATCAGGTGCTGAAGTGTCTGAGAGAAAATCAAGTTTATGCCAATTTGTTGAAGTGTGAATTCGTTCAGACTAAGGTGAAGTATTTGGGTCATGTCATCTCTAGAGAGGGTATAGTAGTGGATCCTTCGAAGATCCAAGCTATTATTGATTGGCCTGCACCTACTAATGTCTCTGAGGTCCACAGTTTTATGGGTTTGGCAGGCTACTATCACCATTTTGTTATGGGATTTTTTAGGATTGCCCATCCTATTACTTCTCTTCAGAGAAAAGGGAAGAAGTTTGTTTGGTCAAAGCAGTGTCAGGCAGCTTTTTAGACCCTTAAGGAGCAGTTGACTGGTGCACCCATTTTAGCGGTTCCTGATCCTACCAAGGACTTTGTTGTTTGTACTAATGCTTCTTTGGAGGGTTTAGGAGCAATTCTGATGAAGGATGGTCATGTGATTGCCTATGAGTCTCACAAACTCAAGGATCACGAATTGAACTATCCCACTCATGACCTAGAGTTAGCGGCAGTTGTGCATGCCTTGGTGAGGTGGAGGCATTTTCTCTTAGGGCATCAGTTTGAGCTGCACAGTGATCATTGTAGTTTGCAGTATATTTTCATGCAACCAAACTTGAATGAGAGGCAGAGGCGTTGGATGGAGTTCTTGTGCGAGTATGACTTTGAGGTCAAGTATATTCAAGGCAAAGAGAATGTGGTAGTGGATGCTCTTAGTCGTCGACAACATGAGATCTCGGCGGTCTCTCTCATAGTTGATTTGAGAGGCCAGATTCTCACAGCACTTCGTACTGACAGTTGGTACCAGGAGGTGAAGTCTGAGATTGAGTTTGGTAGACCTTTAGAGGGTAGATTCTCTAGTTACTCTCTTGAGTCAGAAGGTCTTTTGTGACATTTGGGTCATATCTATGTTCCTAGTTTTGAGGGTCTTCATACCCTAGTGTTGACAGAGGCGCATTGGGCACCTTATTCTGCTCATTCGGGTGTCAAGAAGATGCATGCAGATCTGTGCCAGCTATACTTTTGGAGTAGCATGAAGCAGGATATTGCTGATTTTGTGTCGAGATGTCTTGAGTGTCAGAGGGTGAAGGCAGAGCATCAACACCCTATAGGACTTTTGTAGCCTCATTTGATTCCAGAGTGGAAGTGGGACATCATTTCAATAGACTTCATTGTTGGGTTACCAGCATCCTCTCGTCAACATGATGCTATTATGGTCACTGTGGATAGGTTGACAAAGGTAGCTTACTTCTCTCATGTCCGTTCATCTTACAATGCCTCTATGGTGGCCAGAGTGTTCATGGAGGACATAGTCAGACTTCATGGGATTCCTCGTAAGATTATCTCCAATAGGGATCCAGTGTTCACTTCTACCCTTTGGACTTCTTTGCAACATGCCTTGGGGACACAGCTGAACTTTAGTTCAGCTTACCATCCTAAGACTGATGGTCAGACTGAGAGGGTTAATCAAGTTCTTGAGGATATACTTAGGATGTATGTGATGGATCGGTAGAGCCGTTGGGAGGACTACCTATACCTGGTGGAGTTTTCTTATAATAATGGATATCACAGTTCTATCAGCATGTCTCCATTTTAGGCCTTGTATGGTCATCTGTGTAGGACCCCTCTAAGTTGGGATCAGCTAAAGGACAAAGTTCTTCTAGGTCCTAATATGCTTAGAGATATGGAGAAGCAGGTTGAGAGGATTAGAGAGCATTTGGTGGCAGCACAGGACAGACAAAAGAAGCATGCAAATGCTCATAGGATTGATCAATAGTTTTCAGTTGGGGATCGGGTGTTCTTGTGTGTGCGACCGCGAAAAAGTCTGATCCGTTACGAAAAGGGCTCTAAGATAGCACCACACTTTATTGGACCTTTTGAGGTGTTGGAGAGGATTGGTCCAATTTCTTATCATCTTGCTTTGCCGCCGAGCCTTTCACGCATCCATGATGTGTTTCATGTTTCTGTACTTAGACCTTACTATCTAGATATTGCTCATGTTCTTGATTGGACTGCTCTAGAGGTAGAGGACGGGAAGTTGCCTTTGGAGCCCGTAGGCATTCTATAGCATAGGAGACTTGCTCTTAGGGGCAGAGACGTGGAGCAAGTTAGGATCTAGTGGGATCCTAATGACAAGACTTCTGTTACCTGGGAGGATGCTTCCAGGATGAGAGAGTTATACCCTTTCCTTTTTGCAGGCTTCCAAGATTAAGCCTGACTCTAGGGGGAGGATGTAATACCTCTCATATTTTGGCTTGTGATAGATGCTAGTTCACATTTCTATCTATCAGTTCTGAGACAGTTGCTAGTCTTTCATTTCACTTATACAGTTCTAAGATATTTGGATTAGTAGGTTATGGTTTATGTTTATTTTGATCTTGATGGACTATGTTTGACTGATATAGCTTAGACATGTGTTATGAGTTTATGATGACATTATTATTATTATTACTCTAGTTATGATGAGTTTGACATGTTTAGTAATGGTTTAATATTATCATGTTTTATTCGATCTGTTGATATCTGAATTCAAATAAAGTGGTTATAGTTTTGTTTCAAGAGCAAGGACGGTGTAGTACTACTCGATTCAAGCACCCTACTACACTGTGATTCTTTGAATCTGTGTGTGTAGACATTTATGTACTTGATCATATTCAACCTATTGTTCTGATGTAGGCTGCAGGTACCGAGCCTCGACTCCACCTGGTATAGCAGGTTTGAGCAGGCTCTTGCACCAATGGATATCGGTGATGGGAGATAACACGAGGTTTATTCCACTAGGTCAGTCCCAGTCTTTTGTTGTAGTCATGTGTCGTGATGTGACGTTTAATCCTCGTTTCATGTTGTTGGTCATCACGTGTTGTGGAGCATTGTTGATTTTGTGTAAGTTATGTCTATGTGTTCTTTGTTATCATTATGTTAAATCTTATAGTAATTTGTATAGTCGTAAATTTTGGAATATTGTTTAAGAAAAGTTTATACTGATAAAATTAATTATTTTATTGTGTAATTAAGCATCTGAGGTTGTTTATGGTCAATTGATATAAATAATGCTTTTTAAGGATATTATTAGGTGAGAAAATTAAGATGGTGAGTTATCGAATGTGAAATTTCTAGATTTGGTCTCTATTGTTAGTAAATTTTTAAAATTCTTGGAGGAGTGGGGATTTTGGTAACGGATGCATGTTTATGGCTTTGGGGTTTTAATGGTACCCAAGGGTTGTTGTAAAACAGGGAGCGAATACAAAAATTAGGGGAAAAACAAAGAATTGGAGATAGAAAATTGGAGAAAGATTGGAGGTAGCCAAAGAGTTGGAAGTTGGGGTCAAACTTCCAGGTATGTTTATTTTGTGTCTCTTTGTAGCAATTCAGTCAAGTAGTTTAAGCTCTTGAGAAACCTCTTGTGTTTTGGAACCGACATCTTTATTCTAGTAAGTTTCTAGCTTTCCTGTCACCATTTGATTTGGTTTTTGATAGCTTGTTTTCCGTTCTTGACGAACCTAGGAATCTCCCTACCTCCGTCAATCCAATTGGGATTTCTACAAAAATAAAATTTAGCAACAAATTATCAATTGTTAGTACTCTGAATCAATCTTTTGTTTCAAATTCCTCTTCCTAAAAATGAAATCTCTATTCTTTATTCACGCTTTGAAATGTAACTTTACTAGAATCTCACCAAATAATTACCTATGTCTGACTTACTTACCTATCCATTCTTTGTTGTTGGGTCGATTTCTGTTAAAATTGGAATTATACTCCTTAAACCCCTTTTTCATTTAATCATACAGCCAGTAGTTTCTTGGTTCTTTTATTGTATTGACAGATTGATTTGTACAAATGTGTCAAGGTTTATACATTGTTTGACCAGCTCTAGTAACTATTGTCGTACGGCCATACCTATTGAGATTTGTTACCTTTTTATTTATTTTGACTATCTTGATTTTCCCTTAGTGGAGGTTGGGTGTATAGCTGAGGTGTGTCTTTAAACTGTGTTCTTTGTTTGTTATTTATCTTCTTTTTTGTGGCCGTGCAACAGGCCGAACCACGATTCCCACTATTATCCTATAAACCTTAAAATGTGTTAACATCCAGAGTTTGGACAAGCTGGGATCTAAGTCACCTTACCTTGCAATCCCTCAATTTCTTTGGAAACTTCATTACCATAAACTTCGGACCTCTTTGAACCTCTGGCAGTGTGTTGAAATCATCCTCTCTGTAGCGAATTTGGCTATATCACTCTCGTGATCTTTTAATTCTTGTTGCAATGAAACTATTTTAGCAAGAGTTCATTAGTTGAGATAGGAAACTTCTTTTATGGCTCACGTAGGACTATTAGTAAAGATTGACCAAGGGAATCGTTGGTACTATTATTGTGGGATTTCATAACTATATTCTCTGCCACTTTCTATATTAAGTTGGTATTAAAAGAAATTTGTATATTGGTAATTTGTTTATTTAGAATTGTAGTCTTAGAGTATAAATGGGAAGAAGACACTTTTAGCGAAATAGATATTATGGTAGTTGTTTTTTTAAGAATGTGTAGATAAAAAAATGTCGATGGGAAAACTTATGCTTATAGAAAGAATTATAGATACTTATAGTTGTTTTATTAGAATTTGTGGATGGTAAAATAGAAGTATATGCTTATAGAAAATATATGTATATAGTTATAGTTTGTTTTTATTAAATTGGTAGTTATTAGAATATAGAAATAGGTTTCCTTATAGTCATGCATAAGAACAAAAATGTGATCTAGTGAGTTTAAATTAAAACATATACATTTAGATACATTTATTTTAGGAAACGAGGATTTGTGTTTTGATTAAATTAAGTGAAATCAAAATGGATTTAACTTAGAGATTGTTTTAGTAATGGATTTATTTTATGACCTTTCATTGATTTTGATTAAGTTAGGATGTTCGGATTATGGTCCTCCTTCTTTTGTTTTATTAATTCCTAGAGATTTAAAGTTTTGCTATTTGGGATATCCTTGTGTATGTTGATATATTGTCATAATGAGGGTTATGCAAGTGGTCAAGTTTGAATTTCCAAGGCCTAGGTTGATTATGGTTTTAATTCAAGTAATGTGTTACGAGAATATTACGTCCCTTGTTCATGTATGGGGACCCTGGTAGTGTAAACGAGGAAGAATAATGCAATTGGTTTATTACATTCCTTAGTTCAGAGTCATATGGTGCTAATCAAGTGTCAAGTTGTTTAAACCTTTGTTTCCATTTTGGATGAGGGACTTATAAGTGATATAGTGTCAATTTGCTGACTCCAGAGGTTAGGTTTCTTTAGGTCTGCAATCTATTTTGTTGTCATTCAGTTCAAATGATTCTTGATTTGAGTGATTTTATGGATAAGGAAAAAGTTTCATTGCTGGAATGGGAATCGAAAGTGTTGGATTGTAAAAGTCAGATGCTATCAGTTCCCTTTCCTTTGTATGTTTTGTTTTGGATACTGATTAGGAGTGCTAGTTGTATGTGGGGACGTGGCTTCCATGGTAGGGTCGATGCCCAAAGAGGCTGCTTGGAAAACCCCATGGAAGTGGTAAGAAAGTGATAACTAAATAATTGATTTAGGTGGGTTGGGTAGTAATCCATATAACAAGATAAGTATGATGCCTCTCCCATGCCTTGAGTGCTTTCGCAAGCTAAGGATGGGATGAGAAGGCCTGGTTGGCAAGGTTGACTTCCTCGTCTCCATGAGAGGAAGTGTTGACTCCGCATGTGTCACCCTATGGGGCCAGTGCCTATAGAGAGGTCACTAGGAAAACCATAGATGGGGGCCGGCTTCTAGTAAGAGATAGCCTAGAAAACCCATGATAGGACCATGTGATGACACTCTCCCTACTGCAGCGTAGTTACTTCTTGTTTTATCTTTTGTTGTTAGCTCTGGAGTGCAGATTTGTCTTGATGGTTGATCCTATCTTGTCTTAATGATTTGTCTTGTTTTGGCGAGTACTGTCTTGTCTGTGTAGCCTTGTTATTTTGTTTTGTCTGCATGGGGTTTGTATCTTGTTGTTGTTTTCATTGTTGTAACTTTGGCCTAGTGGAGCCTCGATGTTATCTCCCAGCTCGGAGGAGTGGACCTCAGGGTTCCACATGGTTGGGTGGTAGAGCTATCCATTGGTCTCCTTGGATTTTTGGTTCGGGCCCAGTGCAGAGGTGTTCCAGCTCTAGATTTGTTTTACACTTTTTGAGTTGTTGTAATCATTCACAATTGTATCATTTGTAACCAATGTAATCGGCCTTGTAACCTTGTATGGAATCTTGTAATCATTTATCTCTGCAAATGTATAAAGTATTATTCTTATGTTGCATGGTGTTGCATAACACTTGTATGGTTATTATTCTAACTGATGTAGTTTTGTGCCCTAGAGGTGTTAGCTGTGCATAGCATTTAATGTTGTATTAATGTTGTTGTATTTCAATGTATAATGCATATTTTAGCTTCAAAAGAAAAAAATATTTCTGCATTTTTGTCTCTTGTTGTCTTGTCTAACACTCTAGGGTTACATGACGGGGCATCACACTCTTGCCTCTGGGCTTCTCTTCTCTTCTCGTGCTTCTCCCAAACAAAATATTATTTACCAAAATTTTCCTACCATTGGGCTGAACGAATACAGACACCAACAAAGATGCTTTCCATTAATTGGAATTGAACGGGGTTTCAAGTCCACAATTGTGTGCTATTTACATTTGATCTTTATTATTTTTTCTAGAATTTTTGTGTTTTGTTTGGCTTTGTTGTCTTTATTTGTGTAGGGAAAACACTTGCATAAATAGATCTACATCAAAAGGTCACTCTACTTGCTGGAAGCTAAGGAGAAAAACATAAGGTGCACTTATTCCAACCCTTACATTCTTTAGTATAATAGGTTGCTTGTATCACAGTTGATTTGAGGATATTAAAGAAAAAGTGTTTGGTGAACAAGTTGTTGACCATCCAGGAGTGGTGTGTGTGCTCTCCTCTTTCATGCTTAGCACAATCCTAAGAATCAAAAACACCCTCTTACACCTTCCTCTTCACATTCTTTCACATTTGATTTTGTGTCTTTAAAAAGAACTAGTGTTTAAAGTGTTTGGTAAAGTTTGTGAACTATTTAGGATTGGTGTGTATGCTCTCCTCTTGTGTGCCTGCACAATCTGGAGGATCAAAAACACCTTCTTACATTCACAACTTTGCATTTTTTTTGTCATCACACTTTTTCTTAAAGGTTAAAAGAATGATTTGTTTTGGTAAATAAACACATGTGTTTGATCTCCTCTTGCGTGACTACACAATTTTGAGGATCAAAAACATTATTTGTTTTACTCTTTGTAACCTCTTAGGAAGGCATGCCTAGAGAAGTGATCACTCTAGGGATGACCTTAACTCCAATTTTCCAGTAGAGTATAAATAGCAGGAGGTGAATCTAAAGACACCTCTCTTGGATCTAGTATATTGTCACTATAAATAATCCCCCAAGAACTTTATACCTTGGGTAAGTGACAGAGGAGGGAGTGTTACAATATCCTCTTGGTTATTGTGAGGATATTCTTATCCATCATGGGTTTGGGCCTTAAGTACCCTTGAGGTATATAGAGGATGCTTCCATTAGTGAGCTTGTTCTATCCTAGTTAAGATATCCAGCCTATCTACCCTCTTATCTCTATGATTGTTGTTGTGTCTATTGTGTTTGTAATACAAATATCAAAATTGGAACTGTAAGAAGTGTTTTTAAGTGTGCTTTTGATTGTTTGCTTTTTGCATCTATATTTCATTGCAAGAGTAGAAGTACAAACTAAGTTCCTTGTCAAAAAACTAAATTAGTCTCAATCAAAACCTTTTCAAAACTCATTTAAACTCTTTGTTTTGGGGTGGGTTTTCGTTGGCTGGTTTTTTATAGTTTATACCACAGTCATTTTGCCAAAAATATCTTAAAACTAATTAGCTTTAAAGAAAACAAAAATTATCTAATCGGATTTAATTAGATTAAAAGAAAAGAAATTTTCCATATAAATCCAGGGATCTGCATAGGAAACATTCTAAAAAGTTTCATATTGTTGTTCTTATCTTTATCATATATCCAATTATTGAACGTATCAATATCTTGGTAAATATCAAAATCATTTTGAACCTATACTTATCTATATCAAGAACATATTAAAGAGAACACTAGATCTCTCCATCCAGTTGCATATCAGTTTTCTTGGACTCAAAAGTCTAGTACAAGTAAATATTATCATATCATGATCAAAATATCATTGCATATCAGTTTGCTTGGACTCAAAAGTCTAGTACAAGTAAACATTATTATATCATGATCAAAATATCATTGCATATTAGTTTGCTTGGACTCAAAAGTCTAGTACAAGTAAACATTATCATATTGTGATCAAAATATCATTGCATATTAGTTTGCTTGGACTCAAAAGTCTAGTACAAGTAAACATTATCATATCATGATCAAAATATCATTATTGTGATCTTATCTTATATCATTGTAGATCTAGCATATCTTTGACTTCCTTGGTTTAGATTAAGCCTAAGGGTCCCAAATTTGATCTTTGAAACATATCCAAACTTGATATCAATTTAACAATAGTATATGGTGAATATAGGAGCACGTTCTAAAAAAAAAGAAATGGATCCTAGAAGAATATCCATCAATGTCTCAGGAATCTCTTATGTTTCAAATGCAAACACTACTTTTGAAGAATACGGTATGCCATCTATGCCATCAACCTTGCCCTTGGAAGAAGTCCTTGTGGAAGACCTAGATGACATGCCTACTTCTAAGGAAATAGAATATTTTGTAGCTGATCCAAGGGGCTTTAAACTCATTGAAATATTGATGGGTAGACACCCTGATTACTATATGGAAATGTTACTAAAATTAGGGGCTAGAATTCCCTCTCAAGAAGAATTAAGACCCCTTGGGTATGGGGATCCCGTCATTAGGAAAATATACACCACCATAGACCTCTTAACCCCTACCCTTTCTAGAGGTATCCAAGAAAGGAATCTATGCCTTTACCTCAACCTTCAAACTCCATTGTTATCCCAAGTTCACCCACCATTCACAACTTGTCCATGCCTCAGCAAACTCATGTTCCTAGCTCAAACCACATTCAAACTAACTCGCCTTTGATTTCAACACACTATGGTGCCCAAAATCCTTTTTTCAATACCTCCACCAATATCCCTCAAACCTAAGTTCAAACCTGATCCTTTATTCCCCAAGGGCCAAATTTAATGTCTAATAATAATCCTTTAAATAAAAAATTAATGTCTAATAATAACCCTTTAAATCAAAATTTAATGTCTCATAATAACCCTTTAAATCAAAATTCTAATTCTAATCTTAATCCCCAAATTGATGAAGTAATGATAATGAAGCAATGATTTCAAGAGTTGTAAAAACAAATGTTGGACCTTCAAATGCGAAGTACCAAGAAGAGTTATACTTTACAGGACATTTGTCCCTACCCATTTGATAGATCCCTTAATATGATTCCTTTCCGTAAGAATTTTGAAATCCCCAAATTTGATAAATATAAGGGTAAAGGTGATCCTGGAGAACATGCGAGAGAGTTCTATTTAGCTTGCATGGAAGTATCCTATAATGATACTTATCTCATGTGTCTATTCCCAAGAAGTCTAGGGGAACAAGTAATAGAGTGGTTTTCTCACTTTCCTCAAGGGATCAAGAGTTTTCAAGAATTGGCAGAGAAATTTATCCAACATTTCTCCTATAACATTAAAAATGAAATATCAGTGACTAGTTTGTACAATACTAAGAAAAAGAATGGTGAATCTTTTTCTTTGTTTTTACAAAGGTGGAGGAATGTGGCAAGTAAAATTCCTTGGTCAATTCCTAAAAACAATTGGTCAACATCTTTACCCAAAACCTAAATCAAGAAATGAGCTTCCATGTTCACGTTCAAGGTCCTAATACCTTTTTTGAACTCATAGAGAAGGGTATGACCATTGAAAGAGCATTGATAGAAAAAGGTCTTGTCAAAATATACAAAGAAGATAAAGGAAAATCCTACAATAATAATAATGATCAATCTAAATTGTGGATTAAAAATAGGAATGTTGTTCATGATGGAGTAGTTGATTCAAGGGCTATTCAAATGGCCCCATCTTCATCAAATACAACATTGTCAATCAACCCTCAAGGTAATGAACATCCTCACATATCACTCTTTCCTTTAAAAAGGAAGTTCACACCCCTAGGGGAACCTATTGAGGTGGCCTTGCAGAAGTTGGTCAAATATAAATTACTTAATTTACCTCAACCTCAAAATGTTGAACCCCAAGTAAAACCGCCTCAGTACAACGACAATGAATTTTGTGACTTTCATAGGACCAAGGGTCACAGAACTTCTAGTTGTATTAGGCTCAAACACCTAATCCAAGACCTCATCAGTCATGGTGATGTAACAGTTGAAAATAACTCTCATACCACTAATGCAGATTTAAAAATCTTTAACGATCCTTTACCTAACCATAGAAAAGGACATGTCCCTAACCAAGGTAATTCTTCTAGAGATGCCAACTACACCAACGTAGGCTTTAATTATGCAATAGCCCCTTTAAGAAAAGAAAACAACCACATCTCTACATTAACCATAAAAAATCTGGCAATTGATTCTAATGTAACCACCCAGAGAAGTAGGGTCACTATTTAGGGACCTTCTACTTTATCTAGACCTTCATCCAATTATAACTTGGAAGATCATTTGAAAAAAACCCCAGCTCAAATCTCTATCCTTGAACTTCTAAAATTATCCCCAACCCATCGTGCAATCCTTGATAAAAATCTCCAAGAATCAAGTGTGTCTTCCAACATAGATGCCAATGAGTTCCAAGCCAAGGTTGGTCACATTGCCTCTACACATCACCTAGTGTTCTCTAAAGAGGACCTTCCACCTCTTATCCCTAAACATAATGAGGCTTTGTACTTGGAGGTTCCTATTCATAAGCATAAAGTCAAAAGAGTCATGATTGATGGGGGAGCTGGCTTAAACATTTGTACTCTAAGTTTGGTCAAAAAGTTGGGGTATTTCGATGGAGTGATAGATCCCTTAAAGAAAATAGCCATTAAGGCTTATGACGATGCTGAGAGAGGGTCAAAAGGAATTGTCGAATTGCCTATTCAAGTGGGCCCTACCTTAATAACAACTATGTGTCAAGTTTTGGACCTTGATCTACCCTATAGCATCCTTCTTGGTCATCCATGGATCCATGTCATGCAAGCCATCCCATCCACTTTCCACCAATGCATTAAATTCCCCCATGATGGCAATGAAATTACCATCTATGGAGATCCTCAACCCTTTCAATATTGTCAAATTTTATCTGAAAAATACCAAGAGACTCATCATATCCCTATTAACCATGAAGCCTCTCCATCACCATCTTATGTGAACCCATCCACATTAACCTCATCATCATCCACTCCTTCCACTTTGAATCCATCACCACCCAAGATCAAGGTCCAAATCCATGACAATGGTTGTGGAGAATATAAAATGTAACTCTCCTTTTCTGTGGGTCAACTCCCTTTCACACCTAAGTTTTATGGTAAACCTAAGGAGGGTCTATTTAAGGTCATTTCCAAGAAATGGTTCCCCAAGTTTCGCCATTGGGGTAAGTTGGAATGAGGAAACATTCAAGATGATATATCATCATGGATCTATAGATAAAAAGAAGAAATCCAAGCTCCTAAAGTGAACCTTGAGAGCTATCCAAAAGGTCTCCATATCATAAAGAACATGGATTATAAATATGAAGGTGGTCTTGGACGTCAAGGTCAAGGTATCATTGAGCCTATATCTCTAGTTCCTAAAGGTATCCTTGATTTTCAGAAGTTAAGATATAGCAATCCCTTGATTTTTGGATCTAACTCCTTGATTAACTCATGGCTTGTTGTCTCATTCATTCTCAATTGTTGATCATAATTCAAATTCTTTTGATCTCAACCCTCCATTCTTTTCAAGGAAAAGTATATAAGCACACCTCCTCTAAGCTATTTCAAATCACTTCTTATCTTAGCCTTATGCTATCATTTTGATTCTCAAATCATTCTCATGATCTTAGCCTTATGCTGTCATTTTGATTCTCAAATTCTCAAGCACTCAAGCACTCTACCAGTATCAAGCGATAGCAAGCTATCACGATTATGTGAATCTGAGAGCATTTGGATCATGATTTTATAAATAATAGAGTTATTCAGATTTTGTATCAGTTGTTGATAGTTGTATTTACATTCATAGTTTTAATATCATTTGTTCTATTACGTAGCTTAGATCTGTAGATATTTCTTTTGTATTCCATTGATTTGATTCATTTTTTGTGATCTACATTTCTAGTGCTCACAACACCACCTATTTTTGTAGCTCCTCTAAATAATATTTCAATCAACAGGCCTGCAGAGGAGCCAGAGCCATTCCCAGGCTTTATGATTAACTAGGATAAGGATTTCAAGTCATGTTTTATTATAGTGCAGGGAATATGTCTACAATTTTGCAAACTGTGCAACCAACAAAATGGATTTCACGTCAAGTTGAAGGACTTTGTATTACAAGCTGGTGATTTTGTAATGTTTTGTAACCAACAATAGTACTATATGTACATGAAAACATATCAATTGAATGCGCAATGATATTGTGTATATACCATCTACCATGTATGTATGTATATACAAACACATACATATCTATATCTATATATATAGATCTATATATATGTATATATATACATATATATATAGATCTATATGTATATATATGTATTATGTAGATATATATATACATATATATATATATCATATATAGATCTATATGTATATATATGTATTATATAGATATATATATACATGTATATACATATAGATATATATATACATGTATATACATATAGATATATATATGTATACATATATATATAAGTATATGTATATATATACATACATCTATATATATGTATATATACATACATCTATATATATACATATATCTATATATATAGATGTATATATGTACATATATGCATCTATATATATATAGATATATGTATATATATATAGATGTATGTATATATATATACATACATCTATATATATATATATACATATATCTATATATATATAGATGCATATATGTACATATATACATCTATATATATAGATGTATGTATATGTATACATATACATACATCTATATATATATATATACATATATCTATATATATAGAGGTGTATATATATATACATATATATGTATATATATACATATATATATGTATATATATACATATATATATATATACATATATATACATATATATATACATATATATATGTATATATATACATATATATATGTATATATATACATCTCTCATTTATCCTCATCCATTAATTTCTTCTTTTATCCTCCACCATTGATAAAAAATCAGCCCTTGCCTAAAAATATGGCCTCTCATAAGCTATTTGTATGCATTGAGTTTCACATCCTTACGCTGTCGAAATCATATCAGAACCTTTGCATCATTCATATTCTTCTCATCTTTCATCATCTATTTTCATCTATCTTCCTCCACTGATCACAATCCAACGTTATGTTGCAGATCAAAGCAATCAACAATCCAAATCATTCAAGCAAACTAAACATGCATGCATCAATCTCAGGTATTTGAAAAGGTTTGGATTTGAGGTAATTCACTTGTGCTGTTTTTTATCTTTTATTTTTGGCAAGTTTCCCACAAGGATCCTCTAATCTGCTTGACTATGGCAGGATTATTGATCACACTGGTTTTGATATAGGATTCCCAATAATAGAGCAACTCCTAAATAGGCAAAATCCTCAATTCATAAACCTCCCAGTACAAAGAAATAGGTTTTCAAATAGACCTTTGTTTCAGACCAGGAGAGTAGCCAATGTCACCCTTCAGTTTGTTCCAGACCAAACCATTTTGGAGCAACCCATTGTGGATAAAACCAAAGCGAGACTGCAACCCTTAAAAAGAAGCTTCTCAATGGCTCATGCTTATCCGCACTCAGAAAATAAACCATATGTTGATTATAACCCTGAAGAATGCTCCTCATCTTCCAGTCATCCAAAAAGTTTTCAGTCAGTTAATCCTTATCCTTCTCGAGCCTCTTTTGCCTCAACTTCATATTTAAGCCGAGATCCTATCCTGATGGATAAATTAGTGAAACAAGTAAGCTCTAGGATACACTTGACTCCTAAACAAGAAGATGAGAAAAAGGATAGGAAACAAAAAGGAATAAAAATCATAAACTTGGATGAGCTGGCATGTATGATGAGAGAATCACTCCCAAGATATGGCTCAGAGAGGAGAGTGAAACATCAAATCCAGGTTGATCCAACAAGGGCTATAGAGGTTATAGGATATGTTCCTGGAAGATGGCCAACTAAGGAAAGCTTCGCAATAGTCAACCCAGATGAAAAAATTTGGGGAAATTATGAAGCTAGGTTTCATACCAAACTAGGAGCCAAACAAAAAAACTCTGAAGCTCGGAGAAATTGGTAGTCACAATGGATGCTAGCAGCACAAGATAATATTGATGACATGGCCATTGGTGTTAAACAAGGGATCAATAGGACACTATCAATATATGATAATTTGCTTCAAGTTCAAAATGTTGTACATAAGATAGAATCTAGCACTCTTAGATTAGATAAACAATCTACTTCAATATTGAATGACTTTGCTAGAATTTCTTATCAAGTTAAAAACACTTAGGTTGTTGTTACTAATATTCAGATGAATACTTAGAGATTGGATACAGTTTCCACCTAGATATATGACTATATATCCACCTTAGAGAATAGGAGAGACACTCAGGCCCAAGAAAACAAAGTACTGTTAGAACATGTGTCCAGAAACCTAGAGAAAAATTAGAAATATACAAAGAAAATTAGAGTCTCAAAAAGGTAAAGATAGCTCAGAAGAAGAACAAGAAGAATCCAAGTCTCAAAAGTCTGAACCAGTACAGAAACCAAGACCAAAAGTTCAAAGAAGGAAAAGCATTCTCATAATAGAAGAATCTGTAGAAGAGGAAACACCCACTATTTCCATTAGAAGTAAAATAGCTCCTATGCCCACAAAATTAGTTTTCCCTAAACACAAAGAGCATGCAATACAGCATGCTGAAGATTTGAAAGATTGGCTACAAACACTTCAAGTTGAAGATACTGACCCAATATATATGGATGAGCCTACTGCTGCTCATATAGATACTGCATCTGATGAAGAGATTCTTCTGGAAGCAGAATCACCTCATGTATCTGATGAAGAAGCATCTCAAATAAGTGATACAGAATTTGTACAGATAAAGGAGATGGAAGATTGGGAAAACTATATGGCTAGTCATGAATCCATAGGGAGCCAAATTGATATAGAGATGAAGGATGTTGTCTCTAAAAATTCCCGACCAGAACAGTTAAGAGCTTATGCTACATCATGATACATTCTAAATATTGACAAGATTGTTGATCCTTATGATGCTATTTGTACCTGGTGTGATACTCTAGAAAATTTCATTGATACAAGAGGTTATGTTTGGTCTGAGTCTAATAAAGTTTTGTATGTTGTCCGACTAATGTCTGGAAAATTAAGAAATTGGTGGAATAGTCTACCCGATAATGGAATCATAACTACAAATCCTAATACAGGTGAGGAATATGTCAAAGAAATTGATATGGGTAGAAATGATGTCTCTGTTGAGGGATTTGTAATGCTCAAACTTATGTTAATTGAGCTATTTTGTGGAAACAAAAAAAATGACATCCTTGAAGTTGAGAAAATGTTGTATTCTTTACAACTTAGAGATCTAGGGAAGCTGCATAAATATAATCTTGTGTTTGAAAAATATATGATTGCAGCTCAAAATCTTCATGATCCCACTACTAAAAAGTATTATCTTAATTCACTCCCTTATGGATTAGGAGAATATGCAGAAGACTATCTAATGGCTAAGTATAAATCCAAAATTGAGAAATTTGGATTCTCTGAGTTAAGGACTCTTGTTACTGTTGTCACATGAAATTGCATCCTGCTTGAATGGGACTCCAAGCATTCCAATGACACAATGGGATTGATCTCTAAGTGTGGGACTTTGCTAAATGAGATCAAACCTCCAGAGAAGACCGGCTTCCTTGTCTAGTTATCACCTAAAACTACTGTATTTTTGGGGTGAAAAGGGGAAGAAATATGTTGAAATGAAAGATAAAGCAACAACACTTAAAACATGAAAGGGTGATGCACTAGACAGATTTAAAGAACCCTTGCAAAAATAAAGCATGCACAACACAACCAGATACAGTAGGCAAATATACACAGAATAGATGATTCTAACAGAGGTAAGAAGCAAGATGATTGAGAGGAACAAGAGATATTCATAGACAACCATATGCAGATTCACACAGAGATAGAAAAATTAGCAAAAGGCATGATAGCTTGCATATATCTAATGAAAGGCAAGATTACAACACGAAAAGTACTGTTTGGAAATAGGGAGAACAGGATGCTCCAAAAATTTTCCAACAACTTACATCATAAGCCTCAACTTATATAGCATTTCAAAACTAACCTAGGTCGGTTACAAAATCTGCTCAGGGAGCTGTAATCAGAAAATATCCTTAAAAGGACATACAGCTGACAGGAGTTATGGCGTTGAAACTTGGAACTGGGGTAGATGGAAGATATTTCTAAGTCTTTAATGCAAGCAGTTACATCATCGATCTGATCCTTCTCGACAGTCAGGTGGCGGAGAAAAGACTAGAGATGAAGCGGTGGCGAGATATTTTGGGCCATCAATGGGAGTTGTGCCCTCCTGTGCAGCAATGAATGCAAAAAATATCTTTACCAACTTAAGAAAGTCGCTGTCGAAAAGGTCCACCCGATCGACATGCAGATCCAACTCCAAAAAGACCTCTTGAAGAATTCCCACCAAAATGTCATCATCATGATATTTTCAAATTTCTACAGGACAAAATTATCCCACATGCACCTGGAGGTGACGTCTTCATCACTTTATAAGCTAAGCCGTGAGCATACATAATGTCAGTGCTTTTGCTCCCAACGGCATCATCATGAACCTCATCATCATCCTCCAGACCCACGAAATATCCTCCTGATGGAAATATCCTCCTGACGGAAGTAACATGATATAAAATATCACCCCGATGTATGAAAATTAGGATGACGTCAGCAGGATGTCGGGGAGGAAAGATCCTCCTGATCATGTTCATACAGCATACCTCTCCATATCCAGGTGACGTCATCAGCATGTTAGAGTAGGGTGATATTCGGAAGCAAGAGTGATATTTGTAAGGTACCTAATATTCAGAAATATCACCCTGATCCAACGAACATGAAGTGAAAAATAACATCAAGATGATCTTCAAAGATCACCTGATGACCCGAAAAATTAGTAGCACCAACATCAAGATGATCTTCAACTAAGATGACCCGATGTTAAAATATCATCCTGATGCGAAAGATCAGGTTGGCATAAATATGATGACCTTCGCAAGAAAGATGATCTTCCCCCGGAATGGATCTGGATGACATCAGCAGCATGTTACTTGGTTTATTACTGCAGTTACCATGATGTCATCATCATGCTATCGGATGGGGGGGGGAATAGTTTGGAAGATAGGGTGATATTTGGAAGGAAGGATGATATTTGGAAGATCAGGTGATGTTCGGAATATCACCTGATGTTCAAAATATCACCCAATATTAGAAATATGACCCGATATGAAATATCCTCCTCCTTGCAAATATCAGGTTTGACTAGGCTTATGACCCTGCATAACTTCCTCTCTTTGGTGAATTTCAGGGTGATGTTTTAAGAAAACTTGGCTATCTTTTCAAGCTCTTTCACATGGTAAGCCTCTTCAGGCAAGCTTCAAATTTTGAAATTCGGGTTAAGACCTCAAGATCACAAATATGGCTTTCATGGGGATATGCATACTGACTGATCCTACTTGAATTATTTTGACTCCTGCTAGAGGAAAAATAGGTCAACAGTTTTGGCGACCTCTATGGGATGTTTGTCTGCTAAACAATTAGATCAGTGGCCTTAAGCATCCATTGGGCACGGAGTCAAGTTTAAAATACGCTGGGGGACTAGGACCTGCCTCTCAAAACACAAAAAGGGGAGAAGGCTTGCTTTCTCCTAATGACAAAGCAGCCTGTGCAGAAGCACTTAGGGAAGTAAAAGGATCTACTGTGCAGCAACACTTATTGAAAACAAGAAGTCTAACCTACTAATTTACAGGATCTCATACCTCAAAACACCTTTTCAAGTGTATCCCATTGACTGGGATATGCAGATTTTCTCCATTCATATTTGACAACTGAAATGCATTGTGCTCCTTGCATTCAGTAATGAGAAAGGGGCCACTCCACATGCTGTCAAATTTGGAATGCTTCCCTGGTCTACTCCTTAGCTCATCCCATTTGAGCACCATATCACCCACTCTAAAATGTCTGGGGGTGGCCTTCTTGTCAAAATTTCTCTTTGTTTGCAGCTAATGATGTTCCATGGCTGCCATAGCTTTATCTCTGCTTTCCTCTAGCTCCATAAGCTGAGCATATCTTACAGCCATGAGGCTTTCTGCTTCAAGTGTTTCTAGATGATGCATGATGTCTGGTGCTGGCAGTTCCATAGACATGGGCAACCTTGCCTCCTTTCCATACACTAGCAAATAAGGGGAGTTCCCAATAGACCTCTTAGGAGTTATCCTATCAACCCATAGAGCAAACTTCAAATCAGTGTGCCAGGTCCTTTGATTATTCTCCATTGCCCTCTTAATAATCCTGATGAGATTTTTGTTTGTGGATTCGGCCAAACCATTACCCCGGGGATAATAATTTGATGAAGTATTCAAATAAATCCCATTCTTGATAGCCCAGTCAGTTATTCTTAGGCCAACAAAAGCTAGAGCATTATCAGAGATGATTGATTCAGGCACTCCAAATCTGGAGACCAAATCACAATAGAAATTCAAAACAACACTCTCATTAGATTCTTTCAGAACCACTACTTCAGTCCATCTTGTGAAGTAGTCTGTGGCTGTGAGTATCCACCTATGGCCTGCACTTGATGGTGGGTTGATAGGTCCAATAAAATCAATGCCCCATCTCATAAGGACTACTCTACCTAGATTGGGTGTAGAGGCAAAGCTGGCAACCTCTCTTTTCCTTCAAAAAGGGCACACTTATCACACTTTCTAGCCCATGCATGGGCATCCTTAAATAAGCTAGGCCAATAATAGCTAGCTCTCATTACTTTCCAAGCAGTAGTCCTTGGGGCAAAATGACCCCCTGCTGTTCCATCATGGAATTTATGTAGCACCTTGTCAGTCTGATCAGTATCAACACATCTAAGCAATACACCATTAAAGTCCTTTCTGAAAAGGATGCCTTCTATTAAAACATATGGAATGGATTGCAGCCTGAAGTATCTTCTTTTAGCTTTATCTAAGCCTACAGGACATCTACCAGTTTGCAAAAATTGGGTCATATCACTAACCCAACTAGTACCTAGTGTTGTTGTATCATCTTGATGCTCCTCTTCTATGGTTAGGAGCACCTCTTCTTCTTCCTCTACCTCATCCTTAGAATTGGTGACAAGCTGCTCACTGAGTCCTCTACCTCTGACCAGCTTGGTTATCTTGATCTCCACATCATATTCCATGACCTTGGTGATCCAACCAGCCCTTCTCTCATTAACATCTTTGCTCAGTAGGAACTCCTTCACACTAGGATGAGCCACCATCAGGTGTATCTTGTTATTTGAAACAAGATGTCTAAATTTTTTCAGGCTCCTGACTACTGCCAGGACATGCTTTTCAACGAAGCTATACTTCTGTTCATACTCCTCCAACCCTTGGCTGAAGAAGGTGATTGGTTGTTCAAAACCTTCGCTCTGCTGTTGCACCAGAATAGCGGAGATGGTATCTAGGCTGCCATAAGCATACAGGATAAAGTCCTTAGAGAAATCAGGATTAATCAGGGTTGGTGCAGTTGCTAATGCCTCCTTTATGGACTAGAAGCTAAGTCTACCCTCTGATGTCCAACTAAAAGTTATGTTCCTTTTCAACATAGACGTCAAGGTTTTCAAGAGATTTGCAATATCAGGTATGAACCTTCTCAGAAAGTTAATTCTGCCAATGAAGCGTTGCAGTCCCTTCTTATGACTAGGTAAGGGCAATTCCAAAACGCCCTTTATTCTCTCCTTATCAATGGTAATACCCTCCTTTGACACAACATGCCCCAATAACTTGCCCTCATGTACAGCAAAAATGCATTTCTTTGGATTGAGGGATATCCCAAACTCTCTGCATCTTTCAAAGACTAGCCTTAGGTGGGATAAATGCTTAGATGCATTTTTAGAGAAGACTGTTATGTCATCCAAGTATACCAGCACTAGCTTATACATCAAACCCTTAAAGGCCATGTCCATGGCTCTTTGAAAAGTAGATCCAGCATTTGAGAGACCAAAAGGCATCCTCTTGTAGGCCATAGTACCCCACTTGGTTGTGAAAGTAGTCTTGAATTAGTCTTCTTCCTTGACTAGCACCTGGTTATAACCAGAAAATCCATCAAGCAAAGAAAACCTTTCTGAGCCAGCCACCACCTGCAGAATTTGCTCCATTGAAGGCAATGGGTAGTGGTTTTTTAGGGAGGCTCTATTGAGGTCTCTAAAGTCAACACACAGCCTAACCTCCCCATTTTTCTTCCTCACAGGCATAAGGTTAGAAACCCAAGAAGTGTGCTTGATTGGAAAGATGATCTTCCCCTCAATCAGCTTGGTTAGTTCTTTGATCATCAGGGGTTCTAGCTTTGGATTCAGAGGTCTCTATTTCTGCCTCACAGGTTTTATACCTGGCTCTAACTCTATGGTGTGTTGGGCAATATGAGGATCAAATCCCTTTAAGTCTACATAATCCCAAGCAAACACCTCTTCAAATTCCTTACAAAGAGCAATGAAAGCTCTTCTGTCTTCAGCTGAGCAGATTTTACCAATTTTGAGGAGTCTACCCTTGAAAACTTCTATCTCTTCATAATGTTCCTCCTTTACCTGTATACTAGTTTTTGTCTTCTTCTTTTGGTCATCAGTGCCAAAAATAGACTCCAAGGTGACCAATCCCTTGGGCAGCTTATTTGTTCTCAGCTGAATTATTTGATCATTGTCATACTGTTGTTTGAGTTTATCCTAATTCATTATGGAAAACTCATCTTCCTCTAATAGGAACCTCAGGATCTGTTCATCACTATCAAAAACTTGCCAGTGAATATTATTATCAGGGATAGAAGGCCTAGAAATTATCTTTACATGAGGCTGAACCTTCTCCCTTTGAATATCACTGGGGATGTCAAATTGAGCCCCAATTGAAGCTAATCTGTCAGCATGATGGTTCTGACTCCTTGGAATGGAGATTAGATTGAAAGCATCAAACTCTTCAATCAAATTCCATACCCTGTGTTTGTAGCACTTTAGGGCATCACTTTTTGTAAGGTGCAGTCCCCTCACCTGATTCACAATGAGCTCACTATCTCCAAACACCTATAGACAGCCAATCTTCCTCTTTCTTGCCCACTACAGACCTTGGATCAACCCTTCATACTCAGCAGTGTTGTTAGTACAAGAAAAGGCAAAATAAAAAGCAGCATAATAATTTTCACCTTGTGGTGACACAAGCATTGCACCACCACCAGATCCATTTCTGCCCCTAGAGCCATCAAAATACATTTTCCATACCTCATCATGTTGCTCTACCTGCTGCTCTGCTTTCTTCAGAAGACTTGGTATTGTTGTTTCATGCTCATGCAATATGTACACCCCCAAGCCAGTTTCTTGGATATGTCCCTCAGGATCATCCACAACATTTTCAGAGGCCCACTCCTTCAAGAGTACCTCTAGTATGCTCTCAGCTTGTAGTTCCTGAGCAGCAACTAGTTCAGGGTCATCAGAGATAATACAATTTGTATTAACAATACTGGGTGTGTAAGGCTCTATGTGATAGTCTAAAAGTAACTTAGATTTCAAAGTTACTTTGGTGCCATATCTGGTCCTGAAAAACATGTGGGACCAGTCAGAAGATAGATATCCTCCTATTTTGGCTGTAAATTCCCTTGATAAGCACATGGCAAAATGAGGAGGCAAATCTATTATGAACACCTCCTATGAAATAGAAACATTGGGGCAGGTGTGTAGGGTGAGACCTAGGTCTCTTATAATACCTACAGTATTAACAGATGTACCATCCAACTGGAGTACACCTTTCTCAAATGGCTGGTATCTAAGCCCTAACTGATCTGCAATCTGCTTAGGCATGACAGAACTGCTTGCTCCACTATCCACCATGCAATTGTGCACTAGTTTGTCCCCAATTATCAGTGATACATAAAAGGGAAGAGGTTTGGCACCTTGGTTAGGCTGCTTGATGTCATCTTGGGATGAATTAGCAAGGACAGTCCTATTTAAGTCAACAGTGGTATCATTGGATACCTTCAAATCAGACAAGGCAAACTGCAACATCTTCTTTTGGCCAGGGATTGCTAAGGAATCCCACATAGACATGGTTACATTCATCTTTTTCATGTTTTCAATAATATTGAAAGATGGAGAGGCACCTACCTTCTGACTTGACTTTGTAGCAGCAGTATCAGCTTGCAAATGAGGCATCTCCCCTGTTGTTGCTGGAGTACTTCTTTGCAAGATGCGAGGAATATGGGATGTGGAAGCATCAGTATGTCCTCTACCTTTATTTGTTGCTAGCTCAACTTCATAACCCCTCTTCTTAGCCCTTGTATTGGCAGCAACTGGATTACTCTCACTACTTACCCCACAGAATTCTCCTTCCTGCCAATTCATGAAAGCAGAATCATTCTGAGGTTGCTCTTGTTGTTGTGCAGCTCCATCATTTGGTGTGTATGGCTGTGTAGCTGCCACATTTTGTGCCATCAGAGCTTGATTTAAGACTCCACTTGAACAAGCTGCCTGATTGTGTGGCATATGGCATGGGACACACCAATCATAATCAACTGCAATGTTATTTTGAATAGGGACAAGTTCCCTTGCTACATTAATAGGTGCTAGATTGTAAGGCTGAAAAGGCCTTTGGTTCATGTTTTGCCTGACACCTTGGTAGTTGTTCTGATAAGGTGGCCTATTGGCCTGGTAAGGTTGACCCTACTCCTGATATGCTTGGTTCTGCCCCTGATGTTGTTGTTGATAAGGTTGCCTACCTTGAGACTGTTGCTTCTTAATGTTTACTAGATCATTCCCAAAAGTCTGCAGAAGATTTTCTATTTTCTGCTAGCTACTTTTTATTTCCTTTAGCTCTTGAGATGAACTAGAGGCAGCAGGTTCAGAAGTGGAGGTACTTGGTAATGCTGCAACAATAGGCGTAGGGACAAAATATGGGGTAGGTAAAGGCATAGAAGCCTGGATCTCAGAAAAGATGGGCATAGGGGGCCTAGGTGCTATTTTTCCAGCTTGAATTAGACTGTTCTCTACTCTGATGGCTATTTCATAGGCATCAGGTAGGCTTACACCTCCTAGTGATTGTATCATCACTGAGATATCACTATTTAAAGCTTTCAAGAAATATAAGAATGCATACTCAGCTGGAGGTCTTACTGTGGCAGGGATTCTATCCCATGTCTTCTGAAATCTGAAGTTGAAGTCCATCATTGGTTCCTGAGGAGCTCTCTTTATGGTGGTCATCTGTTCCACCAATGATAGATTATCTGATTTATCCTGGAACTGCTTATTCAGCTTGTCTCCTAAGTCATCCCAGGTTCCTATAGTCTGTACTGGTAGACTTTTGAACCATTGTAATGCCTTTCCTTTGAATGAGGCAGCTAGTAATCTGATGGCTACATTCTCTTGTGTTACATGATGTACTCCACATAGAGAAGCCACATCTCTTATGTGTTCAATAGGTGTAGTTTGGGTTTCCCCTGTGAAATAGGACAGGCTCTTCAAGGTTGCCATAGGTATGGCATCATGTACTGCTAAGTTCAAAGGGCTTCCCCCCTCAAAAGCCACAAATGGTTGATTTCTTGCCATCTGAGCAGTTGGAGGTGGGTTTGCTTGAGTTGCTACAAGGACTACGGAGGCAACTAGTCTGAAATTTGGTGGAGTTGACAATGTCCTCTTAGAATAGGGAGTTCTTACTACAGTTCTACTCTGCCTCCTAGGTGGAGAAAGCTGTAGATAATCAAATGAGCTTGAACTTGAACTCCTAGTTTGTATCCTTTTCATAAAAGTATATCAGCGGGACTGGTTTGCCTGATCTTCCTCAGTATGAGTCACTAGATATGCAATTTTTAACCTCCTATAGGTCAGAAAATCACCGGTTGCACATCAAAACCAGTAATAAGAGTTTGTATAGTCCCACCGGGCGTGCCAAAAACTGTTGTCACATGAAATTGCACCCTACTTGAATGGGACTCCAAGCATTCCAATGACACAATGGGATTGATCTCTAAGTGTGGGACTTTGCAAAATGAGATCAAACCTCCAAAGAAGGCCAGATTCCTTGTATAGTTATCACCTAAAACTATTGTATTTTTGGGGTGAAAAGGGGAAGAAATGTGCTGAAATGAAAAATAAAGCAACAACACTTAAAACATGAAAGGGTGATGCACCAGACAGATTTAAAGAACCCTTGCAAAACTGAAGCATGCAAAGCACAACCAGATACAGCAAGCAAATATACACAGAATAGATGATTCTAACAGAGGTAAGAAGCAAGATGATTGAGAGGAATAAGAGATATTCATAGACAACCATATGCAGATTCACACAGAGATAGAAAAATTAGCAAAAGGCATGATAGCTTGCATATATCTAATGAAAGGCAAGATTACAGCATGAAAAGTACTGTTTGGAAATAGGGAGAATAGGATGCTCCAAAAATTTTCCAACAACAACTTACATCATAAGCCTTAGCTTATATAGCATTTCAAAACTAACCTAGGTCGGTTACAAAATCCGCTCAGGGAGCTGTAATCAGAAAATATCCTTGAAAGGACATACAGCTGATAGGAGTTATGGTGTTGAAACCTAGAACTGGGGCAGATGGAAGATATTTCTGAGTCTTTAATGCAAGTAGCTGCATCATCGATCTGATCCTTCTCGACAATCAGGCGGCGGAGAAAAGACTGGAGATGTAGCAGTGGCAGGATATTTTGGGCCATCAATGCGAGTTGTGCCCTCTTGTGCAACAATGAATGCAAAAAATATCTTTACCAACTTAAGAAAGTCATCGTCGAAAAGGTCCACCCAACCGACATGCAAATCCAACTCCAAAAAAACCTCCTGAAGAATTCCTGCCAAAATGTCATCATCATGATATTTTCAAATTTCTGCAGGACAAAATTATCCCACATGCACCTGGAGGCGACATCTTCATCACTTTATAAGCTAAGCCGTGAGCATACATAATGTCGGTGCTTTTGCTCCTGACGGCATCATCATGAACCTCATCATCATCCTCCAGACCCGCGAAATATCCTCCTGACGGAAGTAACATGATATAAAATATCACCCCGATGTATGAAAATCAGGATGACGTCAGTAGGATGTCGGGGAGGAAAGATCCTCCTAATCATGTTCATACAACATACCTCTCCATATCTAGGTGACGTCATCAGCATGTTAGAGTAGGGTGATATTCGGAAGCAAGAGCGATATTTGTAAGGTACCTGATATTCAGAAATATCACCCTGATCCAATGAACTTGAAGTGAAAAATAACATCAGGACGATCTTCAAAGATCACCTGATATTCAAATGTGATGACCCCTCAAAAGATCAAGTCATACTTAGAAAACTTAGTAGCACCAACATCAGGATGATCTTCAACTAAGATCACCTGATGTTAAAATATCATCCTGATGCGAAAGATTGGATTGGCATACATATGATGACCTTCGCAAGAAAGATGATCTTCCCCCAGAATGGATCTAGATGATGTCAGCAACATGTTACTTGGTTTATTACTACAGTTACCATGATGTCATCGTCATGCTATCAGATGGGGGGGAATAGTTTGGAAGATAGGGTGATATTTGGAAGGAAGGATGATATTTGAAAGATCGGGTGACGTTCGGAATATCACCTGATGTTCAAAATATCACCCGATATTAGAAATATGACCCGATATGAAATATCCTCCTCCTTGCAAATATCAGGTTTGACTAGGCTTATGACCCTACATAACTTCCTCTCTTTGGCGAATTTCAGGGTGATGTTTTAAGCAAACTTGCCTATCTTTTCAAGCTCTTTCACATGGTAAGCCTCTTCAGGCAAGCTTCAGATTTTGAAATTTGGGTTAAGACCTCAAGATCACAAATATGGCTTTCATGGGGATATGCATACTGACTGATCTTGCTTGAATTATTTTGACTCCTGCTAGAGGAAAAATAGGTCAACAGTTACGTACAAGTTAGATAAGAGTTGTCTCCTCAAAGCTCTCAGTGACAATAAAGAGCAGTTTAATTCCTCATGTAATATGAAGTAATATTGCAATCTACCACCAATTAGTCAGCTCAAAGATTTCAGACAAGTCAAAAAATTCCACAAAACTTCATGTGGTAAACATTGTAAATGCAAGAGATGCAGCAGAAGGGCATATGATGATGACAACATGGAAAGATCATTCCACCCTAAATATAAAAGTCATAAGAAAAGATACATATATGCTCCTGTAAATAAAAATTCTTTCAAATATAGTAAACCTCCCAAATATTTGTTCAAGAAAAAGAGAAACCCAGGAAAGGGACTAGTAAAATGTTTCATATGTAAAGGACCTCATTATGCAACCAATTGCCCAAAGAAATACAACCCTGAGAATAAGGTCTATGCTCTTTTCTATGAACAAGATGTACATAATAATTGGGAGATTATAGATACTTTTGATGCTTTTTCACATTTTGCTGATGATCAATTTTTTGGGCTAGTTGAGGTTCTACCAGAACAATTCTATATGGCTAGAGATAAACACAAAAAAGTTTGTTCATCTAGTTTTGAGGATGAAGATATTTCTAAATCTTCTGATTCATCTAAATCTTCTTCTTCTATTACAAAAGTTGTCAAACAAGCAATCAAGGATCTTGATTTTAAAATTAGCATGGCTAAGGTAAAAGATCCTTACAGGATGGCTGGATCTATGGAAGAAAGGAAAGCTGTAGCCAGACAACAATTAAAGGACATTAAGGCATGGGAAGCTGAACGAGATTCTCTTTGGAAGCAACTCAGAGGTACTAAACCTTCCTCTTCTCATAAATTTAGGAAACCCATTACCTCTCATGGATATGTCCATCCCAAATGGAGAAAGAATTCTATCCCTTCTCATTCTCCTTCTCCACCTCCATATAAGCCACCGTACCATGATCATCTCAAGCCTATAGATATTCTTTGTCCAAAAGTTGATCACTTCCAAGAAGAATTGCAAATCCTCTCGCCAAATCTACCTCCAACAGAAAGAACTCTCAAAACTTACTTCAGTAGTGGGGGAAATTTGAGATGTTTTATATAAAGCTGATAAAATAGACAACATAGAAGAAGAATCTTCTTCTATGTTGTCTGTTTTATCAACTTTATACTAAACATACATATATATAGATCTATATGTATATATATGTATTATATAGATATATATATATATACATGTGTATATATATCATATATAGATCTATATGTATATATGTAGTGCCCCTCCATTTTCACTCGGGTTGTGCAAGTGGTCTGACCAAGGAATCTAAAGACAAAGAGGGAACACGAGCTTTGGTAAGTAAAATGCATATGGATATGTTAATAATACATTCATATGATGCAGTAGTATGTGGTTAGGATAGGTGGAAAGGATGACCTCGTACCATTGAACGTATGGACATACAGGAATGAGATACGAAGGTTAGAGTTCCTTTCCTAGTGCTTCAGCTATTATGTATACTCTAAATGGTATGTTTGAGTGAACATGTATTAGGCATCAACTCCACCTGAATTAACAAGTCTGAGTGTGCCTTCATACCAATGGAACTGTTAAATGGAGATAACATGGGGTTCCCTCAGTCAGCCGATGTCTTCAATGTGTCGCTAACCATGTATATCCAGTTGTGGGTGTATTCGTTGTTCAACCTGTGGTATGCATTTGTTGTAATTGTCATATAAGTGGTTGTAAGTTGATAACTTCAGTCGTATGGTTCATTTTATAGAATAAGTGGTCTATAAGTGTTGATATTTGATCATTTTGGTTATTTAGTCGATGTGTGTTGTTGGAGGTTTATTAAGTGATATAGTAATAATACTAATATTGTAAATATTTAGTACTTTATTGATGTTATCTGTCATATGAGAAATCTATTTTATTTCACCAATTAATTGTAGTTGGAGTGGGTTGTCAGAAATTTGAAATATTCCCGTTAGTGGTGTTATCAATGCAATTAATTTTGGATTGTGGATATCTATAAGAGAGAGAATGGTGATAGTGGGGGATTAATTGTTTTGTCTATCTTTGGTTTTGGGGAAGATTATTTGAGGGAAAAATTTTCAGATGTTGGGGAAAGAAAAAGATTTTGGGGGAGTAGGAAAAATAAACAAGTTGATCAAGGGAAATCGGTACAAAAGCTGGGAAGATCCCAGGTATGTGTACGTGATTTATTGTTTGTAAGTTATTAGGTTGTTATGCTTATCTGGGGAATCATCCTTGCATGTCCAATGCCCTATCCTCCTGTTGCATATTGTGTTCAAGATTTTCCTGTTTATTTTGATGATTTAATCTGCCATTATAAGGACAATATATTGGAGCAACTATTAAGAGGGTGGAATCATATACCCTATAAATATTGATACATTCAACATATCTGTATTCTATGCTTCTCAGAAAACTATCATCTACTCGCAACTTTCAAGCACACAGAAATTTATAAACTTTCTTTTTTTCGGTCTCAATAATTTCTCAATTTCTGTTATACATTTATGAAATTATGTGCATTTCTTTGTTTTAGAATTGGGCAAGTTATGGAGTTTCATCAGCTAAAGTTCTATCTTTGGCAGAAGGCGACTCCAGAGATAAAACAATCTGCATGCAAATACTAAATTCTTCCTGAACCTATCTTACCACCTTGCTAATGGTTTCAATTTGAGATTTAATTCCTTGGTCAATATTCTATTCTATCCTCCACCTGCTAATCACATCATTGCTTGCCATCCTTAAACCTTGCAAATTGGTTGCTTGCCTGGGTTACTCATTTGGAGTCGATCTCAATCTTGCTCTGTGTCGCCGGAGTCATTTGATTTCCATCGCTTTGTGTATTGTAGGGGTCAATATATGGTTAAGGTGACTTTTGTTTCTTTTTATCTTCCTCGATATCGCGTAGAGCCAACTCTATCGACCATTCTTTGAAAATATTCAATCAAATTTGCATTTACTCCCTTCCTTAGTTACGTCTCACTAGGCCTCAAAATTTGATCCTTATGTTATCAGTCACTCAACTATCTAAATGTTTGAACCTTGTAAGCTATGCACCTGGGAAAATAAAATAGTATATTTAATCCTACGACCGCTCTGTATTTTCTTTTTACCAACCTCTTGCTTCTTGGCGTGGCGACCTGGCAAAATACTTGTAAACTCCATACGAAATCTTTAACGCATAAGCAATTAATAAATGAGGCTTTTGCCAGTCAATCTCTGTGGGGCAATCCACCTCTGAAGTGATGTATTCCATGTACAAACAAGATTTTCATAATAGATTTATTAAATGCATGAGATACTCATAGGTGGAGAGTACATGAGTCGGGAGTTTATCTGCTCCAATCAACTTTTCATTAGCAAAAGACAACTTGTTGCACATTGAGGTTCTTTCAATTATTGATTTCATTTTATTTGTTTCTTCTTTTATTGTGGTTTTATTCTAATCTGATTGCTCACAGCTAATCAGGATCAAGGGTCCTTCACCCCATCTCAATATTATTCCTTCCACCTGCTCTTGTGAGCCACTGTACGGCCACGGCTAAAGAGAATTATCATGCTTATGGCATTTCTTTTGTCTTCCAATCTTTAAAATCAATTTATAAACTATGATTAATCAATGATCATTGATGCTAGAATGATGTCATTTTCCTTGACAAATGATCAGATAAACTCATCGCCTAAAATTTTTATCTAAGGCAGATTCTTATCAGTTGGGCACCTAAAATCTTCTGTTACTCCAATAAAATTTTGTGATACATTGAGATCTGTATTATTTTCCTTTAGATCGGCCTAAGATCAACCTCTAGCTATTAGTAACTTATTTTTTTTGAGTTGAGTAGAATGGTCGGTTAGAAAGGAAAGTTGCCATTAGAAACCAGGGTTATCTCATTACAATGGTATATTAGACTGTTAATAGTTTACTTCCATAAATCGATCTCTAGTTGGCTAGGTAGGATACGAATAATTGGTTATCAAATAGGAATCAATGTTTTATTTATATTTCTCTAATCTACAATTTATAATTAATCCATTCATGAATTTTAAGTAAATTTGTGTAATAGGTAGTTCTTTTTTGAAATACACTTGTTTTAGTTAATTTAAAGTTATAGAAGACTAAGTATAACATTAATTACATTATTACCTCTAGATCAATGAAATTGTAGTAGAAGATAAGTGATTATTACCAGATATAATATTTGTATTTTTTTTCTTTTAGTAGCAAAGGTAGGGTCAATTTAATCTTTTAGGAAAGAAATCTGGCTTACCTTTTTGTAGAAGTTATTTAGACTTTTAATGAAGATATAACTATCACTTGGTTGAAGAAACTTAGCTTATGTTATACATGGTTACGTTGTAATAGAACTGTTGTTATGCAATGATGGATCTTAGTTGATGAAGTTGTGCATTTAAGAGTGGATGTTGTTGTGAGATTATTATGTTTTATTAGTGTCAAGTGTTGTTCAAGTAGATTCCAGAGGCCAAGCAAGGTAGTCATGTGTATGTTCCTTGTGATATTGTAGTCTTGTTATTATTTGAATATGTATTGGTTTATGTAATGTTGGCTTTCCTCTTATTATGGGCTATGTGCTTGTGACGACTGTGCAAGATAACCCATGCCTTGCACAGTGTAACTATTCTTGAGGTTATGTTTTGAACTCATGTTGAGGTCCTGTTCGAGGTGTGGTTGTGGAATCCTCTTTCAATGCTGTGGTTTATACAAATGGATGAAATGTTTGGAGCAAGAGGACCCATGCCTTGTTTTGGTTACAAATATGTTGAGATTGGTATGCAAGAAGGTAAATGCCTTGCATGGTATATGGAATCTTGTTCTTTGTGTTGCTTGATGGTTAGGGTCTTCTAGATGTAGGTGGGGAGGTGACTTTCAGTGAGGGGTCGGTGCCCAAAGTGGCTACTAGGATAACCCATTGGAAGTTGTTAATCCACTGATAACTTAATAATAAATTTGGAGGGTAGGAGAGCTTTCACATTAATCAAGATAAAGTATGCCTCACTCATGGCTCAAGTGCTCGTTTAGGCTTAAGATGAGATGAGAAGGCATAGAATGGCAAATCAGTTGCTTGTCCTCATGAAAGGTATGTTGGTTCTGCATGAGTTTGTATGGGGGCCGACGGTTGGGAGAGGCTGCCAGGATAACCCAGGATGGGGGCTGGTGCCTAGGAAGACCTACCAGGATAACCCATGACAAGCTATGCGATGACACTTTCCCTACTGCAACCTAGCATTCCCTCTTTGTTGTTCTTTCTCTATGTTGTATGACTACCTCTGGAAGTTTTGTTATGTGTGTGGAAGTGATGTTTTTGTTGCTTATGTTGTCTTGTTAACCTGTGTGTACTTGAGTCATGTTTAGTCCTTGCACCTGTCAGTCTTTTGTCTTCTTGTCTGTTGCTGCTGCGGAACCTTATGTTATCTTCTAGCACGGAGGGGTGGACCTTAGGGTTCCACATGGTCAGGTGGTAGTGCTATTTCCTCCATTGGTTCTCCCTTGCTGATGTTCATATGCGAGAAGAATGGATCTTGTGATACAGATTTCAGAATATGTTCCAACTTGATGAGGCAACTATATATTCTCCTATGCTAGTTTTGTTATCAGACTTATCATATTGTAAGTATTCCAATGTAATTTGGTAAGAGATAGTGTGAATGATGTAATGATGTACCCTTATGCATGGGAAATTGTATATGTACTTGTAATTCTAATTGTATGATCTTGTTGATTACTTATCTAATATTATATCATGGAAATGTTTGTGTTCATTCATGTGGTCCAAAAGATTAGAATGGAACTTTTGATGTTGGTTAATTCTTGATCCTATTAAAGTTTAGTAAGTAATGCAGCTGTGGAACCCTAGAGGACAAGTTAGTTATTGATATGTATTGATTTGTTAACACTACTTTGTTATTTCTATCTTTTAAAAAAAAAATCCCGTTTGTTTAGCATAGTTGTGTTGTCCTCTGGGGTTTCCTAGCTAGGCGTTATAATATATATGTATTATATATATATATCAATAATCCTACCATAGTCAAGCAGATTAGAGGATCCTTGTGGGAAACTCTCCCCTGTGGGCAAAGAAACTGTTGGTGACACAGTATTCAGAATTCTATAGACACAACAACCTCCAATGGTTGCATAAATAGATCCAGGCATTAGGGATACACCTTTGATTTGGAGAAGGAGATAGAAGGCAGAGGAAATGAATATTCTGATAAAGACAAAATAAAATTTGGCAACACAGAAAGCACTCCATCTCCTTTCTCAGCACTTAAAATTCCTCAAAACTGGGCAATAACAGCTTGTTCGCATATTCAACAATGAGTATCAACAAAGGTGGCAAAGAATTCAGCACCTATATCATAGTTAAGCTCACACTTGGCAATTATATAGATCAATTTGAACTCGACTCTGATACCAATTTAAGCGGAAGATTTTATTGCATGTCACAACTGATTACAATGGAGGATTACAATAGAAGATAAGCACAATAACCAATATGGATTATCACACTGTCAGACCTTTCTACACAATTTTTTATTGTTCAGTTCGCAATTACACGCAGAACAAGAGCATACTTTTGTGATCCTAAGACTCTAAATTTCTAATCTCTGAAATCACTTCTGAATGCCTATAATGGGGCAAGAGGTCCTTATTTATAGCTAGTGGAACTCAAAATTTTATAAACTAATCTAGGAGTCCGACCATACAAAACTGACACGTAGAAACCACTGTGGAAGTGGATAGCTGTTAGGCAATCATGTATGTAAGCATTAAGAACAGTGGAAGGAAAAGATAATCGCTTTAAGGACACTGTAAGCGAGGATGGCCTGCTTTACACCCAAAAGAAGATATGGGGATATTTCTTTTTGTGACAGGGTTGCATCCTGTTGTCAGATCATAACATGGCCGATGTCACGGCACTGACAAACCCAAGTGCTAGTCAAAAATTGTCAATGGAAGTAGATGAACTGGAAGTGGTTTGAAAATTATTTCTAAGTCATCATCTCTCCTTTTGAAAGTATAAATTATCTTCTTGACTTCTTCGATGTATGCCATATCTATTTCAGTTCAGGCCACTACCAGGGTTGGTACTAGTGAGGGTTCCACATCCTGAATAATTGCTTTACCAAACCAATCATGAACCAGAGGATAATATTCTACTCATGGCAGACAGTAACAATGAGGATTTACATGATATCCTGATGGTCCAGTCATTCCTTCTGATATTTCCCATGCAAAATTTCCTTGAATATAATAAAAAACTCTTCCATATCAGG
Source organism: Cunninghamia lanceolata (assembly GCA_027924645.1). NCBI lineage: Eukaryota > Viridiplantae > Streptophyta > Pinopsida > Cupressales > Cupressaceae > Cunninghamia > Cunninghamia lanceolata. Next base: position 829,368 of record BSBN01001053.1, on the reverse strand, counting down.
AGGTAAAACTCTGTCATTATAACCCATAAAGAAATCTATAAAATCTTCAAATTCATTCTGAAGAATAGTTATACTATTTATAAACCCAAATTTTACACATTTTAGCAGATTCTTTTTAGTCCTAATATCCCAGTTCATAGGCAATAAAGAAGTTATGCATAAATCAAATGAAAAGCCATTTCTAATTGAAAAGGCTAAGCTAGCTTCTTCTAAACCAAAATTCTCCATAAAAGCTACATGTTCTGCAAGTTCAAGAATCCCTTTGTCATACTCGGCAGAAATTGCATTCCTTAAGTCTTGCAGCCATTTATTAAGCAAATGGACATGGAGAATTGGTTCAATTCTCTCATGGGGAAGCTGCGGAATTATTATTTTTTCTCCTTCTTTGTTTTTTCCTTCAAATACTTATGTTCCATCTTCTCAAAGGAAGGTTCCACCTGGTTCTATTAACATGGAAGCATACTCTGCCAACTTTGACATTTCTCTAGTGAGACTGTCAACTAGGGGATTATTATCTCCTTGGATCCATTCAATGTCAAAGTCATAACTGATGAAATCAAGATACCACCTTTCTATTCTTCCATGTGCTATGTCTTTGTCTAATTTTTTCTTGAGAAGAGACCTCATCGGTTGGTTGTCTGTTATTACAATGAAGTGATTTGGCTTTAAGAAAATTTTGAATTTTTGAATGCCCTTTTTGACAACAAGAATCTCTTTCTCATAGATGGTGTATCTGCATTCTATATCAGTAAAAGTTCCTAATCTATATCCACGTATCTGGGTAAGTGCAAAAAGATGGGGGGCCAAAAAGTGGCCAAAAAATTTACAAAAAAATTTAGGGCAAAACGCGAGCGCGTTATAACGCGCTCACGTTATGGCTTGGCAATGACAAGCCTTAGGCTCGTCATTGCTGAGCCAAAACGCACTCACGTTATAAACTATTGTTTATAAAAAAAAACAGCCGCTGTCATTTCATTTCACTCAATTTTTCCTCCACCCGCAGCATAAAACCCTTCCAAAAACGCGCTCGCGTTCTACAAAACACCGTTCAACACAAAAGATTTGTCGATTCATCGCCGAAATGCCGCCGCGACGTCGAGCACGCCAAAGGGGTGAGTTATCTTTGTTTTTTTGTTTGAATTTCTTCCTAAATAGGTAGGTTTTTGTTGATTTTTGATGTATATTTTATTAATTGTAGGAAATGTTAATGCACCTCCTCCTCCTCAAAATCCACAAAATCTTGAGGAAGAAATACCTGCAGAACAACAACCTCCTCCATTCATTCCTCGACATGCCCCTGGAACACAAGATAATATAATGGGGGAAATTGAAAACAACAAAAAACAAATTGAAGATATAATTGCAAGGTTGAAAGATCCTTCCACTTCAACCTTGCATAGGTCCACGCTTGCCGAATCTCTTGAGTCTATGTTATCAAATGTAAATTCAATTAGCAAGCAAATAACTAGTTGGACCGATAAAAAGAGAGAGTTTAGAGATTACTATGCAGATAAATTGTCATACCAAGATGTCAAAAAATTACAAATTACAAAAGTAGACTTGTGTTCAATTTTCACAAACCCACAAACAAATCAACCTCCACCCATTACATGCAAGAGGTTCCCTATCCATTGGTGCAACAACCAAGCGATAAGGGACAATTTTGGGCAGAGGTGGTGGATGGTTTTTGACCATCCTCCATGCAATAACAATGAGGTCCCGCAATACTTTTTGAGGAAACTCTACTCCGAGTTTGTCCTCAATAAAGTGCCAAACTATTTTGATATGCGGGACTTCCAGGGTAGAGGTGGGGGCTCAACACAGGATAGACCAGGGGCACGTCTTGACCCACAGCGGGTAGTGAGACGAGTAATCAGCAGACCAGCCCACGAGCATGTTTCTATTCCTTCCATTGTGAAGGAGAGTGTTGAGGTCGATACACTGAGGTTGATTAGTGCCTTGACCAAGAGCATCATAGAGCATGCCGATCCTGCAACACAGAGTGGGTTGGGAGATAGTGCGAGGAGTAGGGTCCCACCGCATACTTGCCAGGCTTGCAGGTCAGCCTGTGGTTATGACCCCATGGACAGTCAGGACGCAAGTGCACAGGCTACATCTGCAGCTGAGCAGATGGTGATGACAGATACCCTCCTGAGTGAGACTTTCGGCTTTGATACTCAGGTAAATATTAGCAAGTTTATTGAATTTAATTTATTAGATTTTATTTTTGAAATACAAGATTAACTAATTTAAATTGATGATTTTAATGAAATTTCAGGGTCATAGCGTCGATGCAGTTTTCAGTGGTTCTCCACCTACATTTTTCACTAGATCATCTACTGTCGAGGTATGTAACTAGTAAACAATTATAAATATTACATGTGAATAGCATCGTTATATGAATGGTATTCTAATTTCTGATTTTGGATGTTGAATAGGTTAACACTGTAGATTTCATGGCAACACCTGCCAGCGGTGGTGGACTTCAAAGCTTTACGGAGGTAATAAAATAAATAGTTTAATAAATGAATTGTACTTACTAAATTTTTGTATGTGATTTGTGTGTTTTATTGTGTGTACTTCCATGTTTAGATGAGCGTGTGTGTATGTTAGGAGCCATGATTTGCATCACTATTATAGTTTTCGTAATTGAATAATGTTGTTTTATTTCCAGATGATGCAGGCTGCGAATACACCTCCCCATGTTCATAGGGCAATGGAGCAGGGTGTGGCCTCTGCGATTCATAGCTCTATGGCATTGACAGGGGTATGAGGCAGATTAGTAAATTTCAATTTACATTCATTGTTATAGTTGTCTATTTTTGAAAAATCAAAAGATTATTGATTTGAAGTTTAATTTCTATCTGGATGGTTTCTATAGGACATGACATCACCAGGGCCTATTCCTGCTACTGAGGAAAGCGAGGAGACAGATTATATGTTAGCGGTAAGTGATTATTTTGTTAAATGTTTCATTTTTTTATAACATGTAATTTCTATATATTAATATCTATACTTTTTTTTGTAACAGGTAAAGGTGCAGGAAGAACTAAATAGGAGGAGTAGCCCTCGGGTTCGTAGTAGACCACCCACATGCATGTCTCCATCCCCTAGAAGATCAAAGGCTGCTCGTGATTTATTCTCTTCACCAGCTAGAGGGGAATGACTTTTTATTGTGTTCCTCTGTTGTATGCCTATATGGCATTTGTGGACATATATTTTGTATTGTACATAGTTGACATTGTATGCCTATATGGCATTCTTGTAAGCCTATATGGCTATTTTGTATATATGTTATACTTATATCGACAGATATTGATGTATGCGTATATGGATATTTGGTTAATACAAATCTTTTTTATTGATGGCGTCCATACTTGCATTATAAATCCACTTTTGAATGGATATTTGTAGATAGCTACTTCAAATATTTAAAGTCTGATTGTATTACATAGGATGTTTGCATTTTCTTTGATAGGCTTGATAGGCCATGGATTACATGATGGTGTTTGATGGAAAACTATGGTACTAGAAGACTCTAGTTCATTCTTAATAGGCTTGTGATTGATAATATCTTTGCATGATTGCACTTGATCTTGGATCATGGGCATGTTGTTAGGATTTTGATTGCATTGTGATGTTTGATGGATATGCATGGTGTAAGTGTAAGATACCCAACTAGTTTTACGAAAAATTTTCCTTACTTAAACACTTTTACTTGCTAACAATTCATCAACTACTTCAATAACATAAAGATATACATCAAGATAACTATTTGAATGAAACAACATTAGAGTTGGGTACTTGTCTTGTTACTTGATTCAATCAACTTGCAATGTCTTATTACATGGAAAATGCTTTCAATAGCATGAAGTACAACTCATTCAATGGAAATACAAGGACAGGCCTTGAAGCCTTGATGTTACAATGTCTTCCTTACTTGAGCAACATTTGAAGATTTGGAATGTTCAACTCATCACCTCACAAGGTAGGCGCATATTTGAAGGATTTACAGGTTTTTCTGACTTGGGCGCCAAGTTGAGGTGACCTCCTCCTAAAGTTGCGCCTTGTCAACATTAGGTGCCAATTAGAGTTTATGGATGCTCTGGATTGTTTCCAAGAGTAGGCGCCAAAACATCATCATTATGAAAGTGTTTTAAATGCTAGGCACCCAAATGAGCCCTCTGGAGTCTAGGCACTCCTTTCATGCATTCTGTGTTCTAGGCGCCAATTGAAAAGAGTGGAGAACAGGGCAAGCACCTTCCAAACTAGGTGTTTCCTTGAGGTGACAAGGACTTAGAAAGTGCGCCTAAGGTGAGCGCCTTGAGTGAAAAGGTCTAACAAACATCTTTGAACCCCCTTTCAAGGTTAGACGCATTCTGGAGGTGGAAACAAGTAGAAGGTGCGCCTTAGCTTCCTTTGTCAATTCTTGCAAGTCTTTGTTGATTAGGAAGGTGGAATGCTTCATTGTAGAATGAGCACCTATCTTCTAATGTCCAAACTACTTCTTCTGGCTCACTCTGTGGCTAGGCGCCAGAGCTAAACTGTTCACACAAGGGAGTGCGCCTAGACTCACTTGATGTTTTCTTACTACTTCAACCCCTGGAAGATGTTCCAAGGTGTTCCCTTTTACAAGCACCTGACCTCCCAAGTTCCTTCATGTGCTATTCCTTGAAGGAACCAAAACTGAGCTCCAGTGCCATGGGATTGTGCCTAACATCTTTGAAGAGTTTCTAAGCCTTTTGCAAGTTGATATCCCAAACTCATCTTCTAGGCACAACAGGAGCTTTCCAAAGGAGTTTCCAAGTTTTAGACGCCAAGCGAGGTCATGGGTGAATGGAACTGCGCCTTAGGAGATGACTGGATCCTAAGCGTCAGTCTGGAGTTACAGTGGAATTGATATGCGCCTCAACTAGCTTAGGCACCCATTTGAAGTGATTCCTTTAACACTTCTCTATTAATCTCAACTGCAAGGATGATCTCCTAATCTAATTTTGATCCTCTGGAGATGCAAATAGCTTTACATTTCACTAGGCTCCATCAATGATGATCATCAACCAAAGCGCATTTCAAAGGTGAGATAGGCAAGTGAGGCGCCAAACTAGTCCTTAAGACTTATCTCCTTCTATCAAGTCAATTTCAACTATGTGAGAGAGTTCTATTCTAGGCGCAAAATGGAAATGTTTCATCAATTGGTGCATCTTACAAAGCTCCCAATTCTAGGCGCCAGAGCCAAAGAGTTTTTCCCAACACATGCACCTGGGCTAGGAATTCACCTAAGAGACATCACTTAGCTTTAAAACTTTCAATCTATAGCCATCTGGGCTAGGCACTCCAATGGAGGATCCTTGAACTCATGCATTGGCGCCTTCTAGTTCTAGGCACCCATTTTGGATGATTCATCCTGATACTAGCGTCCAAAATGACTAGACTCTCTTCATCATCCAATTCACTTAGAAGACTCAAGTTGGAGACTTAGTTGTCTATCCATGTTCTCCAAAAGATTCATTGTACCTCTATGCACTATCTCCTTCAAGGCGCTCCTTAATATCATTGGAAGTGCTCAGGACTTACCTTAGTCCAAAGCGCCACAATCCATTCCTTAAAGCACAAAGAATTCTCAAAGGCGCCCCTATTTACCTCTAAGCACTCAAATATCATTTAGATTCAAGGCGCACATTTAGCTCCAAAACACAAATTTCCATCATCAACCCATCAAGGTGCATCATCTTCCCTTTGTATCCCCTTCAAGGCACAGACATTCACTTCTTCACACTCAAACTCACTCTCTGGCGCCAGAATAGGTGTATAACTTCAAATAAGGTGCTAATCTTAGGTTTCTAAGTACTTAGTTTGATCTTAAGGCTATCCTTCCTCTAAGCACTCTCTTCAACTCCCTCACTGAAGGCCCTCTGTAAGTTTGGGCGCATTTCATCCCAAGGCGCTTCAACATCATCCAAGGCGCAAATTCACTCTCCAAGACAAGGTGCAAAAAACCCTATCCTAAGGCACTCAAATCTTGCTTCTAGACCTAGGCGCACAAACATGAGATTAAGGATCATTCTGGCCACCATCACTTCCCTAAAGGCGCAAAATTGGTGTAGATACATTCCATTTATTAAGGATCATTCTGGCGCCCAAATCTTGTCAAAGCAAAGGATCAATAGGTTCTCTCTAAGGCGCACTCCAGGGTTTGATCTTGCAAGACTTCTCATGTCAAAATTTTGACCAAGACACTCAAGGCACTAGTCTTTATCATCTAACCCTACAGTGCACTTACTCATTATGATATACTCCTCAACTTTGTATTCAACCTTGCCCAAGGCGCATATTCAGTATAAGGCATTCTCACGTTGTCAAGGCTCAGAGGGCTTCAACTTGCTAAAGGGTAGAGGTCTAGGCGCATAGCTGACTTGAAGCTCAAGGCTCTCCAACCCTCTTGCTCTGGAATTCCTTCTGGGCACTAAGTGACTTCTCCATTTCCTTGAAAACATTTGAAGTGTTTTACCTTCTCAAGGTGCTCCTTCGAACTTGACTCCAAGGTGTTATAATCTCAAAGGTGCTGACATCATCTCAACCAAAGGCGCTCAATGATTCATCCCATATCTAGGCGCTAAAACACTTAATCAACCAAGTCATTCAAGGCGCCATTCAGTAAACTCATCTTCCATGATATTCCTATCAAGGCGCATATCACTTCTCTCATGGGCTTTAGGCACTCAGTTGAGTGTTTCAATACTACTTAGGTGCCAAATTCATTTTAATGCACCAAACACAAAGAGCTTTCAAACACTGGGCGCTCACAAAGAGTCTTCCAACCTTGGGCGCTAAATTAGGTCTTTGCAACTATCCAAGGCGCATATCTTCGTTTGAACAACTTATGGTGCCAAGACAACTTCTCATTAGGGCGCTCAAAACACTTGTGTTTACATTTGAAGTGCTTTACCTTCTTAAGGTGCTCCAGACTAACCTGACTCCAAGGCGCTCCATCATCATCCTTAAGGCGCTAAAAACATCATCTCCACTCTAGGCAAAAACATCATCCAACTCCTTAAGGCACTTCACTGTCAAAGTTTGAAGGCACTCTACCTAGACCTTTCCCCTAGGTGCCAGAACTCCTAAGCACTCACCAAATAACTCTCTTCTTCAAGGCACAAATCTTCCTATACTATGATTGCCTCTGAAACGTTGATTAACGTGATGTGAGGGTGCAAAGGCTACTCCAATCCTCAGTGAGCGCCTAGTTTAAACAAGGAGAAATAAAGCATTCAAAACTATCCAAACGATCATCCCCTTCCTAATGTCTTCACTACTCCGGAAAACCTTGGCCAAAATGACACATAACAACTCCTATGAGCGCCCTTATGCCCTAGGATCATCTAGTTTGTGCGTCTTGTAATGAGGAGTTCATGTAAGTTTGGAATGAGCACCTTGAATAAGTGTAAACTAGCCTAGAGAAGGGTATGTGCGCCTTGAGCATTCCAGAGATAACTGTGCGCCTAGAACAATATGAGTGCTCATGATGATGATTAACGCCCTGATGAGACTATGAGCGCCTTGTTCAGGAGATACCTTGTTTGATCATAAAATGCACCTTGAGTCTTCAAGGTTTTGAGCGCCTAGGTGATTTGGATGTTGGGATGTTGGTATGCGCCCAAGATTGAGGTAAGTGAGCGCTTGTAATGGAGGAGAGCAATGAGATGAGGTTTAGCGCCTCCAAGTAAGGTCAGAGGTGAGGTTAGAGGTGAAATGCGCCTTTGGACCATTCTGGCGCCTTGGATGAAGAACCTATATCTTGAGCCCAAGAGGTAAAATTTGCGCCTTAGTGGATTTGGAGAGTTACAGAGATTAGAGAAAAGCGCCTTGAAGATAGAGTTGTTCAAGGCGCATGTGTGATTTGGTCAAAAACAGGCGCCTAGAGTGAATAGGCTTTCATCCTGACTTAATACACTGCCTCCTTCTGACGATTTTTGGGGCAGCAGAAAACCTTTCACCACGGGCAAATGCCTCAGAGCTATAAAAAATCGAGAGAGGTTATTGTAGAGGCACTCTACGTGATCCCGTTGCCTTAGACAGAATATTTCTAAGTGACACAGTTTTCGAGTAACATCTCGTCAAAGATTGCTGCCTTTTTGCACTTTGGACTCTTCAGGGATATCGTCGGTACAATGTAGCTCCGACTGTTTCGACATGTTTGGGTGAGAAATAGGACCATGCCTAGCATAAATGTACCCATTCGGACGTGTTGGAACAGTCAGTTTGGTCGCATCAGGAGCAGGATGAAAGTTACACCCCTTTGCAACTTTACACTGCCTCCTTCTGACGATTTTTGGGGCAACAAAAAACCTTTCACCACGGGCAAATACCTCAGAGCTATAAAAAACTGAGAGAGGTTATTGTAGAGGCACTCTATGTGATCCCGTTGCCTCAGACGGAATGTTTCTAAGTGACATGATTTTTGAGTAACATCTCGTCAAAGATTGCTGCCTTTTTGCACTTTGGACTCTTCAAGGATATCGTTGGTACAATGTAGCTCCGACTATTTCGACATGTTTGGGTGAGAAATAGGACCATGCCTAGCATAAATGTACCCATTCGGACGCTTTGGAACAGTCAGTTTGGTCGCATCAGGAGCAGGACGAAAGTTACACCCCTTTGCAACTTTACACTGCCTCCTTCTGACGATTTTTGGGGCAACAGAAAACCTTTCACCACGGGCAAATGCCTAAGAGCTATAAAAAACTAAGAGAGGTTATTGTAGAGGCACTCTACATGATCCCGTTGCCTTAGACGGAATGTTTCTAAGTGACATGATTTTTGAGTCACATCTCGTCAAAGATTGCTGCCTTTTTGCACTTTGGACTCTTCAGGGATATCGTCGGTACAATGCAGCTCTGACTGTTTCGACATGTTTGGGTGACAAATAGGACCATGCCTAGCATAAATGTACCCATTCGGACGCGTTGGAATAGTCAGTTTGGTCGCATCAGGAGCAGGACAAAAGTTACACCCCTTTGCAACTTTACACTGCCTCCTTCTGACGATTTTTGGGGCAACAGAAAACCTTTCACCACGGGCAAATGCCTCAGAGCTATAAAAAACTGAGAGAGGTTATTGTAGAGGCACTCTACGTGATCCCGTTGCCTCAGACAGAATGTTTCTAAGTGACACAATTTTTGAGTAACATCTCGTCAAAGATTGTTGCCTTTTTGCACTTTGGACTCTTCAGGGATATCGTCGGTACAATGTAGCTCCGACTGTTTCGACATGTTTGGGTGAGAAATAGGACCATGCCTAGCATAAATGTACCCATTCAGACGCGTTGGAACAGTCAGTTTGGTCGCATCAGGAGCAGGACAAAAGTTACACCCCTTTGCAACTTTACACTGCCTCCTTCTGACGATTTTTGGGGCAACAGAAAACCTTTCACCACGGGCAAATACCTCAGAGCTATAAAAAACTGAGAGAGGTTATTGTAGAGGCACTCTACGTGATCCCGTTGCCTCAGACAAAATGTTTCTAAGTGACACGATTTTTGAGTAACATCTCGTCAAAGATTGCTGCCTTTTTGCACTTTGGACTCTTCAGGGATATCGTCGGTACAATGTAGCTCCGACTGTTTCGACATGTTTGGGTGAGAAATAGGACCATGCCTAGCATAAATGTACCCATTCAGACACGTTGGAACAGTCAGTTTGGTCGCATCAGGAGCAGGACGAAAGTTACACCCCTTTGCAACTTTACACTGCCTCCTTCTGACGATTTTTGGGGCAACAGAAAACCTTTCACCACGGGCAAATGCCTAAGAGCTATAAAAAACTGAGAGAGGTTATTGTAGAGGCACTCTACATGATCCCGTTGCCTCAGACAGAATGTTTCTAAGTGACACAATTTTCGAGTAACATCTTGTCAAAGATTGCTGCCTTTTTACACTTTGGACTCTTCAGGGATATCGTCAGTACAATGTAGCTTCGACTGTTTTGACATGTTTGGGTGAGAAATAGGACCATGCCTAGCATAAATGTACCCATTCAGACGCGTTGGAATAGTCAGTTTGGTCGCATCAGGAGCAGGACAAAAGTTACACCCCTTTGCAACTTTACACTGCCTCCTTCTGACGATTTTTGGGGCAACAGAAAACCTTTCACCACGGGCAAATGCCTAAGAGCTATAAAAAACTGAGAGAGGTTATTGTAGAGGCACTCTACGTGATCCCGTTGCCTCAGACGGAATGTTTCTAAGTGACACGATTTTTGAGTAACATCTCGTCAAAGATTGCTACCTTTTTGCACTTTGGACTCTTCAGGGATATCGTCGGTACAATGTAGCTCCGACTGTTTCAACATGTTTGGGTGAGAAATAGGACCATGCCTAGCATAAATGTACCCATTCAGACTCATTGGAATAGTCAGTTTGGTCGCATCAGGAGCAGGACAAAAGTTACACCCCTTTGCAACTTTACACTGCCTCCTTCTGACGATTTTTGGGGCAGCAGAAAACCTTTCACCACGGGTAAATGCCTCAGAGCTATAAAAAACTGAGAGAGGTTATTGTAGAGGCACTCTACGTGATAGCATTGCCTTAGACAGAATGTTTCTAAGTGACACAGTTTTCGAGTAACATCTCGTCAAAGCTTGCAGCCTTTTTGCACTTTGGACTCTTCAGGGATATCGTTGGTACAATGTAGCTCAGACTGTTTCGACATGTTTGGGTGAAAAATAGGACCATGCCTAGCGTAAATGTACCCATCCAAATGCGTTGGAATAGTCAGTTTGGTCACATCACGAGCAAGACACCAAAAATGCAAAGGTTACTTTGTGCAACTTGACAACATTGACACTTTTTTGCAACATGACTCAAAGACTCAAACTGACCCCAAATGACTCAAAGTGACTTAAAATCACCTTGATTATAGAGGTCAAGGCGCTCCTTATCATTCATTCATTATGAATGCCTTGGGAGAATGGTATATAGGTCATCATCATGATTGGGCGCCCTGGATCCAGAGTGTTGGAGAGATCATCAAATGGTGTCTAGTAGGGTGAGTTATGAGTTTGGTTGCATCAGGAGCAGGACACCAAAAATGCATAACATGATGATGTAAAAATGTGTACATATGTGTAAAAATGTAGGAGGAAATAAAAAAAGACAAACCTTACAAATTAATGTGCATACTTACAACTCAATGTAACATAACTTTACAAAATCAATGTGAATACTTACAAATTAATCCAATGAACCATCTGGATCTGCTCTACTCTTTATTGTGTCAAGTATTGCTTCATGGTCAGACTCACGCACCTTCCACAATATTTTGTTCAAAGGTCTACCCCGATACTTTATCAAATGAACATTGGATGCCATGACAAGGTTCGAGTAATGAAGAATCTTTCGATGCATGTCAAAGTCCTGAAATAGCCAAATATTAACACTCTTATGTGGGTACCTTCTAAGCCATGTTCCAGTAATAACCACTGATCCTGTAGGGTATTCGATGTTTTCTCCATCTGTAACAGGGGCCTCCAATTTCTTTTTGGCCTCAACACAACGACATAAGTAATAATCTGTTCCCTCTTCATTATCTTCATCTACAATAACTGCATATACGTGTCCTACATTGATATGTGTAGCAAATTAGATGAAATTAGTCAACATTACAAAAACACTACAAAGTAAGATGACATTACCTGGTTGAACTAGATGAAATTAGATGCATATATGTGCCCTATATTACCTGGTTGAACTAAATCTAATATGTGGTCAAAGTCAACTGACGATTCCATCTGTGTTAGTTCCAGTGCCGTCGGGGGTCGATACGTGTCAAGTGGGCTAAGATAACTTAACTGCCATTCGTCAACCCACTCCTTTGACTCGCACTCATCCCAGACTTGAATTGTACAGGAAGAACAAAAGCATGACATCTTTCGTGTATGGATACTCCATGAACCTGCAATTGAGCTTCTGAAAGAGTGCATCTCATTTGATCCTGTCAGTGTACAACAATCCTCATATGGTGCAATGTTAGTATCATCTATCAACCAAAAAAATCGACGAACTAAAGACTTACCTTCATTACCTGGACCCATGGAAGCATTACACCACTCGACAATCGATTTTGCATCTGTCAACTTTGCATTGTCTTTATACTTTAACTCTTCTCGTGCTATGGCTCTTTTGATACATGCTCCTGCACCATCATGCTCCCCCTTTCCATGCCCGGCCTCACAAAAGTTCCACATATGTTGAATAGCTGTAAAATTATGCCTCCTACTCAGCCAATAGAAATTCCGCGAGTTCTTGAATTGTGATACACAATTATCCGACCATATGATATGCTGACTGAACGATATGCCCCTTCTAGCCAAATCATTATAGAACACCTAAAAGCAACCTTGCACGAACTCCGTAGAATGCGTGCGATCATCACTAATATAGAAATGATACTCCCTTATGATCTTTCTGTCATCCTCTGTACTATCATTCGCATGAATGAATGCGATGTGCACAAATATAGAAACCTGTGTGGAGTTGTAATATTGTGATTGCACCTCACGCTGTGGCTGTAGACTGTAGTTCTCTGCAAAGTCGACGACTGAAACAATGCTACCAACTGGAAATGTGTCCTTGCATAACTTGAATTGCAAGTCCAACCATCGAGCTCTATGGGCATGTCTTGCATACTCATACACTATGCTGTCACGAAATATAGGCATAAACTGATACACTGGAATCTTTTCAATAACTAATTCACACCTCTTTGCTTCTTTACCATCTTTTGTATTGTATGCCACTATTTTATACTTGCCAAACTCTACTAGTTCATTTGCAACCGCATGTGTTATTTCCATATGTTCACATATTGGCAAATGTTGCAAGCCACTGCAACGATGACATGTGCCATCCAAGCATAATTTCTTGTAGAATATTTGACCTTCCTCTCTTTCAGATAAAATTCTTGATATGAAGTCTCTTGATGATGTTGGTGGGGCACATATGGCACAACCCTGCAAATCATTGTTAGTATGAATATCTAAACATATAGACCTATAAGCATCAAAATGGTTAGAAAATTCAATATGTAATCTACAACAACAAGTAGTGCGTGTGTGATTTATCTTAACATAGAAAGGTTTTAGCATTTTAAAATATCTTTGACAAATTTTAATTTGAGGATACTTCTCTAGAAATTTACCATAAAACTGTGTTTGAGTCTCATCCAAAAAATGCTTTGGATGTGGCTCGCGGTTCTGACTACCAATTCTCCTTCTTACCACATCCCTTTGATTCGGAGATACCCTTGTGTAATTCTTCCAAAAGTCTTCAATTAGTGATCTCAATGCTTCAACAATTGGTTTATCTTTTCGTGGTAGTCTCCCCGAGAATGCCCATAATTCATTGGCATTAGTGTCCTCAATTCTTTGGCGTCTTCCAACGGCTCTTGATAAAGTTTTCCTATTAATTCTCAATTTTTGACTTGTCTTTCTAATGAGACGAGCTTTCCTCGTTTGACTACTTACTATAGTCGATGTAATCACACGCCGTGTTGCATTACTATCTTTTGTGCGTGAGGTGTTACCCACACTCTCATACGCACTCATTAGATTCTTGACAATAGATTTTTCACTTGAAGCCTCTGATGTTCTCAACCCAAGAATCTTCATGATAGACCTATACTTTATACTTTGCATCATTTCAACGAATAGTTGACATCTTGCAGTCTCATTTAACTTTTCAAAGAACAATCTCCAAATCTTATTAGCATATCTTCTACAAGTGCGTTTTGGAATCTTACCTTCCATTGGCTGCAAAATATTCTCATCAATATCAATCAAATACTTTGGCTTTCTATGCAAAATTCTAGGTGGTGTCAAGTTAGGTAAATTCATCTCAACATTAGGAATTTCATCAATATTTAAATGAGATGGGTTAGATGGCATACCTTCGATCGAAGATGGAATAGATGACATACCTTGAGGTTGAGGTGGGAACGATGGCGTACCTCCTTCATCACATGTGAGTGATGATGTACTCTCAACTTGAGATGTGGTAGATGGTGTCCCTACATGTTGTCTTGCGATAAAGGATGTGTCTCCAACTATGGTATTCAAATCTCTCGTACCACGAAGTTTTTGCATTCATTCTCTTTGTGCCGCCAATACCATATCTCTTTGTGATGGTTGTGGTTCCTCTTCAATTGCTATGTCTTCATTTATCGTGTCCAATTTCCTCTTCTCACGAAGTTCCCTCATAGCCATTGCTTTCTTTGCATTCTTAGCTTCTATCTCTTCCTGTGTTGGTTTAATTCTTGATCGTTTCCTCGGCATGACAGAGAATTTGTCTGTAGCATGATAAAGAGACCAATATTAGTTCCTAAGAAATGAATACATGATAATAGTGGGATTGTATTTTTTTTATGTTGTAAGGATTTATTCTTGTATAGTTTGACATCATGGTATGAACTAAGGTTTGTTTATTACACATAATTATTAAAGAGCCCAAGTGTAGAAAATATACATGGCATCATGTGAGATTGTAGGTTGCTTTCTTGATTGGAAATGTGTCTATTTTAAACATGTATGATAAAGCATGATAAAGTAATTCAATCCAAAATAAGGAAAATGTAAAGAACATGCATGTAAAGACTTGACATACCTAAAAAATGAAGATTTGAATGGAGAGAGTACCCAATTATGTAGTATTTTTATCTTCTTGCATCAAACTCCTCAACAATTTGAGTTTTTCACCACTTGCTTCCTTTTCAATGTTAAATTCTTAAAATTGAATCAAAATTAACATTGCAATACTACAAAAATTGAAACTTGTATAGATATATATCAAATTTGGTTTGAAAACTATGTTATTTCCTCCTTCTCAAGTTGGCAAAGCAGAAAAGGTGGTGGAAAGATCATGCAAAGGTGGTACAATGTGTCAAATGTGCATGTGAACTTCCCAATAGCATGAAAGCACTTCTTTTTTGTCGGAGCACGCGCAGAATCAGTAAGAAAATAGAGCATGTGGGCCTGGATCACGGGGGTAACCACTTTTTTACCGTTTCAGTAGAAATACAAAACGCGAGCGCGTTATAACGCGCTCACGCTATAACGCGCTCGCGTTTTGTCCTGCTATAGATCCCTAAACCCTAAACCCTCAACTCTGATCCCTTGACCCTCAACCCTCAATGTCAAATCCTAATCCCTCAACCCTATCCCTAAACCCTCAACCCTCAATGTCAAATCCTAATCCCTCAACCCTCAACGTCAAATCCTAATCCCTCAACGTCAAATCCTAATCCGTCAACCCTCCAACCCTATCCCTAATCCTTACAACCCTTAACCCTAATCCCTCAACCCTTAACTCTGATCCATCAACCCTCAACACTATACTTTAAACCCTAATCCCTTCAACCTCAACCCTATCCCTAAACCCTTGACCCTCGAACCTCAGCCCTCAACGTCAAACCCTAATCCCTCAACCCTTAACTCTGAACCCTCATCTCTCAACCCTAACCCTAAACCCTCAACCCTCAACATCAAACCCTAATCCCTCAACCCTCAACCCTAATCTGTCATCTGTCATCCCTCCACACTCTACTTTAACCCTAATTCATCTGTCATCCCTCCACACTCTACTTTAACCCTAAACCCTCAACCCTCAACATCAAACCCTAATCCCTCAACCCTTAACTCTAATCCCTCGACCTTCAACCCTGATCCTAAACCTTAAACCCTCAACGCCAAATTCTAATCCCTCAACCCTTCACTCTAATCCCTCAACCCTAAACCCTATCCCTAAACCCTCAACACTATACCTTAAACCCTAATCCCTCAACCCTAACCCTAAACCTTGTCCCTAAACCCTAATCCCTTCAACCTCAACCCTATCCCTAAACCCTTGACCCTCGAACCTCAGCCCTCGACGTCAAACCCTAATCCCTCAACCCTTAACTCTGATCCCTCATCTCTCAACCCTAACCCTAAACCCTCAACCCTCAACATCAAACCCTAATCCCTCAACCCTCAACCCTAATTTGTCATCCGTCATCCCTCCACACTCTACTTTAACCCTAATTCCTCGACCCTCGACCCTCGAACCTCAACCCTCAACCCTCAACATTAAACCCTAATCCCTCAACCCTTAACTCTAATCCCTCGACCTTCAACCTTGATCCTAAACCCTAAACCCTCAACGCCAAATTCTAATCCCTCAACCCTTCACTCTAATCCCTCAACCCTAAACCCTATCCCTAAACCCTCAACACTATACCTTAAACCCTAATCCCTCAACCCTAACCCTAAACCTTGTCCCTAAACCCTAATCCCTTCAACCTCAACCCTATCCCTAAACCCTTGACCCTTGAACCTCAGCCCTCGACGTCAAACCCTAATCCCTCAACCCTTAACTCTGATCCCTCATCTCTCAACCCTAACCCTAAACCCTCAACCCTCAACATCAAACCCTAATCCCTCAACCCTCAACCCTAATCTATCATCCGTCATCCCTCCACACTCTACTTTAAGCCTAATTCCTCGACCCTCAACCCTATCCCTAAACCGTTGACCCTCGAACCTCAACCCTCAACCCTCAACATTAAACCCTAATCCCTCAACCCTTAACTCTAATCCCCCGACCTTCAACCCTGATCCTAAACCCTAAACCCTCAACGCCAAATTCTAATCCCTCAGCCCTTCACTCTAATCCCTCAACCCTAAACCCTATCCCTAAACCCTCAACACTATACCTTAAACCCTAATCCCTCAACCCTAACCCTAAACCTTGTCCCTAAACCCTAATCCCTTCAACCTCAACCCTATCCCTAAACCCTTGACCCTCGAACCTCAGCCCTCGACGTCAAACCCTAATCCCTCAACCCTTAACTCTGATCCCTCATCTCTCAACCCTAACCCTAAACCCTCAACCCTCAACATCAAACCCTAATCCCTCAACCCTCAACCCTAATCTGTCATCTGTCATCCCTCCACACTCTACTTTAACCCTAATTCCTCGACCCTCAACCCTCGAACCTCAACCCTCAACCCTCAACATCAAACCCTAATCCCTCAACCCTTAACTCTAATCCCTCGACCTTCAACCCTGATCCTAAACCCTAAACCCTCAATGCCAAATTCTAATCCCTCAACCCTTCACTCTAATCCCTCAACCCTAAACCCTATCCCTAAACCCTCAACACTATACCTTAAACCCTAATCCCTCAACCCTAACCCTAAACCTTGTCCCTAAACCCTAATCCCTTCAACCTCAACCCTATCCCTAAACCCTTGACCCTCGAACCTCAACCCTCGACGTCAAACCCTAATCCCTCAACCCTTAACTCTGATCCCTCATCTCTCAACCCTAACCCTAAACCCTCAACCCTCAACATCAAACCCTAATCCCTCAACCCTAATCTATCATCCGTCATCCCTCCACACTCTACTTTAACCCTAATTCCTCGACCCTCAACCCTATCCCTAAACCCTTGACCCTCGAACCTCAACCCTCAACCCTCAACATCAAACCCTAATCCCTCAACCCTTAACTCTAATCCCTCGACCTTCAACCCTGATCCTAAACCCTAAACCCTCAATGCCAAATTCTAATCCCTCAACCCTTCACTCTAATCCCTCAACCCTAAACCCTCAACACTATACCTTAAACCCTAATCCCTCAACCCTAACCCTAAACCTTGTCCCTAAACCCTAATCCCTTCAACCTCAACCCTATCCCTAAACCCTTGACCCTCGAACCTCAGCCCTCGACGTCAAACCCTAATCCCTCAACCCTTAACTCTGATCCCTCATCTCTCAACCCTAACCCTAAACCCTCAACCCTCAACATCAAACCCTAATCCCTCAACCCTCAACCCTAATCTATCATCCGTCATCCCTCCACACTCTACTTTAAGCCTAATTCCTCGACCCTCAACCCTATCCCTAAACCGTTGACCCTCGAACCTCAACCCTCACCCTCAACATCAAACCCTAATCCCTCAACCCTTAACTCTAATCCCTCGACCTTCAACCCTGATCCTAAACCCTAAACCCTCAACGCCAAATTCTAATCCCTCAACCCTTCACTCTAATCCCTCAACCCTAAACCCTATCCCTAAACCCTCAACACTATACCTTAAACCCTAACCCTAAACCTTGTCCCTAAACCCTAATCCCTCAACCCTCAACCCTAATCTATCATCCGTCATCCCTCAACTCTAATCCCTCATTCCTAAACCCTAAACGCTATCCCTATTCCTAGACCCTCAACAGGCTCGATACTATACCTTAAACCCTAATACCTCTACCATCGACACTCTTATTTAACCATAATCCCTTGACCATTAACCCTATCCCTCAACCTCAACCCTCAACCCTCAACCCTCAACTCTCAACATTAAACCCTAATTCATCAACCCTAAACCCTAATCCCTCAAACCTAAACCCTATCCCTAAACCATCAACCCTCAACACTATACCTTAAACCCTAATCCCTCAACCCTCAACCCTAAACCTTATCCCTCAACCCTCAACCCTAATCCCTCATCCCTCAACTCTAATCCCTCATCCCTAAACTTTAAATGCTATCCCTATTCCTAAACCCTCAACAGACTCGATACTATACCTTAAACTCTAATCCCTTATCCCTAAACCCTCCAACCCTATCCCTAATCCTTATACCCTCCACACTCTACTGTAACCCTAATTCCTTGACCCTCAACCCTATCCCTAAACCCTTGACCCTCGAACCTCAACCCTCAACCCTCAACATCAAACCCTAATCCCTCAACCCTTAACTCTGATCCCTCGACCTTCAACCCTGATGCTAAACCCTAAACCCTCAATGCCAAATTCTAATCCCTCAACCCTTCACTCTAATCCCTCAACCCTAAACCCTATCCCTAAACCCTAACCCTAAACCTTGTCCCTAAACCCTAATCCCTCAACCCTCAACCCTAATCTGTCATCCGTCATCCCTCAACTCTAATCCCTCATTCCTAAACCCTAAACACTATCCCTATTCCTAGACCCTCAACAGGCTCGATACTATACCTTAAACCCTAATCCCTCTACCATCGACACTCTTATTTAACCCTAATCCCTTGACCATTAACCCTATCCCTCAACCTCAACCCTCAACCCTCAACCCTCAACTCTCAACATTAAACCCTAATTCATCAACCCTAAACCCTAATCCCTCAAACCTAAACCCTATCCCTAAACCATCAACCCTCAACACTATACCTTAAACCCCAATCCCTCAACCCTCAACCCTAAACCTTATCCCTAAACCCTAATCCCTCAACCCTCAACCCTAATCCCTCATCCCTCAACTCTAATCCCTCATCCCTCAACTCTAATCCCTCATCCCTAAACCCTAAATGCTATCCCTATTCCTAAACCCTCAACAGACTCGATACTATACCTTAAACTCTAATCCCTTATCCCTAAACCCTCCAACCCTATCCCTAATCCTTACACCCTCCACACTCTACTTTAACCCTAATCCCTTCAACCTCAACCCTATCCCTAAACCCTTGACCCTCGAACCTCAACCCTCAACCCTCGACGTCAAACCCTATTCCCTCAACCCTTAACTCTAATCCCTCATCTCTCAACCCTAACCCTAAACCCTAAACCCTCAACCCTCAACGTCAAATCCTAATCCCTCAACCCTAAACCCTATCCCTAAACCCTCAACACTATACCTTAAACCCTAATCCCTCATCCCTCAACCCTAAACCTTATCCCTAAACCCTAATCCCTCAACCCTCAACCCTAATCTGTCATCCCCCAACTCTAATCCTTCATCCCTAAACCCTAAATGCTATCCCTATTCCTACACCCTCAATAGAATCGATACTATACCTTAAACCCTAATCCCTTATCCCTAAACCCTCCAACCCTATCCCTAATCCTTATACCCTCCACACTCTACTTTAACCCTAATTCCTCGACCCTCAACCCTATCCCTAAACCCTTGACCCTCGAACCTCAACCCTCAACCCTCAACATCAAACCCTAATCCCTCAACCCTTAACTCTGATCCCTCGACCCTCAACACTATACCTTAAACCCTAATCCATATCCCTCAACCCTTAACCCTTAAAACTTAAACCCTATCCCTACACCCTCAACACTTGACACTATATCTTAAGCCTTAAACCCTCATCCCTAAAGCCTCAACCCTCAATCCTTAAACCTTAAACCCTAAACCCTATCCCTAATCCCTCTACCCTCAACACTCTAACCCTAACCTCGACATTAAATGCTAATCCGTCAACCCTAAACCCTAATCCTAAACCCTCAACCCTCAACCCTCAACACTATACCTTAAACCCTAATCCCTCAACCCTCAACCCTAAACCGTCATCCCTAAACCCTAATCCCTCAACCCTCAACCCTAATCCATCATCCCTCAACTATAATCCCTCATCCCTAATCCCTAAATGCTATCCCTATTCCTAAACTCTCAACAGACTTGATACTATACCTTAAACCCTAATCCCTTATCCCTAAACCCTCCAACCCTATCCCTAATCCTTACACCCTCCACACTCTACTTTAACCCTAATCCCTCGACCCTAAACCCTATCCCTAAACCCTTGACCCTTGAACCTCAACCCTCAACCCTTAATGTCAAACCCTAATCCCTCAACCCTTAACTTTGATCCCTCAACCCTCAACCGTAATCTGTCATCCCTCATCCCTAAACCTTAAACGCTATCCCTATTCCTAGACCCTCAACGGGCTCGATACTATACCTTAAACGCTAATCCCTTATCCGTAAACCTTCCAACTCTATCCCTTATGCCTTAACCCTCATGATGAATAGCCTTGAATGTAAAAAAATTTGAGTGGGACATAACGCGAGCGCGTTATAACGCGCTCGCGTTATGTCAAACATGGCAAAAGACAGACTTGCGGGAAAAAATGTAAGGCAAAACATAACGCGAGCGCGTTATAACGCGCTCGCGTTATTTCTTGCTTTGGGAATCCCAAGCCTTGGGCTTGGGATTTGCTTTGGATTTCCAACCCAAAGGCTTGGAGTGCCTTATGAACAGTCACAGACGTGTTTTTCTATATTCTTCAAAATTTCACATAATTTCATTCGTGCTAACCCTCATATTTGCACGTGTTTCAAGGTTGAACAAATTGAACACATGGGTAATGTTAGGCTTTCTCTTAGCTATTTGACGATGTGATTTTTTTCACATTTTAACAATGTTAAGCCTTTCATCTTTAATTTCTTTTGTTTGTGTGTCCATTTTTATGCAAAAACCACTGTTTGGTCTTTTTTTCATTGTAAAATAACTATTCATTCAAATTTCAAAAAAATTACATATTTAGAAACTAGACTCCATTCTACAAATATTAAAAAAATAAAAAAATGATTTTCAATTAGTTTTCAAAATTTATAGGGGTAGCACGGCCAAAATTCTATTTTTTAGGATGTGTCCACTTTAAAAATTAGTAAAAAATCAAATATTCATCAAAAAATTATCAGAAAAATCGGGCATAAACTACATGCTATTAGCTAATTTCTCACTGAAGCGATTTTAAAAATACCAAAAAAAAGTTGACCTTTTGAGGGAGCCACAAAACATGCTATGTTATGTTTTTTTGACAGAAACAACACCAATTTATGTGGCTCCCTCTTTTGAACCCCTTAATCTATGCCATTTTCAAAACAAAATAGTAGTTTAGAAAGTAGACTCGGAGCACTACGAACATTATTTTGGTTGCATCTCCAAATTTTGAGTGTAACTATGCTCAATTTCTCATCCAAGGCCAGTATTTCCTGATTTCAGAAAAAAAGTGGCCACTTAAGACCCCTTTTTGGCCCCCCATCTTCTTGCACTTACCCATACCTGATTCCCTTTTAGAGGAATCAGTTGTAACAACACAACACCCTAGACTTCAACAGAAGCATCAGTATAAAGAACCAGTGGATAACCTTCTTGAGGCAAATGCAATGTAGGCAGATATTGGCATTTTTCTATGATTCTCTACACTATCTCAGTTAATTCATCTGTCCATGGTCCTGCTCCTTCCTTCAGTTGATTCTGAATCTTTTTCTTGTCTTTTTCCAAACCATTATAGAATGGAGAAACATAATTTAAGCATCCTAAAAACCTTTGGATCTACTTTTTCCCTACTAGAACATCAAGAAATTCATTAATATGCTTAAGGATGTGAGGTTGTAATTTCACTTTTCCTTTAGAGAGGACTAGACCAAGAAAATCAATTTCTTCTTGACCAATCATCATCTTTTTAGCAAATAAACAAATTCCATGAGTTCTTATAGTGGTATATAACATTTCCAAATGCTTCAAATGCTTAGACTCATCTTCAGAGAAAACAATATCATCTATATACACTGCACAAAATTCTTTTAAATTTCTTAGAGCTTTATCCATCCTTCTTTGAAAGTATGCAGGAGTTGTTTTAAGGCCAAATGGCATCACATTCCATTCATATGATCCCTGTGGAACTGAGAAAGTAGTTTTATACCTGTCTTCTTCTTTGACTTTGATTTCCTAGAAACCTGACTTGCAATCAAACTTTGTGAAGATCCCTTTTGATGTTGTTCTCATAATTAAGTCAGTGCTAAATGGGATTGGATAATTGAATGGAAGAATAATATCATTCAGAGTTTTATAATTAATACAAAACTATTTTTTACCTCTTTCTCTTTCTTCTCTTTTGTTTACCAAGAAGGCTGGACAGCTGAATGGACTCTTGCTCTCCCTGATGAAATTACCTTGGAGTAATTCTTCTAAATGTTCATCCATTTCTTTTACTTATGTTGGACTCATTAGATATGTAGGTTCAAAAGGAATCACTGACTGGCATTGTGGTTTGATCTTAATCTCATATTCTTCATGCTCTTTTGACCAGAACTAGAGAGGGTTCAGACTGCAACAATCTTGTTCAAATTTATCTTTGACAGGTTCTAGCAATAATGGAATTTTCTGGACCTGAAGATTGACACTTTCTTTCTTACCTGGCTTAACATTCTTCTTATCAAACTTATAATTAACTACCTTTAAGGTAGGAATTTTAATGTGGTCATCTTCATGTCGAAGTGATATCTCATGGGTTTTGAGAACAAAAGGTTGGTATTTGGTTAGGAACATAAACCCTAATAAAACATCACCTCTTAGACCATCTAGCTCAATAAAATCGATAACAAACTTTTTCCCCTGGATTTCAATAGTCACATCTTGAGCATATCTTCCCATTTTGACTTGCTATCCATTAATTGCATAACCTGAAGGAAGGTCTGGTCTAGGCTTCTAAAATTTTGGAGGAATAGCATCTGTCTTAGCAAAACTTCATGAGGATCTTGAGTCTACAAAAGCATCCATTGAAATCAGTTTATAACCTGGAAATCAAAAAATCATTCTTATGTATGTACAATTTTCAGCTAGATACAGAGCATTGGCTAGTTCGAAAGAAGAAGATTCCTCTTTTGTGTTGTTTATTTTATTAGCTTTATACAAAACATCTCGAGTTTCCCCCACTGCTAAAGTAAGTTTTGAGAGTTCTTTCTGTTGGAGGTAGATTTGGTGAGAAAGGATTTGCGGTTCTTCTTGGAAGCGATCAACTTTTGAACAAAGAATATCTATAGGCTTGAGATGTATCTGCAAGTGATATATGTTCACTTCAAGTGAGAACTGTTGCGGTTGTATTT
The DNA here is from genome assembly GCA_027924645.1 of Cunninghamia lanceolata. Lineage (NCBI taxonomy): Eukaryota > Viridiplantae > Streptophyta > Pinopsida > Cupressales > Cupressaceae > Cunninghamia > Cunninghamia lanceolata. Next base: position 805,683 of record BSBN01001053.1, on the reverse strand, counting down.
GTTGACTCCCAAGTGACTTTATGTTGTTCATGGATGTCTCCTGAATGTGTTGAAAGCATGTGATCGATCCACAAGCTACAATGAAGATCTTGCAAGCATGTTTCTAAGTGTTCTTGATATATGCACAAGTTCTGGCCAACTTGGTTAGTCACACTTGTTGCAGAGGTGAATCGTGGATTATAGAAGCATGTCCAAGTGTGTAAAGATATATTGGGTCTGAGCTAAGTTGTGATGTGTTCATCCTTCATTCATTTACTATACAAGTTTTTTTATGTCTAGTCCTAATTTGATTTATGTACGTATGCTGGCCTTGGAGATAGTTCCAATGGTTGTAGAATGTAATGCCAACCTTGATGTACATTCCAAGGTTGATGATAGGTATAAATGTATGTAATGAATTTGTGATTGAAGGGCCAAGTTACGAAGATGCATAGATAAAGTGTGAATTGTAAAAGTATAGGAGAGAAGAGGAGTTGTATATGGAACTGAACTCAGGCATGATGTAGATGCTAATATATCAGTTCAACCCTGGCAGTGAGCCAACCCCGGCAGTGAGCCACCCTTTGGTAGTGAGCCATTCTTTTGGATAGTGAGCCCTTTCCATGTCATAACTGATTACAATAGAAGATAAGTGCAATAATTGATATGGATTATCACACTGTCAGACCTTTCTACATAATTTTTGATTGTTTAATTCGTAATTACGCGCAGAACAAGAGCATACTTTTGTGATCCTAAGACTCTTTCTAAGACTCTAAATTTCTAATCTCTTAAATCACTTTTGAATGCCTATAATGGGGCAAGAGGCCCTTATTTATTGTTGGCGGAACTCAAAATTTTATAAACTAATCTAGGAGTCTGACCATACAAAACTAACACGTAAAAACCACTGTAGAAGTGGATAATTGTTAGGCAGTCATGTCCGTAAGCATTAACAACAGTGGAAGGAAAAGACAATCGCTTTAAGGACACCATAAGCGAGGATGACCTTCTTTACACCTAAAAGTAGATATGGGGATCTTACTTTTTGTGACAAGGTTGCATCCTGTTGTCGGATCATAACGTGGCTGAAGTCACGGCACTGACAAACCCAAGTGCTAGTTAAAAATTATCGGTGAAAGTAGATGAACTGGAAGTGGTTTGAAAATTATTTCTAAGTCATCATCTCTCCTTTTGAAAGCATAAATTATTTTCTCAACTTCTTCGATGTATGCCATATCTATTTCAGTTCGGGCAGCTACCAGGGCTGGTACTAGTGAGGGTTCCACATCCTGAATAATTGCTTTAGCAAACCAATCATGAACCAGAGGATAATATTCTACTCATGGCAGACAGTAACAATGAGGATTTACATGATATCCTGATGGTTCAGTCATTCCTTCTGATATTGCCCATGCAAAATTTCCTTGAATATAATAAAAAAACTCTTCCATATTAGGAGGTAGAACTTTTTCATTATAACCCATAAAGAAATCTGCAAAATCTTCAAATTCATTCTGAAGAATAGTTATACTATTTATAAACCCAAATTTTGCACATTTTAGCAGATTCTTTTTAGTCCTAATATCCCAGTTCATAGGCAATAAAGAAGTTATGCATAAATCAAATGAAAAGCCATTTCTAATTGAAAAGGCTAAGCTAGCTTCTTCTAAACCAAAATTCTCCATAAAAGCTACCTATTCTACAGGTTCAAGAATCCCTTTGTCATACCCGGCAGAAATTACATTCCTTAAGTCTTGCAGCCATTTATTAAGCAGATGGACATGGAGAATTGGTTCAATTATCTCAGGGGGAAGCTGAGGAATTATTATTTTTTCTCCTTCTTCGTCTGTTCCATCAAATACTTTTGTTCCATCTTCTCAAAGGAAGGTTTCACCTGATTATATTAACATGGAAGCATGCTCTTCCAACTTTGACATTTCTCTCGTGAGACTGTTAGCTAGGGGATTATTATCTCCTTGGATCCATTCAGTGTCAAAGTCATAACTGATGAAATCAAGATACCACCTTGCTATTCTTCCATGTGCTATGTCTTTGTCTGGTTTTTTCTTGAGAAGAGACCTCATCGGCTGGCTGTCTGTTCTTACAATGAAGTGATTTGGCTTTAAGAAATTTTTGAATTTTTGAATACCCTTTTTTACAGCAAGAATCTCTTTCTCATAGATGGTGTATCTGCATTCTGTATCAGTAAAAGTTCCTAATCTATAGCCACATACCTGAGTCCCTTTTAGAGGAATCTCTTGTAACAACACAACACCCCAGACTTCATCAGAAGCATTAGTATAAAGAACCAGTGGATAACCTTCTTGAGGCAAATGCAATGTAGGCAGATATTGGCATTTTTCTTTGATTCTCTGCACTATCTCAGTTAATTCATCTGTCCATGGTTCTGCTCCTTCCTTCAGCTGATTCTGAATCTTTTTCCTGTCTTTTGCCAAACCATTATAGAATGGAGAAACATAATTTAAGCATCCTAAAAACCTCTGGATCTACTTTTTCCCTACTAGAACATCAGGAAATTCATTAATATGCTTGAGGATGTGAGGTTGTAATTTCACTTTTCCTTTAGAGAGAACTAAACCAAGAAAATCAATTTCTTCTTGACCAATCACCATGCAGATAAACAAATTCCATGAGTTCTTATAGTGGTATATAACATTTTCAAATGCTTCAAATGCTTAGACTCATCTTCAGAGAAAATAATAATATCATCTATATACACTGCACAAAATTCTTTTAAATTTCTTAGAGCTTTATCCATCCTTCTTTGAAAGTATGCAAGAGTCATTTTAAGGCCAAATGGCATCACATTCCATTCATATAATCCCTGTGGAACTGAGAAAGCAGTTTTATACCTATCTTCTTCTTTGACTTCAATTTACCAGAAGCTCGACTTGCAATCAAACTTTGAGAAGATTCCTTTTGATGTTACTCTCATAATTAAGTCAGGGCTAAATGGGATTGGATAATTGAATAGAAGAATAATATCATTCAGAGGTTTATAATTAATACAAAACCATTTTTACCTCTTTCTCTTTCTGCTCTTTTGTTTATCAAGAAGGCTAGACAGCTGAATGGACTCTTGCTCTCCCTGATGAAATTACCTTGGAGTAATTCTTCTAAATGTTCATCCATTTCTTTTACTTCTGTTGGACTCATCAGATATGCAGGTTCAAAAGGAATCACTGACTGGCATTATAGTTTGATCTTAATCTCACATTCTTCATGCTCTTTTGACTAGAACTGGAGAGGGTTCAGACTGTAACAATCTTGTTCAAATTTAGCTTTGACGAGTTCCAGCAATAATGGCATTTTCTGGACCTGAAGATTTGCACTTTCTTTCTTACCTAGCTTAACATTCTTCTTATCAAACTTATAATTAACTACCTTTAAGGTAGGAATTTTAATGTGGTCATCTTCATGTCGAAGTAATATCTCATGTGTTATGAGAACAAAGGTTGGTATTTGGTTAGGAACATAAACCCTAATAAAACATCACCTCTTAGACCATCTAGCTCAATTAGTGAATTTTTATTCCTTTTTGTTTCCAAAATATGATGGAGGACTAGTTAGGTTTGGAGACAATGCAGCTGGTAAGATTTGTGGAAAAGGATCTATTTCATTTGATGGAAAGCATAATACTGATGATGTCCTATATGTGAAGGGTTTAAAGCATAATCTTTTGAGTGTTGGTCAAATGTGTGACAAAGGCTATTATCTAAGAGTCAAAGACAATGGGTGTAAGATCATGGAAAGATTTGGAACTGTGATTGCTACCGGTAAGAAGACCAGAGGTAACATCTATCAATTAAGAGGAACTAATGATTACTTTTTATTAGCCCAAGCAAATGAGAGTTGGTTATGGAATAGAAGGATGTGTCATATAAACTTTGATAATTTGGTAAAGATAAGTTTAGGTTAGACTGTGAGAGATTTACAAAAACTTGTGAAACCCACCAATACCATTTGTAAGGAATGTCAGTTGGGGAAGCATACAAGAATAAGTTTTAAGAGCAAAGAGCAATTTTCTGTCGGTTTGTTGGATCTTTCTTTCTAGTCAAAAGGTTGACCATGTGAATGACCAAATCACCCTGATCATTAGTAAATGAATTTCTTGGAGGGTCATATTTTCAGATATCCCTGATCTTCCAAGAGATCATGCTCCAGCATTTAATGTGGACCTAATGGTAGGTCACGCCCTATCAATTTCAAATATAGACCTGACACTTGGCAACATCTCCTAACGTCATGTGAATGATCAATGGATCTAAGAAAAAATGATACACGTGCCCTAATTTGTCGTATTGGTTGGTTTAAAAGTGAATTTTAGGATTATTTACATTCACCCTGAAATAATTAAAATTTATAGAGCTCTGTAAGTTAATGCATCACAGTCACCTATGAACAGAACGAGACCCCCCACTTAACAGAATGGAACGAACAATACTCATATATAAAAGCCTATTGGCTAATAATAATATATATTATACAATAATATAATATTATATAGTATAGATATTATATATATATATTATATAATATTATATTATTAATATTACAATATTATAATTATATTATATTATATAATAATATTATATTATAATATATTCAATATAATATTATAAATATTATATTATAAGTTTCACAAAAAGAGCATATATTATAGGCTCATCCAACTTTCTAATTTTTATTCCTTTTTGTGAAGCTTTATTCTCTGAACATTTTGCTAGTAGCGTGCGTAGTACCTGTAGAAGTCGCAGTCATAAGACCTGTGTGAAGGCCAGGGGAGCTGAGTTAAGGGCATTAGTAAGTCGACCAAAGTAGCAGGGAATATCGCGAAAGGAAATCAGTAAGTTAATTATTCTCATCACGGCTCTTAGAAGATCAATGAATGCTAGTTCTGCTTTATCATAAGTATTGCATAATTATTTTCAAGATGGGGATGATCATGTTGTTGATGAAAAAGGGAATTTTAAGTTTCCAGATATTAAAATTTCTACACTTTACCCTAAAAAAGGAATTAAAGCAAAAATTTGTGATTCTGTGTGTCAATCTGAGATAAATTTGTTAGTCTCTAGAGTAGGGATTTGTCTGATCTATCTTCCATTTCTCCTTCCTGAAGATGTTTCTCACTGGAGAGAAAAGGGTACTTCCATGTCCATTTTCCCCATGTTGATCTCATAGTTCACCCACATTTTAACTATGATATAGGTGCTGAATTCTTTGCCACCCTTGTTGATACCTGTTGTTGAATCTAGGAACAAGTTGTTATTGCCCAGTTTCGAGGAATTTTAAGTGCTGAGAAAGGAGATGGAGTGCTTTCTGTGTCACCAAATTTTACTGTCTTTATCAGATAAGTTCATTTCCTCCACCTTCTGTCTCCTTCTCCAAATCAAAGGTGTGTCCCTAATACCTGGATCTGTTTATGCAACCATTGGAGGTCGTTGTGTCTATAGAATTATGAATATTGTGTCACCACCAGTTTCTTTGCCCATAGGGGTGAATTTCCCACAAGGATCCTCTAATCTTCTTGACTATAGCAGGATTATTGATCACACTAGTTTTGAGATAGGATTCCCAATAATAGAGTAACTCCTAAATAGGCAAAAGCCTCAATTCATAATCCTCCCAGTACAGAGAAATAGGTTTTCAAATAGACTTTTGTTTCAGACCAGGAGAGTAGCCAATGTCACCCTTCAGTCTATTCCAAACCAAACCATTTTGGAGCAACCCATTATGGATAGAACCAAAGCGAGACTGCAACCCTTGAAAAGAAGCTTCTCGATGGCTCATGCTTATCTGCACTCAGAAAATAAACTATATGTTGATTATAACCCTGAACAATGCTCCTCATCTTCTAGTCATCCAAAAAGGAAATTAGTAAGTTAATTATTCTCATCATGGCTCTTAGAAGATCAATGAATGCTAGTTCTACTTTATCAGAAGTATTGCATAATTATTTTCAAGATGGGGATGATCATGTTGTTGATGAAAAAGGGAATTTTAAGTTTCCAAATATTAAAATTTCTACACTTTACCCTGAAAAAGGAATTAAAGCAAAAATTTGTGATTATATGCGTCAATCTAAGATAAATTTGTTAGTCTCTGGAGTAGGGATTTATCCAATCTATCTTCCATTTCTCCTTCCCGAAGATGTTTCTCACTGGAGAGAAAAGGGGTACTTCCATGTCCATTTTCCCCATGTTGATCTCATAGTTCACCCACATTTTAACTATGATATAGGTGCTGAATTCTTTGCCACCCTTGTTGATACCCGTTGTCGAATCTAGGAACAAGCTATTATTGCCCAGTTCTGAGGATTTTTAAGTGCTGAGAAAGGAGATGGAGTGCTTTTTGTGTCACCAAATTTTACTTTGTCTTTATCAGATAAGTTCATTTCCTCTACCTTCTATCTCCTTCTCCAAATCAAAGGTGTATCCCTAATGCCTAGATCTATTTATGCAACCATTGGAGGTCATTGTGTCTATAGAATTATGAATATTGTGTCACCACCAGTTTCTTTGCCCACAGGGGCAAGTTTCCCACAAGGATCCTCTAATCTACTTGACTATGGCAAGATTATTGATCACATTGGTTTTGAGATAAGATTCCCAATAATAGAGAAACTCCTAAATAGGCAAAAGCCTCAATTTATAAACCTCCCAGTACAGAGAAATAGGTTTTCAAATATACCTTTGTTTCAGACCAGGAGAGTAGCCAATGTCACCCTTTAGTCTGTTCCAGACCAAACCATTTTGGAGCAACCCATTGTGGATAAAACCAAAGCGAGACTGCAACCCTTGAAAAGAAGCTTCTCGATGGCTCATGCTTATCCGCACTCAGAAAATAAACCATATGTTGATTATAACCCTGAAGAATGCTCCTCAATTTCCAGTCATCCAAAAAGGAAATCAGTAAGTTAATTATTCTCATCATGGCTCTTAGAAGATCAGTGAATGTTAGTTCTGCTTTATCAGAAGTATTGCATAGATATTTTCAAGATGGGGATGATCATGTTGTTGATGAAAAAGGGAATTTTAAGTTTCCAGATATCAAAATTTCTACACTTTACCCTGAAAAAGGAAATAAAGCAAAAAATTGTGATTATGTGCGTCAATCTGAGATAAATTTGTTAGTCTCTACAGTAGGGATTTATCTGATCTATCTTCCATTTCTCCTTCCCGAAGATATTTCTCACTAGAGAGAAAAGGGGTACTTCCATGTCCATTTTCCCCATGTTGATCTCATAGTTCACCTACATTTTAACGATGATATAGGTGTTGAATTGTTTGCCACCCTTGTTGATACCTATTGTCGAATCTGGGAACAAGCTGTTATTGCCCAATTCCAAGGAAGTTTAAGTGCTGAGAAAGGAGATGGAGTGCTTTCTGTGTCACCAAATTTTACTTTGTCTTTATCAGATAATTTAATTTCCTCTGCCTTTTATCTCCTTTTCCAAATCAAATGTATATCCCTAATGCCTAGATCTGTTTATGCAACCATTGGAGGTCGTTGCATCTATAGAATTATGAATATTGTGTCTCTTTGCCCATAGGGGTGAGTTTCCCACAAGGATCCTCTAATCTGCTTGACTATGGCAGGATTATTGATGACACTAGTTTTGAGATAGGATTCCCAATAATAGAGAAACTCCTAAATAGGCAAAAGCCTCAATTCATAAACCTCCCAGTACAAAGAAATAGGTTTTCAAATAGACCTTTGTTTTAGACCAGAAGAGTATCCAATGTCACCCTACAGTATGTTCCAAACCAAACCATTTTGGAGCAACCCATTGTGGATAAAACCAAAGCAAGAGTGCAACCCTTGAAAAGAAGCTTCTTGATGGCTCATGCATATCCACACTCAAAAAATAAAGCATATGTTGATTATAACCCTGAAGCATACTCCTCATCTTCCAGTCATCCAAAAAGTTTTCAATCAGTTAATCATTATCCTTCTCGAGCCTCTTTTGCCTCAACTTCATATTTAAGACAAGATCCTATCCTAATGGATAAATTAGTGAAACAAGTAAGCTCTAGGCTACACTTGACTCCTAAACAAGAAGAGGAGAAAAAGGATAGGAAACAAAAAGGAATAAAAATCATAAAGTTGGATGATCCGGCATGTATGATGAGAGAATCACTCCCAAGATATGGCTTAGAGAGGAGAGTGAAACATCAAATCCAGGTTGATCTAACAATGGCTGTAGAGGTTACAGGATATGTCCCTGGAAGATGGCCAACTCAGGAAAGCTTCATAATAGTCAACCCAGATGAAAAAATTTGGGGAAAATATGAAGCCAAGTTTCATACCAAAGTAGGAGCCAAACAAAAAAACTCTGAAGCTCAAAGAAATCGGTAGTCACAATGGATGTTAGCAGCACAAGATAATATTGATGACATGGCCATTGATGTTAAACAAGTGATCAATAGGACACTATCAGTATATGATAATTTGCTCCAAGTTCAAAATGTTGTACATAAGATAGAATCTAGCACTCTTAGATTAGATAAACAATCTACTTCAATATTGAATGACTTGCTGGAATGCCTTATCAAGTTAAAAACACTAAGGTTGTTGTTACTAATATTCAGATGAATACTCAGAGATTGGATACAGTTTCCACCCAAATATATGACTATATATCCACCTCAGAGAATAGGAGAGACACTCAGGCCCAAGAAAACAAAGTACTGTTAGAACATGTGGCCAGAAACCTAGAGAAAATTAGGAAATATACAAAGAAATTTGGAGTCTCTCAAAAAGGTAAAGATAGCTCAAAAGAAGAACATGAAGAATCCAAGTCTCAAAAGTCTGAACCAGTACAGAAACCAAGACCAAAAGTTCAAAGAAGGAAAAGCATTCTCATAATAGAAGAATCTGCAGAAGAGGAAACACCCACTGTTTCCATTAGAAGTAAAATAGCTCCTATGCCCACAAAATTAGTTTTCCCTAAACATAAAGAGCACGCAATGCAGCATGCTGAAGATTTGAAATATTGGCTTCAAACACTTCAAGTTGAAGATACTGAGCCAATATATATGGATGATCCTGCTACTGCTCATATAGATACTGCATCTGATGAAGAGATTCTTCTAGAAGTAGAATCGCCTCATGTATCTAATGAAGAAGCCTCTCAAATAAGTGATACAGAATTTGTACACATAAATGAGATGGAAGATTGGGAAGACTATATGGCTAGTCATGAATCCATAGGGAACCAAATTGATATAGAGATGAATGATGTTGTCTCTGAAAATTCCTAACCAGAACAGTTAAGAGCTTATGCTACATCAGCATACATTCTAAATATTGACAAGATTGTTGATCCTAATGATGCTATTTGTACCTAGTGTGATACTCTAGAAAATTTCTTTGATACAAGAGGTTCTATTTGGTCTGAGTCTAATAAAGTTTTGTATGTTGTCTGACTGATGTCTGGAAAATTAAGAAATTGGTGGAATAGTCTACCCGATAATGGAATCGTAACTACAAATTCTGATACAAGTGAGGAATATGTCAAAGAAATTGATATGGGTAGAAATGATGTCTATGATGAGGGATTTGCAATGCTCAATCTTATGTTAATTGGTCAATTTTGTGGAAATAAAAAAATGGCATCCTTGAAGCTGAGAAAATATTGTATTCTGTACAACTCAGAGATCTAGGGAAGCTACATAAATATAATCTTGTGTTTGAAAAATATATGATTGTAGCTCAAAAGCTTCATGATCCCACTACTGAAAAGTATTATCTTAATTCACTCCCTTGTGGATTAGGAGAATATGCAGAAGACTATCTAATGGCTAAGTATAAATCCAAAATTGAGAAATTTGGATTCTCTGAGTTAAGGACTCTTGTTACGTACAAGTTAGATAACAGTTGTCTCCTCAAAGCTCTTAGTGAAAATAAAGAGTAGTTTAATTCCTCATGTAATATAAAGGAATATTGCAATCTACCACCAATTAGTCAGCTCAAAGATTTTAGACAAGTCAGAAAATTCCACAAAACTTCATGTGGTAAACATTGTAAATGCAAGAGATGCAGCAGAAGGGCATATGATGATGACAACATGGAAAGATCATTCCGCCCTAAATATAAAAGTCATAAGAAAAGATACAGATTTTCTCTTGTAAATAAAAATTCTTTCAAATATAGGAAACCTCCCAAATATTTGTTCAAGAAAAAGAGAAACCCAAGAAAGGGACCAGTAAAATGTTTCATCTGTAAAGGACATCATTATGCAACCAATTGCCCAAAGAAATACAACCCTGAGAATAAGATCTATGGTCTTTTCTGTGAACAAGATGTACATAATAATTGGGAGATTATAGATACTTTTGATGCTTTTGCACATTTTGCTTATGATCAACTTTTTGAGCTAGTTGAGGTTCTACCAGAACAATTCTCTATGGCTAGAGATAAACACAAAAAAGTTTGTTCATCTTCTTTTGAGGATGAAGATAGTTCTACATCTTCTAATTCATCTAAATCTTCTTCTGCTATTACAAAAGTTGTTAAACAAGTAATCAAGGATCTTGATTTTAAAATTAGCAAGGCTAAGGCAAAAGATACTTACATGATGGCTGCATCTATGGAAGAAAGGAAAGCTGCAGCCAAACAACAATTAAAGGATAGTAAGGCATGTGAAGCTAAATGAGATTCTCTTCAAAAGAAACTTAGAGGTACTAAACCTTCCTCTACTCATAAATTTAGGAAACCCATTACCTCTCATGGATTTGTCCATCCCAAATGGAGAAAGAATTCTATCCCTTCTTGTTCTCCTTCTCCACCTCCATATAAGCCACCATACCGCGATCATCTCAAGCCTATAGATATTCTTTGTTCAAAAGTTGATCGCTTCCAAGAAGAACTGTAGATCTTTTCTCGTCAAGTCTACCACCAACAGAAAGAACTCTCAAAACTTACTTCAGCAGTGGGGGAAATTCAAGATGTTTTGTATAAAGCTGATAAATTAGACAACATAGAAAAAGAATCTTCTTATTTCGAACCAGCCAATGCTCTGTATCTAGCTGAAAATTGTACATACATAAGAATGAGTTTTCGCTTTCTAGGTTATAAACCAATTCTAATTGATGCTTTTGTAGACTCAGGCTCCTCATGAAGTTTTGCTAAGACAGATGCTATTCCTCCAGAATTTTGGAAGCCTATACCAGACCTTCCTTCAAGTTATGCAATTAATGGCCAGCAAGTCAAAATGGGAAGATATGCTCAAGATGTGACTATTGAAATCCAGGGGAAAAAGTTTGTTACCGATTTTATTGAGCTAGATGGTCTAAGAGGTGATGTTTTATTTGGGTTTATGTTCCTAACCAAATACCAACCTTTTGTTCTCAAAACCCATGAGATATCACTTCGACATGAAGATGGCCACATTAAAATTACTGCCTTAAAGGTAGTTAATTATAAGTTTGATAAGAAGAATGTTAAGCCAGGTAAGAAAGAAAGTGCCAATCTTCAGGTCCAAAAAATGTCATTATTGGTGGAACCTGTCAAAGTTAAATTTGAACAAGATTGTTGCAGACTAAACCCTCTTCATTTCTGGTCAAAAGAGCATGAAGAATGTGAGATTAAGATCAAACCAGAATGCCAGTCAGTGATTCCTTTTGAACTTGCATATCTGATGAGTCCAACAAAAGTAAAAGAAATGAATGAACATTTAGAAGAATTACTCCAAGGTAATTTCATTAGGGAGAGCAAGAGTCCATTCAACTATCTTGCCTTCTTGGTAAACAAAAGAACAGAAAGAGAAAGAGGTAAAAAATAGTTTTGTATTAATTATAAACCTGTGAATGTTATTATTCTTCCATTCAATTATCCAATCCCATTTAGCACTGACTTAATTATGAGAGCAGCATCAAAAGGGATCTTCTCAAAGTTTGATTGCAAGTCAGGTTTCTAGAAAATCAAAGTCAAAGAAGAAGATATCTATAAAACTACTTTCTCAGTTCCAAAGGGATTATATGAATGGAATGTGATGCCATTTGGCCTTAAAACAACTCCTGCATACTTTCAAAGAAGGATGGATAAAGCTCTAAGAAATTTAAAAGAATTTTGTGCAGTGTATATAGATGATATTATTGTTTTCTCTGAAGATGAGTCTAAGCATTTGAAGCATTTGGAAATGTTATATACCACTATAAGAACTCATGGAATTTTTTTATCTGCTAAAAAGAAGGTGATTGTTCAGGAAGAAATTGATTTTCTTGGTCTAGTCCTCTCTAAAGGAAAAGTGAAACTACAACCTCATATCCTCAAGCATATTAATGAATTTCCTGATGTTCTAGTAGGGAAAAAGTAGATCCAAAGGTTTTTAGGATGCTTAAATTATGTTTCTCCATTCTATAATGGTTTGGCAAAAGACAGGAAAAAGATTTAGAATCAACTGAAGGAAGGAGCAGGACCATGGACAGATGAATTAACTGAGATAGTGCAGAGAATCAAAGAAAAATGCCAATATCTGCCCACATTGCATTTGCCTCAAGAAGGTTATCCATTGGTTCTTTATAATGATGCTTCTGATGAAGTCTGCGGTGCTGTGTTGTTACAAGAGATTGCTCTAAAAGGGACTCAGGTATGTGGCTATAGATCAGGAACTTTTACTGATACAGAATGCAGATACACCATCTATGAGAAAGAGATTCTTGCTGTCAAAAAGGGCATTCAAAAATTCAAAATTTTCTTAAAGCCAAATCACTTCATTTTAAGAACATACAGCCAGCCGATGAGGTCTCTTCTCAAGAAAAAACCAAACAAAGACATAGCACATGGAAGAATAGCAAGGTGGTATCTTGATTTCATCAGTTATGACTTTGACATTGAATGGATCCAAGGAGATAATAATCCCCTAGCTGACAGTCTCACTAGAGAAATGTCAAAGTTGGCAGAGCATGCTTCCATGTTAATAGAACCAGGTTAAACCTTCCTTCGAGAAGATGGAATAGAAGTATTTGAAGGAACAAATGAAGAAGGAGAAAAAATAATAATTCCTCAGGTTCCCCCTGAGATAATTGAACCAATTCTCCATGTCCATCTGCTTAATAAATGGCTGTAAGACTTAAGGAATGTAATTTATGCCGGGTATGACAAAGGGATTCTTGAACATGAGAACAAATAGCTTTTATGGAGAATTTTGGTTTAGAAGAAGCCATCTTAGCCTTTTCAATTAGAAATGGCTTTTCATTTGATTTATGCATAACTTCTTTATTGCTTATGAACTGGGATATCAGTACTAAAATGAATCTGCTAAAATGTGCAAATTTTGGGTTTATAAATAGTATAACTATTCTTCAGAATGAATTTGAAGATTTTGCAGATTTCTTTATGGGTTATAATGATAGAGTTTTACCTCCTGATATGGAAGAGTTTTTTTATTATATTCAAGGAAATTTTGCATGGGTAATATCAGAAGGAATGACTGGACCATCAGGATATCATGTAAATCCTCATTATTACTGTCTACCATGAGTAGAATATTATCCTTTGGTTCATGATTGGTTTGCTAAAGCAATTATTTAGGATGTGGAACCCTTACTAGTAGCAACCCTGGTAGCGGCCCGAACCGAACTAGATATGGCATACATCGAATAAGGCGAGAAAATAATTTATGCTTTCAAAAGGAGAGATGATGACTTAGAAATAATTTTCAAACCACTTCCAGTTCTTGTACTTCCACTGACAATTTTTTAATAGCACTTGTGTTTGTCAATGTCGTGACGTCGGCCACATTATGATCTGACAACAGGATGCAACCCTATCACAAAAAGAAAGATCCCCATATCTACTTTTGGGTGTAAAGCAGGCCATCCTCGCTTACGGTGTCCTTAAAGTAATTGTCTTTTCCTTCCACTGTTGTTAATGCTTACAGACATAACTACCTAACAGTTGTCCACTTCTACAGTGGTTTCTACGTGTCAGTTTTGTATGGTCGGACTCCTAGATTAGTTTATAATATTTTGAGTTCTGCCAGCTATAAATAAGGGCCTCTTGCCCCATTATACACATTGGGAAGTGATTTCAGAGATTAGAAATTTAGAGTCTTAGAAAGAGTCTTAGGATCACAAAAGTATGCTCTTGTTCTACACGTAATTGCAAACTGAACAATCAAAAATTGTGTAGAAAGGTCTAACAATGTGATAATCCATATCGGTTATTGCACTTATCTTCTATTGTAGTCCTCCATTGTAATCAGTTGTGACATGCAATAAAATCTTCCGCTTAAATTGGTATCAGAGCCAAGTTCAAATTAATCTGTATAATTGCCAAGTGTGAGTTTATTCTCTGAACATTTTTCTAGTAGCGTGCGTAGTACCTGTTGAAGTCGTAGTCATAATACCCGTGTGAAGGCCAGGGGAGCCAAGTTAAGGGCATCAATAAGTCGACCAAAGTAGAAGGGAATATCATGAAAGGAAATCAGTAAGTTATTTATTCTCATCATGGCTCTTAGAAGATTAGTAAATGCTAGTTCTGCTTTAACAGAAGTATTGCATAATTATTTTCAAGATGGGGATGATCATGTTGTTGATGAAAAAGGGAATTTTAAGTTTTCAGATATTAAAATTTCTACACTTTACCCTAAAAAATGATTTAATGCAAAAATTTGTGATTCTGTGTGTCAATCTAAGATAAATTTGTTAATCTCTGGAGTATGGATTTATCTGATCTATCTTCCATTTCTCCTTCCTAAAGATGATTCTCGCTGGAGAGAAAAGGGGTACTTCCATGTCCATTTTCCCCATGTAGATCTCATAGTTCACCCACATTTTAACCATGATATAGGTGCTGAATTGTCAAATTTGGGAACAAGTTGTTATTGCCCAGTTTTGAGGAATTTTGAGTGCTAAGAAAGGAGATGGAGTGCTTTCTATGTCTCCAAATTTTACTTTGTCTTTATCAGATAAGTCTGTTTCCTTCACCTTCTGTCTCCTTCTCCAAATAAAGGTGTATCCCTAATGCCTGGATCTGTTTATGCAACCATTGGAGGTCGTTGCATCTATAGAATTATGAATACTATGTCACCACCAATTTATTTGCCCACAGGGACAAGTTTCCTACAAGGATCCTCTAATCCACTTGACTATGGCAGGATTATTGATCACACTGGTTTTGAGATAGGATTCCCAATAATAGAGCAACTCCTAAATAGGCAAAAGCCTCAATTCATAAACCTCCCAGTAAAGAGAAATAGGTTTTCAAATAGACCTTTGTTTTAGACCAGGAGAGTAGCCAATGTCACCCTCCAGTCTGTTCCAGACCAAACCATTTTGGAGCAACCCATTATGGATAAAACCAAAGCGAGACTGCAACCCTTGAAAAGAAGCTTCTTGATGGCTTATGCTTATCCACACTCAAAAAATAAACCATATGTTGATTATAACCCTGAAGAATGCTCCTCATCTTCCAGTCATCCAAAAAGTTTTCAGTCAGTTAATAATTATCCTTCTCGAGCCTCTTCTGCCTCAACTTCATATTTAAGCCAAGATCCTATCCTGATGGATAAATTAGTGAAACAAGTAAGCTCTAGGCTACACTTGACTCCTAAACAAGAAGAGGAGAAAAAAGATAGAAAACAAAAAGGAATAAAAATCATAAAGTTGGATGAGCCAGCATGTATGATGAGAGAATCACTCCCAAGATATGGCTTAGAGAGGAGAGTGAAACATCAAATCCAGGTTGATCCAACAACGGTTGTAGAGGTTACAGGATATGTCCTTGGAAGATGGCCAACTTAGGAAAGCTTCACAATAGTCAACCCAGATGAAAAAATTTGGGGAAAATACGAAGCCAAGTTTCATACCAAAGTAGGAGCCAAACAAAAAAACTCTGAAGTTCAAAGAAATTGGTAGTCACAATGGATGCTAGCAGCACAAGATAATATTGATGACATGGCCATTGATGTTAAACAAGGGATCAATAGGACACTATCAGTATATGATAATTTGTTCCAAGTTCAAAATGTTGTACATAAGACAGAATCTAGCACTCTTAGATTAGATAAACAATCTACTTCAATATTGAATGACTTTGTTGGAATGTCTTATCAAGTTAAAAACACTCAAGCTGTTGTTACTAATATTTAGATGAATACTCAGAGATTGGATACAGTTTCTACCCAGATATATGACTATATATCAACCTCAGAGAATAGGAGAGACAATCAGGCCCAAGAAAACAAAGTATTGTTAGAACATGTGGCCAGAAACCTAGAGAAAATTATGAAATATACAAAGAAAATTAGAGTCTCTCAAAAAGGTAAAGATAGCTTAGAAGAAGAACAAGAAGAATCCAAGTCTCAAAAGTCTGAACCAGTACAAAAACCAAGACCAAAAGTTTAGAGAAGGAAAAGCATTCTCATAACAGAAGAATCTGTAGAAGAGGAAACACCCATTGTTTCCATTAGAAGTAAAATAGCTCCTATGCCCACAAAATTAGTTTTCCCTAAACACAAAGAGCATGCAATGCAGCATGCTGAAGATTTGAAAGATTGGCTACAAACACTTCAAGTTGAAGATATTGACCCAATATATATGGATGAGCCTGCTGCTGCTCATATAGATACTGCATCTAATGAAGAGATTCTTCTGGAAGCAGAATCACCTCATGTATCTAATGAAGAAGCCTCTCAAATAAGTGATACAAAATTTGTACAGATAAATGAGATGGAAGATTGGGAAAACTATATGGCTAGTCATGAATCCATAGGGAGCCAAATTTATATAGAGATGAAGGATGATGTCTCTAAAAATTCCTGACCAGAACAATTAAGAGCTTATTCTACATCAGGATACATTCTAAATATTGACAAGATTGTTGATCCTTATGATGCTCTTTGTACCTAGTGTGATACTCTGGAAAATTTCTTTGATACAAGAGGTTCTGTTTGGTTTGAGTCTAATAAAATTTTGTATGTTGTCCAACTAATGTCTGGAAAATTAAGAAATTGGTGGAATAGTCTACCCGATAATGGAATCATAACTACAAATCCTGATACAGGTGAGGAATATGTCAAAGAAATTGATATGGGTAGAAATGATGTCTCTACTAAGGAATTTGTAATGCTCAAACTTATGTTAATTGGGCTATTTTGTGGAAACAAAAAAATGACATCCTTGAAGCTGAGAAAATATTGTATTCTTTACAACTCAGAGTTCTAGGGAAGCTGCATAAATATAATCTTGTGTTTGAAAAATATATGATTGCGGCTCAAAAGCTTCATAATCCCACTACTAAAAAGTATTATCTTAATTCACTCCCTTATGGATTAGGGGAATATGCAGAAGACTATCTAATGGCTATGTATAAATCCAAAATTGAGAAATTTGGATTCTCTGAGTTAAGGTCTCTTGTTACGTACAAGTTAGATAAGTGTTGTCTCCTCAAATCTCTCAGTGACAATAAAGAGTAGTTTAATTCCTCATGTAATATGAAGGAATATTGCAATCTACCACCAATTAGTTGGCTCAAAGATTTCAAACAAGTCAAAAAATTCCACAAAACTTCATGTGGTAAACATTGTAAATGCAAGAGATGTAGCAGAAGGGCATATGATGATGACAACATGAAAAGATCATTCTGCCCTAAATATAAAAGTCATAAGAAAAGATACAGATTTGCTCCTGTAAATAAAAATTCTTTCAAATATAGGAAACCTCCCAAATATTTGTTCAAGAAAAAGAGAAACCCAGGAAAGCGACCAGTAAAATGTTTCATCTGTTAGAAATGAAAGCAACACTACTTCAATGGAAATCTGATTCAAATAAATTTCAACAATCTTTCAAGTGTGCATTAACAATGGAGATTGTAAAAAAATATAAACCCACAATACAGAAATATACCAAAAGCAGAATGAAGCACATTACACAAGTGTTTAACGTGGAGAAAACCCTTTCGGCTAAAAAACTCCACCAAGAAAAGAGGCCAAGTTGTATTATCTTCACAAAAGGAGATTACAAATACATTCACTTCCTCTATCCTTCAACCTTCACTCCGGCAGAACCTGGGTACCTATAAACTATTATATGCACCTCATCTACTATGCTATGGTTTTTATAGAATTTACACAACCTCAAGACATTAAATGACTTCTTACAAGCCCATAACACTCGTCAAGAGTCAACAATACAACCTTGGGCATCCATGGCCAAGAATAGGCTCTTATGGGGTCATAAATGTTGTCATACATGCATCCTACACTTGGGAAAAAGTACCCATGCAAGATTGAACACCTTGGGGCCAAAAATAGCCACTTACAGCATCTTTTGACGTGTCATATGCTATTATAAGTGTCATAGATTCTTATGATCTTCTTACAGCATCTATGACGTGCATCATAACACTAAAAATAGATTATTCCTCCACATGTGCACCCCACTTTGACCAATTACCATTTACCATAGTAAATGACATCCCGTAACTACTACCGGTAACTCTGAGACTTACCATGCAGTAACTCCATAATTACCATGGACAGTAAATAATTTTTACTTCTGTCGGTGAAACTTGTACATCCCTTATGGGTAATTACAAATAATAAATGAAATAAATACAATATTGGGATTTACAAGGTTAATGGCACCTTATCCTAACATTTTCCCACTTGACATTATACATTGTAAATCAACCCATAGAAAATCAAATGAAAATTAATCAGGCACTAGAAACAAGGCCCATACCCTCTGCACCACACGAACTTCTCTTTGCTCACAGGTTTGGTCAATGAATCTGCGACATTCTTCTGAGTGTCTATCTTCTTCATCTCAATCTCTCCATTTGCAACCAACTCTCGAACAAAGTGATACTGAACATCAACATGCTTAGTTTGAGCATGATACATGGGATTCTTGGCCAACAAATAGCACTCTGGCTATCACAACCAATCTGAATGATCCTACAATCAAAACCAATACCTGTACACAGTCTCCTCAACCAAACTGCCTCCTTAGAGACATGAGTTGCAGCCATATACTCTACTTCTATGGTGGACAAAGCAACTGTGGGCTGCCTCTTACTCATCCAACTCACTTCACCTCCAAACAGAGTAAACACATAGCCACTAGTGGACCTTCGACTATCCAAATCACCTACCCAATCTGCATCAACAAAACCCTATATGTCTAAAGATTTATCAGCACTATCAGTACCAGAATAAACCAAAAAATGATCAGGAGTACCTGCAAGATATTTAAACACCCTTTCCGCATAGTTCTAATGTTGTCTACCAGGGTTAGACATAAATCTGCTCAAAACTCCCACTGCTTGGGCAATATTTGGTCTAGTGCAAACCATTGCATACATCAAACTCCCTATAGCACTAGCATATGGCACATTAGACATATCCTCAAGATCATCCTCTGTCTTTGGACACATATCTAATGAAAGATTAGTACCAATGGGTAAAGGAACTCTAACTAGGTTACAGTCCTGCAAACTAAACCTCTGCAAAATAGTATTCACATACTTACTTTGTGATAACCAAATATTTATGTTAACTCTATCCCTCCTAATCTCCATTCCCAAAATATACCTTGCAGCACCAAGATCCTTCATCTCAAATGCACCTGAAAGTTGGGCTTTATGCTCACTGACCATACCCTTAGTATTGCTGAAAAATAACATGTCATCAACATACAAAGCAATAACCAGTATAGAATCATCAACATAATGAATGTAAACACAATGATCCTCCTCACTTCTAACAAAACCTAATTTTAAAACTAATGAATCAAACTTTTGATACCACATTCTGGGGGACTGTTTCAAACCATACAGAGACCTCTTTAACTTGTAAACCCAATGTTCTTTTCCTTTTACCTCAAAACCTATAGGTTGTTGCATATAAATTTCTTCTTCAAGATCTCCATGCAAGAACACAGTCTTAACATCCATTTGCTCAATCTCTCAATCATAAGCTGCAACAATGGATAAGAGAAATCTAATAGAAGTCAATTTAGTAACAGGAGAGAATATCTCGCCAAAATCAACTCCCTCTCTCTGGGAGTGGCCCTTGGCTACCAGTCTAGCCTTGTACTTCTCCAATGACCCGTCTGCTCCAAACTTCTTCTTGAAGACCCACTCACATCCTATGGCCTTTCTTCCTTTGGGAAAATCAACAAGATCCTAGGTGTTATTAGAGTCTAAAGCCATCATCTCCTCCTGCATGGCTAACTGCCAAGACTCACTATCATCTACAGAAATAGCTTCCCTGTAGGATCTAGGTTCATCGTTAGTACTCAATAAAGCATATACACAATGGAAATTTGGTGGGCTATACCCATCAATTAGATTCTGTTGTCTTGTGGATCTCCTCAAAGGTGGAGTAAGAGACTCTACTTGTTCTTCTGCATGATCATATGCACCAACTTCTTCTATAGTTACAACAGATTCATCTTCATCAGAACTACTTGAATCTTCTTCTTCTTCTTTACCCCCCAATCCATCATTTTGTTCTTCCTAAGGTGCATCTTGCTACTCTAAATCAAAGTGCACCTTCTTTACCTTTTCATCTTTTTCTTTTGGCTACTCAGGTTCAGAAATAGCTCTAAGTTCCCTGAAAATAACATCTCTAGAAAAGATAATCTTACGGGTTAGTGGATTCCAAAGCTTATAACCTTTGACATTATCACAATATCCAATGAATGTACACTTTTCAGCTTTTTGGATCCAACTTAGATCGCTTTTCCTTAGGCACATGAACAAAATCCTCACAACCAAAAACCCTTAAATGTGAAATAGAAGGTTTCTTACCTATCCACACTTCATAGGGTGTCGAATCAAGAGCCTTACAAGGAGATATGTTTATCAAGTAGCAAGAAGTACACACAGCCTCTGCCTAAAAGTATTTATCCAACTATACATCACTAAGCATACTTCTGGCCCTTTCCATAATTGTTTGGTTCATCCTTTCTGTAATACCATTCTGTTGTGGTGTATACAGAGTTGTCTTTTGTCTGATTATACCTGCATGTTTGCAAAACTCATCAAATTCCTTAAAACAATATTCCCCTCCATTGTCAGATCTTAATATTTTTATCTTTAAACCTTATTGGTTCTCTACTAAGACTTTGAATTCCTTAAACTTAGTGAAAACTTTAGATTTATGCTTCATAAAATAAATCCATGTAAATATGGATACATCATCAATGAAGGTTACAAAATAATGAGATTTTCTAATAGATTCATTATCCACAGGTCCAAACACGTCCGTATGAATAATTTCTAACTTCTATTTTGCTCTATTGCTTCCTAAAGGAAATGATTTTCTGTTTTGTTTACCAAACACACAATGCTCACAGAAATCAAAGTGCTCATCAGAATAGGAGAAACCATCCAACAAATTTTTATTCTTAATAGTTTTTAATACATTATTGCTTGTGTGGCCCAATCTACAATGCCACAACATACATGCATTTTTAGTATTAGCCTCAGATACATAGGAGGCATTATAAACTGTAGTGGCTTCAAGCTTTAATAGGCTTCTGAATCTCTCCCCCTTCGCTACCACCAAGTTCCCTCTCACTAATTTGCAACCATGCTTGTCAAATATCACATCCATTCCCAAATCATTCAACTTCAAAATTGAAATCAGATTTCTAGCTAATCTAGGAACATGCAAAACACCAGGGAGGGTTTTAATCCTCTCATCACTGAAACACAACAATCCTTTCCTTTCCTGACAATCAGATATGAAGAGTTGTCACCAAGGTAGATATTACCTCCATCATATTCTTCATACAAGAAGAACCATTCCTTATGCGGAGTCATATAAAATGAGCATCCTGAGTCAACCAACCAATGATCATTACAAACAAGATTACATGTGGAAAGTAAAACTTCTTCACCTGCATTCGAGGACTTATCCAAAGCACTCTCCCACTGTTTCTTGGGGTTTCTGCACTCCTTCTTCACATGTCCCCTTTTATCGCAGTTCCAACACTTAACTCTGTTCTTTTTACCAGGAGTCTTAGACCAGCCCTTGGACTTGTCCTTAGACCCTTTCTGATCTCCTTTAGGTCCCCTTTCCTTAGACCTTCCCCTGAAACTGAGAGTATCCCTTGAACTATCTAAACTCTTCTTCCTCAATTCTTGTGATGATAGCACTAAAACAAGAGCATCCAACTTCGGATCCGCAAGGTTAGCAGTGATAGAAAGGATAACATTCTCCCAAGACTCATGTAAGGAACATAGAAGTAAGATACATTTATCTTCCTCACTAACCTTAACATCTACTAAATCATGCTGACTCACCAATAAATTAAAAGAATTTAAGTGCTCTGCAACTGACTCACCCTCTTTCATTTTCATGGAAAGCAATTTTCTTTTTAAATAAAGTTTATTTAATACTCTTGGCTTGATAGATCTCACCCAACCATTTCCACAACTTGTATGCAGTCTCTTCCTTTGCGACATTCAACAGGATAGAGTCTGAAAGACACAACTGGATGGTTCCCCGTGCCTTCTTAACAAGTCTATCCCACTCATCTTGAGAGACATCGTCAGGTTTCTTCTCTTTTTGGACAGCCAACTATTGGTTTCTTTCTTCCAACAAATCTTCTATTTTCAACTTCCACAACTCATACCCCATTCCGTTGAACTTCTCAATGTCCAATCAAGAGGTTGATGCAACGGTGGATGCAGCCATAATATCAACACAAGATCTACAAAATAAACACAATCAAATCTCCCATTGCAGCTACAGCTTCCACATTACCACCCAAGAGTCAAAGTTGGCCAGGCTCTGATACCAAATGTTAGAAATGAAAGCAACACTACTTCAATGGAAATCTGATTCGAATAAATTTCAGCAATCTTTCAAGTGTGCATTAACAATGGAGATTGTAACAAAACATAAACCCACAATACAGAAATATACCAGAAGCATAATGAAGCACATAACACAAGTGTTTAACATGGAGAAAACCCTTTCGGGTAAAAAACTCCACCAAGAAAAGAGGCCAAGTTGTATTATCTTCACAAAAGGAGATTACAAATACATTCACTTCCTCTGTCCTTCAACCTTCACTCCGGCAGAACCTAGGTACCTGTAAACTATTATATGCACCTCATCTACTATGCTATGGTTTTTATAGAATTTACACAACCTCAAGACATTAAATGACTTCTTACAAGCCCATAACACTTGTCAAGAGTCAACAATACAACCTTGGGCGTCCGTGGCCAAGAATAGGCTCTTACGGAGTCATAAATGCTATCATACATGCATCCTACACTTGGGAAAAAGTGCCCATGCAAGATTGAATGTCTTGGGGCCAAAAATAACCACTTACAGCATCTTATGACGCGTCATATGCTATTATAAGTGTCATAGATTCTTATGACAACTTACAGTTGTCATAGAATCTCTTACATCTTCTTACAGCATCTATGACGTGCGTCATAACACTAAAAATAGATTATTCCTCCACATGTACACCCCACTTTGACCAATTACCATCTACCATAGTAAATGACATCCCGCAACTACTACTGGTAACTCCATGACTTACCGTGCAGTAACTCTGTAATTACCGTGGACAGTAAGTAATTTTTACTTCTGTCGGTGAAACTTATAAATCCCTTATGGGTAATTACAAATAATAAATGAAATAAATACAATATTGGGATTTACAAGGTTAATGGCACCTTATCCGAACATCATCTGTAAAGTACCTCATTATGCAACCAATTGCCCAAAGAAATACAACCCTGAGAATAAGGTCTATGCTCTTTTATGTGAACAAGATGTACATAATAATTGGGAGATTATAGATACTTTTTATGCTTTTACACATTTTGTTGATGATCAATTTTTTGAGCTAGTTAAGGTTTTACCAAAACAATTCTCTATGGCCAAAGATAAACACAAAAAAGTTTGTTCATCTAATTTTGAGGATGAAGATAGTTCTGAATCTTCTGATTCATCTAAATCTTCTTCTGCTATTATAAAAGTTATCAAACAAGCAATCAAGGATCTTGATTTTAAAATTAGCATGGCTAAGGCAAAAGATCCTTACAGGATGGCTGGATCTATGGAAGAAAGGAAAGCTACAACCAAACAACAATTAAAGGACATTAAGGCATGGGAAGCTGAACGAGATTCTCTTCAGAAGCAACTCAGAGGTACTAAACCTTCCTCTTCTCATAAATTTAGGAAACCCATTACCTCTCATGGATATGTCCATCCCAAATGGAGAAAGAATTCTATCCCTTCTCGTTCTCCTTCTCCACCTCCATATAAGCCACCGTACCATGATCATCTAAATCCTATAGATATTCTTTGTTCAAAAGTTGATCACTTCCAAGAAGAACTGCAGATCCTTTCTCGCCAAATCTACCTCCAACAGAAAGAATTCTCAAAACTTACTTCAGCAGTGGGGGAAATTCAAGATGTTTTGTATAAAGCTGATAAAACAGACAACACAGAAGAATAATCTTCTTCTTTCGAACCAGCCAATGCTCTGTATCTAGCTGAAAATTTTACATACATAAGAATGAGTTTTTGCTTTCCAGGTTATAAACCAATTCCAATGGATGCTTTTGTAGACTCAGGCTCCTCAGGAAGTTTTAATAAGACAGATGCTATTCTTCCAGAATTCTAGAAGCCTAGACCAGACCTTCCTTCAGGTTATGCAATTAATGGCCAGCAAGTCAAAAAGGGAAGATATGTTCAAGATGTGACTATTGAAATCCAGGGGAAAAAGTTTGTTACCGATTTTATTGAGCTAGATGGTCTAAGAGGTGATGTTTTATTAGGGTTTATGTTCCTAACCAAATACCAACCTTTTTTTCTTAGAACCCATGAGATATCACTTCGACATGAAGATGGCCACATTAAAATTCTTGCCTTAAAGGTAATTAATTATAAGTTTGATAAGAAGAATGTTAAGCCAGGTAAGAAAGAAAGTGCCAATCTTCAGGTCCAGAAAATGCCATTATTGCTGGAACCTGTCAAAGCTAAATTTTAACAAGATTGTTGCAGTCTGAACCCTCTCCAGTTCTAGTCAAAAGAGCATGAAGAATGTGAGATTAAGATCAAACTAGAATGCTAGTCAGTGATTCCTTTTGAACCTGCATATTTGATGAGTCCAATAGAAGTAAAAGAAATGGATGAACATTTAGAAGAATTACTCCAAGGTAATTTCATCAGGGAGAGCAAGAGTCCATTCAGTTGTCCAGCCTTCTTGGTAAACAAAAGAGCAGAAAGAAAAAGAGGTAAAAAATGGTTTTGTATCAATTATAAACCTCTGAATGATATTATTCTTCCATTCAATTATCCAATCACATTTAGCACTGACTTAATTATGAGAGCAGCATCAAAAGGGATCTTCTCAAAGTTTGATTGCAAGTTGGGTTTCTGGCAAATCAAAGTCAAAGAAGAAGATAGGTATAAAACTGCTTTCTTAGTTCCACAGGGATTATATGAATGGAATGTGATGCCATTTGGCCTTAAAATGGCTCCTGCATACTTTCAAAGAAGGATGGATAAAGCTCTAAGAAATTTAAAAGAATTTTGTGCAGTGTATATAGATGATATTATTGTTTTCTCTGAAGATGAGTCTAATCATTTGAAGCATTTGGAAATGTTATATGCCACTCTAAGAACTCATGGAATTTGTTTATCTACTAAAAAGATGGTGATTGGTCAAGAAGAAATTGATTTTCTTGGTCTAGTCCTCTCTAAAGGAAAAGTGAAATTACAATCTCACATCCTCAAGCATATTAATGAAATTCCTGATGTTCTAGTAGGGAAAAAGTAGATCCAGAGGTTTTTAGGATGCTTAAATTATGTTTCTCCATTCTATAATGGTTTGACAAAAGATAGGAAAAAGATTCAGAATTAGCTGAAGGAAGGAGTAGGACCATGGACAGATGAATTAACTGAGATAGTGCAGAGAATCAAAGAAAAATGCCAATATCTGCCTACATTGCATTTGCCTCAAGAAGGTTATCCACCGGTTCTTTATACTGATGCTTCTGATGAAGTCTGGGGTGTTGTGTTGTTACAAGAGATTCCTTTAAAAGGGACTCAGGTATGTGGCTATAGATTAGGAACTTTTACTGATACAGAATGTAGATACACCATCTATGAGAAAGAGATTCTTGATGTCAAAAAGGGCATTCAAAAATTCAAATTTTTCTTGAAGCCAAATCACTTCATTGTAAGAACAAACAGCCAGCTGATGAGGTCTCTTCTCAAGAAAAAACCAGACAAAGACATAGCACATGGAAAAATAGCAAGGTGGTATCTTGATTTCATCAGTTATGACTTTGACATTGAATGGATCCAAGGAGATAATAATCTCCTAGCTGACAGTCTCACTAGAGAAATGTCAAAGTTGGTAGAGCATGCTTCCATGTTAATAGAACCAGGTGAAACCTTCCTTTGAGAAGATGGAACAGAAGTATTTGAAGTAACAAATGAAGAAGGAGAAAAAATAACAATTCCTCAGCTTCCCCCTGAGATAATTGAACCAATTCTCCATGTCCATCTGCTTAATAAATGGCTGTAAGACTTAAGGAATGTAATTTATGCCGGGTATGACAAAGGGATTCTTGAACATGAGAACAAATAGCTTTTATGGAGAATTTTGGTTTAGAAGAAGCCATCTTAGCCTTTTCAATTAGAAATGGCTTTTCATTTGATTTATGCATAACTTCTTTATTGCTTATGAACTGGGATATCAGTACTAAAATGAATCTGCTAAAATGTGCAAATTTTGGGTTTATAAATAGTATAACTATTCTTCAGAATGAATTTGAAGATTTTGCAGATTTCTTTATGGGTTATAATGATAGAGTTTTACCTCCTGATATGGAAGAGTTTTTTTATTATATTCAAGGAAATTTTGCATGGGTAATATCAGAAGGAATGACTGGACCATCAGGATATCATGTAAATCCTCATTGTTACTATCTACCACGAGTAGAATATTATCCTCTGGTTCATGATTGGTTTGCTAAAGCAATTATTCATGATGTGGAACCCTCACTAGTACCAGCCCTGGTAGCGGCTCAAATTGAAATAGATATGGCATACATCGAAGAAGTCAAGAAAATAATTTATTCTTTCAAAAGCAGAGATGATGACATAGAAATAATTTTCAAACCACTTCCAATTCATCTACTTCCACCGATAATTTTTTACTAGCACTTGGGTTTGTCGTTGTCGTGATGTCGGGCACATTATGATCCGACAACAGGATGCAACCTTGTCACAAAAAGCAAGATCCCCATATCTGCTTTTGGGTGTAAAGCAGGTCATCCTCACTTACGGTGTCCTTAAAGTGATTATCTTTTCCTTCCATTGTTGTTAATGCTTACGGACATGACTACCTAACAAATGTCCACTTCTATAGTGGTTTCTACGTGTCAGTTTTGTATGGTCGGACTCCTAGATTAGTTTATAAAATTTTGAGTTCTACCAGCTATAAATAAGGGCCTCTTGCCCCATTATAAGCATTCAGAAGTGATTTCGGAGATTAGAAATTTAGAGTCTTAGAAAGAGTCTTAGGATCACAAAAGTATGCTCTTGTTCTATGCGTAATTCCAAACTGAATAATCAAAAATTGTGTAGAAAGGTCTGACAGTGTGATAATCCATATCGGTTATTGCGCTTAACTTCTATTGTAATCCTCCATTGTAATCAGTTGTGACATGCAATAAAATCTTCCACTTAAATTGGTCTATATATGTATATATGTATATTCGCACACACACATACATACATACATACATACATATACATATATATAATCAGTTGTGACATGCAATAAAATCTTCTGCTTAAATTGGTATATATATATGTATGTAGATATGTATATTCGCACACACACACACATACATACATACATATACATATACATATATATACATACATACATATATATATGTATATGTATATATATGTATATATATATACATATGTATATGTATATGTATACATATATCTATATATATATATATATATATGTATATATATACATATATGTGTGTGTGTGTATATGTATGTATGTATGTATGTATGTGTGTGTGCGAATATATATATATATATATATATGTATATATATATATGTATGTATGTATGTATGTATGTATGTATGTATGTTGAAACTATTCTTAACATCGACCTAATTAGCAATGTAAAAAGTTTTTGATAGAAGATGGTAGTTTTATTTTGTTTTGTTACTTGATTTGGAATTCTCTTGGTTCAATTTGTAATCTTTGATCTTGACAATGAGATGTGGAAGAAATTGAATGCATAGTAGTGGTTTTTCATTGATTAAGTTTACTTAGACTTGTATAGTTAGGAATTCATTATTTAACTATTGAAAGGTTGATATATATGAATTGCCAAGGGCAATAGAGATCTCTATTAAATATGTATGTGACTTCTTTTCATTCGATTAATTATGATTCTTATTATATATGTTTATGAAGGTGTCTTAAGAGTTCATGAATGAAGTAACTATAGTGAAGGCCTGATATAAGTTATTTCCTATATTGAAGACTTCATCCAAGTGTATATCATTGATAATATTGTAGTATATACTATGCATTCAGATTTGATATTTATAATGATACTTAATCTTACTTGTTCAGTTGGATAGAAACCTAAACCTATGGATTTTACAAGGCCATGTTTGTACTTGAATTTAAGAACCCTGAGAAAAGTGGTAATGACATTAAGTCTCATACTTGGTAAGGACATTAGTCTTGGGTGTAATTATTATGTACACCAACTAATCTACCAGGTCAATAGGATGATTTGAATATTCTGTATAAACCAGTGAAGACACCATACAAACCAAATACAACATATTGTTTTAAGTTAAACCAAATACAATAGATTAATTAAAGATAAAATATCTTGTATAAACCAACCAAAACACCATACAAACCAGATAAAATAGATTGTTTTAAGTCAAAATTTATTATGTAAAATATTCTCTATTCTCTATTACATGAAACTCTTGAAAATAATGTACTAGAAAACAATGTATTCAAGGTGAAGAATAGTACTAAAAAAGTTGTTGTGTGCCTTAGAATTTAAGAGTATTATTATTGTTTCTTTTTTGTTGCATTCAGGAAAAATCTCTAGAAACCCTAGAAATTCAAAAGAACCAAAGAAATAATTTGCTAGAAACCCTAAAAAATATCATGAACGAAACAAAAAATTCCTACAAATAGTCTAGTGACCAAATTTTAATTGTAAAAAACCAAAAAAATTGTAAAAAAAATTGCATTAACCAAGGAAAAATGGGTCATCACCTCAATAAGTTCAAAACTGAACTTACCTATTGGTTTTTCTTGAAACCTTGAGAACAAAATCCCTCAAAATATGCATTTGTCAAAAGACACAATTTTTGCACAAGAAACCTACCAATGTGAGTTGCAAGTTGGTGAAGGGGACAACTATGCATGAACATCTTTCCATTTGAGCTCCATGTGGGTGAAGGGGATTGAAAAAATGAAGACAAATGTATGAACAGTGAGAAGGTGGCCAGAACAAACGATTTAATAGTAAATGAAAGTGGGCATAAACTCATCTATCTCACCCTCCATGGAGAAAAAGAAAGTGCAGTGGTTGAGCATGGCCATCATGAATGCTTGTTTCGTCCATCGACCTCCACATTGATGCCCTTCTTGCTTCCCACGACCAATCCTTTCATGTTGGACAAGTTGCCTTCATGGATGCTGGGCATTGGATCCTATGACAATGGAAAAGGTGAGAAGTAATATGAAATGTAATTAGTGTGATTAGGTTTAGGTTTAGGTTTATGTTTTTTAAGAAATAGGATAGTATATTAAACACAATTAGTGAGATTAGCTTTAGGTTTAGGTTTATGTTGTTTAAGAAATAAGATAGTATATTATTTGTTTAGGGTTAAGTTATATTTGAATTAGGATATTGTAATAATACGTTTAGGGTGTTTTAGTAATAATATTAGGTTAAATAACAAAGATGCTAGAATCATTTTCAACTCCTTCCCAAAAATTAAGAATGGAGTGCATGGGCAGGAGTTTTGAAAATGGAGCCTTTATTGCAAGGAATGTGCTTTGCTCGTCTATGTCTGTGTGTACACACAGACTTCTGCAGGCTGAGGGCATCGATGGTGTGGGTGTTGGAGGGACTTTGTTGGACGCTATGTGTGGGTCTCACGAGCTCCCGTTTGTCAAGTGCGAACAAGGAGATGCTAATACAAAAGGGGATTCTCAGTTTGCTAAACCTATGTGCTTTCTTTATGGGGAGGAAAAGGTTGTCTCTGGTCATGGAGGGAGTGCTCAGGTGACAGTTCCTGAGTCTGGTGGTGTTGTGCAGGACATCTGTGGCACCGTGGTGGGACATAAATCCTCTTTGGTGGTCTCTGGTTATGGGGGGATGCTCAGGTGATAGTTCCTGTTGCTGGTTTGTCTACTAGTAATGTTGGTCTTGGCATTGTTAGGGCCGCTTCAGGCTACCATCAGAAATCTTTTTCTAATGTTACTAATGCTCGTGCTCAGACACTCCCATCACAAGCTAGGGTAGGCCTATGCCTTGTGCCCGTGCTTTCCCTGTGGTGGACTGTGGCCCTGAGGTTATAGAAAATGAGGGTTTCTATCTGAGATGAGGAGTGGTCTGCAAGTTTAATGGCTTGTGGCCCTCCCTTCCCAATATCCATGGCTGGGTTTTGGACTCCTGGAAGCCTCTTGTCTCTGGGTAGATTGAACTCTTTCCCAGCACAAGGGGGTTCTTCATATCGACCTTTGCTTCCTCCGAGGAGCGAGACCTAGTGTTGGACAAGGGATGGATGTGGGGTGATCATTCACTATCCATCAAGCCTTGGGCTCACTCCTTCATTCCTCTTACAAAGCCGCTGAATACCAGACTAGTTTGGGTCTGACTTTTGAATCCCCCTCTATAGTTTTGGGAGGATTCCTGTTATAAATCCATTGGCAACGCCACTGGGCACTTTTTGAAGGTGGACTCTACAACCTTGAATCTTGGACATACTGCGGTGGCTCATATTTTAGTTGATATGGACATCTCCAAACCACTCCATGGAGATGTGGTTTTGATGGTGAAAGACAGACCGTGGATGCAGCTGTTGGACTATGAGGGTCTCCCTTTTCGGTGCAGGAGATGTTTCTCCATTTGTCATATAGCCTCTAGCTGCCCTCAAGCTCGCCGCAAGGGTGCAGCAACCTAGTGGAAGAATGCTCTCACTAATCATTTAATAGAGGGTACTCCCTCTTTGAATGGTTCCTTCAGGGAGGATGATCCTTCCTTGGTTGAATCATCCCAGGAGACTCTGTCTCCCCAGGATCCTTTATTGGTTGTCCCTTCAGCAAAACCATTGGTGCCTTGAACTGTTGTCGATGTTCAGGTCGAGCCTACCTGACCCTCGATGATCACCTCTATCGGTCCTTCGACTGCCCCTGACTCTTCTACATTTTTGGCTTCTCTCTCTGTGTGGTGGCTCCTTGCCTGTGGTAGTTGTTGAGGATCCTCTCCTCTCGCCTCACTCGGTGGACTTCGACTCAGAGTCTTCTTGGTCGGTTGTGCAAAGAAAGAAGGGACTCCCCAAATATGTTGCTTCTTTGTGACCTAGGGTTAAAGGAGTCAGATTTGTGCCCTCAGGTTCTGGGGTTGTCTAGTCCATGTCTATTGTTTGACAGTTGTTTGTCTATTGTTTTGTTCCATGTGTGGCCTACTTTGGCCTGTTTTGTTGGGCCTAGGGGCTCTTGTTTGTAAAGGGTTTAGACCTTTGTTAGCTGACTTATCATTATCAAAAATAATATTAAGTTAAATTTATTTATTCAATAGTATAATGTTGTCTAATTTCATAGTTTTGCATTTACATATTTAGGAGTATAGATTTGTATTTAAAGATGATGACATTATGGATTTGAGTGTTTTTTTACATAACTTTAGGGGGAAAATGTTCAATTATTGGTACAAGTATAGTCCATGAAGGGGTGAGACAATTGACTATCATAGGTTAGGGGTTTAAAAGTGTTGTTTTTGACACTTTTATGGCTATGCATATTACTGGCATAAAAAGTGATGATGTGGACCTGAAACCTTAGGTTTAAGTAGTCAACTAGCCAATGAAGCCATTATAAAAAATTTTGAGAGGCACAAAGTTAGAGTGCACAACTACTAGATCTTCTCCCATTATTGTTTCACTTTTGAATGAATGAAAATTATTAATGATGTTCTTGTGATCAAGCAGTTTATGAGACTAAGAGTTGTAGTAAACACTAGTAGAATTTGGGCAAATAAATGACTACATGACTAAAACTTTTAGTCACGACACCTAAAAATGACTAAATTCTAGTAATTTTTTGCAACACGGCTATAAATGACTAATTTGATCATCGAGTAAAATCACAACTATAAATGACTAAATAATTAGTCACAAATAAACAAATAAAAATTAGACTTAAAAAAAATGAGCGCTAAAAGTGAAATCTATTTCACTAAAATACGATGAATATGAAGAGGGCTTGTCTGAACCCTTTGTTGTTGGTGCAGCTATCGATGTTGGTCCACCATTCAATAGCACTTTTCAAGCTTCTACTCGTGTTCATGATTCATTTGCTCCAAGCTCGGCTAGGGTCGATCAGCAAATCTCTATTGTCAGGAATGGCAGACCGCAACACCACACTGTTCTTAGGGTTTATTTGTGGGAATGCGGGTGTGTTAGTGTGAATAGGGTTACTTTGCTATCTAGCTCCTTCTTAGCTTGTTCTCTGCTTTAGCTCTTTTCACACTAGGTTAAGTTTATTTAGGGACTTTTTCACTTTATCCCACATTGGTTGTGTATTGAGTCTCTTGGGTGGAATATCCAATATATACCCACCTCTTGCTCTCATATGAGCAACCCCATTATATTGTATTGCTTTGCATTCTCTTGAGTTGAATATAGTTTATTTAACTTATATGTGATTTCTATTTTTCTTTCTCTCAATCATTTGCATCTTTGGGTAGAAATCTTACATGGTATCAGAGCAGTTGTGAGTTGTGGGTTAGCATTTTTCTTAGAAATCTGAGAGTGTAGAGTTTTTTTCAAAGCACATGAGTATGCTCTTCTCTTGCATCTTTGGATGATCCAGAGAATCAGAAAAGTGTGGAGAAAACTCTAGTTTTTGGGGGGTTCATATTTTGACTTGCCAGTTGCAGGTTTTTTCAGAGCTTCATGGAGACTTTATGAGCTCAAATCTAACAATAGGCTTGCATATTATGTATTCTAATCAATATTGTAGGTTGCAGCATGCCTTTTCTTATCTTAGGTAGTTGATTCAGTCTTTGCATGCTATTTTTTGGTTGTTGGGGTCATTTTTTGGTGTTAAAGGCATTTTTTTACATTAGAGTCATATCTTCTGTACATCAAAAAGAAAAACATCTTCTGGGTTTTGTTTGTAGCATCGAAAAACTATATGGGTATCTATTATTTTTTGTATGTAGCTTATATATTTTGCATAAATGACATTAGAAAGCTACAGCAGACCCCCTCTCCATTGGCGTTTTGGAAATTGCAATTAAACTTCTGAAGACCATAACTTGAGCTCCTGACCTCCAATTTGCGAGCTTATTTTTTTTATTTTGGATAATTTTTTGTGCTCTACATGTTGGTGTAGATGGTTTCTAATTTTGGTGTACATATTTTCCATAAATTTTGTTTTTTCATCAGATCTGATAGGTAGTTTGAGTTTTTAGAACTTCAAACGGCTATAACTTTCACATATGATCTCAGATCGAGATCATTCTTTTTTTGAAATTTGATATTTTTTTGAAAACTACACATTGGTGCTATTTTAAGGTTTTGATTCTGATATATTTCTATACTTTCAGTATTTGGGTCCATTTTGGACATTATAAAACTCTGGAAAACTCTACTCTAGAATTGTAAATGCACAGATCTAAGGCCATTTTTTATTCATGGAGGATGATGTGAACATTCATCAGTGCATGTACAATTTCCTTTTTTGCATGCATTAGGTTTACATTTTCTCTGCACTTCATTTTAGTTCCAAATCATTTGATGCAAGAGCATCCAGTGGTGTAAGGGCAATCTTGCATCACCCAAAAAGAAGTTAATTCAAAATCATTGTAGTTGTTTTCATTTCTTTCCATAATTAGTGTTTTTGGTTCCATAATATCCAAAATAATAATGTAGGACTTTCAATTTTTTCAAAACTGCTAAAAATAGTGACTTGCCTATTTTGGAAAGTGTACCTACTATTTTTAGAAAGTTTGCATTTAGGCATGTAACGAAGCAAAAACTTCCAGAAAGTTACATAATGGAAATATAAGACCTTTGGCGAAGGAATCAGGAAAAGACCATTTGTGAGTTGAAAGATATTAAAGTTTTTG
This sequence comes from Cunninghamia lanceolata, assembly GCA_027924645.1. Lineage (NCBI taxonomy): Eukaryota > Viridiplantae > Streptophyta > Pinopsida > Cupressales > Cupressaceae > Cunninghamia > Cunninghamia lanceolata. Next base: position 771,311 of record BSBN01001053.1, on the reverse strand, counting down.
TTTTCTGAAAAGCCCCTGAAAATTTCTGGAATGAGATATGAGGCACTAAAACTTCCCATAACATCCCAAAAATTTGACAAAAATCCATTTACAGATTTCCAGCGTGATAGTTCACATCGCAAGCTTTCCGACGCTTAAAACGGTTCGTCAATCGAACACTCGGATCAAAAGTTATGCTTCCCGGAAGTTGACCTACTTTTGGAGGGAATTGGAAATTTTGAAATTTAGTTGGAGGCCGCCAAAAAGTGCTATTTACAACTATTTTGGGAACCCTGGGTGGTAGTGGAGTGAAGGGGGCCAGTGTAGAGTCAAGAATAGGTGGGAAAACAAAAACCCTAGCTGATTTGGGGTTACAGAATGCTGAAGATTCTAGAGTCTTGAGGTTGGGAAAGTTGTAATGTGTTGCAGCCAGTAGAGGATTCATCCTCTAATTGTAATTGAGCTTCTGTAATGTAATGAGTTGCCCAGTTCAATAAAAAAAAGTTCTATTTGTTGTGTTCAATATCTATTATTGTGTGTTTTGTGATTTACCCCCTTCATCAAGTGGTATCAGAGTGAGGGTTCTTGAGTGTGTAGACAAATCGCCGACCATGAGGCAGTTTGCACCAGGACCTGAGGCTGTGGGTTTGCTGCAGAGACCAAGATGCATCAATGAAGAAATTGTGTTGGGAGGAATGCTTTGACAGAAGAGGGTTTTAGAGCCCTACAAAGGCAAATTGATGCATTGCAAGAGGAGCTATGAAGAGGGTTTGAGCCGAGGACAAGAGAAGAAAGTGAAGATGAAGTTGAAGAAGAGCTATCTGAGGAAGAACAAGAAGCTGCTGAAGATGCTACAAAAGTTAGGTTGTTGAGGGCCATTTTGAAGATCAGAAAGAGGCCCAGGATCAAAGTTTCTACATATTCTGGAGATTTGAATCCAGAACAGCTTATTGATTGGATCAATGACATGGAGGAGTATTTTGAGTATGAAGATGTGGAGGACCCAAATCGGGTTAAGTTTGCAAAAACAAAGTTGAAGGGCCACACCAATATTTGGTGGAAGGAGGTCCAATTAGAGAGGAATAGAAGAGGAAAAGGAAAGATCACTAGATGGGATTGGATGGTGGTGAAACTGAAGAAGCAGTTCATTCCTGTGGACTATGAGATGGAGTTGCTGAAGAAGCTGCAAGGACTGAAGCAAGGTAACAAGTCTGTTAAGGAGTATACAAAAGAGTTTTACAAAATTACTATCAAGACAAGCCATGCAGAGCCTAACAAGGAGAAGGTAGCCCGTTACATTAATAGGTTGAGGCCGAGTATTCAAGAGGAGTTGAGCCTGGTCAGAATGACCACCATAGAAGATGCGTACTAGTTTTCCCTGAAGGTGGAAGAGTAGATGAACAAAAGATTTGATAGCAAGCAAAGGGGAAGAGGTCAAGGTGGAAGGACTGGTGGAAGACCCTATGGAGGCCATAATAAAGATCAAAAGAAAAGTGAAGAAGTAGGCACCAATCGAAATCAAAAAGGGGATAATACCTACCGCCCTCGTGACCAGAACAATGGTGAACAAAGAGGAAGAGGAAGAGGCAGACCTAGGCAAGGACCTGGAAGAGGAGGTTTCAGAGGAACCTGTTTCCAATGTGGAGAAGAAGGGCATCGAGCATATGAGCATCTGCAACATCAAGGAAGGACAAATAGAAGACCTGAAGGTAATGTACGAGTTGCACATGTAGATGAAGATGCACATTCTGAGCATTCTGAAGATGCTGAAAGGGGAGAAACCCTAGTTGTCAGAAGAACCTTGCTGAATGAGGAGAAAGAACCCAATCAGAGGAAGAGTTTATTCTGCACAAGGTGTAAATGTGAGGGTAAGTGTTGTGATATTATTATTGACAGTGGAAGCACTGATAATCTTATTTCAGAGGAGATGGTTGACAAGTTGAAGTTGACAAGAAGAAAGCATCTACATCCATATCGGATTGCATAGTTGCAGAAGGACCATAGAGCTTTGGTCAATGAGTAGTGTTTAGTGAAGTTCAAGATTGGTGACTACCATGATGAGGTGTTGTGTGATATCATACTGATGGATGCATGTCATATGTTGTTGAGGAGGTCATGGCAGTATGATAGGAGTGTTGTCCATGATGGCTGTGCAAACACATATTCCCTAACAAAGGATGGAGTTCATCATAAGTTGAAGCCCTTGAAGGAGGTGGAAGAAAATGTATGTAGCACTACCAGAATTTGTTTGGTAGATGGTAGGAAATTTTTGGAGGGTATGAAGCATGAGCATCATTGCTTTGCATTGATTCCTAAGATTAGTCAAGAGAAATGTGAAGATGTACTAGCAGAAGTTTCAGATATGTTGGAAGAGTTCCAAGACATTATCTCTGATAATGTACCAGAAGGTTTACCACCAGTAAGGAAGATAAGTCATCAAATGGATTTGATACCAGGAGCCAATTTGCCAAACAAGGCAGCCCACAGAATGACCCCTGCAGAGAATGAAGAGCTGAACAGACAAGTTCAGGAGTTGTTGAGGAAGGGACTGATAAGGGAGAGCCTAAGTCCATGTGCAGTACCTGCAGTACTAGCACCAAAGAAAGATGGAGAATGGGGGATGTGTACAGACTCTCGAGCCATCAATAAGATAACGATCAAGTATAGATTTCCATTGCCAAGAATGGATGACATCATGGACTGTTTGAGTGGAACAAAGTACTTCACGAAGATTGACCTGAAGAGTGGGTATCACCAGATTCGTATCAGAGGAGGAGATGAGTGGAAGACAGCCTTCAAAACCAAAGAAGGTTTGTATGAGTGGTTAGTCATGCCATTTGGGCTAACCAATGCACCGAGCACATTCATGCGGCTCATGAACGAGGTACTAAAAGAATTTTTGGGAAGTTTTGTTATTGTTTATTTGGATGATATTTTGATTTTCAGTAAGACTTGGGATGAGAATTTGATGCATATCAGAAGAGTTCTAGAGAAGCTGAGGGAGGAGAAGTTGTTGATTAATCTGAAGAAATGCAGTTTTGCAAAGAAGGAGTTGGTATACCTAGGATTTGTTGTCTCGAAGGAAGGTCTTAAGATGGACCCAGAAAAAGTAAGGGCTATCATTGAGTGGCCTACACCAAGGAGTGCAACGGAGGTAAGATCCTGCAACAACTTCAATTGATATATGCATCTATAAAGATCAATCATGACAAATTTAACAACACACAAGATAATGTAATTCTGCAACAACACACAAGATAATGTAATCCTGCAACAACACCCAAGATGATATACTTCTGATGATGTACTCCTGCAATAACACACAAGATGATGTACTCCTCAAACAACACATTTGACATCAATGACAACCAACTACCATCAATCTCCCCCTTTGTCATTGATGGCAAAACTACCCGATGCAATTTCTCTTTCTCCCCCTTTTTGACATCTGATGAGAAAGACACAAAAACTATTTGCTCCCCCTGTGTTAAAGTACACAAACAAATCATTGCTCATAAAAATCACTTCCAATCACTGACAAGAGTAACTATCACTTCTTGACATAATACCAATATGAGGAGGAAGATGACATATCTCTGCAACCAAAAACCAACTTCTTGAACACTATGCAAAGAAATCATAAACACATCAGTACTCTTAATGAACAATTTTGCAGCCAAAAAATTATGAAGACTCCTCATCACACAGTTCCCAACATAGGATGACATGATGACCACCTTTTATAAGACCTATTCAAATTTTCCATGATAGTGAAAACTCAGTCCTGCAGAGAAGAAATATAGTACACGCAACACCAACTAGTATTACCATTATCAATTGATTCAAGACCTTTACTTGCCTCTGATTAACTGATGAACTTGAAGAAAAACAAGGCACCACCATCAATTTCATAAGCATCTCTAGATGTCATAGCTTGAAACACATACCTGATACCACTTCAAAACTAGAATCACACAATTTGAACATACCTCCTTGAAACATATTAATGATGAGAACCATCAAAGAAACATGACAGATTATCACATCAAGAACACTTCCATAGAAGCATGACTTGACATCCCTGAGCATACTCAAACCAATCTGGATTAACAAGTTCTTCCTGCAACAACACTTTGCACAAATCAAATGCAGAGATAAGTGCTATGAATTGAATTTTTCATTTTTCAGCCACCTTAGCCAACACATGCTAATATCTGATAAGAGCTTTTGGAAACATCTTAATCTCTTTGGCATGACAACAAACACTTCACCATATCAAGATCTCATTAAACTGCAACATCATACCAACTCAACCAAGTTATTTAATATCATCAAACTCTTTGTAAACTAAACCTCTGAACACCCTTTAAATATCTTGTATGCATCAAGAACCACTAAACATGTCACTCATCATGAACACCTGTATTATTGACATACACTGGAACTCAATATCATCAGAACCTTCATATCAAACATTATCAGGCAAGCATGATAAACAAAACAAGATCATAAACATCAACTAATCTCCTCCTGTAACTTCTTGGGGATAATTGATAGGACAAGAACAACTCCCCCTCACATCAAGCTATCAATTATTCAAATGATGATGTAACTTGTGCAGGATGCACAAGTTTAGGATTCTTCTTGTCCTGACTTTGTTTTCTTCTCCAAACCTGTATAAACCTTTTCTTTTCTTTGCTCAAGGTGTCTACTCTAGATGTCTTCAAATTATTCCTGCAAAACAGTGCCTTATGCCCAAGATTTTTACACCTATAGCATATGATATTGCTCTTTAGACCAAATGATTGATAATTTCTTGATATCCCAAGAGTACTTCCATGCACCCAACAATTTCTTTGAATGTGTCCAATATTATTGCACTTGTAAAAAACAATGTCAGTATTCCTTCTGTAATTAACTGATTTGTGCCCAAATTGATTACAAGTATAACAATAACCATTAAAAGAATAGTTATACCTGTGCATGTATGCTTGTCTAACAGGAGCATTTCTTCTTCTTTGATTATGCATTTTGTTTTCAGTGGCAGCATTCAAATCAATCTTCTTTCTGGGAGTCTCTCTGGCTTTTGAACATTCTCCCTTCTCATAGCCAAGTCCAGTAGTGTCTCCATAAAGTTTTTGTTTACCAAATATCTCATGCAACTTATTTGAACTTTCTTCAAACTTCAAATTCTTTTCTAACTGCTTTCTAACATTCTCAAGATCTTTTCTTAAAGAAACTAATTCTCCTTCAAGTTTTTGGCATTCAACTGATTTAGCTTCCAATTCAACCTTTGTTATATCAACAATCCTCTTAGCTTCCTGAAACTCCATCTTTAGACTAATAATTAATTTATCTGATTCACTAACTTGATTCCTCAAATCCATAATCAGACTTCTAGTATCTTCAAGGTCAGATAGTGCTTTGTCTTTTAAATCTCTTTCTTGCTGCAACTGCAACATTAATTTCTTGTTCTCCTTCTTATAATTCTTGAGTTTAGTTAGAGCATATATGAGATCTCCTTCTAGGTCAATCTCATAGTCTTGTTCATCATATTCGTGATCATCATCACTTGTGATGCTAGCGTCTTCTGAATCTGATTGGGATTGAACTTCAACTCCTTCATTTGAGAGTCTCCTTTCATTGCCACTTTCTTCACACACCAGAGTGTCCCCTTTTTTATTATTATCTTGATAAATTCTTTTCAATCTCCTCCACATATCCTGAGCTGTAACACAATCCATAACTTTACAAGTAACATCATTAGACAAAGCAGATAATATGGCTTTCTTTGCAATATCATTAAATTCAAGGGCTTCTTTGTTATTTGCAGTAATACAATAACCATTCTCAACTGACATTAAAACTTCATATCCTAAAGAGGATAAATACACTTGCATTCTAACATACCAAACTAAAAAATCTGAACCATCAAACTGAGGAACTCCTGAAACTTTTTCTTCTAATAAAATATTAGATTCAACTTGGGGAACATCTGACTTTATATCAACATCTAGTATGGATGATGTCTTTTGTGTCTTTTGACCAGAATGGAGCTTGACATTTCTCATGTTCTTATTTCTTCTGCACTTACCCATTGAACTCCACTACCAGGACTTACCCAAGCTGATTAAGCTTCAAAAAGGGAACTTGGCTCTGATACCAATTGTAGGAGTTTAGGACAACACTAAGAGGGGGGGTGAATCAGTGTTGTATAAATTCCTACATATCAAAAGAGTTCTAGAGAAGCTGAGGGAGGAGAAGTTGCTGATTAATCTAAAGAAATGCAGTTTTGCAAAGAAGGAGTTGGTATACCTAGGATTTGTTGTCTCGGAGGAAGGTCTTAAGATGGACCTAGAAAAAGTAAGGGCTATCATTGAGTGGCCTACGCCAAGGAGTGCAACGGAGGTAAGATCTTTTCATGGTTTGGCAAGTTTTTACAGAAAGTTTATCAGGAATTTCAGTAGCATTTGTGCACCCCTAACTGAGACAATGAGAGGGGATAGAAAAGAGTTTAGATGGATTAAAGGAGCAGACAAGAGCTTTGATACATTGAAGTAGAAAGTTGTAGAACAACCTATTTTGGCACTTCCAAATTTCAATAAGGTATTTCAGGTAGATTGTGACGCTAGTGGTAGTGGTATAGGAGTTGTTTTGAGCCAAGAAGGTAAGCCCATTGCCTATCTTAGTGAGAAGCTTAATGATGCCAAGAAAAAGTATTTTGTTTATGATCAGGAATTTTATGCAATAGTTCAGGCTTTAAAGAAATGGAGACATTATTTGTTGCCAAAAGAGTTTGTTTTATATACTGATCATCAGGCTTTGTAGTATATTAATAGTCAAGGGAAGTTGAACCAAATGCACTTAAAATGGGTTGAGTTTTTGCAGAGTTATACCTTTGTTTTGAAGCACAGGAGTGGGAAGTCCAACAGAGTTGCAGATGCCTTGAGCAGAAGGCAAAATTTGTTGACAGAAATGAAGATAGAGGTTGTTGGGTTCGATGAGCTCAAAAGTTTGTATCCTGAAGATCCAGATTTTGTAGATGCTTGGAAAGTTTGTCTGGAGCCTGTTACTTTGGACAGGACAAAATGGTTGGAATTCATAATCGAAGACGACCTGTTGTTTAGAGAAAGCCAGTTGTGCATTCTGAGGAGTTCCATGAGAGAGAACCTGATTAAGGAGAAGCATAGTGGAGGATTGGCTGGACACTTTGGTCGAGATAAGACCATTTCTATTGTTGGTGAAAATTATTATTGGCCACAGCTGCAGCAGGATGTGAGGAAGTTTGTGCAGAGTTGCAGAGTATGTCAGATGGCAAAAGGAACAAGTCAAAATACAGGATTGTATCAACTATTACCTGTACCAGAGAAGCCATGGGATGATATTAGTATGGATTTTGTTCTTGGTTTACCAAGGACACAGAGAGGGCATGATTCTATTTTTGTGGTGGTGGACAGATTCTCAAAGATGGCACATTTTATTCTTTGTAAGAAGACTAATGATTCTATTCATATTGCAGAGTTATTTTTCAGGGAAGTGGTGAGACTACATGGTCTACCAAAGAGCATAGTTTCAGATCGAGATACCAAGTTTGTTGGTTATTTCTGGAGGACATTGTGGAAGAAGTTGAAGACAGATTTGAAGTTTAGTTCTGCACACCATCCACAGACTGATGGACAAACTAAAGTGGTGAATAGGAGTTTGGGTAACTTGCTACAATGCTTAGTAGGAGATAAGCCCAAGGGATGGGATTTGATTTTACCACAGGCAGAATTTGCTTACAACAATTCTATCAATAGGAGCACTGGTAAATCATCATTCTAGATTGTATATGGCAATAGCCCAAGAAATGCTTCTGAGTTAAGGAAGCTGGACAATGGAGAAAAGACAAGTGTTGAAACTGAAGACTTTGCAGAACATCTGAAGAATTTACATGAAGAGGTGAGAAAGCACATTAATAAAATGAATATTCAGTACAAGGCTAAGGCATATCAGAAGAGGAGATATAAGGAATTCCAGGTAGGAGATGAAGTCATGGTTCACTTGAGAAAAGAAAGGTTCCCAATTGGAACATACAATAAGTTGAAAATGAAGAAATTTGGACCATGCAGAATCTTGAAGAAGCATGATTCAGGAAATGCATATGAGGTAGAGCTGCCGATTGGGATCAATATTTCCCCTGTTTTCAACATTGCTGATTTATTAGAATATCATGAAGGTGGAACAGAGGATGGACCAATAGAAGTGCAATGGAGTATTCCGGCATCTACTTCAATGGAGGAGATAGAAGAGATCTTGGATAGCCGTGTGGGAAGAAGTACTTGGAACAAGCAATATGAAGAATATCTGGTAAAATGGAAAGGAAGGCCTGTTGAAGATTCTTCTTGGTTGTCGAAGGCAAAGGTTGACCGTTTGGGTTTTCCTCACACAAACATCAGAGACGTGACAGGGTCACTTCTCAAATTACCCTGGGTGTCTGATGCAAGAGCATCAAGTGGTGTAAGGGCAATCTTGCATCACCCAAAAAGAAGTTAATTCAAAATCATTGTAGTTGTTTTCATTTCTTTCTATAATTAGTGTTTTTGGTTCCATAATATCCAGAATAATAATGTAGGACTTTCAGTTTTTCCAAAACTGCTAAAAATAGCGACCTGCCTATTTTGGAAAGTGTACCTGCTATTTTTTGAAAGTTTACATTTGGGCACATAACGAAGCAAAAACTTCCAGAAAGTTACATAATGGAAATATAAGACCTTTGGCAAAGGAATCAGGAAAAGACCATTTGTGAGCTGAAAGATATTAAAGTTTTTGTTTTCTGAAAAGCCCCTAAAAATTTTTGGAACGAGATATGAGGCACTAAAACTTCCCATAACATCCCAAAAAGTTGATAGAAATCTATTGACAGAAATCCATTTATAGATTTCCAGCGTGATAGTTCACATCACAAGCTTTCCATCGCTTCAAACGGTTCGTCAATCGAACACCCGGATCAAGAGTTATGCTTCTCAGAAGTTGACCTACTTTTGGAGGGAATTGAAAATTTCAAAATTCAGCTGGAGGCCGCCAAAAAGTGCTATTTATGACTATTTTGGGAACCCTGGGTGGTAGTGGAGTGAAGGGGGCCAGTGTAGAGTCAAGAATAGGTGGGAAAATAGAAACCCTAGCTGATTTGGGGTTACAGAAGGCTGAAGATTCTAGAGTCTTGAGGTTGGGAAAGTTGTAATGTGTTGCAGCCAGTAGAGGATTCATCCTCTAATTGTAATTGAGCTTCTGTAATGTAATGAGTTGCCCAGTTCAATAAAAGAAAGTTCTATTTGCTGTGTTCAATATCTTTTATTGTGTGTTTTGTGATTTACCCCCTTCATCATCATTTCCCAATCAACTATTGCTTCATAGATTCCAGAGTTGTACCAGTTTGCAAGTTTTCCAGTGTTCCTTGGCATCAAGTCTGATGTTGCTTTTTCATGATTCCAACATGAGTCCTTGAGTGACTCTAATATGGTTTCTAGAAAATAGAAGTATCTTTCCTTGATTGCCAGATTGAGGATTCCAATGTTACTCCACAAGTGCGCTTCCAGTGCTTTTTGTTGCAGAAGGTTATCTCATTATGGGGGGGGTTGTATGATCTCTCTTATCATCCTTTTTGTGGATAGAGATTGATTGGATTTGTGATGGATATAATTGTTGCATTTCATCTCTCTTTTGGGAAGGAGTTTTGTCCCAATGGGTTTTCTCCTTTTCTCCATTTATGAGAGATTTCATTTGCATTTGTACATGGGTACCTAACATGGCCTAGTAGTCAGGACCCATCTTTGCATTTTTTTGCATATTTGCATAATAATCTTCTCTCCTAAGTTGCACTTAAGGGGGGGTGTTAGTGTGAATAGGGTTACTTTGCTATCTAGCTCCTTCTTAGCTTGTTCTCTGCTTTAGCTCTTTTCACACTAGGTTAAGTTTACTTAGGGACTTTTTCACTTTATCCCACATTGGTTGTGTATTGAGTCTCTTGGGTGGAATATCCAATATATACCCACCTCTTACTCTCATATGAGCAACCACATTCTATTGTATTGCTTTGCATTCTCTTGAGTTGAATACAATTTATTTATCTCATATGTGATTTCTATTTTGCTTTCTCTCAATCACTTGCATTCTTGGGTAGAAATCTTACAAGGTGAGTTACCATGTTTGGGGATGTTATTGATTATCTTGAGGGGAGGCTGTGAGTGACGGGATTTTGCAGAGCCGAGTGATGCAACTTATTTTAATTAGTGAACCAAAACAGACAAGCTGCCATGGTATTTTTATTCTCTTCATTCCTTCTTTCATCGCATTTCTGTAAAATTTATCTCGTCTTTTCACATAATAGATTTGCATTATGGTTTAGGGTCGAAGACTCCTGAAATTAAATCTTTTCCCTTATTTTTTTATTTTTTTAAGTTTCATTTTGATCTGGAATAGACAAGTTTTAAATTTGTATGGCTATCTTCTGGTTCAGGAGTTTATTTAACATTGTTATTTTGCTTCTGGTCAAGATCTAATGGTTCAGGAATTAGTATTTATTTTTCTAAACAATAATTAGAGTGCCATGAAATAGGCTACAAATGAATGTGCTAACAAGAAACCTGTAAAGCAACATATTATAATTGTAATGATAGAATATATTAATTCATAAACCTGCAAATTCTATATAGAATCCAGAAGGTTGAATATATGCCTCAAGAAATGAAAAACATGAACTACAAAACTAGAGATCTATTTTATGAGTAGCCATACAACATATTTATAGCTAATCTAGGTTTAGAGGATAAAGATAGGATGGATGATTACAAGAAGAGCTATAGTTTGTCCTTTGTCAGTTTAAATTCGTAGTTTGTCATTTTCCACCATTATTCTGCTATTAGTGTCAAATGATGTGCTGTCACTGTTAGTGTTTGTGCTATGTAATGGGAGTTAGGCTCTAGAGTTTTGACCATGAGTGCCAGGAACCATGATGAAGCCGACACTGTCTATCACATGATGTTTAGTGAACCCATAGGATGGCACACGTTGATCAAACTTAGATTCTCTTGGATCAAAAAGGCTTTTCAAATGTAAAATACATAATTGTAAAACCAGCCTTTGCCCCTCTACATACACCAAAGTTGTGTACAAACCAATATATTACACAACCATGTTTCCCTAGACATAGTCAGTCATATACTAGGTTCCAGATCATGGTAAGATGCTAACAGAGGATTTGACCATAAGCATAGCTTCATGTGTGTTTTTTAAGATAATGCATTCAAGGTTTTAAAGTGTGCTATTAGTATTAAATGAAATATGCAGTGATAAATTGGTTTTGTTTTTCACAGCCCCAATATTTGATGAGAAAACGTTTTCGATCTTGGCATAGTAGTTTCTGACCCATGACAACAGAAAGCTCATCCACTACTGAGTATATATTCTTCTCCATTTAATGAGATGCTGATACTTATGTTCGTTTATATTTAGTATTTGATCTTGTTGAAATGCATGAGACGGGTTCTAAGCAATTTATTTTACATTCTTCAATTTTCATGTTTTCAAGCTAGGAGTTATGTGACAGATGAAGTCTGCCATACTCTTATTGTTGCAATAAGTAATGCTATGGACCTTCAGGGATATACTGTGAGGTCCCTTTATCGAGCATCTCAACATCAGAATGAACATGTGAGAGATTCCATTCATTCTTTCCTCTAAAGTAAAATGAATGATTGACCTTGTATTTCATCAAAATTGCCTCTTTATGGCATAGATGGAAAAAAGTGATTGTGTTCATAAGTTCTGAAGTTATCTAATTGTGAATGTTTTCAGACATTTTGTTAAAACTTATATTTGTGATTATCTGATCTGTATGTATGCTGCAAATTAATACTTTCATATATCATTAGATTTGATTGTTACACTGTAGTTGAGATTTTTTTTAACCGAATTTGTTCTGAAATCAAGTCTTATAGGTAGGAAGTTCTAGCTTTCCAAATGTTTTCACATAAAGTTAGATTGACCTTCTTTGTAGTTGAGGTGTCTTATTAGCTATCTGCCTTGGATGGGCACAATGTATGTATTTTTGCTTATGGGCAGACAAGAAGTGCATAAGTCGCAGCAGTAGGCTCGCTATAAATACTTCTAACTCTATATACATATGTGACCTACAAGCACCAAGAAAACACATCCACACAACCACGACAGATTTAAATGACATCTTAACCATGCACACATAATGATCAATTGTAGGTGTAATGCAATAAGGGTTACTAATCTGATTGAAGTATGTATAGCCCTCATCCACTAAACCTACATGATTGCATGCACATAGAACACAAGCAAAGTTCATCTTGTATTTTTGCAGTTTGATCTTTAATAGCCTTTACTTGATTCTATTGTTTAGAAATTATCTCACCCATTTTATGATTTGCATTGTCAGATTCAATAATTGATTTGAGAGCTTTGGCAGTTCTTCTTCTGCTTGTCTTTCTCTTCCTTCATTAGATTGAAGTCTATGTTCATATGCAGCAGATAGATCTTTTTCTTTATCTATACCTTCTTGTTGGACTTTCTGAGCTACATTTTCCAATTCACAATTTTTCTCCTTCAACATCCTTACTTTATTTTCCAAAATGGCATTCTCACTTTGAAGCTTCATTACTTGATTATGGAATTCACTTAGGGATTTTTCCAAGCCTGCAAGTTGTGTAGTGTGTACATCTTCAGATGATTCTAGTTCTTGTTGTAATTGGATGACTTGCACTTTTAACTCATCTATCATAATTGTATCCTTGGCAAAGCTGCTTTCAAGATATTTGATTCTTTCAAGGCTATCAACCAGATCCGTTTCTACTCTGATCGCTCTTGCATCAGTTCTTTGAAGTTTATATTCATAGGCATCTCTTTCCTCTTTTTCTTTTTTGACATTTTCTAGTTCATCTATTTGAACTTCAGTTTCTAGGTCATAAATCCTCTCCTTGAAGACATTTAGCTCACCTTGTAAACTATGGTTCTGATTCTGGATGTCAATTACTTCATGATGAAAATCACTAAGGACCTTTTCCTTACTAGCAATTTCATGTACCTTATCTATACTTTCACATTTTGCATACATGTCTACCAGAGCATTTCCAACTATAATATCTGACAAAAATCCCCCTTCCATTATGTTATGATGGATGTTCATACCATGTTCCAAAGCTCCCATTTTAGCATAGGCAAGGACGATGATGGCAAAGGTTGTCGAATTTGGATTTACACCTGCTAATTGCATTTGCTTGAAAGTTTCTAAAGCCTTTTCAAAAATCCATTTTGTGCATATCCCACAATCATTGCATTCCATGAGATGACATCTCTTTGAGGCATTCTGTCAAACAGTTCACATGCCTTGTCAATGCTTCCACATTTTGCATACATGTCTACTAGGGTAGTTGAAACTACAACATCTGACAAAATTCCTCTATCCATTACTTTTTGATGGATGTCCATACCTTGTTCCAATGCTCCCATTTTGGCACAGGCAGGAAGGATGCTGGAAAAGGTTGTTGAATTTGGTTTTACACCAGCCAATTGAATTTGCTTTAAAATTTCTAAAAAAATTTCAACAAATCCATTTTGTGCATATCCTGCAATCATTCCATTCCATGAGGTGACATTTCTTTGAGGCATTCTGTCAAACAGTTCTTATGCCTTGTCTATGCTTCCACATTTTGCATTCATGTCTACCAAAGCATTTCCAACTATAATATCTGAAAAAATCCCCTTCCATTATGTTTTGATGGATGTCCATACCCTATTCCAAAGCTCCCATTTTGACACAGGCAGGGAGGATGCTGGAAAAGGTTGTGGAATTTGGTTTTACACCAGTCAATTGCATTTGCTTTAAAATTTCTAAAGCCTTTTCAACAAATCCATTTTGTGCATATCCTGAAATCATTGCAGTCCATGAGATCACATTTCTTTGAGGAATTTTGTCAAACAGTTCACGTGCCTTGTCTATGCTTCCACATTTTGCATACATGTCTAACAGGGTAGTTACAACTACAACATATGACAAAATTCCTCTATCCTTTATGTTTTGATGGATGTCCATACCCTATTCCAAAGCTCCCATTTTGACACAGGCAGGGAGGATGCTGGCAAAGGTTGTGGAATTTGGCTTTACACTAGTCAATTGCATTTTCTTTAAAATTTATAAAGCATTTTCAACAAATCCATTTTGTGCATATCCTGCAATCATTGCAGTCCATTAGACCACATTTCTTTGAGGAATTATGTCAAATAGTTCATGTGCCTTGTCTATGCTTCCACATTTGCATACATGTCTAACAGGGCAGTTGCAACTACAACATCTGACAAAATTCCTCTATCCTTTATGTTCTGATGGACGTCCATACCCTATTCCAAAGCTCCCATTTTGACACAAGCAGGGAGGATGCTGGCAAAGGTTGTGGAATTTGGCTTTACACCAGCCAATTGCATTTTCTTTAAAATTTCTAAAGCCTTTTCAACAAATCCATTTTGTGCATATCCTGCAATCATTGCATTCTAAGAGATGACATCTCTTTGATCCATTCCATCAAACATTTCACGTGCCTTATCTATACTTCCACATTTTGCATACATGTCTACCAGAGCATTTCCAACTATAATATCTAACAAAAATCCCCCTTCCCTTATGTTATGATGGATGTCCATACCCTGTTCCAAAGCTCCCATTTTGGCACAAGTAGGGAGGATGCTGGCAAAGGTTGTCAAATTTGGATTTACACCTGCTAATTCTATTTGCTTGAAAGTTTCTAAAGCCTTTTAAAAAAATCCTTTTTGTGCATATCCTGCAATCATTGCATTCCATGAGATGACATCTCTTTGAGGCATTCTGCCAAATAGTTCACATGTTACATCCCCAATTTTTTCCTTGCTATACTTTTTACTTTTACTTGGACATAAGTAAATTTATTATGATGATTAGATTAATGATAAGGAAAGACATGGATTATATTGAATGTCATTTATGAAATTATAGAAAAGAATGTGTTATTATCGATTTAATAATTGCATTATGAGATTTGATTTATTATTTGAATTATTTGAATAATGATGCACTGATCATATATTGTTTGGTTACAAGTTGAAATAGGAATACATATTCTCAGATGACTCTCAGAGAAGAGAGAGAGAGAGAGAGAGAGAGAGTATCTTTCAAGGAGAGAGATATAGACCTCGGGTTAAGAGTGGTTTATTTGCCAAATCGAGTATAAGTGTTTAACGAAAATGTGAACCAATGTGTCGTAAGAGGCAAGTCTTGCCTTGTTAGTTTTCTTTTGAATATAATCGACAGGTAGTTGATATTATTTACAAATCTTCCTAAGTTGTAGTATGTCGTATTAAGTCGTAAGTAACATTAACGACGTCATTTGAACATGAATTGAGACCATTTACGTCTAACATAAAAGTTATGACATAATTATCCTAATGGGTGGTGTTTTTATTTTTGGGTCACTTAGTGTTTATTTGTCGACCCTTGAACATCAAAGTGAATTCCATCAAGTTAGATTGTAGTGTTTTTAATGAAGGAATGTGATGGGAAGGTAAACTCGACCCATTCACAATATCCGTAAATTGTTATTTTATTGCTATTATTCTTATTGATTTAAATCATAATCATCGAATGTGAACGATGATATGTAAGTCTTATTTAATAGAATCCATAGACGTATTTATAAACTGAAGAGGATAATGTGGAGAGCGGGTGATGCAAAATGTGGAAGCATTGACATTCCAAAGCTCCCATTTTGACACAGGCAAGGAGGATGTTGGCAAATGTTGTGGAATTTGGATTTACACCAGCCAATTGCATTTGCTTTAAAATTTCTAAAGCCTTTTCAACAAATCCATTTTGTGCATATCCTGTAATCATTGCAGTCCATGAGACAACATTTCTTTGAGGCATTCTGTCAAACAGTTCGTGTGCCTTGTCTATGCTTCCACATTTTGACATATGGAGGGAAAAGCCTTTTCCAATGTTAAAGAATATTGAGGACAAGGAATGCCCCATATCATCTACAGGTGAATGTGTCTAAGTTAACAACTGTCAAAATTATTTTGGTAAAAATATTATATAGAGAATTTAAGGGCCAGTTTTAAAAAATAGAAGTTTTTCTTGTCAAAAGAAAGGCCTCGTTTGTTTCCTTTCTGCAATATTCTCTCTGGATCCACAAGTCTTCATGGAGTGATAATTTAACTAATGCATTATAAAAGTGTAAAAATAATTCTTATGGAAAGCATAGCAATTTATGTTCTAAGAGAAGCTTAATATAAATTGAATAGTTTTGTAAGTAGGACGTTGAAGAAAAAGAGCATTTGAGGGGTTTGCTAGATACTAAATATATTAATTTAGACTAGTGTACCCGATAAAGTTGTATATTGGCTTTTGGATGCAGTCTAGTTACGTGGGGGTGTTTGGGGATTTTAGACTAGAGTACTATTATAGAAACAAGGAGAATGTGAAATAGAAGAAATAAACAGTCGATCTTTATACTATAGTGTAGAAATAACATGAAAATCAAATTTGTAGGTTGAGCTAATTTTCTTGTGTCCACATTAACACAGATGAAGATTATTTTTTATTATATGATGGCCGAATGCTTTAATACATCTATTGATTCTATAGCTATTTAATGGGCAATTTCATTGCTTTCATCTAGTTTCTCTTTGCATCTATAATGGATGTTTATGATACATTAAGGTTTTTCCTCTCTCATTGTATTACTAATCTGAAATAAATGTAGTTTCAAAAACAACTAGATTGTCAAATCTAAAAAAAATGGTAGCTAGAATATCAAGTTTATCTATCTATTCTCTATTGGAAGCTTACAAAATTAATGTTGTAATGCAGGTGCTGACATGGATACTTCCATGTGGTGAACAATGATTACACCCACTGGGATATGTACGCCATCGGGGGAGTACAAACCCCACCATTAATAGCCAAGGCAATAGATTCTTTGCCCCTGACAATCAATTCAAAAAGGAGGTAAAAGGCCTATACAACTAGTCTCTTATTTATCTCTTTGGTTTACAATGGATGTAGAATAGTCATGACAAGTATGAGTAATGTGCAGGTGACAAAGCATGAAGATGCATCAGAAAGTACATGGAGAAATTGGAATTGCCAATCAGAGGGAGATCTGATGTTAAATGGGGCATTCTTCAGAGCATCATGGGCTAGAGCATCCTCAACCTATGCCAAATCTTCGAGTATAGTGGCAAGGCCTTCCTTTATTGTGGGCTCTATTACTGCAACTTCAGGTGTTCTCATCTGCAGAAAAGGTTCCCACTGTTAGAACAAAATACATGTATTATGCACAAATTGTTTGGAATCCTTCGACTCTGTCATTTATGTGCATTGTAACTCAGATTTTCAGTCTTGTGACTGAAAATAAACATTGTAATACTCCATTTCTAAGCATTTTTCAAGCAAGATAGATATTTTAGACTTGTACAAGCTGTAAGAACACCTTTCTTTTAATAAAGTTCAACGATTTTGCCTTCTCAATGGTTGTCTTATTGTGTACAATTGATGATTGATGTGTATTTATGTGTTTTATGTTTAAATCCTCAAATATTAAACTAAATATACTACCAATTAACAAAAATCAATGAATAAATATGACTAAATATACTATGATAGAAATCAGTGAATAAATATACTACCAATTGACACAAATTTGGTCGCGTTATAAATTTGGTCATGTGACAAAATAAATGACCGGCAATAAACTACTAATGGTCATGTGACCAAACTCAGTGAATAAATATGATTAAATTTATGACTAAATCAATGAGTAAATATACTACCAAATCGATCAATCAAAACAACCAATAAATGACTAAAATTGGTTTAGTCATTAATTTGGTCGCACTATAAATGGCTGGCAATAAACTACTAATGATCATGTGACCATGTTTGGTCATTTATAAGAAGTTTTTAGTAGTTTTTTTAGTAATATATTGCTCTTTTTGTACTAGTGAAAAGAGCACCACACCAACATAATTATAGAACTCATCGATAGTCCAAATAAATCTATAAATTTTTCAACTTGTGGAATTTTTTTCTACTCTAAATCTTGATCAAAAAATAAAAAGATGCCAAATTTGAGGACACCAAATTTATTGTAAAGATATCAACTTTAGTAAACAGAGAAGTAACGCAAAGATACTTTGATTTCATTGGTATTTGCAAAAAATGAATTAAAATTCAGTACAAAATAGATAAGAATAAAACAATTATTTATTGTATACAAGCAATCACCTATAACATAAATATTTATTTTTTCTAATTCTAACAATAAAAGTATTAGAAGATATTTTTAGATTTTTAGGAAAACAAAAATAAAATGATGTGATTGGAGGAAAACTAATTTAATAATAAAAATGCATGAATGCTATAGTAAACCTGCTTGTATGAGCAAATAAGTTATAATTATTGAAAGAAATGTTGCATGATCTAGGCAAGTTGGAACTAAGCTTTGAGTAGCTTAATCAAACTCAAAAATGACAAAATATTATGACTAAGGAGTTGATTCCATGAGACTTGAGTGTTATTGTATGACAAGAAGTATTTCTAAGTAGTGCTATAGAAATTTGAAGATAAAGGTGGTTGGGACCTTATGAGCTCATCACTTATAGTAAGTGGCATAGTCAAATTGAAAACCCTCAAAAAGTGGAACCTAAATAAAATGTTTGTAGAAAAGGTTGAACATGTAGAAAGAATGATTTAAATCTAAAGAAGTTATATTGTACAAGATCAATGCTTGAATATAATTCTAAAGAAAAGTAATAAAATATATGAAACTCATTTTTAATAATTTTCCTTAACATAATGTGCACCTCAACAAACCCTACCATATCAAAAAGGACATAATCTACAAGATAATAGGGGTGATTAAAAGGGGAGAAAAGACTTCAAAATGGGGAAAAAGGGGTGTACTTATACTAGAAAAAATAATAAGCTTGACAAGAGCATTGAAATACAAGAAAGGTTTATTTATATAAGCCATAAAGAATTTAGATTATGGTACTTGCCACTAAGGTTATAGCTTAGAAAGTGTACTACACCAACTAGAAACATTATATTACCACATAGGCTATAATGTCCCACCCAAATCTGCCTTGAAGTTTTCTGATTTCAAGTATTTGACATTCTGTCAAACACTTTGCATGCAAGTTGGTTATGATTGATTTCCCTTTTGTTTATGTGGTTTAAATGCTTGTTTGATGTATACTTGAAATGTTTTCAGTTTGTTTCACATATACAATTGCAAATAATAGGAATACAACATTTGCAAATGATAACTTGATAGATAAAGAGGTCTGATATAAAATTTGCAATAGGAGATATATAGCTTATTCAAATTAAAGATTTGAATACAAATATGAAAGATTACATCAGTTATTCAATGCTTGACATACCCGATAATTATCTTCAACAAATTGATACATAAATCATGTCAAAATATCAAGAATGAAGGCTGATAAAAAGGAGTGATTTAATGCTTGTCTGCTTATTTCTGATGTTGGTGACTTCTGTAGCAACCCAAATTCTCTTTCAAAACATGTGCTAGGCTCTTCAAACCCCTTTAGTTTCTTCTTTAAACAATAGCAAATATTGTAGTAGTATTGTAGTGCATATTGTAGCAGTATTGTAGCGAGTATTGTAGCTTGTGTCTTCTCCTTCTAATCCCTTCTCTAATTTACTTTGTTAAAATCTCCAAATAAATATGGATCTAGGGCATAAACCCTCCAATAAACTCCATAGCAACTGTAAATAAATTCTTCAAAAATGCCAAATAAATCTTCAATATAATCTCTGTGAATATCTCCAAAATAGACAAATTTATCATTTATCTCAAATCTTCCATAAATTTGATCTTCTCTAAACCCTTCTGCACAGTGCCAAAATCCTGCAATGAAGAACAAAGCGTAAACTCTGAATAAGTTTACTACCAATCAACCTAGGAGGGTCTTTCACCACCGGAGTTGACCATCTCCAAGACGGTTTTCATCCTCAAAAAGGCTAAGATGAACCAAGTTCAATCTCCAGAACCACAAGGGTTTCAATCAGAGAAATAGAATAAATTGCATAATCCAAATGAGCCCCTCAAATGCCTTTTTATACTTTTTTCGCCGAACTCTCAATAAGCTTATATTTTAAAATTCACTTTTTAATTAAAACTCCATTTTAGCTCCGAAAAGGACCTTTTAATTAAAATAATGATAATTTGGCATGCAAGCTCCCTGTTTTATGCATCCATAATTTAAAACATTTCATCCCGGTTCCGATGAGCTATAACACTAAGGTGATTTTAAAATATTTTAAATAATATTTAGCAACCTTAGTAAAATAATTAAAATAAAGCCATTAATACACTCATTTTTGTGGAAACTATCGAAATGCATCAGAATCAAAAACTAACTACACTAGAGTGATCCCCAATGAAGGATAATGATAAACAGAGTTAATCGTGTGACTTACTATAAATAGACTCTCTCTCCAAGATTCTTGGAGAGCACACCAGAAGTTAGAAATCACCTTGGAAAGTGGCTCATGAGTCCTCCAGACCACCTAAGCTCATTGGAATCATAAAGTAACTCCTCTAATAACATTGACACATATCCACAAGGTCAATGCCAACTACACTGCAAGGGAACCCCGAAAATAGCAAGGTCAGTGCTTTGAATATAGCACTTAGCATGGTGAAACAAATAGTGGAGTGTAACCTATGTAAAACAATATTAAAGAAACTCAATCTATAACCTAGGCAAGGCCAAAGGAAGGAAGGAGTCTTTATACTATGGCACATTGATGGCAATCATATGTGTGCTTGTCAAGGCTAGTGCAAATTAATGAATCTATATTCCAAGTGAGGGCAAATAAAACTATAGAATTTTAGGTTAATGGTCATTTAAATAGTTTTATAGATGGAATATGATAATGATGAAGTATGAAATGTGGGATGTGGGATGTAAAGATAAGCGAGTTAATAGAAATAGATATAGAATCTTTAACATAGGTTGAAAAATATAGTGATAGGTATCTATTTACTATATACATAAACATCCCTATATATGTATTTCCATACACATGAGGAGTGATACCACCACTTGTAAATGAGGTTTTGAGAGAGATACTAGATTTAACAGTTCAAGGCACATATGCAATTCAAACAATAAATTTTGGGGAAGATCACTACCAAGGTGGGAAGAGATTGAGTCACTAGAAGGGGAAGTTAGGAGTCAAGACTAAAGAGGGACTGCAAAACTATTAGAGCCCCACTGCACCTTGAATTTTAGGTAATTTAGTACTAGTTCATTGCATCACACTACTACAAGTTATTGATATCACAAGTGACCCTTAGATAGAGGCGGATTGGTAAGAGGAAGGAAGCATATAGACATAATACTCTATGTCTCCAAGAAGGTCAACAATGTTAGAAATTATTAGTGCATGATATAGAATAATGTAATAAATAATAAATTAACGTGTTAATGTTGATTTATTAGATGTTAATTTTTAGTTAGTTATTATTTATGTGTTAGTTGGTAGTTAGTGGTTTGGGTAGTTAGTAAGTTGAATGACTTTATAAAGTCATAGAATGTAATCATTTATGTGTTGAAGATGAATGACTAAATGAGTGATTGTTGTGGTTGAACCTCTGGCTCTTTTTGTATCATTTTCAATATGATATCAAAGTTGTTTTTCTGGACCTCTCTATTCGCCTTCCATTCGCTTGTATTTCCTTCTCCAAAGGGATGCTCAATGATGATGTAATGAGGACCATACACAAAATTCATTGCTATCGATCCACTATTCTTGCATTTTTTAAATAAAGGAGCAGTGTAGATCACATACAAATCTATTGGCTTCATCATCCATCTACATTTTATTCTTGCATTTTGTCAATACAACCGCAATGCAGACCACGTGCAAATCTGTGACATTCATCATCCATCTGTATTTGATTTCTCTTCTTTCTCCATCTTGTTCCTTCATTTGGTTTCTCTCCTTTCTCCATCTTGTTCACTCTTTTCATATTTTTCACTCAATTTTGTTCATTTCATATCAAAAAATTTATACATTCAAATCTATATTAAGAGTGTCCAGAAATCTTTGGTGTAGAAAGTTTTTTATATCAGTCTCACTAAAACTACAAAATATTTCCCATTTTGTAATGAAATTTAGAAAATTAAAATGTTCTGGAAAGTTGATAAAGAGGAGAAAAAAACCCATAAATCATCTAAGAATTATGATAATATTTATTGAGAAGTTTGATGCAAAAGGTAGAGGTTAAATTGTATTATTTTTTCAACATTTTGTAAATGGAGAAATAAGCATTTTGGAGTTATAAGGGTGTAATTGATTTTGTATTTGCACATTGTAATTGAATGCATTATTGGTAGAAACCAAAATCCAAAGAAAAAGTTTCATTAAGGGGGAAAATATGAGACAAACCAATTGTCGATACTGTACGCTCAAAATCGCAACCTCGATTGCTTGGGGTTGTCGAGTCAGATTTCAGCACGCACACGGACCCTTCCCTCCTTGCCACGGGGCAAACCACCATGTCACTCTCGCTCTTGTGGAAGTAACCAGTCGAGATGAGGTGAGACATGGGAGTGTTCTGGCTCGTTGGAGAATTGGACTTCGCAGAGAGGGGTCAGCACGTCATTGGGCCTTTGTTGTTGTGTGTTGATGTAGATTTTTTGTTCAATGGTTGTTCTTGTAGAGATAACCGTATGACCCGAAGGGTCACTAGTTACTCTTCTTCTGTTAGGATTTCTGCTATTCCACCTTTGTGTGGGTAAGCTGTTAATTTTGTTGATGGCTTGTTGTCTTTCAATTCATTAGATGATTGCTTGTCGTATTTGAAGTTGTCTAAATGCTTCTAGTTGTTGTAAGACAAATGGATCTTGTTGTGGTCTCGGATGGATCTCCTCAATCTCGTTGAGGACTGCCCTCACCCACTCATGTCTTAATCCTAGGCACATTCATGATCTGACATAAGAGATTGGTGTATGTGGACTAACCTTGACTAAACTTTGGGTTTTGACTTAGGGTTTTGAGTTGAACTAAGGCTTAGTTGTGTATTGACTTTTGTTGACCTTGTGACGATATCAATGGTTTTGAATAGTTGATCGTGGTTGACCTTGTGATGGTATCAAGGATTTTGAATAGTTTACCTAACTGTCTAATGTTTTTGTTCTTTTCTATATTTTTATGAATGCAACTATATGACATGCAAAACTTGTTTTTGTGCTTTTTGGTATTTTTGGAACTAAAAGATGCTTTTTAATCTAAGAAAAGAAATATGAATGCAACTAGAATGAATTTTACCTAATGCAATTATTCTATGTTTTGGGGGTTTTTGAATGTTTTGACATGATTTAATCTAGAAAAGGAAATTGCGAGTAAATGAATTAAACTATGAATGGAAATTACTTCTAGAATGCTAGATTTGACTATTCTATCAAGGAAAAAGCAATAAATTACTAATCCCAAGAGCAATTTCAATTTTCTAATTACTACCAATTGACAAAAAGCATAGAGGAACTTGAAATAAAGAAGACTTGTGAGCCTCCACTACCCTCAGAGATCCTTGATGGCAACCTCGTATCCTCTTGAAGCAGTGGGAAGACCTCTTGGTGACAAGACAACACAAAGAAGCAAAAAAAGCTTTAGAAGCTTTGTGAAATGAGCTCAATGAGAGTTGATGAGCACAATGGCTTGATTGAAGCAGTGTAAGTACACTTGAAGAGCTTTATGTGAAAGCTTGATGTACAAATGAACAAACAAAAGGCACCTTCGTCCTGTGTGACCATGAGAATGTTGATTGGAGAGCAAAAACTTAGCAAGAGTTGTGTGCACAATGAATTTCCCTCCCTTTGTGCTTGAGGGAAGGGGGTATTTGTAGGTTAGAAGAAGGGATGAGAGATGGAATTGATTGAGAAGTTAACTCAATTGATTGAAGAGTTAACAAGGATTGATTAGGGAGTGAACTAGATTGATTACCCAGTGAACTCAATTGATTAGGGAGTGCTTATCACTGAAGAAGAAATAGAGTTAGAAGAATGCATGGGAGAGAATGAGTTGTTACTTTTAGATCAAATTGAGCTAATTATGCATGTGTGGGTGCATGAAATAGTCAACTCCAAATTAGGCATCAAAAATCATGTGAACTAGAAGAAAAATGGGCAAAAATGGAGCTATTTTGAGTTAGAAACTTGAGTTTTTTTCGTGGCTGGAAACACGACAAGGTCGCCCATGGGTCACCCCTTTCACTAGTAGGGTTGCCAAGGGTAGATCCTAATTTATGAGGGTCGCCCGGCGGGAGATCTGGAAATAAAGGGGTCTGGGTGAAAATGCATAATGGGAGATGGTAGAGGAGATGAAAAGGAGGGGACCTACCTCCAAAAATAGGTCAGTCATGTGCAAGAATCCAAATCTCCACTTGCAAAGTAGGATCTCCCGGTGGGAGATTTAGAAATAATAGGGGGAGATTTGGATTGGTGGAGTGAAACTGAAAATTGAAAGTGGGAGATGGCTTCGGGGGACCTCTAGAAGGCTTCTAGGGGGTGGAGAAGATGAAAAACATAGGGAAAAGGTGAAAACTCACCTACAAGATGCATACAAGGCTTAGGAACAAGGTTGAAAGCTCAAAAAAATGCAAATCAACAAGTGTCGAAAAGTGTCGACAACAAAGAGAGAGGGAAAATGACAAAGAGGAAACAACACAAGAAGGAAGACAAGACATGTCACCAAGAGGTTTGCTTCTTAGAGGACATTATTTCACGCTTACATGTATGTGACAAGGATTATATATTATCATAGGGGTCCTCGTGGAGGTTGTACGTGATTTTTGTGCTTACATATTTGCCCCCTCAGGGACGGTAGTCTACATGAAAGGTAGGTACCGTTCCTGAACTAGGCCTTACCTATTGTCGATTTTCTCGCAATTATACTTGCAATAACTAGTGTTAGCCCGACATCTGAATATATCAAAATGAATAATGAAAACTAAAATGACGAACTTATCATAGATCGTGAGAGTTTGACTAGTAGTTGTATACACCTAAAAATGACATAACTCTACTTAAATAAATATTTTAAATATTTATTTTACCTTCACATTCCTCTATCAATAAATAAATACATTTATCTATTTATTTGATTCATCCCCTCTCATTTAATTAAATAAATTACATTTTATTTAATTAATTAATAGTCTCCTACACCAACTTCATTCTTCTAAAATAATTAAATAATTTTAATTATTTAATTAAAATCTTTATTCTTCCAAATTTAAATAAAATGCAAATTTTATTTAAATAAAATCTAAATCCTCCACTAAATAAAATATATTTTTATATTTTATTTTATTCTTCAAATATCTTCACAAAAATAAAATATATTCTTATACTTTATTCCTCTCATTTATCCACAAAAATAATTAAATAAATCTTTTATTTAATTATGTTTTCTTATCTCTTCGAAAAATCATTCTTATCTTCCAAAAATAACCTTCCTCTTGTCACACAAAAGCAAAATTCTAAGTTACAAAAGGTAAAATCAGTTTTAAAGCAAATATTTTCTTAAAATAGAGAAAATCAAATCCTATCCTCATCAAGAGAGGAGTTAACTCACCTAAACTATTTTTGGAATGACATGTGTCCTTCTATTGGATGCACGTTCCTCAACAAGCTTCCTCCGTTGATCTTTCATTTTCTTCTCAACCATTGATCTTCCATCACCCTCTTCTATAAATACAACCTTCTTCTCTTCACTTCATATCGGGAGTTTGTGTAAACTTATGCTGCAGGAATCTAAGCGCGCCTTTGGCACCCCTATTCCATTTTAGCACTTCATAGCTTTCTCCATTTCTGTATTTGAAGCTCATCTTCAAATACAAAAGTATCCTAGCCATTCTTCATTTGTCATCTTCCAAACAAGCAAGCAAGCAACAGCTTCTGAGGGCTTCACAATCAAGATCGAACGAAGATAGGTGAACTACAGAAGGCAAAAAGGTAAAAGGTGAAGGTATTGTTTGTTCTTTATTTTTATCTCTTTTATCTTTATTATTCTATAGATGTTTGGGTTTCATTTTCATTAATTTGAATAACCAGATTTCCCCCTCACATTTTGGCGCCCACCATGATCTAATCCACATTGTTTATGAGTGTTTGTCGTAGAGTTTTTGTTGCAAATTTAGGTGTTTCAAAGACCATTTGGGCATCCACTCTTACAAACAGCCTCCTACGCACAAATTGAGCTCACCGTTGAGTCCAGGAGGCTTCGAAGGTAAGAAATCACCTATCATTTCCCTAGTTTTGTTATTTGAAAAAAAAATTACTTTTCAAAGTATTATTTGCAAAAAAAATAAATTAAAAAAAAAATAGTCATTTCTATTTTTAGATTTGTAAAAAAAATTGAAAAGAATTTAAAAAAAAAAACCACGACCCCCTTACCCCCCCCCCGCCACCCCCTTACCCCTCACCCGACCCTCTTCCCCCCCTACCTGCACTTTACCCCCCACAGCCCCACCCCGCAACCACCATCTACCTGCCTCCCCCAACCCGCCGCCCATCTCCCACCCCTGACCACCCTCTGCCTACCCACGACCCCCCTGCAAACTCGCAACCCCCAACCCATTTCCCCCTCCCCACGATCTCCCTGCTCTGCCCTCCCCATTTCCCCCTTCCCGCCGCCCTGCGACCCCCGCGCACCGCCCCCACATATCCTCCGCGCCATCCCCACCACCGCTGCCTCCACTCTTCCCCCTGCGCATCCCCCTATCCCTCCACTCCACCCCTGCCTGCGCTCCACTACCTGATCTCCCCGCTGCGCATCCCCCTGTCACACCACCACCACCGCAACCCTTAGCTCGACCTCCGCTGCTCCTCTCCCGAACCCTGCATACACAGCCACACAACAAAAAAACACACCAAAACAAAAACAAAAACAATTTTAGGGTTAGATTTTTTTTTTCAAAGGTTATAATTTAAATTTCCTTTAATTTAAAAAATTTTAAAAAAAATTTAAGGCACTCAGCCCCTTGTCACATGGAGGACCAGGGGTCTGTCTAAAATCCTTAACCATAGTTGTAACCACCAGTGAGAAAATGTTGAGCATGTGACCAGAACTTGCAAACCGCCAGTGGTTAAAACAATAACATTAACTGTCAGCTTGACCTCTTGTGCCTCATACATTCCGAAGGAGGTAGTTTTTTTCCAAATTCTCACAACTTTTGCATACGGTAACGAAATCGCACAAAATTGGTGGCGTCGGAAAGAGGACTCAGAAAACTACACAATTGTGAAGAAATTTTCAGGTGACTGTACCATTTTGACCACTTTTTCATAGTCAAAGTCAAACCTACTTCAAAACTTCACATGCTCATATCTTTTGCAAATTTGATCCTTTTTCAGTGAATTTTTTTTTCAAAGTGTATGGAATTTCATCTAGAATCTGATTATGCACTTCATTTTCCTATCACAATTCATTTTTCATCATATTTTATCAGATTCTTGATTTTTACATAACGATCACTTTGGCTAGTCTACTTGCTTCGTTTTCGATTCTGTGACTTGTAGGTGAACATTCGGGGCTGGAACAACATCAGGATCAGTAAATACAGAAATTTCGATAGTGAAAACAATCTAGGTACATTCATTCTAATCTTTCATCTTCAATCTTGTTTTCATCACACACTTCGATTTGGGCTCATAAAACGAACATTGATTGATCACACATATCAAATTGGGCATAAAATCAACAAGTGTCTTCATCGCACATTTGGACTTGGGCTATAAAAAGAACTAGTGTCTTCACTGTTTGGTGAATTTGTATGCGATTAAGGGTATGTATGCTCTTCTCATGCACTTCGTGCAATCTTGAGAATCAAAAACACCTCTTATCCATTCAATTTTCACACACACATTTCAATTTCTTAAGGGTTAATTTACAAGTGTGAGCGTAAGTCAAGTGTGCATATGTATGCTCTCTCCTCGCACCGTAAGGTGACATTGGAGATCAAAAATACTTCACTTGATTTGCTTTTGTGTACCCTTTCCTAGGAGGCATGCTAGGGGATTTCATCACCCCTAGGGACGACCTCAACCGAGGCTGAATCGAAAGACACCCTCATTGAGAGTCATAATCCTGTCACTCTTGGTTAAGCCCCAAAGAACTTTATACCTTTGGGAAGTGAAGGTGAAGGGTGGGTTACCCCCTTCTCCCGGCTGTGTGACAAGATTTTGCTTTCAATCCCTAGTCAACCTCGTGTAAACTTTGCCCAAACCTAATTGGCCATACCCTACATCAAACTAGACATTAGGGCATGTTGATGTGTCTTCCACGTATGCTTGTTTAATCATCATCATATTCTTCAAATTCAACATTCAAAATTGCTTATGTGTCTTGCGTGAGTGAATAATGTTTGTACATGTGTGATCATTGCCAAATCAAGTTAAAAACCAAACACATAAGATAAGTCATTCGACTCATTCTTCCAGGCACATTTGATCTTGACTTGTAACACTTTTGCACTCTATTCTGGCACATTTGTTGCTCCTCATCCAAACCAGTAAGTTTTTCCTATCTTGTGTCAATGGCAAACCAATTAGACTATATTGATCAAAAACTCCAATACCTGAAACTGCAAATAAGCTTAGATCCCTTGCCCCAAAATTGTATAGCAATTTCGCAACAATGCCAAGTCTTACAACAAGAAATGGCAATCTTACAAGATGAACGTGCCAGTACTAGGTATGCCTCATCCCAAAATCATACCTTCTTTTCCCATCTTAATGATACTATTGACAAGGCAACCACCACCTCAAGGGGAAAATCATATACCACCCTGTCTACTAGTCCTCCTTCGCTATCTTCTAAGACACATATTCCAAAACATGCCAATCCCATGCCCACACTGCTATGGATTTCCTCAAACTCTAAATGGGTGACCAAAAAAGAATCAGATGAGTGGTGGGAAAGAGTTTTGCCAAATTTATACTACCAGAGAAAAGCTAGGGAGAAAGCTAAATCCCCTCATTCACCTATCCATACACCTACCAATGATGTGATCCAAGGGCTACTAGCAGAGAGTCAACCATGTCCCCAAATTCTGGTCCTTGACCTTACCAAAGATTCTTCCAATCCCATGTCAAATCCTACAACACCTTCATGTCATCCGCAACCCCTTGAGCTTATCAAAGAACCTTCTACCGTGAACCCAAGTCAAGAGCTACTGTACCTCCATGTCAATAACCCTCAAGAACATGTCAAGCCTACCCAAGAGCTATCCACTTCCATTCAAGCAACCCAAGAGGTATGTCAAGAGTCTAATCCTAAGCATGAGGAAATATTAATCCCTAGTCCAAGTCAAGATCAAACCACTTTCTTGCAACCTATCCATAACATGCATCTTTTCCATGATCAAGATGATATCCATAATAATGAACCTCTCCATGAGCCATTTGATCCTATCCATCTCCCAACAACTATACATGAGCAAGAGATCCAATTCCATCCCATCCATAACCTTTATCTTTTCTGTGATCAAGATACTATCTTTGATGAAGAAGCTATCCATGAGCAACTTGATCCTATACATGAGATAGAAATCCAACTCCAACACATCCATAACCTTTATTTGTTCTATGATCAAGATATTCCCTATGAAGAAGATGTCCTTGAACAACTTGATCCCATACCCATCCATGAGCAAGAAACCTCCATTACTTCTATCCCTCTTACATCTAATCCCATCCATAATCTAACAACTTCCGCTTCCTCTGATGAGACACTTGCCTCCCAAGTGCACATGAATGATCAACCTAATAACTTAGATCCTAAAGAGCATAATGATGATCAAGATTCTAGTGATCCTTCACCATCCATTATTGACCAAGCTGCAAATCCGTTATCCTATATCCTTGGTCCCACTACCTTCATGCATGAACATTCTTCCTCAAAACACCAACAACCATTATCCTCTATCTCATCTTCTCCATCCAATAAAGGACTTGTGTCTAGTGTTCCACCTACACATAATCCCGCAATCTGCCGCATACTCCAACATATGAACTATCAAGGTAAAGGCTTAGGCCTTCATGAACAAGGTATTTTGCAGCCCGTCCATGTCAATGTTCCTCCACCTTCATATGGCCTTGGATACATACCCCAAGGTGAACAATCTCAATATGTTGGTACTTCCTCCACTCCTCCTAAGTCTACCACTTTCCATCGCAAACCCTATCATATCTCCAAAACATATGTCGCCATTCCACTTCCATCATCCTACATTTGTCAAAAGCATGTGACCATACACCTTCCACCATCCAATCTACCTCCGCTACTCCCAAATCCTAACATCCCTCCCTACATTTTACCACCACTTCTTCCAACACCTTATCCATCCATCTGTAAATCCTCTAACATTCCCAATCATGGCCAACAAATACACATGTTGTCTAAACAAAGAGCTTCCACCTACCCCACTTCCACCATCCTAAGAGAATTCAACAACAAAAATTTGGATGCCTCTACCTCTAAAGTTCAAAATCCTACAAGTCCTCATGACCTAGGATACCAAAGCCAAGAATCAAAGAAACTTCCATCTCAAAAGCTGCATACACCCACTCACCTCAATGCCAAACTAAAAAAGGTGTGGGTCCCCAAGCAACAAATAATTATCTCAGAAGTTGCACAAAAGATACATATACCCAAACCCATACCTTCACAAGTACAATCTACAAGCAAAAAGGTTTGGGTACCCAAGAAAAAAGATATCAAGTCAAATGAGGTATCCACCTCTAAAGCATCCCAACCATCCACTTTCTCCTCTGTCATCCACAAATATCAAATCTTTTCATCCCACAAGACAAGCAAAACTCAAAAAAATACTAAGTCTGTGTGGGTCCCTAAAGGCCTATATCATTCATCTACCAAGCAAAAGTCTTCATTGCTTCCCACACCACCTGCCTATCATAAGGTTCAATGTTTATCATGGTATGTGCAACCATTGGTCATGGTTCCCTTCCATTCCACAACACTTTCGTATAACTCCATCTCCCCACCCTTCCACTACTATCCTACATATCTTCCTCATCCTATGGTCCATGCTTTTGCATAAACTTTCCTTCCATCCTTGCATAAGTCCTTCTGTATTCTGCATCATCATCCACTATCGCACCTTCCATAATCCACTATCTACCTACTTCATCTCACTTTCAAGCAATCCCCTACCAACATCTATGAGCACACTTGACATGGTCCATGCGACGACATCCATCTAGCGGGACTATCACCTTTTATGGAACTACATACTTGAGTCTCTCCTTTCTGTGTCCACCTTCTCCCATCCAAATATTCAAAAAAAAGAAAAGAAAAAATGAAAAAAGTAAAGAAAAATCCCTTCGTCCAATGGTGAAAACTTGGCAAACAGGCGCCTTGGATAAGTACCATGATGAAAATCTGGCAAACAGGCATCATGTGTAAGTTGATCTCCTACGTCACCTACACTTGGGAGCACCTGTCTCATCAGCATATCACCCTTCTCCTATCAGTTTCCGTCCATACCATTTCCTATCCTATTCCTCTATCCATTACATACCTATACTGTCCAGTCCATCCATCATAAATCTTCCTTTCCTCTATTTTTGATCTTGATAAAGATTGGGGGAACAATGTTGACAAATGCTTTAGCTGTCTCTTGACATACCTTATCCCTCCCAAACCAAGCAAATCCTTCATTATCCTCTCATCCTCTTGTCGTCATAAACATTGTCATGAAAAATCCTACGTATTCTACCTACAATGGGGCATGTTTTCCTTATGCGACATAGTCCTTGGAGATCACATCCTTGTTTCCTTCTATCTACCCTATCATTGATCCCCTATTGCCCATCCATCTCCTTATCCGTGGTGTTTCCCTTGTCATCAGCATCTAGCATTAAGGCCATCCAAAATTCTTACCCAGTATCCTGTCCATAGTGTCAGCCTAACATAGCCTCTGTCATTAGTGTTATCCGTTCCATATCTGATCCATAGCTATTCCATATCTGATCCAAATCTATTTTGTATCTGATCCATATCTATTCCATATCATGTCTCATCCGATCCATATCTGAGGTCCATCAGGTTTCTCCCCGAACTACGTCACCTCTGAGCTATCACGTAGGCAAGGCCATTATCAATGCGCCCCCTAGGCTATGTTTCCCATCCGTTCCATATCTTGTCGTCTGTCCTTCTCTCTATCTGCGTTTGGACCCTTTCACCAGGCAAGCAAGTGCAGCACAACACATTCCTTAAACAAAATTCTTGGCACAAAGCATCAACCTGTCCAAAGCAGAGTACCATACCGAAACACTCAAGCTAGTTCTATATCAATTATGGCAAAAAGACACATCTAATGCAAAGAATGTTTTGTGAACAGGTTAACTTACAAAGTCTTGGATTTTTGTCATTATGTCTTCCTATGCTACTCAATGATGCCAAAAGCTAGAAATGCTATGATGGGGGCATAATCTTTTTCTTTGTCTGCTGCTTGTGGATTAAACTGTAGTAATGTGATGACTTTTGTCTAATGACATGATCAGCAAAAAGATCATCGAGGATGTCGAGGTCTAAACATGAAAAGGGGCAATCCTTGTCTGTTGAAACGCAAGAAGTACTCAGGTCATCTAGATTCAAGTTTGACTAGATGCTTGTATTAACTTGCTAAATCAAAATCCATGTAAGCGATACTCAGGTCATCTCTGTCTAATTATACTTAGATGCTTGTATTTTCTTACAACATAATAAAGCCCAATGATGAAAGCAAAAAGCCTTGCAAATATCAAGATGACAAATCCACATCCATTCCATATCCATATCCATACCATATCCAATTCCATTCCATATCCATATCCATATCCCATGCAATAAGAAAATCCTGCAGCAGCTTGTTAGCCCTTCAATCAAATATCTTCTATCGAGTCATTCTTCTATCGATCAAATTTCTATTTGTCTTCATATCGCTCATCAACAATTCTACCTGTCAACCTGGGCAGCGATCCAAATGCGAGTCTATCCTTAATCCATACCAATTGAGTCAAGTCAATCTTGTCAAATGATCCAATCACAATCAGTGGTCTTGATCCTAATCTTGTCGTAAACCATATCAACCAGTCATAACTATCCTTCGTGTTGCTCTAGGGATATATCGTTCCCCGCCATGACAACACTGTCGTATATTGTTATCATATCAAATGTCTTAGACAAGATGTTGCATTGTAGAAACCAGACCCGGAGTCTTATATGACATGTTTCATTCCTGAAACCATACATCATCGATCTATATCCTTGGCTTACTACTTGACCAGGGCAATACCTTGCCTGTTCTTGTATCATTTGTGCATACTTGCTTGCTTGCTTGTGTGTGTCATCATTTTTATCTTGCATTGCATATCATTCACCATCTTTCTCCTGCATCCAACCATTTCTTCTCCTGTTTCTCCTCTTCTTCATCATGAGATTGTCCGTCTCACGCCTTTCTACCATCTCCCCGTACAATCTCCCAAGGGGGCATCCTGTCATTAAACTTGTACCAGGGGCAAACTGGGCCATGTATCATTTTCAGACAATCTTATTCTTTGAAACAATGTGATAAAACATATTGCATCAAAGAGGGGCAAAATGTATACACCTAAAAATGACATAACTCTACTTAAATAATATTTTAAATATTTATTTTACCTTCACATTCCTCTATCAATAAATAAATACATTTATCTATTTATTTGATTCATCCCCTCTCATTTAATTAAATAAATTACATTTTATTTAATTAATTAAAAGTCTCCTACACCAACTTCATTCTTCTAAAATAATTAAATAATTTTAATTATTTAATTAAAATCTTTATTCTTCCAAATTTAAATAAAATGCAAATTTTATTTAAATAAAATCTAAATCCTCCACTAAATAAAATATATTTTTATATTTTATTTTATTCTTCAAATATCTTCACAAAAATAAAATATATTCTTATATTTTATTCCTCTCATTTATCCATAAAAATAATTAAATAAATCTTTTATTTAATTATGCTTTCTTATCTCTTCGAAAAATCATTTTTATCTTCCAAAAATAACCTTCCTCTTGTCACACAAAGGCAAAACTCTGAGTTACAAAAGGTAAAATCAGTTTTAAAGCAAATCTTTTCTTGAAATAGAGAAAATCAAATCCTATCCTCATCAAGAGAGGAGTTAAATCACCTAAACTATTTTTGGAATGACATGTGTCCTTCTATTGGATGCACGTTCCTCAACAAGCTTCCTCCGTTGATCTTCATTTTCTTCTCAACCATTGATCTTCCATCACCCTCTTCTATAAATACAACCTTCTTCTCTTCACTTCATATCGGGAGTTTGTGTAAACTTATGCTGCAGGAATCTAAGCGCGCCTTTGGCACCCCTATTCTATTTTAGCACTTCATAGCTTTCTCCATTTTTGTATTTGAAGCTCATCTTCAAATACAAAAGTATCCTAGCCATTCTTCATTTGTCATCTTCCAAACAAGCAAGCAAGCAACAGCTTCTGAGGGCTTCACAATCAAGATCGAACGAAGATAGGCGAACTACAGAAGGCAAAAAGGTAAAAGGTGAAGGTATTGTTTGTTCTTTATTTTTATCTCTTTTATCTTTATTATTCTGTAGATGTTTGGGTTTCATTTTTATTAATTTGAATAACCTGATTTCCCCCTCACAGTAGTTTGCCTTTGTCGGTGAGACCTGTAGGAATGAATGCATGCAAAACGACTCATGAAAGATGCATAAAAGAAATAAAACACATGCTAAACTAGAGAGGAGGAGAATAGATTCTCCTTTTATTGCAAATTTTGAAGAACATATTTGATTTTTAAGGATTTTGATGTTTTACAATTTTTTAGGTTTTTTCGATTTTTCTAATTTTTATGGTTTTTCTGGAGATTTTGCAAAAGTTTGGTTTAACACTCCTTGAGGTCTTTGGAAGGCCTACATTGAAGATATTTATACCCTTGCTTCCTTGCATGGGGAGATTTGTGTACTTGATTACACAGTATTGTTCCCTTGATTTGTTGGAGTGACTTGTGGTTAGACATTGTTTTAATCTTTATTGTTACAAGACTTGATTTGATGAGATCCATACATAGATTTAGTCGACATCTTGTACTTCACTTTCCCTCTTGTGCATATGGTTGGCTAGAACTTTTATTTTTCTTACGACACTGCATACCTAAAATGATCACATATGGATGATACAATTTGTTTGTCTTTTTCGAAATATATATATGAATGCAGGTGACGATATGCAGATGCAATAACACAAGTGATGTTGAAATGAAACTTCTACTTCTATGGAATGCCATGAGTTACGACATCGACTTTATTGCTTTGAGACTCTTTTTCAATTTTGGTATGAATGCATTGTTTAACAAACAATATGACCTCTCTTTAATGATTTTCAATCCAGGGGATTATAGATCGTTCTTATATAAGAGACCTATTCAAGGCTGTGAGATAGGAATTTAGAACTCAAGTGGGGAGTGGGAATGAAATGGAGTGCTTCTTTTGGGCTTTGCTAAAGGCTAAACACTGATCCTTGTCTAGATAAGACAATTTGACAAGCTTTCAACTCAGACAAGTAACAAATTTTATTGATGTTCAGTAGACTTAGATCATAGATGGCAAGCAAGATAGACCCGAGGTAAAGGATAAATGGTAAAGACCTAGGGTCCCTAGATAGAAGATGATCCTAAAGACTACCAGACTCTTGGCTTTGCTCAGCTAGTGCGTGTGTGTGCTTTGTACCTTTCTTTTTATTTTCTCTATTAGAATGTCACCCTTGAGGCTTCGAACTTAGACTGATCTCCACTTAAGAGTACGGACATTCAGCAATCTTC
This sequence comes from Cunninghamia lanceolata, assembly GCA_027924645.1. Lineage (NCBI taxonomy): Eukaryota > Viridiplantae > Streptophyta > Pinopsida > Cupressales > Cupressaceae > Cunninghamia > Cunninghamia lanceolata. Next base: position 735,345 of record BSBN01001053.1, on the reverse strand, counting down.
TTTCTTTCACTCTTTTTTTATATCTCTTTTTTTTTTCTTTTTCACTTTTTTTGTATTTCCTCACTTGATTTTCTCATTTTTTTGGATTTTTGACTTTTATGAAATGAATACTTTTGGAACTTTGGATATGCAAAAACTTGATCTCTCAGTACTTACTTTTCTCAACACTCTTATTTTGATCACTCATTTTTTTTATTCATTAGGATTTTAGTTTGCATCCTTTAGAGTTTTGATTCTCTTGACGTTTTTGGCTAGGGAAGATAAGGGGTTGAGCGCCACCTAAAGTTTTGTAATCTAGACAGAATTCTTTTCTACTAGGGAAGAATTGGGGAAGGTCTACTTGCAAGCTTCCTTTGAACATTGTAGGTTTGAATACTAACTTTGTTTAGACCTAACATCTTGGTTCATTAAGACTGGGATTAGTTTAAATCTAATAGTTAGGCTTTGATTAGAATCACTAGGAATGTAAAGGGATATGGTGGTTGTGAAAATGGGGAATGTCTAGGTCTTGAAAGGATCACGTATACCTAGGCAACCTTAGACTCCTTACTATAGTGAAAATAATATAAAATCAAGGCATTCACTATAATGCAAGATGAACAGAATGATACTAAAATGCAAGAAACAAATTCTTTTTGGCATTTTTTTTATTTTATAATTTTTTTGTATTTTATGTTTTATGATTTTTTTTGTTTTTTATGTTTTATGATGTTTCAAGATTCTATTTAATCTTCTCCTTCCATAATGCACAAGAGATAGTGTCGTTTCTAACATATTCCTTAACTATTTCTAGACCTATCCAATTTGGTCTAAACTTTTCTTGAAATCCATTACAAGGACACTCGAAGACTTGGTGTAAGAATGTTTTTGCATTCAGTGAGAAGTTTTATGTACTCACATGTTTCATTGTTTGATGATTTGCCCCCTAGATTTACCATTTTATGTTCTTGTATAGTTTCTTTGCTTGTTTTGAACTTTTGAGGAGCAATTGGAGTTGGTGTTGACTCTCCTAGTTTTTGTGTGGATTCTGGTTCTTCTTCTTCAGTCATGATTTCAACCATAGGGATGTTTATGTCTGGTTCAATTGGAATGGTCACTAAGTTGAATGGAGCATAAGACTTTGTTGAGTTGGGATCAAAGGGGAATTCTCCTGTTGCCCCCTTCCATATACATTTTGAGGTCTTGTCTATGTTTGCAATCTATTTTGATGTCTCTCCTTTTTCAAAAGAGTTAATTTTTGGGTCACTAGTGGTTTCCATGGAATTTCCCTTCTTTTTGATTTGTTCAACTCTGTAAAGGCTGAAAGGATCAAGGTCTCCTTTAATGACGTGGGTTTGTCCCATGTACAAGAAGTGTATTTCTTGAAATAATGTGGAGTGAATGGCCCTCATCCTATGAATCCAAGGCCTTCCTAGGATCATGGTGTAAGTGGTTTCTTTGTTTATGACATAAAATTCAGTTGGGAGGATTTTGGGACCCAATGTGATTTGAAGATTGACCTTACCCATGGTTCAAATGTTTGGGTTATCATGAATTCTAAGGGTGGAAGTTTCTTTTGTGATTTGAGTTTTGTCATAACGTATTCTTTGAAGAAGTGAAAACAAGACCATGTTGATTGCAGAGCCATCATCAATCATTACATGTTTAATGGAATAGTCTTGAACTTGGACTATCAAATGGAGGGGGAGGTCACCTTGTTTAGCTATGTCATTGTCTGAGGGTAACTTTTTAAAATCAAATGTTGAAGAACACTTTTCACTTGGAGTGTTTTGAACTATATGGCCTAGATCTAAGGCTTTGAGGAGAGCGTTCTTGTGTGTAGGAGAACTCTTGATAAGTTATAGCATGTAAGAAAAAATTAAATTGTTGGAGGTGCATCTAGTCGTTCTGGTCTTTGTATGACACAAATTTCTTGATCTTTATCTGATTCCACAAGGTCAAAGGTGTTTTGATCAAAGATGTTGGTGCTAAGTTCTTCATCTTGTGAGAATGTGTCCATGAATGCTTTTTGTTGACACTTTAGGAGTTTTGATATGAAGCGACGATACCCCCGACATGACTTGATCTCATGCCCCTTCTCTTATGAAATGAGCATTATTTATCATGATTTTGATCTCGAGGTTTATGATGATTGTTGTATGACTTCTTGTTGATTCCCAAAGGATAGTTGTTGACATTTCCATTTCCCAAATTTGTATGACTATTTTAGTCACAATTGTTGTTGTTTCTAGATGGTAAGGTGTGTGTTGACCCATCTATGTCTTGATCGTTTGTCGAGGATTTGTTATTTGTATCATGGTTTATCAACCTTCCATTGGAATCATACTCCCTTCTTCCGCTATCAATAGCAGCTTGCTCAATTCTAAGGGCACTCTCAAGTGCTTCTTCATATGATTTGTAAGGGAGTTTTTGGACTTGTTCTAGTATGTCATTGTTGAGAGCATGTAAGAAGAGATCACAAAGTTCCTTACGATCCATGTTTGATGTGCTAGTTGAAGAATAGAGAACTTTCCTCCATCGTGTGATAAAATGTGCAACCGACTCATTGGCTTCTTGTTTGATTGTTAAAAATTATAGTATTCATGTCTTAACCAATTTGTTTATGTCGAAGGCAGCCACAAATTGATTGATGAGTTTCCTAAAAGAGTGGATTGATGCTTCTAGAAGTCGATAGTACCAATCTAGAGCGATACCCTCCAAATTTTTTGGAAAAATCTTTGCTACCACCCCATCCCAAGGAAGGAGTTCTTGCACTACCTTGATGTAAGCCTTGATATGAGAGTTGGGATCACCCTCTCCTTTAAATTTGGAAGCTTGGGGAGAGGTCGTGGTAGTATTACCTGATGAATGTTGTAGTCAAGAGGCTCTTTTAAATACTCAAGGTATGTTCCTAAGAGGGGGTTATGTGTAGAGGGTTTTGTTCCTCCAAACATTAGCCCTTCAGGTGGAGCTTGATGCATTTGTTGAAAGGGTATGCTAGATTGTTGATATCCTAAAAATTTTGGATGACTAGATACTGTCATGTTTATGTTTTGAAGATTGGGTGGGATTGTTTGTGGTTGATCTTGCGTCATAGGAATCCCACCTATTTGATTGAGACTTATTGTGTTGGATTGTGAGGGCAAGGGAGGCCTGAATGCTTTGTTATGTGTGTCATGCAAATGGGAGTTTAGATGAGGGGTATTTTGTGTTACTCCCTAGTTTGATTTGATTTCATCAATGAATTAATTTCCATGTGCCCTACATTTTTCTGTAATGTTGTTTTGGCAATTTTGTTTAACGCTCCTAGCCTCAAGGGTCTTGATTTGTTGGACCAAACTTTCTATAAGATCAGTGAATGAGGCTTCCTCTGTTCTTTGAGTTTTATAACCTTGAGATGGATTGCTTTGTGTTGGGTTTTGACTGACCCCACTTGTTCCTTTTGATGATATTTGACATGTCACGAGTCTTTTATCATGATGTGCCACATGGAGGGGTTTATGTGCCCCCTAAGATTCTTGTAATATTTTCTTTTGATGGCTCACTTCATTGACTATTTGGGTGGCCATTTTTGTAACACTTTTGTATCGCTTTTTTGTATCGCTTGTTATGGGTTGGTTTTGTTGATGGATCTTAGACCAAACACTCACTTGGCATGTTTTGATTTGGTCAATGTTGTGGGGATCTTCTTGGAACCCCTTTGAGTCTTTCATGTTTGATTGATTCAAGATTGAAGCTATTGGATCTGAACATGTGCTACTTTCATTGGCAGGGTGATTCCCCTAAGCTTTGTGTGATTTTGTCCTAGTTTTGGGGTGTAGGAAACACCATGAAATTAATGAAATGAAGATGGACATGAAAGATGAGAATGGAATGAAAGAAGCACATGGAAATGAAAAAGATCCCATCATAAGTTTGAAAGTGATGATGAATGAATTTTGATCACGTAATGGAAACACAAAAAACTTAACCAAAAGGTTTTTGCTCTTCACATCGGGTTCACAAAAATATGTACGCTCAAAATCACGACCTCAGTTGCCTGGGGTTGTCGAGTTGGATTTCGACACGCACATGGACCCTTCCCTCCTTGTCATGGGGTAAACTGCCACGTCACTCTCGCTCTCATGGAAGTAGTCAATCAAGAGGAGGCGAGACACGGGAGTGGTCTGGCTCGTTGGAGAGCTAGACTTCATGGAGAGGGGTCAACACGTCTTAGGGCCTTTGTTGTTGTGTGCTAATGTAGATGTTTCGTTCAATTATTGTTGTTGTAGAGATAACCGTATGACCTGAAGGGTCACTAGTTACTCTTCTTCTGTTAGGGTTTCTGCTATTCTACCTCTGTGTGGGTAAGCTATTACTTTCATTGATGGCTTGTTGTCTTTCAATTCATTGGATGATTGCTTGTTGTATTTGAAGTTGTCTAAATGCTTCTAGTTGTTGTAAGACAAATGGATCTTGTTGTGGTCTCAGATGGATCTCAATCTCACTGAGGAATGCCCTCACCCACTCACCTCTTAATCCTGGGCACATTCGTGAGCCGAGACAAGAGATTGGTGTATGTGGACTAACCTTGACTAGACTTCAGGTTTTGACTTAGGGTTTTGAGTTGACCTACCGTTTAGTTGTGCATTGACTTTTGTTGACCTTGTGACAATATCAAGGATTTTGAATAGTTGACCATAGTTGACCTTGTGATGGTATCAAGGGTTTTGAACAGTTTACGTAACTGTCTAATGTTTTTGTTCTTTTCTATATTTTTATGAATGCCACTATATGACACATGCAAAACTTGTTTTTGTGTTTTTTGGTATTTTTGGAAATAAAAGATGCTTTTTAATCTAAGAAAGGAAATATGAATGCAACTAGAATGAATTTTACCTAATGCAATTATTCTATGTTTTTGGGGTTTTTGAATGTTTTGATATGATTTAATCTAGAAAAGGAAATTGTTAGGGTTCAGGCAGATCGAAGCAATTGTATACGCCTAAAAATGACATGAATCATCCTAAATAAATATTCTAAATATTTATTCCTTTCTTCTATTAATTAAATAAATATTCTAAATTTATTTAATCAATTCACTGTTCCATAATTAAATAAAATCAATTTATTTAATTAAAATTCTTCTAAATGCCCTCACACAATTAAATAATCATAAATTATTTAATTAATCCAAATTCCTCTATCCTAAGTTCTAAATTCAAAAATCCACCTCACCTTTTCCACCTCACCTTGTCCACCTCATCAGGTTGCACATGTAATTAAATATATTTAATATTTAATTATCTTATTTTCCCTCACCCACATGGCCTATTTCTTCTCAAATCAGAGGTTAGTTAACTAATCAATCAAAAGTGTTAACTAACCTGTCAATTGAGTTGATCCCTCAATCAACCTAGTTCACTGGTCAATCAATTCAGTCAATTCCATAATCCACTCTTCTAACTGATCAATCAAGTCTGTTAACTATTCAGCAAATGGAGTTAACTCTCCAATCAATTTTGTCACATCCCCTCTTTCATGATGGAGCTGGGACACTTGTCACATTTCTACTGGTTGCACATTCCTCAACCATCCTCAGCCATTGATCTCCATATCTCTTCTCAACCGTTGATTCTTATTCTTCTGAGTCTATAAATGAAGCTTCATCGCTCCATTCTAATCATCCAGGCTTTTGACATCATTACTTTGCAGAAATATCACCAGCGCACCTTTGGCACCCTTTTACCATCCATAAGCTTGAGATCACGTACTTGCTTTGAAGCTCACCTTCATTGCATATCACAACAGCCATTTACCATCAACTTCCTCGAACACATCTTAAAAGAGTGCACTCTCTGAGGGCTCACTTCACCTGCAAAAGGATGGTTGTAATAGGCAAACAACAGAAGCACCGATTTCAGGGAAGGTTTCCTTTGTATTATTCATTGCTAATTTCATTTAATCTTTCTTGTTATCTCCTATTCTATTGATGTTTGGGTCATACATTATTCATTTGATTGATTCACATTTTACCCTTACATTTTTGGTGCCCACCGTGGGGCCTTTGCCCCTTTATCTCATCAAAATCTGAGCTTTTTTGAAGGCAGGTTCCGTACAGGTCACGTAAAGTCACGCACAGGTTACTTCGGTGCATTTAAACATTTCTGCGGCACATATAAAGATTGTTATGGTGCTTCTGTCATTTATGTGCATCTGTGTATTTTCGCTACGCTTTTGCGCACTGTTACGGCGCTTTTGATTATATTGTGCATATGTTCCTTTTTACTACACATATATACACTGTTACTGCGCATTTAAAATAATTGCACATCTGTTCATTTATACGGCGCATTTGATCAAAATTGTTGCACATTTGTTTATTCTGCGCTTCTATGTATTCCTGTTGCGCTTATACACACTGTTACGGCACATTCATTATTGTGGCACTTCTGTTGATTATTTCTGCGCATCTAATTACTGAAGCTGCGCATTTGTAATAGGCTATGGTTTTAGTACTTTTCTAGGGGAATTTGCTAACGCTAACCTTTTCGCAGGTGTTTGCTGGAGCTGTTTTGCAGGATAGGTTCGGGTTTAGTTCCATGTAGTTGCATCTAAATAGTTCACATTTCATTTTCTAAAAGATAGTAAAATTGATGTTCATTCAAATCCTCATCTAGCTCTAATTAGGGAGAAAGTAACTGGATTATTTCTTGCTTGCATTGCAACACCTTCCAAGTTATTGCTATCTAAGTTTAAAAACTGAACTCACCATTGATCTTGAGGTTAAAATGAACTATTGCTATGTCGTGAGACCAAAACTTCAAAGTTAACTATCTCGTGCTACGCGGTTTAAAACTGAACTCACCATTGATCTTGAGGTTAAAATGAACTATTGCTATATCGAGAGACCAAAATTTCAAAGTTAACTATCTCGTGCTACGCGGTTTAAAATTGAACTCACCACTACTTTCTGAGGTTAAAATTGAACCACTGCTATATTGCTAAAATCACTTCAAAGTTCTGTGTTTGAGTAGATTAGCCCATTTAGTTTTTCACTTTTAACTAGGGTGGATTAATCAGTGTATTCTGTGCTTGCGAATGACAATAGGTTTATGCTCTCCCCTCTTCTGGGTGATCAGAGTGCCAGACTTGTCATTCTATTTGTTTAACCTTTAGGAGGGGCCTGCCCTTGGATGCACACTTGTCCAAGTGGGAACAACCCTGAGTGGTAACAGGCTAACGCCAAGCCCTACCAAGCCACTTAAAATAAATTGTGCTTGAGGTGAAAACTTCCTGCAACAAGTGTTGTTATGTTACACTGACGGCCAACCTCCCCCAAAACCCTCTCAGGCGCAACCCTTTGAGGCTGGGAGACTCCATATTGGAGAGTAGTGCCGCCGCATGTGTAACCACTTGAACGGTTGCCCGCATTAAATACCTCTTGTTCTAGTGGCCCAAATCCCTTATAATCCATTTGTCGCCTAGGATTTTTGTGCTTGCTTTTGTTCAATTTAGTCCAAAATAGAGTCAAAAAAAACTATAAAAATAATGAAAAACTACAAAATATTCTTTGTGCTTGTTGTGTTTTCTTGCTGTTAATTCATAATATCAGATCAGGAAGACCTTATCTAGCCAAAAAAAAAAAATACCAAAAAAATAGAAGAAAAATCCAAAATTTTGCCAAAAATCAGAACTGCGCATATATTCCTTTCTGCTACGCATTTGTAGCGACTTGTTGTGCTTTTATAACGACTTGCTGCGCATATATACTGTTGCTGTGCTTATACACACTGTTGCTGCACATTTGTACTTAACCAGAGCTACGCATATACTGTGACTTACGGCGCATTTGTTCATTCCTGCTGCATATTTGTTTCGGCGCATATGCGACAGTGAGCACTTGCCCTATTTTTGAGAGAATATTTTCACTTGATTGGAACACCCATTTCAGCCTAGTTTCACTTTCTAAGATCAAATTCCACCTTGCGGTCAATCTTCATCCCTTTCACCCGAGTCTCTCTCTTTCGTCAATTGTCCCATTCACTTTCTGTCCAAGCGCCTCTTGTCCCAAAATCAATCTATCCCATACCGGTTTGACATAGGTCCTTTTTCATGTCATTCGTGCATTCACATAAGCCTAGTAGGTCACCATACCTTTGCTAGTAGTCTTGTTGAACGAATAAGCCCTACACAGTAAGACTGGTATCGACTACCCTTACTAGCGGCTAACGTCTTGTGTCAACCGTCTTACTTGAAGTCATTGAGTGAGAAAATCCTTTGTCCAAATCTTGTCCTAGTTATCCCATTCACAACAGTCTCAGTCGGTACCTCGCCAAAATTTCTAATCCTAGTCCACTTCATCCCACCCCACCTTGCATGGTTCTTACTCGATCCCAGTACAACAAGCAAATTAAAATGGCCGACTCATCTGATCACCTCGCTCCACCACGTGGTGGTGATGAAGAAATTTCTCATGAAGAATTAGTAGCGCACATCCAAGATAGAAAATTCCAACGCCTGGTAGAGAGGGTGCTCCTTGAAGACCCTGATAAATACTTCCACCATCTTGCTAATCTCGGAGTCAAACTCCCCGCAGACTTTGACATAAGCTCCATCATGGAAAATGTAGACAATGATCATGAGCAGAGATGTGATGATCATGCGAGGGGCACAAATGACACAGTCCCACATGCAAATGAGAGAGATACAAAAGATAGAGGCAAGAAACCCATAGATCAAAATGCTCCTATGGAAGATGTGAGACAACAAATCAAAAGTCTAAAGCAAGAGATATCCAACCTTAAGACCGGTACAAGTTCCAAGCAATACTCTTTGGAAGATATAGCTCCGTATCCTTTTGACAAAAGTTTGGTCATGAAACCTTTCCCCTTTCAGTTCGGAGTCCCAAAGTTTGACAAATACAAAGGGAAGGGGGACCCTAGAGATCATATTCGGGAATTCAATGCCACATGTTTAGAAGTAGCTCACAACGAGACCTACTTGATGAGACTATTTCCAAGATCCTTAGGTGGTCAAGCTATGGAGTGGTTCTCGTGCCTCCCACCAGGAATCAAAACTTTTGATGAACTTGTCAATAAATTTATAATGCACTTCTCCTACAACATAGAACACGAGGTATCTATGCTAGATCTATGCAACACTAAACAAAAGAGTGGTGAGTCATTCGCCACCTTCTTGCAACGATGGAGACAGCTAGCTAGTAAGTGTTCTTATGATATACCTGAGAAGCAACTATTGGAAATGTTTGTCCACAATTTGAATACTGATCTTAGTTATCAAATTCAGATACAATGCCCTACATCATTCTCAAAAGTCATCGAAATGGGCTTATTCATTGAAAAGGATATGATCACTAAAGGAGCTATCAAGCTATACAAGGACACGCCTAATCCCAATTACACAACGGATAAATCAAAGTTCTGGACCAAGAACAAGAATGTGGTCAACGATGGGGTAGTTGACGCCAAAGCGGCAGCTCCTAAACAACAACCCATATTCACTCTTAAGGGGGACACAAACAATGGTGCAATCAACAAACCATCCTTTCGGGAGCCTAGATCTTGGTTCAATTCAAACCCAAGGAGAAAATTTACACCGTTAGGCGAGTCTCAAGAATCTGCACTAAGGAAGTTGTTGGCTAACAATGAAATTTCTCTACCGCCAACAAGTGATTATGAACCTATAGTCAAACCTCCCTACTGGAAGGACATAGACTATTGTGAATATCAGCGAGGAAGGGGGCATACAACTAACAACTGCATCCGCCTCAAAAATGTCATACAAGATATACTGGATCAGAATCAGGGAGGGACACAACAGCATACCTCCAATGAAACTCATGTGGCCTACAGGGATCCACTTTTGAATCATAATAGGCCATATAACAACAATGGCCACAACAACAACAACCATGGCCACAACAACAACGGCAACAACAATAATCGCAACTGGCCACATCAGAACAGCGGGACGAGTAATGCTAACTATGCAAGTGTTCCATTTGACTACACCATAAACTGCATTTTCGAACATATTCCGCAGGTCAATGTCATCTCACCCAACCAACAACCAGGACCTAACCGAACTGGTTGTAGTATAATTACCCACAGTGGTAAAGCCACGCTCAATACCGTTCCTCCAAGGTTGTCACCATCTCCATCCACCTTCCGTCAGTACAATGTCATCGACCAGTTACAAAAAACTCCGGCTCACATTTCCATATTGGAGCTCTTGCGTCTATCTCCTTCTCATAAGGAGATTCTTGAGAAAGCCTTAGTGGAAACCACTGTCCCCACTAACCTGGCTCAAGAGAAGTTCCAGACCATGGTAGGCAATCTGATATCCTCCAATTCCATATCATTTACTGAGCAAGATGACCTTTCTGTATCTCAACCCCACAACACCCCTCTGCACATTGTCGCATTCATACACAAGCACCGCATCAAGAGGGTTCTCATTGATGGGGGTGCCAGTTTAAATATTTGCACATTAAAGCTAGTCCTTGCACTGGGGTTCTCTAAACAAGCAGTTGATCCAAGGAGGAAAATTACCATTAAGGCATATGATGAGGAAGAAAGAACCACAAAAGGAACGGTTGTCCTACCCATTCAAGTGGGACCGGTAATTAAAGATGTGGTGTGCCAAGTCCTTGATCGGGAGCTTGCTTATAATATTCTACTAGGGAGACCATGGATCAACGCCATGAAGGTTGTCCCCTCAACCTATCATCAATGCATTAAGTTCCCGCACAATGGCAAGCAGGTCACCATTCAAGGTGACCCCAACCCCTACCAGCACTGCAATTCTTTCCGTGCAAAACCCGAATGTGTCATACCCTAAAAATAGAGCCTACATTTCCCCTACCCCGCAACAGGACCATACTGCTGAAGCTTCCTCCTCAAGACCCAAACCACTAAAACTTACCATAAAAGAAAGTGGCATGGGGGAATACTCCATTGAGCACAGCCTCAACCTTGCCAAGATGCCTTTATCTCCTCGCTCTTTTGGCCAACCCAAACACCCACCCAAACATTTTCCAAAGCCATCTGCTCCTCCTGTAGCTCCTGCAAATCCCTTTGTAAAATGGTGGACCTTATCTGATGAAACAGAGGAGCGAGATCTCCTGCAATGGCTTTATGCTGAAGAAGAAAACACACCCCAAGAACCGCCTAAACTCCCTACAGAACTCTATGGGCGGGGTGAGACTATTTTGCACATGATGGGGTACGAAGGACAAAGCCCCATAGGCCTCAAAAAAGAAGGAATCACTGAACCTATACAACCTTCTTCATCCTCTTCAGCTAGAAACACAACTAGCCTAGGATACAAAGGCAAGGGTAAAGCCAAGGAAAATGCCTTTCTTGTGGAGACAATCCAAACACTCCAAGTGGATAGTGACACAGATTCAGATGATTCAAATGAGTATGAGTGGGACGAGCTAACAGAGCACTCCTACGACGACAAAGAGGTTGACACAATCCAAACTCTTAGCCCCTACCGTGAGGGACAAACGCAACGGGACAGACCACTGGAGTCTGATTTGCCCACCCCTGAGATTATGGCTTTCGAGGAAAGTTTAGATTCCATTGCAATAAACAACTTGGACGAAAGTACCACCCAGAACACTACCCCCGCCAATGCCCATAACATTTCCATTCACAGCATCAATGAATCAGGTCTCTCATCTTACTCCCTTCCCCTCTTACACCCTGAGCTTATTGACTGGGATCTGCAAGGAACCCCCCAATTAGATATGTTCCAAAACGATGATGCTTACATTGATTATATGGAACTTAGGGACCACTTGCCAAAAGGAGATCATAAAGCTGGTTTTTCTATCGAACTAAATACCGTGGCTTACTTCGGGGAGGGTGCCAAGCCTTCCAGTCACAAAAACATCAAGATCAAAAATGGATCTGACAATGAAAACTGCCTTGCGGCAATGTCAGATCACAAAATAGTAAAAAGAAAGGACGCATCTGATGGTGAAAACCCAACTGTGGCACCCGACGATGGAATGCTTGACACTCTCCCTAGTGATATGTACCAGGAAAGGTCACAAATTGTGGTGGAGCCAACAGAGCCCGTGAATATTGGAACCGAAGAGCAGCCCAAGATTATCCACTTTGCCAAATCTCTCACACCACCAGAGAAAACTAGATTTGTACCATTATTTAAGAAGAAGAGAGGCAGCTTTGCTTGGTCATATGCAGACATGCCAGGTTTGGACCCAAACCTAATTCTACATCATTTGCCATTGGATCCAAGGGTGAAACCCATAAAGCAGAAGCTGAGAAAAATGCATCCTCATATAGCCCTTTTGGTCAAAGAAGAACTCAAGAAATTGCTAGATGTGGGGTTCATTAGAGCCATAGATTACCCAGAATGGATATCTAATATTGTGCCAGTGTCTAAACCAGATGGTCGGGTTTGACTATGCAATGATTTTTGAGACTTAAACAAAGCATGCCGCAAGGATGACTTTCCATTGCCAAACATTGATATCATAGTCGACCTGACTGCAGGACATACAACGCTATCACTCATGGATGGATTCTCAGGGTATAACCAAATCAAAATAGCACCAAAGGATCAACACAAAACATCTTTTACTTACCCATGGGGTACCTTTTGCTGGAATGTCATGCCTTTTGGGCTGAAAAACGCAGGTGCTACATATCAGCGGGCCATGACAACTATATTCCATGACATGATGCATGTAACTATGGAAGACTATGTTGACGACATCCTAGCAAAATCTCTCACAAGGGACTCACACCTGGACATATTAGAAAAAGTCTTTCAGAGATTAGACCAATTCCAAGTCAAACTGAACCCGAAGAAATGTGTGTTTGGGGTAACATCAGGCAAGTTGCTTGGCTTCATCGTGTCAGCAAATGGAATAGAAGTAGACCCTACCAAGGTCAAAGCTATAATGGACATGCCACCGCCCAAGACTCTAACTCAGTTGAGATCCCTACAGGGCAAGCTGCAAGCCATCTGCAGGTTCATCTCACAGCTGGCAAACAAGTGCCAACCTTTCAGCCACCTTCTACATAAGAACATTCCATTTAAATGGGATGAGCGGTGCAAAGAGGCATTCAACAAGCTAAAGGAGTATCTTATGAATCCTCCCATACTCATGCCTCCGATCCAAGGAAAACCTTTAATTCTCTACATCTCTGCTACACCCACTGCTCTTGGAGCTCTTCTAGTGCAGCAAGATTACGAGAACAAGGAGAGAGTTGTATACTACATCAATCGAACCTTAGTGGGCTACGAGTTGCAATACTCACAAGTAGAAAGATCATGCCTTGCGGTAGTTTTTGCTTCACAAAAACTCTGACATTACATGTTGGCACATCCTGTCAAACTCATTGCCAAGATCGACCCACTAAAATATCTTCTCAGCAAAGCATCTCTCACAGGTCGATTAGCAAAGTGGGTTATGCTTCTTAGTGAATATGATATAGAATATGTGGACAGAAAAGCCATCAAAGGACAAATCATCGCTGACCAACTGGCTGAGGCACCATTACAAGACACTTCACCAATGTAGTTTGAGTTTCCCGATGAGTCTTTATTCACTTTGTCCACATCTCCTTGGAAACTCTACTTTGACGGATCTTACACCAACCATGGATCGGGGGCAGGTATCCTGTTTATCACTCCCCAAGGCGACACAATTCCAAAGTCCTACAGATTGTTATTTCCATGCACAAACAACATAGCAAAATATGAAGCCTTGGTAATTGGTCTCAAGATGGCCACTGAGTGGAAAATCCAAGCACTATGTGTCTACGGTGATTCTCAACTTATCATAAATCAGGTCAACGATGAGTATCAAACCAAAGATGAGAAGCTCATCCCATACAAATGGATGGTCGACGACCTCAAAGAACACTTTGGGACCATCTCCTTCGAACAAATACCCAAGATAGAGAACAAAGTAGTAGATGCAATGGCTACCATAGCCTCTCTTCTAGAAATTCTTGCATACGAGTCACGGTATGAGTTCTTAGTGGAAACCATCCGGCAACCGGCTTATGATCTCCTTGAAACCCATTCCATTTGCCTCCTAGTCGGATCTGATTCACCTTGGTACAGTAAGACTTACACTTACCTCAAGGACAATATTCTCCCACCAGACCTCTCTTCCAACCAAAAACAAACTTTCATCCGACAAGCCTCCCGTTACACCATCGTAGACAATACCCTTTATCGACGTGGTCTGGATGGTACTTTGCTCCGTTGTTTGGAACAAGAAGAATCCATAACTGCCCTGCGAGACGTACACAAAGGGATATGCAGAACACACTCCAGCGGTCCTTCCTTAGCCAAGAAACTCATGCGTTTGGGTTATTACTGGCCAAATATGGAAATGGATTCATATCAGTTCGTCAAAAAGTGCAAATAGTGCCAAATACATAGGAACTTGATCCATGCACCTGCTCAAGAATTGAGACCGTTAACGACACCCTGGCCCTTTTGTCAGTGGGGACTTGACCTTGTGGGAAAGATTCACCCACCCTCTTCCAACGGCCACAAATTCATCATAACCGCCACTGAGTATTTCACAAAGTGGATTGAAGCCATTCCTAACCACCGTCACAGGAAAACAAATTTCCTCTTTCATTCTGAATTACATTATCTACAGATATGGCATTCCTTCATCCATCATAACAGATAATGGAAGACCATTCAAAAATTAGGATGTCTAGGAACTCTGTGAGCGTTTCAAAATCCAACATCATTTCTCCACTCCATACTACCCCCAAGGTAACGGCCAAGCTGAGGCATCGAATAAAACCATTCTAAAAATCCTAAAGAAAACTATCAATGAGGCTGGTCGCGACTGGCATGTCCAACTCAACCCCACTCTGTGGGCCTACAGAACTAGTATACGCACTCCCACAGGTGCTACACCCTATGCCCTTGTCTATGGTTTCGAATCCATCCTCCCCATTGAGGTCGAACTACCTTCCCTCAGGGTGTCGTTGAAAGGTCTCATATCAGACGAAGAATACAGAGTCTCCAGGTTACAAGAACTAGAGCTGCTAGAAGAAAGGTGCCAGAAAGCCTTCGATCATCTTAAAGCATATCAACAGATGATGTCCAGAAGCTATAATCACAAGGTTCGCCCAAGATGCTTTAAGGTAGGGGACCTAGATCTAAAAGAGAACCCCCGCAATCAACACGACAGAGAAAAGAAAGGTAAGTTCGAGCCTAACTGGCTTGGGCCCTATGTGATTGTAGCTGCTTACGGATCAGGGGCATATCAGTTGGCCACTTCAGAGTGTGAGTTGTTAGATGATCCAATCAACAGCATGCACCTTCGCCGGTTCTATACCTAGGAGAACCCCAATGCAAGGGAGCACAATAAAATCAAAAAAAAAATACCAAAAATACCAAAAAAAAATTAAAAAAAAATAGAAAGCATACAAAAAAAATCATCCTTTGGTGAAAACCTGGCAAACAGGCATCATGTTTACTTTCTAGCTTCTCGTGCAAATAAAAGCAAGTGATGAAAACCTGGTAAACAGGCGTTACTTGTGATAAACCACCTTCTCCATCTTTGAAAATCCAATCACCTTGAGTCCATTCTTTCTCCATTTGTCCCATTCGACCCATATCTATCCCACACATAAACACTTGATAGTTACCTATCATGGCTTGATACTCTCCTTGTGGCCTTGTCAACCAAGGTTTTGTCCCATACCATCTCCTTAATGTGAGCCTAGCATAGGGTCTCCTATCAGTGTCCATGGTCCTAGTCCGTGAACTACATTGCCTCTGCGCCGTCACGTAGGCAAGGCCATTTTTCTAATGCACCCTCGAGGCTTCCATTTCTCCCGCAGTCCCATTCATCCTCTTTCTTGTCTTCATTCTTGTCATCTTTCTTCTAGTCCATCCATGGTCCATTAGGGTTTACCCCGAACTACGTTGCCTTTGCGTCATCACGTAGGCAAGGCCATTTAGCAATGAGCCCCCGAGGCACTAGGTCAATCCCTTAGGGTCTGTCTCCCCAAATAAGGATTGTGCAAACTTCTCACCAAACAAGCAAATGCAAGCAGACCCCGCACCTCAAGCAGAAATCTTGACTGTGAGCATCTTAACCTATCCAATGCAAAGCAACTACCTAAGGTCTTCTAAATGATTTTATGCAGATTAAGGCAAGAAATAAACACATATCAACGCAAATATGCTTTGTAGATCAGAAACATGGTTAACAGTTCGAGTCCTGATTTTTGCTATCATACCTTCCTATGCTATTCAAGGATGCCAAAAGCTAGAGATGCTATGATGGGGGCATGATTATTTTCTTTGTTTGTTATTTGTGGATTAAACTTAAGTAATGTGAAGCCTTGTCTAACGACATGATCAGCAAACGATCATCGAGGACATCAAAGGTATAACATGAATGGGGGCAATCCTTGTTTGTTGAAACGCAAGAGGTACTCAGGTCATCTAGATTCAAGTTTGACTAGATGCTTGTATTAACTTGCTAAATCACAATCCCTGTAAGCGGTACTCAGGTCATCTCGGTTCAATTATACCTAGATGCTTGTATTCACTTACAACATCTCAGAAAATGTACCAAAAACAACATGCCCAATGATGAAATAAAGCACTCTAAAAAGCAAACCATCCATCCCATATCCATATACACATCCATGCATCCATATCCTATGCAATCCTCATTATCCAAACCATGCAGAGTAACAATATCAAATGAAGTTTCTAAGTCATTCTATCACACCCATTCTTCTATCTGTCATGTCATTCTTGTGTCGATAGAGTACATTTGGACTTCACAAAAACAAAGCATATAGGAGCATATCATATCATATGTAGGGCTAGTCATGCACATGATTAAGTCAATAGAATACATCACCCAATGCATTAGTTCATCCACACATCAACATTACATCACATCTTAAAGCACAAAAAACCAAAAAACAACATAGCTAAGTACATCGCATACAAAGCTGCATCATCACATAGCAATCATATTACATTTGCATTCATTTGAAACATTAGCTCATATAGACATCCCATAACATCATACACAAAGCTACATCATCTCATAAAAATCATGTTACATATGCATACATTCGAAACATTAAATCATATATACATCATATAGCATCATATCAAAAAGCATCTCATATCGCATCGAATCGACCATCTGAATCTACACATACATCACATCATACAATAGAAGTAAATCATCATCTCATAACACATGCAATAGATACACAAAGCTGCATCATCATATATACTATCATATATGAGGTCCAAATGTACAATATCACCATCTCTCTCAAAAATTAAAGTGTCATATACAATATACATCCAAATGGACGGTGATAAATTTCCCAAAAATACATCTGGTCTGTGTCTATCCCTGCTGTTGTGGGCCCCTACTATTAGCTCCTGACTGCTGAGGGCCCATCACGGAAGCCCCTGACTGTGATGGACCTGCTCTATGAGTTGCCCCAGACTGACTCCTGAAGCTCCCCGCCCTCTGACTCGATGCCACAGCACCATGGTATAAACCTTAGTAGTACTGGGCCTATGACTGTGCTCTGGCGAGCTCTGCCTGTACCTGTGCCAACTGCATCTGCAACTGGCCTACCTATGCCTGTGCCTACTGCACCTGCCCAACCAAAAAAGAACTTGCTGCATCTGTCCCCATGGCGGCCACAGCAGTGTCCCGCTCTACATGGATAATACGTAACCGTGCATCTACCATGTCTCTCTCGCGAGTCAACCCAGCAATAACCGCTGCATCCGTCTCTCACCTACCATCGGCCCTCCTCAGCTGTGCCTGCAACGCTCGCATATGTCCCCTCAGGCTGTCTAGGGCCCTCTCATGTACCTCTGCCTCTACTAGTCCCTGTACTGCCTCTACCTGTCCTGGCCCCTGTGGCTGAGGCACCTGCTGCTGTGGTGGCGGCATCTGCGCCTGTTGATGTATCTGCTGTTGTGCCACCTGTCCTGGCACTACCTGCTCAGCCTGGCCTATCCTCCTCTTCTATCTCGGCCTCTCCCCAGCTCTACCACCTCGTCCTCGTCCTCCTTTAGCTCCCCTCCGCCCTGGGCCAACCTGTCCCTCCTCCTCTGAGTCTGCCTCATCAATACAAGGCACCAGCATGCCGGGTCCTGAATATCTCAGGAACGGATGTGCAGTCATCCAATCCTTATAATCCTGTGTCACCCCTGCATCCGCTATCTCTGTCCGCATATCCCACGCCACATAGGGAGTCTAACGGAACTCTGCTAGGGCCTCCTCATATGAAGCCATCGGCCCCCATTGGACCCTCTCTGCATGTGTCCGCGAAAAAAGTGCCTGTCCCTGTGGCATGCCCTGCCTCCTGCCGAACTGTCTCAAAACTCAGCCCACCATCTGCCTCTCTAGTATATGCCATGTATGGCCTATCAGCCACCTGGTCTGAAAGCAATATGGCAGCTCGTCTCCCTCGTCGTCCCAGGGCTCGCAGTCCAGATATGGTCACTAGACGACCACATCTACCCCATCCAAGGTGTGCCTCCAATACTCTAACTTCCCCAGCCTGTGCTGGGAAATCACTCATGCATAGCCATAACTATATGGCTCTCCTCGCTGCCTCGTGAAGACACATATCAACCTAGTCACCGCTATGTGCTCCCACAACCAGAACTGTAGCAGTAATACCCCAGCCGATAGACTCGTGCTGCGATGGTACACCACCTGATGCATGTCATGGTATAAGTGGGCTAGTACACAGACTCCCCATGCATATCGGGTGCCCTCGGTCAGCATCCGCTCCATAATCCTGTCCCATCCAATAGGGAACCCATGCGATCTCCTATTCGGGCATACAACGCCCCCAATTAGTCCTACCACAATCCCTAGGAAGTAGTCATAGCAATCGTATATATCCTGCCACGGGATGACCTGTCCAACCAACTCGGGATCATCAAACACTCACTGGCACTCGGTGAGTCCCACATCCCGTTGTGCGTCATACTCTACTAACTCACCTACCACGGGTAAGTGCAGTATCCGATAGACGTCCTCCAGCGTCACAGTCATCTCTCCAGTAGGAAAGTGAAAGGTCCCATCCTCACTGTGGAATCTCTCCACAGCAGCTATTAGTAGTCCGCGGTTCACCCGCACCTCAGGCATGAAGCAAACATAATCCAAACCCATGGCACCAAGCGCCACTTTGTCAATCTCTATTAGCATATATCTATGCAATAGGGGCATGGGAAACGTCTCCCTCGACTGCAGTGTGTCTCGAATATCCTCCTGCAAGCAAGCAAGGCAACGCATCAATCTCAAACAGCATATACCATACACAACATATCTACTAAACTATATCAATTCAACTTAGCATCTCAAATTGATCAAAACAGCACACTACATCTCTTGACTAGATTCCTACAATCTCAGAGATAGCTCCTCGATTCCTGCGTCAAATAGGACGCTAATCGAATCAATTTGGCTAAGTAATTTGCTATCCCAAGCAAATGCGCCACTACAGGTGATAAAAGCGTCGTTTCTTGATATATGCACCGCTAAAATTAGCATATGCACCACCTAAACACCTATGTGCAGCTACAATGCACATATGCACAAATTCAACGCATGCGCTGGAACATTCTGCATATGCGCCGCTGTATTATGGAAGCACCGCTACATTCAGCACATGCGCGGCTTTTACAGATGCACTGCTACATTACACGTATGCGCCGCTTAATTACACATGCGCAGCCTATTTACACAAGCGCCGCTACAAAGCACGTATGCGTCGTTTTCATGTATGCGCTGCCGAACTCGGCATATGCGCTGCGAAATGACAAAAGCGCCGCTTCGCGCAGCATATGCGCCGTTCTGCATTTCAGCGCATATGTTTGACCTATTTTCTACGTGCATTTATGATAGTCTAAATCGACCCTAGGAGAAATTTTTTGAAGCACATACCGGGGGTCCTGCCTCTGCTGGCCGCCCGAATCGACAGACTCGCTCGAATCGATGCTCCTCACGTGGAATGTCTGCTGCTCTGGCTGTCATGCTGCTCCAAGTTTGCTCCAAGCTCTCTCAATCCAATCCAGATCAAACAAGTGTACAAATGACTATTCTTGTGGACCCAGCTCCTATTTATAGCCTCCAAACCCTAATTCTAGCTAGGTGATGGCTGTGACTACTTCCCGTACCTGTTTTTCCTCCAGTTTTCTTCCCGTTTCCCTGAAACTCGTCCTTTTTCCTCTTGCCTATCCTAACACCTTCATCTTCGTGAGATTGTCCGTCTCTGATTCTTTCGCCCTTTTCCTGTCCAATCTCCCGAGGGGGCATCCTATCGTCAGTAAGCCTATACCAGGGGCAAACTGGGGCATGTATCACTATTAGACTATCGACTTCTTTGAAACAACGCTACAAACAGCATTGCATCAAAGAGGAGCAAAATGTATATGCCTAAAAATGACACAAATCATCCTAAATTAATATTCTAAATATTTATTCCTTTCTTCTATTAATTAAATAAATATTCTAAATTTATTTAATCAATTCACTGTTCCATAATTAAATAAAATCAATTTATTTAATTAAAATTCTTCTAAATGTCCTCACACAATTAAATAATCATAAATTATTTAATTAATCCAAATTCCTCTATCCTAAGTTCTAAATTCAAAAATCCACCTCACCTTTTCCACCTCACCTTGTCCACCTCATCAGGTTGCACATGTAATTAAATATATTTAATATTTAATTATCTTATTTTCCCTCACCCACATGGCCTATTTCTTCTCAAATCAGAGGTTAGTTAACTAATCAATCAAAAGTGTTAACTAACCTGTCAATTGAGTTGATCCCTCAATCAACCCAGTTCACTGGTCAATCAATTCAGTCAGTTCCATAATCCACTCTTCTAACTAATCAATCAAGTTTGTTAACTGTTCAGTCAATGGAGTTAACTCTCCAATCAATTTTGTCACATCCCCTCTTTCATGATGGAGCTGGGACACTTGTCACATTTCTACTGGTTGCACATTCCTCAACCATCCTCAGCCATTGATCTCCATATCTCTTCTCAACCGTTGATTCTTATTCTTCTAAGTCTATAAATGAAGCTTCATCCCTCCATTCTAATCAGCCAGGCTTTTGACATCGTTACTCTGCAGAAATATCACCAGCGCGCCTTTGGCACCCTTTTACCATCCACAAGCTTGAGATCACGTACTTGCTTTGAAGCTCACCTTCATTGCATATCACAACAGCCATTTACCATCGACTTCCTCGAACACAGCTTAAAAGAGTGCACTCTCTGAGGGCTCACTTCATCTGCAAAAAGATGGTTGTAATAGGCAAACAACAGAAGCACCGATTTCAGGGAAGGTTTGCTTTGTATTATTCATTGCTAATTTCGTTTAATCTTTCTTGTTATCTCCTATTCTGTTGATGTTTGGGTCATACATTATTCATTTGATTGATTCACGTTTACCCTTACAGCAATAAACACTAACAATTATATGTAGATTAAATAACCCAAAAATAACAATGAAGGATAACACAAAAGAGATCAATACAGAAATTTAACATGGTTCACCCAATATGGGCTACATCCACAGAAACTTAGTCATCCAATACTTTTATTATCCAGTGCACAACATATTACAATCTCATGAATTCCACACCCGCATCATACATCCCAGCCGCTTATAACAAGCTTTTGGAAGCTTCTAGAATTAGGGTTTTACAATGTCATTTTTCTTTTTTCGGTTAACAAAAATTAACAATCAACTCCGAACGTGCAAAAAGGAGGGAAGAATTTTTTTGGACATTACGAGTGTACAATACTTGCATGATCAGTCGCCACATACTAACAATCTCCCACTTGGATACTGATCAGGCTCCACACCAAACAATCTCCCACTTGGATACTGATCCTGGACGACACTGTTGCACTTGCAGCTCCCACTGGATTACAGGCCTGGCTAATTTCTTATGTCCACCGTTATCAGTCATGAAGGCCAACAAAAACTGATGAGGAAATTAGTTTCTTCCATGTAACCACCTTTGTGAACATATCTGCAGGATTCTCACTTGTGTGAATTTTCTCTAGCTTCAATTGTTCATCCTCCAAAACTGATTAGATGAAGCGGTATCTGAGCTGTATGTGCTTAATTTTTTAATGTAGAGATAAATTCTTAGCAATATGAATGGCACTTTGACTATCAGTGTACAAAGAGCTATCTTCTTGTTGTTTTCACAATCCTCCAGAAAATGTTGTAACCAAATCATCTCCTTGCTAGCTTCCATAGCAGCAACATACTCAGCTTTAGTGGTTGAAAGCACAGCAACCTTTTGCAGCCTTGAAATCCAACTAACTATAGTACCTCCTACAGTAAAAACATACCCTGTAGTACTCCTCTTGCTATCAATATCACCCTCCAGATCAGAGTCAACATATCCTTTTAGAGTAGATTTTGTTCCTCCAAAACATAGTTTCTTTGAAGTAGTACCTCTCAAATATCAGAGAATCCATCATTTTTACCGCATTCCAATGTTCCATTCCTGGATTGCTCATATACCTGCTCACAACTCCCACTGCATGTGCAATATCTGGCCTTGTACATACCATTGCATGCATCAAGCTACCAATTATTGATGCATATGGTATCTTAAACATTTTGTCTTCCTCCTCTTGTGTCTTTGGACACATCTCCTTAGTCAACTTAACATGACTAGGCAGAGGTGTACTAACTTCTTTTGCATTCTGCATGTTAAACCTTTTCAACACCTTCTCTACATACTCACTTTGAGACAAAAATAATTTTATGTTTGTCCTATCCCATGTGATCCTCATACCAAGGATTTGTTTTGCTGCACCAAAATCCTTCATAGCAAATGAATTTGCTAATTTATGCTTAATTTCATTAATATGTTGCATATGAGACCTGGCAACAAGCATGTCATCAATATAAAGCAACATGACAATATAGCTTCCATTACCCAATTTCATAAAATAAACACAATAATCAGAATGACATCTTTTGTAACTTTGTTCAACCATAAAACTATCAAATTTTAAATACCATTGCCGAGGTGTTTGCTTCAGGCCATACAAACTCTTTTGTAACCTGCACACAAATTCCTCCTTACCCTTGACCTCATATCCATGTGGTTTCTGCATGTATATTTCCTCTTCCAAATCCCCATGGAGGAATGTTGTTTTCACATCTAGTTGTTCAAGATGCAAGTCTTTTGCAGCCACAAGACTTAGAATAGTTCTAATAGAAGTCATCTTTACAACTGGAGAAAATATTTCATCAAAATCTATACATTTTTCTGTGCAAAACCTTTTACCACGAGTCTGGCCTTATATCTTTTCTTGCCTCCATCTTCTTCCTTCAACATGTAAACCCATTTATTTGGCAATGCTCTTTTACCTGTGGGCAATTGGACTAAGTCCCAAGTCTGATTCTATAGCAAGGAATCCATTTCCTCTTTCATGCCTAGCTCCCACTTCTTTTTGGTATCAACCTGCATTGCTTCTTCATAACCTTCAAGTTCACCAAAATTAGTTAATAATATAGAATATAATGATGGATAAAATCTTTCTGGAGGTCTAGTTATCCTTGTAGAATGTCTAATTCTTGCCGGAGTCTGTGGGATAACTTGTTGTTGCTGAGCATCAAGTACCACTGGCATTTTATTTTATGGAATCTCATCCAGCACCACATATTCATTTTTGGCATGTTCATGCTTATTTTCCTGCAACTAATCCTTATACATGACCTTCTCATTGAATATAACATCTCTGCTCCTAATGATTTTATGATTTTCCTAATCCCATAATCGATAACCAAATTCATCTACTCCATATCCAATGAAGGTACATTTTTAGACTTAGCCTCAAGATTGGTTCTATTTTCAATATCAACATGGACAAAAGCTTCACAACCAAAGGTTTTTAAAAATGAATAGTTTACCTTTTTACTCGTCCATGCCTCATCTGGAATGCCACCATCCAAAGGATTTGAAGGTCCCCTGTTTATTAAATAAACAGCGGTATGTACAACATCTACCCAAAAATGTAAGGGTAGTCCAGCATGCAATCTCATGCTCCTTGCATGCTCCATAATGGTCCTATTCATCTTCTCAGACACACCATTTTCTTGTGGGGTTCCAGGAACCATTTTCTACCTACGGATTCCATTATATGAACAGTAATTTTCAAATTCTCTGCTGCAATACTCGCCTCCATTATCAGATCTAAGACACTTCAACTTGTTTTAGGTCTCATTCTCAACCAAAGCTTTCCATTTTTAAAAAGTTTCAAATACTTCTAATTTTTATTTTAGGAAATAC
This sequence comes from Cunninghamia lanceolata, assembly GCA_027924645.1. Lineage (NCBI taxonomy): Eukaryota > Viridiplantae > Streptophyta > Pinopsida > Cupressales > Cupressaceae > Cunninghamia > Cunninghamia lanceolata. The sequence goes on along the minus strand of BSBN01001053.1, from coordinate 711,002 downwards.
ACCCATGTTTTCCTAGTTGCATCATCAATAAAAGTAACATAATAGCAAGAGCCACCAAGAGAAGATCCCTGAGTTGGTCCCCATACATCTAAATGCACAAGCTCTAATTTCTCACTCGTCTTCTCTTTCCCAACTTTGAGGAATCAGACTCTTTTCTGTTTTCCATAAACACAATTTTTGCAGAACTCCAAGTCAATATTCTTCAGACCTGGTAGCAACTTCCTGGAGTGAAGGATCTTCATCCCTTTCTCACTCATGTGCCCAAGTCTATGGTGCCACAATTTTGTTTCTATTCCTGTAGCAAGTGCTATAACTGTCTCAGTAGCAACTGTTTCTGTAGCAGCTAAGGTAGAATAAGTATTACAAGTACACAAATACAATGTGCCTACCTTTTCACCTTTAGCTACTACTAATACACCTTTAGTGACCTTCCAGACTTTGTCTGAAAAGGTAACTATACAGCCTTCACTACCCAGTTGTCCTACAAAGATTAAATTCCTTTTCAAATTTGGAACATGCCTTACCTCCTATAGCAACCATTCATTTCCATTCTGCAACTTGATTTTTATATTTCCTTTTCCAACAATCTGATAGTGTTCATCATCACCCAAATATACCTGTCCAAAAACACCTTGAACATAATCTACAAAATATTTCCTATGGGGTGTGGCATGAAATGAAGCCCCTGAATCTATTACCCATGAATCATTAGCATTATATAAACACAAAATTAAAGCATCCTATAATTTATTACTTACAAAATTAGCTTCCTTACTGTCATCATGTTGTTCGTCTCCTTGTTTGCCCTTTCAAGACCAACAATCCTTCTTCAAGTGTCCTAGCTTTCCACAGTGCCAGCAATCCATTCTTCCTCTAGATTTAGATCTGCCTTTCTTTGACTTCCCTTGTGACTTCCCACAATTTGTTGGGCTTTTCCCTCTCTCCTTTGTTCTTGCCCTATTATCTACAATCAAAGCATTACCCGATGTTGAACTCTCACCTATTCTTTTCCGTCGCATTTCCTCGCTAAGGATAACACCAACAACATCATCAAATTTCAAATTATTTGAACCAAAGATAGAGTTACTTACAACCATTACCAAGCTATTCCAGCTTTCTGGCAAAGAACATAAAACCAAGAGATCCCTCACCTCTTCATCAAATTTCACTTTTACAGAAGTTAACTGACTGGTAATCATATTAAACTCATTTAAATGATCTGACACATATCCACCTTCAATCATTTTTAGATTAAGCAAACACTTCATGAGAAATACCTTATTTGAGGCTAAGGGTTTTTCATACAATTTAGCCAAAGCTTTCATCAATTCATCGGTTGTCTTTGTTTCTGTTATATTGAACACCACAAATAGTGTCAGGCACAACCGAATGGTTCCCAGTGCCTTTTTGTCCAAAAGATCCCAATCCTCATCAGTCATTGTTGCCAGTTTCTTGGATTTTCCTTCCAACGGCCTCCATAAATCCTTCTGATAGAGATAATCCTCCATCTGCATCTTCCATAACTAATAGTTCTGCCCGTTGAATTTATCTACCTTCAATTTACCCTCATCTGCCATTGCTCCCACTTAGTTCTGTGAGACTCCCACTCAACCGTGAGACCTTCCTGCAGACGATAATCAAACACAACCCACTATGATACTAGTTGTTAGGGTTCAGGTAGATCGAAGCAATAAACACTAATAATTATATGTAGATTAAATAACCCAAATATAACAATGAAGGATAACACAAAAGAGATCAACACAGAAATTTAACGTGGTTCACCTAATATGGGCTACATCCACAGAAACTCAGCCATCCAATGATTTTATTATCTAGTGCAAAACAAATTACAATCTCATGAATTCCACACCCGCATCATACATCCCAGCCGCTTATAACAAGCTTTTGGAAGCTTCTAGAATTAGGGTTTTACAATGTTATTTTTCTTTTGTCGATTAACAAAAATTAACAACCAACTCCAAACCCCAGAAAGGATACGTTACGAGTGTACAGTACTTGCATGATCATTCACCACATACCAACAGAAATTACAAGTAAATGAATTAAACTATGAATGGAAATTACTTCTAGAATGCTAGATCTGACTATTCTATCAAGGAAAAGGCATTAAATTACTAATCGCAAGAGCAATTTCAATTTTCTAATTACTACCAATTGACAAAAAGAATAGAGGAACCTGAAATAAAGAAGACTTGTGAGCCTCCAATACCCTCAGAGATCCTTGATGGCAACCTCGTATCTGAAATAAAGCAAACTCTTTATTTATTTGATGATGAAATGCAGATACATCGATGTATATAAACTATGAGGGAGTTGACAATTACAATAGTTACACGGTTATATGAAATTGACAGTTGAAATTGAAACGATCGAACCATAACAATGTAATACAATGATGTATTACGCTAACATTCCCCCCTTATTACATTGTTCCTACAATAGTACCAAAGTACCCCCCCTTAATGCTAAAATACTCAACAAAGTTGATTACATAATATGAATACATATTTTATAGAAGATCTTCTCCCAAAGAACAAATCCTGAACCAAGAGGGGCTCCATCATGCTATCTCGTCTATCCTTAGAAAGGCATAGCTTCGAGCTGTGTTCTTGAGCTCTTTAGTCCCAAGCTCTCAAATCACAGGGTCTTGAATTATTCAACAATGAACCCTACGAGATACAATAGATCTCTTGCATTGTCTAGTGACCTTGAAAGAGTATAATTCTCGATCATATACTCTTTGAAGCTCACTGAACAACAATCCATATTGAGTTCAACACCAAATCCCAAACCTGTCTCCAAAACAAAATCTTCACAAAACATACATTCTTCAAATCCGTCAGCATCAACAAAGAAAAGCAAAACAACCAAAACCAAAAATGCTTCCCATGCAAAGCATCATCTCAAAGAGAGAAGCTAACTTGAGATGATGGAAAATCCTTCATCCTCCAATGTCGCCTATCTCCAATATGATGCTTAAAGGGCATATCCACAGAAATTAATAGCACCATCTGGTGGATCCTCAACCTCAATATCTGGTGGATCTTTATCATCTTCAATGCAAGCAAGGTTTCCTTCATTTTTGACCTTTCCTTTAAGAACATCACTAGCTCGAGTTCTACAATCCCAAGTCGTGTGACCATTTTTCTTACAATAAAAACATTTGATTCTCTCTGATCTCTAGTAATTGCTTCTTGAGAATAATATTTTCTCCTGAGGATCATCTTTTGAATCTTCTGTTGTTCTCTTCTCTTCTGCTAAAAGGGCAGAAATCATACCTTCTAGAGTTTGTGAAGGTATTTGACTGAGCGTAAAAATAACATTGTTGTATTTTGAAGGCAAGCTATTTAATAAGATGGACCTAGCATCATCATCATCTACTATAACCTTAACCTCTACTAGCTGTCTAATGAGAGACTGCAAGTTACTTATATGATTTGACATTGTGATTCCATCTTCCATCTTAAATCTAAATAATTGAAGTTTTAGAGAAAACTTTGCATTAACGACTTTTGCTCCAAACAATTTATTCAGATTATCCCAAATTTCGGCTAATGATTTTTCCAAATCAATGTGGTGTAATTCAGTGTCAGAAAGAGCAAGACCAATTATAGCCTTGGCTTTATCATCTCTACTACTCCAATCTAATAACTTATTTGCATCTGTAGGTGCTTTTTCCTTTCCACTTACTATTCCCCATAAATTTGTATTCATTAGTTGCATTTGAATTTTCATTCTCCAAGTATGAAAATTGAAACCAGAATACTTGTCTAATGGAATTTCCATTTAAAAATAATACTCCAAAAAGAAATTGTAAGACCAAATTGACCTTCTTACTCCAAATTAAATATATTTGCTTATAAAATTTTGCACTTCCATACACACTTGATCAATACATACCTTTCCCTGACTGATAACCTCCAATGTTCAAATTTCCATGCCCAAACTCGACACAATGCAAACAGAAAGGGCCCTCAAAACTAGACACAGCCATGTCTGAAATAGTTCTCATAGTATTTCATCAAATCTTCAAAGCTCTCTTACTTTGCAACACTTTTACCTTCTCTCACTAATTTTCTGTTCTTTCTAAGCACTCTATGCTGCCATTTCCCATGTGATTGCAGCAACTCATCCTTGAAAACTACGTCTCTTGCTTTTCTATATTGGAATCTTCACCTTCGACAACGGCAACTTGAACTAGTTTATGGCTTATCTCCTCTTCAAATCTCTGACTAGTGCAAAATCAATACTTGCAGCCTCTTAGACAGACTATAGCATTTTCTGGTAGTACTTCAACTGTTAGAATCCTTACGCAGGTCATTGCTCAACAACGCCATTTCTCCACATTTTATTCCCTTTTGCAGTCCACGAACAACTCCTCACTCAGGTCATGAATAAAAAAATCTACACCAAACACCTCACATCGCACAAGAAGATCTAATACCATATGAAATAAAGCAAACTCTATTTATTCGATGATGAAATGCAAATACATCGATGTATATAAACTATGAGGGAGTTGACAGTTACAATAGTTATACGGTTATATGAAACTAACAGTTGAAACTGATACGACCGAACCATAACAATGTAATACAATGATGTATTACGCTAACAATATCCTCTTGAAGTAGCGGGAAGACCTCTTGGCGACAAGACAACACAAAGAAGCAAAAGAAGCTTTAGAAGCTTTGCGAAATGAGCTCAATGAGAGTTGTTGATGAGCACGATGGCTTGATTGAAGTAGCATAAGGACGCTTGAAGAGCTTTATGTGAAAGCTTGATGAACAAATGAACAAATGAACAAACAAAAGGCACCTTTGTCCTATGTGAGCATAAGAATGTTGATTGGAGAGCAAAAACTTAGCAAGAGTTGTGTGCACAATGAATTTGCCTCCACTTGTGCTTGAGGGAGGGGGTATTTATAGGTTAGAAGAAGGGATGAGAGGTGGAATTGATTGAGAAGTTAACTCAATTGATTGAAGATTTAACAAGGATTAATTAGGGAGTGAACTGGATTGATTACCCAGTGAACTCAATTGATTAGGGAGTGATGAAGCAATGATAGCTTATCACTGAAGAAGAAATGGGGTTAGAAGAATGCATGGGAGAGAATGAGTTGTTAATTTTAAATCAAATGGAGCTAATTATGCATGTGTGGGTACATGAAATAGTCAACTCCAAATTAGGCATCAAAATCATGCGAACTGGAAGAAAAACAGGCAAAAACAGAGCTATTTTGAGTTAGAAACTTAATTTTTTTCGCAGCTGGAAATGTGACAGGGTTCGGAAAGAAAGGGGTCTGGGTGAAAATGCATGATGGGAGATGGTAGAGGAGATGTAAAGGAGGGGATCTACCTCCGGAAATAGGTCAACCATGTGCAAGAATCCAAATCTCCACTTGCAAAGTAGGATCTCCCAACAGGGGATCTAGAAATAATAGGGGGAGATTTGGATTGGTGGAGTGAAACTAAAAATCATAAGTGGGAGATGGCTCCAGGGAACCTCTAGAAGACTTCTAGGGGGTGGAGAAGATGAAAAACATAGGGGAAAGGTGAAAACTCACCTACAAAACACATACAAGACTTAGGAACATGGTCAAAAGCTCATAAAAACATAAATCGATAAGTGTCGCAAAGTGTTGAAAAGCGTCGACAACAAAGAGAGAGGGAAAACGACAAAGAGGAAACAACACAAGATGGAAGAAAAGACACGTCACCAAGAGGTTTGCTGCTTAGAGGACATTATTTCATGCTTACATGTACATGACAAAGATTATATATCATCATAGGGGTCCTCGTGGAGGCTATGCGTGATTTTTGTGCTTACAGATACTGCAACACGGAATAAAGTCCCTATGTCAACACTAAAGTGGGGTGTTAGGAATTATTAGTGCATGACATAGAATAATGTAATAAATAAAAAATTAACATGTTAATGTTGATTTACTAGCATTGATATCTTAAATACATCTATCTAAAAGACGTCGAGAGATATCAATCTCGAGGCGCCTATCTATTCTCAAAAACAATTTAAATATAGGCATCTTGAGAATGATATCTCTCGGCGTCTTTTAGATAGATGTATTTAAAATATCTATGTTAGTTTATTTATAATATATAATATATTATTTAACCTCTTAATAAATCAATGAGTGTCTTTAAAAAACTATTTAAAAATAATTTATAAATTAAATAAGTATTATAAATATGAGAAATTTTATTATACACTAATTTAATTAAAAAAATATCACAAAATTAATACATATTAATTGATAAATCTTATTTATTTATATTTAATAATTTAATCCTCTTAATAAAAAATGTGTCTTTAAAAAACAATTCAAAAATAAAATATATGCAAACCCTTTTCTAACAAATAATATTTTCATAATAAAATAGAAGTAACATTTTATTTATGAATTACAAATTAGAATTTACTTTTTTACCTTTAAAAATATTTTTTGAAAAGTATACAAATCATAGAAAGTAAAAATTATTTTATTTATTTAGAAAATTTGGAAAATAAAAATTAAATGCACATAATTACTTGTATTATTTTGCCTAATTATCACTTAATTTTTTCTTGAAATAATTGCTGCACCTTCTCTCAATTTATAAAATTTATTAATTGCTTTTCTTGAAATAATTGTTGCATCTTCTCACAATTCGTAAAATTTATTAATTGTTGCACCTTCGTCAATTCGTTATCTTTTCATTGTTATTAATTTAACACATGTCGGCAATTAATATATTTTAATACATTTTTTGTTTTTGTTAACACACTCACATTCCACTCCATGTTGCCATTGTAGGTTATGCCTCTTGGTGTAATTAGATGTTAAATTTTAGTTAGTTATTATTTGTGTTAGTTGGTAGTTAGTGGTTTGGGTAGTTAGTAAGTTAAATGGCTTTATAAAGCCATAGAATGTAATCATTTATGTGTTGAAGATGAATGACTAAATGTTGTGTTGGAGCCTCTTAACTCTTTTTGTATCATTTTCAATAAACAATAATAGAGAATCAACAATGCATGAGGAAAGGTATAGGGGAAATAAAGGAGGTTTCTTTGAATTCGAAGTAGAAATTCGGAGACTAGAGAATCTCCAATAGAAGAGGAATTCTAAACCAAAGAAACTCTAGGATACAACTAGTAACCATTATAAAGTTACATGAGAAAACTAAACTTTGACAGTACAACTACCATAGAGTCTCCTAGAGGAAAGAATGGAACTAATTCAACAAATACGCCAATGAAGGATGCAAGTGCAACTTTAGTCAACATGAGTGCCTCCAAAGAAAAAATGTTAGTAGTCCCCTCAATTAACATAAGGAGTCACAAGAAGGATTGTGAGGAAAAAGGCAACTAAGAGCTTCCCAACCACATCATTAGAGGTATGTCCTTTTGACAATTATTCATATGAATCAAGTGTAGGGGTAAAATTAGAAAAGGTGAAGGGGAAAAGACACATGGCACTAGAAAAATGACAACCAAATTTAAAGAACAAAAAGCAACCACCAAAAAGGAAAAGTTCAATGAGGGGGAAAAATACACAAACAATCGCCCGTGAAGAAAAGGGTGTGGGGTGCCCAAAGTTTAAAGCATTGCTAGAAAAACCAAGTGGATTGAAAACAACAAGGAAGAGTTATATAAGAAAATTTCATCTTGATGATGGATCTCAAAAGGTGCCTCAAAATATTGTTCTTAAATCTAGTTCACATGTCTATCTAGTTCATTATTATAATGGCCTACAAAAGCCTCAAAACACTAAGGTATATAAGAAGTTAAAGAGGAAGAGATGCAAGAAAAGCTAGTAGTTTTTATGAAACATGTGAAGATAATGAGGCACACAGTGATGAAATATTGAGACAATCATTGCAAGAGGCAATGGATAAGGTATAGCTAGAAGTCATGTAGTCTAAGAAAATGCAAGGATAAAAGAGCCATAGAGAAAGAGATCAAATGGAAATATCAAAAAAGGAGGTGTGCCCTAAAGCTTATTTAAATACTACAAGGAATGAATTTCAACAAAGGAAAAATTATAAGAGACTAGAGGAGTTGACTAAGACTAATGTTAGCAAGTCCAGTTGCCAAGAAGGAAAATGAAAAGATAATCTCTCCAATGCTAAAAATGTTGGTTAGTTGTAAAGAGCCTAAAAATATCAAGAGAATATAGAAGATACTAAAGGAGAGAATAAAACCCTTATCAAGTTTAGGGGTCAAGCACAACATTTGAATCACCAAGGGATCCCATAGAATAGGTGAAATAAAATAGAGCTAATCCGAGAACAACTCTTACCTTCCAATTAAGGACCCATTAAAATACACAATGGATAATTATCTTCAATTAGGGAGCCCATCTAAGGAAAATAAAAACATTAACATTAAGTAAGGGATGACTAAGTGCATATAGACTACTAATGTAAAGTTGAAAGAGATTAAATCATTGAAGATTGAGATTCAAGAGATGATGAAATTAGATGAAGCTAAAGACAAAGTGGCAAGATTCTTTTCTTTTTTAAGTGGGATAGCAAACTAGACAACTATGATTAGATTGACATAATTAAGCAAAACATAGTAGGGAAGCCAAATAGATATGATGTCGCTAATGATAGTGATTACATAGAGACGAGGAAATATTGACACGTCCATCACCCAATGAAGAGACAAAGACTAAAGAGTTCTAAAACAATGATGTGTGCGTCAGCTATTGAAGGGTATGTCAACTCATGACGAGTTGCAGTGATGTGTCACCATTGTCAAGGACGTGTCTCAATTTATAAAAGTGTAATTTGATATGCATTACATGGAATAGATAGGTAAGGTGGACAATTGAAAAAATACATGAGATAGAGATGTATTAAAGAACAACTCACATACATTCTAATATAGTAAAAAAGATGGGCATAGTGTAGGACAAATCCTATATTCTTATGTGGTTGTGATGATGTTATAGTAAGGCTAAAGTAAATTAGCCACTAAATTCTTTTTAAAGAAATGCAATTAATGAATACGATAATTTATTACAAAACAAGAGTTTGAACAATAATTAGCTTGCATAGAATTTAGTTCTTTTCATATGTCAAACATTGAGATGGAATTGGCTCTTTTTAAGCATGCCTAGATGAGTTCACCATGTGTAACTATGTACAAATGGATCACTTGTTTTGAACCTTTCTTAAACAACTTTGATACTTTGTAGAAGTTCTAAAAGTTTCCACTAATAATGGGTTAGACATGGATCGGACCTATTAAGAGTCTTCTTCTATTTCCCTCCAATATTACAACATTTTAGTGACTTCCTAGAGGCTTGAACATCCTAAATAGTTATCTCAATAGATTGAGTGCAAATTATAGCATCATGATCTTTCCTCCATGTTTGCATACAAGTTTTCATTAAGTTTTATTAGTGCTCTATTAAGGTGTTTTGAGTGTTTAGATGCACTTCAAATGTGATGGTAGTTGTTTGTCATTGATGTCAAAAAGGTATTGAGGGTGTTGAGTTAGTATGCATCTTCATAAGGTATCATCAAGGTGGCCTGCACTATTGACATAGGTTGTTCAGGATCATGTCTTTCATAGTTGTTCATTCTATCAGGAACATCAATCAAGAGTTGTTCATTTGGATTGAATAAGAGTGTTGATTATGCCTTCAATAAGGATGTTAGTTGAGTTGGCTTGATTAGTATATACCTTTCATGTGATGTGTTGATTATCAATGGTGTTGTTCTTCAATTGCTTATACTAGTGGTGGAGTTTATTATCTTGCTAACATGGGTTGATCTTGTGCAAAGTCTTCATTCAGGATGTCTTCAAGGACTCATAAGCATCATGAGTGAAAACAAGATGTGTAATGTTGATGACAGACACAGGTTGAAGGTATCAGTCATGATTGATAGGTTTGCAGGACTTGATTGATCAATTGATGATCACATTGGTTGTTAATGTCTATCATGTTATTATGGTGTTAAGGAAAGAACACAATGCATGTGTTGAATATTGCAGTTGAGAAATGATGTTGATACCATTCATTCAAAGTTAATTCATTCACTAGAGCGGGACATAGGGCATATGTTAAATCCTAATATGCAATCTATAAAGCTTCATTTGTGACAGATTGCTCTTTTAGTCTATTTTGATGTTGACTCGTAATAACAAGTTGCTATCACTAAAGTTGACCTTCTAAAGGGTTTATGTGCCATGAGGAAACCACCTCTTCAATTTCTGTCACCTCTTGCATCGGTTCCCTCTTAAGAGAAATGGGCTCATGGTTAATAATTTGAATGGCTTTATTAAAGGAAGAAAGGTCTTAAATGAAAAAGCATCGAATGGTTTTCTTAATAAAAGAGCTTTTTCATGAAAAGTTTCAAATTATTTAGAAACTCTTTAAAAAGGAAGAAACCCGAATTTGTGTTTCTTTAAACCTATATCTCCTCCTCTTTACATGCTTTTTGAAGCATATTTGAACATGATAAATCTTAGGGCTGCATAATATAAGATTTTTGTTAAGGCTATTTTTAGCCTTTCAAAAAGGTAGATTTTGGTGTAAGATTTTTGAAGAGTTTAAAATATTTCTATATGAGTTTTTTTAAGGCTATCTTTTAGCCTTCTAAAAAGGAGATGTAGCTCAATTCAAGGGAGATTTTTTTTGGAAATTTTTTTTAGAAGTTTTTTTTTTTTTTTTTTTTTTTAACTTTCCCTCATGGCAAATGGAGATAAAAAGAGAGTTTTTTTTAAGAGTTGATTTCTTTGTGAGAGAAATTTATAAGTTTTTTTCTTTTCTCATAAAGATGAGAAAATAAAATATCAAAGCATGGAAGCCTTTTAGAAGAAATTTGTAGAGATTGTTTTTGAAGAAATTGCAGGTGTATTATTGGATGAAGACATTATTATTGAAAACTAATCTTTTGTAGAGTGGAGAAGACAAAGAGAATGAAGTTTTTATTGAAGATGAAAATCATTCAAGATGAAATAAAAATGATAAAAAAAATTTGAAGAATATTTATTTTGCAAACAGAGAATGTAGTTTTGCAGGGGAAGATGAAATTGAATAGGGCAAAATTGATTAAAGTATACAGAGAGAGTTGAAAAGTTATTCGAAGAAAATATCAATGGAATATGAAAAGTTTTTATTTTCTCTTACATGGATACAGAGAAGAAATATATATATGTTTTTATTTTTGCGTGTGGAACATATTTTTGAAAAGAAGAAAATGAAACTGAAATTGTAAAAGCAGAGAAGAGTTGAATGTGAAAGGTCATATGATATTTAATGACATTAAGATGCTTTGATTAAATAGATTTGTTGTGCAGATCAATGAAAAAGAAAAATTGATGATACAGTTGTAATGGATGTGATCCAATATGAAGACAACTTGTATGACACAGTTTGAATAAAATCAAGTATGAAGGCAATATGAAATTGAATCTAAATTAGGTGAATTGATTGAGCATCAGATGTAGGTTGAAGACATACACATGGAGAAATTACAAATGGAGTTGTATTATGCAGAGATGGGATAATGAATTGAATGGAAACAGAGTAACCCTCTAATTTTGTTTATCATTTCTATTGGTGATTAGGTTTTCTAGTGAGACACAGTATGCCAGTGAGGCTTATGGTCAGTGAGACCTTCCTATGCCAGTGAGGCTTATGGTCAGTGAGACCTTCCTATACCAGTGAGGCAATATAAGTCAGTGAGACTTTTCTGTATGCTAGTGAGGCAATCACAAGTTAGTGAGACTTTGTAAAGTTGAAGATTTTATACTTAAGCCAATGAGGTAGTTTGAGTGGTTTTTTAACCCCGAGAGGATTTTCCACTCATTAATTCCTCGTGTTGATGTCTTGTATAATTTCTTATGTTGATGATTTGTATAGTTTCATGTGTCCTATATAATTGAAGATTTGGTGAATGTGCTTTTGATAATTAATTCATTTCAGACAAATCTTATTGACAATTCTAGAGAGGAAATAAAAATTATTTTTTGTGTATCAACATTGATTCACCCCCTTTTATCAGTGTTGATTGTACTCCTACAAAATATCCTTGTGCTTAGTTTATATACTCCTACAAAATGTCCTTCTGCGCTTAGTTTATATCAACAGATAATGTCAAAGTAGCTTTAATACTAAAGTTTTGCATCAGGAGGAGATTCAAATATAACTAACTCTTCTAGCATTTAAGAGTTTGTTTCCACAACTCTAATTCTACCCTTTATGAGTTATATCATTTCTTTGTTTCCTCTGTTTGCTTCATACTTTATACATACCTTCCTCCCAAGCTCATCCTAAATTAACCACCTCATACTTATCCCCATGGCATATAGTATTTCTCTTATTCCTTTCTTTTCATACCTTTATATATGGCTTTCTCTAAAGCTCCTAAATTAATGACCTCATATGTACAATTTAATACAAATTAAAATCAAAGTAGAATTAAAATCGAAGTAGGCCACTATTCTTTTTTATACTTGGAATCGAATGATATAGACATGTAACCCTAAATTCATGATCAGTTCCCTTAATGTTGTTTATTTTTTGTTCGATAGTCTCCTATTGCTTCTTTATTTATATAAATTATTTGTATTTTTATTCTCTTATTGTTGTTTTCCGTAGTTTTTCCTTTTGTAAATCTATCCTAATTGATGTAGAAGTATTGGGTTTACTATTGCATATTCTCTCCTTGTTACATTTCTAGTTACAAATCTTTTGTCACCGTCTATTGCCTAATTTCTAGAGACATGTTGACAACCACAAACCATTAGACAAACAAGAGATGCAACCATGCATAATTGCCACCAATACATTCCACCACTACTCACCAAATAACTCATTGCTTATTAGCATCATTACAGCTAATTGGCATATGAAGACTATAGTTATTCATCATAATACTGAAGCATCCACAACAATAAAAGCAAGTAACAGACTTAATCTACTAGTTTCTGGTGTCATTTTAAATATATAACGGCAAAGTTTTGATACAGGGTGTCCAGCTCTCCAGAATTTGGTGATTGAGAACTTTGCTTACTCTATAATGGATTCGGCCTTCAACTCAACGTGAGGCTCTCTAAATACACAACTATGTTAATATAAGTCATTGCAATAATTAGAGATTATTGAGAGTCCACAAATTAATGATTATGCATAATCACAATTAAGGGTTACTACATGTTTCCCAGGAGATATATGAGGAATCCATGATCACTGCAACATTTACTGTCTGTCAAAATATATTTGTACATTGAATATTGAGGTCTTGCCATTCCTGCAAGTGCTTCCATATACAATTATCTCTAATAAATCCAATCTAATTCATTATCTGCAGATTATAAATTTAAATCTATTATAGTGCACACTTTTGTCCACTACAAAAAGTCATGAGAATAAATAACATTCTCGTGATTAGGAAAAATACAACATTCATATTAGCTTATACTGGTCATATGCTTTCAAATTTAAATTTCACAATTTCTTGCCGTCGTCCAAAGTTCTTTTCTTTTAAGAGTAAAGTTAATACCCACTGGAAGAATGCAAATTTGCTATTAGTGTCTCTTAACCTAACATATAGATTTTACTACGAAAAAATGGCCAGTTCAAATTTACAGTCTGCACTTTCAAAACTGTTATCGGTTATTTGAAATCAATGTGGGCAAGCCTAAACAGTACCGAACAACCACATTCAAGAAGTCTCAGACTTTATAAGGCAATTTACAGCTTGCATTTCATCCAGCATGAAGAACTCCTTAAAAATAAGCACCTTTTCAAACTCACTTTGTCTATACCTATAAAAGGTCTCTTGTAAAACAATTATTTCCCATACAATGCAATAGGAACAAATTAGCAGTCTGTGTATTATACTGCCATATTTTATGAAGATGGCATCCTAAATCAAATTATAGGAATGTCACAATTTCCAATGTAAACTATGATTTAAATAACGTGATTGACATCATTAAAATTTTCAACAATAATTTGAGCATGAATGTTTGCAGTGTCATCTGAGATTCCAGCGTTTAATAGTGGTCAAACTGAATCCAAACCAAAATTTTACTTTCGAAACAAGGAAAACCAGTAAAATGTCCTGCCTGTCAAAAGAAAATGGACTGGATTTTAATGATACAGTAAGTTTGATCAGGAGTCATCTGACGCTTCATTGCTATTAGTTAAACTCAAATTTTGCATCTTCTCTGCAGAAGTTTCGTCTGTTGAGATCAACTGACCACTAAGTCCATCAGGACTTCCAAGCTTCTTGATTGGATCTATTGATGAAGGCAGGCATGTAGCCTCATGGTGGTCGTCTTCTAGTTTGGTCATGAAATGTATTTCACTGGAATTTGCAGCATATTCTGGGGGAGGAATAATCTGTGTGTTTGGATCAAACCATTGAACTTTCATTTCATTCGTCACCACATAACTAGCTTCGCCAGCACTAGGAATTAATGCAGTTTCACTAGGATGTGATCCATCTATGATATCCCGCTGGCCATGTGTTGATTTTTCCATTGGACTGTTACAATCAGAAAGCAAGTGTGATTCTACCGCTACATCTGTGATCTTCTGTATGTCTGCATCTGGATGTGTTACTTCAACAGATGCCATGTGATTTGTATGTCTGCAAAAATAAAATAAGCATCATTTCAAAAATTAGAAGTCATACTAACGACAAGCAATGATCATGTTACACCACATCATAATCCATGAAAAGTCCAGTTTAGACCTGTTTCTTGTGTGCCATTGACATTGTGGCTAAATATCATTTCAGATGCTTGTCAGTGAGGCCAACATAAAACTGGATTCAGTGGCAGTGCATCCTACTATTTTCAATTTTGTTGGTATGCTTTATTTCTATACAGTATACACATGGGCTTATCGAGACCATCCTGTGAAAATCCAAAATAAAATATTGTTCCAATGCATTATCTAAATGCAAGTGCATATATGTATGCTAATGTCAGACTTTAAACGTGTAAAATAGAAGTTACAATAAGTATATGTGCAGATACAAGTGTGGGAGTAGTAGCATCCCCAAATTTAGAAAGTAGGAATTTTGCAATGATGGATATTTTCAAAAATGTATAAACTTTCTGCTGTTTTTACGTATCAGATTAGTTCTTATTCAGCATTATATACATGTTTGTCAATCAATCAATCAATAGCAGCCAGATATGTTGTTTTGCCTAGCAAATATTTGTGTTTGTCATAAACTTCAACGGGACAACAAATTTGCCACAATTGCTGAGTGCAAATTTATAGCTACAACAAACTGTCTTGACTTCTATGCTTTACAGATAGAATACTTGCCAGTTTTATTTCCAGTTCAAAATTATAAACTGTATTATTAGATGTAAATAGATAGTTGACAAAACATTGTTTCACACATGCCACAAGCTTATATCCTTGCATGTTAACAGTTTAAAACAATTAAGCATCAGAATACAATGGCTGCTGAATAAAACAAAAGAGAAAATAATGGTACAACTGGCACCTCTGTTGTGCCATATACAGCCATAAAAGTTAAAATTTAAAACAAACAGATAACCTGTTGAAGTTATCTTGTTTGTATGACCATTTCTTGTGCACCTGAACTATTTGAGACTGAAAAATTAGAGATGCATGAGAACAAGAAAATTGCACCATTTTCAAAAATAACCTAGAGGATTTTCTATGAAAATACATTATGCAAAGTCAATTTATCAGCACATTAGCAAATGTTGAACTCACAGCCATCTAAAATGATATGCCTTGAAGAGCAAATAAATAGTCTAGTATGATTTGTTCAAACAAATATTGTTAAGACTAGGTGTTGTACACCTTGCAAGTCCTAGAGCTAATGTTGCAATTATTTAATATTTGTAAAATATTGTAAACAATGTGCCCACCTAGAAAAGGGTGCCCCACTTTGAAGGAATCTTCACATTTTTGAGTTGGCACTTCCACCATGCATCATTGGTCTTATTACGATTGTAAGAAGTCATTAAATAGGGGGTTACAATGTAAACTATGACTAGTATCTTTGACCAGCTAATAACAGCCATCTGTAAGAGGTGTGTAAGTGTAATTATTGTCTCTACATAGAGCGCTTGGGAGTTATACTTGACCCCCTTGGTCATAGGGGTCAAACAGTCAAATCAGGAGTTGCATTCTATGTTGGGAGTTATTCATGGAGAGGAGCGAATGGGTCCAACTTGGACTAGTTGGACCAAGTATTGGCTCGTTATTTTGAACCCACGGTTCTGGAAATCCATTGGTGGTTTCCTAGGTCTTTATGGCCTATATATTGAGTGCTTAAAATGGAGATTATATGGTCAATTTTATGCAGGGTTATGCTGTCAGAATTCCCTCAAATTCAACAATTTGATCTCCATTGAAGCATTGCAAAACTCTGAAAGTGTATTGTAATTTTTTTTAAGAATAATACATTGGAGTGCTTTGGAGGCTGAGTTTTTCCCTTCACAAGGTTTTCCTAGGGTATCTCGTGTTTTTTGCTGTTATTCTACTGAAATTATTTTAGATCTAATTTACTTGCATTGCTTCTTTCTTTGGATTAGGTGGGTGGGAATAAGTCATATTTCCTTTCAAATCTCTTCATATTTTCATTCATTCCTATTTTCAACATCTTGTCTACATCACAAAGTTTCATGATTGCATCGGACTGCTTTGGGAAAGTCAAGTAGTATCAAAGAAATTGTGGCGACGAAAGCTCAGGTGGTAATTGAGACTCATTTTTCTCTCCTTAAGTTCATTACACAATAATATAATTATCCAAGAATATAAAGTTATTGAACTGCATAAATCTAAATTGGCTGCTATAAACATGTACGTGACAGCTGCTACCCAGTCCAATTATTCTTCATTGCATTACTAGAAATTAAAATCTGGAAGATACCCAGAAGGAACTAAAGCACTTAGAAGTAAATTGTGTACTCACCAAACCCAATTCAGGTGCTTCTCTCAGAATATAATTCATACATGTTTTATTTTTCTCTAACGGACAAAAAATGTATCATAAACAAAACCACCTTTGTTGCTATTAAAACGCTAACACATTGGGGCAAAAAAGAAACCTCAACATACCAAAAGAGTCAAAACAGATAAAATATAAAGATTATCAATGTATAGATCACAACCTGAAACCTCAACATGCCAAAAAAGACAAGACAGATAAAAAATAAAGATTATCAATGCATAGATCACAACCTTCTCAGATCTGCTTGAAACCTTGACATCTCTTTCAGAGCTTCCTCCTTAGCATTATCTGCTGCCATTTGTTTTTGTACTGCTTCCTTGACTCTAGCTTCAGCATCAGCAAAACAAAACTTTGCTCTCTCTTCTGCCCTCACCAGAGCTGCTTCCATTATCACAGCACGCTCTCTGGCTTTTGCAAGTTCACCACGCCATAGATGTGCTTCTTGCAAAGCAGAGTCTCTTTGCTTCATCATGTTGTCTCGGTCTTTTGTAAGTACTGCCAATTTTTCATCATATGCCTTAACCTACAAATGACAGAAATGATATCAATTTCAAAAAATGTAAGTAGAACACATTATCAGCAGATAAAAAATATTTACCATACTGACTAAATGGATCAATTTCAACCAACTGTTTTTGTTTGCCAACTGGATATTGCCTTCAGTTGTAATTGTTTTCAAGTTTCAATTATGGAACTTGTGATTTAATATCAACCTCATACAGTTCATTAGCTTCAATTAGTTAGGTGGTGGTCATATTTTATAACATACTCAGTCTTTTGCGTACTATATGATAATGAATTTATCAAATCTTATAAGAAATGAAAACAAAAATGAGTAATGAGGCTTTATTGCAAAGTCTATAAGACTTGTATATTTGTTCACTGTACTCAGTTCCTCATGGTAAATGACTAGGTAGAGTATCCTGTTGGTATGAATGTAAGTGCAGTATCTTATTGTTTCTTTATAGGTGTTTTATTGTTGGTATGAATGTAAGTTCAGTATCTTATTGTTTCTTTATAGGTGTTTTATAATTTATTAAATTAAAATAAAATTTTGCTAAGGCGGTCATGTGGTATCCACACACCTCCCCACAAACACAAGAAACAAGCTGCAAAGGGGCCGAAACAGCCAAAACTCACTGTTTTCACATCAGAAAACTTCAAGAAAACTCTGCTGAAAAGGTTTCCACATGTTTCTAGGACATTTCCAGTAAATCTCTCAAGGCAATAGTACATATTCTGATCTCTAAAACAAATTTTGGCAGTTAAAAGCATGGCCAACATTTAGAAGGCATAAACTTAATATTGAGGCTACAAACTTGATTTTTATTTTTATTTTTATTTTTATCCTTAGAATTTAAAAAACACATGTACATGTGATAGTGTTTTAATGGCAAAAAAGGCTGAAGACACTTGGCATCGTGGCCCTGGTGGGACCACCGTGTAACTGAGGGCATTTTATACTTTTCATGAGGAGTCACAATTTCTCCCATGCTGCCTTGTGAAGATACAAACATCCCAAACTCTTTGGACTTCATTTGATGTGCCTGTATGCAACGTTTCTATCCCTACAGGATGATTGCCTACTTGATAATATGATATTGCAGGTAATTCAGTAATGTAATTTGCAATTTAGAGCCAACGCAAGGAGATGCAACAGGTCTGTCATTTTGTTACACCTACTTGTGAAATTTTCTTTTGCTTTGTAAAATCTCTCCAAGATCTTGCTCTTTAATTCACTTGACTTCTTTCATTCATTCCAGCAAGGAGTCAATCCCATCACATACTTTACCAAGCATGGCTGGTCCGAATGTATATATCTGGTGTCTCAAAATAGGCTAATATCTTACCTCCAAATACATTTCTGCTTCTTTACATTTTTTTTGCATTGTATAGGACAATATTATGAGGAACCACGACTTAGAAGTACCTATGATGATATCAGCAACAAGTGTGCTGTATTCTTCACTTGCCCCTAACAGTCAACAGCCTTTACAAACATTTATCAACAGTAGATTTTTGCAGTATTTTAATCCATCTGAAATGATGGACACCTTTGTTTACTTTCAAGAATCCCTGATTTGTTGCAAGGACCTCTTCACATTATCTCTCCTTAGCCAAGAATGTCATTCAAACCTTTTCATAATCAGGGATTTCGTACCCTTTTGGGGCTTGAGCAATTTCCTACCAATATGGTGGTTCTACCAAGTTAAATTTTACCTTTAACCGATTTGCATAAATGCATCAAGCAACCAATTCATCCACTATTTCCCTTGACTCATTGTTGAAAGCCCTTTCCATGGATCCCATGTCTTTTGCTTTCCTTCATGAAAGTGGAGAGTCCTCTTCCTTTGGAAAAGGTTGAGCTGGACATAAAAAAGGATTGGCGAGGCAGAACTTGGGCTAGCACCATTGTGTGTAGGTGGTATATTCATAATGATTTGGATATTCTATCTATTCATAAAGATAAGTTGTCCTTGTTTATGTGAATGTGTTCTAATATGTAGCTTGTTCCAGTCCACTTCCGCTTCCCAATAGCATAGTCTGCTACACATACAAGGTTGTCCTCCATCATTTTCTTCCATAGTGGCTCTTGGTGTGAGAAGTCAACTTGGAAAATCTGTTCCAGTAGTTCCCTAAAAAACCCAGTCAGCTGTCCATTGTTCAGCTGCCACTGAAAAAGGAGACTGCAAAAGAGTGAAGCCAATTTTTGTGCATGCTTTCAAATGACCAACTCATCATGAGAATTCAATGGGGTAGGGGAGTTGAGCTGGTAGTGATACAACTATTTTGCTTTCATCAGTTGGACCCATAGAACTGAATTTTGCTGGTATAGAATCCACAACAGCATGGCTAAGGATTTGGAAACAATCAATATTTTTTACGTTCAGACTTGCTTTACTTTGGGTATGCTTACTATGCTCCAGGCAACAAGATGGAATTTCAGCTCCACACCATTGCATAGGACCATAAGAAACACTCGAGGCTTTTGTGGAACTCCTCCTACACCTTTTTAGGATGGGAAGGAGGGAGAGCGATCCAGAAAACATCTCAAGTCATCCAAGTGGCAGTCTTGGGCATATTTATGAAGATTTCTGGAAATCTGTTTTTTCAATATTTTTTCTATGTTTTTGTATTTTGCATTTTTCATGTAATTCGAAGTAGAATCTGCATAGGAGCATTCCATTTACATGACATTGACACAGCAAACTGAAAGTGTAAATGGAATTCAATTACCTGGGTTCAACATGGGAAAAACCCAGTAAATTAAAAAAATCTGAAATATAATTATTCATAAAAAAATAGAAAAAAGAAAAAATTGTTCTTGTTATTTGAATTTCATGCCAAAAATAGTGTGTACAAAGTGAAACAATTATAAGACAAACAAAGAATTTGTTCAATGTTGCCAATTATTCTCAAATTATCAATGAAGTTTAAAAACCTAGGATTTAAATGAAAAAATGAGGTGTAATCGAAAAACACAGGATTTAAAGGAAAAGTGAGCAGTTTTATGAAAAACCTAGGAAAAACCTGTGTAGTTATTGATGAGTTTAAAAACCCAAGATTTAATGAAAATATGAGGTGTAACTGAAAGACCCATGGTTTAAAGGTACCCGCAGGTTTTTCTCGGGTTATTCAATAAGATATGGATTTTTCAATAACCCGCATGTTTTTCTCAGATTTTTCCCAAAAAAAAAAAAACCAGGTTGGTGAAAAAATTGGCTGACTGGTTCAAACTGACAGCCCCGGTGCCAGTCCGCAGTTAAACATGGTTAACCATGAGTTTTCCCTCGGTAATGCTGCTATGGAATTTGGTGATGCGATAGTTGGAGCCTGTTTGCGCTATGGTCCAACCCAGATTGATTAGTTCATGGCCTAAGTTTTCCAACACATATACGAACTTCAATTTTTGAGTAGGCTAGGAGTTATGAACATGACAAATAGAGGTACCAAAATTAAATAACTAAGAAATTTTTTTAGTTTTCTAATTTGTTTGTCCTTATCTAGCTATTCATTTCAACTTCCAACGAGTAAATGGACCACTACCAAGTGTGGTGACTCCAGTTCTCACTAAGAACCCTAATTTTCTATTTTCAGTAAGTTTTTTAGTTTCTTGTATGGAAAAGCTATATAAGAGTTGGATTTGAAGCATGTAATCAAAGTAGAAGGCATACAACTCTCCTATAGAGTTTGTTGATGCAAGAGCATCCAAGCATTGAAGCAATCCTGCACACAATTGTCGATTTCACAAATTTTGTTTAGTTTCTGTTTTAATTGTATAGTTTTCAACATTCTTGTTTTGTGTTTGTTTCGGTTTCAGACTTGAGTTTGTCGGGAGTCAAATTGAATGATTGTAATGTCCCCCACTTAGCTCATCACTCCAAGAGATCAGGATTAGCCTATAATTCAACTTCCATAGGCTAATGGATGTGGTTAGGAAGTCATTCCGGGGACTTACTATTTATAGTAAGTCGTGACAGAGCCAGTTTCTATTATTAGCAGGGCAGTGCAGGAGCCAGGGCACGAGACTCACGGGGTCGAATCCTCTAGAGCTTTATCGATCTAATATAAGTTAAATTAAAGATTTAACTTATTATATTGTAGAGATGACTTTAAGTTATGTTATTACTTAACTTTATAACATTAAGTTATAACTTAAAGTGCAAATGTTATGTGCCTAGGGATGGGCGCCCACTTCGTGGAGAGATAAGGGGTTGTTTGAAGTTTTAAATTAATTAAAAATCCTCTCAATCTTGGGCGTTGGAGTTGAGGGAGATAAAGAGCAAAAATGAAGTTTCATTTCTTTATGCTTGGTTTATGATATTTTGCTCTCAAATTGAGTTTTGCCCGTGCTTAGGGTTTGAGCTTGGCTCTTCGGTTTCTAAGATTGATTTGCAGAGACGAAAACCTTTGCAGATTCGTCTTTCCTCGTGTATGGAAGATTGCATCAGGAAGGGGTTGAGGAGGCTTCATCCAGGAGTCTCACCAGTGCTTTCAAGAAATACATTTTGAAGAGATTTGAGCACAAATTGATGATATCTTTCAGGAGTTTTGAATTGCAGCCAATAAAGAGTTGTTGAAGAACAGATTTAATGCTTTGATGAGGAGATTGTAGCTGTTTCTGGTGCATTTAAACCTGGCCGTACATCTTGCTGCAGGCCGTACCATTTGTGCAAGGCCGTACCCCTTTAAATCTGCTATTTCTTTCAGTGGCTGTTACCAGACCAATAAGGGTCGATTTAGGGCAGAGAACATATTCAAGCCAAAACAGAAGGGAAAGGAGGTGATTTGCTGGAGTTTGCTTGAGATTCATTGCTGCTACAGGCCGTACAGTGCTGGTATGGGACGTGGGGCAGTGTAACAGTCCTTCTCCACCATTTGGCTCCATCAAACTCTTCCCATCTAGGTGTTTTGAGACTGTTTTGACCTTGCAGTGATTGGATTTAGTATTCTTCTTGCATTGTATGAGATTTGAAGTGATTTAATGGCTTTGTAATACTGCTACCATTTTCAGCAATCAATCAAGCTGAAGATTTCCAAGTGGGTATTTCCTTGTAATTAGTTTTAGTGCATTTTATGATCTAGGTTGTGTTTAGTTTATGCAAAAACATTTTATATTTTCTGGGTTTGTTTATCTACTCTTTATTTCATACATGCAATGTACAAATCAAACATGCAAAACAACCCATAAAATCTAAACAGCAGAAAAACAAAAAAATCAGTCTAGAGGAAACATATACAGGGGCATATGTTACAATGAAGATCCAGCTCTTTCTAATTGTGGTTTCACAAATCAAAGATTGAACATTTTATTCAAGGACAGCATATTGTATAGATAAATGGATAAGAGAGACAAGTTGGAAGGCATCAAAAAAAAGAGAAGGCCGCTCATGGAGGTAGAAGGCATGAAGAACAGGCCAATAGAAATGTGGATTTAATTTTATCAATTCCTGAAATTCAAGAGGTTGCAGCTAGGGAAGTTGAAGAGACGCATTTAACTGAGAAAAGTCTTTCTTTTAAAAGAGGTGATCAAAGGTCTTCCAAGCTAGAAGCACCAGGAACATAGAGAAATGTAAATGAAAGTTGCAGAGTAGTCACCCAACAGCAGGGAACCACCAAAATTTGAAGACAAGGCCGCCAATATCAGAAGGAAAGTTGTTTTATGAAGCCAGAGGAATTTTTGTGTAAGAAAAGAAGGCGACTTGTCGAATACAGGGCAAGCAGATTTGAATATTAGATAAGAACAAAATGACAAAAGCATTGAAGATGAAATGATCTTATTCAAGGGCGCAGCATGTTGTGAAAATATATAGAAAAGAACAAAAGGAAAGAGAAGGGCGTAGAGGTTGTAAAGAGAGAAGTGTGGTGTGTGGATTTCCAGATAAGAAGACGTTGAAGAGGAGTTGCAAAGAACAAAGGACTACAGATTGGAATATCGCCAGTAAATAACAGGGTGATATGATAAAAAGACTGTGTGTGAAGAACATGTTGAGGTCATGGAATAGAAGAAAGCAAACAGAGGTTGTAATCAGAGTTTTGTTTTGAAACAAAATACTTTGTGGCCTATGTAAAGACCCAAACAAATAATAAATAACTTTCCCTTATTGTTATGTTTATGCCAAAAATTTGAATATTCAATTTGATTTATAAATCTGTATGAAGGAAATTCATATCTGTGAGTTAAATTGATTTGAGATTTAATTTGAGTTGCTTAATTCGGTAGTTTGTAAAAACCCCCGAATTTTGATCTACATCAATTGGTATCAAAGCGGGTTTTGGACCATGTCAAGGAGAAACCCTAGAGGATTTTGTTGTGGGTAGGGAAAAAAGAGGAAAGAGCCTGCAACTGTAGAGGGTTTGTGAAGACATGGTGAACAGAGGAAGACCCAAGGCACTCAGAATGGGTGAAATTGTAGAGATGTTGAGAGAAATAACAGCAAGACTGGATGCAATGGAAACAGCACAGCAAAGAGGAGTATGTGTAGATGATGTTAGTGAAGACGAAAAATGAAGTTGAAGAGCAAGATATTGGGACAGAAGATGAAATGGACGAACTAGAAGGAAGATTCCTAAAAGCTATGTCCAAGACCAGCAGCAAGCCAAGATTGGATCCACCAAGCTACCATGGAAATTTGAATCCGGAAGAGCTTATAGATTTCCGAAATGGAGAAGTATTTTGATTTTGAAGACATAGAGGACCCCAAGAAGGTAAAGTTTGTCTGTGCGAAGCTAAAAGGTCATGCATAAGGTCATGCATCCCTATGTTGGGATCACATGCAATTGATAGACAAAGAAGAGGTAAAGAGAAAATCAAGACTTGGGAAATGGTTGCAAAGATGAAGGCCAAATTTCTATCGGGAGATTATCAAATAAATTTATTTCAAAAGTTGCGGAATCTGAAACAAAAAGAATTAAGTGTCCAAGATTATACAGAGGAATTTTACAAATTGAATATTCGTGTTGGTCATGTTGAAGACAATGAAGAAAATGTCTCCAAGTGTGTAAATGGGTTAAGATATAATATTCAAGATGAAATGACTATTAAAAATTCATACAGTAGAAGAAGTATATCAATTTGCTTTAAAGGCAGAAGAAAAATTATCCAGAAGGCAACAAAACAATCCAAGAGGGAGCGGAAGGTCTACCATTGGAAAAGAATAGGCAAATAATAACAAAGAAACACAAGCATGTGAAGATGAAATAGGTACTTCACAAAATGATGACTTCAAACAAAATACAAGAGGAAGAGGCTACAATAGAAGAGGTAGAGGAAAAGGATTTATAGGTACATGATATAATTGTGGAGAGACTTTGAATGCCCTCAAATACAATAGGACAATAGTAGAAAGAGTATGGCAAGAAACTATGCTGCACAAGCTGATGAAGAAAGTGTGGCTTCGCCAAAACAAACAAAAGACCCTGAACAAAGAGTCATTGATGCCGAAAAGAGTGCTTTTGAAACCAGCAAAGGAAAGACGAGAACCAATACAAAGGCGGAATTTATCTTGAACTGTGTGTAAGTCAAGTGGAAAATGTTGCAAGGTAATTGTGGACAACGATAACACAGATAATTTGGTGTCACAAGAAATGGTGGAGAAGCTGAAGTTGAAGAAAACAAAACATCCCAGCCCTTACAAAGTCTCTTGGTTGCAAAGAGGTCATCAACTCTTGGTGAGTGAACAATGTTTAATTAATTTTCAGGTTGGCAATTATAGGGATGAGGTGATGTGTGATGTAATGCCCATGGATACTTGTCATGTCCTATTGGGTAGACTATGGCAATATGATAGAAAAGTTGTGCATGATGATTGAGCCAATACCTACACCATAATGAAAGATGGCAAGGAATATATTTTGAGTCCATTGAAAGACGGAGAAGAGGAAGTGACAAGCAATCATATAGTTTGTTTCAATTCTAAAAAATAGGTGATAAAAGTGACAAAGGAGGTTGGGAGCTGTAATGTCCCCTACCTAATATGCCCTAGAAAAATTCAAATATCAAAAACTAGGGTTAGGGTTTCGGAATTACCATTTAGACTACCTTCAAATTGCATCATTCTTGTGCTCTAAATCTGCAATCATAACATAGGGAACATATATACAAAATATAGATATACTAACATACCTCTTGAAATATAAGTGTTAGATAAGATTTCCCAGCTTTCAAATTCATAAACAATAGTTCAACTATTTAGTATTATGTAATTAAATCCATTTATTCACTCACTCCACTCAATCATAGTGGGAATGGTCTTGAGCAACATGGCAAGACAATGACTGGTCAACAGTACCTCCATGCAGGCCCTTATGTGGGGTATGGCAGGCTGTTACTCAGTTCCCCCTCCATACAGGCCCTAACAGGGGGCTTGGCAGGGTGTAAACTGTCAACATGGCCTCCATAAGGTCCCTTCAAGGAGGTATGGCAGGGGTGTTGATCAGTCTTTCCTCCAAACAGGCCCTTAGGGGGGCATGGTAGGGTTGCCTCCACATTGTCTACTCATCATCCCTCTATGAGTGGTGAGTTCTATTCATGTAAATCACAGTAGTATCAATAAACCATTTAATAGGCACTGTTCTAACCTGCTAAATGATATCCTTTTGATGCTTCAACAATCTAATTGACTTGTATAAATATATTCTTTTGCAGATCCCAGGTCTACTCTTTATTAATGAGTATGATTACTTGCTTGCTGCTATGATGAGACTATTATACTTTATATTATTCAGAAGAATATTTTCTTCATACCCCCTTACTTATACCACTCATATGCCTCTTGAAAGGATGGGATTCCTTCTTGGAGACACCTCACTTTATTATTAGTCACATCTTTTATAGATGAATCATTGCCTATTATATAAAATATAATCCCTGATTAGTATTATAGAAGTTCTACCTTAAATAATTCTCATTCATTTATTAAGGGATCGCAGCCTTGTAAATGGTCGCTGCACCTTTAATAATGAATTACTACCTTTTAGTAACTGCTGCATACAGAATCGCTGCCTTGTTAAACAATAATACTCGATCGTATTTTCATAGAATCTCAAATCGCACCATATATATGGGTGCTGCTTCTTTAAGGATGATCGCAGCTTATGAAATATATAAATGATTCCTTATATTCTTAATAGAATCTATTCGCTGCCATATAAGAGGTTTATATATATATTTATTATATTTAGATATTTATATTTAAATTATTAATATTTATATTTATTATTTATATTTATATTTATATTATATAATATAATAATATATCTGGTTAATTAACTATATATATATTATATATATTTATAGTATTTAAATATTTATATTTATAAGATATTTAATTATTTAAATTATTTATATAATAATATTATTTAATATTATTTGTTAAATATTATATATTAATGATATTATATATGTTTATTAAATATTGATATATACACAATTTCTACCAGAAGCACTCTCGATTACAAGAAGGCAACTTCATTGTTTTACCCTGATGTTTAAATCTTTAATTTAAACAATGCTTTAATATCGGGACATCACAGGAGCAGCCCAAAAGAAGTTCTTGAAAAGAGGAATACAATTGAGATAAAAGAAAACAGTGTTGATTTTGTGAACCAGCTTCCTAAAGAAGTGAGTAAGGGCATAAAGAACACAAGGGATCACGAGGGAGGTGTTGATCCTAAGGGGGAAAAACAGAAACCACAAGTTGGAGAACTAATAATGTCTCATGGAGGACATGGAGCAGATTTACATCTTTATTGTGAAGGATAGACAAGCAGTGATAAGCTACAAGGTGAAGGTAGAGAAAAGGAAAAGGAAAAAGGAAAGGTAAGGGTGTCGTGTCTCTATATTGATAATTCACAATTGAATCGATTATATATTATTCATTCAAATTAAAGATATGAATGACAATCGAATTTATCTAAAAATCATAAATTGAATATATTTACATAAGCTATACCTAAATAAAATATTATAAATTAATTATTATTAATTAATTAAATATTATAAATATTCTAATACAATTAAAATATAATATATAAAAATATTATGATATAAAGATAAATAGAAGTATAAACATAAATGTTAATATATATATATATATATATTAATACAAAATAGCATAAACATAAATATATTAATATATTAATACCCTGAATATTATTATAAAAGGATCCATATAAATTACATATAGCATACGTGGGTATGTATACCCCACGATGGGTAGCCAGCACTAAATAAAGAAGTGCAATCAAAAATAAGGCAGCACTTAAGTGAGCGCTCAGCAATGTTTTATAAGGACAAGACAAATCTTATATAAAGGAGCAGATTAGTAAAATAAAATAAAGGTAGCAATTATTATATATTGCAAGCTAATTCAGAAGACTGTGATCAGCCTTCCAATAAAGAGACGTGAATCTTTGAAGAGACATCACCCTCTCAAAGGGGATGTCTCTCATCATAAAAGATATAAAGATATATATTGGAGAATATAAGAATAGGATCGGATCATACAGAGATAGGAAGAAATAAGAAAAGGGAAGTATCAAGAAATAAAGGAAATAAAATCTGAGGTAGGAAATAGAGAAAGAGTAATATCTGAAATACACAGATCTGCATATAAGAAGATAAGAAGATCATCACTGTGGGAAGCATAAATGCATATTTGAGAGAAGAGATAAAAAAGGAAAGAATACTATATTTCTGAATATAAAACAGTCATATATATTCTGAATTGGGAGCAGTTATACAAACAAGAATAACATATATATTCTGAGTTTGGAGGATCATATAGAAATATAAATCAGTCACCCTCACATAGACATATATATAGCAACAGATTGGAATTATCAATCAATCCATTCATATAAACAATTGTGACACAGCAAGAGGATATATTGCCATATCTGAACTGAACTATATTTATTGATCAAGAGAGACGATAGGTAGGAAGAATGCCCTCCATCATGCTCTTATCAAGCTATGTTAAAGAGATGATAGGTAGGAAGAATGCCCTCCATCATGCTCTCATTAAGTTATGTTAAAGGGATGATAGGTAGGAAGCATGCCCTCCATCATACCCTCATCAAAAAATGATAGGTAGGAAGTGTGCCCTCCATCATGCTCTTGTCAAGATGTGATAGGTAAGAAGTGTGCCCTCCATCACACTCTTGAGCCTTGAAGGGGTACATAAGAGGTGATAGGTAGGAAGTGTGCCCTCCATCACGCTCTATCTTGCGAGTATTCCTATGGAACCTATCATGGGATCGATTTGAGGATTGGGTAACTATATGTTGAACTAAATATTGTTTATGCTATATCATTAATTATGTTATGATGTATTGATTTCATTACTATATTCTAATTTATTGATCTTTAACATTGCTAATGTCACTTTCTAGTAGCTATTCTTGTGTGCAGGTCAAGAGATCAAGAATGTCCTAAAAAGGGACATTACAAAGGGGAGGAGTTAGAGGAATTCAGTGCGGTGTGAAGAAGAAAAATCAGATGGATAAGGAAGAAGTGTGGATTAAAAAAAAACATGGGATCACCATCCCAAACACCTTCAAATGTTCATGAATTTCCAATTCATGAAACATTTCTTCTTACCCGGTGTGTTTGATGCAAGACCATCCGAGCATTGAAGCAATCTTGTGCACAATTGTCGATTTCACAAATTTTGTTTACTTTTTTTTTAGTTGTATAGTTTTGCACATTCTTGTTTTGTGTTGTTTTGGTTTTAGACTTGAGTTTGCCGAGGGTCAAATTGAATGATGATCCAACTCTTTCTAATTGTGGTTTCACAAATCAAAGATTGAACATTTCATTCAAAGGACAGCGTATTGTATAGATAAATGGATAAGAGAGACAAGTTGGAAGGCGCCAAAAATAGAGAGAAGGCTGCTCATGGAGGTAGAAGGCGTGAAGAACAGGCCAATAGAAATGTGGATTTGATTTTATCAATTCCTGAAATTCAAGAGGTTGCAGCTAGGGAAGTTGAAGAGGTGCATTTAACTGAGAAAAGTCTTTCTTTTAAAAGAGGTGATCGAAGGTCTTCCAAGCTAGAAGCGCCAAGAACATAGAGAAATGTAAATGAAAGTTGCAAAGTAGTCACCCAACAGTAGGGAGCCGCCAAAATTTTGAAGACAAGGCCGCCAATATCAGAAGGGAAGTTGTTTTATTTGTGTAAGAAAAGAAGGCAACTCGATGAATACAAGGCGAGCAGATTTGAATATTAGATAAGAACAAAATGACAAAAGCATTGAAGATGAAATGAACTTATTCAAGGGCGCAACATGTTGTGAAAATATATAGAAAAGAACAAAAGGAAAGAGAAGGGCATTGAGGTTGTAACGAGAGAAGTGTGGTGCGTGGATTTCCAGAGGAGACGTTGAAGAGGAGTTGCAAAGAATAAAGGACTACAGATTGGAATGTCGCCAGTAAATAAAAGGGTGATATGATAAAAAGATTGTGTAAAGAACATGGTTAGGTCGTGGAATAGAAGAAAGCAAACAGAAGTTAAAACCTGAGTTTTGTTTCGAAACAAAATACTTCATGGCTTATGTAAAGACCCAAACAAATAATAAATAACTTCCCCTTATTGCTGTGTTTATGCCAAAAATTTGAATATTCAATTTGATTTATAAATTTGTATGAAGAAAATTTGTATCTGTGAGTTGAATTGATTTGAGATTTAATTCAAGCTGCTTAATTCAGTAGTTTGTAAAAACCCCTGAGTTTCGATCTGCATCTAAGCTCTCAATTGAAATAAGAACCTATTTTGTTCAAGTAATTGTCAATCTTGTTTTATTTGAGTTTTGTTCAACTATTGCTTATTATACATTAAGTTCCTCCGCTAATGTATTGTCTATTCAATAATTGACAATCTTGTTTTGTTTGAGTTTTGTTCAATTGTTACTTATAATACATTAAATTCCTCGACTAATCTATTGTCTATTTAGTAATACTAATTATATATCTTGTTTTGTTTAAGTTTTGTTCAATTGTTGCTTATAATACATTAAGTTCTTCAACTAACATATTGTCTCCTGAATTACTAGCTTAATTCAAATCAATACTGTTGAATGTGATTAGGAAATCAAAAACTTGGGTTGAAGACAAGATAGATGCAAACAATCGTGAAGAGGTACCGAACAAGTTGTTGACTCCTTGGATCCTTTCAAAGTGTTGATCAAGGAGGTTCTATAAAGACAAAGATCGAAGGTGATAAACAAGGAACAGGGAACGGCGAAGGTTTGAACAGGACAGCAAGGGTTTGAACAGAGACGGAATCTGCTTGGGATATCTGGGAACGGCGACTGCAAGGTTTTGAAAAGCGAACTAGTTACATAGGGAAAAGGCGTTTTTGGGACCCGCGGACCTGCTTGAGAACGACAAAGGAATATCGGTGGGGGCCAGCCTCCGTTTCTTCTGCTCCCTACACAAGAAACTGGGCAAGCTCTAAGCAGAACGAGGTTGGTTTCAGACTATTTTTTATCCATTCTTTGTCTTTTATGGTTCGTTGTCTCGTTCCCATTTTCTTTAAAGGTTGACTATTTCAAACCGCGGTCAAGCGGCTTTCTCCTTTCAAACTTCAAACAACAAGCTGCAAACACATTTCAAATGGCAAAGCATAAACTCACTTTTTTGGAGTCTCAAACTGCAAACCTGTTTAACTGCAAAACGGTGGATATAAAAGGGAAACTTCAAAACATACGGTGGTAACAAGCGTGGACCCCACAATGGAAACCATCGGGAGACTCAAAACCCTCGTTTAAACAGAGGGCCAGATCTCTCTACAACGCTGACAGGGGGCCAAAGGGGTTAGCACCTGTTAAAACACAGGTAAACAGTCATTTGAAAATCCTGGGGCCAGGGATTCCGGGTTCGGTTGAAAGTAGGGCAATAGACGGTCTCCAACCGCATGCCCCTAATTCTATAGTTAGGGTGCTTATCCAGGAAGGGGATATTCCCTGGAATCAGCTCCTTCAACTCTCAAAAACACCTGCGTGGGCAGATCTCAACCTGCAAGTTGATAACCTAGGATCTCTCTTAGCAGAGTATCCCTGAGGGGTAGCATACCCTCAAGTAAATGCAGTAAAAGCAGTTGAAAGGCTGGTATTCATGAATGCCAAGCAATACAAGAGGATTTTAAGGTGTAGGCAAGCCCAGAGGCTGGGACAAACACATAGGAAAAAGTTTGCTATGATCCTACCAAACGGACAGAACATCAACGCAAACGTTTCTCATTTTCGTCTCAAATAAAAGGTAGGCAAATTGAGTAGGGTGAAACCAAAGAGAAGGGAAAGCTTGTTGACAACTCGGTATTCATGGGGCCAAAGCTTGGCAAAACAGAACCATACTCAGCAGAGTTTAGGGTGGCAGAGGAAGCCTGTCGAGATGCCAAAGAGGTATACAGCCCTACGTCCACACCGTTGCTGTGGTCGTCAGAGCTGTATGTGGCAGAACTCATGGGCTTGAAGGGGAGGCTAGAAAGACTTGAAGAAAAGGGGTTGCAAGGAGGCGGCAAGGTGAAAGAAACGGTAAACAACAGAGACACAATGGAAAGAGAGAATAAATCTCTCAAGGATCAAGTTTTGAATCTGCAGATTAGTATGGAAAGAGGGCAGCAAGAACTGAGCGTTTTAAAACAAGAAGTAAAACAACTGAAGTCAGCAGAATATAAGAAGCCAGAAGTAACAAATGGAGGTGACGCAACTCAAATGACGGAGATTCAATCAGTCATTGCTGACTTGGAGATAAAAGAAACCCAGTTAAGAGATCGAATAGAAGAGGCTAAATCTTGGTCTCAAGTCATAAGTGGGCCATTAAAAGGGCACAAAGAAATCTTGGAGAAACAAATCAAGATTCACATAAAAGAAGAAAAGGACAAACAAGACAAAGCAACAAATATCATCATTAAATGTTTAAAGGACTTTGGAGAGAAGGAAAGGACCAACATTCTTGCAAGAGATTTTCTTAAAAACAAGCTGAATTGGACAGGTGTTATTCAACAAGCGAACAGGATAGGAAAGAAACCAAAGGAAGGAAGGAATAGACATGTAAGAGTTGTCTTAAGAAACATAGATGATAAGGGCGAGATTCTAAAAAACAGGGGGTTGCTTAGAGGCACTCGCATTTTCTTAGATGAAGATTTGACATTCACACAACAAGAAGATCGAAGGAAAGAGTGGGAGAAAGTGAAATCAGCAAGCGACAATGGAAAGTGGGCTTGGCTGAAAAATGGGAAAGCCCAAATTAGCGAGAAATTTCCACACAAAAAATAGGGATTCGGGGCCCCACGAGAGTATCTATAGATTGTAAGTTGGAACTGCAGAGGATATCCTTGGAGAAGAGGACCGGGGTTGGGGCCCATAGCGGAGGGAAAAGACTTGATTATTCTTACGGAGACTCACGAGCATGAACGTTGTAAAGTACCAAGCTTTGAAGGGTACAAAAAAATTTCTGTTTGCAATGAAGGGGCTGAAACAGGTAAAGGGCATGGGGGCATTGTAATGTCCCCTTCTAGTAAACTGAAATTTTTCACAAACTTGCACAATTTCAACTTAGTAAAAGAGAACATTAGAATCTACTCAATCTTTATTTCAACAGGGAATCATTAAGACTATATCATGTAAGATCATATTCACATTATATTTCATATAATTCTTTTTATCCTTATTCATTATAACATTCCTAATTTATAACTACATCCAAATATGTGTTATTCCTTTATATTATTGGTTCACGACATGTCTTGTGAGGGACTTATGGTAGGCTCTTACGTTAACCAGCTCTAGATCACCAAGTATGATTTCATTAAAGAAATAGTTCCATCTCAAATAGTTCCATCTCTTACGGAGGCCCAAAGGTTTCACTCACACACGGAGTCCCTCACCATTAGGCTCGTGGGATTTCACTCACACACGGAGTACCTCATCCAGACGAGAGTCACCATCCGTAGAGCAAAATTAACTTTTACAAGTTCTTCCAGGCCCAAGGATTTCACCCACACACGGGGTTCCTCATCACTTGGTCGAGGGACTTACGTCCAGTCGAGAGATACCTAGGCTAAAATAAACTATTTCAACTACGTCATACCTTAGAGGTGATAGAGGGGTTAAAGGGAGAGCCTGAGTCAGCTCCAAGCATACCACCAACTTATCTTTTATTTGATTTCATAGATATCATGATTGTTCTCATTATCATTTAACACAAGATGCCTTATATTAGGACATCATGGCCTTACATCAAAATTGACCATATCTTGTTAACATTTATTAGTTTATGCACGTTCATAGTTTTGTTTAAGCTTTAATACTTTTAACATCATAATTATACATATTAGCTTGACAGTCCATTTATACAACATAATCAGAAATGTTGACATTATTATATCCTACCATTGATCTATAACATCTTAATCCATCTTTTCATTACTTTCTTATTATACTATACCTATAGTTTCACTCTAACATTGTTATTCTATTATTAATTTACATATCTAACATATTATATATATATAATCTTAGGATGGATGACTTACCTGGTGGCTCTGCAAAAACTTTTCTTTAGCTTGCTGTTACTGTTCCCTTTAATTTTCTGATGTCCCCTTTAACGTGTATGCTGCCTTCTATCTGATAATCGCTGTTAGCTTTATGCTTGTTTGGCTGATTCCTTTCCTTCGATGATATGATGTGACTTAATGCTATATGCAGATCCAATGTTATGGTGTTCGATTAGAGTCCTGGCTGATCAATCTATGCTTCTGTTGTTATTTCTTTTTTTTTCCCCTATCAATATATATATGTTCTCAAGAGGGGAACATACCTCTTCATAATGAAGAGTCGCAACCCAATGAGACACGGCAACTACAAGTTTTAGTCATTGATATCTGCTTTTATAAACATATATGAATTGATCCCTTAAACTATTCATTGTGTAAAACATGATCGCTGACCTTGTATTTAACCTTTATTGTTTAAGATTAATATAGGCACTTTGTTCTATTACATCTGCTGCCTATATTTCGTCCTTTTTTCTTAATCGCTGCCTATTAATCTGTATTATATTATTATATTTATAATGATATTTATATTATTAATAATTGTAATTATATTTATATTATATGATTCATAATATTTGATATATAATACATTCTTTTATGGTATTCATACTTATAATATATTTTATATCTATATTTATATATTAATATTCACACATATAGTTACATTTATATAATATAATTATACTAATATTAATATTAGCATTTATAATTATATTTGCTATTTATAAATATAAATAAATGTAAATATAATATTCATATAATAATATTATCAATATTATTTATTAGAATATTAATAACATACATACTGATTTATATCATTTAAATTGACATTTTTACAAAGGCAACTTCACTATCTTTTAACATGATGTTTAAATCTTTAATTTAAACAACACCTTTAAAATTGGAACATGACAGGCATCACCATGCTAATTAGTGAATTGTGGGGCGGGATCGTAGAATTTGAGAAAGAGGATCTGAACAAGCAATACATTTGGATAAAAATAATTGATAATGAGGTTGCAATCAAGTTGGATGTGTATTACTTTGCCCGAAAAGGGTCAAAGTTCTACAAAAAGAGAAATCTGGACAATGAAGACCCTTATGTTGCACTTATGAAAGACATTTCTATTTTCAGCCCTTTGGGGGAAATTGTCTTACTTGGGGATTTTAATGCTAGGACAGCAAACAATCAGTCTCTTCATTTGGGCAGGGAGGAAAAAGGGGACAGCAACCCGTTATGGTTAGAGGAAAGCGAAGATCGGCTTTGGGAAAGAACCTCACAGGATGGTAATGGTAACGTGAATCATTTTGGGGCGGAGTTGTTAGGTCTTTGTAGTCTTCACAGTATGGTTATTTGCAATGGTCTAAGTAATTGGCCTAGTTCTGGGGGCATCAGTTGTAAAACTTACAACGATCAAAGTGTGGTGGATTATGCTATATGTTCTCAAAATAGTACTTCCAGGTTGCTAGATTTTGTCATTGGGGACTGCACCACAGATTTGAAATCTGATCATATGCCTCTTCTGGTTAAGTTTGGCCTTCAGAATGCCATGCAAAAAGAGGGGCAGGTTCAAAACAAGCATAAGAAAGATCACACGCAAGGTAAAATCTTGGTGAACCCAAAAAGTCGAGATTTTCGCTGCTACTCTCAATCAGCACTTCCAAACGATAAAAAACAGCATAGGGAGCAAAAAAACAAACAAGGAAATAGAGTACAATATTAGCAGCAGTATGTTGATCCCTCTTATGCACAAGGCTCTAAAGTCATGCAAGCGATCTCGGCCTAAAAAGAGGGCCTCACATACTTTCCCAGCCAATCCATGGTATGACGAAGCATGCAAGGCAGCAAAAAGAGCCTTCAAAGAGAGAGAAAAACAATGAAAGCAGAAAAAAAATATGAGCATTTGTTAAAATTCAAAAAAGAAAGCTATGTTGTCTATAGAAGGAAAGAGTTAATATATTTCGGTAAAAATAGCCCCAAAGGCTTTTGGAGGAAGTTGCAGTAAGAAAAACAACATACTGAAAACAATATCACAGATGGCCAATGGTTAGAGTATGCGAAGCTCCTATATCAAAGGTCTCAAGAGAAAGTTGACCCTCCTATAATCAACATGTCTATCGAGCTTTTCTCAGTATAAGATATCAAGCAGGCTATAAAGAAGTTAGCAAGTGGCAAAGCACATGACGTAGATGGGCGGCAGGCTGAATTTCTAAAGTGGGGGGTTAAGTACCTGGCACTGCACATCAAAAGTATATTTAATGGCATCACAACAGAAGGTTTCCCGATTGAATGGATTACTAGCGTCGTTATCCCTCTCTACAAGAGTGCGGATATCAATAATCCCTCTATCATACTATCATGGTGAATCCTCTTCTTGGAAAACTGTTCGGGAGCCTAATAGAGCATAGGATCAGCAATTGGGCAGAAAAAGAGGGAAAAAGAGCCAAAGGGCTGGCCAGTTTTCGACCAAGGCATTCTACCATTGATCATTGCATCACTCTTAGACATCTGATCGAAAAAAGTGTGGGATACTCAGGGGGTCAGGCCTTTTGTTGCTTTGTTGATTTTAAAAAGGCTTTTGACACAGTTCCCACGGTCAAACTATGGAAAAGGATGCAGGAGCTTGGGATTCCGGACAAGTATAGGGCGGCTGTGCACAAGCTCTAAGCACTGGTTAGAGCTAAAATCAGAACTAAAGAGGGTATGTCGAAATGCTTTGGCAGTGACACCGGGGTCAAACAAGGCTGTCCCCTCTCGCCCACTTTATTTGGCATATACATTGATAAGCTTGAAGATTGGTTAAACAATGCCATTGGCGAGGGTATTCAGTTGGCGGGTTTTGTGGTGAAGTTACTTTTGTATGTCGATGATCTTGTGTTGCTAGCCAAAACCACACAAGGTTTGAGAGAGCATTTGAAGGAGTTAGAGCTCTTCTGTCAGGAAGTTGGGATGCAAGTGAACACTAGCAAGACCAAAGTCATGATTTTCTCATTGAAAAAGAAGCAGCAGCAAATTAACTTTATTTTTGAAGGAAGCTCTTTGGAAATTGTTGATGAGTACAAGTACCTTGGTATTGTTTTCAACAACAGGCTCAGCTGCGACACTTGTAGAACGAAAAGGATTTAGGGGGGTTGGAGAGCTTCTTACCTGCTTCAAAATAGATGTAGAAACGCAGAGCTATGGGAT
The DNA here is from genome assembly GCA_027924645.1 of Cunninghamia lanceolata. Classification (NCBI taxonomy): domain Eukaryota; kingdom Viridiplantae; phylum Streptophyta; class Pinopsida; order Cupressales; family Cupressaceae; genus Cunninghamia; species Cunninghamia lanceolata. Next base: position 673,761 of record BSBN01001053.1, on the reverse strand, counting down.
TGGAAAACCAAGAGGACTCTCTTTGGTTTGTTAGTCACCCCGGTTGTCTTATATGGTTGCGACGTTTGGGGAAGTAGCGTGTCTAATCACAAGTGGAGGCAATTAGAGAGAATTCAAAAGCATCTTATCACTTGTAGTCTTAAAGTCAAAGCCATGGTTTTGTATGAGATTCTTTTGGCAGAGGTGGGCTCCTTCATGTTGGAGGCATTTGCTATTATTAGGATTCTTTGTTACCTAAAGAAAGTGGAAAACATGGAAAATCAGCACTAGCAGCATTATGTCAACGAGTTTAACCCCACATGGGAGCATGGGAAAAAAGCATACTTGCATGCCAATATTAAAGGTAAGGCTAGACTTTTAATTGCGCAATTGACGACCGGTTCTATAATGTTCCATTTTTGGCGCATTGATTATTGTGAGCATTTGTGCTTGTTCCTAGTCTCTTGGAAGCTATCCGACATGTTTGGGAAGAATGCCAATGTTCTTGGAGTGGTCATCATTCAGTCTGCAGAACAGTTATTTGGGTTTTCCTTGTGACAATGGATTATTTTTCATGGCTTTGAGCTCAGTTGATGTTTCGGGTAACAGTGATGGTTTCTGAAGTTTGATTGGGCTTCTGGCTTGCTCTCCAAGATTCTTGGAGGAGTTTTCTATTTTTGGAAAGTCACCCGGAAGGCATCGTTGCACATCCCAAACCTTACAAATGGGATTTCCCACAAAATTTAATATTTAATGAGCTATTTTAATCATTATTTTCACTTAATTTCAAAAGGGTGAAAATAATTAAAAAATTATTAAGTGTTATAGCTCATTAAAAAGGGGAAAGAGTATTCTTTTACTTAGGCACACAAAAGTGAGCACTTAAGTGGAGGAAAAAAGAAATAAATTAAGTTAGAAGGAAAGTGTTATTATTTTCAAGAAATGATTCATTTCTTTTGTAACTCCTCCAGTGCCTTATAAAAGAGAATGAGCTCTCATTTGGAAGGGTTATGTTATGTTGTTGATACTGACTTTATTTGCAGATGGATTGAACCTATGAGTTCTTCCATATTCTCTTGAGGACGAAAACCCTCTTGTAGAATCCTCTTGAGGACGAAAACCCTCTGGAGTTTGAGTGTGGTTTCACACAGAAATCACCATTGTGCTGGAGCTGAACAATGTTGAGATTTTGCTAAGTTTTGGAGAGGATATTAGGAGTCTTTCATTTGTAATCTTGTGTTGAAGTCATTGCTAGTATTTCTGATCATGTTTAATTGAGTCTTTATGTACTTTCATGCTGGTCCGTACCTCTAATGGTCGTACCTGCAGAAATGAAGATTGAAAATATAAAAAATATGGGGATGAGTTTTGGTCTCAGATCTTTTGTATTGTAAATGTCTATCCTAGGCGACCATTCTCATGTTGGTTTTGTGTGTTTTTGAGACTTATCTGAATTTCCTAGAGGATCCGTACATTTCCCATGGCCGTACAAGCTCTTTGAAAGATTTGAAAAGATAAAAAAAATTGTAGAGTTTTCTTGGTTCCATTCCTTTTGTGATGCTTTAGACTTGACTTGGCAATCATTTCTATGCTAGTATTGTGTGGTTTTAAGACTTATATGATTTATTGAGAGCATCCGTACATTGCCATGTCTATACTTGCAGCACTGCAAGATATTTGAAAAAAAAATGAAGAGTTTCCATCTGATTCTTTTTGCATTATTATTGTAGAGGCCAGGCGACCATCTTCTATGTGTTTTTGAGAGTCAAATGACAGTCTGATTTTCTATATTTTGCCGTACCTTCTCTATGCCTGTACAGTGTGAAATGGAAAAATGTTAAAGAAAAATTATTGAGGCCAAGTTTAAGTTTCAAACCTTTTGCATTGTTTATTTGTGGCCTAGGCGACCCCATTCTAAGCAAGATTGTTGGTTATAAATATTTAACTTATTTTCTGGAAGCTGCTGTACTGTAGTTGGTCGTACGGCCCTGGGGACTACTTTCTCATTTGGCATTTAAGTATATTCTGTTCTATGGGACTTATTATGTGTGGTTTAAGACATGTTATGATAAGTGTTTAGTGTTACAAACAATACATCTTCATGTGGGCAGTCATATGTATGATTTCCTATAGTCCGTACTAGTCATGTATGTGCCGTACCAAGTCTGAAAATGAGAATCTTTAGCTCTGTCCTTTATCACTGTTATGTCTAATGCATTCAGTCCATAAGAAGCCATCTTAGAGTCTCTATGTAGTGACAAAACAAGGTTCATAATCTACTCTATGAAATACCTCCATTGATGCCATTGGTTTGTTCAGGGGGGCAGTTTGATATATCATTCCAGGTTGCAGCAGAGATGATCAGCAAGAGACTTCAATGATAGCATTTAATCATTCGAGATTTCTGCAAGGTATTATCATTCTATCTTCAAGGGGGCATTATCAAGTTTGTAATCAAGCCATTGAGCATCATTGTTCTTGCTATAATTGTAATCTTTCTCATTGTAAGCATATTAAGTCCCCTGGATGGTTTTACCGCCAGTGAAGATAAAGAACACTTTTTCTTTCTTTCTACCCACTGAACAAGTGGTGAATTCCCGCCGCATAAGTGGATGACTTTGTAATCTTTCATGCATATTTCATACCCACTTATAAAGTGGTGAATCCCCACGAAATGTGGATGCCCGCCGCAGCGGAAGAAGTGTCTTTCTTTCTTGCATACTTTTCATTGTAAGCCAATCACCGTATGCTCTCACCTTGCCCATCCTGGGATCTAGGTGATCAGAAAGTGCGAGGCCATTTAGTTGGTTTTGCTTTTGATGCTAACGCTGATCATCCTTGTTAAATTTGAAAAAAAAAATGGGGGTAGATTGTTATAGTGGTATCAGAGCTGGTATGTTCTTGCTAGCCTGTTGGGAGCTAAATTGTTGCAGATCTTTCAGTTGAGCAAGTCAGTTTTCAGCCTTGCATGTGAGTGATCAGCACTTGCATCTGTGTTCAGAGTTCAGGCAGTTGAAAGATTTTGAGCAGTGTTGAGAGATCATGGCATCTCTTATGCAGAAAAGAAGTGAGACAAATGTTTTGTTTGACTCTCTTAGGCAAAGTCAGGATGAATTAGAAAGAGCAGTTCAAGAAAAGTTGGATCGAAGGAAGTATCATCAAGAGGCCATAAAAATTATTGAAAAATATCAAGGTCTTTCTGACTTTAAGCATCAAATTCCTTGGGATGGTTTTTTGGAAATCATCAAAGAGGGGAATCCTGACAAAAAAGGATTTATAGAATACATTCAGAAGATAAGAAAGGAAGAGGAGATGAAGAAAATGTCCTTATGAAAGCCTGAGTTAACTACTTCAAAGGCAAGGACCAAGAATTTTCCTAAGTCATCACCTTCTAGCTCACCGAACAAGAAACCTCTCAATTCAAGAAAGAGAGAGGTCAGCAAGAATGAACTCAAGAGAAGAAGTCTTTGTTTCCTATGCAAAGACTCATGGGAGCCTAACCATCAATGCAAGGACAAAGAAGACAAACTAGCAATCTTCACCACATTTTCTTTCCTTTCGGATGATGTGGAGTCTAAAAAGGGAGAAGTTGAAGTCTTGATACCTGAAAAACATAAGACTGAGCCTCTGTATGATGAAGAGAGGATCACTAATCAAGAAGCATGCATTGAGGAGCTTGCTGATTTGGTAAAGGCTGCAGCAGAAATTGATGAAGCTGAGCCTTGCTTTGATGAAAAATATGAGCCTAAGGTGTGGGACTTAGCAAGTCCTTCATTTGATGAAGATACTGAAGATGCCACTACTTTTGAGGAGTTGAAAATGATCGATAGATTGCTAGACGGTGACTTTGCAAGTGAGCCTGAGAGCATTGAAGCAAAGTGTCTTGTTGAGGACATGGGAAACAATGAAATCATAAAAGATGAAAATGTTGAAGCTGCTGAAAATTTCAGAACAGCACCTAATGAAGAGCATTTCTACCATTCTAGTGATGGAAGTCTTGATTATGAGTGGGATTCTTCAAAGATCCTTGACGAAGAATGTGCTGATAAAGACTTTAAATCAGCCATTGGTGATGATTCAATGTTTGATTATGAGACTGCCATTTCATTTGATCTAAGTGATGAAAAAGAAGATTCAACTCCTATGCAATTTGAAGAACTTAGTATCCTTGCAGAAGAGTCAGTTGATGAGCATGTTGATGAAGAGTTTGTTGGAAGATTTGGTTCAGCCTCAAAGGTTGGCTCAACATTGAATTTATGTGATGCTACTTCTTGTAGCCAAAGTAGCTATGAAGAGGATAACTTTAAAGCAGCTGATTTCAAGGATCATGCCTCTAATGATATGACAGAAAATTTATTGTGTGCAGCTGATTTGGATTTTAAGAATCAGTTGTTAGTCACCGAAGATAAGATTGTGCAAGTTCTAACACATTTGGATAGCTCACATAAGTTTGTTGAAGATCACATTTGGAGAGCTCAAGTTGAAAGGAGACAACTGGGCATAGAAAAAAGATCTTCACTTGAAGATTGGTGTGTAGTCAGGAAGGCATTGGAAACTTTGAAATCGGATTATTTGAACTTGCTTATTGATAGGGATCATGTCCTTGAGTTTGCTGGCCGAATTTTTGATGCATTGAAGGAAAGAGATGCTGAAATTGAGAAGCTTATATTTAAGCTTAAAACAACTATGGATTCTTTAGAGAGTACCCAAATGGCTCTCTTAGAAGTTGAAAGTCAGTTTGTAGATGTACACCAATTCAAGGAACAAGTTGGGGCTGCTAGGGCAAATGAAAGCAAGTTGATAATTGAAGAGCTTAATTTGCTCCAAGGAAGTTTTGACTTGGGACAGTCTCCTAAGTATGCAAATACAGAGTTGGAGCAAATTGATGAATTGTGTGAACAAAAAGGTGAAAACAACTTCCAATCATTTGATGATTCTTTTTCTATGACGGAAGTTGAGTCTACACATGATAATCCACTTCTCGTGTTGAATATGGAGGACCAATCTAATGTGAATAACAAGGAGGAGGATAGTAACAGGATATGGGATCCTGGTGAGGAGCATTCATGGAATGTTACTTTGCATAAAAACTTCTTCAACTGGAAGTATTCATCAGTTGTTGAAGGTGGGCATAAGGTTCAGGTATGCAATGACTTGAATTCAATGATGGCTTGTTTTCATAATGGAATCTATTTGCAGGACGATAGTGGTGTTGATAAGAAGGTTTTATGGTTAATGTTGTAGTCAAATTTCAGCTATGAAGTTGCTGTCCTTACTCCCATCAGCCATCATAGGTGTTCAATTGCATACATATTAATTGATTGGAGAGAAATTTTGGTCATAACTTTGACATATTCTGATTATAGATGGCCTAAATTTCTTATTGTTCTCAAAAGATTTCAGTTTTGTTGTTGCTATCCCATTTTTAGATCACTGAAATCTGATTTTCATGACATTATTTCAGACTTATGCAGCCATGAGATTGATCTTTTTGTTGCTTTTAGCCTTTTATGGGAAGATGGCAGAAGTTTTCAACTGAAAGGAACAAGTGTTACAGTTACTAATGCTCTTTTGGAGAGTGAGAATCAGCTGATTCATGGCTGTTCAGAGTTGTTTTCAGCTTGTGATCAAGCTAATTTATGTTCTTCCTCGGAGGAGCATTATAGATTTTGGTTCCCAGCAGTAGTTTCACGTTGGATGATTGCTCATTTTTTTATCTTTGGGTTTATTGATGATTGGGATCCAAATAGTTGTGTGATTGGAAGAATGTTTCAAAAGATTATACAGAGTGTCAGCTATGCAGTTCACAGTTATATCAGAGTGGAGCAGCAGAAGCGATGTGAAGCATTCTTGAGATTGATTTGGGATCCAAGTATATTATTGATAATCATGCAGGTATCTTGGTTGGATAGCATGAATTGTTTGAGGACAAGCAATCTTGAGCAGGGAGGACTGTAATGTTCCATTTTTGGCGCATTGATTATTGTGAGCACTTATGCTTGTTCCTAGTCTCTTGGAAGCTATCCGACATGTTTAGGAAGAACTCCAATGTTCTTGGAGTGGTCATGATTCAGTCTGCAGAACAGTTATTTGGGTTTTCCTTGTGAGAATGGATTATTTTTCATGACTTTGAGCTCCGTTGATGTTTCAAGTAACAGTGATGGTTTCTGAAGTTTGATCGGGCTTATGGTTTGCTCTCCAATATTTTCGGAGGAGTTTTCTATTTTTGGAAAGTCACTCGGAAAGCATCGTTGCACATCCCAAACCTTACGGAGCATATTGGTTCAGTTTATTTTGCATTCGGAGGCCGTTTGGGATTTCTCCCAAAATTTAATATTTAATGAGCTATTTTAATCATTATTTTCACTTAATTTCCTAAGGATGAAAATAATTAAAAAATTATTAAGTGTTATAGCTCATTAGAAAGGGGAAAGAGTATTCTTTTATTTAGGCACATAAAAGTGAGCACTTAAGTGGAGGAAAAAAAAAAATTAAGTTAGAAGGAAAGTGTTATTATTTTCAAGAAATAATTCATTTCTTTTGTAACTCCTCCAGTGCCTTATAAAAGAGAATGAGCTCTCATTTGGAAGGGTTATGTTATGTTGTTGATATTGATTTTGTTTGCAGATGGATTGAACCTGTGAGTTCTTCCATATTCTCTTGAGGATGAAAACCCTCCGGAGTTTGAGTGTGGTTTCACACAGAAATCACCATTGTGCTGGAGTTGAACAATGTTGAGATTTTGCTAAGTTTTGGAGAGGATATCAGGAGTCTTTCATTTGTAATCTTGTGTTGAAGTCACTGCTAGTATTTATGATCATGTTTAATTGAGTCTTTATGTACTTTCATGCTCGTCCGTACCTCTAATGGTTGTACCTGCAGAAATGAAGATTGAAAATATAAAAAATATGGGGATGAGTTTTGGTCTCGGATCTTTTGTATTGTAAATGTCTATCCTAGGTGACCATTCTCATGTTAGTTTTGTGTGTTTTTGAGACTTATCTGAATTTCCTGGAGGCTCCGTACATTTCCCATGGCCGTACAAGCTGTTTGAATGATTTGAAAAGATTAAAAAATTGCAGAGTTTTCTTGGTTCCATTCCTTTTGTGATGCTTTAGACTTGACTTGGCAATCATTTCTATGCTAGTATTGTGTGGTTTTAAGACTTATATGATTTATTGAGAGCATCCGTACATTGCCATGTCTGTACCTGCAACACTGGAAGATATTTGAAAAAAATAAATGAAGAGTTTCCATCTGATTCTTTTTGCATTATTATTTTAGAGGCCAGGTGACCATCTTCTATGTGTTTTTGAGAGTCAAAAGACAAAGTCTGATTTTCTATATTCTGCCGTACCTTCTCTATGTCCATACAGTGTGAAATGGAAAAATGTTAAAGAAAAATTATTGAGACCGAGTTTAAGTTTCAAACCTTTTGCATTGTTTATTTGTGGCCTAGGCGACCCCATTCTGAGCAAGATTGTTGGTTATAAATATTTAACTTATTTTCTAGAAGCTGCTGTACTGTAGCTGGCCGTACGGCCCTGGGGACTGCTTTCTCATTTGGCATTTAAGTATATTCTGTTCTATGGGACTTATTATGTGTGGCTTAAGACATGTTATGAGAAGTGTTTAGTGTTATAAACAATACATCTTCATGTGGGCAGTCATATGTATGATTTCCTACAGTCCGTACTAGTCATGTATGTGCCGTACCAAGTCTGAAAATGAGAATCTTTAGCTCTGTCCTTTATCACTGTTATGTCTAATGCATTCACTCCATAAGAAGCCATCTTAAGAGTCTCTATGTAGTGACAAAACAAGGTTCATAATCTACTCTATGAAATACCTCCATTGATGCCATTGGTCTGTTCAGGGAGGCAGTTTGATATATCATTCCAGGTTGCAGCAGAGATGATCAGCAAGAGACTTCAATGATAGCATTTAATCATTTGAGATTTCTGCAGGGTATTATCATTCTATCTTCAAGGGGGGCATTATCGAGTTTGTAATCAAGCCATTGAGCATCATTGTTCTTGACATAATTGTAATCTTTCTCATTGTAAACATATTAAGTCCCCTGGATGGTTTTACCGCCAGTGAGGATAAAGAACACTTTTTCTTTCTTTCTACCCACTGAACAAGTGGTGAATTCCCACTGCATAAGTGGATGACTTTGTAATCTTTCATGAATATTTCATACCCACTTATAAAGTGGTGAATCCCCACGAAATGTGGATGCCCACCGCAGCGGAAGAAGTGTCTTTCTTTCTTGCATACTTTTCATTGTAAGCCAATCACCGTATGCTCTCACCGTGCCCATCTTGGGATCTGGGTGATCAGAAAGTGTGAGGCCATTTAGTTGGTTTTGCTTTTGATGCTAACGCTGATCATCCTTGTTAAATTTGAAAAAAATTGGGTAGATTGTTGCAGGTTCTCATCATCTAAGGTGTGAAACCGGTAGATGGACGGTCCCTAAGGAAGTTTGGGATGACAGGTTATGCACTTTTTGCAGCCAAAGAGTGGTTGAAACTGAGTGGCACTTCATCTTTGAGTGCGCTGCATATGAGGATATCCGCATTCAATATGGGGACAACTTGAAAGAAGGAAGTTTAAGCGGTATATTTGAGGAAGTAAATCTCCACAAAACAGTCAGCTTCTTGGTAAAGTTGCATAGTAGAAGAGCCGACATCGAGAAGATTCTAAAAGTGTCTTAGGGCTGCGGCTCTTGGTCCCTTAGGCTCTTGGCCTCGTAGACGTCATTAAAATTCATTCATTCATTCATTCAATGTGCATAGTTACTTCAAAATGCCTCAAATACACCACGACCCTTGCCAAATAGACTATTTGGTGGTTAGACTCCTTTCAAGTCCATGTAAACTTTGATATCTCCACCTTTGAGGAAAAGATTGATGCAGAAGTGATGATTGGATTTCCAAATTGGAAAAACATTTCTCTATAAATAATTTCTCAAGTTCAAAAGAAATCACATTTGCTCTCCTAAAAGCTAAACCTCGTGTTCAAAAGTGGTGGGAGGCTAGCCTACTTGCCAAGGAGGAACCAAGCGAGCTCCATTTAGCTAAGGTGATGAAGGTGAATCCCACCTGAGAAGATTTAGTTGAGGTCGTCAAAGAAGATTTTTTCCCAAAAGACACATGAAGAAAAGTATATCCAATGGCAACTACTATGACAGGACTAGTCCATACAAGACTAGACCAATACTTTCCATGCATTGTCTACAAAGCTTGGCATCAAGGACTCAAAGAAGCATTAGGTCCTCAAGAACTGCACTGGCCTTCACCGTTATATTCACATAGAGAAAGCATTTATGAATATTGAAACCCTAGGGACTACCTATTTACATAGTGAAGATTGAAGAAAAATTCAAGCCAAAGCTAAGAAAGAATCTTTTGCTGGTGTGAAGCTAAAGGGAGACAATGAAAGTAGGTTTACAACAAGGCAACAAACTACCACAAATTCAAACACCAAAGAGAGCCTATTCAGCTCACTCACATCCATATGCCATTGGATGGTTGAGTCAGGGGAGCAACATTCATGACAATTAATAATGCCACCTCTCCTATTTTATCAAGCCCTTCAAAGATTAAACGGTCGGTGATGTGGCACCCTTGGACATTCGTGATGTTTTGTTAGGACAAACCTACATGTACAAGCATCATCGTGTCTATGACATTAGACCTCGAAGTGCCATCATCAAACTCCACAACAAAAAGTATAGGATACTAGAAAACAAAAAGTATAGGATACTAGAAATGCCTCACAAATCCAATGTCTATGATCAACATGAAGTAGTGTTGATGCATGATTGCCCAAACTTTGACATTTTTCCTACTCATGCTCACATCTAATGAAAGACAAAATGTTGCAGATGCCACGTGTGTTGCAACAACCACCTTGACAACACAACAAAAGCAAATGGATCACATGTTCTCAAGATACAAAGTTGTGCTCACTTCACCAATACCTCTTCATTGCTAGGTGAAGAATTTGATTGATCTCATCCCTAGAACATCACCGCCAAACGGGCCACTGTAAAGGAGATCAATACTTGAAAATGATGAGATCAAGTGAAAAGTTCAGGAGTTGACTCAAAAGGGTAACATTCTTCCAGGTGCATCAGCTTGCGGAAGTCCAATTATACTAACCAAGAAGGATGGGATATGGTGACTCTACATTGACTATCGTATCCTAAATAAGATTGCTATGAAGGATATGTACCCAATCCCTCGTATTGATGACTTCTTGGACCAATTTAGAGTTTCAAAAAATTTCAAAAAAAAATCTAAAATTAAGGTATCATCAAGTACCTGTTGAGCTCATTGATGTTTGGAAGATTGCTTTCAAGTCCAAGGAGTTATTTGAGTGGTTGGTGAGGCCCTTTGGTCTTACCAATGTACCCACCACTTTCATGCAAATGATGAATGATGTTCTTAGGCCTTTCATTGATTCTTCTGTGGTGGTCTACTTAGATGACATTCTCATATTTAGTAAGACTTAGGAAGAGCATCTACAATATGTTCAACAAGTTCTTTCAATTCAACATCAACATAAGCTCTATGCCAATGTAGAGAAGTGTTCTATAAGAATGGAGAGAATCTAATACCTTGGTTACATCGTCAACAAAGATGGTGTACATGTTGATGTAGAGAAGATTGAAGTAATTAGAGATTGGTTAGCCCCAAAATCTCTCTAAGAACTTAGGGATGTCTTGGGCTTAGCCAACTTCTATTGAAGGTTTGTACTCATATTTTCTCACATTGCATGGCCTCTAAACTAGGCAAGAAAAGGGGGTGCCAAAGCAAAATTTGTATCAACAAAGGCACAACAACAAGCATTCACACGAGTGAAGTAAAGGTTGTGTTTAGCATCAGTTCTTGTTTTGCCTAATCTACAAAAGTCTTCTGATATTGAGATAGATGCCTCAAAGTATGCAATAGGAGCAATTCTTACTCAACGTGATCATCATGTTGTGTACCACAATGAGACCTTTTCTTACATAGTGTGCTAGTATCCAACATAAGACAGCCCTATGCTATTGTCCAAGCTTGTAAGCAATGGAAGCATTATCTATTAGGAAAGGAGATAGTCATCTACATAGATCACAAGCCTTTGCAGCTTGTATAGACTCAAGGCAAGTTGCAAAATGACCAACATCAAAGGTGGTCTATGTATCTCTAGCAATTCCACCTCAACATATGACACAAGGGGAGTACCAATAGATTTGTTGACTGTCTGAGCCGGCCTCCAATTGCAACCTTAACAACTGTTCTGGACTCCTACAAGCATCAATGGCCACAATCATTCCCATCATGCAAATGAGAAACATTCTCCACACCAGTGCCACTATGATGAGTGGCAACCACCTCAACAATAAACAAACCATGCATATGACCTAAAGGCACCAAATATCCCATATCCTCTGTCGCTGATGAAGCATTAGGATCCTTATGATTCAGCTCACACAGTCCTCCTACACACCCTTCACCATCTCCTACGAACTATACCATGTAAGGTATGCAAAATGCCCGTGAAAGATGCCATACCCCTATAGTTACTCAAGCCCATTTCAAGCAAGATGCCATGCCCTATAATTACTCAGGTCTGAACTATAATTGCCCTATAATTACTCAAGTCCAAACTATCTCCTAATTTGTGAATGGGGTGAATAAAATGTTGCAACCAAGGGAGAGGCAAACCTTTGCAAACAATCTTATTAAATAACTTTGTAGTGGAAAAACAAGTAATCCCATGCCATATTTGTTAAAATATCTCTGAAGCTCTTCCCAATGTCTCACCACTCTCTAAATGTCTCTTGAGAAAATAAATGACACGAAGTTGGACAAGAGGAGTTCTCGACAATGGACTGATCCTGAATGCCATTAAGGATATTGGCATGCAAGACCCAAGTTTGGGGGTCAATATAGCAAGAGTGGACTTCCCTTGGAAGGAGAGTATGCTAGCAGACCTTAGGAAAATTATGGAGGACATCCAAGAGTTGCACTGCCTCAAACAAGAAACTCATGTTTCCTATGCCAAAGGAAGTAATGATACTTGCAACAAGTGGAAGACTGGAGACAAGATCATGGGCTATGAGTCTATGACAAAATATTGTTTCCCATGCATTCTTATACAATCCTTTTCACACCGAGGATTCATGGGGCAAGAACCACTTGAGTGAGTTGATTTTGAATGGTGAACTGTGTGCAGAAAGGAGCCAGGAGCAGATTCCCACAGGACATGGAACAAAAAGCCATATTTGGCTGTGGCTGTGGCCAGAGCTGTAGAGAGGGACTAATATTCTACCATCAACTGAGAGGTTTAACTCCCAATAAATTATAGAATTATGCATTGTTCTTACAAATTACATAGGTTAAATTCAGGGTCTAGCCTGATGAAAGCAAGGCACCATAGTGTGTACCAAGTTAGGTTTAGTTATAAAGTACATCAGCAGCACTGTAAGTTAATCTACAAGCTGAAAACACAAGTAAAAGAAATCTACAGACAGCTTTGAGACTAACATGATAATTCACAATGACATTAAAAACACATCAAACTAACCCCAATGTAACAATACAGCTAATTATGAAAAAAAACACTCAAGTAACACACTAGTACACAAAGCTTCAGGTATACAGATTTTGAAATACTGAGTTGTACCAACAGATTGACACAGGCAAGAATAGTTTCAGAACCTTCAAAGAAGCTACTTGCAGTTTCTCATCCATCTCTCTGGATAAGCGTTGAAGTTCTGCTACTGCAACCTTTCTCTCCTTGTCCATGGTATGGGCCGCTGAAGCTGCAGATTCTGCAGCTTCAGCAGTCTCAGATAGCTTGTCTGCAATTTCCTTTATTGTTGAGTCTCTTGCTCTAAGCTCTCGTGCCAATTGGTTGAGCTCTTCATCCTTCACTCTGAGAGTTTCCTATTTAAATAAGACAATATATAAATCAAAATGGATAATCAAATGCCTTAGAAAGTACCCATACATGCTACCATGGACTCAAATAGCATACTGATTATTTGAATTTCATGTTGAAAAAACAAAAATTTAAAATTTAAAAATATATAACCAATAGGAGCTAATGCACATCAAATTCTCCAAAGTGATAGTATTCCAATTACATGGTGATAGCTTTTAATCCTTATCATCTGCAGATTTAAACATAAATGAAGGCAAGGCACAATACTGTGCAAGCTTCAAACAGTAAACTACAAAATCATCTACTAGATAACATTGCTTTCTTTGAAAAAGAAGTTCAACCTAACTTAAATGATTCAACAAGCATCTAATTTCTACTTCCAAGGCTGGAAAAGGCACTTCTCCTTAATGGATGATCAATGAAAATATAATAGCAATCTGCTGCAAATCTGAATGCTAAGAAACAATATGATATTTCTAAAAATCTAATATACCAGAAAAATCTAAAACCATGATTCAAATTGATTGATTATTGGTTGACAGATAATCTCCTAGAGATACAAAAAATGAATGACCATCTAAAAGAAAATGAAGATCATTTCAATCCCAAAGCTTTGAAGAAGTGCCAGTTTAGTGCCATGAAAAAAGATGCTTCAAGAGGGCAGCATATAAGATAGCTTCTACGTTTATCATCTCAATTTATTCATAACCTGAACTTTCCAGCAAGAATGGAAATTTAAGAAGAGAAGCAACAAATATGAAGAAAAGGCAATAATCTCAAATTTGGTGTTTAGTAGCCAAAGTTCAAGAATCTTCACCAGAAAAGCCAAGGTGGTCTGTTGGCTCTCAAAAAGTTGGATCAAAAGTAACACATCATAATTCACATGACTGCCTCTGGAAACACAGTGGGCAGTCAACAGGTTTGGAAGTTTCATATATCATGACTGAATAATGTGAGGCCAAAATTGAGGATACGGCACCAAAGTTGCAGAAATACAATTAGAAGAATGAGGAAACAATGGTTGTTGGCTACATATGGTCATCAACACCAATATATGCAAAAGGATGTTTGTGTGTCTGTGTGTTTCTATGTATGTGTGTCTGTGTCTGTGTCTGTGTCTGTGTGTGTATTTATGTGCTTGTGTGTGTATTTGTGTGTGTGTGTGTGTATTTGTGTGTGCATGTGTGCGCATGTGTGTGTGTTTGTGGGTCTCTGTGTCTGTGTCTGTTTTTGTGTCTATCTGTGTGTGTGTGTGTGTGTCTGTCTCTGTGTATATCTGTGTGTATGTCTGTGTGTGCTTGTGTTTGTCATGTGTGTCCATGTGTGTGTGTGCCTATGTCTATGTGTGTGTGTGTGTACATGTGTGTGTGAGAGTGTAGGGGTGTGTGTGGGCATGTATGCATGTGTGTGTGTGCATGTGTGTAATGGTCTAAATTAATAAATACTTATATTGACCTATGATAAATAAAGTTCTACAAATTCATAATCTACAATAATAGGGGAAGTTGCCCACAATCTCAAGTCCAAACAACCTTTTAGTCATGTAGAGCCATAAGCCCTAAGATGGCTACCATTTGAAAAAATTGTAGACCAGAAACTCAAGAAACATGCAGAAAAGAAATTGGGGAGTTGATAGGAAGCTTTAGTCCTCATCACTACAGACAAAATGATTTTATAGCAAGAGGTGTTCTCTATGCCCCTATTTTTTGCAAAATTTATCTACCTTCATGTTATAGTTAACCCTACTTTTATAACCGACCTAAGATTTGAGCATTAGGGTTTGTGTTTGTCTAGTTTGGGTTTAAGCTTGCTGCACTTTGTTTGGTCATGGAACCATGGTTATGTCCATGTTGCAAGTTTCCTATGTTTTGCACTAGTCCCATGTGCTTTAACTTCATGTCAATCCAATGGGCTCCATTGTGATTGACCTATTTGGGCCCACATGGATCACCTGTTATGTGCTCTTGCCTAGTTTAATCTTATCCTCATGCATTCCATGTATTTCCATGGCCCTTATTTATGCTTAATTTACCCAAGTTGTGCCTCTGGATCGAGCTTCAATGGTGCCCATGGCATTTTTGCATATGTGCCTAAACCATACGCTCTAATTCCTTGCCTTTTCCCATGGTCACAAAATTCATATTGCTATGGCTCACCCTTTGTCCTATTTGAATGTTAACCCCTACGAGCCTATTTCATTTTAAACTTAAGCATCCACTTTACCTTTGTTTACTTGCTAGCCCCAGTTGGCAAGCATTTTCCTTCGCAGCAGTTAACTGCCTCAATCCGTTGTTCTACATTGCCCACCACCCTTAGTTTGCCCATTGGGCCTTTGGTCATAGCCCCTTTGTGCCTCGTGTTCTAATCGTTCATTGACCTGCTAGTGCCAGTGGCAGGATAACTGAAAGCACATGTGCATTTATCCACCTTCACCTTTTACTGCCCCAACTTGTCCTTGCCATTGCTTACCACCCATTGCCCTTCACTTATGCGCCTACATCACCCACTATGTGCCACCTTCTCATTGCTAGCACACAAAGCATACCCAACAACTAAACATTTCGTGCACATCTCTATTTTATGTGTCGGACACCCTCCATCCGATATCCCTCCCCGCTTGCACATACCTTTAGATCATAGTCAAGGTGCTCAAACTTTACTCTCGATTTTGCAAAGTCTGCTACCTCTTACATGGCACGAGGTGGCATGCAACTTGTGTGCGGCACTATCCTATTGGTCCACAAGTGCTTCAATGACGGCTCAGCCTTAGGTGACTGACATGAACCACTTGCATTGGTCCATGTGTCTTCTTGTGACGTCAATGGCAGGCCCAAGGACTTGTCAACGTGATCGGTGCTTTACAACATATGTGGGTGACATGGCTTCTTTCCATTGGAGGGCGACTAAACTTACCCCAATGGCTAGTTTACTAACATGCACCTTACTTTTGGCCATCGTGCACCTACCGCACATCTTCAAGCAAGTGTGCGAGGAGTCACGACTGTTTATCTTCACCAAGTTTCAAAAACTTTATGTGACGGTTGCACCTTTGCAAATTTCAAAAAGTCTCCACACCATCTGTTAAAGGTTTTTTTCCTGTGAACATAGGATGATGGTTAGTGAGAGAATATAGGTTTTTTGTTGAAACCAGTTGTTGTGTACTTGTGCCTAGTGGGTATTCCCATGCCTTGGGTAGACTTGCAATTGAACATTGGGTTTTGTACATGCAAATAGAACCATGCCCTAAACACCCAAATTCTATGGTTTTCTTGCACAGTATGGGCAGCGATACAGAAATAACAACCCTTGGTGCATTTCATTGATTCTTGGCGGCATGAATGAGTATGTTGGAGTCTTATGGTGCCAAAAGGAACATTGCAGGTGGCATTGCTAGTGTGTGCAGATCCTCTTGGGCCATATTTTGTCGTGTGTGAGCTTCTCTCCTCTGTTGGTCAAGACTGCATACGGAGGAGATCTCTTGCTACAACTCAAACTATATAGCACGATCTCTACATGGCCTGCATTTGTGGTCCTTGACCTCTGTGTTTGCCTTGGTTCCCATTTTTGAGTGAAGGAGATATTTTTGTTGCTGCAGTTGTGAAATGACATATCAGTTAGTGCAGGGCAGTCAAGGGCTATGACTTGTGACCAAACCTTATTCCTTAAAGCCACGAATGAGTTTGTCGGAGGCTTATGGTGCCAAAAGGGACATTGCAGGTGGCATTGCTAGTGTGTGCAGCCTCTTGGGCCTTATTTTGCTATGTGCAAGCTTCTCTCCTCTATTGGTAAAGACTACATAGGGAGGAGGTCTCTTGCTACAACTCAAACTATATAGCATGATCTCTATATGGCCTGCATTTACAGTCCTTGACCTCTGTGTTCGCCTTCAGTTCCCATTTATGGGTGAAGGGGATATTATTGTTGCTGCAGGTATGAAGTGACATACTCACTTAGTGCAGGGCAGTCAAGAGCTATGACTTGTGACCATACCTCATTCCTTAAAGGCACGTATTTCATTAATTGAGCATATGTTGATTGTCCTCTTATCATCCTTTGGGTTCCATTCTATTTATGGGCAAGGAACTATTGCTGCAACCTGCTATAGGGCTGCATGAGGTGAAATACTGATGTGATGCATGAAGCCAAATGCACTAGGTGGTGTCATTGCAAGCCTATGAATTGAATTCGTTGATCACTTGCATTAATGTGGGAGATTTTGTCCCTTGCTCCTATGTACTCTGAAGCTGATCCAAGAAGGATTTCCATTCTTGTGCAAGTACAATTCTTAATGTCTGCAACTGTGTGCTGACTGTAATGGGGCTTGTACTGATTTGTCTTGTTCTTCCAGGTATGTCTACTCCCTTGGGACAGAATGGAGAAGTGAATGCTATATATATTGAATTGTAAGATATAATAGTGTTGGTGGATTTGGGATTACCGTGAGAATCCTCTGGTGTGTTTTTAAGTGCATTTAGGGTGCCAAATATTGTGTTAGTTTTCAGTTTTCATGTATTTGTGTATTGTAAACATTTGAGAAGGAATCTCATTGCATAAATATTTCATTAATCTGGTGCCTCCATGGGCTTAGTGTATGTTTCAAGAGAATGTCATCTCTGATGCCACATTTGCTGGTAAGATTATTCATATTGCATGTAATTAGTTACTTAGACAAAAGTTATTAAAATCCTTGAGTTCTCTCAAGGAGTCTTTTTAGTGCAACTGTGCAACATATGGAATATATATGATTGTCTATAGATTTTTCAAGAATGCTTAATTTATGAAGTCTTAAGGTACATTTGGATTGCAATTTCATACAAATATACAGCAGGCCTTATAGGAATTTCTTGTAATCCTAGTTCTCTGTTTTGTTCAAGTCAAATTATGCTAATAGGCACAAGGTTTAGTCATATGCATATACTCAAGATTGGATGCTTGACTTTGCCACCCAATTAGGAGCCAGGCATCGATCTCTTGTAGTCATTTCTTCCACCACAGCAAATTCTAAACTTAGAGAACATTTCCTTTTCAAATTTATTTGCTTTTTAATTGTATTGCTAGTTTTGCATAACCCATTGCTTCAGCAATATTCTATCTTAGGAGGGATAATTTAAGTATCATTGCAGAGGGGTATGCATTGCTGTTCTGCTTGCAATCATGTATGAAATACACTCTTCAATCATATACATTATTCGGGATATCATTTAGCACATCTTTTGTCTCATGCATGATTTGCTTATCTACTTGAATGAGGTTTTTGATCTTGACATTGGCAAACCAGCACATCAAAGCTTAGTGACATATTACTGGGGTTTTCTAGTGCATAGGATATGGTTTAAGTCCAAAAACAGTTGTGTTTATTATTTCTCTTTAATTTGTCCTGTGTTAACATCAGGGAACATCCCCCTAGACCTAGCAGAGCCTGAAGAAGAAGAAGAGTGACCCTCTCTAATGAATTGGCCCATTGCCATCCCTTGCCTAATCAAAAGTCCCAACTCATTGTCCTAATTTGACATCCCCCAGCCTTAGGAATTGAGCTTGTATTTTAGGGTTTGGGGAAAGTCAACTTTGAGAGCCAACAAGAGGTACTGAGTAAAATAATGTTTAAAATTTTGCAAATGAGTAAGCATTGGTCTTAGCCCCTCAATAATAGAGACTTTGATAAGCTGAAAAATCGGGAAGAAAATAAGGAAAAAAATGCCTTGTTAATTGATAAATTAGCAGGCTTCAGTCATGATCAGTCCAAAAGAACAATAAACCAACCTTCCGGTCATACGATGGTAATGTTGCCACAAATCACTGTACAAGAACAAAGAATGGAAAATATCACATCTTAAAAATTGCATGAAGCTGTCTACAGACATCAAACAAAAATCTTAAATGTGAGAACCTAAAAATTTTGATCTAACCCATTGAGCTAATGGGCAGTCTACAGGAGAAGCTATCGCAGTCAAACTTCAGGTATGTAAGCATGGTGGGACAAGTTATGGAGACTTCTAGAGAAACACTCTCCCCTACAAAAACAAGGATACAAATGGTTGCTAGCATGCATTATTTTGAAACCCAACTTGTTTGAAGATATTATTCACAAATTAGCTAAAGCTAGGCTGCAGAATCTATTAATTCTTTAAATAGGTGACAGAATCATGTATTACATCATTGACCTTTGCCCCAATTATCTGTTGTGTTCCTGGACACAACAATATGCTTATATAATGCATTAATTTATTTTCCTATAAAGCCATATTTTCTCAAAAAGCTCAAATTTTGTAATGTTATGTTATCGTCCCAGGTCCTTTGGAGTGCTATATTTTACCATGTAAAAAGGCTACTTACGTCCCATGGGGCCCAATGTTAATTGAGTGGTTAGGGTTTCATACTTTCTTCCTTTTATATATAGGGGTTTTTCCCCATTTTGTGTATCCATTTACTTTTCCTATTCAATACAATTTTATTTTAGACAAGTATTTCATCCATTGTTGTATACATTTGCAGGTGCAATCTGTCTTTTGGGAATGCATTTTGATATATCTTATATTTTAATTTTTGGGTATGATTTTTCCTTTTATGGATGCAAGTAAATTGCATGGGGTATCAGAACTCTCATTATGATTGTGCCTTTTATGGATGCATCATGCATGTACATTGCATGGTATCAGAGCTCTCTTGCAGATTGGATATGAGGAGTCAAAAAGCAAAAATACTAAATAGCTGAAGCACTGAAGATGTTGCAGCAGAAAATCATTTGCCAAATGTCGAAAATTAAAATCAGAATGCAGCTCTCATGGCCCATGATCAAGAGGGATTTTATGATCAGCAAAAGTTCTGAAGGTAAAAGACTTTTACACGAGTAGCGGGAGGATAATTAAACAACAAAATAAAAGTTTGAGGCCAAATTTGGACCGTCAAAATAAGCATTACTTACCTTCATTACTGTCATATCATCCATATACCCATTGTTTGGTTGATTCGTGACAGCACCTAGAGCTGCCTTCATAGAAATCTGCATTGCTGCTGATATCTCTTTTGCAGACTCTCTTGCAGTTGAATTAGCAGCAGCAACAACAGCTGCTACTGTTCCCAACTTGGAAGTCCCATTTCCACTCAAAGAGTTCACAGCTTCCCTATGAGCCTTCAATACCAACTGTGATGCCCTGAACATAATAAAACGATATATTCATGGTAAGCAATCAGTATGCAACAAGATAATATGGTGCTATAGCTATCTATGAAAGTTTCACAAGACTATAAAGAAAAAAGTCAAAAACCTTACAAGAACCGGTAATAAATATAAATGTCTATAATATGTACACTGAATCCAGAATTACGGATTTTAAGTGAAAATCAGTTCACTTCAAGTAAGCATGATAGCAAAATCTTGATAAACAGAAGAAAAACATGATCACAAGGTGCCACATAAAACAAAATACAATATAAAGAACTGCTGAGTTATGTGATCTATTTCCATATTACAAGTGTGTCACCATAGATGTTTCTTCTGATAAATATCATATAAACAGAAAAATGCTTTGTTTGTGATTCATAATATTACAAGCAAATGCTGCTCATGTTTGCTGCAAATCAAATTGGTTACTTTCGATTCCCATAAGTGAATGAAGGAATTAAAAGATTCAAATGACACTAGGTGGTGCAGCTAAGAAAATAGACACTTTGTACTATAAGCACAAATTGACATTACATTGAATAAAAAACAGAAACGGCATTCAGCCTTGCTAGTTTAATTAAGCTGGCCTCTAGTTCCATTGCTAATTCCAATGCTCTCAAGCACCAGGCCCTTCACTCGAGCAAGTTCAACCTTAAAAACAACTCCCAAAGAAACCATATAAATCTGATACCCTTCTTGACTTAAAATGGCAAATTTCATGCTCAGTACCATGACTGTTCAATCTTAAGAAGACAATAATTCCCTTTTGATGAAAAGTAAAGTATATTATATTAAAAAAAGTGATGTTTGTGTATATGTTCAGTCCTTGCATGAGATGGGGATCTCAGACAGCATATCTTCTGAAAATAGCATACATCTTTACAGCTTACAACAATCTATAAGCAAACTTGTCTTTGAGCAGCATAGACATTAGAGACAAACTTCTAACATCTAGGACGTCATTCTACAAAGTAAAAATAACTAAGACATACCAATAGCTTTGAGTATATAATTAGATATATTAATTATTTAACCTATAAATATGCATCATAAACAATAGATTTTTCCAAAAAGAACTGCATAAAAGCAAATAAACTTACAGAAAGAATGAAAACAATGGAGCTTCTATTTAAGCACTTGTCTCAAGATAAAATGCAAGTACACAAGATTCCCACAAGAAGGCTCAGCACTTAAACATAAAAATCTTTAGAAAGAAAGTCACCTTGGAGTTGGAAAAAAGATATGAAAATGGGGTCTAAACCCATATCACAGTTGTAATGAAATAACTTGCACAAGAGAAGAATATAATAGGAAATGTGCTGTAAATACTTGATAACACTTGAGAATAATAAGCCACTTCGAGGGGGCAAACCTCCAGATATCTCCAATAAGAACACAATTCGCAATATGATGATAATAAACTAACCTAGCTCCTATATATACCCTACTTATGGCTTGGATGTCACCCAAGCCAACTTAGATACCTAAATATAACACTCAGGACAACTTAATTATCTAAATAAGACTATAATAATGATCATATAACTTGATTAAGAGTTAAGGTAGCCACAAGCCGAATACTCATAACCCTATGCACACTATAGGATTAGGGGCATAGCATGCCCCCCCCCCTTCACAAAAGTGTTGTCCTCAATGCTGATCAATTTTGGATGTTTATGCACAAAATCTTCATCGTCCCTTATGGCATCTTTGACCAACAAATTCTTCCATTTTGTGAGTGTCCTAGTCCTCATCTCCTTTATGTATGTTTAGAAAATTAACTCAGACTCTGAGATGGGAGTTCCGTCTACATCTAGCTCAAGTAGCACTGTCTATGTTAAAATTTTGTGCTAATCAGCTTGCTGCTTCATTTTGTTTTGTGCCTTCAAAATAGCTTGTAGCTTTAGCGATGTAGGAATCTTTGACTATTGCACTTCTAATGATAATAATTGAACCACACCTCTATCTATCCTCTGGTTAATCATCTTTTGCATTTGGTGTGAGCTTACCATCGGTGGATACTTTGCATGCAACCCCTTTAGTTCAAATGTCTCTAAGTGAAACCGCATGAACAACTCTTGGAAGTTCATCTCAATTGTTCCTAAAGTAGTGAGCCACTAGACTCCCAAAACAATGTCAACTCCAACCATGGGGGTAGCAAAAAGAGGACAATCAAGCATGTAGTCTCCCATGGTGAGTTTAATGCTATGGCATTTTCCTGAACAATTAACTATACCTACATTTGCAATCATAACCTGAAATTCTGGGGTTGGGTAAACAAAATAGTTCAATTGTTTTGCCAACTTATTGTTGATAAAGTTATGAGTAGTCCATGAGTCAATCAATAGTGTTACCTTTTGTTTTTTGAGGGAACCCGGTTATGGGGTACTAATACCTAACAACGCATAGCAAGAGATGGTTGGACATCTTTTGAGTCTTCTACAACCACTATTGCCCTTTCTTCATCATAGGTGCCCTCAATGTAGAACAGTTTCTTCTCAACATATTTATGTCCTTCATTGTATTTTCCATCACAATTGAAACATAACCCTTTGGCTCTTTTTTCTTCAATTTGTTGAGGTGTCAATCTCATAGGTTGAATAAATGATGGTGCAAGGGTCCTCCAATCTCCTTTACTAGGAAATTCCTCCCTTCTATTAGCCAAAAACTTTTCCTCTACATGTCTTTCCATAATAATTGTCCGACACAAAGAAGATGAACAGAACATGCATACCTCATATTTGATGTGGTCCTTTATACCCCCTAGAAATAATTCCTTGAAATTTCCCTCTATAACATTCTCCACTCTTAAAGACAAATTTTGAAATTGCTGAGATAGTCCTTGACTGTACCTATTTGTTTTATTTTGTAAGTTGGCTGAAGTAGCTATCCATAAGGTTGTCACCATAATGTGTAGTGAGTTCCTCTTGGAAAACAGACCATGTGACAACACATCCCTTCTTTTTCTTCTCTTCATATAGCCAACAATACCAAATGAATTAGTCAAGTTCCAAGTATAAGGATGCCATTGCAACCTTTTGTTGACATGGAATATGATGAAGATCAAAGAATCGCCCCATTTGGCAGAGCCAATTGGTCAAATCCTTGTCATTGAACTTTCGCACATCCATCTTTGGTGTGAAGTGCTTAACCATAGAATTGTTTGGGTGATGATCTATCTTTAGAATCAAGCCAAACCCAAAAGCATCATACTCCTTAGAAGACTCATCTTCTTTCCCAGTCTTGTTGTGTGGCTCCACATGTTTGGAATCTCTAGAACCTTGGCTAGAAACTATTTGTCCAATCATCACCTTGAGATCTCCTATCTCCACGTTCAACTTTGACAAGATTTCTTCCTTCATCTTGTTGGTTTCTCAATTGATTTCCTCCTTCATCTTGTTGGTTTCTTCCCTAATTTCCTCCTTCATCTTGTTCATGTCTTCATTGGTTACTCTATTCATCTCCTCAACTACTAGATCATCTTTGTCAAGAGTCTTTCTAGGAGTGAATGTATTATTTTTGCCCCTTGTTGAAGCCCACGCCGTGATGCCAACAAAATAGTTTTCACAATAACTTATTCAAAACAAATCAAAATAATTTGAATTTTTTATTGTAACTTACTTGGGCCTAGATCTTGCCTTCTAGAAAAAATCTCCAAAAAATTTGTTGTTTTGCAGCCTTGGAGCGAATTCGGTGGAAACCCTAATTTCACAATAACTTCCACATATTTGCTTCAAATGACCTCAAATCTGGATTGTAGTAGCTTCAATATGGCCTTGATCAACCCTCCATAGATTTAAAAAAAAACACTAAATTGCAGCCTTGGGAGTGAATTTAGTAGAAACCCTAATTTCGCAATAACTCCTCCAAATATGCTCCAAATGACCTCAAATTTGGACTGTAGTAGCTTCAATATGGACTTGAAAAACCCTTTAAAAATCAAGAAAAAATCACCAAATTGAGAGCGATATGTGCTTCACAATTTGACCTCTTAAGTTGAAAAAAATCACCTTGATAATTGCCCTCCGAGTGCCAAGATCATACTCTAATACCACTTGTAATGAAATAACTTGCATAAGAGAAGAATATAATAGGAAATATGTTGCAAATACTTGAGAATAATAAGCCACTTCAAGGAAGCAAACCTCCAAATATCTCCATCCAATAAGAACACAACTCGCATGATAATAAATTAACCACTAGCTCCTATATATACCCTACTTGTGCCTTGGATGACACCCAGGATGACTTAATTATCTAAATAAGACCATAATGATGATAATATAACTTAATTAAGAGTTAAGGTAGCCACAAGCCAACTACTCATAACCCTATGCACACTATAGGATTAGGGGTGTAGCAACAACACTCCAATGTCTAACCTAGATAAACTGAAAACATTGGCAATATTAGTATTATCAACAAATGCCCCAGTAAAATTCTCATGCAGTAATAAACTGCCTTGATAACCACTACAAATCAAAGGTTCCTTGATGACCAATAACACATGAATGACTAACGTTATTCAACCATTTTTAGTATTTCCTTTTTTAATTGAACCACTTCATCTAGCAAGTGTGATTTGTTTGTGTTGCAGGTCAGCTTGCAGGTTAAGGAGAGCCAATTCCTTCCCCTGAGACTCCTCTCAAACCAGAGGGTGCTGTTCCTTGCTGGATTAGAGTTGTGAATAAGATGAAATATGATCTTGATGGTTACCATAGGATTTAGAAACTTGTAGACTTAGTTAGTTCATTCATGATTTGGAAGGGCACGACATTGCTTGAGGCTCTGGAATCTAACATGCAGTTGTGAACTAGCCATCCATTTATCAACAAAGTTGTATAGAAAGGATCAACATTCAACTGGCTGTCTACTAAGGTTGTTCCTAAATAGACCTTGGGCTTATCTGTCATGTCCCTATATTGCTAATTTATAATTGAATCAATTATGTATTATTCATTCAAATTAAAGATATGAATGATATTAAAATCCTTATTATAAGTCGAATATATTTACATTAAATAATATATTTAAATAATAAATAAACTATTGTATACAAATCTTATATATTCTAAATCAATATTATAAATTAAATATTATAAACTAAAATAATTTAAATATAATATATAATATATTTATTTAAATAATTAAATATATTATTAAATATAAATAACAAAATATAAATTATTAATATAAATATAAATATTAAAATTAAATATTATTATAAATATAATACTATCAAACCTATACTAATGCAGCAATAAATGGTCATTGAGGGCTGCGATTCATATTGGCAGCAATTCATATATTAACAAATATTAATTAATAGGCACAAAGCAGCAGTGAAGTTCATTCATAAGGCAGCGGTTATATTCTATTAAGAATATTAAGAAGTTTAAATAAATTAATAAGACTTAAGGAGTGACAAAATTGAGGCTGCGATTATTCATAAAGCAAAGACTTAAGATGCACTCTCTTAATTAGCGCCACACTTGGAATTAAGGTCAATCATAGTTTCATTTCCTAAATCCACTCTTCATGGAGTGAGCGCCAAACAATATAAGGGTCACCTCTTATGAAAGGTATAGTATGTTGTTTCATACGGGTCACCTTCCTTCATAAAGGAATACGGTGGATATTTAAAAGGAAATCAATAAGATATTTCAAGGAGGAAAGGTAAGAATATATATTCAGAGTGTAAAGAGTAATATATATATATATATATATATATAAAGTGGGAAGAAGAAAGATATATGGTCTGAATAAAATATATATCTGAATTAATATTCAGATCTGCATAAGAGGAAAGAGGAGAAATAAATATCCTACAAAAAATATAAACCAATCACCCTCACATATGTATATATAGCAGCAGAATGGAATTATCAAGCAAGCAAGTCATATAAACAATTGTGACACAGCAAGAGGATATATTGCCATCCCTGAACTGAACTATATTTATTGATCAAGAGGTACTTATAATTAATTATCTTATTCAAGTACAAGCAAACTATGTTGGGTTGGATAGGGCTATGGAGGCAAGTAGGAAAGTTGGTCCTTCTAGTCCACGAGAGACGATAGGTAGGAAGTGTGCCCTCCATCAGGCTCTCATCAAGTCGTGTGAAAGGGATGATAGGTAGGAAGCATGCCCTCCATCATGCCCTCATCAAGAGATGATAGGTGGGAAGTGTGATCCCCATCATGCTCTTATCAAGAGATGATAGGTAGGAAGTGTGCCCTCCATCATGCTCTTGAGCCTTAAGCTTGATCTTGGTAAGGTGTGCCGCCAAGGTGGACAAAAGAGGTGATAGGTAGGAAGCATGTCCTCCATCATGCTCTAACTTGCTAGTATTCCTATGGGACCCATCATAGGATCGGCTTGAGGATTGGATAACTATATGTTGGACTAAATATTGTTTATGCTATAGTATTAATCATGTTGTGATGTATTGATTTCATTACTATATTCTAATTTATCAATCTTTAATATTGCTAATGCCCCTTTCTAGTAGTTATTCTTGTGTGCAGGTTAAGAAATCAAGAATATCCTAAAAGGGGACATTACAAGTGGTATCAGAGCTTTCATCCTGCCATCCTATGAATAATAGTTGACTTACATGTATTCATGTGTATACTTCATACCTTATGTGTATTTATGTGTATACTCCGTGTATTATGTCTTACGCATATACTTCGTGTCTCACGTATACTCTCTTCAACAACATGGATCTTCTCTCTTCTAATAATCTTATGTCATAAATTGTCTCCACGCTATCTTATCATCAATTATTAAATCTATGATTTGTGAAATAATCAAAGTCTTACTTGAAATTACCTTCTCTACAACATCATTAGATTCATCTCTCTGGAATTTTCATGCTGTCTTCATAATATTCTTTTCATCAATACCACTTCATCTTGCGCAATCTTGGAATCTCAATAGTCTCAAAACCATTTTTTTCTGCATTGAAAATATTTTCATTGTCTAAAACCACATCTTCACCTATGACACTTGCATTATCTCAATCACATCGTTGTTATTCAAAACATCAAACAAATGCTTACCTATATATTTGTCTTTCATTAGACCTTTCAAGTATTCTTTGGTCACAAATTTTCTTTCATGGAATAACAATCATTTTCTCTTCACTAAAGCATGTTCATAATAATATTCATTCTGAATCAAAACCATGACTTAGTCTCAGCACATCGGAAGGTAGACTCCAAGATAAGAAGTGCAAGGTAATCAAAGAACTCGTTCTAGCCAGAGACCAATTCCGAGGCCAGACCTGTCAAGATGTCTTGTCTTAAGAAAGGTAAACATTGGCAGTTGGATTGAGACAAGAATACTAACAACAGTTCCTCATAAAGATTGATTTAGATCCTGACGATTTTCCTAATTGTGATTGCTTGAGGACAAGCAATCTTGGGCGGGGCGGACTATCATGTCCCTATATTGCTAATTTATAATTGAATCGATTATGTATTATTCATTCAAATTAAAGATATGAATGATAGTGAAATCCTTATTATAAGTCGAATATATTTACATTAAATAATATATTTAAATAATAAATTATATATTATATATAAGTCTTATATATTCTAAATCAATATTATAAATTAAATATTATAAACTAAAGTAATTAAAATATAATATATAATATATTTATTTAAATAATTAAATATATTATTAAATATAAATAACAAAATATAAATATTAAAATTAAATATTCTTATTAATATAATAATATTGAACCTATACTAATGCAGTGATAAATAGTCATTGAGGGCTGCGATTCATATTGGCAGCAATTCATATATTAACAAATATTAATTAATAGGCAGAAAGCAGCAGTGAAGTTCATTCATAAGGCAGTGGTTATATTCTATTAAGAATATTAAGAAGTTTAAATAAATTAATAAGACTTAAGGAGTGACAAAATTGAGGCTGCGATTATTCATAAAGCAAAGACTAAAGATGCACTCTCTTAATTACCGCCACCCTTGGAATTAAGGTAAATCATAGTTTCATTTCCTAAATCCGCTCCTCATGGAGTGAGCGCCAAACAATATAAGGGTCGCCTCTTATGAAAGGTGTAGTATTTGTTTCATACGGGTCACCTCCCTTCATAAAGGAATACGGTGGATATTTAAAAGGAAATCAATAAGATATTTCAGGGAGGAAAGGTAAGAATATATATTCAAAGTGTAAAGAGTAATATATATATCTAGTATATTTATTAAGTGGGAAGAAGAAAGATATATGGTCTGAATAAAATATATATTTGAATTAATATTCAGATCTACATAAGAGGAAAGAGGAGAAATAAATATCATACAGAAAATATAAACCAGTCACCCTCACATATGTATATATAGCAGCAGATTGGAATTATCAATCAAGCAAGTCATATAAACAATTGTGACACAGCTATAGGATATATGTAATGTCCCCATTTTCGAGTTCTCTTGCAGTTCAATCAAAGTTGACTTTCTGGGTTGGTGACAGCATAATTAGAGGAGTATTTCGATGTCACCAAGGTGTTCGAGTGATCCAGTGGAGCTAGTTGACACTTTCCGGAGAGATTTCGGACAACTTATCCGTACTTACTATTTATAGTAAGTGCTTGCATGTCAACAATCTTTCTGGGTTTGTTCTCTTTGGTCCTCGAGGAACACTGCTATTTTTAGTTAGTATCAGTTTGGCACTATTTTGGTGACTTGGCAGTCAGCTGTTGGCTCTCCCAGACTTTGCATTGAGCTCAAAGTTATCAAATGGTTTGTCGATCCAGTTGGCACCCCTGTGTTGGCTCAGTTTGCTTATGGTCGTTACTTACTATTTTTAGTAAGTTCAGGTTCGGTGTCAGGTCGGGATTTTCAGAGTGGGGTTGGATGCGTCTCGTCGAGACCTTTCTGGCGAGCTATAGATCACTGAATTCCGAGTTCATTTGGGCCTCTGTTTTAAAGTCCGTAAATTAATATTATTATTTAATATTGGACTTTGGGTTTTATTGGTTAAGTGATGAAAAATAAAATATTTAGAGGTCACTTAAGTCATTTTATGGAGCGCTCACCTTGGGAAATATTAAAAGTAAAATTAAAAGAATATTTCCCTCAAAAAGTGAAACACCCCTCTTGGAGAGTTATAAAAGCGGGAAAAGTGCTCTCATTTGGATATGCTTGGATTATTATTTCTTCTCTCTTTTGAGATTTTCCCTTCGAGGGTTTCTAGAGCTTGGCTCTAAGGTTTGGTATTGTCTTGTTGAGACGAAAACCTCTGCAAGATTGATTTGATCTTAGCTTTTGGGGACAAAAACCTCCATTAGCAAATACTTCTGTGGTGGATACATCCAGTATTCACATATATGCTTCATGGAGTCAATTTGGAGTGATTTTTGAAGATATCTTGTTGAGATCGTTTGCAAATTGGAAGTGAACAGCAGATAACAATGGATGTGTAATAGATATGAGCAGCTGAGGCATAGTTTATTGCAGCCGTACCATATTCCTTGCTGGTCGTACCTCTATGAGCAGGCCGTACTTCCTTGTGTGGGTTGTTTGGTGAAATTTCTTGGCATAGACTCTTCAATCTTGGTCACCTTGGGTCTGCAGGAGAAATCAGGGTGAAGGGAGGTCTGTTTGGTGAGTTTGCAGCAGTTTATGGACTGATATAACCTACTGCCAGTCGTACATCTTACCTGGGTGACATTGGGGGTCCTTGGGACTCAATATTCAGTGATAATAACTATTGTATTCTTCCTATTTGAGCGTCTAAGGCTCTTGCATCATTGTAATTCTTTATATTGCCAAATACTTCCAATATCATGGAGATTTGAGGTGATACCAGCCATACCCATTTGCTGGTCCGGCTACAGCGGTTGTATGAAGTTGCAAATCTCAACATAGGTATGTGATAGTAATTGTTTATTGGCCATTTTACTATCTGGGTATCTGTTAGTTTCTTCATATTCATTGTATATTTTCTGAGTTTCCATGCTATGCTATATATTGTATGCTCCGGCAACACATCTGCAAGAAAACTGAAACCCATTCTGCATCTTCTGTCTAGTCTATAAGAACACCTCTAAAATTAAAAATAACACATAAAAAAATCATTAAAAAATACAAACAGGTACAGGACATTACAATATATTGTCATCCTTGAACTGAACTATATTTATTGATCAAAAGGTACTTATAATTAATTATCTTATTCAATTACAAGCAAACTATGTTGGGTTGCATAGGGGTATGGAGGCAAGTAGAAAGGTTGGTCCTTCCAGTCCACGAGAGATGATAGGTAGGAAATGTGCCCTCCATCATGCTCTCATCAAGTCGTGTTAAAGGGATGACAGGTAGGAAGCATGCCCTCCATCATGCCCTCATCAAGAGATGAGGGGTGGGAAGTGTGCCCCCCATCATGCTCTTATCAAGAGATGATAGGTAGGAAGTGTGCCCTCCATCATGCTCTTGTCAAGATGTGATAGGTAGGAAGAGTGCCCTCCATCACATTCTTGAGCCTTAAGCTTGATCTTGGTAGGGTGTGCCGCCAAAGTGGACATAAGAGGTGATAGGTAGGAAGCGTGCCCTCCATCATGCTCTAACTTGCTAGTATTCCTATGGGACCCATCATAGGATCGGCTTGAGGATTGGATAATTATATGTTGAACTAAATATTGTTTATGCTATAGTATTAATCATGTTGTGATGTATTGATTTCATTACTATATTCTAATTTATTGATCTTTAATATTGTTAATGTCCCTTTCTAGTAGTTATTCTTGTATGCAGGTTAAGAAATCAAGAATATCCTAAAAGGGGACATTACATTATCTTGGGAATTTGTTTTAGCAGGGATATCAATGGGAAGGTTGATCACAAGTCTGAAATTCTGACTTGGCTCATCACCTGAGCTACATCAATGGGGGTGTAACTAGGTGGGTGAGTGGACTATGGAACTGTTAGGTTAATCGCAGCAAAAATAAACTGAATAATTTGACCACAAGAAGTAGCATCCTTACCTTTTAGTTCATTATTCTTCTCTTTGGCTCCACCTTGTTCTTTCAACTACAGGTTCTGAACTTGCTTTGCTTTATCATTTGAATTCTTCATCTTGAGAGCTTCCTCAACACCTGATGGCACAATAGCCTTATGAATCTTAGGCACATACTTCTTCTGCACTACAAGCTCCTGCACTGGATCCCTTTTTTTTTCCATCATCTTCTTTGTGTTGCCACTGCCTCTGATATCAATGCTTACCCTTTGTCTTTCTTTCTCTGTGTTTGTGGCAGGTATATTGGGTTTGGCAACAACGGCAACATCATTTCTAGCAGGCACTTGCATGTTCCTCAACTGATACCCACTTTGAACTTTATATCACTGCTGCATCAGTAAGGGCTTGGATATCTTCCCTAAAGGGCTTGGATCTCTTATAGTGTTGCCACATGAGTTCCTTAAGATGTTCAAAGTCGTGGGCAAGCAACTCATACCGGTTTGGGCTACTAGCATAATCATACTGAAAAATGTCATCAGCTACATCATGAGCCACATAATCTACTCCTTCATTCACTAGCTCATACTCAAATGTATCAAACTGATCAAAGTCATCATCTTCATAGTACTCAGGGCTGCCATCTTCATTAGGGAATTCCTTCTCTTTTATCACCATAAGTACAATAGCACATTTCATTGGATCATGCAGGAGATAACATGTCTTGCACCATAGTGAATCTTCTTGAAGGTTCACATGGTCTCTTCACAAGGGGTCTGGAGTTTCTTTGTCTTGCTACTTGAAGCTTCCCTGCTTTAGAACCACTTGTCTATAATTTTGCTATGGCCTCATTGACCAATCAGTATTATAGGGTCTGTTGTGTAGCTATTGACCTTCATTAAAATGTGTGGCAGAGTTGTTAGGAGGTAGCCCCTTCTCATTTCTTGCAACTTTGTATGACAAGTCTCTCATAGCACTCATTGGTCGATCAAGTTTATCCTTAGCTGAAAGGGGCTTGCTTGCAGCACCTCAATCCAGTTGTGTGATTTTTACATCAGACCTCTTGATATGTTTTCCTGATGCTCTCATATTGCTTTCAATGTTAATTGCGGTGGCATAGGCCTTTCCCAAAGTTTGTAGATTCTTGTCTTGAAGACAATATCCTATCTTGGGATCAAATGCACCACAGTATAGGACCAGGCACATTGATTCATTTGGTCTCAAGTTAGGCCGTACCTTTCTCATTGTCATGATGAACCTGCTGTTGAAGTCCACCACCTCCTCATTCACTCCTTTCTTGATCACTATCAATTCATGGATTACGAACTTGGGATCAATCCTATCCCCCATAATGCAATTTGAACACTCTCATGAATTCCTCCCAAAAATCAATGTTGTTGTCCAGAAGGCTTTTACACCATTCTTTTGCACTCTCCTTCAAAGAATGCACAAACAACTTCATCATCAAATCTTCGTAATCAATTTCATACACATCAATGACATTGATAAAGTGCCTCAAATGTTCCTCTCTCATGACAGCATTATTACCCTGAAACTCTGGTATGTTTCTCTTATCTCATTTAGAATTGCATTGGGGTAATAATCTGAGATTCCGAACAAATCCAACTGTTTGTACCTTTATATTCCCAAAGGCTGCCTTGCAGGCAAGAATATTTGAGCTTGTCCTCAAAATAAAGGCCCTACATTAGGAGGGTTAGCAAATTGTTGGTGGTGTTGTTGATTTGGTAATGGTTGGTTTCGGACATTATGACCACAATTTTGATTTTGTTGTTGGGTAATATGGGCCTATAATTGAGCATGCGGAGCAAGTTGAGCTTGGTGTTGCTCTATTTGTTCTTGAAGTTCCTACTGTCTCTGTTAAGGTGATAGAGAAAATTTAACTCTTGATCAATAACCTTTTGTAATGTCCCCTTTCTAGCTACAGAGTTAGTCTATCATGGGGTTCCCGTAGACTAACAATTGGGTTAGGTAACCATAGTTGGATTGACCTTGGATGGATCATTCAGTCGTGTAGATGTGGTTGGAGTCAATGGCTCCAGTTGGCACTCTCAGAGTTGGCTTTGATTGCTTATGGACCATACTTGCTATTTATAGTAAGTTCGGGATTGGTGTCATTTCGGGATTTCCAGAGTGGGATTGGATTCGTCTCGTTGAGACCTTTCCGGCGAGCTATAGATCACTGAATTCCGACATCATCTTCATATTTATTTTAAAGTCCGAAGTTATATAATATTTATTCGACTGGACTTTATAAAATATTAAATGACTTTATGAAAAGAAAATAAAAAATATGTCACTTGTGGAGTTGGATGCCCATCCCTAGGGGAATAAAGCAAATTAAAAACATAACATTTTCCCCCCAAAAGCCAATGCCACTCTTGGAGAGGAAATAAAAAGGTGAAAAGTGAAGTCATTTGGGGATGCTTGAGTATATGATATTGTTGGCTATTTGCTCTGCTAGGGTTTTCTGAGAGGGTTTGAAGAGGATTCGAACCAGAGGCTATTGGGAACGAAAACTCCCTCTAGTAACAGCATTCTACAGGCGTGAAAGACTGTCCAAAGGTGCTAGATTGGCAAATGCATACAGTGTTTGCATCTCGTGCTTCAATGGAGTTCGTTTGATGAGATTTTGGTGCTTATTGTTCATATCATTTGCAGTTTGTTAATGTTCAGCTAGTAACAAAGGAGTTAAGGCAGATTTTAGTGGTTGAAGGAGACTTTAGGTGCAGCCGTACTTCCCTACTTGATAGTCGTACACCTCTTGTAGCAAGTCGTACCTTTGTGGAGAGTTTGGTGTTGTTTAGTGCTTGTTTATCCTCCAGATCTTGGTCGCCTAGCCTTAGACTTGACTGTAGAGTGTTTATAGAGATATTTCAGCTTATTGCAGAGTTAGTTGCAGCCATTTACCACTCAGCCCAGTCGTACCATGGTGCCAAGAGGACGTGGGGTCTATAGAGACTCAGTTTTCATTGTTTGCTGCTAGTTATCAGCCCCTCCTACGTCGTCTAGGGCCTATATGCTTATTGTAATCCTTTGCATGCTCAATACAAACATCCCTTGGTGATTTTGGAGGTAATCTGTGATACCCAATTGCTGGTCCGGCTACAACATAAATATCAAAGTGCAAATCTTGACATGGGTATGTAATGATAATTCATATTTGGTGATTCTATAATCTGGGTGGTTGTTAGTTTGTTCATATTCATTGTACTTTTTCTGGGTTTTCCATATATGCTATCTATTGTATTGTTCCGACAACACACATTGCAAGAAAACTGAAACCCCTTCTGCATCTTCTCTCTAGTCTGAAAGAACACAATAAAAATTTAAAAATAACACTAAAAAGATCTTAAAAAGAACCAACAGGTGCGGCACATTACAGTGGTATCAGAGCATAGTTCTTCCTGCCATCCTGTGAGGTCAGATTCAGACATGCAGATGAAAAAATGAGACATGCAGCCGGGTACAAGTAGATATTATCTCAGACAGAACAAGTCACGAACAGATTTACAGGTTCCTCAAAGAGATCCTTCTGATACAGATACAGAGGTAGTAGCCGCAGAAGAACAACCAGTGGTGATTTATAGTGAAGAAGATCTTGAGGTACCGTGGATAGATCCTTTTTCAAGAGTGATTGGAGTACAGGTTGAGGAGATGGGTGATAGAAAGAACAAAGAACCTAGCATGCGAGAGATCCTAAACTCGTTGGCTAGAGGACAACTTGCCATTGAGAGAACAATGGAGTCACCGGCAGAATTAACTCACATCCTAACCCAGTTAATTCCACGTGATGGTAGAAATAACAAGGATAACAATAAAAACGGAAGAAACAGGAACAACTTTGGGGACAGAGACAAGGTTAATATGGGAGGTGACAGGCCTATGGTTAACATGAATAATGGAGATAGGCACAATGGGGATCGACACAGAGACAGAGACGATGAGGGTGAAGCTTCAGTTACCAACAGGAGGGCTACACAATTGACAGCGAGTGATAGACTTGGCATTCCTACATTTGCACCCAAGAACAATGTTCCTGAATAGGAGGCCACCCAACTTGAGTTCCAGGGCGAGATTCTAAGAGATTGGAGGGCATCCAGTGAGGAATTCAGGGCTGACATGACGTTTGGAGAGTACTCGGATCTTAGGATGAGACATAGACCCCGCAGAGGTAATAGACAGCAAAATCAAGAACTTCAGAAGAAAGTGAGCAAAATGACTTTGCCTTATTTTGACGGGTCAGGCAAAACCTCTGCTAGAGCTTGGGTCCAAAAGTTGGACAGCTACCTCCAGATCAGCCCCATGCCCGAGACCGACACCATTACATATGCAGCCTTACATTTAGAAGGCAGCGCTCATAAATGGTGGAGCAACGACAAGGTTACCTTGGGACATGACCAGATCACTTCATACGTTGAGTTCACTGCCAGGTTAATAGACCAATTTGACAAGAAGGATCCTGAGATGGTGTTTAAGGAGTTGGCTCAATTGAAACAGGTGGGCTCAGTGGATTCATACATATCAAAGTTCCAAGACCTATCAGTTATGGTCTCAAACATTTTAGAGCGCAGATTGATCATGCTATTCATTGATGGGTTGACAGATCCCTTATGTGGTTGGGTTAAGGGTTTGGACCCTTCATCATTACAGGAGGCCATGAAAAAGGCCCGTGATATGGAGTCTTCTGTTTGGAGAAGTAAGTTTCAGTCTAAGGGTTTTCAGCATAGGAGAGACAAGGAGAAGGACAGAAGACACTTTCAGAAGGATTCAGGACAGCAGCATAAGAGTCCTTCCAAGTTGGACAATGATAAATTGAATGACTTGAGGAGGAAGAAGCTTTGTTTTCATTGCCGAGAGCCTTGGAATCCTAAGCACAAGTGTGTTGCCCAAGGAAAAGCAAAACAGTTAGAATATTTGTCAGAAAATGAGTCCGTGGAGTCAGAGTCACATTCAGAGCAGCAATCCGAAGCCAATGACTCAAGTACAGATGGTGTTTCTAAGGCATCTGATACAGAGGAGCAGACGGCCCTACGTATAGCACATCTCTCTAGCATTCAGAGAGGGGTCGTTCATGATGAGAGGAGTACTTGGTGGGCAGCGAGTGATTACTCTACTAGACACAGGTGCTACTCATAATTTCATAGATGAGGGCTTGGTTGCAAAGAGAGGGCTTAAGACTGAAGAATTCAAAGGGTTTAAGGTGAGGGTAGCAGATGGATTTGTACTCACCTGTACCAGGGGAATACCCAATCTCACCATCCCGTTGTATAATTACACCTGCCAGTCAGATTTTTATATGGTTAGCATGGGTGAGATGGATGTTGTGTTAGGCATGTGATGGTTGCATGACATTGGAGAGTTCACACTCAACTTGCGAACTATGGAAATGAAGTTTGAGGTGAGCAGGATACGGCATGTGCTCAGGGGAATTTTAGATGGTGGATTGAGAGTGGTTTCACTCAAGAGGATGGAGTGGTTGATATGACATGATCAGGTGCAGTGGGCAACAGAGGTGATGGTGATGCCTGCAGTGTCAGAACAGCAGAAACAGGAGTATCCACCTGATATACAGGCTCTCTTGACTAAACACACCAAAGTGTTTAGTGACATACCACCAGGTAGACCCCCTGATAGGGGTATTGAGCACATTATTGAGCTAGAGGAGGGTGCTAAGCCCGTGATTACCACACCCTACAGGCACTCGAAAAGATATAAGGATGAAATTGAGAAAGCTATCAAAAAGCTTCTCGAGATGGGGCACATAACGCCAAGCAAAAGTCCATTCACTACATCAGTGGTCTTAGTGAAGAAAAAAGATGGGACTCTCAGAATGTGCATTGATTACAGAGAGCTTAATAAGAAGACCATTAAGAATAGATACCCCATACCCCGCATTGATGAGCTGATAGATGAGTTGCACGGGGCATGTTACTTCTCCAAAATAGATTTGAGATCCGGTTGTCACCAAATACGGGTGAAGGATGAAGATGTGGAGAAGACAGTTTTCAGGTGCCATCATGGGCACTTCGATTTCCTGGTCATGCCTTTTGGTTTGACCAATGCACTAGCCACCTTCCAATCCTATATGAACAGGGTGTTCAGGGAACAATTGAGGAGATTTGTATTGATATTTTTTGATGACATATTGATATATAGCAAGACTTGGGAGGAGCATTTGAAACACATTGACATTGTTTTGAGCATTCTGGAGCAGGAGTCATTATATGCCAAAATGTCAAAGTGTGAGTTTGGGATGACCGAGTTGTTGTACTTGGGTCATATTATGAATGCTGGTAGTGTGAAGGTGGACCCGGAGAAGATTTAGGCAACTGGCCGCCACCAAAGAATCTCTCTCAACTCAAGAGATTCCTTGGTCTTTGTGGATACTACCGCAGATTTGTGAGGGGATTTTCATAGTCAGCTGCCCCCCTTACAGACTTGACTCGTAAGGATGCTTTCAGTTGGTCAGGTGGTGCACAGGAGTGTTTTGACAGGTTTAAGGAGTTAATGACTACATGTCCTGTGTTGGCTATTCCTGATTTCAGCAAGCCTTTTGAGTTACAGTGTGATGCCTCAGGGGAAGGCATCAGTGCGGTTTTAATGCAGGATAAACACCCTATAGCATTCGAGAGCAGGAAATTGAGGGATGTGGAAAAGAGTTACAGCATTTACGACAAGGAGATGTTAGCCATCATGCATGCGTTGGCTAAGTTCAGACAGTATCTAGTTGGGAGTAAGTTTGTCGTGAAGACAGATCACAACAGTCTGAAGCATTTCCTTGGACAAAAGGACCTGAATGATAGGCAGTAGAAGTGGGTCAGCAAACTACAGGCCTACGACTTTGACATTGTCTACGTCAAAGAGAAGAAAAACATAGTTGTTGACGCCTTGTCCAGGAGAACCCATTTGTGTGCACTAGGTGCTATTTTAGAGGATTGGAGAGAGCTGATATTTGCAGAATATGCCAAGGACAAATGGGCTACTAGGATTATAGATGGCACTGTCAAAGATGATAGATACACGGTGGTAAATGACTTGATCATTTACAAAGACAGGATTTTTCTAGTGCCAGGATCGGAGATGAAACAGAAGGTTTTGAGAGCATTCCACGACTTACCTATGGCTGGACACCCTAGTTACTTCAAAACATACAGGCAGGTGAGAGAACGTTTCACATGGAAAGGCCTCAAAACTGAAGTGTTGAAATATGTGAGAGAGTGCCCGACATGCCAGCAAAACAAACAGGAGCACTCTTTTCCAAGTGGATTATTGCAGCCCCTGCCCATTCCTGAAAGGAAATGGGATAGCATCTCTATGGACTTCATCACAGGCTTACCAAAAGTCCAAGGCAGGGATTGTATCTTTGTGGTGGTGGATAGATTGACAAAGTTTGCACACTTCTTTGTTATTCCTACCACCTATACTGCAGCACAGGTTGCAGAGTTGTTCTTCAGAGAGGTATTCCGACTTCACGGGCTGCCACGGAGCATTGTGAGTGATAGGGACAGTAGGTTCCTCGGCAATTTTTGGCAGGAGCTCTTCAGGTTGACAGAGACAGAGCTCACCCCCAGCATGAGCTACCACCCACAAATAGATGGCCTAATAGAGATTGTTAATAAATGGGTGGAAGGATACCTCCGTAATTATGTAACAGGGCAGCAAAAGGCATGGATTAAGTGGCTTCACATGAGTTGGTATTGCTATAATTCCACTTATCACATGTCTATCCAGATGTCACCCTTCATGGCTCTATATGGGTATGAGGCACCGAGCTTTGTGGATTTATTGTTTGGTGATAGCAGAGTGCCTAAGGCCAAAGACCTTCTACAGGAGAGTCAGGATGTCATGAGGTCTTTGAAGGAGAATATTCAGAAGGCTCAGAATCAACAGAAGCAATATGCAGACCAGCATAGGACTGAGCGTTCATTTGAGGTGGGTGACATGGTATATTTAATGCTGCAGCCCTACAGACAGTCCACTCTCAAGAAGAGTGGAGCAAAAAAACTTAAGCCATGATACTATGGACCTTTTAGGATCTCTAAGAAAGTTGGAGAAGTGGCTTATGAGCTGGAGTTGTCGGCAAGTAGCACGGT
This sequence comes from Cunninghamia lanceolata, assembly GCA_027924645.1. NCBI lineage: Eukaryota > Viridiplantae > Streptophyta > Pinopsida > Cupressales > Cupressaceae > Cunninghamia > Cunninghamia lanceolata. The sequence continues at coordinate 634,574 of BSBN01001053.1, read as the reverse complement.
ACATAATGTCTTCTATGTTTCTCGCCTCAAAAAGGCATTGGGACACAATGTTACACCTTCAGCAGAGTTACCTCCACTTAATGAAGAGGGGAAATTGATTTTGGTACCCGAGCCTATAATTGATACCAGGGAACGCACTTTGAGGGGGAGGACTATCAGGGAATATATGGTAAAATGGAAAAACCTGCCTTTTGAGGATGCTACTTGGGAGAACAAGCAGATATTGGAGCATCTTGATCTGAGATTGCTTGAGGCAAGCAACCTTAAGGAGGGCGAAATGTAATGTCCCCTTTCTAGCTACAGAGTTAGTCTATCATGGGGTTCCCGTAGACTGACAGTTGGGTTAGGGAACCATGGTTGGATCGGCCTTGGATGGATCATTCAGTGGTGTAGATGTGGTTGGAGTCAGTGGCTCCAGTTGGCACTCTCAGTGTTGGCTTTGATTGCTTATGGACCATACTTGCTATTTATAATAAGTTCGGGACTGGTGTCATTTCGGGATTTCCAAAGTGGGATTGGATTAGGCTCGTTGAGACCTTTCCGGCGAGCTATAGATCACTGGATTCCAACATCATCTTCATATTTATTTTAAAGTCCGAAGTTATATTATATTTATTTGACGGGACTTTATAAAATATTAAGTGACTTTATGAAAAGAAAATAAAAAGTATGTCACTTGTGGAGTTGGGCGCCCATCCCTAGGGGAATAAAGAAAATTAAAAACATAACATTTTCCCCCCAAAAGCCAATGCCCCTCTTGGAGAGGAAATAAAAAGGTGAAAAGTGAAGTCATTTGGGGATGCTTGAGTATATGATATTGTTGGCTATTTGCTCTACTAGGGTTTTCTGATAGGGTTTGAAGAGGATTCGAACCAGAGGCTATTGGGAACGAAAACTCCTTCTAGTAACAACATTCTACAGGCGTGAAAGACCGTCCAAAGGTGCTAGATTGGCAAATGCATACAGTGTTTGCATCCTGTGCTTCAATGGAGTTCGTTTGATGAGATTTTGGTGCTTATTATTCATATCATTTGCAGTTTGTTAATGTTCAACTGGTAACAAAGGAGTTAAGGCAGATTTTAGTGGTTGAAGGAGACTTTAGGTACAGCCGTACTTCCCTACTTGCTGGTCGTACACCTCTTGTAGCAGGTCGTACCTTTGTGGAGAGTTTGGTGTTGTTTAGTGCTTGTTTATCCTCCAAATCTTGGTCGCCTAGCCTTAGACTTGACAGCAGAGTGTTTACAAAGATATTTCAGCTTGTTGCAGCACTGGTTGCAGCCATTTACCACTCAGCCCAGCCGTACCATGCTGCCAGGAGGACGTGGGGTCTATAGAGACTCAGTTTTCATTGTTTGTTGCTAGTTATCAGCCCCTCCTGAGGCGTCTAGGGCCTATATGCTTATTGTAATCCTTTGCATGCTCAATACAAACATCCCTTGGTGATTTTGGAGGTAATCTGTGATACCAAGTTGCTGGTCCGGCTACAGCATAAATATCAAAGTGCAAATCTTGACATAGGTATGTAATGATAATTCATATTTGGTAATTCTATGATCTCGGTTGTTGTTAGTTTGTTCATATTCATTGTATTTTTTTGGGGTTTTCCATATATGCTATCTATTATTGTTCCGGCAACACACATTGCAAGAAAACTGAAACCCCTTCTGCATCTTCTCTCTAGTCTAAAAGAATACAATAAAAATTTTAAAATGATACTAAAAAGATCTTAAAAAGAACCAGCAAGTGCAGCACATTGCACCTTTCTCTATGATCACTATCTAAATGTGTAGGCTCATTAGCATCATGGAATATAGTATCAAGTTCAAGTTCATTTCTATGTGAAAGGGCAAAGGATGTGGGGTGTGAGCCAACAAGCTGGGTTTCCATACTAGGATCTTGCATACTCAGATTCTACACGTGCATTATGAGATATGTCCCTATTCCTTCTACTAATAAGCATGTCATTTCTTTGCACATTATCTTCAGGCCTATGAATTTTCCTATGAGTTCTGATCATATTATCAGCTGAGTCATCTGATGTATATAGGTATTGATCTCTCAAATCAGCAAATGCATTATTCCTACCAGATGTACCAACTTCTTTCCCATGAGAGGAGAGTCTTGCAGACTTACCAATGTTCTTAACTTTCCACATAGCCTATTGTTTCCTTGCATGAGCTGATGTATCTCCTTGTCCTTGTGGATCTCTCGACTATCTTCTTCTCTCCATCTTCAAACTTTTTGCTATGATATGATTATGGGTTTGATTCAACAGAGTCGCCACTCTTCACTTGGAAGAGTATAACTTCTTCATCAATTTGCAGAGGTATGATAGATGAAAACCAAGATCAAAAGGTCCCCGGCAATAGCACCATTATGGTGGGTCCCAAAGTCGCAATTCCACAATCCTACAGTATTAACCTATCCTCAAGACCAGGGAGTTGTCTTCAAGAGGATAGGACATGGGCTCATCAACAGAGTATGGATGACTAAAGGCCATTTTCTCAAAATGGGTATTCTCTCCTTCACTTTGGGCTCAACTAGACCCACGAGGGTGTTCCTAGAGGTATCCTTAACAGGATGTTTGAAAAGAATGATATGATAGAGTGCAGCGATGTGCAGCTATACCCAATGTATGGTAGACCCCAAGGTTTGACACTAAGTCTATGACCCAGTAGTTGCCTGTAAGACCTCTCATTAAGATAATAACAACATCCTTGCATACGTGTCTAAAGATAACAACAATACAGTATTTCCACAAATGAATCCACTTATCACTCACATGTGCAAGATGTGTGCATACATGACACGAGTCTCCAAAGTCATGGCTATTAGAGTTCACTGAGAATATCCTCTGTGTTGTATCATTGAATCATGAAAGTATATAAAACTCTAACCTACTTCTAAACTACTGAGGGTGAAAGATTTTCTGATTAGAAGTGTGTTTGATCATTGACCTCCAAGACCGGTGCCTACTCCAATGGGCAACATAGTCTCAACTTGCAAGGCAGGATAGGGCACGCCTACAAATCACAATTGAAACTAGATTTATATACATACACAAATCAAAGGTGCTATTTCATACAGATAAACATACTTACTAATCCATATCAATGCTGCAAAATCCACATGAGAGAAAGGAAAGACCATTACAAAATATTTGTAACGTTGACACATATTTATCAAGCCCCAATTACAGTAGCTGGTCTAACTGCTCATAACTACTATTTGAACAACACTACCTAAATCAAAGTCAACTAAAAAAATATTTATTTTCTTATATGCTAATAACAACACTTAACACAACTGCTCTTCTAGAAGCAAAGGGGTTGCATGAAGATAGAAGGATGAAGGAAATTGTAGAACCCAGATGCAAGTTGGAAATGAAATGAAATGAAAAATTTTAATAACGTCCACGAGGCCAAAGCAGCCTATGGGACCAAGGGCAGCACTCGATCCCCCCTAGAAACAAGGCACCAAAGCCTTATAAATTTTGTAATCTCTACTTGAGATCAGATCTTCTGCAGTGAATTTTGATCAATAAGTTTGCAGTTTTGTCCAACCTTGCCTCCTCAAACAAAGGTGCTTAAATTGTCAATTTTCAAGGTGTCTTCATAACTGTTACGGACGTTGCCATATGCTGAGCACTCCATGATGAAGTGCCATTCTGTCTCCACCACCCCTTGTTGCAAAATAGGCATATTCTCTTTTCCCACTCCTCTTTAGGTATCAACCATCTGCCCGTTTCACATCTAAGATAATGTGAGCTTGTCCTTAATTGGGCTATCAACATTTTTGCTTTCCACTTAATATTCGCTCCTATGTAGGCTTCTTCTTCATGATCCCACATGGGTTTAGCTTATATGATATAGTAAGCTTTTTTTCATCCCGTTTATTTTGTCCACAAGACGTTCCTAAATTTTTCTCTTACAAACCTTTTTATTTCCTCATTAGTATTTGGACATTCCTGCATATTAATGTTCCTTTTCTTTATCCACTTGTCATTTTGTTCCATCCATGTGTTCTTTCTTCTAGTTAGCTCTTCCTCCATAATTAGCCTAGGCCAACGATGGTTCTCCATATTTTGAGTCTTCTTTAGGTAACTTAATAGTCGGACCATTGCCAATGCTTCCAAAGGGAAAGTACTCATTTCAGCCAATAAAATCTCGTGCGGAACAACAATTTCAATTTCGAGACTGCTTATGATTAGATGTTTCTTGATTCTTTCAACATGCCTCCATTTCTTATCCAACATGTTGCTGCCCCAAATTTCACACCCATACAGAATCACCAGAGTAACAAGCAAACCAAAAAGCGTTCTCTCAGTTTTCCAATCCCATAATTCCACATTCCTATATCTATTTTGAAGACAGTATAGCGCTTTCCAACCCCCTTGAATTCTTTTTGCTCTACATGTTTCCCAACTGAGCTTGTTGTGGAAGTCAAGCTCGAGGTATTTGTACTCATCCACTATTTCCAACGGGTTGCCTTCAAAAAAAAAGTTAATTTGCTTCTTTTTTCTCCTCAATGAGAAGATCATTACTTTGGTTTTGCTAGTGTTCACTTGCATCTCACCCTCCTGACAAAGGTTTCAACCACCCTCAAGTGTTTTCTCAGACTATCAGCGGTTTTAGCAATTAATATAAGATCATCCGCATATAGGAGTAACTTTATTACATATTTGCCAACTGAACTCCCTCCCCAGTAGCCTTGTTTATCCACTATTCTAACTTATCAATGTATAGCCCAAACAAAGTTGGGGAGAGCGGGCAACCTTGTTTGACACCAATATCACTGCCAAAGCACTCTGACATTCCATCATTGGTTCTAATTTTAGCCTTGACTTGTTAATAAAGCCTATGGACTACTACTCTAAACACATCTGGAACTCCAAGTTCCTCCATCCTATTCCAAAGTTGTCACAGGGCACTGTGTCAAAGGCTTTTTTAAAGTCTACAATGCAGCAAAAAGCCTCGCCATCTTGGGTGTTCCATATTTTTTCAATCAAAAACCAAAGGGTAACACCATGATCAATAGTGGAATGTTTTAGTCTAAAGCCAACATGTCCCTTAGCTCTTTTTCCCTCTCTTTCTGCACAACCGTTAATTCTACATTCAACCATGCTTCCAAAAAGTTTACCAAAGAGGGGATTAACCATAATAGTGCGGTAATTTGATGGATTATTGATATCACTGCTTTTGTAGAGAGGAATAATTACACTAGTCGTCCGATCTTCCAAGAAGCCCTCTTGAATGACATTATTGAAGATGCACTTGATACAAGGTGCAAGGACCTCTATACCCAATTTTAAATGTTCTGCTTGCAACCCATCAATATCTTGTGCTTTCCCTCCTGCCAACTTTTTATGCCTTGATTAATATCTTCAATGGTGAAAAGTTTAGTAGTTGCATTGATTACTGAGGGTCTATGTTTATCCTAGTCACGCTCATATAGCAACTTTGCATATTCAAGCCATTGGCAACCTATGATATTGTTTTTTGCTTGCTTGCTCTTTTGTTGTAGTTCCTTCCAAAAGCTTTTGGGCTTGTGTTTTCCTAGGGCAATCAGCTCCTCTCTTCTTGTGTTCACATACTTTTCTTTTTTACACCGTAACAATTTTTCGTACTCTTTTTTATTTTCTTTGTCCATTCCACATTCCCACAAATTTCTTTTTGCTATCTTGCACTCATCGTCGAACCAAGGATTTGTTGGAAAAGTATTTTTTGTTCCTCTCTTGGATCTGGCCCTCTTACACCCATTTAAGGCCTTATGCATTAGGGGAATCAACATATTTTTGCTTATAGGGTGGTTCTCTATACAAGCTGTATTATTCTCATACTCCCTAAAAAGTCGTTCGAGGGCAGCTCTGAAGAGTTTCTGATTTTCTTGATTCGTGAGGATTTTACCCTATGAAGGTGCCTTCTTTTGGTTGAAGTGGACTTGCTCTCCCTGTTGCTTGTTTATGTGGATCTCTAGCTTTACATAAACTGGATTATGATATGATTTCAACTCTATCGGGCAATCTCCAACCACTAATGTAATGTCCCCTTTAAGAAGATCCTTATTTTCCACCTTGCACATGAGAATTACTTCTTAAAGGAAACATTAGTAATAGATAAGATCAATAAATCATATTAATAAATCAAATAAATAAATTATTTAATTATTCAATCTTAAGTGGATTCATACTTAAGGTTGTTTATTATATGTTAATTTTATTTATTTTCAAACCCTAGTGGAGATGGGGTACTATCTCTTGTTAGGTTGCATGAATCATCCTCTACAAGTAGTGCCTTTGTATGATGTAACACATGCCCATTCCACCTTAGGTCTTACTAAGTGCCTTTGTATGATGTAACATATGCCCATTCCACCGCAGGTCTTACTTATTACCCTTGTATGATGTAGCATAGTCCATTCCACCGCAGGTCTTACTTATTACCCTTGTATGATGTATCCATTGCCTAAGTATGATGTAACATGGTCCATTCCACCGCCGGTCTTATCTACCTTTCGATGTATTAATGCTACTTCTTCCTAACAAGTCTACCTCCAATCTCTCAATGTGTTCTATGATCTTATATCATGGGTTTGTTTCTAAGGACCTTGCCTTCATTATATAAATCAAGTATGATTACTCTTTATTGGGGCTTAATCCTAATGATGATGGATTCTCTAAGCATTTATAATCATGTTATTCATAGATGTTTAAGCTCTATATCATGTTAGTTATTCGCTCCACCTTGACTATAACATGCTATCATATCATCTATAGATATTTATATTTATAATTATAATAATATTTAATCACTAATATTGATATTTGTTAATAATATATTATTTATAATATTGCTTTCTTATATTACTCAATTTATTACTTAAATCTATATTTTAATATCATTCATATTATAATCCCTTTAATTAATATCATTCCGTATAAAAAAAAATGAAATAACTTATAGATATTAATTTATTTATTTCTTTGGGAATATAGGTGTAGCATACTTATCTTATTTTCCCCAGCAATTAGTCATGTCTGTAATTCAAACTCATAAATTATTAATTTTATATCTGCTTGCTTCATTGTATTTTGTTGTCTTTCATTGCTTCCTCCACTCTCTACCTTTATATTTTCTTAAATGGTCAATGACTACCTTTTCACAAAGGTCATGTCTTTTTATAAATATATTAGTTGCTACTGCCTTGACGGATTGTCTTAAAGGCAATCTAATATATTATATAATGTATGATTTACATTCATTTATATAAATATGTTTCTTATATTATAATCATAATAATAATTAATATTAATATTAATATTAATATTAATTTTAACATTTATATTTATTATTATATATTATTATTCTATAATAATAATATGCTATTTTAATATTAATATTTATATTTGTATTGGTTATTTATAAATATAATATATCGGTTAATATTTAAAATATTTATAGATACTATCATATAATATTATATATATTTATTAATGGCCTATGGCCAGGATATTTAACATGACATTTTAAATCTTTAATTTAAACAATGCCTTAATATGGGGACATGACAACCCTCCCCACTCAAGATTGCTTGTCCTCAAGCAATCACAATTAGGATGCTTTCAAGATCCTAAATCAAATTTGTAATGAAAGAATACTTTAAAAATTAGACAAAAGTATAGGGAATGATAATAATAAATTTAATATTGAAGTATACATAAAATGGTAATAATAAATTTAATATTAAAGTATATAATACTTTTTTTTTTTATTATTTTTTATTTAACTATTATTCACAGGATGGCAGGATGACTGCTCTAATACCACTGTAATGTCCCCTTTAAGAAGATCCTTATTTTCCACCTTGCACATGAGAATTACTTCTTAAAGGAAACATTAGTAATAGATAAGATCAATAAATCATATTAAAATAATCAAATAAATAAATTATTTAATTATTCAATCTTAAGTGGATTCATACTTAAGGTTGTTTATTATATGTTAATTTTATTTATTTTCAAACCCTAGTGGAGATGGGGTACTATCTCTTGTTAGGTTGCATGAATCATCCTCTACAGGTAGTGCCTTTGTATGATGTAACACATGCCCATTCCACCTTAGGTCTTACTAAGTGCCTTTGTATGATGTAACATATGCCCATTCCACCGCAAGTCTTACTTATTACACTTGTATGATGTAGCATAGTCCATTCCACCGTAGGTCTTATCCATTGCCTAAGTATGATGTAACATGGTCCATTCCACCGCCGGTCTTATCTACCTTTCGATGTATTAATGCTACTTCTTCCTAACAAGTCTACCTCCAATCTCTCAATGTGTTCTATGATCTTATATCATGGGTTTGTTTCTAAGGACCTTGCCTTCATTATATAAATCAAGTATGATTACTCTTTATTGGGGCTTAATCCTAATGATGATGGATTCTCTAAGCATTTATAATCATGTTATTCATAGATGTTTAAGCTATCTATATCATGTTAGTTATTCGCTCCACCTTGACTATAACATGCTATCATATCATCTATGCATATTTATATTTATAATTATAATAATATTTAATCACTAATATTGATATTTGTTAATAATATATTATTTATAATATTGCTTTCTTATATTACTCAATTTATTACTTAAATCTATATTTTAATATCATTCATATTATAATCCCTTTAATTAATATCATTCCGTATAAAAAAATAATGAAATAACTTATAGATATTAATTTATTTATTTCTTTGGGAATATAGGTGTAGCATACTTATCTTATTTTCCCCAGCAATTAATCATGTCTGTAATTCAAACTCATAAATTATTAATTTTATATCTGCTTGCTTCATTGTATTTTGTTGTCTTTCATTGCTTCCTCCACCCTCTACCTTCATATTTTCTTAAATGGTCAATGACTACCTTTTCACAAAGGTCATGTCTTTTTATAAATATATTAGTTGCTGCTGCCTTGACGGATTGTCTTAAAGGCATTCTAATATATTATATAATGTATAATTTACATTCATTTATATAAATATGTTTATTATATTATAATCATAATAATAATTAATATTAATATTAATATTAATATTAATTTTAACATTTATATTTATTATTATATATTATTATATAATAATAATAATATGCTATTTTAATATTAATATTTATATTTGTATTGGTTATTTATAAATATAATATATCGGTTAATATTTAAAATATTTATAGATACTATCATATAATATTATATATTTATAATATTATACATATTTATTAATGGCCTATGGCCAGGATATTTAACATGACATTTTAAATCTTTAATTTAAACAATGCCTTAATATGGGGACATGACAACTAACTCCATCAACCTTGAGGTATAATTCTATGAGCAAATAACATAGTCCACTACACTTTGACCATTGTAGGTTTTGCAAGTGATGTTGCCCAATTTCGGTCATGCCCCCATACCGTTACATATGACCATGTTGTATAAACTATATAGACCTAAGAATTCTGCCCCATAGTGTGTAACATTTCCCTTACTATCCTGTGAGGTCCTTTCCCAAAGTTGATCGCTCTCTTCCTCCAACCATAACGGGTTATCTTTCTCTTTGTATTTGCTTTTCAGAATGAGGATTTGGATGTTTGTTGTCCTTGCATTAAAGTCGCCTATTATTAATACTTCCCCCATGATACTAAAAACATAAATGTCTTTTTTAAGCGATGCATAAGGATCTTCCCAATCTAAATTTCTTTTCTTATATGATTTCGAGCATTTTGGAGCAAAGTAGCATGCTGCCAGCCTTATAGTTACTTGTTTTTTTGTTATTTTCAGCCATATGTATTGGCTTGTTTGGATCTTCTTTCTCCACTTTTATAATTTTGCACCATGTTTATTTGATTAGAACCACAACCCCACCATGCCCTTTGCCACTATCGGTCCTTTCATTCCAAACTAAAGCTTTTTTATACCCTTCAAATTTAGGAACTTTACATCCATCGTGCTTATGAGTCTCCATAAGAATGATAATGCCTTTTCCTTCTGCTATGAGCCCCAAGCCAGGTTCTCTTCTCCATGGATAACCTTTACAATTTCAACTTACCACTGTCAAATATTCCTAAGGGGGCCGAATTCCTATTTCTTGTGTGTCATTTTGTCACTAACTTGGGCCTTTCCATTTTGTAACCAAGCCCATTTTCCTACATCTCTTGTTGCCTTTACTTTTTCCCACTCTTTCCGCCTTTCTTCTTGTTAAACTATGGTTATGCCCTCATCAAGGTATATTTGTGTACCTCTAAGGAACCTTTTGTTCATTAGTAACATGTTCTTGTCTTCTATGTTCCTCAAGGTAACTCTTACATGTCTGCTCTTGCCATCTCCTTTCCATTTTCCAATCCTATTTTCTTGGTGAATGAAGCCTGTCCATTGCAATTGGTCTTTAAAAAAGTCTCTTGTTAGCTATTTTGTGATTTCCTTCTCACCTTAATCTTTTAGTCCTTTAATGATGATATTCACAACCCTATCACTTATGTCCTTTTCTTCTCTTATCTGCCTCCTGACTTGTTTTTCTATGTGTTCCCTTTGCATGTCTGATGATCACTACTTGAGCCGAGGATTTGAACTCCTCTATTTGTTCTCTTAGTTGGTTTTCTTTTATATCCATGTTTGCCATTGCTGATTGGATCTCCTTTATTTGTAAATCGTTGTTTTCTTCTAATACTTTTGTCTTGTTTTCTTCTGTTGTTTTCATTTGGTCTAAAACCTGCCTTATGGAAATCAATTCTTGCTCGCCTTTTGCCTTGGTGTTTTGTAATTTGTTTACCTGCTCTTTGAGCAATTTATTCTCCCTTGTTGATTTCCAATTGGATTATGTGACATTTTCATCTTGTTCTCTTCAAATTGACCCCTTGTTTCTAGGGACTGAAGTCTCTTTTTGAAAGGGAGAATAATATACTCAGAGAACAAGTATTAAACCTACAAAACAACATGGAAAGAGGACAAAAAGAGTTGGTCACGTTAAAACAAGAACTAAAACAACTGAAAATAGTCGGAAATAAGAAGACAGAAGTAATGAAAGCAGGTGACACAATGCAGATAAAGGAGATTCAATTAGCAATTGCAGACATGGAAATAACAGAAAAACAGCTAAGAGACAAGATAGAAGAGGCCAAATCATGGTCGCAAGTTGTAAGTGGATCATCAAACAAAAAGAGAAATCATAGAGAAGCAAGTCAAGATACAAATAAAAGAAGAAAAAGACAAACAAGAAAAGGTTGTAAATTACTAAATATCATTACCAAAGGTCTAAGGGACTTCGGTGAGAAGGAGAGAACTAACATTTTAACAAGGGACTTCCTTAAAGACAAGCTTAAGTGGACAAGCTATATTCAGCAAGCGAGCAAGATTGAAAGGAAAATAGATGGAGGAAGGGATAGACATGTATGAGTTGTCATGAGAAATATAGAGGACAGGAATGTGAGCCTAAAGAACAGAGGATTTCTTAGAGGCACGCACATATACCTAGACAAAGACCTAACCTTTGCCCAATAAGAAGAACGAAAGAGGGAATGGGAGAAAGTGAAAGAAACAAGAGATGAGGGAGAGTGGGCATGGTTGAAGAATGGGAAAGCACAAATCAACGATCGATTGTCAAACAAGAAATAGGGATTAGGTGCCCCACGGGAGTACTTACATGTAGTAAGTTGGAATTGTAGAGGTTACCCATGGAGAAGAGGACCCGGGTTGGGGCCCATAGCAGAGGAGAAAAACATTATCATTCTTACGGAAACGCATAAACATGATAGCTACAAAGTCCCAGATTTTGAAGGATACAAGAAAATCTCAGTTTGGAACGAGGGGAATGAAAGAGGTAAAGGACATGGGGGGGGTCATAGTGCTAATTAGAGAAAAGTGGCATGGAATCATAAAAGTTGAGAAAGAGGACCTGAATAAGAAATACATATGGCTGAAATAATAGATAACGAGATAACATTCAGATTGGTTGCTTACTACTTTGCACCCAAAAACTCAAAGATCTATAAGAGAAATTTAGATGGTGAATACCCGTATGCTTCACTAAAAAAAGACATTTTTGTGTTCATTACCTTAGGGGAAACAATTTTAATAGGTGACTTTAATGCAAGGACGACAAACAATCAATCTCTCCAATTGAGCAACAAAGAAAGAGGGGACAGCAATCCTTTATGGCTAGAGGAAGGAGAATGTCAGCGTTGGGAGAGAGCATTGCAAGATGGCAATGGGTGTGTGACGCACTTTGGGGTAGAATTATTAGGACTATGTAGCTTGTATAGCATGGTTATTTGTAATGGCATGAGAGCTTGGTCAAGTTCAGGCAGTATCACCTGCAAAACTTATAATGGTCAAAATGTGGTGGGCTACGTAATTTGCTCCCAAAGTTCTATTTCTAGGTTGTTGGAGATTGATATTGAGGATTGCCCTATCGAGCTGAAATTTGATCATAAACCTCTCCTTGTTAAGCTTGGCATCCTCTCAAACAACCAACAAGGTGGGCAGGTCCACTACATGCAAAAGAAAACCCATCCCCAAGGTAAAATCCTCATGAATCAAGAAAATCATGAGCTCTTTATTGCTGCCCTTGAGCAAAATCTTCATGGGATAAAGAATAACATAGGGAACAAGGCAGCCAATGAGGCAAGTGGTCGTGTTTGCAGTAACTTGTTGATTCCTATAATTCACAAGACCTTAAGTGCTTGCAAAAGATCTCGGCCTAAGAAAGGTGCTACAAACACTTTTCCAACAAACCCATGGTATGATGAAGAGTGTAAGGCTGCCAAAAGATCCTTGAAAGAGAGCAGGATGAACAAAGAAAACAAGAAGAAATATGAGAAACGGGTGCAATCCAAAACAGAAAGGTAAGTGAACGCAAGAAGGAAAGAATTAATTTCTCTTGGAAAACACAATCCCAAAGGTTTCTGAAAGGAACAGCAACAAAGGACAAAACAAATAGAAAATAATATCACAGATGCCCAGTGGTTAGAGTATGCAAGGCTACTCTATGAGCAAGAACAAGAGAAAGACTCTCCTCCCATAATTAACACATCAACCGAGCTCTACTCGGTGGAAGATATCAAACAAGGAATAAAGAATTTATCAAGGGTAAAGCACAAGTCATAGATGGGCTACAAGCTGAATTTTTAAAATGGGGAGTTGAGACCCTTGCTCCGCACATCAAAAGAATATTCAATGATGTCACCCAAGCTGGCTTTCCGGCAAAGTGGACAACCAGTGTTGTTATCCCTCTCTATAAAAGCGGGGATATTAATAATCCATCTAACTACCGCACTATTATGGTCAATCCTCCTCTAGGAAAACTTTTTGGGAGCATGATAGATCGTAGAATCGGTAGTTGAGCAAAAAAAGGGGGAAAAAGAGCAAAAGGGCAAGCAAGCTTTAGACCAAGACACTCTACCCTTGATCATTGCATCACCCTTAGACACTTGATTGAAAAAATATGGGACACCCAAGGAGAGGAAGCTTTTTGTTGTTTCGTTGATTTTAAAAAAGCCTTTGACACGGTGCCCAAAGACAAACTTTGGAACAGGATGGAGGAATTAGGTATTCTGGATGAGTATAGAGCAGTAGTGCATAGACTTTATGAACAAGTCAAGGCTAAAATCGGAACAAGCGGGGGAATGTCTGAATGTTTTGGTAGCGACATTGGCGTTAAATAGGGATGCCCCCTATCCCCCACTTTGTTTGGTTTATACATTGATAAACTTGAAGAATGCTTAAGCATATACAAATACCTTGGGATTGATTTTCACAACAAGCTCAGTTAGGAGACTTGTAGAGTGAAAAGAATATAGAGAGGATGGAAAGCTTCTTACCTACTTCAAAACATGTGCAGGAAAGCTGAACTTTGGGATTGGAAAACCAAAAAAACTCTTTTTGGTTTGTTGGTCACGCCTGTTGTCCTCTATGGCTGCGAAGTTTGGGGAAGAAGCATGTCAAATCACAAATGGGGGCAATTAGAAAGAATTCAAAAGCATCTATTCACAAGCAGCCTCAAAGTCAAAACCATGGTCCCTTACGAGTTTCTTTTGGCTGAAATAGGAACTTTCCCGATGGAGGCATCAGCGATAACTAGGCTACGAAATTATCTAAAGAAGCTTGAAAACATGGATAACCATCACTGGCCCAAAATGGTTACGGAGGAGGAATTAGGCCATAGGAAGAAAACATGGATGAAGTAGAACAACAAATGGTTGAGCAAGTGGGACATCAATTTGTAAGAATGTCCTAACACCAATGAAGAAATAAAAAAATGTGACGAAAAAATTCAGGATTGCCATGTGGCCAAAGCAGATTGGATGAAAGAAAGTTTATTATGTCAAAGAGTTTAATCCCACCTGGGAACATGGTGAAAAAACGTATTTAGGAGCGGATATTAAGGGAAAAGCAAGGTTGTTAATTACGCAGTTGAAGACGGGATCGCATCATCTTAGGTGTGAGACTGGTAGATGAACTATACCTAAGGAAGGTCGGGAAGAGAGAACTTGCATTTTCTGCAGAAAGGGGGTGGTGGAAACGGAAAGGCACTTCATCATGGAGTGCACAACTTATGAGGATATTCGTATTCAGTACGAAAACAGCCTGAAAGTTCGCAGCCTAAACGAGTTATTCGAGGAAGCAAGGCTTAACAAGACTGTTGGTTTCTTGGTCAAGATCTATGGTAGGAGATCCAACATCGAAAGGAGTTTGAAAATAACTTAAGGGCTGCTGCTCTTGGTCCCTTAGACTGCTTGGTCTCGTGGACGTCATTAAAAATCTTTCATTTCATTTCTAAACAAGCTAGTGTCCTTCCAACACAACCCAGATAAAAAATGCAAAATAATGAGATGCAGGAGAGAAGGAAGAAAGCATTCCTAGAGGTGGTGCTGCTGAAAACTTCAAGATACTCTACCTTACAAATAAAAAGATGAAATTCACAACAAATATCCTTCCTACACTGGTTTTTTTTAAATTTCCCCAACTGAATTTCTTGAACAAATATTGTAATATTGAAATTTCTGAAATTTAGGGTATATGACCTACCTCTGACCAAAGTGGGATTGACACATAAATTCTGTACTTCAATTGGATAATGAATTGGCTGTGTTTCTTTGTACACGATAATCAGTTTCCTCCATCTCTGCAACTGGCATGTCCTTTCCCAGACCTAACTGACAATCATATGGTACAGGCGTCTGGAAACTTCTGTAGGAGCAAACCAAGCACTTACATGGCCATACTGTAGGATTAACAACATAAAAGAGGAGAATATGCATTTCAGTTGACAAACAGACAGTTCTTAACTTCATACATCAGCAATTGTGAGTGACCCTACAGCAGCATGGCGCACTGCAAAGCATACAGTATCATATTGTAGTGTTGCAAATTGTATAGTGGCATATCATATTGCTACAGACTGTATGGAAGCATAAAATATTGCAGATTATAAGACGATATTGTATTGTTGCAAATTGTATAGTGGCGTATCATATTGCTACAGACTGTATGGAAGCATAAAATATTGCAGATTATAAGACGGCATAATGTCTTGCAGACCATACAACAGCATACTGTACCAGTGCAGATCGCAAGGAAGCATTCCGTACTGTTGCAGACAGTATGGAAGCATACTGTACTGATGCAGACCATATGCATATGATAAGTATGCTATGGTTAACAACAATATGCATATTATACAGATCAATGAAATTGTATTCAACAATGGAAGTACAGTCAACAATTGGAAGCGCAATCAATGATGGAATCACAGAAGTATGGTCAACAATGGAAGCATGATCAGCACTCGCATACGACAACAAGGTGAAGGAATATATGATGAAGATATTCATTCTTTGAAGTTGTTTGTCATGCCAGTGCTTCCTCCTCTTTTGCACCAGTGCCCATGGGTCACCCACTGTGCCAGGACTCTATGTTTATAGAGGTTGATCATGTCTACAACCAAACATACTTCAAGAGGTCAATGCTTCACCTTGTATGCTAATTTTAATCCTCAGACGCAACATTCACACTTACTGTAGTCAGTGCTTTGAACTTCATCTCACCTACACTTTCAAACTCGTGAGCCAGCTTATCATTGAGCTCTGAATCCCTTACTTTGTTTTCTATAAACTCAGGAAGGTAAAACAACTATATCATCAACTGTCTAAACAAACTAACATTATTAGCGTTTGCTTTTGGTCATCTCTTTGCAAGCCTTCTATTTATATCTTCATAATTTCAATGCCATTACAATCTGGCTGGAACACCTGATAATCTTTCATCTAGTAACGGAACAAACCATTGAGAGAGTTATCTCATCTTCAGAGCAAGTCTGTCACTCCAAGATCCCTTTGTCATTTAGTTCCATATGCCTTCAGTTTCCATCTTCCAGGCACTCTTCTTCAAAGTCTAAGTCCAACAAGGCAGGTTCCTCAGTTACTACCTGACCCTTGAGATCTATTACATACTTCCGACCATAGTAACATTCCGTTTATATGGCATTGAATCTGCAAACTGAAAGTGTAAATGGAATTTAATTACTTGGGTTTAAATCAAGAAAAACCCAGCAAATTAAAAAATGCTGAAATATTCATAACAATACAGAAAAAGAAACAATTATATTTAATTCATGTCAAATATAGTGTGCAGAAAGAGAAACGAACATAAGACATAAATAAAGAATTTGTTCAATGTTGCCAGTTACTCTCAAATTCTCGGTCAAGTTTTAAAACCTGGGGTTTAAATGAAAACATGAGGTGTAATTGAAAAACTCAGGATTTAAAGGCAAAGGGGGCAGATTTTTTTGAAAATAACACAAGTTTTCCTGGGTTATTCCAGGGTTTTTCTAAAAAAAACCAGATTGGTGAAAAAACCGGCCAGCCAGTTCAAACCAGCATGGCCCCAGCCCCACGCCGCGATGACTTACAGTTAACCGCGGGTTTTCATGTCATACCCCCTCTCCTATAGGCTGACTATCATCATTTTTGAAGAAGTCGATTGTGATGTTTAAATTAAAGATTTAAACATAACAAAGATGTTGGAGAAAGGTGGAATATTTTTAATATGGACCGATTCCAGATTGACACTTGCTTGGAGTTTTAACTTAACATAAATTTATATAAGGAGACAAAAGTCTTATGTGAAGACCACCAATTGACAGATTCTATACGATTTGGTTATGAAGTAGTGTAATCCTCAAAGAGAGTAAAGGAAAGAAATTATGTTAAAGGCAATTCTATGAAAGGCTGCCACTACGTTTATGAGGGCAGCAATTAGTTCTGAAGTAATATGATTACAGTTTATAAAAGAGGCCAGTGCTCCATACATTACAATTTGTCTTATTCAAATAAAATGTGAAGAGGTGCGATTAAGTGTAATTGTGTTGGTAATAAAAGAGCAGAGATTAAACCAAGAGCTGCGATCAATCTTGAAGGGGCAGCGCTTTGTTAAGACAAGGCAGTAATCAAGGGACATGTCTATAGTAAGGGATCGCCTCTCTTCATAGATATTGAATAGTATAAGAGGAAGGAGAGGGAATGAGAGAAGAGGATATGGAATACGAACTGAGTATAGAACAGAGATAAAACTGCAAAAAGAATAAATAACAGATATATATACAGCGGTCATCAGTGGGTAGTGATTGAACATAACAGAGAGTATTCGAACTACATCTGCAGAGTTATTTATTCAGACATATAAATTATTGTAACAGCAAAAGGGTATCAAAAAGAATCATTCTTGAATATACATCAGGTCAGATCATTATTGACTGTCAATTATATTTACTTATTGCATATCACTGTCATATCTAGAAATACATAAAATTATTGAAATAAACTGTCAACATGGAGAAGGGGGAAAATGTGCACTATGGAGAACAGCTAAAGGCACCCTTACATTGACAGATACGGAGAACAGCGAGTAGGGCACCCTACTATCATGTAAAAGGGAGAAACAAATAAGGGCACCCTAGGGCAGAATTCTTCTCCCTAATCTCCATGTTGAGGGTTTATTGGCACACTAAGATTCATCAGTCCAAGAAGAATGGTGAGGGGACTGCTTGGAGGGAAAACTGCTGGCATAAGGCACACTGCCATGCCTCCCTGTACCTCCTCTTCTATGGCTGAGTGTTGTAAACAAACTGAGTTAGCTACATGATAATTGAATATATGATTTCTCAATAGTAATATTAATTATGAGTTTGAATGCAATATAATCTTGATTAACCCTCATGATTAAATATCTATATATATGTGCAGAAAATTGTATATGTTTTCTTATGTTATGACTGCAGGATTCAAATTCAGAATCGCCTTATTCAAGAGATATTTACATTGGTAAGATATAACCCTAACCCTAAGTTGTTGCAATTGTAATTTTAGGGCAATTTAAAAAGGGGACACTACATTTCCCCAGGTAATGCTACTATGCAAGTTCCAACCCTTAATTGCTATAATAATCCACTTACCTACCAAAAGCATGTCTTGCACTCTGATATCAGAAATTTCAGACCCACGCTGATCCATTGGAAGATTGTAGATATCCCATTCTACCCAAGGGATTCCCTTCTTTCATCATCATTTACAAACAAAAAAAGACCTAATAGTCTTATCTAGCATTCTATATGTTGATTGAGAGGAAACTAGGCAAGAAGAAAGGTACATGTGACCTTCTGCTAGGAGTTGTCAACAATTGTAATCTTACCAGCTAGGAGAAGATCAAAACCAATCCAACCTTGTATCTTCTTTTCAAACTTTTCCATTATTCATCGCCATTAGTCAGCTATGGAAACTTAGATTTTAAAAAGAATACCTAAATAACAAATCATCCCACCAGATTTAATGAGCCTCCAGTTTTTACTAAGCGATAATGGTCATTCATCTTGCCCTATAAGCAAAACATCTGTTTTTTGAATTTTTCCCTCACTCACCACTGCGACTGCAGCTTAAACAAAAGTGTCCAAAGAAAGTAGTGGTCTGTTGTGACCAAATCACACATCGCCCCATTGCAAATGGGGACCCCCTTTTTTTTTGAATTCCAGTGCTTTGCTAAGTCCAGGATGATGTCCTTTGCATGATGAAGAATCTTGATCAAGTCCCATCCAGATAATGAATGTTGAGATCAATCCTGAAGTATGTTTGAGATCCTGAAAATGACTAAGTCTGGACCCTGAAATCCTGAAAATGACTAAGTCTGGACCCTGAAATCCTGAAAATCCTGAAAAAATGGCTAAGTCTGAAATCTGGTGAATCCTCCAAATTCTATAATCTGCATGTTAAATCCGGTGGATTCGAGACCTATCTCAAACATCCTGAAAGGTATATTGAAAAATATTTAAAGTATAAGCCTGAAAAACGCCTGACTCTTCCAGAGGATTCAAAAAGTTCATCTAGTGCGACGGGGCATCTAAGTGGCGCAAAATCATGATGAAAAAAGCGCTTTCAAAGACAGAAGAAGATGATGATTTCGAATGCATGAACCAATGCGCCAATTCTAGAAGATTTTCAACCCCTTAACCAAAGCGAAAATTCTAGAGGAACTCGAAACCTTGAAGTAATGCGAAAATTCTAGAGGAACTCGAAACCTTGAAGTGATGCGCCAATCCTAGAGGAAATCAAAAACCTTATCCAAAGTGCTCCTATTAGGAGGATTTCAAATCTTGATCTCTTGCGCCAATTTCTAGAGGATCTCAAAATTGTGATCCAATGCGCCCAAGGATGAGATGATTCCTTTCAAGTTTTAAAGGCAAATTCAGGAGAATTTCAAGGAGAAATCAAGATCCCTATCCAATGCGCCAATCTAGAAGATTCAAAGACCCTCATCTAATCCACAAATAGCAAGAGGATCTCTAACCCTTCAACCGATGCGCCAAACATGAGGGAGAGGATAAAGTTTTTTTTAAGAAGATTTTAATATATCCATCTAATGTGCTTAAACCCAGAGGATCTCTAACCCTTCAACTAATGCGCCATTATGGAGATAAAATCCAAAGGATTCAAGTTGTTGATCTAAGCCAATTGCCAGAGGATTTCAAATCTTCAACCAATGCGAAAATCAAGAGGATTTTCAAATCCTCATCCAATGCGCTAAGGAGAAGGAAAAATGCTAGGTGTCAAGGTGTAAGTTTTGATGTTTCCAGAGGATTTCAAATCCTTAACCAATGCACAAATCTTAGAAAATCCTAACATCTCAAACCAATGCGACCTCTTCAAGAGGAATACAAAGTCAAGTCTCAGAGCAAATTTCTAGAGGAAATCAAAACGTTGATCCATTGCGCCACCTTGTAGGTGAGAGTAAAGTTGAGTCTTGAAAGCAAGTTAGAAGAGGATTTTGAATACTCCATCCAATGCGCCTAGAAGGAGGAGAAGAATTCAGGTTTGTATGAAAAGATCAAGAAGAAATCAAACCTCTCATCCACTGCGCCACATGTGGGAAGGCTTTGATACACTTTGAAGGAGATTTCAAAAATCTTATCTAATGCGCTTGAGGAAGGAAAGGGTTCAATACAAAATTTCAAAGACTTTTTTCAAGGAGGATCCAAAATCTTAAACCAATGCGCCTAGATAGGGAGGTCTTTATTGATCGTTTGAGATGAAATTCTAACCGGAAGATGAAATTGATCTAATGTGCTCAACACCTTTCCAGAGGATTTGAAATCTTGAAGCAATGCATCAAGATGGAAAGGCAGGTTCTAAGTGTCAGAATGCAAATTTTAAGAGTTTCAATGAAGATCAAGAACTTTTTATCTAATGCGCTTGGCTTGGAAATGCATTCTTGTATGTTATAAATCAAATATTATCATGTTTATCAAGAAGGTTGATATTATTTCTTTCTTTGTGTTGCAGGAATGTCAATGATGCTAAGGAGTCATCAAAGAAGAAGAAGCTGGAACCACCTTCATGCTAGGAGTGAAGTCAACCAATTGTCATGTGGAGAAGACATCAAGTAGCTGCTCCACCATAAGGAAGGTGTTATCATCAAGTTGGAGCATTTCATATATTCTACTTCATTCAAGATCATCTTCCAGGAAGCATCATTCTAAGAGATCTACATCACTTCAAGAGGTAGCTGCTCCAAGACGTCACAGCAAGATATATCTCAAGTCCTCTTCATCAATGACATCATGAAAGATCATACTTCAAGTTTCAAGACTCATCAAGCTTCAAGTCTCCTTGGGAAGTCAGTTGTTCCATCATAAGGAGGGTATCATCATCAAATGTTAGAAGCATTTCATCTATCTAAGCTTCAAGTAAAGTTTTCCCAATCTTCAAGTATCCTTGAGAGGTCATCTACTCCACATCCAGAGAAGGTGTTGTCATCTACACTCCGAAGGGTCACTTCGAAGATCATCATGCAAGATCACTTCATCAACTTCTACATCAAGCGAAGGCATTCATCCATCTAAACTTCAAGACTTTACAACTTCAAGTCCAAGAGAGTCTCCTACTCTTACATGAAGGAAGCATCATCATCATCATATTTCTACTCTACGCTCTTCAAGAGGATGCATCCAAAGAAGATCATTCATATCTACATCCTACAAGAAGAAGAAACATTGCAAAGTTAATCAAATGAGCTACAAGTATCATACATCCAGTTGCAAGGAAATGTACAAAGCAAGATCAAGCAATCACATTGAATACATCACATAAAGATGATAAAATTTTCAAAGTATGCTGAGTTGGCATCTATGTGGCGAGTACACATCATTCAATTTTGATTAGCCGCATTATTTTAAATGCATTAACTGTATCATTTAATGAAAGAAGCCAAAGGGATTCCTATGTGGACGAATATTTTAAATGCTTTCGCCTTACCTTATCACATTGGAAAACGTGCCTTCATTGCCTCTCTCTTTTATGCTAAAAATAGCAATTTGTTGTAACTACCTCTGAGGTGGCATGATCTGAGCCCTTAGCTATCAAATTGATCTTAGCCATTCAATGTATTCTGGGCACTATATAAAGGCTTTGTTGCCTCATTTGTAATTTATTAGAGAGTAGAGCAGTAGATCATTAGTAGTAGGCAAGTAGGAGTAGAATAAAAGAGACTCTCGAAATTCTCTGAGAGGACTTGAAATTGTTGTAAATATTTCTCAAGAGTAATGCAAAACATTGGAAGTTTATTTGGTGTTAAGTGTTATCTTGTGGAGTAACTTGGTTTCTTGTACTTCAATGGAATGGAGAGATGTTTCAAATAGATTAGAAATAGATTAGAGCTCATTGTTGTGATGTATGTTGTACTGAATATCGATCAACTCCTAGCTCATGCTTTTAACATTCATCGCTGATGAAGTGTTGTGTAAAGCTAGTCTGAGCGTATTTGCTTAAGTTCGATTGTGGATGCTTGTTTGAGCTGCGCCATTTGATGGGTGCTTGTATAAGTCTTCATGATTTGAAAACCAT
Organism: Cunninghamia lanceolata; assembly: GCA_027924645.1. Taxonomy (NCBI): domain Eukaryota; kingdom Viridiplantae; phylum Streptophyta; class Pinopsida; order Cupressales; family Cupressaceae; genus Cunninghamia; species Cunninghamia lanceolata. The sequence continues at coordinate 612,133 of BSBN01001053.1, read as the reverse complement.
TCGCGTAACCTTAGGAGATTGCACCAGCTTCATGTAGTTGTAGGCACCCTTGGCGAAGTGAAGTTAGGTTGATTAGGAGTTTGTCTGTTTAATACATCATCATTACCTCATTGACCTTAGATTAGTTTTCTAAACCCTCACCCTTTTCTATTTCTTTGTTATTGAGACCTTGTATACATATCATCCACACTGAAGGAGAGATAAGCTGAATGAAAGAAGAAAGATCTAATGTAAGTCCCTTTGTGTTTAACAGCAAAATCATACTTAGTCACTGAGCTGTCTCTGACATAATCATCAGAAAGGAACCTTGGAGTTATCTTGTTTGATCATTTCGTTCAGCATTCGAGAGGCTTTGCTCAAGAGGGAGTCAGATACTCTGTATTTTACTCTATTTGTTGACTTGTCGAAAAACAATCATCAACATGGTCCTTCCAGATATTGTTGAGTAAGCCCAGAATTTAGTACCAAACCATCAGCAAACCACATATTCAGGAGTTCATTCCCCTAAGAAACTAGATTCCTCTAATCTGCCCCAGCAGTCTAGCTACCTCCAATAGATAACCATTTGTATGTACACAAGGACATAGAGATAGGGAGCTATTGGGTAGCCCTAAAGGATGGATCTTTACCTTTGGATAGTAACTGATGCAATACCAGTCACACTAACAGTTGCAAAAGCCTGTGAAAAAAGAGCTGGCACTGTATTATAAAAAAGGGTCAAAAACCCAACCAATCCAACATATTCAAGATGAAATCCCATTCTATTCAGTCATAATCTTTATCAAAGTCAATCTTCAAAAATAGGGAATTTTGACTAGACTCGCTTGCCTATTCAATTCCTTCCAAATCTGTAATAAGGTTGTTCAAGAACAAAGCTTATTTTTATAAGCCCAACCTGCTCTCTTAGATATATATGCAACAAGCAGCTCGATCCTACTAGCAAGGGTTTTAGCAAGATTTTTTTTTAAATGTTAAAAGAGCATTATAGGGCACTACCCCCTTACCATATCTCTCTTAGGGCCCTTAGGAATGAATCTAGTGAGGCCGTCATTTATTAGCCCACTGATCACTCCTCCCTCAATAGATTCTCGACACATTTTGAATTAGGATGGACCAACAAGGTGACACATTTTCTTATAAAACTCCTCTGGTAGACCATCGATACCTGAGTCTAGGGCCACAGTCTTCATGTCTCCTGTAGTTGCCTCCAACTCTTCAAGCTTTAACTCCATAGATAAGAAGACACTCTCTTAGCTTTCCACATTCTGGGAGACAACATACTGGACAAGGTCCATAGAAGCCCTCCTTAGTGGATCAGTACCAACCAACGAGAAGATCCTATGGAAGTCAGCCTGAAAAATATTCTAGATCTCAAGTTCATCCTCCAAGAGATTTTCATTAGAATCATGCAATGCACCATGTTACCAACTCTCTCTGAGGTATGCTTAGTCTTAACATGTTGAACATGAAATTTGGAATGTATGTCTCCATTTGAAATCCAATGAAGACAAATCCCTACTTCAAGCATCTCTTCCATTGTCATCCTCAGATTTTCTAAGTTGAGATTCCAATCCACTGGTAGTACTTTGTTGCACAATGCTGAATAGCTGCAATTCCAATTCACGTCTCATGTGTTGAAGTTTGAGGCAAACCTCTTATTCCATCCCATTCCTTGCTATGGCAAGCATTCAGCCCCAACCCTTAAGGATTTTTTTAGTACGTTGAATGGCTGCATTCCACCACAAAACCCATCCATCACCATTCTGAGAGGGAACCAAAGGTCATATTCTGGCCATAGCTTTCAAGCATTGGAGACATTAACTTGTAAGAAGACTGCTTTTGTACTAGATCATCTGCCCCAATATTGGGTAGAGATGGGCTGACAACCAGAACCAGTGATGGTTAGTCTAGGAGGACTAATTGTCTACCACTAGAAAAAGAAGTAGCAGCAAGAAGAATCGCATTGGCTCTTCCAACCTGGCCTTACCATCTAGTTGTTTCACAACTCTTTTGACCCCACACAATAACAGAAACATTGAGAATCCACTTGCAGTCATTTCAAGCTCGTCTTTCCTCAAGTCAACGGGTTGTTTCATGACCTCCCATATGCTCACCATCCCACTCAACCATGTTAAAGTCTCCTCCCAAGGCCCACTTAGCAGTGCTAGTGTGTGGGCCATTCGCTACCGCATTTAGATTTAATCAATTGAGTCATTGGATATGTAAAATGAGCAAAAACGCCAAACTTATTCACTAAGCCTTATTTTCTTTTAACTGCAAAGCAACATAGGGTCTTCCCCTTCATCTAGCACGAGGTGTCCCCAGGAGGCCATGACACACCCTGCCATATTTTGCCTTTTGTATGGGAAGCAGCATGTAGTTCCCATTCCATCTGTTCATTAACACTAAAAGTCTAAAGCTAGTACCCATTACTTCCTTAAGGAAGATCAAACCTAAACATCATGGGAAACTCTCATGAGAAAGAAAAGGAAAGACAAGCTTGAAATGACTAACAAAATCATGGGAAACTCTCATCAAGCCTCTGCTCAAGATCTGCAAAGAAATTCTTAACTATAACATCTTTTGATCAGGGCAAACCAATAGGAGAAATTGGCAATTAATCACCAACTAGACCTGCCACTGATCTGCTCTGAATCAGACCACTGGTTTTTTTCACACACTCACTGGCACAATTCCTGAGGACAATTTATTCACAAATAAATCGATTTTTTTTTTAAATCACAGTTTATTCGTGAATAAACGAATTTTTTCCAGTTTGACCATAACATACTTGTTTTTTTGGTTAAAAAAATTATTTTTAGAGCAGATTTGGATCTTTTCAGAACACATTGGGATTTTACCAAAGTGACCAAACATTGGATTGACTGGGGCACACTCAATGGTGCTCGTTCTTCAGCTACTATCCATTTCGTTCTTAGTCATTTAGTGCCTAATTGCTGCTCTATGGCCTCGACATCCGCATTTTTTGAAGGGTTTGGGGTTTGGTTAAAAGCAATAAATTTTGAAAATCGGCATGCGCCATGAAGGTCCCTATGGCTGTGAAGACGTTAATTTGGGCTTGGTGGCAGGGGCTCCACTCCTCAACCCCGCCCTATATGGCAACAAGGAACATGCCAAAGGCGCTGCCCCTCAACCACGTTGAAGGCTGCTGCCCCAAGACTCCCGCTCTGGTATTAAAAAGCAGAAAATAAAAATTCTTTTAGGCTGCACCAGATGGAAAAGCTGGGTCTTTCTCCCTTTTTTTGGCTTAAAATAACAAAAATAGCATTTTTTCCCTATTTTTATGAACTTTTCAGCATTTTTTAGATTCCCAAGTTTTTCATTTTGAGTAATTGAATTCCATTTCTACTTTTGGTTTGCTGATTCAATCCTGATCATGAGTAATGCTATTATGGGGTAAACCATGCAGGTGCTAAAAAGCTGCATTTTTGTTGTGAGAGATCATATCATATGTTCTGTTATACAGAATAATACCATTCCTCTTTATAAATTCATTCAACTACATAGACACATTTCTTGATATATACCACTGGCAATGGATACTTGTTGCATTACTTCACTTTGATTTCAATGGAATTACCTTGGAATATGATGTGTCAAGTTAGAAAAACCCAAATGTAGAAGAACTTGTATAAAAAGAACAAAAAAGTAAGCAGCAAGGTATAAAAACTGTAAAAGAAAACAACTCACATATAACATCAAAACTAAATGATTATTTCTTCCATTCAGAATTCATATGGTACCCAAACATAATCCCTGAAGCATTTACCGATTAGGTGTCATGGATTTGAAGTAATTCTTAAATCATAGAAGAGATCTTAGTGCTGTGAGCAAATATGCTACAGGGGTTTGTGATGTAAATATATACAAACTTTGTTGTGTGGTAAAATGTACTGTTATCTAGCCAAAAATATGCTTGCCAACATCAGTCAAGTTTATTGATGATTATTATATTTTCTAAAAGTAACTGATTTCTGCTCTTAGTCAGCATATGGACATAGTATAGGGCTCTCAGTGCCAACTTAACCAATAAGTCTATCATGTGAAATATTAAGATTCATTGTGCAAATAGGCATCTATATACTATTTCAACAATTGTCAATACCATGTTTTATTGCTAAACAGATTCAATTTTCAATAACATTTTGTCGAAAGTGCCAACTCTAACTTAAAGTCATCCAACACTCACCGTAATGTTGCTACCCAAGCCTTGGTAGCCCCAGGAGTTTCGGCACAAAGGAAGTATTCCTTTTTCTGTGGAGTGCCAATATCTGGCAGATAGTTAAGTAAAAAAATCCTTGAAATCTTAAACAGATAGAATGATAAATGATTCAAGTGAGTGAAGAAATGTTTCACTGTTGATAAAATGATAAATTTCAAACAGTGGATACAAAAGCAGCAACCATCATATTTCTGGAGACCACTGCACCATGCACAATTGAAAAAGATCAAATCCCAAAAGTCGTAGAACACCTCAGTCGCAAGAAAGATGAACCAATAAAGACAAGCAAAAATAAAAGATAAAACTACTATTCCTGATAACTAGTAAAGAATGAGAAAAAGGACAAAACGCACTGGAAATTAATTGGAGATACAGTAATCGTGCTGTTCACATCAAATATGATTATCCCCTTGGGTGTCAAGTCATTTCTTCGAGCTCTGCCAAGAGAAAATAAAACATGTCCAGTGAGCTGAACATGTAAAACATTTGGAAAAAGGGCTTCCAAAGGCTAATGTTGATGATATCAATTTTTGGTAAATCAATTTATAAACCTAATGAGTAATAAAACTTTCTACAAGAAATGAAAAATCCAGGATGACATCCTCAGACTGGCATCCAATAATTGAAAAACAACCACATACCTGTACTCCAATTTCCCAGTGGTTGGATCCAATGTCACCCAGCGCTCATTCCATTTCCGAAGCTGATTAAGGTGTTTACATTCAAAGATTAGTGAAAATTCAACATCCAATCTCTAAGTTAAGATGTTTTCCTTATCTGTACTATAATGTTAAGTTTAAATAAGAGAACGTGTTTAAACTGGTAGAAGTTCAAAGCAATTAACTAAGGTTTAATCCACTAATAGGTTGTATCATTTATAAAAGCATAAAAACAGGGTGACATGGTAACTGCATTACACTTTCCATATCAAACTTATTCATTTATGGCTACTTAGAAGGGCAGGCCTCTACTGCTCGACCTCAAGAGTAGGAGAAGACCAGTAAAAACAACAGACAGTATCAGTGTCAAGTAATTTTGTTTCAATAAATAAAAGATTATAGCAATACCTTCTTTACTGCGATTATGCAGTCATAACAGCGAGTGTACAGTAAAAAACACAAATTAACCTTGCCGCAGTAGGGTGATGCCCAAGGTTTCTGCTTGATATTGTTGAATCGCACAAACTTCATTGCCAAGAATAAGAAATAGCCATTGGTCAAGGATCCTCTTTATCAAAGACTTGGCATTAACAATATAGATGGGCACAGAATTATTGAGTGCTTATGTCTCTAGAGTCAAAACATGTACTAGTACAATCATTAATACCATGGTAACCATATTAAAAAAATCATGATGCAAGGCGATGAGTTTTAACTTCATTTGGAAAAACGTATTATTTGTCCTCCACCAGAACAAGGCAATGTGATGCATTATAGGTTCATGGAGAAGATGAAGAATTCACCATTCCAGATACTTGCAAATAACACTAATTATAAGGGTAAAAGTAAAACACTCTGCCTCCCATTAGATTGGCATATAAAACACAATTGAAGAATAGATGCACAACAATTGTACAATTCTAGCAAGAACACAAAGAACAGCATAAGACCTATAGTCTACATCTTAGTTGATCTGAGCCAAGCTGCGCCATGCCACACACTCGCCTTGGCCTTGCTAGAAGTCCTACACGGCTACGCGCCAACTCCTTATAACTCCAGGCCATCTTCCATGGCATCAAATAGTGGATGACGCCAAGCCTCTATGCCAACATCTCAACAGACCAGCACCACCTCTGACAAGATTTCAAATGGCACTCAGCTTGATGGATTCTCTAAATTGGCACATGGTAACAAAGGCTTCTACACAAACCAAACTCTGTTTTGAATCTTTGTGCCGTGTCACACCATCCAAGCTTGCACAAAATGTTACACAGCCTTCATCATTGGCCTTGTCTAGTTCCCAAACACATACAAACCAAACCACTAAGGTCCACTCATAACACACACCGCACAGTACCACCAAGCATTGACAACATTGTTTGTTGCCTTCCTCCTCAAAGGAGCAGATCCGTCCACATGACTCAAGGGGCTTCACTTGCAAGGTTGAGGGGCAGCACCCCCATGGGGTGCAAAGCAAAGCCCTGTGGGCAAGATTCAATTATTTAGATTTTGACACCGTTCAACATCAACTAACAAATGGTGAAGAGTCATGTGGAAGCTCAAGCATTTCAATTTCCATAATAGTTCTTTAGCCTTCACAAATATGTTACGCATATACATCTATATCATACAATAGCCATAGCATAGATGTAGCTAATGGAAGATAGCCATAGATGTCCCTCAAGAGTATGACATGTACCATACATAAAGATTCATAAACATTTTTTTTCCGATTCTAACGGCTTTTTCATCCGTCTTTCTTTTATCATTTATCAATGTTCATCATCTCTAATTTATTGTTAAAATTGCTTCTATATGTATAACACATCTTCATTCTCACAATTTAGTGTGTTGTCCCTTGAATATCTCCTAGGATATGGATCATCAATGATCAATCATAAAGCATGTAAATGGCTAGAATAGTTTTGTGGTTTCATGTGGCTTGGCACAAAGTTACAAGCCCTGCAAAAAATATTACTATAATTGCCCCAAAAGGAATGGCAACCGTAATAAACTCAAAATAGCCTAATTTTTTTACATTGGCTGAATAATAAGTACTTTGAACTCAAAAGTATAACAGTTCTGCTAAAGCTTAAATCCAAGCTTTCAACTTCTAAGAAAAATTTCCACATGATGACACCATGTAAATAGCCTACAAACAACACGAAAAATTGAATTGTCCTTAACAATGTGAACTGCAAGAAAGAAATAATTCAAGGATCTATTACATGCACCCTAATCCACACCAAGCCACACCTTGGCCTTACCAATGTAGGTATGTTATGCAGCTCCATGATATGCCACAATGCACTGACACCTATGGCTTCTATGTCACTCATGATGATGACTTACCTCAATGCCCTCATCCTAGAAGATTAGCGCCATGTCAACCAGCACTGCATCCTAAACCCAACTTGAGTGGATAACCCAAAGTTGGTGCGCAACATCAATGCTTTTGGCATAATTCACACCACACCATGCCATGTCAAACCTTGCAACAGGCAACCTTCACCTAAGTGACTATGCAACCAAATGCTCTTGCCCAAAAGCAAGCAAAAGAGAAAGGCGAGAAATGGTGTAGTCATCAAAAGGTTGACACCCATGATGTCCAAGAATGTCATGCATTAAAGACTTTCTTTGCTTTGACATCATAGCCTGTAACTAAAGAAGAGCAAAGCAGCAATCTTGATGTTCCAACTTGCTTGAATATCAATGTTGAAGAACAAAAACAACTTTTTTCACACCACGTGTGGGGTCAAGAAGCAAACACTCAATGTCTTCATCCAAATAGAAGTTAAAATAATATCATTGCACAAGACATTGCAAAGTGTCTGGAACTAGCAACATAAGCACACCCTCAACAATAGTTGCTCGGTTGGTTTTAGCAAGGTAAAGAGCTCGAGGTAACTTGCCAATATATATTCAAGCATTGTATCTCACCCATCCCAATTTCACTTACACAATGTTACCCCATTGGAAATTTTCGATGATCTTTTTGACAAGCTATACTTGTATGATTGAGATGCAACTTACAAAGCAAAGCCACAACATTGGTCTATCAAGATCAACAAATTTCAAAGTTCCCTCTGAAGAACACCATTTCATTGTCAAGTGTGAAATAACCCTTGTATGATTTTACCCTTGTTAAATCAGTTCCCTTACTGTTGACAACACAAGCACATTTCACAGTCCACTAGGGTTTGTAACAATCAGTTAGCACAACCAATAATTATCATTTATTGCTCTGACCTTCAACAATTTAAATGTATATCACAATGTTTGCACATTCGGATCAGACAATCATCATGTGTAGAGAATAGAACCAAAATATAGAAATATTCAGATTTGTATCATTCAATAACCCGAATCACCAAATTACATTACATGGCAATAGAATTAGCAATGTTGACCCTGGGTAAAGCTGGTGCCCTCTGATAGTAATGGAGTTGATTTATGAGCTCAGCAAATATGATTGAAGCCTTCCCATGCCGTGAATGATATGGACAGTCCTTCACGGTTCCAGCTAGGTGCAACATCCAAGCAATTTCTAACCCTGACTGCAGTAGGAGCGATATTAATTTGCAACAAAATGTTTATGTTCTGATAATTGATCCATTGCCACAGGTATAGGATAGAGTCCGCCTCAATGTGATGCGCTTAGGAAACTTGCCCAGTCTTAAGAAATCATGATGGATTAGGAGGTTGTTCAATCTAGCAGTGATAACACCAATTTCTGAGTACTCCCACTTAGGAGTCTTCAACCTAGGGATTGTTGCGTTCCAAACTGATATTTTTAGGCCATTTGAAAGAATGCGCTTCAGGTGTGTTCAGTTCGGGTCTGGAAATCGGGCATGTGCTGGTCGCAACTTGGAGGTATACCTTCAATTTAGCTCACCAATGCCAACACCTCAAAATTTAGTAATCAGATATGTGCATCCTTCCAACAATGACCTTCCACGGATAAGATTAATAGCTCCTGAAACACAAGTAATAACTCAGATTATGCTCTATGCAAACCCCTAGAATAGAATTTGCGCCAAAATACCAAGGTTGGGTTTTCGTCCAACTTGGTGAGCCTTCACTTGAGGTTTTTGTCCCAAGCGGTTTGCAAACAGCAGTGTTTGAACCAAAAATCAGATGATTTGCAAATGAAAATGATTCCTTCTTTATACCTGTTCGAATTGATCAAAAGAGTACCAAGTCGATGTCAAAATTCAAAAAGTGTTATTATAATAATTATCAATATTATTATTATTTATTATTATTATTATTATATTTATTATTATTAGTGTTGAAAAACACTATTTTTAAATTAAAAATATAATTTACTTAACTGAAGGAGGGGACATGACAGTCCTCCCTTCCCCAAATTGCTTTCCCTCGAGCAATTTCAGAATTGGATGATCAAAAATTTTTGCTCATTCCCATGTCACATCCTCAAGAAGCAAACTTTTCCATTTCACCAAATATTCTGGAATGACCTTAGTCCTAAGTTTATTCTCTCTCATATCTATGACTACTTCGGGCTCCAAAATCAATTTCCCTTCGTCATCAAGTGGAGGCAGCTCCGAACAAGGAGTGATATGATGTCCCATCACCTTGTTGAGGCGAGACGCATAAAAAACATTATGAATTATGTTGTTTGCTGGTAACTCCAGCTCATATGCCACCTCTCCTACACTCCGTGTGATCTTGTAGGGCCCATAAAATCGTGGCTTAAGCTTCTCCGCACCACTCCCCTTGAGGGTAGATTGCCTATAGGGCTACAACCTTAGAAAAACCAAGTCTCCCACCTCAAAAGTCCTCTCCAAGCAATGGCGATCAGCATACATCTTTTGCTGATTTTGAGCTTGTTGTAAGTTTTCCTTGAGTGCATTCAAAATATCCATACTCTGTTGTACCAAATCTCTAGCTCCAAGAAATCTGTTATTTGAAAGAATCAAATCCATAAATGATAATGCCTCATAACCATATAACTATCGACATGTGATGGGTGGAATTGTAGCAATACTCCCCAAGATGAAGCCACTTAATCCATGTTGTTTGCTGCCCTGTAACATAATTCCTCAAATACCCTTCAAGCCATTTATTCACAATCTCTGTTTGCCCATCCATTTGAAGGTGATAGCTAGTGCTTGGAGTCAACTTCATGCCTGTAAACCGAAAAAGCTCTTGCCAAAACAAACTAATGAACCTGCTATCCCTGTCACTCATAATGTTTCTAGGCAGCCCATGTAATCTAAACACCTCTCTAAAGAACAAATCAGCCACCTAAGGAGCTCTACATTCGGAAGATATAGCATAAAAATGAGCATACTTAGTGAGTCTATCCACCACCACAAAAATACAATCCTTACCTTGCACTTTCAAAAGACTCGTGATAAAATCCATCGAAATGCTCTCTCATTTCTGATTTGGGATGGGTAAGAGCTAAAACAAACCAGCTGGAAATTTCTATTCTACCTTGTTTTGCTAACAAGTCAAACACTCTCTAACATGCTTCAAAACATCCCCCCCTTAAGGCCTTTCCAAGAAAATCACTCACTTGTTTATATGTCTTGTAGTACCCCTGGTGACCAGCCAATGAAGTGTCATGATATGCTCTCAAAATCTTCTCTTTCATCTTCAATCCTGGGACAAGGTACACTCAGTCCTTATAGAGAATGAACTCCTCAACCACCTTGTACCTGTCATCTTGCAACTTGCCCTCCAAGATATCAATAGCAAATGCATCCTTGGCATATGCTACTAATATAGAAGCTCTCCAATCAGCAGAAATATCAGTCATAGAACATAAATAAGGCCTCCTAGATAATGCATCATCCACCACATTATACTTTCCCTTAACATACTCAATATCAAAATAACAAGCCTGCAACTTACTAACCCACTTTTGCTGCCTATCATTCAAATATTTTTGATTGAGGAAGAACTTCAAACTATTATGATCCATCTTCACCACAAATCTCCCGCAAACCAAATACTGCCTAAACTTAGCCAAAGCATGCATGATAGCTAGCATCTCCTTGTCATAAATAGAGAAACTCCTCTCTGACTCCTTGAGCTTCCTACTCTCAAATGCAATAGGATGTTTATTTTGCATCAATACCACTCCAATAGCCTCTCCTGAAGCATCACACTCTAATACATATGGAAGTGAAAAATCTACAATAGCCAACACGAGACACGAACTCATTACATCCTTGATCTTGTCAAAAGCTCTCTATGCCTCCTCACTCCAAGAAAACGCTCCCTTCCTAGTCAAATTCGTCAATGGGGCAGCCAACTATGAAAACCCTTTGACAAACCTCTTATAATAGCTGCAAAGTCCCACAAACCCTCTCAAGTGTAACAAAGTATTGGGTCAAGGCCAATCCACTAGTGCCTTGATCTTCTCCTCATCTACACTAACGCCTTGGGCACTAATCTTATGCCCTAAATACAAAATCTCAGTCATCCCGAACTCACATTTGGATGCCTTGGCGAAAAGCGACTACTGCTCAAGTATCCCCAACACCTCATCTCTATGCCTCAAATGATTCTCCCAAGTCTTTCTATAGATCAATATGTCATCAAAGAAAACCAATACAAATCTCCTCAGTTGCTTACTAAATACCTGGTTCATGCAAGACTGAAACGTGGTTGGGGCATTTGTCAATCCAAATGGCATAACTAGAAACTCATAATGCCCAAAATGACACCTGAAAGTTGTCCAGTGAACATCCTCCTCTCTCATCATTATCTAATGGTACTCGGATCTCAAATCAATCTAGGAGAAATATACTACACCATGAACTTCATCTATCAACTCATCGATCCTAGGAATTGAGTAGCGGTTCTTGATTGTCTTCCTATTGAGTGCCCTATAGTCGATGCACATCCTCATAGTACCATCCTTCTTCACCAACACCACGAAGGAAGCAAAAGGGTTCGAGCTCGGTCGTATATGTCCCATATCAAGTAACTCCTTAATCGCCTTCTCAATCTCCTCCTTGTACATCCTCAAATGACGATAAGGTGTAGTGATGACCGGTTTGGAGCCCTCTTCCAACTCAATGACATGCTGAAATTCCCCATCTGGTGGTAAGCCGAGAGGAATATCACTAAATACCATGCTATGCTTGTCCATGATGGGCTGAATATCTATATGAGGAGTCTTTTCACTCGTGAGTGAAAATCCATCAATGACCAAACATTGTGCCGCCCAATCTACCTGTCCTCTATGAAAGGCTCTCTCCATCCTCTTGGCTGAAACAACCCTCGGTGCTTCATTAGACAAGCCCTAAAGAACCACTTCCTTACCCTCTGATTTGAATTTCAGCTCCATAGTCTGATAGTTCTAGGAATACTCACCAAGTGAATACAACCACTGCACACCCAAAACTATATCTGTCTCATCCATGCCAACCACATAGAAGTCATCGTGAACTTTGTGTCTCCCCAAGGTGATGTCAAGCTGTTGAATCCTTCATGTACATGGAATAGTGAATCCATCAGCCACAATCACATTGAACCCCTCAAAGTTATCTGTCTTCAACTTCATCATAGCCACCAAACCCTCATCAATGAAATTATGGTAGCTCCACTATCAATCAAAACTGTCACCTTATGTCCTTGCAATACTCCACAAACTCGAAAAGGGTGATACCTAGGTGTTCCTGAAAGAGTGGTAAGTGTGCCTCTTGAAGAACCTTCTACCACTTCATGTTTCTCTGTCTCCTGTACAACCTCAGTCTTGAGTTCTTCTGTTCAGATACTACCTCTATGAAATGCACTTGTCCCTTGCCCAAACACCTATGCCCAGACACCCATGGCTCCCTACATGAGAAACATAGTTTCTTCCTTCGGAGTTTGTTCTTTGTATCTTCATTCCTATTGGGTCTTGGAGGTAAGGCCTTGGGTAGAGGGAAATTCTTTTGGAAGGGTTTCTTTTACTGCACTATTGGAGATGGCTTGTCATTGAACTTGCCTTTAGCCACTGAACCCTCCAAGCTCAAAGCTCTCCCGATGGCCTCCTACAAAGATCCTGGCTCAAATGCTCTCACCAACCCCTTGAGTGAATCACTTAGACCTTCCACAAAAAGCACTATAAGTCTCCTCTTTGTCACATCTAGAACCATACTAAAAGCCTTTGGAACTTTGCTACATAGTGCCCAACCGATCTCTTCTGTCTCAATTGTGCTAACTCTCTGAAGTAAGTCTCTGGATCCTTCCTGTCAAACCTCTCTATCAATCTCTGGCTGAACTCTTCTAAGGTGGTAATGGAACCATGCCCTTATGTAACCATGTCATGGTACCACCATTCATGAGCTACACCCTCCAAATGTAAAGTAGCAAACTTGATGGCTTCTTCGTCAAACATGAGATTCAATGAGAAATATGTATCCAATTTCTGCAACCATGCTCTAGCTGAACAAATGTTTGATCCATCATATGTAGGTATAGTGATCTTTCCCAAACGTTGTTGTATATCTCTACGGGGCTGCTCCTCATACCTTCTCCTCCTATGCTTGTTTCTTGTTTTCATCTCATAATATTCAATGAAAGACATGTCACAACGGATAGTTGGATTTAGGGCATTATATTCATGTGATACCTTGCCATTTCATCCTCCTGTCATGGTGGCATGAGATGTTCTTCCTCAAAGGGGTCTGCCCCATCCCTTTGTAAAAATTTGGCTCTGAATGTCTTCGTGGGTGGGTTAATTGAAACCTTGTCATTAGCTGAGTTACTTCCTTCTACACCATTCTAATTAGGTCTGCCAGCACTCTGTTGTTGATTCATTCCCCTTAAGTTTCGAGCTATCTCTGCCATAGAAACTCTCATGGAAGATTAAAATTCTTTGTTTTCCTTGACAAACTCCTGCATACTTTCTTCATCTTTGTCACCCATGATTGCCTCTTTCTTCTTTTCCCTTCGCTGGTACCTGATTTCCCTATCACTCCTGTGCATGAAATATGCATTACAATAATCCCACGGGCTGGCAAGAAGAGTGGCTCTGATACCACTGAAATAACCCTTGTATGATTTTACCCTTGTTAAACCAATTCCCTTACTGTTGATAGCACAAGCACATTTCACAGTCCACAAGGGTTTGTAACAAATCAGTTAGCAGAACCAATAATTATCATTAATTGCTCTGACCTTCAACAATTTAAATGTTTATCACAATGTTTACACATCGGATCAGACAATCGTCATGTGTAGAGAATAGAACAGAAATATAGAAATATTCAAATTTGTATCATTCAATAACCTAAATCACCTAATTACATTACACAACAATAGAATTAGCAATGATGACCCTGGGTAAAGCTGGCACCCTCTGATGGTAATGAAGTTGACTTATGAGCTCAACGAATATGATTGAAGTTGGCGTAGAGGTAGGCTTAACTAGCGCTCCGTATCTTCCCATGCCGTGAATGATATAGACAATCCTTCACGGTTCTGATTAGGTACAACCCTCCAAGTGATTTCTAACCCTGACTACAATAGGAGCAATATTAATTTGCAAGCAAATGTTTATGTTCTGATAATTGATGCACTACCACAGGTAAAGGATAGAGTCTGCCTCAATGTGATACACTTAGGAAACTTGCCCAATCTTAAGAAATTGTCGTGGATTAGGAGGTTGGAACAATCTAGCAGCGATAACACCAATTTCTGAGTACTCCCACTTAGGAGTCTTCGACCTAGGGATTGTTGCGTTCCAAACTGATGATTTTTAGGTCGTTTGAAAGGATGCACTTTAGGTGTGTTCAGTTCAGGTCTAGAAATCGAGCATGTGTTGGCCGCAACCTAGAGGTATACCTTCAATTTAGCTCGCCAATGTCAGCACCTCAAAATTCAGTAATCAGATATGTGCATCCTTCTAGCAGCGACCTTCCATGGACAAGATTAATAGCCCCTGAAACACAAGTAATAACTCAGATTATGCTCTATGCAAACCCTTGGAATAGAATTTGCGCCAAAATACCAAAGCTGGGTTTTTGTCCAACCTGGTGAGCCTTCACTTGAGGTTTTCGTCCCAAGTGATTTGCAAATAGCAGTGTTCAAACCAAAAATCAGATGATTTGCAAATGAAAATGATTCCTTCTTTATACCTGTTCGGATTAATCAAAAGAGGACCAAGTCAGCACCAAAATTCAAAAAGTGTTATTATTATTAAAATTAATAATATTATTATTATTACTATAATATTTATTATTATTAGTGTTGAAAAACACTATTTTTAAATTAAAAATATAATTTACTTAAGTGAAGGAGGGGACAAGACAAAGTGTGAAACAATTCAAGAACCTCGTCTCTCATTATACGAAATTTGTCCTTCTCATAGTCCATCCAGAGTCAACGCAAAACATTGCAATACAAACTTCCACAACACAATTTGTTGAGTTTGCAACTCAACAACTTGAAAACCTCTTGCAACAATATGGAGATGTCTTTGAAGATCCCAAAGACATTCCTACACATTGTTCCATCAAGCATCACATTGATCTCATCCTGGAATCACCACTTCTAAACAACCCTCTCTATCACAGATGAATTTGGAGAATCATGAGATTTGCAGAAGAATCCAGGTTCTCATTGACTAAAGGAAGAATCAAGATTCAACCAAGCTCTTTACCTTATGGTAGTCCAATCGACTTCACACCCAAGAAAAATGGTTCATGGCCTCCTTACACAAACTATTGCATAGTCAACAAGATCACCATGAAGAATAATACCTTGCAACATAGCCATGCCAACAAATCGCAATTTCGGTTTGTATATACCACTTTCAATTCCATCTAAGACCATGGGAATCTATCAACATGGATTTCTTATCTATCCTATCAACAACCAAACATCAACACAATTCCATGTCTATTGTTAATAATCATTTCTTATAGATGGAAATCATGGTAGAAGACAATCAACACATCTTGAACAACCAAACTCTGTTTCCAACATGTTTGGGTGCATTTTGAGGTTCCTCATTCCATTGTATATGATCAAGATCCCATATTTGTTAGCCACTTTTGGTAGGCTTTGCGTGAAACATTAGACATATAACTAGATAGATCAACAACATTTTATCGCCAAACTATAGTGATCAATTGCACACTTTACGAATTGCTTTGAATGTATAAAAGTGCTCATCCTTGCACTCGGGATGACAAGTTAGCATACATCCAACATGCCTACAACAAAGCTATTCACAATTCTACATGGCATAGTTCATTCCAAACATGTTATGGGTTCCAACCTACAACACCTCTTGACAATGCTTTTTGTACCCCTACAATTCTAGAAAATAAAGTGATGGCTGAAGAATTGGAAAGAACAAAGTAATTCCTCTAATACATTCAACAAGTGCACCACCAAGATTACCAAATTCAGATTCGCCAACAATAGACAAGGATTCATCATGATTCACATCAGTCTCCACACACTTTTCAAATTGGTGAGAAAGTTAGGTTGCACTTGCAGAAGAAACATTTCCAAGGTCTTGATTGGAAGATCAAATCGTAGAGGTACAGTCCTTACACTATACTTTACACAACTTGTGAGAAAGTTTTTGTTGTAGATCTTCCTCCATTTTTGGGCATGCATCCAAATTTCAATGTTGAGCTTCTTAATCCATACACATTACCTTTGCTAAAGCCTTTTGCAATTCAACATCCATCAAACTTGGATTCTACACACTTGAGCCCTAGTGCAAAGAGATGAACTCATCAACCAAACTTCAATTTGAACCTACCATGGAACTCATTACTTGTTCCAAATTGTGAAGAAGGGGCAATATGCAAATCAGGCAAAGCAGTTCTCACAGCTCCAAGTTACAATTTCCACAACTAGCCTACCATGCAATGGGGTTTATTGCTTCTCAAAAAGAGGTGGATGATCTGAGCAACAAAAGCACCTTAGGGTCATGCTAGCTTCTCCCCAAGGGATATTCGCAATTAGATTTGCACACAACATTCAATTGCCACAATGTGTAACACTACATAACAAACATCATTGCATTAGGCTCTATCTATACTACAAGATAAGAGCTTGGCAACGTTATAGACCACATCTACATGACCATATGATACTTCACCTTCCATGTCAAACAATGGTTGAGGGAGTTAAAGTGATTGGCACACAAATGAGTTCTTGTAACCATTCATCACTTGTAACACATTGTAATATAAGATAAGAGCTTGGCAACATTGTAATATAAGATAAGAGCTTGGCAACATTATAGACCACATCTACATGACCATATGATACTTCACCTTCCATGTCAAACAATGGTTGAGGGAGTTAAAGTGATTGGGCTCTATCTAGACTGCAGGATAAGAGCTTGGAAACATAATAGACCACATCTACATGACCATATGACATCTTCCATGTCAAACAACGGTTGAGGAAGTTAAAGTGATTGGCAGACAAACAAGTTCTTGTAACCATTCATCACTTGTAACACATTGTAACATATTTGATTTCCATTCTCTTAGAGAGATAAGTCAATTCAAACTCAATACTCCATCATCTATATATATTCTCAAGGCCATGCAATACTTCTTAATATTTGGCCCATGGGAATAACACAACCTTGGATTTCTAAGTCCTTCACTGTATTCCTTTATAAGATATCCTCTTCACAATGAATAGTAGAGCTTCATTTGCTATTTTTTGTCTCTACCGAATGTGTAACAGTGCTTTTGCTTTTTTGTGTGTACATTTCCTTTACATGTTCAACATAATTTGCAAATTAGTTAAGTAGATCTGACTCTTGACTAATTTGTGGTCTTTTCTTCATGTGGCTCCTAGGATTGGTACGGATCATTATTTTAAGTCAAATGACAAAGCTTGATAGTGCACTCTCAAGTGAGTATGAGTACCAAATTAAAAAGTAAAAGAGAACAATTATGAAAACTTTGAAAAAACAAAAGTACTCATAATTCGTACCACTAAACTAACTAAATCCCATAGCATACTCTAAGTTGAATGCAAAGGAGTCCAGTAATTGCAATAATGTACAATTTGATCTTTATAAATTTTACAAGTTCTCATCAATATGTAATGTCCCCTTTTTGTCCTCCTTAGCTGAGCCAACTTCACCTAAGCCAAGCTGAAGTTAAGTTGAGCCAATTTTGAAAAGTACTTTATAAAGTGACTTTATAACAACTTGGAGAAAGGATAGTCAGTTAAGTGTAGCAAAAGTGACTTGGAGAAAGGAAAATCAGTTAAGTGAAACTTGGAGGAAGGAAAGTCACTTTATAAAAAGGAAAAGTAAGATATAATAAAATGACAAATAAAATATTAGTTTATTTGACAAGTGGGTCAACCCATTTGAAGGAGAAAAGTGAATAAAAATAATAATATTTTATTTACTCATGGTGGCGCACCTCTTATGGACTTCAAAATTATATCAAATTGGGCAAAAGAGGTCGATCCTCTTGGAGGCTTTATAAAGAGGTGTTTGGAGGTTTATTTAATCATATTGTATTTTGTCATTTGCATATTGGATATTTCCTTTGAGCTGCAACACAGGTTCAGCCATTTCTAAGGACGAAAACCCTTGGAAATTCGTGGATTGGACGAAAACCCAATGCCACTTGAGAGGTGAATCCATCCAAGATTTGCTATAGAGCTTATTTGCAAGTTTTGGTATAGACTTGGAGCTTCAAAGATATATAATTTTCTGCAGGTTTATATCAGCTAGGGTTTGAAAACCAAATTGATAAGATTTGTTCCAAATATCAATTTGGGATTGAAGCGATTTGAGGAGAAACAATGGCAAGTCGCTTAGGGTTTGAATTTCATTGATATCATAAGCAATTGTGAAGGAATCAATGCATTCAAGATGGCAGATCTGATTTGGTGTATTGCTGGTCCTAGGGTTTGATGGCATTTATACATATTTAGGTGCATCATATTCGCAGATCGAGGGTTTTGGAGGTGGTTTTATCATCTTTTTGGCATCCACTATCGCCTAGGGTTTAGGCGCTCACAATGGAGATCTACCTACATTCTTGGAGGGTTCATGGGTATTTTCCATCATCATTTTGGCATATCAGAATTCAATATGGTGTAGCTGCTGTCATATCAGATCTCTAACACTCATATTCAGTCTTCTTTCATTGCTATTCAAGTATATCTTTGTACAAATTGAAGGAGACACAATTCCAGGTATGTTTGACAAGTTTAGCTATTCAAATCTTTAATTTGAATAGGGCTTGTAATCGCTGTCATAAGTTGTATCAGACCTGTCACAATTTGTAATCAGACCTCTTATGATGAAAATAAAGATATGATTGGTGTGGTATTTTGATGTTTTATGAATGCAAAGTTATGTGTTATGTTTCTACTATATTGGCATATGTAATTCTTATGAAAACAGTCACAAACAAGCATCAAAACAATCATCAAACTCAGAAATCAGAACTCAGTCCATTTGCATGACAAATGTTTGACAAAATGTTAAATCACTAAACTCAGAATTTCAGGGCAGAATTAGACAGGGTTCTTACACAATATAAAGGATTAAATTTTAAAGCTTTTTTCTTTTAAGCGATTCCCCACAATTGGCAACCCTCCCACTCCCCACAAACAATCATAGACAATTAGAAATCTTGGCATCCACTATGTTAAAGGCCATCCCAAAAGCAGTGATCTACAACATCACACAAGTTTAAATCTATGTTGCAAGGTTCGCCTGCCTGGCCCCTGGGTGCTGGTGCGGTTCGTCCCGGATGCGGGTGCGGCCGGGTGCCTCTGTGGGTGCGGGCAGGACACGTGGGATTTGGGGTGGGTACGTCCCGGACGCACCCGGGCTGTCCGGGTTCACACCCAGACTAAAAATGCAGTACCCGTGGTGCACCCGGAATGCACCCACGCCCAAACTCAATTTTTTTTTTAATTTTTTTCACTTAAAACTCATTTTTATAATTTTTTATTCATTCTAAAAAGCAAATGAAACCCTAAAAAGACATTATAAACACAATCATTTTGCCATTTCAACTCATTTCTTTCATTCCAAAACACAAAAGCTTTCTATTGTGGCTGAACTCAAAAAAAAATTTGTGGTTGAAGAAAGAAGCTTGAAGATTGAATCTTGAAGGTTGGAAATCCATTGCTCCACCATTCCTACTCATTTCCAACGGTTTAGAGGCTGCCAAAAAGATTTTTGCAAAGAAGTAGGTTTTCTATTCATTTTTTTTTTTGCATTTTTGAACAAACAAATTCTTTTCAACTTGTTTTTTTTTTTTAAACTATTTATATGAATCATGAATGTATCACCATGCTTTTGTTTTTGTTTTGATTTTTTAAAGTTTTCATTGTTTCCATTTTGCTTACAAAACTTATTGCCACACCAGGAATCACAATGGCAGCTAGTTCTAGCTCAGTATCACAATCAAAATTCAAAATCGATCCACACTCACCTCTTTGGAGGCATGTTGAAATGATTCAACAACAACCAGGTGGTGGGGGTTACCTTCGGATATGCAAGGGTTGTGATGCGCAATATAATAGTTCATATAGTCGGTTGAAAGCCCATTTGTGTAACATCCCTGGGATGGGGATCAAAGCCTACCCAAGAAAGAATAAAAAACCTATACCACGAGAGCAAGTGCTGGCATATATCATGGAGCAAGAAGCAGCAGGCCGTAAATCAGTAGCAAACATGTCAAGGAAAAGAGGCAGAAATCAAGGAATGGAGCCTCCATCTATTCCTAATTCCAATGTTGTAGTAGAGAGCCACCCATTTTTGGTCACTCCTCAAGAGCAACCCACAAGCACTACAAACAAGAGAACAAAGGGACCTTTGGAAACATCATTTCAAAATGAGGCTCGAGATATTGCTGACCAACATATAGCCAAATGCATTTATGCAAATGGTTTGTCATTCAATGTTGTTCGCTCACCATATTGGCAAGAGATGGTGAGAAAAATTAATGAGGCTCCAAAAGGGTATAAGTGCCCAAGTTATGAGGTGTGTGGGACCTTATTGGAGAATGAGGTCAAGAGTATAGAAGATGCATTGAAGCCCTTAAGGGATTCATGGAGTGAGACAGGGGTGTCGATAGTCTCTGATGGATGGAAAGATGCAAGAAATCAGCCTTTGATCAATGTCATTGCAGTGTCCCCTAAAAGGGCAATGTTTTTGAGAGCTGTGGATTGTGAGGGATAGGTGAAGGATGGTGAATTTATTGCTAAGATCCTCATTGCAGCCATTGAGGATGTGGGACCTCGTAATGTTGTTCAAGTGATAACGGACAACGCAAAAAATTGTAGAGCTGTTGGGTTGTTGGTTGAGGAACGATATTTACATATCTTTTGGACACGTTGTGCTGTCCACTCTCTCAATCTAATGCTACAAAAGACTGGGAAAAAAATTGATTGGATTAGAGAGTTGTATGCAGAGGCCGAGGAGATACGAATGTTTGTCACCAACCACCACATGTCCCAAAGCATATTCAGTTCATTTTCTACATTGGAGTTGTTGAAGGTAAGTGAAGCAATATATTTTTAAATTTAAATTTTTCATAGTGCTTTAAATTTTTAATTTCACATATTCTATTTCTTCTTAAAAGTTAAAGTTTGTTTTTAATTTTTTAAACGTTTAAATTAAATTTTAATTATTGTACTTTTTATTTTTGATATTTCAATAGGTTGTCGAGACCCATTTTGCCTCAAACACAATTGCCTTGAGACGATTTGTGAAGGTCAAACAAGCTCTTATCAACATGGTAACAAGCACTACTTGGTCCGTATGGAGGCAAAGCAACACTGAGAGGGCAGCAAATGTTAAAGGGGATGATCCTAAATGACTATTGGTGGGATCATGTGCAATATCTCCTTAGTTTCACCAAGCCAATTTTAAGCATGATTCGTTATACGGACATGGACAAGCCTTGCATGGGGGAGATATATGATGGCATTGATTCACTGATAGAGAAGATAAAGAACATCATAAATGAGAAGGAGAAAGATCCTCAAGAAATTCTCTTCAAGCAGGTGCATGAAATTATTGAGGCTAGATGGAACACAATGACAACCCCGCTGCATCTTCTTGCATTTGCATTAACTCCAAAATATTACAACAGTGAGATTCTTTTGGTGACAAATAGGATTCCCCCATGGAGAGATTTAGAAGTGTCTGATGGGTACAAGGCAGCATTTTGTACACTCTTCCCTGATCCAGATTTGTATGATATGGTCACTGATGAGTTCATTGATTTTGTACACTCCAATGGTCTAAGCATTGAGGCTCTTCGTGATAGATTCAAGAAAGATGCTCACAATTGGTGGTACTTTCATGGCCAACAATTCCGGTGCCTACAGCCTCTTGCAGTCAAGGTTTTATCAAAAATAAGTTTACTAAATTTCTATGTTTTTTATGATTTATAATTTTATCTTAAAGACTTTTAAAAATTTAAAGTTTGAAGTTTCATAATTTTTAATTATTATAAATTTTATAACTTGTAACTTTGTAAGTTTTAACTTTTTAAGTTTTTATTTTTAACTCTCTCTCTACTTTGTCGTCATAGGTTGCTAGTTCCTCTGCATCTAAGAGGAATTGGAGCACATACTCTTTTATCCACTCGATAAAGCGCTACCAATTGCACTCCAAAAAGGCGGAGAATTTAGCGTATGTGCATTCCAACTTGCGCCTCCTTTCGCACAAAAAGCAAGACTATAAGGAGGGGGAATCAAAGTTGTGGGATGTGGCGCCAGAGCAAATTGACATGGATGCTTGTACTTCCCAATCCCAACATGTTGCACTTGAGGGATCAGAGAGCGAGCACACTTTTTCACCGAGTGGCAGTGGTGTTGGTTGTGGTTCTTCAAATGATCCTGCTAATGTCCAAGTCCAAGATGATGATGATGATGTGGAGGATTTAGCAAATCCATATGATGATTGACACTTGTCATTTGACATTGAAACAATGAAAATTGATTGTTGAACATGATATTATTATTTTGAATCTTGTTATTGAACTTTAAGTTCGAGTTTTATGTTTTATGATATTCAAGTTGATGGTGGTTTTGTTGATTATATGATGCTATGTGGTGTTCTACACTTTATTCTTGCATTTCTACACTTAATTCTTGCTTCTATGCTTAATTTTTTTGCATATACATATATTTATATATATATAAAAAAAAATGAACCCAACCCCCAAAAAAAATTTGGCCGAACCCCGCAAACCCGAACCCGCACCCGCACCAAAACCGGCAACTTAGGTTTAAATTGCAATTAAGAACTTTTAGAAGAAAAAAGAACCAGTTTCATCATTAACAGATAAAATCTGCAACAAAAAATCCAACCAATGGCCATAAGCTCAGTCCCTATTAAAACTAATCTATACATGCAAAACAACATTATATATGTCAGTTGTTATGTTATATAATATATGATGTCGATTGGGATGAACTTGAGTTACTATTTGGTTTCATAGAAAAGATTTAGGTCCAACAAACCCATTAAACCATCTTATATACACAAAACAACATTATATAATGTATGTAAGCTAATATGTTATATAATATATGTCAACTGGGATGAGTTTAAGACTCGGATTCGACTCATCGAAAAACATGGTAAGTGTAAAATTGAGTAACAGATTGCATCCAATTCTAAATGGGACATACCTCATAGCCAAGGCCAAGCATGGCATCTAAGCCAAAGGTATGCCCTTGTGTAGTTAAAATGGAACAATTTACACAGTTTGATTTGAATTTCTTGTTATAGAATAATGCCAGGCATGGCATCTAACTTTCTAAGCTGAAAGTATAACCTCAAAGTGGTTAAAATTGATCGCCCATCATCTAGTGTAATATAAACAATCAAGATAGATAAACTTTATTAGGTCCAACGAACCAATTTTACCTAAAGGACGTTAAAATTCAGCATTGTCATCCTCATCATCATCATAGACACAATCACACAACTATTTGCAATCATAACATAGTGCACGAAAACTTCTCATCCTCCTCTTCATCATCATAGACACAATAGCACTACTTCTGAAGATTTCAATTTAAAACTGGATAAACAAATAAATATACTTTGATAGGTCCTACAGACTATTTAACTTAACCAACATTAAAAGCAGTCATCATAGTCGTATTCATCGTCCCCAAAATTATAATTAGACAGATATTTGCAATCATAATCTAGTACATAAAATCTTAAACAAAACAAAACTTGGATAGTTCAGTTGAAATTGGATATTAAAAGAAACAATCTTGTAAACAAGAATTTGTTTTTCTAATTGAATTCTCAAAAACTTTGACACTGACTAAATATACCCAGATAGATCCTACATGCCAATATGAAAGTAAAAGACGTTTAAAATCATCTCATCTCATTTTAGAAAATTAGAAGATTTTTTTTTTAACTAAAAAAATCTTACAGTTTCCGATCGCTTTAGCAGAGGCCCCTGCAACAAAGTCCTTCCAGAAGCCGAAGTAAGCTGCTTCTTTATCTTCTCCAAGCTGTTATCCGTCTCATTTCCTCGATCCTCCTGCAAGGCATCAAATCTCGCCCATTTAAAATCCCGCTCTGCACAGAATTCAGCTCAAAAATCCTCAAACTACTGCAAATTTCCAGCGGAAAATTACCACGGGAGTCAGATTAGAGCTCCCGCTGCTTGCCATTCGACTCAATTCCTAGACGATTTTGGGGGAAAAAAAAAAGGATCCAGAATGTGGGGTTTCAAAGTTTCGATTGGGTTTAAAAAGTGTACAAGAAATGAACAAAATTAGACTATTTGTTTTGTTAGAAATTTGCTAATAACATCAAAAATCTGGCATTATCTATGGGATGGAAAGGGCTATAAGGACAGGACAAGATGTCTGTAGGTATTAGTGGATATTTACTCGCATCGATCACACTCGGAATTGCAATGGGCACGCAAAAAAAAAAATAGTTCTGTTGAAGATTTGTAGGTTTTATCGAGAGTTTTTAGTTCGGTAAGGATATAAAGTCTTCAACCTGTAATTGACATATTGTCCTTTCTATCCTCTTTCTTTTCTTTTGGTTTTTTTTTGGGGGTTGGGTGCAAGAGAAAAATTAATTCATTGTTCTAATTTTTTTTCCTCTCTCTTTTTTAAAAATAGTTGTATTCTAATTTTTCAATTGGTCCCTCCAAATTTTGGTGGGTGTGGAAAGTATTTTTCATTCACAATAATAGAAAAAAGGGTCTAATGAAAAACTAAGTGGTATGTTGGTACATATCATTTGTTCATCTCGAATAGTTACCATTAGTAAATGGTCAATTCGACATCCATTAAAGCATAAAGGATAGAGGAATTTCGCCGAATGTTTTGGTTGCCACTATGTTGCTCAACATGAATGCAAAATGTAGAAGCATGCAGAAGGTATGAAAGGGTATCAATTGTCAATTTAAAAAACTATACAAAAGCTTACGAAATAGTGCTTCGAATTTCTTTGTGTACTCCCAATCTATGCCAAAATGTGGGCTTTCGAACAGGGTATGGACATCTGTTGAAGCATGAGGGATAGAGGAATTTCATCGGATGTTTTAGTTGCCACTACGTTGGCCGACATGAATGCAAAATGCAGAAGCATGCAAAGGGCACGAAAGAGTATTGGTTACCAGTTTTTAAAAATTGTACAAAGCCTTACAAGATGACCCTTCAAATTTTTGTGTTTCATTTTCTTTTTGCCACGAGTGAGGACTAGTTTTGATGCTCATGTTGTTGTGCTTAGCAACAGTTGAGGGTGTGAACCATTCATTCTCATGAGAGATGGGTTCATGTGAACTACTACTCATGAAATATGGATTAATGAGTTTGACTCAAAAATACGCAACTGAATCCTGATATAAATATCATAATTTGAAAACAATGTGGAAAATACCTCCTACTTATTTGTGGGAGGTGTGCTTGGTTTTGAGCAGTGGGAGTTGTGTTTGGTTTTGAGTGACATTTTAGGGCTTTCCACATTAGGGTTTTGATGAAATTGCTAGATATTTACATGTTATGCTTATATAATTTTTAATGAATGCTAGTTTTTTTTTATTTTTAATGGACACTATTTTTTACTTTTTAATGAACACTTGTTTGTTTTATCAGCTATGTGCTTAGTTTGGAGCATAAGTTTAGGGCTTTATAGTGGAGGGTTTTGAGATGAAGTATAAGGGATGTAGGAAATTTGATCTAATGTTGCAGTTAAAGTCACCCTTTTAGTCATCTAATGCTAGCTTTGTTTTTCTTGGTAGTAATGGGAGATGTGCTTGGTTTGGAGCTTTCCACGATAGGGTTTTGATGAAATTGCTAGATAGTTACATTTAGTAGCAAAGTTCTATGTTGTGGTTTAAAGTTGCTCAACATTTTGCTAAAAAAAACTTTGTCTAAACAATGTCTTTTGCTACTATATTTATATATTTTTTAACAAACAATATTTAGGGATGAATATTAAACTTCTAAATAGGAGAGTAGGTTATTTTTGGTTGCTCAATAAATTGCCATCAAGTTTGATTGCAAATGTAAGAATTTGAATATTCAAACTTCATAGTAAATGTAAATCTCAAACTCCAATTTTTAGAATTTCAAGCATTTTTCACATAGCTAGTACACAATAGAGCATCAAACCTTCAAAACTCTGCTCCTAAATGTAATTTTACACAAATGAAAGTTATGCATAATAGAAATCAGCAACATGAATAGAAAGCTCTAGATACAAGCCATTTTGACAAGGTAAAAACAATGAAGATGCAAATTTTGACAACATTTTACATAAATATCTACCATGGCATTGGCAACTACAACACCTAGCAAGCACATATATTTTATAGTTTGGGCCTATCCATAATATGGTTTTAACAAAATTATTAAATATTCATTTTTAGTGGTAGAATTTTGAGCATTTGAAGTAGGGTTTTGACAAAATTGTTGGATATATTGGTTACATCATGGTTGGAAACATTGGGAGGTGTGCTTGGTTTGGAGCGATGGTTTGGGGCTTTCCATTATAGGGTTTTTATGAAATTGCTAGGATTTACATTTAGTGGTAGATTTATAGGTTGTGGTTCAAAGTTGCTCAACAATTGTAGTTCTTTGCAATATTTTCTTGTTGAAAAATTCTCTCTAGACGATGTCTTGTGTTGCTATGTTTTGATGTAGTCATGGCCAGGAGGATGCACGATTATCCAACCATGCAATCGAGTGAACAAACTCACAACAAAACTCAATGGAACAATAAAACAACAAGTTCTCTATTCATTCATAATCATATTGGAATCAGAATCTACTATAATGGACTTCTATGTAATGTCCCTTATAGGAACACTATTAATTTTACCCTAAAAATTCAAATACCACAAGTTAGGGTTAGGGTTTCGAAATTACCATTTAGATTATTTTCAAAATGTATAATTCTTGTGCTCTAATCCTGCAATCATGACTTAGGGAAACACATATACAAATATACCTCTTAAAATATTTGTGTTAGATAAGATTTTTCTTGCATTCAGATTCATAAACAATATCCATATAGAAAGATCTTTTATTTATCAATATGCAATTAACTTATTTTATTCATAACACATTTAGTATCGACTATGTTCAAGTCTTAATCCTTACTTCCTTTCTAATCCTCAACCTTGGATGGGGATTTACTTGTCTAGGGTGCGATGACACCACCTCCATGGATGGATTTACTCTGCCTCTCCCTAACAACACCTCGCCTCTCCTAAGGTTAGAGGCAATAGAAATAATTAAGTATCAACTTGAACATGCTTCGATATACTTCAACATGCTTCTTGAACCAAATAATTATATTTATTCATAGCACATTCTGTATTGGCTATGTTCAAGTCTCAATCCTTATTTCTCTTCTAATCCTCAACCTTGGATGGGGATTTACTTGTCTAGGGCGCGATGACACCACCTCCATGGATGGATTTACTCTGCCTCTCCCTAACAACACCTCGTCTCTCCTAAGGTTGGAGGCAATAGAAATACATAGGCATTGAGTTTGAACATACCACTACTTCAATGTGTTGTGAATATAATCTATTGATGTTTTCCCTTATATATTTCATAGCAAGTTTCACAATGCTAATATATATACATGTGTAATGATACTAATGATAATCTTTCAATTATATACATGTGTCATTATTTACCACATGACATTCATCATAATAAACATAGGGTTGGATACATCATACCAAGTGGATAACTCTGGCCTTTGTATCCTTTAGGAATCTAAGGATTGTATTCCTTCCTTTAATGTTAAGTACAGTTTGATATGCTGTAATATTAATTCAGATCAAATAAATATATATTCCCTTTTAATATATATATATATATATATATATATATATATATATATATATATATATATATATATATTCTTAAACTCAGAAAATATGTTTCTACTTTAGAATATGTATCTATTTTTTAAGAATCAGAAAATATCTTCTTCCAACTCCAAGTTATATCTCTTATTTCTTTTTCTCAGAAATATATCCAATTTGTTGTTATAATCAGAAATATATAAACGTATTTCAGACTCAGAAAAGTATTCCTTATTGCTTTGCCTTTTTTCTTCATATCACAATTTCTACTTATATATCTTTATGCCTTCATGAAAGGAGACATCTATTTGAAAGATGATGTCCTTTCAAGCTTGTTCACAGTCTTAATACAAGTGTTGCCTATAAGACCTTTCTTAATTCCTAAAAACAGTTCGTTGCTCTCCTAATTAATTCGCAACTCTTCATTGATCGACTATTCCCTACCTTGGTTTAATCGCTCATTTATATAATGAGGCATTTATCTTTATGTGAGCGTTGACTTAAGAAGGATCAGCCCACATAAATATTATTAATCAGCTTTATATATTTATAAGATATTATATTATAATAATTATAAAATATAATAATATTTAAATTGTTAATATTTATATTTATATTTATAATTTTATTTATATTTATAATTTTATTTATATTTATTATTTATAAATACAATAATTATATTAAAATATTTATATAATAATATTATTTATTAAATATTATATATTAATAAATATATGTTTATTTAATATATACACAATTATTACCAGAAGCATTCTCTATTATTCGAATTGACTATGGAGGGGACACGACAAAACCCCATAACGTTTAAATTTTTAATTTAAACAATGCCTTAACATTGGGATATCACATTCTAGCACGCTAGGCCTCGATCGTTTGATTACAAATGGATAAATTTTAACATTTGAAGGATCTTGCAATACAACACCATGCTAAGCTCTCTTCTACTTTCTTTGTTGACTTCTAATGATCTTCAAGGATATTTATATATCAGCTACTGGCATTAAGAGTGATCTCAGTCAATTGCAAGGTGGCACAAAGCCCGATGCCAAATGAAATGTGTAAATGAATCTTCTAGAATGAATACAATGGTGATGGATCAATGGATCTTAACACGGTTCATACCATAGGGTTTTCTAGGTCTAATGTATCTTGATATGTGTTATTTTATTGCCACAAGCTATGAATAGTAAATTGTTTGCTTGTATGTTATGCCTGGTAATGAATCAAGAATTGATGTATGCCTTTGTAGTGATTAGAAACTTCTAGAAATTAAATACAATGTTATAAGATCTGATGTAGGAGCATTCAGGTGGATTGGCTATCAACATCAACCAAAAAAAGAGTGTGAGGTTTGGGTCTCATTTTTGTTGTGATTTGATTTTCGTTTGGCATCTCTTAGCTACTGGAGTAAGTAGCAAGTTAGGTTTTGCAAGTTTTCAGTTTTTGTTGTACCATTGGTGAGGTTTCTTGGTGAACCCTCTTACAAGTAGATTGTTGATTCAATCATGGATATAATGATGAATGTTTTGCAGTCATACACCCTTAGTTTTGGACAATTAACCATTTTGTGACTTCTGCTGGCAAATTGGTTAAGTTTTAAAATTTCAAAGTCCCTGAAGGTTGAAGCCGGATGGCTTGGCAGGAAGATAGGTAACGTGGATATGCACATCTCTGCAAGTTTTTGGAAGAACCTGAGCTATCGGTAAGAAGTTATAGCAAAAGTCATTTTTCAACTCCATGTTCGTCCTGGCATAGTCATTTTGGAGGTGACATAGACATTCAACGAGAAAATATCAAAATATTGTTAGATCCCATTGGGATGGGTGCATTTGAGATTTTGTATGAATCATGGTAGTTCTGACAATCTGTTTGTATATCATTGTTCTTTTGTGCTGACGGTGATTGTTTGATGGTGTTGGTTCATCATTGTTGCCATGGATTTGATAGAATGTTGCAATGGAGATGGTCTGTTTCTGCCATTATGAAGAAGATAATTGTGATTGTTGTAATTGTACATGAAGGACCGTAACAAAGGAGTATGTGGTCATGCGTATTTGATGTGATTTCATCCTCCACCATGGGAAAGTAAAAGGTATTGATGTAATCTCATGTGGTAGTTTCCTTGTCTAGGAGTGGTTGGAAGTTTATAGACTCCTTTTTATGTGAAGTCAAATATATAAGGGGAAGCCAATGAGGCATCGCCTCAATTTCCAAGTGAGAATTTTTTCTTTCATTTCAAATTGGTATTAAAAACACAATGAAAGGAGGAGGTAAAGATTTGCTAACCAATGAAGAAAAGGCAATGAAAGAACACTGAAATGTCTCACTAAAAAGAAGAGAAAGTGCCACAAAGGTAAGGAGATTCAGGCAGTTCTGGGGAAGGTGCCAAAAATAGAAAAGAAGAGGTCACTGCTACTATGCGTAGGGAATTTTGGCACCTTGTATCTTCTTAGCAGAAAAAAAAAAAAAAAAGCATAAATAAACAAACATTAATAGAATGAGAGGGAAGAAATGCTGCCAGAAGGTGAAGGTTGACTACAAAACAGTAAAATAAAAGTCTTTGAGGCAGGTATGAAGGAAGGGGATGCCATCAAGATTGGAGATGTAGCGTCCAAATCTACCCAAAACAATTAAAATTAGCTATCAATTTCAAAATAAATAAATAAGAAGTATTTCACAGAGACGTGGGAAGGGGATGAAGGGGCACAAAATAACACAAAGATCAAGATAGCTGCCAGAAAAGAGTAAAAGAATGTTGCAATTGAATAAGGGTAACATATCAGCTGGGGACATTGAAATTTGGCACGGTTGCCATTCATATGAGGAGAAGAGAACCCAAAGGGAGGCCATGAATAGTCAAATGTATGTAAATAGATTTCATAACTGATTTGTTTGTTTCTTGTATTGAATTTAATAGAGAAAATCAAAGTTGTGTTACAATCTTACTGTAGTTGGGTATTGGTTTTAGGGCAGAGTATTGCCATATGAATGTGTTTATATATATTTCTGTGAGAGTTGAGGAACATATGCATGGGGAGTCTTGATATTGTGAATGTAGGTGAAAAGTTGTGTATTTGGCAAAGGTCAGTTAACCCTCTTGCATCAAGTGGTATCAAAGCCACAAGATCTTGAGAGTGTAGAGTATGCACCAGGACATGCGGGTGAAGAGGGGTGAAGAGCAAAGTGGTGAAGCCACGAGAGAGAGTTGATTCTGTGAGAATCATTTTGGCTTTCCTCTAACATAGATGAAGCTAGATAGGTGTGCAGACTTCTTCCATTGAGAGGAAGTGGGTAGAAGAGGTCTTGGAGAAGTGCATCTTTCAGCATCTTGTTGGGTAGAGGATAGTGGTGAGATTTTAGTTGCAGGGTAATGTAAAAGATTGCAGCAATGAGTAGGATGAAGATACATGTGTGGAAGCCAATCATATGGGATGGCTAGAGAAGGTACAAGAGGACCTTATAGAGATGACAGAAAAGATTGAGAGGATTGATAGGTTGTTGGAAAAATGTGAACAAATGGAAGCTAGGCAACGTGACGAAGGTAAAAGGGATGAGATTGCAATGAAGACATGTTGTGAAGATGGCATCAAACAGAAAGATGAAATGAAGAAAGAAGAAGTGGCAGCGGATATGAGGAATGAAGAAGTGGAGATCCTTGTGCAAAAGGATCGAGAGGGAAGAGAGGAAATTGCAATCAAGTTTGCAATGGAGAAGAAGAAGAGTTGCAGCCCTTTGGTAGAAGGGGCATGGGAAGAACATATGGAAGCAACTCATACATTCCAAAAGGAAAGGAAACCAGAAAAGAGGAGACAAGGAGAGAAAAAAGTGGAAAAAGAAAGAGCATTTAGCAGTAGCATTCTATTTTGAAAGAAAAGAAGAGGTAAAACATGAAAGTGCAGCAGAGGACCCATGGAAGGGCATGAACTATGTGGGACAATGATGTGAAGAAGAGATCATTCATGAAGAAATGAAAAGAATTGAAGCATTGGAGATTGCAGCAAAGGTATGTCTTTTGAAAGACATAGAAGAAGATGATGAAATTGATGTAATAGCAGCAACAATAGATCCTTTGGAGGATACGAAGATAGAAGTAGAAAAACACAAACTTTCAGCTAAGGAGCAAAAAGTTGCAACAGATGTAGAGGTAGAAATAACAAAGCTTGACACCCCCAGTTTTGACAAACAAGTGGATGAAGAAGAGAATGATCTCCTATGGAAAGAGGAGACGAAGAGAATAAACCAGATGCTTAAAGGAGACTGAATAGGAAACCATGAAGAGATAAACGATGCAACAAAAAATGAAGGCAAAGAAATTGGGATAGCGAAAAGAAATGAGGTACAATTTGATAATTATAAGTGTGATTTGTTTCAAATGATAAATCTAGTAGAGGATAAAGGACAAGAAGGAAAGAGTAGATGCATGGAAGATTTCCATTTTCATGAGGATGTTGCAGATTTTTTTGTTGAAGAGGAACATAATTTGCTTGAAGAAGAAAGTGGGAGGATAGAAGAATTGGTTAGTTTGAGTGAACATTTGATGAAGATGAATGGGGCAGTTGAAAGTAATGTTGTGACAATAAGAAGTGGAGAGGTAAATTCTGATTTTTCTGAATTGTATGAATAAGAAATTGATGGGGATTTGTTTGTTGCTGAGATGGACAAGGAGTTGCAAAATGATGGGATGAAAACAAATGAAGATGCATATTTGTATACAACATATTTATGTGAAAAGGAGATTATAGAAGATGTTACAGTTGGGAAATTTGGTATAGTAGTTGATGATATGGGAATGATTATGGGAATAGATGGGGTAGATGAAAACCTCATAGCAAAAGATGAGTGGATGAAGATTACAGCTAAAGATGGTGAAGGAAACATTGCAGCAATGAAGAAAGAGGTAAACTTGTTTGCATTTTGTGATGATATTGTTTTACATTCATTTGTGATGTTGAGAAATGATGAGTATGAAGAAGAGAAAATGGGAGTTGTCAATTTCCATGACGATGCAGGGGCAGATTTGTATGCATATGATACAAATCATGATGTGTATGATGAGGGAATTTGGTGGAGGTGGTAGAATTGTGGTGGGTCAAAACCCATGAAAGAGGAGGAGAGTAGTGAGTTTGTTTGGTGGAGGTGGTCGGTTGATGATAGTGGGTTGGATCTCATGAAGGAGGAAAGGAGAAGAGAGAATACTTGGAGGAGGAGGAAGGTATATAGTGGATGCAAGTCCACGAAAAGAAGAAGGAAGAGAGTGCAGATTTGTTGGAGGAGCGTGAAGCTTGTTCCGGTGAGATGCTGGAAAAAGAAATCATTTTTGGTGCACACATTTCAATGATGGAGTTCACTACGGATTGCTTGCAATCTGGAAGAATGGTCCTACCATTCAAGTCCACGTTTGTGAGTGTATGGTTACAAACTTCCTACTCGACGTGTTTGATGCAGGAGCATTCGGGCGGATTGGCAATTAGCATCAACCAAAAATAGAGTGTGAGGTTTGGGTTTCATTTTTGTTGTGATTTAATTTTCATTTGGCATCTCTTGGCTATTGGACTAAGTGGTGAATCAGGTTTTGCAAGTTTTCAGTTTTTTGTCGTACTTTGGCTTCGTTGCACAACAAGTAGTTTCACCGAAACAATTGTTTCGGGAAATCGGTGAGGTTTCTTGGTGAATCCTCTTACAGGTAGATTGCTGATTCAATCATGGATTTAATGACAAAGGTTTTGCAGTCATAAGCCTCTCAGTTTTGGAGAATTAACCATTTTGTGACTTCTGCTGGCAAATTGGTGAAGTTTTAAAATTTTGAAATCCATGAAGCTTGAAGCTGAATGGCTCGACAAGAAGATAGGTAACATGGATATGCACATCTCTGCAAGTTTTTGGAAGAATTTGAACTATCAATAAGAAGTTATAGCAAAAGTCATTTTTTAGCTTTATGTCCGTCCCGACGTAGTCATTTTGGAGGTGACATAGACATTCAATGAGAAAATATCAAAATATTGTTAGATCCCATTGGGATGGGTGCATTTGAGATTTTTTATGAACCATGGTAGTTCCAACAATCTATTGGTATATCATTATTCTTTTGTGTTGACGGTAATTGTTTGATGGTGTTGGTTCGTCATTGTCGCCATGGATTTGATAGAATGTTGAAATAGAGATGGTTCATTTCCACCATTATGAAAAAGATAATTATGATTATTGTAATTGTACATGAAGGACCATAACAAAGGAGTATGTGATCATGCATATTTGATGTGATTTCATCCTCCATCGTGGGAAAGTAAAAGGTATTGATGTAATCTCATGTGGTGGTTTCCTTATGTGGGAGCAGTTGGAAGTTTATAGACTCCTTTTTATTTGAAGTCAAATGTATAAGGGGAAGCCAATGAGGCATCGCTTCA